>CM051823.1:129328457-131805123 GCA_028451465.1 Erethizon dorsatum | reverse complement strand
CCCTTTTTTCCTTTATGTGGGTTCCAGGAGTCGAACTCAGGACCTCGTGCTTGCCAGGCAGGCACTTATGCTGCCGAGCCATCTCACCGGCCCCTTATTTTTATTTTTTATTTTTTTTATATGCAGGTACCCGGAGTCGAACTCAGGATCTCGCGCTTGCCAGGCAGGCACTTATGCCGCTGAGCTATATCACCGGCCCATAAAGTGTTAAATTTTAGAATGTCCAAAATATGTCTGAAGGATTGTGTTATTGTGACTCGCTTTTTCCTGGAAAAGTCGGGTTTTAGCTCTTTCCAGACACAGCACGGCTTTAGGAGAGAAAGCTCTGGCCCAACTCAGCAGGACTCAAATAATGGGGCAGAGGTCTACTTACAGGCATTTATGTTGTGTTTTTCATTGCTGTGAAAAAATACCTGCCATAAATAGGCTTGAAGGAAGAAAGTTTTATTTTGGCTTATGGTCTCAGAGGAGTCAGTCCATGGTTAGCTTGTTCCACTGCTGTGGCCTGATGTGAGGCAGAAACCTTACAGTGGAAGGGCATGTTATGGGAAGTTGCTCACCTCACAGCAACCAGGAAGTAGAGAGAGGGAAAAAGCAAGAGAGAGGAAGGGCCTGAGAGGAGATATTCCCTTCCAAGGCACAGCCCCAGTGACCTACTTTTTCCGACTGAGCCCCATTCAGTTGTGAACTCATCCATTGATGGTGAGCACCCTTGGGACCCAGTCACCTCTCAAAAAATTGCTGCACTGGGCATCAAGCCCTTGACACAAGAGTCTTTGTGGGACACTTCGTATTTAAACCATAACATATTCAGCATTTCCAGCCAACCTCTCCACAGCAGCAAGTCAACCCCCAATTCTCGTGGAGTCAGCCACAGGACCAGGAAGAGGAATGACCAACCCCCTCCTGGAACCTGAGATGGTGCTCCCCTCTGCAAGCCAAGACAGGCACAGGAAGAGCAGACAGCTGAGAGCTGCGGGCTACACACAAGCAGTCCTGTTGGGGTCACTTGGGCTGTCTGAGGATTGGCCATCCTAGGAGGATCACGAATTTTAGGCTAGCCTGGGTAACACAGTGAGACCCCGTCCCCGTCTCTTCCCCAACTCTTGCCTGTGGGTCAACCCTGACCTATATATTAGATCATAGGAAAGGAGTTCACTGGAGCTTTGTTTATAATAGCAAGAGATTGGAAATAGTTATCCATTATTATAGAACAATTGCTATCGGTGATGGTACACTTAATAGTGGAAGACGAGGCAGTGTTTCCAAAAACAAAGCTGTTCCGCATGCTTCGCTGTTGAACCATTTCCATGATATGTTGTTACATCAAAGAAGCAACAGGTGGGAAGAAAGCTTGAAGCTTGCTGTTGTCAAGGCATGCGTGTTTCTGATTATACGTGTACAGAACATCTCTGGAAAAATGTAAGAAAGTAACACAATCTTTGGAGAGAGAAATGGCCTGAGTAAGAGTGCTATGGTCTGAATGTTTTTCCCTTAGAATTGATGTGTTAGAACTATAACCCCAAAAGCCATATTCAGTATGAAAGGTATTTAGAGACCAGGCCATTTGTGGAGTAGCGGGTCGGTGTTGGAGTGGCTTTGGTATCAGGGGAGCTGAGCTCTCTAGCACTGGGTCTCTCTTGCCATGGGATGTCTGTCTGTGTGATGGTGACTACAAAGGCCGTCGTGATGCTGAGCACCACGCTCTTGGACTTCCCAGCCTCCGGAAGCACGCAAGCCAGATAAACCCCCCTTCTATGTGTGCTACCCTGTAGTGGCACCAGAAGACGGCAGAGAGAGAGTCTCACGTTTACTACACATCTTCTTTAGCTTTTGTTTGCTCCATGTACATGTATTTATCTATCTATGTTTCTATGTATCTACCTATGTGTCCATCTATGTCTATGTATGTATCTATCTATATATCTTTCTTTGTAGTACCGGGATTTGAACCCAGGGCCTCTGCACTGAGCGACCTTCCCAGCTCTTTTTAAAAATTTTTAAATTTTGAGAGGGTCTATCAAACCTTTTATCCTCCTGCCTCAGGTTCCCAGAGTGCTGGGATTACAGGCACATGCCACCACCACACCTGGCTTTTTTGTTGTTTTTTGAGACAGGCTCCTCTGTGTAGTTCAGGCTGGCCTTGAATCCACTATGTACCCCAGACTGGCCTCAAAGTTGTGGTGATCCTCCTGTCTCAGCCTCCCACAATTGGCTTTAAATAAAATCATTTTTAAAAATAAAAAGTGGGGGTGGGAGGAAGGGGAAAGGAAAGGAACATTAAAAGAATTAAGAATTAATATACATGCACAAACTCCTCATGATGAATGTAATCAGTATGTACTCCAAACATGTACTAATAAAAATTAAAAAAAAATTTTATTTTTTATTTTTTTTATTTTTAAAGTGTGTAAGCAGAAAGGCCCATGACATAAACTGAGAAGCAACAATCAGAGGGCAGAAGGAGGGCTGGGTACATAGCTCAGTGGCAGAGTGCTTGCCTACCACACACAAGGCCCTGTGTCCAATCCTCAGTGCCACCCCATCAAAGAAGGAGGGAGAGAGAATTACATCATAGTGGTTGGGGGTAAGGGTTCCCAGAAGGCGGTGGCCTCAGGGCACCATGAGGCCCACAAAGGGAGGGCATTAGAGGGCACTTCTTCATTAGTAAAGACTGGTTGACACAGCTTTACTTTGTAATGTATTTAATGCCCACTCAACCTCTTAGGGCAGTCTCCTGTCTTTGGGGGAATTTTATACATATGAATGTTGACAGAGGGACCAAAAACTCACTTTACCAGCCAGGTAACTTAGCAATTTAGTGGGACCAGTCTCAAAGCACAAACAAACGTCAGGCTTGAGGAGGTTGTTGTTATTTAAAACAACAAAAAAGAATGTATTAAATGATACTGATGTACCTAGTTCATTATCAGAATGTCCCTGAGAACGCAAGAATGAGGTTGGAGGACCTCCAGCGCATGCCTCTGCGGTGGGGAAGTCCCCGCCGCTGCACCAGGCCCGGCACTGCCTGGTTACACCGGGCACCAGCTCCCACACTGTACCTCTGCCCAACCTGCGCCTTTGCGGTCTTGGGGGGGGATGTGCTGGAGAACCTCCAGGGACGGAGGTTTGGATTTGGTTGAAGACCGTGGGTAACGAGGTCGTGGAGGGAGATTCCAGCTCTGGTCAGAGCGGGGGGACTTGTGTGAGAACTGGGGGCCGTGCCCTGCCGAACTCTGGTATAGTCCCTCGAGCAAATGTTAAGTTGCTCTTGGGCAGGGCATATGGGAAAAGCAGAGAAAAACTGCAGGAAAATGCACAGAGTGGCTGAGAAGTGTTAAGTAGTCCTGTTTGGTCAGAATGCAGGTGTGTGGATGGGTGATTGGGAGCCGTACGTTGGGAAAGGAAAATAAGAGCGAGATTATGTCGGGTTCCTTGTGGGGACGGGGTGTATCAGCATGTGGTGCAAACGTCTTCTTAGCGGAGTTCAACTTCTGATCAGAGGTAAGAGATAAGGGTGGAAATCACGGAAGTAAATGAAAAAATTAGGGCTGAAGGCTGAATGTGGTGCCACACACCTGTAATCCCAGTACTTTGGGAGGCTGAGGCAGGAGGACTGCAAGTCTGAGCCCAGCCTGGGCAATTTGTTTTATTCATTTTTTGGGGAGTAAGGGTTGAGACAGTGTCTCACTGTCCAGGCTGGCCTTGAACTTACTATGCAGCCCAGCCTCGCCTTGAACTTGTGACGATCCTCCTGCCTTAGCCTTCCAAGAGCTGGGATCACAGGCATGTGCCTCCACACCCAGCCAGCCTGGGCAACTTAATGACTTAGGGAAACCTTTTCTCAAAATAAAAGAAGATTAACACACAATGTCCCTAATTTGTTGTAAAGAGAGGAAAATTGGGGTGAAGAAGTGTGGCGAATCTTGGTAACTATTGACTCTGGAGTCCATTGTAACATGCTCTTTACCTCTAAGTTTGTTGGGGAATTCTCATAACATATTTAAAAAGATAACAGTTGAAAAAAGATTTGGGTTGCTGGTTAAATTAGAAAAGTTTATTCTGCCTGCATGGTTGTGCACTTCTACAATCCCAGCACTCTGGGAGTCTAAGGCAGGAAGATGGCAAATTCAAGCCCAGCCTGGACAATTTAATGACTAGTGAAACCCTGTCTCAAAATATAAAATCTTAAAAAGGGGCTGGAGATGCAGTTCAATGCGAAGGTCCTGGGTTCAATCCCCAGCACGCATTCAATCTACGATCTCAGGGTAGGGAGGAACCTGGAGGAGACTGGCTGTGCAGGGTGGTGGTGGAGGTGGGTGGGCCACCCCTCCAGTCCAAGGCCTAGCCAGGGTGGCCTCTGACCCCGGATCTGGAGTTGAAAAAGGAGAGTGGACCCTTTTCTCATTTATGTTCAACGGCTGGACCACCAAAGTCTCCTTTTTTTTTTGGCATTGCCTGGTGCTCCCCAGGCAAGCAGACAGACAGACAGACAGACAGACAGACAGACAAAAGAAACAGAAGCCCCTGCCCCACTTCTGTGCAGGCGGCTCCCCTCTGGTGGGGTGTGAGATCCGTGATTATGGGTGACGTTTGTGATGTTTGCTTTTCCCGAGATCAAACCTCCCGTCTCGCCTCTGTGAACATGAGCCATGGAGAGTCGCTCTGTATTTCATCTTCCCTGGGTGGTCCTGGGCTGACATCTTGCCCTTTTGACTTAACATAGGAACTTGGGAACCCAATCCTTTGTTCCATCTGCTTCAAGGCAGCCGCCTCCTGCTGCTGGCTGGGTGGTTCTGGGTGGATTCTGTGTTTTGAAATCTCATCTAAAGTTACAGAGAACAAGAGATCTTTACATTCCGCGTGAGCATTCGGAGTGAAAAGCACGTGTCCAGGCCACACTGGTGCACAACTGGTTTGCGTTCGTGAGAAAGTGCAGGCCTGCTCCTTGCTGTAAAGCTCCCCTGTATTGGGCCATCCTGCTTCTTGCCAGGAGGTACGTGTTGCACAGCCGACTGTGCCCAGCCTGGCCCTGGCCCTGGCCCTTGGAGGCTTCTCTCCTTTCCCTCCTCTTCTTTGGTACTGGCGATTGAACCCAGTGCCTTTGCACTGACTGGGCTTGACCTTGGGATTCTCCTGCCTCAGCCTCCCAGAGTGCTGAGATTCCAGGCTTGTGTCACCACATCTAGCTTGTTTCATCATCTGTTAACCCAGAACTATCCCCATGTCTGCACAAAGCAATGCAAACAATTGTGTTTTGCAAACTTTGTGGTCATTCACAACATTGTGTCATCCCTCTTCTCATTTCCTTGGAGTCTGAAGTCTGTTCCTATTGAAGAATCCTAAAAAGGCTGGGTCCAAATCATAAGGCTCAGCAGCATGTGTGCAGAATTACTCTGATGCGGGCATCTTGAATTCATTACACCCTTGGTTTTTATAGGGTATATTTAAAATGTACATACTAAACTGAATATAAACTTTATGATTCATTTTGTCCAAGGGGAAGAAAAGAAAGAGAGGAAATGAAAATTGTGCCCTGGCTTCACGGAGCCTCAGTGGTAGCAGCTGGTGTCTTTGGATTCCCGGGGTCTGCAGAGTGGCGCCCTTGGGACCACCTCCTTGGCAGGGCTGCTTGCTTCTCCTGAGGTCCGCGATTGTGTCTAAAAGGCTCCTTCTCCTCACTCGAGAATCAGCTCACGGGAAACTGCCTTGTTGCTGGAAGCCAAATTGTTCACATTTTTCACATCTTTGGATGTAATTATACATCTAAGGGCCAGGGAGTGTTGCTCACCTGTGTGCGGGGAATTTATCAGTCAGGCCTGAGCCTCCTGGAGATGGGCCCAGAGATAAGCTCATTCGGGTAGGACTGTGAAATTGGAGCTGGGAATGTAGATTTGAAAAGCTGCATTGAAACAATGTTGATTTTCAGGTGAGGCAGAAGTCCCCGAACTTACTGTCAGGGGCTCTAATAAATGCAGAGCTCCCAGGTCTTGTTGGCATGGTGTCCCCACCCCCGTGAAGTCCTTCAAGTCACTTAATTATCTGGATGAAGTAAGTGGTAAAACCCTGGCTTGATGGATAAAATAAATCAATGTATGTAAAACACTGAAAACAACAATCAGCACATAGTGCTAAGTACTATTTGCTTCAAAGTCTGATTTCCAAAACAACATGACAGTGTGACCTGTTCCCCATCCACACAGATAGATAGATCATCTATCTATCTATCTATCTATCTATCTATCTATCTATCTATCTATCTATCTATCTATCTATCATCTATCTATCTATCTATCATCTGTATCTATCTATGTATCTATCTACTTACCTACCTACCTACCTATCCATCCACCTACCCATCCATCCATCCATCCACCTACCTACCTACTTACCTATCTACCCATCCATCCATCCATCATCTGTCTATCTATCCATCCACCCACCCACCCATCCATCCGTCATCTATGTATCTATCATCTATCTATATCTATCTATAATCTATCTATCCGAGAGACACTAAATTAGAACCTGGCCCTGCTCTTTTGTATCTGTTTAATTTAAGGCAAGTTAGGCAATCTTTCTTTGCCTCAGTTTCTTCATCTGTACAGTAGGAATAGGAACAGCAGTTGTAATATTATTTTGTGGATTACATGAATGAAAACTCTCAGAGGGGCTGGGGGTATAGTGGTAGAGTTCATGCCTAGCATCTCCAAAGCCCTCGGTTTGATCCCCAGTACAAGAAGGAGAAACAGACCCTCCTAGCAGGAGGTCAGTGTTCAGTGAGTTCTCTCTAAGCATTGGCTCTTGTGCTCACTGTGTCTAGAACGCTGTACGCCCATGTATTAATAGTAGTGTTCCTGAGTGGTAGAATCATGGATGAGTGGCTATGTTATTTTATGTTGGGCAAGTTTCAGTTCTGAGCATGCACACATTTTCTTGGCCTCTGTCATCTTTGTGTGTCTAGCTCTGTGCCTGGCTGATAGTAGCTGCTCAATAAAAGTTGAGCTCAGGTGTTAATTAAGATTTTAGTGGTGACCAGCAACTTTCTTAAATCTGCTGGTGATTGTCTCAGGTCTCTACAGCTATTCAGTGAGTTTCTGGAACAAAGTTAGTGAAGTGAGATGAAATACACTAAGCTTAGTAAATGCCAATCAACATGAATGTAGTTCTCAGAAATTGTGTATCTTTTGCAACATCCCTCAAGGGTTTGGATAACCAGTTTTGAACTTGCCCTCACCCAGAGGGCTCTCTGGAAACCTGCACTGTGAGATTTTCCATGAAACAACAAACAAACTACTAGTTAATCATGTGCATATGTGGCCTGTGTACTGGTACCCCTGGGAATGGTGAGTGAATGGGATTTTACGGAAGTCAGACCTCTGAACAAGCAGTGGAATTGTCAGTCAAGAAAAGCATAAACATCAGAAGGCAGGTTACAAGAAGGCATACATGGTCTGATTTCAAGTACATGCAAAATCATATACTTAAATCTCTAAGTGCACACATATAGACAGCATTTTAAAGTATAATGGCCAAGCGTGGTGGTGCACTCCTGAGGAGGATGGCTGTAAATTGGAGGCCAGCCTGAACTGCATAGTGAGACCCTGTCTTAAAACACCAAAACCAAAACAAAACAAGACAAAAATGTAGGGGCCAGTGAGATGGCTCAGCGGCGTAAGCGCCTGCCTGGCAAGCGCGAGGGCCCGAGTTCGACTCCTGGAACCCACATACGAAAAAGGGGCCGGTGATATCGCTCAGCGGCACAGGTGCTTGCGGGCGCGTGAGGTCCTAAGGTCAACCCCCGGTACCCACAAAAAAAAAAAAAAGGTAAATAGTACTTATCTCTGGTAGTGGGATTTGGGACAATATTTCTCCATATTTTTCTATACAGAAAAAAGCAAAAAAATAATGTATATAAAAAAACCATATACTTACAGTTTACCAAAGAAACCATCTGTTCCAAAGCACAAAAATTAATTATAAGGGGCCGGTGAGATGGCTCAGCGGCTTAAGCGCCTGCCCGGCAAGCGCGAGGGCCCAAGTTCGACTCCCGGATCCCACATACGAAAAAGGGGCCGGTGATATCGCTCAGCGGCACGCGCGCCTACTGGCGCGCGAGGTCCTGAGGTCGACCCCCCCGGTACCCACCAAAAAAAAAAAAAAAAAAAATTAATTATAAGGATATCAATCTGATATCTAGTTGGGTTTTCAGATTTAGTAAATAAAAATACAGACACCTAGTTAAATTTGAAGTTAGCTAAGGAATGATAAGCATGTCTCCGTGTACTATTTGGGATCGTACCTCTTCAGATTTTTTTTTTCTTCAAAGAATGGAAAGAAGCACAATGGTAGTATAGTTTCTATATTTCTATCGTTATTTATATTTCTTTCCATTCTTTTCTGTAAAAGTGGGTGTGGCTTCAGATAGCTAAATATCATACCGTATCTGTGCAATTTTCATTCATTTACCAAGTTTCCACGGAATCTCTACTGCAGATCAGGCATGAGCCCGAGCACTGGGAAGGCACTGAAGGGAAGGAACATTCCTTAACTTGGTCTTGCTCAACAAAAAGTCACTTTATGTGGCTTTTGTATAAAAAAAAGGTAACTGAATGCATAATTTGCATTCATTTTACTTAACCAGTGTCACCGGGGATTAATTTATTCACCCATTTACACATTAGCCTTTTGCTATTGTCAATTATACTGACCTGAAGGTTTCAGTACATCAAGCTTTTCTCACAGTTTAGCATTACTTTATTTTTAGGATAGATATCGTATCTAAATGTATTATTAATTGATTAGAATGACAAAAAGAGTCTAAGTCTGAATTATTTTGGCTGCTAATATGTTTAATCATCTTTCCATATACATGCTCACTAGCTTTATTTGCTGGCTCATTTACTTATTTTTAGGCTGATGGTATTCATGATTTTTCTTATTTCCTTTGTGAATGCACATGAAAAACTGTTAACTTTGTCTCATACTCATTATAAGCCTTTTACCGTCTGTTGGTGTTTTTGTTTTTGTTTTCTGAGACAGGCCTTGCTACGTAGTTCAGGCTGGCTTGAACTCACTGTGTAGCCAGGCTGGCCTTGAACTCATAGTGATGCTCTTGCCTCAGCCTCCTGAGTGCTGGAATTACAGGCGTGCACCACCACTCCCGCCTCGTTGGTGTTTATTTTTTTATTTTTTGTTTTTTTGTGGGTACCGGGGGTCGACCTCAGGACCTCACGCGCCAGCAGGCGCCCGTGCCGCTGAGCGATATCACCGGCCCTTTTCTAGTATGTGGGTTCCGGGAGTCGAACTCGGGCCCTTGCGCTTGCCAGGCAGGTGCTTATGCCACTGAGCCATCTCACCAGACCGGTGTTTATTTTATTTTATTTTTTTTTATTATTTATTTATTTATTTATTTTTTTTTTTGTGGGTACCGGGGGGTTGACCTCAGGACCTCGCGCGCCAGCAGGTGCCCGTGCCGCTGAGCGATATCACTGGCCCTTTTTTCGTATGTGGGATCCGGGAGTCGAACTCGGGCCCTCGTGCTTGCCAGGCAGGCGCTTAAGCCGCTGAGCCATCTCACCGGCCCCCGGTGTTTATTTTTGATATTGGTTTTATTTTCATTTTTGATATAGACCAATTTAACAATATATCTATTAAAAGCTCTTCTTTTGATTTCAACTGTTTCTCATCTAGAATATCATTTTTCATCCAGATGTTTACTACATATTTAATTTAAATTAATTCTTTTTTATATTTTAAAATGCAATGAAATTTTAAATCATATGGAACTCATTTTGGTGCAGGATTGTAAGGAATAGCTAAGGAGATTTATTTCTCCAGATGATCTATTAATTATTTCCAAAGAAATTCCATTTTTCTTTTTTTCTCTTTGATTTTTATGGTGGCTTTTTATCATATATTTAATTTTCTTATGTATGAAAGGTTATCTTTGAACTTTATATACTGTTCCTTTGATCTGTCAGGTTGAATATTATTATTACTTTGTTATATATTATAAAAACTAGTAACATGGTATAGAAACTATATAGTATTATATTATAAAGTATTGTAGACTGTGAATTATTACAGCTTTACAATATTTTTTATACATTAAGTTTGTTCCCTAATTCTAGACTCTTTTTTCTGAGAAAAAGATTAAGTTCCACAAAACTTCTATTGGGATTTAAATTGGAATTATACTAAAGCTATAAATTAAGTAGATAACAATGCACAGTTCACCCAGCAATGTGGAATTTCTCCATTTATTTAATTCTGCTCATATGTAGACTAAAGCTTTTTTTTTTTTGGTGGGTACCGGGGGTCGACCTCAGGACCTCGCGCACCAGCAGGCGCCCGTGCTGCTGAGCGATATCACTGGCCCTTTTTTCGTATGTGGGTTCCGGGAGTCGAACTCAGGACCTCGCGCTTGCCAGGCAGGTGCTTACACCACTGAGCCATCTCACTGGCCCCTAAAACATTTTTTTAAGCTTCTTTGTTTTAAACTTTTTATTTTATTTATTTATTTTTTTTTGTGGGTACCGGGGGGGTCGACCTCAGGACCTCGTGCGCCAACAGGCACCCGTGCCGCTGAGCGATATCAATGGCCCCTTTTTCATATGTGGGATCCGGGAGTCAAACTCGGGCCCTCGCGCTTGCAAGGCAGGCGCTTAAGCCGCTGAGCCATCTCACCGGCCCAAACTTTTTATTTTATTGATACTTTTTTTATGTGGGTACCAGGAGTCAACCTCAGAACCTCGCGCTTGCCAGGTGTGGTGGATTGACAACTGGTGGTCAACTTGTCACACCCAGGTGAACTGAATCAGCGTGGTGCTGGGTGTGGAGGACCCACCTGAGGGCTGTTGCCAACAACATAAAAAGGAGAACTGGTGAGGCAGAGTTGCTGTTGTCGGTTCTCCTTGAGGAGCTTGTCACGCTGGCTTTCCTGATAGGAACTTGGCTGTTCTCATCGTCGGAGGAGCTCGGGACCTCGTTGTCGCTGAGGATGGCTATGGTGACTTTTGGGGGAGCTCTGGTCCTTACTCTGGGCGTTGCTTCCTGGCTCCTGGGCAGATCCCTCAGCCTGCTGGCACAGATCCTTCATCCCGCTGGCGCAGACTTTCTAGCTTCCACCGCTGACCTTTGGGCCTTCCCAGTGCAGATCCATGAAATGTCCTTGCATGAGACATTGTTGTGGGCTCTGGGCCTCTAGTTGGACTGGTGGAGGCATTGCCATGGGCTCTAGGTCTTCAGCTGGACCCATGCAGGACACTGCTGTAGAATCCAGGCCTTCAGCTGGATTCTTTGGGTCTTTAGTGTGTGGACAGATTTCCTGCACTCTTTTGTATATGACTCTTCGGGTGACTATTACAAAATAGCTCTCTAAGTTATGTGTCCTGTATTGTATTGTTTCCCTTGCAAACCCTGACTACAACACCAGGTAAGCTCTGGTGCTGCTGAGCAATATCACCCGCCCTTTTTTTTCCCTTTATGTGGGTTCCGGGAGTCGAACTCAGGACCTCACGCTTGCCAGGCAGGCGCTTGTGCCACTGAGCCATCTCACCGGCCCTATTGATACTTTTTTTTTGTTTTTGCTTTTTGTTTTTTTGAGACAGGGTCTTGCTATGTAGTTCAGGCTTTGTATTCACTATGTAGCCCAGGCTGGCAATCCTCCTGCCTCGGCCTCCTGAGTGCTAGGATTATAGGCTGCATCACCACCACACCTGGCTTGTGTTATGAAGTTTTTACTGGGATATTTTAAATCTCTCATGGCTGAGTCCTACTAGATCCACTCTAATTTCTGCAAATCAGCTTCACTTTTTTTTTTCCCCCCCAGTATTAGGGATTGAACCCAGGGCATTCTCACTGAGCTACAGCCCCAGCCCTTTTTATTTTTTATTTTGAGACAGGATCACACAAAGTCACTAAATGCCCAAGCTGGGCTGGAACTTATGATCCTCCAATCTCAGTCTCCCACAGTGCTGGGATTACAGGCCTATGCCACCATCCTAACTTGCATGCACTTTATAAATATTTACTAAATGACTAAAAAGCAAGCAAAACTTTAGAAATGTGTTTCTTTGGTTGTTTATTCTGATCCTATGAAAATACAGTTAAAGCATTTGTTACTTCTGCAGTATAAGTAAAAGTTTATATTTTAACATAAAATGGGACCCCAGATGGTATTAGTCAGCTTTTCACTTGCTGTGACACAGTACCTGACACCCACAGCTTAAAGGAGCAGGGGTTTAATTTGGCTCACAGTTCAGGAGGTTCAGTCCATGGTTGCTGGGCTCCGAGGTAGATACATCATGGTGGAAGTGTGTGGCAGAGGAAAGCTGCTCACCTCATGGCGGCCAGGAAGAGAGAGAAGGGAAGACCCTGGGAGGGAGATTTACCTCCCAAGGTATGTCTGCTGTGACACAGCTCTTCAACCAGGCCCTATATCCTGTTAGCACATTCAGCTATGAACTCACGAATGGGTGAATTCACTCACCACATGATCCACTAACTTTCCAAAAGCCCCACTTCTGAACACATGAGACTTTTGGGGGACATTCTAGATCTAAACCATAATACTAGCCAAATGTCCAATGGTGACATAATTTATTTCCTCATTTATTAGCACCCACTGGCCTGATCAATACAATGAGTGCCCATGATGTAATGTGCTCCCCATCATTGCTGACATTCAAGCAGAGCTGGGTGACTGCTTGTGACAAGTGGTACAATGGATCCCTTCTAGCTATAAGATTCACTCATTCAGCAGATACTGCATGGGTGGGGGAAAAAGATGGATAAGACATCATTCCTGTCCTCAAGGAGTTCACAGCCTAGATGGGAAATATAGATGGCATTATGGCTTGTATCTAGGTGTCCAATCAAAGCCTCATGTGGTCATAGGTGGGGATTATCAGAGGTGGCAGGATGTAGAGAGTATAATGCTGGATCAAGGGTGTGTGAATACTAAATTAGTCCACTGATAGGTTTGGCATAGTTCTGGGTGGGATTCAGTGTGCCCATCCCTGGGTGTGAGTGCTTCCCACCCTAAGGGTAGGTAACCTGGATAAAATATAAGGGACAGAAAAAGGGCTAGTGTGGTAGCTTGTCCCTTGCTTGTTGCTTGCTGTCTTCTGTCTGCTTTGCTTTGCCATGAGCTGTTTCTCCTCTCCAGTGTCGCTCTGTCTTGTCACTCTGCCTTGGAGCCAGCTAATTATGGACTGAAACGTCTCTAAACCATGAGCCAAATAAACCTTTCCTCCCTTCACTTTGAGTATCGGGTGTTGAACTTCTGACCTCACATATATATGCGGGGGGAAACGTATTTTTAAGTTCACTAGATGGGCGTGTGGTGGATTAACTAATGGTCAACTTCTAACACCCAGCTGAATGAATTAGTGTGGTGCTGGGTGTGCAAGGCCCACCTGAGGATTGTTGTCAACAGCATAAAAAGAGAACTGGAGGGGAAGATGGTGTGCTGTTGATTCTCCTGGAGAAGCTTGTTGTGATGGTTTTCCTGATATGAACTCGGCTGTTCTCATCATTGGAGGAGACTGGGTCCTCATTGTCTCTGAGGATGGCTGTGGTTCTCTTCAGAGGGGCTCTGGTCCTTACCTTGAGCATCGCTTCCTGGCTCCAGTGCAGATCTCTCAGCCTGGTGACACAGATCCTCCATCCCACCAGCCCGGACTTTCTAGCTTCCACCACTGACCTTTGGGCCTTCCCAGTGCAGATCCTCGATACAGACTTGCATGAGACATTGCCATGGGCTCTAGGCCCCCAGCTGGACTCGTGCAGGACATCGCTGTGGGATCCAGGCCCTCAGCTGGATTCTTTGGGTCTCTAGCATGTGGACAAATCTCCTGCACTCTTCTGCATTTGATTTTTTGGGTGAATATTATAAAATAATCTTATAAACTACGTGTCCTGCATTAAATCTTTGCCCTTGTAAACCCTGACTACAACAGGGTGTAAGGTATTAAGGAGGCAAGGAATATTTTAAAGTGGGTTTTTTGGTAGAGTAGAAGTCAGAAAAGGCTTCCCTGAAGAGGGAAGTAAGGGGCTTGAAGCTGGAAGAGGTGTTTGGCTGGCAGATGGGGGCAAAGTGGAATAAGCAAATTGAGAGAAGACCTGAGGGTATGAAACCAATGAACTCCGGAAGGTTCGCCACAACTGGGGTGCAGGCTGGGTCTTTTATAGACAGTTGTCTTTCTTTGGGTGTTTGTTTGTTTGAGACAGGATCTCGCCATGTAGTTCAGTCTGGCCTTGAACTCACTATGTAACCCAGGCTGGCCTCAAACTCACAGCACTCCTCCTGCCTCAGCCTCCCCAGTGCTGGGATTACAGGTGTGTGCCTCCATGCCTGGCATGGGCCGGATCTTGAATCCTGAGTCCCTGAGGGCCACTGACTCAGAGCACCGGTGGGTGAGGCTGTGCCCATCTCCATGTGGGTCCGACCCACAGGCAGTTCCCACCTTGGCCGTTTGCTACCTGGAGACCACTGGATCTTGGGTACGCTACCGACCCGTGTGGCTGGATCTGTGAGAGAGCTCCCAACACTCTAAAAACATCCTGATGGTTATCCTTGGTTTTTTTGTTCTAAGATTTCATATGTAGGTATATAATAATAGTAAATTAAATATATATTCTTTTTTTTTTTTTTGTGGGTACCGGGGGGTCGACCTCAGGACCTCGCGCGCCAACAGGAACCCTTGCCGCTGAGCGATATCACCGGCCCCTTTTTCGTATGTGGGATCCAGGAGTCGAACTTGGGACCTCGCGCTTGCAAGGCAGGCGCTTATGTCGCTGAGCCATCTCACCAGCCCTAAATATATATTCTTGAATGAGCTAGAGAAGTGCATGATGGCATTGCTACTACTTCGCTGTAACAGACTTTTATTAGCTTCCTAAACGATACCCATTCATCCACCTATCCATATTAGCGTGGGTTCAATGCATCTTCTTTCATAAATAAACCTGATATTTTATTTGGTGCTGGGGACTGAACCCAGGGCCTTTTCACTGAGCTACATCCCCAACCCCTTTTTCATATTTTATTTTGAGACAAGGTCTTGCTAAGGCACTAAGTTGTCCAGGCTGGGCTTGAACTTGTGATACTCCTGCTTCAGCCTCCAAGAGTGCTGGGGATCCTGATTTATTTTCAGTAAGACACACTCCTGCCCAGCAAAAAGGCCACAGTTCTGAACCTCCTTCTCAACTAAAGTAGCATTCAACATGGAAGAACCAAGGCGAGCCAGTCCCAGGCCTGCGATGGTCTTGGGATTGCCTGTATCAGCCTGTCCTGAAAGACAGAGTGAGTTCTACCTTAATACTAACTAGTAGTATTTTTATTTTAATCATTTTGCTGTTCACTGAGATTCAATCTTACTCAAACTGCTACAAGACCTCTGATAATGGGCTGAATTGTGTGGCACTCATCCCCAAATTCAAATTCATTCATAATCTCCACTACCTCAGAATGTAACTGCACTTGGAGGTGGAGTCTTTAAAGAAGTAATTAAATTAAAATGAACTTGTTAGGGTGAGCTCTGTCAACAGACAGAATGACAACAAATTTAGTTAAAGATCTAATTGGCCTTTATTCTCACTTTGTGAATTGGGCAGGTTTCATCCTACATAATAGAATGGGCGCTGAGGGTGGTGGGAGCACATGCCTGTAATCCTATCTACTTGGGAGGCTGAGGCAGGATGATTGCAAGTTCAAAGCCAGCCAGGATAACTGTGAGATCCTGTCTAATAATAAGAAATAAAAAGAAATAGAATAAGAGTTCCCATTAGGCAATGGCAGGACCATGAGGTTTTTAAGGGGTCCTTAAGGAATAAGAAAACTATAGGAAGAAAGCTGATTGGTTAATGTCAGGTTACTTTGGATTACTTTTTTGTAAGGGTTAAAGCAGGGAGGGGGGCTTCCTTGTCGTGTTGATCCAGGTTGACTGAAACCTGATTTTTAGGAAAACTGGCCTCTCTTCCTTCTCTCTCTCTCTCTCACCTGAAGATTGACCCACAGGACGTACCCCACCACGCTCTCACCAGGCGTTGGTGTGAACCCCTACCTGCGATCACTCTCACGGGGCTCTGAACACTAGGAAATGTGTGATCAGTCACTCCTTTGAGGTGACAAGTGGCAGCTGTGGATTTTTTTCTTTTGGTCAACTGGGGTTTTTCTGGTTAAGATAACACCGCAGAATCCAAGAGGGATTTTTGGAGAAAGCAAGACATTCTCAATGAATCTTTCTGAAAGAAGAAACCTTTACATTCGGCTCATCCGAGCGCAGGGCAGGGCCGAGTGGAGTGTTGGTTCTCACGGTGACACAGGAGCAAGTCCTCCTTTGCACGTTCCCTCACCTCTTTGGTTTGTCCGCAAAACAGAGCCCTGAGCACGCTAGGCAAGTGCTTGACCACTGATCTATAACCCTAGCCTCCCTTTTTCCTTTTCTTTTGTGGTACTAGGGATTGAACCCAAGGCCTCTACCCAGCCCTTTTTTATTTTTTATTTAGAAACAAGGTCTTGCTAAATTGCCCAGGTGGGCTTGAGTTTGCAATTCTCCTGTCTCAGCTTCCCAGATTGCTAGGATTACAGATGTGTGATCCCTCCCCCTTGTTTTTCAATTTTATTTTGAGACAGAGTCTCACTAAGTTGCCAAGCTGTCCTTGATCTTGCAATTCTCCTGCTTCATCCTCCCAGGTAGCTGGGATTACAGGTGTGAGGCACTATGTCCACTGAAAGCAACATGTTCTAAGCACCGTTCTATGCTAAGTATAGTAGACCCTTGATGTCTTAAGCAGATTGGCACCAGAACAACAGCACGTCCGCAAATCTGTGGATGCCCAAATCCCTTATGGAAATGGGGTACTATTAGTATATAATCTGCACATCTCCATGATACTTTAAATCATTTCCTAAACACAGCAAGGAAGAGAATTTAGTATTTTCTTCCCTATCTCAACCACATTTGAACACCAAAGCAGTACAGTTTAGAAACGAAAACTATTTAGATACTTTGTTCCCTAGGGCTGAAAAACAAGGCAGCACAAACTGGGCATCTTAAAATAAATTTATAGCTGAGTGTGGTGATACATACCTCCAATCCCAGCTACTTGGGAGGCTGAGGCAGGAGGATCTCAAGTTCAAGACCAGCCTGGCCCACTTACACTCTGTCTCACAATGAAATAGAAAGGGCTGGGATGTAGCTCAGTGGCAGAGTGCTTGCCTACCATGCATGAGGCCCTGGGCTCAACCACTAGTACTGCCCAAAAAAAGGAAAAAAAAAAAAAAAAAAAGTCTGACAGCTCTGGAGTCCAGAAGTCTGACATCAAACTTCCAGCCATGCCCCTGCCCTGTGAAACCTGCAGGGAGGATCCT
This sequence comes from Erethizon dorsatum, assembly GCA_028451465.1. NCBI lineage: Eukaryota > Metazoa > Chordata > Mammalia > Rodentia > Erethizontidae > Erethizon > Erethizon dorsatum. The sequence goes on along the minus strand of CM051823.1, from coordinate 131,787,743 downwards.
TCTTGCCTCTCCTGGTTTCTAGTGTTTGCCAGTGATCCCTGTGGTCCTTGGCTAAGGTGCCTCGGCCCATTCCCTGCCTCCACAATCATGTCGCCATCTTCTCTCTTGGCTTTTGTCTCTGGGTCTCTTCTCTTTTCACAAAGCACCGGTTGAGTTGGAAGAAAGGCCTACCCAACTCCAGGGTGAGCTTCTGTAATCACACCCCCCCACCTTTGCCTGGCTGACCACACTGGGCAGTACTGAGGGTTAGGACTCTGATATATCTCTTTTAAGGACCATGCTGCCCACACCAGAGACCGTCTGCCTTAACTGATTCTTTCTGCAATTGTTTTGCTCTTCAAGGGAAGTGAGGATCTCAGAGGCTGAGTTGGAGAGTGATTTGAAATAAAATGGTACATTACTAGTATTGGTAGTTTGGGTTTCAAAAGTCTTGCTCTAGAGGAGGCTAAAAGAAGTTCATGGGTCACAGACTCTAAAGGAGAATAAAGTAACCCAGCTATGAACAGTTGGGTTCAGATGTGGCTTTGGAAGCTACTGGAACAAGATGGGTCCACGTTGTTTCTCATTGTATTCTTTGGTTCTACCCCCTCTTTCTCCCTCCCTCCCTCTTTCAATACTGGGGATGAAGCCACTAGCTAGGCAAGTCCTCTCCCACTGAGTCACCCCCCAGCCCTTCTATTCTCTGCTGAAAAACTTCCTCCCAGTGCTAAGTGACCTGGCTGTTGTCAGTTCCCAGGTTTTACCCTTCAGCTTTCTGGCAGGACCCCCTTCCTTGCTGATCCTGAGGGCAGATATCAGGGGAGGGGGTGGCGGCCCTGGGGACAGGGTCCTAGTCGTAGGCTGATGGACTTGGGCTGGCAGGTGGAGCGCTGTAAACACAAGGCAGTTCGGTAGCCTCACAGATGAGGACAGCTGGATCGAGGGACTGAGCAGGATATTATAGACGCCCACCATAAAAAGATGATTCGAGGGAGAAAACCCAATTTTTATGTAAATTGTCCAGATGGGCTCCAGGGCTTCTTCATATACACAGATCGATTTGTTTTGTTTCACGTCATTTAGTAGATCAGGTTCATATCTGGGCCCCAGAGCCATGACCCATGACCCATGACATTTATTCAATTTGAACTCAAATAGTAATATCAGATTAATTTGAAAATTGATTAGGGCAGATGTTTTTGCAGACATGGCTTTTCCCTTTAGGGAGAGAGGAACTTAAATATCCACTGATGGAGCCAGGTATTTGTAAAAAACGGACTTTCCAGTCAGTCACACTCGCCGGGAGCGCAGTCGCACTCAGTCTCTAGCACGGCTGCTCCGGGAGGAACCGTTCTGATGTCAGAGCGTGCGTTTAACTGTGAGAAACAGGCGACACTGCAAGTTCTAATTCACTCTGGGACTGGAGCGAGCACACTGAAAGGACTTACCTATCTCTAGACGATCACTGCTGATTATTTGGCTAAATGAGTTACAGAAACTGAAAGAAATTTTCACCTCTTTCTGCTAAGCTATCGGGAACAGAGTGGTTACAAAACAAATTTTATTCTTATCCTTACATCAAAATTCAAGATCATAAGTGACAGACAGGTCTCCTGCACCCCAGTCACAGCTGCCCTTCATCCTCATCTGGATGCAGGCGGGTCCCCCCTCCCCCTCAGCTGTGCAACACCCCTGAACCCCATGCCCTCTCCAACCCGCCTGTCCTCAGCCAATGGCACCACCACTGTCCATGCTGATCAGGTCTAGGACCCAGCTCCTCTCCTTTCCTCTGTGTCCCTACTCTCTGGGAGTCATCCAAGTATCACCCATGGTACAACCCGTGACAGTGGTCCCCAAATGTGGCTGAGTATCGGAATCCCCTGAGAGGCTTTTAAATGAATTCGGTCTTTTTCCTGGAGATGCTGAGTCAGTAACCTGGCAGGCCTGAGGACCGGCATTTTATAGTCTCTGTACATCTCCCTAGGGTGATGTGGGGACTACCAGGATTGAAGAGTCTGTCTGTCACAGTTTATAACTAAAGCCTCATGCCCTCAGAGGCAGGGCTTTTGGAAGGTGACTGGATTACGGGGACGTGACAGCTGGGTTGGTGTTGAGAAGTGGGGTTCTGTCTGAAGAGGTGCCTCACTAGAGGTGTGACCTGGAAGGGTGTATCTCCTTCCCTGGCTCCGCCATTTGCTCTCTGCTTCCTGTTCTCCATGAGGTGAGTGGCTCTCCTCTGAGGCAGGCCCCTCTGCTGTGCCACTTCCGCCCTGGAGCCAGCTGACTCTGGACTGAAACCGCTACAAACTGTGAACCACAGGAAACCTCTCCTCTAAGTTGTGGGGTCAGGTATTGTATCTCAGCAACAGAAAGTAACTAAGACACTGTCCTGGTGTCTCCTTTCCTACCGCGGCTGCCCCAATGTGGCCCCCAAGCCCTCCAAGCCAGCTCTGCATTCAACGTCCCTGGGCTTCAAGACCTCCCCGGACCCACTTGGGGGGCTCCAATACATGCAGGTCCATGCCCTGGTCGTCCAGTCTCTGCTAAACAGTGAAAGAACAAAATGCATAAGCCAGACCTTTCCTCCTAGACAGCTCTTTATCAAGGAAGCTGAACCAGGAAACGGAAGTCTGTTGGTGAGCCAGGTGCTCCATGGGGAGAGCAGGAAGCACCTGAAGGACTCAAACAGGAACTGACTGACGCAACCCTAGAAAGTCTCAGGTGGCTTCACAGACAGGCAATGCTGACTTTGGGATGAAGAGGAATTCATCAAGCAGAGGAAAATACAAGGGTGAGAGAGAAGGAGAGAACATTCCAGACCAAGTTAAGCAGGGGAGGAAAATGACTAGACTGGTGTTTTAGGTTTATCTACAGGCTTTCTTTTAAATGACACTCAGAGCCCATGTATCCGCCGTGGAGTTCCCCACTGTCTGCCACACTGCATCCCGACTTCTTGGTGTGATGTTCGAGGCACTTTGTGACCTGGCCCATCTCTCTGCGGCTGTCATCTGTCACTTTGCATCTACAGCTCTGGCCACAAGAGATCAGTGACCCTGGTTTTGAAGAGCTGTGTTCTCACTTCTCCAAGACTGGCCCCTCTAACATGTTGCAGAGCTCTGTCTCCCCACTGCTTGCTGATATTATCTCGCCTACTGTCATTTAGAAAAATGTACGTGTTCGCCAAATTCATTTTGAGAGACTGAATATAAACAGGACAATGATCAGATCATACATAAATTAGAATTCTGACCCATAGCTTCTAGCAACCTGCCCGGAAAATCGCTGCTGTGTACAGTGAGCGGCCCTGGCAGCCAGCCCTCTGGGAGTTAGACTGGCGGGGACCCAGCCTGCTGTTTCTAGGGATGATCCAGGAGGCTGACAGCGAGCCCTGGACAGTTGGCCCCAGACGTGATTAACAATAGACAGCTTCCCCACTTCTTGTCCCAGCTTCCACCTTCGGGAAAGCCAGGCATGCATTGCTCTGTGATCACATAGGAGGGCCTCCTTCTAGTGAACCCCCCACCCCAACACCCCTAGACCTGCAGCCTCCTGTCGGGGCCCCCCAGAAGTCTTCCCCTTTTTCCACCCAAAGGTGTCCCATTCCTCTGCCTGTTGTATTCAACTACCATGCTATTAGCAAGATCTGAATAGAGTTTGCTTTTCTTGTTGGGTTGGTCTTTGTTCATTTCTACAATTTGCAAAACTGTTAAAACAACAACGATCAGCAAAATAATTGTATTGCAGGGCCCTGCACTTTATATATTCAGGAAATACCCAGTTATTTCTTTCCTTTGTTACATCAGCTCCCTAATCTGTATAGAAAGTGCTTCGCCTCCGCACCAGCCTGGAGAGGAGTGGTCAGACACCCCGGTCTCTAAGAGACTCTTCAAAGCCGTTGTGTTGGGTTTATACAGGCACTGCTGTGACATATCCTGTCTCTGCACTGGTCCACACTGTCGATACTGATTTGCAGTCACCTACCTCAAAGTGGGCATTTTAAGTCATGAGAGCCACTTTGTTCATTTACCTCAAAGGATATGGCAATACACTGCCTTTTCAGCTTGCAATGACTGGTACTCCTCCTGCAAGAGGCACAGGCCCCTGCCGCAGGCCTTGCTCAGCTCCCCGACTTCCTGCCTCTGGGCCGGCCTTCCAAGGGTTTCTGCTATCGTATGTTTCTGCTCACTTTGTTTTGCGGGACTCAAGATTGAACCCAGGTTCTTTACACGGAGCAACATCCCCAACCCTTTTATTTTTTATTTTGAGACAGGGTATCCCTAAGTGGCCCAGGCTGGGCTCATAGTTGTGATCCTCCTGCCTGAGTGTCCCAGAGTGTTGGGATTATAAGTGTGCGCCACCCTGCCCAGCTGCTTCTGTTCACCTTAACCCTAATAATTCTGGTCCTCTGAAGTCCCAGACCTCAATTTTCCGAGTCTTCTAGAAACACTGATTAAACAGTAGTGTTCAAACCTGGTAGGACTGAAAGGCTCAGAACATTGTTCTTTTTTTTTTTTTTTTTGTGGGTACCGGGGGGTCGACCTCAGGACCTCGCGCGCCAACAGGCACCCGTGCCGCTGAGCGATATCACCGGCCCCTTTTTCGTATGTGGGATCCGGGAGTCGAACTCGGGCCCTCGCGCTTGCAAGGCAGGCGCTTATGCCGCTGAGCCATCTCACCGGCCCCCAGAACATTGTTCTTTAAAATGAGTTTTTGTTTTCTCCAAAAGCCGTTCTTAAAAACTTCCGTGGCTTTTTACTTGACTACAGAGTAAAATCTAGACCTGTGAGCCTGTCCACAGAAGTTGGCCAAAGGCTCCTGCCAGGACCCCATTCCTCAGGAAAACTGAGCTGCCTGCCTTGGTACCTGGCTTGGTTCCGCCAGGTAGCCTTCAACTCCAAGGCTTCCCCTGCTCAGGCGCCTTCCGCCCTGTGTGGGTGTGTGGCCACAGCCCTCAGCCTTCCAGTGCAGAGCCAACAGAGGGAACACTCCCCGCCGGGAGTCCTGTGCTTTACTCCTCCCCAGCTGAGGGACACCAGGCCAGTCACCTAACCCTTGCGGGGCTGTCTCATCAGCCATAGATTAGGGTTAGTAATCATTGCCAGACAAGTCTCAGGACGTCAAGAGAAAAATGCTTATTAAAACATTTTCAGCCTGGTGTTCTCTTTCTTGACATGGGTGGATACACAGGCATTTGCTCTATGACAATTCACTGAACTTTATATTTATGCTGTGCACTTTTCTGTGTAAGTGTTGGCATCATTAAAAGGTCAGAAAGAGTGGTCTAGCTCAGACTAATGGGGTCTTAATAATCTTATAATTATTGGTTCTCTTTCTTCCTCATCATTACCTAGTGGAAGGCGGATGACCAGAGCTGGCTGGGGTAGCTAATGCTGTGAAAGTGCTACACGGAGGAACTGAGAGCAATGCGGTGACATTTGGCAAGAATCAGTTTGCAGAAGGTTGAAAGGGAAACAACACGAGTCACAAGTGGGAGGGTGCTTTCTGAGGAATTACCATGCAAAAGCTTGGACTTTGCCGACTATGAACCTGATCTGAGTGAACCATTTAGTGTGGCCATTAAACTCTATGACCCTCTGCGGCACACACACAAGCAGACATACCCAAACTAGACCGGAGCAAAACCCATCTCAACACAACTGCAGGCTTCAGTGAAAGCATAATGTTCGGATCCCAGGACGCAGTGCACCCACTGCTTCCTGGCCTATCGGCCCACGTCTATATTATATGTGTTTGGCATGAAGCCTCTTAGGGTGGGCTTCCACCGACGGCCATGTCCACAGTTCAGGGAGTAGGATCCAAAGAGGGTCTTAAAGCCGTATCATAGGAAGATCTGGAGAAGTTAGTGTTATGGATATGTTTGGAAGCTGGTTGGGAGGGTTCTGCATATTTGAAAGGATTTTGCCAAGGGTGATCGGATTTATTCTGTGTGGTCCAATGAGAGAAGACTTCAACTGCAGAGGCTCTGTGGCTGCAGTCAGGGCCATTATAAGTTATGTTTGCACTGGGGGTGGGATGATAGATTGCACGCTTTTTGCTATGGGATGAATTGTTCTCCGGAAAGATATCTTGAAGTCCTCATTCCCTGCACTTATAAATGCGACCTATTTGGAAGTAGGGTCTTTGTGAGGTCATTAGTATGGGCTCTAATCCAGCATGGCCAGTGCCCTTCTAAGAAGAGATGAGACACACAAGCCGTGTGAAGACACTGAGGTACAGAGAGGCGACCGTGTGGCCTCCATTGGAGGCAGCAGTCAGAGCTGTGCAGCCCCTGGTCAAGATCGCCAAGGACTATGGGCAACAGCCAGAAGCTAGAAGATAGCAAGGCTCTGCTGTCACCCTGATTTCAGGCTTGCAGCCTCCAGGACTGTGAAAGAGTACAATTCTGTTGTTTTTTTTGTTTACTTCTGTTTTTTTGAGGCAGGGTCTTACTATGTAGTTCAACCTGGCCTTGAACTCACTATGTAGCCCAGGCTGGCCTTGAATGTGTGGGGATCTTCCTGTCTCAGCCTCCAGAGTGCTGGGATTACAGGCAGGTGCCACCACGCCAAGCTTGCAATTCTATTGTTTGAAGCCACTCAGTTGGTGGCACACTGTGACAGCGGCCTGAGGAAACATGCCAAAATTCCCATTCCCAGCCTCCAAGTCCTTATTAACGAGACAGCAAGAGTGAAGGTAAGCATGCCTTCCACCACTTCCCACATTTGTGTCTTTCAGCCACCTGACAGTCTTTTGACCCCTGGCCCTCTTGTCCTTGTAGACTTCCTTAGCAATGCCCGTGGGGGCAAACCCCTGGGACACCCTCTGTCACATTGTACCTTCCCTTCTCGCCCCACTCCAGGCCCAGTGCTGCCTGGATGCAGAGCCAGAGGCTCTGCGAGGCTCAGACTCCGGGCCAGGGAGCTACCATGGTTCTCTCTTGCTCACCGCAGCCATGAGTGGGGGTCAGGATCCCCGTGGGAAATGTGTGGGGAAGGCCTGAGACACAAACGATTCACCTACACATGAACTTGTGGGCTACACACTCATCTGTGCTCTCGGGACAGCTTGCGCTGGACGCGCGGCCCGGTTTGTAGATAAGGTTGTAACACTGCAGCAGATTGTAACGTTCAACAGTCCAGAAACACGCTGAAAGCGCTCATAAAGCAACTCATTTTTCCTCCCACTGCAGGCAGGAATGTCCTGGGAAGACTGCTGAGATAGGCGAATGATTTGCTTTTCAAAAAACTGTACATCAGGACCTCCGTGTGATTCTTGGCCTGGCCCTGCTGATGTTTGTGGAGTTTCTCCGGGCGCCTGGCTGTCCTCTCCTCGTGGTGATAAAGAGGTGGCTGTGTAGGTGAAGATCAGACCCAGAAAGGGAGGGCTTGGGACACTCTCTCCTAGGACAGCAAGTACTGCGTGATCCTCCTCTGACCTCCTTAAAAAGACCTCAGGGCTGGCAGGCTGAGTCCCCTCCGGTCTCATGTGTCCCTGATCTAACGTGCTGCTGCATTCTGGTGTCCCTGCACCCCGCCCCAGGCAAATAGCTCCACTCATGCGCTCCAGTCGAGGGATAGGGGATGCGACAGGAGATCATATTCGACGTCCACTGCCAACATGTGGGCCCGTGTGTGCCAGTCTGAAAACCACTCCCAATGGCCCGCAAGAACATAGTAGGTTGAGCGGTGACCCCAAAAGTTATGCCCTTGCCGCACCCCCGGAGCCTGTGGTGTGATCTTATTTGGAAAAAGTATCTTTGCCCATGTACTTGAGTTAAGGATCTTGTACTGAGATCCTGCTGGATTTCCTGGTGGCCTGAATCTAATGACAAGAGTCCTCACAAGACAAAGAAGAGGAGAAAGTCATGGGAAGACACAGGCAGTCGGAGGGATGCAGCCACAAGCCAAGGAGTGCCTGGAGCAACCAGGAGCTGGGGACATAGGAGACAGATTCTGCTCAGAGCCTTCAGAGAGCGCGTGGCCCGGCCAATACCTTCAGCGTGGACTTCCGCACTCCAGGAGTTTCCAAAGCTTTAACCCCCCGCGTGGGTAATTTGACACAGCAGCCACAGGAAGCCAGTAGAGACACGAGAAGACATCTGAGTGTGTCTGTGGAGGGTAGCTGCCAGTCCTGTCCATCCCAGAGGCCTCTCTGGGACCTGGACACACTTGGGGCTCACTAGAGACCTCAGCCTCATGTCAGAAAGAACGGTACTGTTCTACTCCTAGGAGTCTATCAGAGGAAATAACTAAAAAAGCACACAAAGATTTAACTCTAAAAATGTTCATCAGAGTGCTGTCTGAAAAGTTAGTCTTGCCATAGGAGATCCAGTAAATCAGTGAAGGTGCAACCATACAAAAAACCCTATATGATGGGTGTGGTGGCACATGCCTGTAATTCCAGCACTGGGGAGGCTGAGGCAGGAGGATTGCTGCAAGTTTGAGGCCAGCCTGGGCTATGAAGAGTTCAAGTCCAACTTGCCACTACACATCAAGACCCTGTCTCAAAAAGCCAAAACAACAGAACCCTATATAATCTTTAAAATAATATTATAGAAATGTAATTATTGATGTGGAAGTATCTATGTGTATAAAAATACTTTATGGCTGGGCATGTGGCACACACCTGTAATTCTAATGCTCAGGAGGTTGGGGCAGGAGGATTTCCACAAGTTCAAGGTCAGCCTGGACTACATTGTGAATTCAAAGCCAGCCTAAGAAACTTAAAAAAAAGATTATGGTATTGTCTTAGTTACTTTTGCTGGCCTTGCTGCCTTCCTTCTTCCTTCGTTGCTGAGGCAAAATACACAACACCCAAAGTTAAAGGTTTATTTGGCTCACAGTTTGTAGAGGTGAAGTTCATAGTTGGCTGGCTCCAAGGCAGGGTGACACAGAACAGGGACCTCGCAGAGGAGAGTTCATGGCAAGGCAGGTAGGAGGCAGCAAGCAGCAGCAGCATCAGAAGCAACAAGCAAGCAAGCCTGCCTTTATATTCCTCCAGGCTACCCGCCCTTTGGGCAGTGCTACCTACACCCAGGATGGGGTATCCTTAACCCAGCAGCACATACCCTAGGTCCAGCCAGCTCTGAAAAGCCCCATCTGTGAGTGCCTGAGGCTTTGTGGAGACAGCTAGATAGAAGCCATAACAGGTATGAGCTCATTAAAAAAAGAGGTGCCTGTATTATGCATATATACAGTGAATCTAGAAGATAGTGTTAACCGTGGTTTTCTTTAAAAGAGTAGTTTTTATGTTGTTTTGCTTCTCTATGGTGTCCATATTTAATGTGATTTATAATAATATAAAAATATGTGTAATAATAATAAGAAGCAGCAAAGACATTTAATATGAGAGAAAGAAAAAAACAAAACCTCTGAAACCTGTCGCCAGCCACATAGTGAGAATATTATTTTGCCAAGTGAAGTGCTGATTTAGGGAGCACCAGGCAGCTCTTGCTCCTGGAAGTCAGAAAGAGATGCCAGACTGAGACGGAGTTGTCAGGAGTAGGCTAGAAAGGAGGGGAATACTGAATTAGACGCCCGCATGACTTCTCGGAGCCCTCTGCATGCTAACATCCTCATAAATCTCCAAGAGACGCGTAAGATCCCTCCCATCTTGTTTGATAATGGAGCCAGGGTCACATCATAATACCTCTGCTCTGAGAAACATGGATTGGGAAATCTGGGAATAGTATTTGACAAAAACCAGTTCAACTGAGTTAAGAGCAAATCTATCCAGATACGACACGAGGAAAAATGTTCTCAGATTATATATTGCTGAGAAAGCTCTGCTGCTCCAAACCAAATATGAACAAAAGTGAGCTGTAAACCAAATGCAAGCAGCAGTGTCTGCAATATTAAATGTTGGCCAGTGAGACAAGGAGGCTGCTGTGGATGGGGTCCTGTGGCTGTTTAGCCTCTGGGTTTTCGAAGAATGCCGAGCTTCCAGAGCCAGTCCTGAGCATTGTGGCCATGAATAATTACATGAGGCCACAGAGGAGAGAATGAACGGAAGTATTGCTAGGCACCCGCCATTAGCTTGAACTGGATCTGCCCAGGTGCTGGTGTATAAAAAGGAGACCGGAAATGGGTCTCTCCCTGCCGCTGACCAGGGGGTTAAAACAGATGTCATCCCTGATCACAGAGATGAGTGTGCACCTCAGCATTTAGGAGATGATCTTGGATGCCCTTTGCACGCTTCCACAACAGGGAGATGTATCTGAACGACCCTTTCCTGCCCAAGTTGCCCAGGGTGTTAAATATGGTTGTCTCTCTCCAAGCTTCTCTCCCTCCTTCTTTCTTATTAGGAATCAGAAGGCATGAACCCTATTTGCAGCTCAGTTGAAGGCTTGTGGGGGTAGAGGACAGGCAGGGGCTGGATGTCATTTCTCAGCCTACACAGGATACAGGGAGACCTATGCCAAAAGGAATGTGAGGGGACATCCTGCCTTGGTGGGTCACTCCTGGATTTTAACTTCCTGCCCCACGACCCAGTGCCCCTGCTCTGCGTGGAGTGCTGGCCTTGCTGCCTTCCTTCTTCCTGTTGTCCTCTCCTTGGCTTGTGGTCCTTCCTGTCTGTGCAGAGGTTTAGCAAGGGGGCAGCCATAGATGCTTTTGCAAAGGTGCTGATTATTCCCCCCGCCCCCCCCCCGCGGTGGCTTTTACTGGGTTTTCTCTCCCCAGCCCAGGAGCACAGCTGTATCCTCCATCCCACACCCCACCTCCTCCCACTCCTTCCCCAGGTGCGGATCTCATCCCTCAGAGCACCACAAAGGCCCCTGGGCTCCCCACCCAAGCAGTGCAACTGACCTAGGGTGCCCTGATCCCCAGGTTTTGAAATCCCTGAGTGATTTTGATGCAGGACCCCTGGTAGCAGCTGATATCAGTTACATATGGCACAGCCCAACCCTGATTTCCTCCCCTCTCCCCAGGTTGGATCTAAACCATATTTATTTTACCTCTTAGTATTTCTCAAACATGGCCTCCTCCCTTCATTTGCAATGCGACTGGCCAGATAAGGCAACTCCTCGGGCTGCAGTGTGTAGAGGATGTCTGTGTGCTGCTGGAGCGCACTGGCATGGGATGGGCCGCTATTAGCAGTTACGCTGAGAAGCAGGGTGCCAGGCCAGTCTGGACGTGCGCCCCACCCCTCCCCAGCCTCCTCTAAACCCCTTCCCTAGTTATCCCAGCACCCACCTGCACTGCAGAGCCCAGCTGCCCATCTACTTTAATGTGCCCTTCTCCGGGCAGGACTGTCTTGCCACAGGCGCCCGTGGGCTCACGCTGTATGTTCCCCCCTGCAGCCTTATTTTTCTGTAGTCACCTGCTTCCTGATCTCTCCGAATAGCAGATTGGGAATTCCCATGGGACACAGACTTGGATTTTGTTTTTGTTCTCTGCCATTTTTAGGGCCTAACAGAATAAAAGGCCGAGACAATCATTCAGTAAAAGTGAGCCTCCTAAGACAATGCACGCAGAACCGTGAACTACTTACTCCCCATGACCGTTAGTTGTGGTACGTCGATGGGAGGCTGCCTAGCCGATTAGTGAAGCACAGTTCTGGGTGTGTCTGTGGGGTGTTTCCAGAGGAGGGAAAACCCACCCTGGTTGGATGGCACCAACCAAAGCCTGGCAGCCTGGATGGAATAAAAACAAAAGGAAAGAGCCAGGCGTGGTGGTGCACGCCTAATCCCAGCACTCAGGAGACTGAGGCGGGAGGGTTGCTGTGTTTGAGGCCAGCCTGGGCTACATAGTGAGTTCAAGACCAGTGTGGATTACATAGTGAGACCCTGTCTAAAAAAGAGAAAAAAAAAAAAAAATTGAAAGGAAAGGAGGAGGAAGTGCGCCTGCTTGGAAGAGCGCTGGTCTGCTGAGCGGATGCGTCACTTGCTGCCACCTCCTTTGGACCCTGGTCTCCAGTTTCCGCAGTCTTCCAATGCAGATACACACTGTGACTCTCCAGGGAGCTCCAGGCCTTCGACCTCGGGCTGGTGCGGCATCCTCGGTCCCTCTGGTTCTGCGGCTTCCTTCTTCTCGGGCTGAGCAGCTGCTGGATTCTCTGGCTGTCCAGCACCAGAGAGCCACTGTGGAGGCCTGCCTCTGTTCCCACGGCCTGCTTAACAAATCCCCTTACACAATCATTCATATAATTTCTGTTGAGATGCTGCCCAATCTCCTCCCTAAAGCTCGCTGCAGAAATACCTCTCGAGCACCCACTTCCACTCTTGCCGAGTTCTGCGCACCCAGATAGAGGCTCCCTCCCCAGTGCAGAGTTGCTCCTTCCGCAGCATTTGCATCTGTACAGGAGGATGTCTGTGTGCAGTGGCTGCTTCGGTTGGCCTTTTCTCCAGCTTTGGTTTCTACAACGAAGGAACTGAATGACTTCAGATGCCTTTCAAAAACTGAACTTTTTTTTCTGTGTTAGCAAAACAAAAACCGGCCACAACAATGCTGTAGTTTGGATGTTGAATGTCCTCTGTCCTTCAAAGACCCGTGCGTCAAAGGCTTACTCCCCGGGTGGTGGGACCTTTAACAGGTGGGGCCTGATGGGAGGTCTTAGGCCACCAAGGCTGTGCCCTGAAGGGACCGGGGCTCTGCCTCTCCCTCTCTCTGTTCCCTGTGATGTTAGCAGTTTCGCTCTACTCCGTGCTCCTGTCATGATGTCCTGCCTCATCACAGGCCCAAAGCAACAGGGCCAATTGATCATGGATTGTAGCCTCCCAAACTGTGACCCAAAATAAAGCCTTTCTCTCTATAAATCAATCTTCTCAGGTATTTTATGGAAAGCTGACACAGACCAGAAAAAAAAAAAAAAAAGGCAAGACTTGGACAAGAGCAACACAGGGTCACGGTTAAGCATGCTGCCCCTTCTGCTGTCTGACTACTTGGCACCAAGTCCAGGCCCTGCCATATCTGTACAGGTGACTTTAACTTTACACACTTCAGTTTTGTTTTTTCAGCACTGAAGATTGAACCCAGGGACCTGGCATGCGAGGCAAGTGCTCTGCCACTGAGCTGCACCCCCACCTGTACTTTAGTTTTTGCATCTGGAAAGTGGGATGATGACATAACTTTCCTGGGGGATCATGCGAACATTGAAAGAGTAACTGTGCCTGGCCCATAGTTTGTGCTCAATAAATACTGCTCCTCGTAGATACTGTAGCCCTGGGGCTGCATCTCTAACTGGGGACCCTCACGGGAGAGTCACAGGTGTGTGAAGGAGACTCCGCTGGGCAGGCTCGTGGGAGCTGGTGAGCATAGGATGCAGGCTGATCCCATCTCTGGGATGTTGCAGGGAAACATCTGGAGCATGCAACCCAGCTGGAGGCAGCTTTAGGTTTGGACGATGGCCACTCTCAAGTTTCATCCCAACCAGCGCAGTCTTGGTCCTCAGCTTGGAGAAAATACAAGCAAATGTGGCCAGAGGAGCTGGCACGGCAGGAAGAGCAATGCGGAGAATGCACATCTTCCCTCTTCACGTGGGGTTTTTCGAAGATTAAGGGATTTGGTTTTATTTTCTCTTAGGGGTGCAATGTTGTGTGCCCCTCATTGTCTAGCAGTAGCTATCAGTGCTTTGTCCACCTTTCTGCTTGTGTGCAGAGTGCAAGTGCGATTGTGACAGTAGGAGGGGTTCCATTTAGAGGACAAGCAAAGAAGAGAATACCATTGTTTGAGCTGAATTTGCCCCATTTTATATCCTTTGGGTTTAATTAAATGAAACTCTCTCCTGTTAGGGAAGAACTCTCCAGTCCTTGGTGCATTCACCAAGCAAAGGGGGAGCTGAGGGTCTTCGGAGTGATGCTGTGGCGTCTGCGACCGCTTTTGTGTGGGAGCCTCCCGTCCTGGCCCCCTGTCCTGCCTGCTGTGAGTAGAAGTGGCCAGTGCTCAGGGCGCCAGCGTCAGCCTGACTCCTCTCCCCCAGGTGGGCAGTGCTGGGCGTGGCGATGCAGTGGGGAGCAAGACGGATGCCCTCCCAGCCCCCTCATTGCCACCATCTTGGCAGGGCGAGGTAGGCATTAAGCGGCCCTCCACGCAGGCTGCCCAGGGCTCCCACACCCTGCTGCAACTACTGCTCTGTTTCCCTCTTTCCCTTGTGAGCGACACTTTGGGAAGGAGTGGTTTACACCCGTGGTCTTTTCTGCATCTTCAATGTCCTCCATGTGGTCCTCCAATTGCTACAACCAAACCTCCAATTGCGTCACACTCCACCAAGACTGCTCAAATTAATGTCATCTCTTTCATGGTTTGGGCAACTTTGGTTGCCAGGGCTCCATGCCCTCGGGCTCCTTTCTCTCCCTGCTCTCTGACTCTGAGTGCCACTCTGGGGGTCTCTTACTGGCTCCCCGGAGGGCCTGCACTGCAGTTCCCTGTTCACATGGCCCTCCTTCTGCACACACCTTTCTGCCATCTCCCCTTTGGTCTGATGGCTGTCACCTCTAAACTCACGTCCTTCCGGGAACCTCAGAATGTGGCTCCATTCAGAAATTGTTTCATTGTAGATCTAATGAGTTATGATGCAGTTAAACTGGAGGACAGTGTTGTTCTTTTAAGAACAAGAGAAGATAGCCAGGGATGGTGCCATAGGCCTGGTGTCCCAGCACTCAGAAGGCTGAGACAGGAAGATCTTGAGTTGAGGTCAGTTTGGGCTACATGGTGAGTTGAAGGCCAGCCTGAACTACATAGTGAGATCCTGTCTCAAACAAAACAAAACAAAACAAAACAAAACAAAACAAAACAAAACAAAACAAAGAAAAAAAAGAAAGGAAAGAAAGAGGGGGAAAGTGACGCAGAGACACTGGGGAGAATCCAGGTGACAGTGGAGGCAGAGGGTGGCGTCCGGAAAGTGAGGAGCATCAGCGGTTGCCAGTGTCATCGGAACATGACTCTCATGTGCCAGAGGGGCAGGGAAGGACCTCATGAGAGCAAGCCCGCCATGCCTGCAGTTTGGACTTTTGGCCTCTAGAACTATGAGAGCACACATTTCTGTTGTTTAAGCTACTTGGTTTGTAAACTAGGATTGGAGGTCCCATTTGACCCAGCTATTCCCCTTCTGAGTATCTTTCCAGAAGAATTAAAAACATCGTACCACAGAGATATATGTGCACCCATGTTTATAGCAGCACAATTTGTAATAGCTAGATCGTGGAAACAACCCAAATGCCCATTAACCGAGGAATGGATAAAAAAGATGTGGTATTTCTACACAATGGAGTACTACTCAGCCATAAAGAAAGATAAACTGGAAACTTTTATAGGCAAATGGATGCAACTCGAGAAAATACTCACAAGCGAAATAAACCGGATGCACATTTGTAAACATCGTATCGTCTCCCTAGTATGAAAATGCAATTTCACTGTGACTATTCCATTTCTTAGTCTTCTATTTTTACCTAGCTTTTACATGGCTTAATCTTATACTGACTAATATTTTTCTCCAAAAGGTATTTGTACATTCTCTAATGCTTGAGTTTGTTAATACATAAGAATGTTTACTTGTTGTCTTTAAAAAAGAAAGAAAGAAAGAAAGAAAGAAAGAAAGAAAGAAAAAAAAAAGAAAGAAAGAAAGAAAAAAGCTACTTGGTTTGTGGTACCTATTTATGGCAGCCAGGAAAGGAATACACAGCCGCTATACCTCTGACCTACCAACGTGAAATGACAGCCCCTGCTTCTTCCCAATCTCTCCAGATTCTCAACTCCTTCCTTTCCTCTTTCTCCCCTAGCCAGATCCTCATCATCCCTTACCTGCTTTACTTCAACAGTTAGAGACCTCATCTCCATCTGTAGCAGTAGCTAGAGCAATCTTGCTAAGTGATACATGGCAGGGAATCTCCTCATCCTGGGTTCTACTGCAGGAGGCCATGCAGCCAATAAAAAGAAGAAGCTCTTTGATACTTGCTACAGTTTGGATGTGCATCATGGGTTACTTGTTGAAAGCTTGGTTCCTAGTGTGGTAAAGTCAAGAGGTGCTGGGACCAGCCAAGCGTGGTGGCACATGCCTGTGATCCCTGCACTTGGGAGGCTGAGGCAGGAGGATCACAGCAAGTTCAAGGCCAGCCTGGGCTACATAGCAAGACCCTGTCTCAAAAATAAAAAAGTGGTGGGAGTGGTGATGCCCTTAAGAGGTGGAGTGTAGTGAGGGGGTCACAGGAAGCACTGTTCTCAGAAGGGATTAGTGTAGTTCTCGTCCATTGTGCCCATTCTTATGTGCTGCCATTCCCCGTGATTTTACCCTTTTCCTCTCTGGTCTACAATCTCATGGGCAATCTCCTTCACACCTATAGTTTTAAATCCTCTTGTGTGGCACAAGGCAGCGCAGAGACACAGAGAGAAGCTGGGTCAAGCAGCCTTTCCTTGGGACTTTCCAAGTATGTGGGCCAATCAGTTCTCTCTGTTGTGTGAGTTGTCGGCCGGGCAAGTAGCTCCATGGTAGACCCCTTGCCTAGAGTGCGCAAGGCCCTACCTCAATCTTCAGCACCACAAATATTGCTTAAGTCTAGCTTTCTGTCTCTTGTAGCCACAAGAGTCTTCCTTGATATACTGGACTAGACTAATGCAGATTCTCAATGCGACTCAGGGCCACCATCTCCCTGCCTTCTCTACAGGGCAGAAGTGTTTTTAAATCTCATGTCCCACACCTGCCAAAGAAGTTGTACTGTCTTCTCCCTTAGGTCAGTGTGAGGAGCTTTCCTTTGTGGTAAGTGATTCTCCATAGAACAAGGTGGATCTGCTTTAAAGTGGTGATTTTTACTTCCTAACACAGGTGGTAAGATGAGAAAGCCCAAAATGTCATTTCCAGGGATTCCCCTCAGCTGTCTTCATTTCCTCTGACTACTGCACCAATTACCACAGATTTGATGGCTTAAAATGAGAGAAGTGTGTTCTCTCAAAGTTCTGGAGGCCAAAGTCTGAAATGAAGTTGTTGGCAGGGCCATGATGCTGCCACCAAAATTTCTTTTTTGGTACCGGGAATCGAATTCAGGATCTCGTGCTTGCCAGGCAGGTGCTGTGCTGCTGAGCTATATCCCTGGCCCCGCCACCAAAGTTTTGAGGGGAACAACCATCCATACTTTCCCTCTTCTGTGCCCCAGGGCTTAGGGCACTGCCTGGCACACAGAGTCATGTGTGGTATGGTGATCATGTCACTTAGTGACAGTGTCACCATGATCTCTGTCTTTCCATGGCCATCACCTGTGTGTGTCTCTCTGGAACTTTTCCCATCTCTTGTAAGGACAACTGTCACTGGATTTATGTCCCACCTATTCAATCCAAGATGGTTTTACCTCGAGATCCTTAGTTTTTCTTTTTTTTTTTTGTGGGTACCGGGGGTCGACCTCAGGACCTTACACGCCAGCAGGCGCCCGTGCCGCTGAGCGATATCACCGGCCCTTTTTTCGTATGTGGGTTTTGGGAGTCGAACTCAGGCCCTCGCGCTTGCCAGGCAGGCGCTTGTGCCGCTGAGCCATCTCACTGGCCCGAGATCCTTAGTTTAATTACACCTGCAAAGACATTTTTCCAAATAAGATCATGCTCAGAGTTTGTGGGTGGAAATCTATTTGGAGGCTACTGTTCAACCCACTAGAGGCACTCTGCTAACAAATGTCCCTCCCCGGGGACCCCCTGTCATGACCCTGGGTCACCCTCTTGTCATTTCTTGGCGGCTTATCTCGAATCTTGCCTTCGTGCCTCATCTGCTCTTCTCTAGTCCACCCCTGGGTAGCATCAAAATGATCTTTCTGGAAGGTGAAACGGATCACGTCATGGTTCCTGCTTTAAAAGCAAGCTTCTTGGGCTGGTGAGATGGCTCAGTGGCACACGCGCCTGCCCGGCAAGCACGAGGTCCTGAGTTTGACTCCCGGTACCTACATAAAGGAAAAAAAGGGCCAGTGATATCACTCAGCGGCACAAGCGCTTGCTGGCAAGTACGAGGTCCTGAGGTCGACTCCCGGTACCCCCCCCCAACAACAACAAAAAAAGCAAGCTTCTAAAAAGTGAGCCTGCATCGGCACTCTAATTCTGAGCATTCCAGAAAATATATTGTAATGGAAACATTTCCCAGCTTCCCAACTCCAGAAAATCCGCTCCAATTTGTAGATGAGAGCAATTTAAATGCATTCATCTGAGCCATGTCTGTGCATAACTCCCCACTCTGACGCCCGAATTAATGAGTTAATATCAAGGCTCCAGGTTCTGCCCAGATGCTTTATCTAATTGGATGCAAATTAAATATACATACTTAGTAAAATGAGTTTGGAAACTCCACAATCCTCCACAGAAAACAAACTTCCAAAGGTTCAATATGGCCAAGCAGTTCCCTTAGACACCAGCGTGAGATCATTTTCTTCAGTTTCCCACACTTCATCACAAACTGGGAACTCAGAGCTCCCACCAGCCACGAGTTACCACAAGAGGAAGAAATGCTTAGTCCGGGCCCAAACCCAATTCACTTAAGACCGTGGAAACCTGCTCTTTCTCTACAAATGCACAAAATCAAAATCAAGTGAACAATGCTTTGTAAAGACATCTCAGTGGTCCTTCTAAGATGCTGTTTCTCAGGGTTGCACTAAAAGTCACTTGCCGGATCATTTAGATTTCCAAAATCACTAAGCAGACCAAACTCCCAGTGACTCATGAGTTTTCCCCACTGGAAGGCAAATCATATTTTGAAAAATCTAATTGTATCGCTAAAGCCTAGACAATAAAGAATCAAGACAAATCAGAAACTCTGAGTTGGGCTGGGGATGTAGCTCAGTGGCAGAACAATTGCCCGGCGTGCATGAGGTACAGAGTGGTGGCTCAGAGATGCAAACAAATGCCGTTGTCCAGACTCTTGACATTTGTCTCCTAGACCACATTAATTAGCTCCCGGTTGGTCTCTGTGCCTCTTGGCTCTCATTTCTCTAATCCACTCCCTACCGGGCCATGAGGCTCATCTTTGCTGAAAATACTTCCATGGCTCCTTAGTGCCCCTGGAACAATGGCCACACTTTTAATGTCATTTGAGGGCCCCTGAACTCTGGCCCTAATGTACCTTTATAATCCCATCTCCCCTCATGTCACTGTTGCTAGACACCGAACATTCCCCTCTTGATCTGCTCGGATCTAAGACTTTTCATTCACCAAGTCATTGTACCATGGAGCACGTTCCTATAGAAATCAACTCTAAAGCAAAGTTCTGTAAGAAGTTTGCATTTTCCAAAAAGACTGTACCTGGAGACGCATTCCACCCTGTGTGCTCTTCCCACAGCGTGTCCGCCACTTGTGTCAGGCAGGTGTGGGTCTGCGCCCCCCCCTTTGAAGAGGGGCAGACGCCTGGGCTGAGTTTGGTGAGACAAAGCCGTGACATCCAGCCAGGTTAGGTCCTAACCAGGACAAAGCTTCTGTCTGGGTCTCTCTCTTGGGTCCCAGCCACCATATTGCCCAGGGCACATGGAGAAGCCAGGAAGCCCACAGCCCCAGTGAGGCCCTCAGTGGACAGTCAGCGTCAGCGGCGAGACGTGTGAGGGGACGGGCTTGCGATAACTCCACTGCCTACCCTACAGACTGTAGGTAAAGCGACTGTCGCTGTGGGGCAGAGACAAACCTATGCTCCTCTGCGGCTTTCCAAATTCCTGACCCACAGGAACCATGAGAAATAATAAATGACAACTGCTGCTTTATTTTTTTATTTTAATTTTTTTTGTGGGTACCGGGGGTCGACCTCAGGACCTCGCGCGCCAGCAGGTGCCCATGCTGCTGAGGGATATCACCAGCCCTTTTTTTGTATGTGGGTTCTGGGAGTCGAACTCAGGACCTTACGCTTGCCAGGCAGGCGCTTATGCCACTGAGCTATCTCACTGGTCTGACAACTGCTGCTTTAAATCACTAAGGTATGGAGAAATTGGTTGCACAGTGGACGCTAATACAGTGTTGCTTGTCCAGTTTTACCCACTCCATACAGCAGATCTTGGTTATCAGTAGATAGCATCGAATGCAGGAATCTATGTGTAAAGGGACCACCAAAGGGTTTTTCAATTCTAAACTTTTTGGCAAAAGAAGAGAGATCGTCTGAATCCTTATGAAGAGCTGAGGAGTATGTGTGTGTTACGTGTGTAGCAGTTTAAGCATAAATAAATACAGCAGAATACAAATGCCAGTCAGTGGAGTTCTGATTAGAACCTCAGTCCTGCCTCTGGGAGCTCTGCTGAGGAGCAGCAGCTAATGTAGTGTCGAGAAAGGCATACTTGGGTGCACTTAGATTCCCGTTAGTTGCATTTAAGTTGCTTCTCTACTGTGTCCTCAGCTATTCTTTATGCAGGCTGTTTGTTGTAGCACTGGTTACTTCTCATTTGAAAATCTTAATCCTAGCCAGGTGTCGTAGCACACACCAGTAATCCCAGCACTCTGCTGAGGCAAAAGAATTGCAAGTTTGAGTTCAGCCTGAGAAACTTAGCCAATTAGTGAAACCCTGTCTCAGGAAGAAAGAAAGAAAAAGAAAGAAAGAAAGAAAATAAGTGCTGGGATGTAGCTTGGTGTGAAGGCCCTGGATTCCCCAGTACTGGAAAAAAAAAAAAAAAGAGAGAATCTTAATTGCATTTTCAGACAGTGTCTTGGCAGGGTGCTTGGTCAATTTGGCTTTGAGTTCCGAAGTTTTGTCCACTGGTTTGTATAATGATTTGCTCCATTAAACATCTGATTCATTCCTAAGAACTATGTAATGTTTTCAGATGGATATTTTAAGATTTTTTGTTATTATTGTCAACTAGTTCTTAGGTTGATTTTCAACAGTTTTAGCCATCAAAGGTGAATACTCAATTGTTTTACTGTATCTCATAGGAAGCCAGTCCTGAGTTGTCCTCTTGCTATCTGCTGTATTGGTCAGCTTTCTGTTGCTAGGATAAAATACCTGACACCTGCAGTTTAAAGGAGAAGAGATTCATTTTGGCTCATGGTTTCAGGAGATTCAGTCCATGGCTCACTGGCTCTGAGGCAGAAACATCATGGCAGAATAGCTGCTTACCTCTGGCATCTGGGAAGCAGAGAGAGGAGGAAGAGAAGCCACAAGAAAGGGGTTATGCCTGTATGACCCACCCAAAAGTGTGCTTTATTAGTCTCCTGGACATCTCCCAAGCCTATCAAGTTTAACAATCACAGTCTCTTCCTGTTTTCTTCTGCTTCTCTGGCTGAGGGTCACTGGCAGCACATGGATATGGCCATTTGTGTTTCTTGCTTAAGAGCCATGATTATCACTAAGGTTTAGGAAGACAGAAAAAAATAATAAATAGACTTACAGCCAGGCATAGTGGCACATACTTTTAATCTCAGCACTTGGGAGGCTGATACAGGAGGATCACCATGAGTTCAAGGCCAGCCTGAACTACGTGGCAAGACCCTGACTCAAAACTAAAACAAAACAAAACCAAAACCAAATCCACAACCACGAACAGACATAGGGCTGTTTGAAGGTCCATGGATCTTCACTGCATACCATAGAGTTAGCTGACATTGGCTTCAGAGCCTGGGTGCTTGGAAGACTTAACCCTTGATTACACCAGTGGTGGGGACAGAAGTCAGACAATCTACAGTGACCTGCATGCAGTGGCCATTTCGAAGGCCTCCCTGGGTGTCACTGTGCCAGGGGTGAGATGGTTGTAGGAGGTTGGGGCTGAGGGAAATGGAAGGGTAATGTGCCAGCCTGGCACCGTGACACATCCAGGAGCATAAACGACCAAGTGCCAATGAAAGAAGCTATAGAATTATAATAAAGAGAAGCCAGGTCCATTTGCCCACAGCAGCTGCTGGGGACCAGTGGTTTGTCCTGCTTTGCGAAGGGGCCACCAACCAGCAGGCGTAGGCTCCCCCGGGTGGGTCAGGAGAACTCCATGCCCTTTCTCAGTGCTGAGGACTGAGGGTCCTCACAGGACTTTGAGCTACCTCTACAGTCCCTTCCTTTGCCATCATTAGTGCTTCTTAATCATTTAAAATGATTTAAACCTCAATCACTCATTTTAATCTTTTTTTTTTTTTTTGAAACAGGGAGTTCATGTCCAGCCTGAACTATATAGTGAGACCCTGTCTCAACCCCTCCAAAAAAATTTTTAGTGTAAAGATATACATAACCTAAAATGTAGTAGGCCATTCATTTTGAAGTGTGCAATTCATGTCTTTGTGTGTGTGTGTGTGTCTTTTTAAGACGGGTTTTGCTATGCAGTTCAGGCTGGCATTGAACTCACTATGTAGCTCAGGCTGGCCTCAAACTTGCAGTGGTCCTCCTGCCTCAGCCTCCCCAGTGCTGGGATTACAGGTGTACACCACCATGCCCAGCTTCATGTTTAATTACAATTGCAGTGTTGTGCAGCTGCCATCACCACTATCTAATTCCAAAACTTTTTCATCACCTTGCACAGAGACTCTGTCCTGTCCCATCCCCCTCCTTCCAGCCCCTGGCACTCTCCAGTCTACTTTTTATCTCTGTGAATTTGCCTTATTTAAAGGTTATTTCATGTAAGTGGAATCATACACTATTTGACTCCTCTTTCGTTTTTGACTTATTTCACTCAGCGTCATGTTTTCAAGGTGTATCCATTTTGCAGCATGTAGCAGGACCTCTTCCATGATGTGGATAGGGCACATTTTCTTCACCCATTCGCCTGTTGATGGCTCCATGGGTCGTTGCTACCTTTGGCTGACATGAATAATGTTGCTATGGACATGGGTATATGTCCCTGCTTTTGATTCTTTGGGTGTCTTTCTAAGAGTGGAATTACTGGGTCATATGGTAATTCTATATCTGATTTTTTTATAAAAATAAGAAATTGAATGGTTGTGAAAACTGTGTTAAAAATTCAGCTTAACTAGGACGCATCAATTTGATTCCAGTCTGAAGAACAGCGCCTCCTCTGGTTTGGTTTTGTCTTTCCTTTTCTGTGATACTGGGGCTTGAACCCAGGGACTCTTGCATGCTAAACACGTTGTCTGCCACTGAGCTCCAGTCCAGCTTTATTTATTCGGTTTTTACATTTTGAGATAGGGTCTCACTAAGTTGCCTCGAACTCACAATCCTCCTGCCTCATCCTCCTGAGCAGCTGAAACTCCAGGTTGTGCACGATGGCACCCAGCTTAGAGTCTCTTCTTTTTTTTTTTTTTTTTTTTGTGGGTACCGGGGGGTCGACCTCAGGACCTCGAGCGCCAGCAGGCGCCCGTGCCGCTGAGCGATATCACCGGCCCCTTTTTCGTATGTGGGTTCCGGGAGTCGAACTCGGGCCCTCGCGCTTGCTGGGCAGGCGCTTAAGCCGCTGAGCCATCTCACCGGCCCTAGAGTCTCTTCTTGAGGTGATAGCTGAGACACGGACTGAAGAGCTGGACGTGTCCGCTGTGAGCAGGCTTTGTATGGAGATGTGAGGTCTCACACGGGAGGGTATTTCATGGGCCAACACCAGAAGCCGGGGGCAGGTCGAGGGAGGACAGGGGTGTGCTGGGCAGGGAGAGCCCTGAGAAGGCCACTTCCAGGATGCTGGCTTGGGGCTGGGGGATTTGTGATCTCAAAACCCTGGCCTCTGTCCAAAGTTACTCCCTGGCCATCGAAAGGTCACAGGCAGCTCCAACAGGGTGGTTCAGAGCCGCAGATGGCTGGAGTCTGAGAGCACAGCCAGCCCAGTCACTGTGGACGGCAGCTGAGCAGGGTTTGGCCAGAGCCTGAGGCTGCCGGCTCCACCAAACCCTCCGTGTCCCCTGGGACATCTTGTCGGAACTTTGTTCTTTCTGTTCACTTCAAAGCACCTTTTCTGCATGCACCTCCGCAAGGTCAGGGCTGCCTCAGTGTGTGGGTGTAGGCAGGGGGAACAGCTATAACCGTGAGCATCTGGTGGCTTCCCCTCTGTCATGTTAAAATGGAAACACCCTCTGCAGGTGGAAAATAGTTATCTTGAATTCGAGTCATTGGTAAATGTCTCCCCCATGAACGAGTTTCTCTGCAGCTCTCCATTCCTTTTGTTTTGAGACAGAGTCTCTCTATATAGCCCAGGCTGGCCTCAAACTCACAGCAATCCTCCTGCCTCAGCCTCCAAGTGCTGGGATTGCAGTTTTGGGCCCATCACTGGCTTCTGCATCCCTTTCTTTCTTTCTTTTTTTTTTTTTTCTGGGTACCGGGGGTTGAAATCAGGACCTCGCGCGCCGGCAGGCTCCCGTGCTACTGAGCGATATCACCGGCCCTTTTATTGTATGTGGGTACCGGGAGTCGAACTCAGTACCTTGCGCTTGCCAGGCAGGCACTTAGGCCACTGAGCTGTCTCACCGGCCCTGCAGCCCTTTCTAAGGTGCCTCAGGTAGAGGAGGAGGAAAAGTTTGTTCCAGAGTCAGTGCCCTCAGGGAGGGTGCCATGGTCAGCTATTTTCCAGCTGAGGTCCTGGGCTGTGACTCCAGCATGTGGGGTCTTGGTGGCTATGGGGTTTCCTGCCCACACAGGCTCTGGGGGGCCTGTGCTCACAGCTCCTGGTTACCTCTGGAGGGGACCCCAGAGCAGGCAGGACTTTCCAGGGCTCTCTAGATCTTGGTTTCTCAGCTAACTACCTTCTTTCCATTTTGCACTCTCCAGCACTTGCTGGATTCTGCCCCTCAGGCCTACAGGTCTCAACCTGGTTACAGAATTCAACTAATTTGTGATCCTCCTGCCTCGGCCTCCTAGAACTTCTGTTCTGATTCACACCTCAGTTCTAGGACTGGTGTCAGGGCTTGTGGCTTTTGTGTGGAGTCTGGCACTAGGAGGTCTGCACACATGGGGACTCACTGTGCACGGGGACCTGGGAAGGTTGGCCTCCTCGGACACTCGCCTCTCTGCTCACTGTAGGCCAAGGCCCTGGGGTGAGAGCCACAGCTCCAGGTTAAAGCTCTCCTCTACTTGCACACTCCCTGAGCCCTCTGTGAGGCTGGCTGAGTGGGGTCCAGGGTCCCAGTGGCTGTCACAGCTTCCTTTCCTTCTGAACACAAGTTTGTCCCATGTTGAAGCAAGGCAGAAATGCTCAGTGGATCTGTGCATGGCTCTGGAGTTGAAGGACCAGGCTAAGAGTCCCAGAAGTGTCACCTGTGGGGCGTTAGCATGTCCTCGTAACTCTCAGAGCCTCACTTTTCTTAACTGTAAAGTGGAAAAAAGTGCCCAGCATGGTACACAGCTGTAATCCCAGCACTCTGGGAGGCTAAGCCAGGAAGATTACCAGCTCAAGGCCAGCCCAAGCGATTCAGTCGCTTAGCAAGACCTTGTTTCAAAACAGAAAATACAAAAAGGGCCAGGGATGTAGCTCAATGCAAAGGCCCTGGGTTCAATCCCCAGTACGAAAAAAAGAAAGAAAGAAAGAAAGAAAGAAAGAAAGAAAGAAAGAAAGAAAGAAAGAAAGAAAGAAAGAACCCATGTGGTGGTGCATGCATGTGATCCCAGCACTTGGGAGGTTAAGGTGGGAGGATTTTTTTGAGCTCAAGTCCAGCCTGGACCACATAGTGACAGTCTGTCTCAAAAAAAAAAAAAAAAGAAAGAAAGAAAGAAATGAAAAAATCAAAAGAACTATGAAAGAACTATACCTCTTTCCTAGGATTAAATAAAACAAACTGTACTAAATGCTTGGGACAGTTCTGACAGATAGTAATCCTTCACTAAATGTTAACTGTTGTCGAAGGGTGGTGAGCACATAGATGCTGATCCTCGCTGTCTTATCTTGGCAGTGTCCCCAGTCTCTGGAGCCTGCACTTAGGCTGCTCCTGCCACCCTGTCCATCTCCACCTGGGCTCGGCACAGACACTGCCAGCCGCCCAGGCGGGTGAGGGACATCTGCCCACATCTCTGCTCTCAGTTCGAAGTCGGCAAGAGTTGGACCACCATGTTTGATGTGTCCTTAGGATGGATCAGTGTCGCTAACTCCAGACTCTCGTCCTTGGTTGTCTGCTGACTCCACGAGGTTTGAAGGAGTCTCTTCCTGCCGGTTACCTCTGTGCTTCTGACTGGGAGCACCCGGGGCTGAGGCAAGGGCCTGGGTGCGGGGGCCCGGAGGGACATGATGTCTTTTTATCCCTAAAACCTGTTGTGTTCTACATGGCTGCTTTAAACCCTCTATTTCTTTTTTTTAAATAAGGGAACCCCAAGCCATTTGCCGGCTAGTATTGCCTTGCTCCTAAACTGCCTAATATAGGGGGACAGTAGATTATAATTTAGTTTAATTTTAATTTTTTCAGTACTGGGCATTGAACTTGGGGTGTTCTACCAACTCCAGCCCTTTTTATTTTTTATTTTGAGTAAGGATCTTGCTATGTTGCCCAGGCTGGGCTTGAACTTTTGACCCTCCTGCTTCAGCCTCCCACAGTGCTGGGATTACAGGTGTGCGCCAGACCAGGCTGTTTTAATTGACACGCAGTCACTGTACATACTTAGGGAACACTGTGACATTTCAATGCCGGTATACAATGATTGATCAGACTGCGGTAATTGGGTATCTGTCACTTCAGACATTTATCTTTTTGGGTTGGGAAAGTTCAGAATCCTCTCTGGTAGCTTTTATGAAATACGCACTTAACTTGCTCCACTGCAGTTACTCTGGTGTGTTACAGAGCGTTAGCAATTGTTCCTCCCCGGAACATTTCACATTTGTTGGCTCTGCAGAGAAGCAAGGCCAGTCTTGGGTGGGGGTGGGAGGGATTTTCGACGTGTGAGTCATTTCTCTGTTCTGTCTCGCGGTTCCAAGCGGATCTCAAGCATCTCATACACGTAGTGTGTACTTTCTTTTCCGCGCGATGGCCACGGCCCCATCTATCACTTCTTGCTGAGTTCAGAGTTGTCAGAAAACAGAACCCACTGCAAATTGATGCCTCCTGGCACCAGTGCGGTCCCTCTGCCCCCATCATGCCCCTTCCCTGGCCGAACCTTCTCTCCTCGGCCAGTGGCTCCCACTGCCTGGCTGTTTCCGGCCAGTCAGGGGCCCTTCACCCTGTATGGGGCCTTCTGCCTTCCTTGGCTCCCTGTCTGCCTATTACTTAGCACTTAAGTGGATTTTTCTGTCCGTCTGCTGTTTGATGTAGATGTTTCTGTTCTTGCCTCTTCTGTTTACATGCATTTACTGTTAGTGCAATTTTGTGTGCTAATGTTGGCATGAATTATTTATTTATTTATTTGGTATTTTTGAGACAGGGTCTCTCTATGTAGTGCAGGCTGGCCTTGAACTCACTGTGTAGCCCAGGCTGGCTTCAAACTCCTGGTGATCCTCCTGCCTCAGCCTAGCTAACATGAATAATTTTAAAAATTAAAAAATAATTTAAAAATTAAAAAAAAATTTAGTTTTGGCTTTAGAATGGATATTTTAAAATCACATTTGAGTTTGGGGCTCTCTGTGATTCTGAGAATTCAGATTTTCTAACTAAGCAATGAAGCACAATGTGAAACGACCCCCACCCCTGCTCCCGGGGCGGCTGGAGCTATTCAGTTCCTCCTGTGTCCTGGCCCCTGGACAGCGCCAAAGAAAAGCTGGAAGCTGTCCCTTCTCTCAGAGCCTAGAGCCCAGGAGAGCCTGCCCAGCCCTTCAGGGTATTGTCTCTGCTCTTTGTCTCTGTTGCAGGGAGGTCATCAGGACAGAGGACATTACCAGGGCTCCTGCAATTATCCAAGGAGGAAGCATTCTTTAATGGCTAGGCTTTGCCAAATGAGCATTCATAAATGGGTTGGCTGCTAAGCACACTCGAAAATGCAATCAGGCTGGTAGTTTTGAAAAAAATTGCCTCTCCACCTCCTTATTGTAAAATACATAAGCAACACGATGCAGGGTTGAAAATATGAACAGGCTTTAAATTCTGGGGTCCTTTCACATAAACCTAGATGCCCACACAGTGTTGAGTAAACAGACGACATTCATGGTGATGTGTTGGGCAGAGGTTTGCAGTCCTGACCACGCAATGAGAAATATTTAAGTTGAGCTGATTTGTTACATAAACATTCTAACCTCAAACTCAGTCGGAGCAATCATACTGCTCTCCTCTGCGTTCGCTGTGCCAAACCCAAGGGGCACGGGCTGTTTTCGGAGCAAAGCTGCCTTTAGTCTCATTTTAATAGTGGGATGAGAATGGTTGACCATGTAGCTGGAAGTTCATATTTTTAAAGGCCGACCTAACTACTGAGTGCAATTTTATGAGAAGGAACCCAAGAGCATGGCTGGAACCCCCTGGCGGTGGGTTTCCCCCATTTCCACTCGGGGCCACCGGGACAGCACACCTTCTGCCATCCGCACTCATTCATCCTCTCAACAGGATTTGTTTAGTAGCTTCTACGCGTTTAGCATCATGGTAGGCACAATATGATTTTAAAAAGGTGAAAGATTAATTCTTAAATTTTACTATGCAGAATGATTTAGTGAGCTTGTTTAAATAGATTCCCAAGATCAACTCCAGAGAGTCCGATGGATTTCATCTAAGTGGAGATAAAAACCTTCATTTTAAACAAGTATTTCAGGTAACTGTAAAGAAGATCGTCTTCAGATCAGTTTTTTTTTTTTCTTTAAGTCCTTTGATACTTTTACGGTATTCCGTGGCCTTCATAAAAACACCAAAGTAGTTAGATTGTTTTCCATTATAGCTTAAAATATCAAAAAGATTTATTAGTAATTTATAATTAGCAATGAACTCTAAACTGAGTCATTTGTGGGTCACAGGCCCAAGGGACATTGTTAATAATGTGTTACAGGTTGTGGTTGTCAAAATAATTTCGAACATCTGAATCCTTTGGAAGTACAATAGAGTGGATCGCTATCGCAACAGAATTCCAAGCGTGCCAGGAAGAACAGGTGAATTGGGATCAGTTTTGTTTTTAGACATTTGATTTGAAAATCTCTATCAGTGGTGGCGAACCTGTGGCACGTGTGTTGTTTTTTTTTAAGACAAAAGATGGTAATGTATGAGTTGTTTTTTCTAAACTAAAACCTCAGTATTCAGGTTTAAGTGCAGCGTTGGCACTTTGCAATAAATAAGTGGGTTTTGGGTTGCAGTTTGGGCTCTCGTCTCTAAAAGGTTTGCCACTGCTGAATATGCAGAAGCTAGACCAATGCTGGGGGATTTGCTTCGGCCCAGGGCAGTTGCCAGGGTGCAACTAGCTCACAGGTGTCCAGCTGAACGTCTGCACACTGGACGTGAGCCGTTGGTGTGGCGCCATGGAAAGTGTATGCTGTCGCTGACACGGGGTCCCCCACCGCCCTGCAGTCAGAGAACAAGGCAAGGTTAGGCTAGGTGGCTGGAGGAGGCTAGGCTAGGGCAGCTTTGGACCTGGGAAAGGTGCCTACCCAGGGCTTAAGTAGCACAAAGGAATGAGGACCGAATTACCTAGGATCATTACCTACTTTGACAAATCTTACATTATAGGAGAGTTGGTACAGTTAAGAATTTTATTCTTTTTTTTTCCATTTCATCTTGAAGGCTGAACTATACCATCTCACTTCAATTTGCAAAGTATTTGCTCCACCCTTTTTAGTTCATGACGTCCACCTCCTGGTGTAGAAATCAGCCATCTGAGACCTTCAGGGAGGTCCAACAGTCTTCATTAAGAGTGGTTCCTCGAACCCTGACTCTAGGGTCATTGTACAGTGTGTGGTTTGGAATGTGGTGTACCTGAAGGCGGCATGTCACCAACAGCTGCCACGTGCCAGGACTCTGACCTTTCAGGAGTGGACAGAGGTGAGTCAGTCTGTCCTGAGTGACCAGCGTCTGACCTCACCTGTGGACACTGACTTGTTCTTAGGAAATTCATAGGCTCTGGCAAAAAATTGTGCCTAGCTCTTGAAGAGTAGGTGGTTAAAACCATTATCAAATTTCCTAAGTGGTCAACAGCTAGATCTGGCTCTTTAAAAGAATAGTCGTCAAACCTGGTGTGGTGGTACATGCCTGTAATGCCAGCACTCTGGAGACAGAGGCAGGAGGATCACTGCAAGTTCGAGGCCAGCCTGGGCTGCATGGTGAGTTCAAGGCCAGCCTGGACTACATAGGGAGACTGTTTCAAAAAAAAAAAAAGAATAGTTGTGAAGCCAGGCGCAGTGGTGCACAACTGTAATCCCAGCTACTTGGGAGGCTGAGGCAAGAGGATCCTTTGATCTGAAAATTTGGAGTCTAGCTGAGTATGGTGGCACGTGCCTGTAACCCTAGCACTCTGGGAGGCTTAGGCAGGAGGACCGCAAGCTTGAGTCCAGCCTGGGCAACTTAGAAAGTTAGCAAGAGCCTGGAGAGAGAGGGGGAGGGAGAGGGGGGAGGGAGAGAGAATGAAGGAAAGAAAAAGAAAGAGGGAGAGGAAAAGAGAAGAGAGAGAAAGAAAAAGGAAGAAAAGAAGGGACAAAAGGAAGGAGGGAGAGCTGGGGATGTAGCTCAGTGTGAAGGCCCTGGGTTGAATCCCCAATACTGGGAAAAAAAAATTGGGCCCAACTGGGCAACATATCAGACCCTGTCTAAAACAAACACACACTGCAGGGGTCTGAGAGCAACCTGCCAGGCGTGCTGTAGGCTGCGACATCTGACCTGTGATTTCTGAAACTGCTGGTGTTCATCGTATCTCAGTGGCTTCTCAGGATAGGAACCAAAACCTTCTGCTCACGAAGTCCTCCAGGGGTGCACACATCAGTTCCCCAGAGGGCCAGTTCGCCAGAACGACCGAAGTGAATGACAACTCAATTCTGACACCGACTACTTGGCGTCAGCAAAAAGCCCACACATTAGAGGGCAGGTTCCCATCAACAGTGCCCTCATCACAGATGCCTGTCCCAAGTGGGCTGGTGTATGTGCAACGAATGGATACATTTACTTGGAAAATATTTATTGATCAACCACCACTTTCCTGTACCCTATTCAGTGGGCTGGGGATACAGTGAAGAACATCAAAAAAACTATTCTCTTTGGTTACAGAACTTGTATGTTGATTTCCTGGGTTTTTGTTGCACTGGAGATTTCACCCAGGGCCTTTGCACTGAGCTCTACCCCCAGTCATTTTATTTTTTATGTTGAGACAGGGTCTCGCAAAGTTGACCAGGCTGGGCTTGAGCATGGGATCCTCCTGCCTCAGCCTCCAGAGCACTGGGATTACAGGTGCGTGCCACCATGCTCGGCTTCCTGTTCTTAAAACATTCTATTTCACACCTGGTAGCTGCCCATACATGTCTGTAGAATGAATGAATGAATTAGTGAACTAAAAATGTTATTCAACAAGGGTAAGATCCTTTATCATGGAAATGTACAGTAGTAAAACTTGTGATTCCCAGAACTCAGATGCAAGATGAGGTCCTGTGAGCTGGTGGTGGGGATGGGGGGGGCTTGGTTGCTGCACAGCATCTACAGCCACATAGGGAACTCCCACCCCCCGTAGGGTGGGAGCGCGGCGCTGGCTCTGGGAAGAGCCGCTAACCAAACTGTGCATCTACACCTGCTCTACTGTGTCCGGTTCTGCTGCTACTCGGCTGAGCCAGGCTGGGGAACGTGGTGACAGGGCTGCCTGCGCTACCTCAGGGCAAGAATCTGTTAGATGCAGCGCGGTGTCCTGCAGCAGGGACCTGGGGACCTTAGGGACAGCCCGAAGCACAGATGTAGAGGTAGCAATGCTGCCCCCGAGCCAGGATGCTGGCTGCTGGATTTTCATCTTGTGCAGGGTGTTGTAACCTTTGTGTCACGGATCTCCTTGAATGGTCTGGGAGCCCGTGGGTCCTTTCTCTGAATAATATTTTTAATGCCTTTAATTCAAATGTGAATGAGCAGGAACAAACCGAAGATCATGAAACGTGATTATTAACACATGGAAAAGGCAACCAAATTTGGTGACAGCAAAAATACACGCCTCTGTTTACACATGAAGCAAGGCGAGTGGCAGGGATAATAACTACCATCATCTGTAGGCAGTGATGAGCATAAATGCTACTGTGAATAGCTACCGAAGCTGTTCTGCAATGTATCGGCGAGACAGGTTCTGCTAATATTACTGTGCTTTGTTGCTGACGTTCACGATAGAAGGAAACGCTACATTCCAACTGGAGGTTAGTGAAAATAAAGGTGGTCATTTTCTTTTTGATATTCAAAATCAAAGAGCCCTGAATTCTAGTCCATACTTTTGTTTAAAGGGTAGCTGTCACAGCTTTTTGGTTTTTTTTGGTGGGGGTCCCAGCTATGTTGGGAATTCAGGCACTACATGAAGATCTATTTATTGACCACTTATTCCATCAGGAGGCTCAACTTTTTTGGAGCAGGTGGATTAAAGGATTGTAAAAAATGTTATGCAAATGCATGTACTTTTACCTCCTTGTGCATACAAATATATACAAAAGCAACATATAGACATGTGTGCGTAGGTTTTCCTGGAATAAATAAGGTAAGTTTAGTAGAACAACTTATTTCAGACATGTATGATGATAAAAGTTAAACTCGGGTTAGTATCAGATGGAAGGGAACTCTTTAAATAGCTACATTTTAATTTAAACGCATACATCCACACAGTTTGAGAGGAATCAGCACCTTCTAGTTAACA
Source organism: Erethizon dorsatum (assembly GCA_028451465.1). Lineage (NCBI taxonomy): Eukaryota > Metazoa > Chordata > Mammalia > Rodentia > Erethizontidae > Erethizon > Erethizon dorsatum. The sequence continues at coordinate 131,755,280 of CM051823.1, read as the reverse complement.
CTGGCAAGAAAAGGAGTGTTCATCAGGGTGAGGGGGTGTAGCTCAGTGGTACAGTGCGTGCCAAGCATGTGAAAGGCTCTGGATTCAATCCCTGCAACACACAAACACACACACACACACACACACACACACACACACACACACACACATATGCACGCACGATTAGTGAATGCCTTGGCTGCCTGCGTGCTGCCACTCTCCTGCTCGCTATTAGCTGGTTCTCAGTGCGTTCTTCATGGGCTTCTGCGGAGGACTCCTCTGGTCTGGGACCTCGCCCCTGCAGGTGTGGTCACCACTGGTCATCAGGCAGAGGAGGGGTGTGACCACTCATCTGTGTGCCCTGGTGGGGTGGGGGCCCCTCACCATTTCTGTACATTTCAGTGGCAGAGCCCAAAAGTGATCACAATCTATCCTTCTTGGGAAGATATGTGCCTTAAATCACCAGGCAAAAGGGTATGTTTATTATTATTGTTGTTGTTATTATTTTTTGAGACAGGATCTTGCTATGTAGTTCAGGCTGAGCTTAAACTGTGTAGCCCAGGCTGGCCTCGAACTCAGCTATGGGGCCACACAGGACCCACAGTATAGGCATGTGCCACCATGCCTGGCTTGAAGGGTATGTCTTTTATTTTTCACTGTGGCCTCAGGAGAGATGGCTGATCACTGGCTCCTCCCACCTTTATAAGAAGGGTGCAGTATTTGCATATAACCTACACAAGCCTTCTCTATACTTCAAATCATCTCTAGATTACTTATAATACCTAAAACAAAGTGACTGCGAATGGTGGTTCTTCCGCATTTCTTAGGGAATCATGACAAGAAAAAAAGTGTATACATATTCAGCAGAGAGGCAGTTTTTCCTGAATACAGTATTTTCTATTGGTGGTTGGTTGAACTGATGGATGCAAAACCTGCGGGTCTATATCCTGGGCTGACTCTCCTTCCTCCAGTATAACATGAGTGGATAAGCTCATTCGTTAGCCTGCCACGGGGCTCTCTTCCCGGTGGAGACAGCGCGACCTTCAACAGGTACGCACCCTCAGCAGGGCAGTGAAAGAGGAAAGAGGGAGAGAACCCCAGGAGACGCCTGGCACCAGTATGACCCCACCGGGAGAGGTTCGGAGTCCACACCACACCTGTGGTACAGGGGCTTCCAAGGGGAGCGCTCAAAGAGACAGAAGTGTTTTGATTTTTGGAGTTGATGAGTCGCCTGGTGAAACCAGTAAGAAAAGAAGCCACTGGCCTAGAGCCTGTTTTCTAAAATATGCTTTTTTTTTTGGTGGGTACCGGGGGTCGAACTCAGGACCTCGCACGCCAGCAGGTGCCCGTGCCGCTGAGTGATATCGCCGGCCCTTTTTTCGTATGTGGGTACCGGGAGTCGAACTCAGGACCTCGCGCTTGCCAGGCAGGCGCTTATGCCACTGAGCTATCTCACCGGCCCCCTAAAATACGCTTTTGGAGGTTCCTAAAATATGCTTTTAACAAAAATGTTTCCAGAAATGGAAGAGGAAACTTTAAATGACAGAGGAAATTAGTAAAAACATGTGTAGCAGAAGGCAATGGCTTAAAAAAAATCAGTTCACAAGGACACAAACTACTTCCTGAGTGCATTAGGATATGGAGAACAAGCTCACCCTGAGCGCTCCTAATTGTCAAATAGATTTACATGAAAATACCAGGAACTGAATCTTCAGAGAGGTGTGTTCCCAAGGAAAGGAAAGGTAAGGACCAAGAGGGACACTTTAGAATTGCCAAGTGAAATTATACTTGTGGCAGGCAGCCTTTGAGTGGGGAGGCTTTTTAGCTATCAAACAGTGTTTTGGAACAAACTAAATTGTGCATAAAGATATATTATGAGCAGGCAGGGTCATCGGCGGGGGTCAGGCAAGAGCATGGCAGGAAGGATCCTGCAGGATGTGCCTAGAGTCCTTTAGGATATTTATGATGACTATTTTATTTATACTGCTTAGAGGACAATCACTCCTTGTTTGTTTCTAAATCCTTGCTTTTGTTTCAGCTTTGATATAATTTTATATTATTGTAGGGAAAAATGGAAATAAAGAAGGGCCACCAACTCCCAGGAGGGGGAAAACAGGCATTGGAACATTCTCCACTGTGAACGAAGGGTTGGGCAAAAGGAAAGACATTGGCCAAACACCTGACCTTTACGAGCTCCTTTTCCTATCCCCATGGGCCTTACAGAGTAATGGCCATTGAGATTCATTCACTGGTGGAAGAAACAAACACAAATTCATTTGTTTTCGGTAAGTGATGTAAATTCCACTGGCACTGATAAGTAGTAGAGGATAGACTATACTCTTTGTTATAAGAAACCTCACAATTCTCCAGCAGCTACAAGACCTCACAATAGACCAGATATTTCTGTATGCATTTTTTTCTTTTTTTTTGCCACATTTATAAAGCTCTGATTTCATTTACAAGTTACAAGGATATTAGTGTCAGGTAACAATCTCACCAACTTTACATGGATGGTGACATTCAGAGGGTAATTTTATCTGGCCCTGGAAACCTGCTGGTTGGTTTCTGGATCCATCTTTATTTTCAGTTCAAAGACAAAACAGGGGTGTAGCTCAGTGATAAGGTAGTAGCCTAGCATGTAAAGGCCCTGGGTTCCATCTCCAGGAACACACACACACACACACACACACACACACACATACCCCCCACACACGGACAAAATAGGAAACACTACAGTGGAAAATGTTACCTTTTAGTTCACACTCTTGTAATCCCTTAGTTCTCATAAAATAAACATTCTAAAGTATAAGCAGTGGGAAATAATGTAAACTCTGCAGAAACAGAAAATAAATTAGCTCCTTTCAAACTCAGCGGAGGTCCTTTTGCCGAACACTACACCCTGCTGCAAATAAAATCAGCAAGATGATTTGAACGAAGAAGTCTTTGGCCTATGTCACCATTTCTCCGGCATTGCATAACAAGCATAGTTCACATTCACTGTCTTCTCCAACTGCAATGAAAAGGCAAGGAGTCGTTTATGTTTGAGGAGCCTAAAAAATAGAAAAAAAAATTCATTTTTCCCCTGTGGTTTAAGAACTGCTTTTTCCTTTGGTGTTAAACCATTACTATATTGTAGCTCTAAAGTCTGAGGCCAAAAGATAATTGACGAGCACAGAAGTGGCTGTTCGCAGGGCAGACTGGGGTCCCCATTCAGGGTTTCACGGTGAGATGTGGGCTCAGATTCGACCCTGCTCTGCAACTCTGAGTCAGCTTGGCCCCCGCAGGCAGCGTGAGAAGTCTGGCTGCTTTGGATTTCTGTAGCAGGTCTGAAAATGCACCTGGGACCATGTGGGGAGTGCGTGGACCCCGGGCTTGTTGCTATCTAATGCTTTGTTGCTTTCTCCCAGAGAAGGTTCTGTGCCAATGAGAAATCCCGCAACCTTGCTGAAAGACAGTGATTAGAGTACATTTTAAAAACAATAAACACAAATATGTTCGCCACTCCAAGAAAAGTGTGATTGCAAGTATGTGGGCTTTCATCTGAATTTATACATGCGAAGATTTATCTGCCCGCCGTGAGTTTATTCTGCTGCGATCCAGCACACTGGCCTCCCACGGTAACTGAAGGGACTGGTGGCAGAGGGGATGCTTGATTAGTTTAAAAGCAGAACACTGGGCTGGTGAGATAGCTCAGCGGCATAAGCACCTGCCTAGAAAGCACGAGGTCCTGAGTTCGATTCCTGGTACCCACATAAAAAAGGAAAAAACAGCCGGTGATATTGCTCAGTGGCATAAGTGCCCGCTGGCAAGCGTGAGATTCTGAGTTTGACCCCGGTACCCACATGAAAAAAAAAAAAAGCAGAACACACTGACGCAGGGGATGAGGAGGGACTTCAAATACTCCCCGTACATCTGACTCCAAGTCAGGGAAGTAAACGGTTTGTACAAGTGTAACGACCTGAGCAAAGGAAAGTACTTCAGGTGTTATGGGAAGGTTTGGTCGGTGCAGACCGTGAGCGCCCTGCCTCCGGCGGCTCTAGTGACCCCGGACAAGAGAGTCAACAAATCCCGGGGATGAGGGGGGCTGCCGGGCAGAGGGCGGGCTCTGGGGACCACAGAGGACGCCGAGCCTGGCGAGGCACGGCTGGGACACGGCCCTCTCCGCCGCAGAGAGGAGCCCAGCGCCACAGTTCTGTGCTTAAAGGGGCTTCTGGTCTGCGGTCCCACCTCGTAAGGAAACCTGAAGGCTGGGCAACAGTATCGAAGTCTGATTACAGATGAAAACAAAATCAGACACAACAGCTAAGGGGAGAATGTACAAATGTATCAATCGTTTATTTAGTGGGGAAAAAAAGCACTTTAAGAAGTTTATTCCATAGGAAATATTTTGGAAGACAGAATATATGAAACATTTTATTTTGGTATGGGAATTTCTAAGAAATCAAAATATTTCTTTTTTCTTTTCTTCTCCTTCCCTTTCCCTTTCCTTTTCCTTTTTTCCTTTCTCTTCCCTTTCTTTCCCTTCCTTCTCTTCCCTTTTCTTCTTTTTTTCTTCTTCAGTACTGGGGACTGAACTCATGGCCTCACCCTGAGTTTCTTTCATCTCCAGCCCTTTTTATTTTACACAGGTTCTTGCTAAGTTGCCCAGGCTCAAACCTGGGATCCTCCTGCTTCAGCCTCCTGAGTAGCTGAGAATACAAGCATGTACCACAGTCCTTGGCAGGGAATTTAAGGGGAATTAAGATGTCACAATTGTTAGTTAAACTTCGAAAGACTTCATTTTAGTCAGCTGGGGAGAGGTTTAATTACCACTGTCTTTTAGATGCCAGGGAGGCTCCCATCCCCCTTGGCCCTGCCTGGAAATGGGGCAGGAGTCGGGTGTGCTGTGCTCTGGGGCTCAGGTCACTGCCTTTTTCCTCGAAGCACAACGGTGATGAGCAGCTTTGGAGCTGCTGTGTGAAAAAGACCCGAATTACAGAGCTGTGCTGCTCTCGGTGTTGTACCTGCTGGTGTGGGATGGCCCTGTCTGCAGAAGGGCTGTCATGAAGCCACCCGATTAAACATTAATTAATTTATTTTTTGTACCAGGAATTGAACTCAGGGCCTCGTGCTTGCCAGGCAGGTGCTGTGCCACTGAGCTACATCCCTGGCTAAACACTACTTTATGATTATTAAGCATCTTTGGTCATTTCCATCCTAAATGCAGTTTAGGTATGAAACGAGCTGGTATTATGCTTTGTGCTGTGAGCCCTAATTTCAGAACAGCAATTCTTTGGTAAATAATTGACATTTATAACAGAACCACAGTAATTAGATTCCATACTAAACAGAACTTTGGACATCGGAATGAAGGAAAGGAGCACCTGAATTTTTCAGGAATTTTGCCAGACCTTATTGTGTGTTCGTTTGAATGAATCCTGCCAAGGCTCAGAAAGATGAAGGTTCAGACTGAGAAACAAGAAAGAGGGACACAAGCCCCCCAAAACAATCACCTTCAAACAAGAGTCTGAACAGCTGGATCAGTTTCACTGGTAAAACTTTGTTTTAATCAGTTCTATTTAGTGACGTCCAGAAGAATGACTCATACCCTATTCTAACAATAGTGAAAGCAGCCCAGGGAGGTCTCTAGACAAGGAGACAGAGCTCAAATTCTGCTCATTTCTTGGATCTCACACAATTTCCTAGAGGGTGAGGTGGGCAGGAAAAATGAGGAGGGGGACGGAAATAAAGTGGTCATCAGTCATGCGCAATTCTCCTCCCACGGTTCCCTTCGGTTCTCCAGGAATAACGGATGTGTCACCCGGGAACCGAGGTCCAGCATGACCCACAAAGGAAATGGATCAGGTATTTCCTTTTCTGATCCACGCTGGTCCGAGCTGACTGCTGCCCAGGATTTAACATTTTTATTTTAAGCATTTTTAATGTCCCCAAACCTCTGGCTATTAGTAGAAATGGTCTTTGGTTCCTTGTGAGAGGCACAGGAAATAGAGTGTTTGCTGGATCATTAATTATATCAAGGAGTCACTGACAGGGAATGTTCGCTTTGTAGAGTGGTTTTATCTTAGGACCCTGGATCTACCTGCCATTGCTTAAGCAGGGTCAGATGATGGGCTTGGAACTGCTGCCTGGCCAGCTTAGAGCAGGATTTAGCAGTTCACAAAGAGGCAACCTTGGATAAATTGTGGGGGGGATTCCCATTCAAATAGAGAATTAACTAAGAGATCGCCCTATTATACTCCGACTAAGAAGAATTTGCACAAAGTCATAGCTTTTAATACTCAAATACTTATCTTTAGTTAAACACCACCTAGCTCACTGGGTTGATGCCAGCACTGTCAATGGTGCAGGTGACATAATGACATGTGCTACCTGAAAGGAGAGGCAGCACCACCACAGGCAGGCAGCTCTACAGACCCATGGATTGGGCTGGCCCTCAGCCAACACCCCTCAGTGGCCTCATGGGACAACACCAGCCTCGAAGAGGGCTGTGGCTATCAATGTGAGGTGCTGAGTGCACTGCCTGGCACAGGGGAGGTAATCACCACAGCCTGGCATCCTGACCACAGACTCCTGCGATCTTCAGATAAAACCTAGAGCAGCACATGTTAGGAAACACGGGTATCTTAAGCGATAAAGGATGGGAATGTGTGCCTTAGTGAAGTGAAGGGCGTGTCCCTTGACACTACTGGAGTCTTAACTGCAATAATTATGGCATAATTGGGCTCATATGACCTCCTTGGAGAGCAAATGAAAATTGACCAAAAGCCTGAAAAAATACCACTTAAGAGAGATGAGAGAACTGTACACACTTGTGCCAGAGACAAAGGACAGAAATGTACCATTTAAGATTCTTGACATGAAAACAGATTAGTTAGGAAAAGGCTCAATTTTTTTTAAAGGAATGATACTGCTATTTTCCCAAGGCCTACCTGGGAAATCCAAGACATTCATAACACACAAAGTCATAACAAAAGACCAAAATAACACTGTTATCAAGGTGCAAATTTATGGGTTTCTTTGTGAAACTAGTCAGCCTATTTCATTTTCTAGTGTTTTCCCTTTCAGGAATAATGAAGATAAAACCTGTGGTGGTGGCTTCAAGTTAATGCAGCCCCTATTCCTCAGCAACAAACACATATAAATACCTCCCCAAACACGAAACCAACAGTTCCACACCTTGTCTTAATATAACGTCATGTAGGTGGCCTATCTCTTCACAGGCTAGGTGTGCAGTGTTTTAGTAAGAAAGACTGACCATAAAGGGGGACGCCCCCCATGTTGACTACTGGAAGTGACAGCATTGGAGACGGGGACCCTGTGTGGCTTAAGGCCCTAACTCAGAGATGGTGGAGCAGGGCCAAGCAAGCCCCGCTGAAGGCCTAGAGTTGGCAAGGTGGAGGGGTTCTCGAAGGGTCAAGCGATAGGAGTGAGGGGGAGAAGGGCGTGGGGTGTTTGGGGGAAAGACTGTCTCCTGAGATGAGGGTGAGGACACGTGTGATGCACGGCATGGAGAAAGGTAGCCCCGAGCCTTTACAACTTCTGACTGGGAGTTTTCCGGGAGGATGATGAGGAGTGTGTGTGGTCATTCTCGTGACGGGAAGTCAGGCCCGCAGCCAGCAGGCTGCAGCCCTGAGAGGTAGACAGGAGGAGGTCAGAAACCCTGGGCACAGGGCTGCCCGAGGAGCTGCAAGTCAAGCCTCTAGCCTTTTTTGGGGGGATGAGGGGGGTGGTACTGAGGACTGAACCCAGGGCCTTCTCACTGAGCTACATCTCTAGCCTTTAAAAATTTTTAAAATTTTGAGACAGGGTCTCACCAAATTGCTAAAATTTTCTGGCTGTGCTCAAACTTGCAATCCTCCTCCTGGCTATCAGAGCTTGTGATCGGCCTCCCAGAGTGCTGGGCTATGGCGTGTGCCGCCATGCCCAGCTAAGCTCCATCCTCTTAAGCCATGGGGACCATGACTACGAATGCCCTAATGTCTGCTGCCCTGTCCCTCCTCTGCCCCATTATATCTGGATGTGTCTTTTCATCCAGAAGGGCCTAACACAAGCAATGTGCACAGTCAAGTGTTGGGGGTTAAGCTACCCCCTCCCCCAGTATGTTGAGTCATAACCCTGGGCACCTGCCGCAGTGACCATATTTGGAAATAAGGTCTTCTGCAGAGTTATCGGGTTAAGATGGACCTGGGCCTGAAACCAATCCGACCGGGTGTCCTTATAAGAAATAGAATTCGGGGGCCGGTGAGATGGCTCAGCGGCTTAAGCGCCTGCCCGGCAAGCGCGAGGGCCCGAGTTCGACTCCCAGAACCCACATACGAAAAAGAGGCCGGTGATATCGCTCAGCGGCACGGGCGCCTGCTGGCGCGCGAGGTCCTGAGGTCGACCCCCGGTACCCACAAAAAAAAAAAAAAAAAGAAATAGAATTCGGGGTGTGGTGGTAATTCCAGCACTTGGGAGGCTGGGGCAGGAGGAGTGCCGTGAGTTTGAGGCCAGCCTGGGCTACATAAACAGGTTCAAGGCCAGCCTACACTATATAGCGAGACCCTGTCTCAAAAAAAAGAAAAAAAGAAAGAAAGAAAGAGAAAGGGAGAAGGCCATGTGAAGATGGAGACACAGGGGGACAGCCAGAAGACCAAGAGGCAGAGTGAAGTGATGCGGCTGCATGCTGGGGAAGGTCCCGTGACATACCTAAGGGCCTACGACACCTGCTTAGGTAACAACCTGACCACAAACTTCCAGCCTCCAGAACTGCAGGAGAACTGATCTGTGCTGTGTTAAGCCTCCCAGTTTGCGGTACTTTGTCATGGCAGCCCTAGGGGACGAATACACCAAGATTCCTCTAACATGATTGTAACTCTGCACCCAGAGCTGAGGGGTAGGAAAGGAAAAGTTACTGTTTTAAATGACTGCAGATCTTGGTATCATTTCTGGAATAAGAACAATGATTTCACTAGGCTCCTTTGTTAAGGGCGCAGATGCTCTAAATAAATCTGTATTTGGAGAGGGTATGATTTAATGTCCATTGGACTCAAGTCTGGGTACACTAAGGGCCCCTGGACTGACCGTCTAATCGAATGTCCACACCTGAGAGTGGACCCAAGTCACGGGCAGCTGTTAGGTAGGAACTTGTAGTAACCAAAGAAATAAATTATTGATTGGCTCATTTTTATAATAAGTTTCAGAGAAACAAAACAAAAAGCATTTGAATGGCCAAAGGGGGTGGGGGTGGGGTGAAAATCCACCAGCTTACCTGGATCAGGTCCTGTGAGGGCCTTGTTACATTAGAACAAGCCTTTGACTTGCTCTGTTTCTGTGTCAAGATCTATGTCATAAAAGCAGGGCCGAGTGGGCAGTCCTGGCATGGTGCTCATCTGGAGGAGAAAACACAGCATTACATATCAGCAAATGCCACAAAGTAATCATGTTGAACACTGCACATCTGATGACACAAATCATATCATTTAGTACAGCCCCGTAGGTCTTGACATTCTATACACAAGCATCTCTTTAAATTTACCATCTGCTATTTCAATCTTTAAGAAAATTAAATAGAAGCAGCAGATGCTGATGTCCTGTAAATTTAGACCATGTAGCTTCTCCATGGTCCCGCAGCACACCGCCGATACCAAACAGTGATTGTCTAAATCTTTCCAAGTTAAATCTGAACCCCACAAGACCGGCCCTTCCAGCTGCAGGGGGTGGTGGGTGCGGGTGCAGTGAGCCGCAGCCTCGTCCTCAACCTCCACCTTCTTTCAGAGAAGTGGCACTGGCGTCTGTGAAGCTTACAGCTCTTGGTGCTCAGCATGAGGACTCCTGCGGTCCAGAGAGCAGTCACCTGCCCCCCACATGAGAACCCTGAGGACTGAGGACCGGCTTTGCACCAAGTGCTCTGCCTGTTTTATCCGCTCAGCAGCCCACAAGGGAGGTCCTCTTATTATTTTTATTTTACAGGAAACTGAGGTGTAGACAGGGAAAGTGGCCCAAAGTCACACACACAGGTAATAGGTGCTGGAAAGGCAATCTGACACATGGCTGGACAGCCACACGACTCGGTTCACCACTCCCACCTCTGTGGCACTCTGGGTTTCACAAGGGTGACTTCATTAAGCTCCCAGGCACCTTCTGAGCAAGGTCCTTTCACCTCACATTATTATATTTTCTCTTGCAGTACTCAAGATTGAACACGGGACCTTTGCATTGAGCTACATTCCTTTTTCATTTTTCTCATTTTTGAGACAGGGTCTCCTGCCTCGGCCTCCCAGAGGGCTGGGATTACAGGTGTGGGCCACCCCACTCAGCTTCACTTTATATATAGATGAGGCTAAAGACAAGGACACGAGCAGGTGCTCAAGGACACAGCTCATTAGTGGCAGTGACAGGATGAGAGCCAGTTTTTCACTGCTTTGCTGAACAGAGTCTGGAGGAAAGATCTCAGTGTGTCCTCTGTCACCTGAATCAGAAACCACTGGCATGCCTGGTGGGAAGCGCTGTTTCTCCCGGGTGTCACACACCGCCACAGGATCGGGACTATGAGGCTCCCGGATGCTCCACTCCTTCTCTGTGTTCATACGAGCGCTGCTCACAAAGCACAGCAGTGTTGGATCATTTGCAGGTGGAGGCTGGGGCTTTGCTCAGCCAAGGCTGAGCGCTGTGCCATGTAGAAAGCCTGCCCTGGCTGAGAGCTCTTCAGAGGACGAGGCTGCGATGCAGCCACGGCTGAACGGCACCCAAGCTGGACCGCCCCTTCCCACCCAGCCAAGTGTGCTCAGTGGACACGGGACCTTGCCAGGGTCATAGACTCGGCTCCCTTCCTCCCTACGCCCCTTCTGTGGGGACTGGAACTTCCCTCTCCTACTCCAAGATGTGTCTGGGGACCTGTTAGAAAGGCGCTGGGTCAGATTCTGCAGGGGAGTCGGATGCTCTCTGCAGTTTGAGAAGTGCCGGCCCAGACAATGTGGCCTCATAGGGCCCTTCACTTTCGGCTCTGGGACAACTCCCACAGCGCTCCTTTTCCTTTCCACCTGGGCAGGAGGTGTCAGAGCAAACGTGGGCGCCCGCAGCCTCACCAACCTCTCCCTGCCCTGCTGGGCTGGGTGGGGCCTGGAGAGTGGGTGTGGGGCAGGGCAAGCAGAAGGCCAGAAGCACTGTGACAGATGGTGGCAGGCTGTTGTCTTTCTAATTACACAGGACTGTGCTTCAGGTATACATGATGGCTAAAATGGCTTCTAGGCTTGCCTGGAATATAGGTCTCTTTTATAAAAACACACTATAGGAAAAGGCATTCTGGGTCCAAATAATTAACTATAAATAAAATTTTGGTCCCCAACCTACCTGTAGGTGGGGAGTTCCTATACTTAAAAGTTCAGTATGTGCATGGCTCCCTTATCCTCCTACAGCGACTGTTCCAGCAGGGGGCTAACAATTACATATAGCTGAGAACACACCAGATAGAAAACCACGCTTACCGTTTTAGTGCTCAGACTTCTAACACAAGGGACACTGCAGGTATGGCAAGTGGGAATCATTCATATATTTTCCCAGTTGCCTGGTGTGACCATTAATCCTGATTTGTCAACTTCACTGGATGAAGAAATGCCCAGCAGATTAGTAGAGCAAGATCCTTGGTGTGTCAGGTTGGGTCATGGAGGCATGGTCTTGGGTACTATATCTGGTCCTAGTCCCTTCCTCTTCTGTTCCCCTGTTCTACTTCCTGGCCTCCACGAACTAAGCAGCTTTGCTCTGCCACACCCTTTTGCCATGATGCTCTTGCCTTGGAGCCAGCTGACCATGGACTGAATTTCCTGAAAGCAGGAGCTAAATTAAACCTCTCCTCCTTCAATTGTAGGTGCCAGGTATTGTGTCTCGGCAATGAGAGAGCTAATTAATACACCTGGGTTACAATGCATGCCTGGTCTCTATAGCAGTTTCCCTGCCTAAATGCATTTTGAGGTGACATTTTAAGGTATCATCTGGCATTGTTAGAGGGTATCTTAAGATATCTGCGTAATCTGTGTGGGGCTATGGGTTTGGAGAAAGGAACAGCATTTATCAAGAGGAAGAAATGAATGTTCATATTCAGCCACGTGGATACTGTCCCATCCGTTAACTTTCTGGGTCAAAGCATCATTTACTAGTAAGGACCTTATGTGGGCTGTATGGGAGCTACTGCTCCTGAGGCTGCCACACTATCTGCACTAGGGCAGAATTCAGTATCAGGCAGGCAAAGTTTAATTCCTGGATTAACAAAACCCAAGTAGGACCCTGAAGGCAGTGTATTTAGGGCCACCTGACAAACCTGCCAGTCGAAGAGTCTATTGTAGAAAACCCAACTGTTCCACATGCTTGTTCACACACTGTTTCCACAGATCTGAAGATTCTCCACCCATGACTTTTAACTCATGAAAGGCCCAAAATGACAATAGCAGGGTATGACTCATTTCCCAAAGTCAGACCTACCAGCTGCCGTGAATTAGCACATGCATTCTTTGGTCATTCTGATTATGTCACAAAATTGGGAGCGAAAACGTTAAGTGCAAGAAGTGTGAGAAATCTTTTCTTCATTTTCAACTTCTTTTTTTTTTTTGTGGGTACTGGGGTCGACCTCAGGACCTCACGCGCCAGCAGGCGCCCGTGCCGCTGAGCAACATCACTGGCCCTTTTTTCATATGTGGGTTCCGGAAGTCGAACTCGGGCCCTCACGCTTGCCAGGCAGGCGCTTATACCGCTGAGCCATCTTACCGGCCCCCAACTTATTTCTTTTAAATGGGAAAAAAAATGACTTGCTCAGAAGATACCCACGTTCTTTTCTGATGATGCAGTAATCACTTCCAAGAATCAGGACTACTTATTTGGGATAAACAAGAGCAGACAAAAAACCACACGGAATCCAGAGAGACTCCCTGACCTGGGAGTAAACAGTCATCTCCAATAAGTCTACTTTAAAAATAAAACTATTTCTGCTGAGCAAACGCAATGTGGCATTATGTTAACAGGACTGTATACATTTCACATCAAATTCTCTACCCATAAAATACCCTTACCCAGGGATTGTAACCTCCACACAGGACTCCATACAGCACTACAGCAAGAAAAAAAAAATCCAGAGAGCCCTTGGGAGCTGACCTCTGGCCACACGCCCGGGTCATGGGGGCGCTGTGTTGACTTTATCTGTGTGCCCTCCACAGAGGCCTCCTGCTTAAAATAACTAAGGAGCCACTAAATTATACCTACTTGTCATATGGCATTAATGAGTTCATTTACAAAGGCCAAAAACCATGGGCTTTTGCCCTTTCCGACCCTAATTTTAACTACAATGAATCTTCCAAATCTTTACTGATTTGGGGTTACCATAACTTATTTTGGGGAACAATGAGTTCTATCAATAGCCTTTATGAGCATAAAGACCAGCAAAGACAGTGGTTATACACTTAAAAATGAGTCACTAAGAAGTAAAAGAGTACTCTTGGTATAAGTAGAAAAAAATATTAAGAACTGTTTTATAATGTAATAGAATTTTAATTTCTACTTAGCTAAAATATCACTGTAATTAGTTTTGTTGTGTTTGTGAAATAATCTATTTTCTGATTTCTCCTTAAATCTACTAATTTTTTCTACTGAATAAATCATCTTAAGTTTTATTTTGGTTCAGAAAAATACTAATATTTTTATGTACATTGAATTTTTTCCTACAGTTCATGATCTGAAGTGGAAGGAAATCTTTCTACACTTTTCTTTCCTCTCCCAATAGATGAGTGATACATATCATCTTTCAAAAATACTTAACAGTTGCTAGGCACCCTGGTGCGCGCCTGTGATCCCAGCTACTTTGGAGGCTGTGGTGGAAGGATTGCAAGTCCCAGGCCAGCCTGGGCAACCTCATAAGACCCTGTCTCAAAATAGAAATTGAAAGAGAGCTGAGGATCTCGCTCAGTGATAAAGTGTCTGTCTAGCATGTGGAAAGCTCTGGGTTCAATTCCCAGCACTGCAAAAAGAGCAAAAACGAAAACTTAACAACCCCAAACCCTTGTATCAGTTAGCAATTGTTCAAGCAAATTAAAATGGAGACCAGGCTGGAAGGATCCCTGAGCAGACAAAACCAATTACAAGGGGCCTAAGCCTGGCTTCACCTACAAGTACAAGAGAAACGGAACGTGAGCAATTTCTTTTTATAAATGCCTATATTAAAGAAAAATAGAAATTATGCTCAGCCAATCAGAAGTACCCACTTACAGAACTAGAGACTTTCCAGTGGAAGAAATCAGCTAAGGCAACTATACAACTGAACCCAACACATGTTTTCTTGGCTCTACTTCTGTGTCCCTCTGTGGAGTGCTGGGACCACTTTTGGTGTGGGGTTGGCTCAATTCAGGGACCACTGTTTGCACAAATACACTCTTTAAAAAAAATTATTGTGCCTTAGTTTACCTTTTAAACCCTATATCACAATAGGATTTAAGCAAACAAGATCATTTTTTAGTGGAATGATTCAAAAATTTAACATCTTTTTTTTTTTAATGTGGGTACCGGGAGTTGACCTCAGGACCTCGTGCTTGCCAGGCAGGCGCTTATGCTGCTGAGCTATCTCACCGGCCCTTAACATCTTTTTTTTTTTTTTTTTAATGTGGGTACTGGGAGTTGACCTCAGGACTTCGTGCTTGCCAGCAAGCGCTTGTGCTGCTGAGCAATATCACCGGCCCTTTTTTCCTTTATGTGGGTACTGGGTCAAACTCAGGACCTCGCGCTTGCCAGGCAGGCGCTTATGCCGCTGAGCTATCTCAGCAGCCCAAAATATTTAACATCTTTTTTTTTTTTTTTTGTGGGTACCGGGGGGTCGACCTCAGGACCTCGCGCGCCAGCAGGTGCCCGTGCCGCTGAGCGATATCACCGGCCCCTTTTTTGTATGTGGGTTCCGGGAGTCGAACTCGGGCCCTCACGCTTGCAAGGCAGGCGCTTAAACCGCTGAGCCATCTCACCGGCCCTTTAACATCTTTATATTTATTTATTTATTTTTGTTTTTTTTGAGACAGGGTCTCACTATGCAGTTCAGGCTGGCCTTGAACTCGCATCGATCCTCTTGCCTCATCCTACCAAGTGCTGGGATTGCAGGTGTGTGCCACCATGCCTGGCTTTTAACAACATCTTTATTAAGCAAGACTATTTTCTGAATTGTTAATACAAATGCCCGGCCATATTAGCCCCTTAATATTTTTTAAAACAGATGAGTAAAAACGGAAGATGATTAGCTAGTAAGACACAAGCAAACAAAAAGAAAGCTTCTTGGGAATTAGGCTTTTCCTTTGCATTTCTTCCATTTTCCTTCTTTGAATGTAGGGAGAGAAAGGTTTATAGCCTATGGACATCTAGATAATGATATGAGGAACTATGGGACGATGAATGAGGGAAACCAGCCCAGTAAAATGCCAAGTAACTGAGGGAGAAGGAGAGGTGTTACTGCTGCAGTTGGGATTCCTATTTGGGTGACTTAGTAGAGATGCTATGTTCTTTTCCCTGAGCAGTTAGGTGATGTTGACCTGCACTGTTTGTGGCTGTACTGGAAGGTGATCTATAGTTAGGAGTCCTTGGGGAGCCGGAGGTGGGTCTTCATAGGGTACATACATCTTTCCTATGGTTGAGCAGCCTTGCCATGTGGGCTTTCTCAAGTTCCGGTGACCATGAAAGGACAGTGATTCTGCATTCACCTTAGCAACCTTTGTAAGGGCTCACTATGAGGATACCGAGGTGGTAGGATCTGCTTTGAGGGGGACAGCCCACATACAGTAGACCTCAGGGACACTTGGGTCAAGTCATTCTTCGCTTGTTAACTTAAAAGTTTTCTATTCTTTACTTTTATAGAAAGGTATGAACTGAATAAATTCCCAATTTACAACTCCTTAAAGTGGAAATCACATTTGATTACTATGAAAATTACCACATTGTGCTCATACAACACAGCTCAAATTATTTCAATAGGGGCTGGGGATTTAGCTCAGTGGCGCAGTGCCTGCCTGGCAAGCGTGAGGTTCTGAGGTCGATTCCCAGTACCCCCCCACAAATTATCCCAATATATGTCAATGCCCTTGAATGAAAGACTGAACAAGTACAGTTGTTTTTTCTTGGATTGAAAGGAGACTAGAAATTTCTCTTAGTGTTAGGATGCCTGTCCCTAACTTGTCTGTTAGATAGAAGTAATATTTCCAGCACAGAAGCAAACAAGTCGTCATCCTAATATTGCTTCCCAGAGGCACCCCTGTGAACAATTTCTTGTGTAAACTCCCAAGTAATTTTCTATTCCTATACATGCATTATGGCTGTATAATATATATTTCTATGGTTATGCACAGAAATTGGAAAGTATCATTCTGGAATTTGATTTTCAGGGGGATTAAATTTTAAAATTGGTAACTGGGTTAGTTTCTAAACAAGGCAAGACTGCTGGAAGGGGTTGCTTCTTGGAAAATGAGAGCTCTGCTAGAGGGAAAGAAAAGAGGATATGAAGATGGGGAGTCTGAATGCTCAGATGGAGACAAAAAAAAATGAAGATTTTTTCACAATTTTAGACTTGATTTCTTTTCAGCTTTAGCCTTAGGTTTGATCCCCAGTGCTGCAAACAAACAAAACCCTAAAACAAACAAATGAACAACAACAACAAATCTCAGGGAAAATAAACCTATTACAATCATGTTTAAAATTCTGCTGTTGTAACTAATTCTATGGGTTGGCAAAATCCAAGACAGTTCCAAAGCAGTGCCACTGTTGTACAACAAGGTGGTTTCTCTACTAGTTACAGGCTTTGTTTTTATTCATTCCCCAAAAGATACATAAAGGCTGCCACTACACAGGTACTAAGCCATTGCATTTCTTTCTTTTTTTGCAATGCTGGGGATGGAACCCAGCCCTCCCACATGGTAGGCAAGCACAGTACCACTGAGTCACATCCCCAGACCTTTTCAGTTACTGTATTTTGAGACAGATTACTAAATTGCCCCACCAGCCTCAAACTTTCAACCCTCCCACCTCAGCCTCTCCAGTAGATGGGATGACAGGCATGTGCCCCTGTGCCTGGTCATTTAGATTTTGTTTTTCATATTTCCACAAGTTATGGAGGCTCTTTTTTGACTTCCGTCACTTCACCATGATGACCACACTTGTGCCTCTCAGCAGCCCAGTGAGACGGATGAGAGAGGATGGGCTTTCCCGCGCCCACCCCCAGGGGAGGGATGACTCGGCACAGGTGTGTGCAACAGCTCTAGGTGGAGCCAGGCATCTGAGGGTAACAGGAACCGACCAGCCTTGAAGGTGTGGCGTGAAGATCTCTTCTGGCTTACTGGGAGCGGTGGGAGCCGTGCCTTTCCTGCCTGCATCTTCCTGGTTGGCTGCTTCCCGAGCACTGGTTCTTTGTAAACACGGCCTAGCAATGTCTACATGACCACGGACACTATTTCAAAATTAAAGTGCGGTAAATAAAGGACTCTAGTATCTCATTCACAACATTCACTCTTTTATTTTATTATAGAATGTACAATTACCTGTGTGAAAAGAAAGTAAGTTATGTAGGACAGAAACAGAAATAGGAAACTTCAAAGCAAATCTGGCCTATGACTAATTATATGTTTCTTTCATGGGGAATAAAGAGTTCATTAGTTTTATGAGACTTTCTCTAATTTTCTTTTAAGCTATACAAACGATCTCGAAGAGCCACATTTGGGTACAGTGGTAGCTCACTTGTTTATCATGTGGGAGGCCCTGAGTTGATTCTCTAGTACCAAAAAACCCCTAAAACCAAAAACCAAAACAAAAAACCCAAACCAGAACATATTCTGTGGTCTCTACTAAAGGCAATCGAATCTGCAGTCAACCTCAAGAGCCAAGACCCAAAGCATTCAAGTAAACAGCGGCAGCTGGGATCAGGAACAGAAACAACTCTGAGAGTGAAACACCCAGAAGTGTCACTAGCGACCACAGCCAGGCACGATTTGGTGGTCAGGAGACAGGGACCACTGTCTGCAGGCCTGGGAGAGCCGCTCTCTTCTCCCCGGCACTTTCACAGCATCATCAGCCATCAGTGTCTGGCCACGGGCCGCACACCATGAGAACCTTCACTAGCTCTGCGGAAACACTCCGACTTGAAGATAGGCTTCATGATTTGGAAGCTTAATATTAAGTAATTAAATTCTGATTTCTGAGAAGCTCCTCCCCTGAAAATTAACTGATGCTCTGGGCATGGGTTTTACCCTTTTTCCCTGGGTCCTCCCCTGGTCTTCTCTCTGTGCAAGGTCATCCCTCGTGTCACCTCCCCTTCTCCTGCAGACACCAGCCCTGTGAGAGCAGGGTCCACCTTTATGATCTCATTTGGATAATCACCCCTTGAAAGACCCACCTCCAAATATAGTCACATTTGGAGGATTAGGGCTTCAACGTGTGAATTTTATGAGGGACGCCATTCAATCCACAACATACAGTAAATCACTTGTAGAGCCAGTCTGATGTCCTGAGCATGCAGCTGGGATCCCATCTGAATTACCTAAAAGTAGACTGCGAAGCAGTATAGGCTGTTGGTGGTAATAGTACCTCAGCCTTGGGGTGGTCCTGAATTCCTTAATCCAGTGAGGCTTGGCCGCGGCTTCAGAGGGTCTGGGTGTCATTGTCAGTTTGGTGAACATAGGATGAGGCCTTTCCTACCCCCTCCCCTCTTTTCTCCCTGACACCCCATTCCTCCCCAGGTACCCCCTCTGCCACTGGCCCAAGAGAAGGCCGCAGGAGAAACCAGGGCTGCGGACACCACCTTGGTCTTGGACTTCCAGCCTCCAGATTTGTGAGAAAATAAGCTTCAGTTGTCTTAACCCCCGAGCCTGGGCTTTGTGCCGTCATCCCTAGCAGATGGATGAGCCGCTCCCATGGATACTGCTTTCCCTCTGTGCACTTCTGGAATGTCAACAAGACATGTTTACCCACTACGTGGATTTCCTCAAGTCCCGGGCCGACTCCTAACCACATGACTTACAAAGGCTTCCGTGAACAGGACACCTTTTCTCACTTCACGGGCAGCTGAGGAGAGGGTGAGGTGGGCCCTGGCTCCTTCTTCCCTTCTTTTCCTGGCTCCCCAAAGCCTCTAACACACTGGGGGACATCGGTGGCCAGGCTGATTTCCTTGACAAAACTCAGAGGTGGAAGAAAAAGCAAGCTGTGGACCAAGCATTCTTACTCCCAAAATCACCTCTCCACCCTTCTGAAAGCACATACATGACAGAGTCGAACTAAATAGAGGGGTGCGCTGAGTGGTGGAGTGCGTGCACAATATGCACAGGGACCTGGGCTCCATCCTTAGCATGGACCCCCACACAGCCAGAAAAGGGAGAAGCACTAAGAGAACAGGATGACGAGTCCTTCCCCCCCAAACTTAATGTCTGCCAAAATAAATCACATATATGGCTTAAAAGGTCAGACCATTCCTGAAGGCTTACTATAAAAAATGATCATTCCCTTCCCACATCTCCCCTCCTCCACAGCACCGCCTGCTCTGAGAGGCAGCCACTATCAACCCTCGGCTGTTTCCTTTTCCCTTCGCTGCTTTGTCTTTTTTTTGGTATGGGGGGGTGTTGAGACAGGGTTTCACTATGTAGTGCAGGCTGGCCTTGAACTTGCAGCAATCTTCCTGCCTCAGCCTCCCATGTGCTGGGATTACAGGTGTGCGCCACTACACCTGGCTGAAATCTTCTCATTCTTAAAGAGCATATTTTTAAAATTGAGTTTTAGGAGTCCTTTTATATTTTGCATACACAACCTTATCAGACAGATGAATGGGCAGTATTTTCTCCTATTCTGAAGCTTCTTTAGTTCCAAATATTTGGAGTTTTTCCAGGTATCTTTCAGTGTTGATTTCTAATTTAATTCCATTGTGATTAGAGAACATATTTTGTGTGATTTGAATCATTTAAAATTTATTGAGATTTATTTTGTGGCCCGGAAGATGGTCTGTCTTGGCAAATGTTCTGTGTACATTTGCAAAGAATGCTGTTGGGTGGAGTGCTCTATTCAGGCCAGTGAGGTCAAGCTGGAGTGCAGTACTGTTCAAGCCTTCCGCACCCGCATGGACTTTCACTTCACTTGTTCCGAGAAGGGATTTTAAATCTCTGATCGTATTTATGGATTTGCCTGTTTTTCCTTGGAGTTCTACCTTTTTTTTTTGCTTCATGTGTAGTGAAGCTCTGCTATTTTATCCACAAACACAAGATCATTATGTCTGTCGACGGAATGGCCTTTTTAATATTAAGAAACAATCTTCTTCATCTTTGGTACTATTTTTTGCTCTAATTTTACTTTGATGTTAATCTACTTCCTCAGCTGTCTTCTGGTCAGTACATATTAGCATTTTCCCACCCTTTTACTTTTAACCTACAATAGCCCCCCCTCTTATCTGCAGTTTAGCTTTCTATGGTTTCAGTTACCCACTGTCAACTGTGGTTCAAAAGATACAGTACAGTACAATAAGATATAATCACATGCACATGCACAGGCCACATTCACATAACATTTTTTGTTGTTGTTTTTGAGACAGGGTCTCGCCATGTAGCCCAGGCTGGCCTTGAACTCATGGTGATCCTCCTGCCTCAGCCTCCCGAGTGCTGGGATTACAGGTGTGCACCAGGCCCGGACACAGTCACATAACTTTTATTACAGTATATTGCTACAACTATCTATTTATTATTGGGATTACTATTGTTAATTTCTTATTGTGCCTAATTTATAAATTAAGCTTTAACACAAGTATGACTGTACAGGGAGAAGCCCTATTTCTGTGTTTGCTACTGTGCAGTTTCAGGCATCCACTAGAAGACTTGGAATACATCCCCTCTTATGCAGGGGGACTGCTGTATTTACGTCTTTATATTTAAAGTTGGTTTCTTGTTGGCAGCATATGATTGTACTTATATCTTTAAGCCAATCTGACAATCTCTACATTTTAATGGTGGGTGTGTAGATCATTTAATTCTAATGTGATTATTGCTACAGTTGGGTTTAAATCTACTATTTTGCTATTCTTTTTCTCACTTTTCTAACAGACCTTTGTTCTACATCCCCCTTTTCTGACTTTTTTTAAGGCAAGGTCTCACTATGTAGTCCAGGCTGGTGCTGAATTGGCTATGTAGCTTGGGCTGGCCTCAAATTCATGATCCTTCTGCCTCAGCCTCCTGGGTTCTGTGGCTGCAGGTATGTGTTGCCATGCCCTGCCTGACTTCTTTGGATGGAGTATTTTTAGTGATTTCATTTTATCTCTTTTGTTGGCTTATTAACTATAACTTTTTCTTATATTACTTTAGTGGTTTCCTTGGCATTTATAGTATACATGTTTAACTTTTTATAGTCTACCTTCAAATAATACTATAATACCTCATATATAGTCAAAGAATCCTTTTTTCTTCCAAGTTTTGTTATGTTGTTGTCATAGATTTTGCTTGCACGTGTTATGAACTCCCACACTGTATTTCTATTACTTTTGCCTTATGTTGCAATTTATCTTTTGAAGAGACTTAAATAACAAGAAGTCTTTTCCAGATGGTTACTATTTCTAGATCATCATTCCTTTGAGTAGATACAGGTTTCTGACTGCTATTATCTTCTTTCTACCCAAAGGACTTTAATGTTTTTTGTACTTCAGGTTGGCTAGTGATGAGTTCTTTCAGCTTTTGCTTGTCTAAAAATGTGTTTATTTCACTTTTGTTTTTGAAACATATTTTAAAGCAATAAAGGCTTTTAGGCTGAGATTTGTCTTTCACTACTTTAAAAATGACAACCCACTGTCTCCTAGTTAGTGTTATTTCCAACAAGAAATCAGCTGTCACATTATCTTTGTTCCTCTGTACATAAGGTGTCTTTTATCCTCTGACTACTTCTAAGATTCTTTATCTTTTTTTTTTTTTCTGGGTACCGGGGGGTCGACCTCAGGACCTCATGTGCCAGCAGGCGCCCGTGCCGCTGAGCGATATCACCGGCCCTTTTCTGGTATGTGGGTTCCGGGAGTTGAACTCGGGCCCTCGCGCTTGCCAGGCAGGCACGTAGGCCGCTGAACCGGCCCCAGTTCAGATATTTGTGTGTATTTCATCTTGGACAGTTTCTGGTGTTACATTTTCAAGTTAACTCATCTTTTCTTCTGCACTGTATAAGCTGCCATTAATTTTTTCAGCTCAGATGTTACAGGTTGTTAGGCTTTTTTTTTTTTTTTTTTTTTTGTCTTTTTGAGACAGGGTTTCACTATGCAGTTCAGGCTGGCCTTGAACTCACTTTGTAGCCCAGGAACTCGCAGTGATCCTCCTGCCTCAGCCATCTGAGTGCTGGATTACAGGCATGTGCCACCATGCCCTGCCTGATGTTACCCATTTTAGATATCGATTATCTTTTATTTTTGTAAATATTTTTACATTTTGTTCTGGGACAGTTTACTCAGAACCGATTTGCTTTTTTTGGGGGTTCTGTTTTTAAAATTTGTTGGGTGGAACTAGAGCTATGTGTAGTCTAGGATTACTTTTCTTCTTGCTACTGAGGGAAGCCTTTTTCTAGTAATCTAGCCAGTATCCCTAAATGATGAGATTTTCCACCTGTTAGAAACAGCACCTCAAAAACAAAACAAAACAAAACAAAACAAAACAAAACAAAACAAAACAAAAGAAACAGCACCTCTTCCTGGCTCTGTGTGGAAGAGGAAACACTGTTGCTTCTGAGTCTCCTGAGTGATGCCTTCCCGGGCCTCAGGGTGCTGCTTCACGCAGCACTGATCAGCACTCACCCAACACTCCAGGCAGGCCTTCTGCAAGCTCCAGCTGCCACACCCTCACCTCAGGGCAACAGCCGAGCTTTCACTGGGCTCCCCCTCTCTAGACAGTAGCCGGGAACCTTTTTCTAGGCAGTAGGCTAGGACAATTGTAACTCGCATCTTGTGTGTTTCCTATGTCTCAGCAATCACGGTCCTTTGCCGTCTGATGTCCTGTTTTTAGTTGTTTCAAGTGTGTGTGCGTGGGGTAAATCTAGTCTGTGTTACTCCACTTTCCCTAGAATGCAATTTACTTTTAAAATTGTTCTCTCTGGAACTGGGCGTGGTGGTGCACACCTGTAATCCCAGCACTTAGGAAGCTGAGGCAGGAGGATTGCCATGAGTTTGAGGCCAGCCTGGACTACATAGTGAGACCCTGTCTCAGAAAAAAACAAAAACAAAAACAAAAACAAAAACAAAAGCAAAAATATGTTATCTCTTTTTTGCAAATGGGAAGGGGACCAAGAGATGGATGGAGGAGGTGGGGAGGGGAGGGGAGGGGAGGGTGAAGTAAGAAGAATGAAGATATGTTACGTACATCCACCACCTCCCCATGATGAATGTAATCATTACATACTGCAAACATGTACTCATAAAAATAAAAAAATGTTATTTCTCATGGGGTGAGATAATATTGTCCTATAAACTTCAGTGTAAATTTTATAGGTAGATGGAGATTTTTAAGCCTATGATTCTATGCTACCTAATTAAACAACCGAGTAGGAAACATTATATTATTATATATACAAAATTTGATTTTAAGATAAATAGTTCTTGAATAAATTTATAGTAATAAAGTCCAGTATGCAATACTGAGTAAAATAGAATGGGGTTAAAAATAAATCACTTTTTAAAGCCTATGGCCAAAATTTTCTTCATTTACTAACAAACAAAATAAATACAGGAAGAAACTTTTTTGTTCTTGGTTTTTTGAGACAGGGTCTCACTATGTAGTTCAGGTTGGCCTTGAACTTGCAGCGATCCTCCTGCTTTGGCTTCCACAGCGCTGAGATTACAGGCGTGCGCCACCACCCTGGCTGGAAAAACATTTTTGTACACAATACTTAAAAGGGGGCATGAAAAGTTCTGTACTTATAATGTAGCAAATATGACTTTTAAAAGGAAAATTGTTTGGGGGCCGGTGAGATGGCTCAGCGGCGTACGCGCCTGCCTGGCAAGTGCAAGGGCCCGAGTTCGACTCCCCGAACCCACATACGAAAAAGGGGCCGGTGATATCGCTCAGCGGCACAGGCGTCTGCTGGCGCGCGAGGTCCTGAGGTCGACCCCCCAGTACCCACAAAAAAAAAAAAAAAGGAAAATTGTTTGTTGAAAGGAACAGGAAATATGGCCACACACATTTCTGTTTGGTTTTATAAACTGAACAATAATAGTAATGATAATCAAAAAAAAGAATGGATTCTTTAGTTATTGCTCAGTTATCCGTTTTTTTCCGTACAAAACAAGTCCCTTTTCTCCGCACTTTTACTTTTTGGCAGGTTGGCTCCTCCTTGTTTTGCTCCAAGCCACAAGAAGCGTTTGAAGCCCGGCGTGCCCCCCTCTGCTGCCCTGGCCGTGACCTTGCGAGCGAAAGCTTCCCATGGCGGCGCTTTCTCAAGTAAATATGTGGTTCCGGCATCTGACAAGCCTCTGACTAATTCTCTAGCATGCTGAAGTCCCCATCAGCTATTTTCCCACAGAAATCCAGCCAATAAAGCCTGAATTCCTCACAGAACACAAATTATCAATATAGATAGTTTCCAATGGTAAACATTTCTATAGCATCAGCTGGGGATGGTGACCAAGTGGTGTCTGATTTTGACTAATTTGCCACCCTACCTCCTCTTCCCTTCTCCCCAACCACCCTGCCTACTGCAATATAATTTTCTAAAAATCTAAAGCAAACCTGTTGCTTGCATGAAAATTTAATTTCCAAGTATGTCTATGAAATGTGGGAAGACTACAAACAACATTTACTTTATCTGCTGTTGTACTTTCTAGTTGGGTGAAAGTGACCAGGAACAGGGCTTAGAATTCCCTAAATAAACTTGTAGTCAATGGGGATTTCCAGGGGGAAAGGCAAGGGGTTGGCTGGCTGCTTCGGAAATGGCTTTCTTAGACTTTTTCATCCCTTTCCCACCAGTGCTTGGGGACACTGGGAAAGCAAAAATAGTTGCCAATGAGGAAGAGGTTAGGGACTCCTGAGGTGATTTGCTATGTTTGTATTGAAACATAAAATCGCATGACTCTCTCTTTTCTTCTAAATCAGATTTTGTTCTAAATCAGGAGTTGGCAAACTAAGGTCTGCACGCCAAATCTGGCTAACTGCCTTTTTGTGCCCTCCCCCCAGCACAGGGCATTGAAATCAGAGAGTGCTAAGCGCCACCTCTGTATTTTTTTAGTTTTGGGACAGTTGCTCAGCTGCCCTGGAACTAGTGAGCCTCCTGCCTCGGCCCTCAAGTAGCTGGGATTACAGGCATGTGACTCTGTGCAAGGCTACTTATTTTTGTAAAATAAAGTTTTCCTGGAACACAGAAAATCATGTGTGTCTTTATTGGGTATGACTACTTTTGAAGTTGCATAGCAGGGCTCCGTGGTTAGGACCGAAAATGTCTGGTCCACATGGTCCAGTAAACTACTATCTGGCCCTTTATTAAGAATGTTTGTTCGTGCCAGTGATATAGCTCAGCGGCATAAACACCTACCTGGCAAGCGCGAAGTCCTGAGTTTGACTCCCGGTACCCGCATATTTAAAAAAAAAAAAGGTTTGTTGATTTCTGTTCTACTGGAGAGTATTGTGACAAAAGGGCTTAATAAAAACCAAGACAGTTGAAGAACTTGACTAGAATGTCCTCAACTTATAACCAGAGGTGCAGATGTCAACTGAACACGAGAGCCTAGTGATGGTGTTTGAGTTTAAACTACTGGTTCAACAGAATACGCACTCTTCCAAAAGCAAGAGGTCAAGGACATCAACGGGGATCAGTCTCAGTATTTTAAGAGAGTGCTACTGTAGAGTCCTTCTCAGCCGAAGAGCTGAGAAAATATGAATGACAGTATTTTAATTTATACCATTTTTCCTTAGATTCTATCTCACAGATTCTCATTTGCAAAATAGAATTCATAACACTACTTGATAGATCCAAGAGAGAAGTTTTACTTGGAACCCGATTCTTGATGGCTCCATAAGCACCTGAGTTTTTGGAAACGAGATGTCTTCTTGCACTAAAGGCTGCGCACAACCTTCTGTGCACCTGGCCAGAGTGGACAAGCCTGCTGATTCCTCGGTCAGCTGCAGGCTGAAAGCATGACCTTCCTGCTAAGAACCAACACACAACCAGGCCTTCTGTGTCAATGCAGGAGCAGCACTTTCTTGTTGACATTTATTTATTTATTTTTTACTACATATTTGTTACTCATATTGATCAAATTCATTGTAGGGAATTTATACATAATATATCTTTTCTTCTTTTTTTTTAATGTGGATACCGGGAGTCGAACTCAGGACCTCACGCTTGCCAGGCAGGCGCTTATGCCACTGAGCCATCTCACCGGCCCTACATAATATATCTTAACTCTAATTTTTCTCCCATTCCTTTCCCTTCCCATCAATCCTTCTTCCTCTCCCCATTTACAAAAGCTTTGTTTCCATTTTTTCCCTTTCATTCTCTTTTTTCCCCTTTGCCTTCCTGCCCCTCCCCCCTCCCTTGTTCCCTTCCCATTTGAACATGTTCTTCCTACTTCCCAGTATCTATCCTCCATCATACTCCTTTATTTACCCTTTGGGTTTCTCACACAAGAGAAACAATGCGATATTTAAACTTGTGTGTCCGATTTATTTCACTTAAGATTATGGTCTCAAGTTGCATCCATTTTCCTACAAATGACTCAAGTTTTATCCTTTATGGCAGAGTAGTACTCTTAAAAATCTATTCATCTTTTGATAGGCATATGGGCTGTTTCCAAGATTTAGTTATTGTAAATTGTGCCGCTATAAACATGGGTATGCATATATCACTGTGGTATGATGCTTTTAATTCTTTCGGGAAGATACCAAGAAGGGGAATAGCTGGGTTGAATGGAACTTCTAGTTTTAGTTTTTTGAGGAATCTCCACACTAATTTCCACAGTAGTCGCACCAGTCTACACTCCCACCAACAGTGGAGAAGGGTTCCTTTTTCCTCACAGCCCTGCCAGCATTTGTTATTGGTTGATTTCTTGATGACGGGCATTCTTTCTGGAGGAGATGGAATCTCAGTGTTGTCTCAATTTGTACTTCTTTTTTTTTTTTTTTGTGGGTACCGGGGGGTCGACCTCAGGACCTCGCACGCCAGCAGGCGCCCGTGCCGCTGAGCGATATCACCGGCCCCTTTTTTCGTATGTGGGTACCGGGAGTCGAACTCGGGCCCTCGCGCTTGCCGGGCAGGCGCTTAAGCCACTGAGCCATCTCACCGGCCAATTTGTACTTCTTGAATGACCAGTGATGTTGAGCATTTTTTTGTGTATTTATTTGCTGTTTGTACTTTTTCATCTGAGAAGTGTGTATTCATTTCAGTTGCCCATTTTTGGATTGGGTCTTTAAATTGGGGGGGTGATTATTATTATTATTTTTTGAGTTCTTTATGTATTCTAGATGTTAGTCCTTTGTCTGAGGAGTATGTGGCAAAAATTTTTTCCTGAACTGTGGGTTGTCTTCACTCCGTTGATGTTTTCTTTTGCTGTGCAAAAGCTTTTTAATTTGATGTGATCCCAGTTGTTGATTCTTTGTAATACTTCTGTGCAATCAAGGATCTGTCCATAAAATCTTTGCCTACACCTATGTCTTCTAGAGTTTTACTCCATTTTCCAGCAAATTACGTGTTTCTGTTTTTTTATTTAGATCTTTGATCCATTTCAATTTTAGTTTAATGCATGGTAAGAGATATGGGTCTAGTTTCAATTTTTGGCATGTGGAAAGCCAGTTTTCCCAGCACCATTTATTAAAGAGGCTGTCTTTCCTCCAGTGAAGGTGTTTGGCTCCTTGGTCAAAGATAATGTAGCTGAGTGTGCTTGGAGTTGTTTCTGCATCTATTCTGTTCCACTGATCCTTGGGTCTGTTTTTTTTGCCAGCACCATGATGTTTTTATCACAGTAGCTTTGTAGTATAACTTCAAATTGGGGAATGTGATGTCCTCTGCCTTGTCCCTGTTGCCCAGAATTGCTTTTGCTATTTTAGGTCTCTTTTGGTTCCATATGAATTTTAGGATTGTTTTCTCTAGTTCTGTGAGGTATGCTATTGGTATTCTGAATGGGATTGCATTAAATCTGTATAGCAGTTTTGGAAGCATGGCCTTTTTCACTATATTGGTTCTGCCTGTCAGGATATCTTTCCATTTTCTGATATCCTCTACTCTTGTTGACATTTAGAAAGTAGCATGCTACTGTGTACTGCAATAGGAATAACAGGTCCCGTGGCATCTTCAACACACGGACAGGACTTGCTGAGGGATCTACAATCAAAGAACTCTAAAAAGTGGTTGGGGTGAGCTTGTGCTTGCCAATGTCCCTTATATGTCCTTTTGTCCATGGATTTTTCTGGCAAGTGGCCACAAATGCCCTGATTGGCTCTCAGAGGAAGGGATCACCAGAGAGACCTTAACTGGCAAGTGATTCCTGGACAAGGGGACACAGAACCAAGGACACATGATGCTCCTAAAGCAACACTGGGCCCTGGGAGAGAAGTAAAGTCACAGCATTTAGGTTTAGCTCACAATGGGAAGGTGTACTTTCCAAAGATGAAAGATCAAGGTTGCAAATCCAGGGGAGAGGGCTGTGATATTTGGTTCAAGAATGAGGAGCACTGAAGGGAAAAAGTAGAGTAAGCAAGAATCTACTACATGGATTCTGCGTTTAGCTTTTGCCATAAATTACCAACGTAAAAAGGTCCTCTAGACTACTGAGCTAACAAGGGGATAACTCAGTTACTTGTCCTTGATTTGGACTGTTTGACTGTAGCCATTTTAGATGAAGCCACAGCTAAAAAAATGACGAGGTCGAGGTGGCTGAACTATGAAATTAATACTGCATTCCATCCCCCTGCCCCGGACCCGCCTTCCACAGCCTCCTACTCTGAATTCCTCATCTTTCACCAAGGCTGCCCCAAATTATGATTGATGTGAGGACTGCAATAAAATGATACCATAGTTTTAGTCTTTTCCAAAAATTTAATGAAATCAGGCAAACTGGCACAAGTCCACAGAAAAGGAATCAAAGCTGGATGCCATGGCCAATGCTTCAAAGAAACCGAGCCGAGTTCAAAAGAAATAAGGCAGTGGACAAGACTTACTACTATTCTTAAAGTTACTGATGACCCCGCCGATGAATGAATCATTGTTGACAATGATAAATTTGGGCAAAATGGTCATATTCTCAACTACCTAAGTTCTTAAATTTGCTGTCTTTTATCCACTGTCAAGTTTAACCATCTTAAGGTCTGAGTAAATGATTTTTAATATACTTACACAGTTCATATTGAGCTTAAGAAATTTGTATTAAAGTAGCTTTAAAAAAATGATCAGGCTGTAAACTCAGAATCTGTAGAGTCTCCTGGGATTAGCAGACAGAAACATGAAAAGCCTGAAAAAGTACTGAAAAAGAACGATGGTCAGAGAGTCGGTGAAGGAGCACGCGGGTGTTGTAACTGAAGCCTGAGTTCAAGAACCTGACCGGCAGCTGCTCCTCCCAGCTATGCGGAAATGCCTCAGGGGCTGAGCTCTGGTAGCATTATTAACCACGTCCAAGAACAAAAAGTGAAAAAAGATACTGGGAAGTCCTGAGGTGTCTCCATCTCCACCGCTGATAAGATCTTGGCTCAAGTTCCTCTCAATGCATCACCAGGCAAAAGGCATTGCTGCCCCTCAAAATCACCACGTGGCTTTTCTACTTCCCAGGCAGACGTGCCTCTGTTGCCACAGATAGGAGGACTAGCATAAACTTTTCTTTGTCATCTTCAGATTTAATTGAAACAGAGGGCCGTTATCAGATCTGCGGTCTCACTGTTGGTTTGGTTTGTTTATCCAGAAGTCCCCTCTGCTGCCAACAGGCGGAATCAGAATTGCGCTGTCTGGTTAGCATTACTGACCTCTTTTATGTAGCCATGCCTGAGAGTCAGCTTGTTATTCAAATGTGACTTTCAAGTCCTCTCAGATCTCCCTTAGAACCTCGCTAAAAATTACAAATGTGCTATCATGGATAACCACCCACTGTTTATACACACCAGAAGTCCACATGCAAAAAATAGATGGGCTACAGTGGAGTGCGCTTGGCTGGGGTCCCCACGACATCAGCAGAAAAAAAGGAACTGGTGGCGATGCTAGGCTGGCAGGCTGCCACCACATCCCAATTCCTGGAGAAGAATCAACTCTCCAGTGAGTCCGGGCACTGGGTGGAAAGATTTCCCTCGTGAGTATGTGGAGGTATGTGCTCATCTATGAGTTACTGATCACCTTTCCAGTGTTTTTAGGCAATAAACTGCTATTTGTACTGATGAACATAACAAAAATTGTGATAAAATGGTTAAATGATTTGTGGTGTTTTTAACTGGTCAGACAAGTACAATTTGATTTTATAATGATCAAATTGATACATTAACACCCACCAGTATGGAGTACGAAGACCTATGTACTGCTTTAACGAGCTGAATATAAGCAGCAGTAGAAATATTGGGGGTTAGGATGAGAAAGCCTATTTGAGAGGAGGCCCAGATTGGGAGAACCAAGGTATCATGGGAGGTCTGCACTGCAGCCACTGACTCTTTGGAAGAGCTGGCAACAGACTAAGGATGGTTTGCCTGTGGCTCTTTTATAGTTAAAACATTATTATTATTTTTTTATAAAACGTTATTTTAAAATACCCAAGGCTATCCAACCTTTGGAAATAGGGGGACTTCTCTTTTAAGAAGGTATTAATTCCCATGGGCCAGAGTCCATTCAACATGGAAGTATGCAGAGAAGGAACAACTACACATTTAGTTATGTTTTCCTTTTTTTTTTTTTTTGTGGGTACCGGGGGTCAGCCTCAGGACCTCGCGCGCCAGCAGGCGCCTGTGCTGCTGAGCAGTATCACCGGCCCTTTTCTCGTATGCGGGTATCGGGAGTCGAACTCAGGACCTTGTGCTTGCCAGGCAGGCGCTTATGCTGCTGAGCCATCTCACCAGCCCAGTTATGCTTTCAAACGACTTTGTATTTATGCATTTGCATACCACCTAGAACCATACAAACCCTGGCTCTGGAGACCTGATTCCCTTGCTCCGTGTACTACGGACCAAGTAGGGTGTGGGCAGTGACCACTGGGTTCCTAAGAGCCAGTGTGCCTCTCCTGGTCTCCTGTGACCACACAAGCCACTCTATGTGGTGCAGACCTGTCGCGTCACCCGGCAGGCCACCATGGTGGTCTGGGTGCGGGTCTGGGAGGCAAATAGGGACCCTCGGGGAACCTCACTCCTGGTATGCAGATGGCATCCCAAGTATATATCCTGAGTCTAAGGTCGCCCTGTGTGACACAAACACAATGTGTTGATCTGGAGGACCCTGGGCTGAAGAACGAAGAGTGGAAACCAGAAGTGTGAGTCTAGCAGTGGCTAAAGCCAGACCATCTGAAGAAGTTCTGTTACCTGGGTCAATAACGCTCTCTTTTTTGTCCAGGTTTTTTGCTTTGCTTTGTTGTGTTTTTGAGACAGGGTCTCACTATGTAGCCCAGGCTGGCCATAAACTCACAGGGATCCTCCTGCCTCAGCCTCCTGAGTGCTGGGATTACAGTCGTGCACCACTGTCTGGCTTCTGTCCATGTTTAAATTGAGTGTCTCTTCCGAGCACCCACAGCAGAATCCAGACAAACACGGTGAGCCGAAGTCCTGCCTGGCCAGGAACAGCTC
The DNA here is from genome assembly GCA_028451465.1 of Erethizon dorsatum. Classification (NCBI taxonomy): domain Eukaryota; kingdom Metazoa; phylum Chordata; class Mammalia; order Rodentia; family Erethizontidae; genus Erethizon; species Erethizon dorsatum. The sequence goes on along the minus strand of CM051823.1, from coordinate 131,723,589 downwards.
TACCCTCCAACCCAGGTCTTCCGCCTGGAGAAGAGACAGAGTGGGGCGGGGGCGTCAGGGTGGTGGGGTGGCTGGAACCCCCCCACCAGGCTGTCCCTTCTGACAGGGAAGAGGTCAGTACCGCTGAAATGTGTATCCTTTGCTAACGAGTTCCTGCCTGGTGGACTGGATTTGAGATACTCCTAAATCAGATGACATCACAGGCACGGAACTGAAGAGAAGTGCAGGCTGTCATTTAATACTAACACAGTTTTGTTATAAGCTATGATTTAGTAAATTATATATATTATATAATATATTTTAAGATTATATATTTTAAGTTTTTTTTTTTTTTTTTTTTTTTTGGTGGGTACTGGGGGTCGAACTCAGGACCTCACGCGCCAGCAGGCACTTATGATGCTGAGCTATCTCACCGGCCCCAAGATATTTTTGAAGAATGATAGAATTAAAATAAATTTAGCTAGGGGCCGGTGAGATGGCTCAGTGGCGTAAGCGCCTGCCTTGCAAGCACGAAGGCCGGAGTTCGACTCCCGGAACCCACATACGAAAAAGGGGCCGGTGATATCGCTCAGTGGCACGGGTGCCTGTTGGCGCGTGAGGTCCTGAGGTCGTCCCCCCGGTACCCACAAAAAAAAAAAAAAAAAAAAAAAAAAAAAATTTAGCTAAATTGGAAAAAAAAAAATTTCCTGCAAGTAAAAAAATCTTAAAAAAAAAGGTCAAGCATGGTGGCGCATGCTTGTAATCCCAGCACTCAGAAAGCTGAGGCGGGAGTATCATTTGAATTTGAGGCTAGCCAGTACACACACACAGACACACAGTCCACCAAAAAAATGTAAACACGCTTTAGCAGTTCACTGTACCAATAAATGTCTGGAAGCAAATGGCCACCACTTTGAGCACTTCTTGCAATTTTAGAAGGTAACTTGTGTTAATTTCATCATGTCTCAATAAATTTAGTATTAAAATGCTCATACAAGTTTTTATTTTCCTAATGTATACATTTTTTGGGCAGACCCCCTCTTCTCTCTCTGTCTCTCTCTCTTGAGAGGAGAGATTATACAAATGTCCTGCAACTTAATGCTTCAAGGATATTTATCAGGAATTTGAAAGACAGCATAAAAAGAAACTTTTAGATTTATGACATACAAAGTAAATTTCTTTGGAAACCCATTTTTAAAGTGAGATCAGAGTCTTTGAGGAGACAACATCTCAAACTAAATATTTCTGCCAACTATTAGTCTATTTTCATTCTTTGATTTTTTGGGACTTTAAAATAGCATATTTTAAAGACAAACCATTTGATTATGTATTTTGAGAAACTCTCAGTCTGAGTGAGTTCATCCAGGAGCGGCCTGGCCCCAGTGGAAAGATTCAGGACAGAGACAAACTGGATGTCTTTTAAAATTCTAAGTAGCGTGTGCTAAAAAAGATGAGCACTACCAGAAATACTTATAACTTCCTGCAACTATAATGTATCGTGCTTTATTTAAATCTGAAAGAAAATCCCCTATAACAAAAAACCCAAACGTAATTCAGATCTTTGGTTTTAAAGGTGTGTTTTCAAACATTTCATTCTCTTCCAATTCCAGGTCAGAAAATGTAATGTGGCAGCTGGTGTTACTCCCCCATCCCATTCTTGACATTTGGCTGTTTAATTATTCTATCCGCTTAATTGTCTAAATATATTTGCATAAGTTTGCAACAGTATCAGATTGAAGCCTTCATGAGTTTGTCAATATTATTTTTGGCTAGCTTAATGGAAAGGAAACATGCTATGCTAAAAGCACAAAAATTTGAAGAGGGAAATAAACAAACTGCCCTTACATCTGCATAAGCCATATTTGTTGGTAAAGTTGAAAAGAAAGAAAAGACGGGCCTTCAAGTAGATTACTCATCTGACAAAATATTCGGCCTTTTCCTGATGCGAGGCTGCACTGTGGCAATTAATCATGTTTGAAAGCTGGAAGAACAAAGACTGTTTGGATGACAAATGAGGCAGTAAATGACACTGAGATAGGAGTAAAGATTCAAGGGGGAAACTTTGTTTTTTTTTGTTTTTTTTTTTTTTAATATATATATATAGAGAGAGAGAGAGACTCTACAAACGACCTGTAACTTGCTTGAAAATTTACATTCTACTATTAAGTTTGACTTGTCACATATTTCATGAAATCCCTTGAGATAACTTAGAATAATGGAAAATTGCCCACTATTATTAAGGGTGGGTTTTGTAGCCACACAAAAAGCAGCAGAAAACACAGGAGAGTACATACCAATCCAGTCCTAAAAAGGCTGACGGGTTCATTGAAGAAGGTTACTTCTTTTTTCCTTTTTTTTTTTTTTTTTTTTGCAGAGGCGGTATGTGTCTTGTTACATTGCCCACGCTGGCCTTGTATTCCTGGGCTTAAGTGATCCCCCTGTCTCAGCCTCCTCAGTAGCTGAGTGTATCACTGTTGCTTGGCTTAGAAGGTCATGTTTTTCCCCTCAGTAATAGAGATCGAACCCAGGGCCTCATACATGTTAGGCAAACGCACTACCACTAAGCTACACTCCCATCCCTTTCTACTTTATATTTTGGGACAAGGTCTTGCTAAGTTACCCACACTCACCTTGAGTTTGTGATCCTTCTCCCTCAGCCTTGGGAATAGCTGGGATTATAAGGAGGTTACTTCTTTAGGTACCAAAATTAACTCTAAAGACAGCAGCCAAATTACATGTGTTGAGTGAAATGGACACATTAAAGAATAACTGCCATATGGCTTTCTAGTATTCTTCCATCCAAGTTAAAGTTCACCCAAGGATGAAGCCCAAAAGTGAATTAATATGTAGCAACTTCATTTTCTAGTTTTCATGTTCCACTTTATCCTTTACCAGAGTTTCAAGCAAATAATTAACTTGCTTCAACTTATTTTCACTTCCCATACCCAGGAGTCACTCTGCCTTCTCCTGGCCCGAAACTACTGCTCAGGTCAAGGTTGGGCTCACCCGGCCCTTTCCTGGTCCTAGTCTACAAGTAACTCGAGGGCAAAGACTTTGCCACTCTGACCTCTGTACGCCTAGGGGCTAACACCATGCCTGGAGACGTACAAATGTGCTGCGTAGACACAAGGACATAGAAACATCTTCATTGTTTACTGCCCTTTGATAACCAAGGTTGACTGAACAGGAATGGTTGATTTAGAGGCTGCTTAGAAATTCCATTCAGGTGGAAGACTTGACGTGCTCAACTGCACTTTTGAAGGCCTGAAGATCAGGTTCTTGGAAAATAAATTGCATTAAAGGGTCCATTTGATAAACTAGGTTTTATTAGTTTATGGGCAGCATAGGACTTGGTCATTTTGAGAAGCAGTCAGTATGACAGAAAGAGCAACAGACTGGAAACAGAAAAATGTGCAACTAGGCCACACTGTGGGGGCCTCAGCTTCCTCACCGGGACACCGAGAGTTCTGATCTCCAGCTTGGTGGCTTGAGGAACACAGGGTCAGTTGGGCTTTCTCTGTGACTTTGGCATTAATGACCATTTGAGGTGCTCCTAACTCCAAGACCTTCAGCTTAAAGCACAGATCTTGTTACTGAACCTTAGGCCCAATACCCAACTGTCCAGTGGACAGCTTCACGTGAACTTACAACAAGCACTCTGGACATGTCATGTTCATAACAAAATTCTCTTCTGTGCAGACAGAGAACATGGCAGGTCTGTCCTTCGAAAGCTCTGCTTAGAAGGTTGGTGCCTAGGAACGTGGGGATGGAGAGGGCTCCCACTATTCCTTAAATGATAAGAGCAGCTCCCTGTGCCTCAGCTGTTTGTACCAACAGCATGGTTTATGCCTTGCACAGGGTTTCCTCTGGGAATCTGGAATTTAGTACATGCCAAGCAGAGGATGCCCATGTGAACAGCCCCAACAAACACCTTGGGGACTGAGTTCCTAATGAACTTTCCTGGTTGAAAGCACTTCAGGTCCTGTCAGTTCAGTGCCTGCGGGAAGAGAGAAGCAACAGAGAAGAAAAAAGCTCACAGGGCCGGTGAGATGGCTCAGCGGCGTAAGCGCCTGCCTTGCAAGCGTGAGGGCCCGAGTTCGACTCCCGGATCCCACATACAAAAAAGGGACTGGTGATATCGCTCAGCGGCACGGGTGCCTGTTGGCGCGCGAGGTCCTGAGGTCGACCCCCCGGTACCCACAAAAAAAAAAAAAAAAAAAAGAAAAAAGCTCACACCTGGTTCCTCTCCACTTCACTCCCTGCAGTGAACACCTCTGCTCATTTTGCTTTGTATTTCTCTGTTGTGATAAATCACACTCACAGTATGCTATGTGTTGAGGCTTGTGGGTCCTCCTAGTTAATCAATGAAGCCAATGTGGTCTTGGGGACCCCCAACAGGATTATCTTCCTCCTAAAATTGGTCCTACTTCCTTTATTGCTTACCTAAGTAACTGACAACCCCACTCACCAGGAAAACAAATGAAAACTTTAAGGACTATTTTAAAATTATCTCTTCCCCTTTCCACTCCATTGGGTCTAGTTTATTCTCCCTCAGTAAGACCTCTCATCCTCATCTCCTGCCTCTATTTCAGTTTGGGTCTTGTGTTTCTTTTTGGAGGGCTTTTTTGGAGACAGGGTCTCACTACGTATCCCAGGCTGGCCTTGAAATCATGGCGATCCTCCTGCCTAAGCCTTCTGAGCGCTGGGACTACAGGCGTGCACCACCACACCTGGCTAGGTCTTGCGTTTCTTGCCTTCATAATTACTACCACTTCCTAATGAGGTCCTTGTGCCCCTAATCTCTCCTCTCTCCACTCCATCCTGCTGCTGACTGCTGCCTGAGTGATCTTTCTAAAATGCAAATGTAATTATGACATTGATCTCCATGAAATTCCCAGGCCCACAGAATAAATTCCTGACTCCTCAGCTTGGGCCTCAGGTTCTCACAGGGCAACCTGGGCTCTGTTTTCCCACCAGCATCACAACTGCTTATACACATGACTGCCATATTACAAGATGTTAGCAACGCCATTGCACACCTTGGATACGCTGTACCTGCTGCCCTCTGAGCCGCATCACCTTGTTGACCTGTTCTTGAGTACTTCATGGTCAGGCTCGCATAATCTGGTTCCCATCCCAACGTCCCAGTCCTCATTGTCTTCCACTCCATGCACCCTGGAGCAGCTCAGTAGACACCCCACCCAGTTGACTAAACATGTAACACGTCCCTCTCCCTAATCTGCGAATTCTTCAGGGGGCAAGATCCAGGCCTTGGTCTGCAGCATTCCTCAATAAATCCTGGAATGAGCGAATCAGAAAGTAGGCATGGGTCTGGTGGCACAGTGATTCATCCCCTACACTGGAAAGGGCTAATGAACAATTGTTGTTCATCTGAGAATTGTGTGTCTAAGGAAAGAGTCATCTCCAGTCATCTCCAGTGAGAGGTTCCATCACCTGGACTCTCTTGGTGACAATAAAAAAAATCTCACTTTCCAGTGCTCCATCTTCTAAATTCCAGGTGATCCTCCATTTCCCGTGCCAAGGTGATGCACTGAATTCTTACTATGTAAACACTGCCTGAGTTGTTTCCTGCAGACCTTCTGCACTCTTATTGCAGGTCAGTGCTGCTCATCTAGTGGTGTCCCCTTGCTGACCTGGGCCAGTCCTGCTCTTCGCTTAAATCCTATGTCTTTCCTCAAGTGTTTACTGTACTCTCCCAGCAACACAGGAAAGATTTCAGTCTGGAACCAAGCAAAGCCAAAATCGATTGAAGGCACTGACTTACTTGTAAATAAAATGGATGAGTCCCCAGTGTATTATGCAACAGCCAAAAAGAGCCTCCCTTCCCACCCCCAAACTGAGCCCAGTGTCTCCAGGCCCACGGGTGTGAAATGCAGCCTCCTGAAAGCTTGAGAAACAGCTCTGGGACAGCCTATCTCCATGTGGCTTGATCAGCAACAGCACCTAGTATCTACGGGTTTTCAGGGGTAAAACTTACATAACAAAATGTAAGAGCAGAGGCTCATTTTAATCCTCTGGCTGTTACTTTTCATCAACAAAGAATATCTTCATATTTTATGAAACCACCAATTAGCTGGGTGTGATGGCGCATGAGTGTAATCCCAGAACTCTGGGAGGCTGAGGCAGAAGGATCTATCACCCTGAACTACACAGTGAAACCCCGCTTCAAAAAAAAAAAAAAAAAAAAAGAGGTGCATCAATTATACCTAGTTTAGGTTTACAGAATCTTGTCTCAGCACTTGGGAGGCTGAGGCAGGAGGATTGCTGTGAGTTCAAGGCCAGCCTGAACTATACAGTGAGACCCTGTCTCAAAAAACAAAAAAGAATTACAGAAGCTTGGAGCTAAGAGGGACCAGAGGACACCATCCCACCCAGGGGCAAAGGGAGCTGTTTCGTAGAAGTAGGAAGTTAAGCCCAGGCATCCTGACGTCCCAATTCTCTCTGCAGTGCACTCTCTACCTCCTGCTCCTGCGCCATGCAGAAGTGGGTCTCACTCTGATTAAAAGATGTTCCTTTAGAAGCTTTGTGACATGCACAATCCTAGTTGGTAGAATCAGATAAGTTACAACAGTGGAAAGCAGCCCTGGGTCCACAACCTCAGCTGTCCCTGACTAATATGCACCCTTAACCCCCAGGCTAAGCCATGGCAGAGGCAGGAGCTGTGCAAAGGATGAGATGACAGCACCAGGGTCGGTCTGCAGCATGGGCCCAGGGTGTGCCTGGGCCATGGCTGTCCCTTACCAGGGCGAATAACACAGCCCACCATAAATCACAATTCTTCGTGATATGGCCATATCCTGGGGGTTACAGCCTTCTGTAGGCTAATTACCATGTATTATACTGAACAATTTGCAGATGTATAATAGAATTAGTGACTGTGGCTGGCTGTTAGCTTGCAGGTCATCCTTATAAGCAAGAAAAATGAAGTGCGCATTTCTGCCAAGGCACCAACAGGCTCTCTGTGAGATCAGAAGAGCAGCCGCCATCAGATGAGCCATCCACGCGCCCCGGTTGCTCTTGGTTCTGGGGTCCCCATGGCCCTGACATCCACAGAGGGCCTCTTGCACCAGGTCCTCTCTTATCTTTCTGGCAAGAAGTGATTTGAATTTTATTAAAATATCAATGTGGGAAATCAGCTAAGCTCTTACTATGCATGGAAACGAAGCAAGTGAAAAGGTCAGACACCAACCCTCCATAAACATGCCATAGGTTGTCCCTGCCCAGTAATGAAATTAAGATTCTGTGTACTGCCTGCCTCAGAGGTCAGACTGCTCCCTGGAGTGTTTTAATTAAGAGGTGGAAATCCCATCTTACTGTGCACGCGTGTGGATTCCGGGGGGAAGGAGGGAGGGAGTCCAGGTGGGAGCCAAGCATTCTGAGGCTGCACCAGCATTTCTATTTGCCCCATTGTAAACTCGCTCTCTGAAAGGGGCAGTTTATAGCAAAGAACTTGAGGAGGCTTAGCTTATAATCACATTTAAAGCTTAGGTGGACAGAATCATGGAAAATGTATACGGAGTAAAAGTCAAGATTCAGTCAGAAGACAGAGCTGGGGTTCCACACAGATTAGGCTGAGCGCGGTACTAGCTGTAGAGTATCTTGGTGCCCACAGCAAACAGTGAAAGCGACTCCGCCCCCGGATGTATACCTTGTTCATAAGGCATTTTCATTCCTGGAGGAAGCAACAAAGAAAATGAAGTAAAAATCATCCCAAACTGTACTGTCAGGACTGGAAAAAACCCGCTGCATTGCAAGTGCTCGGCTTGGCATTTGGGACACAGAGATGAGCAGATTCGTGCCCTGGCCTCCCAGGCCTGACCACCATGTGGGGAAAGCGACAGGGACACAGCCCATGACTTGCAGCTGTAGGTTGCTGACAGAAGTCCCATGTGCAAAGCAGTGAAAAGGAGACCAACTGACCCGGGGAGCCTCGTCCTCTGTGACGCTGAGCAGTACAGTGCCCTGCAGTAGCATGTGTACAACCTCCCCACCCCACTTGGCTTTTTTTTTTTTTTGTGGGTACCAGGGGTCAAACTCAGGACCTGGTGTGCCAGCAGGCGCCCGTGCCACTGAGCGATATCACCCGCCCTTTTTCGTTTGTGGGCACCGGGAATCAAACTCAGGACCTCGCGCTTGCCAGGCAGGTGCTTATGCCGCTGAGCCATCTCACCGGCCCCCTCTTGGCTTTTTAAGACAAGGTCTTGCTATGTAGCCCAGGCTGGCCTCGAGCTCACGTTGCCTCAGCCTCCCGAGTACTGGGATTACAGGCATGTGTCACCATACCCAGCTAAACAAACCATCTTCAAAATCTCACCTTTTACACTTGAGAGTGATTTCTGTTTTTTGGCAGTGCTGGAGATTGAACTCAGGGCTTCATGCATGTTAGGCAAACTCTCTGCACTGAGCTACATCTCTAGCCTTGGTTCTTCCTCATAGTACCAGCATCCCTCAAAAGTGGATTCAATGCAACCCCCCCTGAAATACCAACCACATTCTTCACAAACCTAGAAAAAATAACCATAAATTAATACAGAAACACAAAAGACTCAGAATAGCCTAGCAATCCCAAGCAAAAAGAGCAATGCTAGAGGTGTTGTGATACTCAATTTCAAAATATACCAGAGCCATTGTAACAACGGCACAGAACTGTCCTAAAAACAGACACGTGGACCACTGGAGCAGAAAGGAGGACCCAGAAATAAACCTACACAGCTGCAGCCATCTGCTTCTTGACAAAGGTGCCAAAAACACATGTTGGAGAAAAGACATCCTCTTCACTAAGTGATGCCGGGAAATGGGACATCCACATGAAGAAGACAGACATGAAACCCCTGTCTCTCACCCAGCTGTTTTTCTCACACAAAAATTAACTCAAATGGGGCAAAGACCTAAATGTAAGACTCGAAATATTGAAACCGCAGGAAGAAAACATATGGGAAACACTTCAAGGTGTAGATACAGGCAACCATTTCCTGAATAGGACTCCAACAGTTTAGGAAACAACAGCAAGAACTGATGAGTGGGATCACATTCTAGATTATATTCAAATTTTTGTGGAAAAAAAAAAGCTACTTAAAAATGATGAGGACACAATATCAAAGGACACACAGCTGAAAGCAGTTCCACCAAAGTAAGTACACGGCATCTTAAAGTGCAGCTTGGTTTGCAGAAAAACCTAGACTATCTCCAGCAAGACAGACAGCTGCAGATTCTCCTAATAATTCAAAAAAACACCTTTTCCCTTGGTAAAAAGGCAGCGGACAGTTCCAGGTCAAATTTGCTGGCCATGGCATCTGCTCTACCGTGCTAACGGATGCATCTGATCGCTAGCAGATCAGTAACTTGGCTGGGGGTGTGGGGACTGACAGTACTTGGTGAAGCAAGAACCCAAAGCATCTTGACTGGAGATGATTAGTTCACCCAAACAGAAAGACAGCTGGAGGTCTCTCAGAAAAGTTTTGGACCTGCCTAGAGCACGATAATGGATGACAGAGACTCCAAGACCTACATATGGCTGTGTCACTCTGTCTTGGAAGTGTTCCAACACAAGAGTTACTAGACAACCAGAAAAGCTGTAGGAAAATCTCAAGACACAATTAAAATTTCCCAACTGGAAATTTCTGACACCAACTGGAAAAATTAGTTAGAAAATTCATACTAAATTGCTAAAAAGACAACAATCCTAAAATTGTTAAAATTAAAGTCTACCCTATTTGGAATTCCTAGGTTTCAGATACCATTTGCTTGCACGATGGCATCAGTTTTACAGTGGATAATCTGAAGATTTCCTTTCTAATGGGCTGGTTAGCAGAATGAAGGGGCCTTTCTCATTACTCACAGGATGTGAAAATAAGACGCATCACCAGCACAAACATGACGGAATTTCTCTGGGGAGGCAGGGCAGCGGTTGAATCCTGGTTCTGCCACTTACTATGGCAGGGCAAGCTACTTAAACATTCTGAGTCTTGGTTTCCTTGTGTGTAAAATAGAGACAGTGATTTGATCTACCTGAGGGGTGGCAGGGCACATGAAATGAGTCAATATATAAAAAGCACTCAGGACACTGCCTGGCACCTTGTAAGTGCTCAGTAGGCGTTAGCCTGCCTGCCCTCCTGCCCTCCCCCCCCTTCTTTTGCAGTACTGGGGATTGTCCTGAGGGCCTTCACACTGGGCTCCATCCCTTTACAAATTTTGAAACAGGAGCCAGGCGTGGTGGTGCATGACTGTAATCCCAGCACTCAAAGGCTGAGGCAGGAGGACTATGGTGAGTTCAAGGCCAGCCTGAACTACACAGCGAGACCCTGTCTCAAAAAAAGAAAAAAAATTGAGACAGGGTCTCGTCTCAGTTAAGTCACTAAGTTTTCCAGGCTATGCTCAAACTTCCTGCTTCAGCCTCCCCACGTGCTGGGATTATAGGTCTGCGCTACTGTGCCTGGCTACAGTTTTAATTTTATAATTATAATTTATTTTAACATCCATTTATTCTTGCTTACTTTAATCTTTTTCATTTGGTCTGTACCGGGGATGGAACCCAGGGCCATAATGTATGCCGGGCAAGGGCTCTACCAGTGAGCTACATCCCCAGCCCGTCTATGCATTTTTACATTGCTGACATTACGTCCTATGAGATCTCATTTACCCGCTCTACACACACCAGTCATCAAACACTGCAGACATCAGATAATCACCGCATGTATTTACAGGCAATCATTCTGGACTAAAACTCTCTAGACATTACTATCTTCAACCTTCTTTGTAATGAGTCTATTTTTAGATTACACATGACATTTTGGGAGAAAGAACTAATTATTTTGGGGCCAGAAAGATATCAGCCTTTGTGCTCAAAAAAGAAGAGGAATGGGGGAAAAGGAGAAAAAGAAAATTACAATGGAAGACTGTGAGGGTTTATTGCACTGTGGCAGGCAGGGTTTTGTTTCTAGAGCAATGACACAGAGAGCAGAGCCCGCATGTCCACAGCCTGTGGGGGAGGCCGGGGACAGCAGAGAGCACCGCGGGGACTCGTGCACTTCACGTGAACTGGAACACTCCGTCACTGTCTCAGCTTCAATCTGTGATCGCAAGAAGTGTTCAGGAGGATTTATGGGCATGCGCTTTTTTCTTTTCTTTCTTTTTTTTTTTTTAGTGCTGCAGAGATTCCCCACTATGGTTTTCATGTGCCACTAACTGTTTAGTGTCCAAGTAAACCAAGAATTCCATCTGAAGTTCTAATTCATAAATTTGATTTTATTATTCTTCATGAAGCCGTCTGTTCTTTTTCCAGTAGTGTGGCTGTAGCCAGCTATTTGGGGGTAGGGAGTCTGAAATACTTCCTACTCCAAAGACGTGAGCTTCCCCCTTACGCTAGAATGAAAACTCAGAGTGCTCCAGACAGGCTGAGTGGGTCTGAGACTGGAAGTCCTCTGTGGGGTGGCGCGATGCCTCTCTGCTCTCCCTGCCAACACTTCGTCATCTCCAGATAGGAGCACGTTCAGCTCTTTACGACAAATTTATCAAAACTAAAACAATAACCTTCAGTTGTCAAAAAGACAACTTGAGAAAAGACAACTGTGATTATCATAAATAACGAACTCACAGCTACCTGTGTGACTAATTGTAGCCATGGGAAAGGTATTAGCAACTAAATTTTTAAATGGCACAAAGGATCACAAATGAGTAATTTGCTCAATTCATTGCATATTAACTTGGGAGGGGACACCAATGACATCAAGGGCTTGGGAGCTTCACCAACACCCTTAATGGGGGCAGATGACCTTCATATACATTTTTATTAATAGGGACGATGGGCATGTATCTATTGTCTATCTATCTATCTATCTATCTATCTATCTATCTATCTATCTATGTATCTATCTATCGAGAGGTTGTGAGAGGCAATAAATATAAATCAGGTTCAACTGAAATCTGTGTCTTAACAGGGCACTGTCGTAGAGACTTATACTTTCTGTGGATGCAAGACTACAAAAGAGAACTTTTCATCTATTGTTGTGATTTTATAGCTTTGATGACAAGTTAACTCTTTGCCACTTGGAATTCACATCAACCGTGCCACACGAAAAACAGCAAAGTCCACAGAAACCCAGGTTACTGGTCCTAATGGCCTTATAATAATGGGGACATAGCAGCAAATAAGTTGAAAGTAGAAGACTGCAATCCATCAGCATGAAGCCTTGAGAGATTTCCTCCTCTATTTGCTGGATAATTGTATTATTTGTGTAATACAGTTTGAAACAACTTTCTTTGACCTATAACAAATAACAGCCCTTAGTGACTGGCTGGATATTGAAATAGTATTTCAGCAATAGTATTTACCCACAGTGGGGGAATGGTTCTTTGTTCCCAGACAACGTAGGAATGGGGAAGGCAGGGCGTGTGTGTGTGTGTGCTTGTGCATTTTGGGACCACCATTCACACAGGCTGCTGTGAACAGTGTCCCTGAAGCTATGCAACTGTCTGATTCCCTCATTCTGGTGCAGGCTTCTGAGGCCCGACCCCTCCCTCTGCTTTGGGGTCAAGTCCAACTCCCAGCTATAACCTCTCAGGCACCTTGTGTCATGCTCCTTCCTGAACACATTATCCCGTCTTTCCTCCCACAAGCACTGTTCTTTTTAAAGGACAGTTCAGGGCCCTTCTGGGGAAGTCCTGGGCACAGAAGTGACCGCCCCTGTGTCCTGGCTCCTGGAAGCCCTCTGCTTGAAGACTTAAGTTTGTCTGTCCTCCCAACACTGAGCTTTTGGGATAGGGCTTGGGTCATTCAGGTTCGGTAACTCAGTGTCTGTTAGGCACTGAAGGTTGTTTTGAATTGGAAGGAAATTTAAAGACTGTATGTCATCCCACTGTAAATAATTCTTCAATTTCTAGCTCAGACCTCTCTCCTGAACTCCAAAAATGAATTCCTAACTGTCTGATGGACCCCTGGACACGGATACCAAATGGCACTTCAACCAACATGGCGCCTGGCAGCGATTACAACAAGGGAAGGCTAATTGGCTGCCTTTACTCTTCTGCTCCCTCTTCTGGGTCCTTGGAAGTCACCTGGGCTTCTTCCCTACATTCTACCACTTGTCAGCTCAGTGCTTCCCCTTCATTGAGTCTCCTGGCCACACACACCTTCTTCTCCACTTCTGTCACTGCTCCACTGGGGCTCATTACCACTGACCCGGCCATGGCCCAGACCCCTTCAGGTCTCCTGTGTTACTGCCTCCTCCATGGGGCTGCTGCCAGAGCAGCCCTCAGCCCACAGAATCCCCAGTGCCCTGGGACGCCACCCAAAGCCCCGGCCGCTTCAGCCAACCTTCCTAGACCTCTTCACTGACTGTGTCTTTGCTATCTTTGAATGCTAATGATATTATTTATACCTTCTTTAGGCAAGCAAACTACATGAATCATATTTACCTTAATTTTTCAGGTGTTTGCATCTAATTTATCTAACATCCTGCTGCCTCCTGAGGATGGCACCAGTTTATTTATTAATTTTTTGAGACAGGGTTTCACTATGTAGCACAAGCTGGCCTCAAACTCCTGCCTCAGCCTCCTGAATGCTAGGATTACAAGCAAGTGCCAGCTGCTCAGCGGCGACTAGTTTTATGCTTCGTTATGGTAGGTGCACTGATGCGCTCAGAGCACACACAACACATACTGACTGACTTACTGAAAAAAGAAATCAATACATTTAAAATCTAAGTTATTCTTGGGCGGAGATCTCATAACCTTTAACATCTACAGAGCAGCAGAATTCTTCTTTGTCAATTCCCACAGAGCAGACCATGCTCACTGAGCCGCTGTGAGTGGCAATAAGCATTTGGGAGAGTGGCTTTCGTAGGAATAGGCTGTGATGACGATCGGATGTAGCCTCACGCAGGACTTGAACCCAAGGGTAAGAGGTGTGGGTGGACAAACAGTTTCCAAGCAATCCCTTGGGAGCGCGTGGTATAGCGTGAAATGCAGCCAGTCCTTAGTGTCTCAGGGGCTTCCAGGAGTCCCACCCAACCCCCACTCAAGGACACCAAAATCCATGGATGCTCAAGTCCTTTATGTAAAATGGCACTAATAAAAAAAAATGGCATAGTATTTGCATATAACCTACACAATCCTCCCACATATGTAAATTATCTCAAGGTTACTTATAAAACCTAAGGCAATGTAACACTGGAAATAGCGTTTACACTGTTGTTTTTGGGGAATAACAAGAAAAAAAGCCTGCACATGCTCGGTGTAGGCACAATCTTTTTAACAAGCATTTTTGATCCATGGTTGGTTGAACCCAGGGATGCAAAGGGCCTGCTGTATATTTGGTATTTGTCCTCAGTTCCAGGTAAGGAGCTCCTAAAACACTTGGAATTTCAGAGTGACTCTTGTTACTTATAAGGAGCCCTTTTGATAACACACCTGAGATTATGCTAATGAGATGACTAAGTAGGGGCGCCTAGACACCCACACAAGACACTAAAAAACCCTCAACAATCAAACAAATGAAGAACCCCAAATGCTTATGTAATCAAGTCCCCACAATGAAACTAACAACTTTTTCTCTCGTAAGAGGCTTGAGGTTGGGCTTAGTGGTGTAATCCCAGAACTCTGGGAGGCTGAGGAGGAGGATTACAAGTACTAGTCTAGCATGGGCAAACTAGTAAGACTGTCTCCAAAAAACCAAAACCAAACCAAAACAAAATAAAAAAAACCCGGGCTTAAATCCTTATTTCCTAGCTAAAATTTAAAAACCGAAAGAGCACATCCTTGTAAAAGTGGACACCTCTTTGCAAATTGTCTTTTCACTTCCTCTCCCTTTGCCCGCATTCTAAATCCTAAAGAAAAGCCACACCTAAATGATTAGGATGTTAACTGCTAAATAATCTTAGATTTACAGAACCCAGAACATCTGGTGACTTCATATAACATCAGAATGCAAACCTCCCCTACTTATCCTTTAATCCTGTGTGTACACTGACACGAAGCATGTAAACTGCTGTGAGGTTTAACTTGCTGAACAGCAAATTGTGTGGACAGAATTACAGGAACAAGCCCTACAAGGTCAAGGTCCTTTTCCTCATTCTAGGCCCGAGGGAAGAAGGAGACCACTGCTGTGGATGACCAAGACCCAGCCCTAACATGCAGTCTCTCTGCCCACCATCCCCGCACCTCCTTTCCCTCCGAAAGCCCTTTCATTTATTCAAATTCCCTCAGATGGCTTTTCTTTGGCAGGGTGGGGAATGATAGTTCTCCCAGTTTCTCAGGGTGCTGGCCCTTGACTAAACCTGATTTCCTTCCCATCAAACTCTCTTCGAATATTGGCCTTTGAATGATGAGCAGATGGACTTGGGTCTGGTAACATCCTTTCTTCTGAAACTCATTCAGGGAAAACCTGAGCGAACCCTGCTAGCTTTAGTACAGATACCACCTCTTACGTCTAGCTGTCCCCTCAAAGCCTCATGCGCTCATAGGTGGGGCTTTTCCAAGATGGCAGGATCTAGGGTGTGTGATACTGGGCTTAAGGGTGTGTGGTACTAAATTAGCCCACTGATTGGAATTAGCATAGTTCTGGGTGTGGGTGGCACCACCCAAAAGGCTTGTAGCCTGGATGGGATAAAAGGGAAAGGCAGGCTGCTTGCGGCTTCCTGCCTGCCTTGCCATGGACTGTTTTTCCTCTGCCATGTCCCTGGACCATGTTGCCCTGCTTTGGAGCCAGCTGACTATGGACTGAAACATCTACAAACTGTGGACTGAAACCTCTACAAACCTTACCTGATAGCTCAGTGGTGTAAGCACCTGCCTGGCAAGCGCGAGGTACTGAGTTCGACTCCCGGTGTAAGAGGAATTTTCCCTTCTGGGAAAATACAATTCATGCTGTCCTCCTCCTCCCAATGTTCCGAGAATTAAGCTGTTACAGTTTAAAGTTGCCTAAGTTAGATAAGAAGGAGAACAGGGCTGACCAGGGATCTGGATTACAAGATAAGAACAACCCCATGACTAAGGAATTTACAAAACAGGAGACATCCTCCGCCGCCCAGCCTTAAATTTCCATATGATTGTCATCTCCCAATGAATGTAAAAAGCTGTTTAAACTAACCAATGCCATCTGCTTCTGTAACCGCGCTTGCAAAGACCCCTCCTCCCTTTGTTCTATAGACATATAAGCCCTGCACAGACAAACCTCGTGGCTCTCTGTTCCTGCGTGTTCAGTGAGCCCCACGCATGCTTGGTCAATAAAACCCCTTGCCTTTTGCATGAGAGAACGCTTCTTGGAGTCTTCCTTCACGTGGCAAGCGTCTCTACCCTAACACCGGAACCCACATAAAGGAAGAAAAAGGGCCGGTGATGTCGCTCAGCGGCACAAGCGCTCGCTGACAAGCCCGAGGTCCTGAGGTCGACTCCCGGTATCCACATTAAAAAACAAAAACAAAAAACCTTTCCTTGTTTAACTTGTGGATGTTGGGTATTTTGTCCCAGCAATGCAAGAGTAACTAAGACACCTTGGTAATGACTGCTTTAAGCTTTTCATTATTATTATTATTATTTTTTTTTTTTGTGGGTACCGGGGGGTCGACCTCAGGACCTCGCGCGCCAGCAGGTGCCCGTGCCGCTGAGCGATATCACCGGCCCCTTTTTCGTATGTGGGATCCGGGAGTCGAATTTGGGCCCTCGCGCTTGCCAGGCAGGTGCTTAAGCCGCTGAGCCATCTCACCGGCCCTGCTTTAAGCTTTTTAAAAAGGAATTTTGAGGAATCTTTGGCTTGAACTGGCTGAAACCACAACCTCCTTCAGCGAACCTATAAAAAGTATCCCATAGGTGACTTTCTTTCTTTTTTTTTGTTTTTGGTGGTGGTGGTACTGGGGATTGAACCCAAGGCTTTAGCATGAGGCCACACCTCTATCTATCTATCCATCCTCTACCTATCCTGTCTATGGTACTGGGGACTGAACCCATGGCCTTCACACAGCTACGTCTTAGCCCTTTTTTAATTTTTAGGGTCTCACTAAATTGCTAAGTTGCCCAGACTTTAAGATCCTCCTGCCTCAGCCTTGGCGTGATGAGATTACAGGCATGCATCACCATATAAGGCACCACGGATGATCTTTGACATCAGAGGGCCAAATATACCTTCACCATATGCTAACACTGTCATTTGCTGAACGTGCCTCCTATGAAAAGCCATGACATTTGCCAGCCATGCACAGACCACTGATTACTTCGCCTTTCTTTATCTCCAATCACTGTTTCCCACACCTCACACTACCCTGTTTTTATCCCATAAATACCCTAAATCCTACCCTGGGAAGGCGGGCTGGAGTCCAGGGACTCCTGTCTCCTTATGCTTGACTGAATTAAACTCTTTGTCTTTTGCAAAACTCGTCTCAGAGATTGGCTTTCTGGGCAGTGGCAAAGACAGGCCTTAGTAACACTCAGAAGATGAGAGCTGGGTGTCCCTGGGTGTAACTCAGTAGTAGAGTGCTTTCCTAGCATGTATAAGACCGTGGGTCCAATTCCCAGAATAGGACCCCCACCCCACCCCACCCCACCCCAGCGTGCACCAAGAACAAAGACAAAAGACAAAGATGAGAAGGCTGGGATTTTTCAGCCCTACCCACTAATGTCCAGGAAAGATAGGGACTGGGACTGGAGATTAAGCACTACAAAAACTCTAGAACGAGATTTGATGAGCTTCTGGGTTGGTGAACCCACATATTCTAAGGAAGCTCCCTTATCTGGGAGCCTTCCAGACCCTGCCCTATGTACCGCATTAGGCTGTTCATCTGTCTTTCACAGTAACCTCTAGAATAAACCAGCGATGTGTTTTCTTGAGTTCGCCTCACAAATTGAAGCTGAGGAGGGCAGTGGGAAACTCAGTTTTTGGCCAGTTGGTGAGAAGTACAGACAGCCCAGGCTTGCAGTTGGCATCTGGAGCAGGGTCAGTGGTGTGGGCTGAGCCCTTAGCTGGTGGAATACGACATTATCTACAGGTAAACAGTATCAGAATTGACTGAGTTAAAGGATACTTGGTGTTTACTGGGGAATTGCTTGGCTATGAATTTTCTTACAGTTTGTCCTAGAAAAGTCTTGGGTGGACTATGATAGTCCGGTTTTTTCTTTACAGTGGGATATTTGATCTTAGGTCCGTATCCAAGCACGTTAATAAGGTGAATGTATTTGGACCTGCTTTTACAGTCTTGGTGATCAGGAACTCATCGGACACGATGAGCACTGATTCCAAAGGTGGCTCGAGGCCTGGACAGTATAAAGGGGAAGTGAGGAAGGACAGCTCTGCTGCTGTTTCTTTGGAGGAACTCCAGTCTTTGCCTTCACCTTGGATGTCATCTCCTGGCTCCTGGCGCAGACGCTTTGGCCCCGATACGGACTCGCAGGGGACACTGCAGTGAGCTCCAGACCTTGGACTGAATCCTTCGGTCCCCAGTGTGTGACAGACCCTCTGTGCTCTTCTTCATCTGACTCTGTGGGTGGCCATTGTAAGCCAATCTTGTAAATTCTTATACATTTGTATATCCTGCGTTATATCAGTTTCTCTAGTAAAACACTGACTGATACACCTGGATTAACAAGAGATACTGGTAAAATGACTTGGTAAAATAAGAGGGTTCCCAAAAAAGTACCTGCTGTAGCTATTCAGCTGGGTGGAGCTGGCAACACAAATGTGGGTGTGTGAACAAGACATGGAGTTTGGAGGTGCACATATAACAGGGGCGCTGTACCACCAACATCAGTCCCGGGGAAGGCGCGGCAGCAAGAATAACTATGTACTCAGAAGAGAAACATGGAGAAGTTTGGGAAATGGATGATGCACTGTGGGAGGTGCAAGTAAGCATGGTACATGTGGGCCCTGTGCTCTGCAGAGCTGATTGCTGAGGCTGGGAGGAGTCTCAAATGGAAGACTGACGTGCATGACGCATTCGGCTCCTTACGTTCCTAGCTCTTGGTTTCTTCCTTACCACACTGTGTTACCTTTATTGCAAATAACTGTCATTTGTAATACTCAGCCTGTTTAATGCTGATATCTAGCAAGTTCTTACAGAGGGTTGGGAAACAGGTTATGTTGGGATTCCAGGCGTGCGCCACCACACCTGGCTTAGGGCTGAGGGGCACTGGAGATGGAAAGTCCATTTGCAGAGACTTTGGTACAATAAGCTAAAAGTTTCTGTCATGTTAGGTCTCTCAGGGATTTCATAAAATTCCTTCATTTATCATTTAACTCAATATAAATTATCTCCCTACATGTACCGTACACTTGTTCCCTGATTTTATACCAGCGTGTACAGTCACATATAATTAAACATTTTGAATTTTCAGTGACACCCAGGAAAGGGTATGTGACAACTAATTCTCTCAATGGCAATTTATCACATATATTTTCATTTAATTGGATATGCATGAGTGGATAATTAAATGGACCCAAACACAGTTAGGCCTGTAAACTTGCCATGAATTCTAGATATTATCAGCAACATTTGTCCACAAATTATAATTCTAGTTTTAAAGAATGACATTTTTCTTAAAAGTTTAGCTACTCTTTTTATTTATTTTTCCCACTAAACCCTCACACTGACTCCGAGGGTGGCCTGGTTATTTAATCTGGAAAACTGGTATTTTTGTTTGTATTAATTTCATTTCCATTGCATAAATTGCTTAGCTGCTTCTAATTATACGCTTCTTAGCAAAGACTGGGGTACCAAAGTGTAAGGAATGTAACAAAGAGACACAGAATACAGAGAAAATCCATGAGTGCTAGAGGATTTCATGAGTACCTTTTAGAAGTTCTGAACTGGGATATATATAAATATATAAATATAAATAAATAAATATGTATATATATATATATATATATATATATATATATATATATATTTATATATATCTGCTGTCATTTTTATGCTAAGCCAAAAACGGGGGAAAGAAAATCAGTAGGCTGTAGATGAAAGTGGAAAAGAACTGAGTCAATATTGCATCAATCCTTAGAAAAAACAACAGATGAATATGTTGGTTGTAGGGCCGGACACAAAAGTATTACAATACCCTTTTCTATATACATAGGAGGTAAGAAAGATAGAACCAACGTATGGGGATTAATGGCAATGGATTAAAATTCAAGTCACAAATAGGAATATTTCACAATATCAGTGCTGTCTGTTTCCCTGGCTGAGGCTGACTTCATTTATAGTAATTTTGTATTTATGCTAAAAATAACTTTGCATCAAAGTAGGAGAGAAAAGATCTTCTACACAACAGATTGGACCTAGATAACCTTATGTGGCAGTGAGGAAAACATCATCTTCATGAGTCACATGAGTTTCACATCATCTTCATGAGTTTCTTTTTACTCTTGTCAATATGATAAAGAGTTTCTGGAAGTGGAGAATGAAGACAGTCACTTTCCTTTCCCCTGACCGAGCCACACGGCAAGGACAGGAATGACTCCTCCTTCTGGCCAGACTCTGTGTGACTTTCCCCTCAGGAAGGTGTGATCACAAAGCTACTGGGAAACCTGCTGCAAGAACGTCACACTCAGAGGAAGCAGAGGATGCCGGGGCCATGTTTGAGAGAAAGCAGGAAATTCTGATAAAGAGATAAGGAAGAGCTGTGGGGAAAGCGACACACGCTGGGTGGGAAAAAGGAAATCCACTGGAGCCCAGCAATGGGGTTAGAGGATGTAGGGATACAAACAAAGGGAAGCCGGAGCCGAACCTGCTTTATTTCAAACCCATCAGAGAGACTGCAGGTGTCAGGCCAAATCAGGACCAAAGAGCATGATTTTTTTTCATTTTTCCTTGAGACACAGTCTCGCAATGTCATTCAGGCTGGCCTTGAGTGCACTTTGTAGCCCAGGGTGGCCTTGAACTCATATCGATCCTCTTGCCTCAGCCACCTGAGTGTTGGGATTCCAGGCGTGCGCCACCACACCTGGCTTAGGGCTGAGGGGCACTGGAGATGGAAAGTCCATTTGCAGAGACTTTGGTACAATAAGCTAAAAGTTTCTCTGTCTACTGGATGAGTAGGAGTGGGAAGGCAGGAAAAGTGGAGAGTGGAGAGAGGAGGAGCGGGTGGCTTCTTAGGAAATAGGCTGCCGCCGGGCTCCTGATGGATGTTCGGGTTAATGGAGTTCCGCCTGGTCTCCTATCACGGTGAGCTCTTTGCTCACTGCTTATATGACTCACTTAAAATGCAGCTTGGGGAGTGAATGTTTAATTTTCCCACTATGTAACTGGCTGTAAATCTCTGTGAAATGTGAGGAGTCATACATTTGATTTACACCTAGAAGGTCTGAATGAATTCACCTTCATGCCTAACCAAGTGGAGTGACTGTGTCACCAAGTGTCCCATCTTGAAGCAGAGGGGAAAAGACGCCCCACCGAGTTGAAAAGAACCCCATCACGGCTGACCTGAATCAGCCCCAGCAGGCAGCTCAGCGTTCAGCACATACTTCTACGGAAACGGGAGGAGAGAAAAAACAAAATGAGCTGAGCCGAATGGGAGAAAGGACAAAATGGCCCTGGCTCCGCAGGGTGGGACCTCGCTTTCTTTTTCACCTCCCAGCCTCCTCGGCCAGTCCTACGACTCTCCTCCACCCAGCACCTGCCAGGATGACATCACCCATTGCCCAAATGCACTCCTGCTGTTTCCTGTTCTTCCAAGTCTAGCACCTCAATGATGTCGGGGTGGATCTGGGTCACCCCAGAGATGTGGCCAGGTCAGGTCATCCCCAGTAGAGACGAAGGGCATGGTAGTTAGGCAAATTGCCTGTTTTACTGCTGATTTTCAGCCCTTGTCCCTGGACAGACTTCAAGTTGGGATGGGTGCAGCTTGAACCAATCCTGACGGGAGAGAAAAACGCGTGTATCTGAATGCAGTGCCTGCCTATCAGTCTCTGCCTTTGGAGAGGGCATGGGGCCAAGGGGCAGGGGGTGTGAGAAGATGGAGAAAGAGCCTTGCAAGATAACCACAGCATGGGCAGGCCCTGGAGCTGTGACACGGTCTCACAGCCACTGCAGTCACAGTGCACTTCTCTCCTTCTCTGAGAAATGGAAGCAGAATCTATACCTCTACAGGTCCAGTAGCCCCCTGCCCCCAGAAATGCCCTGTATAGCACTAACCACCATATAAATGCTGTAGGACAGCTTAATCCGTTCTGAGTGAACTGCGGGACTATTCAACTCTGAGATTTTAGCCATCACAGCATAACTTTATGTCCCATGTTGGTCAGTGGAAAGAGTTTATATCCTAAGTTCTTCCAAGCCCTCATGGTTGCAGTGCGATGTCAAAAGGAAACAGCTGCACCAAAAACTAACGTTGGGTGGTCATCTGCTAAGAATTCCGCCTTGGTTGGACACCTCTCCTTGTCAACTATTTTAAAAATACAACACTGTATAAGAAATCTCCTGAGAAGCAAAGGATCCCTCATCTTCTCTCCATCCCAAAACAGAAAGCAAGAAGGGACCCAGGACTAATGAATACAGAGGAAAAAATCTTGCATTTTTTTGCAGCATCTGGGGTGAGCAAATACTCAGCAGAGCCAGACAAACCACACCCTGGAGCGCATCTCTCATAGAAGCATCCCAGCGCCTTTTGCCTTTCTTTGGTGCCCCAGCTTTTTGGTTGTTTAAATGCCACAGGGTAGCCACGACAGGGAGAGTGACGGCACCCAGCCTGATCCCACATGCTGCACATGACCTTGTAGCTTACCATCTCCCCAAGTATTGTGTTTTCATGTTATAAAAGTGGTATACGCTGAAATGCAAAGGGGAGGAATCTTCATCAAACCATTGCCCTTTGCTAAGGCTTCGGTGTCATCTTCCTTATCTTTTTTTATGTGGCACGTAATTTACTGTCCAGTGATATTGTTCCATGTACATCGCCTATAGATCAGTATTTTTATGTCCTGAAATGTACACCAAATGATTCAACAGAATTTGCAAATTATAGCAACTTAAAGACAATATCAAAACAATGTCATCACAAAGACAAAGACCACCTACTAATTTTTTTTTCTTGGCATGAGGCTTTTTTGGAGAAGTTTTATTAGCTATTAGTTTTACTGAACACTGTAAGCCATCGGCTTTGGAAGAACTTTGGAAATATACCATAACAAGGTAGTTTATAGAATAGAGGACTGGAAGATCTAAAACAAAAAATAAAAATCTTGTTCTTTTCTCCTCATTACAAAGATCTGTCTTTTATCAACAATTTTTTACAAAAAGATGTACTAAATGGTATAGTGCTGGTCAAGAACCTTGTAGTATTTTGTAGTTATTAGTAAGACGCTAGAGAGAATATGTAAGGATAATGTCATCCAAAAGAGGCAAGAGTACACCGGAAGCTTAGTAGGAATGAGAAAAGTTATTTTAAAAAGGAAAATCTAGCAACAAGGAAAACACTGCAGTGCACATTAAAAACAGTAGCAAAAGTCTCAGCTGTCCATGTGCTGAGGAAACAGGTATAGCAGGCTTCTGCGGAAAAGTCTGGGGAGGGCAGAGGACTAGCAGAGCTGCCACACTAGCGAATGTATTAATTATCACGATTCGCTTGTGTTGACTGATGCCAGCTTAAGCAATAAGCAAACAGAACACAATGCAATAGTTCAGGACTAGAAAAAGATGTGATTTACAGGTGAAGATGGCCAGTAAAAGTATTTTGAAAGCTAAATCTGGAGGGGGAAAAAGCTGAACCCTCCAACGTCACTCATGGGATCTCCCAAAGTGAGCCCCACTGAAGTGTTCACCACTCCAGGAGGGCCTTGTCTGTGCTGGGACCTGTGTGGGAGCCAGGGGGAAAAGAGCTCTCTGTCTCCTTCAGGACCTGCCAAGAGGGGATTTCTCTTTCTGTTATGAAGCCCATAGCACTCTGTACTTATCTTGTTTTACTTATCAGAATCTGTCACAAGGTCTGTGAGAGAAGAATGAGGTCTTGTTCGTCTCCATGAGGTTTATGGCCTTTGATCAGGTGAACGAATGGATGAATAGACACCACAGAGGAATGGAGAGCCTATCTGATTGGGAGGGCTCACTGGAGCCTCCCCTCCGGAGTGGGCAGATAGCTGTGGATCTCATGGGCACACAGCGAGTGACTAAGCACAACAGTGATTCATTCGGCTTGAATTTTCCCACCTGCAGGAGCCAGAACCTCCAGGGTCCCCATTCCCTCTCCCCTTGGTCATCTCAGCAGGAAATTGCTACCCTGTCTCTCACACGGGTGATGCATGGTGGAAGAATTTCAGCAGCCTGTGGCAGGGCCCAGAGTGGGGTCAAAGCAAGGTAAATACCAACCCTTATTAGGAGACCCTGGCCTGTGGGGTGCGTGTGCCTGCTCCCCTAGCAGCTTCCGGCTTTGTCATAGAAAGCAGCCGGCTAGCCCACTGCCTCCAAATGAAGGTTTCCTGACCTCCAGGAACTTCTCTGGTCAGCCCCTACTTCCTTCCTCTGTCCGCAGCCCATTGTTCCTGGAAGGTTTCACCCCAGCACTCTGACGCTCACTGCGTCCCGGCGTGCGGCCACAGGAGGAACTCCCGCGTGCTGGGAAGTGAGATAATGACACAGGAGGCCCAAGCCAGGAAACCCTGTACTGTGGCTGCACCTCCAGGGCCACCTCATGCGTTCACTTTCTAGCTAGTCAGTTGTAGGTCAGAGAGCGAGGTCGGAACCGGCAGCTGGCTGGGGTTCAGACGCAAACCCCGGTTGGCAGAATTCTGCTTTTATGGAACAGTTTTGGTCTTTACCTGGCAGTGGATGCGGTGGTGGTAACTGGGGTGCGAGGAGATTGGTCTGATATATTTGTTTAGTGAGATTTTAAATTATATTGTGATTTTTATTTAATGGCTATAAGAGGCTCGGACCACTTCTTTGTGGTTTCACGGTTACCCACCTGGATCAGCTGAGAGCTGTGGCAGCGGGGGGCAGTTTATGCTGCGGCTCCCTGGGCACTGAGCCCAGAGCTGTCTGCACACTGGCGGAATGAATGAATTTGCGGGGTGAACTACTGCAGGAGTTCGAGTCTGCCCAGAGCTATATGGGCCAGACCATGATCCAGGCCAAGCAAGCACTTCTGAGTATGCACTTGTTTTGAAATGGAGTCTTACTGTGTTGCCCAGGCTGGCCTTGAACTCCTGGGCTCAAGGGATCCTCCGGCCTCAGGCTCCCAAACAGATGGGACTGCAGGTGTGTACCACTGCGCTAGGCCCATTTTTCTTAAGTAAGGTCTACTCAAATTACACACAAAAAAATGTTCTATGAGTTTGGATACACGTATACAGCCATCAAACTACTATCACAATCAAGATGTAACAGAAGATCCCCATCATCCCTAAAAGTCTGCTCACACCCCTCTGTCATCAATCCCCTCCTGTCCTGATGCCCAGGTCCTGGCACCACTGACCTGAATGGCACCCCTGAATACGTTATTCATGGTTTGTTTTATTGGAAGCCTTCTCCTATAGCTACACTGTGTGTTTCTAGGCGTCCTCCCACCTGGAACCTCAGGTGCCCAGCTTCCGTGTGTCTCCCTGCACTCTGTGAGCTGCCATGTCTTGGTGGTTCCTTCTGACTCCACAGGAGGCCGTTACTCATTTGGAGGCATAACCGTAGCGGTTCCTGGGACACCTTCCTTTGTCCTCCCCTCACCACTCCTGCACTAGCTTGTTTCTTCCTTCACCTAACAACACCTTTCCCTACATTCTTTTTTTTTTTTTTTTTTTTTTTTTTTTTTTTTTGTGGGTACCGGGGGGTCGACCTCAGGACCTCGCGCACCAGCAGGCGCCCGTGCCTCTGAGCGATATCACCGGCCCCTTTTTCGTATGTGGGATCCGGGAGTCGAACTCGGGCCCTTGCGCTTGCCGGGCAGGCGCTTAAGCCACTGAGCCATCTCACCGGCCCTTTCCCTACATTCTTAAAACACACAAGGCTGGGCTGGGGTGTATTCCACGCGGGAGTACTCGCCTGGCGCCTGTGAGACCCTGGGTTTCATCTCCAGAGCCCCCCAGCACTGTAAACCAACAACCTGACAAGGTCGCCTTCCTGTTCCTTTCTCCTGAGTGCTGCGTCTGTATTTCTAATGGAGGCAAAGCATATTTTACCTATCCTGTGAAGCCTTCAAACTCTGCCCAACCAGTTCATTCTTGTCCCTGCTAATCTGCCTTCCCCCTGTGCTCTAAACATGACTGATGATATTGCACCCAGAGCCACCAAACTGGAATGGTGCCCCCTTTCCTTTAAAGGAAGCTACCTTTAAAAATTTGTCTCAGATCACCTACACTCCCCACGTGTGGACCTTAATCATCTCTGGCCCAGCCATCAGCCATCTGGTTCTTTTGCCTTTAAACAGTCTCCACTCTGCTGTCAGACCTATTTTCCTAAAATACAAATCAGACCACATTCTTCTTATTAAGGAAACCTCACCTTCTAGTGGCTCTGTAGTGTGCACAGGATGATGGCATTTGGGGCCCTTAACGACTGGTCCCATTATCCCCCTCCCATTTCTCAGCCTCGCCGGAGTAGCAGGGCCAGGCTGCTGTGCACTTTCAGCCTTTGAGCTGAGATCACTGCTTCTCGAGCTCTCAGGCTGAGCTCTTTCGGAACACTCTGAGTCCCCTCTCCAAGCCCGCTCTCTGGGCAGAACTGGCTGCTGCTTCCTGGCTGAGGGTCCAGAAGGCAGCAGAGCTGCTTGATGCCTCTGTGTTGGTCAAAGTTCTGCTGCTCGCACCTGCTCCTCTCAGAATCCCCATTCCTCATGTTCAGGAAGAACCCAAAACATGTGTGGTGAAAACCTTTTGCACAATATTAGATGCAACATAAAATACCAAAGGAAGAATTCTTGTCTAGCTCCCTAATAGAACCACACAATTCGTTACAAAAACATGTAGTATTTTTTCTGTTTGGGCTCAGATCAGTTTGTAGCAACAACAATAAGGATAATGATGACATGTTAGAATTTTTTGGCTGTAAACCTAATCCAGAAGCACTCCCATGACAAAGAAGCCAAAAGGTCTGCCTATTTCCTATAATGTACCTTTATTTTGCTCTTTATACTTTCAGTAAGCTGAAATAACAACGATCACCCTAAAGCAATGCAGTCCCACTGTGACTATGTCCATCCTGGGAAGTCATGTGGTTCATTAGCTTTTTTGGCCAGAGCTTCCCACCTGAAACGCTGAGGAAGGAGGAAAACAGGGTTGTGCTGTTGATCCCCCAGCTTCTGAGGTGGTGGGCATGAGCAGCTGCCTCCACTGTTCTCACCACAGCACAATGCTATGATTTTGAGAGCCGTGATGTGAAAAAGGTTGAGAAGCACTATACCAAGCCAAACAACAGACCAAATCCTTCCACACTGTTCTCTTCTCCATCCTAGGAGGGGAATCAGTTTTATGACTCAGTGAATCCTGAACACATCTTCTGGAAAAAAGGCAAGCCTGGAACTGCAGTGGTAGAGATGGCTTTTGTTTTGCTTTTGGTGGAAGAACAATTAGAAAAATAGCAAATACCATTCATTACTCCCTTGTGCATGATTTGCAAAGGATTGGCAGAACATAAGGATTCCAGGCAACACAACATCACAGAATGAGGGCTTCGGAGCCTCTTACTCACTCACCGTTCCAACCAAAGGGTAAATGAACCCAGCACCTATGCTGGCCCGGACATCGCTGATGGGTAGAATGAAATCCTTCGGCACACCTTTCCTTTCGGGTTGGTGAGACAGAGAGAGGTGGGTCTTGGCCATGCAGATGGGCAAATTTCCAAAGCCCTGTAAGAAGAGAAAGGAAATGTGTTCAAAGACATAAGCGCTGATCTCCTGCACTTTCTTCCTTGGGGTAGGAACTCATCTGCATGTGGCCATTATTGAGCAGGTTGTGGGGTCTACTGTTTATTTTGGAAGTTCTCTTATTTAAGAGGAGGTGGCTTTATGCTCTGTGTGGGGGAAAGCAGGGCTATTTTTAGGCATAGCAGGGGCAGCAGCTGTAGAAACCACTTTCCAGGTCTATTAATATCTGAGACTAGAAAGGTAATCTGGAGAAAGGCCTTAGTCAGGACGGCCACTCATTCTTGGAGCCTTGCAGGAAGCAAAGGGCCTTTTGTGTTGTTTTATGAATCATGGCTATTTGATCTGTGATTACAGTATAGTAACTAAGATGAGGTCACTTTTTAAGCCTCTTATTTTTAAGGACCAAAGTCTATGCTTGACCCAAGAGTTCTAAAGGTGAAAGGGCAGGAAGTCACACGCAGCGCCTCACAAAAAGGACAGTGTCTTCGAAGCCTGCTTGTGATTAAATAGCACATAGTGTTCCTTTGGAGACTTTGCTAATTAATTGCAATCACATACTCGATACATAAGTTTTAGGAAATATTCCTTGGTAGACAGACAAAAGGAATGCAATCTTCAGAGGTAACTCATGTGGGAGTTCTTATGAATCAACCCAGAACTATTTGGAACATTTTAGAGTATTATCTACTACATTATCAAGTTCTTTTTGAAAGTCCTACTCTTAAGTACTGACAAGAATTTTGCTCAGGAAAAATCATTTCTTCAGAAATGGTGCCTACAATTTTGGAGATTGGTCAAATATTGAAATAATTTCTATGAACTGATAAAGATCTGCCATTTAAAAATTTGCCAGTAGAGGGCTGGGGATGTAGCTCAGTGGCACAGCACCTGCCTGGCAAGCACGAGGTCCTGAGTTCGATCCCCGGTACCAAAAAAAAAAAAAAAATTGCCAGTAGAAATATTTTAAGTGCCATATACCATTACCATGTTATTTCATAAAGAGTATTTTAAGACTAAAAAAACAAAAAACCTACAAAGATTTAATATTGGAATTCATGATAGTCCTATACAGCATTATTAAAAACTCATGAAGGAGAATACCCCAAACTTCATGACAATCACCTTATTTTACTAAGTTCATCACACACACATGGAAATCTCAGTACAGAACAATGCCAGTGTGCACAGCAATATTTAGGAACAGAGTTTTTAGAGGATAAGCCAAGAACATATATGGAAACTTCCAAGAAAAATGAGCTGCCGATAATATGACCAGACCTGGGAAAATTCTTGAGTCAGCACTGATAATATTTAACAAAATATCAAATATGATTTACAAACAGGATTAAGAAAGTTCTAGAAGCGCTCTGACTTCCATCTCCCCATACCCATCTGTGCAGGCCACTTGAGCCTTTTGGTCAGGGTGGCTGCACACCCTGCAAGGAGTGGACTAGTGATGGCCAGGACAGGGCTAGATGGTGGCTCGTGCTGTTGGATCACAGCCACCTTCATGGTGGCTTCTCCACTTGGCTTTGTCACTACTAGAAGTAGAAGATGGAGCCCCGACCCCCAGGAAGCCAATGAACCACTTGCATAAAGCAGACAGCGAACACCCTGCTTTATACGCTGCATCCCTATTTGCCTAACCTGTGTACTGACACTTTTTTTCTTTTATGGGTACTGGGGGTTGACCTCAGGACTTCACGCGCCAGCAGGCACCTGTGCCACTGAGCAATATCACTGGCCCTTTTTTTGTATGTGGGTTCTGGGAGTTGAACTCAGGACCTCGTGCTTGCCAGGCAGGCGCTTATGCCGCTGAGCTATCTCATTGGCCCCTGTATTAACACTTTTAAGGCAGCAAAAGGCCCACAATGAAGAAGAAGCACTGCAAATCATCTATATCTGAGATGGGCATGGAAATGCATGCCTATAATCCCCATACCCTGGGAGGCTGAGACAGGAAGATTGGAAGTTTGAGCCCAGCCTGGGCAATTTAGCCACTTAGTGAGACCCTGTCTCAAAATGAAAAAAATAGAAAAAGGGCTAGGGATGTAGCTCAGTGGGAAGGCCCTGGGCT
Organism: Erethizon dorsatum; assembly: GCA_028451465.1. Taxonomy (NCBI): domain Eukaryota; kingdom Metazoa; phylum Chordata; class Mammalia; order Rodentia; family Erethizontidae; genus Erethizon; species Erethizon dorsatum. Next base: position 131,693,744 of record CM051823.1, on the reverse strand, counting down.
CAGTCCTCAGTACCACAAAAAAATAAAAACAAATCATCTACATCAGATTCCACAGCTGCACACCAAAGGACCATTTCTAAGTTTCTGGCAGACTGGGTGGGACTACAGACCACACACCACATATGGACACCCCCGTACTGGACACACTGGTAATCTCAGAAGTCAGTGACGCGTATGTCGGAGGATACACCCAAACACAGTCCACACGCTACTCGAGCTGTTACTTCACTCTGTTGATCCTGAAGACGAGTAAGCGACGTTCAGCTAGTAAGGCACACACCCCCAGTCCTCAGTCAAGGTGAGTATTTTGAGCACTGTGGTGAATTGTTTTCCTAAAAGGACTACTTTTACCTGTTGAGTATAACGATCTATTTTGGATTGTGCCTCAGGAGACAGTTCAATATCCTTGGCTCCATAGACAGCCTGGGCAATGGTTCTTATCTTTTCCACAATTGGAAGCTGGAGAAACACAAAAGACAACAAACCTGTTAACTTGAATTTGGTTAAAGTACTAAGGCAACACTTAATGGGAGTTTAGATATTGGCTTTAAATTCCCTCCTGAGTCCCTTCCCAGCAAAACCACAGCTCAAAAACCACATGTAGGCAAGGTGGGGTCAGCTCTGAGTACCCTGTGTTCCCTAGGCAGGAAAAAGCCAGACTCTGGGGTGACCCCCTCCCTCACCGTGTGGCCATTCCAGTCCCCATGGGCTCTGCAGCAAGGGGTGGGGTCGCTGTGGGGCAGGAGGGATGCGACAGAACCCAGGCCCTGCCTGTATCTGGCTAAATCGTCATTTCCCCTTCCCTAGGATGGGGGTGTGAATACTGAACACCATCTTACTGCACACAGTGAAGCGGAGGGGAAAAGCGTGGGGTAACGTGGTGCTGCTCCAGCTGTCAGTAAGACTGTTAAGTAAGGTTGGCTGGGAGAATTGGGTTTTCTCTGGAAGTACAACCAAGCAACAAAATAGATATCACTATTCCTAGCATAGTTAATGAAGAGAATAGACTCTTTACTGAGTATTAAGATAATAATTAATGAAATATTCATGTGGGAACAAATAGCAAATGGATCACTAGTGAAGGAATTACTAGGAGTGAGACTCTAACTTATAAACATGCAAAGTTTTTTTCACTATCACCTTTTTTTTCAATTTTTATTTTTTATTAGTGCGTGTTTGCAGTATATAATGATCGCATTCCTCATGGGGAGCCGGTACATGGACATGACACATCTTAATTTTTTTCACCCCTTCCCTGTCTCTTGATGCCTTTCCCATGTGCAAGATCAATCTCCCTATTTTCTATTGTTTGTCATTCATTTTGCTCTTTTTTTTTTTTAATATGCGGGTACCAGGAGTCGAACTCAGGACCTCGCGCTTGCCAGGCAGGTGCTTATGCCGCTAAGCTATATCACTGGCCCCTCATTTTGCTCTTTATTTATATTTTGGGTTTCTCATATAAGAGAAACCATGTAATATATAAATTTGTATGTCTGATTTATTTCATTTAACATTATGGTCTCAAAGTGCATCCATTTTCCTACAAATGACTCAAGTTTATCCTTCTTTATGACATAGTGCTCTATTGTACGTAAATACATTTTCTTTATACATTCATCTCCTGATGGTCACATAAGCCACTTCCAAGATTTAGCTATAATGAGTTGTGCTGCTATAAACAAGGTTATGCATGTATCATTGTAATACAGTGTCTTTAAGTCTTTTGGGAAGATGCCTAGAAGAGGAATAGTTGGGTCAAATGGAATTTCTATGCTTAGGTTTTTGAGGAATCTCAATACTGATTTCCATAATGGTTGTACTAGTTAAACATGAAAAAAATAAATGTACACATACATTTTTTTTTTTTTCCCAGACAGGGTCTCACTATGTAGTTCAGACTGGCCTTAAACTCACTACGTAGCCTAGTCTGGCTTTGAACTTATGGCGATCCTTCTGCCTCAGCCTCCCAAGTGCTGGGATTACAGGTATGTGATCACACCCAGCTCTAAAGATGAAAATATCACAAGAAATATATTTCTATTTAAAAATTTAATTGTTAAAAAAATTAATTGCAATAAAATACATGTAACATATACAAGATGTGATCAAAATATATGGTGAAAGCTTAAATTAAAAGTTTTGTTACAGAAAAGACACAATACCATTAATCCCCCTCAAAATACTCTCCCTTTCTTTGGATACACTTGTTCCTTATTGAAGCAGTTCTGGAAGTCCTCTTTTGCCTCCTTATAATCTGTAATCAAAAACACGGTGAATGCTGCTGCTGAGTGCCACCCAGCAGAAAGGCAGGCTTGTAAAACACTATGGTTCTCATCCACCTTATTCACTGTGTCTGGCACCGTGCAACTTCTGCTCTTCCCCAAAGTCAAAACGACCACAAAAGGTAAGCATTTTGAATTGATTCAGGACACTGAGGAAGCCATGACAGTGCAACTGAAGACACTCAGGAAAGAGGACTTCCAGAACTGCTTCAGAAAGTAGAAAGGATGATGGGATAAGTATGTCCGAAATGAGGGGGATGATTTTGAAGGGGAGTAATGGCAATGTGTCTTTTACTATAGTAACTTTTTTTTTTTTTGTGGGTACTGGGGGTCGACCTCAGGACCTCGTGTGCCAGCAGGCGCCCGTGCCGCTGAGTGATATCACTGGCCCTTTTTCCGTATGTGGGTTCCGGGAGTCGAACTCGGGCCCTCACGCTTGCCAGGCAGGCCCTTACGCTGCTGAGCCATCTCACCGGCCCTATAGTAACTTTTTAAAGTACACACTCCCCATATTTTTTGATCATCCTCCATAATTTACCACTTAACCATTTCAGGAGTGCTAAGTACATTCGCAATATCACGCAACCAATCCCCAGGACTCTTTTCATTTAGCCAAACTGCAACTGTACCCACGCATTAAATAGCACCTGTCCCCAGCCCCTGGCAATCACCATTCTTCCATCTGTCTCTGTGGATCTGACCACTCTAGGGACCTCAAACAAGGGAGTCCTACGTGTCCTTTGCGCCTGGCTTATTTCAGTTAGCACACAGCCCTCAAGAGTCATCACGTTACGTGCTGTTTCAGAACCTCATTCCCTAGGGCTGAACAGTACTGTGCTGTGCGCGCACGTCATGTTTTCCTTATCTCCTTGTCATTAACAGACATTTGGGGTGTTTCTGCCTTTTGGTTTTTGTGAACAACGCTGCTCTCAACACAGGTATACAAACAGCTCTTGGAGACCCAGCTTTCAACTCTTTTGGGCGTAAGGAAATACGTACCTTTTGTCAATAACTAGGCTCCTTCCTAATACATTTATTAGAAAGTGGGCAATTCCGAGCAGGACCCTGAGCCTGGGTCCTGTGGCCATGTGCTGAATAAAGAAAGTGCTTTAACTCAGGGAGGAAGCCCCAGGGCAAGGTTCTCTAGGGATTCCTACCACAATGTGTCTCTTTCACTTATGTGTTCTAGCAAATAAATAAAAACATCTCAGCTAACTTATCTTTGGGGTTTAGTGTAAAACTCAGAATCTGGCCTGATAAGGTGCTTCCCTTGTGTGTGATGTATTTACTTTGTACCCGCAGGGAAGGAACGTCCTGTTGTTTCTCTGCTTGAGTTTGGAGACAAGTATAATCTCTAAAAAAACAGAAAAAAGCCAGGCTCAGTCCAGTGATCAGAATCTGAACTTTAGATTCGCCTAAGCTGCTCTATAACAACGGATAGGTTTCATAAAACAAAGAAAAGAGCAACATAAATTATGAGTGTTTGCACACTTATCATCGCTGGCCTCCCCCTGGCTCTGTAAACACTGGTTAACCTTATTTACTCACAATTTGCACTACGATTTGCCTGGCGACTGTAACAGAGTGGCTCACACACAGCAGGCCTCCCGCACACATGTGCCGAATGTACAAACAGCCGTCTCCGGCACGTACTTGCACAGCCCCGCGGCGTCACACAGAGAGCTTGGGGGACTTTGTGTACAAAGACCTCTGGATGGAGTTGGAACTGTGAATATGGTAAACAGCATGACAGAATGGGGTGTGCGATCAAGGCTCTGTATAAACATTCTTTTTTTTTTTTTTGTGTGGGTACCGGGGGGTCGACCTCAGGACCTCGCGCGCCAGCAGGCGCCCGTGCCGCTGAGCGATATCACCGGCCCCTTTTTCGTATGTGGGTTCCGGGAGTCGAACTCGGGCCCTCGCGCTTGCCAGGCAGGCGCTTAAGCCGCTGAGCCATCTCACCGGCCCTGTATAAACATTCTTATTCACAAGCTGGGAGAACACAGATTGCAGGGCAGGGGTGGACAGCAGCACAGGCTGGCAAGACATCAAAAGGAGCTTAAGTAGTGCCTTGAAGTCACGACAGTTCCACAGGAAGAGACAGGCAGGTGCAAATGGTAGTAAACACAAAACTCGGTGGGAAAATAGTGAATATTCTGTTTGCATAAAGTACAATTATATAATTAGTGACTTCACAAATCCTTGTATCTACCTTAGTATTGCAATCATTTTGAACTAATGCTATGTTAAACTTCATATTCAGCAAGAGTATAATTCTGAACACATTCTACATTTATTCCCTCCCAAATTTCTGAAATAATGTTTCAGAAACTGAAACTGTTTCAGAAACTGAAATGCTCTAGAATGCAGCTGTCTAATGGAACATTCTGCCAGAATGGAAATGTTTATAGTTGTTTTCCAGCCCAGTAGCCATGTATCTTGTGTGGTTATTAAAGCATTTGAAATGTGACTAGTGCAACTCAGGAAATGCATTTTTTTTAAACCTAGGGCCTTTGCATTGAACTACATCATTCTGAAACACCCCCCTACCCCAATCCTCAGCCCTAGCAAGGCCACACTAAGTCACTAAGCTGGATTCTTAATATTATTTCATTTTAGTTCACTTACATAGCTACCCGTGGTCCTGGGCATTGCAGCGGTAGAAAATAACTACGACCAGCTGTTCTGGTGTTGTACAGTCGCTTGCAAGCAGCAGGTGCACCATTAACATTAGCAGAGTGACATCATAAAGGAAAGGTGGAGGAGGTGGTGAGCTTTATGTTTATTTTACTCATGGTGCAGCTGTGGTGGTCCAGGCTTGTGGAAGCTGAGTTACTCAAAGTTAGGTGGAATACCGTTCTTAAAAAGGTTCTGGAAATGCCCATTCAAGTCATCAAATCAAATTTTCTGAAAGACTTAGTTTTTAGTGGAATAAAATGGATCTCTAAAGTCCAGAAAAAGTTACTTAAAAATTTTAAATTATTTTTTGGTGCCAAAAAAATGGACCAAATAAAGTGAAGAAATAGAATCAAAGTTTTAAAATGAAGCTGATAGAAATAATATAAAGATGCGTGAAGTCTTTATAATGTCATGATGTCACAGCTCACTCAGAGGTCAGATGCTGAAGTTGGCAGCACCGACAATCTCTTAAAAGAGGCACGAAAATGCTACACAGTCCTCCGCTATCCACACGGACCACCTCTTCCTCGGCCCACACTGCTGCTTCTTTAGCTTGGCCCAAATGAAATGAAGGGCAGGCTCCAGGGCCACGCTGAATCAAAAATACACTGTTCTTTTGTTTCTCCAAGGCCACAGAGTTGAATTCACATAGCTTAAACGTTCCTAAGCTGTGATATTGGCATCGTGTATTTAAATGCCCAGAAAATATTTAAAGAGAAGGATCAATGAATAAACTTGTAAGTTGAATAGAAATCTCTAGGCATACAATAATTATTTCAGTTGCTCGTTTGTATTTGAAATGAAGCATAAATTTTAAATGATGTAAAGTTTGGCAAAGAGCCTTTGACAGGATTCAAATAAAAGTACAATTGGAAAAGTGGATGCTAATTTACGCTGACCATAGCCCACAGGTGCACGGGGTTACATTGCAGACACAGCACCTGGTGTCCAGCTGTGCCAGCTGTGCCACATGCTGAGAGCAACAGGCCCCTGTACCTCGGACACAGGAACACCCTTGGCTGGAAACCAGCACATCTGAGCTACCAAAGGCACACGCGCTGACTGCCAGGGGCCTGCTCACAGCGCCCGGTCCCCACGGCTCAGCACGGAGCACCAGGCTAACTCCGGAGACACCCAGGGGAGTCTCACTCTTACACCACGGTGTGTGGAGGGTAACTCGGGTCTGGGAAATGCACACAGGCTCCTTGCTGGAAACTCTGAATTTGTCCCTGAGACATGACAATAATGAGTTCACATGGGTGATCCTTGATTCCTCTCAAACAGAAAATTACAGCCCTGTAAAAGAAAGGTCTGTATAGAAATTGGCGGTTTTAATGCGCTCACCCAAAATGAAGGGAAAGGGCTGACAGTGGTCTGAAAACTGTGGCGTGCCAGCACTCTGGTGTCTTTATGACCAATCTGTTTCCTCCTCTCTTACAAACCTGACTCAGGAAATTCCTCATGTTACAAGAGGAAGATGAACGAACCCAGGGTACATTTGTTTTTGCATGCAAGAAGCCCTTGTGTTTGCAAGCGGCCTTTTTCCCTGGCTATGGAACTTTTGTCCACTGACCCGTGGGACACGTGCTTCCAAGGGAAAGGCTCCTGCTTGGGTGCTGGCTAAGTGTCACTCAAGAGCAGAGGAAACCACTTACATAGGATGAAAAAGAAATTGTTCCCGATAAGACGTTATTACTCAGAACCAACCCCCAGCTTCTTGGAGATTAGGGTGACTATTTTTTCCTCCTGAATCCTAAGGTTTCAGTTTTCTCTCCTGAAGTGGTTTAGTGTATGTGGTACCTTTCATATTTATACTTGTGATCATATTTAAATCATGTTCTTTAAGTGCTTGCTTTTAGGTTGAGAAAATGGATATTCTACCTACAGTGAGACTCCAGGGGTCTCATCTATCTAACTTTAGGTTGAAAAGATGGGGGTGGAGGGGAGGAGGCAGCTGACTTGGGATGCTACTCTGTAGTTCCTCATTTTAGATTCTCTCTTAATTTTTTAGAAAATAATGCACTTCTAGAAACTACCATCATAGTGACATCCCATTTATTATGGTAGGAGAGAGCATTTAAATAAAATTGTACAAATCCTTGTGACCTGTACAAGCCCAGCAACCAGAGTTTCTTTCTAGTGTACAGGAAACAGGACCACATGGGACGGGAGGATGCTCAGAAAGTTGGGCTGGTTCTCACGAGAGGCTCAGATCTCTGTGCACTTGTGGGGTGGGAGGTTAAGGTCTATACCGCAGGCAAGAGGAGACTTGATGGAGAACACAGAAGCCAGTGTCAGGGAGGATCCTAGTTTTACCAGGATCTGGGGTGTATCTGCGGAAGTATGTTCTTGGGAGGTGACACGGGAATTCGGGTTGAATCCAGGAAAGAAGACCAGGAAAGAGAGGCTAGGAAGGCTCTTTGATGCTCTTTGGGTTGAATGACCAAAGATCTTTAAAGGGAGCTCAGTCATAAATAAAGCAGAATATGAAAGAGTAGAGGGAAGAGAGACAGATTTGCAAATGAGATACTTAACTGACTTGACAATGTGAGGGGCTGGCTTCCTAGAGAATCCACCAAACAGCCTGGTGCACAGAACGGAGAGAGCTGAGGCAACAGCTTCAGGCACAGGCTGATCAAGGGTGAGCTGGTAACAGTGAGGACAAAACTGGGGCATGCATCCAGTGACAAAGAGGACAAAAAGAAGGGGCATGCATCCTTCCTCCTCAGGGGGTTTTAAAAAAATTATTGTGAAATATAAAAAACACACAAAGATGAATAAACATTTTAAGTTTAGAATTCTACTAATCAACCCTGAATATACACTGTGAATGTACTTAATACCACAGAACTGTATACTTAAAAAACGTTGAAGTAGGAAATTTTATGTTATATACATTTTTACCACAATAAAAAAACCCCACAGTGTATACACAGATACAAACATATATATGTGTATATATGCGTTTTTATTTACTTAAACTTTGGGGCTTTGGCTGCAAATGCCTTAAGTCTAATTTAAAAGGAAACTCACAAAACCCCAACAACTGGAAGATATTCAAGTTTGAGTCTTTCGAGAAATATGAAGTCGTTTCCCAATAACCAACAGATCAAAACATACCCTGCCTTTAAAACACCAGCAGGAGAGAAGCACCCCAAAACCCAGGGGCAGGGACAGAGCTCCAGTTGAGACAGCAGCGAGGCTGGCTGCGCCTGCTGTCCTCACGGTGGGCTTCACTGCCTTTGTCCAGACCCCGCTGCGATCAAGGGAAATGCTCTGGGCAAGCAACAGGAAAGACCTCCTAACCAAAACAAACACTACCCTGTCTTGCTGTCAAGGTTACACCTCAAAATGTTTGCAAGATGAGAGGAAGGATATGGAGATGATTTTCAACCTTCACCCTGACTGAACAAACAACATTCAGACTCTGAATTTTTAGTTGATTTTTCAGTGCCACCCTCCTACTTTGCAAACAGGACTGCTTTCTTTTGATATCACGAATGGCTCCCCATCCTCATGGAGAAGGAAATGTGCCGCATGTCTTGGTTTAGCTTGATGGTGACTTTTTCTCATGGTGCATTAGGAACCCTGGCTTCTGATGCCTGGTTTTAACCCAATTTAAAAAAAGAAACCATCACTAGAGTTTGCTAAAGTTGCCTTGCACTGCAAGAGAATTTTTGGAGGTATATTCAGGAGGCTCCTCTCTTCGTAGAGGAAGGGACAGGACAGAAAGCTATCACTGGTGGCCAGCTTACTATGATGTGGAATTTCACTTGGGGACACTACTGTGCACACAAGGAACCTGGGGCTCACACAGATTAATTACCTTGCCTGAACTTATATCCAGAGTAGAAACCTTGTCAAGATTTGAACTCAATTCTGTGTGATTCCAAGCTTTAGCCTTTCAACTATAATCTAGTACTATTCCCATCAATTGTCCACTTGCTCTGGGGCCAGTCCGTCACTCTCCCATGTACAGTTCAGAACTGAACCTACATCCCAGACAGATTCGGTGGGGCACACCCTAAAGAATGTGCGGTAAGGGATTCTTAGCTGGTAATGTGTAAATACATTGTTTTTCTTTCAGCTATACTATCTACCTCTCTGCTTCCAGATAGGGAGACACTGGATTAAGTCAACAGGAAAGATATAATAGTTAACAGTAAAATTAGAAAAGGAAAAGTCAAAAAGAAGTTGATTTCTGGGGGACTTTTAACAGTTTCTTTAAGGGGACCATGATTATCCTAAAGGGCTACATACATGATTGCAAGAGCTCGATCCAGTGTATTTGAAGTGTTAATAGGTTACCTTTCACACAATAAATTTCTTCTGGGCAATTAGGCCACTGCATCTTACTCCATATTTTCAGATTACATACTATTCTGAATTAGTTAACTGCTGCCTCCAGTTCTATACTTGAAAGTTGCCTACTCTTGAATTAGAAGCTACCCTGGTGAAAAGTGATGCTGTGTAGTTCTCTAGGTCACAGTGTCTAGTTAACTCAACTTTCCACAAGTTCGGCTGGGATTTCCAGTTCCTCAGGGCAGCTTGCTTCTTGGTTTAAATGCAGGCTCATCTTTGTGAAGCTGAGCTTGCTGTGTTCTACCTCTCAGTATGCCCAAGGGCTGAGTCCCTCCTCTCCCTGCCTGTCCTCCTTTCCATGGGGTTAGGGGACAATTTCCACTTTGCACACAACAGCAATCAGGCCCTGTGCTCTAGCAATAGTTCACATTCCCCTAAAAGATCAGAGGTGTCTTCCTCCTGCAACATCAGACCGGGGTGCAGATGTAGCAGGAAATAAGATGCCACAACTCAGTACTAGATAATGGGTGGCCCTCCACATCTGTGGATTCCACATTTGCACATTCAACTAATCAAGGACTGAAAATATGAAGGGGTTAGCAAAATGTGACTCATACACACAAGGGAATATTATTCAGCTTTAAAAAGGAAGGAAATTTGACAGATGCTAAAACATGCATGGACATTACGCTAAGTGAAATAAGCTGCTCACAAAAAGACGAATACTCTATGGTTCCACTTACATGGCTTATCTAAAGAAATCAAAACCGTAGAGACAGAAAGTAGAAGTGGTTGGTGGGGCTGTGGGTAGGGCAATGGGGAGCTAGTGTTAAACAGTGACAGTCTCTGGTTTGCAAGATGAAAAGGGTTCTGGAGATTGACTTCACCCCATTGCGAACATACTTAATACCACCGAGCTGTGCACTTAAAAATGGTCAAGATGGTAAATTTCATGGTACGTGTATTTTACCACAATGGAAAAAAAATATGCATTCACAAGACACAGCTCAAGAAAACCTCAATGAGGGAAAGTGGCACAGCACAAACAGACAAGGCAAATTCCTCCCCAATGTCACAAGCCCTGTGACACTGCTCTGAGCCGGCTCCTGGGCAGTCAGTCCCTGCAGGCGTCAGCACTGACCCCTGTCCTCTGAGGAGCCCCCTCCCTTAGGCCTGGTATTCGGAAGCAGGGCGTGGCCTTCAAGAGCACGGGCTCTGGGGCCAGGGCTGGGGGTCTCCCTGGGCACAGGGACCTCGTCAGGCCCGAACGTCTTTGATCTTCAGCTTCCCTCAGGGCAGGGCTCTTAGCACTGGCCCGATGCATGAAGTGAGAGCTGCCAGGCACACAGCTGTCGCAGATATACCTCACCTGGACATCATACAGGAACTGAAAACGGCTTCTCTTATTTGCAGCTTCTCTCACAGCTTGAGCCAACTCCAGCGACCCTTTTCCACCAACTGACCAATGATAGCAGGGGACCGCGTCAAAGGCACCGGCGCGCTTCGCCAGCTCGCACACCAAGTCAATCTCGGCACGGGTGTCAGTCCTGGTGATGAAAATGTTTGTGGTTTTGCATCTGTGTTCACTTAGGGATGTTTTTACAGAAAGACTAACCATTTACACAGAACCTTGCTCCCTAACACTGAATGTATTTTAAACATCAAAAGTGGTCACATCATGTTTAAATAAATCAGACTTAAAGAAAAGCATGGGGAAAAAAAATCCCCTCTAACATGACTCAAACATTTCAAGTTGTTAAAGGTTTTTATCGAGAAAATTCCATAATATCTCCCTTTGATCATTTAGAGTCTTTCAGACAGAAATGCTCAGTGAAAAAAAAAAAAAGCTCAGGAAATGGTAATTCACTATATAAATTTCATTTTGCTAACAACATTTGGGAACACATATGTGAAAATGAAACCAAATGAGGGCCAGTGAGATGGCTCCGCGGCATAAGCGCCTGCCTGGCAAGCGCGAGGTCCTGAGTTTGACTCCCGGTACCCACATAAAAAGGAAAAAAGGGCCGGTGATATTGCTCAGTGGCACAAGCGCCTGCTGGTAAGTGCGAGGTCCTGAGTTCGACCCCCGGTACCCACATTAAAAAAAAAAAAAAAAAAAAAAACAGAAACCAAATGAGACCAAACAAATGGAAAGAGCCAAGTATTTCTGTCTACTTTTAGATGAATCAGACGAAGAACAAAGACCCTCAGACACAATTATCGTTCACAGGTGGCCCCCAAGGTGACCACCCTTCGAGAAGGAGGACTGACTCACTTGAAGACATTCAGCGCCACCACCACCGGCACCCCGAAGAGCTGGGCGATCTGGATTTGCTTCTGCAGGTTACAGCAGCCGTCGGCCACCAGCTGGATGTTCTGTAAGGAAACCAGACCCCCATGTTGCACTTTCCACCCCCACCTGCCCAACTAAACTGGCCTCGCCACACCAGCAGGTCGTGCCTACACCATCCCTCACTTTATTGTCCTAGAAGCTTTTAAAGACTCAAAGTCAGTTCTTCCCTCTAAGAAAGATGGCTGCAAGAAGGAGGTTGTGCATTTTCACAGTAATTTCTAAAATTATACTGGGTCGAATGACATATTTGGGTCATGAGCCTGGCAACAATTTCTGCTGAGGACTGGCTGACAGGACATGAGCAGCGTGCCCACAATGCAGGCTGAGGGACAAAAGGCACAAGGCCCCAGGATAGCAAGGAGCCTTGTCCAGCTACTTCCGGCCTAAATCCCTGGTGCCACCTGTAGGAACTAAGAGGTACTGCTACCAGAAAATTAGTCTATAGGAGCACCACAAAACCAACTGCCGGTCTTCCAAAAGCCAGTTTTTTCCACACCAAAAGACATGGGTATATGCTGCACATTTATTTCTGTCCTGGAGACCTTCATTTCTGATGGCTCAGATGTATGTCCTGAGAGTAAAGAATAGCCGATTCACCTACATCAATCTTTTCTTGAGATCTGAGAGTTAATTGAATGATTTTTATCCCTTTTACCCACCTATTTTCTCTTGGATTTTTAGAAAAGCCCATTTATTTTTCTTTTTCATTTGTTATACAGGGGATTGAACCCAGGGCCTTTGAACTGAGCTGTATTCCCAGTCCTTTTATAATTTTTAGTTTTGAAACAGGGTCTCACTAAGGCTGGACTTGAACTTGAGATCTTTCTGCCTCAGCATCCCAGAGTGCTGAGATTACAGGCATATGCCACCACACCCAGCTTGAAAAACACATTTCTTTTTTTTTTTTCAGTTTATTTATTTATTTTTTTTAAAGACAACAAGTAAACATTCTTATGTTTTAACAAACTCAAGCATTAGAGAATGTACAAATATCTTTTGGAGAAAAATATTACTCAGTATAAAATTAAGCCACGTAAAAGCTAGGTAAAAATAGAAGACTAAGGAATGGAATAGTCACAGTGAAATTGCATTTTCATACTAGGGAGACAATATGATGTTTACAAAGGTGCATCTGGTTTATTTCGCTTGTGAGTATTTTCTCGAGTTGCATCCATTTACCTATAAAAGTTTCCAGTTTATCTTTCTTTATGGCTGAGTAGTACTCCATTGTGTAGAAATACCACATCTTTTTTATCCATTCCTCGGTTAATGGGCATTTGGGTTGTTTCCACGATCTAGCTATTACAAATTGTGTTGCTATAAACATGGGTGCACATATATCTCTGTGGTACGATGTGAAAAACACATTTCTAAAGGCCACTGGTGGAAGGTACATTCACTGATTGTCAACTGGAACCCAGTATAAGCTGGATTTGAATGGTTCCTCACATAAATATCTAAATAAGCCCTCTTACCTCTTCTGTATATTCTTTCTTTAGAGGGACACCAGCAGTTACCTGAAATAAAAAGAGGCAAAAATTAAGAATAATCTCATAAAAATGCTTACTCTAAAGGATGAAGTTCACAAATCATGGTCACTTTTTGGGAAGCTGGTCCTACCTTTAAAAAACAGCCGGCAGTGTTGGCTGCGGGTTTAAACATAAAGTTTTGTGAGAAGCCTCTAAAAACACCCCTGCCTGCGTTCCCCACACCAACGAAATCAGGCTTGCTGAGTGTGATTCTAATCTGACCCAATGTTGAGAATCTTCTTGTTGTTGCCCATTCTAACATAAAGTGAAACCAAAAATGTTTATTAATATCAGATTTATACAGAGTGCACTGTTATTCTAAATTATCATAAAGTAATTGCCATTACTTTTTTTTGGCCTAGTTTTTCATGATACCCTACGTGGTTGGGATGGTAGTTTAAAGATGAAGAAACTGAGGACTCTGAGAACTCTAATGAAGCCCCCATTTGGCTCTCTCTGTGAGGCAGATGAGAGGCAGGGTGTGAATCCAAGCAGTTCTGAAAGCCCAACTGAGTACCTATCCACCGTTCCCCACTGCTTTGGTCAATAGCGTGCTGCTGGTTTTTGTGAGAAACACTAGAGAACACTTTGATTTACATAGGACAGCAATGACTTTCTTCCCTCAGTCAAGAAGCCTTGAAAATATTAGAAATCCTACAAAAAGAAATTACCTCTGTGATAGAAAAAAAAATTTTTTAACGATGTATAGGAACTTAAGCAGGAAGAATAACATATAATCAAATACCAAAAAGTAGAGAAGATCTACAAGCCAAAAGGTGGTTCCTTAGAAGACTAACAAAATTGGTAAATTCCTGATGAGATTTTAAAAAATGAAACAGATTACAAATATATGTGACGATAAAGCTTTAGGCAAAAATGAAGTGCTTGAGAGTCTGGTAGTAGCAGTAGTTTAGGATTTAGAACATTTCCCCCTTTCATTAAAAATCAGTGCTGCACGGTAGACAGAGAACGGGGTTTAAATCTAATACCTGGCTCTCTGCTGGCCTGGTGCTGTTGCCTACGGTTCCCTAAACCCATCAGACCTTAGCTTACTCATCTGTCAAATGAGATAAAAATACAGTCTGCCTCTCTCAGGATGAAGACTTGCTACGATGATCCAGCAGAGCACATCCCAATGTTCCAGGTGGTAGTCTGCTGTCTTTACTATGTGCAGTCATTGATTAAATGACTTTTATGCACACAGTGTATTAATGAAGAGGTTGGGTTTGGGATTTTATCTTACATATCAATATTACAATGATAAAGAAACTTCAGGGCTGGTGAGATGGCTCAGTGGCGTAAGCACCTGCCTGGCAAGTGCAAGGGCCCGAGTTCGACTCCCGGAACCCACATACGAAAAAAGGGCCAGTGATATCACTCAGCGGCACGGGCACCTGCTGGCACGCAAGGTCCTGAGGTCGACCCCAGGTGCCCACACACACAAAAAAAAGAAACTTCAAATTATTTTATTTCAATGTGATTAATCAATATAAAATTTCTTTTTTTTCCCCTACTTGGGAACTCCTACCTAAAATAGGAAAACAAACAAACAAAAAAAACAAACCAAACTTCCACACACAACTTTTTGTCTGTAGATTTTGCACATATTAAGATAAGTGAGAATTAAAAGTCTTCAAAATTTTTCAATTAAATCTTTTCCAGGGAGAGCTCACATAGAGGCAACCCAGCACTATAAGAGAGTCACGAGGTGAAGCAATAATAAACAGAAACAGAAGGAAAGTGGTTTTAGGTGAAATCTGATAAGCTGTAACATCAGTGAACCAAAAAAACTATCAGTACAAAAAATGCAGAGCTCCAGCATCAAAGGCATCACTGATCCTCGTGTTCTTCGGTTAGGAACAAGAGCCTCCTTTTTCCCATTACCATGTGGTTTTCGAACCCTGGCCTGAGTACCAGGAATGGATCTTAAGACTAAAAGATTACAGGATGCTCCTCTGCAAATGCGGCTTAGAAGTCACATGGCGGGTGTTGCTGCTTTCCTTAGGCACTCCAAGTGTCCTAAAGTGGCGATTTGTGAAAACACATTACAGAAAGAAGACATTCCAGGAAACCAGAGCTGTTAGGCATGAATGGTTTAAATACTAAATTGTTTTTATCTCTTTTGGTACTCGGAAGGAAGTGTGGGACTTACACTTGGTCCGCCTCCGTGCATCTTCAGAGCTCGAACAGTAGCCACCAGCACCACCACGTTGGGCACCAGGCCGGAAGCTCGGCACTTGATATTGAAGAATTTCTCCATCCCAATGTCGGCCCCAAAGCCAGCTTCGGTCACTGTGGGGAAACAAGTGGAAATTTGCTATCACCTTCTAAAAATAACCACAGGTTGTAGCAATTGTTAGTGAAGATTAGTAATGATTCAAGCTCAAAGGACAGCTTAAATTCCTCACCACGTCTGGTGACACAGCCATTGCATGTCCATAGTGCAAAGGTACTGTGACTCTCCCACTGCCACGGAGAATGCCCTACTGCATTATAAGACCTCTCTACCCTTGTTCACAAGGCCAGGCCTAAAGGAGTCACTGCTAAAGCCAAGATGTTTCCTTTAGTACTGTAACTCAAAAGAAATTCTTTTTTTTTTTGTGGGTACCGGGGGTCGATCTCAGGACCTTGCGCACCAGCAGGCGCCCGTGCCACTGAGCGATATCACCGGCCCTTTTTTTGTATGTGGGTTCCAGGAGTCGAACTCGGGCCCTCGCGCTTGCCAGGCAGGTGCTTACACCGCTGAGCCATCTCACCAGCCCCGAAACAAAATCTTTCTTAACACGGATGTGATTTTCAACTTTGTAATCAGGTTTCAAATTGTATCAAAGGACAATGATAGCACGATTAGATGTAAGATTCCTTCTTACTCTTTATGATAGATTCAGAATCATTATTTCAGTGCCACCTGGTCATTTCTGTTGATTAACAAAAGTTCAAGTTAGTTGTGTGGCTGAAGGCTGTTGATGATGAGATTGGATGCAGAATCTCTGAGGACACTCATTTCTAGGTACCCCATCCCCTCAGTCACTGAAATGTTACTGTGGCACGTGTGGAGGAGGTAGACAGAATAGCACCACTGGTTCCCTAGACAGTGCTAGCCAGTGTGTCAGGAGCCTCTTCTTCACACCCAAAGGACAGCTCTAGGGCCTTGGACCATGGACCAGGGGCAGAAGCACCTGGAAGCTTTCCAGGAACACGGAATCTGGGGTCCCCATGAGACCTACTGAGTCTGAATCAGCATTTTAATAAGACCCCTAGGTGTGACGAATGTCCATAACAATTTGGGAAACACAATACTCTAGGAAAGGAATACTACTGATGTAATAAAACATAAATATTTATGGAATACGATACTGGCAGTACAAGCAAGGTCTAATTTATGGTAGAGATAGGAATTGGCAGTAAAAATATTTACTATGGTATAAATCAAACCATTTAAAATGTGAACGAACAAAGAAGATATTTATCCCTAGCATTTAATGAATACGGATCTTAACAAGAATTAAAGGAAAAATAGCATTTCACATATAATTTCAAACTCTAGATACAGCTGATTCTTTATTGTTTCCTTTTGGTACTTCACGTGTCTATATAATTTTCATAGAATAGACAGGATTTTTCGGTCTCTTCCATTACTTTAAAATTATCTTTAAATTTTCAGTGGCAGCTTATAATTTTGTTAAGTTAATTTAGCAAGATTTACAAAATTGTTCCCCCATTATTGAACATTTGAGTTGTTTCCAGTATAAACAATGCACAATTGAAAATATCTGTGCATATGAGCTTTAATCTCCTTCAAAGCAAATTCCTGGAATAAATTCTTTTTTTTTTTTTTTTTTGTGGGTACCAGGGGTCCACCTCAGGACCTCGCGCACCAGGAGGCGCCCATGCCACTGAGTGATATCACCAGCCCTTTTTTCCTATGTGGGTTGCAGGAGTTGAACTCGGGCCCTCGTGTTTGCCAGGCAGGCGCTTATGCCGCTGAGCCATCTCACCGGTCCCTGGAATAAACTCTTGAGGGTGAGTTTACGAGGCCAGAGGATATAAAACACTCTTATGTCCACTGATATCTTTTGACAAATTATAAGATATTTCTTTAAAACATATTCAATTTGGAAGAATGTAGCTTTAAAGCCATTTCATCCTTCATTATATTTTCTTTAAAGAAACTTATAGCAGAACAATATGGAGAAGTAAAAGATGCTTCTTTTTATACAGCATTTGGGACAATTCTCATGATTGTACTGACAGTGGTCAAAACTACAGAAGTAACAGTCTGTACCTCAGTGGTACCTCTGGAAGAGCAAACGTGAACTTTATCACGTTGGCGGCATTGTGGACACTAGAAGAGGAAGTAATCAGGTGGCTTTGCCAAAGGTCAGTATAGAGTGGGCTCCCAGCACAGACAGACGGGTTCTGGGTGACCTCGATGGGGGTGGGGGTGGGGTTGCACAAGATGCCCTTGCAGGCTGTTTCACAGATGGGATCCTGAGTCGGCCCCAGCTGGTGACTCTGGTGAGCTGTTGAACCCATCTGAGTCTCCATGTCCTCATCTGACTCACTGGGAAGATGAAATGAGATAACCAGTGAAGTACCACGTCACTGTCTGCTGGTGCCCAGTGAGCCCTTACAAAGATTAGTACCATCATTAGTACCAGCAGTACAATTGTCCCACTTGCTAGAAATCAGATTTAATTCTTAAGCATCAGTTGAATTCTGCAGTATCCAGGCACTTTTCTCGTTGGAGAGCCCAGTCTTGGGGTCGCCACCTTCCAGAAGCCCTGGGAAGAGGGGGAAAGATCATCTCTATTCAACTAGAGAGCACCGCAGGGCCGAGAAGGAGGGCTGGAGTCTGCCTGGGAGTGTGGGGGAGGTAATGAGGCTCTGTGAGACAGAGAGGATGCTCCGAAGCACAGAAGTGAGGAGGTGGGAGCTAGGGAGGCAGAGGTAATAGGCAGAGCGGGAGAGAGGAAAGAAGAGATTCACAGGTAAAGCTTAGAGCAAGAGCAGAAATGGACTTGTCAGGAAGAAGAGGAAGGATCTGTCAGGACTGGGGAAGCTGTTATTTCCACCAACAGGTCTCTGATTGGTACTAAGGAACAGGGTTCAAGGAGCCAAAGCTTTATTTAATAATTTTATTTATTTAATAATGTTGTCCTACAGCTGGAGGTAGAGTTGTCCCCGTTTACCCACTGAGAGCTTCCCGGAGCCTTTCCAGTTGGATGAGGGTTTACATGAACGGCTCCTGTTAGACTGTAAGCCCCAGGAGGACAGGGACCGCTTCTGCAAGGTTATTAGCAAGGTACGTGGAAGGCAATGGGTGAAGGTACAAATACTTCCAAGTCACATAAAAGACAGTGGTAAAATAGCAAGTTCTGACACACTGGGTCACAAATATATATGAATAACACATTTCATTTGTTGTCCTTTCATCCCCTTGAAAAGCCGAAGGCGCAAATTCTCTTGAGAAACCTAGTTCATTTCTTCTTCACCTCTCACACGTGATCAGTGCGCTCTCCTATCTCTGAAGGCTTCCTACTACCTAGAGGGAAAAATCCAGGCGTCTTCACAGAAAACGTACAGCCACATCGTGTAAACCTCAAGCACACATCTCTACCTTCATCTCCTACCACAACCTTTGCCTCAAATTTCATTCTTTAGGACCCACTGTGTTACCATCTCCACTCTCTCCTCCCACTGGGAACATTCTCTCTCTTCTCTGATTCTTTAACCCACTGTTCAAACCCCAGTTCTGAGTCCAATTCCTGGAAGCAGTCCTGATACTCTCAGGCAGAGCTAGCTACCCTTCCTGTCCCTTAAGTCCCTTCTCCTCCTCCCCTTCCTGCCTTCCTGTCCTCCTGCCCCTGTGTTTCTCCAACATCTCCAATCCTGCCTGTCCTCCTGGCCTCCTAGCCTCAGGTTTGCTTGGTCCCCAGACCACCTTTCTCAGTGCACACAGCATCCTGCTTAGACTGGAATCCCACTTCGACTGGGAGGGCAGGAAGCACACCTGGTTTACCTTTGTCCCTCCAGTACCTAACACAGTCCTGGGCACATATAAATTCATGAATTAACACAGGGGAACTTGGGAGCAAAGGCTAACAATTCAATAGAGACAGAAACATAAAATAAAATTAAATAGAATTGGGCCGGTGAGATGGCTCAGCAGTGTAAGTGCCTGCCTGGCAAGCGCGAGGTCCTGAGGTTGACCCCCGGTACCCACAAAAAATAAATAAATAAATAAATAGAATTAAAAACACATTTTTAGCCCTATCATACTCCTCTTTTTAAATTACAATACTCAAATAATTTTAATAAAAGGTATAATGCCATATCTCATGATGTACCCATCTCAAATGTCAACATAGGCTAGCTAAGGTTAATTTACTGTTTTAAGAGACAAACAAACAACAGAAAAAGTGGTCACGAAGAGAACTTCACTTAAGGGAAGGGAACAGGATGTGGTTATAAAGGTCCAGGGATTCTATATGCCAAATGTAAAGGAAATATGGGGGCAAATCATGTGTAGAAAACAGAAGAAAGTGCCAAATTCTCATACTTTGAAAGCTGTTCTGAAACAGTGCATGTAATCACTTTTATCTTATTTTCAAATATCAGGCCGCCAAGGAAAACATGCTAGAAAAGGGAGGCTGATGTGTAGTCTGTATTTATAAAAGAAAGAACAACTTTAATGAGGCCTCGCCAATAACGATGAGCTGGAAACAGACACGGTGCAGTTCTGTGGATCTGTGCCTGATATCCCAGGGACAGTGGCATGAAGACCCGCCATGGGAGATGGACACAGGACACTGTCACTGCCAGGTCCCATTTTCTAGGAACTTCCTTTGCCAACACATAAAATCTCTAAGTTCAGCTTTCCTTGTGACCTGAAATAAACAACTGGTTCTCTTGTCATATTTGCTGCTCTGAATAAATTTTAAGAGATACAGACTAACGAATTATGTAATGTCAAATTTAATACAGACTTGTTTTTGAATCATGTGGCAAGTCCATGTACTTATGATTTAGCTTTCCTGAAAAGCATGTGATGTAGACTCCTTTAATAAGACTTGCAATAAAATGTTTGCACAAGCCACAACAATTATTTGTCTTGGCAATCTCTATTCTTTCTGTTACAGCTATTCAGCTTACAACATGAATGAAAACAGGAAGTGCTGACTGATTCTTACTGTGAAAGCACAGAAGTCATTAGACAGTGATTCTGTAGCATGGGTGATTTAGACTTCAAAACCCAAAATCAGCCCAGAAAAGAAGGGTCAGGGGGTCTGAGCTGGGAAAGGACCATCCACGTGGACAAATCCTGTTAGCAACCTGCACAGGAAATGGAGCTCTGGGTACAAAGGACCGCGAAAAACAGGCACCTGACTGTCCCTGATGACCCATCAGGGCACCCAGACTTCTGTGTAAAAATTAAACAGAAACAAGGACAGTGACAATCATAAAAACGCTACACCACAAAAATACTACTGCCAGGCACACATGATATCTGGGAAATTCTTTAACGTGGGAAAGAGGTGGTTTACAAATGTTAAATTATTTTACCACCTCCTTGACCTACTGTGCACATATAAGAAGGTCAGTGACAGTCAGTGCTCAGGCTTTAAAGCTGTCACCATCTGCAAACTTAAAAAGAGAAGTAGGAATACCATCCCTTCATAGAGATGCCTTTTACAATATGAGTTCATAAAATTCCAAAACTATTCCAGAACTTTAGGGACAATGTGCCATGACCTCCTTCTGGCTCCGAAGCCCCAGACAAGTCACCTTCTTGAGAAGGGACCTGCAGCCCATGGTGGAGTCCAGGGCCCTCTGCTGCTGGGGGCAGAGTCCTCTACTGTGTGACACATGCTGCCACCTGACATTCTACTGCGAAGCACCCTTCATTAAAACACATGCATCATGGAACTTAGAAACGACCTCCACGTCTTCTCGTTTGACAGTTACTGAACCTCTACTCCCCCACCCGGCATGTGAGCGGTCATCTGTGTGCCCATATCTTCATTAGTAAGGAACCGAGCCGCCAAGACATTTTCAACACATTAAAGGTCAGAAAGTTTAATTACCTAATGAAAAAGCAACATGGTTGTAACCTTTCCTTTTTCATTTTTTTCTTTCCTTTGGTACTTTGAATAATCCCCTTTGGTACTTCACAATTTTTATTCAATTACCTGTATGCAGGTAAATCTGAATGGATTTCTGTTTCATGTTTACTCCTTGATGTTCTCAATAGTGCCTTTACTAAACCTGTTTCTATGGGACAACAGACAGTGATGGTGGTTCAGTTGTTCTTGGCCAGAGGTCATTTTGGCCCTACCACTGTCCAGGATATTTAGCGATATCTGGAGACAGTGGTGGTTGTCATTGGCATCTAGTAGGGATTCTGCTAAATGTCCTAGCATGCACAGGACAGCCAAGCTCCCTCCCCTGCTTCCAAAAGACAGGTGATCAGAGCCAAAGCCAAGGCAGCCTGCTGTGTCAAGCTTCCTGCACACTCTTATCACAAATGCATTAGATGCCAGACTAACAGATGGCACAAGCTTGCCGTCTTACGTTAATAACCGTGAACTCCATATACGATGAGATTCTGAAACATGAATTATGCCAGTAACAATTCTGATCAGCACGGTTTTGAGGGGCTGTGTCAACAGTGGCTCCAGTACTACTTGGCAGTTTCTGGCAATGAAAAACAGTGACTTAAACCCAGAAGGAAGAACGGAAGGATTGGGAGAAAATCCTCAGTAAAGGACAGCACAGGTGATGGCTGCCGTCAGTCTTAAAAATTTATATGATGGGGGAAAGGCTACTCTAAGAAAGTGAGGCGCAGGGAGAAGGGCAGATGGTATTTATTAAGCATTTTCTATGTGGTAGGCAATGCACCTGGCGCACTCTGTCATTTCACCCTTCAGTACTCGGGAGGCATCTCCTTCCTCTGCTTATAGCTTAAACTAAGGTACGGAAAGTTAAAAAAAAATATCCCCACAATTACACAGCTATTATGTTGGGCTGGAGCCAAGGCCCAACGTGACCCATCTCCGTCAGCGTCCCTACTCTACACTGCCTTGTCAATCCATCAACCAATCACAAAGCACATCTCCAGCTGAACTGCTTGGTCAGCTTCACTTTCGGTTCTTAACACCTTGTACCTCGACAGGCTGAAAGCCTAAAAAAGTATTTCTACACTACTTTCCTGAACTGAGAGTGTCTCCAGACTTGTTTTCTAGTTGCGGTAATGCTCTGCTGTGAGTACAGAAGTGTGCAATCTGGAGTTTTCTCCTTTATGACATTCTTTCCTTCTTCCTTTACTGAATTCAGAAGCTCCATCCAGCTCTCTCTTACAAGTCGCTCAAGGACTATTAATCACTTCCTCTCCTACTCTGGGGTCTGTGTCAATGGTGATGAGCCCAGGGCAGCCACAGGGAGGATTCTGACAAAGAAAGCCCCCAGAGGGCGGAATGCGTAGGATCAGGTCCACCTGGACTTGTTACCCAAGCCCAGGCAGAAAGAGGCCATGCAGTGAGAGAACAGTCACTGTGAGGCGGCCTCCTGAACTCCCGAGGCTCTCCTGGGGCTGAGAGGCATCTATCCAGCAGTTCACAGCTGAGCTGTCAGACCCCAGGGCTTGCCTCCCTCCCCACCAGGCACCAGCTCCCACACCTGGTTGGAAAAATGAGTGGCTCCAACCCTCTAGCCTGGATTTCCTTTCCCAAAATGCACTTTCTATTACCAGCATACGCACGTGCTGGGGGAAAAAATGCAACAATCACTTTTACTCTGAAATTCTCATTTTTTGCTTTTCCATTGGGGGAAACCCTCCTTGGACTCAATTTCACTGAGGCACTGAGATAATTTTCCATGAGTTTCTGGCTACCTGAAATACCCACATGTTGTCACCAGAATTGCAAATTGAATTTCCACCTTGTTATGTCAGTAAGGGGTCCTTTATTCCGTGAATATTCCGAAGACAAAAGAAACGAGAACTGACAGATTTCCTAGCCACTTTATAATGGTAATAATTTTTTCTCTCTATGGTACATGCAACAAATGTATATATATCAAGTTATACAACATACTACGTTCTCTATTACTTTTGGACATGAACTTTAATTTATGGACTGTTAGAAGTCTCGCAGAAGAACTATCTCTAACCAGCTTGGCTCAAAATGGGCTGAAATAAGAAATAAATCTGCACAGGGCAGATTTGGCCAACTTAATCCTCAAAAAGATTTTTTGCAGGCAGAAGGGGAAATAAAACTGTAGCTTTCATTCAGCCAACACTGCTTTCTCACAACAAATCAGAAAGAAAAGTAAAACCTCCTACAGGAAAGAGCAAGGTTTGTGAGGGCTAGGATTCATTCTGAAGTACTCTGGGCTGTAATTTCTGAACAATGCTAAAGGAAATGGACACCACTCTTTGCACTGTCCTTTTCTGGCCTATGTAAACATGTCCATTTAGCCGCAGCTGTCTGCAGATAAACTCAGGAAGACTGGAGTTCAAAGTCACAGAAGCAC
This sequence comes from Erethizon dorsatum, assembly GCA_028451465.1. Lineage (NCBI taxonomy): Eukaryota > Metazoa > Chordata > Mammalia > Rodentia > Erethizontidae > Erethizon > Erethizon dorsatum. The sequence continues at coordinate 131,670,066 of CM051823.1, read as the reverse complement.
ATGAATTCTGAACTTGGGCTCAAAGTGGGCTAGCTTTGAGGACTTTAATTATTTTTTTCAGTGGCTAGAAGGAGACTAAGAAAACCACGATGAATCATTAAATTAACCACAGCGGAAGCTTGGAATTATTACTACAGCTTAAAAAAAATTGAACTTGATTTAGAACATATTAACTTTGAAGATCTATGTCATTTTAAATCTATCAAAGTCTACTAGAAATTAAATCTTTTCTGCTCTTTATGGTTTGTCTAATCTAACATCCTCTTTGGTTTTATTAAGTGTATTAGGGTTACATTTCCATCGAGTACACAGAATCAACTGGACACATATTGTGGAGACCTACGGGAAGAAGAAACCAGTCAACTCCAGCATTAACACCGGCATATGCCTCTCCTCCCTCCTTCCCATTAGGTGATGGCCACTTTTATACAGATTAGGAGAGTAGAGAGTGTGCAAAGTTACTGGGGATGTATCTGGGGAAGGAAAAGAGAACATGAGCCAAGTATACAAAGGATCAGATACAAGTGGAACCAGGTTTGGACATATGTGAAGAAAAACTTTGAAAACAGCAATAATGCCACTTCAATGTGTTTGGGTGTCGAGACCCAGAACTTCCTCCCTCCAGACAGTTAATTGGATACAGATACCGGTTCACTTGATTTGAAACCATCATTAATCATCTTGTTTTGTAAAATGATTTTGACTGAAGTGATTTTGAGAAAAAAATGCTTAGACAAAAATTAAATTACACATGTTATTTTTACCTCCTAACTGCATTTTAAAAACTCAACTGAATTAAATTCCAGAGTCCATTACCCAAATAGTTGCCATCTTCTTGAAAGGAACACAGTGTTTGTACAATGCCAGGCTGACCAGGGCTTGAACTGCTCAGTGGTGAGCAGTGGCTGCAGGCCTGGGATTTTGGAGGACCACAGGGGCAGAGCGGTTGTCCTGCTGCTTCTAGGAAGTAGACACTAGGAAGCTTGAAACAGGCTTGGCTACTAACATGCCTCCATCTTACACAACGTAAAGATGACACAGAGCACTTTTTCTTGAGCCATTTATGAAAACACGCCCCAGGAGGAAAATGGTGTGTCAGGAGGAAAATGGTGTGTCAAGAGGAAAAAAGACTTCATCTTTAGCTTCTCAGGAAGAGAAAAGTATAAAAAATGGCAATAACTTTTTCAGAGACCATTAATGCAATACAGCAAGAGAAACCGGTTATTTGAATTTAAAGACAAAATAAATATATCAGCATTCCTGGTGTGTCTTCCACAATTTCTAGGTTAAGGAGAAATGAAGACAGAAGAAAAATATTGTAGGCTTGAAATCTGTAAGACTGCACAAAGTACTGACTCAGACGAGTAGGCAGAGCGCAGACTTTTGAGGTAGAGACCACTTCACGTGTCTTTTTATCAATTTATTGACTTGCAACAAGTTTAAAAAATACAAAAGAAACAGGATAGAAGATATTGGAATACACCATCCACACATAATAAGTAAAAGAGTACTGTTTCATAAGATTTCGTTGTGGTTCTTACATACACAGGGTCATGATATAAAATGTGCCTCCAGCTCTGGATTTCAAATTTCTCTGTCCTGAGAGTCTAGCACAGACCCTACCTCTGGTGATTTCTTATCTAGGAAGGGAAGAGCTGGTTTTGCAGCATGTTTGTCCTGCCAGTTTGTCACGAGCCAATCCCTGTGATGGCTACTGAGTCCTGGCCCCATCCTCTGCAGGGCTGCTGCCCACGGCACAGGCAGCTCCCAGGAAGCACTGGTCTCAGTGTCACCGGCCACAGAATTTATTTTTAGGGTCACAAAGCCCAGTCACAGCCGGAAGGATGAAGAGAAACCTCTTCCACATCAGAGAGCTGATGCAATGCTGTTCTCCCCGATTCTCTGACCCATTCATTCTCCCTGACTTGGCGTTGGGCAGGAAAAATGACACATGAAAAGAAACGAAGCAGAGTGAATCTGCAGGAGAAGCTTGATTTGATTTGCCCATTTCCTTTACTTTGTGGGATACATTGGGAAATTGTTCTTTACAGCGACAGACAGCCTTGTGGGGGGCTTACTGTGAGCAATGACCTGCCCTTACAGGAGCTAGTCTGTGGCATCACTGCCCTGGGAGGAACACGGATCATGTCCTGGGTGAGGATAAAGGAAAGCACCTCAGGGTGCCTAGGGTACCTGGCTGGAGACACGCACAGAGCTGATCCCAGAGCCCAGGTCAGATCAGTCCAGGTCAGGAGGGTTTTGGAGCCCCCTCCTGCCACTGAAGCTCCTCAGGGGATGGGCTTGGGATTTAGTGTTCCATCCTCGAAGGGGCCGTGGGAGTGGAGATGGCTACCACTGTGCCAAGAAATGAGGCCACCTCAGGGAGGGGCAGATGAAAACAGCACACCTTTCGAGATGCTCGCAAAGATGAAGAGGGTCCCTGGTTGCCTTGGGCTCCCCTCAGCCTCCTCTGACCTCCGTTGTGGACTCTACAATCAGAGGACAGTGACCCACATTGGCTCTCGGGGGGCCCTCAGGCAAATGTCTGCCTTGGGATGTGACACCCAGGTTCCATGACATATGTCTCTGGTCTCCAATCCAGGGACCAGGGCTGAGGCACAGAATTCCAGAAAACAGAGTAAAAGGAAGAGATGATGGGGAGAGATGAAGAGCTGGGTATGGAGGCATATGCTTGCATTCCTAGCATCCTGGGAGGCTGAGGCAGGAGGATCTCAAATTCAAGCCCAGTTTGGGCAACTTAGCAAGAGCCTGACTCAAAATGTAAAAAATAAAAATAAAAAAGGCCCGCAACATAGGTCAGTGCAAAGGCCCTGGGTTCAATTCGCATTACCAAAACAAAGACCTACAAACACACACCAAAGGTTGGAGATGTGATTTCTCTACTGCTGCTCTGGTTCACCTTAAGAATGGAGCAGAGACGTGACTCGAAGGGGTTGTTGGTTGAACAAAGTCTCCCAACTGAACCCATTGCAGCAGCTCTTTCCTACCAGACTGGTGTAGCCTGTCCACTTTCGGGGTAGAGGCAGAACAACCTGCCTTATCTTGCTTTTCCTGTGTCCTTCCAGACTTCTGACACAAGCACTGGGGTGGGACAAGCGCCCCGCCTGTCCTGGAGGTCTGGATTCTTAAAGCACTGGGGTTACCAGGACCTGGGAGGGCACTGTGGAGAGCCTGGTGGTTCATGTTTACACTTGTTAGAAACTCCCACCACAGAGAACAGCGAACAGCCTTGGAAGGAATCATGAATACACTTTTTCTTTGGGTTACTCCCCAAGTAACCTTTGTTCATAAAATTAGTATATTATCAGAAATATATTACTAGTGATGGATCATTGGGAAATTCAACCTAAGGAAGAAACCAGATCGGCGCTGGTGAGATAGCTCAGCGGCATAAGCGCCTGCCTGTCAAGCGCAAGGTCCTGAGGTCGACTCCCAGAACCCACATAAAAAAAAAAAAAAAAAAAAAAGAAACTAGACCCATTTTCACTGTCTTCATCTATGTTCCCGGTGCACTCTCTGCTGACAGAGGAATGATGCTCCAAGCTGTCCAGGTAGCATATTTCACAGGGAAATGGAAACAAAGACTCAGGAATAATCCTCATGTCTCCATCCTCCCATCTCGACTCCATTCCTAAGTCCAGAAGGAGTTGGGACTCAAGTATGTTATAATCTCATTTTGTGTAAAAAAAAGAATATTTGCCACCTCTCTCTCCTCCCCCATCTTGGGTAACCCCAGCCTGGTCTTCCATCCTTATGTAGGAGAAGTGAGTTTGATTGGGGGACGCAGCTGATAAAAGCATGTCTGTCTGTACTGTACAGGAAAATAGTAAGTGCATACGAAGATTTTATTATTATCCTGGCAAAAGGTACGCATTTAAAACAGAGTTTCATAATGGCTATTGGGCTCGGAAAATTTCTAAAGAAGGTTTTTGAAGAGCAGTTTAGGGCTGTCCCTAGCAAAGCCAGCTCTACCTATGTTTCATCGTCAACGTAACAGATGCCATCCAGGAAAGACAATTTTACATCTCGATCTTTGTAATTAACTGAATGTGGAGCATTTCCCCATGTCATTAACATTGTTAAAAATAATACTTTATCATACAGTATCCCACTTTGAGTCATGGTTTATAACTTTTGGACGTGTCCTACACCTTTCCAAAAGCAATCTCTGAGGTACATGGGAGTGGAAGGGTGCTGGTCGTGGCTGATGATGAAGACAACCTGGTCACGTGGGTAGAGGGGAGTCGGATGTCTGCTCCTCTATTAACTCTCTGAACACCTGGCAGAAACTGTCCAAAGGAAGTGGAGATGGTGACGCAGATGACATGGGCATTAACACAATTCTGGGGCATATAAGAGGGAGACTACGTCGAATCACAAAATGTCTTATCCTCTCTCGCAGCTAGATATAGCTGTATGACCACGGTTAATAATGAAAAGTAAATAGAAATGTTGTATGTGATCAAGGAAGGTTCCTAAAAAGGAACTTCTTTTATATGAGAGAGGAAACAAAACTGCTATTACCTTTGCCTCACTTTTTTTCATGGTTCCTGCTATTTGTGGGAGAAGCTAATCCAATGGATTCATTTGTGAAAACAGAGCCAACTTAGAAACATTATAGCATTTTTCATCCCCATTTTTTCAGTTTGCACATTGCTTGAGCATTACGCAGTGTTTTCTTTCTCTGCACAGCATTAGCTCTGGGACTGAAGTCAAGGTTACATTTCTAATTTAGAAGAGATGTGAGATTTGCTCAAAGTTTTGCTGATGAAAGGGCTGAACTTTCAGATGCTCAACGTGGCCAGAGCTGCATGCTGAAGGTAACCAAGAGCCAGTGGATCATGAGCTCCAGACACCAAATTAAATCAAGACAGGGAAGCCAGTACATGTGTCCGTTTGGACGAGCGCAAGATAAATGTGTAGGATTCCAGAGGGTTTCCTGTTCATTTGACTTTAAAAACTGCTCTGACTCAATTCTGTCCCCTTTGCATGAGTATTTGCTAAACAAAGAATTGCTTTTTGGAGGCAAAAGAAACTTTATAGTTGTTTTAAATATTTTTAGAAGTTACATCATGAAATTGCTGCCAGTCCCTAAAAAGTATAAACAATCTATAGTCAACCAGAACATTCATGCAATTTTATAAAGCAAACAAACAAACAAAAAAACACTGAACAATATGGGGGGTGGTCCAAAGAAGTACATCTCCCTGTACTGAGATGGCTCATGTTTGAAGTCGAGAATGTTTGGGTATATACATGCCAGAACACAGGAAGCACATTTAAAAACTCATTAGAACGTAACTGAGCGTCTCAGTGCTGAATAAGGAGCTGTTAGTGGATGAATAAGGCACCTTCGTTGCTTTCCCGAAAGCAGGTAACACTGGAAACTCCTGAGGATGCTCACGGTGGACTCATTTCCCTACTCTGTGTGTGGAGAGAGAGTCTCACCCCTGCTCAGCAAGGGAAATGCAAGGCCGTGGACAGCTGTGTAGAAAGCCCACTGCAACTGTTAGAAGGTTGTGTAAAGCAACTGGACCACTAGACAGCACTGCTGTTACCAGATTTAGCTCTTAAAAAAGAAAAAAGACAAAGCATGGCATGGCTTCGCAGGCTTGTAATCCCAGCATGCTGGGGGGGCAGGAAGACCACGAGTTTGAGCTCAGCCTGGGCAACTTAGTGACCTGATCAGACTCTTTCTCAAAACAAACAAACAAACAAAGTGATTTGATCACATACTAATGCACAGCTGCCAATCTTGGCTAGAGCCTCTTTATCTCTCTTAAATTACAGACTTGTATTTGAACATTAACAAATTCTGCCATATGCTGCTTACTATCTTTTCTTCCCAGAGAATTTAAAAGCACAGAGTTGAGGTCTCCCATCCTCCTATGCCTGTCCAGCTGCCTCCCTTCTTCCCAAGTAACAACTCTTACAAATCTGGGGCTTCCCCTGATTGTGTTTTCATATTTTTTGTACATATGCACACGTGCACAAATACAGCATTGTGTAGCATGTTTTTTTTTTTTTTTTGTGGGTACCAGGGGGACGACCTCAGGACCTCGCGCGCCAACAGGCACCTGTGCCACTGAGCGATATCACCGGCCCCTTTTTCGTATGTGGGTTCCGGGAGTTGAACTCGGGCCCTCGCGCTTGCAAGGCAGGCGCTTACGCCGCTGAGTCATCTCACTGGCCCCTTGTGTAGCATGTTTTGAAAATGTACTAGATGTCACAGGTGGTCCCTGACTTCCAGTTTGACACAACTGTTCAACTTTGCAATGGTGTAAAAGCAATTTGCATTCACGAGAGACAGTACTCAGAACCTGGATCTTTTCCCAGGCCATGATTTGCATATCATCCTATTATGTAGTGGTGCTGGGCAGTGGCAGAAGAGCCACTGCTCCCTGTTAGCCCGCATTGCCACTCTGCAGCGTGCTGTGTTGCTAAGGATGTCCAGCAAGTTAGGTGTTTGAAATGCATTTCCACCCACAAGATTCTCAGCCTACAACGTGTTTTATCAGGACTGGTGAGGAGCATCCGAATACATAATTCCCCCAAGTGCTTCCCTGCCGCGTGTCTGAACTCTGGCTTTGTGGATGTCTCAGCAGTGGCACTACAGATTGTACAGCATGCATGCCCAGCGCTCAGGGAGTCCTTTCCTGCGAGGAGCCCATTAGAAAACCCTGTCCTTCCCTTCTCCTTACTTATTCTGCTTGAGGAAGGTGGAATGACCCACTGGGTGGGGAGCGGGGATTGGAAGAAATGTGACCTCAGAGTGGAGTCCTGGTAACCATCACTTTGTCTGCAAATTTGTTCAGGAAGTCCTCGTGGTCCAGGAACTGCACGAACTCTTCTCCAGGACTTATAAAGACATCAAATATCTGACCCCCATCTGTCTTCTCTGCACTGTCTCTGAGCTCACAGAACCGTGTGTGTGTTTGTACGTTTCTTTTTGGAACTATGTGTGACTCCTTGAACGCAGACCTGTCTCCTCCTCTTCGGCCTTCTCTGGGCTGTATCTTAACTGTTCTTCAAGGCGCACTTCAAATGCCATTTTCTCAGGACACTTTCACTACCACTATGATTACTATCAATTTATCTCCGCTGGGAATCGAAGGCAGCGTTCATCCCTCTCCAAGACGGACCTCATCCGAGATGAACTCACATCTCGTCCTGCAGCTCATTCACCCCCAGGAGCCTCCCCTCTCCCCCACATTCACTCTCCCGTTCTGCGCTCCCTGCTGGATGCTTTCTCCCTGCCTGGTGCGCCAAATTGTTGCAGATTTTCCAAGTCAATTTTTTCTTTTAAAAAAAAATACGAAGAAAACATACACTAATTGTGAACAATTCAGGATACCAAATTGCATAACATATAAAGTGGAAGGTACCACGATCCCATTCTCTACAGGTAAATAAAAAATGAACTATTTGATATCCTTCTTCTAGTCTTTTCATTGCACATATATTTTAAAAACTGGAAATGTTAAAATACTGTTTTGCAACCTGATTTTTTTAAACTTTATATATCATGAACATCTTTTCATGTTTCCTGTGTATAATTATTTATTCTTTTCAATATCTTGGGTGTCACACAAATAATATTATATTTTTCTTTTTGCCTTTTTCTTAAAGCTTTGTTTTGATTTTCATAATAAAAGTGTAATCTACATTTATACTGAATATATTGTGATATAGGACTCTAAAAAATTATTAGCCAAATGCCCCAACATCACTTAATCAGTAATCCATCCACTCACCACTGATCTGAAAAACGATCTTTACCAAATTATTTTCTGCACATAATGTAATAAGTCACTTAAGAACCCTTGAGTGTTACTTGCTATCAGTTCTTTGTCCATCCTTTCTTATTAACTGTGGCTGTATTACCTGACTTTGATAGAGTGTTATTCCACTGGATGTCTAGAGTTAAGCCATCCATCAGTATTCTTTTAAGTCTTTTCTTATCTATCCTAATGAAGTTATCCTTTCAGAATCTAGACAAAGGTTATTAAGTAGCTTATCTTTACTACACTTATAGTAAATATAAAGTAAAAATATAGTAAAATATATAGTAAGTTTGAGCAGTATAGCATAGTAATTTATAGTAATTTATGTTAGTTGAACAGAGGAATGATGATTGTTTAATACTAACTGTTTGCATCTAAGAATATATGTCTCCATTACTTATGCAGGTCTTGCTCTGTTTATCTTTCAAAAAAATGGCTCTGTTTTTTCTTTTTTTTTTTTGTGGGTACCGGGGGTCGACCTCAGGACCTCGCGTGCCAGCAGGCGCCCGTGCCGCTGAGCGATATCACCGGCCCTTTTTTCGTATGTGGGTTTCGGGAGTCGAACTTGGGCCCTCGCGCTTGCCAGGCAGGCGCTTACGCCACTGAGCCATCTCAACGGCCCTCTTTTTCTTTCTATATTCTCTTTTCTTGTTAAATTTATTCCTAGGTATTTTATAGTTTGGAAGGCATGTATAAATAGAATTATTTTCCCTGTTACAGTATTAAAGTATTTATTGCTGATATAAAGGAAAACCATTGCTTTTACCTATTTACATTGTACCTAACTAGCAAATTAAAGCTTTTATTACTTAAAATAAATTTTGAATTGGTTCTCTTGAATTTAGTTACATAATCACATTATATATAAATAACGAAAAATTTGTTTCTTCCTCCCCAATATCTTGCTTTTTTATTGTTCTCGCTTTCTTCCGTTGGTAAGACTTCCAGGAAGTGATGCATAACAATCAGATCAGAAGCAGCCCTGTCATGTTCCTGACTAGGTTAGCTGTGCCCTGAGGGACACGCTATGTATTGTGCTGCTGACTGCTCATTTCAGGTTTTCAGCTTAATTCAAATGCTATTGCATGAGGCCTGTCTTTGGCCATTGAGACACCTCCTGCATATCTAAGGTTACTTTTTCACTCTGTTTTATTGTGAACTAGATAACTACACAGTCAGTGTACCTAGTACTTTTAATCCATAGTTTTAAAATTGACACGATTTGTATTCAAGCATTAATAGTGAAATGGCAAAAGCCAGCAAGAGGCTTGAGATTGTTTTGTTATTTTTTTGAGACAGGGTCTTGCTATGTCGTTCAGGCTGGCCTTGAACTCACTGTGTAGCCCAGGCTGTCCTTGAACTCACAGTGATCCTCCTGCCTCAGCCTCCCTAGTTCTGGGACTACAGGAATGCACCACCACGCCTGGTGGTTTGAGAAGTTTAGGACAATTTAAATGTTTCCCCTCTTTACCTCCTCCCCCAAAATAGATGCAAAATGGTTTACAAACATATACAAAATTATACTCTTCCAGCAACGGCTACTTTCCCAATATTCCTCTCTCAAAATTCTAATGTTTCCTTTGTACAAGACCAGCACAATATTATAATTAATTATATTATTATAATTCCCAGAAAGCTTAAAAACAACCTAATATAATTGTAATTTTCTGTACTCTAGCTTATGTACGGAAATGGCAGTTTGAGTATTTGACCTCAGGCTGAATGTTTTTGGCTAAGATGGGTAAGACAGCAGTCATACAACATAATTTTAAAAGTCACTGGGCAATGGATATTCATGAAGAAAATTTTTTAAAAAAGGGGAGGGGGCTGGAGATATAGATCAGTGCAAAGGTCTGGGTTAAGTCAACACACACACACACACACACACAATCTTACACATTTTGTAAATTTCAAAAGTAAGTTTAACCATATGGATTGCATTTTAAAACCATTTTATATTAACTTTCATAACACTGATCTCAGCATGACAGTGTTTTGACAAAGGTCTTATTTTAACTCCATGCTTTATGATGATAAGCAGAACTATATTCTGAGCAAGAGAGTCAGGACGTAACGTAAGTCGTAAGTAGGGATGTGCTGAAAATCTCATGGAGTGAATCGCTGAAACTGTGAGCCAAATGAAGCCTCTCCTGCTTTTGCTGTGGGTGTCACGTATTGTGTTTCAGGATGGGAGAGCTGACTAATACAACACCCATACATATGCCTAATCTCACAACTATAAAGCAATACTACTTCACTACTATTGGACTGGCAATGGCTAAAAAAACTAACACTGTAAGTATTGGGAAGAATATTGAGAAATCAGAAATCAGAAATCTCAGGTAATATAAATTGGTAGAACTTTGGAGATCAATTTGGTTTTTTCTATTAAATTCATGCTGAACACACCATTTAGTCCCCCCCCCCCCCATTACTGCTAAGCACACACCCTAGAATACCTTTTGCACATATTCTCAGAGACAGGGATTAAGAATGACCCTGCAGCATTATTTGTAGCAGCAGCTTCTGGAATCAATCTAAGAGCCCCTCAACAAAAATGCACAAATGCATGTGCTCTATCCATGCAAAGGAATGAGACCTTGCAGACAAAATGAGGCTTCTTTATCCCAGCTACATAGATCAATGCAAAAATGTAATGCTGAACAAAAACACCCAGTTATATAGAGCAGGGATTGGCAAATTATGGCCTACGGGACAAATCCAGTGTGGTCCTAGTTTTGCTTGGTCTGCAATTCATTTGTAAATGTTTGAAAAATATTAGGAGAACAGATTTTTTTTTGAGACAGGGTTGTACTATGTAGTTCAGGCTGGCATTGAACTCACTATGGAGCCCAGACTGGCCTCAAACTTATGGCAATGCTCTGTCTCAGCCTCCCGAATGCTAGGATTACAGGTATGCGCCACCACGCCCAGAGCCAGGAGAACAAGATTTTAACACACATGAAAATGGTATGAAATTCAAATGTCATGCTGGATGTGGTGGCACACGCCTATAATCCCAGCACTTGGAAGGCTGAGGCAGAAGGATTGCCACAAGTTTGAGGCCAGACTGGGCACATAGTGAGTTCAAGGCCAGCCTGAACTATATATAGCGAGACCCTGTCTCTAGAAAGAAAAAAAATAAATAAATAAAAATAAAAAAAATTCAAATGTCATGGTCCATAAATAAAATCCACTGGAGCACAGCTACACTCACTCACAAACATTATCTTATGAATTCATGTTTTATGGATGGCTGCTTCCTAAACTGAGTATTTGCGATAGAGACTATGACCCACAAAGCCTAAAATAGTTCTTATCTTGCCCTTTACAGAAAAAGTTTGTTATAAAACAATGCAGATGGTAACATTTATTAATATATAAAATTCAAAAACATAAAAAATACAGGAGGGCCAGTGATACAGCTCAGCAGCATAAGTGCCTGCCGGGCAAGTGTGAGGTCCTGAGTTCGACTCCTGGTACCCACATAAAGGAAAAAAAAGGGCCGGTGATATCGTTCAATGGCACAAGCACCTGCTGGCAAGTGCAAGGTCCTGAGTTCGACTCCCAGTACCCATGTTAAAAAAAAAAAAAAAAAAAACAGGAAAAAAAAGGACGCACATCTGTGGTTCCCAAATTACATGCAAAGGTGCCACAGGGGACTGTAGGGAACTCAGAGGAAGTGTGGCATATTTGGCATTTCTGAGAGCAACATGGGAACACACAACACTGGGTAGATACCGCAATCACTGTTAGTCTGAGGTGGTTCACCGCTGTGACATTAGGATCTGTTCAGTGATACTGTGTATTTTCTGGGCTAAATTCGAAGTGGTGGCAGCAGTAAAAAGCAAGAACTGTGTAAAAATCAACATCAAACAGGAAATGAGGCTGAGGTGTAGACTGGTTCCAAGTTTTGAGAAGTTGTTTGGTAGTCAACAAGGACACATATCTCAGTAATGAGGTATGGTGGTTAAGAACGAGGTATTATTTTTCCTTTCAACTGGTATGCATTAGTTTTTCAAACAGACATTAGGTTGTCAGGATACAAATACCCAGTGAGTTGCTTGGACCTAACTAGTTAGTAAAAGGAAGTGTTAGGTATTTCTTTTGAGCTGAGGTGTTGTCAAAAAAACCTGCTAAGCCACTAAAGGGATTATGAACAGAGAAGGTTTGCAAAGCTCTGTTAGAGGTCTTTTGTGAATACATACATACGTGGTAAAAATATAAATGTATATTCAGAAATGATTGCCCCTCAAATCAGGAGGGATCCCTCAAAGAAAGCAGAAAAAATAATGGGATGAGAAAGGACTTCATTTTCTATGGCTATCACAGAGAACCTTAGACTGGATAATTTATAAAGAAAAAAGGTTTATTCTGGCTCACAGTACTGGAAGTCCAAGAGCATGGCATCAGCACCTGGCCCACTTCTAGCTGGGAACTCACTTCATTCATCTATTATGAGGGCCCCACCTCCCAGTACTGCTGCCCCACGGAATCACAACTCTTCCTGAGTCTTGGTGGGGACAAACAATTTTCAAGCCATAGCAGAAGGAGTCAGAGGAACTTCAGTTATGCCATAGCAGAAGGAGTCAGAGGAACTTCAGTTATATTTCTGTCTTATTAGTCAAAAAACTAAAAACAGAACAAAACCAAAAAATCCTAAAGAACACATAGCAATATGTTAAGGTTCTGACAAAGCTGAGTAATGGGAACATGTGTATTTGCTATTGCAATTTGTGTACCTTCCCCAAACAGCATATGATCAGAACATTTCACTTTAAAAAAAATTATTTTTTATTTTTTAGTGGGTACCAGGGGTCAAACTCAGGACCTTGTGTGCCAGCAGGCACCTGTGCCACTGATCGTATCACTGGCCCTTTTTTTTGTATGTGGGTACCGGGAGTTGAACTCAGGACCTTGTGCTTGCCAGACAGGAGCTTATGCCGCTGAGCTATCTCACCGGCCCCTAAAAAATAGTTTTTTAAAGGGCTGAGAAACAGCTGTTGAAAAACATAAGGGTTACTCCCCAGAAGAAGCACGTCAAATAGAACAACGGCCAATATACCATAAAGCAAAAGTGAGGTCTGGCATCAAGCTACAGAAGAGAAATCAGAGTTGCAGGGAGAACATGAAACAACCTGGGTCTAGATGAAAGGAATGCACCCACATACTTCCCCTAAGGATAAACATCAGGAATTGATATTCTAAATAGGTGTCGATCACCTTGAGAAAGCCAGGAAGAGCCACTGACCCAACCCCCTACAGGAAAAGCCCCTGTTCTGTTTCATGCCCGCTTGCTATGCGACTTACTTCCCCATTTGATCAATATTACCTAAGCAATTATGCTCATAATCTTCTTGGTTGACCATAGTTTTGTCCCACCTCATGCCCACCTTGTGATTTCCCATTTTCCCCCACTTTGGACCCGCCTCACCTCATGGTTTTGCTCTATAAAATCCCTAAAAAAGGCAGGGTCCTCAGCAACTCACTCAGGACCCCTTCTGTCTCTCTCTCAGACAGAAGCTTTCTTTCCCTAATGAATATATTCTGCTCTTAGAAAAAAGAAAAGAAAAGAAAAGGAAAGAAAAGAAAAGAAACCACTTCTGTCTAGTGGAGCTGGACTTCCCTGAGTGTAGGGGGTCACAACATTACCTCTGGTTAGCAGTTCCCTAACCGAACACATGACCCTCAGGCAGGGTCTCTAATAATCCAGCACTTAGCCTTGATTTAATTATGAATATGATTACTCAAAACCAAACACTGGAAATGTTATAACAAAAGTGGAGCCTGGGCTGAGCTCAGTGATTTTAAGTAATGTCAACAGGGTGAGGTCCAGGCGCATTTAAGCTTAAAAGCTGGAAAATGGCTTGAAATCAGACTTTTCTTAAAAGGTGGATGAAATTGTAGGAATGTTTAGTTTGGTCTAGTTTTCTGTTAAAATGAAGGAATATTTAAAATTTCATAACAATAAAAATGGAAACAAAGAACAAGCCAATAGCTGGATGCAGCTATCACCAGAGTCCTCTGAACCCCAAGAAGTAAAGTTCCTAACTGTCCCAAGAGGATGGAGGGAGGGGAGCTGCACGAAGACTGAGGTCAGAGCAAGACTCAAGATCACCTCTAATCAGTAATCTACCACGGAGGAGAAAGAAATTTAAGGTAGGAGGGCGCTATGGTTTGAGTATGGTTTGTTCCCCTAAAGCTCAAGTGGGAATTTAATATCCATTGTGAGGTAAAAGAGAGTGGAAACTAACCAACTATGGTGTTTAGCAGGCAGGCTCTTTAGAAGATGATGATTAGATAAAGTCATGAGGGTGAAGCCCCCTTGGTTGAATACTGGTGGCTTTTTAAGAAAGAGACCAGAATAGACACACACACACACACCCTGTCTCTGGCCGTGTGATGCCCTATGCTGCCTTGGGACTCTCCTAGTAAGAAGTGGTGGACCCCAGAGGTAGGTCCCTTGGGCCAGAACAAAGAGCCAAAGTACATCTCTTTTCTTTAAAACTTACTTAATCTGTGGTATTGTATTATAGCAACAGAAAGTAAACTAACACAGAGGGAGAAAGAAAGAAAAAAAAAAAAGGACCAAAAATAATCCATTACTGTTGGCATATATTTTGCTATGTTGGCAAAATATGTTTGCATATTTTGCTCTGTTGGTAATTATACCAATACTCTTCAGAAATATGACCATCTGCTGTAGTCAGTTCATCTGAAACTTGTTTTTAATGAAAGTGGGTGGGAACCAGATAAAGAGATGAGAAAATCATCAAAGGCTGAACAGTCAACTGATCATTCGCAGGGTCTGGTACAGAGCACGAGGTCCAAGCTCTGCCACTTGCTGTGTCAGTGATTGTGGACGTGCACCACAATCTGGCTAAGCTTCCTCACATCACTGCATCGTCTGTAAGACGGGGAAGGTAACTGACCGCACGGAACTTAGGAGTGAGAACATACGCACCAGTGCTCGGGAGCAGCCCAGAACATGGCAGCATTTATAAGGAAAATATCAACAAGGCTTTGTTTCCCAACCTTAATCACTTTGTCATGGCCCAGGCTTCTCATTCCGCTCTTGAAGTCTAAACCCTGAGATGTCGGTGGCCCAAGTCCATGCACGTGTTAATCGACATTGGTCGGGGATTTCTCCTCTGTGCATACGTGTGGATGCACTGGAGTCCGCGGCCTGGGTCTGCGTAACTCCCTGCGGGGAGCGGGAGAGTTGTGGTCAGTCAGGTGGCTTCCTGACAAGCACTTTTGGAAGGCGGTGATTAACGCCAAATGTAGATGGAACACTGAAAGCCACCAAAGCACAGATGACTGAATGGTGAATTAGGCCAGATGCACAGCTACAGATCTTTATCCTTCTTGAGTCATGGTCACTTTGAGAATCTAATGAGAACTGCAGAGCTTGTCACCTATTAAAAGAGGCTATAAACCCATACATGAAAATTTGCATTGAATTATGGATCCACTAAGTCTATCCACAGTTCCGCCACTGACTGTGACCCTCACGTAAGGACCTGTGGCTGTAAGGATGTACAGATGTACACTCCCCAGGAAAGGCAAGGTCTTCACCCAAAAACTGGAATCTAAACCAATGAATAGAGGAGAAAACCAATTTTTAAAATCTAAGGTTCAGGCCGGTGAGATGGCTCAGCAGTGTACGTGCCAGCCTGGCAAGCGCGAGGGCCCAAGTTCGATTCCCGGAACCCACACATGAAAAAAGGGCGGTGATATTGCTCAGCGGCATGGGCATCTGCCGGCGCGCGAGGTCCTGAGGTCGACCACCGGTACCCACAAAAAAAAAAAAAAAAAATCTAAGGTTCAAGCGGCTGGGGTGTAACTCAGTGGTGGAACACTTTCCTACCATGTGCAAAGGCTCTGGGTTCGATTCCCAGCAGCGCAAAATCAAAAATAAAATAAAATCTAAAAATCCAAGGTTCAAGTATTAAGTTCAGATTCCTACAAAAGTATGAGACAGTGACAATAAAACTAGGAATTCAATGTTGTTTTCTTTTCTTTCTTTCTCCTTTTTAATAACACACACTTAGGGTTTGACGCTTGAGTGGATGCCCATGGGGACCAGTGACTCAACAAGAAATAACCATTATAGTGACCAGAGCACATTTCCAAAAATTCTCATGAATCAGTGTTTTGCTCTTGTCTGACAAATTCATGCAGTTAATTAAATAAACACCACTGTTTTAAGTCTAAATGGACTATTGATTCCATTGTCCTGGAATAATTAGAGTGGACAAATAATTCTTTTCCTGCATGTGTTTGAATAGGACTAAAAATCAGACTACACGAACCTTAGCAAAACCAATAATATATCGAAACTTCTATCTAAGAGATGCACATCGTCTCTTAAGGTTCTTTGTTAATCAATATAATGCACAGTCTCCTAAGTGTGTTTTACTCACCAAGAGTTTGTCTATTGGTTTGTCTCTCCTGCATGTTCTAACTTATGGGAGGGTAAGAAATGTGCCTCACTCCTCTTTGATTCCCGGCTTCTAGCATATAACACTTGACGTACAGCACAAGCTCAGTAAGTGTGTACTGAACTATTTCAGATGGTGTAAATGTATTTTCAGTTACTTCTTATTTACCTGGAAATCAAAGTGTTAGATCACTTGCTCATCTTCAGTTATACCCAGAAATTCTTCCAGATTGCCTTTCCAAATCTCTTGCTTATTTTTCTATTGGATTATTCATCTTTTTCTTACTTATGTGTAGTCCTTGATGTTTTATATAATATTCTGAAAATAAAGCATTTGCCTATTATCTTTGCAAATATTTTTTCAATCTGTTACTTGTCTTTTAATATATGATATCATTCACCATGCACAAGTTATTTTTTTAATATAACCCAAATTATCAATCTTTTTTTGGTGGGGGTTGGACTTTGTATATCTGAAGAGATCTTCCCTACCGTGAGTCATAAAGATAGCCTCCCACAAACAATAGTGTTTTTGAGGACGTACATTCCTCCTGACACTTCAGATAAACCATACACCTACTGCATTTAGCTTCTGTAGAAGATGTTAATATGAGGCTTTTTTGGTCTCGATTTTATTTTCAGGTCCCCAAATGGTGTCAGTTGCTCAGGTGCCAAAGGACAATGCTGGCTGACTTGGTAGGATTTGCAAAGTTGTCTAAAAATAGATTTTGAATCCTTTCACCCAACAGTCACCTCAAGGTTTCAAAGGGTTGACAAGGTGAGAACCTGAAAAAGGATTTCTTCAAAGAAAATTATGCAGTGAAGCAAATCTAGCTCCCCTCTTGCCCTCCAGTAGAAAGGAGGCAGAGCTGCTCCCCACTTTCTCTGGCTAGTGAAGCTTCTTCAGAAGCCCGCCTGGAAAGGCTCAGTATGTGCCCCGGCCAGGGTCAAGGGTGTGTGAGTGCCTGAAGACCAGGAGTGGAGGCAGTGGTAGGACTGTGTAAAGGGGAACTGCCTGAGTGTGGGAGCCTCAGCTGGAAGAGGGTAGTTGGCTGCATCGATGCTAAAGCTCCAGCCCTGGAGGGGCCAGGGACAGCCAAGAGCGAGATGTGGGTGATTGAGCGCAGCCACCTTCCCTTCCCACCAATGCCCAGAGGAGGCGCAAGATGGGGGAGGGGCAGAGCTGAAATCTCAATGACATTTGGAATTTTAAAAAAACTGGATACATTACTTATTAAAATGGCACATTCTCCTACTGAAAGTGACAAGAGGAATAATTTTTTTTTTAGATGAACCAAATATTGGCTGAAATAGAACTACCACAAATTTCACTGAAGGGCTGGGAAGAAACCAGGCTCCCAATGCCAGGCTTGACTAGGCACTTGGGGACAGTGGTCCCTCCTGACTGCGCCCTGTTCCCGCTGCTCTACATGAAGCTTTGCTGCCTCTGTGCCAATGGAGCACGGTATCGATGTAACAGCTCTGAGAGAGCTCAGCACTGCAGGGGTGGACTGTGGTCTGCACGTGTTTATGTAAGTCACATATTTGTACACAACGCAGTATGACTTTTGGACCTGCAAAGTCATATAACAGGATATTTCTACACCCATGTTCATAGCAACATTATTCCCAAAATCCAAGAAGCAACTCCAGTGTTGGATGTTGGACTGACGGATGGACAGAAGCAGCATGGTTTGTACATACAGTGGATTTTATCCTGCCTTAAAAATAAAACTCTGACACACAGCATGGGTGAACCTCGAGGCCATTCTGCTAAGTGAAATAAGCCCATCACAGAAGAACAAAGATAATACGATTTCCCATACATGGGGTACCTGGAGGAGTCAAGTTCACAGAGACAAAAAGTTGAACGTTGGACACCAGGGAGATGCCCTGGGCATGTTTGATGGGCACAGAATTCAGTTTTGCAAGATGAAAAGAGGCTTAGAGATCACATGTTCAACAATGTGAAGGAACTTCACTGCTGAATCATATATTTAAAATGGTTAAGAAGATAAAATTATGTGGTATATATTTTCATCCTCTCCAAGGTAAAAAAAAAAAAAAGTTTCAAGAAAGAAAGAAAATTTAACCTTCATTAGTTATGTATCAGTAATTGGGGGAACAGTCACAGTGAGGAGTAGCTATGAATTATCTTGTGCTACATCAGGGCTAGACATACACGGTCTCATTTCATCCTTTCAAACTTATTAAAATCCCCATTTACAGATAGGAAAACTGAGGCACAGAAGGGTTAACATGTCTGAAGTTGTATGACTGAAAAGGAGTTGAGCTAGGTACTCTGACACTAGAGCTTGCCCTCTAAGCCCTCCGACCATGGACAAGTTCATTGGCATCAAGCTCTTCCCCACTTACAGCCTCTTGGACTAGAAAGGGTTAGAAAAATGATGACAACCATTGCTGAGACCTGCACAGCTCCCTATGTTTTATACATCACACGCTCCCTGGATACTACTCGCTAAAATACTGTAACAGAGGTGTTCTCCATTTATCAAAAGAAGAAACAGAGCCCTAGGGAAGTTGAGTAACTTGCTTCAGGCCACACTGTCACTGGGGGCTCTGACCCCGCAGCTTCGAACTCTGAGTCCATGGCTACACTCTTAGTCACATCCCATCCGGCCCAAGTCCTTCTCCCCGGAAGATCTACAAAGGACACACCCAGAGGCTAATGGCTCATCCAAGGTCACACAAAGAGTGAGCTCGTTTTGCATACATCATCAACTTGTACCTTTAAACATGATTTGCCATCATAAATGCTACAAATACGTGTTTAATGAAGTAAGGACTGGTACAGCGGCAGAGAGCTCGGTCAGCACAAAATAGCTTTTCTCTAGAAGCTCTTCTAATTGCAGAGTTGATGCATTAGAACCACCACTTCACTTAGGAGCCCAACTTTTCAATGCCTGCCTTTCTCCCGCCTCCTTGTCCATTAGCTCCACCATTACGTGTGATCAATTGAGCAAATCCACTTAGACGGCATGTCTAGCCACTCTTACAGTGGATTTGGTAATAAAGCAGGAAAGTGCATGATTACTGTATTATTCAGACCTTCCAAGGATGGAATTACATAAATCCTCACTTGATCCTGACTTCGTATCTGTAAGGAACTCTTAGAATAGTTTCGATAACTGTGAGTGAACTTTACGATGCTGGAGCGTGAAAGTACAAAGCTGTGGTCTTCTGTTCAGCGGCTTTTTTTCTAGTAACACGACTCATTTCTGAGTTTGACACAAGGCTCACGATGAGTGTGAATGGAGCAACTGCTATTCTTGATGGTAGGCATGGATGTGCGGATGGGAATTACCTGCTGCCATCTGGAAATCTGCCCGTGTAAACCCCTCGTATGTGAAATGAAGGTGCTCTTCCATGAGTCTGATTTTTGTTTCCTAGAGTCTTACTATCACGGGTGAGATTGGAGCTGGCACTACCTGCGGCAACTCTGCAGCAAGTGCCCCTTTCTGACAGCAGCAGAGAGTCTGCAGTCCCACCAAAAAAAACTTTCCAAGTCTAATGGCTGGGAAACTTCTTGCCATTAGGTCATAAAAGCACATTAAGACTCCAAGAAGAGAAAACTGGAACTCAATTTATTTGTAGTTCTACTGTTCTTCTAATAATGACTCACGGCTAATGAGAGCTTTCTCCTTTCAGCCTGCACCTGCCACTAGACGTGTGCTCCACCAGGGCAGGGCCTAGGCCTGTTTCGCTCGCCTCTGCACCCCCTGCTCTGAGTAACACACTTCATGTCGGCTGCTACATTCTCCACAAGTACTTTGCTGGATGACTAAATAACCTCATGTCATTTCCATCATAGCCCTATTTTACCATTTTACAGAAGAGAAAACTGAGGTCCAGTGTTAATTAAAATGTGTCCAAGGTCACTCAATTTACAAATGTTAGAGGCTATATTCAAATGCACATGTACTTAAACTCAGAATCCACAGCTCAATCATAAAATAATTTTACTAGAATAAACCAAACCTTAGGGCTTTTTACTAAATACTGAGACCATCTATGAAAGGCTGGTCTAAAAGATCGTATTTCATGTCAGTACTCTAGCCCAGTCATTGCCCTTCAGATAGCATCAATACTCCACAAATAAGCTTAGAAGCAATGACTTACCTACAAATCCTTCTTCACCAACCAGTTTCAGGGCGATTTTATCAGCTAACACCGAAGAGTTGCCATGAGCAATGTTAGCAAAGGGGCCAGCGTGCACAAAGACAGGTGTCCCCTACAGAAGCGGAAGGAAAAATTAAAAGACAGGTAGAAAAACAGAACTGAAGACCAATTTGGAGCACACAAAGTGGAACATACTGTTGGGTATTTTTCAGACTTAACCAAGTCACTCCGCTTTTATTTACACTGCACATTCAATGTACAAGATTTCTCAAGACAGTTAAAACACTCTGATTCACTCAAAAGAGCATTCGGGGGGTGGTACTGGGGCTTGAACCAAGGGACTTCACACTGAACTATACAACCTCGGTCCCTTTTTTATTTTGAGATAGGGTCTCACTAAAGTCACTAAGTTTCCCAAGCTGGGCTGGAATTTATAACCTTCCTGCCTCAGCCTCCCAAACTGATGGAATTACAGGCATGTACCACCACGCCCCACTCCAAATTCTTAATACAGTGCTATTCTATTTGATGCTGAACCAGAGACTAAAGTTATAATAGTCATTTCCTACAACAATTTTGATTAGCTACTGTTAGCTGTCGTAGTGACCATGAAATTAACTGTCTTATTTCATGCTTCTTTGCGTTTTTTTTTTTTTTTTTTTGTGTGTGTGTGTGTGGGTACCAGGGGTCGAACTCAGGACCTTGCACTTGCCAGGCAGGTGCTTATGCCGCTGAGCCATCTCACCAGCCCAATGTTATATTTTTTAAAAGAATGGAGTTAGACTCTGCTGGTCTAAAGGGCTTCTTTACCCCCTCAATTAAGAAATTAGTTCAAGAAAAATCTCAATTAAGCATACAAATCAATTATAGGAATCTTGGCATACTAACTACATAGAGATCAAGTTTAGACCTTTTTTTTTTAGGCCATTTTTATTTTGATAATAAAGTTTGTTTTCTGATTTTTAAAAGTTCTGTTTCTGTTTTTTCCTTGTTTAACTATTGTACATGTTAGAAATCTGGTAATCATTAAGATAACAAAAGTAAAGAAAAATTTCACTCATAATAAAATATTACAGTAATTCTTATGAATAAAAAAGATAACAGGAACCAATATCAGGAAATTATCAAAAACTTCAGATTTTAACTATTTAAACATAATCTCAACATATTAAATTTTAATGCCATTTCTACACATTTCCCTTTATTAATGACAACAGATTTTAGCCTCATCTAAAAAGTATTTACTCTCATGCATTAAAATGGTCAGGCTTTTTGCTGAGGCTGGCCAGGGCCACTGGAGTCTGTACACAAAGGCTTTGCTCCACCTGTGAAAATATGGGCTGCGCCTTTGCTGCCACGGGAAAGGGCAGGGAGCCATGGGGGTCTGGGGGCTGAGAACCATGGAAGATTCCCAAGAACCCCGACGGGCTGTTTGCTGAACATGGCTCCACGAGGAGAAAGCTGAACAAAAGCAGGGAGAAAGTTATGAAAGAAAAATCACCTCTGAGAATAAGAAAAGACAGAGTTTCTCAAAGCCGCTATGTGAGTTTTCTATTTACTTTTCCTCTGAAAATCCTCAGGAGGGAAATTATATATGAGAAGGTCACAGTGCTGTACGTGGAAATAAAGTTGGGACTACAAAACTCAGATCACCTGTTTATGGATATGTATTATATATATATATGTTCAGCATCCACAGCTCCCTCTTTCTAAATAAGTAATTTCTTACTTCCATCTAGAGAAACCTTCTGAGTGTTCTGCAGAAAACATTTTAAAAAATGCCTTATAGTCTCCTTGCCCTTCTATCCTTGCTGATCTGAGCGTGTGGCTGCCGATGATGTGTGAGGAGTTGGCAAGTTTTCTTGAGGACAGGTCACAGGCTCCAGCCTGGATGGGCAGCTGGCTTTCCTGTCCTCCCCTACACTGGAACCCACACCTCAGCCCATCAGCACTGGGCCCTGGTCTCCAGGGACACAGGTGATGGGTGTGGTTGAATCAGCCCAAACATTTCTATTCTTGGGATAACCATTCCAAGTTGCTACTAGATCCAAAGCAGCATCTCAATGGAAAGAACTTTATCCTTTGTGGAACCTTTCTGATTTTCTAGATAATATAACTAATCTATTAGCAAAATATTTTTAATTTAAATTTTGCTTAAATGACACTCATTTCATACCTTTAAGGGGTGAATTGCAGTGTTCTGATGTATGCATACACTGTGGAATGATCGCGCTCTCATTTGCTTCCACAGTGTCCCTCCAGGACCCCAGCTGGGCACTGTTATAAAGTGGTGGGTCTACTGGGAGGTCTTGGGTCATGAGAAGTCTCCTTAAAGAGGATGTGCGACCCTGGTCTCTTTCTCTTTGTATGCCAGTTGTGGTGTAAGTGGCTCTGCTCCACCACGAGCTCTTGCCATAATGTGCTGCCTTACAACAGGCCCAAACCAATGGGGCCAACCAACCAGAGACTGAAACCTCCACAGCTGGGAACCAAAGCAAACCTTTTCTCCTTATCAGGGATTTGTTACAGTTAACAGATAACCAAGATGGATTATATCAAGATAATTCAGGAATCCATTATCTCACATACTTATCTTTATATTTGTAGTGAGAACATATAAAATCTATTCTCTGGGCAATTTTTAAATATACGGAGTCTGCAAAAAAAAAGTATACATCAGGAAAAGAAAAACTTGTATAAATATTTTAATACTACATTTATTGAGACATCATGAGATTAATGAAATTACCTTTGGCCCCTACAATTACAAGAGGTGCTCAAAGTGGTGGCCATTAGCTTCCAGACATTTATCAGTACAGTAAACTAGTGAAGTGTGTATACATTTTTTGGCAGACTCTGTATAATACTTTACTATTAATTATGTTCACCTTGTTGTGCAACAGATCTCAAAATACTTATTCCTCTTATATAACTAAAACTATGTACCATCTGGTCAACCTGTCTTTATTCCCTCCCACACCCACCCTGTGGTAACCACCATTCTACTTTATACTTGGAGAAAGCGTCTTATAGTTGTGAATAAATGCAGTTTTAGCAAGGTAGACATGGTGGTCCACACCTTTAATCCCAGCACTCTGGGAGGCTGAGGCAGCAGGATCACCATCTAGCCCAGCCTGGACAGTTTAACAACTTAGCAAGACCTCATGTCCAGATAAGAAAAGGGCTGAGTAACTCAGTATAAAGGTCCTTGGTTCATTTCACCAGTACTGGTGGCAGGGAGGGGTTAGCTAGAAAAACTTTAGCAACAAAACCATATAATGTGAGGACAAGAATGGGCCAACCTCCTCCTCACATGGGAAGCCTAAGGCTCTTTCTGGGGCTACAGAAATGTTTCAAGGCCCACATTAGATTAATAACTAAATCAAGATTACAGCTCTGTTTTTGAAACTCCCACTGTGGAGTTTTAATGGAAAAGTTATTAAAACATCATTGCTAGATATTCGAACACAGGATTATCTATCTATCTATCTATTTATCTATCTATCTATACATTCAATGATGGATGTAGCTATAAAATACAGTACTTTGAGTTAAATACATTGTATAAGACACTCTGTGACTAATTCAAAGGTATAAAAATATTTATCTTGAGTTCAGCATTTTATTTTACATGCAGAACACTTAGGAAAGTACTGCAGAAACTATCTTGTCTTCTCAAGATGACAGAGCTATGAATATTCTCCATAATGGACTTTGCAAATACGTCATAAGATTAATACTTCAATTAGTTCATTGCTTACCAGAGCTCAACAGAGCCTTGTCCAAAAGAACTTTCTACAGCTGAGTGTGGTGGTGCACACCTGTAATCCCAGAACTCGGGAGGCCAAGGCAGGAGGACTGTAGTGAGTTTAAGGCCAGCCTGAACTACATAGTGAGGCCCTTCTATCTCCCCCACCCCCCAAAAAAAGAAATTTGAACAATAGCCACTGGACACATGCAACTACTAAGCACATAAAATGTGGCTAACAAAATAAAATGTAGCTAACAGGAATGAAGAAATGAATTTCTAATTTTATTTAATTTTAATTTAGCCTGAAATAGCCATATGTGGCCAGTGGCTGCCATATTGGACAGTGCACTCTAGCAAGTGTGTGCTTAATCCAGGAGAACACTGACATCTCTCAATTTCTTGCTTGTGCTGATTAAGTCCTCCATAGGGTTCTCAGCCTGGCTCTTCAGGAGCTCACCTTGGGTACTGAGGCCTGACACCCCCCAGATGTCTGGTTCACTTGGTCTGGGAGGACCTAGCACCAGTCCATATCCTCCCTTCTTCCCAGGGGCTTCCGAGTGCAGCCAGGCTGGGGACCACTGGTCTCCTGGCAACCTATAGCAGAGCAGCCCATGACAGCCTCCCATGTGACTAACAATCAGGTGTGTTCAAAAACTGCACAATTCGCAGATCATCAGTGATTTTTAGGTTAGCTATTAATGTAGATTCCCAGGATCAGTGATTAGCTATGTTAATCCCAGAGTGACTATGCAGATTCAAGACAGCAGAATTCACGCGTGCAAATTTTTTTTTTTTTTTTTGTGGGTACCGGGGGTCGACCTCAGGACCTTGAGCGCCAGCAGGCACCTGTGCCACTGAGCGATATCACCGGCCCTTTTTTCGTATGTGGGTTCCGGGAGTCGAACTCAGGCCCTCGCTCTTGCCAGGCAGGCGCCTATGCCGCTGAGCCATCTCACCGGCCCCTGAACCATCTCACCAGCCCCGCGTGCAAATTTTTAAAGCAAATGCTGTGTTCTGTCTTTTAAACAAGGCCCACTATCTGTGCAAATAATCTCAAAGCAGCCTACGCCTTAAATGAAAATCAGACACAAATGTGAGTTTAGTAAGAACTGCTTAGGGGTAACCCAACCTATTAATTCACTCATTAAATGCAAGACTTCCAGCATGTGAAATGTCTTAGAGGTGCAAGTAATTTTTCACACAATACGTAGTTATTTAAAACAATGAATTATTTCCAGTAAGTTTCTTGTTTTATTAAAAAAATGTGTTTATTTGTTTTGTTTTGTTTCCTTTTGGTAGTGCTGAGGATCGAGCCCAGTACCCCCAAGAGGCCAGGTCCCAGAAGTCCGAAGGACACACGACGAGCTGTGCCAACCCTGCCAAGTGTCAAGAGAGAAGGGAAGATGTGGTCACACAGAGGGACGGGGGCCTTGACAAGTGCCATTAGGAGAGGCGGAACCTGGGGTTAGTCAGCTGGGACTCCAGAGACAGCGAGGGGCGTTTTATGTGTCAGAATGCTACTGCTCTAACTCTTGGGACTGGCTTTGGTGGTTTTCAGACAGCACACAGCGGAGTGAGTCTGTGCACTGGTGATCAGAGGGAGGGAGCCTTGGGCGCCTGCCATATCCCACTCCCCCTCACCTGGTGCTGCAGGTTTCCGCCAAAGCAGTGCTTCCGCCCCAGCCTCCTCACTCAGGGGAGGCCTCCGCCGCTGCACTCGCACTTGGCCCCTTGCAGCTCTGGCTTTATTGTTTCCTCCACAATGGCTCAGTCCCTTGGGCGCATTTCCGCCCACGGGGTTCTGCACAACAGTCACCCGAGGCCCCGAGGCCCATACACCTCACTTCCTCGGTGACCTCCATCTCTGCCTGGGTTTCACTTGATGAATAGGCAGGTGGCAGCTACTCAGACGCACACCCATGTCACTCTGTCCCTCATGCCTCTCATTTTTCCTCTTCAGCCCTTCTACCAACCAACAGGCTGTATAATTATTTGTCTCATGTCTGCCTCCCGCACCAGATTGGAGACCCCCAAAGGGCCGGGACTTTGTATTCTTCCCTGCTGCGTCTTCAGCACCTTCTCTAACTGCCCATGTCCTGTGATAAATATTTAGTAACTCTAGTGGACTGTCGTCACTATTGCCACTTTACATGGGGGAAATTGAGGCTGGCGTATTAAATAAGACCAGGTCACATCTGTAAACAGCAGTGTCCACTCCAACACGGCCTTGTGCGGGCTGAATAAATGGACAGGCATTCCACCTGTATGTCTGCTGTGTCCCCAGCAAATTTGGCCTCAGGTCACCTTCACTGTCTCTCCCACTACAGCTTGAGGAGAAACAGCCCATTTGTACCAATGATGGCGCAAAAATTCTCCCAACTCCATGTCTGGTGGCATCCGGAAGGAAATCAGAAACAGGCCATGACAGAAAGATTCACTTGGTAACTGGCAAACGCTGCAAACAAGGGACTTTTTTATAGCTCCTGAGAGCTGTCTGTGAAAACACTTGCCAGGACATGATCATCTCCCCCACTGGACCCCTTCCCCCCAACGTGTCTCTTTGCTCAGCTCGACCCAGAACCTGCCTCCTTGTTTGGGCCCAAATCTTGTGGTCTGATTAGCTAAGAGGAAGGAAATGAACAGTCCCTAAATCAACTGAGTATAATCAAGGCCTAGAAAACGAGATCAAAATAGAGGCGTCTTAATGGAAAGACTTTAGCTCCACAAAAACAAGACAAAGGTTTCAGTTCAATGTTTTTATACAAAAGTACAAAAATAATAGCTTCCTAAAAGTGAAGTACAGCATGCTTTCCTAGAAAACACTTGTTGGCATTTACTGTATTTTGCCTGGGAAAAACCAAAACAAACCACAAAATCCAAAACCTAATGACTGAGGGATTAAACAAAAGAAAAAATGCAAAACAGAAAATGCCACACAAACATGGTCACACAACCTGCTGAGATATTAGACAGATACTGACTTCCTACTCTGGTTAATTAAGCCAAGATTTGAATCATACTTTTTTTTTCAGATGATCAAGAAGTTATTCTGATGCTCTATGGCTGGCCACGCCCACATTCTGTAGTCACAGAGGCAATCAAATTAAGGCAAATGCTAGAAATGACTACTATCAAAAGAAAATCACTTACTTCAAGGGTCTGCATCAGATTTGGTTTTATTGCGTCTTTCATCAAAACTGTCAAAGCACCTGTCACACCCTACGGGGGAGAGAGAGAGAAAAAAAAACTTCCATTACTGACAAAAATGGGCAATGGTTGACCCTGAGGCCTTTTCTGACCAGACTGTATTCTAGGTTGGCATCCCCACAGGCTGCCCTCAGCCCTGGGCTACAGGAGGTGAAGACACAGAGGACACAGGCCTGTTGTCTCTGACCACCTTCCCTCTACCACAGCCAAGAATGGATGGGTCAATGCAAGATGGCGGGACTGTGGGTAAGCAGAGTCCTGGCTCTTCTCTCCAGACCTGCTGGGAAGATGTTTAGGAGGCTTCCCATAAAACAGATCTGCCTAAGTTTTTGGGTTTTTTTGGTTTTTGAGACAGGGTCTCTCTATGTAGTGCAGGCTGGCCTTGGACTCACTTACGTAGCCCAGGCTGGCCTCAAATTCACAGCAATCCTCCTGCCTCAGCCTCCTGAGTGTTGGGATCACAGGTGTGCACCACCACGCCTGGCTCCCTAAGTAGTCATATGTATTCTGAACGTATTTCCTGTCACTTGGGCACATTCTGTTTTCATTGTCCAAAGAAGTAAGATGAAGACTTAAAACCCAGGTATTATAGGGTGGGAATGGAGAGAGATCAGGGGAAGCACTGGGCTCTACTCCGGCTCAGACAGCTGTGAGAAAGGCTCCTAGTTTGCATCTGAAAGGTGTCAAGCTCTCATCCCTCTCTATCGAGTTCAGCTATAGCCACACACCCCTGAGAGGTGGCTGCATGTTCCCAATCCTACCAAACTTCCCTCAAAGTCCCCTTTGGAGAGAAGAAAGAGGGGGACCAGGGAAGATACATGAGAACTAGGGGGAAAAGTGTGCCCAAGAATAGCATGGGGTTATTTATTTATTTATTTTTTAATGAGATGTCACTGGTTAATTTTTTTTTTCCCAGAAAAACCCCTCCTTCCCTTGCTAAGGGCTCTGAGCAGCACCTTGCTATTTTTAACAAATTATAGCTGGGTGTGGTGGCACACGCCTGTAATCCTAGCACTCTGGGAGGCTGAGGCAGAAGGATCACTAGTTTGAGCCCAGCCTGGACACCTGAGGGAGACCAGGTCTCAAAATGGGCTGGGGATGGAGCTCAGTGTGAAGACCAGGGGTTCGTTCCCTAGTGCTGCCCCTCATCAGTCAGCAGTTATCAGGAGGCTAGAACATGAGCACAGGCCTGTCAACGCAGCTCTGAAGGAGAAAAAGTGCTGTCCTGTGCTGCGACAGCACTGCAGCATGCACCGCGCCGTTTACCGCGTTCCCCTCAGCTCTGACAGGTGAAGTGGCAGAACCCAGGGCATCTCCACCACTCCAAAATGCAGGCCTTCCCTCTACTCCTACCACCAACAACAGTGGATGTTTCTCTCACCTGAGCAGCTTCTATTTTTATAATATTTAATCATTTAGGATTTCTTTAAAAATACATTTCCTACCTTACTATACAAAATACATATTGTAGGGAACATAAATACCACACAGATCAAGAGGACAGGGGAAGGAAGCTGACATTTCTCCGGGCTCGTCTCAGCGAGGTGACCACCTGCTCACCTCCCACAGCAAGCCTCATCTGCGGTGGCCTCTTCCGTGCCGGGTATTACCAAACCCACGGGAAGAGAGCTCCACCCAAGGAGGAAGCCACTGGAGCTGTCATTTCTGTGTAAGGGATGCACCCTGTACACCTATCCCATGTCCATGGCGGTAGAGTCTGGTCATCTTCCAGGGTACATGAGAATGACACATCTGGAAGAAACTGGGCAGCTTCTAAAATTCACCCTTAATTTTCTAGTAATGACATTCACTGGGTAGCTCCAACTGGATGAAGCACAATTTGAAGAAATTAGGTGCTTTTTTGCAAACAAGAAACACACAAAACTTAAAAGACTAAACTTTGGATTTGTTTGGAATCTGAGATTTTTTAGCAAACATAAAAATAACCTTAAGGAAATACCTGAAGATTAAGTTGCAAGCCCTTCTGACATGTATTTATTATGATCTAAGATTGAAAGGATACAGAGAAACATATTTATACAGAAACTATAATGTTACTGTAGATAGAAATGGTGAGATTTGGGTAATTTTTAAAAAGTGGCACCTTTACAATAATTTGCATTTGTGCTTTCTCTTTAGGCTTTACACAGTGCCACAGATTCCATGGGGCCGCTGCATAAACATCCTTATCTCATCTACTTGACAGCACTTGTCAGATGAGTCACTCAGATTTATTTCTTCAGAAGCAGCCAAAAAGTAATGAAGACACTTTGGCATTATACCCTACACCCTCGGAGTGAATCAATAAAATATTACTTTGCCTGGCCCCTTTCACAACTGTTTTTCAAGCATCAGTTTCCATTTTAAATTTTTGAATGCGGCTCAGTATGGAGGGAGTAAGCTTCCATTTAGAATAATGGCTATCCTAGGTCGGCCCTTGTGAGCAACTGAGGGTCTTTTCTTTTGGCTTTTTTGTGACAGGGTCTCACTATGTAGTTCAGGCTGGCCTTGAACTCTATGTAGCCCAGGCTGGCCTTGAACTTGCAGCGATCCTCCTGCCTCAGCCTCCCAAGCGCTGGGATTACAGGCATGCAGCACCACGCCGGGCAGCAACTGGGGCTCATGTCCACTATAAGCATTGTTGGTAAAAAGAAAAGGGATGTTAGGGTAGCAAATTAAACACCAAAACAGGCATCAGTGTACCTGTCACTATTAAAGCTTTATAGAGAGTACTGCTGTGCTCAACAGAGGAGTTAGAAGATAAGAATGACGGAGGCCAAGACTTGCTTTTATTACATGAAACCCTAAAGGATGACATGAGCAAACACACTTGGTGCTGAAAATGTGCCCATTTTAACTACAGCTTCCCATTCCTGAAGGCAGAGCCACTCCCTTCTATCCCTTGGAAAGGTGACTTGCCCCCCATTTAAGGCAGGTGTAAATCGTACATTTTTAAAAAGCCACCAAATGCACCAACCTCATCCCAGGCAGAAGCAGAGATCAAGACCGGTGAGAAGGGTGAAAAGCTCATGAAATGAATGTCATGTATTTGGTTGCAGCCAGGTGCAATCACATGATAAATGCTCTCACTGAATTTAACAGCACGAAGCTGCGAGGCAAAGAAGCTTGTGGGAAAAAGTGTATGTGTGCAGAAATTCTCTGAATCCCCACATGTCGATGAGATGAAGAGAACCTCCACTGTCTCGATGGATGGGCAGCTGGGGGGGGCTCTGAATAATACTCACCAAGTCCTCTGCTGTCACAGGCTGCCCGTTTTTGTCACTGGCCACCACCATCCTTCCCAGCCGCTCCTTCATGTCTTTGAGGCTGTCTGTCAGGGCCAGCACTGCCATGATCTCGCTGGCCACCGCAATGTCGAACTGCGCCTGAACAGGTCGAAGCAAAGGCAGCGGTCAGCTATAGTGCCACATGGATGGCGCTTTCCACAGGGAGCGGGGTCTCAGCAAGGAAGCAGGAGTGTGTGCATGTGTGTGTGCGTCAGAGTGTGCAGAGCACGCAGGGTTGTGCTGGTGCCATCTGGGTGGCCGCCCGCGGTGACCACGCTTTCCACTGTGCTCCAGGAGTCAGCTGGACGAGGCTCCTGCTCACAGGGCCACACGGTGTGCTTGTGCAGCCTGTCTCAAGACTTGTGACTAAGTAGTAATGTCACTCCCTATCTAACGTCTCCATCGAAGGGCTGTGGAAGTGCCATGAGGGTGGAGACCACGGTGGGGTTTATTGCTGAACTCAAGGAACAGTGCATAGCCTATTGATCACCTCCGCTGGAAGCAACAGGCCTGTCAGGGAGGCTGTACTGCTCTGCCCAGCAGAGATATGGAGCAGACAGTACCAGAGATGGTCCTGCTGGTTTCCGCATGTGAGGCCAATTTCCCAAAGTTACAGCTCAGCACAGTAGCCACAGAATCAAATTCCAGCTGCCCACGAGGGTATGGCCTCGTCAGAGCTCCAGGCTCCCAGCCACAGATGCCAGAGAGCAGCGACTCTGTGAAAAGTTCCCAGGACTTCCTAGTCCCCCCTTGGCTCTGACTCTAGACTGTGTGAAGTCCGAAGGGAGCTCAAAGGGACATGAGTGTGCCTTCCCCCTCCTCGTGATGCAGCCACTGGGAAAGTTTCTCTGGACAAAACCACTTCATGAAGCTCCAGCTTAATTCCCTTCTTCCCAAGGGGAACGTCAGCCACACAGGTTCAAGGTCACACAGAGAAAAATGGCTGTGCCCTAGTGGGGTCACTGCATGAGGCGTTTTATTACCCACTTCCATCAATGCCAAGTGAGGAAGGCAATAAGGAGCTTTCTGGCTCCTTGCTTAGGACTGCATTAGTCAATAATTTAGTGAAAATATATTTCCTGAAAGTCAAATACAACTCTATTCAATTATTATAGTCTCAACAGAACTCATTCTAAACATAAGTGATTTTTCATTGTATGAAATCTAGGACTCTGTACTACTGTTCAATTATAAATAGTGCATGTAAGAAAATGACTGAAAATATTGAGAATTCTGCATAAAACACAAGACGGGGAATATTCTAAAAAAAACAGCATAAATCAGAATCAGAGTTTATAATACACATATATATTCTTCATTTGTCATTGTTTTACAACTTCAAAAATTTTAAATTGATTACCAAAACAATCCCAAATAGAGCCAATTTAAATATCATTAAACTCATTTTACTAACGGAGCAATACGCATAGTAGAAGACTGCTCAGTTGTTTTGTAAATAAAATGTTTCAAAATCATATCAAGGAGAATATGAGAATTTTTTTTTTTTTTTTTGTGGGTACCGGGGGTTCAACTCAGGACCTCGCATGCCAGCAGGCGCTCATGCCACTGAGTGATATCATCAGCCCTTTTTTCGTATGTGGGTACCTGGAGTCGAACTCAGGACCTTGCGCTTGCCAGGCAGGTGCTTATGCCACTGAGCTATCTCACCGGCCCTGAGATTTTTTTTTTTTTGTGGGTACCGGGGGTTGACCTCAGGACCTCGTGTGCCAGCAGGTGCCCGTGCTGCTGAGCGATATCACCGGCCCTTTTTTCGTATGTGGGTTCCGGGATTCGAAATCAGGACCTTGCGCTTGCCGAGCAAGCGCTTACGCCACTGAGCCATCTCACCGGCCTGACCTTGAGATTTTTATTGTTTATCAGATTGTCACAAATTTACACAAGGGACAATATACAACACTGTCCAGCATGTCAGCTGATTTAACTTTCCTGGAAGAAATGTACATAAACCTGTGAAATTTGCATCCATGAACTCTGCATTATACCTCTGTGATTTGTCCTAAAGATACTATAAGAAAAACACACACACACAAATATGCACTTATGCTTACTATAGCTTATTTAGGATATCTAGCCCTGTAAACATCCTATGTATCCATTAGCAGGGAAATGCTGAATTGATTACAGCACATCTATGAGATAAGATAAAAATGATGATGTAGCTCTATACAATATTAGATGTTCTCCATAAAGTCTTATGGTTAAAAGAAAGCAATTAAAGTTCTTAAGTATAATATGATCCTTTTTTACTTGAAAATATGTATAAAGCAATACAAAATATAACCTTGGGAAAATTGGTTAACATACCCCCACTTTTTGAGGGCCAGTGATATAGCTCAGTGGCACAGCGCCTGCCTGGCAAGTACAAGGTCCTGAGTTCAAGTCCCGATACCAGAAAAAAAAAAAGGTGTTTGGTGAGTACCAAATACCTTTCCCAAAGCCCCACTTTTCTCATTGTAAATCCGATTTATGAACTGGTTGTGCTAATGTACACAACAGGACTATCAATACAAGGCCACAGCAGACGTTCAAACCACAGCCACTTTAATCTTTCCGCCTTTCCAGGGACTAGCTAAACAGAACAAAAATCTGTAGCGACAGGGAAAAGACCTTCTCCCTACTCCTTTTCTTTTCCCACCCACTTTTCAGAGGCAACTGGATTTTTAAAACCTTTTTCACTTCACAGTCATCATGAGAGCTCTGTTTGTCACTTCACCTATACACATCATTGTGATCAACTCCTGTGTGTATGTATGTACAGCCGACGTGCCATATATGTGTCACAGCCCCTAATGATGGACATTCAGACTATTTCAAATATTGTTACAAATAAAACTGCAATTTATACCCTTATTAAATTTTTTTTCTTTTCGTACATAAGCAAATATTTCTTCTCCTTTTCCTTCAAAATAATTTTGATCCTGAAGCAGTAATTGTTGGGTTACTTCATATTTTAATACTAACCAACTGTCATCCAAAAAGGCTTTGGCAATTTCTGGTCCCACTAAAAGTCTCCATTTCTTTACACCTTGCTAACATTTAGCATTAACTATTTATGTTTTGAAAAGCTCATAGATAAATACAGTAATACTTCACTGTGGTTTTGATATGCAGTTTTATGAATCTCTTTGCATGATGTCATTTTATTTCTGTATTTGCAAATTGTCTTTTTTTCTATTTAGAGTATTTATTCACCAAATATTTATTGAACACCTACTACCACTATGTGGGACAGGTCAGAGCAGGCTATTTATTTATTTACATTTTCCCCTGGTGCTTGGGACTGAACCCAGGGCCTTTGTACTTAGCTACATCCTCAGCCCTTTTTAAAAGTTTTTTATTTTGAGACAGGGTCTCACAAAGTTGCTGAATTACCCAGGCTAGGCTGGAACTTGTGATCCTCCAGCCTCAGCCTCCCAGAGTGCTGGGATTATAGGCATCACGGCAGTTTTACATAAGGCGGCCAGGGAAGGCCTTACAGTAAAAACAGTATTTAAGTATGAATTTCTGAAAGTTTTTTCTATGTTTGGCACACTGATCCTTATCATATATGTTGCAAATATTTCCTCTTACGCTGTTATGGGTCTTTTAATGTTTTTGGGTCAGGTTTTTTTTTTGTTCGTTTTTCTTTTTTGTTCCGTGGATTGAACCCACTCAGCCTTGTGTTGCTTTTTCCTATTGAAGATTTTAATTTTTCATTATATCAAAATTACCTATTTTCTTGATAGCTTCTGCATGTTGTGTCAGGGACAGTTCTTACCTGTGGCATCTACTAATGTTTGACTTATTCTGGCCAGCTTGTTTTCTACTTCCTAATTTTATATTTTAGCTCTAATATGTTTTATGTTAGTGTTCTCTTCCTGCCAAAGGATTTTAGGTTTAAAAACCATTCTTCAGATCCCTGAATCAATTTTCCTAAGGCTGCCTGACATTCGATGCTGCTGAGAATTCCTATTCCTTGGGGACTAATCAGGACCTTTCCTCTTGGGCAGCTATTAAGGTTATTATTTTTTTAATTCCTCCGTGTTCTGAAATTTCGACCTGGTGGGTATAAATCTTTTTTCGCTAATCCTGTTTGATTCTGTCTTTTAGTGTGAAAACTCATGTTTTCCTTCAGGTCAAGAAACCTCTTTTTAATTACTTCTTTAAATTCATTATGCCTTTTATTTTAAGGTACATTCTTCTGTAATACTTATTGGACACTGACTATAACTTTTTTTTTTTTTCTGTGGGTACCGGGGGTCGACCTCAGGACCTCGCGCGCCAGCAGGCGGCCGTGCCGCTGAGCGATATCACCGGCTTCTTTTTCGTATGTGGGTTCCGGGAGTCGAACTTGGGCCCTCGCGCTTGCCAGGCAGGCGTGTACGCCACTGAGCCATCTCACCGGTCCTATAACTTCTTGATGTGTGCTGTTTCCTAAACCTTTCTTTCGAATCTGTTTCCCTTGTAAATTATGTTTTTGGGTAATTTCTCGGTTTAGATACTCTTTCCTGAGGTATGAGGCAACTCAGCCTATTAACTGGGTTTTTATTGTGACAACCATAGTTTTATGTACGACATCTTAACACACTATTTAAAGCAGTCAGTTCTTCATTCTACCTGACAGCTCTCGTAACCTCTGAGAATAGCCACCACACGGCTCTCAAACACTCAGGCCATCTGACCTACTATTTTGTGACCCTGGGTGCATGTGCTTCTCGTCGAGGAACCTGGTGTCAGCCTTCACGCCGTGCGCTGCTCTGACCGGGGAGCTCCTGGCTGTGCGATCCGTCCCACCTGTCCGTGTGCCTGATTTTGGATGAGCCCAGCCTGTGTGCTGAGACCCCGGGGCCAGCCGTGCTGCTGCTTGGCCTCTCACACTAGAGCTGCTCACACAGCCATGCTGGTCCCCAGGAGCCCTCTGTGCAACGACGAGAGGCTGTCCTTCCCAAGAAGGTCACAATACGCTAGCTTCCTTTGAACAAGACACCGTCACTGACACCTGCCGGCCAGAGAGCATGGTAGAGACACAGGTCTGGCTGGGATGTGTTGGCTCCCTCAAGGCTGGGCAGGACTGTTGTCACTGGCCTGAGAATCACACTCAGCCCCAGCCTGTGACACAGGTACCCAGGCTGTGGCAGCACAGGTGTCACAGGAAGGTCCCCAGCCCCCAATGCTGACCTACCTCTCCTGGCCTGAGAACTAGGGCACCTCCCACTTCTGAATTTAATTTGCACTGTCCTTCTGCCCATCAATCCAATGCTTTCCATCCTCTGATCCTTAAGAAAGTCCTCCAAACTTGACAGCAGCGACTCTGCTTTCCTAGCTCGGATACTGACTGGAAAGAGCACGAGCAAGTTCCAGGGGCTGGAGGAGGAAGGCGGTGCATAGACTGAGTTTGTCTTCTAGGTCCAGTCTCCATATTTACTTCAAAATATTTCCAAAGGTCCCAAAGTCGGTTTGGTATGCAGACTGGATATTGTAGTAAAAGTGACCTTTCTCTTAAATCACTAATAAAAATGTAATGTAAAGGCTGTAAATCTAAAACTTTCCAAAAATACAAAGTTTATTACATTAAAAAAAAAAAAAAAATCAGAGGCCTGGTCTGCCTGGCTAAAAAATTATGGAATGGATTTATATTCCCTAAGTGCCTCTGAGACACAGCAGAGGCCCATTAAAGGGAAAGGAGACCTCATCATTTCCCCTACATTCTCTGTGTTTGGACGATAACCCATTATCCTTGAGACGCTCCCCATGCTATTAAGCCTGATATGTGTTTTGTTCTTTGGTTTATGAAATTCAAGTAATGTGTCTGTGATGCTCATTTGTCAGTCGTTATGCAGATGCAGTAGAAAGTGGTGGGTTTCCCATAAAATATTCAAAGAATTTGTATTCAAGGCTCCCTGCCCCCCACCCCTGCTTGTCTCAAAGAAGAGGAAGAGCTCAGGAAGAGGACCCTGGAGTTCTCCTGCCTCCTGATGCTCTCTCCCGGTCCTGCTCCAACTGGAAACCCACATTGGGGGAGCTGAGGGCCAGGACAGGGGAATGGGATAACCAGGGAAGGGGCTGAGAAGAGGAACGCAGAGATGGCAAAAAGGAAAGGAGCGGCTTCCAGGAAGAAGGAGCACCTACCTGCCGGGAACACCCCTTCTCTGTGCTTGCCTGCCCAATCGTTATTTTTCGTAGAAATCGATCATTGGTATCCAACACTGAAAGAGAACAGATTACTTATTCAGTCAACAAACAAGGATTGGCTCCATGGGGTTCAGAGGACAGAGCAGAAGAGACAAGGTCCGGCTTCCTTCTAGGAATCAAATAAACACGAAAATACCTGCTAGAGTCTTAAAAAGATCAAAGAGGTTGCAGAAAAAATGTGTCAGGTGATGGTGGGGATGGTTTGGGCAGAATGCCTGCTTAAAGTTAGGCAGCAAGGAGAAGTACTTCTAAAACGGTAACATTTTGCAGGACACCTGAGTCACAAGAAATCAAGCCGGTTTCACATGAAGTTAAATGTAACAACTACATGATCCAGTAATCCTACTCCTACGTATTATCCAAAAGAACCAAAAGCGGGGTCTTGAACATGTGTTTGTACACTCATGTTCACAGCAGCACTATTTACAACAGCCAGAAGGTAGAAGGAACCCAAGCATCCAATGATAGATGAATGGATAAACACATGGTATATCTGCAATGGAGTACCACACAGCCATGAAAAGAAGGGCATATTAATCCATGCTACAATGTGAATGAAGACCAGGAACTTTAAGCACAGTGAAATACTCCAGATATGGAAGGGCAGATATTGTATGGTTCCACTTATATGAGGCACCTAGAACAGGCAAATTCATATAAACAGATAACAGAATGGAAATTACCAGGGGCAGAGGGGGAGTTACGACTTAATAGGGACAAAATTTTTGTTGGGGGTGATGAGGATTTTGTAACAGTGGTGATGGTATGATTATGGTGAATATATTTAAAACCATGAATTGTACACTGGTAAATGGTTAAAATGATAACTAGGATGATATGTACGTTTTGCCACAATAAAAAAGCATATAAAGTATTCCTGGGAGAAAACAGTTGATTGTGATTAGAGCTGGCCCTGATTTTCTTTGTTTCATTGCTTTGTCTGAATTGCACTGATTCAGATTTTGTCTGTGTAAATAAGATTTGGTTTAGTAAAAATTAAATTTACAATGCCAGGAAACAAAGCCAGAAGGACAGAGACTTCGCTAACAATTTATGTGGCTTCAAATAACACGCAGCTCACAGTGACAACTGACATACAACTTACTAAGTTGATAATATGGCTCTAACAAAAAGGGTGACAGAGACCATATATCTGGGGATGGTACACAACCGCAGGATAAATGACACTCATCTTTCTCTGATACACAAAGCACCCACAAGCCACACGTATACATGAACCCAGAGCACACTCACACCCATATAAACCTTTGTTGTGATCTAAAAACTAAAAGGCCCTCTTCTCAATACTGTCACTAGCTACTACTTTTATTTCCAAGATGCAAAGGAAAAATATCCCCCTTATCTGATGAGTACAATCTATAATCTTGGCACCAGACTAAAGTGATCTTTTTATCAAATTTCCTTGAAGTTAACAATGGGAATTCAGTTGTTTGTTGTGTGTGTGTGTGTGTGTGTGTGTGTGTGTAGCAAAGAGAAAACAAGAAAGAACAAAAAACAAAAAATGCTAGGCAAGGTCAGTTATAATCAGTGGCCTCTGAGCCTCCCAACTGGGCCATCTCCCGACCTGCAGCATTCTGACACACAAGGAAAGAAGTGTGTAAAGTGCCAGTGATACACAAAAGAGGAAACATGAAAGTTAATTCCAGCCCATAAGAAAGACAGATGCCAGCCAGCAGCCCCAAGTTAATGACACAGAATTCCTGTGCTTTGTATGACAGAGCCAAAAGTAGAGTAAGCGACCAGTGCAGAAAGAGGCCTTTAAGCTTCTGTATGAGGCACAGGATGAAGCAATCACCAGATTTTGTACACAGGCTGGAAAAAAGGGCTGACCATCAAATGGTCTGATCCATTTCACCTGAGGTTTTTAACCCATCCTCCCTCACTGGCGCAATGGAGAGTCCCCCTCTAGATATCAAGTCATCCCAGAA
The DNA here is from genome assembly GCA_028451465.1 of Erethizon dorsatum. Lineage (NCBI taxonomy): Eukaryota > Metazoa > Chordata > Mammalia > Rodentia > Erethizontidae > Erethizon > Erethizon dorsatum. Next base: position 131,631,292 of record CM051823.1, on the reverse strand, counting down.
TCTAATGTCACCACAAGGGTTACACTAGTTCTAGGTGTAAACCAGAAAACTCTGCTAGTAAATGTCCTTATCCCCTCTGTTGGAGAATGCTAATTCTCACATTAACATAAAGTAATCAGAGCCAAACTCTCAAATGTCAGTCCAAATTCCTGTGACCCAGGTGGCTTGTCCATTGCAATGAAGTTTTCTTCATATTAGTGCCCTGAACAGAAATACAATGCTAGTATTTTTTTTTTTTGGAATAATTTTTTAAAGTTGTCACTTCCATTAAAATTGATTTGTAACCACAAAACACTTCAGTTCTTCCTGCTTCCTTAGAGAGAACCCAAGGGCACGTTGGCCCTAGGTATAAGAGGTGACACAGCCTTTCTCTTTCCATCCACCACTGAGCCACTGTCCTATTTCTGATGGCTGCCCTGGCTGAAGTCCCAACGCAGACAGGAAAGAACGCCATCCGGTGTAGACATTTCACTCAGCGTATCCACATGCATGGTTCAAAATATATCAATTTCTATCTGCATGGCTTTTCTTTTACAAGTAAACTTCTAAAAAAGTTTTAAAGAATAACACAAACTCAGAAATGCCCTGAAAAGACTGACTACATATTTTGGATATGTGACATTGTAATAATTAACCTTCCTAGTTAAAATTAAAAAATTTAAAAAAAAATTAGTAGACTTCTCAATAACATGTTGAAAATATTCATGTAGGTTGTTAAAAATGCTGTAGGTCGCTTCAAGAACAGAACCTAAGAATGCTGTGGTGTACCCACAAAGGAATATTCTGGAACCACTGAAAATGGCTGTATAACAGCTAACCAAAAAGAAAAAACGCTTCTGATATAAATGAAGGTAGTAGGATATAACATCAATGCACCTAAATTATACTAGAACTACAAAAAAAACTAGATGTAACAGAAAAAAACTATGAATAGTAGCACTAGTAGGAAAAGGAGATAAAGTTTCTTGCTCTTTTGATACATTTCTAACATCTGCAGAATGGTATTCTTTATTTTTAAATGAAAAATAGGTGAGATGGCTCAGTGGCTTAAGCGCCTGCCCGGCAAGCGCGAGGGCCCGAGTTCGACTCCCGGAACCCACATACGAAAAAGGGGCCGGTGATATCGCTCAGCGGCACGGGCGCCTGCTGGCGCGCGAGGTCCTGAGGTCGACCCCCTGGTACCCACAAAAAAAAAAAAAAAAAAGGTCCACAATAGTTTCAAGGAGATTTTAACTTCTCTGGGAAACAGACACACAAAAAACCTCCATACGCAATTCTTCTCCCGCGCTGTCCACTGATGGTCCATCTGGGTAGTGCTTTGCGGTTTGTAAAGCCCGCGCTCATTTCTGTGGTGCCTCCTGCTGGGAGGCTGGTCCTGCTATAGGTTGAGCGTCTCTAACCTCAAAGTCCGAAATGTTTCCAAATCTGAAACTTTCTGAGAGTTCACATGCTATCCCAAGTAGAAAATTCCACACTATGAAATGTTGTTTCATGTCCACAATTATTAAAAATATTGTACAAAATTACCTTCAGGCCATGTGTATAAGGTATCTATGAAACATTAATTTTGTGTTTAGGCTTAGACATCCCTAAAATATCTCATCATGTATACGCAAATATTCTAACATATAAAAAATAATTATGAAGTCAGCACCACTTTTGGCCCCAAGCATGTGGGATAAGGGATACTCAACCTGTGTTTCATGTTAAAGGCCTTAAAAGTCTCTGGACTTTGCCTCTCAATTCTTAGTGGCCTGGCTGAATGGACTCCCCAGAGGAAGGCTTCATACTGGGGTGAGACCTAGGCCGACCCAGGGAAGGCAAGACCTGGCTAGGCAGGGGGACATGGCGGGGAAGGCCAAGGAGGGGAGGCGGAAGGACAAGGGCAGGCCCTCCTGACTGGAGAGCAGACGGAGCTGCATTACGAAACGGTTACTATATCACCCAGGATGACAGGTTGGCATCTCTGTCAAGATGAACCCAGTGAATTTAGGGGATAGAAATGGAAACATGAAAACGTGCTAAAGATAACAGCCAGAAATCAGGCATTTGGTGAACATGTTCTGAAAGTGGGTAGAAATGGGAATATCGGTGGGAAGCAGGTCTGAGAAGGGAAAATCAAGAACACACACCACTGAACCTTTCGGCAGCCCTGATTGTTCCTCAAGTGTGGCTGCCACACTCCTGAGAAGTACAGCCCATCACCCATTTCCAGCACTCAGGAGCTGGGAGGTCATGCCCCATGATGTGCCCAAGGCTGTGCAGCCGGGCAGGGGCAGAGCAGACCCACACTCCAGGGCCCTGACTCACAAGTGGAGCCTTGCGCCACTGTCCAACCCCACAGCGACTGACGAGATATGGAGGGCAGCGTGGGAGCCAGGAGGGGAAGGCACAGAAGAGAGGGAGGCAGGGAGCCCAGCAGGAGCCACTGTGGAGTGGCAGCTGTGCCGCAAGGGATCAGAGGAGACCTGGCAAACAGCGAGCAGCACCTACTGGACCAGGAGGAAAGCACAGCACCGAAGACACCACTTAGCTCTTAGGGCTGGTGGGAAAGACATGGAAGGAAGAAACGCGTGGTAAGACAAGCTGATAGAACTAGGAAAGGAAATGTAGTTTCAATGTTTAAAAATGCAGAGAGGAGGGCTGGTGAGATGGCTCAGTGGCGTAAGCGCCTGCCTGGCAAGCGCAAGGGCCCGAGTTTGACTCCCGGAACCCACACATGAAAAAAGGGCTGGTGATATTGCTCAGCGGCACGGGCGCCTGCTGGTGTGCGAGATCCTGAGGTCGACCCCCTGGTACCCACAAAAAAAAAAAAAAAATGCAGAGAGAAGGGTGGACGTGGTGGTGCACACCTGTAATCCCAGCACTCAGGAGACTGAGGCAGGAGGATCGCTGTGAGTTTGAGGCCACCTTGGGTTATAAGTGAGTTCAAGGCCTGCCTGAATTGCATAATGAAACCCTGTCTCAAAAAGACAAAAAAAAAACACCTAAAAATACAAAAAAAAAAGAGGCCAAGGAAGAGTGAGACAGAAGAGAAAATTAATTTTGCTTGGAAATTTGGAAGAGTGGGAATGAGGGAGAATGAGCCTAGATAGCAGTTGGTTTAAATAAGAGACAAGGAGGAAGGAGGGAGAAGGGAAAATACAAGTGATGGGAAGAAACAGGATTATGAAATCCAGGTGGAGAGTCCACAGGAAGACGTAACACTGTGCATTTATGAAGTTAACCCGCGAGCTCCAGCGGGGGCGATTCTCCTAGCCACCACCCACTGTCTCCCCAGCACCCACCTCTCTGCCATGTGATGGTGGTGGGGTCGATGCTGAGACGGGCAAATCTGCTCATTTCCTCTTCAGTCAGCGTGCTTGGATCAGTCTTACTTATCCCCAGTTTCTAATGATTAAAAAAAAAAAAGTGATAGATTTGAGAAGGAACAGAAAGCAAAAGCACAATCATGCCTCTTTATTTTCTGCACGATTAGTAAAGCCTTTTGAAAACTCTACTTTGAATAAATTGCAGGTTAGGTCAAATCCTATCAATAAATGCCTAAGTCCAAATATTCTCTGCAAATGGAAGACTCAGAAAATCTGTAACAGACCCTTAACATGGCAGATCTGGAAATGGAGTCAGTGCGCCTTGCTACTGGCTGTCTCGTCTGGAGGTCACCAGGCTGCTGTGTGTGTGACTGTGCTTAGAAGGGACATGCATCGCTGTCCACATAATTGATGCTTTAGTTCATTAGTTCTCCTCGTCAATATAAATAGCATTAAAATGGCCGAGCATGTAGGGGCCGGTGAGATGGCTCAGCGGCTTAAGCGCCTGCCCTGCAAGCGCGAGGGCCGGAGTTCGACTCCCGGAACCCACATACGAAAAAGGGGCCGGTGATATTGCTCAGCGGCACGGGCGCCTCCTGGCGCACGAGGTCCTGAGGTCGACCCCCCGGTACCCACAAAAAAAAAAAAAAAAATGGCCAAGCATGTAGTGCACACCTGTAATACCAGCACTTGGGAGGCTGAGGCAAGAGGATTGCCATGAGTTCAAGGCCAGCCTGAACTACACAGCAAGACCTTGTCTCAAAATAAATAAATTTAAAAAAAAGCAATAATTCAAGTAAAGTTTATGTCTAAGTTTCAAAACAAGTTATTTCTGGGGCCGGTGAGATGGCTCAGAGGCTTAAGTGCCTGCCCGGCAAGCGCGAGGGCCCGAGTTCGATTCCTGGAACCCACATACGAAAAAGGGGCCGGTGATATCGCTCAGCGGCACGGGCGCCTGGCTGGCGCTTGAGGTCCTGAGGTCGACCCCCTGGTACCCACAAAAAAAAAAAAAAAAAAACAAGTTATTTCTAAGACATTGAGAAAAAATTTAAAAATTTAATGCATTTATTTCTGTAAAGAAAATATTTTAAGAAAGTGGTTTTTAATGAAGTATGAAAAAAGGGAATCCAGGAAACAGAAATTGGGTATGTTGTAGCTGTAGAGGATGGAATTACTCACTATCCTCGACAAATGGACCATGGCTCAGTAACAAGCAAGGAGGTGAAATTAAAAAACCATTTAGTACCAACCAGTGGTTCTAAATTATACAATGAAGGGTTATTCCTCAGACTCTGACAAAGCGCTTGGGGAAGCAATGTGAGGAGCAGAGCAGAAGCAGTGAACAGTACTACAAACAGATCGCACGGGGAAGAATTACAGTGGCTTTCTCCAGCATGAGGAGGGTATCTTGCTGCAATGCGAAATTGAGACAGGCTATCTTACCATTTCTTAGAAATTTAACAAATATAACAATGCTCCTCTTTAAAGAGAGGATGCATAAAAATTCAATTTGTTAGTTTGACTAGGTACTCACAGACTAGCAAAGCAGTCCTCTTATTTCATACATAAAGAAAAAGAATCCTAGAAGGTTAGTTATTTGTTCACCTGGCTCTTTGGTGTGGGATTCAGGTTTCAGGGTTCAAATACTGTGTGCTGCTGGTTATACTGTTGTCTCTAAGATTTTAATACCCAAAAGAGTGTAAAAAACCCAAAATTGAGTCAAGTTCAAAATTTCTGGCTTAAAAAAAAAATTCTGACTTTGGCAATACTTGTGATGTATTTGTAGGGTATTTTCTGTTTATTTTAAAGAACAGAAAACTGGAAACTTACTTTCAGCCGAGCAAGCTGAATTTCTGAAAATTCTCTGACACCATTCACCAAAGGAACCAGTCGATTATACAGAGCCTGAGAAAACAAAAATAAAACACAAAAGTCTAAGGGTCAACTACGCACTTGGACAATTCATAGGACATGACAAAATTCATTACATTTATAGCCAAACTATTTAGATTACAGGTCCTATTAAAATTTCGAGGCTATCTTTAATAAATGGTGCTGGAAAAATTGGCTCTACACATGCCGAAGATTAAAATTAGACCCATATCTTTCACCGTGCACTAAACTAAATTCAAAATGGATAAAAGAACTAAATATTAAAACAGAAACATTAAATCTCCTGGAAAATAGAATAGGTAAAACTCTTGAAGACATTGGTGTAGGCAAAGACTTTATGAATAAAACCCCCATCGCACAGGAAGTATCACAAAGAATCAACAACTGGGATCTCATCTTATTAAAAAACTTTTGCACAGCAAGAGAAACCACCAACAGAGTGAAGAGACAACCCACAACGTGGGAAAAACTGTTTGCCAGCTGTTCCTTAGACAAAGGATTACTATCGAGAACATACAAAGAGCTCAAAAAAATCAGACCTCCCAAATTTAAAGACCCAATCCAAAAATGGGCATCTGAGATGAATAAACACTTCTCAGATGAAGAAATACAAATGAAAAAATGTTCAACATCACTAGTCATCCGAGAGATGCAAATTAAAACAACACTGAGATTCCATCTCACCCCAGAAAGAATGGCTGTTATCAAGAAGTCAACTAATAACAAATGCTGGAGGGGCTGTGGGGAAAAAGGAACCCTTCTCCACTGTTGGTGGGAGTGTAGACTGGTGCAACCACTGTGGAAATCCGTGTGGAGACTCCTTGAAAAACTGGGATTGGAGGTCCCATTTGACCCAGCTATTCCCCTTCTGGGTATCTTCCCAGAAGAATTAAAAACATCGTACCACAGTGATATATGTGCACCCATGTTTATAGCAACACAATTTGTAATAGCTAGATCGTGGAAACAACCCAAATGTCCAGTAACCGAGGAATGGATAAAAAAGATGTGGTATTTCTATAAAATGGAATACTACTCAGCCATAAAGAAAGATAAATTGGAAACTTTTATAGGTAAATGGATGCAACTCGAGAAAATACTAACAAGCGAAATAAACTGGATGAACATCTGTAAACATCGTATTGTCTCCCTAGTATGAAAATACAATTTCACTGTGACTATTCCATTCCTTAGTCTTCTATTTTTACCTAGCTTTTACATGACTTAATCTTATACTGAGTAATATTTTTCTCCAAAAGGTATTTGTACATTCTCTAATGCTTGAGTTTGTTAATACATGAGAATGTTTACTTGTTGTCTTTAAAAAATAAATAAATAAATAAAATCTGGATAATGAAAAAAAAATTTCGAGGCTATTATAAACAATGCAGACTTAAATTCTGTCACTAGTGAAACTGCCTAAATATGAAATAATGCATTGCAAAGATTTTGAATAAATACGTTTCTTGAGCTACAGCCTTACAACTAACTATCAACTTAACATTTATCCAGATTCTGTTCCAAAGACTCACTAGGGACTTAGTTTAAGTGAAGAAAGTCAGGACCCTTGCAAAACATTTCAGAAAGTACCCTTCCTATTCATGTCCTATGTCTGGGAGGAATTAGCAGCTGGTACTCTGTCCTTCCAGGTGTGTGACTGAGCTCTTGAACTACATACATGTGAAATCCAGCAAGTATCTCTTACCTCCTTCACAGTCCATCTTAGACAGCCCCATGTAACAGTAGTCACAAAAAGATACTATTTCTCCAATCTTCCTTTTGCTATAGAGCAGAGATTGAACCCAAGGCCAGGATGAAGACACCCGATCTACCAATGAACTTTAAAACTAAAGACTCAACTACAACTTGGCTTAAAAAGTACAACATAATATAATTTTTCCAACAACTTGGCAGTGGTCACAAACCCAGTTGAGAATCTGACCAAAGTGTATCTTCACCTTAGGAAATGGGGACATTACAAGATCGCAAAATTTTGAGTAAATCTTCAGAGTTTACAGACTCTACAAGTCTTTCCGTGAATGGCTGAAGGATCCAAGAATCCCAGAATAACTTCCTCAATATGGCTAACAAGGAATCCTTCTCACCTTATCTGTTTGAGTATTTTCATGCAAAATCCTTGTGTCAATGGCTGCGGCCAGCAAGTTATTGGCAGCAGTAATGGCATGGATGTCCCCAGTCAAGTGCAGGTTGAACTGTAAATGGAAAAAAAAACAAACCATTCTATTGGTTTCAAACAACCATGGCATTATTCAAGAACTGGCTGGATAAATAAAATAATATGCGAAGTATACATCTTTGCAATGCACTCAGTCCATGGACAGCCTCAATCAGAAAATCAGTGCCAAGGTCTTCCACGTGGTAACAAAGAAGTCTTTTTTTTTTTTTTTTGTGGGTACTGGGGGGTCGACCTCAGGACCTCGCACGCCAACAGGCACCCGTGCCGCTGAGCGATATCACCGGCCCCTTTTTCGTATGTGGGTTCCGGGAGTTGAACTCGGGCCCTTGTGCTTGCAAGGCAGGTGCTTACGCCGCTGAGCCATCTCACCAGCCCCCAACGAAGAAGTCTTGAGCAGTCTCTCATCACAAATTCTTCCATTCTCAGGCTAAAGGTCACACATTCTGATGGACTTATATTTTTCCCTAATTTTGGTTCTTCATTTTTACTTTCTTCACTACCATCAATAGTTTTCTTATTTAGGAAACAATACAATATCCAATAGACTTCAAGATAAGATGAGGCATACAATAAACAGTAATGACACATCAATATAAAATATTAAAGAAACACTGAAAAATAAAGAATATCATTTCCATAACTACTATTTTCCTTCTATTCTCATACCCACACATGATCATTATTTGTATAATGGGTATGCTTCTAATTTGAAATCTTTTTGTTAAAAAGTTATTATAGCTTGAGCATCCCTAATTCAAAAATCCAAAATCTAAAGTGCTTCGAAGTCTGAAATGTTCTGAGCACTGACATCATGATGATGTAAGTAGGAAATTCCATGCCATGAAACTTTGTTCCATGCACAAAATTATTAGAAATATTGTATAAAAGTATATTCTGGCTGTGTGTATAAGGTCTGTATAAAACATAAATGAATTTCATGCTTAGATTTGGTGCTCATCTCAAAGATATCTCATAATAGATATGCAAATATTCCAATATTCGAAAAATTTGATATCTGAAACACTTCCGGTCCCAGGCCTTTTAGCTAAGGGACGTTTCACCTGTATTCTTTAATAACATTTGTGTACAGTTGCAGTTTACAGGGGCTACATAATTGAGTAGAAATTCCAAAAGTTTTGGCTCCCTATGCCTGGATTTAGCATGCTTTCAAATTTTGACTTTTGTAAAAAATGCTACAATTATAGGGGCCGGTGAGATGGCTCAGCAGCGTAAGCGCCTGCCTGGCAAGCGTGAGGGCCCGAGTTCGACTCCTGCAACCCACATACGAAAAAAGGTCCGGTGATATCGCTCAGTGGCACGGGTGCCTACTGGCGCGTGAGGTCCTGAGGTTGACCCCCGGTACCCACAAAAAAAAAAAGCTACAATTATAAAGAACACATGCAAATAGCTTTTCCTTTAAAAAATTAATTTCTAATAAGCAACATTCTGGGAGTTAGATCTTTTTTTTTTTTTTTTTTTGTGGGTACCGGGGGGACGACCTCAGGACCTCACGCGCCAACAGGCACCCGTGCCGCTGAGCGATATCACCGGCCCCTTTTTCGTATGTGGGTTCCGGGAGTCGAACTCGGGCCTTCGCGCTTGCAAGGCAGGCGCTTAAGCCGCTGAGCCGTCTCACCGGCCCTGGGAGTTAGATCTTGATAATATCATCAAATTATTTTTTGAAACGGATAAAGTGTCATCTGCAAAACACTAGTAAGATCTATTACTTCAGAAAGAAAGTAATATGCAGACAAAAAAAAATTAATAGCGAAGAACGTGGTGTTCTGTTTTAAGTTGTATTTCTTTAATACCTTGGGAAGTTAAACATTTATATTCCCCTCTTAAAATTTTATTTTATACTGGAAACTTCAACGTAAAAATACAACCATCATTTGAGAAAAAAAGAGAACAAGGTGGCTCCAAAAATTTATGACTCACAAAAAGCTGATCCCATAGAAACAGAACTGGATGGAATTCTAGACAAAGAATTTAAAACACTAATAATTAAAAAGATCAATGAGATCAAATAGGAGACAAATAAACAACTGAATGAATTAAGGAAGACACCGCAGTATGTATATGAAAGACCACTTCAGTGAAAAAGGGTCTGAAAAGATTCAAACAAGGGCCGGTGAGATGGCTCAGCGGCTTAAGCGCCTGCCCGGCAAGCGCAAGGGCCCGAGTTCGACTCCCGGAACCCACATACGAAAAAGGGACCGGTGATATCGCTCAGCGGCACGGGCGCCTGCTGGCGCTCGAGGTCCTGAGGTCGACCCCCCGGTACCCACAAAAAAAAAAAAAAAAAAAAAGATTCAAACAAATCCTGGAAATAGAAACCTTAATAACAAAAAAACTCAATTTAAACTTTCAGCAATAGGCAAAATGAATAAGAAGAAAGAATTTCAGAACTTTTTTGTTTTTGGTTTTTCTGAGACAGGGTCTCACTATGTGGCCCAGGCTGGCCTTGAGCTCATGGCTATCCTCCTGCCTCAGCCTCCCGAGTGCTGGGATTACAGATGTGTGCCACCATACCTAGCTCAGAATTTCAGAATTTGAAGACAAGGTAGACATACAAAACATTCAAACAGTAAAAAAAAAAAAAAAAGAACAGAATAACAAACAGCATAGAGATTACTCAAGAGCTCTTGAATAACTCTGAATAAAAAAATTTAAGATTCACTGGCCTAAAAAAGGGCAAGAAAATACAGGCTAATGGCATACAAATGTATTCACTGAAATTATTGCAGAAAATCCCCAAATCTGGAAAATTAGAGGATACCCTGGTAACAGAGGCATTTAGAACCCTGTATAGAGACGACCAAAGAAGAACACATCATAGTGAAATGCCAAAAATTCAGAAAAAAGAAACAATATTGAAAGCAGTTAAAGAGAAATGCCAAATCACCAAGGGCAAACCAATCAGAATAACAGCAGATTTCTCAATAGAAACCTTGCTGGGTGTGGTGGTGCAGGCCTGTAATCCTAGCACTTGGGAGGCTGAGGCAGGAGGATCACTGTGGAGGCCAGCCTGGGCTACATAGTGAGACCCTGTCTCAAAAACAGTAACAACAAAAAAATACAAACCTTAAAGGCCAGCTGGACTTGGAATAACATATTTCAAGCTATATAAAAAAATAATCACCAACCCAGATTATTATATACGCAAGGTTATCCTTCAAAATTGAAGGAGAAATAAAGACCTTCCACAGTAAGTGTAAAATTCATGACCACTAAGCCAGCACTGCAACAATGCTTATGAAATCCTACACACAAATGAAGACAACAACCACAAGATCAAGAGAAGAATAAATCTCACTAGAAGAATAGATAAGTGAGAAATCAGAAATGAATCAAATATTAGAAAAACAAAATTGTAAGAGTTACTACATATGTTTGAATAATAACACAATATAAATGGTCTTAATTTCTTATTAGCCTAGTGTGGTGATGTATGCCTGTAATTTCAGCACTTTGGGAGGCTGATGCAGGAGGGTTGTAGGTTCAAGACCAGTCTAAACAACTTAGTGACTTAGTGAGACCCTGCCTCAAAAAAAAATTTTTTTTAAAGGGCTTGGGGTGTGTAGCTCAGTATGAAGGCCCTAGTTTCAATATTCAGTGCTGCAAAAAAAAAAAAAGAAAAAAAAAAAAAAAAAAAAGACTGCCAGACTGGATCAAAAATAAGACCCATTCATATGTTGCCTACAAGACACCTCATCTGCAAAGACACACAGTGAAAGAGTGGAAAACATATTCTAAGCAGGTGGACCGCTAAGGCAAGCAGTAGTTATATCACATTTGACAAAGTAGAACACTACATTTTGGTAAAGGGAAAAGTTCACCAAAAACAGATAACAATTTTAAATATATATGCACAGAATATCAGTACATTTAATTTTATAAAGAGACACTACTTGACACAACAAGACAGATAGACCCTAAAACACTTATAGTGGGGGACTTCCAAAGCCCACTCTCACAAATACGCAGACCAACTACAAAAAAATCAACAAGAAGATATTGGCATTAATACGTTCCCACCGGCTTGAAGCACTGGTGGTACCTGCATGACTGGCCTATCGGGTGGCTTGTACCACTGGTGGTACAAACAGACCTAATCATTTTTATCAGTCTTTTTACTAATAAAATTAATAAAAAGTCTATCAATGACTAAATCTAGTTAGTTGCTTTAATTTGAATAATTATTGCCCAAATACAAATATTAATACTATTCATAACAATTAAAATTATTACAATAATCAATACATTTATTTCATTAAATGAAAAGAAATATACTTATATTTATAAATAGTTTATCAATAGTTAATTCTCTAAATTTCGACACGGAAATTTTATAAGTATCCCATTGCTGGTATATGTAATATTCATTTACAACTGCTGTTCCACAAATTTGCTGTATTATAATTTTTTATACCATTTTAATGTATTCCTTAAGGAACTGTAATATGATGACATTCTGCCAAATCAATGCCTTTCTTAAAGACTCCCTGAGAAGCAGTACAAGTCCCCTGATGGGACAGTCACACATGTACCACCGGTGGTTCAAGCCAGTGGGAATGACGGGATTCAAATCAGAGCCGCCTGGCAGCTGGACATACAAATTACAGCCCCATTGTGAATGTGTTCAACAGATTTAACAGACATCTACAAGTATTCCATCCAACTAGAACAGAATACACATTATTTTCAGTAGTCTACAGAACTTTCTTCAAAATAGATCATATTTTAGGCCAATAATCTTATACATCCTCTCAGATCACAATGGAATGAAATTAGCAATCAAAATCAAAAGAAACGGGCCGGTGAGATGGCTCAGCGGCATAAGCGCCTGCCTTGCAAGCGCGAGGGCCCGAGTTCGACTCCCGGATCCCACATACGAAAAAGGGGCGGTGATATCGCTCAGCGGCACGGGTGCCTGTTGGCGCGTGAGGTCCTGAGGTCGACCCCCCGGTACCCACAAAAAAAAAAAAAAAAAAATCAAAAGAAACTACAGAAACTACACACAAACAAATGGAGGCTAAATAATACTCGACAGATCGGTGAGTCACTGAAGAAATCATGGGAGAAATTAAAATATTCCTAGACTCACTTGATATTGGAAACACAACATATTAGGATCTGGGGCACAGTGAAAGCAGTTTTAAGAGAGAAGCTTATAGCTACAAATGACGTAGTAGAAAAACAGTGATCCCAAATAAATAACCTAATGATGCACCTTGAGGCTTGTTATGGCTTGTGTCTAGATGTCCCCCCAAAGCCTCATGCAGTTGTGGGGGCGGGCTTCTAGAGTTTGTGATTGATTCATGGTCCAATGCTGGGATTATGGATGTGAGTGCGACACCCGCCCTGGGGCGGGCAGCCCGCACACAATATAAGGGAGGGAAAGAGTCTTGCTCTCTCTGCTCCTCCCTTTTTGCTCTCACTGCTTTTGCTGTCTTCCGCCTGAACAGTTGCCCCTGTGCCACGCCACCCTGCCTTGGAGCCAGCTGAGTATGGACTGAAACCTCCACAAACTGTGAGCTAAATAAACCTTTCCTTCCTTAATTTTGCGCGTTAGGTATTTTGTCTCAGCAATGAGAGAAAAGTAACCAAGACAAGACCCTATAAAAACAAGAACGAACCAAACTCAAATCCAGTAGAAGGAAATAAATAATAAAGATCAGAGCAGAAGTTAATGAAATAGAGACTAAAGAACAATACAAAGGATCAATGAAATCAAAGAGTTTGTTCTTTTTTTTAAATTATGTTTATTGGTACATTTTAGGTATACATAATGATCACATTCATCATAGGGAATTTGTACCTGTACATGATATAACTTGATTCTTTTTTCCCCACATTCCCCTCCCCTCCCTTTAACCCCTCTTCCCCTCCCTATTTACAAAAGCTTTGTTTCCATTTTTTCCTTCTTTTCTCCTTTTTTTTTCTTTTTCCTTCCTTCCTTTGCAAAGACAAACAAGATTGATAAAACCTTAGCCAAACTAACCAAAAGAAAGAGAAAAGGTCCAAATTAATAAAACTAGAGATAAAAAAGATAAAAGATAAAATTACAGAAAACCATCATTGAGATCCAGAGGATTAGAAACTATTTTGAAAACTTCTATTCTCATAAATCAGAGAATCTAGAAGAAATGGATAAATTCCTAGACATATAAACTACCAAAATTAAATAAAAAAGATAGGGGGCTGGTGAGATAGCTCAGCGGCATAAGTGCCTGCCTAGCAAGTGCGAGGTTCTGAGTTCGACTCCTGGTACCCACATATGAAAAAAGGGCCGGTGATATCGCTCAGCGGCACGAGCGCCTGCTGGCACACGAGGTCCTGAGGTCGACCCCCGGTACGCACCAAAAAAAAAAAAAAAAAATCAAAAAGATATATATGAGACTGATGGAGTAATAAAAACTCTACCAAATAAGAATAGTACAAGATCAATGGAATTACTTCTGAATTGTACCAGGTCTTTAGATGATACCAATGCTCCTCAAACTTTTCCCTCTGATAGAAAAAGAAAGAATGCTTCTAAATTCATTCTACAAAGCAAGCATTACTTAATACCCAAACAAAATAACAATGAAAACAACAGTGGAAACTACAAACCAATATTCTTGATGTATGCAGATAAAAAAATCCTTTTTGCAAACAGAATTCAACAACACATTAAAAAAATCAGGGCCGGTGAGATAGCTCAGTGGCATAAGCGCCTGCCTGGCAAGTGCGAGGTCCTGAGGTCGACCCCTGGTACCCACAAAAAAAAAAAAAAAATCAATACCAGCTCTGGACGCCAATAATAAGCCCACTAAAAAGAAATCAGGAATACAATTTCATTCAAAATACCTTAAAAAATACATAGGAATCAAGGAGGTAAAAGACCTACAATGACAATTACAGACTATACCAAATTTAAAAGCTTCTGCACAGCAAAGGAAACAAGTGAAGAGACAATCTACTGAATGGGAGAAAATTTTTGCTTGCTACTCTTCTGATAGAGGATTTATATCTAGAATATTTAAAGAACTAAAATAAATAAATAAATAAATAACCTCCCCAAAAAACTCAATCAAAAATGGGTAAATGAACTGGATAGATACTTATCATAAAAAAGTGTAAATGGCCAATAAGCACATGAAAAAACTACTTAAGACCTTTAGCCATTATGGAAATACAAATCAAAATTACTCTGATATTCCATCTCATCCCATTCAGAACGGCTGTCATCAAGAATACAAAACAACAATAAATGCTGACAAAGATATGGGGAAACATGAATTCTCCTACACTGTTGGTGAGAATGTAAACTAGTATAACCAACTGATAATCAGTATGGAAACCTCAAAAAACTAAAAATAGAACTACCATTTGACCCAGCTATACCACTTTGGAGTATATTTGCAAAAAACATTAAAGACATTATACTATAGTAATACTGTATATGCATTCCCATGTTTATAGCAGTGCAAATTACAATAGCTAAGCTGTTGAATCACTATAGACACCCATTAATGGATGACTAGATAATGAAAATGTGGTATATATTCACAACGGAATATAATTCAGCTAAAGAAGAATGGAATTGTGTCATCTGCAGGAAAATGGATGGAACTGAAGACCATCATGTTAAGCAAAACAAGACAGACTCAGAAAGTTAAATATCCTTGTTTTTCTTATATGAGAAACCATAATAAAATAAAATAAAATAAAATAAAATTAAATTAAATTAAAGACAGCAAACTAGAAGGTAGAATTTTGGAGATAGGAAGGGGGATTGGGGAGGGGGGAAGAGAAGAAGAGAGTTACAGGATTGAAAATGATCAAGATAAATTATATGCATCTACCAATTTCCCAAAAGGAAGTACCAGTATGTATTACTAATATGTACTAATTCAAATTTTTAAAATTTTATAACAGATAAAAATATATTCACTAGGGAAAATATGAAAAATTGCATATGTATGTATATAAAATATATAAATATCTTATAAAATCTTAGAAAACAGATTTTTAGCTTAGTGGTGGAGCACTTGTCTAGTATGCCCAAGGTCCTGGGTTCAAGCCCTAGTACAGGGGAAAAAAAAATAAAAAAGTTTAGCCAGGTGAGGTGACGCACACCTGTAACCCCAGCACTTGGGAGGCTGAAGCATGAGTACAGCTGAAAGTTTGAGGCCAGCCTGGGCTACATAGTGAGACTCTGGGCTACATAGTGAGACTGTCTCAAAAAAAGATAGATTTTTAATTTTTGATATTAGCAGAGTATATTCACTACAGCACCATAATAGACTTTATGTTTTACACTTAATGTTAACATTACAAGCATTTTTAGGCAATAATTTTCAAAATGTAGCTAATTTGATATCCTCTTATTAAAGTTTTTCCTAACTTATTAAAGTTACTTTATATGGAAATATACAGTTTTAAAATTAAATCTATACATGCACCTCCAATTCTTCCTTGGGATAAAACTAAAAATAAACTCATTTGGACCAAAGAACATAAACAATTTTAAGACAATTGATATATATTTCCAAATTTCTTCCAGAAGTTTTATTAATATACACTTCCTAGCAGTGCCTGAGACTGCATTTCAATCTATCTCTGCTAAAATTTGGTATTATTACTATTTTTAAAAATCCCAGTCTGTCAATTTGACAAGTGAAATGGTAACTGATTGTGGTTTTAACATAGATTTCTTTGGTTATTAGTGAAGATGAACATTCTTTGGTTAGTCACTATTTCTTCTCTGATTTTGAACCCTTTGACCATTTTACAATTGGAATTCCAGTCTTTATTTGCAGATGTCTAGTACTTTATATTCTCTTGAGCATCTCATGGGCCCCAAAGAGTCCCAAGGGACTCTCCCCTTGGGATCTGAACCCTTCACCACATGCCACACCACCGAAGTTCAACCCCACACCTCTCACTTCCCTGGTTCTCCAATGATCTTCCCAGCCCAGCACCCTGGACATCACCCTTGAATCTTCCTTTTATCTCATTCCAATGTCTAACCCACAAACCTCACTAAATGAAGCATACATTGCCATCCTTTTTCCATCCTTGCCAAGCTGCCACCATCTGTCCCCTGGGTTATCCCCACAGCCTCTTCCCTGGGATCCTAGCATCTGTGCTGGGCCTCCATCTGTCTACTTCTCACACAGAGACCAGAGTGATTTTCTGGAAAACCCAATCCACACTATCACTATCTTATCACGATCCCTGCAAAGGCTGACCGTGGCACTTGAAATCCAGCTCATCTCCCTCCACCCACCCTGGCCGCTGGGCCCTGGCCACACTGGTGCTCTCCAGTTCCCTGAGCAGGCCAGCCCTACCTGGACTCAGGGCTTTCTCATCAGAGATCCCACTGCCTTAAGTGGCTTCTCTCATTGTTCACAAGGCTTTCTGCTTATCTTCCAAGTCTTTGTATTTTCACTTTCAATTCCTCAGTCCATCTGGAATTTATTCTAACATTTCCCCCATGACTACTTATGAAATTTCTTCCAGTATGCATTATCTATGCATGACACTCAGTCAACAAACACCCACTCAGTGTCGGGCACTGAGCCCAGAGCTGGGGACACAGAGAAGGAAGAGACCCTGAGGTGTCCAGGTTCGAGGGACAATCTCCCAGCCTGTGTACTCTGAGCCATGTGGCAGATGCCCTAAACTAGAGGAGCACCACACTGTGCTTTCCTTATTTGCTGGCTAAATCTAGAGCAGCTCCCCTGGGCATGCTCCTTGTACTCCTTCCCCAACCTGGCCTCGGGTTCTGTGTCCTCCTGGCCTGTGAATGGGACTCATTATCCCCATGTAGACGTGAGGCTTACGTTGTTCACAGCAGGGCTGTGGACCACTCTTTCTCACCCGAGGTTTATCTGAAGTCTCTCTTTAGCATCCCTAACACTCAGGCCTCCACGAGTAACCACTTCTCCAACTCCTTCAACAATGTCAACAAATCTTTCTTACTGAGCACCCACTCTGTGCCAGCACTCTGCTAAGTGCTGGGACCTGGAGGCTTAAGAGAGATCTCTAACTCACCGTAAGAGACTGAATCTCATGGCCAGAAACACAGAATATGAGGGGGAATTTGTGGGATGGAACAGAACCTTGAGAACAAAGGCTAAACTAGGAAGTGAGGGCGGCAAGGGACGGGAAAGATGCTCCAGTCATGGGACAGTCATGCAGCAGAGAAGACGAGGGGTTGGAGGAGTGTGTGTTCAGCATTCACAAGGCCCTGGGTTCAATCCCCAGCATTCCTCAACCAACCAACCAACTAACTAAATAAATAGAGTAACAGTAAGAGAAAACAGCGTAGGAGTCTGCAAGGAACTTGGTACGGGGGCAGAGGGAGGGAGGTGGAAAACTGCAGAAATGAAGCAGGCATCAATGCCATGCCGTGGGGATCGATGGGGAAAACCTGCTCAGGCGAGGGATTAGAAGACTGCTCGGGACCTGACCACACTGCCGACACAGAGAGCAGAACAGATGAGATCTGGTCAATGGTTAGATATAAGGACAAGGGAGAGCTTAGGTAGGATGAAAACAAAAAATTCTTGGAGAATTAAGAATTGATACCATTGGCTCTTTTTGCCCATTTTCTCAGGAACCATTTTATTTTGGAGTCTTTTTTTATCCTTGCAGTGCTAGCAATTGAACTCAGGGTCTCAGGCATGCTAAGCAGGTACTCTACACTGCAGAGCTACTCTGCCAGCTCTAATTTGGAGTCTTAATTTATAGATAGGAAGTATCTAAGTCTTCCTAAATTTGGGAGCATAGCAGATGATTGACTAAGAGATTGTCAACATTCTCTTGCCTCTTGTGGAGCCCTCAACTCCACAAGGGTTTTAGGATACAGAATTTTTTAGAATTTAGAAAGGTAATATGATATACATATAACTTATTTATAGGACACTGACCAGTGGCTTCATCACCACCTATATAAGATTCATATATAGTATTCACAGACAGAAAAATTTATGAATGTTCAGTAAAAGATACAAATATTCACACCAACTGGCATATACAAAATCTATACATAGTTCCCAAAAGTCACCACGTTCTGCCATTGCAGGCGTTACGCAGTGCTTTTGGTTTTGAGTCATTAGGGCTTTGGGGCTATGGAAGAAGACTGTGGGCTGTCTTTCTGGGGGCAGAGACAAAGGTGCTGGGCGAGAAGCACAGTGGTGCACGGAGTGTACCTTGTGGCCTTACCTCTTCCATGGGGATGACCTGGGCATATCCGCCCCCCGCAGCTCCTCCTAAACAACAGAGCAAGTGGCATTTGAAGTGAGTCATCAAGCACAGCTACACAGGGCAGGCAGAACCCTAGGGACACAGCTCCCCAAACCCAAAAGAGAGGTAAAATAACAGGAGCGAGAAACATTAGCTAGTCTGTCAAAGTAGAATGGAAGCAAAACAAACCAAAGCTCACACTGCATCCTCCTATGCAATTTAAGGATTTCCATTTCGTTATTTAGAAAACAAAGGTAAAAATAACACAGCAAATGTCATTACTGTAACACAGATCTCAGGATATGGGATCATTTTATACATTTATTAGTAGATCTACGTGGCTATGCGTTATCTAGATCATATATGCATCAAAATATCAAAAAACTTTGTTTTTAAAAAAACACCTGCATGGGCCGGTGAGATGGCTCAGCGGCGTAAGCGCCTGCCTTGCAAGCGCGAGGGCCCGAGTTCGACTCCCGGATCCCACATACGAAAAAGGGGCCGGTGATATCGCTCAGCGGCACGGGTGCCTGTTGGCGCGCGAGGTCCTGAGGTCGACCCCCCGGTACCCACACAAAAAAAAAATAAATAAATAAAAATAAATAAAAAAACACCTGCAAAAACCTCAGAACCATAAATTAAGAACTTCAGCCAATTTATTTTAGCTAATACTAGGGAAGATTTGTCATGCTGCTTCTCCCTAGAAACATTAGTTGTTACACGAAAAAGACCCCTCTCATCTATGTCCACGTCCTTTTGTAGTTCACCATGTTCTTTCTGTGCTATCTCAGTGGAGCTTCACAATGCATTGAGCCTGGTACCTCAAGCCTTTTTACCCTTTTACAGATGTGGCTCAGAGAGGTTAGGCTGGCTACAGGTCACACAGCAGTAAGAGACACAGCTGTGAATAAAATCTCAGCCTTCTCACTCCAAGCTTAATGCTCATTCCACTAGACAATGGACGACCTTCTGTGTGTTATCAGTACTTAATGAGTTAGGAGTTATTAATATTTATAACAGTAATATAAATATAATATGGTTAAAAAATACACTGCCAAGAACACACAGTAATTGCAGCAATAAGTGCCAGTGTCAATGAGCTCAGGAGTGATTTCATGATAAATCAATGAAGGAGGAGTAATGAATGGGAAGATGCCAGACACCAGCCCAGCCACAGCCGAACAGAAATCTCATCGCAGCTCTGCGCACAGCTGGGCTGTCTCAAAGCACCCCAGGCCCCATGCAGCAACTCCCGTGGGTGAGCGCTGGGGGCCGCCCTACGGGCTCTCTCAGGGTTTTGAGGGACAGACCTTTCCCCACAGCTGGGATGATAAAGCACCCACATGACCAGCAGGGTTTCAAAACGCCTGGCAGAGGAGGCACAGGTGAGACAGAAGACTCCGCCTCAGCCGGGAGGCCAGAGCAACTGAGTCAACAGAATGGGTTTGGGGGGCGGACTCCACCGAAGACCCCCCACCCTGCAGCTGCTCTGCATCTCTTTGTGCCTAGAGGACCAACTCGGGGTGACCACCAAGTACTGAGTATGCAATGTGTGTGGGGTGTGTGTGGGGGGTGTGTGTACGTGTGCAGAGATGAAGTGTACCAGTTCTTCTGAAAAGTTTCAACTGTAGATGGCATTTTCTTAAACCCACCCCCTCATTTTGCTCTGAAAAATATATTAGTGGCTAAACAAAGTACCTTTCACTCCAAAAGTCGGCCCTTGGGAAGGCTGCCTCAGGCAGGCGAAGGAGTTGACGTTCAGGTGGGCAGTCAACGCTTGCACCAGCCCGATGGTGACTGTGCTCTTCCCTTCTCCAAGAGGGGTGGGCGTGATCCTGATATGTGGGAGAGGGGAGAAGTGAATTTAATCATATTTCTAAGACGACCTATGCAAAACCAGCCTAGGATACCAGAACCGAACCAGGATGCTGGTAGAGAACAAGCCATTTCCAAATCTACTCAATAAAGCAGTTTCTTGGACCACTACAATCTACCCTGATCACTCAGACCATGCTTAAGCTAAACTCAAGACAGAAACACAAAAAAGGAACAAGACAAAGAGACCAAAAAGGAAAGGTATTGGGCACTGGTGCTAGTAACATTATCTGTTTCAAGAAATGACATAAAACATGCATCTGGGGCCGGTGAGATAGCTCAGCAGCATAAGCGCCTGCCTGGTAAGCGCGAGGTCCTGAATTCAACTCCCAGAACCCACATACGAAAAAAAAAAGGGCCAGTGATATCGCTCAGTGGCATGGGCACCTGCTGGCATGCGAGGTCCTGAGTCCGACCCCTGGTACCCACACACACAAAAAAAAACATGCAGCAAGGTGGTTTCAATAACTAAGCTAGTGTTGTCTCTTCCTGGTGGGTAACTTGGCATTCTTCCTTCCAGAGACATCGGGGACACAGAGTGGGCACAGGACCTAGCACAAGGATCCCTGAAGTCCCCGCTCATCCATCTCCTTCCCGAGGTCCCTGCCCAGGACTTGCCCCCACCATGCTGAACGCAGACAGTAACGGAAGCCCATAACCTCCAGGGTGACCTGGCTATCACAGTTAGAAGCCTCTTTGTTCTGAGAGACAGCTGTGTTCCTGTCGCTTCCTAGCTCTTGGAGTCCTACCTATACACTAAGCTTACACCCCTTCCTTATGACAGCCCTTCGAACATCCTCACTAAGGAGGAAACCCCGGCTCTGGAGAAGCTTATTTTGATGATACCTTACAAAGACAATAACATGTTCACAGCATCATCGGCATATTAAGTGACAATGTGAGAGAACTTACTACATTCTCAAGTAAGGCACCATAAAACTGTTCTTTAGCGTATTGTAAAAGTCACTAAAAATTTGAAAATAATGTCATTTGGGCTTATAAATTGGTTTTCTATGAATTACATTGTGTAAGTCAAGATATCTAGGATCCTCAACCTCACTAAATCATGATGATGGGGTTTTCTGACTCAAAACCTAGTGATGTGCACACAAGGAGGAAGTAATGCCCTGAGATCATTCTGGTCCTAAACTCTCTCAGACCCCTCCTCTCCACCATGATCAATCATTCACACAGCAAATGTTTAAGCACTTCCAGGAGTCAGGCACTCCGTTAGACCCTGGGTCACAATGATGACCCAGTCAGATTCCATCTCTGTCCCCGCAGTGCTTCTGGATAATGGGAGATACAGGTAACTCAGCAATGTGAGAAACACCAAGATGCAGATGCAGGGCAATCAGATTGTTCGCAGAGCGCATCAAAGTAGGATCTAACTAGATTTTGAACATCAGAGAAGGATTCCCACAGGAAGTAACATCTAAACAGAAACCTGACAAACGAATAAATGTTATCCAGATAAAACTGAGAGTGGGTTCAGGGCAGTGAAAAGGCAAGGCATAGTGTTTTGTATTTATTTGGGTTAATTATTTGTATCCTCATTTGATAGATGAGGAAATGGAGGCACAGAGAATTTGAGTAACGTGTCCCAAGTCACGCAACTAGTAAGCAGAGCTGGACGTGAAACATGGGCAAGTCATCCAATTTCCTGACTTCACTAGGTCATTTCTGCAGTCGGAACGGTAACTACAATTAGCAATTTGAAGCATGGAATGTGTAAGGTCCTCTACAGAGTGAACATGGTAAGGAAAGGGGTAAGATCAGAATAGTTAAGTGGGGGCATCCACAATGAGTTACATCCCTAGCCCTTTTTATTTTGAGGCAAGGTCTTGCTAAATTGCCCAGGCTGGCCTGGAACTTTGAATCCTCCTGTCTCAGCCTCCTGAGTGCCTAGGATTACAGAAGAGACCAAAAGTGAGCTCAAAGAAGCGTATAAAGGAAAAGAACAACAGAGGAGGCAGAGGGTGGCAGGGGTGACTAAGGAGGAGGTAAATGAAGAGAGCACTTAGAGATGGCTTAGAGATGACGGGAATCACAGGGCACTGAGGTCTGAAGCAGGGTGAGGACCAAGGAAGGTCCAAGGAGGGTGCGTTTAGTGCCAAGGTCACTGGTGGTCTCTGCAGTAGGGGTGGGTGGTGAGCCATCCTGAATAGTGTTTGGTGAAATGAACCTCTCACTCCCAAATCACAGGGCAGTGGCTTATCAGTTGCCCCTGCATCTGTCTGAACAGCATCTTACAGAGCAAAGGTCAACCAGAAGATGCAAAGTTACACAAAGTTATTCATACATTGAGTCAACTTTCTAGTTTTTTAGATGAAGCATGAACAAAAGCAGTTAAAAGCCCACAAAGCATCAGAATCTCATGAAAAAAGATATGGTATCATACACAGTATAGTTTCAGTACTCCAGTGAGCATGTATTGTTTGCAAAGAAACAGTGGTGTCGGATACACGATTACATTTTCATTCCCAAGGACACGCTAGCTCAGTGGCCACGCCCTGCGATGACCTCCGCAGCACTTCAGCAAGCCATCCAATTCTTAATTAGAAACACAGGACAGCTCAGCTCACTGCCAATGAATACAATTCAGGAAAATCAGAAAGTAGTAAGTATTTATTGGGAGCAATAAAAGGAGAGCTTCAATAAAAAAATTTATTTCACTTCATCCCTGCATTTGATATCAAAATTTGGTTTAATTCTTTCCCCAGTATCCTTAACTCAGATTCTAAATCATCAAGTTGATTTCAGAAACAACAAGCACCACAATTAATTTTAATTCCTCTTTCTGTTTCTATGAAAGCTTAGCTTATGGGAAGGGATCTGTGATTTTTGTTTATTAACCTCCTCACTGTCTAAGCACGTGCATGGGCTCCCTTTCTGACATCCACCCCACTGTATTTATTCTGTGATCTTCATATGACTTTACAGAAGACACCATAAAAAAGGTTCTGCCATGTCTGGGTCATCTACTGGCCACAAGCTTGCTGAGGTGAAGGACAATGCCCGCCCTCCTCGCACTCCTGTACTCTGTTCAGGGACAGACAAAAAAAAAAAAAAACAACAGTGGGGGATGATGTAATGACGCCTTTTCCTAGATAAACATTATTTACTGTCAACTATAGTGAAAATGCTCTGTGACAATTTGGACACAATCTGAAAGAGCTTTATCATTTACTCAAAGGTCGAAGAGACTGCTTATACAGAGACAAGTGGTAAAATTTTGAAGTCTTGTTGACCAGTATATTGGCATTAGCCACGGCCTGACCATGAACTCAAAACTGCACGCTCAAACGGTGTATGAATATATATCATTCATCCCAGGCATCTTTATGATTTGGAAGGTTTTAAAAAGCCTTTTATTATCTAACAATAAACCTATAGTCCATTTGGTTGTGTTTCTCATTATATTTGAGCAAGATAAATAGATCGAAGGCCCTGGTTTCTTCTAAATACCTTTGTTCTATTCCACAAGCAGTACAAATAAAAATACATATTTAAATAGTGATCTAAGGTAGACAGAAAAAATGTTAGAAAACTCAGTGATGGTTATATTAATGTCACACCAAAATAATGGGGTCAAACATTTTTAAAAAATCAGGTATTTGGCACTCTGACGAAAAAAAAAAAATGAAGTGACATGAATGATCTTAATTTTTCTTTAACATGAAATCCAGTGTAGTCACAGACCAGGTTAGGCTTCTTTTTCAATTGCTCTGTCCAAGCAATTCAGAGAAATTCTAGAACCTTCTGCATGGAAATCAGTGAAGGCCTAATAGAGACTGAGTGCACATTCAAATGCCCTGCAGCTGCACTCGAGTCAAGCTCGCAAACAAAATTCCTTTTCATTAGTGTAACTGGGAAAATATGTAAAACTCAAGAGCCCCAAAGATTCTTTTGGCATATTTCCCTGAACAATTCCCAATACTTTTCATTTTGTCAGGCAAAGCAAATAAAGTGATGTGTAGGTGTAAATACCATGCGATGTGTAGCTGATGAAATACAGATGATTCTGGCTGAATAAGAAAACCTAAGGTTTGAAGAATGGCTTTTTAAAAAGAATTAATCTGTTCTGCATTTGAGATATTAATAATAAAAGCTTTTTTCTAAAAAATCCCATTCTTTTATATTTTAATCCCACTGTTGATATATTTAAATCACTTTTATACATAAACTCAATGTGCAATCACAAATGTACTGTGATTCGGGTTTATTGAAAAATTTCTCAGGTATCTGCATTCCTAAAGCATGGGAAAAGATTTATGTTACAGGGTTTAGAGAAAAAGGCAGGACACAAAGTGGTATAGCATAATCTTAAGGTGTAAAAAGGATGGATGTAGAGATAAAATTCTGGAAGAAAAAAAATTTTTTTTTTTAGATACAGGTTTTTATTTTTATTTTTTTATACAGGTTTTTAAAAATTAATTTTATTAGTGTACTTTTGACATGCATAATGATCACATTCATCGTAGGGAATTGTAGGAAGAAAATTTTTAAAAATATTACTCTGAGTAATGAGAGACTTAGTTTTCTCTTTTTTACTTTCCTATGTTAGAAGCCAATATTATTTTCAACATTTAAAAAAATTCAAAAAAAAATTCTCCATTTCATGAAGAGATCATTTATACTTCTGAAGAAGTATAAAAAGTGCATGGAATTGTCGATAAAGTCATTTCCCCCTAACTACTGACCTGACTAAAAGTAAAAATATGGAGGTAATTTTTATGTCAAATTTACTTTCCATTTTAGTTTATAAATAAAATGTTTATATTCTAAACTGATCTCAATCATTCAGCTATTGAAAGATTAAATATTGAAAGCAGTTTACAATTTTTGAAAATGTATCATCTGCTGTGTTGGGGGAGCCAGTTTATTCTCCCCTTATAGAACACACACACACACACACACACACACAAAAAACAGTGTATATTTTCTAGAAATCTTTCTCTGCTATGGATGCATATAGATCTCAAAGTCTTACCTTCACAGTATGTTTTTTTCAGTCCTGGGGATTGAACCCAGGGCTTCCCACATGTGAGGTATGCACTCTGCTACTGAGCTACATCTCCAGCTCCTTTGTAAAATTTTAAACATTCAAGACAGGGTATTGCTAAGTTGCCCAGGCTGGCCTCGAACTCATAATCCTTCTGCAAAGCCTTCCGAACAGCTGGGATTACAGGTATGCACCACCTCGCCCAGCCATACTTCTCAATGCAATTGAAAGGAAGACCACTTAGACTTCGTTCCTTCAAACTCTGTTAAGGAAGGAAACTTATGACACAGTTTCAGAAAAAGAACTATTGATCTTTTGGAGTCAACTCTGTCCTTAAGAATTCAGGTTTAATTTTTCATTTCTATTTACAGCATGCCACTCTGGCTTCAGTTCAGTCCCCCATATACATGCCAGCCAAGGGGCAGCGTGGAGCAGAGCTGCTCTGGGTCTGGAGTGACAGCGGGGATAGTCCCAGTCGGCCATGCTAGCTAGCACTGAGCACCAAGTTGGGAACCTGGTAACAACATCATAGCTTTTGTTTTGGAAGTGTCAATTCAGTGTTCCCAGATCAGGGCAGGGCCATGTCTCGATTTACGTTTTTATTTCCAACATAGCATGCTTCAAATGGAGTAAATCACAGCCACTTATAAGAAAAACTGCTGTATGAGTCTTCCTTTTCAATCAGAGAACATATCCTCCTCATCTTAAACAAAACAAACAAAAAAAATTTTATGGCAGTGTTGAGGATTGAACCCAGGGGTTCATGCATGCCAGGCAAGTGCTCTACCACGGAGCCACCCCCGCAGCCCCATATCCTCCACTCTTAGTGAGAGGAAACAGCAAACTCATCTACCAAGATCACTTAAAGCTGGGAAAAAGGGAAACAAATCTATATATAAGATGCTTTAAAGATCCAAGCGTGTGCTCATTCACTGCAAACAAACCTGCATCAAGCAGACTTCTACAAAGCGATCCTGACTAGACAAGTGACCCAGAGTCCAAGACCCAGGAGCCAGGGGTGACCATGCCCTTCCCACTGCATAGCTGGTTCCGTTTTCAGGGACAATGCGCAGAGGGCACCTGCAGGTAGGGCCAGTTGTGGGGTCCCTTGGCAGCTCAGTTATGGAAACATTTGGGTCAGGCTTCTAAGTTGGGACCTCCAGTGCACTGAGTTTGGAAGCTTAAGGAAGACTTAAGCCAGAGGTAACATAGGTGCTCCAAGAAATTATTTGGAAAAAAAAAAAAAAATGTGTCTGTATTGCACATGTGCAGATAGTTTTTGGTCATTATTCCTTAAACAATCCAGTGTAACAACTATTTGCATAGTGTTCCCACTGTATTAGGTATTAAAAAGTTACCTAGGGATGATTAAAGTGTACAAAAGGATGTGCAGAGGTTGTATGCAAACACTATGCCATTGTATAGAGTTGAACATCAGCAGATTTTGGTGTTGGTGGGGTCCTGGAACCAATCCCTGGCAGAGAGAGGGACCACTGTACTGGCTTCACCTCTAGGGATGTTTGTTAAGGAGGCAACTGGACAAATGCACAGACATGCATGCCCAAGGTCATTAATCTTAGAACTGTTTATAAGGGCCAAACATAGGAAACAATTTAAATGCCCATCCATAGAGAATTATCATGACATCCCTATCATATTTTCAAGTCATTTTTGTGCCTTGGAACTCTTGAAGAAGGACAGACACGTGGTCCTATCAGCTGTGAGTCACAGCACTGCTTCTCAGTGGACTGGAGGTGCTGGGAAGATGCGTGAAAATGACTCTACCCCCATGCACTGAAGGATCTTGGACGTGAGCACTGGGACATTTGTTATGCAGTTATGAAAACAGTAATGGCCCCACATCTGTCACATGGAGCAAGGCACACAGTGCCCTGTGCTTAGTAAAACTGCAGGCAGAACAGTCTGCATGGTACCATTCCGCTTTCAGTCTCCAAAGGTCACAGTGGTCCCTAACCTGAGCAGTGATTTTCTTTGGGTGATAAAATTTGAGATGTTTTGCTTTCTTGTTTATTTTTTGTATTTTTGAAATATTTCTACAATAAGATGGCATTATTTTTATAACCAGAAAAAAAAAAATCACTGACACTGATAATTATGTAAAAACAAAGTGAACTATGAGTCGAGTCCAGTTACAAGAAATGTCTCTGCCGAATGAATGGGTTTTTGGGCCTCAAGCCTTGGCCCATACATCATAGGCAACAGCCAGTGCAATGACATTTCAAGACAACAAAAGAATTTATATGGTTTCTTGATGTTCCCTGGGGTCACATTGAATAAATAGTTCAAATCCCTTGTTTTCTATCATCTCTTCAGCTAGTGAATGTATTTTTTTTTAAAGAGGGGAGAAAAAAAGCAAACATTCTTTTCCATAAAAACTACATATCTGTCTTTCATAAGATGACCTGCAACACAAATGAAAACAGCTCCACATTAGTTTTGAAATGCAAGAAAAGAGATATAAGTTTTTATAGTGTAAATATAAAAAAGAAATACCGAGGGTATTAATAAGATAATGTAAATTCCACAATCACCTGTACATTCTTTTTAAAAATACTGCTTCTAAGTGGAACACAAAAACAAACAACAACGAAAAACCCCTGCTCAATTCAAAGTACTTTTAATTCTTATTTTGATTTTTGCCATTTTGCACCCAGAGGGGTGCAAGGGTGATCACAATACAACATAAGAAATAGAAAATAAAGAACTGCATTAGCAACCTGTGATACTCTGTGTTTCATGAGGAGACTCATTTGCTCCATACTGAAAAAAACAAAAAACTTACTTCATGCCAAACGAAGGAATGCTAAGCAAAATGGACACAGGAATGTCAAATTTGAGAACAGGCTGTATTTCAGGGGACTGAGCACAGAGATAAACATGGAAGGCAGCTTTACAAACATGTCTCCTTAGTAGAGCAGGTTTTTTTGAACGTGGTCTTACCCAGCAACTAAGACGTATTTTCCGTCTGCTTGATCCTTTAACCTCTCCAGCAGGGACAAACGTACTTTGGCTTTGCTTTTGCCATAGATTTCAATTTCATCCGCAAGCAGTCCTATCTCCTTGGCGAGGATGTCCACAGCTTTTGGAGTCTGTGCTCTTGAAATTTCTATATCGCTGGGAGGAAAGAAACACAAAAGAGACAAAGTCTCCTCAGCTTAGGTGGTCGCTGCTAGTGTGAAAAACAGCCACATGTCATGCCGGTGATTAAGCAGATGCAACTGCTTTGTGGTCCTGTCTCTCTCTAGGGTGGTATTAAGCACAACTGCTAATAATTAACATGCATGAGAAAGTAATACATGTTTTTCAGAGATGTGACTCCAAAATGCTCACCAAGATCCTAGAATTGTGTCCAGGCGCAGCACAGGCCCTGTGCCACAGGGGAGAAGAGCTGTATGTTACAATGCGTGCAAAGGCCTCCCACAGGGGAGCGGTTAGGGAGCGGGTGCTGGACGGTTAGGGAGCGGTTAGGGAGCGGGGAGAGGAGGGCTACTGCACAACACTCTCCCAGTGGGCTAGCTGCGTGTGTCTCTTGGCTACTCAAAAATGTGGAAATGCTATTTTGTTTTATCTCCATCCATACTTTCCCTTTCTCTTCCCTATTTCCAATCCAAGATCACATTTCAAAAATATTTTATTAATTACATAACTCTTGGTGCAAGCGCCTGAAGCTCAACTTTAGACTGAGAAAATTTTAGGCACCCTGGAGTGTGGCTGGGCATCTAATGTAACTCTTCAATTTCACTCAAGATGACCATGACCAAGACAGGGCAGGTACAGTTATGCCCTGCAGCAAGGCTAACCTGGAGCCTTGAGTACAGGAGAACTGGTACCCAAGAACAGTTCTACAGGGCACACCACAGAGGACAGCCATTCCCTGACTTTCCTGGACACCTGCTGATGGCACAGGGGTCTCCCAGTGGGCAGCGGACGCCCACCCCCTCTGTGGCAAGCAGCCCCTCTGCTCTGATATTCTTCTGTTGCCACTGCTGTTGATCTACTCAGCTCAAATATACCCTATGTTCTCCTCCATGAAACCGGGGGCGTCTGATCCTGATGAAGAAGACACATCTCCATTACAACTGCCTGAAAGGGTGCCAGAGAAGCTAGAAAGGAGACACCTCTCAGGCTTTGTGTGGGCTGAGCTCGGGGCTCCCCACCAGGTCCTCTCCAGCCTGCCCGGCATAGCGTCTTCTAGTCCTCCGCTCAGTTGCCTTTACTTGCTAGAATCCCACTTTATTTTGCTTTCCTAGTTACACATTTTATTCAAGAGCCAAATCTTGGGAAATCGCTCAGCTTTTCTGGTTGCCAGCTAAAGAGTCACAGTAACATCATTTTGATTTTCTGAGTGATTCATGAACTACTCAGCCTGCGTCTCTCTCTCCCTAGTGGCTCTAGAAATCAAATTTGGTTAAACAATTAAAACACCCCTCCCCAAGTAGAATTTTTTTTGGTTTTTCCCCTAAGTTTCTTTTTTAAAATTAATTAAGTTTATTGCTCCCAAGTAGAATTTTAAAAGTCTTTGGTACAGAAGTTAGTGCAATCTATCTTAATTTTTTTTTTTTTTTTAGTTCTAAGTATAATTTATTGATTTACTGGTAAAAACTAAGGTCCAATAACATAAATAACTTCAAAAAATTAAATAGTTTATGAAACAAATTGTACAAATACAGGGATGATGTTACAAAGAATAATATTCCTCACTGGAATTTATATATCAATGAGCACACAGCAGAGCAAGACAAAGATGTTAGTCTATTGCAGGGGAGAAAACAGCCAGGAGAACTGCACCAGCCTGGTGGGCATAATCAAACCAGAGTGGATGGCTGACTGCGCAAGGGATAACAGGTCAACTTGAAAAAGCACCTGGTCATCAAGAGACAAATCAGTCAATTCCTGGAGGGTTTATCTACTTGACTCTCAGCATCCCACCACTGCTGGACGGGATTACCCGGGGCTGCTCTGGCATTACGCACACCTGGTGAGGTGCCCGGGTCGATTCTCTGTGGTGGGCAGAAGGGCGGACTCAGCAGGAGGCTGGAAAGTGCGCGTCTCTGACTCAGATCACATCTACCTACCCGTTCGAAATCACACATTGAGATTACATCTTGCAGTTTGTAGCTCTAAATTTATGCAAAGAATATGTAGCTTACACCTCATTAAATGCTGCTATGAATAAATTATCTATCTGGATTATCAGTGTATCCTGTCAGTGAGTTCTGAAGAAAGCTGAGCACAGTTGCCGGGCGGAGTGACATTTGCTTCAGCTGACCATTTACTCCCAGAGCGGAGACCTACTAGCCCTTAAGACCTAGCTTACCTGCGTGCTGGGTATTTCGAGCCCTGAAAAGCATATTCTAAATACTATATTCCCATATTTTGTCAAGTCTAAAACCACTGTTTTCTAGACCACTAAGAAAACATAGTACCCTTTAATAAAGGACATGTCACTGAAATAAAATGAAATAGCACAATATGAATTCTTAGAATATCAAAATATGTTCACCGTGATTTAATTTTGAAGGATTATGAGAAGAGAAAATAGTGTGGCAATTTGATGATCAGAGAAGACTTATCTCCTTCCAAAACCAAAATACCCTGAGTCACGCCCTCACCCAGGGACTAACAGGAGATCTGGGGCACTCAGGGAGCTGACACGGGTACAGCAGAGCACCAGGGTTACCTTGGCACGGGGGAGAGAGGCTGCAGTTTCAGGCAGTGAAGTCTCCATCTCCTGTGCTGCTGTTCTCGGAGCCACCTCCGTCCACTGCTGACCATGTTCTTCAGAGGGAACGAGGAAAACGGGTTACAGGGGTGAAAGTGGCAGGGTGTGCACTTAAACTGTGGGGATACTGTTCATGGGCATTACAGAGCAAAAAGGATCATGGAGCACATGATAAACTAACAGAACATTAGCAATAATTTTATTCACATGTAATTAGGCTCACAGGTTTTGCTTGAAAAGGAAAATGTGAGATATAAGCACCATTAAAATAGCTTAAGTGGGGCCGGTGAGATGGCTCAGCAGCATAAGTGCCTGCCTGGCAAGTGCGAAATCCTGAGTTCGACTCCCAGAACCCACATACGAAAAAAGGGCCAGTGATATCGCTCAGTGGCACAGGCGCCTACTGGCACGTGAGGTCCTGAGGTCGACCCCCGGTACCCACACACACACACACACAAAAAATAGCTTAAGTGTTCACAGAAGGCATCCAGTATAGATATAAAATTGTTCACCTCAATTGGAGAAAAAATATGAGACTACACTCATGATCAGCTGGGATGCCCAATTTTCAAAATGCACATGACTTCACATACCATCCTTCTATTGTTGGTAAAAATGAAAAAGCAAATTGAATACCAAGTAGTTACATATATGCATACATATGTATAATAAATTATGAAGAAATTAAAATAAATGGAAATAAAATTTGGCTTTATTTGAAATGTAATTTATAATCCTTACAAAACTTGCTTCTGTTTATTTCTGCTGTGGAAGCAACTGGAGCTTCAGGCTTCTTATCACTCATCAATGTCACTGCCAGAGACACCACCACTGTAGGCTACAGCACCATTAGAACTCTCAGTGAATACAGTGACAAGCAGGGGACCTTGGGCTTTAGGTCACATAGACGATGGTGTTTCACTAGGGTGTCCACCAATTTTTTTAAGATCTTGTCTTTAGGAGGTAAACACAACTCTCTTTCCTTTGAATGTGAACTAGCCTTGTTGACTTGTTTCTAACAAATAAGAAACAAGGCAGTGGCAGGGTCTGATCGGAGACTAGACCATAAAACACACCGTGGCTCTTCTGTCACTCTCTACCCTGGACCACCCATCCTGGGGAAATCAGCTGTCACACTGCAAGCAGCCTGAGTCAAAGTCCACATGATGAGGAACCAGGGCATCCTGCCAGTAGCCAATGAGGAATTAAATGTCACATGCCAATTTCCAGGTGAGTGTGCCATCCAGGTCCAGCCAAGTCTCTGGTGACTGCGGCCCTAGCTGACATCTTGATTTCAACCACAAGAGCGATCCTGAGCCAGGACCACCCAGCCAACATGCTCCGGAGTCTCTGACCCACAGAAACTATGAGCTACTATGTGCGTGTTGCTTTAACGTGCTACATGTGGGGGTTAATGTATTACACAGCAATAGATAATTAAAACACAGATCCTGATTTGGGGCCCTCTCCCATACACGCCGTGCAAACATTGAGGCAAGTAACTAGTTTTCATGTCTCCTTCCTCATTGATCAATGGGCTTGACACTAGCTATGTGAAGTGCTTAATACTGTACATGGGAAAGAGAAAACGCTTGCAAAATCAGACCTCCCATGCAAAATTCTCAAAGCTGTGCCAAACAAACCTGAATCCGCAGAGCTGCGGCAAGGAGGCCCACATCATCTTCTGCAATGAGTCCATTCAGACGGGCCCTGGGAGAACCACAGCTAAGCTTTCCTGCACAGAGTTTGAGAAAAAAACAAAACAAAAAAAGACTCTCAACATACTGCCATTATTATAACCAGTTGCTCCTTGTAAAAATCTAGCACACAGAATAACAGTCTCAATTTTGAGCTAAGGAAGTTAGGAGGTCTGGGCACAGTGGCAGGTGGGTCACCTCTGGCAGACTCTGATTGGGCCTGTTTTATATTTTACATCACAGAAACGTCCACCTAAGCCAGTGGTGGCTAACCTACGGCACGCGTGCCACAGCAGGCAGGCAGAGCCCTCTCTGTCTGCACGCGAGCCAAGTTGCCCCAGCAGGCAAGAGCATTGGATAACAGTTGTTTTTTCTAAACTAAAACCTCAGTATTCAGGTTTTTTATTGCAGAGTTGGCACTTCAGGATAAATATGTGGACTATGGGTTGCAGTTTGATGAACCTCTAAAAGGTTCATCATCACTGACCTAAGATTTGCCCTGGGATGCACGCAGATGTGATTTAACAACGCGCACCCTGCTTTGGGAAATCGTATCTCACGTTGAACCAGAGCAGAACATCTAGGTGCACAGTCTTTTCAAAGAACTCCAAGTATCAAAAAATACGGCATTATTAGAGATATATCCGGGAGTAGCTTAAGACGGTTCACAGGGAATATCTGAAACACACAGTGCGAGGCAGCAGAGGCTGCAGATCAGGCACTGACCTTAGAGTTAGACCTGGATTAAAATCATGCCTCCACCTCCCACCAGCGATTGTTAATTAGTAGCACAGGTAATATCAACCTCATAGAAGTTTGTGAAATAAAATGTGATGTGGTGAGTCAGATACTTGGTATACAGTGTATACAATTAAACTACTAGAGTCAAGACACTGCTTGGGAAGAAGGGACAGGTATGCATACTGTGTTCCACAACACAACCCGTCAGAATTACTTGCTGTCTAACTTTAGATTTTTAATGCAGTGAGGCTTCATCTTATTAGAAGGATCTGTGACCTTTCCTGGACAATATACACAGAAAAGAAGTGATCTCACTTGTGAACACATAGGCTGAGCCCAGCCAAACCGATGGAAGGCTTTCTTTAACCATTTAAAATATCCCTGTTGTGGGCCAGGCATGGTGGCACATGCCTATAATCCCAGCACTTGGTAGGCTGAGGCAGGAGGATTGCTGCGAGTTCGAGGCCAGCCTGGGCTACAAAGTGAGTTCAAGGCCAGCCTGAACTGCATTGTGAAACCCTGTCTCAAAAAAAGATAAAGACAAAAAAACAACAACAACAACAACAACAAAAAAAAACCCTGTCATAGAAGTGATATAATCAATTTTCCATCAAAACTAAGAAATTACATTTTAGGATATGAACTTTATGCTGTATCTTGAATCTTGAATGTTCCCCAAAGCCCATTTGTAAGAGGCTTGGGTGCCAGTCTGTGGCACTATTGGGAGATGGAGGAACCTTTAAGAGGGAGGGCGTGGGGGAGGTCAGGTCACTGGGTGGGTGCCCTTGAGGGGGATATGGGGACCCTGACTCTTCTTTGCTTTCTGGGTGCCATGAACAGGTCTTCTCCGCTGTGTGCTCCCCCATGCTGTACGGTGCTGCCACAGGCCCAAAGCAGCCTTTCCTCCTTTTAAGTTGATTCTCTCAGGTATTTTTTCTGAGTAACAAAAGGGGAACACATCTGGTTTTCAAAATGGAAATGCACTGATAATAATCCCACTTTTCCTTCCTGTAGTTAGCACTTATAAAATTTATGAAAAGCAAACATACACGCAAAATGCTTTAGTTTACATCCTTCCTTAAGGAAAGGCAATGTTTCTAACAGCAACTTTTTTGAATTAAGAAAGAATATTTTTTTCTTTCTTTGGATCATGCTACTCTAAATTATCCATGTTGCTGACAGTCCTTTGCAAGAAAGCACACAAAACACTTAAGAGAATGTGTTTTGTGATGTACTATTGTCAAATGTATTAAGGGTGTTGGAAAATCATATCCCCTCAGGTATCGTTTAAAGATTAGCAACACTTCAGTTTTATAAATCATATCTAGGGAAAAGGCAAGAGTCAGAGGATGAGAGAGATTTGTTTTGTTTTGTTTTAACCACTAGAGATCTGATCTTAAAATCTTATCCAACTACTGCAGAAAAAAAAATATGTCTAACTTTTTTCTTCTTTTTTTTTTTTTTTTCCAGCACTAGGAATTGGACCCAGGGAATGCTGAGCTATATCTATCTACAACCCTTTTTCTTTTTTAAATTTTGAGACAGGGTCTCACTAAGTTGTTTAGGCTGGCATTGAACTTGTGATCCTCTTGCCTCAGCCTCTTGAGTAGCTGGGATTATAGGGATCATTCTTCCATCTTTAACTGATGGAGAAATAAAGTAAAGCAACATTCCAGGAGCTGATGGCAATTTTTAAATATAATTACAAATATTTATGTGATTGAAGAATATTTCACCCAGTTATAGTAAATAATTCTTCCAATAATTATAGCCACTTACATAACATAGGGCTTAGCAAAAGGGAGAATTATGCTGTTTTGAAAAACTGTATGAATGTAGACATATTTAAACCATCACAGAAGTGACTTCAATACGTGTGCATAAGCCATGTAAGGAGCAGGCACGGATAAGACAAAAACTCTTGTAAGGCTCCCAGCTCAACAGCAGGCAGCATACCCAGCACTCCTCTCTCCTTTCAACCCTAAGTGACTGAAAGAAAATTAATCCAGAGGAGTAAAAAGGCTGCTGAGAGTGCACCAGAAAATCGTGAGAAATGTGCACAAGAAAGCAGCAAGTATGATCTGATTGGTGGGAAATCACTGCAGAGAAATCTATAACCTGAAATACAGAAGCCTGTGACTAAAACTATAAAAACTGTGAAAACTTTTTTCTTCCTCATAGACCCTGGCTAAGCTCAAAGCTCAACATCAATAAATATCAGAAGATGTGAACAAAGTACAGTCTTAGGGACACCAGAAGCCGGGCACGCTGACTCTGTCACACAGCGCGGCCTTCTCATTTGTATGCATGGTAGACTAAGCTTTGCCACCTGCAAAGTTAACTTCTGCCCTACTAAAAACAACAAATACTTAGAAGCATATCAGAAAACCCACACTCGCTTAAATATCTACCCATCTATTTATACACACACACACACACACACACACAAATATACATATATATATATATCCCAAACTTTACCAGATCCTCATAGGAACCAATATTTTTTCTTGCAAAAGCAGTTATCTGAGTTTTAGTAATGCTTTTATTATATTTTCTTTTACTTCTATTACATTAAAATAAAATCGAGCTTAATGCTTTTTTATGGAAAAATGTAAAATAGTTATCTCCAGGTGACAAGAGTTTTTTTTTTTTTTTTTTTTTTTGTGGGTACCGGGGGGTCGACCTCAGGACCTCGAGCGCCAGCAGGCACCCATGCCGCTGAGCGATATCACCGGCCCCTTTTTCGTATGTGGGTTCCGGGAGTCGAACTCGGGCCCTCACGCTTGCCGGGCAGGCGCTTAAGCCGCTGAGCCATCTCACTGGCCCTGGGTGACAAGAGTTTTTAAAAAAAATTTTTCCCCAGTATTGAGGATTGAACCCTGGTCTCATGCATGTTAGGTAAGTGCTCTACCACTGAACTATATCGTAGCCCTTTTTAAATTTCATTTTGAGACAGGGTCTTGCTTAGTTACTAGGCTGGTCTCAAACTTGTGATCCTCCTGCTTCAGCCTCCCAAGTAGCTGGGATTACAGGCAAGTGCCACCATATCTGGAGAAGCGTTACTTTTACTTACCCCTGTAAACTCTTCTATGCTTGCAAATTTCCTACCATGAACATTGTACTACTTTTGTGGTAGGAATTAATGAGATTTTTAAAAAAATGTTTTTATTTTTTGAGGAAGAATCTCGCTAAGTTGCCCAAGCTGATTGAACTTGGGATTCTCCTACCTCAGCCTCCTATCTTGTAACTGAATTAAAATTTCTGAACCCAGTATAAAGCAATAACTCAGTAAATCAGGTAACTCAGTGAATCAGGAATACATTCATTCTTAGTAAATTTCAAAGCGAAAGGGACTTGAAAAGGAAATCATTACTTCACCTGGGCCCGTGTAAGGCAGCCCCACTTGGAGGCTGTCCGAGGTCTGGGCCTGGACCCGAGCATGACAGGAGTCCTGTCCCAGCCTGCAGATGGGTCTTCTCACTTCCCACTAAGTACTGGAATTTAATTCACAGCTCCTCCAGAGACAGCCAATGAATCACTTTAAAAGTCGGTCTTTCATTTATCAATGTTTTTATGATAATGAAAATTTCTGAAATAAGAAAATTTAAGGCTAATGGGCTATCATGCTGTCCCGGAAGGCAGAAAGCCCCTTCCCTGATATGAGCTGTTCTGAGACCACCCTGGGAAATTTGCCAGAAGAGTGACTTGTGAGGGGCCGAGGCACATTTCTTCCTCTTCCTGCCTCTGCTATCCTGACCTGGCTGGGCTTTCCTGCAGTCTGGCCGAAGGCAGCCTTCTTACTGCAAAAGACCTGTACACCCAACATCCAAATGCTTCTCCCCTCTAGGAAGGGAAGCTACTCCAAAAACTTAATGTGAGGTTTCAAAATCAGGAAGAACAAACAAATTTAGAAATCAGTGTGGATAAAACTTCTCAAAAAACGCTGGTGATTGGTTTTTCAGTTAATATTGACTCTGTAGGATAAAAAAGTGACATGCAATAGCCAGGTGTGGTGATATACGCCTGTCATCCCAACACTCGAGAGGCTGAGGCAGGAGGATCCCCGTGGGTTTGAGGCAGCTTGGAATACATAGTGAGATCCTGTCTCAAAAACACCAAAAAAAAGTAACATGCAATAAATGAACTTTGTATAAATCAGTTAGTATAACTTTGTGATAGTGCTCTCAAAAGCTGCCCTCCCAGTTTAAAATCATTTGAACCCCACCATCAAACAACAGCATGTCACCCTTAGGAATGTATCACAACATTATTATCAACTTATACAAGCATGCTTTTGGAACCACTGAAACCAAATTACAAAGGAATTAATACACAGCTGCATAAAAGTAAAAAGTTAGGGCTGGGGAAATAGCTCAGTGGTAGAGCACTTGCCTAGCATGTTTTAGGTCTCTGGTTTAACCCTCAGCACTGGGGATAGATGGATAGATAGATAGATAGATAGATAGACAGACAGACAGACAGACAGATAGATGAGACCTAATTAAAACAACTGGAATTTCTAGGAGAAAAAAAAGGAAAACCAATCATATATAACATCCAGAATTTCTAGGGAAATAAAGAATAGCTAATAAAAATGCAATGGGTTTTAGAATGACTAAAATTAAAAAATCATAAACAAATATCCTTATTTTATTCAAAATGCATGAGGATGATTAAAGTCCAAGTTTTTCTAAAGCTTCCTTCTTACATTTCCAGGATTTCCCTGGGCCTCTCCCTTCCTCGGGCACAATTTCCGAGTGCACACGTATATTCTGCTGTGATGGGGTCCACCTCATTTGTGCACTGGAGACAGAGCAATAATGGGGGGTGCAGTTTCTGGCAGTCACTACTGTATGAAAGAGGCATTGCCTGGGGTATCATCTTATTTGCTCCTCCCAACAGCCTCTCTCTGCCTTCATTCATGATGAAATTGGGGATCAGAGAGCTTAAGTGATTTCCTCAAAGTCACACAGCCTATAAGTGAAATACAATTAAGAGTTAAAAAACAAACAAACAAAAAAACAAACAGGGCCCTCACTTTGAGTCAGGGTAAATCCTAATTCTGAAATCCGTGCCCTTGGCACTACATTAACTGTCTCCCTTCAGAGGCACTGCTGGGGACGGTCCCCAGCACTGATCCCCTCATTCATTACCGTGAGCCCCAGATGTGGCCCAAGGTTTATCCCCCCATCCCACAGTAAAGAGAGCTAAGTTAGCTGTAAACTAGTCAGAAACATGGCTTGTTATTTTAATGCTGTTCTGTGGACCTGAAGCACCAGACTAGCTTCTTTGTCCTGCACGGTACATCGGGCCCCATATTTGGAGCACAAAATGCTCTTCTCAGGGCAAATTCTGCTCTTTAGTGAGCAAGCTATTACAACATCACAGCCCATTTCTTTCATTTAAAATAATTTTTTAATAACAGAAAAATGTTGCTACTCTTACAGTTAGAAAACAGAGCGCTGCCGTTTCCCTGCTTCCCAATCTACACGCTGAACTCATGCGATAGTGAGGCGAGCAGCCCCGGCAGGTTTGGTGTAATTGTTCTCCGAGCACGCTTCTGGGACATCAGCCATCAGGAAAATCTCTCCAAAGATTAGGTATTCAATAGCACACCTCTCAGAATTACCTTACACTAAATCACTGCATCCCGTCTCCTTTTACGGGGAGGGAGTGCGCACCATCACGATGAGGATGAAAATTTCATTACGCAGTGCTGCCTTCCCCCAGCCACAAGTGTATTAAACAGTCTTCTTCTGGTCTTAAGTTTAAACAAAAGCACTTCTCTTTTCAATAATGTTTCAAAAAAATCTACTCGTTTGTTTTTAATGGCAAGATTATGAAGAAAAGAGAAGAAGAAAACCTTTCTGTAACTTAGAGGGTAAATTTTCATAGTACTCAAAGCTGATAAAATAAGAACTTTGATTACTTAGAAATGTAATGCTCTTATGAACAGCGCTTGGAAAATGATACTTGAAATAGAAATGGTCTTGCTTAGGGTCAGTTCTGCTCCTTAGCAAGCAAGGCTGTTACCAGAACACAGCACACTTCTATTTAAAATAATTTTTAAATAATAATAAAATGTAATTAGCCTTGTAGCAAGAGAACACTGACACCTCCCTGTTTTAAAATCTACAACTCTGGCTGGGCGTGGTGGTGCATGCCTGTAATCCCAGCACTCAGGAGGCTGAGGCAGGAGGACTGCCATGAGTTCAAGGTCAGCTTGAGCTACATAGTGAGTTCAAGGTCAGCCTGGACTACGTAGTGAGAACTTGTCTCAAAAAACAAAAACAAAACATCAAAATGTAAAAAAATAAACTCTATATCTTCAACTCAGACATAGTGGAATGAAAAGATCCAGGAGGTAAGGTGTAACTGTTTCCTGAGCACAATTCCTGGGACATCACCTTATCTTGTCTCAAGAGCCACCCCCTCAGCTGCAGGGAACATTTCTCAATGTGCCAGCACCCGAACACTACAGCCAGTGTAATTCTGGCTGAGTAAAATATTTGCTGACTCAATATTTACTGACTGTTACTATGTGGCAGGCACATTTGGGGACCGAGCATTAAAAAATGAGCTAGAAAACTACTACAACAGGACTAGAATTTAAAATAAATCAACTGGGCCAGTGATATAGCTCAGCAGCACAGTGCCTGCCTGGCAAGTGCAAGGTCCTGAGTTCAATTCCCGGTACCCCCCCCAAAAAAAAGGAACAATAAAATAAACTATAATTAGTCTACTTTATAGAATCATTAAATGAACATATAATGCTTTTGTCTTTTATGCCCCTCCCAAGAGCACTGTGACACTGAAACCTCACGTTTTCAGGAATATCTTTTTCAAAAACACAAGTGCTAAAAGAAAAATTATTAGAAATAAGACCGTTTTACTAAAATAAAATATGTCACTTTCATATAATAAGAGCTTAAAGAAATTTTAAGAGAACACTGAAGTAGGTTTTCCTCTCTTCAGCCAGGACTGTGTCAAAACTGTTCTAAATATAAATCCTTATTTAAAAAAACAAAAAACAAGTAAATATTATGGCAAAAAAATATATATCATTTAAAATAAATAAAATTCCCAAACTGACTTTCCTAATCTCACTAGGATTCTGAGCAGAGGAACAATCAGCCACATCCACCATTTAGAGTTTAGACCCTTTTTTAGGAGAAAAATCTAAGTTGTATGTAGAAACGTCTGGGCCAGTGATATGGCTCAGCGGCATAAGTGCCTGTCTGGCAAGCGCGTGGTCCTGAGTTCGACTCCCGGTACCCACATACAAAGGAAAAAAGGGCCAGTGATATTGCTCAGTGGCATGGGTGCCTGCTGGCATGCGAGATCCTGAGTTCGACCCCCGGTACCCACACACACATAAAAGAAACATCACACAGTTTAAAGAAGTTATGTGGCGCATGCTTTGTTCTCGCTAAAAAGAGCCATGAAGCCCACATTCACACCAGAGTGCACCTCTGCTTCGTTTGTCTGTGTGCTCTCAAAACACACCTGACAAGAGGGTCTTTTCCAGCCCCCGCCACACTCCCCGGTTCTGGGGGTTCACTGGGGAATGGGTCTGTTCCTAGGCTTCCCCGGGGGAGGGGGAGGGCCAGCCTCTGAGTGTGGCTCACTGTCCTGGGATTGACTGCCTCAAAGGTTTCAAGACCTCACAGTCCACTGTGGCTCTGGGGGAGGTGAAAGAACAAGAGGCCTTCTCTGTCTGGTGCACCTTCACCCAGCTTGGGGACAAAAAGCTGCCGCCCTTAGCCCAGCTCAGTCTTCTCCACACTGAAGTTTGTAGGTCAAAGCCAAAGGTAAGCTGGGTGTGGTGGTACACACCTGTAATCCCAGCACTTGGGAGGCTGAGGGAGGAGGATCACCATGAGTTCAAGGCCAGCCTGGGCTACAAAGTGAGTTTAAGGCCAGCCTGAACTACATAGTGAGACTCTGACTCCAAAAAAAAAAAAAAAAAAAAAAAAAAAGAAATAAAGCCAAAGGCAACAGAAAAGAGGGCTCCTTGGTCCGCCTTTGGCACTGTCTCTAGCACCCTCTCTGACACAGGGATTGCTGTGGTGGGCCTGGCGTGGTCCACGACATTCCTGGATCCCTTGGTGAGATACCACCCAACAACAGCAACCCTAAAACAGTTCTGTTTCTATTGGTGATTTTCATGGTGACCTAGGGGCCCTGAGGAAGTACTTCAGGAGTCACTGTGAGGGGAAATGTGGGAGACCCAAGGCTGGACTTCATTCTCACCCCTCCCAGCAACTCTGCTTTACACACTGAGATTCAGCTAAGATTTCTCTAGAAGAAAATGTTCTTCCATGTTTTAGGACTGTGAAAACCAATATTCCCAGTTTACCCCTCACAAATGTAAACTGTCTCCTTTACGTCACAATTGCCTCAACTGTCAGATGCGAGAGGCCAGAAGGATGCTTCGACACGGCAGGGGAGGCAGCTTCCCGGTGACAGCTTATCTTCCCTCTGCCAAGCTAAGTCCAGCATCTAAGTCTCCTGTCTTACATGCTCACACTGAACCCGGCTCTCAGAACACTGTTCTGAATGACCAAGGTGACCTTTCTCCTAACAATCTTACCCGCCTTAGTCAGTGCCCCTCACCAATGTTGTTAAGTCATTTACCTGACAGGAAGTCATGGAAGCAGTTGAGAACAGTGGTTCCCGGCTGGATCCACGTAAGGGGAACCTCTTCTGGCTTAGGTGAGCCTAAGATCACAATGTCAGCCTCACGAAGCTAAAAGAAAAAAGAAAAAAAACCACACACATTTTAATCTGTAGCAAAAACACATGACCAACTACTGATGTAACTAACAGGGACTATCAAAGATCCAGAGTTTTGTTCCAAACTGAAGACGTGGATGGGATCACTTATCTCCTTTCAAGCATGTGCAAGTACAAACAGAGTATGACTAAGACATCCTAGAGAGAAAAGAATGAAACCTCAAAAATGTCTTCAGGGTATATGAGGTGTGATCAAAACATACAGTAAATATTTACATTTAAAAATTTGTTACAGTAAAAGACATATTGCCTTTAACCCCCCTGAAAATACTCCCCCTTGCTTCGAACACACTTATCCCATCTTCCTGCCACTTTCTGAAGGAGTTCTGGAAGTCTTCTTTTGTGAGTTTCTTTAGTTACTGCTGTTTTGGTTGCTTCAATGTCCTAAAGTGATACAACATGTCTACCTTTCATGGTCATTTTGACTTTCGAGAAGAGCCAGAAGTCACACAGTGCCATACACAAAGAATAAGGTAGATGAGGACAAACTGTAATGTTTTTATAATGCCTTTCCATTGGATGGCACTCAGCAGCAGCATTCACCATATTTTTGGTCACATCTCAGAAAGACACTCATGAAAGAGGACATTCAGAACTGCTTCAGAAAGTGACAAGAGCAATGGGATAAGTGTATTGAAGCAAAGAGGAGTATTTTTAGGGGGACTGGTAGCAAGGTGTTTTTTACTGTAATAATTTTTTTTGTTTGTTTTACTTAAACACATGCCATTATTTTTTTTATTACCACTTGTATACATTTTCACCACTAAGTGTATACCATAAAGAAAAGGGTTGGGGTCTTGACTGATGGCCACCAGAGATAGAGAAGACAGTGGATGTGGGTGACATCTTGATTCATGAAGATGAGGAAACAGGGGCTATGGTGGTGCACCGTTAAAATGAGACCCACATGGAACTTCTGCTATATCCACAGAAGGACTGGCAGGAGCTAGAGAATGAAACTCATTTTCCTTGAGGCCCTGGTTAACTTTTTGTCCAACTGCTTATTTTTCCCCCCTAAGAAAGAGGTAAAAAGGGAACTGCTACTGCAAAACACATCAGTCAAGTCCATTCTGCTTGCATTTTGATACTGTCACACTGCAGGAGCATGCCTGGCTACTTCTAGAAGCAGAGTAAGAGGCTGAGTGTGACCTTACAAGAATGACCACCTGTCCAGGCATCACCGAGCCACCAACGATTGCAAACTGGGCACACAAGTAGAGGGAAAGTCACACGAGGAATATCAGACCCATGGAGAAAACAGGGGCAACTGCATAGGTCAGGTGTGACTCCTGGTACTGTGCTCACTTAGTAGACCGGGAAACTGCAGCTCCCAGAGTCTAAGTAACTGTGTAGCATGTCCTGTTTTTCCCAGTGTACCCAGTCTTGGAGATATTCTAAAGGTACAGAGCAAGGAAAGCTGCCTGTCCTGTACTCTTAACAGCTAGCCCTTTCCCCATTTCACTGCTCCCCAAATGCCTGCAGTCTGTAGGCTCAAATGGAGGGGCAGAAGATAAAACCCTACAGCACCCCCACCACATTACCACCACCAACTTCCCCCACACTAGCCAGCACACAAATGCACTCCACATTCTCAGCTGGGTTAGGCTGCTCCCTGAATATTCAGGAAGAACAGACTAGCTTGTGTGCCTGAATTCTGAACACTGGGCTGGGGATGCATCCTCTGATATCCTTTAGGAATCTTAAAACAAGAGAGACCCATGACAGTACTTCCTGGTTTATGAACAAAGAACCCACGGTCAAGGACAGCTCCACGCTCCCCTGACAGATGGAGTAGCAGGATGACAACTTAAATGTCTTTTCATAGGGTCAACAAAGCTAACTTTTAAAAGGTAGCACCCAAATATTTGATCAATTTGATCATCCAAATAGGGAAAAGCACTACCACTTTTCAGCACCTTAGTTTATTATGGCATCTGAAGTGGAAAAACACACTGAAATTGTGTCACACTGAATCTATGGATTAATCACACTGAAAAGAGAAATCCCTACCCAAGCATCTGCCTAAATAACTGTTCTTTTTCTATGCTATAGGGCCAAAAACTACATTAAGTGTGCGATTAATATCCCCAGCAATCTGGCTCCTTACACGATCTCCACAGATCTGAAAAGCAGCTACTTTTGGGTGATTTCATATTTAGGAGGAAAAAGTGTTCTGGTGGTAAGAGGATTTTAAACATCTGTTTAAAAACTGTATTTCCTCATTTACATACATAAATGACT
The DNA here is from genome assembly GCA_028451465.1 of Erethizon dorsatum. Lineage (NCBI taxonomy): Eukaryota > Metazoa > Chordata > Mammalia > Rodentia > Erethizontidae > Erethizon > Erethizon dorsatum. Next base: position 131,586,552 of record CM051823.1, on the reverse strand, counting down.
GCCATAAATTCAACCCCAGTAATCCTCAAAAGAAATGCAAACGTTCAAGGCTTGCTGCAGATCAGCAGACACGAAACACCATTTTGCTAGATTTTCACGCGCAACAGCAACAAAATCAGAACATGTCATAAAACATCTACGAAAAGGAGGTCTGTAACGAACAATGCTGAAATGTTCATTTTAGAAAAACACCAAGGATCACAGGTTGCACAGGCTCCTTAAGAACACTCAGGTTCCCACACATGGTGCCTCTGATACAATCTGTTCTTTTCATTACCTGTAAATCTTGGGAATCTCACTCTGGCCCCTCAACTCTGTACCTACACACAGCTCTAAAGTGGGCTGGGCTAATAAGCAACTGGGGGACAGTTAATCCACAGAGAAAAGACGAAAACCTCTTCCCTCAGCCATGATCACATCATAGATGCTAATACTTTCTGGAAAGGAAAAGTGCTAGATGCTTAAATCAATAAACAACCCACGGAGGAAAAGGGAAGATTTTAATGAGCTCAAATTCAAGGAGAATTATCGTCTCACTGGCTGTTCCTGCTTTCCTCTTCCCACATGGGAAAGGCCCTAGCCAGAGCTTGGCTTGAAACTTTACCTCATATCAAAATATTGCTTTCTCGGTGGAGACCGGAGTAGGGTAGCTTAAAGCGAACCACCCACTCCCCAGGCAGAGAACCAAATGTTAAAACAATAGTAAGACACCAGGGTTCCGCAGATACTGATGTGGACCTTGGGGGTGGGCGTAGGGGGAGGGGCAGGGTCCAGATAACGTGGAAACTATTCTTCTCCAAGTGGGTAATTTTTAAAGGGAGGGGCAAGTGTCAGAATATGAAGAGAAAGGGACCCGAGGACAGATATGATCTGGCAAGTGATATGGGGTGTTGCATTCTTATATTTAGCAAATACAATGCATTTTAAAAGATTTTAACTAGAGCAAGGATCGCACCATCCTCTTGGCTACAAGACGGAATTTGTCTCCTACTATCAGTGTTTTTAAAGGATGCATGAGTCTCAGGAATGAAAAAAAGTGAATTTTTTTTTTAAAGAACCGTGGTTTTTATTACCTGAGACCTAAGAAGACTGCTTCTACATCCTTCGAATATCACCAGCACGGTTTAGGAAAGGAAGTTCAAAATGAAGAACAATACTTTTAAAAATTAACAATTGCTTTTCCAGCAAAGATGTGCTTTTAAAATTAAAATAACTAAAGAGACCAAAAGGAATTCAAGATTTTTCAGTGATGGGGTTGGTGAGATAGCTCAGTGGCATAAGCGCCTGCCTGGCAAGTGTGAGGTCCTGAGTTCGACTCCCCGTACCCACATAAAAAGGAAAAAAGGGCTGGCAATATCGCTCAGTGGCACAAGTGCCTGCTGGCAAGTGCAAGGTCCTGAGTTCGACCCCCGGTACCCACATAAAAAAAAAAATTCTTCAGTGAAAATAGTTACTTGACATTTCTTGTGTGCCAGTTGTGGCAGACAGTGCAGAAGGGTTCTGAGGGGAGGGGCAGTGCCTGACACATCCGCAGGTGGTCCCTCACTTGGCCTCCCACTTTCAACAAACTGGGATGCACCGTGGCACTGTGTGTGAGCCCAGTTAGGTGGCTTTACGGATCACATTGCATCCACCACAGATTCTTCCAACCCTTTGCAAGGCCACAGGAAGTGTCTGTGGAAATCTTATGTAATATGGAGGCTCCTTGACCACCTCATGGCAAAGTCCTGAAAAGAATTTGATGTTTTTCTTTTTAGAAAATATCACTTTTCTTTCATAAAATGTCAAAATTTCCAAATTTGTTGATGTTTTCTTAAAAACAGGCAGAGCTGGTCCCATTGGGCTGTGTTGTAATGGCTGCCCTAATACAGTCAGAGGCGATTTAGGAAGATTCTTCTGGAAGCTGGATTGAGATTGGGCTGAGAAAAGTCAGAGGGAGAGGAAAAAACGTAACAGTGAGACATCGGAGTGAAGGTATTTGGCAGGGTGCTGGATGCACAGGTCTGGAAGAGGGAATGGTCAGGGAGCGTGGGTACAGACTGTTACCCACCAACATACAGACGGAAGTTAAAACCAGAGGCTTGTTAATGTTCCCAACGGGAACACAGGGAATGGAAAGGAAATGGGGCTCAAGGGCATCCTTGGGAAATACTGTTCTTAAATGGTAAAAGAGGAGCAAAGGATAGAGACAATGGTGTGATCCAGGAGGGAAAAAGCAGGAAGGGGTAAAATTTACCTGCAGTTAAAGGAAAGGGCTGTGGTTAACAGGTGTACATGACATCTAGTGGTCAAGCAAGATAAAAAGCAAAAAATCCATTTCTAGCAATAAGGAATTCATCAGTGACTTTACTGTAACAACCATGCCTGCTAGAGTCTTTCTACGTGAGTACAGTGTATTGCCTGCATATGGAGATTTCATTCAAGCAGAATTTTTCATGAGCAGAATCCCTGTTTATTCATGAATTTTTCTTTTTCAATCCTCCTACTTCAGCCTCCAGAGTGCTGGGATTACAGGTGTGCGCCGCCATTCCCGGCTATTCATAAAATTTTCAAACTTAGAATGTCTAACATTTTATTTGACATTAATGAACATCTACAATAAGATTACTGCTCTGGGTCAGATGTAGTAGTGCACGCCTGTAATCCCAGCACTCGGGAAGCTGAGGCATGAGGATCACCGTGAGTTCGAGGCCAGCCTGGGCTACACAGAGAGTTCAAGGCCAGCCTGAACCACATAGCGAAACCCTGTCTCAGAAACAACAAAACAAAAACAGTTATTGCTCTGTAGCTGTGAATCAGTATGGATAGTTTCCTGAAATAGTAGGCATACTCCCAAATAGGAACATTAAGTGTGTGCTTGCAAATTAGAACGTCAAACCATTCAGATGTTTTCATTCAGATGCTGTAATATTTTGGCAAGATAAGAGGATGACAATTGCAGTAAAAGGTATTTCCCCCACTTTGTGCCCACCCAGTGATCTCATCCTGAGAGAATTTTTTTTCCCTTTCAGGAACTGTGTATTTCTTTTTTCCACTCATTTGTGATCAGTAAAACAGATTATTAGCTCTTAAAGTTATAAGACTTCTCTTGCGGTTATTTCATAAATCAGTGTAACTATAAGCCAAATGGACAACTGAGAACTACGATTTCAGTATATATCTACCAAATCCCCCCAAGAGGATAATAAATGACCTTCCTTTTCTTAAGTGTTCTTTCATTCTGCTCTAACTTCATAACTCAACTGCCTGATGTATGAGAAGAGAATATCAAAGATATGCAGATGTGTCCAAAATGCTGAAGAGGCAGCCAATCCCTCTTAAAGCGAGCTTGATTCTTCCAAAAGTTATGACAGATGATAAACGGCAATGCTGCTTCAAGTCTGGTAATGTTATATGTTGGACAATTGATAAAAAATAATCCCTTTCCTCACACTCAAGGAAGAAAATAGAGCTAAAAAGTAGGGCAGAAAGGAGTGGGGTGTGAGGATGGGTCTTTCTTCATGAGACAAAGAGCCATGGAGCAGTGCAGGAGTGAAGAATCACGCCAGCTGCAGTTCCTGGAGCACCAACCAGCAAGCTCTGCTCCGCAGAGGTGTGCAGGCCGCAGGACACCCGCTCACGCTGCCAGCTGCTCACTTCCATGCACGCAGCGTGCTCATGGTCGTGGCAATCAACACTGCTGTGGGAAATGCAGCTTTGCATTTCCTGGCATTTATCCCTTTCCATTCCAAACCGCAGGTCGCACACCCACGGGTCAGATTTCTGCATTCCGCTTCTGTGGAGGAGCACTCCTGGCCTGGGCTGCTCCCCTGAGAAGCGAGGAATGCAGGCGCCCAGAGAAGGACCGTACTGGTGGAGCCGCACTCATGGAGCCGCACCACCTGGACTCAAGCTCAGACCCTGCTCCTTCCCAGCCACCGCCAAGGCCCAGGCTCTCCGGTAAGCACAATACCGTTTGCAGGGTTGTAACATGAATAACATATACAAAGAGTCTTGGAAACAAAATTTCCACGCAAATAAAAAGTGCTCTACTGTTACAGATGATGCAAAAGACCTTCTCCTTAAAAGATTCTAATTCTATGCCCTTGAAAATCACTCCCTTTTGGATACAAAGCAAAAAAAAAAAAAAAGCACACAGAAGATTAGGTGTAAGTGGACAGAGGGTGATGTTACCAGCTGGTTCTCTGCAGAGCACAGCCCTGGAGCTCTTCTGCCAGCACTGGTGACAGCTCTTTCGCGAAATATACATCTCACTTCCTGCCTGGCCCCTGAGGACTAAGAAGACATGTTTGTTGGCCGCAGATGGCTGTAAAGTAACATGGTCCACACAGAGGCTGAACTGAACCCCACAGCCCAGAGGATGTCAAGTTCCAGATAAGGATTCCCACACACGAGACAAGACATCAGTACGATCCTGTCCCATTACTTGTTAAACAGGATCCACAGCCCCATGACCCTACACCTTTTCCAATGTTATACATTCCGGGTTCAAACAAAACTTCAAACATGGGCCGGTGAGATGGCTCAGCGGCGTAAGCGCCTGCCTTGCAAGCGCGAGGGCCTGAGTTCGACTCCCGGAACCCACATACGAAAAAGGGGCCGGTGATATCGCTCAGTGGCACGGGTGCCTGTTGGCGCACGAGGTCCTGAGGTCGACCCCCTGGTACCCACAAAAAAAAAAAACAAAAAAAAAAAACTTCAAACATTTGCGGTGTAACCCTTGGAGACTGAAACAGAATATTTTGCCTAGAAGATACAGGAAGGGCATCTGAAAGGAAGGGAATGTAGGGAAATGGTGGCAGTAAATGGTGTTTTCATTACGTTTTTTGCTCACATATTTGATATAAGAACAATATACCTAATCCCAGCACTTGGGAGGCTGAGGCAAGAGGATCACAAGTTCAAGACCAGCCTGGGATATACAGCAAGACCTTATCCCCCCCCAAAAAAAAAAAGAAAAAAGAAAAAGAAAAGCATTTATTTCTCCTAAAGTTTAGTTTCTCAGCTTACATTCTGAACCATCTAAGTTGTTAATTCACATGGCTCCACTTGACCTCATGTCCACTAGTTTCAATGTATTCTTTCACAGATTCTTTCCTCAACGCTGCTAAATGCATTGTTATCTTGGCTTTTTAAAAAGTTCTAATCAGCTCCTTCTCTTGTGCTGATAAGAAATGCAATGATCAGGCAGAAGCCAGAGTGAAAAGAATGGGAACAAATATCCAAATGCACTTTCAGGCCAAATATCCAAAGACTGTCACGGAAAGCTCAGAGACCGACACGACTCTGGCCCACTTAGTTACACACGAGTGGGAAACAAGCATTTGTTCTGTACCAGACTGTGGTCCCCAGCAGGGCCTCAGGCTGTTTTCTCCACCCCACCTTTCGTAGGCAGGGGCGAGGAGTCACACTGATACAGCTGTCCTGCCTGTGCACACGCCTGACCATGTGCCCGCCCTGCCTTCCCAAAGGGTGGACACCATCCTCCCGGAAGAAGGAAAGTGCACAGCCTGGTGACCAGTCCACGGCCTCAGGCCGCTTCAGCTTGCCTCTCTTACCGTGTGACTCCAGGATTAGAACAAAACAACAGTGAACGAAATCAGCAGTCTAATAGCTTGAGACCTGGTCTCTCTGACTTTCCACATCTGAGTTGGGAGGTGCTTTTTACTTTAAAGTCTGGAGATTAGACTTCATGTGAGTATCTGGGGTGAGAGCCTACATGGACGGTGCAAAGATACACAGGCTGCTGTGGCGCCTCCATCATTCTTTAATGGTAGGATCTGTGGAAAGTTCCTGAGCCTGTTTCCTCACCTTTACTGTAACAGTCCTGCCCAGCAGAGTCATACTGCCTTGAACTTTCCTCCACTAGGTAAACCAGCCTGTCACCTTTAAACTCAGCTTTCCACAAAGTCACGATACGTAGACAAGTTCATTCCCAGAGGGTAACAGGGTGGCCTCTAGTCCAATTCCCAATAAAGTCAGCATTTCCATCTGAAACCTCATCGCCACAGCCGTTACTGTCCACATTCTTATCAGCATCATGGTCTTCATTCTGAACCCTCACCAGAATCACCCACTAAGCTCTGCTCCCTCTAGGCTCTCTCTAGCCTGCTTCTTCACTTTTCTGAACTCCTCCCACAAAGCAATTCCCAAGGCTTTTGAGCCACATCTTGAGGTATAGTCCCAGTGACGACCTCACTTCTAAGTACCAATTTTCTGTTAGTCAGCTTTCCTCACTTCTAAGTACCAATTTTCTGTTAGTCAGCTTTCTATTGCTGTGACAAAACACCTGAGATGATCAGCCTTTAAGGAGGAAAGGTTTACTTTGGCATGGTTTTAGTCAATGGCTGCTTGGACCTGTTGCTTTGGGCCTGTGGCAGCACAATACATCATGGTGGTAGCATATGGCAAAAGAGTACTGTTCACTTCATGGCAGTCAGGAAGCAAAAGCAGATAAAGGGTCTGGGTCCTGATATCCCCATCAAGGGCACAGCCCCAATGGTACTATTTCCTCTAATTAGGCCCCAACTCTTAACTCGTTCATGACAGGCCATAATTCATATATGTTGCTGCTGGGCAGCTCTGATTTGAATTCAAACATCTGATGTTATATAGCTAACCTGTGTATGCTCTCTTGTTAATACAAAACACCAAAACAAAAACAGTCATTGTTATTTCATGGACAGATTATTAAGCTCAGTGGTAAAATTTTCTTCTATTGTTTCTTTGTTGTTCTTTGGTGGTTCTCATTTTCACTTGTCAGTAATATATAATGTGTGTGTGTGTGTGTATATATATATATATATACACACATATGTATATTATAATCTATTCATTTTTCAATTTTTTTTTTTTAAAGAGGAAAGGTTTATTTAGCTCACAGTTTGTAGAGGTTTCAGTCCATCATTGGTTGGCTCCAAGTCAGGGTGGCACATGGCAGAGGGGCAACAGTTCATGGTGGTGGGAGACAGCAAAAGCAATGAGTGAGAGAGAGAGAGAGCTCATTTTTCAATTTTAAGAGTACAGTAATACCTCAGTTCATGAACAGTTCTGTTTGCAAACAATCTGGTTTGCAAACAAAAGCATGTGGCAAAATTTTGCTTCCATTTGCAAACTCGGCATTAGGTGACAAACATGATTATGGCCATCTTCCCCACACAAACACAAAAGCAGCCATCTTCCCCAAAATCATAAAATAAATTAAGTTTGTAAACCAAGGTACCGCTGTATTTAAATTTTGTACAAATTTTTCCCATTACAGTATCAAACACAGAAAATGGATGATTCATCAGATGAATCTATAATTATATTTTATCATAGAAAAGGGTCAGGACCTATCTACTACTCTTCAGATGAAGACGCATTAGAGTCAGGTGAATGTAATCTTGTGGCTAATACATTCAATAAGCATAGTGTGGATCTGGATATGAATGTAGATCAAGAAGAATGGCAGCCGACATTAGAAAGAAACGTTTCAGAATGTGAGCATATAGAACTGAAACATGGACTCCTGATAAGAAATATTGGGCTGGTGAGATGGCTCAGCAGCATAAGTGCCTGCCTGGCAAGCGTGAGGTCCTGAGTTCGACTCCCGGTACCCACATAAAGGTAAAAAAAGGGCCAGTGATATCACTCAGCAGCACAAGCGCTTGCTGGCAAGCGCGAGGTCCTGAGGTCGACTCCTGGTACCCACCTAAAAAAAAAAAAAAAAAAAGAAAAAAAAAAAAGAAATATTAATTGCAGTGATCATTTGGCATTTTTTTTTTTTTTTTTTGTGGGTACTGGGGGTTGACCTCAGGACCTTGTGTGCCAGCAGGCGCCTGTGCCGCTGAGCGATATCACCAGTCCTTTTTTTGTATGTGGGTTCTGGGAGTCGAACTCGGGCCCTCGCGCGCGCTTACACTGCTGAGCCATCTCACTGGCCCCCATTTTGCACTGTATAAATTACTTTTTTTCTGATAAAACACTCAAAATTATAGTTGAAAATACAATGCCATACAATGTGGCTTTAGTGCAAAAAGAAGAAAGCATCAGTAGTGTGGGAAATCTGTTACAACTAGTGAGATGCAAGTTTTTATAGGTATACTATTAATTATGGGGATACCACCATTACCAGGTATTAGACTGCATTGGTCTGCAAATAATACATACGTCAATAGATATATAAAGTATGTGATACGATCCTCTCAGTTTTTGGCTATCTTGAACTGTGTACATTTCTCTGACAATACCTAATGCAGAACTGAGGATCCTTTGAGTAAATTTAGAAGAATCACGGAAGAAATTATTAGTACATTCAAGAATGCAGTAAAGCCTGGAAAAAATGTATTGATAGACGCAAGTATGACTTTACGGTAAGCATGTCTGCATTTTCACCATCAAAGAAAAATGGCACAAATATGGGATAAAATTATATAAATTATGTTTGCCTAATGATTACACCTATGTTTTATATGTCTATGCCAGACAAAGTGTAAATCCTTCCATGGGGACATTCTTAGATGTTGTTTTGAAATTAACAAAGAGCTTATTATTTGAAAACTGCAGGTTTTATGTAGATAGTTACTATTTGAGTGTACCTCTAGCACAAGAACTGTTACAAAAAGAAACATTTTCTTGTGGCACAGTAGAGCCAAATTGAACATTTTTACCTGTACAAGCAAAGACGAAGCAAAAATGTGGCGAAATCATAAACTTTTAAAATTGTTGTGTAAAATTTGTTAAATGGACTGATAAAAGAACTGTTTTCATGTTAATGCCTTGTAAAAATCATACATATACATTGATCGAAGAAAAACCTGAAAACACAGAATCTGATCTTGTCTTTGATTACAATAATCTAAAGAAAGACACTGATTCAGCAGGCCAGATGTCATATTACAGTTTCTTAAGGAAAACATTAAAATGTATAAAAAATGATGATACAGCTAATTTGTGGTACATCTGTTGTAAATGCTTATTATATACATGAGCAATGGGTTACTCGTAAGATTCCCATGTTGAAATTTAGAGAATTAATTATTGATAAACTATTAACCCGTGGAGAAATACCACAGGTGCGAATTACTCAAAAAAACATTCCCTTACAGAAGCTTATTTAGGATCAGCAAGAAATGCATACAAGCGATGTAGAGAATGCTATCAAAAATTATGTGAAACAAGCTGGGTGTGGTGGCACACACCTATAATCCCAGCACTTGGAAGGCTGAGGCAGGAGGATTGCTGCAAGTTTGAGGCTGGCCTGGGCCACATAGTGAGTTCAAGACCAATGAGACCCTGTCTCAAAAAAACAAAAACAAAAAAACAAAACTGAAACAATGGGTGCCACTGTGGCCACAAAAAAAGCCAAACACATGATGTTTGTGCACTCTGCACAAATTAGCTGTCTATATTATATTCATAAATATAAATAAATTTCTTTTAATTTGACAAAATAATTTGCTGATTATTATAATAATTTTTAATTGGTATGAATAATATTTATTCATATTTATATTGGGGCAGTAACTATTCAAATTTAAGCAACTAACTACATTCAGTCCATTAAAGACCAATAAAAGTGATGAGATCCGTTTGTACAAACAGTGGTGCAAGCCACCTGATGGGACAGTCGTGTGTGTGTACGCACTGGTGGTTCAAGCAGGCAGGAAAGTGTAAAGGATGTATCACTTCCCAGCAGCACCACAGGCTGAGAACCAAGCCTTCAACACATGGGCCAGTGGAGGATGTTTGAAATCCAAACCGTAGCACACCTCCACCATTTTTTTTTTTTTTTTTTTTTTTTTTTTTTGTGGGTACCAGGGGGACGACCTCAGGACCTCACGCGCCAACAGGCACCCGTGCCACTGAGCGATATCACCGGCCCCTTTTTCGTATGTGGGTTCCGGGAGTCGAACTCGGGCCCTCGCACTTGCAAGGCAGGCGCTTACGCCGCTGAGCCATCTCACCGGCCCCACCATTTTTTAACTGTCTCATTTTTTTGAAAGCCTTTCTCTGAGCCTCAGTTTCCTCGCCTGTAATATGGGGACAATAACGGTCATGCCTAATAGTGTTAAGTGTTAAGTGTGCCGAATCACTGAGACAACTTGCTGCGATATAAAGAACAGTGCTCGATCACACACAACAAATGCTGGCAATCCTCACTCCCATACGGTGGTGTCTTAAGTGTACCCTCTCCTACGAAAGAACTGTCACATAACTCACTAATCCAGTCCACTTTATTTTTATTTTTTGGTGTTGGGGATCAAACCCAGGGCTTGCTGCATGCCAGGGAAGTGCTGTGCCACTAAGTGCCAGGCATGGTGCTTCACAGCTGTTATCTCAGCACTGTGGGAGGCAGGGGCAGAAGGATCATGAGTTCGACCCAGCCTGGGCGATTCAGTGATCCGGCAAGACCCTGTCTCAAAATCAAAAATAAAAAAAGGCTGGGAATTTAGCTGAATGCAAAGGCCCTAGGCTCAATCCCCAGTAACAAAACAAAGCAGCAAATCAAAGCTAGGGAATTCCCATTCCTATCCCAACCCTTTAACACATACAACACAAATACGTTTCAAAATTTTCAGGTCATTTTCTACAGCCTTAAGCCATGCTGTGTGCCAAATTTAAACTGGAAAGGACTTTGTGATAATGTAGCTTTGCTCAAAAAACTAGACACTTTGATCCTTCAGATATGAAAGACCTATTATTTTCATTCTCCTGTTGATACTGGTTTCGAAGGTCTCTCTGTTCAAGCAGGAGAAACGAGAGCTTCTGAGAAAAACAAAATAAAATGGTTCTCTTACTTCGAGGTACTTTCTCCCACATGCAGTTGAGGATGACCAGACTCATCCCGGCTGGAGACCATGTCGGCCCTGTTTTCCAGCTGTGCCCTAACCACAGGCTCTGTGGGGACTCCCAAAGGAGCGCAGCCCTGAAGAGCCTGTCAATCCCTCGCTTCTGAGGAGAGGGCTCCACATCACTGCAGAGGTACCAAGTGCAAAACATCCTCTCACTGCAGATGGAATGTGGCATCAGATAAAATCATCAGGGTGAGGAAGAGAGTACCTCCTAATCTAGACAACTTCCCAACAGCCCAACTGATGGCCTGGGAGGCCGACTGTGGGGCCTGTGCCATGGAGGAAGGTGAGGATTCCTCAGCCCTACCCGAAGACATGTGCCCTCTGATGTGCCACAGCACGTGGCTAATCCAGACAAATGCCCAGACATCTTTCCCCTCCCTCTCCAGGACATCCACAGAAATGCATAATGCAGCCCAAAGCCTAAATTCAAGTGACACACAGAAACAAAGCAAAAAGCCTCCTCCTAACTGTCAGTGGGTGTCAATTACAAAGGCACCGAACACAGAGCTCTGTGTAGTTTTCTACAGAACCCCAGGAAGGCAAATCTCAATTTTTCATGCTCAGGCTCCCTGGAGATTCTAGGCATAATAAGGATCCATACTAGCTCATTTTTCATTACCATAATGAAATAACTGAGATTAGGGACTTTATAAAAGGTTCCGCCACCTCTTAACATTAATACACTGCGAACCAAGCTTCTACTTCATGAATCCTTGGGGGACACACTCCAACTACATCGACAGCAGTATCCATACAACATCTTTAGATTTAAGCCAGCAGCTAGAGAAAAGGTCCATTTCTATTTAACTAACTCAAGGTAACTGTTCCTCAAAACTGGAAGACCTAGAAACCATCAGGAATCCGCAGTAGACATCTTTTGAAGACATCTTCCTGGTATCCTTCATGCAATCACAAGAAGGGTGAGGCTCACAGCTTTGGAGGAAGGGGCTGTTACATAAAGTTGAAAAATTACTGTTGAGGACCAGAGGGTGAGTGGGGCTGCCTACAGCTAGGTGCCCATTCTGGTCAGTCCCTCTTCTCTCTGGGACATTATCTCTTAGTTTTGCTTTGTGTTTGGCTTTCTTGGCCAGCATATTGTTGGGAGATCTCACTGATAAAAGACACAGACCAACCAAGTGTGGTGGTGCACGCCTGTAATCCCAGCACTCAGGAGGCCAAGACAGGAGAGTTGCCGAGAGTTTGAGGCCAGCCTGGGCTACATAGCAAGACCCTGTCTCAAAAAAACAAAAAAAGACATTTTTCTGTCCCCCATCCATACAGCAGAAGCATAATTACCAGGCTTCCAGCAAAGAACCCTACACCACACTATTTCCGATTTGACTGGCCCACATCATTATTTAGAGTTTCATTTTCATGACAGCCTAGTGGAGTAGGCGGTGTCTGGATCCCTGTCCTACCTGGAGGTAAGAGGCCAGCTATGGCCTGAACCGAAGCTGTGTGTCTCTAAAGCCAGGGCTCTGTTGCCTGATGGGGACACATGTAGTGGGCCTCACTCCAAACCTTCCACGGCTCTTTGTGTGGTTGCAGCAACTGCCTGAGAGCTTGAAGGTCACCCCATACCTGTAACACCACCTGTATTTGAGGAGGTGGGAGACAGGACCACAGTGTTACATGGTCCCACCCTGATGCCCAAACCCCTCACAACCTCAACTCTGGAAACCCAAGGCAGATGTGCAACAGGGGGTCTCATTCCATGTCAAGTACAAGTATGATAATACTCTGCGTAATGACCTTCTGTTGCAATGACAGGCCACACATACAACAGTGATCTTGTAAGATTACACTGACTAAACATGGTGCTCACACAAAGAAATTGTCTTGTGATACATTTCTTGAGACTTATTCTGTCATTAAATGATCTGTGACTGTAAGCACGTAACACAAGCTTTACAGAGGTAATGTCCTTCTACTCAGTGGCCACATTCCTTTGCTTGTCTTCTCTCCCCAACTCTTTTATCGCTGCTGGTAAGGAGAAACTAAATGACTGTAATATTAAAATGTACTTTTACTCATTGCTGATTAAACTGGACAATTTGTTGTTAAATATATACTTCCAGTGTTTTCCAAATGAAGCTTTTCCAAGGGTGTGGCAAACATGGCCAGAGTCTGTCCCCGTCCACTTTCCCATGCCCCCAGAGGAAGGACTTGCTGACCCTAGAGGGTCCAGTTTACCTATAACCATGGCTCCAAGGAAGGCCAGAATTCCTGGTAGGAAAACAAACAGCAAGACTGTCTTCTCCAATTTCTTCTTACAGAAATGAGACACAGCAACAATCCCAGCATCAGGCTGAATGAAGCACAGAGGCTTACCTTAGGGAGCAATGTGGCTAGAGAAGTGCTGGCCACCAGTATGGAAACCAGAAAGTTAGAGGTGTGACACGTGGCTGGGAGGAGCCTGGTATACGCAGAGGCTCACATCCTCCAGATAGCGGCCAAACACATCAAGGACAAGTACGGGCAGCCCTGACCCTTTCTTGCCTTGCATTTTGTTTGCAAAGATAAAGCAGTAACATTCCCGCGCCTCTAAGATTCATGATGGTATCCCTGTGAGCACTAAGGACTTAGGCAGAAAGTGTATGTATGTTGACGACTAAAGAGAGCCTTCCCATATGTGTAAATGGGAATGTTTCCAATTTCTAGGTTCTCGAAAATCACGCCACTCCACCTTTCTCCTTTCTCAAGGTTAGGATGAGATCCATCTGAAAGTACAGAGTCAGGTGATTTATTTCCATAATAAAAAAGTACTTTGAAAAATGTCTTTGTTTTTCAAAAATAGAGATACAACTAGTGAAAGTATCTGTGACAGCTGTGAAAACATTCAACTCCAATGAAGGCATTTTCTCCTCTACCACAGCTGTTCAGTGCAGGGTACGGTTTATTTTCCTCTTCCACTAAGCTTCCCAACAGAAAATTCTGGACTCTAACGTACAGGATAGGGGCTGGGGAGGGGGGCTGGCTCACAGTCGAGGACTTGCCTAGCAAGCGCAAGGTCTTAGGTTTAATCCTCAATACCACAAAAATAAAAATATTTAAAAATTAAAATATTGTTCATATATTTTCTTGAGTAGGCTGCCACCATGTGGTGGTGACTAAAAATGCACATAGGCTCCATTCCCTTGCCAGGTCACATTCCTGAGCAGTTTTAAAATAAGCATCACACCCGTTAGATCCACCTGCTGCGCAAGCATCCAAGTCTCAGTCCAGACACCTGCCCGCCCTGGCAGGACCACAACTCGCTCCTCACGAGCGTTCTCTCACAGCCACATGGGGAACATTAGTTTTAGATCTTGTTCTGTGTAGTCGTCCCCCCGCTTTAAAATCAGATACATTCCAAGACCCCCCATGAATGCCTGATACCAGATAGTACAGAACCCTAAATATATTGATTATTCATACACACATACCCATGATCAACTTTCACCTTTTCATTTAAAGGGAGCAGTGCACAGCTTCTTTTACAGCTTCTTTGACATATCTGATTTGCCAGTATCATGATTACTCTTTGGAGCCGTCATAAAGTAAAATAAAGGTGAGCTGAACCCAGCACTGTGATGTGACCAACCCCGACCGGACAGCCAGGAAGGCTGCTCAGTGACAATGGCGGGGGTGGACATACTAGAGAAAGGGGGATTCCCATGCTGCCCAAGATCTTGTCACACCACTCAGAAAAGCATGAAATGGAAAACTTATGCACTGCTTATTTGGGAATTTTCTACTTCTATTTATTGTTAAGACCCCAGTTGACCCCATATAATTGAAACCATGGAAAGAGCAACTGCAAACAGGAATGAGCTACTGTAATTTATTGTACTGAATGTGCACATTTTATTTAACTTCACTTTGCCTAAAGATGTGTGACTTGCACTGTGATGTTCTGAAATGGAAAACTTTATGAACTACTTCAGATGTGAAAATATAAAAGAACAATATAATACACCTGGACACCCACTGCCCAGTTTAAGACAAAAGGCCCAAGGCTCCACACCTCCTGATACTGAGTAAATCCCCAAAGCCAGAGACCAACACTCTCTTAAGATAACGAACTCCAATAATATTAGAAAATAACTCAAAAAAGCTTTAAAGGTATAGGGCTTGGGATTTACCTCAGTAGTAGAGACAGCACTTGCCTAAGAAGTACAAGGCCCTGGGTTTGATCCCCAGCATCACAAAGAAAAAAACAAAACTTTAAAATGACCTTAAATTATTTACAAAAACTTGTATATCAATGACTACCCAAAAGTCAGTATTAGTTCCTTATTTTCCCCTAGATTTCTAAAATAATTTTCTTTCTCAGTTGCAGGTGGCCAACTCCTACCAAGACTGTTTTGCTCTAGGACTTCACCCTTGCTAAGTCCCAGTACGCACTAACTGAAGTGTTTTTAATCTGCTATTTTATGCACTGCATCCTGTTTCACACTTTAGCTGTTCGGGAGTAGCAATGCTCTATTTCTCCTTTATAATAAGCTATTATTTCATTAACAGTCACTCAAACCAATAGCCTAAAAAGCCAGACAAAAATGTGGAGCATTTTCTCTTCAATAAGTATAAATACAAAACACAACACATTAAATATTAAAATGAAATTTAAGAAAGTAAGGGAGGGAAAAGACACAAATTAATGAAAAGACCAACTGTTAATATTCCTTGTGCCCATATGACAAGGGACAGTCTGCTGAGTGCTTTCCACGGACTTGAGTCATCGTAAGTCACAAGGGCCTTCACTGCACGGTGACAGCTGAAGGTCTTACTGGAGGTCCCACCGTGGGTTAATGGCCAAGCTACATCTGGTACCTGAGAATGTGGCTCAAGAAGGAGAGTGCACGACAGAATGGATGTTGAGATGGAGATCAAGAGAAGAGAGCAGAGGAGGATAAGAGTCCTCGGAGGAGGAAGGAAAAGCACAGGCTCTGACCCACCCTTCTCCCTTCCGGGAAAGACACCGCTCCCTCCCCCATCCCTCAAGTCATGACCAGGGGTACACATGGTCCCTGCGCTAGCTGCTACTCCACTCCTCTCGCCAGTACTCCGACTGGACTTTTGATGAAGAAAAACAAAGAGAAAAAAGATAATTCTGCTATTATAAAAAGGAAAAAAGGCATCAAAGTTCTTGGGCTTCCCTCCATTCCATCTCCACCCACATTTTGTCAAATTATACATTTTATTGGTTGCATAGTAAGCAGACTGATTCACTACCTTAAAGCGGGTTTGTCTATTCAGTTTTATCTAAGTCCACATGGTACGTCAACATGTTTCAAGGAAAGTCTTCATTTCACAGAAATTTTCAAATTTACAATAATAATACACACATATCCCTTTATAAAAAAATTATTTCTGTGGGTATGTCTCCTTGTTCACCCCTATTCTTGTTGGTGTTCTCTCTGTCTTATCTTGGCTAGTAGTGTGTTTATTTTCCCAGCCTTTGCCAAGAACCAACCTTTGGATTTGTTGAAAATTATTCCATATATGTGCTTTCTATCTCAGTAATATCTGCTTTTTATTATTTTCCTCCTTTGAGATTTCCTATTGTTCTTTCTCTAACATCCTAAGTTAAATTCTTAGCTTATACATTTCTGGTGTTTCTTCATTTCCCACATAAACTTTACCTTGCTTTGAAGTTGAGGTGTTTTCCAGTGGGAGCTCATTGTCATGGACCCTCTTCTCTGGAACAGGCACTGCAGGGCAGCTTCTAAAGATCCATGAGCCCCTACTACCAAGATCTTCTTCCCATCTAAGGTGATACCTAACAACCAAAAAAAACACTTAATATTACAATCAAAACTTTAGGTCTGGCTGAGGATATAGCTCAGCAGCACAGCGTCTGTCTGGCAAGCACAAGGTCCTGAGTTCGATTCCTGGTACCAAAAAAAAAAAAAAAAAAACTTTAGGTCTTTCCTCTCATTCAGTTTTAATTAAAAAAAAAAAATACTCTCTTTAGGCTTGATGTTCTCAGCATCAGCCTATACTGGCTATCAGCTGGGAGTCAGTTATTATAATTAACCACAATTCTCTTTTCAAATCTTTGGGTTCCAATCTTTTTGCTGAGTTTCCTTCTATAACACTTTACTATATTCTGACGAAGTGGCTCAAAACCGTGGTCTTGATAATAGAAACACTCTACACATGGATTATCTCAGAGATTTTAGCTGAATGGTTACTATCCAAAGGGTATTTCTGAAAGTTAATCTTTTAATAAAATGTTGCTATCTATTTTTAAAATTTTTGTTTGTTGCATATTCAGGTGGCGGGGAGGGGCGCTTGCCTCTTCTAATGCAAATTAGAGTAGAAAAAATTTTAGTTAATTGAATTTTTATGGCATCAGCTAGAAATCCCTTAAATATGAGATAATAAGTACTAATTTATTCATTAAATTTAATAAGCAAGAAAGGGAAATTTTTATTTATTTCTATTTCACTGGCATGAAAATGCAAGGTCAAAAGGAGAAGGGTGGAAGCTGAATAGTGACAAATGAAAAAAGATTCTGCTCATTGATAAATCCCAACCTAAGTGCTCATGTTCTATACAACACCTCACAGCAACTGCCTTTCGGTCTAAAACATGTCTCATGTAGACTTACACAATGACCGATTTGAGAAGTTGAAACCGGAAACGTTTTTCACTGTAGTTATTCCGACTGTTTCATGGGAGACACTGAGAATGTTTAAGACAGACTGACATTCATCTTTACCAATTTCTCTTTTAAATTACAGCAGTCCATCGTACTAGAAGAAACTTCCAGTCAATCATTTGTATCTCCCTCAGAAAGTCAACATTCCAATATCGCTTCTGTGTTTTTAATTAAGTCTTCCAGAAATGAATCTTTATTTAACAAATGACATAAACATCAATAAATAGAAAATAGCATTTGCAAAGGAGCACCATACCTGATTTTTCAAGAAGTTCAATTACAGCTCTGGCAACAGGTGAAACAAAACAGTCATGGGCATCCCCACGCACCAGCTTCCCCAGGTTTATATCTGTCACTCTGAATCAGAAAATAAGGGAGCAAGTAAGTGAAAACCCAGTCAAAAATCACTCAGTAGGAATTCACATGTACCAACTCTAAATGACGTTTGATAGATAGACTATATTAAAGAAGAATAAAAGAGTAAGCAGGGGGCTGGTGAGATGGCTCAGCGGCATAAGTGCCTGCCTGGCAAGCGCGGGGTCCTGAGTTCAACTCCCGGTACCCACATAAAAAAAAAAAAAGAGTAAGCAGGAAGTAAATGTGATTAACTTCTGAGAGCGGTCCCTCAGTGAACTTCGCTCTGGTCCCTACTATGGGTTCTGTCCCACAGCAGAACAGCTGAAGGCCCCTCAGGCTTTACACAACTTCAGGGAGCACCCGCAATGGACTGCAAAGGAAAGGCACACCTGTAACCATGCATTCCACTTCCAAACCCTGGAACCCATCAGGCAAATCTGGAATGACCCAGAAAAACCTGGGTTCACAGATCAGAACCCCACTTGACCTCAGTATGTATCTTCTTGGGAAATCAAGGGGAAAAAACTGAGTGACCCCATACTTTGGACGGCCTGTGTGCCTTTCCTTGTTCCTAGGTAGCACAAAACATTCCATAACTATGTTGCCTAAACCGTTCCTCTCAGTTTAGATTAGTAACAAAATAAAGACATTTAGAAAAGTTTTCAATACTTTTCTCCTTTTATGAAAACTATAAAGTTGTAACTTTGTATGTTCAGGTTCTGGATGTTTTCTCATTGATGAGGGCTTCTTCTCTCTTTATAGTGAGTCTGCTACAGGACTGGAGATGTTTTGAACGCTTTTTTTGTCTGTGTAGTGCTGCGGATTGAACTCAAGGCCTCGTAGCTACTAAGCATACAATACCACGAACTACACTCCCAGTTATCGTGACAACTTTTTAACCTGCACTTGGGACTACCAAGGTATAATAAAAGAGTTGGAGAGAAGAAGACTGGGTGTGTCTCAGAGGGACTGCAGCTTCTCAATCCAGTCCGTGAAGGATATATCAGATTGGGAGTCATTATAAATTTGCTTACAACTTTATAACTCAAAATATATTTGTGTTCCTTTTAGCCACAGTACAAAATACATCTTATATGTCCATGTGGCAAAATGGGGTTTTTAATCCCCAGGAAACCTGCCGATCCCTCATCGCAGACCAGCAGTATCCTTTGTCCTTTGAAGCTTACTAATGTCATACCATGGTGTAACTCAGAGACCAACATCAGACAGATCACCTGGTGTTTATGATCTTTCCCCTATGCTTGCCTCTAATTTCAAATGACGCCTTGTGTCATTAAGAGTATTTGTTTGGTTTTTCTCAATTGGCCTGGAACTAAAGCAGAACAAGGTGCTGCTGGGGAAATCAGGCCTTAGGTTTCTTCTCTGGTCTGGTAAAATTACCAAGGAAAAACCATTAGAAAAGGACAGCAGGCCAAGGACTCTGTAAGTAAGACAGGAATGTGTTAAATGACAATGACGATGTAATAAAAAATTTTCCCAAAATGGCACCCAACCACTACAAAAGGGCTTGTGTATTTTCCAAGATAAAAACTTTTACACATAGAATTTCAGAAGTTCTCGAACCCCTGAAATATTTAAAATTATTTCTTTCATTTCCTAATTAACATATTGAAAAAACCAGAAAGAATTTAGAAAAAAACCACAGTAGGAAAAGTGATTTTGTAATAAAGGTTGATTGTTTTCTTTCACGTTTTCTTACCCATCCACATCTTTTTCTGGTTTCAAGGCATTGAGCACTTTGTTGCTAAACAAGTCCTCAGAGATCTGGAGGGCAAGGCCATGTACTCTGGTATCTTCATTCATCTTCAAGATTTCATCTATAATCTATGGAGAAAAAAATTAGTTTTGTGAAAATAAGATCCTACAAAAGCAGCTTTATATGAAAAACTAGATTCATAAAAATGCATCTGATACAGTGTTTTACTCCTTCTTGAAGCTTCTGGTGTAAAGCACAATGAAGAAATCTATTTCCTCTTTTCCTAGTTTTCATAAAAATCCCAAACAAGCCTGACTGAATTTTTTAGTGACTTCATACTTCTTACCACTTTACTCTGTGCCAGAAGACAACAAAACAAAACTAGAGCTCAATAGTTGTTACAGTTCAGCTAGACAAAAGACAATTCCCTGTCATACTTTAACCCAAGCACACTGCCAGTGAGTTCTCAGGGAGGCCAGGAAGCATGGATCTCAAGCACGCCAAGCTGGTCCAGCATAGCCCGGGTGCCTCAAATGCCAGGAGTTCAACAGACGCTTCCTGACCATGGCATCTGACAAACCCAAGGCCCTCAGGCTCTCCGGATCTGAGTGGCACGAAGGAAGCCTTCCCAAAGGCTTATGAATAGAAAACTCTAAGCATGCACAGCTCCTTGTTATAGGAAACATCAGAATAGTTTACAACTTACAAAAAAGACCAGAGCACAACGTAGGAGGTGAATGTGTAATTGTTAGCAAATGGCTCCATATTGTCTCAAGAAGCAAGGCTTTCTCTCTCTGTTGATCTCGATTTTATGCAAGGAGATAAGATCCTCACTCTTTTCACTAAATAAAATTATTTCCTCAAAGGTAAGAATATTCTGGCCTATGCAGCTGGATCTTACTTGGAAGAAGTGTTGGTTTATCCTTTTTTGTTCCTTGCCTAGCAGAAGTCACTATGGTATTACTACCTGATAGGGGAAGAAAATGATAGCTGATGTACCAGATCAGAAAGAAAATGTTGTTTCATTCACTTGGCATACTTTCATACAACAAATATTTTGGGTACCTACTTTATGCTAGTTCCACATAAAGGAACTACAGCTATAAACACTGTCCTCACAGGCTGGATAATTTAATACAGAGGCAAGAGCACTCCCCATCAAACACTAATAATATAAGCTCTGGAAGTGGTCAATGAATGAAGAAAGCAGCTAAAAGCCTGCTAAAACTGCTAAATGCCTGACTGGGGCTCAGGGGTGGTCAGAGGCATTGACCTCTAAGCAGAGGTCAAAATGAAGGGCGGGAAGGATTACTACTTGTACTTAGGATTTGGAAGAAACAATAAAAACAAAGCAAAGCAAAACCAAAACAATCTTACTACATTAAGATACTGTTTCACAGTAGCAACATAAATTTACTTTATCAGAATTTCATCCAAGAAAAACGGGTGGGAATAATTCCTCATTAAAAAAAAACAAAACAAAACAAAACAAAAAAAAACCAGTAAGTGCAGTGCTATCACTACCAGCAGCAAAACAACCTAAAGAAATGCAAATTCTAGCCAGGTGTGGTGGCGCAAGCCTGTAATCCTAGCACTTGGGAGGCAGAGGCAGGAGGCTTGGCTGCAAGTTTAAGGCCAGCCTGAGCTATGTATCCAGACCCTGTTTCAAAAAAAAAAAAAAAGCAAATTCTATTGCAGGCAGTGGGTGTTCTGCAAATGAACAAATTTCTTTGTATTCTGTTAATGCTGGTATGTTACATATGTTACATACTAAAAACAGCAAGTATAGCAGAAACAGTCCAATATCCAGTGTCCCTTCTTAGTAATAAACACTGGGTTTTTCTCTGTTAATAATGACTGAACTAAGCCTTCCTGGCATAAGGACTACATTTCCCAGCCTCCCTTGCAGTTGGCCCGGCAATTAGGTTGGAGCCAATGTGTGTTGGAGCCCAGTTGTGACTTTCAAAAATATCTTTAGCCTGGTACCAAAAAAAAAAAAAAAAGAAAAGAAAAAAAACCAAAAAATCTTTAAAGGGAACAGGGCAGCAGCCTGTCTTTTTTTTTTTTTTTTTTGTGGATACCGGGGGTTGAACTCAGGACCTCGCGCGCCAGCAGGCGCCCGTGCCGCTGAGCGATATCACCGGCCCTTTTTTCGTATGTGGGTTCCGGAAGTCGAACTCAGGACCTCACACTTGCCAGGCAAGCGCTTATGCCACTGAGCTATCTCACCAGCCAGCAGCAGCCTGTCTTTATCCTTCTTTTTCCTTGCTAGTGACAATGCTGAACTTCACTGAGCCCTATGATCCTAGATAAGAGAGAAGGTTAGGAACCCTGCCCTAACCTCTGTTTACTATTAAAAAAAAAATCACCTTTACCCATAGGGCTTGGATAAAACTCATAGTCTATGTAAAATACAAACTACAAATGCCTACTCTTGGTCTTATAAATGTCTGGCTAAGCTGCTTGTCCCTCTGACTAATCAGAATGAAATGCTCTTTAACCAAACTGGTCAAGCTTCTTCCTTCTGCAAGGTCTTTGAACTCTGGACCATCCTTAGAGCTAGCAGACAGCCCCTCCTGCTGGCCTCAGGGAACACACGTCTGATCTACAAGCCCCAGGCCTCCTTCGCTGCATTGTTCACTCCTCCCGACAAAAGAAAAACCTCCTCTGCCCAACTGTGGAGAGGACCGTGGTTCCGCAGTCAGAGCATTCTCCCTGCTGCAATAGAGTAGTCCCCCATCTGTGGTTTCACTTCCCAAGGTTTCAGTTATTCTTGGTCAACCGTGGTATAAAAACACTACATGGAAAGTTCCAAAAATAAACAATTCATTAGTTTTAACTCGTGTGCTATTCTGAGTAGCATAATGAAATCTAGTACCATCCCACTCCCTCCTGCTTGGGCATGTGCCATCTCTTTCTCGGTCCAGCGTGTCCACACTGTATGTGACCGGTCCCTTAGTCACTCCGTAGCCATCAAGGTTACTGGATCAGCTGTGGTGGTATGGCAGTGCCTGTGTCCAAGCAACCTCACTTAATAGTAGCCCTAAAAGACACAGCAGTCATGCTGGGATCTCATATGCCAAAGAGAAGCCAAGAAGTGCTGCATATGTAGGGTCTGTGTTATCTGCAGTTTCAGCATTCACTGGGTGTCTGGCGACCTCTCCCTTGAACAAAGGGGGCGCTACTGTGGTTCCCCTCCCCCATCATGAGTCCCTTTCCATGCCTTAAAATACTTTAAACAACCCTCCTTACCAAGTCATGATTTACTTTTTATTTGACACTGGCTAGAACATGGTGTGACAGGTAGAGTTGCCTTCACCATTGTGGAGTAGGGGAGCGGCAGGAGGAAGGAGCTAAAAGGAACTTAGCTTCTACTGACTTTGTCATGCTATCAGCCAAGGACTGCCGGCTTTCAAACTTCATTCATGCTGAGAAAATAACCCCTCTGTTATTTAAGATTCTGTCACTTGAGGTCATCCGTCCCACAAATCCTTTCCTAATCCTCACTGCCATACCGGTCAGAGGAAAGCTAGCTACAGCAGGCCAGGTCCCAGCACTGAGGTGGTGGCATGTGGTCCATCTTCTTCACTGCTACTCATGGGGTGGCTGCTTCTCCCACACTTGAGGTGACACCTGGTACACAACCAGATTACATGGAACAGCACCAAAAGAAAATCTATGGGTGTCTTTTTTCAGCTGCCCCAAAATGCCACTGAAGGAGTTCTAGAACATTAGCCTGGAAAAGACCCTGAAGATGATCTTATCCTGGGTTCTTTTGTGTTGATAGGGATACTGTGACCCAGGGATGCCAAGAGGATAAAGAATCTGTCAGGACAGAGCAAGAGCTGAGCCAGATACCCATGGCCTGACAATTTCACTTGAGGATGCTGCTGCGAAAGCTGAAGAAACCAAAGTTACCGAGCTGCAGCTCAAGTCTTCAAGGGACAGAGAGATAAGGTGTATGACACTAGGGGGAAAGTGACCCCTTCTGAAATTTCAGCCATAAGAAAAGGCTGGACCTGTTCTACCACAGCTGGGAGATGCGAACAGGTCAACCAGGTCTAAAGAGAGAAAAATGAGCGCGTGCCGGTGACATTACCTCGGCTTCGCCGCTGTCTGGAGGAAGGCAGACGTGAGTGATGTTCAGGCCAGCCTGAAAGGGAACACAAGGCCACCTATCACTGTCATGGAGTGTATTGTTAGGAATTATAATGCATTTGTAAAAGTCAGCAATTCTTACCTCCTCAGCCAGATTCTGATTTATTTCCTGCATTAAGTTTTCATCACCTGCCTTAGAGGAAAGGAGAAATAGGAAGAATGTAACAACATGAACATATCTTGAAAAAGCATGAAATATCATACAGGGGCTGAGTTCTGCGATTACAAATTATCTAATTACAAAGATGATAAGGAAAGTGTAGAAAACGAATCTTATTGCTTGTAAAAAAAAAATCAATGGTTGATATAAAACAAACATTAATTTCAAAGTACGTCACCTTTTAAAAATAGTATCCCACATTTAAAAGACAGGTAAGAAAGACACTCCCAGGCAAGTGTGATGGTGCACACCTGTAATCCTAGCACCAAGGGAACCTGAGGCAGGAGGGCCACAAGTTCAAGCTCAGCTTGGGCAATTCAGCAATACAGAGAGACCCTAGCTCAAAATTTTAAAAAGGGGTGGGGATGTAGCTTAGTGCTAAGGTCCTGGGTTCAATCCCCAGTACTAAAACAAAAAACAAGAAACATCGCCACATAGCCAACATCCCGTCTATGTGAGAACACAGAAGACAGGGGTATAAGTAGTTTGCCCTTAAGCGAAAAGTCAAGGAGCGACCAGATCCTTCCCAGGAAACCCCAGCTGCCAATTCCGTTCACCTCTCCTGCCTAACTGGTCTTTCTCCATAGAGAGAGGCGGATCACACCCCCAAGGGATGTAAGCAACACGAGCACAGCTCTACAATCACAAAAGCCAAGGTGCCAATGGGTGCAGAGGCTGCTGGCATGGAGGTAGGCCAAGCACCACAGTAGCAATCCAACTGCTGGGCTGCCAGCCTCCACGCTTGGCTCACCTCATCACTTCCCTGCACCTGCCGGCACACAGAGCCAATAGTGAAGGCAACAGTGCCAACAGCAGCTCAGCACTAAAAGGCTGCCGCCAAAACATGTACATGGAATGCAAAGTCCTTCTGACACAGCAATGCCTTTTGGCACACAGGCTGCAAAAGACATGGTAAAATCGTTACCACATGCCCACGTGTCATCCGTCTTCCCCAACAGAGCCACAGGGGAGCTTGCACTCCTACCACCTTCAAACCGCATTTGATAAACCTTTATAGTCACACATGGGCTGCTGCATATCCTATGTAATGTGATTTCTGTGGGCGCCTGCCTCCTGCCCTCTGGGAGCCCCCAACACCTGGGAGAGGACAACACACAGGGCAAAGCTGGCCTGCAACCCTGCAGAAGCAAATGACCAAAGGAAGGCAAGTGACAGCACTTCCAACCGAATCCACTCTTCCTTAACAAGAAATACAGCTGGACTTTAGTTTACAAGTATTTTCTACATTGAAAATCCTCCTCAAATAGCAGGACCCCACCACACTCAGCTTACCTGAATAACAGCAAGAACTGGCTTAAATGCAGGGTTTTTTTCTTGCAACAAACGTAGAACTTCTTTTGAATTCTGAATAACTTCTCTATGGGGAGAAAGAAAAATCACATTTCCATTTCTTTGTCAGGGAGTAGAAAGGATGGGTATAACACATTTTCTTATAATATTTGCTACCAGAAGTGAAAATACTTTAATAACAAAAAGAGGTACTGAAAGTAGAGAATGGGGAGGAGAAACAGGACAACAGTGACACAGAATGTAAAATGTGACAATCCAGTGTTTAAAATATGCAGCAAGAAACAAGCTAGATGGTAACAGTAATTTTCTACAGGGGAGTTTTTCTCTTGTATTTCCAAAGTTTCCTATAAGGAAAAATTTAGGTTTCTGTTTTTAAAAACCCTATTCTTTCATCACACTCTCCTCAAAAAAATGAGTCTGAGGCCTATGGGGATAGAAAGCAAACATGTATGGGGAGAGGATGGTGAAGACAGGGCTAGAAGAGGCCTTGCTGTCTGGCTAGATTCCAGATCCCAGAGCTGAAAGGGGGACCATGAAGGGAGAGGAGCAGGGGAGGGAAAGGGAAGTTGTGGAAATGGGATGCAGGGGAGTTTGACGGCACCCCAAAGGCCTCTTTGGGAAAAGAGTTCACTGTTCAGGACAACACAAGCTGCACGTCTACCTCCTACACGCCCAGCATCGGGCACCTTCCCCTTGGCACCCCTGGAGGTAAGAGGTACCAGGAGGTCAGAGCCCAGCAACTGAAATGAACAGAACCTTCTCTATGTAAATGGCCAGTACACAGATGAGAAAATGTTTGACATCTCTGGCTATTAAAGAAATGCAGATTAAAACAACCCTGAGATTCCATCTTACTCCAGAAAGAACAGGCTCTCATCAAGAAATCAGAAAACAACACATGCTAGTGAGGCTGGGGCGGGGGGGACACTCTTCTTCGTTGTTGGTGGGAATGTAAACTAGTACAACCATTATGGAAATCAGTGTGGAGACTCCTCAAAAAACTAAAACAAGAAATTCCATTTGACCCAGCTAGTTCCATTCTAGGTATCTTCCTGGAAGAGTTATAGTCATCACACTAGTGGTACATGCATATACATGTTTATAGCAGCACAATTCACAATAGCTAAGTCTTGGAACTGGCCTAGATGTCCATCAACATACAGATGAATGGATAAAGAAAATGTGGTATTTATATACAATGGAGTACTACTCTGCCATAAAGGGTAAATCTGAGTAATTTGTAGGAAAATGAATGCACCTTGACACTATGACGTTAAGTGAAATAAATCAGACACACAAGCTTCAGTATCACATGGTTTCTCTTATATGAGAAATTACAAATAAAGAGCAAAATAAAAGATAGATAATAGGAAAAAATAAAAAAAGACATGGAAGAGGAAAGGAAAAAAAGTACACTAGCCTGGTACACAGACCTAAACAATTATGGTCGAAGGCTCTTTCTGGAGCCTTCTGGATGGGTGATTTCAGAGGCCATCTTCATCACCATCACCCTTAAGAAGTGTTCTCACTAGCACATGGACAACACAATCAAGCTTCCCCTCCTCCCTGCCTCCCCTTTTCCAATAAAAAGCTCAACCAAGGCAACTTCAGCGTTAAGATCACTGTCAGTGAAGACTTCTAACTGCAGTGTCAGGGATTGAACTCTGGACCTCAAACATGCTAGGTAAGTGCTCTACCACTGAGCTACATCCCCAGTCCCAGTCCAACTTTAAACGTTGTTTTCAGTCTCCAGCAAGTTCTTATACACACCTAACAGTTTTCCAAAAAATGCAAGTGGGAGTCCCAGCTGGGTCCCATCAGCAGTTAGTCCCCAAAAGCAAAAAATCTCCCAGTTTTCAGACAGGTAGTTGAGGACTTGAAACCAAAGGGCACTGTGGCCCCCTCAGCAGAAGAGGGTAAAGCTCACTTAAAGGCTTCAAAACTCACACCGGGACCAGCCTTTCTACTGTCACCTGGGCAGACTCAGTGGGCAGGCAACTGTGTAAAACCTGTGAGCAATTCTGGGTTGTTTTGTTTTGTTTTGGTTTTGGTTTTAAACACTTGGGATAAAGTAACTCAATTCCTAGCAAAGTATTATTGTGTTGAATAAATGAGATCATGCAGCAAAGTTTGTAAATCACCTAATAAGTGGGCATTAAAATCCATCTGTCCAGTGATGGGTGACTGAGGGCCATGTGCTGTGCTGTCTCCCAGCCTGGCAGGACTGCTAATTTGGGCCACGTTGTTCTTTCTGCCTGGTCTGGGAAGCCACTGGAGTATGGGTCCCAAGCAGTCCTTGGCATAAGAATTACCTGGGAAGTTTAATAAATATGAAGATGTCCATATCTCCCCCCAGAAAGTCAGATTTAGGATGTCAGGGTGGCACCCAGGAATGTACCTTTTTGACCACGCATCCATGAAGTTCTGGAACAGACAGCAGAAAAAAACAGCCAGGCCTGGCACTCAGGCCTTCTGAGGACCAGTGTGGGCAATATACTTGGTCTCGATGGACCCCTGCTTCCTCATGGTTTTTTTTTGTGGGTACCAGGGGTCGACCTCAGGACCTCACGCGCCAGCAGGCGCCCGTGCCACTGAGCGATATCACCGGCCCTTTTTTCATATGTGGGTTCCGGGAGTCGAACTGGGGCCCTCACGCTTGCCAGGCAGGCGCTTACGCCACTAAGCCATCTCACCGGCCCCATTCCTCACTTTTAAAACAGGTGTGCTCCACCTTTTTCCTATTAGCTATATTTTTTCTGTAAGGTAAAGCTACCCTGGAACACTCAAAATACTCATACCGATAGCGATAATTTCCCCAGAAACATGTACATTCACCCACCTCCTAAAATGAAAACACTTCAATAACTTAGTAATCTAACTTTTAGAACAACTGGGGTGTAGGGGATAGAAAATATAGGTGGATAAAAGGGGTTCACCGTTGTAACTCACAAAGCTAATAAATAAAATTGTCTCCTGCTTCCCACAACTGTCCTTAGTGTAATGTTTCATTCTTTGGGGTTACTTCTTATTCCTACACTGATAAGCAAAGCAAGTAGGAAAAGGTACCAAAAAAGTAGCATAAATGTTTCTAATCAGAGGTTTTTATGTTCCTCGGGGAGAAGAATGGTTTGTCAACTCCAATCTGACTGGGAACAGTGGGGAGGAATACGTGACCACAGCCAGGCTGTGGTGGGCAGCTAGAACTCAGAATTCTATTGTTAAATAATTTAATAATACTATAAGTCATCACCGCCAGTTTTATTACTACTCTTACACTGGATCCACCTATTACCACTACCACTGGCTTAGCCCCCTGGCTGGTTGTGCAAGGAACGTATCTGATGGGCACAAAGCAACCTTGCGATAGTGACCACATTACCCAGGCTTCCTCGTGACCCCGTGTCCATGGCTAAGAGTTGGGGAGGAAGCGGCTGGTCACTGAAAACTACCAACATAAACACATCCCTGAACATTGAGCCCATGTATTAGGCTCATAAAATTTACATTTTAACGTCTCAAAAATTTCAAAGGCAAAAGAGGCGCCCTTGTAGAAATATAGCAAAGATCTTCAAAGCAGCCTCCTCCAACGATAACCACTGATGTTCAGCGGTGTAGACCGGGCTAAAAGCAGTGGCAAACAGTTTAATAACCCAGGACACTGGCAATTAGATACATTCAATCTAACAGTAAGAGTAAGAATCACAAAGCAGCCGCTGCTGGGCACTTCCTTTAGACAGAACTTCCACATTCCTCTCCTTTAGTGAGAAAATTCTGAGTTTTAGCTATACATGGTCACCCAGCTAGAGAACACATTTCCCAGTCTCACTAACCTGCAGCTTGATGGGGTCGTGTAACTAACTTCCGGCCAGTGGAAAGAGGCAAGGAATGAGCAGGTTGTAGGAGTGTGCAACCTGGCCCCTTTGTCCTCTCGCTGGCTGGGAGATGACAAGATCAGAGCAAAGGTCTTTCACCCACAGACAGAAGAGCAAGTAGCATCATAGGGGTCCTCCTCCCCTCCCTGGACTCTCTCTCTGGGTGGCATTTTGGGCATTGCTATGGCTTGAATATGTCCAAGTTCATGTGTTGGAAACGTAATTCCCAGCGTTAGTGTTGAGAGATGGGACCTTTAGGAAGTGACTGGGTCATGAGGAAAGAGCCCCCAAGAACAGGTAAGTGCTGTTATTGTGGGAGTAGGCACCTGAAGAAAAGGATGCATTTGTCCACCCTGCCCTTCAGCCTTCAGCCATGTTACAGTGCAGCAGGAAGGCCCCTGCCAGATGCTGGCATCTTGATATTGGACTTGAACTATGTGATAATAAATTTCTATCATTTATAAATTACCCACTCTGCGGTATTGTGCTATAGCCGCACAAAATTGACTAAGACAGGCACCTATTAGAGTGGCCTGGCCCATTTCCTATTTCACAAACAAGCCTGAGACGAGGGCTTTCACAGAATGCCAAATCTGAGACAGACAAGAGACACACCATTATGTAAGGAATCATTAAAGGGAAAAAAATGCAGTGAGTTAAAATATGGTACAATATTTATTTTATAAGTCTTAACAGATTATTATAGGCCAAATTAGACATAGAATTTTTTTGTTATAAAACCACTCATTAATATATAAGAAAGGAAACATAAGAAACTGAGACATTCTAAAACTCCACATTCACAATCTGACTCTTTTGTATGACAAACCCTTGTATTTTTGTTTGTCATTTTTGTTTACTTTCTTTCACACTATTACCTCTATCAAGAGTGTTGGTGATGTGATGTTTCTTAAAAGGTTATGTATGTTCCTTACATTACTAATGAACCCACTGAAAAAGAAATTAGGAAAAAAATACCATTCACAATAGCACCAAGAAAAATGAAACACTTAGGAATTAACCTAAGGAAATGAAAGACCTTCACAAGAAAAACAAAGGTACTCTGAAAAAGAAAATCGAAGAGGACATCAGAAAATGGAAAGATACCCCCTCTTCCTGGTTAGGCAGAACCAATATAGTCAAAATAGCCATACTTCCAAAACTGATATATACAAACTTAACACAATCCCAATCAAAATTCCAATAGTGTTCTTCACAGAACTGTAGAAAACAATCCTAAAATTCATATGGAACCAGCAGGCACCCAAAATCAAAAAAGCAGTCCTGGGTAAGAAGAGCCAAGTGGGAGACATCGCAGTCCCAGACCTGAAGTTATATTACAAAGCTACTGTGAAAAAAACAGCATGGTATGGGCATGAAAACAGACGTGAGGATCAATGGAACAGGATAAAGGATGCAGAAACAACCACAAGCACATTGAACTCTTTGATCTTTGCCAAAGGGGTCAAAAACATACACTGGAGGAAAGATAGCCTCTTTAATAAATGGTGGGGGGAACACTGGCTATTCAAATGCAGAAGATTGAACCTAGACCTATATTTCTCACCATGTACTATGCTAAAATCAAAATGGATCAAAGAACTAAATGTTAAAAGAAACAACCTAATGGAAGACAAAATAGGTAGAACTCTTGAAATCATAGGCATAGGCAAGGACTTTTTGAACAGAACCCTGGTAGCACAGGAAATAGTACCGAGAATCAACTAATGAGATTCTATGGTAAAAAAATTTTGCCACCCATTCCTCAGACAAAGGACTGATCTCTAGAATATATAAACAAGTCAAAAAATTAGATCCCCCCAAATAAAAGACCTAGTCAAAAAATAGGCAAGCTAAATGAATAGACAATTCACAGAAGTATAAACAGCCAATAAATACATGAAGAAATGCTCAATATTGCTGGTCTCTAGAGAAATGCAAATTAAAACAACACTGAGATTCCATCTAACCCAGAAAGAATGGCTATCATCAAGAAATCAAATAATAACAAATGCTGGCCAGGCTGGAGGGGGAAAAAGGAACCCTTCTACATTGTTGGTGAGAATGTAAACTAATACAATCACTTTGGAAATCTGTATGCAGATTCCTCAAAAAATTGAAACTAGAAATTTCATTTGACCCAGCTACTTCCTTTCTAGGTATTTTCCTGAAAGAGTTAA
The DNA here is from genome assembly GCA_028451465.1 of Erethizon dorsatum. Taxonomy (NCBI): domain Eukaryota; kingdom Metazoa; phylum Chordata; class Mammalia; order Rodentia; family Erethizontidae; genus Erethizon; species Erethizon dorsatum. The sequence continues at coordinate 131,555,313 of CM051823.1, read as the reverse complement.
AGACATATTGCAGTGATACATGCCAATCTATGTTTATAGCAGCACAATTCGTAACAGCTAAATCTGAAAGCGGTCTACATGTCCGCTAACAGATGAATGGATAAAGAAAATGTGGTACTTACACACAACAGAATATTACTGTGCCATAAAGAAAGAAAATGAGTCATTTGTAGGAAAATGGATGCACCTTGAGACCATAATGTTAAGTGACAACAGGAAGTAGGAAGATAGATCTTTCTCTAAGTGAAAAAGGATCAAGAGATGGAGAGTGGGGGAAGAGAAGAGAGGGAAAGGGGATGAAAAAAGGAATTAAAATGTAATTATGTACAAAATCCCCACAAGGAATGTAAACATGATGTACTACAAACGCGTACTAATAAAAAAAGTAATAAAAAAAGGTCCCGTCACTTTTGTTATTGGGTGTATTCATCATCTTTCTGTTACTATGTAACAATATATCCCAGTAACTTAAAAAGAGAAGGTTTATTTTGGCTCACAGTCATAAAGGTTCCAGTCCAAAATTGGGTGGCCACTGCTTTGGGCCACTGGTAAGGGCTGCATAACATCATGGGAGTGTGTGGCAGAGGAAAAGCATTTACATCATGAATGAGCTGGAAAGAAGAGAACAAACCCTTAGGGGTACCCCAACCCCCTTTAAGGGCATCCCCCATTACCTAAGGCCCCCTCTAAGGCCTCACCTCTCAAAGGCTCCCCTAGCTCACAGCAGCACCTCCCTGTGAACCAAGCCTGTAACCCACAAAACTATGGAGAGCAGTCAACATTTAACCTGCAGCACTGGGGTTTTCACTAACGGCTGTTCTGCGACTTTCGACACTGGTGCTTTCTCAGTTCTATCAGATGTCAGTGGAAAGATGACAGACACCCGAACCACCAGAAATCCTATTATTCGCTAAAATGATCTTCGCGTGACTTGTTGACAGAAACATCAAGGTATTATGGTGTCACGACACCACTAGGAATAACAGGTCACCATGCTTCTTGGGGAGCTTATTCTCTAACTTTTCTGATTCGTGTCTGAGGATCAAGACTAACGTCCTAGGCCAGTGATGGTGAACCTTTTAGAGCTTTCAATGATATGAACAGCCCAATGAGGAGTCCTAGGCTTTTGAATGTCTACTCCAGGTGGCTTCTGCTCAGACTCGAGTCCTCCCTTTCCTCAAGTCCTGGGGGACTCGCTTTCAGGCCAGAGACTTCTGGTAGACCATGCACATAACTCCATCAAAAGGTATGCCCAAGTTCTTTGAGGCACTGAGAAGGACAAATACACTATGACTGCCACCTGGCCAACCGAGACTCAGAGACACAATCAATTGAAAGATGAATACCAGTTTTGGAGACATTAATACATGCATCCTGGGATCACTAGAGTACCATCAAGCTTATGAGAACCTCATGAAGGAGGTAAAAGTAAGGTTCCCTTTCTGGAGGAAAACTACCCTCAGCAGCCTGCGGAGGCTGTCAGCTCACACAGCCCAGGAGTGGTAAAGTCATGTTGCAAAGAAGGACATCTGACTTTAGCCATAGTTCCAGAAGCACTGACTCAGTGATCTGCTTCCTTCTGGTTTACAACTGGGGCAGCCAATTGTGCCCACCAGCTAAGAATGGCTCTTACGTTTTTAAATGGTTAGAAAAATCAAGATAAGAAAAACATTTCAATGGCATGTGAAAATCACATGAAATTCAAACTTCAGTGCCCATAAAAAAGGACCAAATTTCATTAAAAAGTTATGGAGGGGCCGGTGAGCTGGCTCAGGGGCGTAAGCGCCTGCCTTGCAAGCGCGAGGGCCCGAGTTCGACTCCCGGATCCCACATACGAAAAAGGGGCCGGTGATACCGCTCAGCGGCACGGGTGCCTATTGGCGCGCGAGGTCCTGAGGTCGACCCCCCGGTACCCACAAAAAAAAAAAAATGTTATGGAAATGTTCTGTTATAAAAATACCTATGGGATATTTTTGATCTTGCCTCTTGGTCCACTAACCCTAAAATATTTATTATCCAGCCCATTACACAAAAGGTTTTACAGACCCTGGTTTAAAGTATTGTAAAAATAATAGACAACACTGGTTGAGGGCTTAAGGTGTGACAATACCCAGGCTAGGCATTTTGTATGCGTTCTCTAATTGAATTGTTTTGCCTCCCGTCCTGTCTTCAGTCCTTGTCCCACCGAGATGAGCTCAGCAGTGCCCGGTTAAAATCCAAAGACTCAACGTGAATCCAAAGTCCTAGACAAAATAATCTCAAACAAAAGACTCCTTAGACTCATTAGCCATATCATAAAGAACCTGAGAAAGTCACCAGTTTTTACCAAGGAGAGGGATAAAGGGAAGGGAGGGGTGGAGACGAAAAAAAAAAAAAAAAAAAAAAAAAGACAGACATAGAGTGGGGTGGGGCAATAATTTAAAATGAAGGCCAGAGTGAAAAGAGAACAGGGGGTGGCGGACGAGGGTGGAGAAGGGGCAGATTGTCACAACAGCATCAGAGGGAGGCTGGAAAGCCTCCAGGTGGGTGCGGGTGCATCGCTCTACAGGATCTGGGGTCCCAGGAACCCGCTTCTCCACAAAGGACGTGACCAGGGCTCTTCCTCCTCGGCCTTCCACCCATAAGCGGAAGGACCGGAGAGACGGGGACGCAGGAGTCTCATCCCGTGGCCCCCACAATTCGCCTCCAGTTCTGGAGAGAACCTTCCAAACACAGGCGCGCTGGGGACTGCGTGCGCCGGCGCGGCGACGCAGGAGACCGGCCAGCCGCAATCGCTCGGGCTCGCTCTGCGGATTACGCGGGGACCGGGTCCACTTTCGTTCCTCCAGGAGATGAAGTCTAAAGACTCGGCCCCGGCGCGGCGGCCGCGGCGTCCTGGAGCAACCCCAGAGAGCCCGCCAGCCGGGTGGCGCGCAGCACCGCGCTCCACCTCCCGCCTCGCCCGCGCCGCCCCTTTCCGGTCCCCTCCGCGCCGCGCGGTTGCATCAGAGCCGGCGGCCGGGTGCACGTGGAGCGGGACGTGCGGTCCGGGCGCGCTGCTCCGCCGGGGATGCTGAATCCCGCCCGGCCCTGGCGGGTCCCGGTCCTCCGGATCCCCGCCTCTCCGCCGCTCGCCGGCCGCGCCCACCCGCGCTCCCCAGCCGGCTGCGCGGCACCTCAACAAGTTGGCACCAAGCACTCGCGCCCCGCAGACCTGAGGGCTCGGGTCGCCTCCTCCGCTGGGGCCCGGGGCGCAAGCCCGGCCGGTCACTCACCTGACGATGGAGTCCCGCGCGGGAGGTGCCGGGTTGCCCGGACCGCGGCTGCTCCAGGCCGGGCCATCCTGCGGCCGCCGCTGCCCGCGCAGGCCCTCCTGGCCGCCACCCCGGCCGCCACCTCCGCTGGCTGCGCGACAGAGCGCTCGGAGGCGACGCGGCGGGCCCGGGGGCCGGGGAGGGCGGCCGAACTGGCGCAGGACGAGTGGCAGGCGCGCGCTCATGGTGCGGAGCGAGCGCGGGGACGCGGCGGCAAGTTCCTCCGAGGGTGGTGGGCCAGTAACGGGCCAGCGGCGGGGAGGGACCGGCGCTTCCTACTCCGAGGAGCGGGGCCCCTAGGGGGCACTGCACCTAGCCGCCGTGACGTCGCAAGGGCGGGGGCTGCGGGACGCGAGGCCGCCGGCTCGGGCGGCCTGAGAGGGAAAGGGAGGCTTTCTGGCGGTGTGCGCAGCCCGCTCGAATTTGGCTCCCCACTGGGGTCGAGTAGGGTGAGGCACTAGGGCGGGGTCCACACCGCCTTGAGACTACGCCTTGCCCTTGCCTTCGGGTGAAGACGCTGGCATCACCCTTGGGCGGGAGCGGGTGGCAGCTCACTTCCTGCAAGAGCTGGTGGTTGTAAATCCTATTTAGACAGGGCTGGAGGTGGCCTGAGGGTAAGAGTGCGGGGCCCTGCAGTTGGACGCTGGCTTTGCGGACCTGGCCGGAGGCAGGTTGCTTGGCTAGTGCACCACCCTGTCTCATCAGCGATACTGACCTTAGAATAAAGGTGGGAATTTCCAGATAAAGTGAGAATAAAATTATAACCTTGTTATGTCATGATTTCCAAGTAAGATGGAAGTAAAGTTATAATTTTACACTCTCCAAGTAGAGTGGGAACAGGATTGTAAGTTTGTAATTCCCTCCTAAGGTGGCAGTAAAACTAGTCCAACCTAGAGAGGCTAGTTTTCCCTCAGCTGAACGCTGGGCTGGGTGCTGGACAGGCGCCTTGTTCAATCCCCACGGAAGCCTGGGTGATATCGTTTCCGGTTCCAGCGAGCGCAGGTGATTCCTTGGCAGAGCAGGGAGCTGGCCTGACTTCAGGGATCATGTTCTTAATCTTCATCCATTGTCTGTGTTTTTCATTGTCGGGTGATTGCCACATCTGACATGTCATGATTTTGTAGAGTTCAGGAATAGCTTACATTTTCACAACCTGTGAAGTAGGTATTACCGCTATTTTAATTTAATTTGATTTGATTTTTGGTACTAGGGATTGAACCCAGGGCGTCACACACACTAGGCAAGCACGCTACCACTGAGCTACAACCGCCTCCCTCCAGCCCTCGTTACATTTTATTTTGATAGTCTTTCTGAAGGAGTCTGACGCAGCCATCCTAAGCCTCTTCTGTCCTGCTATGCTTTTACACCTGCTAAAGATCCATAATCGCAGGTTAATAAGGCTCAGTAATCGTGGCTACATCCTATCAGAACTATCCTAACCCACCATAACTCCCATTCAGCCCTGCTCCTGAGGGGCAGCCACCACTCCCTGTTCTTTCTCAAGTTGACCTTTTTCTTTCACAGCCTCTCTTTGTGCTCATGACCCTATAAACGACCTCATAGCCTGTTCCAGAGTTGCTGGTCTGGTCCAAGTGCCAGGATGGTCCCTCTCGGGTTTGTGCTAAAATAAACCTGACCTGTTGAGCTCATACCTTTGTTTTTTCCTCCTTTTTTCTTAACACTTCCTACGCTGCCCATGCCGGTCATGAAATTTGTAATCCTTCTGCCTCAGCCTCTGGAGTAGCTGGGATTTTAGATTTACCACTATTTTACCAACAAGGAAACACACTTGACAGAAGTTATATTTTGTATAAGCAAGTAATTACATATATATTTTAAAAAGTCTTGAATCACCATTTCCCTACTGCCTTTGTATCTTGAGCAAGTCTTGCAATCCCTTAGGGGTTTATTTGCCTCATCCTTAAAATGAGGACATTAATTTTTTTTGTGTGTGTGGGTACTGGGGGTCGAACTCAGGACCTCCTGCGCCAGCAGGCACCCATGCCGCTGAGCGATATCACCGGCCCTTTTTTCGTATGTGGGTTCTGGGAGTCGAACTCAGGACCTCACGCTTGCCAGGCAGGCACTTATGTCACTGAGCTATCTCACCGGCCCGAGGACATTAATTTAACAGACATTTATTGAACGCAACTGAACACCAACCTCTGATTACAAAATTGACTATTACCCAGTCTCTGGTCTCTGGAAGTTTCAGGTCGTAACTTTATCTGACAAGTGCTGCATTAGTGATATTTTAAAAGGCTGTGGAGGAACACAAAAGGTATAGATCCCATTTACTTGAAATGTCCAAAATAGGCAAATCTTTATAGAGAGAAAGTACATTAGTGATTGCTTATGGTTGGAGGTGAAGCTGTGGGGGATGGAGGTGATAGCCAATTGCACAGGGTTGGTTTTGCGGGCAGTGAAAATGTTCTCGCATGGGTAGTAATGTTACAAATACTGTGAATATTCTAAAAACTATTGAATTGTGCACTTGGCCTAGTGCACCACCCTGTCTCATCAGCGATACTGACCTTAGAATAAAGATGGGAATTTCCAGATAAAGTGAGAATAAAATTATAACCTTGTTATGTCATGATTTCCAAGTAAGATGGAAGTAAAGTTAAAATTTTACACTCTCCAAGTAGAGTGGGAACAGGATTGTAAGTTTGTAATTCCCTCCTAAGGTGGGACTCTTAGGTGAATTAGAATCGTAGGTGAATTCTATCTCAATAAAGCTGTTATCAAAGAAAAAATTTCCTTGGAATGGCTGGGGCTTAAGTCTATTTTTGGAGACATATCCAAGGAGCCGGTGCTTGCGCTGAGTGGTCCTTTACATCCATGCTAACTCCGGAGGCTGAGGTAAGGGGGTCGCTTGAGCTCCTGAGTTCAAGATGTGCCTGTGCCACGTAGTGAGACCTCATCCAACATAAATAAAATAAAATATGTATACCATTTATTTCAGATTATGAAAGTAAAATATTCACATTGAATAAAATTAATAATAGATGGAAAAGTGAAGTAAATATAAAATTACTGAGAACTAGTGAAGAGATAATGGTTAATTTGGATCTCAATGCTTTTACTTTTTTTTTCAATGTTTTTACTTTAAATTGCTTCACCCAGTTGCAGCTATACTATATGTGCATATATATCTCTTCACATACTGTGTCCGATTTAGTTAAATTGGGGAAATCATGATTTTCAGTGGCTGTATATTATAATCTATGATGCGGACAGACTGTGATTTACGTCTTCCTGTTAGCGATTGTTTGTATTGTTTCTTGATATGGGGAGCAAGGCTACTGTAACCATCCTTTATCTCGCTTATTCAGTAGCTAAGTATTGGGGGCCTCCTGTGTGCTGGGGGAGGGAGAGGAAGGTTGATCCGGGGTCCACATCTGTGGTAGGAATATTTGTCAGTCACCCTTTGTGGAAGCAGTTCTCAGGAAATTCATAGGTAATGAGAAGAAACAACACAGAGAAACAGAAGGTAAACAGCATAGTATACTGTCATAGTTACTTGCTCCTCACTGGGACACCATACCCAACACCCATGATTCTAAGGAGGAAGGTTTATTTTGGCTCACAGTTTGTAGAGGTTTCAGTCCATAGTGGGCTGGCTCCGAGGCAGAGGGGCATCACAGAGGAGAAACAGCTCACGGCATGGCCGACATGAAGCAGAGAGCAGCAATCAAGGGAGGAGAGAGACAGATAGAGCTTTCCAGTCACGCCCCTGTGACCCACCCCCTCCAACCAGGCTTCAGCTCCCAAATCACATTTAGCTGTAAAACTCATCATTGGAAAAATCCACTGTTGAGTATCACACCCCCATGATCCAGTCACCTCCCCAAAGCTTCCCCTTTGAGCATGTGAGGCTTTGGAGGGTCATCTAGATATAAACCATAACAAATACTTTCATATATATATATATATATATATATATATATTTTTTTTTTTTTTTTTTTTTTTTTTTTTTTTGTGTACTGGAAACTGAACTCAGGACCTCATGCTTGCCAGGCAGGCGCTGTGCCACTGAGCTATATCCCCAACCCCATTTTTTTAAAAAATACTTTCATATTAAAAAAGCAACCCTCCTGCCTGGCTTGGTGGCACACACCTGTAACCCAGCACTCAGGAGGCTGATACAGGAGGATTGCCGTGAGTTCAAGGACAGCCTGGGCTACATAGTGAGTTCAAGGCCAGCATGAACTACAAAGCAATATCTGTATCCAAAGAAAAAAAAAACCCACCCCACCCCCAAAAAGAAAGAAACAACCTTCCTGACTGCCAAATTGCAAGGAAAAATATGGCATTTTTATGGCTTCCATGGACCAACAGATTCCAAAGAGGACGTCCCCACACAATTAAATTAAATTACAATTAAATACTCTGTATGGATGAAAGGTTTGAGTAGAAGACTGTTAAAAATTGTCCACCTAAGCCAAACTGATTGGAACTGGGAGCCACAAAAAACAGGCTTGCTATTGAAAATCCCTCATGTGGAAATGACTCAGACTGTTTAGAGTGTTGCAAAGCCATTTTGGAGGCTGTTCTCAGTCATCACTGCTGTGGTTTGGAAAAATGTCCCCAAAGGCCCATGTGTTAAGGGCTTGGTCCATCAGCCCTGGGTACTAAAGGGAGGTGGTGGAACCTTTAGGAGGTGGGGCCTAGTGGGAGGAAGTTATGTCACTGGGGTTTGGCCCATGAAGGGACTTGGGACTCCAGCCCCTTCCTGTCCGTCACTTCCTGGTGGCAGGAGTTGAGCACATTTACTCCTCTACCTGCTCCCACCCTAATTGCTTCCTTGCCACCATCCCAAAAGCAATGGAGCCAAGAGACCATGGACTGAAACTGCTTGATCAGCAGACCCAAATAATCCTTGTCTGTCTCAGGTAATTGTTACAAGAATGTAAAGCTGACTACCATAATCCCCGAAGGCTCACGACAGTCCACACCCTTTAAGTGATCAAATTACATGATGTTGAAGTATAATCATGTTCCTCACCTGGAGGTTAAAACAGTGTTACAAAAGGAAGGAAAAGGAAAAAAAGAGAATAGGAAAAAAAAAAAATGGAGACAAAGCTTTTGTAAATAAGGAGGGGAAGATGGCCAGGGGAGGGAATTGGGAAAAAAAGAAGAATCAAGATATATCATGTACGGTTACGAATTCCCTATGATGAATGTTATCAATGTGCATATCTGAAATGTACCAATAAAATGAATTTTTAAAAATGTTACATTTTCTAATCTCAAGCAATTTTAAGTGAAAATGCATTATTTTTTCATTAAGGTAATAAAACATGTTTGAAACAGAGAATTATGGGTCACAATAAATTCTATTAAACTAGTTATTTCTCCCGCTCCGCATAAACTACAAAAATAGTGGGACAAAATGAGAATACCATGTCTGAAAAATGTAAAACATTTTTTTTTTTTTTTTTTTTTTGTGGGTACCGGGGGGTCGACCTCAGGACCTCATGCGCCAACAGGCACCCGTGCCACTGAGCGATATCACCGGCCCCTTTTTCATATGTGGGATCCGGGAGTCGAACTCGGGCCCTTGCGCTTGCAAGGCAGGCGCTTACGCCGCTGAGCCATCTCACCGGCCCGTAAAACATTTTTTATGATAAAAGAAACTTTATTAAAAAATATTTTTAGAAACATAGGTGATTGAAAAGGCTCTTTAGTTAACTGTGTATTTAAATGAGAAAAATTAATAAAGAACAGTAGTATAACAGACCTCTAACATTAATACATTAGCAAAACAAAATGGACTTGAAAATGAATCTTAAAGTTTTGCTATTCTCTGTAAGAATATTTACTCTGTTTTTCTTATCCTTAAAAGTGAGAATGATTAAATGCTGCTAATATAATTTTTATATTAATGACATTTAAAAAAATAGTCCTTGACAAATCTCATCTAAATGTTTTGTTTTCTTCTTAACACTGATACACAAATCAGGACTGCTCATTCTGGAGAAAACATTAAGTTCTGTCCAGCCCCAGCCAGTCCAAGAATTTCAAAACCTTGAACAAGGAGGACCATAAAAAGAATTGTTTCTGTATCCTAATTATTAGTTAAAAGCAGGGAAGAACCAAGGAAAGGGTGAGAGATAAGTAAAATGTTACCGTACAGAAAACACATTTTTTTTTTTTTCTGGAAATCTACTGTAGTCACAATACCTACAGGCTTCTGGTATATGTTGCTTGCTGCCCCTGTAGAGGAAAGAGGCTGCTTAATACTTTAAGTTTGAAGCTTTCAAATGAAAAGAGCACAAGTCTGAAAGACAGGTGTATGCTGGCTCAGGGTCTAGCAAAAAGAGCAAAACCACCTCCCCTTCTGGGCAGACCATACCCTGTGCTTCTCCAGCACCAGAGTCATTAACATGATGAAGGGCCGGGCCCTTGGAGAGGTCCAGAGTGCACCTAGACATTGTGGGACATTGTGTCTCTGACGGGCACAAAATACCCACTCCAATAACTAAGCTGCTGAATGGAACCAACCAGATGATCCCGGGGTACAATGCTGCTCTCTTCCAGCAAAACCTCATCACAGGGAAATGGGACCACACATACACTGCACCTAGTGCCATCTCTCCTGCCACAGAGGGACCCCTTCCTGTGCCCAACACTATGGCAAGGGTACTCAAGGTACAGGCACACAGACTCTGGTGTTTCCATATTAAGTCCTGAAATGCAGCCTGGGATACAGAGCTGCCTTAGGCACAAAACATTTGGCTTTTTTTTTCCTTTCAGTGTGCTAAAAATTGTTTTGAGTAAAGGAAAAAAGAATAAGGTTAAAGCACCCCGTCACCACAGCCTGAAGGCAGAGGGAGAAGGTACCTCATGGCTGCCAGATCCTACCACGTCTCGGCAGGAACTTAGGCTTTTCATTCAGGGCCAAGACACTCGAATGGTGCCAAGGAGGGTAGGTGAGGAGGCACCCACTCTCCAGGGCACTGTGCTGGCTGTCACCAGACAGCAGGGAGAGGCCACGGAAGAAAACCTGTGCTCTACAGGCTCCTCGGCGCAGTACTCCTCTGCCTCTTCAGTGTCCAGACAGCCACAGGTCCGGCTCCCCTCACCTTCCATGGGGTCAGAGGAAGGGAGGGAGCAGCAAAGCGACCCACAGGCCACAGCACACCTCACCTCCGGGCCTGTGCAGGGAAGATGTGAGGAGACGTGAGAGTGGCTTTTGGCCCTGGCTCTACAAACATAGGGAGTGGTCAGCTGCAGTTGTTTTCAAGCAGTATAATAGGGAAAGGGCAGCAAGGTCCCCAAACAGCTGGTAGTGTGTTAGTCAGTAGCTGGCCCTTCCATGCAGCAGTTTCCCTCTACGTGGAAGGGATGTGCAGGGCTTGCGCTCCTTGTCTCTATTTCCCCATTATTTTACTCTTGCACTACTTTCTGGAAGCAAGAAATACTGGTGCTTCCCCCTGACACCAGCTGAGGTTTCCTGGGACACTGAAGATGCATGGTACTACTGTCCCTCTGCTCCTTAGGCCAGGAGCCTACACTAGACCATCAGATAGAAAGTCTGGTGCCTCGTCCTCCCTGTGTGCCTGCATGTGTGTCTTCAGATTATCAGGCTACTGCTGTGCTTGTCAGATGACTCTAGTAGTTTAGACAAGTTATAAGCCAGGCAGTACAAAATGCCTCACAACTCAGGACAGGCTCGAGAGTGCAGTAACCAAGATCCGAAGACCCATGCAAGCAGAAGCATAGCTGAAAAGAAAAGCTCTAATAGAGGACCAAAAGGAAAGCGAGTGGACAGGGAACATAGAAGTAGCCTGTCTAAAGGGGCTGTAGCTGGGCATGGTGGTGCACACCTGTAATCCCAGCACTCAGGAGGCTGAGGCAGGAGGATCACCACAAGTTTGAGGCCAGCCTAGGCTACATAGTGAATTCAAGGCCGGCCTGAACTACATAGTGAGACCTTGTCTCAAAAAAAAAAAAAAAGATGTTATAGTAAAAGCTCAGTTGTACAATACACAATGTGTTAACCATTGTTAACTTCCTATTATCTTGGTTTGAAATTTTGTTCTATTTTTTTCTCTTAAAAGAAAAAAAAGCGGGCCGGTGAGATGGCTCAGCGGCTTAAGTGCCTGCCCGGCAAGCGCGAGAGCCCGAGTTTGACTCCCGGATCCCACATACGAAAAAGGGGCCGGTGATATCGCTTAGCGGCACGGGCGCTTCCTGGTGCGCGAGGTCCTGAGGTCGACCCCCTGGTACCCACAAAAAAAAAAAAAAGAAAAAAAAGCTCAGTTATACACTGGAACTCCTAATTTATACCCTAGCAGCTGTCCTGAAAAATGTAGAACATTTATCAGCACATTATTTCTTTAGAATGTTTGATATTTTAACTAAAGGCTATCCCAACTATAATATGAATTATTTGCAATTTTAGTATTTTATTTTTGTTTTTTAGTTTTTCTTATTATTTCTCTTTCTTTTTGGGGGGGCACAAGGTCTCCCTATGGTCCATGTATTTCAGGCTGGCCTTTAATTCATTACATAGCCCAGGCTGGCCTCGAACTCATGGAGATCCACCTGCTTCAGCCTCGTGTGCTGGGATTACAGGCATGTATCACCACAGCTGACTTATGTTTTAAAAATAATTTGAAGGTCCAGGATAACAAATGCCTTTGCTGATGGAGTTAGTCAAAATATTTTAAAGCGGGCTTTTTAGAATACTGGTGTGGATGGCCCAGAAGCCACGGTTCACTCCTTTTTTGGAGCTTCAGCCCTGGCCTGATGTCCACACAGTCCAAGCCCAAGCCTGCATGCTCAAATTCCCCATGAGAAGGATTCTGTTCTTACCCCCATGAAGTATGCAGCACAGAGTAGGAATAGGAGAAAGCTTTGCAGAAGCTTAGAATCCTTCACATTCCCGGGTTTGTTCATAGTCAAGACATGTGACCTCATTTTGAGAGACCTGTCTGAACCTGTTTACTCAAAGCTCAAATATTTATTTAGGAACAGACAGCTACACTAGGAAGAAGGGACTCTACTATGTTGAAGCCTTTAAAAATTCATTAATATGCTTTGCCTGGTGGATACAGGTAATCATAGTGCACTTTGAAATAAATGACATTTGGACATACACCCAAGAAAGCTTGTTTTCAGTATGAGCAAAGCACATCTGAAATTAAATAATGTTTTGTACAGAGAGGGAGAGACAGGAGACATGACTGAGTGTGTTTACTCTGTACCAGGCTGTGCCTGGCATGCAGTTCAGGAATCACCTGTGAATAAAACAGACACTCACTGAGCCAGGCCTCACTGAGTGTATTGTGCAGAACTGGATAGTGGAATGCAGGCATGTTAATGGAAAAGTATAAGAATATGGTGATGAGTCGTAACAGTACCAAGAAAGACAGCCATGGTGGTGCATGCCTGTAATCCCAGCACTCTGGGAGGCTGAGGCAGAAGGATCACAAGTTTGAGCCCAGCCTGGGCAACTTAGTAACTTAGCAAGACTCTGTCTCAAAAGTTAAATAAATAAATAAATAAATAAAGAAAGAAAGAAAGAAAGAAAGAAAGAAAGAAAGAAAGAAAGAAAGAGCTGGAGATGTATCTCAGTGTGAAGACCCTGGGTTCAATCTCAATACCACCCCCCCAAAAAAAGAGGTACCCAAAGAGGCCCCTATATAGACCAGAAGAGTCATATAAAAGCTTTCTGAAGAGGTGGCACTTGAACACAAGAATAAGGATCGTTTAGAGTTAAGCGAAGGGAAGAGTGGCTGCTGGAAATGAGTGCTGTGGGGAGAAGGGACCACAGAGCAAAAGCTGGAGGTGCGGGACAGCATAATGAACTTGACGTTTTGAAAGCTATTCAGTAAACAATGGGGGAAAGAGAGGAAGGAAAAAATGAGGACCCGTTACAAGCCTGAAGAGCCATGCAGGGGACCTCATAACAGGTCATACGAGGGTGTTTGTGTTGCATTTTGAGAACCCTAGTGAGGCGTGGGCTCAGATGTGTCTGAAGGATCGTACCAGAAACAGTGTGGAGCATGGAAGGGAAGCCAGTGTGTCGATCTGGAGATTGCTGTAGAATTGGGGAAGTAAGATGAGGACCCAAGTACAGCATTGGCCAATGGGATGGTGAAAGTGAATGGATTCAGGAAACAATTAAGAAGAAGTGGGCTGCATTTGGTATTTGATTGGTGTGAAGGAGTGGTCAAGGATGAAGCTCCAGTTCTTTTTTTTTTTTTTTTTTTTTTTTAATGTGGGTACCAGGAGTCGACCTCAGGACCGTGCTCTTGCCAGCAGGCACCTGTACTGCTGAGCAATATCACTGGCCCTTTTTTTCCTTTATGTGGGTACCAGGGGTCGAACTCAGGACCTCGCGTGTCAGCAGGCGCCCATGCCGCTAAGCAATATCACCAGCCCTTTTTTCGTTTGTGGGTACTGGGAGTCGAACTCAGGACCTCGTGCTTGCCAGGCAGGTGCTTACGCCGCTGAGCCATCTCACTGGCCTGAAGCTCCAGTTCTGACAGGAAGTTTGGGGTGTTGTGGGGGTGCTCTCCACAGAGGGAGATCAGAGAACAGAAGCAGCAGCCTTGGCCTCCTGAGGTGTGCGTGCTGCTGGGATTTGGAGGGGATGTGTCCAGCAAAAGTGGAGTCAGTTAGGTCCTAACTGACATAGACACTGCCATAGTTAACTGATTGTGTCCACTTGAGTAAGAAACCAAACTAAATTGGCTCAGCATGGTTCTAGATGTAGAAGACCCACCCTGGGGAGGACTGTGGCCAGAATGCTATAAAAGGGAAATGAAGAAAGAAGATGTTATGGTTTGGGTCTGGATGTCCCCCCAAAGCCTCATGCAGTCACGGGGGCAGGCTTTTCAGAGGTGACTGAATCTAGAGTTTGTGATTGATTCATGGTGCAATGCTGGGATTGAGTGTGAGTGCTACACCCACCCTAGGGTGGGTAGCCTATATACAATATAAGGGACAGCAAGAGGCTTGTCCTCTCTCTCACTCACTTGTTGCTATGCTACCATCTGCCTGCCATGAACTGTTCTCTGTGACACTCCTTTACCGTGCGCCACCCTGCCTTGGAGCCAGCTGATTATGGACTGAAACCTCTACAAACTGTGAGCCAAAATAAACTTTTTCCTCCTTTAACTTTGGGTGTTGGGTATTTTGTTTCAGCAGCGAAAAAGGTAACTAAGACAGAAGGCTTGCTTCTGTTTCTTAGGAGGGGCTCCAGTCTTCACCTTCACCTCGGACATTGTCTTCAGCCTTCCACTGCAGACCCTTTGGCCTCCTGATATGGACTCGCATGGGACACTACATGGAGCTCCAGGACTTCGACTGGATCATTCAGATCTCCAGCATGCAGACAGACCTTTCACACTCTTTCACACTTGACTCTGTAGTGGGCTGTCATAAGTCAATCTTATAAATTCTATATATTTGTATATCTTGCATTAAATCTGTTTCTCTAGTGAGCACTGACTGATACAGACGTGTAGCTGAGGAGAAAGTTCAAAGGTGAAGATACAAATTTGATAATCATGTAGTACCAAAACAGAGAGGGGATTTAAGCCTATGTTTGTGGATAAAAAACAAAAATATATAGTGTACAGAAGAGAAAGTAGGAGGACCTAGAATTGTGTCCTAGAACAAAAGCCAGGCAGGGTGGTGCATGCCTGTAATCCCAGCTCTCAGAGAGGCTGAGGCAGGCGGATCAAAAGTCCAAGCCCAAACTGGGTAACTTAGTGACGTAGTGAGATCCCATCTCAAAAATAAAAAATAAAAAAGATAACTCATTGCAAAATCCCAGGGTTTAATCTCTAGTTCAGTCAATCAATCAGTCAATCAGTCAGTCAATCAGCAAGGAAGCAGAGGAAGGCAAGGGGACAAAGGAGACTAAGAGAAAGAGGAAAATGGAGTATATTAATTAGATACGTGTTTACAACAAGCAACTGCAAAACCTGACTCATAGTGGCTGAAAGACAAGTCCAGAGCTATGAGATTTATCTTTAGCTTTTCCCAGTCCTTGCCTGTTTTGAGTCTGGTGTCTGGAATTCCTATCAGTTCTATGAGTTAACACGTATTCTTCTAGTAATTTTTTTATGCTTAAATTTGCAAAAGTCAATATAGCAAAAATGAAACAAATACAAGAAGAAATGGACAAGTCCAGGATTACAGTTAGAGACTTCAGTATTCCTCTTGGTAATTTATAGACCTGTACAGAAAAATCAGTAGTGATCAGGAAGTCTCAATCACATTGCCCACCAAATTGACCTAATTGACTTTTAGAAATTGCTGTAGCACAAAACGGCAGGATACGCATTGTTTTCAAGTGGGAACATTTGCCAAGAGAGACTCTCTTCTAGATCATAAAAGAAACCTGAACAAACTTGAAAGAATTCAATTCAGACAAGGTCTGTTCTTTGGCCACATTAGAATTAAGGTAGAAATCAGTAACAGAATGATATCTAGAAAAGCCCCAAATATTTGGAAGTGAAATAACATTTCTAAGTAATCCATAGTTCAATGAGAAAATCTAAAAGGAAGTTGGAAAACATAATGAAAATGAAAACACAACATACTGAAAAAGTATTTAGGGGGATATTCATAGGATTAAAGAGAAATATGGGTCCACTTAGATGAGGTACCTCTGAATGTGAATGGAGTAGTCACAGTCGGAGAGACAGAACAGCATGGAGATTGCCAGGGCTGGGGAGTAGGGAGAACAGGGAGGAGCTGCTCAATAGATAGAGTTCCAGTTTTGCAAGATAAGAAGAGTGCAGGAGAGGGATGGCTCAACATTGTAAATGTACAAAGGCCATTGAACCGTACACTGAATGGCTAAGATAGTAAGTTTTGTGTTATGTGTATTTTGCCAGAATTTTAAAAACTCAAGAGGAAGAGGAGGAGAAGAAAAAGAAACTTTGGTGATGGAAGTGTGCTAGAAGCAGTTGCTATTTTTTGCATTTGAACCCTGTGCAATAGCCCAAGTGAGTGGAGGTAGAGGTCATAGGTGGTGAGCAAGTAAAGGAACAGAGAGGCCAGGATGTTGGGTAGGTCAGCCACCAAAATACTGAGGCTACGCAGGGCAATGGTGGTGTATGGTGGGGTGATGAGAAGCCGTGTGTCAACCCCTTCGCCAAATGAGGGTGACTGGCAAAAGGTTCAACAGATGATAGTGGTCAGCTAGCACCAAGATTTGCATTCCAAAAGGCACAAACTTCCATGCAGCTGTTCACATGAGGACAGGTTTGCTAGTTGCCCCTTTGAGATTGGAGTTTGGCTCAAACCCGCTGTACTGCACGAGTCTGCAAATGGGAAGCTCATGCCTGCTGGGCTGTCTTAATGCTTTTTATCTCTGACCTAGGAGTACTGTGTCTTTTTTGCCAGTGTCTGTGAAACAGAGGCAAGCTAACTTGCTAGAGTACAAGCAGGTAAAATCCCTTCACAGTTCTAAGCAGTAGTTTCTGGGCTGTGTGTTGAGGGCTGAGCAGGTTTTCTGATGGACAGCAGAGGAAGAGCACTGCAAGCGTGGCGAGCAGCTCCTACAGGGCAGAGGCAGACCGTGGAAGACTCAGTGGAAGATTTTATGCTGCTTGCGTCTGGCCATGTGATACTGCACACTAGAGAGGGAGCCCCAGGGGAATGTACTGGGTTGGAGGAAATGACATCAGTTTTGGACAACTCAGGTGGAAATGTCCTGAGGAAAGATCCTCCTGGCACTGGGGAGAGAAGTTGGGGACTAGAGATGGTTTTAAGAAACAGAGTATAAATGGTAGTTTAAGCCTTAGGTGAATCCATAATGGTGAAGGAATGGAGTGGAAAATAATTTGTCTCATATCCTGCAACTTATGGAGGCCAGGCAGATAACATTCACAAGTGAGTGGCTCATGGGTAAAATTCTCCCAAAGCAGCAGTGTGTCCTGCACACTTTCTGTGGCGTGCATTCATTTTATCTGAAGAGGATAGCTTTACTTTCTATCTAGGGCATCTGTGTCTAAGCACTGCAGGGTTGCTTTTAATCAGCTGATCAAGTCCATAAGAGGAAAAAAAAAAAAAAAAAAGGACCAGTCTCCCCCAAACATCAAGGCAAGCTGCCACTTTGAGGGGTGATTTTCACCTTTGGGTCCCCTCATTGGATCTTGCCATGTTCTCAATGGAATTCAGGCTCAAATAGGCCACATATTTTCCCTCTTTTTTTTTTTTTTTTTTTTTTTTTTGTGGGTACCGGGGGGTCGACCTCAGGACCTCGTGCGCCAGCAGGCGCCCGTGCCGCTGAGCGATATCACCGGCCCCTTTTTCGTATGTGGGATCCGGGAGTCGAACTCGGGCCCTCGCGCTTGCAAGGCAGGCGCTTACGCCACTGAGCCATCTCACTGGCCCTTTTTTTTTTTTTTTTTTGAGACAGGGTCTTGTTGTGTAGTTCAGGCTGGCCTTGAACTCACTATGTAGCCCAGGCTGGCCTTGAACTTGTGGTGATCCTCCTGCCTTACCTCTACTTTTAAAGAAGCTGGAAATTCGGATTTTTATTTTTCAACCTTTTAAAAATTGTACAAGTCAGCTCTAGCCCCTGAGCCAGTAGTTTACAGCCTCTGACTTAACTGGTCCATAGGAGGAATCTGCTTACACCGTGTTCTCATTGGATGGTTCCGTGAGAGCTGGGTGGAGAGCCACGCGTTGCTATACAAACATTTGGGGACTTGTGTCTGCCCCAGGGAGCAGAGGTTCTGATCACTATCCAAGCCCTGTTCTTTTATGTTCAGTGAAGTAGTTTTAGACTAATGAGGTGGAACTGCCTGTTTCTAGTCCTTTCCCATTATATAATGCGTGTGAATAAGCCATGGTCAGGGAAACCAAGCTTTGGTGCTTTTCATAGATGCGCACGGTGAACTCTGCTCATGGGCGTGCACCACCATGCTGAAGCAAGCAAGCTTTTCTTTTGGCTCAGTGTTCTGTGCCCTTTCCCTCCCCCTCACCTGACTTCATGCCCACACCCGTGTCTATGATGCTCTGTTCTGTCCACACAGCCTCAGAAGCAAAGATCTGGAAAGGGATTTGGCCGAAGTCTGAGGAGGCTCTGATATTTCCACCCTCACATGCCCATGTGGAGACTTGACTTGAAAGTTACTGGTAAACCATCGAGTAGGTGTCTCCAGAGTTCTATCAGCCATGAGAGGGGAGAGAGAAAAAAAAAAAAGACTTTTAAAATTGCCACTTTGGGGCCGGTGAGATAGCTCAGCGGCATAGGTGCCTGCCTGGCAAGCGCAAGGTCCTGAGTTTGACTTCCGGTACCCACATACGAAAAAAGGACCAGTGATATCGCTCAGAGGCACGGGTGCCTGCTGGTGCGTGAGGTCCTGAGTTTGACCCCCGGTACCCACCAAAAAAAAAAAAAAAAAAAAAATTGCCACTTTCCTACCCAGGTGTGGTGGCACAGGTTTATAATCCCAGCATTCAGTAGGCTGAAAGCAGGAGGGCTGCTGTGAGTTTGAAGCCAGCCTGGGCTACATAGTGAGTTCAAGGCCAGCCTGAACTACGTAGTCAATCCCTGGCTTAAAAAACCAAAACCAAAACAAATAAAAAAATCCACTTTCCCTTGATCTATCCTATTGGACACTATAAAAGTTAGATGACAGATGACATTGTATTTCTGAGGGTGCTGTGAAGTTTTAAAAGCAACTTGGTTGCTATTGTTCTAACTTTTATCCCTGTGTCTGATTTGAATGTTTTTCTCATGCTGTGGGCTCAAGTTTTTAACTCTGTTTATTCAATCATTATATATTGGACCCCTAGGAATTCCTCGGCACCGTTCAGAGGCAGTAAAAGGATTTCCACTTCAGGGGGTCAAATCAGAGAATAGTTGCACATGCTAAAGTTTAGAATATTCTTCTGAAAAGGAAATTTAATCTCCCATGGATCTTTCAGATATGCTATAACCCAAACATCCCAAATTTTATTAGTTTACAATTATATAGATCTCAGCCACAGGACAAGGTATAAAGTAAAATACATATTGACACATGTAAATTAGCAAAAAAAGTGGAGGCAAGTTTCTTTCACTGTAATCCCTTTCGAGGTGAAAAAACTGACATAGTTATCACAACCGAGCTAGAGAAAGTGATGCAGCATACAGGACATGAGAACTCCTGAAGCACTGTTAACATTTGCTATTCAAATTAAGAGATTTAACTTTTTTTTTTTTTTTACGTCAAAAGACAACTTAATTGGCATTTTAGGATTTTTTTTTTTTTTGCTTTCTCCTATGGATGTAATTTATGTAATAGATTTACACAGAGTATAGATTTTCTATAGCTATTGGCTTCTCTAAATTGACCTCATGACTTACATAGCAAACCATCAAGAAAAGACAGAGTCCTGGCTGAGGTCTCCTCAAGGTGAACTTTATTATTTATTTATTTTTTATTTTTTTTGTGGGTACCGGAGGTCGACCTCAGGACCTTGTGCTTCAGCAGGCGCCCATGCCGGTGAGCGATATCACCGGCCCTTATTTTTGTATGTGGGTTTTGGGAGTCAAACTCAGGCCCTCGTGCTTGCCAGGCAGGCACTTATGCCGCTGAGCCATCTCACCGGCCCCCTCAAGGTGAACTTTAGAAACTTCATTCTAAAATACTCTAAAGAAAACATTTAAAGCTATTTTTCTCTATGTGTAAGGTAAGTCAGGCAACCTATATTTTCATTATAATGGAATAGGGCTTTATGTTTGTATTTGGAAATGGAATTGCTTTAGAGTATTCATAATTATCAAATTATATCAGCATGTCTTTGTTCTCTCTAAAGTTTTTGACTGTCAAAGAAAATTCAAAATGTGCAGTTACATGAAATAAACCTCAATTTGTGCTAAAATTTTTTACATTAACTTTTTGATTCAATAACGACAGTTAAAAAGATATCTTATAATATTTTTTAAAAAAGTTAACTCTGTGATTGACCTAATTCAACCTATCAAGAAAACAAAAACCATCTCACATGCTAAATTCAGTATTTCAAAAGTAATCCAAAGACACACAAAACAAATGGTCTATCATGGGCCACTGGAACATAGCACATCGTCATTAACCTGAACTGTTTTCTGCGTAATTTATAAGGCCAGACAACATACTATAGCTAAACATAGTTTGGAAAATCTGTTTTATTTATTTTTTGGTTTTTTGAGACAGGATCTTGCCATGTAGTCCAGGCTGGCCTCAAACTCATTATATAGCCCAGGTTGGCCTCAAACTTGCAGTGATCCTCCTACCTCAGCCTCCTGAGTACTGGGATTACAGGTGTGCGCCCCCCATGCCTGGCTTTTTTTTTTTTTTGTGGGTACCGGGGGGTCGACCTCAGGACCTCATGCGCCAACAGGCACCCGTGCCACTGAGCGATATCACCAGCCCCTTTTTTTTTTTTTGTATGTGGGATCCGGGAGTCGAACTCGGGCCCTCGCGCTTGCAAGGCAGGCGCTTACGCCACTGAGCCATCTCACTGGCCCTGGCTTTTTTTTTTTAAAGATCTTATTTATTATTTGTTTATTTAGGTTTGTTTAGGTTTTTTGAGACAGGGTCTCGCGATGCAGTTCAGGCTGGCCTTGAACTCATAGCAATTCTCCTGCCTCAGCCTCCTGAGTGTTGGGATTACAGGTGTGCACCACCACGCCTGGATGGAAAATCTTAATGTTCTAGATTGAACACATTCAGTCACACTATCATTTACTTTGCACTTTACAAACTTTATTAAATAATGGGTACTACTAACATTCATTATCTTATATACAGTATTTAAACTATGTGTCCTAGGTGCATTTTCCCACAAAGAACAGAGTATGCGAAAAAAAAATTACTACTTTCATACAGGAACCCAATGAGAACTTTTAAGTACATATAACTTTCCCCCTCAATTATATACATCCCTATCCCCTCTCCAGAAGAAACTCATTTAAGCAAAAGCACTTAAATGATAGCTGAGGAAACATACTGACATGATTACATGTGTACACACAGCTCTCAAAATCTGCATCCTGGCCCACAGAAGTGATCTGTAAAACTGCAGATTTGTGCTGGATCCTGAAGGACCACACAGCCTGTACAGTAAGACATCCACCTTCGTGCATGGGCTGCGTCCCTACAGGCAACAATACAGTCTGTGCAAGAAGACACTGGTGCGAAGAAGTAGTACTTTCTGAGACTCGGATGCAACAGTAATGTGGATTATGTAGAATTTGGGCTTTACAGACCAAAAAATGGAAATGGAATCTGCATTCCTGGACAAGAGTCAGGTAACTTTGTTTAATAAGTAATATAAATGCACTTACATATACCTCTAGTAAGTCTAAGAACTCATGATGCCTGTCTTTTTTGATACTGCTTAATATTGAAAACTCATACCATATTTAATTAAAAGCAATAAAAGAACGTATCCATTCTATTCAATAGAGACTTATTTTTTCCTGCGCTGGGGATGGATCCCAGGGCTCCGTGCATGCCAGAGAAGCGCACTACTACCGAGCTACATCTTCAGCCTCTGGGTAGTCTGGAGAACGAGAAATTTGGGCTCTGTTTTGTTATTCAAAGTGAAAACTGCCTTAGGTACCTATTCGTAAAATATAGTCATGTTTTATGCTTTACAGATAAGAAAAAGGCATTGGGATTAAAAAGAGGGAAAAGATTATGGTAAGATGCCACGGGTTCAATATTATTGCTTACCTTTCAATGAAAATCTTAGACCCCTTTCCCTACACAAATTATCATAGTTTTAAAATAGAAAAAAAATTTTTTTTTAATGTGGGTACCGGGGGTCGAACTCAGGACCTCGCGCTTGCCAGCAGGCGCTTGTGCCGCTGAGTGATATCACCGGCCCTTTTTTTTCCTTTATGTGGGTACTGGGAATCGAACTCAGGACCTTGTGCTTGCATGGCAGGCGTTTGTGCCACTGAGCCATATCACTGGCCCTTAAATTCATTTTTAATTAGAATAAACAAAAGAAAGTAAAATGGAAATGAGAGTGAGGAAAAGCCACAGAATGTACAACTACTTAAATGAGACTACAGAGGGCACTGTGAGAAAATATTCTTGGAGTATTAATGGAGTCTCTAATGAAACAGAATATTTTTATAAAGTAGCAATCATCTGCCTTCAATGTTCTCTTTAATTTCCTTGATTTTGCTTTTTACTCACAGTGTCTTCCTTTTCGTCTTCTGTTTCCTTCCATGAGGAGCTAGGTTAATATATAACATTACAAAGAAATGCTTTATAAAGACTGTAATGACAGCATAGAAATGTTATTAGTCAGAACCTAGTAACCAAAACTTCTTTTATATGCCTCAAAACAATAATTAAAAAAAAAAGGCTCTCATGTATTTTTTAGAAAATAAATTCTTTCCTCATTCCTGTAGCCAGTAATTCCCCAGGGCTGGGATCTAGTAGGTTCTTTGGCAGAGTCCAGAACTCACGAAGGTGCATATGAAAAACTGCTCTGGAAAGGGTAACTTTAAAGTGCTTTGCCTTTCTGTAGCTTCTGGTTTACTTTGTGTTTGTTAGAAATGGGCACACATAATGGTATGGTGAGGTGTTTTTGGTTGTTTCTCCCCCTTTTTCAATTGTATTATGAATGATAAGCAAGTTGTCACCAGAAGTCATTCTGTCTTTTCTAGTAGCTAAGTTAATTTACACTATATTGAACTTGGTTTTCTTTAAGCCATGAAGGAAACAGTTCATTTCACCCCACAAGACATATAAACAAAACAATAAGCAGCACATAATCTAGGCCTTGTCCAGGAATACAGGTAAAGTTTTTGCTTACCGCAAGTTGGTCCTGCTACATTTTAATTTTCCATAGTTACACACTTTCTACATCGAAATGAAATGATATAGGAATACCAGTGTAGAAATCATAAAACAGGCACCAAGACTACACTCCAATTACAGATCTCTGGCATAAATTACTCCAGGGCCTTGCGATAAATGTAACAAAAATGTCAGATATAAGCATAATTCATTAAGCAGCTTTAGTTTTCTTTCTTTTTAAATCCAGTGAAGAAGGTCTCCTTGCTGTTTCTGAATTGTAGGCTAAAGCTACCTGGAGCTTCTGGGTAACAGAGGATTACTGCATTTCTTAAAGTATGGACACTATTGTCAGGATATGGAAAAAATCATATACATGTTAAAAAATAAGCCTAAAAAACTTCAAGTAAGATTGAGTTACATGAAACATGAAGACAACTGACATCAGAAAAGATGCTTAGATGCTGACATGTGCTACAATCCTGGCTGTATGATCAGCTGGTTCAAAAAGTTGTGCTTTAAAACAAAGTATATTTTACACCTCCTGTTATTACAAAATTGTTTTAACCTGGTACAAATAAAACACCTCCTCAGTACAGTATCTGTAATTTATGAGCACAAGAAGTAGTTAATTCAGGCAGCTGTTGTTAAGAACTTTAGGCAAAACTGCTTGAACTGAGACACTGAAATTTTTCCCTTAGAGACTGGACAATATTTTGTTGGTTGGGTGACGGCCCCCGCCAGAGATAGTCGTTCAGTTTGTCAGAATCATTATATGTTGCCAGGTATGGTGAAAGCCCAAGTTTGCTGCTTCTTGGCTCTTTTGGAGCGCATGGAGTATTCAAAGAGGAAGATGCGTGGCTGCTGCAGACGTTGTCAGAAGAGTCAGTGTCCACCATCTTGGAGTGAGATTTCCTTCTGTGACTCTGAGACAGCTCCAACTCTGCCTCGTCTTCCTCTGACTTGATTTCCACGTAGTCATCTTCATCTCCTTCAGTCTCTTTGAAATTGGAAAAATAGTTCTGTGTTGCTATTTGGGCATTTAAGGGTAAATTTCTATTTACTACCAGAACTTTCTGTGAGTCTTGGAGTGTGAGATCGGAGCCCTTTTCAGGGCCCTGGTGAGCTGCATCAGCAATACCTGGCAGCAAATCCTGGTGGCTCTCACTCCTGGAACCCTGGTGTAAAGGTGACAGCTGCAGCTTGCCCTGCTCACTGGGGTAGGTGATGGAGTCCAGCGATTTGTTGATCAAGATCGAGGACGACGACTGGGACCTGTTATAGGGCTGAGCTTTAGCACTCACGCCTTTGCGACCCAGGGAGTTGTAAAGGTGGCCCTGACAGGAGTTCTCTTTGTGGGGCTGACTTACTACCACACTGCACCTCTGTGCGGAGCCCAGCAGAGGGTCACACACTTGAAGAGAAGGTACCGAGCAAGCCGCAGACAAGTGTCTAGGAAGAACTTTTGTACTCATTTCTAAAGTGGGATACTTTGACCTCAAGTCTTGCTCTGGCTGGGGGCAGAAATCTGCTAACTCTCCATTACTGTAGGTCGAATGCCAAAGCCAGTCCTCGCCGCCATGGTGGGCCTGGGAAGGCGACGCGGCCCTGAGGAGGGAGGGGTTCTGCATGCTGGCCCAGCCATCCTTCTGAATTTTAGGGGGTGTCTCCCTGAACACAATCTGGTCATACAGTTGGGAATACTCAGCAATCCTGGCACCTGGAAGGCAAATATTGAGATAATAAGTACACATAGGATTTTCCTACATGTGCAGATAAAATATAAGGACATAACATTTTAATCAATTTGTTTATTTGTTTGTTTGTTTGTTTTTTGAGACAGGGTCTTGCTAGGTAGTTCAGGCTGGCCTCGAACTCGTGATGATCCTCCTGCCTTGGCCTCCCCAGTACTGGGATCCTAGGCATGTACCATCACACATGGCATCTAATCAATATATTAAAAAACCCCCCCAAAAACCAAAACCAAAACAAAACAAAAAAACTTAAACAGTGGACAGGACTTTAATTAAAGTGAAGTTGGAGGATGAGTAATTATTGAACACAAACTAATAAAATAATCCACAGTTTATTAAAAATAGTACCACCACCAAAAAGTTCATTTAATTTAATTGAACTCTGCATGATTTTATTTCAACAGCAGGTCTGCAAGTGTCCACTGATTATAATGAAAATTTCTAGAACTATTTTCAAGCATAAAACTGTGTCAGTGCTGAAAATAGGCATCCTAAAAGCAGGACCGTCAGCTAAGTCAATAAAACGTAATCTGGCTGGGCATTCAGCTCTGTGTGAGAATGCTTGCATTCTAACTGTTTCAATCCTTAGTACCAGAAGAAGCAAGTAAATAAGTAAATAAAAATAAATGATAAAAATGAAAATAATTCAAGTAGTCCGTAAAAGAAGTATAACCACAGTGCGTAATGCAATGGCTAGCCCTGGCTTCTCCCCACTCCTGTTTGCTCTCAACTAATTCTAGAGGGGTCTGTTCCTGTACTTCTGGTTTCCAGATAGCTCTCCACTGCCACCATCCGGGGAACCAATGTCTAGGAGGTCCTCCCCTCCAGAACTACGCGGACTAACTCACTTCTTGGACTAACTCATTTCTCCTTTCCACTGCAAAGAAGGGGAGGGGCACTAAAGCCCATGCCTCCAAGCTATTAATGAGTCACTTGTGCATATATGCAATAATCCAGTGCTTTCTAGCTACTGGTAATACTTGCTCAAGAATAGGACTTCTTATTCTTCCATAAAGCTTTTGCCACTTAAACTGTAAAGCCATTCTTCCTTTTGTTGTACTTCTGAGCACAGCCACTTCTAAAGATATGAACTGAACCATGTACGGATAGAGCATTCTCTTGGGCCAGTAATGATTTAAGACAGGAGCCAGATGTCAATTTCAAGAGCTGTTCCCCTGCCTGGTCCAGGCATCCACATGACCACTGTGGAATCAAAGAACTCCATGCAGTGTTCATGTTGCTCGGATCACATCTGTATCATTCCTGTGAAGGAAATCTATCCCATCTGCGATAACCAGCAAATGACATTATGTTTCTTCTTCTTCAAACTATTTATATTGTTAGTAACTGTTATTATCCTTTGAATGTGAACTAAGTACTCATTTAATTAGTTTTTGCCATTTCTTTCCCACTGGCCGTGTCTGAGTCTGTCTTCTTTGATGACAGAAACAACTAGCTGTTACTGTGTGTCCTTTACCGGCAATTCCTTTGTTTCTTCACCCTTTGTTCCCTGCAATTAAAGTAAACATCTGACATCTGATTATAGGGCCTATATTCAGATCCTTTGGGTTTTCAACTTCAAATTCCTTGTAAGGACAGAGGATAGTCATTTAGAAATTTCTGGTAACCAAAACGTGGGAAATTCCTCAAATGGCAGAGCAAAAACTCTTAATACCAACTAAGATTTAACACCACCTAAAGAGCATGAGAAAGTCTTTTTGGATACCAGTATATCTGTGTTCACCATCCTAAAGCTTGCAATGCTTCGTTAACTGTGAGACCCAGCCAAAGGCAGCCGGACCTTCAGACAGAGTCAGATGCACACTGCAGACCATCGTGGAAGTCAGGAAGGCTCTGATCTTTTAGAAGATTTCAAGAAGATGATGGTTTGGGAAAAAGCACAACTAATTCAAAATTCAAACAATCCTAGTATAAAAATGTAATAAAAATTTTAGTCTGTACTCTGGATTTTAGCCTAGCTAATCTGCAACATGTCCAAAATATTCACAGTATTTCTCACGCCTTTGTCCTCTTTCTTGTACTTTTCACTTCCTTCGGTTAATCAGATCCTACCCATGTCTCAAGATTCTCATCTCAGATCCTTTGCTAACTGATTTCTCTCCTCTGAAGTCTTATATGTATGCATAATACACGTGTATGCACACACACACACACACACATAGTGGTGCTTTTCCGTTTTTATAGGCTCGTTTATTCCAGCTAGTCTATGAGCTTTTGATCTCAGAGAACAATGTTACTTTGTTCAGCCCACTACGGAGCACAACCATAGTTCTAGACAGAAACTGGTCTGCATAACTACATTACCCCGGTAATATTTTTCATCCCCTCATTTTATTTGAAGCATAGGGTTAAAAATGGATGGGCTTTTCCTGAGACCAGGCCACTGGATATGGAGTAACAGTCTGGAAATCAGGCCATAGGAATAAAAGGGGAGGCAGGAAGACTGCTTGGGATTAAAATGCTTCCTATAGACAATTCATAGTGGGCATAGTTTATCTTTAACAGCAAGGAGTTGGCCATTTATCAAGTATGAATAAAATGTGTCTCACTGGTAGAAAATATATTGTGCTTATTTAAGTTTGTTCTCGTTTTGACCACCTAAAAGAGCCTGTAACCTGCATGATGCCAATGGGAATGAGACGTAAGATCCCCTGAGGCAGACACAGGAAAGTCAGCCTGAGACATCTTCTCCTGCCTGAAAAACCTGATACCAGCCAGCTGGCTCAAGGTTCCCTGTGTCCCTAGTCTTTACAGAACACGTACATTTTCATTACATGATAATCTCAGGGCTGCCTCTGGTTTGAAAGTTGGAGTTCTTACGATTCCAGGTAAAATATGAAGGCAACCCTGCCAAGGGAAGTATCAAACACGGTCTTTCCAAGACAGAAGATTAAAATCAGTGTTTCCGACGTTCCCTGAGATACAGCCAACAGCATAAAATTGTACCTTCCCTATTTTACTCAAGGAAAATTACTCAAGCCTGTACAGAGTTTTCTACCATGAGAAATATCAAAAAACAGGAACCCAAAGGTCTCCGCTTGATGTGAAAAAGTATCAGGAGCTAGGTCTGACTGAACAAGATGGCTGGCATGCTATGACAGGCTCTAGAATGCGGGAGCAACTGGACCTGGTTGGGTGATTTATAGTCGGAAATCAGACCCGGGGCCTGTAGACCCCTGGTAGAGAGTTCAATAAAGATGCTCGAGAGTTTCAGCAGGTGAATAGGGCGCTCCTCCTTCCGCACAACACCGAGAGCAAGCTCCTGGCAAAGTGGCAAGGCCCATACGCAGAAGTCTGGAGAATCGGTCCATTCGATTATGACGTCCTGTGCCCAGATAAACAAGAAAGAGAAAAGGAGTCATCATGTCAACTGACGGAAAGCCTGGTGGGCACAGGAAGTGGTCTCGATCACCCAGATGGAGGAGACATGGATCTAATTCGCCAGGTCCGAGAGATGGCAGGCCCTAGGGATGTGCTCCCGCCAGATGGCCAGGAAAGACAGCACTGCTGGGAGGGATCTTCTCCTCTTTGTTGGGGAGGACATCAGAAGTAGCCCACCATGTCAAGAAAGGACCCAGGTGCAAAGCTGAGAAAAGATTCCATGGGATCTCAAGAAGATACCAGGAGGCAAAACAAAAAGGAAAACCAAAAATTAAAAGAAGCAAAAGAACACTAATCTGAAATTAATTAATACTTAAAAGGTAGGTAAAGACTATTCAAGGTAGCTGTAAATCTTAGAAGGGCTTGCTTCAATCGAGATTAAGTGTTTTGCATCTTAATGGGTGTCACATAGTCCAAACAACCTGCTCAAGTGATTACCACTGTTTAGACAACAGTGTGCTGGCCTAGCCTGTCATCATCAGAAATCTTAGTATTTTATTGTCTCTGATTCTACAAAGTCCCAGCCCAGACTCAGCCAGTGGCTGCAATTGCCAGTATACAACCATTTCTCAGGCCATCTATGCTTCTCCAAAGTAGTTCTCCAGTCCTCCAGCTGGAACTCAGTTACTTTCTCTAAATACTGTATAACAACAAACCAGCTAGTATCGGAAAAGGGACATAAATTACTTTTAGCTTTATTATAAGGAGAAAAATATATGTGATATAATCTGTTATACTCATACAAAAACCACTGTTAACTTTTATTTTGTTAAAAAGAAGATGATCTTAAATAGTCTGTAAATCCCTTCAGGCATTATTAATTCTAAGCTTTCACTTCCCAATAGGAAATTTTACCAAAGATTAAAGCTTTAGTTTAGACAATTTTTAAATACTCCCAAACTTAAAAAAAAATCCCTACAGATTCTTATTGTGATTCACTTAGGATTTTGATAGCCCCTTCTTACTCTCTGATTTCCACATAGATAAATAAGTCAATTCCAAAGAAAGGAGTTGAGTGGCACCAACACACCGAAGTTAGTAGCATCAACACGCCCAAATGTGCTCTGTGCCTATGAAGCTGATCAGCCAAACCTGTTGTTACAAAGCCATTGGCTTTTTCCTTTTAGTTGGAGAATTGACTCCTCTCTTCATACTGAGATGATCCTTTGTCAGAAAATCTAGGGCAAGATTTCTTAAAATATGAGGGAAAGGCCACGCTGTTTAAAATGCAGATTCCCGGGCCATACTTTAGAAATCACTCTGGGTCTGGAGGTGAAAAGCTCCTCAGCTGTTTCAGGAAAATCATCTGCTCTCTTCACACCTAAGCCCTTCTCCTGAGATCAGAGAGTTCTGTCCTTCAAGAATGTCAAGCCAAGAACTTCTCATTCCTGGACCCCTGAGTTTACCAATTTCATGCCTATGATCCTGACTTAGTTATTATGCTCCACAGAGGAGGTCTAATGCTAGAATTAAGATTCTTGGAAGCATAAAAGGGATACCAAATGAGACACTGTTCAATTCATGACTAGCTATTTTAAAAATTGAGTAGCAGCCAAAATACGTGAGAAAACCACTGACTTGTGTGGACAGCTAAGAAAAGTGTGAAACAGCTCAGAAAAATGTGAAAATGACTTTTTTTTTTTGCCTTTGTTTGCAGGAGTAGGCACTTTAGTGGGGATTTGGAAGCACAGAGCAATGCCATTCTGTCTACTTCCAAGCCTGGAAAGGTTTCGTGAACCTTCCTCCTCCTAACACATCACTGATACACAGAGCAAAGCTCAAAGTATCGCAGGTTAAAACTGATGGCTTTTTTTCATACTTTAGGTTCTCTTAAAACTTTTAAAAAATATATCACCTCCATAGCGACAATGTTACACATACAGCATAATGCTCTGAAGCCATATCATGCCATAACTGTACAATTCAGTGAAGTGGGAAAAGCCACCCATGGCTTTGTCTGTGGTCTTTGAGGTAGGAGGAACACGTGAATGACTGTCCTCACAGCTGCATCCACTTTAAGGACACTTGGAATCGGACACCTGCTCTCCCACCTTACAGTCTAGAAGGAAGAAAAGCGGTGTGAACATACCAATGGCTGGGCCTCCTTGCCTCTTCTCCTCTAGGATAGCAGCCAGGTCCTTGGGTGCAGGTTTCTGATGCTGACTGGCTGGCTGCGGCTCCAACTCTGGGCTCCTCACTTTCAAAAGTTGATTTGCCTTCTTGATCTTCTGACTGTACTGCCTTGCCATCATGAAGACCCGGCTTTTAGTCTTATCTGTGCCATCCACGCCAGGGTCAGGGTTCTCTGGGTCTGTCTGGGACAGACTGCTGCTGACCAGATTACACGGACTGTCTGCGTGAGGCGTCTCACTGGCCACGGAGAACCCGCTGAGACTCAGAAAGGAGCCTTCTGTGGAAATCAGGTCTTCCTCCAGTGGGCCGCTGGTCCGGCCAGGCCTGACGACCCTGCTTTTCACTGGTGTGAGGAAAGCCTGGCTCTCGGGAAGGGAGAGTGTGGACGTGGCGCGCCCCGCGTCCCGGCTCAGCTCAGGGGTGCTCTCAGCGTGCAGCCTGCCGGGCACATCATCGTTGCTCACGGGAAATGCTGCCAGGAGACGGTCTCTAGCTTTGTCTTCATTTTTCTTGATGTAATTTTCTAGGTCATTCCAGATTTCATCTACTTCCTCAGACAGTTTATCAGACAGGGTCTTGTCAGCTCTGGATAGGTTACAGCTGGAAGAGTTATACAGCAAGCTCAAATAGTCACTGTCCGGAGGCCCCTGATGGTAAGGCCCGTCGTCCTTGCTCAGCTGGAGGCTATCCTGGGACACAAACGGCCTCAGGCTGTCACAACACGAAAAGTCGGCTTCTAGACCCAGGAAGGTGCTCCTTTTGGACCGCTTTAGGCTGCTGCCCTTGCAATCCAGCGGAGGTGGGTCTGGGAGCCGTATAGTGTCATAGACGTTCTCCTCCTCCACCCGGAGCTCCTGAGCACTTTGGTTAGACGCCTCCCAGCTGCTGAGTGCTCCACCTCTCCTTGTGTGGAGAGAGCTTGTGCTGTGGCCAGCTTGCCTCTTTGAGAAGGCCAGCTCTGGGGTGCTCTTAGGGCGAACCGAATCCCTGGCTGATTTGTGGGGAGTAGGTTGGGGTTCTTCCCGTTTAGCAACCATTAGCTTTAAGTCCTCATAACTTATGTTATCATAGACGTGGTCTATATCATCAATCGTCAACTCTACAGCTGACCCAAAATGATTCATCTCTTCCTGCCCTTCAGTGTGAGGACCATTCTGCAGCTCCCTTCGGGGGCTGTACTGCGAGCCATTGCTGTCCTTAATTCTTATTTCAGGAGGGCATGTGTTGCTCTCACCAGCACTGCTGGCCCGTCGGACAGTCCTGTGGCCGGCACCTGAGGTCTCTGTGGACTCAATCTGTCCCATATGCCAGCTGCAAGGGCGACTTGAAGTGCTGCTCTCATCACACAGCCTGACCGAGTTCAAATCTGAGGAGGAAAAGGATGGCACGAACATCTGGTAATCATCTTCATCATCATCGTTCTCCTCTGGGGACCGGCGGCTGGGGAACAAGGCCTGCCTAATCTGGTGATCGGTCCAGATGTTCCTGATGGCACCACCCCCACGAAGCGCGCTGAGAATGGCAGAGCTGCTGGGCTGACTGTTCCTCTGGGCAGGAGAGGGTCCTGCGGAAGTCAGCCGGGCAGAGCCTTCCTCTCTAGAAACCTGAGTTAAGACAGAAACACGCCAATGAGTTACAGCACCAGGGAGAAGCCGTATGACCTGGGAATTTCTCCTGTACCTGTGCGAGGCCTCTGCCACTACACTGCCATATTCTTAAAGAAAATGAGCACTAGACAATGTTGATTTTAACTGAGTTGAAAAGCATTTCAAATTTTTGGAAAAGGGGCAGAAAGGACAAGAATTAATACTTATTTAGAAACTTGGCTATAGGCAATTTGCAGACATCCTCCAAAGTTAATGTTCAAAATCACTCTGCAAATTAGATATTAGACAAATACAGAGTCTGCCAAAAAAATGTATACACACTTCAGCAGTTCACCGTACTGATAAATGTCTGGAAGGTAATGGCCACTGCTTTGAGTACCTCTTGTAATTTAGGGGCCAAAGGTAACTTCATGTTAATCTCATGATGTCTCAATAAATATAGTATTAAAATATTTATACAAGTTTTTCTTTTCTTGATGTATACATTGTTTTGGCAGACTCTGTACAGTGAGGCAATGTAAGTTCCCAAAGGTTCAGTAACTTGCTCTACCTATTCGGTAGTAAGGCTAGGACTCAAATCCAGGTCTGACTCCAAAACTCTCGCCCCAAAGCAGGATATCAGTTAAATACAAACAACTCTTAGATACTTCAAAGTGGTGTTCACTTGGCAAATATTGATTGTATGAATGAATATACATAGGTGTCAAGGGTCATGGTGTCTAGCTTCTATTTGAGACTTTTTAAGGAGCGTTTGACTCACAGGAATCTTATCATGGTCTCCTGTATGCCAGGAGCCCCTGCTGGGCAACCCGATTACATATCCCAAGTGTTTCCTCAAATCAGCCGACCCCTCATGAGCCTGATCAGCATTACCTCACTTTATAGATTCTAGGCAGAGCCTTTGTTGTAGGGTTGTAATTTAATCCATGGTTGAGCACTGTTGTTTTTGCTTCCCTTCAAAATATATTTAGTTAAGTAACATTTAATTGCCTGTTAGGAAGTAAAATATGAGTGATGTTAATGATTTCTAAGCAAAGGAAACAATGAAGTGTTATTTATGTATAACATGGAACCTTTTTTGATGGAGTGGATTACTGTGATACTATTTTGTAGATAGAAAGGTTAACTTCAAAGAATTGAAAGGGTTAAGACTTGTTCAAACTAATTTATGCCAGGGACATATT
Organism: Erethizon dorsatum; assembly: GCA_028451465.1. Taxonomy (NCBI): domain Eukaryota; kingdom Metazoa; phylum Chordata; class Mammalia; order Rodentia; family Erethizontidae; genus Erethizon; species Erethizon dorsatum. Next base: position 131,522,177 of record CM051823.1, on the reverse strand, counting down.
TTCTGATCAAAACATTATGGCCTATGGAAATGTGAAATTAGCAAGAATTTTTCATCACTTGTCAGTTTATCTACCAGGAAAGGAAGAAAGGAGAGGGTAAAAACAAAATTTCACCCTATGTGCTATTCTTCTATTAAAAGTAATTAATCATTTTATATTTTATTCTATTTTTTCACTCACATATCACATACAATACTTGTAAAAAATGCATTCCCTTTATATATCATTTCCCTCCATCTTTTAGTATCTCTTCCCTTTGCCTTACTCAGACTATGCTGGTATAATGTTTATTAAAATATTGGTATATGCTATGCCTGTTCATCTTGATTGTCAACTTGATCATCAGTGGACCAATGGGCTATTAGGAGTTGGGGCCTAGTTGGATGAAGTGGGTTGCGAGGGTGTGGCCTTAGGGACAATGTGGTTCTTGGCTCCTTCCCCTGCTTGCTGTTTGCTGGCTGCCATGAGGTGAGCAGCTTTCCTTTACCACACCCTTCTGCTATGATGTTTCTGCCTCACCACAGACCTAAAAGCAAGAAGCTGGCTGACCACAATCTGAAACCATGAATCAAGAATAAACCTTTCCTCCTTTAAATTGTTTTTCTCATGTATTTGATCACATCAATAAGGGCTAACACCCTGTAACTACTTTCAACAAAGTAAAGTGAGTGAATATTCACTAAATTATGACAAAACACCTGGAAAGTGTAACAAAATAATTTTGTGTTTGTCACAATACCCAAAATAATTGTTCTTAAGATCTTTCATCCCAGAAAATTCCCATATGTTTTGGAAAACTGAACTGTTAATATTGCAGTCTATTTTTAAATTAAATACTCTTGAAATGATCATGGCAGTATTTTGGAAGCTGGGTATTTACATTCAATGAATCATTAGAACTGATGAAACTCTAAGATTACGACATAATCAAAATATGATTGGTCACAACATGGAAGGATGTAGTAATTTAGGCACCTCAATTTTACATGAACCAAGGTGAAACTTTTTTCTGCTTTTCCACATTCTGAGCATTATCACTACTTAACAACTTGATAATAGCTATCACTTATGGAATACTCGCTTTGTGCCAATTATGTACTAAGCACTTTAAAAACATATTATCATATTTAATCTTTATAACAATTGCATAAATTGGGGAGCTAAGTCCTGGTAAGGTTAAGCAGCACCTACAGTCATACAGTTTATAAATGGCAGAAATGGATTTGAGTCTATGCCTTAAACAGGGCTAATATACGAGTTTAACCCAACACACACACACACACACACACACACACCCCTTCAGAATATATATTCTGGAAGAAATACTAAGTTATTATTGAGGAATATTTCCTATTATAAGCTATTTAATTATGAGTAAATCTTCTGTCTTTGCATTTACTATACATTTAGGACATTATTGTTAGGAGATAGAATTTTGTCACTAAAAAGAGCTCATGGGTGTTTTCTTTTTTGTTTTCTGATTTTAGGAGGCTTATTAAGTTCTGATAGGGGCCTGGCTTGAGTGCTCTTGTAGAAAGCTTCAAAAAGCATTTAATGGGGCCGGTGAGATAGCTCAGCAGCATAAGCGCCTGCCTGGCAAGCGCAAGGTCCTGAGTTCGACTCCTGGTATCCACATACAAAAAAAGGGCCGGTGATATCACTCAGCGGCATGGGCGCCTGCTGGTGTGTGAGGTCCTGAGTTCGACCCTCGGTACCCACAAAAGAAAAAAAAAAAAAAGAAGCACTTAATGTTGGAGCTTTAAAATTCACTTTGTGCTGAAAGGATCTTGGCTCCATGATCCTACTTGGGCTACCTTAGAGAGCAGGGCACTGTCTTAGTTAATTTTCTCATTGCTGAGACAAAGTACCCGACACCTACAAGTTAGAGGAAAGGTTTACTTTAGCTCATAGTTTGTAGAGGTTTCAGTCCATACTTGGCTTGCTCCAAGGCAAGGTGGCATAGCAGAGGGGCATCACACAGGAGAAACAGTTCATGGCAGGCGGAAGGCAGTGAGTAGCAAGCAGCAGCCTGCCTTCCCTCTCTCCCTTGACTGGTGACGCCCACACCCAGGGTGGGGCTTCCTTTATCCACACCCAGAACTATGCTAATTCCAGACAGTGGACTGATTTAGTACCGCACTTGAAATTTTCCACAAGAGCACTCAAGCCAGGCCCCTATTGGAACTTAATAAGCCTCCTTTAATCCCAGTATCACACACCCTGGAGCCAGCCAACTCTGAAAAGCACCACAGCACATGAGGCTGTGGAGGGACATCCAGATGCAAGCCATGACAGGCACCTCCTGCAACAACCCCATTTATGAAAACAAAGACTACAAAATCAAAGTCTCATGCCATATTTCAGGAAAATGAATTAACATTTATATGTTTCAAAAGCTTCCAAAGAAAAATATATACTACCTGAAAAAATGTACATGTCCTAAGCCATAAAAATCACTTTAACATAAGACTGTGCTGATACATATACATTTTACTGGCTTATTGGAAAGATACACCCTTTACCAATAGGGCCACTTTGGCCCTGTGGTAAGCCCTGGCATAAATGGAATTGTACAGAGAGATATTCAGAGCCTTATAGACATAGAACATTAAACGAAAAGCCACAGTTAGCTTTCTAAGGATGCTTTATTAAGCCAACTGGTCAGCAGCCATATTGGGAGAATCAGGCCACAGGTCAGGACACAATACCAGCTCTTTGCAGGTAATGAATTTGGATTTATATCTCCCGAAAGGACAGTTGTTTTTTGCAGTGTTGGGGATTGAACCCAGGACCTTAGGCATGGTAGGTAAGTGCTCTAACACTGAGCTGCATCCCCAGCTAAGACAGCATTCTTATGCCCCCTTGCCTAGCCTTTTATCAGAGGAAAAAAGCTCTAATTTGTATGGCAAAGTTTCACTCTATCACATATCATCACACCTCTGATACCAGCAGTAGGAACATATTCTTAGTTGTATTTTTTTTTTTTTTTTTTTTTGAGATGAGGTCTTGCTATGTTGCCCAGGCTGGTCTTGAATTCCTGGACTCAAATGATCCTCCTGCCTCAGCCTCCTCAGTAGCTGGCCTCCAGGCCTGTGTCATCATGCTTGGCTTAGGCCCACATTCTTAGAAGGAGCACCTTGTCCTTCTGACTGAAGGCTAATGCTTTGAGAAGGGAGCTATGCTTACGAGCTGTATCTTCTGTGGGCAAGGTGAGCTGCATCCCACTAGTACTGTGCTTCCTAAGGTGAGGACTGAGCTCCTCAGGTGAGGCAGGGCAGAGGGATGAATACATGGTTGCTTTAGCTCTAAGGGACAAAGAAGAGGAGGAAGGAAGTTGATAAAGTTGAGCCCTCTCTTAAATCAAATGTAAGTTATAAAAAATGTGAAACAAATATAAAATGTAAAACATAAAATTGCCAAAATGTAAAGTCATGGTTTACAGTGAACATGCAGGCTAGAATAAGATGCACTGTCAAAGAAGCACTGAGACAGAGTCCCACAGGCAACATATTAAAAGAAACAGGTAATGCTTACCTTTTGGATGTCTTGTGCTGTTCCTGAAAAACAAAAGATTTTTTTTTTCAAGTTTGAGAATTAAAATGTACTTCATATATAAATAAGCACTAACATTTTTATAGGACTTATAAACTTATTGCCAATAATTAAAAACCAAGAGAAGTCTGGGCCCTTTGAATCTAATCTTCAAAACTGCCTCTCCCTTATCCCAGTTGTGCATCTTTGACTCTTAGTAAAGCTATAGTACATTAGCTTAGTCTCAGGTATCCCTGAGAGCAACCATCCACTCTGTGTTACAAAGTTTCAAAAACTTCCAAACAAAGATATGTACTACCTGAAAGAAAAATGCTCACATCAGCCATAAAAACCAGGAGGAGAGAACGCCCCTGTGGATTTTCAGACACTTTATTGACTTTGACTGGTACGGCCATTATCAATAGGAATTCCTTGACTAGGCTGAGGGATATCGCCAGTGGAACTGTGGGCCCAGGTTTACAGTCATATCCTTATAGACACTATGACAGATATCCTGATTATGCGGGTCTTGCCTTTAAAAGCTGTTTAATTATGGAATAAAATAAAGCATTTCTCTTCCCACACACATCTTTCTCTGGGGGTAACCGCTGTGAACAGTCTGATGTTCGTCTTTCCGGGTCCCAAATGCACTGCATTCATCCCTCTGATGCATAGCCGCTGTTATTTAAATAAGCCTCCCATACGCAACACTGCATTTTTGGCTAAATATTTATGGACACTCTTGTTAGTAGATAGAAATGTATTTCGTTCTTTTTAAAGCTGCAGAATATTCCTTTATATGTACGTCTATACCACAATTTATATACCTGTTTGTCACTAGATTGGCATTTTATGTAGTGCTCTATTACAAACGCTGCGAAGAACGCACTCAGACACAGATCTGCCCATACTCGCATGGGGTGAGTGCTTCTATTAAGGCCTAACGGTGATATGTTGGGTCACAAATGCCACTGTGAATTTAAATGGGCATCGCTGAATTTTATTCCTGATAGATCCACAAACTTACTCGCACACACTAGTTCTGTAAAGCCTGTTTTTCTGTGTTTTGGCCAAGCTCATAGCTTTCCCCATCCATGTATATTATTTAAATAGATGTGTTATAAAATTATAAACATGAGTGACCATTTTAAAATTTTATTGGTACTTTGTTTCTTCTCTGAAGCTGCTCAAATACTTGTGTGTATATATCTGTGTGTGTCTGTATATGTATATGTGTGCATACATGTGTGTATATATCTTATATATACATTAAACGGGTTTTTAACTTCTCTTTTTGTTGTATGGAATTTCTTTACATAATAGGAGCATTGATTTTTTTATGCCTATCAGATATGTTGCACATAATTTATGTCATTTGTCATATTTCAGTATATGTGCTGCCGAAGTGAGCATCATTTGTCACATTTTCAAATGAGACATTTTTGCTTATAGAAGTTCATTTTTCTGTAATCCAATCATTGAACCTGTGAAGCTATAATTCACCTGATATTCTTTTTTTGGTGTGTATGGTTTGATTCGGAATGAGCAAGAATGAAAAATGAAAAGATATTTAGCTACTTACCACTGGTCTTCAAAACTTTATGTGATCTCGAGGAAGGTTCTGGGAGGAAAATAAAGCCAACATCATTTGCAGAACCAAATCAAAATTTTTCCTTTATAAATTACTAGTTTATATTAAATTAAATGAGCTCTAGAAATTTCTTATCAAATTTACTTCTTATTATATTCCCATTGCTCAGAAATATTTAGGGACAAGAAATTCACTCTGTCAGAAAGATAGGATAAAGGTTAAGGAATCAGAAGTCAGCATCCTCTTCCCTAACCTGCTCCGTCATCTGTATTTCCTACTGGGTTATCATTGACCTTTCTCTCCCAAGGTAGTGACCAGGCCAACATTCTAAAATTCTCCTGTTTAATCCATCACAGTTTTGGGGGCTCCCAGTAATGCTTCACCCCAGTACCCACTCTTTGAATCCGAGCCTGCATCATTTCTCCCTTAGGTTAGCATGGCAGCCTCCCTCCTGATCTCCCTGCCCACCTCAGTCCCCACATACAGTCAGAGATCTTTCTCTAAAAGGCAACTGTTCTCATAGTTCATTGCTTCCAATCCTTCGTGGATTGCCAAGTTCAAACCCTCTGCCTGGCCTGCTAGGCCTTCAAGGTCAAGCTCCTGTCTGCTTGTCTCCATCTTATCTTCTTCCATTGTATCCGCCCCCGTCCAACTCCAGGTCCCCCAGCTCCAGCCCGTATACACGGCTGGCAGTAGCAGCTGCCTGGCCTCAGTTGTGCTGGTGGAAGTCTCAGGGCCTCAGCTTTATAATTCTGTCCCCTTGGCCTCTGAGCTCCAAATCACAGGATAACTGGTCCTTTATACCATGAAGGCTTCTCTCTCCTTCCTAGGTTAATCAACCTCCCCTTCCTTCCATCCCACTTCTGCCACAGCACCACCACACAAACTGGTATTTATTCCCATTTTCTGCCTCCCACAGTGAGCTCTCTGCAAACAGGAATCACATGCCTTATTTATTCTTGTCCTCAGCAAGGCATAAAATAAGTGCTTAATAAATACTGACTCAAATGGAATCAAGATCCAAGGGTAGGACACTGCTTCACGGAGTCTGGTTTAGCAAACGTGTAATCTGGTCTTAGGTGTGAATAATCCTTTGCGTGTGTCATTCACAGGACATGATATTAATTAGCAATCACAGATAGGGTTTGTCTAACCACATGCCAACGGTGAGATGCTGGAGAAAGCAAAATTAGTTGATGGATATGTGTTTTATTCGTGGGAAAGACAGTTAAATGAGAAAAAGAGAGTTAAGTAGAAAAAGAGTTTAAAACAAAGGCTGGAGAGTTTTGCTTCAGAGCAGCCTCAGATGTACTCAGACCAGCAGTAAGCTCAAAAACCAGACAGAAAATGTCTTTCTGTCCTCCTGAAAGCGACTCTCACTTCCAGTGCCCTTTAGTATTACACTGTCATCACAGTATCCCATTTACCAGACTTTCTTCTCAGCCGATATGGCGCGGAACCTTCTTTCGAGCTGCAGAGCACTTTTGTCTCCCCCTCGGGGCTGTAACAGAAGCCTGGATGGTCTGCAAAGTGACCACAGCACAGGTCAGGTGAGGGCTTATGGGAAAATGGCTAGAGCTTGTTTTAGATATCGATGTATTTACTCTTTTACATCAGACATGGATATATTCCACCACCACCATAATTGATGTTGACTGTATCTCAAAATTTTCATGGACGCTGGGCTTCCCGGAGTGTGTGGGTGAGGTCCCTGAGCACCTGTCCTGCCTCTGTCTCTCGCCCCTCCTTCCCCTCCCCCGTGGCCTTCTGTTTCCATCCTTAGCAGAAGGAGCTGTCAATCATCAGCTTCGCCTTCCTAGAAAGACAGCTCCCTTTATGTCTGTGGCACGTGTCCTTCAGCATAGTCGCTCTTAATATGTTCCCAGACATTATCACTGAGCATCTCATGAAAGCTTTAGACTCTCTTACCAGGAAAGAAAATTTTGTTCAGTTTCATTGAGTTCATATCTTTCTACTCCACCTCAGCTGCACACAGACTTTGGATTAAGGCATTCTGATCTAATGCCAATGTAGGGGCATGGCTAGTGATCATCTGCACCCTGAAGGCTCAGGGCCAGCACTCTGAGGACACAGCCATGCACTGATGCTCCTCAAGTTATGGCCAAGGTGCTTCAAGCAGTCTTGAGTTGAGACCCTAAAGACCGCACACAGTTAGTTCTGTGTCAGGCTGAGTTACCCGAGGAGGGCATCTGGCCGTGGCTGCACAACTGAGCCAGGTCTAAACTTCCAGAAGGTCACTGCCTCCAGCACAGCTGTCCTGGGCTCAGCCTGGGCACGAGAGACGCATTAAACAATCTGGGGCACTTGAGCTCCAGTGCTTGCTCAGAGCCCGGCCATGAGTAAATCATTTTGTGGAGTGGAGCTGGTCCCCGCGACAGCTGATTTCTCTAGATCTGTCTTCCTCCATCCTGCTCCTAACATGCATTTGCCCATCCATGACCAAACCTCTTTAGACAGCTCTTTAAAAATCTTAAGGCAATTTCCATGGAATAAAATGTAGGGGTTTAGAGAACGCAGACTCGCCCTCTGACAGGGATCACTTATTTGTTTCTCATATTTGCTGGATGGGACCCTGGAGCCACAGCTACAGTGGCAGGATGATGCTCTTGCATGTACCTCCCTGATGTTCCTTTTTTCTCCTGGAGGGTTAACAAGTGGCAGGCTGGAGGGTAAGGAAATCAGTGTATGCACTTGAGAAAAGATTCCTTAAAGGTAAGGTATTTTGAAAGGTTTAAATTAGAAGTATTTTATTTATTTTTAATGTTGTTTTAAAAGCTTTAAAAAGTAAGCTGAGTTGCCCACACTGGCCTTGAATTTGCAATCTTCCTGTCTCAGCCTCCCAGAGTGCCGAGATTATAGGCATGTGGCACCATGCCTTGCTAGAAGTGTTTTAAATAAGTTTCCAGCAGATCTGGTCATGAGTGTTTAAAACCATTGTTTTCTCTTTTTGTTCTCAAATCTGAGATGTAACAAAGATGTTAGAAGTGATACTGAACAAGGTCTTATTTAATAAGAAGGACCTGACATATCTATTCTTCGGCTGCTTTTGTAAGTTTAGACATACAGTCACAAATGTGGGGTGGCTCTGATTTTTAGAATTTTGTGCTGCATCAGAAAAACTAGGAAGTACCACATTATGGGGATTCTTGCAGATAATTGAGATGATATTTAGGGGCTAGGATGAAAGGGAAACCCATGGTGGAGCCTTGTTTTTTGGTGGTGGAGGAGATGGAAGGCAGAGCCGACGCTGGAGGTGCATATGACATTGTCAGTTGCTACAGAAACCTACATATGTGGCCAGCCACCAAGGGACTCACAGATAAACCAGGAGAATCAATATAGAAACAACTCTGTGTAGTATTTGGAGGGGATTATAATTTCTGCTCTGTTTGATAAAACAGTGAATAGAGAGCTTTCATTTTCTTACAACTGATATTTTATAAATTTTAAAATAGGAAATGTGACAGATACTGTACAACTAGGCAATAACAGTTCAAATCACGTTAAGGAAACAAAACTTACGAATGGCATCCATTTCAAGTATTGCTTGCTTGGCCTGAAACAGAGAAAGTAAGTGTAGCTATAACTGCAATTATTATTTTCCTTTTTTTAAACTACCAATCCTGACACAGATCTTACCCCAACTAAATGGATTTTTTTTTTTTTTTTTGTGGGTACCTGGTGTCGACCTCAGGACCTCGCGCACCAGCAGGCGCCCGTGCCGCTGAGCGATATCACCAGCCCTTTTTTCATATGTGGGTTCCGGGAGTCGAACTTGGGCCCTCGCACTTGCCAGGCAGGCGCTTATGCTGCTGAGCCATCTCACTGGCCCTAAATGAACTTTTAAAAGCTTTTAAAAACCCAATGTTTCTTTTAGGCATTAGTACATAGTTCAGGGGATCCAAACAGATGTGTGCTTTCACGGGGGTAGCAGATGGTGCCCAACTGGTGCATCAGAGCTAAGATTGTGCCCTACCTGACCCTGGCAAAAACAGAGATGGGGAGAGAGGCTGGCCCAAGCCCAGCTGCTGATCAGGATCCACTGAGAAGCTTATTAAGAAGTGTAGAGTCCTGCTACCTGACCACTGTCTACTGACTTGAAAGCTCAAGGCATGGAGGCTGGCGTCTACACTGCCAACCCTCTCCATGTCTTTGGCGGGGCCTTAGAACTACAGTTTTCCCTCTGCATGTATGGAGGGCTGGTCCCGGGACCATTCCTACTCCCTGCCAAGGATATCGAAACCCATGAATGATCAAGTCCCTTATAAAAGTGGCACAGTGTTTGCATATAACCCACACACATCCTCTTGTAGACTCTAACTCATTTCTAGATAGTTTAGAATGCCTAACACAATATAGTAGGGGTAAGGACAAGACAAAAAGTGTGTACGTGTTCAGTGCAGGCAGACTCAATGCTTTCCCCATAATATTTCTGACCCAGTGTTGGCTGAATCTGCAGACGCACAACCTACAGACTGCACTGCCAAGTGGGTTGGCAGACAGCTGCTGGAAGTTTATGGCCACTGCTTTCCTTCTCCCAAGGGCCATGTGGTGCTCATCAGCTGACTTAACCTGTTCCCCACGTCCCCCTGCACCTCCCATCTCTTCGGGTGCCCCAGGGTCTCCCAGAGGGGAAGTTAAGAGTCACTGTGTGGGGGCTGGCACTCTGTGGGGCACAGTCTGTAATCCCAGCTCTGGCACAGAGTCAGGGGTGCTGTCACTTCGTCTCCTCAACTCTAAGATGGGATAGCAGGCCCCACTGCTCTGAGCTACCATGAGGCTCGAATGACAGGCGGTCCCTGTTCGTGGTCCTCTGCCCTCCTGGGCACCCAGTGCCTCTCCTGTACTCACTGTTCTCCCCACTTCAAAGCCCCTCTTTGGAGACCCCATGCTTGGGGCTTATTTTGATTGCTCTTACAATTTCCATGTGTTCTGTATATTTAGAGGATTATAAAAAAAGTAAATTGATTATCCTAACCAATTATTTTGCCTAAGCATTCAAAGAAGAACCAGCTTAGGTAGCCTTTCTCACCTTTTCAATATCACTTTTATGTGTTAAGGGCAGTAGTGATTACACTTAAGCCAGTAACACTGTGCTAAAAATAACTTTAAAAATTTCACTCATACTTTGCTGCAGTCTTGATATCACAATATGTGTTTAGGCTGAGTGGCAATCATATTCAATTTTAAAAAGGGTGTGTGTGTGTGGGAGGCCTCCACATAGTCACCTTAATTTTCCCAAAACAAACACTTTGATTTTTTACACTGATATTTCTTTTTTTTGTGGGTACCGGGGGGTCGACCTCAGGACCTCGCGTGCCAACAGGCACCCGTGCCGCTGAGCGATATCACCGGCCCCTTTTCCGTATGTGGGATCCGGGAGTCGAACTCGGGCCCTCGCGCTTGCAAGGCAGGCGCTTACGCCGCTGAGCCATCTCACCGGCCCTACACTGATATTTCTGTGTACATTCAGAATTTGAGGTTACTATTGGAATTAATTGCAAACACAAATGATAACTCTATTTCTGGGAAGTGTGTTTCAAGAACCATGTTAATGTATAAACTGCAAAAATATTTACCTTTGTCTTACTCTCAATTAATTTAGAGAAGAATTCAGTTTATATGTCATATATATGGAAATGTGGCTAGCTTCAAGAAATTCCCTGGTATCTATAATCCTGTAAACCTGCTATCTATAATCCTGTAATTTTCCCCCTAAATCTTAATGTTTAATCTAAAAAAGTACTATTCCCAAGTTTTCCACTAGATGGCAGCCAAGGAGCATCATGGGATTAAAGAACTGACGGGAAGAACTGGAGTGAAAGCAGCTGTGTTGACATCATTTGTCCTGTAATACATTTTTTCTTGATGTTAAAAATGTCCTATTATACATTTCTTTGATTTCATAGAAATAAATATGTCTTGAAAACTTCAACAATTTTAGAAATAACCTTGTTAAAAGATGTATAAAAGGCTCAACTTAATCATTTTGCTTAAATAAGATAGGAAATTATAACATAGCAGATAAAGAATATTAAATACTGTGTGTTTTCATCGCTAGTGGGAACAGAATAATTAAGGAGCTCTTTGAAGCCAGACAGATCTGGGTTTGAATCTGGGTTCACTATGTCCTGCTTAAACTTGGAAGTTGACTTTTTATCTCTGAATCCTCTTTTTATTTCTCTAAAATGGGAAGAACAAGAACTCATGTTTTTCTGAGGATGAAATAAAAGCATGAAGTCCTTAGCACAGTGTACACATTGTAGCTTCAAAATCAGTTTTTAGATTCTCAGTGGGTCAGCAACTTGGGTGAAAAGTAGAATTCTACTAAGCTGTATGAACTCTTGCAACACAGAAAGTAGAAGCCGCCAGCAATATGCACACCTGGTGCGGGGGGGAAAGCGCAGGTACGTAAGCTAGTCTGGCTTTGTCATGATCTGTAATTGCCTTTCAGAGACTCTTTAAGCAATTTTGATTTTCCCAAGAGACTCGTAAACAGTGGGTGGGGCACATGAAGGGCATCCAGAGGCCCCAGGCCAGGGTGCCCAGGACAAACCCTGAAGAAATGCAGACACCTCTTGCGGGAGTGCCTGCCCTTGCAGTCACACCACCCCCATGGAACGAAACAGGGCTTCCGTCATCGGGCACACACCTCGGCGGGCGGCTCTTGAGCACCAGCCTCAAAATCTTTTCAAAATAGAGGGCAAAACACTCTCCCTTGTCAGGCCTCTCAGTCCTCCTGTCTTTCCACCCAGTCCTACTGTCCTGCTTATGACCCCACTTCTGCCTCACTTCAGTCCTCCTGGCCCCACCATGGAGCACCCCACCATCCCTCCCCTGAGTCTCTCTAATCACCTTTTCCTCCACTCCAGTCCTGCCTGTTTCCCCAGCTGTCTCCTCTCCACTTACTTGGAAATCACCACAGCGATCTGTAGCACCCGCCCTCCTTTGCCCTGGGGACCCAGCCCTGCTGTCCCCGGCCTGGAAGACTGTCCACAGTCTCTCCACCGCAGCCGCTGAGCACCTTCTGAAGCGGCGTCAGGCGTGTGCGGGACCAGCTTCAGCTGGGTCTCTGGTGTTTTTCATGAAGGATTTGAGTCACTGCTAATGACAATCCATTTTCTCCTGCAATGGTTCTGAACGCTTCCACCTTCCCTCAGGAACTCACCCCATCCCTGCTTCAGCCCCACAGATGACTTTGTCATGGCCATCTGTGACGCCAACGCTTCGTGGGCCCCCTGGTCCCCCCTGTGTTCTTTGGTCTTCTCCCCTGGCCAGGGGAAGATGTCCAACCCTTTCCAAGACTCGCTCCTCCTGCGCTGTGATCCATGGCCTGCTCCTCCCCAGGTCTTACCCCAATATGCAGCCTCCTGGCCTCACTGCCTCCTGCCTCCCTTCTCCTCCCACGGCCCACTGACCCACAATGCTAGTTTTTACCAGGACAGAAAACCTTGCGTTGATGTGGCCTCTCCCCAAACCGTCACCATTTTTCTTTTCTTTTTTTTTTTTTTTTTTTTTTTTTTTTTTTTGTGGGTACCGGGGGGACGACCTCAGGACCTCGCGCACCAACAGGCACCCGTGCCGCTGAGCGATATCACCGGCCCCTTTTTCGTATGTGGGTTCCGGGAGTCGAACTCGGGCCTTCGCGCTTGCAAGGCAGGCGCTTAAGCCGCTGAGCCGTCTCACCGGCCCACCATTTTTCTTTTCTGAACTTTGTGCAAAGAAAAAAAAATATCTGCAGCAGCTTGGTCTTCATCTCCCCCTTGCTCTCCTACTACGATCTGTCTGGCCTCCCTGTTCGGATCCTCTGCCAGGCTCCCTCCGTCCCCTCCCTGCAACTCTGGCCCTTCCTTTGCAGCAGGAAGCCCTTCTCCCCTGGCTTTCTCACCACCTCCTCGCCCCCTCTGGCTGCTGTCCCAGAGCCCCTCCTCCTGTAGATCCCTTTTTGGGGCTCCCCGTGATCTTTCTTTCCCTTTATATTCTTGTGGGCCAAGCTGTCAAACTGCAGGGCTTCCATTACTGTCTCTCCTGATCCTTGGCTTCCAGAACCTGAATTTCCACCTGTACAGGCCCCACCCCACCCACTGCTGCTCCACCCCCATCAAACCGGTTCCAGCCTCCCTGGGAGCTCCTGGGTGCCACTCCTGTCGCATGCGGCGTGTGAAATCCTGTTCCCTCTGTCGCTGTGGCTCCATGGCCAGCGCTCTTCCTCTCTTACCATGCAGACTCCCTGGTGTTGCATCCCAAGCCTCCCCACCTTGGTACCCTCTTCTGCCTGTCTCCCCAGAACACCCAGGCAAGAGTGGAAAGGCTGCTCCCCCTGTGTTCATGTCTCTGTTTTTGTTTACCCTGTTCTCTCAGCCCCGGTTTCCTTTTCCTCCCCCTCCCCCTAATAAAAACATTCCTCATCCTTCAAGAATCAAGTAAAAGGCATTTTCCTTCCTCCCACATTCAACTGAACACTTTGTCCTTCCGCAACACCTGGTGTACAGCACTGTGACGTCACCAAGTTGAGCAAACAGTTCGGGGTTCACGGCAGCTGCCTCAGCCATAAATTCCTTTGTGGTCAGGTCTGGCTCTGTCCCTGGTGCACCCACACAGCATCCTGCTTGGCAGGTTCTTAGGACCCCTCTGCTTATTTCTCATCCTCTATTTTCTCTCTCTCTCTTTTTTTTTTCTTTTTGGAGTCAGTCTTTCTATGTAGCCCCACCCAGCCTCGAAGACATGATCCTCCTGCCTCAGCCTCCTGAATGCTGGGATTACAGGTGTGTGCTGTCACACCCAGCCTCTACTAGTTTCTAGAAGCTTCCTTACAGTCTTTTCCTTTATTTTTTCTTCTTTCAATCTCCAAAGGAAAAATAATAACCACACTTACATCCCAGAGAGCCCACCATACATGAATCTCTTTGATATAAATGGCAGGTGTGACTGACCCCTATGTGTCTGACCTCTCAAATGCTGTTTTGAAGCCTCACCCTACTGCCTGGCAGACCACCCCTGAGCATCGCTGCCAACCCCGCACCCCTCACCTTCTCTTACCTTGGCTGGAATCTTGGCTGCGTGGTTCTCCAGGATCAGCCTCTTCAGGTGCAGAACCCAGAGGCGCTTGTCCTGCTGGGATTTAGCCTAAAGTGCAGATTGGGGCAGTCAGACACTGGACAACTGCACCCCTTCAGCCTCTGATAAGCTGGGAGACACACATGTGGCATCGGCCCCTCTCCACCAGGTCCCTCTTACCTGAACTGTGTGCTGCACCTTGGGGTTCTTGTAGTGGAAGACGCTGAAGCTGAGCGGCTCCTTGGGTATCACCTCCACCAGCATGAGGTTGCCACACTGGACAGGGGGAGCACGGGGTGAGGCAAGCCCAGGGAAGCCACAACAGGTGACCCCCACCCTCGCCACCTACCAGGATGTGAGCTTTATACGTAAACGTGTCATCTCTCTTCTTCGTGATGAGAAGCAGCTTGTCCAGAAGGAAAAGTGTCCGCTCGTTCTTGGCCCGCTGGAGGCGGAAGGTCCCTTCCAGTACCAGTTCCCCATAGCTGGTCAGGTCTGGCCCCTTCCAGTTAGTGAGCAAGCTCTGTATCTCCTGGGAAAGGGAAGGTCCCCTGGTCACACGGAGGTAAGGAGCAAGAAGCCAGGACCTGGTGGCCCTCTCTTCGGCCTCAGGAGTGGTGACTACATTCTATGATATAAATCTGTGTGCATGAGAGGTGTCATGAATCGCATTGTTAGTAACTGAGTTGCCAGTTATTTATTTCCATTCCTTAATAATGGCTGTGCTGTGGCTGGTACCAGCAGTTACAACTTTCAAAAGCTGGGTAACTGGGCCACCAGCACAGGATCTTCTTGGGGAGACATCGATTTCCCATAACTGTCTCACCCCCTGTTCTCTGGTGACTAGAGATAGAGAAGTTGACTTGAAAACTTTCTTCAGAAGCAGAAGTCTAGGGCCGGTGAGATAGCTCAGTGGCATAAGCGCCTGCCTGGTAAGTGCAAGGTCCTGAGTTTGACTCCCGGTACCCACATCAAAAAAAAAAAAAACAAAGAAACAGAAGTCTGCACCATATTTAAGTAATTCAAAACTGAAATCCATGCAAAAATCACACAACCTATGTTTCTCAAAAGTTTCTGGATTGATTGATGGATTGCTTTTGGGTTGTTTTTTTTTTTGTGGGTACCGGGGGGTCGACCTCAGGACCTCACACGCCAGCAGGCGCCCATGCCGCTGAGCGATATCACCGGCCCCTTTTTCGTATGTGGGTTCCGGGAGTCGAACTTGGGCCCTCACGCTTGCCAGGCAGGCACTTAAGCCGCTGAGCCATCTCACCGGCCCTGGGTTTATTTTTTGTTTGTTTATTTTTGAGACAGGGTCTCACTATGTAGTTCAGGCTGGGCTTGCACTCACTGTGTACCCTAGGCTGGTCTGGAACTTGTGGTGATTCTCCTGTCTCAGTCTCCTGAGTGTAGGGATTACAGGTGAGTTTCCTAATTTTAAATTCAATTATTTATGGAAAGGAAATGAACATTCGTCTGTGACTATGTCTTAGTGCTTCTAAAGGAATTTGATAAATATAAATTGGTAACATGACTGGCATTTCTTTTTTTTTTTTTTTATGTGGGAACCGGGAGTCGACCTTAGGACCTCACGCTTGCCAGCAAGTGCTCGTGCTGCTGAGCGATATCACCAGGCCTTTTTCTCCTTTATGTGGGTTCCGGGAGTCAAACTCAGGACCTCGCGCTTGCCGGGCAGGCAATTATGCCACTGAGCTATCTCACCACCTCTGACTGGCATTTCTTTAGGATTTACTGTATGTCAATATCAATATCGTACACCAGTATTTTTTAAGGAAGCTGATTTTATTATTTTGAAAAATGAAAATACAAGCACCATTTAACAAAGGAAGCCCCAAGATAATGAGAAAAAAATTCATTGGTTAAAAATAGACATAGAGATAAGTTTGAGCCACAGTCTGATTTTGTGGTGTCTTTAGAAAGCCACATGGAGTCACAGGGTATGAAATCCCAGCCATTTAGCCATGTCCGGTTATGCAATAACGGCTGACATGATGTCGTGGAACACTGGATAGCTGAACAGTAAACATTTTATTACTGGTGCAAAAAACAGACCTGACTTGGAAGATTAGACTGTCTTTCTCTGGTTTTTGACAGTCAGGGGCTTCATACCATACGCTGGCTGCCTATAGAAGAAACCTAGTGTCTGTTCTGACTTAAAAGCCAAATAATGCATCTTTCCTCCTGAGTGAGGTATGGGCACTCTGCATAGGGCAAGGCCACTCTTTGCTTTGTTGTCTCTCCCCGAGGGGCCTAGAACTGGTTGCCCATGTAACCTTTTTGTTTTTAAACATTTTTTATTAGTACAGATTTGCAGTACATAATGTTTACATTCCTTATGTGGAGATGGTCCATGTATGTAACACATCTGAATTCCCTTTTCATCCCCTTTCTCTCCCCTCCTTCCACCTTAGATCCTCCTCCCATTTGGGAAAGGTCTATCTCCCTACTTCCTATTATCTATCTTTTATTTTGCTCTTTATTTATATTTTGGGTTTCTCATATAAGAGAAACCATGCCATATTTAAGCTTGTGTGTCTGATTTATTTCACTTAACATTATGATCTCAAGGTACATCCATTTTCCTACAAATGACTCAAATTTAACTTTCTTTATGGCAGAGTAGTATGCCACTGTGTAAATACCACATTTTCTTAATCCATTCATCTGTTGAGGGACATACAGGCCACTTTTAAGATTTAGCTAGTATGAATTGTGCTGCTACAAACACAGGTATGCATGTATCACTGTAATATGATACCTTTTAAGTCTTTTGGGGAGATACCTAGAAGGGGGAATAGCTGGGTCAAATGGAATTTCTAGTTTCAGTTTTTTGAGGAATCTCCACAGTGATTTCCATAGTGGTTGTGCTGGTTTACCTTCTCACTAACAGTATAGAAGGGTTCCTTTTCCCCTGTAGGCTCGCCAGCATCTGTTATTATTTGATTTATTGATGATGTCCATTCTTGTGCAGTAAGATGGAATCTCAGTGTTTTTTTTATTTGGATTTCTCTAATGGCCAGCAATGTTGAGCATTTCTTCATGTATTTATTGGCCATTTATAGAGCCATTTTGAGGCACTCAGGACATGATAATTGGTGCAGCATCTATTAAAATTTCCTGAGGATTTAGGGCTCACAGTGTTGGTGCTGGATGGGACTTCTGCAAATCTCTCATTTGTTGTCTCATTTTAAAGGTGAGGAGGGCCGGTGAGATGGCTCAGCAGCGTAAACACCTACCTGGCAGGCGCGGGGGCCTGAGTTCGACTCCCGGAACCCACAAAAAATAAATAAATAAATAAATAAATAAATAAAGTGAGGAAACTAAAATGATGTGCTTGGGAGTCATGTCTCAAGTGAAACTGCGAAGGCACTGACTCAGCCTTTGTTCCCCTCCCTGAGTTCCTGACCCTGTGACCACACACACACACACACACACACACACACACACACACACACATACACACCATCTCAGCGTTGTGCATGAACTAGTAAGAGAGGACAGAGGCTTAAAAGGTCTTTACGTAATTTAGAGAAGGTTATTTATTTATTTTTTTTTGTGGGTACCAGGGGTCGACCTCAGGACCTCGCGCGCCAGCAGGCGCCTGTGCCGCTGAGCGATATCACCGGCCCTTTTTTTCGTATGTGGGTTCCGGGAGTCGAACTCGGGCCCTCACACTTGCCAGGCAGGCACTTACGCCGCTGAGCCATCTCACTGGCCCAAGTTATTTTCAACAAGAATTACTAATTTGTAAAGAATATGAGATAAGAGCTTGGGAGACTTAAGCTTTTAGCTGGGTCATCAAAGGGCCTATAAAACAAACTATTAGTTTAAGAGTCACAATGTGATGTTGTCTTAAATAGCCACTCTAAACAATGACCCGTATTGCGGGTGTTCTGATCTCTCTTCCAGGAGAACTACGATGAGGACCGTGAATGAAGGGTAACACTTGTGCAGCCTGAATATCTGCTTTGGAAAATGATGACACATCAGTACACCTGCAGCCTGCCAGGCATGGAAGCCCACCCTGGGCTCACCTGAAGCCGCACCGCATGCTCGTGCTTCCGCTTCATGTCGTTGATGTGCCAGGCCACGCGCTGCATCGTGTCTATAGCATCGAGCACCACATCGTAGCCATCTGTGTCCTTGTCGAGGTGATTTTCTATTTCCTTAAAAAAAAAAAAAAAAGAACTTACTTTCCATTTTTTTTTTTACCATAGTTAAGTATAAAACAAATGGCACCTCTATGATTAGTTCCTTATATTTTATTTTTGCTTATTTCTTTGCATACTACCATGAACTCTTAAGATTTTGAGATAACTTACCAGAAAGACCTGCCAAAAAAATGGTAAAGTGGAAATAAAAACAGGGCTAGGGATAATAAAAGTAGATTAGAATTCCAGGACGGGGGACAAAACACACAGTAAGGCTTGCAGAGATACGACGGTTGATCTTGGAGCTTGCAATTTTAAGCTTCCATATGGCCAATATAATATAGTTCTCAGTAATACAGTTCTCACTCTTACAAGAGAGAAAACTTTTAACGTAAGTCTTAGATATCTTATTAACAGAGTTCAGCAGAGATTTGTCCTGGGGTAGGTATTATTTATTCAAGAATTATTTGGATACTGATTTAGCAAATTTATCCCACTAAATCTAAAAGGTTATTAGGACCAATTGAAACGTTAAAGGAAATAGCTCTGATGTGGCTTAAGAGGACGTACAATCCTTCAAAGATGAGTCTCCCAGGAGAGCAAAGCTAAGATATTTCTGGTAAAGTTGGGTTTAAAAAGTTTTTGAAATTGCTCAAAATTGCTGAGCAAATTGGAAAATGACTATGCAATTTAGAAACCTGGAATAATTTAGAAAGAGATACAGGCATATTGAGAGAGAGGAGCTCTGGATTAAAATTTCTTTAAGAAAAGATTATTAATGTAGTATAAAAATGATAAACCACAAGCTGGGTGTGGTGGTGCAGAAGGTAAGCCTAACACCCAGGGAGGTTGAGGCAGAAGGACTGAAAGTTTGAGCCCCAACTGAGCAACTCAGCGACTTGCAAGGCCCTGTCTCAAAATGAAAATATTTAAGAAAGGGCTGGGGATGTAGCTCAGTGGGAAGGCCCTGGGTTCGGCTCCCGATACAAAAAAACAAAACAAAACAAAAACCTACAAACACTAACTTATTTTTCTTGCGTGCCTAGGAGCCACAGTGACTGTGGGCCACTTGTAGGATTTGGGGGCAGGCAGACTAGCCACGCTGCTCTACTGTCTTTCCCCTGTTGCAAAGGTCAGCAAATCCTATTTACAGAATGCAAATTACCATCAGTAAAATTTTTTTCCTATTTTTCTCAAATTCCTTAGAGGATAACAAAGAACAGAGAATTTGAGAGTTCTGTCTATTTTTGTTTCTAAAGCCTCCTTGAGTTCTGCAAAAGTAATGGAAAATACTCCAAAGGGGAAGATGCCGGAAGTGATGCCAAGCCAGCTCAGGGACCATTCATCACGCTACTCATTGTCCTCTCCTTTCCAGCCCTTCTCTTTGTTCTCACATACCAGCCAATCAATGACAAACAGCTTTTCCTCTCAACTGCCTACTGAATTGGAGCTCATGGAAATGAAATAAGACGGGGGGAAAAAATCTGTTTTCCATTTGGATGACAGTTCCCTGCCTGAAATCGCCACTGCCCAGCTCGAGGCCCACCTAAGCCCTATCACTATCCGACCTAAAATTAATCTCTGGACTTGGCTGTGGTCAATGGGGCTGTAGGCCTAGAATATAAATATCTCTAATTCCTCAAAGCAGATTAGTCAGTTGTAAAGTATGAGAGTGGAAAACGTTTCCATATGACTACAGGCTTTCCTGATGTTTTCCCCCACATTTCAAATATTCACAGGAAATCCCCGTCCCCTGGACAGTGCCCGGGTGCAGGCGTAGGCTCACGTGCAGGAGGAGGTGATACTTGAGGATGCGCTGAACAGGCTTCAGGAGGTAGGATCCCAGAGGCAGCGAGTGCTTCAGCGTTTCCTGCCGCTCCCGGAAGAACTTGGCCAGTGCCTTGTTCCTCATGCACTCGGTTAGCACGGCCACTGACCTGCACAAGGAGCAAATGCTGTTGGTCTCAGTGTAATGTTTTACATGATGTTTAAGTTTTTAAGGCCTGGGTCAGTGTAAATGTCTTGACACAGGTAGGGCAGCCACAGAACTAGAGCCAGAGTAGGATGCTTTAGGGTAAATTAGCAAAAGAAGTCTTTCTGGGTGGGTAAATTCAAAGGCGGCACTGTACTGGTATTAAAGCGCCGTGGGCTCATGGCTTCTAAACAGCAAGTTCCTGCCTCTTATGAGCCCCAGGCCAGGGCCTATGGCTTAGCAAAAGAGATCTGAGTTGGATTCTAGCCCCCCCAGTTGCATGCCATCTGGGTGACTTCGTGCAGTGCTCACGGTGCGTGCCGCAGCCACAGGTCAGATTATAAGGTGTAGGCATCTTTTTTGCTTTTTTTTTTTGTGTGTGGATACCGGGGGTCGACCTCAGGACCTTGCGTGCCAGCAGGCGCCCGTGCCGCTGAGTGATATCGCTGGCCCTTTTTTCGTATGTGGGTTCCGGGAGTCGAACTCGGGCCCTCGCGCTTGCCAGGCAGGTGCTTAGGCCGCTGAGCCATCTCACCAGCCCCTTTTTTGCTTTTTAAGACTGGGTCTCACTATATACTTCAGGCTGAACTTTAACTTACTGTGTAGCCCGGGCTGGCCTCAAACTCAAGGTGATCCTCCTGCTTCTGCCTCCCAAGTGCCAGGGTTACAGGTGTGTGCCACCACACCCAGGAGTAGGCATTTTTATACCTAGGAGTTCCTTCATGACAGTATATTCAGCCTCCTGCCGGGGAATTTGTTACCCCCTGCCAATAGTCACCTTTGTACAATGTACAAAATGCACACCTGGCCTGGCAGCCCTCCTCAGAGAGCTCTTCCCAGAGTGAACCTCCCTCCCAGAGTCTTTGAACAGATTTCCTTTCTCTCTCCAAGTGCTTATCCTTGGTCCAGGTGGTCTCACTCCTTAGAGTGTGCCGTACTGCAGGATATTAGAAGGTGTGTCAGAATTCCTTCAACAGGCCACCCCTCCCAGAGGTAACAGTAGAGCACCAGAACATCGTAAGGGAATGGCTGAAACAGTGTTTGACTCTTAAACATATAGCAAGCTAATAGGCTGGACAGTCACACACACCTGCAAATTAAACTCTTGTGGTCTCAGAACAAAGCAGGTGGAGGTGGGTGTGGTTGTGCACACCTGTGTTCCCAGCATTCTAGTAGGCCAAGAGAGGAGGATCATAAGTTCAAGCCCAACCTGGGCAACTTAGATAGACCCTGTCTCAAAAAAATAAAAAAACAAATTCTGGGATGTAGCTCAGTGTGAGGTTTAATCTCCAGTGCTGCAGGACAGAAAACTAAAGGAAGCATGTGGAAATACTTCCATTCCTTTTCTCCTCCAGGTCATTATTATGTTTTCAGGATTAATTGAGAAAATGAGATCGAAAATAAGACTCCTTAAAAAGTTAAATGGAAGTCTCATAATTAAGCCATGGAATCCTTTTGGTGCCTGTTTGTTTTCAGAAATATCTGTTCAAATTGATTTATTTCTCCTTTGAGAGGGGATCTCAATGCTTTCCATTACTGGAACTTTTCTAACTTTTCTCTGGAGTCAGGCTCAGCTACCCAGTAGTGCCATGGCCATCTGGCGCTGGAGCTGTTGCTGGAGAATTAGCACCTACTGTAAAGTGGGAGCCCGATGACTTCTAGGTTCCCCAAAGTGTCAGGTACAAGACAGGCATCTGAGGACAAAATGACGTAGGGTGCCACTCCCTGGGAACAAGGGAGGGGCTCGCACCTCTTCATAGTGAAATCACTGGGGTGTGACTTCCTGAAGAAAGAGGACCCTTGTCAACTTGTGTGGTCACATTTACTATCACCAGCCTGGCTCCAAAGGGAAAGAGAAGTGGTCAGATGGGCCGTGACACCTGGCACTCTTGCCTTTTGAAGACAGGGGGAAAGGGACCCTCAGGCCTCAGAGCAAACTGATTGGAGACAAGGAGAGAATATTTCTCTATGACTACAAAGTCACACAAATGGGCTGGAACTCAACATCTTTATGGAGAATTTGGGAGCCAAGCATGGTGGCGTATGCTTGTAATCCCAGCACTCTGGGAAGCTGAGGCAGGAGGGTCGCAAATTTGAGCCCAACCTTAGTGACTTAATGAGTTCTGTCTTAAAATAAACAGTAAAAAAGGGCTTGAGATATAGCTCCATGTGAAGACCCTCAGTGTAAAGCTCAATCCCCAGTACTGCAAAAACAAACAAAAGCAAAATAACCCCCTAAATACAAAAAAACCAACATCTTGCAAGTGTCTCTCTGCTAATGCAAGTTTCTTCAAAATCAGACCCAAAGAAACCCTTTCTCTTGCAAACAGCCCATAAAAGTCCTCACTGGGGATAATCACTCCTACCTCATGCATCTGTAGCTTCTGCTACACAGGGCTGAGCTCATCCCGTATTAATTTACACTTACCGTACTTATTTCATCTTCCCTGACATGCTATTTCACTACCGAATTTAGCTGAGTGCTGATCCTCAGAAGGATATAAACTGTCTGAAAGCGAGGGCCACTGGTCCTGCTTCCTGCAGATCCTATTCCCCTGAACTTGGAGCGTGTGACAGGCTCTTACACGTGTTCTTGCATAAACAACTCTGCCCTTCTCTGGACTCTAAAGCAGCCTGGTGTAGAAAAAGGCTTCCTTTTATTTTGCCCTTTCTTTCTTAGTCAGAAAATCTGAATTTGCAATTTGGGAACTTTCTTCTAAAGAAGCTACTTCTTCAGACAATAGGTTTATAATGAAATATACCAACAAGCCCCTCTCTCTGTGCAGATTCTGATCATTGGGTCCAGAACTTTGTGGATTCTTCAGATCCTGAATCATTTCTCCCTTCCCTCTGGAAGAAGTTTTATGGAGAAGCTGAGGGCTGCTTCTGTGATTTCTCTGAGTTAGGGGGTGGTGCAAGCTGGTTTGGGCTTAACGACCATGGGATTTAGTTGGAGCATTCTGTAACTTCCTGATATCTGAGGTGGAAACAAATATCGTAGGCGAGAAAACTCCTTAAGTGAAATCATAAATGATGAGTGTGTCTACAAATAAGGACATGTAACAAAGGCTCAAATATGCATGTGGGGTTTTGTTCTTTTTTTTTTTTAAAGGGAAACATGGGAAAAGCATGGTTGGCCACCAATCAAATAAATCATAATGGCACAAAATCCTGATTAATATTTACAGGAGGAGTAAAATCCTACAATGGGAAGTATTTGTAATAAGTACATCTGGGCCTCTGGCTTCATGGGCCCTTTAATACAAATTGGCTTTTGGGGCCACTCCTGAGCAGGGGGATTGTCCAGGCTCCTTTCTTCTTTCCCTCAGCAATCTGGGGGATCAGCCTGCTGGCCTCTCCTCCATATGGATCTTCCCACCCACTGTATCCTGAGGGACTTGTCTTGCTAAGACTGGCCACAGAGTGTGTAAAATTCCCTAGCTCTCCTCCTTCTGGCTGGTCCCTGAGACCACTCGAGTCTTGTGAATTGAAGGGGAAAAAAGGGACATACAAAGGTATGGGGGAATGACAAAGTTCAGGCTTTTACAAGGACATATTGACATAAGGCCTGTGGTTGGAGGAACCTTGGTTCAAATGCTGGCAGGACCATCCATCAGCTAGGTGGCCTCCCTAGTTATATGGTTATCAGAGCCTTGGCTGCTTCACCCATCAAATGGAGATGGGCAGGGCTGGCAGTGCATTAGCACTTGCTGAGAACATAGCAACACCCAGGCCCTGGGATGGGTGTTCTGCATTTTGGACATTTTGGAGAAAAAAATAAATGCCTACAGCTGTGGTCCATTGCCTCAGACCCTTACTGAACGGTCAGTACTTTGTCCAGATTGTTCCCTGCACTGCACTGCACTCTGGCGTAGGCAAAACTGAGCAAGCGACCCTGGGGAGATGATGGACTCCCTTTTCTCATATCGCCTAGTCATGATCTGTCCTTTCCCTGAATGCTACAAACTTGTATAGTTCCTAAAACTTACACAGCAAAACCAGAACATATTTTCTCCCCAGCTGGATTACATAAACTCGCAAGCACTGTTTCCCAATCCCAATACAAGGCGCACATAGACAGAGGTGAACAGACGAGGTGAACAGCCCGATGCAAGGGATGCACTTAGTTCTCCTTTGTGGACACCTAGTAATCTTCTTGGTCTCTGTCAACATCTTTCACAGTGTTTTCCTGCACTGGCTTTGCTGGGAGCCCAAAGAGATCAATCAATATCTGGGACCCCCTGCACTCTGTTCTTAGCGTGTTTTGCAGTTTCCCATGGTATTCCACTCAGTGCTGGGCAGACAACACTGAGGACCCCATATGTTGGATTTACTGACTTGAAACAACCTGAAAGTGCTCCAGTCCATACCTCGGATAGTTAGTGCAATACTGGGTATAAATGTGGAACTCTTCACTCTGCAAGGGAACAAAAGAAACCTTTATAGGCAAAAAAGCACAGATATCAAACTTCATTTAAGAACAATAAAAGCAGAAGCATTCAGGCCTTAAAACTTATTTCTCCAATCCCATTGGCCTGTCTCCTGAGCCCTTCGGCAACTGTCTGTGTGCATTACTATAAACCTGGAACCCACATGCACTTGAACTCATTTAAGTCCAGTAAAGATTATGCACCTGCTGTGTTTCAGTGAATCTAAAGGCAAATAGGAAGAAGATGAAAATAAAGGTTCTTCCCCAAGATGCTCATGATCTTCTGGTGGATATGCAGTGGGAGGGAGCTATAGTAGGTAACCTAAATATTTTGCAGTAAGAACATGTTGCAGGTATGCGCAGGGCATGTGAAAGCTGCGGCACACTTCCGAGGACTTGCATGAACCTTCTCTCTGCCCACTGCTGTCCGAATCCTCTCCCTGTGGAGTCATCGTTTCTCCTTCAGGACTGAATTCTGGTTCTGTTTCTTTCACACAGCCTTCCTTCAGCTCTTGGGCTGGGCTAACTGCTCCTACTCTGGGATTCCACCACACCTAGTACTGACATCTCCGGAAGTACCAACCAAATGATAGTGACACTTGCTGCTCATGTGTCCCTCCCCATACCAAGCTGGGAACTCCTTCAGGGTGAAGACCACATTGTGTTCATTTGGCACATACTGTTTGCTAAACTACGGAACCCCCTAAATAAACTAAAAATTATTTCTGAGCAGGATTCACCTGTACATGTCTAGCCTGGCCTCAAATGCAGTAAATGTGTGGCTGGCAGATATGAGGTTCTTGTCTTCTGCTGTGAACACATTCCCAGTTCCCTAAATCTTTTTATTTCCATGGCTTCTGAGTCTTTCAGATGGTTGGCCATATTATCCGATATTGGGAAATAGTAACTAATACTGGCTCATTATAGGATAATTCTTTAAAAGGGTAGAATCTTGATTTTCATGCAAATGTTAAATGAACACTGTCAAATATTTTACTTAACCTATTAATTAATGAGGAAAGCAGAGAGATGTTACAACTGGACCAAAAGAGAAATAAAAGTATCACACTTAGGTCAATGAGGAACGCTGACGTGAAATTACAAACAGATACAAGACTGGCTTTTTCTATGGGGATGGGTGGGAAAAGAAATTGTCATTTTACTGAGTGGAATTTGCATATCTGTGGCTAAGGTTCATAGGCATTGTTATCAATGATCTGACACAGACAGAATTGCAAAATAGATCAGAGATGATGAAAGGTACAGAGACCTCACCGAAATGTGTAATTTGGAAGAATAAACTGGAGAAGAGTTTCTACTGGAGACGGGCAGTAGTTCTTTGATGGTTCCCGACACGGCCAAGGGAGAGACGTAAAACAGGTAAGAGACGTGCAAAAGCTAGGAGAGAGTTCAAGGGGCTATGCTTGGGCTGCCCAGTGAGGAATTTATACTTCTGTCCCTCAGTTATTAGCTCCTTATTCTTCCACAGCAGTAAGTAAGAAGCAATTATATTTTTGTTTTGTTTCATTTTGGTACTGGGAATCAAACTCACAGGCACTTTACCATTGAGTTACAACCTTGCCCTTTTCATTTTCAAATCAGGTGTCCATAAGCCGACCATGCTGGTCTAGAACTTGTGATCCTTCTGCTTCAGCCTCCCAAGTACCTGGGATTATAGGCATGTGCCACTATGCCTGGCTTTTTGTTGTTGTTTTGTTTGGCAGGTCTGGGGATTGAACTCAGGACCTTGCACACGTTAGGCAAGCACTCTACTAGGAGCTATTCCCCAGCTCTATATTTTCTTTAACCTACACATACCACAAAAGTTAGGTCAAAGACGAATCTCTGTGCAAGGCCCAGTGAGTCAGATAAAAGCAGAAGTCAACTACCAGCTTTGCCTCTTTTGTTAATGACCTCTCAATTAAAGCAATTTTCCATTCCTCCCTGAACAGAGCAGCTGGTGGTATTTCAGAAAATGTAACCTCTTCTAAATTTCAGGGTGCTGAGTGAAAAGCAGGTTATGCCAGAACCAAGTGCTCCCTCCTGATTCCCAGCCCATGTGAATGTGTGGAGTGCTGAAGTCGGTCTTCTAATTAAACTTGGCAAAATTACAATGAAAAATAAGATTTGGGAGTTGGCAATGAGGCACATAAACAAACTTTTATGTGAATAATTAAGCCAGAGCTAAGCATATGCTGGAACATCTTTAATCAGCTCGTGATTATAGTTACCAGTAAAAGCCAAACGTTTCCGAAAGCTTCTACACTGTTTATGTGCTGTGGTTATTTTAACATATCTTCTTTGATATACTTGGCCTATCCAACCATTTCTCCCTTACCATTTTCTTTCTCCTTTTCAAATTCCTGCCCTTTAGGAGAATCAATTATGACACAGGCCACTTGTAAAAAGAATTTGTGTGCCTAAGCAAGTGTGAACAAACACTTTACATGTGAACACACAAACACACACACACAGAAAGTCAAGAGTTTGTAGACAAGCCCATTGGTTGCCTTTAAGAAACTTTGCGTCAGTAAAACCCAGGGTATTATGTTTGGGTTCAGACCCATCCGGAGGGTTCTGCAGCCATCAGAAATGACCCTGTGGAGCAAGTTTGGAGCCAGGTCAGGCTGGAATAACATCCTACATTCATATTGGAATCTAGGGCTCTAAATGAGGTGCTAATTCATGGTTGGTCCCAAAGCACCATCATAAACTTTGCTTAAATGTTTGTTCATTTCAAACCTTTATACAACTGCAGAAACTACACAAAGTTTTACTGCAAAACAGTTTCTGCTACAGGTTTTCCAAACACCAGCTGAATTTTTCAAAGAAATTTAAGATAGGATTCTATCTATATCAGGTAGTGTGTTGAGAAAATAATATAGTTAAGGACTGTAAGTTGCAGTATCTTCTTTCAAATTCAGAGCATGAACTTGCTGCCATTAAGCTTTAAAAGTCAAATCCATTTCTTGTATTTCTCTAAGCAATGAGAGCAGTTTAAGAAAAATGTAGGAAAATCAGAGTACATTCTTAAGATGCAGGAAATCAATTCTGTATCTCTTTATACCTCAAAAGATAATCATAGAGAATAGGCTAGTATTGCATATATTATATATAAAGTAGTCAGATTCTAAGGGATTTTTATAACTGGCTTAGTGGCATGTTATATATTTATTTTTCTAACTATCTTCTTCAAGTTTTTCCTAGGAAAGGGTGAGTAATGCTGTTCCATTATTATACTAGTTCTAGGACAACTACTAAGTTAGCATCTTTCTCTTCCCGGTAAGAGTACATTTTTTCTTTGCTACTGAAAACAACAACAAAAATCCAGAGAGCTTATTATCCAACTTCAATATGGAACAAACCATTCATTCTAACTTTAAAATGAAAACAATCTGTACTCTCAATTTGCCTTGGTTGGGCCCAAAACAACAACAACAACAACAACAAAAACCCTGCTTACCTTGGACACAAAACATTCTGCTATGGCCACTGGATCATTTTCACAGTTTTCCAAATCTTGTAGAAGTTCACTGAAAAAAAAAAAAAAAAAAAAAAAGCCAGAAAGTATTAGATTGTAGTCTCATGGTTGAGGACATTTTAAGTTAAAAACTTAAATGTTTCTAATGGCATTTATAAGGAATCATATGATTGGACAACTTAGGATCTCTTGTCATTGCATCCAAGGCTTAGATAAGGAACTTGCCCAGGGTCATGGGGGAGCCAGGATTGAACCACAAGTTGGACCAGTAACTCTCCCACCAGAGATAAGCTGTTCCTAACACCAAAGTTTTCCTGATGTTTGTCATTGACTGCATGCACTCATTCATTCAAACATCTGCTGAGATACCTGGTACAGTTTAAGACACTAAGAACAAATCAGAGAGCAAAGTGAAACATGGTCCCTGGTCTCATGGAGCTCCCTATGCATTGGAAGGGCAGACAGTTAATGCCAAATCATACTAACAATACAAAATTATATTTAGGGATTGTGCTTTAAAGGAAATAAGTACTTGCTATGAGAGGAAATCTCTCTTCTCAAATGTAAATTTACATTAATTTTTAATGGCAGTATCATTATTTTAAGTAACTGCATAATATCTCATTGTGTGGCTAATAATTCATTCAACTAATATTCTGGATAAAATTCTGTAAGTGGAATTGCTATGCCAAAAGCTATTCTCAGTGTCAATGCTAGCACATTCTCAAATTGCACTCCATATAAACTGTATTAATATATATTTTAACATGTTACGTATTCATTTTAATGTGCAATATATTACATATTTAATAAAAAGTAAAGCAGTTCTACAGTATTATGATAAAAATCTTGCTTTGTGCTTCTCAATCTCGATGGCCACTGCTGAGAAGCACTTTCAACCCTTTAGGTGTTGACCAGAATGTTTTGTGTCCAAGGTAAGCAGGGTTCATTTTTGGGGGGCCAACTAGGGCAATTAGAGAAAACTTACCTCCTATTACCATTACTCAGAAAGTTACTGGATGTTGTAATCTCCCAAAGGAGGAAACCAGTAGGAAATGGGATCTAAGTAGCAGGGTGTCCAACCCAGGAGCCTAGCTGAGGCCGTCATCAGGAAGTGGCTGCAGAGCAGGCCCAGCAGCTTGGAGTGGAATCCGGGCAGGACGGAGCAGGACACAGGCCTGGCAGGGAGGCCACCAGGAAAAACAGGCAACCAGTGGCTACCTGATGTTTGGGTGCAGTGGGGTGAGATTTATACTTCCAGCACATCATTTGAGGATAAATTAGTGGTGTGTACTTTGAAAACAAAGAAAAAGGGGTGGGGGTAGAAGTGAGAGATAATCTTAAGGGAAAGCATAGTTTCACAACAAAGCAAATCATAGTATATACACAGTTAAACTGAGAATAATATTTCTGCAGTCTTAAGATGTAAGTTCAGACATTGAACCTAGTCAAATTTCAAAGTAGTTGGACAAGATGGTAGGGAGGAAAGTTTGGGGGAATTAAGAAATAAATAAGGGGCCGGGGGTATAGCTCAGTGGCACGGTGCCTGCCTGGCAAGTGCGAGGTCCTGAGTTCGACTCCTGGTTCAAAAAAACAAAAACGAACAACTAAAAAAGAAATAAGTAATAGCTGAAACAGAAAAATAATGAAAATACAGCAACTATATGCTTAGAAACAGGGACCTGCTTAAGCAGGAACATCTAAAGGGTTGAAGTACAATTTGAAAATGTGCTAGCATTGACATGAGAATAGCCTTTGGCCTAGCAATTCCACTCACAGAATTTCATTGGATATTCTGCTGAGACTCAGCAAATGGTAATTGTCTCTTAAAGGTCTGTTAGTGTCTGAAGGCACCACAACGGAATGGCTTTCAAATCGACTGCCCTCTCTTGAACTTGGAAAGAATCTTTTAGGACAGTCCCCATTTCAAACACTGCTACCAATATTCTGATAAAAAAAACTCCTTTGTAAGATTATTTTTAGTTTGCAAGATACAGTTCTGACATTTGTATCATTATCTTTTATAGAAAGATGGATGTGATTAAACCAAGAGCCATTTGAAATCTGGTCATTGTGACCTGCATACTGGATGAGTTAAGAGAAAAGATGGAAGAAAAAGAAGTGTCAAAGAAAAATCATTTTGGAGTGAGTGTTTTCCGTGACTGGAAGACGGAGTGCTCCGGTTGAAGGTTTCTGTATGGCTCTCTCTGTATAAATCCTCTTCCTAAACAGAGAAGAATTTTGAGCAGATCCAATCACACTCCTTCTTAGAACTGAACAGAAATACTCCTTGATCATATTTAACTCCCTGTGCCCTAAATTTTATGCTCATCATGCTCTCTCCGAGCACTCATTTTGCCCTCTAAGCGGACTTGCTGGGAGAAGGCAGTGTCTGGCTGCCCAGGCTCCAGGTGTATCTGCCTCTCTTGCAAGTGAATGAAATATTCATCACTGAGAAGCCACAGAGCCCTGAGAGGACTCAGACACCTGCCGGTCCCAAACCCTAACTTTAAGGTGAGAAAACCATGGTCCTTAAAGAGAACATAGCTTATCTTCATAGGTCACACAGCCCATAATTAATGACATAGCTATGGGCAGAATCAGGCTCCTGAATCCCAATCCTGTACTCTATTAGAAACACATCTATTGAAGGCTATGTTGCCTGATCAACTCAAGAAAGCCAAGGACCAGATTCTATGTCCCAGTGTTTTCCATGAGGTTCCTAGAAGCCTTTTTGGCATTACCTGGCCAGTCTTCCTTATAACCCTTTTCTAGTATAGGATTAACCCAATAAAAATGGAAACAGTAGCATTTCTTGCATGCTTTTTCATTGGGGGCATAATCCCAAGAAAGCTGTCCTGTTCACTTATTTGTCATTTAACAAGCAATGATTGAAAGACTCCCACGTCAGGCACCATCAGAAGCGATGAGGTTACAGGATAAAGAAAAGGGACAAAGGCCCTGCTCAAGAACCATGTACTTATGGTCTGATCAAGGAGACAAATATTAAGAAGTGAATAAATGAGCAATATATTATCACATGGCACCGTGTGATACGAAGAAAATAAAGAGGGTGGTGTGACAGAGAACGACTGATGCCTGGTAGGGGTAGAGGAGGGTTGGGAGGTCATGGAAAGTTCTCTAAGGAGGTGCTATTTGAGTGCCGGGAGACGTGAAGAGGAAGTCACTTAAGAAATGAGGGTGAGGGCCGGTGAGATGGCTCAGCGGCATAAGCGCCTGCCTTGCAAGCGCGAGGGCCCGAGTTCGACTCCCGGATCCCACATACGAAAAAGGGGCCGGTGATATCGCTCAGCGGCACGGGTGCCTGTTGGCGCGCGAGGTCCTGAGGTCGACCCCCCGGTACCCACAAAAAAAAAAAAAAAAAAAAAAAAAAAGAAATGAGGGTGGGAGTCCCAGACCAAATGAGCTTGGTGTCTTCTGTGAGGTATAGAAAGGAAGCCACTGTAGTTGGGGTTTGGTGAGCAACAGAGTGTGAGGATATAGGAAGAAAACTAATTCTAAGAAATATGTGAAGGACTCTGGTGTACAGCTGGGTCCTGGAAAGCAGAGGATCAGCCACTAAAGATACTGAATGAGGACTAGAAATAGGACTGTCCTTCTAGAACTACAGATGTATGAGGTGGAGACGGTAGAACTCTCGCTGCACCCATGTAACCAGTGTGAACTGTATGCGCACACTGGGAGGAAAGAGGGACTTACGGATTGAGTTCATATTTGAAGCAGGAACTATACTAGAGTCATCTTACCTTCAGGATTTTCAAGTAGGACTGTGAAAAGGAAAATTTTAAGATTTCCTACTTGAGCTTAGGTCCTGTGCTTGGGTGGGCAAGTAAAAGGCATTCTGTTCTCTTTACAGAGCATATTACATGTAAAGTTTTCTCTGCGGTGAATTGGAAGGCAAAAATGGCTTAACAACCTCGAAGTTCCTATAGCTTTACGGTGAATGAGGACCAGGAATGGGCTTCCCCACTTCAGGTCTTTACACTGAATGAGGACCAGGAAGAGCCTTCCAACTTCCGGTCTGTAGTAAACTCTAAGCAGTACTTCCTATTCCCACTGCCTAACCAGGTCCTTTTAAGTTGTTGTATCCACAGAGAAACTGTATGCATGTGGGAATGGAAAATATTCCATTAGGATAACTAATACATCAACACTGGCCTGAAAACACCAGTTGATCAAAGCCTGTGGATAAAAAAAATAGTTCTACCATTGTGCAGAAGCTAGAGACATCCTGATGGTATGAAAATCTATGTTCTATGTATCCTATATGTATCCCTATGTTGTATGTATCCCACTTCCTAAATTACATTTCAATGAGAAAAAAAGAATTTTATATATATATATATATATATATATATATATATATATATATATATACACACACACACACACACATATATATGTCTTAAGACATATATTCTTATTCTGTAAAGGTATCACCAGCCTCCCTCAGACAAAATTGCATGCTCCTCACAATTCTCAAAGCACTATGCTCATTCCTGATTGTATGACTTATTGCTGCTCTTACACAATGGTGTCATTCATGTCTATACTGCTAGCCCTGACCTCGTGTTTCACACACAGCAATGGACCTGCTGAGGTATACTGAATAAAGAGAAAGAGCTGAAAGAAAAAGGAAATTTTCACTCTGATCCTTGGGGGAGGGGAGAGGACTTGATGATTTTAATCTGCTAAGAAACAATTTAAAACATAAAAATTCAATTTGGAGGAATGGTGTTTATTTCCTCACTCTCTATTCTTAAAGATTCAGGTTACAGTTGAGATAATTTTTTTTTCTATTCGAACAGAGGGAAGTTATAAAAAAAAAGTTGGCATTTCTTTTTTGATTAGCAGTAAAAAAATGTTTTGGGATTTTAGAGTGCTGGTTCCAATGGGGAAAGTAGTTTCTTTTGATTAATTCAGTTTCCTAACCACTTGGAGATTTATTCCAGACACTAAACCAGAGGATTAAATTTCTAGGCTAGCACAGGGATTATAAGAGAGAGAAAGAGATTTGGCTACCAAAAAGAAAACAAAAATGAAGTTTCAAGTGTATTCTAAAACATTTCCTGATGGAAGAGTTTGTAAAATAACAATTTAAATAATCATATACCAAACTGAACAAGGACAGTAAGAGAAATTATATGCTCCTTTCATTTATGAACATCCATGAAAAAATTCTTTAAAAATATACAAACAAATCAAGTGCATAAATATATTAAAAATCATAACCAGGTAGAAATTATCCCAGCCATGTTTTGCATGATCCAGATCAGAATGCCTATAATATAACTGATAATACCAGGAACTGAAGGAGTGAAATAATATGTTAACTTTACTAAAGGCATAGCAGCACAACTCGTTATAGTTAAATCTTGGAACCAGTATATATGCCTGTCAACAGATGAATGGATAAAGAAAATGTGGTATATATACATCATGGAGACTACCCAGCCAGAAAACATAAATTGGAGTCATTTGTAGGAAAATTGATGCATCTTGAGACCATAATGCTAAGTAAAATAAATCAGACACAGAAGGTTAAATATCCCATGGTTTCTCTTATATGATAAACCAAAAGTATAATTTAAAAATTTAAATTGTTATTTTATAAAATAAAATACAGATGATAGGAAACAGGGAGACAGACTTTGTGGGGTTGGGAAGGGGATCTGAGGGTGGGGGAGATGGGAGGGAGAGAGGGAAGGGGAAGTAAAAAGGATCAAGATGTGATATGTACATGTACCAGTTCCCCATGATGAATCTATTTATTATGTATTGTAAACATTTCCTAGTAATAAATACAAATAAAAAATTTACTAAAGGTATAATATGGAGTCAATACAATTCAATATTCACAAGATTTATAATGAAATACCAACAGGACAAACGTTTATCTAAATTGCACAGCAAACACTATACTTCATGGCAAAGTATTTCTGCTAAAGTGAAAAAAGAAGGTAAGGATGCCCACACCCAAACAACGCTGTATGAGAAGGCTCTCCCAAAGCAATAACACAAGAAAAAGACGTAAGAAGTAGAACTGAAAGAGGCAACACAAAACTCTCATTTTCAGACATCATTGCCTACAAAGAAATCAGAGGACCTATAAACTAATTAGAACTAATGCAGAAGATTAGAACTAATGCAAAAGATTAGAACTAATGCAAAAGTTTAGAAAGTTTGATGTAGTATCTACATAGAAAAAATAAAAGTCATTTATAGATGAGAATAATAGCTAGTTAAAAGAATAGAAAAAGTGTTCTAGTCAGAATAACATCTAAAGCTATCTAGGGCAGGCCAGGTGTGGTGGCACATGCCTGTAATCCCAGTACTTGGGAGGCTGAGGCAGGAGGATTGCTGTGAGTTCGAGGCTAGCCTGGGCTACATAGTGAGTTCAAGGCCTGCCTGAACTACATGGCGAGACCCTGTCTCAAAAAAAAAAAAAAAGGGGGGGGGGCCAGTGAGATGGCTCAGCAGTGTAAGCGCCTGCCTGGCAAGTGCCACGGCCCGAGTTCAATTCCCGGAACCCACATACGAGAAAAGGGCCGGTGATATCGCTCAGCGGCACGGGCGCCTGCTGGCGCGTGAGGTCCTGAGGTCGACTCCCAGTACCCACCAAAAAAAAAAAAAAAAAAAAAGCTACCTAGGGATGAATTTTTTTAATTATACTGAGGATTGAACCCAGCGAGGTAAACACTCTACCACTGAGCTACAACCCCAGCCCTCGGAATGAATTTTTAAAAGTTACATGCAGGAATGCTTTGGAGAAATTATAAAATATTATTAAAGGATAGTTTAAAAAGCTGACTGAAGAGATATATGTCTATGAATGGGATGATGCGCATTGTAAGAATGTCTATTCTGACAGAAACAATCTATAAATTTAATGCAATTCCAATAAAAATCCCAACAGAGAGTTTCATAAAACTTGACAAACCAATGAAAAAAAATCAATTCATAGGGCAGAGTCAAGAAAAGCTAAACCAGGGTCAAAGTAAAGTGATGTGGGCTTAATAATGAAGACAAAGTGATGGGGCGAGGCTGAGTACAGGAATGGAAGAGGATACAGGTCCAGAACCGGACCCACACATCCATGTAAATTTGACATGAGAGGAACCAGGGCTACAAATCAGTATGAAGAAGTTGTACGTTTCAATTAGTGGTGATGGGACCACTGCCATAGGAACTAAAAATCTGAATCTCTACCATATGCCATGCTTCTATCAAGTTTATGCGAATTAAAGACAAATGTGAAAAACAAAATTTTAGGAGTATTTTTAAAAAAAATAGAATATATGTATGACCCAAGATTAAGAGATAATTTTAAAACACAAAATCTTTACACCATGGGAAGTACATTTGGTGTTGTTAAACTTATACGTTATACAATTTATTTTCTAATAAACTATGATTAAAGTTAAAAGACATGTCTCATGCTAGGAGATGTGTGCAACTCGAATCACAAAGATCACTAGCCAGAATCCATCAAGAAGTCCTAAATGACAATAAGAAAAAGAAACACCCCAACAGGAAAACAGGCGATGGTTATGAGCCAGAAAATTACAGAAGAAATCTAAGTGGCCAATAAGAAAAGATACTCCCATGTACTGCAACTGGCAACATACAAAGTGATAGACCCCCTCATGGAATAGTACACAGCAGTTAAAGGAACCATAGTTTAAATCTCAAAAATAATGCTGAGTGAATAAGAAGTCTGTCAGAGGCTGATACCATCTAGGCTCCATTTGAAATAAGTGAAAACATGTTGCATATTTTAAATAAATACATATACGGTAAGGGCAAAAAAGCAAAAACAACAAAACCATGCTACAGAGTGAAACACGAAGATTTAGTCGCTATAGTGTAGTGGAGTACTGAGCCGGATTATAGGGTCCGTCTGAGGCACTTCTGCCCATATTTTCCGAATCTTTGATGGTGCTTTGCTAGTACCTTAAACCCTGGCGGGAGGGGAGCATTTACACTACAGACATCAGCAGCACACCGACTTCCAGATTTTCCCTCTCTCGTCTTCGTGTCGGAGAATGGCTTACCACACATTAGTGCTCCGTTCTCCACAGAACAGAATGAGACTGGGAAGGGTGCACAAGTGGCTTTAATATTATTTGTAATGTCTTTCTGCTTCAAATAATTTCCAAAGCAAATACAGCACAGAAAACAGCTTCTATAGAGTTGGGAGTGAGTGGTGCATGGATGTTTATCATACCACTCTACTCTTTTCCATATTTGGGAAATACAGGCTGAAGATCCCTTATTCCATATGCTTGGGACCAGAAGTGTTTTAGATTTCAGATTTTAAAAAATATTTTGGATTATTGGCATACACTCAGTGAGATAACTTGGGGATGGGATCCAAGTCTAAACATGAAGTTGATTTGTTTCATATACACCTTGTACATGCAGCCTGAAGGTAATTTTACACATTTTTGGTGCGTCTACATTTTGAATACAAGACCTCACATGTGTTCAGATGTGGAATTTTCCACCTGTGGCATTGTATCAATGCTCAGAAGGCTTCAGATTTTGGAGCATTTAGAATTTGAGATTTTTCAGGTTGGGGATACTTAATCTAGTCACTGAAACATTTATTCATTGAAATAAGTGTATTCACTGAAAAAAGAAATCTAGTCAGCTAAATTTTTCAGACCACAGTAAAGCCATTTCTTTTGCCCTCTTTAATTTTAGAGATTTAAGTCTTGCCTAGTTGGCCACAATATCATTATATGATGTTGAAAACCTGGACATGTACTAACAATAGAAACTGTACAGTTTATTATTTCAAGCCCCAACATTGATTTGCCAGATAACTGTATCTTTGAAATGAACTGATTAAGGTATATAATTAAAAATTCATTAGGAACATTGACATAAAGAGTCACATCAATATTCTTACTTAGCCAAATATAACCACGACAAGGACATGTGAGCTCCAAATTTAGATTCTAGGTTTAAGAGGAAGGAAATAAAAACAAATGGAGACAGAAAGAGGGGTGAAGGGAGGCAGGGAGGGAAAGACTGAGGATGTAGCTCAGTGTTAAAGCCCTGGGTTCAATCCCCAGTGCCACACACGCACAAAAAGTATGTGCAATATTGCGTTCTATCTGCCTTGAAGACCTGTTAAGATAAGTAAATGAGATAATGTGATACAGGAAATACACCAAAGTGATCTACACAGGGATGGGCACGAACATGATCCCCTGTAATTGTGTCACTACACTGATGCCTCACATATTCATCATCACCAGGTTCTTCCTTTGCTCTGACTTGGGTTTATTTTAGACAGGTCTGACTTTCAGGGTCAAGAGACACCATAGAGAAAAACCAAGGACCAATTCAGGAATGTCAGGATCTTCTCAGTTATCCAAATTTTGCAGACTGGCCTCCACTGCTGAGTCTCTTTTGCTAACTCATTTTTACCTGTCTTTAAATCAGGAGGCACAGGAATATTCAAATCCCAGGGAGTGAGAAGTGCTCCTGGAGTCAGTCACAACTTGAAGACTCATGGCTTGAGAAGTCGGGCTCTGCTCTGGCAGGAGGGCACATGGCTGAATGCCAGGGCCCAGAGTCAGTGAGCCCCAGATGATGCATCTGAAGTGATGATTGTCTAAAGCTCTTGGGCCTCCGGCATGAAGGAAGCATGCTGTAACTACTTGTCAGCAGACAGACAAAGCATGGGAGACCTAGGCCAGGGCCCTCCTAGCATCTCTCTTCTTCAGACCATAGTGCCCTTTGTGGCTCCAGAAAGAGAAGCCACACTCATGGGATTTTATCACAGAAACAGTTAATTGGGGTCCATATTAACACCAACAATTTGCTAATGAACATGCAGGTTCTGGGTTCTCCATTTCAGTTTTTTATGCCTTTTCTCTGTCTTCTTCTTGTGTTTATCTGGACAGCTTCTCCACCATGGCTGCACATTACAAACACCTGAGAACCTTTTGAAAAATTCTGATCCGTGGCCCCACCCCAGACCAATGAGTAAAAATTTCTGGAGGCTGGATCCATCCATTGTATCTTTTTAAAAAGCTTCCCTGGTGATGCTAGTGTGTAACCCGGGTGGAGAACTATAAACTGATTCAAACCATAAACCAGTTTTCAAAGCCGGAGTTGCATGAGTGAGAAACCCTGATATAATACTGGTGTTTCCTACATCCTACATCTTCAGAATCAAAGGATGAGTCGATTCAATTCAATGACCATGTCTCCCCGAGGCCAGGCTAGTGCTAAGATAGAGGGATTCAGGGGCGGCAAAGGTGATGGGGATCCTGGGGAGCTCACCTTTATCAACCTTAGTAAGCAAAGAGGGGCAAGATTCAGCTAGTGTTATAGTTGAGCCACATAATGACAGGACAGGGCGGAATTTTATAATGGCCTTTCAGGATAGCAAAAGCCACCTCATCACTGGTAACTTTTAGCGCTTGCAGGCACTGATCTGACGTGTTCCGCATATTCGGCTTACTGAAGCTTCACAACACCTTAAGAGGCAGATTTCCATTCATTCGTTCAATAAAAGTTTGAATAACCCTATGGGCCAAGAGCTGTTTTAGACCCTCGGGCAGTAACAAAGCAGACAGATCCCTGTGTTCTGTGACATGGGTGGGGAAAGAAACAACAGAAATAATCTAAAAGCTCATCAAGAGTATGTTAGAAATTGATGAGTGCTACAAGAAAAGGAAAAAGAAGAGGAGGTGAGGTGTGTGTGTGTGTGTGTGTGTGTGTGTGTGTGTGTGTGTAGTGGGTAAGCCTTGTTGAGAAAGTAAGATTTGAACAACGATAGAAGTGAGAAATTAGTGATTTCATTTGGTTTAAAGATTCACCCAAGGACGGGACTTGGCTTAGCTGGGATGCAAATCCACATAGGTTGAACATCCTTGTCTGTGCGTTTAGCCTGCCTACTAATTTGCCTTCCAGCAGCTTCACACTATAACTTGCTCCAATCCTGTTTATCTCCCTGTCTCGTTTACTAGTGTCATTTTCTAGCTTAATACCTGTCATCTGCTACATACTTTTCTTTCCATAAAACATTTTTTTGTTTCACACAAATGCATTAAGTACGCCTATTACAATATACAATGTATTGAATTATTAAGATTCATATTAGACACAATCACGCCCATTTGTTTTTTTTTTGTCTTAACAACAACCAAAAGAAGCCATTTTAATGATAATATCCAAAAGCTACAAAATAATCTTTTTTTCCCATTCCCCTACCCTCCCTTCAATTCCTCCTCCCCTCCCCATTTACAAAGCTTTGTTTCATTTTCCTTCTTTTCTCATTTTTCTTTTTTACTTTTCCCTTTTTTCCTTTCCCCCTCCTCTCTCTCTTGTTCCCCTCCCCATTTGAACATTTTCCTCCTATTTCAAAATACATTTTTATCCTTTTTTATACTTTCGGTTTCTCACACCAGAGAAACAGTATCTGCTACATATTTAACACGTTTGAATTAGATTATTTGAAATGATTATTAATTGAATTAAAATCTATGTTATAATTTAAAGGATTTATCACATGTAAAGAAAATTTATAGAAAATCCAGCATAGGGGGATGCTGGAGGCCAGGCAAATGTGTGTTTCTCAATGTCCCATTTACATCCTCCTGCAGAAGAAAAATGTCAATGCTCTCCCAGGACAAACACAGAGAGGGATAGAATTTTGCGTAACTGTAATAATCACATAAGAAACAGGGATGCTTCTAGCCAGAAAACTCCACAGAATAATGGCCCATAAAAATGTAGAAGGCTTTATCAAGGGTTATAGGTAAAGCTTTCCTAGGCTGTATTCGAGAAAAATTCATAAAGTTCCTGTGTGAGAACAAATTTTGAGTATCTACTTACCTATTGAAGTGGTAGATATCTTGTATGTTTCCAAAAAGGGCAGACCTATCTTCAGTCCCCAGGGGAAGTTTTGTTTGGTCCCTGATACAGTCCAGGTAATCCTGTGAAATCAATGAGAAGGACTCCTTAAACCTGACCTTTGCCAAGTCACCTTTAATCATGCAAGATGAATCGTTCACATCTGTTTCAAGTAATTATGAAACTGATGTGTTCATTAACCATGAGAACATAGAATTGCTCTCTCACTAATGATGATAACACTTAATCTATTTATAGAACACGGAGTTTTACAAACGGGAAAGAACGTGGTACACACGAGTGCATCTACCCCTCAAATGTATTAAAACTTCCCTTGATGAGTATTGCTAACAGTTACTGGTAACATCAAAGTTTTGGCATAACGTAATTTCCTGTTCCCTTAACTGATTTATGTCATAAAAAGAGACTTCAAAATTCATATAATTGGAAGCCAGAAATAAAATTTCTGAAATGTAATGGTTTAAGTATAACCTTTACGTCACGAAGATTTCAGTTGTTAAAGTATAGAACCAAATTCTCCTTCAAATACTGACTTATTAAACAGTATTAATGAGAACATAATTCACTTATTCTATGTGATAGGATATATTAATGATCCAGAGGAAAACTCTCAAACGATTTTATGTTTTAACATAAAAACAGTTCCCACACGGATTCAGGCCCACAGTGGATTAGACCGATGTGGCTAAGAAGCTATTTGAACCGCTGAGAAAGGGGGGAACTGTTTTCCGACCCTTGTGTGCCGAAGAGTTCGTGACTGAGTGTTCCCCTCACCCCAGCAATGCTTGAAAAAGAGCTCTGTAGGAGGCAAGAAAACAATAAAGAAAAGAGTGAAAACAGCTGAAATAACGTAAAATAAAAAATAAATACAATTCCCTGCTCTGGGCTGAAACAATGCAGCATGGCTTTCTACCAAGGATAACATGTGATCTGCAGCGTGCAGAAGAAGCAGCCGCATGGAAAGTCACCCACACCACGAGCCCAGCACCACGGCCCTGTGGCATTGTCCAGCGGCAAACATGACGGTCTTCAGGTGCAACTAGCAGAAGGAGAAGCTGAGATTTAAGGACCATTAGTTAAATGTTTCTTAGAGCTTTTCATCATCCCCATTCATTCTCTCATGCTCCCTTTGTTTCTTCAGTTAAAGGCAAAGGGTTCATCATTAACTTTCTTAAAAAGCACATCTTACAGTTGGTATCAAGTAAGTTATCATTCTAGTTCTTTAATACTAAAATCACTATCATGTATGAATCGTTGTTGATCAACTTTTTTAAAACTTTCTTGGTAACAGCTTTTCTCTTTTAAGAAAATGGTCATCTCAGTAACAAATTAGATTCACAAGGCTTAAGTGAAGTTGGCATTAAAATTACCAATAGCAAGTCCTTTTCTCCTTACTGTCAGGAATGGAACAATTACCAGGAGACTAAGTACCTGAGAGGACAGAAAGTTAATGCCCAGCCAAGAGAAGCTGATGAGAACTAGAAGTGAAGTAATAGTCCATTCCGATCAACATGTAAAATCTGTACCTTCCAGCCTGGGCAACTTACCTAAAATTTAGTGAGACCATGTCTCAAAATGAAAAGAATAAAAATAAAATAAAAGGGCTAGGGATGTAGCTTGGAATGAAGGTCTTGGGTTCAATCTTTAGTACCACAAGCCAAAAAAAAAAAAAAAAAAAAAAAGCCAAAATAAAACAAAATAAATCCCCCAAACAAAAACAATACCGATGCCATTAACAAAACAAACCTGCAATCCTCAACAAATTAGAAATATCTATCCATACTTTGGTTAAATGGTACACATGGTACAAAGGGATAGACATACTGAATTCTCGTTGGATGATTACATTTGATAACTGCTTAATACTTTGCTGGACATTTTAATAGAACATATTGTATGCAAAATTAAGACAGTAAAACCAGAGAATGTGGATTGTCATGACCCACACCAACAGAGTGGGGTGAGAAGTGGGACTGAGATGAGGTACAAGTGCCACATTCACTCAGCTGGTTCCTGAGGCTCTGAAGAGAGAATTAACAACTTTTTTCCTCATTTTGAATATGAAGCTTGCTTACTCGCAGAAACCTGAGACTAAATTCTTCATGTGAAAGAAAGACTCAGTTAAGGGGTTGGAAAAAATTTTATCTGGGGTTAGAGACAAAGAACCATGGCCAGTTTCCAACAAATAATGGCCCATCTCCAATTGAAAGGGTTTCAAAACCCTCAGGGTCCATGGCAGAGACATTGGATTTTAAGAGCTGCTTGTTTTCTGAAATTGTTGAGAAAATAGATCATTAGGAGTCCACATTTTTGTCGGTCACTCTAGAAACACATCAAAGCTGTATGGTCACAACTGCTTCCAAATTGATCATAATTAAGTCTTTTAAATATGATACTTTAACCCTGAACCAGTTACTAAAAACTACTTTAGCAAGGGCTGCACTAGCAGCTGTAATCATCTGGAGCCAAAATGAGAGGTTTGAAGCTCTGTGATAATAATAGTTCATTCTGTGCTCAAAATGACAGAGTCAAGATCCTGATGAAATTTATTAGAGCCTGTCACGCTGCTTATTAATGTCATTGGCTGGATGTCAGCACCTATGGCTCCCCTACTGTTAACAATGAAGGATCAACTTAAAACTTGCACTGCAAACAATTACTATCTAAGAGGATCAAAGACCTCAGTCTACCTCCTGGAGGGAGCGGGGAGATACACACAAAAGAAGAGCTTTTTACCATTCAAATAATTTTCCATTTTGTGATTTTAGAATTCCTTTTAAGTATTTGTTTAATAATTAGTTTATGCCCTGACTATCTCCACTATTATAAAATCTGTAAGTGAGTGTTCTCCTTTTTTAACATTTCCTTGCTGGTACAGTCTGGTATGAAGATGGCCAAGTAGAGTCTAAATGGGTTCTACAAGGTGTCCTAAATGTACAGGAATCAGTTTGCAAACTGCTTCTGATTTGTGATGAGATAAACACAAAAACTTTTATAATAGTTCAACAGAACAAGTGACTAACTGCTGAGTCTAGAAATAAGTCTGTGCTTATATTAGGTATGTCTTTGTCTTTTCTGTTTAATTTTTCTAATAATTCATTTTCTTACTGTATTCATAAAGCATGTGTGTATGACAGGGTGGTCTAGTTTCTGTTGTTAGAATTTCCATATTCCAAGCCCTTATTTTTATTTTTATACTTTGTTTCAGAGAAAGTGTCTTTTTCCATTTTTCCAATCCCTCCATCTTTTCCAGAAAGTGGTCACCTGCCCCATATTACACTGGAATGCCATGGGAACTGGAATGGCTTACATTTGTGATCCACTTACAGTTTAAGAGTACATTCACATTCATTCATATAAACACACCCCTGCCCTTTTTGTGGACATAAGAATGTATGCCAAGTCCTGTTTTACAAGCTAGGAATTTTAAAATGAACCACACAGGATCCCTTCCCCTTAGGAGCTCCCTGCCTAGCTGAAAAGA
Organism: Erethizon dorsatum; assembly: GCA_028451465.1. Classification (NCBI taxonomy): domain Eukaryota; kingdom Metazoa; phylum Chordata; class Mammalia; order Rodentia; family Erethizontidae; genus Erethizon; species Erethizon dorsatum. The sequence goes on along the minus strand of CM051823.1, from coordinate 131,478,523 downwards.
CAAGGGTAAACAAATAGGTCCAACACAGTATTCTGACCCATGACTGATAAATATTCATTGCAGAAGGACAGTGGGGAAAGGGGAAGTGATCAATTCCAGCGAGCATAGAGAGGTTTCATGGAGGAGGTTGGGGAGCAGCTGCCTCTTCAAGGATGAGTAGGGGTTTGAATATAGAGTAAAAAGGAAAGAGACCACAACATCCAGGAAGAAGGATGAGAAAGCAAAGGCATAGGGCAAGGAAAAGTCAGGAAACTGAAAGGAGCTGAGATGGGCCAATTTCAGGAGCTGGGACAGGATGGCAAGAACGGGACATGTGTGGGCAACCAGAGGCCCTGGAGTGCGGCTGGAATGATGGAGAGACTGCGGAGGTTCTTTCCTGCTCTGCAGGCGGTAGCAGCCACAGAAGGATGTAATGAGGTCAAAGATCATTCCAGCATCAGTACAGAAAACAGAGAGGAAATACAGACTGTGTTTTACAGCCATTGCCCTCTGTACAGAGTAGGGAACACCATACTGAATAAGACTAGCTCAGAATCCCAGTCAGCTGGCCAAATCCCACTCACTCACTTTGTCTTCCCATTTCTAGGAGAGCTAATGAGAAGGTGCCATTAGTCTGGGGTAAAGATAACACACCAGTCTTGGACACATAAAGGTTAGGGTGCCTGAAGGACACCCCCCAGGAAGGGTTATCAGGACAGGATCAGGTGGCAGTTTGCTTGGGGAGCGCTGGGGGAGCTGGAAGGCCTTTTTTGCAGATCTGGACTCTGTCCTATAAAGCAAGGAAGAAACCTGGGGCTAAATTCCCACCCTAAGTTTCAAGGCCCAGGACCATGCCAGGTGCCTGGTCACTACAGCGTAGCTTCAGAGGCCTCGTGATCAGCAGGTCCTGCACCAATGGGAGGGACCTCCAGGGAGCCCATCTAAGGGAGAACCAGAACGGCCCTTTCAAAGAGAGGGTTGGAATGTAAAAATTATGTACTGCTAACATGTACTAATAATAAATAAATAAATACTTTTAAAAACATGGGGAAGATTTAGTAATGCACATTTCTGAGCCACTAGACCTTCAGCACTGCAGAGTGCATGGCTCACAATGATGCAAGATAATACCCTGGAATGAGGGCAAGGCTGGGGACTTTGTAGGTCCCTGAGGGTCTTAAAGCACAGAGCCCACCACAAGCTTTCCACCTCTTCCAAAACACAGTCTCAGGAAACACACACAAAAATGGATTCCTGCATCCAATGACTAGAGTGAGCTGCAAGCTGATTTGGAAGAGAAGTACAGATCAGTACAAAATGTGAGATGGCTGGCTGCAAAGGAAGGAGAGGGAGAGGGCAGTGACCGGAAGAGATGCATGTCCAGGAAGGATGGTTTGCGTGATCTATCCATACATCCCATTTGTCATCTGTCTGTCAACCCATCCACCCATCCACTCACTCATCCATTGATCCACCCATTCATCTATCCTTCTGTCCATCTGTGCATCCATCCATGAATAGGTTATAGATATAGGAAGAAGAGGGAGGAATGAGCAAGCCTAGAATTGCAAGAGAGCAGTAGCTGGCAACAGTCAGCCTTGAAAATGACAGATGATGGTAAGAGCTGAGGTGAAGGGACAAGACATGAGGACAGGAATTAAGCACCTGTCCCTGGGAACCTGGACAAGGAGGATTATCTGCTGGTGCAGGGCCAGAAATGGCCATATTGACAGTGGCTAAACTTCATTTTACACTGTAGAAAGCAAACTTCCAACAAGTCACAGCACAGAAGGAAAGCATCCTCTTCTCAAGGTCTCTCTCTTTCTCTAGCTCTCTCTCGCTCTCTTTTTCTCTCTCCAAAGTCACTCTTCAGAGGCTAACTCTTATTAACAGGGTAGTACCCAGGCTTTTGAGATGTGTCCTAGGGGCTTAAATACATCCTCAAAAGTGAGATTCTACCACAATTTTATTTTTTTCCACTCAATGTATATAAATATATAAAACTCCTGTATGTACTATAATTCTCATTCTTCATAATGGCTGTATTGCACTCCACCCAATAGCTTCATTATAATATATTTAATAAGGGTTTTTTGGGGGACACAAGCTATGTATTAGGCACTAGGTGAAGGGTTAAGGGTGTGCTCAGAAATGATGACAATATGATCCGTGACCCTCTAGGCACTCACAAGAGAGCAAGAAAGAAAAACACTTAAAATAATCAAGTCATGGTATAACAATTTAAGTGCTTTCAGAATTATCTACAAAGCGCTAGGGCAATATAGAAGAATAAATTTTTTAAATAAAAGAAACCATTTTTTTCCCCAAATAAGCCACTGAACAGAGTTTAGAGTCAAAATTCCTGCTGTGTTCTGCAGATAAAGTATCAGAAGCCTAATCTGCAAGTTGCTCTCTTTTCTTTCTCCGCCCACATCTATGGAGGAGGAAGGTATAGCTAAAGAACTGGAGCTGAGGGCCTTAGGCCACGCAGACAGGCTGGAAACAAAGGTTGCATTGTGGGGACAGTGCTCTCTCTGAGTCTGTATTACACAGACCCCACACACGCGGAACTGTGTGGAAAACACGGTGGCTGAGATCATCACACAATATTCCTGTCAATGTCACAGGAAAAAGAAAGGAAAGAGGAAGGGAAAGGAGATGAGAGGAGGAGAGGGGCAAAGAGAAGGGAAAGAGAAAGAGGGAGTGGAAAGAAAAAGAGGGGAAGACGAAGGGAGGAAGTGAGAGAAGAGAAAGGGGCAGAAAAAAGAAAGAGAGGAGGAGGGAAAGCAGGAGAAAGGGAAAGCAGTTGGGAAAGAGGGGAAGGGCAGGGAAAGCAGGGGGAGCTCAAACACTACCTTAGACCCCAAGGCAGCTCCTGTCAGGGACTGATATGGTATTAGGTCTCATGTCAAAGTTGTCCTAATTTGTCACACAGAGGCTGATCGTTTCGACAATACATAGAAGTCTGTTAACGGCACTGAACAGTTTTCAGAAAAGAATTATAAAAATCTGAGTGATTTCAGTCTCTTTTGCCTTCTGTAACACTTTCAATGAAAGTTTCAATGAAACTTCAGTTAAAAATCTCAGGAATGGCCTTCTTGGGAAGCTGTGACAAATGATACTTGTGCCTGATCACTCCCCTATTGTCTCCCTACTCCACCCTGAAATGGGGGGGCTCTGAGGGGTTCACTGCACAGAGGAGATGGGATAGCTAGAGCTGCATGGGTAGGATGTGGCAGCTCTGCCCAGAAAGAGAAGCTTGGGGTGTGGGACAGGGATTTTGTTAAAAACAGAAATGCTGAGTAGAAAGAGACATTTACCTTTGCTTGAAAGGAGTTGGGAATATTTGTTTGGTTTCCCCCTAAACCTTTAAGCAGAAAATGTATATGAATTGGGAGGTACAAGTAAGACTTCAGTGAACAGGATTAGCATTAATATGTTAAAAAGTTCTTAAAGCACTGGACGCCTATCGTTTCCTACACTTTTGATGGCCCTTGTAGAAATCAATTATCTTTATTGACTTCATATCGATGTGTATAAATGCAACAAAATCTGAGGAATGCTATCACAACTGAAAAGAAGCTTGGGACAATGTAAACTCATATTAATATTGTATAGTACCCTTGGTTATAATTAAGAATTAGAAAAGCCTTTATAAGAATCCCTATTATAAAAGAGCAGAAAAACTTACTTTTCTGTTTTTTTTGTTAAATATGTATTTTTAAAACTGTGTTTAGTTTTCAAGTTACACTGGCAACATTCTCACATGCAAAGGTGTTGGGCTGTTTTTTATTTTTTTGTAGTACAAGAGTTGAAACCAGAGCTTTCACACTGAGGTATATCCCCAGCTAATTATTATTATTATTATTATTATTATTATATTGAGACAGGGTCTCACTAACTTGATAAATTGCCCAGGTTGGGCTTGAACTTGTGATCTTCCTGCTTCAGCATTCCAGAGTGCTGGGATTATAGGAGGGTGCCACCATGGCCAACTATTAGACAGGCAGACACTCAGTCATGAGGAAATTCCACTGCATAGTGAAGTATCTTTAAATACTCCTTTGTAAGCCACCATTCCTTTTTTAAAAATTGGCACTTATGGGTTTTGTTTTTTTGAGACAGGGTTTTACTACATACAGTAGTCCAGGCTGGTCTTGAACTTGCTACGTAGCCCAGGCTGGGCTTGTGATCCTCCTGCCTCAGCTTCTCTAGTGCTGGGATTACAGATGTGTATCACCATGCCTGGCTCCCATTCCTTTTTCTCTGTACTCTTTAATATCCCATCATTGCTTCAGGACATTGAAAAAAGAGGAAAGCATTTCTGGGATAATCTATTGCTTTTTAATATACTTAAATATAACATATTTTAACATCTTGAAAATAGGAAAGCAGAATGTTTATCAGAATCACCTGGAGTAAAGCACAGGCCCAGGCTCCAGTGGGCACCGACTAGACAGGTGTCAGGATTCCCAGGAGGCCACGGCCTTGGACCAGCCTCCTGCATGAGGCCCTGGCAATGCAGGCCAGACCAGAATGGACTCTAGTACTGGGCACCAACCAAACTCATGGGACCGTTCTCCAAAAAACCAGGAGATTCACAGCAACTGACCAGAAAGGACCATTCTACTGGACCCCCATGATAAGGAAGTCTCCTCTGTTTAATCCTGTAAGGAAAGTAACTTTGAAACAATCTGCTTTTTGTTCTGTTTCTGGTTTTCTCAGCCCTTTTCTGTATAAAGCCAACTTTGCTTGGCTCCTGGGAACCCTCGTTCTGTTTTATAGAGCGGGCATGGCTCTGACCTAGAGATGCAAATACAGCCAACAAAGAGCCTCAAAATAAATTCGTTATCATTCTGTCTTTTAACACAGGAAAGTGAAGGAAGGTGGTTAACTGCTTTCCTGAGAATCATCTTTCCCCTTTCCTCCTGGTCTCTTTTCATGCTTCCTCCTCATCTGGTTAACTTTACATGGTGTTTTATTTTTTAATTGCTTTTTTATTCTCCCAGTCCTAAGCCAGGTGAGGGAGCAGGCAGACAGAGTCAGACACTGGCACAGTCTTGACGGGAGAAAATGTCAACACCCACAGAGGTGGCAGAGAGCGGCAATGCCTTGGTGAAGCTTTAAGGCCCTCAGAATAAAAGCCTGATTCACCTCACTTATAATCTGCTGGCGTAACTTGAAACATGGTAATTAAGGAAAATTAAATAAAGCCTGAAGGGATTTTTCTGTGGTAGAAAAAATAAGATGATCAGTAAATAAACATGTATTATTAGATAATAATCCCTCCTGCACTTACCTCCTCCTCACTGCTATTTACCGTCATCATTATTAATTTTAGATTTATTGTTGGGTCCCGAGCTTTCTGCTTTATATGCACCATCTCATTTAATCTTCACCACACTCTTGTAGGCGGTTCTGCTATCAGTTCCTTTTTACTGGAAGCTTAGAAAGTTCCTATCTCTCTTCCAAGATCACTCACAGAATGTGTGACTGAAGTCACATTGAAACCAAGATCTGCTAACTATACTTTGGACCCTGACACCCCACAGTTGCAGGTCAAAAGTTTTATATCTTAACGCAGTCTCTTTAAACAGGGGAGGTTTGCTGCCAATTTATTCTGGGGGTTAAACACTGTTTTTAGTAGGTGTCAGGCAGGCACCTACCAACCATGACCACTCACATTTACCAGGCACCTACTGGGTGCCAGGACCATTGCAGGTCTTACGGAATGAACATCAGTCCCCCTCACACACCCAACACGCTGCCTTCAAACTTTTTTTTTGTTTTTTTGTTTTTTTTGTGGGTACCGGGGGGTCGACCTCAGGACCTCGCGCGCCAGCAGGCACCCGTGCCGCTGAGCGATATCACCGGCCCCTGTTTTGTATGTGGGTTCCGGGAGTCGAACTCGGGCCCTCGCGCTTGCCGGGCAGGCGCTTAAGCCGCTGAGTCATCTCACTGGCCCTGCCTTCAAACTTTTATAAACACACACATCAAGGGTGATTTTTCACCTGCCGAGCATACCCACCATTAGACTTTCAAAGCTGGCTTGTGGTCTTGCTGTCCTGTTCACTCATCCTCTCCTTACTTCTGCTTATGCCTGGCTCTCTACTCCTCCAAGACCTCCCACTGCCCTTGCCGTTCATGGCATGTTGGTCACCTGATCCTTCTTATGGAAATGACTCTATATATGTAGAAGATAAATGCTTAAAAATATGGTGAATGTTTAAATTTTTTAAAGAATTTATTATAGGAAAAGACACATTGCTATTACTCCCCCTCAAAATCCTCCCTCCTGCTTTGAACACACTTATCCCATCACTCTTGCCACTTTCTGAAGCAGTTCTAGAAGTCCTCTTTCATAAGTGTCTTTAGTTGTGCTGTTACGACTACTTCAATATCCTGAACTGATTAAAAACATTTGTCATTCATGGTCTTTTTGACTTTGTGGAAGAGCCAGCAGTCATATTTTGCCAGATCTGTGAATAAGGTGGATGGGTACACACTGTAATGTTCTTATCAGCCTGCCTTTCCACTGGATGGCACTTGGCTGCAGCATTCACTATATTTGGGGTCACACCTTGTGAAGACACCCATGAAAGAGGACTTCCAGAACTGCTTCAGAAAGTGGCAAGGATGATGGGGTATGTTTGAAGTGAGAGGGGGTATTTTGAAAGGGATTAATAGCAAAGTGTTTTACTATAATAACTTTTTAAACATTTAAACATTCACCATATGTTTTTATCACCCTTGCAGCTCTCCCCATGCAACATGCTCCTTCCTCAAACAGTCCTGAGGAATAATCACAAATGAATTATTTTAGCTCTCTTAGTACTCTGCTACTTCTTTCTTTTTCTTTTTCTTTTTTTTTTTTTTTATGTGGGTACCGGGGGTCAAACTCAGGACCTCACGCGGGTTCGGGAGTCGAACTCAGGACCTCACGCTTGCCAGGCAGGCGCTTATGCTGCTGAGCTATCTCACTGGCCCCACCTAAAGACTCTTGATTCTAGAAGACCAGACATTTTGAAATAAGGACACAAAATAATGGCCTGAACAGATACAGCTTTTCCACATACACGCGACCTACTAAGTATGCTTAATTGAAATATGTGTTAGCAACTATTATATAATTTATTTAATAAATTGGAACAATTTCTCATCTGTTTTATGGAGATCAGAAAAGTAATACCAATAATTCTTATAGCAAAAGGTCTGGATATAATATATACTCAAACAGTGTTCATTTGATGGGTAAGAAACAAGGCTTTGAAGACAAAAACCTTGTATTTGTGCCAAATTTCCTGAACTCCAACTCTGAAGCAAAATAGTTCTGACCAGCTGAAAAATTTATGGGCTACCTGGACGATATTAACCAGAAAGAAGAAAAAGCTGGAAAACATTAGTTCAACTTCCCATCTACTGAGTCAAACAAATTGACAATGACCTCAAAGTCAAGCTATTCTACTTGAAAACTGTAATGCAATGAGATTGTATACCATAAAATAAAGAATCTACACAAGGATGGACCTCTTCAAGGGCAGTTTTTCAGCGGGGACAAATGTGATTATACTCTGACAGCATTAGGTAATCCACTGCTAAATATGGAAATGCATAGGCTAAACTATTCCATTCACTGTACCAAAAACAATGAGGACCCCTGAGGACATATCTGATTGCTTCTCTGGCTATATGGTTGTTGACCTCATCACAGTAAATCTCAACCAGAAGTTATGTATTACTGCAGAAATAATGATCTGTAAATGATCTGTAGATGGCAGGCAGAGGGGCTGAGTAGATGGTAAAATGGGGGTGCAGGGGGGTCTTTCCTCAGTGATACAGGTAGACCAAAATGATATGATGTCCCCCAGAACTTGACTTTCTTAAAGGGTGCTGCACCAGGGGATATATTAAAAGATTTCCTCTGTCATACTGTCATGGAGGCCTAGCCTCTATTCATGTCCTAGGGGTGAAATGTGTGATTTGGGGAAACTATTTTTTCTCTCCTCTTTAAATCTAAAACATCTGAACATCTAAAATATCTAAACATGTCTATAGCCATCATGTTACTCAGAGACAGTATGATAGAGACACAGAGATAGACAGAGAGACAAAGAGAGAGCAAGAGCAAATGTGCTCCTAGGACAAGGTCTTCATAAGTGAGTTTTCAAGAGATTATATGAACTTCTACAGTAGCAATTTTGTGATCCACATAGAAGTTGTATCAGTCAGTTTTGTTGCTGGGATAAAATACTTAACACCTGCAACTTAAAAGTTTATTTTGACTCACAGTTTCAGAGGGTTCAGTCCATGACTGGAAGGCACCAAGGAAGAAATGGCGTGGTTAAAGGGCATGGCGGAGAAAAGCTGCTCAACCCATGGTGGCCAGGAAGCAGAGAAAGGAAAAGCCACTTCCAAACAAGTCTTGCCTCCTAACAGCATATTCAGCTATGAATTCATCAGTGCATTAATCCACCAATGATCATAGTTCCCCTGTGATCCAATCACTTTCTTACCCTTGGACACAAGACTTTTGGGGGACATTTTAGCTTTCAACAATAACAGAAGTGTATTGTATGCTTTTTCTTATAATAGATGTTGTTTGTATTTGCTGCAAATGTGCTGTTCCAGGACAGCACATTTATATGAGGACAGAGTATGGCACAGAGGATAGTTTGCTAGGTTCACCACAGAAAGCCTTGGCTGCACACAGGGTACAGGGGCAGTGTGGTGAAAATGCATGTCAGGTAGCCTGGGTCTGGGGCCTGGACTGATGGTAGGTTATTCACTTTGCTGAGACTCCGTGGCTGGAGCTCTTAAGTAGGAGTAATACGAAGCCCATATCTTTTTGTCCTTCCGCATGCTGAACACATCAATCCATTCCAGGTGCCTGGCACGGGGGTCAGCACGCAGTGGCTGGTGGTAGTAGCTGCCCTGTGGCCTTTTGAGTCCTACATTCCTCCTCAAGTAGAGCTGCAAGGTGGAGCAGATTGGAGCCTCTTTTGGTTTATTAGCAAATGACCTCTCTCCGCACCCTGACAAGCTCTATCCCCTCCTTTCTTTGCCATGAGCAGCTTGTTACCAGCCATCAGTGGTGGGAGGTGATCTGAAGATTGTTAGGAGAGACACATGCATGAAAAGGCCTCTGGTCACCCACCGTCTTCAAGACCCTGGCCTTGCTGCTGTGACACTCTCCGTCCCAGCTACATGCCCGCTGTAACAGACTCTCCCCATCACCATTCCTCTGCCAGGCTCGTTTTCATCTCACTTCTGCACAGACATCCTGGCTAATCCCTCTGGTGCTGCTCTTGTCCCTCCAACCTTCAAATGATTTCTACAGCTCAGATTTGATGGCACACCAATTGTGGAGAATTCTTCAAAGCTTCCTATAGCATTCAGCAGAGAGGGGGTGCTCAAAGTATTTGGCCCCTGGCCACCTGTCTATGCTCCTTTTTTTTTTTTTTTTCTTTTACCATTTTCTGGCTCCCTTTCTCTCCTTGTCCCTTCTGGTCTCTTTACCTTTACCTATTTGATTCCGGCTGCCAGGACTCCCCCCCCCCCCCCCCCCCCCCCCCGCTAACCCCACCTGGCTAACTCATCCTGCAAGATCCTTCCCAGATCCTCTGATACTTGCTACCCTGTCTCAGCTCCCCTCAGCATGACCAAGGAAGCCCAGGGTCATCATCACACACAGCTATAGAATCTCTCTGTAGCCCTCTGCTCCCACAATACCAGGTCAGCAGTGAGGAGGAACTTCACTTTAGCTTTCCAGCCCTAGATCTTTGTAGAATGAATTCCTGGAAACGTGATCCATCTGTCACCCAGGCAAAGCAGAGCTGGGAAGGCCAGGGTTAAAGTAGGCATCTCGTCCTCTCTTTTCCTGGCAGGAGCTCTACAGAATCTTAACCCAACTCAACATTCCTCTTGCCCTCCCTCCTGCAGGGACAGCATTTTTTTAACTACACCACCTCTTGAAGATGACAAAGGTCCCTAAACTATGCACCTAGTTTTTTTAAAACCTCTCTCTCCACCCAGGAACCCCTGCCTCTGCACAAGAAAAGAAGGGCTTCTCTAATAAAAAGTAGATTAACTCCCACCCTTCTCTGGGCGAATTTGCATTTGTAATGCCATTGTCCAGACCATAAACAGGCCCCGGGTCAGTGATTTATCCTGGCTTTGAAGAAAACAGGACAAAAGCAGCAGTCTGTGCGGCGGTTCTGCATGGAGTGTGAGCCCATGGGCAGCCCCTCCTTACTCCATCCCACTTAGCACTTTCTGAAAGGTTATGGGGGTGACCAGAAGCCCCGCTCTAAAACGGAAGGCACCCTTGTAACACTTCTTATTGATGCAGAAAGAAAAGAGATCTTTTTTCCCAAAGAAAATATTCACACACACACACACACACACACACACACACACACACACACACACACACACGGTTCTGTAGGCCACAGGGGTGGGGTACAGAGCGATTTTTGAACCGGGAATTGAACTCAGGACCCCATACAGAGTGATTTTGCCCTTTGAAACAGCTGACTTAGGCTGGCCTCCCTCACCTGTTTGTGGCCTGCTTTCTGGGTGGGTTTCTCTACATTAGTTTAATAAAGCAAAGAATCTTAACGGGACAAGAATTCAGTTTGGTGCCCAAGAGAGGCGCCTGCAACTTCTCATCACACCTGTGTTATTTTATTTATTATTTATATTTATTTTAGAGAGAGAAAAAAAACCCAATAAAAATAATGATACAGAATTTCAAAACAAGATAGGAAATTAACAATGGTTAATATGTTGGGTATTGTTATCTTCAAAGTAGTTGCACAGATTACAAGATATAGGCATGCAAAATTTATCAAACAATATAAGCACAAACCGTTCTTTTCTTTTTTTTTTTTTTTTTGTGGGTACCGGGGGGTCGACCTCAGGACCTCGCGTGCCAGCAGGCACCCGTGCCGCTGAGCGATATCACTGGCCCCTTTTTCGTATGTGGGTTCCGGGAGTCGAACTCAGGCCCTCGCGCTTGCCGGGCAGGCTCTTAAGCCACTGAGCCATCTCACCGGCCCAAACCGTTCTTTTCAATGAACTAAAAGAAGTCAGTATAATTATTTTAGCTATCACATATTTATTTATATATAATATATATATATATAATATATATATATATAATATATATATATATAATATATAAAATGTTCTTTTCCCTTCCTTCTTTTTCTCCTTTCGCCTATCCCAGTTGTTCTTTCCTTTTGAGCATTTTCTTTCCCTTTCACAATATCTATAGTAGATTTTGCATCTTATTTACTTTTTCAGCTTCTTACATGAGGGAGACAATACAGTGTTTACATGTGCGAGTTTGATTTATTTCACTTATGAGTATGGTCTCGAGTTGCATCCATTTACCTATAAAAGCCTCGAGTTTATCTTTCTTTATAGTGGAGTAATACTCTGTTATATAAGAAGACCACATCTTTTATATCCATTCCTTGGTTGATAGGCATTTGGGTTGTTTCCAAGATTTAGCTATCATGAATAGTGCTGCTATAAATATGGGTGCACATATATCACTGTGGTAGGATATTTTTAATTCTTCTGGGAAAATACCCAGAAGGGGAACAGCTGGGTGGAATGGAACCACCAATCCTAGTTTTTTGAGGAATCTCCACACTGATTTCCACAGTGGTTGCACCAGTCTACACTCCCACCAACAGTGGAGAAGGGTTCCTTTTTCCCCACAGCCCCACCAGCATTTGTTATTGGTTGATTTCTTGATAATAGCCATTTGTTTTAGGGTGAGATGGAATCTCAGTGTTGTTTTAATTTGCATTTCTCGAATGACCAGTGATGTTGAACATTTTTTCATGTATTTATTTGCCATTTGTATTTCTTCATCTGAGAAGTGTGCATTCACCTCAGATGCCCATTTTTGGATTGGGTCTTTGAATTTTGGGGGTCTGAGTTTTTTCAATTCTTTGTAAGTTCTAGATAGAAGTCCTTTGTCTGAGGGAAAATTGGCTAAAATTTTTCCCACTCTGTGGGTTTTTTTTTTTACTCTGTTGGTGATTTCTTTTCATGTGCAAAAACATTTTAATAAGATGAGATTCCAGTTGTTGATTCTTTGAAGTACTTTCTGTGCAGTTTGGTTCATGTTCATGAACTCTCTGCCTACCCCTATGTCTTCAAGATTTCTACTTACTTTCTCTTCCAGTAGATATAGTGTTTCTGTTTTAATATTTAGATCTTCGATTCATTTTGACTTTAGTTTAGTGCATGGTGATAGACATGGCTCTACTTTTAGTCTTCAGCATGTGGAAAGCCGGTTTTTCAGCACCATTTATTAAAGAGGCTATCTTTCTTCCAGTGAACATGTTTGACCCCTTTGTCAAAGGTAAGTTGGCTGAGTGTGTTTGGAGTTGTGTCTGCATCTTCTAATCTGTTCCACTGATCCTCAGGACTGTTTTTTTCACCAGTACCATGCTTATTTTATCACAGTAGGTTTGTAGTATAGTTTCAAGTCAGAGATAGTGATGCCTCTTGACTTGCCTTTGTTGCTCAGGATTGCCTTTGCTATTCTAGGTCTCTTCTGTTTCCAAATGAATTTTAGGAATGTTTTATCTAGATCTGTGAGGTATGCTAATGGTATTTTGATCAGGATTGCATTAAATCTGTGTAACAGTTTTGGGAGTAGGGCCATTTTCACAATGTTGGTTCTTCCTATCCATGAGCAAGGGCTATCTTTCCACTTTCTGATATCCTCTTCAATCTCTTTTTTCATAGTACTATAATTTTCAATGTATAGATCTTTTACTTCCTTTGTTAGATTGATTCCTAAGTATTTCAGTTTTTTTGGATGCTATTGTGAAGGGAGTGGTTTCCCCAATTTCTCTCTCAGTGAGTTTGTCGTTTGTGTACAGGAATGCTATTGATTTTTGAGTGTTGACTTTGTATCCAGCTATGCTACTGAATTTGATTATTAATTCTAGAAGTCTTTGGTGGAGTTTTTGGGGTCTTCTATGTAGAGTATCATGTCATCTGCAAATAATGATAATTTAACCTCTTCCTTTCCTATCCTTATTCCTTTTGTTTCTCTCTCTTGTCTAATTGCTCTGGCTAATGTTTCCAAAAGTATATTGAATAGGAGTGGTGATAGTGGACAACCTTGTCTTGTTCCTGATTTTAGAGTGAAAGCTTTCAGTTTTTGTCCATTTAGTATGATGTTGCCTGTTGGTTTGTCATAGATGGCTTTTGTCAGATTGAGGTACAGACCATCTATTCTGATTTTCTGTAGGGTTTTTATCATGAATGGGTGTTGGACTTTATCAAAAGCTTTTTCTGCATCTATTGAAATGATCATGTGATTTTTGTCTTTGGCTCTGTTAATACGGTGTATTACATTTATTGATTTGTGTACGTTGAACCATCCTTGTATTCCTGAGATGAATCCCACTTGGTCATGGTGTATAATCTTGATGATTTGCTGCATGCATTCTGTTTGGGAGTATCTTATTGAGGATTTTTGCATCTATGTTCATTAGGGATATTGGCCTGTAGTTCTCTTTTTTGGTTGGGTCTTTCTCTGGTTTTGGTATCAGGGTAATACTTGCCTCCAGGAGTGAGTTAGGGAGAATTGCTTCCCTTTCAATTTCTTTAGGGAGTTTGAGGAGTATTGGTATTAAATCTTCTCTAAATTTCTTGTAGAATTCAGCCATGAATCCATCAGGATCTGGGCTTTTCTTTGTTGGTAAATTTTTAATTACATTTTCACTTTCATTAACTGATATTGGGTTATTCAGAATTTTTATATCTTCTTGATTCAGCTTTGGTAATTCATTTATTTCTAGGAATCTGTCCATTTCTTTTGTGTTTTCAATCCTATGCAAGTAAAGATTTTCAAAGTGGGTAATGATGATCTTCTGAATTTCCACAGGATCTGTAGTGATTTCACCCTTTTCATTCCTTATTGCATGAATTAGAGTTTTTCCTTTCCTTTTTTTGACAAGGTTGGCTAGGGGTTTATCAATTTTATTTATTCTTTCAAAGAACCAACTCTTTGATTCATTAATTCTTTGCATTGTTTTCTTAGTCTCCATTGTGTTAATTTCTGCTCTGATCTTTATGATTTCCTCCCTTGTGTGTGCTTTGGGCTTGACTTGCTCTTCTTTTTCTACAAGCTTGAGGTGCAGCATTAGGTTGTTTATTTGTGCTCATTCTGTTTTGCTGATGTGAGAATTCACCACCATGAATTTCCCGCTTAGAACTGCTTTCATTGCATCCCGCAGGTTCTTGTAAGTTGTATTTGCATTTTCGTTTGATTATAGATATTGTTTAATTTCTTCTTTAATTTCATCTGTGACCCATTGGTTGTTCAGGAGGGTGCTATTTAATTTCCATGTGTTTATGGAGTTTTTGTGGTTTCTTTTGTCATTAATTTCCAATTTTATTGCACTATGGTCAGATAATATGCGCGGGATAATTTCAATTCCTTTGCATTTACTTAAGCATGTTCTATGGGCTAGTATATGGTCTATTTTAGAAAATGTCCCATGTGTAGCTGAGAAGAATGTGTATTCTGACATTGTTGGGTGGAACACTCTGTAAACATCTACTAAATCCATTTGTTCACAGGTTTGGTTCAGTTCTGTTATTTCTTTGCTGATTTTTTGTCTAGTCGATCTATCTTTTTGTGACAATGGGGTATTAAGGTCCCCCTTTACAAGTGTGTTATTACTTATTTGATTTTTCACGTCTATTAATATTTGTCTTATATAGTTGGGTGCTCTCACGTTTGGTGCATATATATTTATGATCGTTATCTCTTCCTCTTGAATTTTTCCCCTAACAAGTATGTAGTGACCTTCTTTATCTCTTTTGATCATTCTAGGTTTGAAGTTCACATTGTCTACAAACAGAATAGCTACCCCTGCTTTTTTCTGGGTTCCTGTTGCATGGAGTATTGTTTTCCATCCTTTGACGTTTACTCTCTGAATGTCTTTCTGAGTTAAGTGTGTTTCTTGAATACAGCATATTATTGGATTTTGTTTCTTGATCCATTCTGCCAGTTTGTTTCTTTTGATTGGTAAATGGAGGCCATTTACGTTGATGGTTATAACTGATATGTATTGGCTTGTCTGCGTCATGTTATTTTCTGGCTGTTAGTTTCCTACTTTTCCCTTCTGTTTAATTGCTTGCCCTGCTTGGTGGTTTCTTTCTGTTGTTGTTCTTGGAATTGTGGTCATTTTTGTCTCTGTCTAGAAAATCTTTCAGTACCCTTTGTAGTATTGGTTTGGTGGTCATGAATTTCTTCAGTTGTTCTTTGTCATGGAACTCTCTTATTTCTCCATTAATTGTAAAAGATAGTTTTGCAGGGTACATCAATCTGGGTTGGAAGTTGTTTTCTTTCAGAACTTGAAATACTTCACTCCAAGCTCTTATTGACTTGAGGTTTGTGTTGAGAAATCTGCTGTGATTCTGATGGGCTTTCCTTTATAGGTGATCTGTTTTTTTTTTTTTTTTTTCTCTAACAGCTTTTAATATTTTGTTCTTGTGCTGAATTTCTGGTATCTTGATTATTATATGTCTGGGTGTAGATTTATTTTGGTTATGGCTGATTGGAGTTCTATATGCCATACTTATCCGTATGTCAGATTCTTTTCCCATGCTTGGGAAATTTTCTGCTATTACTTCTGCAAAAATTTTTTTTATGTCATTTGGTTTGGCTCCTGCTTTTTCATTGACACCAATTATTCTTATATTGTTTTTCTTTGCATCATCTTGCAGCTGTTGAATTGTTATTTCCTGATCTCTTGTTATTTTCGAGTGATGTTTCCTTTCATGATCGGTAGCCATGATCCTGTCTTCAAGGTCTGAAAGTCTGTCTTCAGTTTCATTTTGCCAGCTTTCAATGGAATTTTTAATTTCCTGGATATCTGTTTGAATCCGTTTCATTCATTCTATTTATTTCCTATATTGATCATTCACTTTTTCCATCCTCTTCCTATCATCATCTATTTTTTATCTATCTCTACTCTAGATTTACTGAGCAATTCCTTTATAAATGTTGACATTTCTTTTTTTACCTGAGAGATTATTCCTGATTTGATTTCCTCTGTAGTCTCATGGATTTGTTTCTCTACTTTGATTGCTATCATTTCAGAAATTTCAGGTGTGTGTCTTCCAATTTCTTCTATGTCGATGTCTCCTGAACTTGTTCTGCGTGGGCTGGAGGTCTGAGACTGCATTTTGCTTCTTCATCTTGTCATTTTCTATTTCAAAAAATTTTTTATTTTGATTTCTATGATGATCCTTGTGAGTTTTTGTAGTAGGTAGCTATATCACTAGCATCAAGGCCTCTCTAAGAAAAGTCTGCTCTTCAGGGATGTCATCTGTGTGTAGGAGATTCTTGTTTTGTGTCTGTCACAAGATCCTACCTTCCCAAGAGTGGGATGTTGGTATCTGTTTGGCTCAGTCCCCAGTCCTTTGGTGTAGGGCTGTGGTGAGGTTATTACCCCGAGTTTCCCAGTATTGTTACAGAAGGGGAACAACTGATTACAGCAGATATGACATCCTAGCTAAAGTAGTAAAATTAGCAATAACAATAGCATTGAGTACAATTTAGAAACTGACAAACTGTGGTAACTATTGATTTTGTACTTTAGTCCATAGAAGCAGAGTCTATAGTTATATAATAAGAACCAATTATAAATTAGGAGCTTGTATGCAAAGTGTTTCCCCTTGGTAGGTGGTTTTACCCTCTGGTGGGGAAATTTAGGGAGGGTAGTGTATTAAAGATAACTGGAAAGGAAGTAGAAGCAAGGCTGGAGGACAAAGTATGATCGCAAGGTTTGGGAAAATAGAGAAGGGGGCAGAAAAGAAAGCATGAAGGAGTATTCAAGGGATTATCTGAACTTGGTCTCTGGGTTTGGAGGATGGCATTAGTTTTCTGTGGCTGGAGTTCTCTCCAGCTGTTTAGAAAAGAGAGAAAAAAAGAACAAAAGAAAGAAAAAAGAAAAAAAGAAAAAAAAGAAAAAAAAGAAGAAGAAGAAGAAAAAGAAAGGAAAAGGAAGAGACAAAAAAAGAAAAAAAGCTAAGAGAAAAGGGCCGGTTACCAAGTCCTGGATTCTTCCCGAGCTGTTTGCCGGTTCCTTGGAGGCCTCAGTCCCCCTTTGGCTGTATTGTTATTGTTGCTTCGGACTTTTCATGCACTAGTCCCGCCTGTCCATCCTGTGCGCCTTAGTTGGTACCCTACTGTGTCGCTGTTGTCCCCTCTGGTCTCTGGGTCTTCCCGAGCAGCTCACCACAGCAGTGACAGCAGCAATGGGAAGGGCGGGGCGGTTCACCTGGGCCGCAGCTCCAGCGCCATTCACCTGGGTCACACGGTGGAGAGGCAATGGGAGGGGCCGCTCTCCTCCAGCAGGAGTTCAAATTCTCTTCCCCTTCCGCGCTAAAGAATGACTGAGATAGCAGATCAAAGCACGAAGCTCTGTCCTTCCGTGGTTTGCAACACCCAGCCTGTGTTATTTTATAACACCCGCTCCCCTTATAGAATAAGCAAGATTCTTGCTTTTTATAAAATGCCACCTTGCTTTTGTTCAGGGATCCCTTGTTGCATAAGAATTCCCCCTAATATTCAAAGTTAATTACAATTAAACTCTGATATAGGCTACAGTGTGAACGCGTGCCAAGTGAAATAAACCAGATGCAAAAGCATAAAGACTCTGATTCTACGAGGGGCCTGGAATAAGCGGATTTGACAGGAGAGGTAGATGGGGGCTGGAGGCGGGGAGAGGGAAGTTACTGTTTAATGAGCACACAGAGTCTCCCGGGAGAGCAGTGAGGGTTACACAACACGGTGACTGTATTGAGTGCTACTGAACTGTGGTTATGAGGATGTATATTTTGTTACAATTTTAAAAGAAATCTAATAAGTTAATTACAATTAAATTCTCACTTTGTTTATGAAGGTCAGGCATCAGATGATCTATTTTAGATGACGTAGCTAATACCATGCAAACATTGCTTGATATGTCAGTCCATGAGAAAGGGCCATAATTTGCTGGTAAGATTCAGCAGGGCGGCTGAGGTGTTTCTGACCATTCTAATGGACTTACATTAATTAGTCTCTGAAGGAGAAGGAGTTCTTTCCCCCCGGCTCCTTGTTGCTGCCCCATCCTCCTCCTCATGCACCCTCTATTTGCTGGAGTCTAGAAAACCACATAATTAAGCTTATTTTAAACACGGAGGGTAAATAGGCTTTCAGTGTGGGCTTGGGCTTCTGCTTGGGTAAAGACACAGGGCTGACTGTTTGGTGTTTGAAATATCTATTTTGGCGGCTCAAAGGACCTACTTATTTCCTGGTTGCATTCTTGTGAGCTGAGGCTGGTGGGGATGTGATTGCCAGTCATCTGTAGATTGAGGCATTCTGAAATAGTTCCATTTACAGAGGCAGAAGCTGAGGTCAGACTGGCTATTTGTCCACAGGCACATAGCTGACTGTCGCCATGGGACTGGCATCTACACCAGAGCTCGGACCGTTAAATTGACCCCAGTTTTTTGTTTTGTTTTATTTTTGGAAGGACTTGGAATCAAACCTAGGAGTATTCTACCACTGAGATACATCCCCAGCCCTTTCTTAAACTTTCTGAGATAGGGTCTTGCTAATTAACTAAATTGCCGCAAACTTGTAATCCTCCTGTCTCAGCCTCCTGAGTAGTTGGAATTCAGGTGTGTGCCACCGTACCCTGCCGAATCAATTCCAGTTTGATTCAGCTCAAATCAAAGTTCTGAACAAAATAATTGATTCCACCATTGTATCTTTTTATTATATTAGAAATGAATCCCAACCATACACAGGCCAACTAAAAACAACAAACTATAACATATCCTTTTAAAATTATAAAATCAACACGGTTTTCTGAAATAACACCTCAACATAGGTTAGGAGGCACAACATTATATTTTACAAGTTACCAGAAATCACGGCCTTGTCCAAATAATACCAACCGCACTCAGGGTAGAGTAGCTAAGGGGCAGGGGTGGTGAAGGTCCCCCACTGAAGTATAACAGCAGCCTCTGCTTTAGGAAGATCCCTAGGTTTCCCTTGCTCCTCCCAACCAGATTTCTCAAGTGATAGCTTTTAATTGCTCAAATAATGGCCCCTTTGAACCTGTTTATGAGAGCTTACTCTCCTAGATAGAAATCTAGTTGATGACCAGTTACTGGTGTGTTTCTCATAAGGGATCATTATGATGCTTCATTAATTCCCATTTTTGAAGTTCAGATTTTCTCCTACTGGACTTTCTTACCCAAAGTACACTTTGAAAATTCTAAATAATTTTGAATATAAGTATGTTTACGTAGTCCCTCTCACACTCTTGGCTTTATTCCATTTTGCATAGGATCTGAAACTTGGGAGGCAACTCTTCCTTCAGAACAGGAGCTGGCAAAACAGGTTCCCTGAGTATTGGCTGGAGTTAATGCCCACACATGGCCAATCCCAGAAGGACCTGGTCTTGCAGGAGGGTGGGAGGTGACAGGTCACCCAAAAACTACCAATGCTAGAACTAGGGGGAAAGGGCAAGTTCTGGATTGCTATTTAGATTCACCAAAGAAGTCACTGAGGACATGACCCTGATCATTCCTGTTTCCTGCCGCCTTGTGTTCTGGGTTTTTTTTTTTTTTTCCTTTTTTGTGGGTACCGGGAACCAAATTCAGGACCTTGTGCTTGCTAGGCAAGCACTTATGCTGCTGAGCTGTATCACTGGCCCCTTGTGTTCTGGTTTTATCTGAGCTATGTGGTCACTAGACATAGATAAACCAACAGGTTCTTCCCCTGATACATGCCCATACCCAATTTTATCTTTGTCAATGGTTGAGATACAGAAAACTGGGCAAGAAAGTAATATGGTTCTAAAAAATTTCATTCACACATTTTCATGAAGGTTCACCTTAACGAGTACATAAGAGGCACTCAATAAAATGCTTCTAGTTTTTCCCAGTTATCACTAAGTGGAATGGATGGGAGGCAGGACTAGGATACATCCTGGCATTGCCAATATGTGCTGTGGAGTCTGGGGCTTCGGCAGTCCAATATTAGCTGCTGAGGGTCACACTGGTTCACAGATATGCTAAGTGTGTTCCAGGCATTAACTAACTTAAATCTGCCCAATGTCTTAGGACAGTGAGGGTGAACCTTTTAGAGCTTTTTATGATAACAGTCTGCTGCAGCACGAGTGTCATAGGTTTGCCACCATTTTCCTAGGAGGTTCTCAATATCTCCCCTAGTTTAAGACGAAGACACCAGCGGTTACAGATGTTAAGAAATTGTTTAAGATCAAAGGGCAATCAAGAACTAGGATTTGCCTCAAAAGGAGAAATCATTGGGATCTCGATTTCTTCGTGTGTAAAAATAATAGCAAATAATTGCTGCAAATATTAATAGCTGAGTAATTATTCAGCAAATATTTACTGGTAGTCTGTTAAGTGTCAGATGAGTAAGGAGTGCTGGGAATTTAAAACATATATAAATTTTATAAAGTATAAAACATTAGATTTTAAAAGAGCAATGAGAGTTTTATATAATCAGGCTTAACTGAGCTACTTCTATTTCTAAAATCTGGAGTGATTCTACTAAATCCAAAAGGCCAAGCAATTATAAGCAATTCAAGTGTGTATCAACAGATGAATGGATAAACAAAAGGTGGTATGCACACCCGATGGAATATTAGTCAGCCTTTAAGAGGAAGGAGATTGGACATCATGAATGAGCCCCGAAGACACTATGCTGAGTGAAATGAGCTGGTCACAACAGGACAGATACTATACGATTCCATGGATAGGAGGCATCTAGCACAGTCAAAAGCATAGTGATCAAAAGTAGAATGGAGGTTTCCTGAGGCTGTGGGAGGTGGAATGGAGAATTACTGTTTAAGGGGAAGAGCTGTAGTTTGAGAGGATATAAAGAGTTTTGGAGATGGATGGTGGTAATGGTTGTATAACAATATAAATGGACTTCATGCTCCTGAATTGCACACTTAACAACATCAAAATGGTCATATTTGTGTACATTTTACCATTTAAAAATGATTTTTAAAAATTCCATGTAAGATGTGGAGCAGAATAATGTCATTTCCTTTAAGTAGCAAAACAATTTTGGTAGTAAAAGGAGAAATTGAAAACATAAATGATCACAGAACAGTTAAATACTAAATTACATAGTTGATAAGTGATGCATCTGCTGAAGTTGCCTCTTCCTTCTCTGGGTGTCATGGAATAGGCTGTGTGGACATTCACACTGTATTAGGCTTATCCCGTGGTCTGGGCACATTCTCTTCCCATGCAAGTATCACTTTTTCTTTGGAAGACATTTCTGGCCATGGGAAAGTTCTCCCTACTGCAGGGTGGTTTGTTTAGAACATAATCTCTTGAATTCTGTAATTTTCTACCCACTCAGTATAATTGAACATTCAAGATGGCAAACACTCAAAAAGCAGCATGATTCTAACCCAACAGAAAGGACCTGTTTTAGCAACTCTTCAATAGAATTTTGCCCAAGGCGGTCTTTGAAATGTATTAAAGGCTCTTTAGCAGACCAGTAATAACAGCGACTCAATCACCTGAGCTAACTGAAGTTTGTGAGATGTCTTTTCATAAAGTCAAAATGTTGCCTTAAAAGCAAAGCCTAATAGGGACATGTTAGTTGCATCCCCCGTTATGTCTGTGAAAAGAACAGCTTCTATCAATGTTCTACTTTGTCCCATTGTCCTGTCCTGAAGTGTAGGTGGAAAAATATTACTCTAATTTGAACATCAGAAACAGACATATCAGGTGTGATAAAAATATGGTGAACGTTTAAATTTTTAAAATGTATTACAATAAAAGACACATTGTAATCAATCTTCCTCAAAATACTCCCCCTTGCTTCAAACACAGTGGAAATCTTCATGAGTGTCTTCTTGTGGCTGCCTTGATGTCCTAAAGTGATTCAGAATGTTGACCTTTCGTGATCAGAGCCAGAAGCCACAGGTGCCAGATCCAGCAGATAAGGTAGATGAGCCACACTGTGATGTTTTTACAAGCCTGACTTTCCATTGGATGGCACTCGGAAGCAATATTCATAGTATTTTTGATCATACCTTATAAAGACACTCACGAAAGAGGATTTCCTGAACTGCTTAAAAAAGTGGCAAGGACAATGGGATAAACGTGCTTGAAGAAAGTGGGAGTATTGTGAGGGGGATTAATGGCAATGTGTCTTTTTTATTTTAATTATAAAATATTTAACAATTTAACACTATGTTTTGCTCGTTCCTTATATTAGGTTTCTTTGCTATACTAAGAGTTTTGTAGGCACCAAAAACCTCCTACAACTATTTTTACTGTATTTACAAGCAACTTTGCTGGTTTTCAGAAATAAGTTAGCTCTCACACTACTAAGAAAGTCTGAAATTCCTTTAAGGCAATTTTTCTTATAAGGTGGAAATAAAAAGTACATTAAGTTAGTTTTTATTAGTCTTATTTCACATTAGTGAAAGACTATATTTGGCAACAGGTAGAGTATTCTTTAACCTCCTAACCTAAGCAATGGAGAAAGGCGAGTGGTGAGACCTATTTGGAACAAGTCTTTATACGCCAAAAAATAAGTATAGTCAGTTCTGATAGAACGTTTGTTTAGAAAACATGAATTTGTTCCCATGCAATTAGGGAAAGATTTGAACTTAATTTGAATATCTGAATTTTGCCTTTGCTATGCAGGATTTCACCCATGAGAAACACTGGGCAAGTGCAGAAATTGTACCCAGTTCCAGAAAGCAGCATAGGAGCGCCAAAGAAAGCACACACACATCTGGACCACTCACCAGCTACTTCGGGGTCCCCCAGTGTGTTCGCGCCACACCCACTGACATGAGTGTCACAGCTCCCCCGAGACGGCAGCAGGCCTCCTCCACCCTCACAAGCGACAACACCAAGGGCCTCCCCTCTCCAATTCTTCTCTTTCCTCTTAGCATATATTAACATTTTCTTCTCCGTCATTTCTTTGTTTTATGTCTCTTATTTCTCATTCTTTCTCACTTTTTGTGAGAACCTGGTGGCTTCTAAAGTGACTTCAGGTCATCTTTAAGGTGAAGCACCATATTTACTATGGTATGTAAGCATTTATTAACCATTTAACACACATAAAAATTAGGCCTATGTTGTTGTTTGTGTCACTGATGGGGTTTATGAGGATCCCATTTTCCCACAGGCCCTATTTTCCCCTGAGAGATTTTTCAGAGTGAGTGAACACATATGTCATATTACAGCAGAGCCAACTGCAGTACTTTGAAACTCAGCATTTTCCCTCTTATCATCTGTATCCTCTGTCTGTCTGTCTGTCTGTCCCTCTGGTTTAGACATCTGACACAGGCACAAAGACAATCTCTGTCTATAATCTGTCCTCAGCTCGTGCATTCTCACAGCCAGGAAGAGCAGGGACGATGTCCTACCAAGCCTGACTCAGGACCTCCCACACGGACAGCCTTACACTGACCCCAACAATTCGTCCCAGCCCTAAGTTACAA
The DNA here is from genome assembly GCA_028451465.1 of Erethizon dorsatum. Classification (NCBI taxonomy): domain Eukaryota; kingdom Metazoa; phylum Chordata; class Mammalia; order Rodentia; family Erethizontidae; genus Erethizon; species Erethizon dorsatum. The sequence goes on along the minus strand of CM051823.1, from coordinate 131,454,998 downwards.
GAAGGAAGGCAGGATTGTCAGGAACTCAGCGGCAACCCTTCCACCACCTGAGACTTAGTATTTTTTAGGAGGACAATGAAGAAAATCATTGCATCCACAATTATTACACCAATTGGTGATTATTATGTTATTGCCACCAAGTTCTTGGTAATTTGAAAACCATACCCTGGTAAAGGTTAACAATGTAAGTGGACTATTTTATTAATCATAAATTTATTTCCTAAAATAGCACCTCCAAAAAGATGCAAGTTGACTTCAGTTTCTTACAGAAATGAATCTAAATGATATTAGTTGATTTGGAGGACACATAGCTTAACAATGCACTGAAATAATTTGTTTTTTCATTGCTTACTTTTTCATGTGCCCATAATTCTCATTTTAATTTCTCAGAATGGCTCCTCTTCTGAGTTTAAAAGAAGGATGGGTCAATAAAAAGGAAGACACTCCATTTTCTTTTACCAGTGTGGCAAGAAACTTGCACCTTCCCAGCATAGCTGTATTAAGCATCTGATGGCTGACAGAGGCAGTCCATTTCCTTCCACTCACAGGTTTCCAGAATTTGACCAAGATAAACACGATCTCCACCCTGATCTCGGCTACACCCAGCAGCCCTCTGTCTTCCCTGAAATACTAACTGTGATGTTACATAATCCCAAAGAACCTACTGCACGTCAGATGGATAGGAATGAGTAGAAAACAAAAGGGAGGTGGTAATTCAAAATGATGGGAGAGGGCCGGTGAGATGGCTCAGCGGCGTACGCGCCTGCCTGGTAAGCGCAAGGACCCAAGTTCGACTCCCAGAACCCACATACGAAAAAAGGGCCGGTGATATCGCTCAGCGGCACGGGCGCCTGCTGGCACGCGAGGTCCTAAGGTCGACCCCCAGTACCCACAAAAAAAAAAAAAAAAAAAGATGGGAGAAAGAGGAGAGAAAAGAGGTGATGGAGACATTCATGAATGGGGGGAGGAACAGTAGGAAGATACATTGGTCTGAATCTGCTTCAAGTACTAAATGAAGAAGTCAGTTAAAATGGTCTATGGGGTTTTTTAGTAGAGGGAGTAACTATGACTTTGGCAAGTATGCAACATCAAAATCAATCTTTTTCTCTCTCACCCCCGCGCTCTCTCGCTCCCTCCCTCCTTCCCTATTCATTACTTCTATTTTGCTTTTGCAGGATGAAGGTGGAGGATACAATGGTGTAGGTTTTAGAATGAGAACACCTCAGTTACATATAATGCATAGTGCAGACTGCTAGTTGTTCACAAAAATGTTTCCTGCTTTCTTTGGGTGCACAGCTATATCTCCCAGTCTTTCCTAGATTTGGTATGGCTGTGGGGCAAGATTCCCATCAGTGGTTTAAGCATGTCTGTCACTTGTATGTCTGTCAAAAACCTCCCCCATGTAGTCTCCACATCTTTTTGCTCTTCAGCAATGAGACAATCAAGATCGCAGTCACTTTGGAAGCCACGTGCTGAAGATGGCAGCAACTCATCAGCATGGGTCCCAGAATGACCTCATAGAGGAGTGCTGGCCTCATCTACCTGAACACTCATAAAGGGCTGTTTTAGGGGAAGAGAGGGACTTCTGTTGATTAAGTCACTCGATTCTTCAGAGTCTATTTGTTACTGCAGCTTAGCCTAGCTTTACTAACACACTATGCATTCAAAATCTTTAGAGCAGTGCTTTTCAACCAGGGTATTTAGCAATGTCTAGAGACATTTCTGGTTGTCACAAGTGGGGATGATGATGGTTCTATTAGCACATGCTGGGTAGAGGCCAGGTTTGCCACCAAACATCCTACAATGCACATGAGTATTCCCCACAACCCGGAACCACCTGGTCCCAAAACACTGAACCTCCTATTAGCGCCTAAGAGATTTGTGAGACAATGTAGATTAGTGGCAAAGGAGTTGTCTTTGGAGTGAGACCTGGGTTCCAGTTCCGGCTTTACTGCTAACCATCCAGAAGATCTTGGACAAGTCAACTACCTTCTCTGCCTTGAACAGTCTCTAAAACAGGAAGTATAATAGTGCCCACATCATGGGGTTGTATGGTTATCAGTGTCTGACATACGGTAAATATTCAAATATCGCTTGCTGCTAATGTTATGCTTTAGTGGTTTGTTATTGAGGCATATGCCTCAGAAATGCTAGCTCCACAGAATGTTCGCAGCTGTTGGCTTCTACTGAGGTGACAGAAATTGTTGTAAAAGTTAAGGTATCCCATGACATTCACTGCCTACCATGCTCCCATGAGAATCTGATCAATACAGGCATTTTATATGATTTTTCTAAGTTTTGACTCAAGTTCTGGCTCCAAAGCTTGGAGGAAATAACCTAAGCTGGCATCAGATATACTCCACGTGGACTTCTGGAGCAGCCAACAGTTAGTTTAGCTTAGCAACTCTGCGAACTTCAACTTGCTGTGTTTTTACCGAATGCTGCCCACTTGGTACTATTTTCTTTGGTCATTAGCAATCAGTCTGAAAGTATTTATGGAATGCTCAAAATGGGAAAATCTATTAGGAATTGAAAGAAGTGAAAAGCCAGTCCACTTTCTCCCTCCCACAGTAGATGGCAGTGGCTAGAAGAGAGGAACACTCAAAATCACTTGGTGTTGTCACTTTCTAAGTTTGTGCTACTGTTTTTGAGTGGCAAGAGTGTGTGTGAAGGGGTCATGATAATAATGATAATAAACAATACCGAAAAGAGGTATAAAATGAATAGTCAATGTGAGGTTCTAGGTACAGTGATTAGATGCACTATTTAAAGAATAACTTACACATGAACAAAGACTATTAACAGGTTTGCTTCTCAATTATCATAGATCTCAAATGATTTTAAGATAGTTCTAGTTCACTCATTATGATAGCTTGTGGAGGATTAAATAAAGAGACGCAGCCACATAAAAGTACTCAAATGCCATGTAAAAGAAAAGTATATTAAGTTGTGCCAAGCAGTACAGTGTACGTTCTTTGTTAAGTCCACCCACATAACAAGCCTTCATTAAAAACACTCTCTGAGATGGCTCAGCGGCATAAGCGCCTGCCTGGTAAGTGCGAGGGCCCGAGTTCGACTCCCAGTACCCACATAAAGGAAAAAAAGGGCTGGTGATATCGCTCAGTGGCACGGGTGCCTTATGTCTAAGCAACAGGTGAACAGCCTTTCACAGGTTCCAAGTCACTCGGTGTGAGGAAAGGATCCTTCTTTCTTTCACCTGCCCTGACACCATCGACACAATCACCCAGTAAACGAAGAGTCCCCACAGACTCACAATCGTAAAGGCTGGTGGGTGGAGGTCACTACCTGAGTCTTGCACAGCAGCTGCTTTTGAATAATGCTGAACGCTTGTAGCAAAGATAGGCTGAAGCTTCGGCTATTTACATTTCGGACATTAAGGCTGTAATACTTCTTAGCTTTTAACACACTTTATGGATATTTGAAAAGGATTTTGGGTATCTGGTATATGATAGAAAGAAAACGTACATTTCACACTTTTTATTTTACATACTTTTTTTCACAAAATACACGTCTTCACTATACCAAAAGATTATTTTATTTAGTATCCTGGAGTTCAAAGATGCCATTTTATAGTGGGAATGTAACTTCCAATTATATGGCATTATGTAACATTAGGATCTATTTAAAAACTGTACTGAAAGGGTGAAACGGGCCATGAACTCTATCTGAGGCCCAATCTTATGAGGCTCTCAAAGGCTCTTTTACAGATCATTTAGAAAGATTAAAGAAACCCACTCTGCCAGGAAAGTCCTTGCTCAGTCAATCGAAGGTCCCGTTAAACATGAAAGAGACCCTTATTTTCTACTTTCCAACTATAGAGTTCCATCTTGCCACAAACTGTAGCACTGGCCATTTTACTTTTAACTTGCTTTCACGTTTATCGCCTCATTTTATCTGCGACTGTTCCTAAGAGCCACATATAGAGATGGAAATAACAGCCTCATTGTTCCTTTGGGCACGGGTGACACTCAAGATCTTACCACTCTTTCTTTCTCTCAAATGTCAAGTGCACAAAATCAATACTGAGGATATTGGCCCAAGGAGCGGGGCAGGGACTAGATTAGCCATGGCAGGTGGGATAGGGATCCAGAGATAAGAGTCTGGGGCGGAATGCAAGGAATGAAGAGCGATAGAAACAAGAACAGTAGCATTTTTTAGTTAAATTTCCAGAAAGCATTCACTTTTGAATCCCTAAGTGACAAGGGAATGAAAAATGTGTATATTTTGGGTTATTTTAATACAATGTCTCTACCAATGGGACAGAAGGCTTGCAACCTTCTTTGCATGTGTAACCCACATTTGAGAATCCTACTGTCCAACTAAAGTGAGAAGATCTCTTCTCCGAAAAAGCTACTCTGATATTTGGGGTCAGGTCTAATCATTGTTTATGTTACTGTCATCTAAATCAGTGTCTGTATCAGCGATCTTTCATAAAAGTGTCATTGCTTACAAATCCTAAAAATGGAACCTAAACCTGAACTGTGAAGATTGTGTGTCTATATGGCATTTAAATAAAACATACCACTTATGGGGAAAAATATTAAATTGGGAATGACTGTTGATCGCTATTACTCCAATGAGAGTCAATAAAGCACAGTGTGCAGAGTCAGCAACTGTGCTACCACATAAATGAAAATGACTTTTAATTGTCTCCCAAAATGAATAGACCGCTTTTTCCCTCCCAGAAATAATTTTTGTTTAGAAAGAGTCAACTAAGGAAAATCTGTCTTTTACATATGATAAGAAATTATCAGAGTAGATTGTTCACAAGTAGCCCCCTTTGCAATTTAAAATGCTTTATCTGAGCCAGGTACAGTGCCACCCGCCTATAATCTTAGCACTATGGTAGGCCAAGGCAGGAGGATCACAGGTTTGAGTCCAGCCTGGGTAACTTAGTGAGACACTGTCTCAAAAAAAGGAGGTGGGGGGTATGAGGGTCTGGGAATGTAGCTCAGTATTAGAGCACCCCTAAGGTTTGATCCTTAGTACCGCAAAAAAGAAAGAAAAAGAAAAAAAAAATTTTTTTGTTTGAGAAAATAGAGGATTTTAGAGTAGTCAACTACCAAATTATAAAAACAAGTTAGTAATAGATCAAAGAAAACAAGATTTTAAAGGAACTGATTAAAAATACCCACATAAAACAATCTTTGTTGGGTAGACTTGGTACCAGGTGGGAAAATAATTGGTGAGTCTTCGTGAAGACAAAACCCCTATCTCCTCAAACATTTATTAATGATTTTATGGTGAAAACATTCAAAATCCTTTCTTCTAGCTTCTCGACATACACAGTACATAACTGTTACCTAGAGTCAGATTTTGAGGTTTTCGAGGTAGAGGTGGTGAATGACTGCAGCGCCCTAGTGACCCGGGAACAAAGCAGCAGCCACATCCTCGTACCTGGGTGTCCCTCCACGTTCCAGACTCTTCCGCAGGAGCCTGTCTCCCCACACCTTCCTCCATCTCTGTCTCCCTGTTTATGTTCCACCCCAGATTTTCAGTGAGTGCATTAAAAATAATCCAATTTCATTCAAAATCGTGTCAGAATTACTCATGAAAACACTTTTCCTAATTAAAATTCTGTTGTTAGTGAGTTGGCTAACCTGATTGTTTTGGGAAAGACTTAGGTAAAACAGTGGAGATCACTCTTTACCAGCAAATCCAGAAGGGGCTGGTGATGATTACATTTTCTATTTATCATCTGCTTACCATGTGCCAGGCACGGTTATATGAAATTTTGTGTTAATGCAATTCTAAGAACTCTATGCAGGTACTATTTGGTAGTTCTATCCTACAGGTGATAAAACGTGGCACAAGTTTGTATTCTGAAAGAGAGGTCAGTAAACTATGCCACTGGGTTAAGTGGGGCCCTAAAGATTTGCTGGAAGGACCGTTTGTTCCTCCATAGTGACCATAGCTGCTTTTGAGCTGCCATTGCATATCTGAGCACGAGGGCCCAGGACGGTGGGGCCCAGCAGGCCTAAACTCTCTACTGTCTGGTCCTCTAGAGAAAATCTCACCAACCCCTGTGCAAAGCAAGGTTAACTCATGGATATAGAAAAAAGGCAAGAGCGTCTGGATAGTTTCAAGTAAAACTTACACTGAAACTTTTTTTAGGAAAAAATTCTGTCTTTATCGGTTTTCTTTCAATCATATCTTATTTCTTCTTATCCAAGATTTACTAACCAGCTTCAGAAAAAAGAGTTTTCATGGTTACATCAGTTTGGTAATTAAAGGTTTCTCTCTTAGTAAGATGAGTTTTGATTAGGTGGGAAAATTTCTAAGAAAGTAAGAAGGGAGGGGAGGATAAACTAAAGAAAGCTTTAATAACCATAGGTTTCTTGAGAGGTTATAAAATTTTTGGCTGTTTCACAGGTATTTCTTTTCAAGGACAAATGACATCATTGTTGAAATTTAAAAAACATTGGCTTACTTTATTTTACATTTGGTACCACATATTGTTTTGGTTGAGCATCAATTCACTTTTCTATTTTTACTGGGAAATTATGACATAACTTTTTTTTTTTTTTTTTTTTTTTGGGGTACCGGGGGTCGACCTCAGGACCTCGCGCGCCAGCAGGCGCCTGTGCTGCTGAACGATATCACTGGCCCCTTTTTCGTATGTGGGTTCCGGGAGTTGAACTTGGGCCCTCGCACCTGCTGGGCAGGCGCTTACACCGCTGAGCCATCTCACCGGCCCTGACATAACTATTTTTAGGAGACTGCCTGGTTCTGTCATTTGTGGAACTCCACACACGATCATAGCTTTAGGATTTTTTTTCTCTAAACCTCTAACAGTGTATGTATTTGGTGGAGAATAGGCTCATCAGCAAATATTCTGCTATGTTTTGAAACACATTTTAGAATAAAAGCCTAAAATAGGCAATAGATATCAAAAAATGAAAGAATTTGGTATCTTACTAGACAGCAAAATGAGTATAGCTTTGTAATATACAAATTTGCCCTCGAAGTATTAATATTCATAACTGTAAATCAAAAATGAGTTAATATCTGAGACAACTGGTCATCTTACTTTATCCTCAAAAGCCTACCTATAAATCAGAGTCAAATTAATAACAGAATTTCCAGAGGATGTGATCTGGTACATGAGATGAGCTCAATTCACATGGAATAATTTATGCAAGCAATTCATAATTATAATAATCGTGCAAAATTTTTATGTGAAACCATTTACTTTAAAAGTGAAAGAAGAAAACATTCAAGACAAGACAGAATTGGCAGTTTTTCTTCCATCCATCACTCCCTTCCCCCAGAGGCCAACCAGTACAGGGCCTGGTACACAACACAGGTTTTGGACTCGGCTGTGCATTAGAATCACCTGGAGATCTGTGATGAGCCCACTGCTCAGGCCATGCCCCAGGCCAATGACCCAGGTATCAGCAGTTTTGGAGACTCCCAGAGGTGAATGGGAGCTGTGATTAAGGTAAGAACAGCTGATGGGTTCGGTCAGTTCCACCTGACACCTCCCCAGCACCAGCAGGCTGGGAGTCCCATGCCATCCTTGCCTGCTCCAGCATCTGAGATCTCTGGTGCAGGATTTATTAACACAAGACACTGGTACACGTGAAATACCATCATTCTTATTTCGGACACATGATTACCTTGTGAGTGCATATATTACATGGATGTTAACCCAGTGATTATGGGCCTATGGTTTCTCTTATGATCTGTTTAAACATTCACACCTCTGCCTCTCTGGAAGCAATACACATGCATCCCCAACCACAAAGAGCTTGGCATTGTTCTGGGTTTTACAAGCCTCTTTCTCCTTCCTGTCAAACTTGGGAAAAGTGAAATTTGCCTTACCTCCACGATGCTTTTTAAATCTTGCACGTAAGTCCTTTCAGTCTCCAGAATTTCCTGCACAACTCTATCCACATAGAGAAGCTTGGGACTGGTAGCCGAGTCTGCAGTTGTGTTGGGCGCCCTGTTTGTGTCCGTGCCCCATGGGGCCCTGGGCTGCCTCTCGCTGCCGTGGTCCATGTTCTGCGGCCCTGCAGGGCTGTCCCTCTGCAGCTCGCTGCTGGAAAATGGCCGGGCTGGAACCAGCTCCAGTTTTATGGCCCCTGCTTCCTTGTCCTGGTGAAACAAGCCCAGGTGGCTATTTGAAACCAAGGTCATTCTGCTCCCGAAGGAACCATGGCTGTCCCGGGAAGAGGCAGAAGATGAGGTGGAGCCAAAGCTGACAGGTCGGTCACTGTCGGAGAGCTCCATGGTTTTGGGTTCTGGGGATCCGGAACGTTGGGCTGTCGTTTTGGGATCAGGAACCTTGGTTACAGCTGATGGCACTTCAAGACACAACCGCTGCCCATCTACATGTGTTGCAGAAAATAAAAAGAACAGGATAAGCAAGGTAAGCAATGATTCTATCGAAGTGAAGATTGAAAGGTGGTCAGAACTTAACTTGGATGCATATAGTTAATCACAAAATGGTGGCAAAAATGGTAGTATAGAAGGAAAGGTAGACTGAGATGCAAAATGAGCTTCGAGGCACTGGTGGCAAAACTGTTAGAAATGCAGAGGCTCAGGCTTTGCCCTAGACCTTCTGACCTTGAACCTGCATCTTCCCACGATCCCAGTATGATGCACACATATTAAAATTGAAGAAGCCCGACATTTGAAGTCTCTAGTGTGACCACCTGGAACAACTCATATATGCAGATGAGTCCAGGTTTACTAAATTAAAGACTTAGCGGTCAGGGCATGAGGAATCTATAACAAGCACCACAAGTGGTTCTTACGCACTTAAAAAGGGCCCTATGTGATTCCCGTGGAATTCTGAGAAACACTGTTCTGATTTTAAATCTCCCTCAACAGTTCCATAGAATTTTAAGCAAGGCTCCTGGAAACACTGCAATGTTAACCACTCTACGTTTTCACTTGTACAAGGCATCAAAGGCAGTGTCACGTATGGCAATTCCCTAATGCTAGGCAAGGAAACAGACAAATATCAAGGCCCATATCCCATTTAAAACTCCTTCTCATTTCAGCATTTCTCTAAATCTCTTCTTGAGAACGGACGCATCATTAGCTGGCATACAGGGAATTACACTATAACATTCCACAAGTAAAGCTATAAAATGACAATAAATATGGAAACTAAATTAGAAAAAGTAGAAGAAAGGGGTTGTTAATGTTTCTAAGAGGGCATAAGGACATAGTATTCACCAAGGATAGTCAAAGTGACCTTCAGAAGGTCACTTAATATCCATAGCACTTAAAAATGAACCTGGGTCCAAAGAGACCATACATGAAAATTAAATTTTCACAAGCTATTTTGATGAAACACTCAAAGTTCCAATCTCTTCATTTGTAAGGCAGGATCAACATTTTCCCCCTCATAATAATGAAATTTCAGGTTTATAGAAACAATATGGGACTGGTGGTGTAGCTCAGTGGTAGAGTGCTTTCCTGGTATGCATGAGGTCTTGGGTTCCATCCCTAGCATCGCCAAAAAAAGAAAGGAACAATATGCCTTGTGATAAAGAATGTGATTAATGATGAAATTTACTTCACATCAGCCAGTTACCTTACTACCAAAATCCATTTTCATGTTTTTTTTTTTAGAAAAATGAAAGACCGAAACATGTTCAAAAGGTTATAATATGACAAACACAGTACCAAGAACGTAGATTAATGATCAGTTTTCAGTAGGAATGTGAATTTGTTTGACTATAATAAAGATCAAGCAGCTGGTACCAGAATTTTTGGAATATAAAGAATCCATCAAGTCTGTATTGTTCAGATTCTATTCATGGTAAACATTAAAATGATGAATATTGAATAAAAGAGCTCACTCTAGGTCATCAAGAAGGCACTGTAAGAAATGTGTAGGAAATGAGCAATTTCTTGGTATAACCACTACCACATGGTCTGAGTTTGATGCAAATGTTGAAAGCATTTGTAATATTCCTTGTTTGCTCTATGACAACTTTATGGCCTATGAAACATGGGTTGGTTAGCAGTTAAAACGCACTTGACCTGAAAAGTTAGATCCAATTTGAGTGTGGGAAAAATCCAAGCAGCAGCTATGTACTCAGGTCTGCTGGCAGTGGGGGACGCTTACCCACTTGTGGGACTGGGGTTAAGAAAGGCCCGGGCAGTTGGAGATAGGAACAGATGCAAGCAGGTTTCTTGCCCCAGCATCCACCATAACTGTGGCTTGAGGTTGATTTCACTGTAGGGAATGGGTACTGTCTTGGGAAGAATACGAGGATTCTTTAAGGTCTCAAGGGTCCAATGAGGCTATGTGTGGGACCGAACATAGGTTGGATATTGTCAGTATGAAAGGCCAAGATGTCTGGACAAGTCTAGATCAAGCAACATGCCCCATAGATCTGGATTCGCTGGTCTCCAAGGCAAACTCCGATTTCCTAACTAGACAAGACTCAATCTTCTCTCTGGGGTAGAAAACTGTCTTTAACAGTTTACGTAACTCTTGCCGCTATATTCACTACCAGGACTAGTGAAAATGAACACTATACAGAGGCTCATTTCTTTCTTACCATTTCTTTACTTACTTCCACTTCAAGTTAGACAGCCAAGATGGGGTCAGAGAGGTTAAAAAAGGAGTAAAAACTATTTTTAGAAGAGTTTCTGTTGGGCTGATAGGGATGGCAACCCCTTGAAAAAATACTTGGAAAAATGGGAAAAAGCCAGATGTGAGACTTAGGCCATAGGGGACCCCTGCATGGACAAATCTCAAATAGCAACATGAAAGGGACGGTGCTCCAGAAAGGCCTGATAGGTTCCAGTACCAGGCCCTGTACTTTAGCCCACAGGGACCAGCCTCTCCTTTGGGTGGCCAATTAGATACTTTATAAAATGGAATATTGCAGATAGTTGGTATCTGTGGTATTTAGCTAAGCTCACTGCCCCAAACAAAATACCTTCCAAAATTACCAATGAGAGAAGTGAGACCTTTAAAGTGCAGTCATATGATTCCATGTAATATGACACTACCTTTGCTAATGGGCAACATTTTCTATGTTGACTCGTTGCTTAGACGATAATTATAGTTTTCTCACAGAAGCTGTCTAGTCTTGTTCTCACCTTCCTCAAAATAATTGAAGATTTCCACCCTGTCTGGACTATTCTTTCTAATATAGCTTGCCAGTTACTAATATTTATCTCTAGAGTCGCGCTGCTCAGTGCAGTAGCCACTAGTCTCACGTGACTCCAGGGCATTGGCAATGCAGCCAGTCCACACTGAGACGCGCTGTAGGTGTAAAACGTGCACTGGATTTCAATGACTTAGTGTGAAACGAGAATTATACACTATCTCATTGATTGTCTTTTGGAATAGTGGATTAAGTAAAATACCTTATTAGAAGTATTTTCACTAGCTTCTTTTTTGTTGTTTTTGTGTTTGAGACAAGCTCTCGATATGTAGTTCAGGCTGGCCTTGAACTCACTATACACCCCAGGCTGGCTTTGAACTTGTGGCAATCCTCCTGCCTCAGCCTCTGAGTCCTGGGATTACAGGCATCTGCCACCATGCCCAGTTCTTCATTTTATTTTTTTTTAAGTGGCTACTAGAAAAGTAAATATATGTGTGGCTCGTATATATTTTCATTGGTTAATGCTGATATAGACATAGATAATTACTCCGTAAGGTTTAACTGTAATTATCAATCTTTGTTCAAATAATAGTGAACAGAGAGAAGCACACATCTTCATTTGTTCTTTTTTTACTCCATTCATTAATATAAAATACTGGTGTTTTGTTTTGTTTTGGAGACAGGGTCTCACTATGTATTCCAGGCTGACCTTGAACTCACTGTGTAGCCTAGGCTGGCCTCAAACTCCCAGCAATCCTCCTGCCTCAGCCTCCCAAACCACCACGCCCAGCAACACAAATAGTATGAACTAGAAAAAACAGAGTTGGGAGATAATTACAGTGTAGTAGATATTGGAGTAACTGATGTTTCATGATAAATTGGAAGACTATGGAACAATAAAGCTTTCTCTTCTGCCTTGAGTGAAAGATTAACATTTGTGTAATTTGCTTCTTTTCTTCTTACAATTTTCCTTTCTTCCTGAATCCCAAGCAAAGAGCTAATAATATATCAATTTCTGAGAACTAATGACCCATCTCAGGTATATCTTTTGACACTGAATACCCTAAAATAAGCTGGTGCATTGCTCATGGTCACTTGAGGGTCATGGGCATGGTCAGTGTGATCCTCGCTCATTCTGGGGAGGTGAGATGGAAGCATCTGCACAGGGTCTTGGAAACCTGATTCTTAGAATGACAAGGGCCAGCTGCTCTAACATTTCCCACTTGTGCCATTCTCAGTAACATGAAAAAATGGCTAGGCAGCTCCCATGGCGATGCAGATAGGCTCTTGCACATGTTACCTCATGACAAATCTCTCTCTCTCTCTCTCTCTCTCTCTCTCTCTCTCTCTCTGTCTTTTAGGGGAAAGAGCTTTAATTTCCTGGCTTTTCTGCTTGCCCTTCACACTTCCATTATTTTAACTGCTGTTCTTTGGAATGTCACTGGCAGAATCAAAAGCAATCCTTCTTGGGTTTAACTTGTTTCTCAGGCTGATTTAGGTTTCATGCATAATTTCTCTTGGCTTCCTGTACCAGATTACAGGTGGAAGGAGGGACTTGATGGGTTCCACAGCCTGTAAATCACTGTCATAGTTTCTAAGCAGAACCTCCCAAGGCAAGGCGGCAACTTTTCTCAATACAGGGCAGAGGAGGAATCAGGATTTCCAAATTCTGCTCATTGCTATTCTCTGTACTGAATACCTTGTCTGAGTTCCTTGGCACAGCAACTATGGAAATCAAGAGAATGTGCTGTGCTCATTACCGGTAAGTAACTACAATTAGGTCCTTCCTTCATATACTACCTGTGGATTACTCAAAGAGGAAAGCAACAGAATGACCACAGTATAAGCAAGAAGTTATTCTACAGCCAGCAAACTCCATTAATATGGTATAGAGCAAGTCTTTGTAAACGGCTAACATCACGACTTTTTTAAAATTTGAGTCAAAGTTAGACACACATTTATGTATTTGAAAGACAACACCAGACATCTGAGGAGTGCCCTTCTCTCCCACATGCCCCTGAGAAGGTGGATAACTCAGTATTTCAAAGCCACCAGAGAGCAACATGGATTTTCACCTCCTGGTTTTTAAAAATACCAACCTCATTCTTTTTTTAAGGCAGGACCAGGACTAGAATTCTATATGTTCTTTATAATGTTCAGCATGCAATTCAGGGAACATGATTTTTATGCTTCTTTGCAGCTACTTGGTGATGATGCAGTAAAAATCTTGTTACCATGATTTCTTAGTTTGGACCAAGGTACTGTGGTTACATAAGGTGTTAGCATGAGGGCAAGCTAGATGAGGGGCTTATGGGAACTCTATACTCTTTTTTTGTGTGTTTATTAGTACATGTTTGCTGTGCATAATGATTACATCCATTGTGGGGAGTTAGTCCATGTACATAACACATCTTAATTCTTTTTAATTCTCTTTGCTCTCCTTTCCCTCCAATTCTTTTTGACTTTTCTGTAAATTAAAAATTTTCCAAAATAAACAGTTCAAAAATATTTTAATGGTTGGAGGTGTGGCTCAGTGGTAGAATGCTTGCCTAGCATGTGTAAGGCCCTGAATATAATTGCTGGTACTACAAAAAAGAAAATAATTAAAGTTTTATTTGCTTTTTATTGAGATATGATTGATGTACAAAAGTTGTATATATTTAATGTATACAACTTGATGTGCTTGAAGATAAGTACACACCCACTGAAAACACCACGATCTGTGCCACAAACACATCTATCATCTCCAGAAGTTGCTGCAGGCTGTGTTTATTTTCTTATAAGAATAGTCGACATGAGATCTACCACAGGAAGCTTTTATGTATATAACACATGAATGTTGACTCTAGGTACTGTGCTGGAGGGATCTGTTGGACTCATTCATCTTGCACAACTGAAAACTCTGTCATCTTTGACTAATATCCTCCTGCTTCTCTCTGTCCCCAGCCCCCAAAAACTACCATTCTTTTATGAGTTCAACTATTTTAGATTTCTCACATAAGTGGTACTATGTAGTATTTGTCCTTTTGTGGCTGGCTTATTTCACTTGGCACAGTGCCCTCACTCAGGCTGTCACAAATGGCAGGGTTTCCTTTTCTTTGGCTGGATAATATTCCATTCTCACATTTTCTTCTATCTACAGACAAAAGAATGAAAATAGACCTTTACCTTACACCATGCACAGATATCAATTCAAATAAGTAGAAGGGTTCAGTGTAAGACCTGAAACCATAAAAATTCTAGAGGAAAACAGAGGGGAAGCTTTTTGATACTGGTCTTAGCAATGATTTCTTGGATCTGACACCAAAAGCACAGGTAGCCCCAAAAGCAAAGGGACAAGTGAAACTACATCACACTAAAAAACTTCTGTACAGCACAGGAAATAATCCACAAAATGAAAAAGCAACCTATGGAATAGAAGAAAATATTTGCCAACCACGTATCTGATAAAGGCTTAATATCCAAAATATATAAGGAACTCTTATAAATCAATAGCAAAAAATCAAGTAACTTAATTTAAAAATAGGTATAAGACCTAAATAGATATTTAGAAGACAAATGACCATCAAGTACATGAAAACAAGCTTAATACTGCTAAAAATGAAAAGTCTCATTACCAATAAAGAGTCAGTAAAGCAAATATCTGTAAAGGAAGTTCAAGAATGAAAAAAGATATTTTGCAAAAATGCTTTTCTTTAAAAGGGGTTGAAAGAGAACAAAGATTCCTTCAAGCTGTTAAATTGCACACTAGGGCCAGTGAGATAGCTCAGCGGCATAAGCGCCAGCCTGGCAAGCGCAAGGTCCTGAGTTCGACCCCTGGTACACACACACACACACACACACACACACACACACACACAAATAAATAAATAAATAAAATGCACAGTAATACTTATATAATTTCCTGATTGCTTCCTATGCTAGTTACTATGGTCTGAATGTTTGTATCCCCCCTCAAATACCCATGTTGAAACCAAATCACCAAGTTGATGCTAACAGGAAGCGGGGTCCCTTGGGAGGTGATCAGGTCACAGGGGCCTTACTCTCCTGAATGGGATTGGTGCCCATCTCAAGGAGGCCAAAGGGAACTTGTTGCGCTCTTCTGTCATGTGAGGACTCCCAGGAGGTGCCACCCAGGAGGAACAGGAACTCATCAGCCACTGAATCTGCTGGAGTCTTGATCTTGGACTTGCTCACCTCTGGGAATGGCAGCAGTACATTCCTGTTGTTTATAAGGATCCAGTCTAAGGTATTTTGTTATAGTGTCCTATAATGGACTAAGACACTAGTCAATGGAAGCTAATAGGTACAATGGCTAGCTCAACTGAGTAGGGATTAAGGAGATGGTTAACACAGCTACTATATTAGATATGTTGTCTTAGCTAAGTGGTGACTCCAGTCAGTCTAGTTAAAAGGGGACCAAAGAGAATCGCTTTACATAATTTTATGCAAATGAGCTGTTTTTACCTTTTTTTTTTTTTAATTTTTGTTTTTACCTTTGATAGCGGCTATTTCTATGGTGACTTAGTGTGGGAGGTAAAAGACATTATGGGGCCACTCTACCTATCCATTGTACTACTACACTTACAGAGAAGACTGAGATGTCCACCAGTATCCACTCTGTGCTTTTCCTTGGTGAATAGTTTCAGCTGAGCACATTCCTCAGCCTCCTTTGCCATAGGTAGGGCCATGTGGTCAAGTTGTTATCAGTGGAAATGATGTATGCCCCTTGAGGATCTACTTCTCCACATTAGGTATCTCTCCTTTACATTCTTTTCCTTTCTCTCTGGAACTCAGATATGGCAGGACCTTGTCTCCTACCTCACCATGAGAATGATAGCAACACCCTACAGCATGGCAGAGCAGGAGGAAGCGTGTGGTGCAACATTGCTATGCAGAGACACTCAAAGGACCTCAGCTTTTCTGAACTCTGCTGCTGGAGTATTTCCAGCCCAGGCACCAGACGTGTGAATGAAAAGCCTTTAGATGACCCTAGCCCTACCATGACTGTCTGCACCCATATGACAGAAACCAACTAGCAGAACCCTGCCTGAATTCCTGACTCACAGATTATAAATGACGGTTGCTGTTTTAAGTCACTGAGATTTGGGGTGACTCATCATGCAGCAAAAGATAACCCAAACAGTCTGTATTAACAGATTAGCCTTCCATAATATAAATGCTCTAACTCTATATTAAAATTACCCTTATGCCTCCCAAACAGTCTGTATTAACAGATTAGCCTTCCATAATATAAATGCTCTAACTCTATATTAAAATTACCCTTATGCCTCCCAAACAATCTTGAAGTTCTTTCATGTGTTTCACTACTTTTAAAAAATTTTATAGAAAGAAAAAAGAAACAGGTTAGGTACACAGTGCTCAAAGTTGAAATGTGAATCAGACTATGGGTTCTGATTTCTAGACCATTATTCCTTGTACATGGATTCGGAGTCATAAAATAACGGGACAGAAAAGGAACTTAGAGATCAGGAAATAAAGAACTCAACATAAGATGCTGGTCTAAAGCATTTGGTACCACGTATCCAAAGGGGCTACACTGTGTGTGGAGGTGTATGAGTATGTCCCCAGTGCTTCGTATAGTGATAACTCAAAGGACAGGACACACATTAAATTATGATGCAATGCTCCCTTCTGGTCAAAGGGTTTGCATGTCTGCCCTGGCTCTGCATCGTCAAGAGTGGTCTTGAGCTTTGGTTTCCTTGTCAATGAGTGAGGCAGCTGGATTAGATCACTTCACCAGGTCCCATCCAACCTTCCAACTATGACTCTGAATCCCAAGCAAGATCACTGACTGCCACAACCGCACCTCCTATTCCTAGCTGGAATCATGGCCCATGCAGTAACTGCACACTAGCAATTTCTTCTACATCCTATTAATGCCAGGCCTTGGATGACGAAACATATCATTGACTTTGCCAAAGGCTAAAAAAAGCCCTCTATTTTTAATTTACATTAAAAAATAATCTGTGTTGCAGCTTCACTTTGAACAGTACCTTCCTGCTAGCATGAAAATGGTTTCAAGGCAGTAACTAAACAATGAGAGTTACATATACAAACTCCATCTGTATCAAACACACTCCCTTCCAAAAACATCTCCGTGCAGTTGGGAGTGAGGCATTAAGCAAAATAACCTTTTCTTAAAGAAAAGGAGGAGGAAGAAGAGAAGAATTCCAAGTGACTAACAATAGCACTCTGAGTAAATAAATCTTTCTGCAAAGTACATTATACATTTTCTTCAAGTAAAAGGAGGAGGAAGAGAAATTGAAGTATGTAACAATAGAGATCAGAATAAATAAATCCTTCTAGAAGGCACAATGTAAAACTATTAAACGCTATGTTCTCATAAATCCTTAAAGGCACAAGAAAAGCTCTAAATGTATAGTTAAATAAAGTGTGTGGTTTAATAAACACATGAATAGCGTGATCCCAGTTTTGAATTTCAGATACTGCCACTTCATTATCCACATTAGAGAAGAGTTGAGAGGATATACAATAAAACATTAACATTCACTTTACCAAGTAGAATGACTATTTTTTCCTGTGCTACTGTTAAATATCTCTTTTCTTCAATAAATGTGTTACTTTTATAATCTGCAAGTTGTTTCAGGAAATTAAATTCACCTCCAGTTATATCGGATATTTAAATAGTTTAAATGAAAATAACTGATTTTTATATTCAGTATGTGATAAAGTATAGTAATATCAGACATATACATCTTCTTTCAAAAAGTATCACTAAATTCAAATATTAATAAAATGAAATAAAATCAGATTGTAATAAACAGCTTCCAATATAATCCATGCCTCCTTTCCCCCAGTGATTATTTCTAACAAAAGTATTTCCTACCAATGAGCACTCAAAACAGAAACTCCATTTACTCAGTCAACTTCGGTTGCCACTCAGACTGAATTTTATCACTGTAGTTGTTAAGCATAAAATTTACAAACATTTATTTTGTTCCTCCAGCTTAGCTTACATGAATCTCAAAAAGAAAGCATATTGAACTGTTAAGCATTCTATGGCTGACAACCTAGGATTTTAGATTTCTCTCCAGAGTTGTGGTATCAGTTCTCTAGTTCTTTCAATCTAACTTTCAGATCCAAACCAAACCAAAGCAAACCAAAGCAAACCAAAGCAAACCAAACCAAGACAAAAATCATTTAAGGAGACTGAAGTTCAGATGTAGGGTAAAAGAAATCATCTTGCAGACTAATTCCAAAGAGGTATTTGGTGCATGGCATCTGCAGCAGAACACGGGTGCTGCAGCCAGTCGGGTCTGTCCCTGCACCGTGCTGTGAAGAGACCCCCGTGACAGCCTCTCACTGCGGTGCACCGGCTCTGGCTGCTCCCCAGGGACGGAGCCAGTTGGTCCCGGCAGCATCCGCTCCTTGGGAACATTCCCATTGGCACCTACCTGTGCTCCACCTGGGCAACAGCACATCGTCTGCCTTCAGCTGATGCAGTGACCTCACTGGGTGCTCAGTCAGGTAAAACAAGACGCGTTTAGCAGTCTGTGCAGTGCCTTCCGTGGAAATATTGCATGAGTCAGCTTTTATCTCTCAACCCCAACACACAAAGGCTTTACAAAAACCTGATTTGCAACTTTCTCCCTGCCTTTTCCCCCTAGTGTGCAGACCACAGACTTCAGCATCACAGAGAGCCTTAAATGAAACATGACATCATTCAATTGAGAAACAAGACAATAGACACCGCTGTGGGTAACTTGCAAACGCACACTTCACTGAGCAACACCCTCCGACTTCCATTCTTTTGTGAACATCAAATACAGCCCACACTCGCCTAAAGCTGCTTGGGGTTCTTGTTAAACTCCACATTAAACTAAGCCAGATCTTGGGAGCTCGGATATTTGCAAGTTCTCTTCCTGAAGTGTGAGCTTGTTTCAGTGTAAATGGACACATCCTTAACCCATAAGTTTCAAAGGGAGGTTTGAGGTGGGGGTGAGACTGTGAATCACACCCAGTGGAGGGCAGTTTGGAAAATTAGTTTATGTTAATAAGAAATAGAGTATTTAAGTAAGAAAAGTTCCACAAGAATACATTTAAATTTGACTTTTCAAAAAACAGTTTTGAAGGCAATATCTAAAATCAAAACTTACAGGTATTACTTCAAAAAGCAGTTACGTTCTGTTTTTTTTTTAATATTTTGAGAGAGGGTCTGGAGAAGTTCCCTAGGCTAGGCTTGAACTTGTGGTCCTTTTGCCTGAGTCTCCCAGAGTGCTGGGATCATGGGTGTGTGACACCATGCCCAGATACCCTCAGGCATCTATAGTTTATAAATACTAAGTAGTAAAGACAGAATGATGTAATTCCCACACTTCAGTAAGCCAAAATCCAAATTATTTGGGCTTTTGATTTCCCTAAGGCCAACTGTCCTTTTTAAAATCCTGTATCTATTTCTATATAAAGATTCAAAAGGTTTATATTTGAAAAAGATACTAAGTTCCTTAGATGAAGGTCTCCAGAAGTACAAATATGCTTTTGGAAATGGATATCATTGCGCCATGGAGGTGAAATTCAAAGTATGGATTTTGTCCATGTAGAGACACCTAAAACTCAACTATTTCAAAGGATTAAAATCCTTTAAGTAGAAGTTCCATTTAAAGTGTTCACTGGTGGTTATGGAAAACAACATTAGCAGATCATCTTTAATATAACTATTTTTATCATGCCTATTAAGTGATTTTAAACTAACAACATAATAGGATAATTTCCTTGAAGTCCCATTTCCTTTCAAATAAGGCTGAACATACAGAGCGCTACTTTAATCAGGCTTTCAGATGAAAGTACATCAGTCTGTTCACAGGACCAGTCGCAATAATTTCCCCCAACAGGATCCACCAGGATCCACCAGAAATTGGCAATGCAGGATCCTGGAAGGCAGCTGAGAGGAAGGGTCCTCCCTAGGCTGTGCGGACTGTCTCAGCTTCCATTCTCACCCCAGTGACCCTCCAGCCTTCAAGTGGGTGTCTGTGTGCCCTATATCCGTGCCCGGGCAGCACCCTCCTTTCTGCTTCGCTGAGTCAGCTCCAAGCTTGCATGCTCCCATCCCATCTCCAAACTGCTCTTGCTCCTCTCTGTCCATTTGTTAAATAGCTGCTTATTACACTTAGGGTAAGTGTGGCATGGTCTCCTATTTAATTATTTTCTAATTATATCTTTCTGCTCTGGATCGCTGTGGGGACCGGGAACCTTCCTATACTGGAATATACCAAGATCTAAACTCCTAGATGGCGCTGAAATACAGTCTCCTGGCTTCCTGGCTCATTTATTTTCTGTGCACAGAATCAGATATCAAGTTGGCTACTATTATTATTCAATAAAATGTTACTGTCCTTGGATTTTTTTTGCCAATAAACATGATTTTAAAAAAGCCATTTCTAATAGATGCTGGAAAGAAAAGCAGTAAAGCTGCTTTGTGATAGGCTGGTGGGCAGTTTGCTAAGCTCACTGATAGGACAAGTGACAATACTGAAAGGCAGCTTTGAAGTGACACACGGGCCATATGAGGTCCCAGAAGGCAGTCATGTCTTAGTTGGCCTCTGATTCTTGCTTTGGCAAGATCATCAGCACGTGTGAGTAAAGACCTCTCGGATCACTTGCACTTAACTGAAACCAGCTATACTGCATCCACAAATAACCAGGAGTTAAGGTATTCTGAGTCTAGGTTTCTAAATTATAAGTTTTTTCAGAGCAGGGGCACACACTTTTTGCCTTTATATTTACTCAAGTACTATGGATTTGCAAAATAAATTAACAAATTTGCAGGGATAACACACACACACACACACACACACACACACACACACACACACAACACATACACACACAGGCCAAGAGGAAAAGAAGAGGGAAGAGAGAAACACATTTCTTGAGCAACCTTGAACCTTCACCCCTCAGTGCCCAATTTTCTTAGGGCCCCCACGTGGTCCATGTGACCTCTCTGATGGCTTCATGGCCTCGGCCCTCCATCTCATATTCCACACCTCAGTCCCCTTGGACCTGTAGGTAGTTCGTGGAGGTGCCCTACTGTCTTGCTACCAGACCTCACACACGCAGCACAAAGAATCCTTTGGCACACAAAAGGCACAAGCACTGGTATTGTTGCCACTTCTTGCAGAGTAATTCATTTGCTGATGTTAACACTGGGTAAAGAGAATGGTTTTGGCTGGCAAAATTTCTTTCTAAATGATAGTGAGACTGGCCACAGGTAAATGCACACGTGTGTCTCTTTAGGGGATAAGACACTGTACTCTTACTGGAAAGCAACTCTTTTTAATCCCTCTCCAGTACTGATTATACAATCAGGAAGTAGGGGTGCTTTTCCAAGTGTCCCCACCTGGAAAGGGAGGCAAGGCGTAGGAGAGCAGCACGCATCTGGACAGCAGGTAGAGCAAAAACACAAGACATCAAGCAAGGAAAATGCAGGCCAGTGTGGGTCCTAACTGGAAGACAGCAGAAAACCCCTGCTGTTAAAAAATAAAAATTCTCCCTAGAATTTTGTCTTAGGGCCTGGACTCTTACTATATGTTGAGTATCCCTTATCCAAAATGTTTTCAGATTTTGGATTTTTTATTTTAAATTTTGGAACACTGGCATATACATAAGATAACTTATGTTTCACATTTACCTATGTACATAGCCTGAAGTTAACTTTACACAATATTTGTAATAGTTTTGTACATGAAAGAAATTTTCATGGCCTGGAATTTCCACTTGTGGCATCCTGTCAGCACTCAAACTGTTTCAGATTTTGGTGCATTTCAGATTAGGGATAGTCAATCTGCATCAGAAACCAACTACTTTTTGGTTTAAGGTAAAAGTCATCAGTTAAAACTCTAAAATCCCCTAGAAAAGGTTATGGAATCATTGCCAACCTACCACGAATTAGCCTGCCCATCCTTCCAAGGAACTATCCAGGCGTTAGGAATGAGACCACGGTGGGTTTGCCTAGTAGGGCTGGGAGGAAGGACAGGAGGAAGCGTAGGCAGCACACAGTTGTGAGGACTTAGCAAGGCCTAGCCCAGTGGAGACAGTTTGCTGATTTTGCAGCCAGGCAACAGCTGCAAAAGCTTATCAATGAAGAGGAAAGATCGGCTTGGAGAGAGGAGGAAGGGCAAAGGCATGCATACATTTTGGGGCACAAGAAAAGATTTGCTTCATATAATCAATATTGGATAAGGCAGATCTACAAAATTACAGCTGCAGGTGCAAAAGTGCTAGAAATCACAAGGGGATATTTCAAAACATATATAATGTTTTACACATGGAACATAACCTTTTTTCTTTTTTTTGGCATTACTGGGGATTGCACTGAGCTATATCTCCAGTTCTTTTTTATTTTGAGACAGTGTCTCATTAAGTTGCCCAGGCTGGGCTCGAACTTGTGATTTTACTGCCTCAGCCTCCCGGTGTGCTTGGGTTACAAGAGTGTGCCATTTGTCTGACTGAAACATAACGATTTAAAGGCTGGGGAGGTGTGTGTTTGAGAACTCTATCTGTCTTGTGAATTAAGATATTGCCATTGTGACAAATGATAGGACCAAAACAAATGATAGATTTGACTGTTTTCTGATGCACAGAATATTAACAAAATATTTAAAAAATATTTTTAGTCTATCAGAACTTTTTCTTCAGGAAAAAATGTCATGATATTATGTTTTCTAACAGTATACCATGGAATAAATGTGACAAACATTGAAGTCAACTGCATGCTCAAAAGTGCCACAACATTCCCATTAAAGACCCTCTGAAGGACACACTGACCTTCTTCCTGGACGTGGGTGGTAATGTACTGAGGCCCTTCCGCACTGCAGTTATTTATTAAAAATCCATACCCACTCTGCCTCTCTAAACCCAGAAAACATCACCAGCTACAAATTCTGCCTTCCTATTGTTACATGCACCCATCTATACACTTGGTCAAACAAATAAGAAGGTCTAACCTGGTGTTTTTCTTTCTAAAGAGCTATTTTTCAAGGTGAAATAGTTTTAATGGCAAGTTTGTTTTCACAAATTGAAAATGTATATACTCACAGCAAAAGACAGAGGTCTAAGGCAGACATAAGCACCAAGTATAGCAGAGACTAAATGAAAGTATTTTTGTATTGTTCCTGGAGCACTGAATCTAACAACAGAAAGCAAACTACAAATACTAGTTACCAGTACTCAAATCCTCCAACCGAAAACCTAGTTCCTCATCCCCTACTGCAGTAAATGTCAATGTTGAGGCACGGTCATAAGACTTTTAACAAGCACACAAAGCCTATGGCTTTTCAGCACACTGCTTTTCACAGCCCACCCTTCCCTTGCAGACAATTTCGATTTAACTTCTGCCTCCTGTACCTACCCGTCAGCTGAGGGGTAGGCAGAGACGGCCTTGAAAGGCGTGCGTTCTGGGGCTCTAACATCTTGCTCTGTTTTAGGGCTCCTTCATGGGCTCATTTCTCTGCTTCTGGAACAATCATTAGCTTTATTTTTTACTCTGCTCTTTTATTAGGATATTTGGTCTTTATTTTCCAGAGACAATGAAATCAAGTCTTGGTTAATTCTGAACTGCACAATTTTTAGATAGTAAGCAAGCAAATATGTTACAATAAGCCTCTGGCTTTCCATAATCTATGGGTCCCATCTTTAAGGACACCACTGGAGGACTCGCTGTGCTAAGCACAATGAACGAATTATCCCTGGAAGAATGCAGTCTGCTTCCAGACACATATTTCTCCAGCAGATAAACACACATCTAATCCATTCATAACTAAAGGCATTCAACACAATCTATACTTTAGAGAACACTCTAAAAAAATGTAGTACTTGAACTTGCAGAAGGGGCTGGAGTGCTTTGTTGAAATCCTGCAGTAGTATTTTCCAAAATACAAATTAAAACAAGAATCTCTTACAGTTCCAGAGTAATAACCATTGTCACATCCTGGCAAGAGAGACAACCCCCATTTGCTCGCCTTTCCTCCTCTTTTGTGACACAGCTCCTTGCGAGCAATGGGGTGAAGGGGAGGACTCCAGCCTGCAGCTGCCCCCATCCTCTGCTGACCCAGTGGTTGTGGCTTCAGAGGTGATTCTCACAAGCAACAGAGGTGGGAGACACAAACAAGGCACTTGGTGCAAATTTAAATCAGCTTCTGAACCGGTTTAGAACCTCCCCGGAGCAATTACCATGTTTCATGGTCATTGCAATCTTTCTTCTTCCTCATTCCCAAAGCTACTGTCAGTGTCACAGTGGTTGACAGCTTAACTTAATTTTTAGAACCAAAGTGGGGGGCAGAGGGTTGGAGCTTATATTCATTTGGCCTCCCATACCGTACCATGTGGCAGGGACAATCCTATTCAGGTGGGAATTTGAATGACACCAAATGCAGATTCCGCTCCAGGAAAGCAGAACTTACTCCTAAGTGATTTGAGGTGACTTAATTCTTTCAAGAATTAAAGATTTTGAGCACTTTTAATAAAAAAGGGAACTAAAATGGTACTGAATTCAACTACTGTAGTTTCAGCAGGTACAACAGACGATAAAACCCTGGGGAAATCTGAGTTTTTGCGCTACACGAAAACATTAAACAAGGATCGCTTTGTCATTTATAGTGTAGTAAAGCACACTGCAGAAGAAGATTATTACTTCAACCTCAGATGCACTACGCAAAAAAAACCCTTCTTTTCAGTTCAGAAATCAGTGCTTACTCCAGTTATATGCAAAATTATTTACTTCGTGAAGTCATATTATGATAAACAGTATGCATAATGTTTTAAACATCAAACCAATGAAAATAATCTGAGAAAAAGACATATTCAAAAATTAAGCAGAATTAATAAACATAAAAACGTAAATAACTTGTGAATAACTATGATTGTCTGGTTAACACAATCAGTTTCAACACAGCCAAGAAAAAAAGTGGTTACAGGAACACCTAGTACTGTACAAGATAAATCAGTGACACTCACGCACATTTGTGATCATGTATTAACACAGTGAAGCCAACTAAAGTCTTCCTGCTGTAATACTCTCATGTGAGGGAATAAGAAACAGAAATATCTCACTGTGCAATGCTACATAAGACAATTTTATCTGTCATTTTGATGACATTCTGTCTTTCATAATGAAACACATTTAAAAAGTTTAATCTGTGGACTGAAGGTAACAAGGGCTGCCAACCCCAGTGCATGTTTACAAATGCCCACCCGTTGCCCTGGGTACCGATCTTGGCTTTTTGAACTGCAGCAAACACAGCAACAGCCTGAGGACCCTTGTCCCTTTACCTCTTCTCTTGACTTTTAACTAACAGAGTCACCCATTCACCCTTGCTAACCGGGGCCCACTGAGCCCTGGATTTCATGCTGAGCAGTTAATGGAGACGGGCTTTGCCTTCTTTGGGTGCCTGCCATGCAAGAGTGGATAAGCCTCAAGTAATGAATGACAAGTGTGACGAGTGTTACTCAGCAATGTGGGATGCCACAGACATAAACTACCAAGAATCGTGTACATGAATAATTGGCTTGATTTTTCTAACCTGTCTTCTCGAACTGCCCTCCAGGTGGACAGACACGTTCCATTGAGAAGTAAGATCAAGCTCAACTTAGGTGCCTGCCCTTACAGTTCCCATTCCAATCTCAAAGAGTAAGCCCAGCTGGACTCATCTTTCATCTAATGTTTAATTACTCGGTATCCATGCTGACAGTCAAACTTGCTGAAAGTTTTTGTGAGTCTAAGCGCTTGCTTAATTCCCAGTTCCCACAGAGGTACATGAAGTAACTTGTTTATGTTAACAGAACAAAGGGAAGGAAAAGGAGCTCTCTGTTCCCCTGCAGGTTTATTTTAATTAGGTCACGAAACAAGTGTAACCAGATTTATTTTGGTTTATTCTAAATAAAAATGATCAAATCCTTTAAAAGTGTATAGGAAAAGAGAAAAACAAGGAAAAAAAGCCAAACTATGAATACCAGTTGGAGAGGTGGGATTATAGGCGAGTTCTTTCGCTACCCACTTTGATGATGTCTCTACACTTTCTTTATTGGGTATATATTATTTGTGTAATTAGAATATAAGGGCAAAGGAAACTTCCGTGATGGGTATTCCCTGCATACCGTCCCCACCCCCACCTCCCTGGGTCCTGTTTTGTGCCCAGGTGTGCACACCCTGCTCACTGGCTGGCTGGTGTCCAGGTAGATTTGACTAATGGGAGGCACCAATGTCATGAGGCAAGAAGACAGGGAAGTGGGCATTTCCTCCACTCCCTTGCTGATTAGGGGTCTAGCGGTCAGGAATGGCTGCATCCCACACAGCTCCTCTGTGACTCCAGCCCTCCCAGGCTCCTCCTCCTTTACCCTGTGTTGTCTCCTGGTCCCTCCAGCACCGCTGGGGGTTGTCCCAGCGACCAGAGGCTAAGGCTGCCTGCGGTTGCTGTCTCTCCTGTGGCTCATCCCCGCGGGCACAACCCGCCCCTTTAATGTAAGAGTCTTTGGGTAAAAATCCTAAGTGTGAACCAGCTGAGCTAATTCAGTGCCTTGCCTGTCTGAGGCGGACGCGACTTCATGCTAACTCCAGAATCTTTGGTCTTCAAAGCAGACAGCAGTTTGACCTCACCCACTTCTTCAGAATGGTGACCCTTGCTTTTTATTTTGTGACATAATGCCAAATTTTAGCCCCTTTGTGATTTATGGTTGGTCTGAGTCAGATCAGTTGTAGACTATTCCAAGCCAGAAATATATTTCACATTTGCTTTGACTGATACAGTAATTTACTCTATATTACTGAGCCACTTCCACGTATGGGGTCTCAGGCACCAAAATTATAGTGATGAATAAAACAGTAAAAATCCCTGCCTTTGTGGAGCTTATTTTCCAGCAGAGAAAGAGATGAACTAAAGTCCTATGATCACAGCTTATTAATACTGGAAAGAGACTGAGGGGTGCTCTACTCTAACTCCTCACTGGCTCTCTGACATAGTCTTCATCGCCTTTTGACACCTCAGGAAGTGTGCAATGTCCCTGCTTGGATCCTGCTGACTACTGAGCAATGCATCTCTGGTCAGATAGCCCAGACCACTCAGAGGGGAGGCAGTTCTTGTCTTTAAAGCACCTTCTCACATTGAGCCAAAGTTCTTTAAGAACCACGCTAGGAACACACAAGGGAAATCACACCTCTGATATGGGGCGGTCCTTAATTATGTGAGATGGACTAGCAGGCTTTCCACAGGTATTTGCCTCTTCATTCAAATGTTTATTAAGGAATGGCCCAGAGGCAGGGTTCATGGGGATGGTTACATCTTGTAGGTGTGGAGATTGTGGGACAGTACTTAAAAATGGCACTACCCCTTGGTCACCTTCTCTCCGTGTCTCAAGATTTTGCTTTCCTACTGTTTCCACCAAGTGTTTTCAGAATCTTCACACTCCGCATGCCAACTCACTACTGCAAAAACATCTTCTGGGGAATAAATGTGCTCCTTGCTCCTCCAAGTCATACCCTTAGAAACAGCAGCAAAGCTCTGTCCTCTCAGGGCCATCTGAAGGCTAGGAAGTAACTGGAAGGAGGCAGGTGGAGAGAAAAGACCATGCAGGCTGTTTCTGTAGGCACAGACTGCTGGTACACCTGGCATTAGGCCACAGTGACCACCCACCCTTGATATTTTTCTTGTTTGCAAATATACAGTTGCATACCACAATTAACAATTTTGTTTACTCTAACAGTGCCCCACCTAGAAAGTACCTTCTACCTTCCTTCTCCATTCTGGTATGATCCTATTCTGTAATCTGTTTATATGAGTCTTCTGTCTTCTAAGCTTTTTTTCTTCCTCCAGACATGGAGCAGAGCCACTCAGGCAATAATCATGACATCGTTTTTGCATAACCACTTGGACAAGGGTCCTTATAAAATGTGGTTATAGTAAATCATAGTGTAATCTTCCCTGCCCAGCTTTTTCACCTAGGTATAATCAGATTAAAATGAACATCAAAAGATGTCACAAAAGGACAGATTGGAGAAAGGGGGAAGCCCGCCACTCCACTCACTCTTGATGCTTCTAGGAGCCTTATTAACTGACCACATGCATCTGAGCTTTGTCTATTTGCTAGGTCACCTGTCTTATTAACTATGGGACCTGCAGCCCAGAGCAGCTCTCCAGACATAAAACTTCTACTTAGGAGTCTGCACAGATGAAAGCACAACAAAATGACAAACCTAACAAATTAAGCTGCTCTAAGAGGACTGAGGAATTACGGTCCGCAATGACTACTGGTTATCCTCGTAGTGATTTAGTAATAAAAAACCACCCCGAAACTGATCTTATTTTATGTAGTCAAAGCCAACATTTGCCGCTTGTGAAATGATGCGTGGAAAGGATACAAGACCCAGAGTTGAGATACGTGGAATCTCAGATCTGCTGCACGTGTTTATCATCTTGGCCAGGTCGCTGACCTCTTTGGATGCCACATTCCCTCTGGATTAGTGAATCATGAGCTCTAGAGTCTCTGTCTGACATTTAAGAACACTTTCCAAATATATGAATCAAAAATTCCGTGATTTGGGGTGATGTGTCAACACCGTGACCTACTTCTTAACTTCATGGACAGTTTCCCTTAAGAAAACAACTTTAGGATCTTAAATGTGGGCCCACTATCATAGAAAACATGAGCTGACGTATGAGGCAGAAGCGTGTGGCTTTTTCACAGGTATGCCAGCTTTTTCGTGCTGTGACAAAATGTCTGACATAAACAACTTAAAAGGAGCAAAGATTTATTCTGACTCGTGGTTTCAGAGATTTTAGTCCATAGTCAGCTGGCTCCATTGCTTTTAGGTCTGTGGTGAGGCAGAAAGATCATGGCGGAAGGGTGTGGTGCAGGAAAGCTGCTCACCTCACAGCAGACAGGAAATGGAGAGGGTGGGAAAGAGCCAGAGAGGGGAAGGGACTGGAGATAAAATACACCCTTCAAAGGCACAGACCCAGTGACCCACTTCCTGCAACAGGGCCCCACCTCCTAATAACCCCTTCAGCCATGAACTCATCAACAGATTAATTAATAAAGTTATGGCTCTCAGAATCCAATCGCCTCTCTAGGCCCACCTCTAAACACATGTGGTTTTTGGGAGATCAAAACCATAACAATACAAAAACTGATTTAAATTACTGATAATTCCTTGTGTGTCAGAATTTGTGAAAGACACCTTAATTCAGCAATTATCAGGAGAGAAACTCCCTACAAAAATTCTCAGCATCATCTAAAAGCAGCCCCATGTCTACCATTCAGGTCATGCTTTTTATTTACTCACTGACATCATCTCCACTCTCTGTAAAATTGCATTCTGAAAGCCAGGTTATAAAGTGGATTATGAAATAGCTCCTTTTGCCACACGGGTGTTGTCATAATTTGTGGCTGCATCCCAACCAGGTATCTGCCCTAATATACCCTTGGAATAGCAGTAACACAGATGCTGAGTGAACTATACAACTGCAAAAACATCCTTCTATAACTAATGGAAAGTACAGTTGGTTTTAAATCATTCAAGGAGCTTTTAACCCATAAGTTTATGTGCAACTATGATGGGTGAACCTCTGTGGAGATCGAGTGAGTGAGCCTGGAAGATTCTTTGTAGTTGTCCCCAACCAGGTCTACTTGCCATGATGGATTTACAAGGGGCTTATCTAAGATGCCTCCTGGAAAAAGAATTCTGACCATATCTAAAACTGACATTCAGATATTTTCTCAGGTGTGTATCACAGATTCTATTTGAGGGGCTGAGGGTGGGCTTCTGGTAGTAATAAAAGACTTAGTGGCCTGGGAGAGACAAGTGGAAGGAAGAGTGGGTAGAATAGGGGATAGAGTGAGAAAGGCCATGAGGCTTAGGGGACATGCTGGTTACTGATACTGTATGTGGTCTCACTGCCAACCAGCCTGGAACCCTGTGTGTGCCTCAGGAAGAAAGAAGAGACTGGGTGGCAAGAAACAAAAAGAGGAGAAAATATTACAACAGAAATATCCCAGGCAACTAGCTGTGGGGTCTTTTTAATCCCAATGGAAAAAAACATAGGGAAGAGAGACCCTTTTCCCAAGAAGAGAAGAGTGAGTTTCAGCAGCCCAGGATAGGGGACTGGAGTCCACCAAGAGCATTCCTTCCTCTACGGAGCTTGGAAACTCTGAACTGCTCAGGACAGGGCCGCAGGGTGCTCCCCAGGAAGAGAGGCAAGGGTGAGGTCCTGCCCTTGTGCTGGTGGGAAGGACAACCGAGCTTGCGAAGTTTGATTATTTAAAGTGACTTCACTCAGAGGGCTGGTGAGGTCTGGCCTGCGCCAGAGCTGGCCCCAGAAGCTGTGAATTGAGGTCAGCAGATAAAGTGTGACCTGCAGATCTGTCACTGCTGGGTTTAAATTTCTTTAAATCAAGGTCTCAAGTTTTAAAAAAAATCAGACTATCTCACATAAAAATGAGAATTTTTAAGTGAGGAAAGAGTTTTCCCCAAACAGCAACAACAACTCCAAAGTATGAAACTCTGTTACCACCAGTCTAACATTCCTGCTCAGCAGCACTGGATGGGGCCAGGCTAAGCCTGCTTGCTTCACCCCAGCTGTGTGATTTCCAGTTTGCCACAGTCCTCACCACCCCCTTTGGTATTCTACCCTCCTGCTCCTCTCCTTTACATGATCTGCCTGGCTCTGGCGTATCTGATGCTGGATTACACACACGTGCATATCTGGGTACTGGCCTGTATATTACGTTAGTAGACCTAGAAATTACCCAATTATATAACATGGTAACACCAGTTTATTGCTTTTCAATTTGTGAGCCATATGAAAATGAAATGTAAAAAACAAAACATCGCTTGTTGTTCTAGACAAGATTCATGGGAAAAAGCCATAAACCTATCTTCCTTTGACAGAAAGATTTGGCGAGGGAGGTGAACGAAAGGAAGAAGGTTTGCAGGGGAAGGGAGGGAGAATATAAATAGGTCAAGGAATGTTAGCGCTTGTTTTCATCTTTCCATTATTTATATGAACCAGTCTTATCCTTCTAGTTGTTTTACACACCTACATGTCAATAAAAACGTTAGAATTCACTTAAGGTTTCTATGAAGGAATTAAGATAGAAGCAGCAGTTTAACTGGGAGTTCTGCCAAACTAAATATCCAGGTAACTGGCATCAAAGTTTCTGACATTCAAAAATCTCAGAATTGCCAGGCACACTTATAATCTCAACTACTCTGGAGGCTAAGGCTGGAAGATCACAAGTTCAAGCCCAGCCTGGGCAATTTAGCCCCCAGAAGATGGCACATTGAATTGGCTTGTGACACTCTGGGATCCTGTCCATCTACCCACCCTTACAGAAATATTGAAGCAAGAAATTATTTTTGATGGTCTTCTGAAAAATGGGCCAAGATCCACTCACTATAAATGGCAACATTTACAAATCATATCTCATAAAACGCTAGTGTTTTTTTTTTGTGTGTACCTTTTAAAAAACAACAGGGCAGAAGTTATGCCTTAGAATTGGAGATTTTGGTTGGTCCCATCAAAATAAACAGTGACTACAAAACTAGACTTCTGGGCAAGGAAAAAAGAATAAATGGTCTTCTCTAACTTGGAAGGGCATTTGTGGATTTTGACACTGGACATTGGAGAAGACAGCTGGAGGCATTAATCACCAGCATTTTTCCTAGAAAGGGAAGAAAGCCCCATCCTGTCCACCATACCAGTGTTTATTTCTTTCTGAACCCTGGAGATAAAAATTCTAATATGCAGAGGCCTCCGAGCGGATTTGCAGACATCCCCAGCCTTTCTGCAGAAAGATGGCCTCTGATATGTGATATCTTCCCTCAGGAGCAGGAGGAGGAGGGACTGGGTGAGGGGGACAGAAAAACAAAACCAGCCACTTTCTCTAATCCTGATGTAGAAGAAAAAGCAGAAAGCTAAAAGCTTCCCTGAGGGAAAAGGCTACCCTAGACTGCCTGGGATCAGGCGAGTCTAACCAAACTTCAGAGTATTTAACGTGTTTATGGGGATCTGTTCAGGAGGCCGCAGGCTGCGGCGCCCCTCCTCCAGGGGCCTGGAAGCCCCATGAGGTGGTGCGTGTGCGCATGGGCTGGTCCCACCACCTTTTGTGGGCGTCCTGCCTCTCCATGCTTCTATGGAAACCCCAAGGCCAAGAAAGTGCAGAAGGGTGTGGGATTTTCTCTTCTACATGAGTAAATCTCATTCCATAATTTTATCTTTAAAGAGTTCCTCTTAAGTGAAACCATTTATAATGATGGTATCTTCAAAATAGACTTTGCATTCCATTCTATTGTTGACATTTTGATTTTAATCTATTTAGACATTTTCTGATACAGTTATTGTAAGTTTTGTAAACCAAATGCTTGCTGAAGGAAACTGGCAATGGTTAGTACACAGTCTAAGCCAACATTTCCCCACATGTGAGCTAAACCCTCCTAAGTCACTCCTGTGGACGGAACTGTGCCTTTCCCAACCAAACGTCAAAGCCCGAATAATCCAAGGGAGTAATTAAAGTTAAATGAAATCATAAGGGTGGGGTCTTAGACCAGTAAGAAGAAGAGGAGACCTCAGAGATTTTATTTGCTGTATTTCATCGCCCCAAAGAGGTAAAGTTTTAAGAGACTTAAAACAGTCAAAACTACGTGGCCCCCAAAAGGAATACAAGATTATAATAGAACTAGTCAGGGATTATGTTGAGGTCCAAGATGAGGTTCACTGTAGGAAAAACCTCTTCTGTCTCCAGATTGGGCTCTTCCTGAAGGGACAAGAAGGACCCTTGAGGCCCATGTGAGATGCTACCCAATTCCATTGGAAGACTGGATGGAGGGTTGGGTCTGAGGTCACAGGTGAAACTAAGAGTATGTCTGTGGTGTGGTCACTTCCTGACCTCAGAAGAAAGGTGGCTGGGTGCGGGGGGTTTGCACGTGGGATCCTGGCCATCTCCTCCCTCACTTCAACGAATGAACTAAGATTCATTTTCAATAACCTCACAGGTAAATGATGAAGTTGGACCATCAACCATTGAGAGTACCTTCAACTCTGAAGTTCAAAAGCCAGAGGAAACTAAACATCTGCTACTGTTACACTTGCAGTCTTTTAAAACTGCTAATGAAAATAGGAACCCCTGCCCTGCACCCCATTTTTTTTTTTTTAACCAGAGTGAAGTTTCTATGTCGGCCTAACTAAAAAGACTTTAAATTAATTTAGTTATATTGTCAGGGACAATAATAGGATAAAAGCAAATTCAAAGGCACCAAGTACATTGAGCTACATAAAAATACTACATAAATCCTGTAAGTCTTCAATCAAACACTGTTTTAAAAACAGCCTTTTCTCTGGAGGGTGAGACTGGTGCACTAGTATTTTTCTTTTAAAGTGATTCTCAGGTATTGCCAGGGTAGAGAGCCACAGGTGTGCCTCAAGGATGTTACCATACCTCCAAATTAAGGTAAAAACACAGAACAATATTCTCAAGTTTGATTTTTTAATACATACTACAAGAAGTAGCACTTCAATAGATATTTTGTAATGAACGGAGCAAAATGTATATGTATCAACTCCCCAAGATGAATGTAGCTATATACTGCAAACATGTACTAATAAACATTTAAAAAAATTTAACTATTAAGTGAGTCAAAATTTAGGAACCCTTGGTGTACAATCTGTGTACCCTAACCTGCTTCCATCTGAATAAAGTTATAAGAAGGAGACAGGTAAGGAGAGGGTAGGAAGGGCTTTATCATGAGACTGAAAGTTTGGGTTTAGCTTCTTGGTATCTCTCCAAGAATTGGCCATTTTCTTATCTAAAAGCCTGCATGCCCCAAAGGAGAATGATGAAGATTAAAACACAGGCACAGGTGAGAGTTCTTTGATTTTTATATCCACAAAATGAGAAAATCATTGTTGATGGTAAGAGGTCCCCAGTGCTCTTTGTAAAGTGCTCCGTTATACCAGGAATTTTAACAATGACTGTGTTGCCCAGTTGTGCTTTTAAAGCAGCAAAAAATATCAATGTCTCATTTGTTGAAAAATTTAGTTTTACATTTTAAAAGAATTACAGCTAAACTTGTGATGTTAAAGAATGAATATGGAGTAAGATACATCTATTGGCAAGTGGTGGACCTATATGGCTTACTGTTTGATCACGAACTTTAACTTCAGTCCTAATGAAGTTTTAAAACTCACTGTCTTTAAGTTCAGGGAACCATCTTGTTTCACAAGTTTACCTTTTGATTTTGATATAACACTTATAAAACACAGACCATGGAACATGCATGGATATCCCATCTTTACTGCACTACAGTTTCCACTACATCAGCCAAATTAAAAAGACTTGACCTAACAGACACCCAGTTATATTAGTTGCCTTCCTGTTGTGAATAGACAATTGTCAAAAGGTTTAAAAGAAGCCTCAAAACAGATAATGCTAAATTTATTTTATTTATTTCTTTTCTGGTTCTAACATGGAAGCAATCACACAGCTCCCCATTGTTAAATAATCAATGCCTTCCTAAGGAATTGTTGCTTGTTCATTAAAAATTTATCTTCCTTGCCAAACACACAACGTGGTACCTTCTGATGACCTCAAGTTTTTAACACCATTAAATTATTACCTTATTTCCATACCAAGTGTTTAAGAGCATTTTAGTGTATAGCCCAAATATAGAAAATAAAGGAGTACAAGCTATAATTTCCATCCTAAAAGTTACAGATGTTTTTAGGGGGAAAGAGACAAGTACTCTACTAGCTAATGTGCGAGCACATTCTAGGTATCAGGTGCTATTCTCCAAGCTTTTGACTGATTCCTCACAGTTCTTTCAGGACACATGTACTGTGCCTGGTGCACAGCAGGTTCTGATGGTGACGTGGGTGTGCAATGTTATGAAGTGGACTTGAACCCAGGCAGTCAGACTTCAGAGCCTGTCTTTTTAATCACTATGCAAAACTGCCAGCCATGTACATGTGCATCAAAGATTTCTAGAATTAGAGAGCTTGGGATATGTGCTTAAGGATAGATCTGTTTATTATGAATCTTTTCATTTTATAAAGGAGAGACAGGAGCCTGGAAGAGGATCACAGTAGGTCATCTGGCTCCTGGTGCTCAAACCTTAGGTGGTGTCTTAGTCACTTTTCTCATCACTGAGACACAATACTCAACACCCACAGTTTAAAGGAGGGAAAGCTTATTTAGGTTCACATTTATAGTCCATAGTCAGCTGGGTCCAAGGCAGGATGGCATAGCAAATGAGATGCTGCTTATGTCATGAAGGAGGAGAAGCAGAGATAGACTGAAAGAAGGAGCTGGGGAGGGAGATTAAATCTTTCTAGGCCACACCCACAGTCATCATCTCTTCTAGCCAGACCCTACCTCCTAAGAGCAAGTCATCTATCTATAAGCCTGCATACCTAATCACCTTGTAAAAGCTCCTGCTATGAGCACATGACACTCTTTGGCAACATCTAGATATAAAACATAACATTGTGTCCCTGGTCACCAAAAGACTCAGGTGCATCTTTTTTTGCAAATTGTATTTAGTCCATCTCTAAGAGTTTCCAAAGTCCTAACAGTTACAGTATTGGCAAAAAGTCCAAGTCCATAGTTGCCTTTGAGACTTATGACAAATTCTTAGCTGTGAGATCCTGTAAAAATCAAAAAGAAAACTAAACACTGCCAACATACAATGGCTCAGGGTAAACATTTCTGTTCCAAAAGGGAGGAATGGGGGAATAGAAACCAATGGGACCAAAACAAGCTCAAAACCCAGCAGAACAAACATTAAATCACATAGTTTCATGTCCAGCACCCATGGCAAGCTTTGATGAGATGTGAACTCCAAAGGACTTGGGTGACCCTGCCCCTAAAGCATTGATGGTGGTTGTAGTTGTCAGAGCTTCTTTCTTGGGCTGGTTTTACTCACTGCCTTCTGCTTTCTTCAGATGTTCCATGACCTTCTGCAACTTTCTGAGGTCTCCACTGCACTTTTAGCTTCACTTCCACAGCTTCACTCACTGCTCTCTCAGAGGATCACTGCCTAGCTTCCCAGGCCTTCTTCTGAAATCTTGGTGGAAGCTTTCCTGACCCAACATCTTTTGCATTCTGCATGCTTATAAAACTAGCACCACATGGATGAGACCAAGGTCTGCTGCCAGCTCAAGCAGTAGCTGGGCCCTCTTGGGACATGGCCCCAGAGGCCTCCAATACCTGGATGAGTGAGCACTATGAACTGAATCCCAGGGAACAAATTTCCTAGACTGTCATTCTGGAGTGCAGTACCCTGGGGCTCTCTTCTCAGAGCAAAGTCTTTACTTTTACAAGTTTGAACCCGCAAATGATAGGGCCTTGCTAATTCTGGACATGCCCTTAAGCCATTTTTCCTATGCCTTGATCCAAAGTGCTTGTCTTCTTTTTAATGCTAACAATCTCTCTTCTGCTCTATCTTTGTGGGTGCTTTCTTTCTGGCAAAACCAAGAACTTTTAAAATGGGCTTTTGCTCTTGAACAAAACAGTATCCATGCCACAGCCCCAACACTAGGCTGCCTTGAAATTTTCTCAGACAGATTAGTTGGTCCACTGCCTTTAATTTCAGTCTCCAGTCTCCAGTTCAGGACATGAGCAAAATGTAGACAAATTTTCTTCCAGAGCATAATACGTATGGTCTCAAGTCCAACTGCCAATGAAGTCTTTTTTCCCAACAGAAACCTCCTGAACCTGGTTTCTATTGTCTGCCTTTTTATCAGCATTCTGGTCTTCTGAGCTCTGGCCAGAGAATCCTATCATGTTCAGCTTATAGCATTCTAGGGCTTCTTCAGCCAGCATCTCCAAACCATTCCGAACTACTCCTGTGAAACACTTCCAAAGGCTTCTGAACCACATGGCTGATCAGGCAGCATCACAGCAATGACCCCACTTCTCTGATACCAAAATTTGTCAGTTTTCTCCTTTAAGTTGTTAGTGTTGAGTATTTTGTCCCAGGGACAAGGAAAGTAACTAAGACAGCTGGTAGTAGAAGCTCCTAGAGGGCCTGTCAAATTACTGACTGCTCGGTCCCATAGTCTTTGGGCCTGGAGTGGAGCCTGAGAATTACTAACAAGTTCCTATGATTAATGCCCTGTCCTAAGGACATGTATTGAGAAAATGTCATACTTAGTGGCATCCTCCAGATAGATCCACTGCTCTCTAATGAGGAGGGAGTAAAGACACTGACAGTCTGTCACAGGCAGCCTGAGCCAGCCTAGGATGGTCTCCCAGTCTATGCCTAGCTGAAACACATGGGAAGCCTCTCTATGGTTTTCAACCCCATGACGGACTCCCTCTAATCCTAGGACTTCATGAATCCCCTCTATATCATTGCCAGCACATAGGCAATGTGAAACAACAGGAACCTGCTTACTGCCCAGGATAATTTTTATTCTCCCTGTGAGTTATTTACCAAAACCAGTGATCTAAAATTTGGCTCTATGGATGCTAAACATAGCAGGAATTAGCAAAAACAGCAGGGGCCATGGGTAATTGCCAGTATTTATCCCCAAAAGGAAAGGACAATTAGACAATTTCAAAATTTTCATTTATTTACATTATAAATCAAAAGGAAAGTTTTTGTTTGTTTAGCTAAGAGGGTTCCTTGCCTTCATTAAGATCCATAGTAAACTGTTTTGAAAGGAGGGAGACTGTTTATTGTTTAAATTTGCCATGTTTAAAACTGCTTAGTTTTTGTGGCCTCACGAGGTTCTTGAGGCTTCAGTGTATAACAAGTGCAAGGCGTGACTGGGCCTTGCACATGCTGAGCACTCTCAGGGTGGCAATGGGCTGTCAGCATTTGGGTCCTGTTATTCAGGAGAGCTCAGGGTTTGGCCATTTGCATGAGTAAGAGGGACAGAGCCAAATGGTGTGATGTGAGTTGAGTAGATAGACCTCATAATCAAAAATCTTTCTTCCCTCTTAGCAAGGGGATTTAGAGAGAATGCTACTCTAGAAGCATTTCTTGGGACCTAAATCTATAAGGCAATTATTTGTTACATAGGGGAATCTTCCCAGGACCGCATACTTGGTAGTCACCTCACACTGAGTCAAGGCATTTTTTCCTTCCATACCTGCCAGTCACTACAGACTTCAGGTAAGTGTTCTAGAGAATTTCACATTTTTTATTTGTTTAAGATAATTATAGACCCATAGGAAATTGAAAAAAAGCACAAATGATTTCCCATACCCTGCACTGAGTTTCCCCAGAAGTAACTCTCACGTAACTACAACACAACAGCAGACACTGACTTCAAGCCAGTCCACAGACCACATTCAGATGCCATCAGTTTTAAGGCCAGTTATGTGTTGGATGTGAAGAAACAAAAAGGAAGTGTAAGGGCAACAAACACAATCATCACTTTCATATCATCTGATACTACTTTGAAATTTGCCTTTGTACCAGCCACGAGGAAAAAGGTAAATTTTAAACAAATAAATTATATAAAACTCTGTAAAAAAAGCAGATTATTTTTTTTCTGAGATTGCGTTTAGCAATGATAAATCAACCTGTTTTTCAAATCATCTGTAGATACTCAGACTCTTTTAATGGAAGAGGGAAACCCAAGATTTGATATACACTCAACCCACATAGTCCCACCTAAACACACACACACAGTTTGCACAGTTGTTAGAAGAAGAAATGAAGAGCTTTACAGCTTTACATATTGCCTGGCCTACACTGCCAATTAGAGGTAGTGTATTTGTATTTTATTACACTTCCCCACAAAATCATTAGCAGCTCCATTACTATATTTGTAACCATTAATCATTTTATTAAAGGTATATAAAACATTCTCCTTGAGCACACTCTGTTTTCATATGTGTGTATACACACACACAAACACACACATACAGAAATAATAAAATTGGATTTTTAAATGAGCTGGATTAGGTAAGGTTTTTTTGTATATCTCATTTTTATAACATATAACCAAGTTAGGGAGTCAAACCATTAATATTAATATGCTGACAACTTCCTTAACTAACAAAACTGATAGAACATGATAAAATTGATGTACCATGAGGTAGTTCACAATTGATCTCCTTGGTTGATAAATTAGCCAACAATGGCTTTTAACCATAACATTATTTTAGAGAGAAAAAAGAAAAACCACACCAGAAGAACAAAATGACTTGAGAAATTCACGAGAAGCAGACCCTTAGGTCTACAAAAAGAACTGAACTTACTTTCCTAACCAGGTACCCATGTAGGAACATTTTTTATTCTTCCCCATAAGAAAGCTGCTCTGGTATTAGAAAACATAACACAGCTTTTTCCTTTGCACCATAGGGGACTGTCTGTGTCCTTTCCCCACAATGAGGCTGGCCAGGGTAAACAGATGTTTCAATCAATGGAGAAGCCAAACTCCCTCCCAGCTGTACACAAAGAGCTGACAACCCCCCCCCCCACTGGGGGCCATGTGAATTCTGAATAACCAAGCAGAACCTCTGCAAAAGGGTTTCCCTCTCCCAGGGCCAGCCCTAGGCAGGATTCTGAAATAGGAGAAGCTTGCACCAGCAAGAGTGTTGGTGCCACCTCTCAGATCCCAGTCACCCAATACATCTCAGTTGAGTGTCCTTGAATCTACTCTATACTGTCTCCACACCAGGTGCCTCCTTCAAGGGCTGGTGCCTAAATTGGGCCACTCTGCGAAGATTTCCAGGAAACCAAGAGAGCTAAAATAACCTGCCAAGGCTAAAGAGCTGGAGTTTAGCAAGCCTAGGTCCAAGCTCAGGGCTCTCTCCATTGCCCACAGCATGGCAACCTGGTCTGTACATCTAAGTAAATGAAGTTTTACTATTTTATTCATTTTTTTAAATGCAAGAATTTACAAATTGTTTGTAATGGTCCTTACTCTTCCAGAATTAAACAATCACCTATACTCTATTTCAGTGCTAGGAGAAATTTTAAAGTGCTCAAAAGTATTTATGTATTTAAAAGAATTTCTCACAAGGTTTCCAAACAGTCTTTAGCAGAATGTAGCACACGTGTACACTCTCTCTCACATATATATCCAGCAGAGTAATTACAAGTGAGGAATTTTTCATTGGTCATATCCTAATTTTTCATACCTTTCTGGAATTCAAAAGTAACTTCATTCTCCGAAATACAACAGAGTCTTCTATTTGATAGGTGAAATGTTAAAGAAACAACACCCCCTGGCATAGCTGTAAAGACTGATTTCTAAAACCACCAAGGTACCACCAGGGCCACCAGGGGACTCAGTCTCATGGACATGAAGGATACTTTTAAAGAATACTCGCCTTGAGGCATTTTCCTCTTCCAGATGATCTCTTATATCTCTGGACTTAAAAAGCACTTGTGCGG
Source organism: Erethizon dorsatum (assembly GCA_028451465.1). Taxonomy (NCBI): domain Eukaryota; kingdom Metazoa; phylum Chordata; class Mammalia; order Rodentia; family Erethizontidae; genus Erethizon; species Erethizon dorsatum. The sequence goes on along the minus strand of CM051823.1, from coordinate 131,414,519 downwards.
GCCGGTGAGATGGCTCAGCGGCTTAAGCGCCTGCCCGGCAAGCGCGAGGGCCCGAGTTCGACTCCCGGAACCCACATACGAAAAAAAGGGGCCGGTGATATCGCTCAGCGGCACAGGCGCCTGCTGGTGCACGAGGTCCTGAGGTCGACCCCCCGGTACTCACACACACACACAAAAAAAGCACTTGTGCAATTATGCTCATGAATCAGATATTCACTGCTCACCTTTGGGTCGGCTAATGACCCCTCTAGTACACGTTGCAGAGATGCTGGGTTCCAGGACACATCCACAAAGTTAGGTCAGTGAGCTGAAGAAAAGTGGACACTAATGCACCCTCAAAAAAGGCAGGAAGTGTGTGTGCATTAGTGACTTTGTGTGTAATCAGTGTGTAAACACTTTGAAGTGTTTAAGGCGAGATTAGCAAGTGTCTAAATGTCATCCTGTGATTGCAAATTAAAAACTGCTGATTTCACTCCAGTGCTGGCAGTCCGCCATCCCTGCAGGCGTTCAAGAAGCTCAGGGCTTCAGGGAGGGGGGAAAAAGACCCCTCGCCAAGCGCACTCCACTCCTCCCTGTCTGCAGCATTAGTGTCGGTTTCTAGGTTTCCCTACGAATTCCTGCTAGTCTTCCTAGGAGTTTCCATTTAAGCTGTCAGAGAAATAATTTAAAGCATGTATGGACTTTAAAAAATATTTACAGAAAGATGTCATGCTACAGTATTCTCTGTGATCTGAGTTCTTCCTCATCCCAATCTTGATATGTAGCCAGCGTCTGGGGTGATGTTTTAGGTAGTGTTTTCTGTACTCGCTGCATAACATACACAGAGATTGCCCCAGGTTCACTTGACTTGTGAAAAGAGTCAAGGCAATGATAAATTCACATTTTTAAGGCAAAGATTCCAAATTTGAATTATTCTTTTTGTGGTTTTCCCTCCTTTCTTCCTAAAAAGTGTGACTTCAATAAATGCACTCTGTCACTTTACTGATATTTACACACAAAATCTTCCTCGATTCAAAGACAGCATGTTGTTTTTCAAGAAAATTTCAATGACTGGATATATAGTTGATGATAGAGTCAGCTCTGCATAAAACAATACATTTGGGGGTCACGCTTGTTAAGCACTGCAGTAAGCAGGTGACAGGCATGGTCTCATTCAATCCTCATAAGAATTCTACTGTCCCTAGTATATACTCTTTTTTTTTTTTTTTTCCAGTACTGGGGATTGCGCATGCTAGGCAAGTGCTCTGCTACTGAGCTATGTCCCAGCCCTTGTCCCCAATATAAATATTGGCAACCTGAGGCTTTGGCAAGCTATTTTACAAGTCCAAGATTATACAACCAATAAGCAGAAGATCCAGCATTCTACCCAAGTCTGTTTACTCCGTGCTAATTCAGTGGCCTATACATTAAAACTTCAAGGAAAGGGGAATTAGTCCTTTTTTCCTATATGGAAGAAATGCCTTCTACACTCTAAGTTCCTAGTCTGAGGAAAAGAGATATATTTCTAGTGAATTTCTGGTATTTTCTACACCCTTATCTGAAACTAAAACCAAGTAACAGCAATGTGGCATTTAAAAAATCAAAGGACAATGTGCTATACTTGGAGGTTCTCGGAAGTTTTTCAAAATTATCAAGTATGAAAAGTTACATTTGCAAAAACAGCAAGCTAAATTCAAGTTCCAGGAGCATAAATCATTGAGCAATCTTTTTTTGCAAAGAAAATGGCAACCAGGTAGGACAAATATTTTTCTTTGGAACAGAAACTTGTTGCTGAATCTCACCATGGAGCAAGGGACTTATAAACTTTGAAAAAACAGGGTTCACATGGAAACAAAAACATAACAGAAACTCCAATATGGTGACCAACAGATTCTGTGTGTCTTCCCAATTCTCTTAAAAGCCATGGTTGGCTATAAAAATGTCAATGTAGGGATAATAAAACACCATGATTCTGGTATTCCAGAGGAAATACTTAGGATTTTTAACTTTGATTTTGTAAAAATTTACTAGCGTAGAAGGCAGATAGAAAGGAGTTACAGGGGTAAGGAAGCACTAATTACTAAGAACTCACTAGACAACTTCTAGAAGATGGAATTCACTGAGTTATAAGGCTTACATAACAATAACCAATAGAGTAATGCTTATTTAGTATGTCCAGTTGCTTTTGCTTTTAAAATCAACCCGTTTGATACAACAGTAATACTTATATGGCAGGTATTACTATCATGCTTATCTTGTACTTGAGGAAAACATGGCACTAAACATGAAGTTAAATTTCACGGTCACACAACTAGCAAGTGGCGAAACTGGCCTTTGAACCCTGATGGTTTAACTCTGGGGCTGGAACTTGTATTTTGTGTGCTGAGACGACCACCTGCAGCAGAGTCCTGCATGCAGGACAGACACTGTCCCCACCTAATGCACTGATGGTGGACATGAAACAGGAATTTCTGCTATATTCATTTGGCAAGGGTTCTTCTAACCTAGACTTGTGATGCTGGTCCCAGTGGTGCCCAGTCCAGAGAAAGAATCAGGGGACCCAGGCCAACTCTAAGGAGCATGGAGAAAGATAACAACGAGGGAAGCAATAACTATATACAAACCTGTCCCAGTGAGCTTCCCTTTTCCTGGAGCGCTGTTCACATCTTTTACCATTTTATCTTGACTCTCAAGCTAGTGACAAGGTCCCTGAGACCCTGAGCTGGGGTACACGTGACTCCGTATCACCTTCATGGCTTTGTAGATGGCAAAGTAAGTGCTCCACAGATATTATCGCGTGATTTGTAAGTGTAACAACATGTGCTACAGATGCCTTACCACAGGGGCTGAGCATTAAGCTAGCTCTTGGAGGAAGCAATGGGTGAGGATGTGCAGAGAGAGGGGCTGAAAAGGCAGCCAAGTGCTGGAGAACAAAGCCAGACTGTGGAGTGATGAAACACATGGGGAGCATTTGGCCTGAACCAAGGAATGGAGCTGGAGTGTGACCAAAGCAAGGGTAGTTACCAATGCAGGACTTCAGAGTCTCTCCTGGGTAATTTGAAGGTGAAACCCATGGGCAATCTGGATGCCTGGCTGATAATACAGAGCAAAAAGGAATCTGCCAAGGCTTTGTTTGCTGATACGAAAGCATCCAAGTCTTAAAGTCAGAATAGTCAGAGAAAGTAGCCAAAAGTTGAGAAGCAATTCCCAGGAAGCAGAAAGGACAGGATTAAGTCACACATTTTAATATTTTATTATTTTTTGACATGCTGAGCAGTGGACCATCAGCATACAAATACATGTATCGTTGTGCAATCGTGACATAGCAGGCAGAGACACGAAGACTTTTAGAGAGAGAGAGATTACCTCCCTCTCTCCCTCTGCTCCTTAGTCCACAGAGCCCTGGGGAGGCTTCTACAAGTTTCTGCCAGGCCTCTTTGAACAGAACCAGCCTCATATCTTGAGCACAGAGTGAGAAAGATCAACTGAGTGGTGAAGTTCATGTCCATGGGCACAGTTCGGCAGCAGGGGGTGAAGTTGACCATGCCTAGTACAGAACTCCAGGTCCAAAATTCATTCATGCTCATTAGATTTTGGACAAATTGCAGAGTCCCAGCTGCTTCTGTGTAAAATGGGGACTTTTAGCCTTTATCACAGATTGCTAAAAGAATTAAGACAATATGTACGTGCAAAGCATTTAGCTCAGTGTCCTGGTACACTCTTTGATGCTGTAACTAGTATTTCTTAGATTCTGCATTTGTCTGGTTGGTATCTATTAAACACAGAGCTGAACTGACAGCCAAAAGTTGCTTCCACCTCTTCTGCAATGTAGAGCTCAGGTTCTGGAACACCTCCTTCCCTTACTCCCACAGACCAAGCCAGTAATTCCCCTGCCCTAAACCAACCCAGGTACAGGAAAACTAGGGACAGCCTCTATGACCCAAGGCCCTCTGGAATTAGTCAATCTAGCCAGTCCTCGGCTGTTTACTGGCTCTGCCTTGTGTTTCTCATGCAAGCCCTAATATAGGATCCAGCCTAGGACTTTTCCCTGCTCCTTTCTGCCTCCTGACAAATGCTGCTGCTCCCACATGGCCCTACATGCCATGGTATGGCCACTCCTCTTGAGAAATGTAAGAAAAGCTCCTTTCAATGACATCACTGTCTCCATGTTGTTACATGATCACTTCCATAAATTAAAATCCCATATAAAACAAACAGTACTCAGAATAATATTTACTTAGGCCATAAAATAGAATCAGTTAACTTTGCTTATGTCTCTTCAGTCCATCTTTTATCTCTACTTTCATTACTTTTTGTCTGAATCACTGCAGTAACCGTCACATGACTTGCTAGACCCAGTCTCTTGCTTCCTCAAACCATCTCTCTACACAGCTATCTTTTAATACTCTGGATGCAGGATACTAAGGTGGGAAACCTCATGAGAGCTCCCCAGGTTTATAGATCAGTTCAAGCTCCTTAGCTTGGCATGGCGGCCTTCTAGGTTCTGCCCTGCACCTGCAGCCATACTGGACAATTCAACCTTCTTCACAGATGCCATTTGCTTTTCACACCTCCCCACCTTTGCTTATGCTGGTGCCAGGCCTTTGCTCATGCTAGTGCCCTTCCCAAACTGTCTAACTATGGAAATCACCAGCGCATTTGGGGCTTTTAAATTTGCTTATACTGTATAGCGTAATTGCCTAGATTAACGTCAAATCTTCAGTTTAATTGAGAATCCTGGTGAATTAAAAAAAAAAAGACTGAAAAAAATTTCAGTCTGAAAGACTGAAATATTTACTTTCTTCTGCCTTTAGTTTCAGGGTTAAAAGTACTATACCCCCAAATGGTTAGGTAGGCCTAATTCAAATTCTACTTGCTGGGGAAACTCCATACACATTTCTTAAAACAAATCATTTCTTCATCGGATGTCCATTTAGCACTTACTTAATTCTGCTTATTTGTATTGTATTTGCTGCATTTCCTTATATTTGCTTTCTCTGCATCACACTTTTTATTAGGCTGAGGAGAAACCCCAGGAGTTCTTTTCTTTCTAGAACATCCATTAGCAGTGGCTCAGTGAATATTTATTGAATCTGAGCCCCATGATTATTCTAATTAATATAAGAGGCTATAAGTGGTAATTAGATAGTTAATTATGAGGAAATATGAGAACGGAGTTATATAGCTAAAGTTAAACTAATTAAAATAAGTATAGGTCAGAGTATGAATCTGTTAAATTCCACCAGAAAACAGTGACAGATATAGTAAATTCTTTTATAGTATTACTGTCCTATTTAATATTACCATTAATTAAAGATGGGATTATATTTATCTTTTGCTTTACAAAGATAAAATTCTTTTAGTATACAAACAAGCCAAACACCAAGTTGTGATCGCACAATTTCTCTCTCCATTTTATCCATCCTGAAGTTGCTATACTATACCTGAGGTAAGGCTAAAAATTCTAGTTGGGATTTGCAGATCTCTAACCAGGCTACCTCAAAATGCTCCCAGGCCTAAATTAGGAAATGGGTCATGAGGTGGCTAGACAAGAACTCAGAGCCATCCCTGGACCCTGGTTCTTCCACACCTCAGTGGGAGCTAAACAAGGACATTGGATTTGGGTAGGAATTACAGTGGCTCAGTCACACTCTCTCTAATGGCTACTTAAACCTTCCCACTCTTCAATAAAAATTCGGTGATTAGTTGACTTCATTGTCTGACTTTTCTCCCAGTGTAATTGTTGGCTGAGATTTACAACCACCTCTTCCCACTAAGTGGGTGGCTGGGCTTGGGAAGGAAGGAGAACCATTCCATTGACACAAGGAAAAACTCCTCCCAGCTGACAGAAAGAAGCAAATGGTTGTTTAGAAAAAAATTCCAAAAACTGCTCAAACATGATTACAGGTTGTCACTAAGAAATGAGGAAGGAAGGGCTTTCCTTTCGAATACAGGGTGTACAGCTCTACAGGCAGAAATTATTATTTTACATTTTGGCCAATCGTAGTCTGCAGGCCTTTGAAATGTAAAAAGCCATAACAACTTAAGTACCTGGTATGACTTGCAGAGCATCAGGAGAGATTACACAGGCCATCTATGAAAACCAGACTCCTGACTTTATGACATCTTGAATTTCGTGTTTCTGAAGTCACTGCTATCGGATATTCAGAGTGCCGACTTTGGACAGACACTGTAAATGGCAGAATTAGATGGTGTCGAGCCAAGGAGATCTAACAGGGTTCATCAGGTAGATAAAGAGAGACCACGGAACAGTAAACACAACCAGCTGCACATGCTGAGCTGAAATGAGCAACACAACCCAGAGGACATTCAGGTATTCAGAGGAGGCAGGGGCCTAGCAGGAAAAGGCTTTCCAGAGGAAGGAAAATAGAATTTATGAAAAAATGCATACACTAAAATAAACATGATTCCACTCTACAAAGTGAAGAACTTGGTTGCATTTTAGAATTTGCAAATGTTTGCTCTTGATTTGATATTTGGGAGACTGGGTAAGTAACTCGTCTATAGCAAAGACAGCCTGTGATGATGTCTAAGCATCATCCTGGATTTCAATTTGCATACCTCATTCTCACACCTATCCATATCTCTTGAAATAGCTGAAGCATGGTAAGAGCATGTTTCTCTGCAGGTTCCACATCACACATTCAATCAACCATGACTTGAAAATGTTTGGAAAAAAGTGTTTGCATCTGTATTGAATCCGTGGAGACTTTTTTCTTGCCATTATTTCCTAAACAATAGAGTGTAGCTATTTATATAGCATTTACATTATATTAGGTATTATAAATAACTTAGAGATGATTTAAAGTATACAGGTGGCTATATCATGCCATTTTATATAAAGTACTTGAGCTTAGTGGGGTTTTGGTATCCACAGGGTCTTCGAACCAATCCGTTGACGCTACTGAAAGATGACTACCTATGTGCAGACCATCCCCTTAGCCATGAATGCCAATGGACTTTTACCACATATGATGGATGTCTTGAAAACATTGTGCTGACTGAAAAAAGTCAGAAAAGGATACATATTGTATAATTCTACTTACACAGATTATCTAGAATAGGCAAATTCACAGACAGAAAATAGATTCAAGGTTACCAAAATAGATTCAAGGAAGATGGGATGTCACTGCTTAATGATCACAGAATTTCTGTTTGGGACAATGAAACATTTTGGAAGTAGTAGTTATGGTTGCACAGCATTGTGAATATAATTAATGCTACTGAAATGTATCCTTAAATTGGGTAAGAGAGCAAACGGTATGTTTCCTATCTATTCTATCATGGCTTAGAAAATGAATAATGTGATATATTGGAAACTATTGAACTGCACACTTTAAATGGGTAAATTGTGTAGCATGTGAATTATATCTCAATGCAACTGTTAAAAAGAACCCATAATGGGTACAGGAGTAGAGGTGGATAGGAGGAAGAACGTCTAATGATCTGTAACATGATAAGCTAAGTATGGTTGACAGCATTTAATTGCATATTTCAAAATAGCTAGTAGAGAGGATTTTGAATGCCCCCAATACAAAGAAATGACAAATTTGGAGGTGATGGATGTGACAACTGCTCTGATCTCATTATTACACATTATACACGTGTATTAAAATGTCACACACAACCCCATACATATGTACAATTATGTATCAAAAATATTAAAGATCTTTATGGATTGATTTTTAAAAAAATTCTTACATGTTAGCATATTACTTTGTTATCTTGTAAGGTTCTGAATGTTGTTATAGAAATTTACCAATTCTGCCAGGAGGGTATGGGATAGGGGAGAAAATGCTGGACTAAGAGTTTGAGAAATGAGTCCAGGCCTTACTCTGATGTTACACTGGCCGTGGTCTCTGAATCATCAGCTTCCCTGGGCTCTTTCCTCATCTACGAACAAAGCAGCAGAATCAGGTGCTTGAGTTTTGAAACACTATGAGTCACACTTCTTACCGAGTTTACAAATAATTAATAATCTTCTGGCAGTTTAGAACACAGAAGACTTCCATGTTTGAGAAACCTAGGTCAATGATTAATTTATTTGCTTGCAATGAATATTTATTTAAATAATTTCTGGGCTTGATTCTTCCTCTTCTTCTTCTTCTTCTTCTTCTTCTTCTTCTTCTTCTTCTTCTTCTTCTTCTTCTTCTTCTTCTTCTTCTCCTTCTTCTTCTCCTTCTTCTTCTTCTCCTCCTCCTCCTCCTCCTCCTCCTCCTCCTTCTCCTCCTTCTCCTCCTTCTCCCTCTCCCTCTCCCTCTCCCTCTCCCTCTCCTTCTCCTTCTCCTTCTTCTTCTTTTTCTTTTTTTTTTCAGTGCTGGAGATCAAACCCAGAGCCCCACACATGCTAGGCAAGTGCTCTACCACTGAGCTACATCCCCAGCCCTGTGGCTTGATCCTTGCTGAACACAGTCAATTAGCCTGCAAAGTATGGTTGGAAGCCACTATCACAACAAAACAAATAACAACGTTTAGTTTTATATATCTTAAAAGTAGGCTAGCACAGTATCAGTAACTAGAAAAATGTCAAAAAAAATACTGGCTTTCAATACACATTTGTTGGAATGAAAAAGAAGTTACATTTACTGCTTAGGAAACCTCCCGGCTCTGGGTCAGATAAAAGCATTTCAAGGGACAGCCGCCAGCTCCAAAATCCCCTGGGGGCTTGCTACTTCTGGCCACAGACTTGCTTCCTCAGCTGGCTCTGTGTTTCTTCCCCAGGTTAATCCACAAGACCCAAGAGTTCTCTAGATATCATTAAGAAGTCCAAGGTGTAAACAGAAGAGACTTAGGTCAGGGATTTCAAAAAGTATTTTATTCTAATAAAATCATATTTCAGAAAAGGACCACAGTTACATTTTGAACCAAGTTAATAAGAGAGCTACGTATCTGTCACAGTTCTATTGTTGCCTCAAAACAATAGTCACAAAAAGGAAAATAAAAACAATTAGTGGGGAAACCCAGAAGCTAACTACCTTTGCCTTTTCCCATACCAGAGGCAATGAAGTCATATGATTTAGACTGAAAGTTGCCAAAAGCCAGAACAACTTTTCTATCTTACTAGTCAAACACAAATACCACCAACGTATTCCGCCTTCAAATATAAGCTTTTGAAGTAAAAGAAGGCAGGAATAATTGGGCATCTTTTTCTGTGTGACTACTAAGTCTTTGATGAGCAGAGGAAAATAAACCTCCTACAAGTGAGTTAGCCACAATTTATAATAACCCAAGGAGAAAAACAGATTATATTTATCAATTCTATGGCGGGGGGAGCTTATAAGCTCATAATCACCTCCCCAAATCCCTTTGAAAAAAGTCACTCAGTCACATCATAGTGTCATAAGCTTACCCAGAATCCGGATACCTCCTTGTCTCTGTGGGACAGGGAGTTTTGACTCAGCTCTTCGAGGGGAGCTTCGATTCCTCCACCCGCGGACCAGAGTGCCCACCATGGTGGCTGACAGCATGGTCCCAGCAGCTGTGGTTCTGCTAGGGGTGGTGGGCTGCCCCGCCAGGCTGCCCTGGCAGGAGACGCACGTCCTCCTTGAAGGTGCTCCACCCAGGCAGACAGGCCCGGGCAGTTCCTCCTGCCTCCATCCTCCACCCACATCCTCCTCTCCTGGTGCTACGAGACCTCCCTCAGGAGGCTCAGGGAAAGTTTGGGAGATGAGACAAGAAAAAACTGACAGAAGCAAAAATAAAAACGAGGGCTAGGGATAGAGGTGATTGATAGAAGAGAATGGTCAAACTTATGAAGTGCCAGTCTCCTTTATATGAGCAATTAGTTTTGATTCTTCAACAGTCAGAGATGACTGTGCGTGAGGGGTGGCTGTGGCATGTGCCTGTGTTCCTATTTGTCTTTTCTCAGCCTGTTTTCTCTCCTGCACTGGATCCACTTTCAGGCGACTGGTTTTCCAAAGAGAACCATTCTTCTACATACACAGAATTTGTTTACACTATATGAAAGGTATTACTAATATTCTGTGTGTTCACTTCAAGAGTTATATTGGCTTTTGAGGATGAAGAAAGTTGGTTAAGAGATGTAATAAAAATTCACAACCACTTAAACTCCCAAAGCCTTTTTAAAAATGAATTGCTTCCAGTGGCCTGATTATCTCTGCTGCTGAGGTAGCTGGAGTGGCCTTACCCTGAGTAGGTGGTACCTGAGAAACACGTGGCACTCTGTTCACAGGTGCCTCCTACTGGTCAGGATGCCAAGTGTGCACTGGTGAGAGACCTATGACCAACTGCATTAGAGTGGTAGGAAGGCCAAGTTGTTCTAAAAAGTTCTAGAATCCTTAGTATCTCTGGATGCTGTATTTCTTCAGCCTATGTGGTAAAGACTAAGACTGAATTATTGTTGGCGGCCTGGGAGGTTTCCATACTTACCTTCATTATGACTTTTATGACTATACAGTATAATCCATACCAGATTTCATCCTTTTTCTTCCTTCCCAAGTTACACCTTATTTAACCTAATAAAATCAAGACTACTGCGGGAAGTGGTCAGACTCCTCAAACCTCCCAAAATTGATCACTTTTTTTTTTTTAAAAAGCCAAGTTTACTAAAAAAAAAATGTTTTGAGGATATATACTTCACATATTTATTAGGTTGACTTTTTCCTTTATTATTTTGACCTTTCTAAAATGAGAAAAACTTTGGTATCATTGTAGATAGAGGGAAAGCAGAAATGGAGGATGGGAATTCAAAATGGTGTAAGAAGAGGAAGCTGCTGGCTCTGTTCCCATCACACTTGAAACTCATGGTGGGACCCCAGCTAGTGCTTGATTATGGGGCAGCCAGAGGGCAGCATGTGATGAGAGGTACAAGTCCTGTTCATCCATGTGGGGTGCATCTCCTTCCCTTTTATAATGTGTTTCTCTTTCCCATGGGCAGCTCCTTGTGCCCAGTTGGCTGAGCTGAGCTGAAAGCTTCAGGGAAGAGCTGTGCATAGGGCAATGCTACTTACCTTTTAGGGAAAAGGGCAAAAGGCCTCCAGCGATCTCAGCCTGCTGTCACATGCAGAGTCACAAAGACAGGCCAAACCTGACTCCTGTGGGGCCACTTCTTGCTGGGGTGAAGTGGCCTCCAGAGAAGCAGGGCAGTGGACCCAGGATGGGGCTCAGCAGCCATCTCAAGGTCTGGGCCAGTGTCGCTCATCAGGGGACAGGATCAGGAGACAGGAATCTGCAATCATATCTTTTTGGAACTTTGTGTCCAAATGTAGGGGATGGAGTGGGCTGGGAATGGAGAGTCAGAGATTCCAGGAGAGGCTCTATCAAGACACACAGAAGCCATCATTGGCCCCATCCTCAGGGTGAGGGTAGAGAAAACACTAATGGTGAAAGCAAAGGATCAGGATTAAGACCATAAAGAATCAATACTAACACCCTTCCTACGTGCTATCCTCTGAGTTCTTGACCATTACTGCTGCTACGTATCTGAAAGCCTATCCCCAAAAGGCTAATCAGAAGTCCAAGATGGGAGGCAGAGGACTTGTGGCCAAAGCCATTTTCAAGTCACAACAAATTGGCCAAATTCAGACACTGAAATCCCTGCAGAGCCCCTTGTTATAGTCACCCAGGGATCACGGAAGTACAGTATGTGAGAGAGGAAGGAGGCAAGTGGAGACAGTCCAACCCGCCCCTGAATTCCCTGCAAAGTGTTTGTGCTCTCAACACCTCCTAGGCACCCAAATAGAGCACTTCTCACACACTGTTGTGATCACTGTCGTGTGTTCTCTCCCTGACCTAACTGGGCATCAGAAATACTTTACAGGGCAAGAAGAAGGAGGAGGAAGAAGAGGAGGAGAAGGAAGCACAGAAGGAGGAGGAGGTGGAGGGGGAAAAGGAGAACAAGAGAAAAGAAGAAGAGAAGAAACACTGTACACAACCTGGGGTTTACCCCTAAGATGGCACTTCTGTGAGGTCTAAGGTAGTGCCAGGGAGTCCACAGTTAGTAATGCTCCATATTTTCTCACATTGCCAGCCTGGATTTTATGTTTCCTTGAAGTCAGGGACCAACATCCTTTGTGATTGCTGTGTCCAGCATAATGTCTGTAGCCAGTGCATAGCTTGCTGAGTGGAGAGAACCAACCCCATGGCTGGCCACACTCACCCCTCCTCCCCACACCCACCAGGTTGCCTGGTGCTTTTGTCTCTCCATGAAACCTGCCTGCTTGCCACTACCCCAACACCACGCTGGTGGCAGGTAGCATTTCCTAGCACCCCCTTGTCTTTGTTCCCCACCAGGCCTTCTCAGTATGCCCACAGAGGTTTGTCAGTGATGTTCTGGCCCAGGACAAAATATGTCAGGGCAGCAGTGTCCTGCCCAATCCACCCCACAAAGAATGGCTCCATCTTTGTGACAGATGCTTTGCTTCCTGAATACACTGAAGAGGAGCCTGTGTGTAAACGTGATTCAAGTTCAACAGCAGCGTGCGCACTCTGTTGTCCTTAGCTTGCTGGTGACAACAGGTGGGACACTCAGTGTCCAAGGTCCCCAACCCCTCTGCCCCAGGAAGCTGAGCAATGACTCTGACTGATGAGAGAAACATGGACAGGAAGAGGAAGAAGAGTAATGTCCTGCCTGTGAGGTCAACCCCGCCCTTCCCCCTCATACAAATGTACTTCCTCGAACAGGCCCCACTACGGGCGAGCTGCATTCCTCCCCCAGCTGCAAAGGAAAGCTGCTTGATGGCAAGCACATGAGGTCATTTTCCCCCCTGAATCTGCTTAATTATAAGCTGGCTCTCCTCCCTTAAAAAGGGATATGTGGAGGCCGGAAACACACTTTTCCTTCAGACAGGATATCCAGAAATCCAGGATCATTCTGAAGGCCGCTGAGGGCTAATGGGGCTCATAACAAACTGTAGTTCATAGGTATCTGCCTCCAAGTTCCTATGATGCCTCTGTGTTACCAACTCATCTTCTGGATTTCAAAAACACTCACCTCTCCTGAGGATGGGGGCCAAATAGGGCCATTTTTAATCTTCTTGGTAATCTCTTAGGACCTAATAAGGCTCTGGGCACTCAAGGACACCTGGCAAATACTGATTGAAGATTGGCCCATCCAGTTGTGATGATGGAGTTGTCAACTGTGACAGTGTGCACAAAGCCATTGGAATTAAGTAGGATTTCCCTCTCTGTAGCAAGTATTTGACCTCCTCCTATGATGGCCGGAAGGAGCTGCCGAGGCAAGGGTGGGTTATGTGGGGAGTACTGTCCCTCAGTCCTGAGATTTCTGTCTATCTGGCTGGTCCCTGGTGAACCCCTCTCTACACTTCCCTTGGGGGCAGGAGTTAGGAGGTAGACTGGCAAGTGTTCAAGGAAAAACTGGCATAATCATAGCTGAATTCTTTTGCTCATCTGGCAGAGGGCTGCCTCCCAGTAGCACATGTTTTGTGTCAGTTCCTAAAGCCTTCAGTTTGCCAGGTGCAAGCTCTCCTCCTGTGTGGGGACGGCGGCCCCGTTTCAGCCTGCCGGGTAGGAAGGCTCCTTGCTGGAGTTCAGCATGTGGCAGCCGCCTGCCCACAGACCCAAGATACAGCCTCCACCTGGCTGCCTCCTGTGTTTCTTGCTCTCAAACTGGTTCAAAACCTTGGTAGGAAGAAAAGGTCTTTGTTGTTTCGACCCCAAACCGTAACATCTGGCAGACTAGTTCTCGGACCTGGCATGCCAGGAACAAAATAACTCCTGAAGATTGGTGCTTCTGCCTGATGCTGTGCTGTGAACATGGGTCATTTGTTTTTGCCTTGGTGAATTGTTTTGTGCTATAGCTGGCAGTCTCAAGATAGCTTTCATTGTGGCCTGGTGAGGAGCTCGGGTGCAATTTTTGCTTTGGCTGCTAATTCAGCTAAGCTGACTTTGCCACTGATGAATAGCTCATTCCTAGTGTCAGGCATGCAGGCAGCACAACCCTCACTAACAAGGCCCAGGCTCGGCCTACAAGCAGATGGCTGGGTGGCCTCAGCAAGGGTGGCTTAGCCTCGTGGTGGAGTGGGGGCGGCTTTACAAGGCAGGCTACCTTGGGTAACCCCTGGCCTACCCAGGTGCAGGGTTTCCAAAGCAGGTGCACTGAAGCAAAGCATCAACATTGGGAAAAGGAGTCTTTGTATTAACAGACTGTTTAGACATCAGGGATAGGACAATATCAAAGCCACTAAGTGCAATACACATTGCAGAGTGAGCTTGTGGCTTTAAGTTACAATTGTCGGCCTGTCCGGTAACACTTGATTAGTGCTGCAACTTCCATTTTGCATTCAAGGCCAAGAGGAAACTGAGGAGGGGCAAAATTTAGATAGAGGTGGCTCACCCACAGCTTTGACTCTCTTCATACTACACGGCCGCGCATCAACTCTAGGCCATTGGGTTCTCTCACTCGGATTCTACTGAGACTCTGCTCCGGACTTGGCAGTGGCTTTTGCATCAAAGGACTGTGTTTGATCCAAACACAGCTGTTCATGGATAACTGCTCCTGGGGATGGAAATAAAACCTGTTTCCTATATTTGGAGGGTGTGGAGCTGTTGGTATATGTGTAGTTCTCAACATGAAAGACATGTTGAGGAAAAGAAAAAGGCGATGAACAATCATTTCTTTTGTGTGAGTGCTAACCATGACTCAGGCTGAGTGGTTCTGAATAAGACACTGTGAAAAATTCACCCAAGCGCTACACTGTCTCGTGCCATATTTTTCATCTTCTGCATTGGAGAGGTCACAGGAGAAAATCAAGGGAATACCAACACATGCATGTTCTGCTCATATAAATTAATCCCTGAAGAATACATTTGTAAATTCACGTAGAACTTGGATTCTTGCACACACAACCATTATTGTCTAGAGATGAGAGCTCCCAAGGGCGTCTCATCTCTGTCTGCCCTGGTGGTGGGAAATATGCCCGTCCAAACTCCCCTCTACGATGTCTTTCCCTTGACTCTCACTGCACACACCTCCAGCTCTTCTCCTCACTTCGAGGGTAAAGACCACAACTGGGTTATCTGTACTCACCATCTTCATCTCTTCCCTAACTCACTCCAGTCTGGTTTGTCGCTCCCCTGTGCCCCCACCATAGCAGCTCTCTGCAAGACGATGCTGCCTAAGCCCATCAGTATTTACCAGTCTCGTTCTCATAGACTGTCTTGGCAGCATCTGATGCTTTGAGCCACTGCCTTCTTCTTGAAATGCTGCCTTCCATGGCCCCCTATAGCCCTAGTTTCCCTCCTACCTCTCCTGACATTCCATGTCAGTCTCCCTTGAACCATCAGCCTGTAACTCAGCTAGCGACTCTTTGTATTATCAGCCTAAACATCTGAGCCCCAGACAAGTACCCAAGTCACTAATTACTCAATATCTCAGCTTTGAGACTTCGCAGGAAACTGAAACGCTATACACCCAAAACGAAACACAATCTTCCTCCCCGATTGGGCTACTATCACACATGGGATTCTGCCAGCCAGAAATATTGGAGCCAGCTTTTACGCCTTTACTCCTTCCTCTGACGTTCGAATAATTACTACCTCCACCCAGCTTTTCAACTTTTTTTACTTCTTAACTCGGTGTCACATGGCACCTAATTTTCTCCACCTCCAGCCTGCACGTCTTCCATCCACACTAGTGTAACAGTCTTGTAAGTACAGTATTCTGGACAGCAGGGCTATCACACCAGGATCTTCCAAATTACAAAGTACCTCACCCCTACCCCATCCACTGAAGACTCTTGCATGCTGTGTCATTCTTCTATGACAATGATTAAATCCTTTAACTTGGCTTCTGATGCCTGCCATGACCCAATTCCTGCCTTCCTGCTCCCTTACCAGCCTTTTCTCTCACCCCCCTCCAGGCTCATTACTCTTCTCTAGGTTTTTCCAGGGCTCAGGGTTTCTCCACACAGCTCTTCTGTCCCCACCACAGCTACTTCTACTTTGTCAGATCTCGGCTCACGACAATGCCTGTAATTTTTTTCCTTTCTGATATGTACAATTTACAATGAATATTTGGTTTCTAGTCATCTCTCCTTCTAGCCTAGCTTATAATAGTGACTGTAGGGAGCACATTTTTTTTTTTTCCCATACCAAATTCCCAGAGCCTGGATTGGTGCCTGGCACACAGCATATTCTCAACAAATACTTGAATGAATGAATAAATAACTATTGTGTGCTGGGGACTTTGGTATAATTACTCTATAAGATATTTCCATCATCCCTGTTGTAATTTTTTAAAACATGCCATTGTTTATAATTGAATGCTATGTTCTGATAGAGAAAGCAGTCCATAATTATCAAATCATTCCCATGGGAAAGCACCAGTTGTTTCACAATACTTATTTTTTTTTTTTAAATAAATTCTTCAAAGATAGCACTTTGGTGAAAAGTGAGATAGCTACATTTATATCTTATTTATTTATTTATTTTTTTGTGGGTACCGGGGGTCAAACTCAGGACCTCGCGTGCCAGCAGGCGCCCGTGCCACTGAGCGATATCACTGGCCCTTTTTTTGTATGTGGGTTCCGGGATTCAAACTTAGGACCTCGCGCTTGCCAGGCAGGCGCTTATGCTGCTGAGCTATCTCACCGGCCCCTATATCCTATTTAGACTGAACATTCAGACCTTCTCTGCTCCTAGAAATACTGCATTGCTAGACACAATCCTAAAACTCAACAAATTTAATGGATAACCAAATAACTCTTTGGAGCTTAACATTCATAATAAGATTAAAATATAGGTAAAATATATTTAAAAACTGCTAACCTTGATCCTTGTTAAGAACAAGAATTTAGGAGTAAAGACAATGGATAGAACCATCTTACACCAAACCTTTAAATTACTGGAAAACATGATCTCCATGTATCTCCTCTATATCAAAGTAGGGCAAGGCTAATTTACCATAGTATGGTACCTTCTCCTATATATGCAATTTAACGAGCATTTGTTTAACATACCGATTTTGTCTGAAATTATTCATTAACATTTTCATACTTTTGCTTTTCCAGATTTCTTATTTTCTCAAAAACGAAAGATGATGTGTTATGACTGATTACCCATTTAGAATTAATTGGTATTCAGAGATTTCAGGCTTTAAAAACTCCAGTATCAATGATACCTTAATATAAGACTCACATTTAAAAGGCACCTGGAAATGTTATATCTTTAATTCATATACCTATTCCTCAGTTCATACATGGTAAGAAGAGATTCCCAACAAGACCTCCACATTTGGCAGTTGGAAAGAACCATCTGCTTTAGCAAAAACCTTTGTTATTTGTAACTCTACCCTGAAACTTGAACTCTATAAAATTTTAGAACTCTACACTAGATTGGTGCAGAATCTTAAGCCAGAGAATGTGCCAACATCTCTCTCTCCCTTCTAAAAAGAGTATGTGGATTAATTATAAGGTGCTGATTGACTTGGATTAGCCTTTATCCCAGCCTGCACAAAATTAATTCCTACCACTTACATCAATTAGACTGGGTCAAGATGGGTAATTCAGGCTGAACCTAATATAAAAGCATCTGTTTAGTAGAGTGTCTGGAGTTAAGAGGGCTCTATTAAGAGAGTTATGAATGGCATAAGGAGTTAGGTTTCTCCTTTTTCACTTTGTAGAACTACTGATGCTTATTCAGGCCCTAGGGAATTAGGTGTTCCCTGGGAATAGTTTTAAAACTGTTGATTCCAGAAAGTGGAGGAGCACATTCACCTTTTTGTCACATTGTCTTTCCACATCAGGTAATACTCATATGGACATTTAAAAGGTCACAGAGACGAGTAACATTAAAGACACAAACGAATCGAAAAGCACTTATAAGGCTTCCCTCGTTACTCTTGCTTAAAATATTTCCTACTACATGTTTTAATTCATGAACAGTTAGCAAATGGATTTTCCAGGGAACAGAATTTGCAGACTGGGCTAGCAGTCCTTTCACCGGTAAGCGCTGTCTCCTAGGACTTTCCCCTGACTGCCAAGCGGACCAGCCTCTCCCTGGATGTCACCGGAGCCTCCCTCCCCTCCTTCCTCTTCATGGCTGGAGGCTCCCACATGTGAAGGTCCCTAAACCTGTTCTGGTTCTGCAGCTGGCAAGGAGGTAACCATGGAAATTCTTAAACATAATTTTAAGTGGTTATAGCTACTATTATTAACAAAATGACATAAAAGATAGCACTAAAATCAACCGCCTAGGGATTAAGCACACTAATCAATTTTACTCCAAGCTAAATGTAAAGTGGACTGTTCAGATATCAAATTTCAGACTCTAGAATTTCTTTTTCAATAGACACAGCACTCCACGTAAAAGGCAGGTGTCAGCGTGGTGGAGAACACTGGCGACCCCCACCCCATGGCATGGAGTCTGAGCCTTGAATATTTTTTTTCTTTGTATTATATCTTGTATTAGTGGCCTTATTTTTACTTTTTTTTTTTTACTTGATTCATCCATATTTTCTGGGTATTTGATCATGATATCTGTTTATGTAGTTATGTGTAGGCTATTTAATTTTTTCTTCTCAGATTTCAATAATCCTTTGTGCATATTTTTTCACCAAGAAAAATAAGTTTTATCATTAAAGAGGTCAGAATAAAACTACGTAAAGAAGGGGATAGAAGATTGAAGACCCCCTACGTATACTGTAAATGTGAAAAACTGAATGATGAGGTTGTGGGGCGAGGCCCTCCCGTCAGTCCCTACATCACGCTGTTAAAGCCGCGCCCTCTGCCGCGTAACAGACCCGGGCGTGCGTCCCCGTCCTGCTGCTTATGATCGTGTGACTGTGGGTACGTTTCTGAGTCCTGCAAGTTTGCCTGCTGTCGATTAATAAACGGCGCAAATGGAGAGTGGATGATGAGGTTGGAAAACCTCAACCAGGATCTGTGATTGCGGGATGGCGCAGGAGAAATTGTCACGTTCATGCAAAGCGGGTCCCCCACACCGACCTGCACACGCCCAGCCCACAGGACGCTGCCTTGGGTTGTCAAACTTTCCTCACCTAGCCCACTCCATCAATTCGCACGAAAAGTTTGGAGTTTGCTGCTTACATATTCCAGCAGCAAACCGTTCGCGACTTGCACGCAACATTTTCTAGGAAACGTCCGAGGTGAGATCTGACATCATGTAACTCAAAATCAAAGTGAAGGCCAGGCGCCTTCAGCGCAATTTCACTGATCCATAACAATCCCTGGCGGCTCTCCGCTCTTCACCTCGGGGGCTACGGTTCTCGCGTGAACTCCTCTAACTCCCGGGGGTGGGCTGAGCCTGAGGACGTCAGAGGGGAGAGAGGTTGGCCCTGAGCACACTCATTCCGTCATCGTCATTAGAGTAAAACAGCAATTATCGAGATACCTCCAGACATGAGAACATCTGCCCAAATGAACTTTCTGGTAACTCTGTGGTTAAACATTAAAACCTCTTCCAACTCTTGTTAATTTTTTTTTCCTCTAAACTGGGTCATACAGGTTCCCACCTCAATAAATATGGTAACCAAACTCTAATTTAACATTCCTCTGATGATTCAGATTTTTATTTGGCTTCAGGGTCAACGGGCATGAATGAAGAGTCTGACACCGGACTCTAGGAAGAGTAGGGGAAGTGTTTCATGAAGATAGGATGATGAACATCAAGGTCGCTTTTTCCTTTAGATAATTTTCTTGTGTCTAGTATATAGCATGTGTGATGTGGAGGAAAGGTTAGACTTTCTTTTATAGACTGAGTTGAAAAAATACTAGTTCTTTTCTTTCTTTCTTTCTTTCTTTCTTTTTTTTTTTTTTTAATACAGTGTCTTGCTATGTGACCCAGGCTGGCCTCGAACTCACAGTGATCCTCGTGCCTCAGCCTCCAAGTGCTGGGATTGCAGGTGTGTACCACCAGGCCCAGCAAAAAACAAACACAAAACTCTAGTTCTTTAAGGGCTTTGGCTTCACTACAGGAGTAGACGGTGTCCTGAGTCTAGTAACCTGTGACATGTTTTTGCATAGACTTAAGCATCAGACAGCAAGCACTGCCTGCAGATGGGCAGAAGAAAACGAACTGTATCTACCAGGACTTCATTTCAGCCCTCAGGGACCTTTCCATGATTAGGATGCAGGCTGAGTTAGCTACACTCTGCGGGGATCACAGCTTTCACAGGACGTTTTAAAACAATGCTGTACTAGAAAGCTATGCATATGGCTGAAGATAAAAAGGTCTTGATAGGATGGGGTTTACCTTAGAACTTTTTTTGGAATTTGTTTCTGTGATGATTTGAGCTTTTGGAGAGGATGCTAAAGGCTAATTTTCTATGGCATTGGGACTGGGGATTAATGCCAAATTCCTATTCCCAGTCCAGATTATATAATCAGAAATAAAAGTATCCAAACTGCACATCAAATAGTCTAGCTTTCTGGCAGACTATGAAAAAATCAGTTTTAATGTTTGAAGTCGGCATTTGTTTATATAATGCAACAAGCCATGGCTGCAAACACAATAATTAAATGCTTTAACAAGTGAGAAATCTTGCCAGAATATGTAATTGGGGGGGGGATAAGTGGAGAGTTGATATGCAGCAGAAAATGCTGAATTATTTTGTTCACACAGCTCAGAAGCAGACACACTAAGAGGCCGCTTACAGAATCACTAAAAGAAAAAGAACCAGGCATGGCAGCATGTGCCTGTAATCTTGGCATTTGGGAGGCTGAGGCAGGAGGATCACCTTGAGTCTGAGGTCAGTCTTGGCTACACAGTGAGTTCAAGGCCAGCATGCACTACATAGCAAGTCCCTGTCTCAAAAAAAAAAAAAAAAAGAGAGAGAGAGAAGCACGTAAAAAGGCCAGTTATTTATTCTTTTTATATATAAATGGTACTCTTCTCACTTGAACCTGAAAAATGAGGTCTTCCACTTTCCCATCGTTATAAAATCACCAGTATGAAAATGAAAATCCTGCAAAGAAACAACAGCTAACTATATTTTTCTTTTTCTATTCCTTCAATTAAGTAATTTTTTGTATCCTCTTATTTCACCTAACTGCTACTACAGGTGAAATACAGCATCAGTTTAATACAGGATTAGAGTTACAGTGAGCAACTAATTAGGTCTTTTCAAAGGATTCAACTTCTAAGACAATGGGGAAATCATCCTTAATCTCAGTGTTCACTCATCTGCACAGGCAAAGGAGGAACACGCCCTGGGCCTCCCCCAGGAACTTAGAGGAACAAAAGAAGCCACAGACAGGCAGTGGCAAGTGTTTGACTGCGCAAGGCGCTCAAAGCACCCAGTGACATTAATGTATCCACAAGGTGAGGCGTGGAGTCAGGCTCCCGTGTTCTCCGCAGCCCAGAGGTCGCCCAAGCAAACAGAGTCCTTGCATGAGTGCGAAAGGCGAGTGAGCTGAGGGACTATACTGGGATGGAGACTCCGGGTATCACTTTCTGTTTTTCAGTACCCAATACTGGGTTCTTGATAACATCTGCATGTCTTTTTGCATGCTGGAGCATGACCTCTCTCCTATCAGGGACTCCCTGGTCGAAGGGACCATTAGCTCTTGCCTGGCCCACAGCACAAGGTTCCTAACTTGTATTCTTTTTCCACCTCACTGTTGGCAACGCATTCTCCACCCAACAGCGACCATGAATTTTCAAAAAGCAAAACTGCAGTCTGGGAAGCTGAGGCAGGAAAATCACAAGTTCAAGTCCAGCATGGGCAACTTAGCAAGACCCTGCCTCAAAATAAAAAATTAAAAAGGACTAGGGATATAGCTCAGTGTGAAGGCCCTGAGTTGAATCTCTAGTACTACCACCAAAAATACTTAACCCAAACCAAACCAAAACAAACCAGCCAATCTGTATTACATCTCTCTCCTGCTATACATGTTTTTTTTTTTTTTTTTTTTCTTGTGGGTACCGGGGGGTCGACCTCAGGACCTCGCGCGCCAACAGGCACCCGTGCCGCTGAGCGATATCACCGGCCCCTTTTTCGTATGTGGGATCCGCGAGTTGAACTCGGGCCCTTGCACTTGCAAGGCAGGTGCTTACGCCGCTGAGCCATCTCACCGGCCCACTATACATGTATTTTAACTGCATTTAGAATAAAAGCTAAATTCTGCAGGCCATGCACTGTATGGTTCCCATCTCTCTCTCCAACCCCATGGCCCACTAGCCCCTTGCCTCTCTGGCTTTTGTTCATCACCAGTCTTTCTTTGTGTCCCACAACCCTTCCCTAACACCTTCCAACTAAAATCCACTCAGAGGACTCTATGATCCTCATTCGTAACACTCACCACGAGTTAGAATTACACACTTATTATCGTTTTAGAACTATTTTCTTTCAGCTGCACTAGGATCTGAGCTCTCTGCGGGCAACCTGGTCTGCCTAACCCACCACAACCTCAGCGCTGGCAGCAGGGTCTGGCAGGCAGAGTCCTTCACCAACGCTGGCGCGTGGACAATGGGCCCTGTCTGTGTCCCGATGAGACCAGTTCCTCACTGATCTTGCCTTGGGCTCCTCTTCCCCATCATGCTTCTTCCTTCTTTGTAAAAGCACTCTTTAGGATGGAGGGAGAAAGAGGTCAGCCACGTAGGGGGCTACCTGGGGCTGACAACTAGTAGGCTTGTGGGATCCAGGGTTTCCCCACTTTTTTTTTTTTGTGTGTGTGTGGGTACCGGGGGTCAACCTCAGGACCTCGCGCACCAGCAGGTGCCCATGCTGCTGAGTGATATCACCGGCCCTTTTTTTGTATGTGGGTTCTGGGAGTCGAACTCATGACCTTGCGCTTGCCAGGCAAGCACTTATGCTGCTGAGCTATCTCACCGGCCCTCCCCACTGTTTCTAGGAAAAATAGGGAACCCAAAAGTTTTGATGAATGAATATGAGAATAAATTTGAGACATTAGCGAGAAAATTAATACACCTTGATAATACAACGTTATGTGAAATAAGTCAGACATACAAGCTTAAATACCATATGGTATCTCTCATTTGAGTAAGGCAAAGTACAAATAAAGAGCAAAATAAAGGATGGATAGAAGGGAACAGGGAGATAGATCTTCTGCAAATGAGAAGGGGTCCAGGAGACCAAGGGCAAGGGGAGGGGGAGAGGGGAAGGAGAAGTAAAAAGATTTAAGATGTGTCGTGTACATGTGCCAAATGCCCACAATGAATGCATAAACATTATATGTGATAAACACGAATTAACAATAATAATAAAAACAGGGAAAGGGTAATTAGAGGGAGGGAGGTGGGTAAGGAGGGAAAGGGAATTAAAAAAGAATCAAGTCTGTTATGTATTTGTATCTACTCTGTAAGATGAATGTAAACTTTAGGCACTGCAAACATGTACTTAAAAAAAAAAAAAAAGAAAGAAAATTAGAAAAATGCAAAAGTGCTTCTTTCCCCCTTAGGCCTCAGACCTGATGTGTTGGTACAACTCCAGGGGGTGCCACTCACAGATCCGTGGTCAGCACTAGGTGGCACAGGTAGGTGCCACACACTGTATGCAGCAGCAGGTGGTGGCCCTGCTCGGTGCTTCAGCTCTGTCCTTCCAGATGATAAACCCAGCTCTCTGCCCTGCTCTTGGGGTTATTTCTTATTATAAACCCAACATTTTTCCCTCTCATCTTTGAAAATATGGTTAAATAGATCATATTCCTTATAAGGTCAATAAAAGAAAAGCAAGAAGCTATGAAAAGAATTCACTTAAGCCTATTTTTAATTAGGAAAAATCCCCAATATTACTGATTTTTGAAAATTGATTCCTCATTGTTTATTTGCTTTGAAAGCATAAGTGCAGTGAAAATACATGTGAAAATCAATATTTTTCTCCTCTCAAAATCCATGGGACTTAGGAAGAAAAATAAATAACCATCTCATTGAGGAAAAGAGGTAAAAATTCATAAAGCCACTGTTTGCCTTAAATGCAAAAATCCCTCAGTTATCCCATGAATGGTTTCAAAAGGAAATGAGAAATACATGTTAGGATCAAAATCTGGATTAGAGTCCTGGCAACATGATGAACACTTTTGGTAAGAACCTGTTTAAAGTCCAAGAATCATTCTTTATATTGGGTCACAAGATGTTGCTGAAAGGACTAAAATAAACAGTTCAAGTAAGTCTGACATCAATAAGGCATTGAAAGTAATTTAGGAAAAATGTAACCCCATGAATGCCTTATGATTTTATATTACCCAATACAATCCCCTCTTTGGATCGAATTCTCTAAGTCCCAAGAGATGCAGCTGTCAAGGAGTCAGGCATCAAATTTGGTCAGAGAACGACCTCTGTAGAAATCAAAGGCCATTCCCAAACTTTCTCCGACCTCTCTGTCTGTACAGGCAAAAGTCATCTTTTCTCCTACTTTTATTTTTATTGTATTTTTCTTTTTGCAGTGCTGGGTATTAAACACAGGCACTAACACATGCTAGGCAAGTACTCTACCAGTGAGCTATATACCCAGTCCTTTTCAAAAAAATTTTTACATTAGCACTCTGGGAAGCTGAGGCAGGAAGATTGCAAATTTAAGCCAAGCCTGAGCAAGATCACAAGTTCAAGCCAAGCCTCTAGCAACTTAGAGAGATTGTGTATCAAAATAAAAAGTTTAAAAAGGGCTGAGAATGTAGCTAATGTGAAGATTGGGGTTCAATCCCTAGTATCCCCCCCCGACAACAGGGTCTTGTTAAATTGCCCAGGCTAGTTCAAACTTGTGATCTTCCCGCCTCAGCCTTCCAAATTGCTGGGATTACAGGCACATGCCACCACATCTGGCTGCTCCTACTTATTTTATTTTATTTTTTTTACAAGGAAAGCACTGCCCAGCTATCACAATTCTGAGTCTTGAAGGCTTTCTTCCTCCTGCCTGAAGGCGAGGTCTAAGTAAGAACCATCTCTGTCTTTCCCAAAGCCACAGTGTGGCAGTGCAAATGTGTGAGTTCAATCACGAATGTGAGAGTTTGCTGAGATATGGATTAGGCCATCATACACAGCAAGGTGCAGGAGAAACACAGAAGAATGCTCAAGCTAAAATGCTTAAAAATAAACTCAAATTAACAACTGCTTCGGGGAAAGGTTATTGCCAGGTGAAGGAACGATACTGGTCACAATAATTTGGTTCCCATTTTATGTACATTTGAAATCAAGCAAGACAAACTCTGCTTCATGTTACTTTGTACATTGTAGGAAGACAGGAGAAAAGTTGTGTTCTGTGTCATCAGAAGACTGAAATATTTTTGTAGAAATGAAACAACATTTAAAAAAAAATGAAACACGAAATGTACGATCAAACTTATTTCAGTAACTGCATATAAGGCATTCTGATTTTGAAGTCCTTTGTGCTTGTATTTCAGGTCAGACTTAGTGTGGAAGCCTGAACCCAGCTGACTGGAATGCTGAGCCCTTGGTCTTCCGCCAGCCGAAGCCATGGAAACCACTATGTTCTAACAGATCAAAGAACAGTTCAGCGTTTAAGAACTGCCTGAGACTTCCCAGGAATAGAAACTACACCCAGTATGAATACAATTTCTCAAGTGGACCATTCAACTTTACTGTGGATGAGCTCAAAATATCACATGCGCACGCAAAAATCTAGACATTTACAAAGGGAGCTACTGGCTTGCCAAGAAAACCATAATTCTTTTCTTTGGAACTGGACCACAAGGAACCGAAGGGTATTTGACGGAGGGAGTCATAAAGAAACAGACACCGTGAACTTTGTTTCGAAGGTGTTCTGGTTGCTGAAAGCTCCTATAATAATTTTTTTTGTGTGTGCAAAAGTTACAGGTAGTGCAGCCAATGTTTTCTGTCTTGGCAGAGACACCCGACAGCGAGGTTCTCCTTCCGTCTATGCCTGGGCACCGGGGCACAGCAACACGTGGGCACAGGGAGCCTTCCCGCGCTCACAGGAAGCTCTCACACCCAACAGCAACCAGCTGAAGAAGCAGAAACCAGACTTCCCGAGGCAATGTTCACGTTTAGCTCCCAGTAAGCATTTCAGGCACCCTCGTATACTAGTCCATCTTCAAGTACTTCTGCTCTTTATAGCTCACAAATAGAGAAGAAGAGGTCTTGGGTACTTTTCTACCTGTCTACTGGGAAAGCTTTTCAAGGAACAATAAGACAACTGTTAGTTACTGCTGGTGGGTTACGGGCCCTATGGTTCTAAGGCACAATCCTTTCTGCTTTTCATTGCTTCCTTTCTTTCCAGACTTCTGAATTCAACTTCTCTAAAAGAGCCATAGCAATGGCTTGCTATGAGAGGGAAAGCAGGTTATATTTTTTCCTAGGAGATGTTAATGCAGGTTCAGTGCAGGATTTATTAACTCTTAATTCACTAACTTATTTATTAATAAAGTATAGATACATCTGTTTCAAATAGGAAAAAGGAGATTGTTATAAGCAAGGGAAATTAATAGACCATAGCAGTTCATCACTGGATTCTTGCTTCAGCCTATTTTTCAAGAAGTTTTACAAAGTTGCATTCTGTGTAACAAATACAAATTCATTTTGTCTCAAACTCCATTTTACTGTAGTATTAAGACAGCACAATACCGGGTGTCACCCATTTGTTGAAAACACAGTACTTGATTGAAAAGGTAACAGAAATAGTCTTCCAAGCATTAGCCTCTAGCCAAAAACTATCCAATAAGTCACGAGTGAAAATTCTTTTTTAAAAACCATGACTACAAAAATACAAGATTTAAAAACACTGGTGGTCAAACATTTTAGGGATGCTAAAACCCTGGAATCTTAGTAGTAGATAACCCGAGGTGATACAAAGCTAGCTTTAATATATGTTTAAATGGGCCTTATTTTCATGTTGTATGATTTGAATGCTTGGCATCCCAAGCTCCAAACAGTAATTTAGTATATCAATTTTAAATAACCTACCCTTCTTATTTCTTATCATTAAATAATATGTGGTGTGGTGTGTGTGTGTGTGTGTGTCCCTCTGTCCCATTTGTGGAGCAAATAATCTTACAAATGCAGTTTTATGATGATAACTGTCCTGGGTGAGAAGAACTATCTTGGTTCCAGTTCAGTTTCTGACGTGAACCTGCTGCACACTGGTGGCATCTCCAACTCTCTTTGGACCTCATTTTTCTCATTGGTAATGTGAAATATTTAGGACTAGATCTTTTCTCTGCTTAAAATGAACATCCTTATGCAGTTGCTGGTGGCCCAGAAGGGAGGATCCTGCCCGAGATGAAAGACAGACAGACAGACAGACAGACAGACAGACACAGGTTAGCAGTGAAGGGACCAATGTGGTTGAAACAGAGGGCCCCTGGGATGATACAGCCAGAGCGAGACTATGGACGTGTGTGGAGCTAGAAGCCTGTGTTAGCTTGTGATGAGCCCAGCTTGATGAGAGGTAGGTCAAGTTTACCCTTCTCCTAAACTCTCATCACTGGGCACCATTCCAACCTGAATGGATCGGCTAACTTCAGACAACCACAAATCTATTGAACTGTGGAAAGTGGAACATCTGACCCTTCTAATACATTTCGTTCAGGAAGCTGCATTCTATTCATATAACTTGCTTTTTTTGGTCCCAAGTACTTCTGGGGTGAGAGAAAGAGTCAGAAGGAGCCATGTATCTCTACTGCAACACTTTTGTTTTCGTAATGAGAAATTCTTGTTCAAATGAGTTCATATCTGATTTGGAAAGAAAGGAAGGAGAAGCTGACTACCTATTGGATAACAATCCAGCGTGGGAGGTGAAAGCAAGACAGACAGGTGTATTGAGGCCAGGTTTATACTTTACAATGTCCTTCACTCTTACCTCTCCTTTCCTTTTAATCTTGGAGGCCTAGATTGGGGCTCCCCACACTAACTCAATCAACTTTCCTGCTTTGCCAAACCTTGAGGAATAAAGGAACAAATGCCAGAAGCAGCTGGGACTCTTACCACCTATTTCACAGCTAAGAGCAGAAATAGCCTTTCCTCTATGATCTGTCTCAACCTTAATGACTAAATCAAAACAGTAAAGCCCTGAAAGGCAGGAGGGGTAGTTCTATTTTTTCCCTAAAGCCTTTACTTCTAATGATATAAAAAAGAGGAAAAGAGGACAACGAGGAATTTTGTACTCCAGTGACAGTGGCATGAAGGACTACAACTTATTTTTACAACTTATTTAAGTGACTGGTACCTGCAGTCAGATTGTGTTCTAAATCATTCTGAGCTCAGTCGTAAGTCTGGAGTCTGGAACACATTTTTCCATAGGCATAGTATCATAAAAGATAAATAGGTTCCCAATTTGTGTATGTTCGTTTATTTATTTTAGGATACACTAAATACCACAAGAAGTCTGTCCGACTGGTTACAACTTGGTTCCACCTGACCGTCCTGCCAAGAAGCTGGAAGCTATCCTGAACGACTCCATTACTGGTCTACTGTCCCTTATCTCTGACTCCACAGCTTATGCCCAAATCCTAAGGATAGAGGAATGGGGAGCAGGGAGCATTTTTTAACAGCAATTTTCACTTAAAACTCTCTGCAAGAGAAGGCTATTCCTAAATCTGCACATAATATAGCATGACTCTGGCACATACTCCAAAGAACAAAGCTCCTAATGGCCTGGCCTGGGCCAGGCTCTCAGCATGAGTGATTCTGGATGCAGGGTCAGCTAGGGTGGGGACACCATCCAGTGAAGGAGACCTTAAGCACCTTAGATCAGATGAGGACGACACCATGAAACATGCCTCCATACCTAAGTGTCAAGAAATAACTCAAGAAACTTCATGGAAGGAAAAGAGGGAAAGCAGGTGGGGATAAGAGCTAGGGGCTGACAGCTTATTTTCAGAACTGTGTTTTATTTAGAAATAAAAATAATGCCCCACAATCATTGCTAATATAGCAATAAAAATACTTTGGTTTCTGAGAAAAAAGGGAAAAAGAATGCAACAATTGAGCACAATGGCCTCACTTTAATGGGCACTGTTTGTGCTTCTCTGATATCAATTTTCTGCTTTTTCTTTCCAACAGCTTGTTTTATTGAGGTACCCACCTCTTCATCCTTTCTGCACACAGTCATAACCCCAGCTCTACAGGTGGACGTTATGGACCTGAACTAATCAGGACATGGCATTCTTGGTACTGTTACTGCCTCCATGACATACGAGCCTTCATAGATTGAAAGAAGATTCTTAGATAAATGGCTCAGAGAGATGTCTCTGTTTCTTCTGGTGCCTACAGACAAGCGACTGTGATACCACACTTGTATTCCTCAGCCTTCTTGGGACCATTTATTGGAGGTTGGGGAGAAAGGTGAGGAAAAACTTGAGTCCTTGATGTTTCTTAGTCACTGAATCAGTGAATCTTCAAGGCCATTGTCCCTCAAAAATAGTTTAGAACTTTCTTTTTATTTTATCAAATTTGAGTAAGAGTCACTATTACAGATGAAAGTATTCTATTTGATAAAGTTCAGTAAAAGGATGAAGCCTGGAGATGTGGGATAAAAGATGTAAATGTGAATGTGGTTTGAATGCTAGGATAGAAACTGCCTTGCACATCTCTAGCTCTTTCTACCTGAACATACACTGATTTGTTAAAAACACTGCAGGATGTAAGTTTTCAATGTATCATAAATCTAAGATGCAGAATACATGTCATTTGCTTTAAATGGTTCTCTTGTAAGCCACATTTTCCTGAATCAAGGGATGCAGGGTCATGCTCAACATTTAGCCCACTTACTGAGCAAACCCTGAGAATCCTGAAATCCAAGGATGCTCAGGTCCCTTATGTAAAATGGCACAGTATTTGCATATAACCTATGCAATCCTCCCATATTCTTTAAATCATCTCTACAGTGCTTATAATATCTAGTACAATGTAAATGCTGTGTAAATAGTTGTTATTCTGTATAGTTTAGAGAATGACAAGAAAAATAAGTCCATATATATGCTCAGTACACATGCAATTTAAAAAAAATATTTTTGATCTGCACTAGATACACAGAGATGGAACCTAGATATCATTGGGCAACTAAATACAAGAACAAGCAAAACTAAATAACTTGTGTTTAAGGCTAAAATCTGATGTGCATGTGGAAAGAATTAATTCTATGTAAATATAAACACTAGATGTTTAAAATCAATGCTCCCAAAGCATGGATGATTTTTTTTTTTAATGGGGGTACCGGGAGTCGACCTCAGGACCTTGCACTTGCCAGCAAGCGCTTGCACCACTGAGCGATATCACCGGCCCTTTTTTTCCTTTATGTGGGTTCCAGGAGTCGAACTCAGGACCTCACGCTTGTCAGGCAGGCACTTCTGCTGCTGAGCTATCTCACTGGCCCTGGATGACCTTTTTTTTTTTTTGTGGGTACCGGGGGGTCGACCTCAGGACCTCGCGCGCCAGGAGGCGCCCGTGCCGCTGAGCGATATCACCGGCCCCTTTTTCGTATGTGGGTTCCGGGAGTCGAACTCGGGCCCTCGTGCTTGCCAGGCAGGCACTTAAGCCGCTGAGCCATCTCACCGGCCCTGGATGACTTTTTAATGGTAGGTTTGAATGAACTTCTGAGAAGCCATTGGAAATAATTAGAAGAAAAAATTTTCTTGGCTTTTAAAGCAGTCAGAAGAATGGTCATGGAAGAATAAAAATAAATTGTTGCATTCAATATCTCCTAGCAGATCAGCAGGTCATGTCAATGAACCTCTGATCATCTGGTTTTGTTTTTCTTTTTTTTTTTTTTTTTGGTGGGTATCGGGGGGTCGACCTCAGGACCTCGCGCGCCAACAGGCACCCGTGCCGCTGAGCGATATCACCGGCCCCTTTTTCGTATGTGGGATCCGGGAGTCGAACTCGGGCCCTCGCGCTTGCAAGGCAGGCGCTTATGCCGCTGAGCCATCTCACCGGCCCTGATCATCTGGTTTTTATACTCTAAAGTAACGCCATGACTATCATAATCATTTCTATAGGTGGTTAAACTTTCTCAGATAGGAAAGTTCTGCTCATAAAATATCATAATATATGGAAAGCTTTTCATTTGAATTTTTAGTCTAAAAATGCATAGTTGAGACTATATCTATGGTATACAAAGTGGCAGAAGAGTTTATTGAGTTCCAAAGGGAAGGAAACACTAAGTCCCTCGCTGAGGATCCAGCAATTCTCTTCTATGCTCGCTCAACCCAACATGCATAGGAAGAATCAATTTCAAAATGGAGGATGTTTGAAAATATTCTTGGTAAACGATTGTTCATTTTTACAGGAAAATGTGTTCCAGGTTCCAATGGGGTGTATGTGTGTTTATGATTCCTAGTTCTACTTATAAATGCTTTTTAACCTACAACAATCCTCAAATGTGGGATCTAACCACAGGTTATTGATGTTTTTACAAAAGAATCTACCTAAAATGCCAGAAAGTAGCCATGATGGAGAAGATTAGGAGTTGTTAGGAGCAGGGAAAGGCGAAGATTTCCTCATCCTCTCTCCTTCAACCTAATATTATTCATAACTTGCAAATACTCACCTTGGGCTATGTGTTAGTCAGTTTTCCATTACTATAACAAATACCTGATATAACCAACTAATCAAGAAGAATGGTCTAGGGCCGGGGATATAGCTCAGCAGCACAAGTGCCTGCCTGGCAAGCGCAAGGTCCTGAGTTTGATTCCTGGTACAAAAAAAAAAAAAAAAAAAAAAAAAAAAGATGGTCTGGGCCGGTGAGATGGCTCAGTGGCATAAGTGCCTGCCTGGCAAGCGCGAGGGCCCGAGTTCCACTCCCGGAACCTACATACGAAAAAAGGGCCGGTGATATCGCTCAGCGGCATGGGCGCCTGCTGGCACGCAAGGTCCTGAGGTCGACCCCCGGTACCCACAAAAAAAAAAAAAAGATGGTCTGTTTTTGGCTCACAGTTTCAGAAGTTCCATTCCACGGTCAGTTAGTCTTCCTGCTTTTGGGCCAGTGGTGAGGCAACACATGATGGTAGAAGCATGTGGGGGAGCAAAACTGCTTACCTCATGGCTCAGAAAAAAGAGAAAGAAGAAGGGGCTGGGCTCTCATTATCCCCTTCAGGGGCATACCCCCAGTGACCTGAAGACCTATCACTAAGCCTCACCTCTTAGAGATTCTACTACCCCCTAGTAGCACTTTCCTAGGGAGTAGCAAGCCTTTACCACCTGGGCCTTTGGGAGAAACTTAAGATCCAAACTAACAGGATGTAAGGAGGGAGCTGGACCACCATGCCATACATGAGGCACTGCTCTCTTTATTTACTTCTCCATTTTCTCCCTAAGAGGGATGGTCTAACAGGCTACCATTTGCATTATCTCCTCCTCTTCCTTTCAGGATTCCAAGCTGTATCTTATTGTTAATTCAAAGCATTTCACCTAAGCTCTTACCACAAAATAAGTAAGAATGGTTGAGTCTTAAAGTTTTAAAATTAAAACTGGGAAAAATATAAATATCTATGAATCTTTAAAGTATACAGCTGGGTTGTCCTTCTATTACTGCTCTGATATGTAAATGAAGCTTTCCTGAATCATTTTCTATAGGGTTATACATTTCTAAATTACTATAGTTTTATAGCTCATGTACACATCTCTAAACTCCATTATCAAGATACATGGCCTAATAAAATATGTTCACACCACATTCTCTAGGTTTGAGAAATTTACAAACGTTGGAATTTCAGTTGTTTACAGGAACAAGGGAAAAGAATATTAGTAATAGGAACGGGAACCCCACATGGCCTTACCTGCAGTTTAGTTACAGTGTATGTTAAGTAGGCTCTGTTTGCCTAAGGACATCCCACCATTGCTTTATGCCTCATGAGGAAAGAATACACTCCCAGGTGTTTTCCAAATGAACTTTCAGAAAACAACCCTTGCTTAAATTGAAGGCTGGCTGCCCCTAACATATGTGGTGTATACACCTGTTATACTATCTGAATACTTATTAATTCTCAGTCTTTTCCTGTGGAATTTTGGTGTTGATTATTAAAATATTCTTCAAAATTTTTTAATTTTTAATTTTAAACACACAGGGAGGATGAGTGAGGCTGAGAGCCCTAAGCAACAAATCTGCAGGACTCCTCTCCACAGCTGGGGATCTGGTTTCCAGTTATTCACTGTCCTCCTTGACCCCAGTGAGAATTCCATTCTCCAGGCAGAGCTCCTCCGGAGGACCTTGTGCCACAGGTCCAATTAGCAATGTTAGGCCTGGCAGATCAAGGGGATGTCTTTGTTCAATAAAGGTTTATTCTTTCTAGATAGGCCAAATATTGTTAAAATTAGTAGCATGTGTTTTATTTAGAAATAGACTTTGCAAATGCAGGGAAACATGACTTCAGGATGCAGCACATCCCATAGCAGGTGAAAGTTGTCTGTGATTTGTTTCACATGATTTCTCTTCTGCCATTCCCTATGTCACTTAAAACTTTAGTTACAATTATAAAAATAAGGCCGGGGCCAGTGAGATGGCTCAGTGGCCTAAGCGCCTGCCTGGAAAGCACGAGGGCCTGAGTTCGACTCCCGGAACCCACATATGAAAAAAGGGCCGGTGATATTGCTCAGCACCATGAGAGCCTACTGGCGCACGAGGTCCTGAGGTCGACCCCCGGTACCCACAAAAAAATAAAAAAAAAAAGAATTATGAAAATAAAGTACAGCATGGAGTTTTAAAAACTGTCTCTGAACATGAGGTGCGTAAATAAAGACGCCTACAATGAATAAAACTATTGCTTCAGTTTAAAAGTGCCACCACATTTTTACCTCTAAATGGCACCACCTAGGACACCTCCTCAAGTGTATTTTTCCAGCACTGTCCTCCCCACTGGAATCTCCCAAGGAAAAACATGACGGTGGTGGTGTGTGTATGTGGGGAGTAGTCTGGATGGAAGAGGCAAAGATAAAAATCCACCCGAGAAAAAATACTAAGCTTGGAAAATACTAATAATGAAAAAATAGAGTATTTCCTAATTTAGAGCTAGTCCAAGAAAAAACATGTTTGTACATATATATAGCTATGTTTTAAGATTGTCCAGAGTTTAAAAAGTCAGTTTTATCAGAAATACTGGCTAGTAAAGCTTCTTAGGGTTTTAAATTTTATTCTGCAATATTCTTCCTATTTGGAATTACCATATGAACAAAGAAATTTGGGCTCATCATGCTTCAGGTAGGCATCTGCCTTCGAACCCGTTATACTTAAAACCAACCTGGCTTACCAATATCTTATGAGTGCATAAATTTCTTCATTTTTCACATTGCATACATTATATTTTTCATTTTAAAGAATTCCTGAATGTAGAATAATGTAAGAATACCTTTTGTAATAATTGATAGAGTTCCCATTTGAGCATTATGCATCTGCACCTTTGGCACCTATGTAAGAGTGTTAAACATTTATAAATCATAATATCTTGGGGAAAATCTAGAATTTTTAAATAAATTTTATATGCCAGAAATGGTTATATACAAGGCATCAGGCTCCATGCCATGCGTAAGACTTTGCTTCTGCCTTTGAATTACTTGCGTCCCTTAGAGCAGAAACGAGCAGCACTGGGGAAAAGCAACCCCAAAGACCCTGCAGAAGGACTAATTTGTAAGATCCCAAAGCAGCATCCAGAAGCAATGAATAATTAAAATTGCTAAATAAATTGTTCCTAGGCTAACTGATACTGCCACTTAGAAGAAGAGAAAGATAAAATCAGGTAGGAGTAATTTGAAAAGGTGAAGGAATCTGAACTGAGTTTAAAAGGCTAGATAAAGTCTAGATAACATCATTATCCCCATTCCTGCTCTATAGCTCTGTTTGGAGCCTGCCAAGGGTCAGGCACCACAGCAAGCACGGTGCGCATGCGCTCTAATACCTGCCACTATATGCAGGTCAGTTTATCATCATGGCTTTTGGGATGAGCGTGGCAAATAATCTGCCTGAGGCCTCCCCAGAAGGAGGTAAGTAGTGATCCACGGCCAGGTCCAGTTGACCCCAGACCCCACTGTGTTCTTCTCACACTGATGCCCCAAATCAAAGGCATTCTGGCGGTACCCAAATCTCTCCCTCCCTCTCCATCTCTTTGTGATACTGGGGATTGAACCCAGGGCCTTCGTACAGAGCCATATCCCAAGTCCTTTTAAAAAATTCAAACAATTTTTCGAGGCAAGGTCTCGCTGATTCACTAAGTTGCCCAGGTTAAGACTTGAATCTGTGATATTCCTGCTTCAGCCTCTCGGAGTTCTGGAATTATAGGTGTGTGCCACCAGGCCTGGCTCTAAAACCACTTTTTAGAACTGTTGATACAAAGATTAAAAAAAAAAAAGGTTGTAGCTTCTTGTAGAACAAGATATAACACGTCTTTGTGAATTTCAGACCAGACACCTGACATATTTAACACTGCACTTGGGGTGGGCCAGGTTGGTGGACAGAATGACCAAGGGGGTCCTAATGGCAGAAACCAGAGAGAAAGGGACTCTAGTCCTAACATGAATGTACACAGTGTCACAGCCTGGCTGGGCTGCAAATGCCTCTCCTGGCAGCAAAGAAGATGCTGAACTTGGAGCTGAATTTAGGTATTAATACATCAAACTCTGTCAAAAATCACTAGTAAAGGTGCTGGGTTTGTTACTCAGTGCTGGAGTGCTTGCCTAGCATGCATGGGAGCCTTGGGTTTGATCCCTGGCACCAGAAAACAAAAAATAAAAACAAAACAAAAAGATTACAATGAAGATTATATTGGGCATGATGACTTTTTAGCATTAAACAGGGTATTAAAGCTGTCATTATATTTTATGCTCAAAAGACACAGAGCTGCAATCAATCTTAAGTCCTGTATTGGGTATTTGCTTTTTATATTCTTTGTCTTAAAAATGCGGGGCCTGGTTTCTTAAAGTGTAACGTTTTATGTAGTCCTTTGATATCTAAAGTGCAGTCACTCAAAAAAATGGAATTTTGCAATGTTACATGTTCTCATAGGTAGAATATTATAGCAATGAGGCTCTTAGTCAAACAGTCTCCAAGTTGTCTTTCTCTGGTCCCCCTTCCTCCTTGTCTCATTTCTAACCCTTTGCTGGGTGTTTTCACTGGGGACTTTCCAGTCACGTCCGAGACTACTTACTCTTACAAATAACTCTGTGTCCTAACTCTCCTGTTGGCGGGAATGAAGATGCTTTTGTGTAGTCTCATCCCTTCAAACCCAAGTTGGATCTCTCTCTCCTTGCCTCTTCCCACTTCTTACCCCTGCTCTGAATATCCGGTTTGTCTCAAATCGGTTTACCATCTGTCTCTTCCCTCATGAGGAAAACAAGCGTTCCTTGTGGGAGAAAAAGGCAGGATGGGGTAAGGCCATGAAACCTGATTTCTAAAAGCATGTGTACCCTAGAAAGCTCAACTGAAATAGGGCGAGGTGCAATCTGCAGTGAGACAGAAGGAGGCGACACTGGCTTTAGTTCAGTCATCATGAGTGCAGGCTTTGATTCCCTAAGACCAGGATGGGTAATTTTGTTTTATTTACTTAAGCTTGGGGAATGTAGTCCAGTGCCTTTCAAGTTTTTCAGATATAACTGTCTGCTCCCAGGCACTGGATTCATTATCTACTGCTGCTGAGAGAAGATCTGGCATCCTGAATGTATCTGGTTCTTTTGCCATTTTAGGTGACGGCCCTTCTGCAATGATTTGCGTGGTCACCTGTCAAGCCTGAGAGAAGCCTGTCCAAATTCACCCTGAGTTACAGATGTGGAAACCATGCAACTTCCAATAATCCTCCATGATGCCAAATTTCACGGAGCTATGACATTCTACCAGTTTCTAAAATACAATGCTCTTGCATCAAGCTATACAACAAATGAACAATGTTTTAACCTTTACCCGAAATATAGCTTTGAAACACAACAAGGGAAAACAGATGGAACTGAAAGAAAACACTGACAATCCACTGACCTAATGAGAGCTCTAAAACAGCTCTCTTGGGCCGATGAGATGGCTCAGCGGCATAAGCGCCTGCCTGGCAAGTGCGAGGTCCTGAGTTCGACACCTGGTACCCACGTATGTAAAAAGGGCCGGTGATATCGCTCAGCAGCACGGGCGCCTGCTGGCGCGCGAGGTCCTGAGGTCGACCCCCCGTACCCACCAAAATAAATAAATAAATAAATAAAACAGCTCTCTCAGAAAGAGCAAGTAGGGAAGAAAGGAGTGTAGGAGAATGGGGGGAAAAAAAGAATTAAGATATATCATATACAGGTACAAACTCCCTATGATGAATGTGATCATTATGTGTATCTGAAATGTACCAGTAAACTTAATTAATAAAAAAGAATATTGATGCTTTGAATAATAAATGATTTTTATTGAATTGATATCTTTGTACCCTACAACAAAAATAAGCATGGTTTTCCAAAGGCACAGCACATAAACAAGTACGCAATTTCTATGTAAAGTCTGTTTCTTCTGGTCACCTTTCTAATACTTTGATGTTAATTTCTAATGTACTCTAAGTTCCTCATTAATTTATGATTTTTGTGATCACCCACTGGC
This sequence comes from Erethizon dorsatum, assembly GCA_028451465.1. Taxonomy (NCBI): domain Eukaryota; kingdom Metazoa; phylum Chordata; class Mammalia; order Rodentia; family Erethizontidae; genus Erethizon; species Erethizon dorsatum. The sequence goes on along the minus strand of CM051823.1, from coordinate 131,377,102 downwards.
TTCACAGAAAGGTTATCTGTTGACCTGTGTTCCTTTCTCAGACTCATTCTGAGCTCGCCAAGGGCAGAGAGGCTTCCTTGCCTTGGTGGCCCTCACAATACTCAGCTCTGTGTTTTACACAAAGAAGGAATTCATGATGAGCTCTGAACAGGTCACTTGTATCATGTTATCAATAACAACTTATGCTAAGTGGTTTTATGCAACTTCTACATATGTGTTGCATACGGAATCCATCAGGATCTATCAGAGGTTATTAGGCTGGAGGAAATTTAAGAGCAAAGGGAAACATTCTCCACACTAGAATTGGTGATGATGGAATGTCATCCTTCACTGGTCCTGGAACCTGTGGTTTAGCTAAGTGCTTCAAGATGCCTCACATTTTCCACATGGAACATTGAGGTCAGTCAGAGGGGAGAGCATGGGTGAGGGCTTCGTAGATAGCACCGTGAGGGTTGGCTCCAGGACTGGCCATCCGGGTACAGTGCATGGAGCTATGCTGTAGAGCTTTGTCCTCCAAATGTCCTTTCTCCTGGCTTCTCCAACAGGGACAGGTCACTGCTCTAATTCATCTAATTCATCTCTAATTCATCATTTCTTTCTGTGGCCCAGTTCTGTGCCTGTGCCCCTTGTTTTTCCTGTGCTTGATCTGAAATCTGCTTTTAACAAACTATTTTCCCCAGAACAACACAGAAATAGATTAAGAAGCTACAAGGCAGTGCTGGCAGTTGGGGTGTGGACAGAGGTAGTCCGTGATTAAAAATCTGGGGAAACCTGGCCTATGACACCTTCTTGTTGAAGACATGTGGTTCAGGGGAGCTCAGAAAAGACCCTGCAGAAAAGGAACTGACTTTGCCTAAATTCCAGAGTTACCGAACCGTGAAGCCCTCTTCCGACCTCCTCGTCTCCCACAGAGATCTGTTACCCAAATTCCTAACTCTCAATGCCAAAGACAGGCACAGGAGCTAGTTCCTCATTTTGAAGGACATCCCTTCATGAGAAAACAAGAACTTCTTTTGTTTCTGTTTTTTGCAGTGCTGGGGATCAAACCCCAGGCTTCACAGGCAAGCATTCTAACCACTGAGCCACATCTTCCAGCCCCAACAAGTACTTTCTTTAAAAAAACTTATGATGAACAGCCCCTCTAAAACACAGTATTGGGACAGGCATACAACAGACATTGCCATTCCAGAAAGGAGAAATGAGCAAGAAAATAGCGATAACTGATCCAAGTACCGTAAGTCCAAAACTCAACACGGTAAACAAAGCTAATTTTTTTTAAAAAATGACATCCTTTTTCTCCCAAGAGTAACTAGGAACCCCTTGCACCATTCAGCAGCTGCAGCTGAAGGTTCTACAATGAGGAAACTTCCCTGGCTCTCAAAAAATGTGTCTCATCTCTAACTCAGAGTAAGGTATGCAAATTTCCTGGAGATATTTTTTCATGGAAAAGAGACGCCCAATGCCTAGGAGCAGTCAAATCTGTATGATGTAATTCTGTCCTGTATGTTTTTGTGACTACTATATTTAGTTTGTGTAACACTTTTGATCTTTATATATTTTCAAAAAACATTTTCATGATGTCGCCCGGTCAAAAGATAATCAGGGGATTCTGCAATGGAAGCAACTGAAAGAAAGCACTTCAATGACATTTAAAGATTAAACACTGCACTTAAGTCCCTGTGCTCCAGCACGCTGACAGGAATTCCACCTGATGGTTGCATTATTAGCAACGTCTAGCTCAATACAACAAGCTACTTATTCACAATGTAGATCATTAATGCTGTAACCACTGATCATTCTTCTATTAGCTGCCTTCCAACAAATCTATCAGCTCTGAGCAGGTTACCTGCAGGGCTCTGGGGCACAGAACCAAGGTCACCTGAGAGACCCATGAAGAGTGGTGCAATGTTGATTCCTTCCTGAGCAGCCCTTCACCATGCTGTTCTAAGTCTCAGGGTTAGAAAGCCACAATATTCCACTGCCACAAAGCCTTCGGCTTCGAGACTATATGCTTTCAGGGTACCATGAAAGCATCTACTGGCGTGGGGTGGGCTCAGTGTGTGATTCTTCTGATGCTGAAGAGTAGTAAGAGCAGCTCTGAGAGGGATGGGAGAAACTCTGGAGCGATGCTTACCCTCCGGAGAAGAGTGGGCCCCTGGGAGAGTCACAGCTCAGGTTGCAGAGCACGCTGGGCTCTAACAGCAAAATCCAGGGCAGGAAAGTTGTAGATTTAATCTTTGACATCTTTACTAACAAGCTCTCCACTGTCATGGTACTTGACTCAATAGTGTAAGGGACTCAGAAAATTCTAGCAAGAAGAGTAAAGATCCAAATGCCCACAACACTGCAGTGCCTGATACTGCACCAGAAAGCTAATGGGCACCTTTGTGCCCCTCCAGGTGTCCTGCACCACGCCCTCTAAGCAACAGCTTTGCCCTGAACCCTTTCCATCAAAGAACCAGAGTAGGGCGAATCATGGACAGAAAGCCACGTCGAATAAAATACAGGGACAATTTTATTCTTCAAAAAATTACCTATCTCTCTGTGTTTTTCGTAGTACCCGAAGAATGTATACTCTCAAAGCTGAGCAGACACACACACACACACACACACACACACACACACAAACATCATACTAACAGAAAAAGAATGCATTTCTATTTCCTCTGAGGTGAACAAACCAATACTCTATGTAAAACAGGCCTTCACATCTCTGATGGTTTATGGTGGTGCATGCCTATAATCCCAGCACACGGTGAGGCTGAGGCAGGAGGATTACAAATTCAAGCCTAGGCTGGACCACTTAGCAAGACCCTCTCTCAAACTAAAAAAATTAAAAAGGGCTGTGTATGTGGCTCAGTGCAAAAACGGTTCAATCCCCAGTATGGGGGGCAGTTTCTGTAATTTAGGACTCCTAACCTTGTTATACTAACTAAGGTCAGTTGATTTTTTCTTTCTTTTTTTTCCTCCAGTACAACCCTAGTCTTAGATCTTCAATAACTGAAGATAGGGACACTTATCTCTAGCATTTTCTTGCTTTCTCCACTTAATTTGGTTAAGTGTCACCCATTGGTGTTTCAATATCAGCACATAAGCTGACTTGCTATGTAGTCAGGACAGCTCCCATCTGCAGCTTGTGGCTAAGTGGCTGCTAGGTTACAGCTTTCTACTGAGGTACGATACCCGTTTTTGCCTACATGCCAAGACACCAGCCATCTGAGAGCAAGAGGTTCAGCGGTCTTCTTACATACACAGAGCAATATCAGGGCATTTCAACCTGAGTTTTGTAAAGGAGGAAATTAGTTCATTCTTCCAGCAAACATTTGAGTTTCTCTTATTTATATTTTTGTCTTTTCCTAAAGTCTCTAACAGCAAACAAAACAGTTAAAGATCCTGGTCCTCAGGGAGATTGTATTTGAAAGAGAAGTGCTTCAGACAGGCAACATGCTTGCTTTAAATCAACAAGCAACTTTCAAGGGATATTCTCTGCTCAGTGTAGAGACTCACTGATATTGAAGACTAACAAAAATATTTTCTCCAAAACTAGATCATGGCTTTGAAAACAAACAAAACCAAATGAGTCATGGTCCTTGCACATGTTTACACTCAGCTGTAAAGATGAGCAGCTACAGGAGGAGGAGGAGCCTGGACTCCTGCAGGCGCACAGAGGCACAGTTAGTCACCTGGTTCCTCCGGGATCGGCACCTCCGATGAAACAAGACCCTGAGTCAAGCTTGCTTCCCTTTCCCTTTTTTTCTGTATTATATTTTAAAGCCAACAGACTATCAGTGGGTATCTGGAGGGAAAAGTAGTTGATTTTAAGAAAACAGAATGAATAACCCCAGCTGTCTAACCTAACAATATCATTTCTCTTTCCTTATAGATAGAACCACGTGTCACTCTGAAGAGCAGACATATCTATGCACTCATTTATGGAGAACAGAATCACTTCTAAAAAGAAAAGGAAACTATCTCTTTTTCAAGAAAACAAAGATCTTCAGTGACTCTACTGCACACCCTAGTGTAATTGTGGGGCCACATGACAACTTCTATAAGTGCTGGCCCTTTGTGGACCTCCTTTACCATAAAAAAATACTTAAAATTATACCTTACAACTGCACTGATATCGAGACAAATGTAATCCGGGCTAGGTTCCACACTATACATTCATCATCAGAGTCAGTTTTTTCTCTTTGCTTTTTTTTTTTTTGTGGGTACTGGGGGGTCGACCTCAGGACCTCGCGCGCCAACAGGCACCCGTGCCGCTGAGCGATATCACTGGCCCCTTTTTCGTATGCGGGATCCGGGAGTCGAACTTGGGCCCTCGCGCTTGCAAGGCAGGTGCTTACGCTGCTGAGCCATCTCACCGGCCCTCTCTTTGCTTTTAAGAGAGATTAAAATTAAAAATTTTTGATGGTCTACGATAAGCATCGTGGGCCCTGAACAGTGTGGCTAAGTCAGCTAATAAGTCGTCAGCTCTGGACTATATAAAGTCCTGGTTTTAAGCTACTCAGCATTCTAGACATAAATTAATCAAAGGAACTTAAGGGACTTTCCTGTCAGTAATGAAGAGCTGGAGGAGGAAAACCATTGTTTTACCAGTTAACAAAACACCGATGAACTTTGACACAAGCAAAGCAACCTTTACTCCAATGAAATACCATTTGTATTTGTAATAACTTTGAGTGGTTCAAGAATAATTCAGTGTATCAAATGTTTATGACTCAAAGCATCATTATTTTGCTAGTTAAGCCAGCGAGACTAACCCATGATTACATACAGGCTTTTCATTTTGTTTTTATTTTGGTTTTAAAACAATACTTCTGGTATAAAATTGAAATATAAACTTCTTTTTTTCAATAAGATGTGATAACACTATGCTTACTAGCCTGAGTTTCCTCATACATTCTGGCTACTTCACTAAGAATCTAATAATATAATTAAGCACCATTACTTCACCATCTGGGGTCTTGACAAATAGCTAATGACATGGTCAGAGTACGACACATTAAAGCGCTTAGGAAAGAAACAGAAAAACGAGTGCCTATGGCTCAGCGGCATAAGCGCCTGCCTTGCAAGCGTGAGGGCCCGAGTTCGACTCCCGGATCCCACATACGAAAAAGGGGCCGGTGATATCGCTCAGCGGCACGGGTGCCTGTTGGCGCGCGAGGTCCTGAGGTCGACCCCCCGGTACCCACAAAAAAAAAAAAAAAAAAGAAAAACGAGTGCCTGGACCTCACAGAAGGGGATATTCCCTTCCTTCCTTTGCTTTTTATTGTTCACTATGGTTTTTCAAGCGCTGCCACCACCGAATCAGAGTGGGATTTTAAATCTTGAAGAAAAAGAAGTTAAAAAGGACAAACAGAACTTTTCTGACCAATGAAAAGCGTTTAAATGCTGCCTGAAAGAAAGACTAAAGTCATTAGTCCTTAGCAGGTCAACACCAAATAACTCCCAAATGGTGGTGCTACGGTGGGCTGTTTCTGACCCCAGGTTTATGCTTTGTGTGTGTTATAGTAATGTATGCATTGTTTTAAATTTTCCATCCTTGGTAACAATATTTGTTATTCCTTTCCAAAATAGTTTCCTGTTTTCAAAAAACTTGAAAACAGAAACAATTTGGCCTATAGGTGCAGAATAAATAGCCAATAAACCTAAATTATAAATATATTAACCTTTAAAAAATTTCACAATCAAGTAGTAAAAAAAAAAAGCAGATGGCTCACTTAGAGTTGAAATTCACCTTTTCAATGTCTTCATCCACGACTTTGAACATTAGTCTTCACCTGCAGTAGAAATACAAAAACACAAATAGCTTTATTTAAATGTTAGTTTTTTTTTTTAGAACTATTATAAAAGAACATGGATGAGATATCAGGGCTCATTTTAAGCAGCAAAAAGAAGACTGGATACAAAAAAGGCCAGAATTTTCCCAGGGAAATACCACAGCTAGTCCATAATATACTTAATTATAAAAAAAAGAATGAAAAAACAAAAGATTTACAAAGTGTTACAAAGGTACTGGTATCCAATCATCTTTGATTTTCCCTTTCCCTTTAATATTTAGAAAACTCAAAAGACTTGAACTTTCAACCGTTCTGAAAACAAGGGCGCCCAAGGACGTTGCTGAAGCCAGGAAGAATTTTCCCTAATGGAGGAGAGATGAACCCGTGGTCCTGAAGCGGGGCAGTGGGAGCAGAGCGATGATTTTAGCACAAGTCCTCCACAGGATGGGGACAACTTTCTAAGGCCATGGCCCTCTGTCCCTGAGTTCTTCTCTATGACTGTGCCTCGGGTTTCCTCTTGCCTTCTGTCTTTGCAAGACAGAAAGAGGAGCTCATGGAGCAGGGGTGGGGTGGGGGTGCTTACATCTGCTAAGATTTGTGGTTACAGTTTCTCTGTTCACTATTTTAGAAAAAAAAGAACCACAGGCATTTCAATGTTTGTAGAGTTTTAATAGAAAAACAAATGTGCCTAGAAATTCATCAGCTTTGTATGAAGTTGCTCAAAAATATTCCAGTTGATTGAAGGATCCATCAAAAATATAAGAGTAAAAGAATAGTTACAGAATAACATTGAAAGCAGGGAACAAAGGGACAAAGGATGATATGTTTTATAATTATTATAAAAACTGTCCAAAGAGAAGGTAAACTTTCAATTAAAAAAAACTAATAAAAACTTACTATGATAACCAGCTCCAACCAAATGTGAAATTTTACTTGTTATTAAAAATGGAAGGATAAGTAGGAATAGATAGTAAAAGTGACCTAATTTTATTGTGTTTATGGAGTAAAAAAAAAAATAAAAGCTGTTTCATTTATGACACTAGTAATGTATAGTTTTTTTTTTTCCATTGGAGAGAACAAAGAAATAAACTAAATGGATTTAGCCTGTTAAGTTAGAAAACAACAATAACTATATTAGAAATGCAGAAATGGAAATAAAAGCAGGAATGCATGATTTCGATATTTAAAAAACAAAAACTAGTTCACTGCAAATTGAAATACCTAACAGGTGGTTTCTGAAAAATCTAGTTTTAAAATCCAACATGAACCTAGAATTATTCTAGGAATGTATCACAGAAATGGAAAAAAGTGAAAAATTAAGACTGCTCTGTAGAAATATCCTTGGGAATACATTTGAACATCTCAGTGGAAACAGTTTTCTAATGTGATACTTAATGATCAAATTTGGACCCAAAATATAAAGGCTGGAAAACTAGTATGTATAGTTACTTCAAGGATTAGGTAATTCCCAAACTATATAAAAAGCTTTTAGGACATAGAAAAAAATAAGGCTGTCTAGTTTGTTTGATAACACTAACAGAAATCTGATAACCAACTTGATAAGGCACAAAGAAAGAAAAGTAAGAAAGACAGTTGCCTGATTTATATAAGATGTAAGTCTAGGAGAACACAGTGTTTAGAAAATCCAATTTCTACTCTATGACACATCATTAGAGAACAATTATGCCCCATCCATAGATTACAAGAGATTTACACACACTCACGTCTTCGAAGCCACTAAACAACATGCCACGCAATAAACTCAAAACCTATATCTGATACTCTCTCAGTAACCTAAAACTAAAAGGGTGATTTACTATAATTTTTAAAAAAGGTCTAAAATCAACAAATATCACTATTTATAAAAAGCCAGAAATAAAATTAAATGTGCAGGCACAGAAAGACAAATACTATATGTTCTCACAACTTTGCAGAAGCTCAAAGGGCTGATCGTAGAGAAACAGAGAGTAGCAAAGTGCTATCAGAAGCAGAAAGGAGTGGGGGACAGGATGGGCAGTGAGGACAGGTGTAACTGGATAGGAGGAATAACTTCTAATGTCCTGTAGCATAGTAGAGTAACAATGATTGACGACAATTCATTGTCTTTTTCAAAATAGCTAGTAAACAGGATTCTGAACATTCCCAATACAAAGAAATGATAAATGTTTGAGGTGATAGATATACTAAGATAACACATGACAGCTAAGATAATTATACTGCTAATTTCTTTTAGTTCATTGAAAAGAACGGTTTGTGCTTATATTGTTTGATCAATTCTGCATGCTTATATCTTGTAATCTGAGCAATTGCTTTGAAGATAACAATACGTAGCATATTAACCATTGTTAATTTCCTATTACCTTGTTTTGAAATTCTGTACCATTGTTTTTTCTCTTTAAAATAAAAAAGATATATATATATATCACTACATATCCCATAAATATGTACAAGTATGTGTCAGTTAAAAATTAAAAGTATTTTAAATATAGAAAAATAAATAAGCCTAAAAGTAGATGCGTACTTTGTAATAGGGAGAGGAAATGAACAGACCAAATTACCATAATAAGCAAGGGACAAGCCTGAGTTCTTAGAAAACGCAAAAGAAATATACTTTAAAAACCTACTGGAGGGCCGGTGAGATGGCTCAGCGGCTTAAGCGCCTGCCCGGCAAGCGCGAGGGCCCGAGTTCGACTCCCGGAACCCACATATGAAAAAAGGGGACGGTGATATCGCTCAGTGGCACGGGCGCCTGCTGGTGCGCGAGGTCCTGAGGTCGACCCCCCGGTACCCACACACACAAAAAAAAAAACAAAAAAAACCTACTGGAAATGGTGACAGTGCCACAAGATGATATGACACACAATATATAAAAATGAATGATTTTTGTCCAGTCACAATGCCTAGTCACAAACAAATGAAAATAGAGACAATCTGAAAATAGATCATGTTCAGGAAAATTGTGCTTATAATAAAGAATCTATATAGAGAACATTTAAGGAAATGTTTAGGTTAGGACAATAATTTCTTCATAGGACATGATGAAAAGTGTAAATACAGTTTTTTTTTTTTAAATAAAAAAGTACTAAATGGTCAGGAAATTCAGTATGTGGTGAAACAATGAACTGGTATTTTTGGTCATTATAGGAATATGAGAATAGCAAGAGGGCTTTTACACTCAGCAGTGCTTATTTATAGTTGAATACTTGAGAACCTTGGGGCTGTTCTGTAAATTCAATATAGGATTTTTAGAAAAAAAACCCATTAGGAATATTTGATTATCTAACCTTAAGTGCACAATCCACTAATGTAGTGTACTCATGGCATTAAATAGAAATGGAATTTGATGTAAAAAACCAACGCAAAACTTCATTACACTTCTGAAGGTTAGGGAAATGTTATAAAATTGCCATCAATGTTATATTTGTGTAAAGAAAATGCTGATTGCACTTCACTGAATCATGGTGAAATGGGTCACATTTTATTGCTTTTGGCCAAAGAACAATGCTAAGCTTATAGTCTGGAGTACAAGCAAGGTGATGTTTAAAATAGGTTATATAGGCAAAATGCAACTAATGTGAGCTTGAGTATAAAAATAAATAAAGTGTCAAGGTTGGTTTTGTAAAAAGGAGACATAAGTCCAATATAGCACCATGTACTTTTAGCTACAGTGTCTAAAATAAGCTCACCTTTAATTTTAGACAAACACTCAGAGTGAGGAGAGAGACTACAAGCTTTGTGACAAAAATTATAGAATCACATCTAGTTATTCCAGAATAAATGTTAATAAAATTGCCATAAAAGGGACCAACTTTTATTTATTTATTTATTTATTTATTTATTTATTTATTTATTTATTTATTTTTATGTGGGTACCGGGTGTTGAACTCAGGACCTCGCGCTTGCCAGCAGGCGCTTGTGCCGCTGAGGGATATCACCGGCCCTTTTTTCCTTTATGTGGGAACCAGGAATCGAACTCAGGACCTTGCACTTGCCAGGCAGGCGCTTATGCCACTGAGCCATATCACCAGCTCCAACTTGTATTTTTATATGTAGGACAAAAGGCCTGTTTGATTATGTGACTAGGTAAAATCAGGTTTTTTTCTTTTTTAGTTTCTTTATTAGTATATGTTTGCAATACATAATGGCATTCATCTTGGGAAATTTGTACATATCCATATCACATCTTTTTTTTTTTTTTTTTTTGTGGGTACCGGGGATCGACCTCAGGACCTCATGCACCAGCAGGTGCCTGTGCCGCTGAGCGATATCACCGGCCCTTTTCTCGTATGTGGGTACTGGAAGTTGAACTCAGGACCTCGCGCTTGCCAGGCAGGCGCTTATGCCGCTGAACTATCTCACCGGCCCCCATATCACATCTTAATCATTTTTGCTTCCCCTCTCCTCCCTGCCTTCCCATCTCCTCCTGCCCCTAGAACCCCTTTCCATCTTCACAATTTTTTTTTTTTTTTTAGTATGTGTGGTACTGGGGATTAAACCCAGGGCCTTTGCACCAACCTACATCCCCAATCCTTTTTGTTTTTTAATTTTGAGACAGGTCTTGCTCAGTTACTAATTTGCCCAGGTGGGCTCGAACCTGCAATCCTCCTGCCTTGGCTTTCCAAAGTGTGAGATTACAGGTATGTGCCACCATGTCTAGCTTAAAAAGCAGTTTTTAATGCTCTCAGTCTGGCATGGCTTGAACAAGAAATGACTTAAAGTCATGTCTGATAATAACAGTTGTACTTATGATGACAACTGTGCAAAAATGCAAAGCATAACTATTTCCCTAAAATGTCAATTAATTGCGATAAGGAGCCAGAGGAACTTGTTCATTAGCACAAAATGTGTCTTTATTTCTTGTGTAAAACATATGAACATAAAATGAGAGTGGAAATCTACCTAAGGCTCTATCAGAAATGATAGAACAGATCGGTATGTAACAGTAATAAAGACAAAAATAGAAAAATCTACCAATGTTCCTTCCATAAGTTGCTACAAAAAATTCTTTAAATCAGTAACATAGTTGGTCAAGTAGACAAACACAAAGTGAGTGTGTTTGAGGGGATACAAAATTTGATCATGGGAATCCCCAAAGATTCTCTATTTGGATTAGATTCTTGCTTCTGCCCATTCCTGCCACTGTGTGGGGGGTGTCACTCCCCATCTATCCCTTCTGACGTGGGAATGCTAGCCACGCAACTTGTGACTCTGGGTCTACTGCAACATAAAAACTCCTTTATTGCTTTTACCTGCCCTTTTTGGAGCTGCTTCCTACTATTCATAGACCAGAAGCAAGTAACAATGGTTGGTGTAATACAAATTGATTTCTACTAAGTGGTTCTAATACTGTCTGCTGTTTGAGAAGCCCAGTGTCTACCTACCCTCCTGGCATCCAAACCAGCATTTTCCCCTCCCCTGCCCTACTTCCAGGATATTAATTAGGCTACACCAGTCATCTTGTCTCGTCCCCTAGTACTGTGATTGGTTCATGGATGGGCACATGGTCAAGCTGGGCCAACCAGGGCCAATCATACTAATTTGGGATATTTTATTAGAAAGGAAACAGACCTTTTTCTGCTCCTCTTAGATGTGAACAAGAGAGGATTTTGGGGGCTGGAGCTGCTGCCAATCTATGGGGGCTGGAGAATGAGCCAACATGGAGGAATCTCATTCTGATCAAATTTTGTGTATTTTGAACTTAAAAAATATACTTATACCAACACCACTGTGACTTACTCTCCCCTACTCAATATTATGTGTGTGAAGTCCCTCCATGGTATTTTGCTAATTATGTAGTCTAATTGTTCGTGTGGATGGATGGCGTTTTATAGGGTAATCTGTGTATATTTACAGTCATGCACTATACAATGACATTTCTGTCAGTGATGGATCACAGATATGGCCGTGTTGTTTTATGGCCAACACTTGATACTACACAATTTTAATATAGCTATCTGAGCAGTGCAAAATTATATTACCAAGGCATAAATCTGCACTTTCCTAATTTCTAATGAAGTTGGGGCATATGAGCAGCCATTGGCTACTCATATTTCTTTCCCGTTAAAAACTTCATTCAGGTATTTCGCCCATTTTTCTATTAGGTTATCATTTTCTTATGAATTTGTTGGAGTTAATTACACATTCTTCAATCTGTAAATCTATCTGTCTGTTGTGGGGTGTGGTTCACCTTCAGTTTCACTTGACAAACAAGAGCTCTCTAGGGCCGGTGAGATGGCTCAGAGGTGTAGGCGCCTGCCTGGCAAGCGCGAGGGCCCGAGTTCAACTCCCGGAACCCACATACGAAAAAAAGGGCCGGTGATATCGCTCAGCTGCACGGGTGCCTGCCGGCGCACGAGGTCCTGAAGTTGACCCCACGTACCCACAGAAAAAAAAAAAAGAGCTCTTAAATGTGATACAGCTGTATATGTCTCTTAATGACTTTCCTGTCTTGTTTAACAAATTCTTTCCCTAACCCAAGGAAATGAGGATATTCATCTGTTTATTTTAAAAAGTTTTACAATTATTTCACATTCAAGTCTTTGATCCATTTGAAACCGATTACAGTATCTGGTGTGAAACGGATACATTTTCATTTTATCCATAAGGATAAACAATTACCCCAGCATCATTTATTAATTTGTCCTTTTCACTGATTTGCAATTCAGCTCTGTCACATATTAAGTTTCTATATAAATGTGGTCCCATTTCAGGATTTCTGTTTTATTAGTCTAATTACTTACCTTTACTTCCAAAATAGGTAAATGACTAAATTACTATGGCTTTATTCTTTATTATATATATATATTTATTATATATATTATATATATGTTATTATATATATATTTATATGAATGACATCATTAAATCCTCCTACCTCTTCTTCAAAATTGCTTTGGTTATTTATGAATCTTTGCTCTTCTATATAAATTTTAGTGCTATCCTAAATTCCACCAAAAATATGTTGGATTTCTTGGGACTGCACTGGACCTGTATGTGGGAGAATTGATATCTTTACAATAATAAGATTATCTATGAACCTGTTATACTCCCCTTTCTATTAAGCTTTTTGAATTTTTGTCAGTTAAAGTTATTTTTTCCACAAAGGTCTCTCAGATCTCTCGTTAGATGTATTTCTAAGGATCTTATTTTTGTTATTACTGGAAAAGGTCTCTTGTAAAATGGTTCCTGTTTTTCTACAAGGGCTATTATTAGCTTAAGAAGAAAGAAAAACTAAAAAAAATGGAAATGTCCAAAAAGTTATAAAAATAAGGGGATAAAGAACATTTTCTTTTTCTTGTCAAGAGGAGGCTGCAATTATACAATGTAGTTTGAAAGCATGAAAATAATACAACTCTAATATTAACATCTGGAGCTTGGTAGCACAACAGTGGAGGATTATTATGAGGAAGGCAAGACTTTCCGATGATCAAGGACCAAGAGAAGCGAGGAGGAGGAAGGTGACTATTAACATTAGGAAGGTTTGGCAGATACCATACATAGTAAAATGGGCAAAGCCACAGAAATTGATAAACATTTTCTTAGCAGAAACATTTTACAAGCACTACCTTTCATCAAGTTCAAAAGCTTTCAATCTGGATCAATAATTTGAAGCAATTTAGAATATGTGACCAAGCAGTGAAAAGGAACAATGTTAGTAAACACAGTGAAATTCCCTTAAAATGAGCATTATTCAGGAGGTTATGAAAAGTTGGACTATCTTATAAGTAAAATAGATTTGGAACAGAAACAGAATATCAGGTTCCTTTTGCTGGTTACTTAATAAACTAATATTTTGGGAGATAGCTTTAACCATCTGAATTTGTATTCTCCTATTTAATGGTGAAAAATGGGCTTTAAAAATTCTATAAAAGCATTACTTTTATTCAGACAACATATAGAAAAAACTATTCCATCATTTGTAAATGTTATATTTAGAAAGGTAATTCCTTTTTACGGAACGCATTGTTTTTAACCTTTCCACATCAGTCAAGAAAAATAGGCTTTGACATATCAGGTCTTTTTAAAAAATGAACTACCAAATATAACACAGAATTTTTATTTAACATCTATCTTGAGAACATTTCAATGAGCTTTCAGGTTCAAGAGAAAAAAAAGAAACATGAATACAGAGGGCTGCCTTCCAATAAAACACTGTTACAGTTACCACCAAACAGTGATTTATTCATCTACATGTTTCTTGGCATTGCGACAACTCGTACTTCCTGGAAATCTCTGGTTTTGGGAATGTGGACTGTATTTACTTTCAAAAAGAAGGGAAATGTTAAAATTGAATAATGTAGCCCATGAGGAAAGGACATGCAAAGAAACCTTGCCATTTTCAATCTCTACTTAAGCAAACTGTTTTTACATTTATTAACTTTCCATTAGCATATCTAGTGTGTGCTGACACAGTTGTTTTGCTGATCTTAAAAAGGCTCAAAACTTAGTACGATTACCATTTCAAACAAATTCCAGGGAGCCCGAACTTCACAGATCACCCTTTCTGCATAATATATATATATATATATATATATTTTTTTTTTTTTTTTTTTTTCCTTTATGTGGGTACCGGGAGTCGAACTCGGGACCTCGTGCTTGCCAGGCAGGTGCTTATGCCGCTGAGCTATCTCACCGGCCCATCTACATAATATTTTTAGTCTCCTTCACAGGCAACTGTGAAGGATTTTCTCCAATCTATTTAGCCAGTTTAGACTATATTAAATATGGTCAATTTATTTTAGAGTAAATTTTATTTAGAATACACATATTTGGTTTCTAATTTCTAACTCCATGATATGAGCAGGATTAGCCCAGATACTCGAGCATGTATAAAAATGGGCATTTGGTCATGTGATATTAAAGTTAAATCCAGAAAAAAAAAGGGCAATACTTCCATTTGTAGGTGTGCTGGGGAACATGTTGCCTCATTTTGTTATGATACGGAAATACAGTACCCACTAAAAAACTGAAATATAGTACCTACTTCCATAAAAAGAGTTGGAATTGTGCTTCTGGGTCTAAATATGCAGTAACTCTAGGTATGCGCTTAGCACCTGTCTCCTCATTAGTCCACATGGGCCCGTGGTGGCTGCTCACAAGTAACTTTAAATGAATAACCCAGTGAAACGTGCTCGCTGGAATTACTGGCACGAGGTCATTGCCAGCTTCTGTGAGAACTGCTTTGGGAAACTGTGAGGGCTGGAGTAGAAACCATCCCAGCAGAGGAATGAAATGCTGGGTATCACAGATAGGGCCTGAAAGAAGGAACGTGAAAGAGCTAGAGAGGGGCAGGGATTCAGGGCAGGGTTTAACTGGGAGCATCAGGATGATATATAAATATCGACCAGACAGATCTTTTTAGAGAAGGAATTCAAAATACAGTAAACCCTTGGATTGCAAGGACCTTGTTCTGTGAGTATTCTGCAAGATGAGCAAACATTTCTAATACATTTTAGTTTGATAAACAAGCGATGTCTTGCAATACGAGTAGTATGTGAGGCTCAAAGTCACATGATCACAACTGAGCCATTGGTTCTTCTCTCTCTCTCTCCCTCTCTCCCTCTCTGTCTCGTCTCCCAAGAGCAAGAGGTTATGGACGGAGATCTTTTCTTCAGAGGAAGACGAGAAAAAGGCAGAGGAATCCCTCACTTCAAATGAGATTAAGGAGATGTTTAAAATGTGGGAAACAGTGCAAAATTTTGTAGAAAAGCACCACCCAAATAAGGCAGTATCAGTGTGAGTGATGAATCTGGGTCACAATGCCATGTCACATTTCTATGAAATCCTCAAAAGGAGGCAAAAGCAAGTGTCATTGGATAGGTTCTTTGTTAAAGCTGCATGAAAAGAAAAAGATTCCGTTGAGCCAGTAGACAGCACTGGTTCCATTAGTGATAGTGAAAGTCATCCTACACCAGCAATGGTGAACCTTTTAGAGATTTCAATAACAAAGAGCCTGCTGTGGTATGCGTGCCATAGGTTCGCCATTACTGTCAATAGCCCTCCTTTCTCTTGTATCCCACACGCCAGCCACGAAGGTTTTCAAATAAGTGCAGGTTAATTTATTTTTCTTTATATTTTGTATTTTCTTTATTATTTTGTATTATATTACAGTATTTTAATCATTTTATATGAATATTTTGGGGTTGTGGAATGAATCATCTGAGTTTCCATTATTTCTTATGGGGAAATTTGCTTTGATATACAAGTGCTTTAGATTAAAAGCATGTTTCCGGAACAGATTTTGCTTGCAAACCAAGTTTTTACTGTATTAGAAAAGGAAGAATAGTCAAAAGTATTCCTGAAAAGACAGTAGGGACAGGACCCAAGGCCTAGAGAGAACACCTGCTATTTAAAAAAAAGGACAGGGAGAAGGTGGTTGCTAGCAGATCTGATGGCAGGTCATGGTCCAGTTAAGTTCTTGGGTGACTCTGAGAAGTAAGAGACAATATTGTCTTTTGAATGTGATGGGCAAGAATGTACACCTGGGAAGAGTAGGGAAGATTAGAATTAAATCATTGTGATAAGGCAGCCATGAGCTGACTAGAGAAAAGAGTAAGCCCGTGTCATCACCCAGCAGGTGTCAGATCCTATAGGTCAGGAGCCCCCAAACCCTAGGCCATGGACCGGTCCCAATCCCTGGCCTGTTAGGAACCAGCTGCTCCCTATTGCTCACATCACCACCTGAGTTCCACCTCCTGTCAGATCGGTGGTGACATTAGATTCTTACAGGAAACTGAACCAGCATAAGAGGGATTTGGTTGTGTGTGCCTTTGAACTGTCCAGAACCACTCCCCCAACTCCTGTCCATGGAAAAAGTGACTTCCACAAAACCAGTCTCTGGCACCAAAAAGGTTGGAGGCCATTGCTATAGGTGGGATGCTGGCCTGGCCTGTACTTAGTAGATGGGACGAAGTTTGGCTTTGGAGTCTAAGTTTTGGGGCCAAGCCCAGATCTGCTATGTGTGTTGTCTGACCTGGAGGAGTCACTTCACTTCTTGAGGCCTTAGTTTATCATTTATATAATGACAGAATTGCATAAGAACATTCAAGGTCCACTCCAGCTCCAAAAGGAATGAGTCTATAAAATAACCAGTAAATTAGTTTAATTGCTACAAATTAATATGGAATAAGAATTCAGAATTGGATAGGAACCATCTTTACTGCCTTGGCCCATGGCTCTGTTACCTTCTAACATAACCTCTCCCATGTTCTGCCTCTAATTCTACCTCTATCCTGGCATGTACTTGACAACTGTGATCACATGACTTCTTGCTTTAATCCCTCAAAAGGTCCCTATAATGGTTGATACATTGTGTCAACCTGAGAAGTCTAGAAGCTTAACTAAGTAACTCAGCACTTCTACATCCTAGGGTGTAGAGGACATGCCCTTCCGGATGTTGTTCATTGTGTCAACTTGAGGTGTTTAGAAAGTTAACAAGTGACTCAGCAGGGTGCCAGGGTCCCTACTTTGTAAACATCCTGAGCCTGTGCAAGAGGAGGGCACAGAGATGGTGTGGGCAAATAGCCTGCATACAATGTAAGGGAGGAAAAGAGGCTCACTCTCCCCCCGCCCATTTTGCTCTTGTTGCTTTGCCATCTTCTGCCACCTTGAATGGCTGCCCCTGTGCCATGTCACCCTGCTTTAGAGCCAGCTGATTATGGACTCAAAACTCCCAAACTGTGAGCTAAATAAACCTTTCCTTCCTTAATTTTGGGCATCAGGTATTTTGTCTCAGCAATGAGAGAAAAGTAACTAAGACAGAATTTGGTGCCAGCGAAGTGGGGTCATTGTTGTGACTGTACCTGACTATGTGGTTCAAGAGCCTTTGGGAATAGCTTGTGGGAAGAGTTTGGAAAGGTTCAGAGATGTCGCCTGAAAGAGTAGAGTTGGAACGCCTTAGGCTGTTCTGTATGGGAGATTCTGGTCAGAGCTCAGAAGATGAGAAGGCTGATAGAAATCCTGCTGGTAAAGACCAGGCTTGGGAAGTTTCTGCTGGGAAGGACTGCATTGGTTGTTGGAGTCCAGATGATGTGTGTTATGGCTTGGCAGAAAGTTTGTCTGCATTTTGCTTGTGTCTAGAGACTTTGCCCGAGACTGAGATTAAGGGCAGTGGATTAATCAATCTGGTAGAAGAAATTTCAAGGCAGTTGAATGTTGAGGCTGTGGCATGGCTATTGTTGGAGGCTCTTAGTCAGATTTATGTTGCAAATCAAGAGCAAAGAGCCCAGCAGGGCGATGTAAAACTTTGTGAATTTGGCCAGAAAGGAAGCTCCAAGAAAGCTGTGGACTGCAAAGAAAGAGTTGAGATCTCGGTTGCTGAGAACGAACAGGAGAATATAAAAAATGGTCTGAGGGCATCATAAGAAGCAGCAAGTTTCCAGCCCTTGCAACCCCAAAGCTGCAAAGGTGAAAGACTGCTTTGAGGGGAAAGCTGCAGAGCACCATGTTCCAGAATGGCAGCAGCATAGAAAATTTGTTCCTCAGAATTAGATTCAGAGTGCTCAGCAATCCAGGCACTCGACCCCTATAGCCAAGAGAGAAGGAAGCCTGGCTACTGCTCCAGCAGACCTTGTCATCATTCATGTGGTGCTGGTTTTAGGCGCAGGCAGAATGCAAGTGTTGTGGGGTTGAGAAGGCTTCCACCCCATTTCAGAAGGCCTGGGAGGCCAGGCAGTGTGCCCCTGAGAGGGCAGTGCATGAAGCTGTGAGGGTGAAGCCAAAAGTACAGTGGAGACCCCAGAAGTTTGGAAAATCCAGGAACCTGGATCATCTGAGGAAAGTTGCAAAGAGGGAGCAAAGCGGGCCTAAGAGAGAAGCCATGGGAGCTGCAACCACTGGAAGTGCTGTAGGGGTGAAGCCACCCAAGCCTTTTGGAGCTCATAACTTGCCACAGATTGCCTCAGATGTTTGCCCTGTTGGATTGTGGACTTGCTTTGGTCACATTCCTTTGTATCCCCTGTTTGTAACTTTTGGAATGAAAATGTTTATCTTGTGCCATTGAATGTTGGAAGTGTTTAACTTTTCATTTGTACAGGGGCTTGCAGCTAAGAGCTTGCCTTATATCACAGAGGTGACTTGGGACTTGGACTTTTCAGCAATGCTGAAACTGTTAGAACTTTGGCGACTCTTAGAGATGGACTAAATGCCTTTTGCATAAAGGGATGTGCATGAGTCTTTAGGGGGCCACGGGTGGAATTTTATGGTTCTAATGTAATACAATGTGGATAAGACTTAACACTGATTCTTAAGAATTGTTAAACCTGTGTTATAATGTTCAAGTTGTGAAATGATAAGAATAAGCATGTCTTTGTATCTGGAGACCGATTTAAAGAAATGTGTCTGGTTGCCAAGTTGAAAAGGGGTGGATTGTAATGGTTGATATACTGTGACAATTTGAGAAGTTCAGAAGCTTAACTAAGTAACTCAGCACTTCTACATCCTAGGGTGTACAGGACATGCCCTTCTGCTCTAGGATGTTGTTCATTGTGTCAACTTGAGGAGTTTAGAAGGTGAACTAAGTGACTCATCAGGGGGCCAGGGTCCTCACTTTGTAAACATCTGGAGCCTGTGCAAGAGGAGGGCACAGAGAGGGTGTGGGCAAGTAGTCTGCATACAATATAAGGGAGGAAAAGAGGCTCGCTCTTCCCCCCATTTTGCTCTTGTTGCTTTGCTGTCTTCTGCCACCTTGAACAGTTGCCCCTGTGTCATGCCACCCTGCTTTAGAGCCAGCTGACTCAAACCTCCCAAACTGTGAGCTAAATAAACCTTTTCTTCCTTAATTTTGAGTGTTGGGTATTTTATCTCAGCAGCATGAGAAAAATAACCAACATAGTCCCCCAGTGCTGTATAGGTGAACCCCAACTCCTCAGCCCAGTTCAGCAAGCCCCATGTAATTGGCCCTTGTCCATCTGCTTGCCCCACTGTCTCACTGATATACTAACTGCAAATTATTTTTCAAAAAAGTAAAAATAAAGATAGGACTTAGAGAAAATAAAAATAAGGGTTATTTGAATCCCTTAAATATACCTATTTTCTACTCTAGTGCCATATGTATTGTCATTTACTAATTTAAGACAGATAGTTCAATTTAAAAATATTGTACTCAAAGATTTGGACCAACCCCTTCTCAGTAGTGAAATTTTGTGACTGAGTTAAAATACACTTAAATGAATGCCTTTCACTTTTTAAGGTGAGTACCATATAAGCTAAAGCCTTTGCAAAAGAAATGGGCTTTATAGAGGAAGAGAAGAAAGAATATAAATAACATCCCCCATTCATTAAAAGAATGGTATTCACTGATGTT
The DNA here is from genome assembly GCA_028451465.1 of Erethizon dorsatum. NCBI lineage: Eukaryota > Metazoa > Chordata > Mammalia > Rodentia > Erethizontidae > Erethizon > Erethizon dorsatum. Next base: position 131,357,014 of record CM051823.1, on the reverse strand, counting down.
TACACATGTGGTTCTCACTCTTTAAACTTAAGTCTAAATATATTTTAAAAGCTGTAAGTAAAGTAGTAATTTACTGAAGCCAAAACACAAAGAAATTTTAGGAATGCATCCAGGTTATATAATGCTATTTCCTGCTATAGAAAGGGAATTTTAATAGCTTCTGTTTTGGTCATCTACTGACTAATTCTTAGAAGAATTTTGGAACATAAAATAATTTCAGAAACTGAGTTTCAATCCAGTCAAATTTCTAGGTAAGAGTCAGAAACGGAAGCTCCCAAACACAGAATAGCTCTTCTCACACAGGAGGGGCCTGGCACGAGAGCTTCCACCAGGCCAACAGAACTTCCCTCCTCTGCTCCCAGACCTAAGAAGGTTCTGGTCCTCTTGGCATCTTTATTTACCTTCATTTCAGGAATCTTTCTTTTTTTTTTTTTTTTTTTGTGGGTACCGGGGGGGTCGACCTCAGGACCTTGCCGCTGAGCGATATCACCGGCCCCTTTTTCGTATGTGGGTTCCGGGAGTCGAACTCGGGCCCTCGCGCTTGCCGGGCAGGCGCTTAAGCCGCTGAGCCATCTCACCGGCCCTCAGGAATCTTTCTTAACTGGGTGACCCTCAGCAAGTGTGAGGGAGGGGTGATGACAAGAAAGGTCAATGAATGTGAAGAAAAATGCTTCTGACTGACAGGAGTGGTCCAGAACCTTCTGTGAACATGGGGTAGAAGGAGGGAAATCACAATTGCCTTTAGGGGAGACTTGGGAGATAGAAGGAAAGAGTGAAAAACAGTGGGAGTGCATAGGAAGGCAGAAAAACCTAAACTGTCCCAAGAAACCACAAGACAATTTACTTAGCAGAAGCTGGGGTTTTAGTGGAAAACAGAAACGAACGAATTAAATAACTATTTTTTGATGCTGGAAAAGAAAATTTCTAAGCAATCCAATAAGATCATCTGTGAAAAACAATACCTTTTAAAGAGCCAGAGCAATAGCCACAGATACTCATACTTCTTTCACGGAAAGAAGACCAAGAATGAAAAGTTCTCAGATTACTAAAAAGTGTCTACACAGAAAACCCAATGGATTGAATAATACAACTTACATGGCTAAAGATTCATCCAACAGGCTGCAAAATTTAAACCAACAAAATCTCCAGAACATTCAGCAAAAAGCAAAGAGAAGGGAAGTAGGTAACATACACAGAATTGACTCAAAGGGTCCAAAATCCACCTACTGGAGTTCTACATAAGTAGCAGATAGAAAATATCCTGAATGAAAACAGAGTCTGCATCATAACGACAAAAAAAAAAAAAAAAAAAAGCAAGTAGAAAACACCATGGTGAAATTTTAGAATTAAGAATAAAGGGGCCGGTGAGATGGCTCAGTGGCTTAAGCGCCTGCCCTGCCAGCGCGAGGGCCCGAGTTCGACTCCCGGAACCCACATACGAAAAAGGGGCCGGTGATATCGCTCAGCGGCACGGGCGCCTGCTGGCACGCGAGGTCCTGAGGTCGACCCCCTGGTACCCACAAAAAAAAAAAAAAAAAAAAAAGAATAAAGCAAAAATTTCTAACTGCAAAGCGGTAACAGACACACTTACATGCACAAAAACTAACCAAGCTGCAAGAATCTGCCCCACGCCAGACTTACTGACTACACTAGATTGCAGGTATCACAGGTGCAATGACTTCAGTGCTGAGGAGCAATAATTTTAAATCTACACTGAAATTATCAATTAAGGTTGAGGGTAAAATCAGACATTTTTAAACATGTGATAACAGATCTTAACATTCATGCATATTATATATGAAAAGTTACTCAGAGTGAATAGCCTACTGAGTTAAAAAAACAAAACAAAACAAAACAAAAAAAAAACGAACAAGGAACAACACAGAATACAAACAAAATCCATAGAAGTCAAATGCAACCCAAAAGTAGAGAAGTGTCTACAAAGAAATGAAGCTGTTGGGAAAATCTCCTTCAAGTAGGTAAATTCAGAATGGGAGTTCTTTTTACACGGATTTAATATTATTCCCTGGGTCCACAGTGAATAATATTTGTATATTGGCTTTAGATTTTTAGGAACAATCCAGACAAAACAAAAAAGGCATTGTTATGCCATAACAATAAAAATCACAAATGTTTTGAACTCTGACACTGTAAAAATTATAGTCTAGCAAACTGGGACGTCACAGATAGGGTGACTGACCATCCCAGGACCAGGGGGGTTCCCAGACGTGGGACTTTCTGCGCTAAAACTGGGAACGTCCTGTGTAAACCAGGGCTGGGTTTATCGCCTTGGCTAGGGCAGAAGAGGTGGGAGAAAAACGCTAAAATCCTCGTTCTTCAGACCAGTAGTTCAGCAGTGCCTTAGAAAAGAAGTTGGTGACAACCAATACTAATGTGGCGATGTCAGTAATGATGGTACTGAACAAAGGTTTTTCTTACCCCTTTCCAAAGTATTGGAATATTTCAAAATATTTCAAAAGTAGAACAACCTAGAGCTCCAAAGAGAGGAAGCTAACTACTGTATAATGATTAAACAAGGGATTTTTAAAAATCGAAATCCTGATTTGAAGGCAAGTTTTTAAACAAAGCCAAGGACAGGCAGATCTGTTCCTTTGTGCTGGTGAAGAATGAACGATCACAGGGAAGGACAAGAGGAAAACGGCGCTGGCAAACCAAAACATGTGCCCAGCGGGACCACACGAGTTACAGCAAGGGCCCTTAGAACGTGTACCACAGCCGCTGCTAGGGAAACCCGAGTTCACCCACAGGGAAGGCGCTCAAAGACACGCAGCTCCCTCTGTGCCTCTCTGTAAGCACGACTGTTCAGGAGGGTTAGGTAGTACACTTTTTACTATCTGGCTATTTTATGCTGAAATTTTTAATCCGATACGAATTTCAAAATAGGTGGTCTTTTCATGAGCATTAACACTTAGAAGTTTAATGACCCTGAATAGGGATTCATATCTATAGATGACTCTTGCATGTCTTTAAAGAAAACTGAACTGCAATCTTAGGTATGCTGACTCTAAAATTATTTGCACAGGAAGCCATGAACTATTCTGCCATGGTAACTCAACCAGAAAGGTAATAATTGTTTCATGCCTTTCAACTTAGGAATGCCCTCTGTTAGTACCCAAAATATATATTTAAAATACATTTTAAAATCCAAAATAGAAAAGGCCTATAGTCCCGCCTTTTGTGAGTAACTACTAAGCATATCATCAGAATCCACTGGGCGCATCATACAGTGCATAAAATTAGGAACCTTAATACATTTAATAACCTGACGGGTCCCTGCTGAATCACTGTGCATCTGTCGTTTCCTAGTTTTAAGTGACATAACGTTTTGAAAGCACACCTGAAATTAGTATGTAGCTTATAATTAACACGACCATTTAACATGGTTGAATGTACTTATGCTCCCTGTAAAGCTCTTAAATCAGGGCCAGGGATATAGCTTAGTGGCACAAGTGCCTGCCTGGCAAGCGCAAGGTCCTGAGTTCGATTCCCGGTACCAAAAACTAGCTGTTAAATCAATTGTGTATCTTAAAAACCCAGAGTCTGACAACTGAGGAAAAAAATCGCGCACAGCATATTGTTATAACTAACGCATTGTGAAATTAAAAAAAAAAAAAAGTGTAGCTCCAAGGAAGCTGAGATGTTGGCCCTACAAAATGAAGAGACCTGAGGCGAAATACATTGAAAAGGACCAAACAAGAGCTAAGTAGATGCTTATTGCCCAGTAGTAATGAACTAAAAATTATAGTTGACCCACAAATTCCAAAGCAAGAAACAACAGAACTATAATTCTTCTAAAATGTTCACTTCATATGTTTTATTTTAATTAAAAGACTACTAAATTTCTCATTCTGTTATTTCAGGACATTAAGACATTTTAATGACATGTAATAAGAGCAAAAGTTGTAGCACACAGTCTCTATAACTCCAAAAAGAAAAAACAAAAACAAAAAAAAGCAATGTAAGCTGCAATTTACTTGCTCTCCAGGAAACTAATTGGAATGTATTGGAGTAAACTTAATGAAATAATGTAAAACATTTGTGTGAAATTCAAAGTATTCTGTTATAAGCCCTTCAAAGGTAGGAACGTCTCCGCCTTCTCTTTCATTTCCTTTGGTTCCCAGTGACAGGTCTATTGAATATTCAAATCAAAGTGGACTGAGAACTAATTATTTTTCAAGGGAAGAGCCCTTCAACTACCCTACAACCTGGGGACCTGGGTCGTTTTATGTTTCTGCATCCCTCCGAAATGCTGCTGGCGCTTCCTGGAAGGACAGTGCGCTTAGATTCCTCCCCACCCTACTCTGACATTGATTGCAGCCACAGCCTTTCTCAAGACAGACGCTGGTGTTTGTAATAATCCCAAAGAATGGAAATGATGATGTTCCTCCAAGTATTCGCCGTGTTCTTCACACAGTCAAGACTTATTGTTCAACTGTTTCATTACTTCATTATTTTAATGGGTTTTCTCCCAGAAGTAGGCTTAGAATCTAGGATTGAAAGTTAAAGTTTTCCATATGTATGAATTTAAGCAATTTGTTCTAATGATGGAGAAATGTATTCTTTCAGTTACAATATTTTAAATATTTTTATTCAGTTTATTTCTTTTTAAAAAGTTTTATCCCAAAGTTATTGCCTGCCTTTATACATTTTTCAAGTTAGTTGAGAATGTGGTTCAATTATAGAAGTCATCATGTCACTGGATAATTTATTGAGAGTGCATTACATGCCTTTTGAACTTCTCACTCTTCTTCTCCCCAACTACTGTTTAAAATTTCACCAACTCCATCAGGCTCTCAGCCACACATTTCTACTATACAAGTTGAGCATCCCTAAGCCAAAAATCCAAAATTCTAAACTTTTTGATGTTACAATGGAAAATTCCACACCTGACCTCATCAAACAGGTTAGTCAAAACACGTGCACACCAAAAAATGTTGTATAAAATTATACTCAGGCTATGTGTAAAAGGTGTATATGAAGATAAGTGAATTTTATGTTTAGACTTGGGTCCCCTCCCCAAGATAATTCATTATGTATATGTCAACATTAAAAAAAAATCCAATTCAAAGCACTTCTAGATCTCAAGCATTTCAGATAATGGACAATCAATCTGTACTACATTCTCACATTTATTATTCTTTACCACCCTGTAGTCACTTGGTCACACATTGTTTCATTTTAAAAGAAGCCATGTGTGGTGACACATGCCTGTAATCCCAGCATTATGGGAAGTGGAGGCGGGAAGATCGCAAGTTTGAGTCCTGCCTGAGCAATGTAGCAAATTAGTGATATCCTGTCTTAAAACAAAAAATAAAAAGGGCTGTGGATTCGGCTTAGTGTCAAGGCCCTGGGTCCAATCCCTAGTACTTAATAAATAAATAAATAAATAAATAAATTTTAAAAAGGTGCGTGGGCTAGTTGACCTTTTCTCCTAAGCCAAAAATCAGTATGATGGTCAGGCAGTCCCATGCATGTCTCTTAGTTATCCTTGGTACTCAGCACACTGTGACTTGCACATAGTAGGTTTTTGCATATCTTTGCATGAATATGTGTTGTAGCAATTTGTGGCTTTTGTAGTCAGGGTTTATAAGGGAAAAGATTTGATACAGGGCACATAATTTATAGCATTATTTTATAATATTAACCCAAACAGTCAAATACAGAAGAGTGCGGGAGATCTGTCCATGCACTAGAGACCCAAAGAATCCAGCTGAAGACCTAGAGCCCATGGCAATGGCCTCCATGAGTCCAGCTGGAGGCCTGGAGCTCACAACAATGTCTCATGCGATTCTGTATCAAGGATCTGCCCTGGGAAGGCCCAAAGGTCAGTGGTGGATGCTAGAAAGTCTGCTCCAGAGGGGTGAAGGGTCTGTGCCAGCAGGCTGAGGGATCTGCACTGGCGCCAGGAAATGATGCTCAAGGTAAGGACCAGAGCTCCCCTGAAAAGAACCGCAGCCATCCTCAGCGACAGTGAGGACCCGAGCTCCTCCAAGGGTGAGAACAGCTGAACTCATATCAGAAAAGCCAGTGTGACAAACTTCTCCAGGAGGATCAGCAGCACACCATCTTCCCCTCCAGTTCTGCTTTTATGCTGTTGGCAACAATCCTCATGTGGCCTTCCACACCCAGCACCACACTGATTCAGTTCAGCTGGGTGTTACAAATTGATCATTAGTTAATCCACCGCAGTGGCCAGTCAGCAAACTCCTCTGTCTCAGAAGGATAAATAATGAGACCTAATTTTGCCAGACACCAGGACTTCTCCTGGTCACATCTACCTGAGTCAGATGTGATGTGACCACAAATCCCACTATCTTGCATGGCAGAAGCCATGGCTCATCTTGGACCCCAGGCCTGGAGTCATTATTCAAAAATGCTAAACTCAATTATGAGTCTTCAAAAGAGAGCAAATTATTTGGTTACTTTCTGCTATGAAGTATGTTTTTCAATTTAGTAAAAATAATAAATGGAGTTTAAAACAGTATTACATAGGTATTTCCATAGAATACTTTAAAAGCCTAAATAAATGTCACTAGCAAAATACCAGCTAAATTAGAAAAGGGAAATGCAAATGAATCTGTAGCTAGAAATACATGCAAAATTTAATCTTTGATATGTTTCTTATAACCAGCTGATTTCCCTAGAAGCCTTTTGGTAAATAAAACCATTGATTACTGATATGTATAATTTCATACCAAAAAGGTCTTATAAAGTATTCTTTAAACCATAACTTAAAGGTAAACATTTTCTTAACAATTTCTCCCTTCCTTGATTTTTAGCCAATAGTATTACTACCACAACACCATCTGTGAAAGAAGCTGGACCCACAAAGCAAACCATAGGCACCCTGACTGTTGAGACACCAGAAATTAATGTCACTACAGATTTTATACTCAAAGAAATACTCACTGTAGTCACAATACCCTGATTACTGAAGGCAGGCTGTAGACCAGTGCAGATAGTAGAGAACGTCATGGTGAACCTTTTAGAGCTTTCAATGATAACAAACAGCCGGCTACAACATTTGTGCCATCAGTTTGCCACCACTGGTATAGAAGGATAATTTTGGAGGGGGAAAAAAAGACATACTTGTAGGAAAACATTTGGAAGAATATAAAAGAAAAAAGTTACAAGTTATTGCCTCTAGCTGGAAGGACTTCATTGTCTACTTGCCTTTTATTTATCCATCTATCCATCCATCCATATGAATTTTTCCTCACTTCTAACCCCAAACATTATGTATGATTCACATACATTTTTAAAAGTCTTAAAATAAATAGTAAAGTATACTAAACATCCCGTCACAGGCTTAGAACCTCTCATTCCCTCACACCGTTCCCTGAAGGGGCCCTGCATCCCCCTGAGCCCTGGAGGTCACTCGGGTGGGCCTTGGAGACCATGTGGATCAGTAAGAGGATGGTGACCGTGCTCCTAAGGACTGAGGAGACTCACTATAGTAATATGGGAAACGGACTAAAATTTAGGTCATTGGTATATTTGTTCCTGACAAAGAATTTATAAATGCACCTTACATGTTTAATGTGTATTTTTTCTTCTACACTTAATCTCTAATTCTTCATTTTGGCAATACTCAAATATGCTGGACTGACTCATATCTGAACAAGAATCTTCCCTAACACACAAGAGCCCAAATCTTTTTGCAGAGCCCTGCTAGAGCTGGGTCACAGAACAGAGGCCAGGGCACTTTCACCAGGACAGTTTTCATGATTAAAAGTGCAACCTCCAGCCCTGCAGGCCCAAGCCTGATTGGTACTTAGGCAGGCTGTCTCTTCTGGCCATCATTCCCACTTCCCTAGGATGAGCCCGAGGATGTCTGCTGGCTTAGTGAATTTACCTACACAGCCTCTAACCTGTTGGTTTGTGGGCAGATCACATCTCAGTATTGGCAGACCCTCTGCCAGAGGGGAGTCTTTTTCCTCATTCTTCTCCTCCTCTCCACTGCTTGACAGTCAGGAGCTCTTGCTTAGTCACTTAGGTGATCTTCAAGTATTTATTAAAACCAGTTTACAATGTACTTGTAACCATCAAATGTCTTGTTACCACCACTGAAGAACAAATACATAGAAGCAAACTATTCAAAAGACAGACCACGTTCTGAGCCATGAAGCCCCAGCCAGCTGAGTCATCTCTTCAAGGATTCATTCTACACACAAGAAAGTATGCTTCTGTTTTTTTAATAATTTTAATAAAAAAGTAATTACAAGAAAGAGATATAAATTTTAAAAATTTAAAATTTACAATATTATAGCCTGTGTAGACTGTTTATGCAAATGATAAGTGTGGAAAAGCAAAGCTCAACCTAACCATTAAGCCTAAAGTTTCTTTTCTTTTTTAAAAGGAAGGTGGCTGTTCTTCCTATGCATAATAAAATGTGATAGTATCATCTGGATTAGAACCTTAGACCTTAAAAGAACAAACAGGAACATGCCCAAGGTTTTATTTTCCTTCTTGTGACTTAATGCTTCATATAAAAATGAAAGCATTGGACTAATCTTTAAATTATCATTTATCTAGAAGATTCTTTGAATATCTATATCTGCCAAGTGTTCTAAAATTCAGTATATCTGTGGCCAGTATGTTCCCAGCATGCCTAAATTGCTTTCCAGAAAAAAACAAACTCTTTATACTCATAACGTGACTCTCCTAGGACAAAAGTGTTGCTATTCACCAAAATAATGGAGAGTCAATGCAGAAGCCCACTAAAGCCAACTAGCTTCACTGAAAGACATTTTGTCAAAAACAAAAATCATGACTGGAGTGAAGAATGTGAACATTTAAAAAAAGTTCTTGCAACTCTCAAGTCAGATACAAGTGTGCTGTTTCCAGACCGGGTCCCAGGGAGGAGCTCTGTTTGGCATCACAAACCTTCTGCAGCTGGATTTCCATATTTCTTCCCTCCAATGCCAGCCATGCTTGACAGTTTTAGCTTTCACCTTCAGGACTCTTAAAGACACCCTCGCCTAGAGACTTGGCCTCTCTCACAGCCCAGGTTCCTCACAGCCATGCAGCAGGGCACCCCAGAGCCCGGTGGCTCACTGTACCACCCAGGAACAAGCAGCATGGGCAGCACTTGGAGCTCTGGAGCACCAGAGTGTGGCCCAGACAGACTGAATCAGAGCCTGCACATCCCCTGCTCCCTAGGTGATCTGTAGGTGGAGTAGGACCAGGCCAGGCTGCACCACAAGGTCAGCCCTGTCTGTGGCCTCTAAACCTGACCAGAACCCCTTCTTCACAGACCCCCACCTCACCACATGTGCATCTGAACATCCCAGAGCTCTCTTCACTAGAACTTCCTTCCTCTGCTCTCAGTAGAGAGGTCCTTCGATGCTTGCTCTTCCTCCCCAGTCTGTACCAAATCTGGAGCAGCAACTCGCAGTCCTGGACACCTGCCTCTGCTCTCAGGCTGTAGAGCCACTGGAGATGGCCTTGCAGAAACTCGCTGGGTTCTGTCCTCCTGGAACCCGGGGGGCAGCGGAATTGAGCTCTGCGAGCAGAGGCCAAGTGCCTTTGGGGAATGCAGTGGCCAATACGGCCTACGAACATAGGATGGCAGTGACTAATAAGTCAGGCTCCAGTAATCAGGACAGGAAGAAAACAGGCCAGGAAGCCACAGAATCAAACTGAGAGCTTAAAGGCTGATAGCTTTTGAAATCTGGACAGCCGAAGTATTCGGTATACATCTGAACTCAATAAAAATTGACTGAGCAAAGTAAGTCCAGGATACCAAAAGTCACAGCTTTGGGATCAGCATTTGAGGCACACATACTCTCACATACATTCTCCCACCTGAGATCTGAGCCACACAACGGACAGTAGTGGGGGCATCTGGAGTGGTGCCTTTGGAAGGTAATTAGCTGAGGTCATGAGGGTGAGGCCTCCATGATGGGATTAGTGGCTTCATACGAAAGAAAGACATGCCAAAGCGTGTGCTCACTGTCTTGTGAGGACAGAGAGGGAAAGAAGCCATCTATCTTCAAGCCAGGAAGAGGGTCCTCACTAGAACCTGACCATACTGGCACCCTCATCTCAGATTGCTAGCCTCAGGAATGTGAGAAGATAAATTTCTCTTGCTTAAGCCACCAAATCTATTGTATTTGGTCGTGACAACCCACCTTGCAGACTAATACAATGTCCTAACACACAGTAGAGACTTGGGTCTCCATAACGCTCTGTCTCCCCTTCCACCCTTGCTCTCCATGAATGTGCCACCTCTGACTAAGACGAGATGGCCGCCACTGGCTGAGCAATCTGCTTCACCAGGTTTCCCTCTCATCTTCATATGCACTCTCAGAGGAAGGTACATCTTTCTCTGATGAAATGAATCAGAAAGCTTGCCCTGCCATGGAAGTTTACACCCCTTCCCATCTTCCCTTTCACTCCCGCTAATCCTCTCAGACTACCCTCTTTCTTGTCATTTCCAAATCCAACTCAGATATACTTTTTCTTTTTCTTTTTTTCCTTTTTTTTTTTTTTTTTTTTTGGTGGTACTGACGATTGAACCCAGGGATGCTCTACCACTATGCTATACTCCCAGCCCTTTTTATTTTGAGACAGGTTCTCACTAAGTGGCCCAGGCTGGCCTTGAACTTGTGAACTTCCTGCCTCTGCCTCCCAAGTAGCTGAACTTACAGGCAGGTACCACCATGCCTGATTTGGACTTATTCTTATAATGCCTGCTACCCCTTCGAGCTAGTTGTCTCTACTCATTTTCAAAGGAAAACACCAAACAAGCCGAGACTCTTAAGTCCACATGCTCCTTATGCACAAGTTCTCTTGAACAGTCATTTTCTTCTCACCCTAGAGACTTCTAGAACTGATGCTGGCCTGCTCTTGCTGCATGTTCTTATCTCATGAGGTTTCTACCCATTTTCACCTCTCTGCAACATTTAACTACACTGCCCCTGGCTCACATTTCCTCTAGAGATGTCTGACACTGAACTTGTCTGATGTACATCCCAGGGTTCCACTGTCTCCTCCATGCCCTTGATAGGCTCTGATTTATGGTGCGGCATGGGTTGAGCCAATGGCTTCAATCCTTGCTCCCTGAAGCACTGGCATTCAAGCAGAGTACGTCTCCCTTTCTTCTTATGGTTACGGGGAGTTCTTATTTCTCAGTCCAGCTCCAAGCTGTTCAACTTTATATTTACCACATCTATGTAAATTTTCCATATAAAATTTTGTTTCAACATAGGGTTAATGGCTTAAAAAGATTTGAAACTCATGGCTGACTGCTGCAAAGAAACAAGGGGTCAGGATTCCAATCTCTGCTTTGGAAAGTACTTGTGGTGTAACCCTCACATGGCAGCTTTCCCATAAGGAAGAGAGGAGCAAGAGCGTCTTCCTCATCTACCTCACAGGACTACCACGAGATCAGAAGAGAAACCATGTGTAAGTCATGACCTAGTGTCCTTACTGCATACCAACTGACAGCCACCACATGCCCTTGCCTTCCTGTTGGGAACAGGGTATGGAGGAGGAGGAGGGAGAAAGGCCAGGGAGGGATGTCCAACCATTCTCGGCAGCTCATCTGTGGCCTGGGGCTGTCTGGGCAGCAGCTTGTGCTCCTCGCTTTCCACCCTTCCCAGCCTGGCCTGTGACCCACGGCCATGCCACCCTGCTCCATCTGATGGTACACATATGACTCGAGACCTGGAGACCAGCCCTCAGTGTGTCCACTTTGCTAAGGCGGATGGTAAAAGTGGACAAAAAGAGAATCAAAACTTTGGGATATATCTTTAAATGTAAATTTTAAATTACAAAAAATAATAGGTGTACACTGTAAAAAGTCTAGACAGAGAGTAAAGAAAATCCAGGAAAAATCATCACTTATAACCCAGAGACAATGATAGCTAATCCTTTGGTAATTTCCTTCCAGCTTTGCCTGTTTGTTTATACAGTAGTGGAGAATAGAGATTAAACAATGTGGTGTACTCTGATCTTTTTTTTTTTTTATGCTGAACATTATAACAGGCATTTTTAGGAGAGAACTTTAAACTGTTGATCTTTCACTATTTGTAGCAAAAATTCATCAGAAAATGTCAGAAATGCAACTTGCTTAAGAACAACCAAAGACCTGAAAGCTGTGGACTGTGATGATGCTGACTCTGGCAGACAGGCTGGTGGTAGCAGCAGAGAACACAGGCAGCCAGCCCGTGGGGTATCTGGGACAGAAAATACCTCTGGGAAGCTGGCTTCTCAAAGGCCCCATCCCCTGCTTGTGCGGCTTTTCCCTATCTGTGCCCCCTGCGCTAGCCCGTGTCCTGTTCCTCTTTCCAGGCTTGGGCTACTCCCTCCATGTCCCCTGCAATAGTTTGGCTCTGGACTGTCCCTCAAATGCCCACATACAGTATGAAAGGCATGGTCCCCAACTTGGTGCTAGTGGGACCTTGAAGATATGGAGCCTAGTGGCAGGTCTGTAGGTTATTAGGGGCATAACTTATAAGCGCATAGTGGGATCTGGCCTCCTCATCTTCCTCTTTCTTTTGCTCCCAGGCAATGAAGCAAGTGGTTTTGCTCTGCCATACGTTCCTGCCAAGATGTGTTGCCACAGGCCCAAAGCAACAGGCCAACTGACCATGCACTGAAACCACCAAAAACAGTGAGTTAAAATAAACCTTTCCAAGCTGATTGTCAGGTGTTTGTTACAGCAGTAGAAATCTGACTACCATGCCCTCTTCAGGAGCCTCCAGCCATGCTCAGGAGCATCTGTAAGCAAAGAGTAGGTGCAGACAAGAGGAAGGGGAGCCCTGGAATCCACTGTGTCAAGGGAAGAGGTGTCCAGAAGTGCAAGCTTAGAACCTGTATTTTCCACTCCAGTGTACATGGTCCTCACCTTGCCAGGTGACCTAAAGGTGCCCTCACCATGGAAAGCGTATCCATGCCACAGGATTTTGTCAGACCATGCCAGGTAACTGGCATGTAACTGTCAGGTACATGCCAGGTAACTGAGGTGTAACTGTCATGCTGGGCCCTAAGAGACCTCTAGTACTCCTGTGTATAAGGACAAGAATCCATTGCATTAATCTTCACAGCCCCGTCTGTCTGTCACCAGAAGGTGGCCACGAGAGCAGACCTCAGAAGCAGGGTGCTAGGAGGAGAGCAGGTGGAATTGCTTCGTTGGTGTATTTCAGGAGAGAGGGAGAAAAGTGTGGTGAACAGCCACCAATGTGTGATAGACGGAAGATTGCAAAGGTGGGACTCACATGTTCAAGCAGGAAATGACCCGACTCCTAGAACCCTGGGGATGACAGAACTACAGAAGATCTAGAAACTGGACTTGATGAGTTTTCCTGGGCACATGAAATTTTCTTTGCCTTTCATACTCTTGTACAACATTCAGTAAGTTTTTTGAGAGTTTCGACATTCTCTTCTGACCAAGAGCATCAACCAGGCTTTAATCCCCTCCACTCCATTAAAAGTGTTTATCAAGGTCACCAAGAATTCCTCACTGCATAATGATGCGATCAAATCTCCTCATCGTACTTTCCTTGTCAGCCGTCATGAACTTTCTCTACTGGCTTCTGGGGGACCACGGACTCCTGCCTTTTTTGCCTTGCTGGCCGCTCTTTCCCCATCTCTTGGGTTAGATCTTCCTTCCCACACCATCCTAGTGCTGGGTGCCATGGAATCAACCTCCTGGACCCTGTGCTGTCTCTCAGAGATCTTATCCAGTCCCGTGGTTGCAAACACCATTATTTACTGACAGCTGCAGATATAAATGTCCTCCCTAAAACTCTCTCCTGAGTTCTGGATTCACACATCCAAGTCTACTGAAAGCTGAGATGCCTGTTCGAGATCCCATTTCCGCATGTCCCCAACCTCAGCAGTGCCAGCTGCACTCACGTGTTCAAACTCATCTCCTTGGCCTCATCCTCTTTTCTTTCCAATGTTCCACAACTGAGCTATTCACAATTTTTGGTGACCCACTCTCTGTGGATGCCAAATTGGGGTTCACCACTTCTACAGCTCGCACCCTGATCCAAGTCCCCATCATCTCTCACCCGGACTGCTACAGTTGCCTCCCACTCACTGAGCTCCCTGCAGATACCTGTGGCTTCTCGGAATGGATTCTCTATGCAGAAGCCAATGCAGACCCACTCAAATGCAATGCAGTCCCACTCAGATGCAAGGTCATGGCACTCCTCAGTTCAGACTCCCTCAGGGGCTTCCTGTCACATTCATTCCAAACCAGAACCTATTCTCCAGGTACTATTCTTCCACTGGTCTCCCTGCTGACCAAGGTAGAAACTGCTTTGAGAAAAGCACAGTGGATGGTATTGCTCAAATATAAAGAATGGCATCACCAACGACAAGCGCCCCCTCCCCCCGCAATGGTCATGTCCTCAACCAGTCTTGCTAGGAAAAGCCTGCCCAGATAGTATCTTTAACTTGTTTTCAAATACAATATTTTTCCTAATTGTAGTGATCTTTAAAAAAATGAAAATCCAAATGATATAGTAAAGCATGCATAAAAATCAAAGTGCCAAACCTCAAGATAACCATTATAATCATTACTATTTTGGTCTAATTTCCTGCCATTCTTTTCTATGCAGTACTGATTTTTTCAATGAATGGTTATTCTCTCTTGATTTCACCTTTTCCTTTATCAACAATACCTTAATGGTTTTACTTTTATCATTGATATTTCTTGGGAAATTTTAATTGCATGTCGTAGTCTCTTTCATGAGTGCACCATGACTTTATCCCATTCTCCAGCGTTGAAATTTTAGGTTGTTTCAATGTTACAATAATGTAAAACCATGGGTAGAGTAAGGTATACAAAAACGTTTATTTGCTTAGGGTCGAGCCCCCAAACAGAATGACTGAGTCAAGGGTACAAACACAGATTGTCCAGTGGCTTTCAGAAGCACACGCTTCAAGCAGCAATGTGTTCCTGTACCTAGATTTTTATTTTATTTCAGACTGGCCAGAATACACACTACGGGGAATGAACTGGTGTGAATCCTACCAGCGCCAGCCTGGTTATTCCAGTGTGGCCATTGGCAGTCTAGTTCTCCATGGCTAGCTTCCTCTCTATCAGTCTCTCAAAAGGTCCCCTTCTCCCCGTCATGTAAATCCTCTTTCTCTCTCTCCGTCTCTTCTTCCCTCCCTCTCTCCTCTCTCTTTCAGATTACCTTCTCCATTTGCATCAATTTCCAGTCCTTAGGGTCTCATCCTCTTTGAAGGGAGATGAGAACACTACATTCTTAATCAACACCTGGATCATAGTGTCTCTAACATCAGTGTTCAGTGTGCCTGGTTTGTGGTTACAAAGCAGATCCTTATTTAACAGAATAATACAATGAACTGTGCAACCGTTTTATCCTCCCTGCCAAATTATAATGCCATTAATAGTAGCGGCAGAATATTAACCAACTCCACTGAACTAAATGAATTCAACCCTGAGTCCGTCCAGTTGAGTTAAGTTAATACATAATCCAGATTTAGAGCGTATAACACAGCAGGGCAAGGGTGTGTGTTTGCATGTTTTCCTATCTCCATATTATCCCAAAACAAATGTCTATTTGCTGGAGCTCTTTGAAAACTGATCTCAAAGGAATCTAAAGAGAAACCACGATTAAAGTCTTACATGCAAAAAGCTGCTATTTTATGCTCTTTTTACAGTCAAGGGGTTTTCTACTGGGTCACGTCCTTTTTGAAATTTATACCAAGAAAAATATACTCATATTAAACAACAGTGGTAATTTACAGCAAAACAGAAAACCCACTCAGAGAGAAGAATACAACCAGACCATATTATATTTCAAACCTCTCGAAGTACGCATTCAGGGCTGGGGATACAGCTCAGCGGCACAGAGCCTGCCAGGCAAATGCAAGGTCCTGAGTTCAATTCCCAGTACCAAAAAAAAAAAAAAAAAAAAAAAAGTGGGCATTCAAATGCCTAAGCCATTCCTTCATTGCTCACTTTTACTACAGGAACAGCACTCCCTCCGACAGCCACTGCAATGTCACTAAACCTTTAAAACATTGACTTTGTGTTGACTCTGCTGTCTACATGTCAGATGCAGGAATAGTCAAATTTGCAATGTTTATTCCATACAAGAACAGGTTCTGGGCCGGTGAGATGGCTCAGCGGCATAAGCCCCTGCCTGGCAAGCGCGAGGGCCTGAGTTCGACTCCCGGATCCCACATACGAAAAAAGGGCCGGTGATATCGCTCAGCAGCACGGGCACCTGCTGGTGCACGAGGTCCTGAGTTCGACCCCTGGTACGCACAAAAAAAAAAAAAAAAAAAAAAAAAGAACAGATTCTATTTTAAAAATTCCATTATCATGTGGTTACAAAGATATCATTAAAAATAAATTCCTATAAGCCTCTATCAGTTCACAAAATAGAATAAAGCCTGCACTCCATGACAGTCTCTATATGTTACATAGCAACATGTCTGGAAGGCAGCTCAGTGGCACTTGTATATTATTATCTGTGTAATCCAGGATTTAAATTTCTAGTGATTGCAGATGGCAATAAACTCCAATAGTGTTCCAGGCAGAAGGGAGATGGAAATTGTCTAACTGTGACAAGCATATGTTGACACAGACAATAATTCTACCAAGCTGGACAAATGTATATCCAATAATCCTAATGAACAAATCTACATGTCACTGGCTTTGCAGATATGTATTAAGTCTTCTAATTTCCTACTTGTGGACTACTTAAGACTCTTTTTAAAAAAATTGATTAAGACTTTTTAAAAGTGTAGTTTCCCAGAAGGAAACCAAATATTTAAGTTTTCTTCTCAAAAATGATGTTGTTGACTTAAAAAAAAAAAAAAAAAAAACACTGTTATTTGTAAGTTCAAGTTTCATTTCTCTTCCTTCCACAGCAGTCTGTGGAAATAAATGTTCACTCTTCATGGAAGAAACCCTGATAACCTTATTTTTGAACAAAGAAAATTTTTCATCAGAACAGTGATTGTTGCAATGTTAGTGAAATTCAGAAGTAGAGATAAGTGATGCTTTTGAGTCTGTCATAAACACAAGTTATTTAAAAGCAGATTTGTAGCTTATAAATACAGTTAAGGAAGAAAAATGATTAAAACCTTTCCATCACTGACTGCCACAAAACATCTTTCAAGACCTAAATATTTTTCAACCTTGAAATAAATATTTTGTCCAGAATTTGACATGGTATAAACAAGCATGTCTGTCAAGGACATGCCGACTGTTACATCACAGTTCTAGAAGCAGGGGCTGCAAGCAAAGGCTTTCCTGGATCTATTGCAAGAAGTCTCACCACGCCACAGAGTCTAGACAGTGGCTTTTGCATCTTCCTTTCCTCCCAAAGTGTCCCATTCACTAAAAAGAATGCTTATTTGCTAGTTTTCTTTCATATGCTTTCCTTCACTTTCTGATGGCTGAAACAAAGATATTTAGCTTCAAATAGTTTCACATAGCCTACATCGGGTAGAAATCACACACACACACACACACACACACACACATACACACACACATTTATATTTTAGGATGCAAAGAGAACTACTCCTACTACTTGGTAGGTTACTGCCTCTCAAAGATCCTAAAGAAAGAGCCTGAGTTCTTTCTGCAAGTTTGGGCCTTGCGATATGGAACTAAAAAGCAGACCTCACAAACCTCTGGCCATCCTAGTGCTATCCCATATTACTTGTCTGGTATCACAGCAGAACCTTAAAAATGGAATATGCTGGCCAACAAGGCACATCTGCAGGCCCACAAGATCAGAAACGAGTTTTCCAACACGGTGCTGCATACCTGGGGGCTGTGCCCTTCCCCTGGGAGTCAAAACAGCCGTCACAGAGTCCCTCTCCCCTCCCTTCACAGACAGACACACAGATGCCTACTGACCTTCCTGATCACCAGACCTTCCTGCAGCTTTCAAAGGTCAGCCCTCCTTCAGGAAAGAGCGCACTGAAATCCAGCCAGGCCCAGGACTTCTGACCTTTTGTCTGGGGGTGTGAAGAGGACACCCTTTCTCTGGGCAAACCTGCAGTATCTCTACACCCTTCCTTACAGGAAACAAAATACAAGCTCCCCTCCCCCATCTTTTTGTCTTTCTTAATGATCTTCAGGAGTGCCTATATTTTTAGATAGCAAATCGTTGTCCATCACCTCTGCTGCATTCTCTTCCTCCTCATTGTGGTGGCCTTGGTGTTTTTAACTTGTCCCCACAGACATTTCTGCTGTTAGGGAATCTTTGAAAGTCAGGTGCAGTTCTCCGTCCCTCCTCACCCCAGCATATTTCATGCGTTCCCCAAGTGACGTTTTCCTATAGAACCACAATCCGTTATTACAACCTAGGAAAAGTCGCAAGAGTTTCATAACTTTATCTCATCCTTAGTCCACGTTCAGTTTGTTAACTGTCTGTCTGTCATGGGCTGAGCTGTATCTCCCCAAAATTTGTATGTTGACGTCCTAACCCCTAGTAGCTCAGAATATGGCTGTGTGCGGAGACGGGGTCTTTAAAAAAGTGATTAGATTAAAATAAGGTCATTAGTGTGGGGCCTAATCCAGTATGACTGGTGTCCCTATATGAGAGAACATTAAGGCTACAGACACACACAAATAAAAGGCCATCCGAAGACAGGGAGGAAATGACAAGCTCTGAACCAAGGAGAGAGGCCTCTGTAGAAACCAACTCTGCCGACACCCTGATCTTGGACTTCCAGCCTTCAGAACTAGGAAAAACAAGCTACACATGTAAGCCCCCTGCCATATGGTCCACTGTTAGGGCAACTCTAGCAAACTACTACATTTTTCCAATATTATTTATATATAATATATATAAAATTACAGCTCTTATTTAAAGTTCATCTCTTATATTTAGTTGTTATGGAAAAATCATAAGCTTTTATTTCAGAAAAACTGGACTTCAATAAAATAAAAATTCTGAGCTATCCTAAATTTAATTATATGAGCCAGTGCATGGAGGGGGTAAGACATAAAGGAAGTTAATGACTTAAGTGCTGTGGGAGAAGCCAACCAAAGACTATTCACATTCCTGAGTGTACGCTGACACCTAGATTTAACTCCCCTCACGGCCAGCCATCAGGGCCACCCACTATAAACTTTCTGGACTGTTAACCCCAGCTGACCCAGGCCCAGCAAGTACTTCTCCTTATGGACTCCCCTCTGAGCCCAAAGCTCCCTGCTTCATGTCTTCCTGTTCCTCGTACTTAGAGCTAATACAGGTTCAGTGTAAATAACTTGTGATTTCCTTCCCTACATTTTCATTATAAAAATAATTCTTGGCTCTAGGTCTAGAGGACCTTTTCCTAACAGTTCTCGTGCCTTGCTGCTGGAAGTTACAAAGATTTGTCCCAGGGACCTAGGATCTGTAATGGTTCAATAAGCCCTTTTATTTCAGAGATCCCTCAGCCACAGAGTTTCAGTTTAACAATATCAAATATGGAGCTCTTCCTAAGCTCGAGTGGCTTTGAAGTGAAGTCTTTATTTCTGGGCTTCCATGTCCTCACTGGAGACCACAGCTAACACTGGCTGCCACTGGTGACGGTGGTGACATTTTGAGTCAAAACAAAAGAAAACAAAACAACCCAACTGTACCACGGTGTTGGTGTATAGAAAGTTTTCAATAACTGTCCCTTTCATTCCTTAATCCAAAAAGAAATCCAAAAATTTGTTTGAAGTAAGGATGAAGAACTGACTGCTATAACTTCAGGGGCATTATGATGATAACAATGGTCTCCCTCCTTTATTTTATTTTACTTTTTTGTTTTTTTTTTGAAAAGTAAAATTGTGCTGGTGATTTCTTCAAAGATACTGCTAAGTATTATGCTTCCTAGGACTTGCTTCACTCTTGAGGAATTATAGTCTGAATGGGGGTGATACACACATGATTAAATCCTTTTTATTCATAATGGAAGCCGATATTTGAGTGCTTACTTTGTGTTTGATCCTGTGCTCTTTGGAAATAACTCATGTCACAACAACACTGTAGGAACATAGCAAAAAAGGAAAACTGAGGCCCAGGTGTTGAAGGCGTGGTGCAGGGCAGGTTCTCCTGGAGGGAGAGTCCCTCAGTTGGGAAGCAGGGTGGGGACAGGATCCCAAGAACAAGGAGCAGAGATGGGTGGAGTCAGAGGGCATGGAGTGAAGGTACCAGGCTCCCGAGGCCCAGGTTCCCCCAGAATGCCTGGAGCACAGATGGGGCTGTGAACAGGACAGGAAGAAAGGCTGTGTCTTATCACAAAGTTAAGTTTCTGAGTGAGAAATTTACATTAAATTCTATAAGCACTAGAAGATCATTGCAAGATTTGACATGGTGATTGTGCCTGCCACATATGATCCTCTTCAATGATAAACTTCCATGTTTCCAGAAGTTTAAAAAGCCTACAATCACATTGCATAAGGTATTTATGATTCCTCCGAGTTTAACTGCTGTGACAGTTTGCAATGATTACATTCAGCTCAATTGGAAATTCAAGATACAAGTTGAAGATTTTGTTTTTCTCTGGAGTAGGTGTTTTTAAGTTGATATAAATGCCATCATACACGAACAGTGACTACTAAAAACCTCATATTGTAGAAGCAATGTGAAAAACAGCTTGCTGTAGCCTCGGATGCACAGAGAGGCAGGTGACAAAGGTGCAGGGCTGGCTGGGTAGGAGAGAGGCAGTGGCAGGCCCATGGCATCAGAGAACACACTCACTGACTGGGCTGAGAAAGAACACGGGGCTCAGGACACAGGGAAGGCCTGGGCCCGCTCTGGCCTGCTGGACTGTCCGTTCAAAACCTGGGCCAAGGAGAACTCCAGGTCAGAAGTGAAGCTAACTAGTTTCCAGTCCTCCCACTACTTACTGTATACTTGGCTTTAAGACACTGAGTTTTCCATTGGAAAACCAGAGAGAACACCAATTTACCTCCTCCCTCAATCTGATCGTTGTAGATGAATGAGACAGATGTGGTGATAGCTCCTAGGCATGCAATATTTGTGAACTGTATGGTGCACTTGCTTCTTCCATTAAAGGCGGTGCGGATGGAGGGCCTCAGCTCCCCACCCTTGTAGGTCCCACTAAAGAACAGCACTGTCACAGGGCCCAGCAGCAAAAGTGTCCACAAAACCATGCCAACTGTTTTCAACTTGGAAAAAAACCCAAAACCTGTCAAATTTCCCCATCTGTCTTCCTCTTTCTGGCTGCACCTGTGTGGTTTAAGGCACAATAATAACATCAAGCATGATTGCAGTGTCATTTGATGAATTATGTTAAAATGATGCCTGTAGTATAGAGAAGAGAAACCATAAGAATGTGCTGTTGACATACAGGATATGTCACACAAAGAGCAGAAGTGGCCCCAGCAAGCTCACTCACTCATTTCCTACAAAAAAATAAGGATGCTAATTAAGAATCCTTGTCTCTTGGACAGAAAAAATGTGTCACCTCTCAGACAGACTGGCTTACTCAATGCCTTAGAAGGGGATCAGGATGGTTCTATAAAATTCCCCATTTTTTCTATACCCTAACAGTCCCCAATACAGTGTTAGATACTAAAGGAGGGTTTTGAAACAAACATTTGCTGATTTTTTAATTTCAATTTGAAGGAGAAATATCCAGTTTCCCACAGGGGTCAAACATCACCATCACAATGACAACGGACCTGAGGCAGAGGCTGCTGCAACAGCACATGCTCCAGGTACAAAGCTTCCTCTAATGAGCCCAGGTGGCGGGGAGCAGGGGATGGATCAGAGAGCTTCCTGCTCACTCCATGCTGGGGGTGGAGGACCAGAAATGCTTGCTCAGGAACGTTCCACGACAGGGTGGTTCCCAGGTCCAGGCCATTCCCTGTCTCAGAACACTGAAACAGTGGGGAGAATTCTTGAGGTAGCCCCATTCAGCCAGAGAAGCTTTGGCAACAAAGACTGCCCTATAGGAGATGGGGTCAGAGCCCAGGATGGAGGACCCAGTCAGCTGCCCACACACTGGAACACAGCCTGGTGTCTCTAGTCACTGTGATTTTTTTGCAAATTAAAAAGAAAGGTCCGTCACCAGGAATGTTTCCTCTTGGTGATGTTAGGTAGTATAACATACTAGTTGATTATTCCTTAACTTTGGGCCAAAGTGACCATTCACCCTAATGCTAGTGCTTTGTACATATTTGATCACTTAGCATTTCTGCTTTTATCAAGATTCATTCAATTGAGAAAAGTCCAATTCTGCCAGGATGCTGTTCTCAGTTGGCTCTTTGGTTCCTTCTGTCTGGAATGAAGCCTTGGTCAGCATGATCGAGCTGACCCAAGGCATGGACAGAGCTCTCAGTGAAGGGGGTTGTATGAAGGCCAGCAAGGGAAGCAAAGACTCAAATGTTGAGTTGGATTCAAAGGTTCTTGTCATGTACAGTGCAAGGGCAACACCTGTGTTGCCTTACAACCTTAATCTGAAATTCTGAAAAGTGAAATCTGACATACTCCAACACACAGGCATACCCAGTACTCATCGTTAATTCACTGTGACACGTGCTGAAACCAACCAGGACTGAATGAACTTTTCCCATAAGAAATAATATAATTAGCTTATTATAACTTTTACATTTTATTAGACTAGTATAAGCCTTTTAGGCTTAGTGGTATCATGTGTAACTTTTTTTTTTTTCTTTATGTGGGTACCGGGAACCGAACTCAGGACCTCACGCTTGCCAGGCAGGCGCTTATGCCGCTGAGCTATATCACTGGCCCACGCATAACATTTTTGAGACCCACAATTAGCACCTAAACTGCACAAAAGTACAAGACAGGAACATGAATATGTGTGGGTTCTGCCCTGTTCACCAGCTACCATCAGATTGATTCCAGCACTGAGGGCAGAAACATTGTTTTCCTCATCAAAAATGCGATGAGCACCAGGTTTGATGTGTTCTTAAGCTGACAATTACTGAGCTATTCTATAATTTTTAATTCAGAGTTACTAAATTAATTTTAAATTTTTTTTTTGTGGGTACCGGGGGGTCGACCTCAGGACCTCACGCACCAACAGGCGCCCGTGCCGCCGAGTGATATCACCGGCCCCTTTTTCGTATGTGGGATCCGGGAGTCGAACTTGGGCCCTCGCGCTTGCAAGGCAGGCGCTTACGCTGCTGAGCCATCTCACCGGCCCTAATTTTAAATTTTAAAAACTGAGGCACAGAGACTAAAGTCAGGAACCTTGGAGATCGAACTCATGAGAGCAGAGGTTTTCCCTTCTTTGCGGAAGCAGGATAAACTGCATAGTTTTACTTACTTCTGTTTACTTTTAATATTAACAAATGAGTTTTATTCACATATTAGTATGAAAAAGAACCCCCTCCCCAATCTCAGTTCATTCTGTCTCCCACTCTTCCCTGCACTGATCATTCCCGATCAGTGTCTCCTTGTCTACAACTGTCTCCTTTGGGGAACCCCAGCTGCACCAGAGCAGAGCCTCAGCTGGGGTCAGCCCTGCAGCCCATGTGCCTGGCACAATGAATGAATGAATCTGAGACAAGAGAGGTGCACTGACACTGAACAAATACATGTGCACATACAATCCTCATTACAGCAGAAGGCTAAGCAGTTTTTTAAAGAAATAGGTAAACTGAGTCAGGAAAGATTTGGCTACTTAAAAGAGCAAAACAGGACATACTATTTGCCCTATTCACCTCCACTTGGATTAAGTAGGTGTGGAATGCCTGGTGGTCACCGAGGGAGTGACAGTGTTGACACAGAGCCCTTCCCCTCTTGCACAAATACCGGAGGGTTTGGGGGAACAAAGGACGGGCCAGGTCGCTGCAGCAATCTCTGGCCCGATCAGGACCTGCCAGAGCGGGCCTGGGTGTGGGGGAGTCACAGACCTGAGCTGCTTCTCAGAAGCAGCATCTTCCTGGGGTGGGACTGTCCCCACCAGGTGCCCAGTGTCTGCGGCTGCCTGCCGATGGCAGACAAGGACTTTCATGAACACATATTTAAAATTACTTCTAATGACCAAACTTGACTTGATGTTTTTCCTCCCCTTCACACACACCCTTTCCGATTAAAAACGTTATGAAAAGTTAACAAAAGTTATGAAAAATGTATATAATAAACACGAGAGTGAACACAGAGACAAAATAAACATAATAAAAATATTAAAACTGACTAATGACTGTGATTGTGATCAAGTCAAATATGGCATGAATATTAAGAAAAAGTCAACAGCACAAATATCGAAGTTAATGAGAGAACAAAAATCTACAAGAATATCACCCTGAACTCAAATGCATATCTTTTTTTTTTGAAAAGAAATCAATTTATGATCCAAAATAAAGCAGTCCGGGTAGCAAATGCTCTGTCCTCTATGAGTGCTGCCTTCTGGGCTGTGACAGCTCAGAGCCGGTTTTGACAACATGTTCTGCTGAGAACCAGGGCAGCGCCAGGCTGAGCCCTGCTCGCGCGCGAGGCTTGCGAATGTTGTAAGGTGGGTGGAAGAAGGAAGACTGACCAAAAGCAGCATCCAGGAGCAGGCACGTTACTTTCCTTGCTCCTCCGTGCCCTCTCCATTTTGTTCCATCAAAGCTGCAAGCTCCCTGCCCCAAACCACCTCCCTCCTCCTTCGTCATCAGCTACCCCAGTGTGAGCTCAACAGCTATCAGGAATATGACCCTTAATACCCACTAATTCGCAGGAAACTGTGTCTGGAAAACATGCTTGTCCACGTCTCCTTTTCTAATCTTCTATTGCTTCCTAAAAAGGCATACGAATTCTGAGTGCTGTCTGTTTCCTGAGCTGGGAGTTGGTCTGAGAGAGACATAAGAAGGAAAAACTAATTGAGTGTGGTGGCACACGCCTTTAACTCCAGCAATCAGGAGGCCGTGGCAGGAGGATCACCATAAGTTTGAGGCCAGCCTGGGCTACATAAGTGAGTTCAAGGCCAGCCTACACTATGTAGGGAGACCCTACCTCAAAAAAAAAAATAAATAAATAAATAAAAAGGAAAAGCTAAAAGAAACAAGTGAACGCATGTGTGGAGTAGAGGACAAGGAGGTGTGGAGGTGGCAAAGGCCACAACAGGCAGGAGCTGACGCTGTAGGAAACACAAAGGAGGTGGCCGGAATGAGGGACTCCGAGCAGGAACACAGATGACCTCTGAACTCCCTCCCAATCCCAGATCTTAGCCCAGGGGACTTCATGATTGCTTGCTTTGTGAGTCACTGTCCAGGATCTGCCCTCAAAGCGAGTCTAAACTTTTTTCACCTTTCATAGTTTTTTCCCTTCTATTTCTGCCCACTCAAATTTTTAGCCATTGAACACTGTCTACTCCCTCCACCATGACTCCCCTCATCCTCAAGCAGTAGAAAGCAACCTGCAGATCTCCAGCAATGGCTGCAAGGAGCTCTGCCCTCCTTTGGATGTTCACTGCCCTGTTTAGCAACTGGAGGACCGCCTTCATTCGGGTCGGTTCCACACATGTAGTTGTCCCATAGTTTCCCATAGGGGAAATCGCCACTGCTTTTCTAGATATGTTTCATTAGGTCACAAACTCCCCCCGCCCCCATGCTTCCCTGTACTGTGTGAGAGTCAAGATTCTCACATCCAAGACCTTTCCCTTACCACCTCACAGGAGCTAACTGTTAAATCTCAGGGATTTTGTGAGCCAGGTGGTAAAATAATCACTAAAAAGTAAAAAATATGAACTTAAAATTAAATAAATGATATCAACCGCAAGGATATAAATGTTCAAAACTCATCACTTCTTAAATATTTCACTGTATTTTACTGTCACCCTGCTCTTGCTGTTGTATCAGTTTCATCTATGACACACATCTCTTCCCCACTCTGCATTTAGTAATCACATTGCCAGCTCGGCATCAGCCACCGTGGAATATTTACACCGTGGGTACTGGCAAATGCTACAAGTCAGGGCTTGGCTTGTTTTTGTCACATCTCAGAAGGGGATGGAGAAAATGTTAATAATACAGATTAAACAAAAGACTATGTTGTGGGCCGGTGAGATGGCTCAGCGGCGTAAGGGCCTGCCTGGCAAGCGCGAGGTCCCGAGTTCGACTCCCGGTACCCACATACGAAAAAAGGGCCGGTGATATCGCTCAGTGGCACGGGTGCCTGCTGGCGCGCAAGGTCCTGAGGTCGACCCCCGGTACCCACAGAAAAAAAAAAAAAAGACTATGTTGTGCCTGCAGCCATCATGTTGCAGAAGTAGCACCCCCGCAAAATGACAAAATACTCTTCCAGCATTAAAAACGCACTAATTCAGCAGAGTCGCTCACAGCCCTGATGATGGAGGGAACCCAGGTCCACAGTGTCACTGCTGTCTCACTAATGGAAAATATCGAACAATACCCAAGCTGAAATTATGTTCACTCATATAGGTTAATAAGAATACAAGTTTGGCAAACATCAACAAAAGCTTCTATACGAATCAATGTGCATTTTTATTATTATGTGCAAATTGTGTCACGCATCAGTGTAATTTATAATACACTTACATGTATATGCATGTCTCGTGTGTGTACACACACGCACCCCCTACTCAAACCCCAGTAAGTTGTTAAACATTAACGTTCACACACCATATGCACTTTCCGCTGCTCCTGTGCTGGGATGTATTCTCCCGCCCGTGCAGACCTGTTCCCACACCCCGGGCCTTCTGCAAAACAATGCTTGCTGATACGCCCATCAACAGGCTGCAATAGGTTTGCCTGTCAAAAGGGCTCAGAGAATGGGAGGAAATCCTTTGCATGTAATAAGCCCCACCGAGGGCTCCCTTGCCTGGCTTCACAAGCTCACAAGCTCACTTAGGTTAGCCTGGCAGCTGTATGCGTGGCTCCCCATGGGCATCACCATTCTTCACTTTTCTCAGGCGGCACAGAGAAAGATAAACACCTTTAAATGAGATCAAAACCTTACTGAGTTTTACAGAAAGTATTGCCAAAGAGATTTAGTGTTCCATATGTCCAAAGGTTTCATGACATTAACAAGTAGCCTTCTCCTAAAAGCCCTCAGCCATATGAGGCAGTTAAAAATATTTAAAAATACAAGTTGGTTTTGTCACACCAGTAATTAACTGGTTAATTACTCCTCATCAATTTACTTTTAAATTTTACTGGGACATCAAATTTGATTTTGAAATTCCAATAGAAACAACAATTCCGTTGACTCAACTGTAGGGTAAAAGCGCTGTCTAAGCAAAAACTTTTTAAAAAGGAAGTCTCTTAATTCTTCTCTGGGCCATCATGAAAACAAGTGTGATTAAAGTGATTGCTATTCTTCAAACGCAGTGAAGCATAATGGATTCTATAATCTTCCCCGAAGCTTACCACCAAATGAGTGTTTTTTTTTTAACTTAACAAACTCTCCAAACTCAGGATACTCTGTTACAAAGGATTTCCTGTAATTCTCTGGAATATGCAGTAGAAGAGACCAGAATTTAAATTTCTGAAAATACACAATTTAATTCAATTACTTCTCTTCAAATTCTTTTTTTTTTTTAAAGACAACAAATAAACATTCTCCTGTATTAACAAACTCTAGCATTAGAGAATGTACAAATACCTTTTGGAGAAAAACATTACTCAGTATAAGATTAAGCCGTGTAAAAGCTAGGTAAAAATAGAAGACTAAGGAATGGAATAGTCACAGTGAAATTGCATTTTTATATTAGGGAGACAATACGATATTTACAAATGTGCGTCTGGTTTATTTCGCTTGTGAGTATTTTCTCGAGTTGCATCCATTTACCTATAAAAGTTTCCAGTTTATCTTTCTTTATGGCTACTTCTCTTCAAATTCTTAAGCCAGGCAGAAATCATTATTCTCCAAGTTCTTAATTTTCTTTCTGAACTTCTCGGTGATATATAAATCATACTTTTTCCTCCATTTACAGCTAAGTCTTAATTCTAGCATGTTAGCATTTAACAATTTTTCTGTCACAGTAGACTTAGAATATTGCAACCACAATCATTCCTCTCATCAATCAGTTCAATACATACATGGAGTCCTTCTAGCCAGTGTCTGATTCTTACACCTCTTTGTCAGATGAGCAAATCCTTACAAGATATTCAGCTGAACGAGTCACACAGTCCACAACAGTTTTCAGGTGTTTCTTGATGTCACTGAGCATAAGTGACAGACTGAGATGACTGGTATCTTTAGTCGTTTCCTCTTCGGAAAAGAATGCTTGTGAATCATCAGTAAACAACCCTTGCCAAAATGAAGTGTTTGCTGGAAATCCCCAGTTGTTAATTAAATACTCCCAAGACAAATATTTATTTGTCCTTAGATGGGGCATCGCGCCAGATGTTCAGCATTTTAGATGTGGCTTGGTCCTCTACAGAGAAAAACCCAGTCAGTGGTCAATATGGTGCTTTAGGAGACACCGGGTATGCTAGCTCTGCGAGGCACAAAAGCGGTATAGTCCAGTGACCCTTGCCATAAGCACTCATGGCTTCTGGACTGCCACATACGGAGATGGCACTTTCCTTTTTTCTTACCAAGTGATCTGTCCCCCCATGTAGCCACTCTTTCCTTCTACAGTAATACCACACTGAATTTTAACTAGGTACATGGCTGCCCATTATTAAGATGACATCTCAAGGCAAGATAGAAGGATCTTGGTTCCTAGTTGCAAAGAGCCACCTACTAGCCCTGGACCTACTCAGACCTGTGAGAAAAAGGTTAATTTCTGTCTTTTAAACCACTGCTGTTTTTTCTTTCCCTGCGATCCTAACTCAACTTCAATTGTGCTAAGAGCATGAGACCTGGGCCAGTCTGGGCACATTGGTCCCCATTCTGTCACTGAAGAGCTGGGTGTCTCTCGACAGGTTATCTAAATATTTTCTGTCTCTATGAAGTGGGAATGGCTGCACGCACTCAAAAAGTGCTGTGAAGCTGGGTGTGGTGCACACCTATAATCCCAGCACTTGGGAGGCTAAGGCAGGAGGATCGTGCAAGTTTGAGGCCAGCCTGGGCTATGTAGCGAGTTCAAGACTGAATGCTAAGCCTCTGGAATATCACCTAACAGTAAGTGCTCTGCCACTGTCACTCTCATCACCTCTGATGCCACCACCACATCAACCCATCCTGCATCTGCTACTGCTTGGTACAACAGAGAACTGCAAGGCAGGTGGCAAACTCATGGTCACCCCTCTCCTCTCCACTGCTCTCATTTCCCTGCATACCTAGTTCCTCTCCCATCCTCCTTAGTCCCTTAGGGATACTAAGAATTTCACCCCCACCCCTTTTTTTTAGTACTGGGTACTGCCTTCACACAGCTACATCCTAGCCCATTGATTGGTTGATTCAATGATTGAGACAGGACCTCATTAAATCACTAAATACCCCAGGAAGGGCCTAAAATTCTCCTGCCTCAGCCTCCCGCATTGCTAAGATTACAGGCACGCACCACACCTTTACAGTAGAAGTCGCCCACTATAATCCCTTCTAAATCTGATCCTTCTTACAAGAAATCCTAACCTGTGAGAATTTACATTTGCCTATTTTTGTTAAAGGAATTTATGTAAATGTCTATTGCAAGATTTCTATTGGGAAGATGTAGAAGTCTGAAGGGCTCTGATAGAAGAGAAAGAGAAACAAAGCAGATGACAGCTCTCCATGGGGTGAAGGCCAAGGGAGAGGGAGACGCCAGCTCTCTGTTTGAGGGTTGGGCGCAGCCAGGTCATGCGAGAAAGGGCTCATGGCGGAGGCTGTGTACAAAGCTATCAGCGTTGGGTCTAATGCTCAGAAGCCCTCTGGGGGCAGCGGCTTTGCTGAGGTTATAGGTTATCCAAAGCTCTACTCGTCTCAAATACCAGTTACCTGGCCTCAGACCGAAGTACAGCGCTGGAAATACAGAGCAACTACTTCAAATCATGAAGTCGAAAAGGCATTTCTACATATTAGGTGCATGATGGAGAGGAAAAACAAATTTTGTACCTCAGCTTATTATGAGAAACGATTTGTTAGTGTGTTCCTGATAAGACTGGCTGTGACCTTAAAATGTATCAAGGAGCCCAAAGAACCTGGCAGCGGTCTCACTTAGAGATGAGTCTAAAGTATAATCTAGTCTTTCATTCAGGAGTTTTTAGGACTAGAAGTCTAATTTTAGAGAGGTGATAAAATCCCCCTAAAGTTATTGGGCAGCACAAAGTCAGATTTTCAAGTGAAAACTAATTTTCTATACTATGTACTCAAAAGAGAAGGTAGACCTTTAAATATTTCTTTAAATCTGCTTAATAACAGCAAAAGTGCTTCAGACTAATGCTCAGAAGGGCAATGTACTGACCGGAAGTAAAGCCACAACATTGTTTTTCTATTCTACAAAAGACCACAACAAAGGTGGGAAACACTACAGAGAGAGTCTGGATGCAGGGACAGGGAGGCCTGGCGGGCACCGCTGTCGGGGGTCAGCTTCCAGTGGGCAGCCACTTGCCCCCAACCAACTCTTCCTTCTGTCTTGGGAATTCTTGCCTTGGAAGTTGCCAAGAATAGTGGCTTGGAGACGAGAAAGCCCACACATGTCCATTTAGCAACGGCTAAAGGCCAAGCATTGGGTAACACTTTATCTGCTATTATTACATGTTCATAATAGCCCTATTCAATAGTTGTGGATGAAGAAAAAGCTAGTAGGTAGTGCAGCTCACAGTCAAAAGACAGTCTATCCAACTCTACAAGTAAGAACCGTGCAAACTTCATTTTCTCGCTCAAGGAGGGGAGGACGGGCAGGATTTCAAACTCCTCTGAGTCAAGAGCGTTGGTCCCAGGGGAGCTCATCCCAGCGTGGAACTCTGGAGGCATCCGCTCCTCGGAGACAGGGCAGATGTTCTATGAACCTCACACACACAAAGCAGAGCTTTGCCCCAGCCACATTATGAGCCAAGAGAGCTTGCTTTTATTAGTTGAAGATCACGATCACCATTTGTAATATTTTTTTATGTAGCTGTCTTCCAAAAATAAACTTTTAGAATATAACCCATTTATCCATTCATTTAAATACTGTGGTGCCTACTACGTACTTGGGAGGTGGCAGTAAACAAAATAAACCAAAAAAGAAAAAACAAAAATCCTGCTCTAACAGGGTTTTATTTGTCTATGAACAGATTAAGAGTTGATTTTAAGGGACTATGCTATTTTCACGGGGTGTATTGTGTAATGGTTATAAAGAAAAGTTTCCCATCAGCTAGAAATACATGTTGAAGAATTTGAGGGAAAAATCACATATCTGTGATTCGCTTTGTTTTGGGTGGTGGTGGTGCGGCTGGGGACTGAACTTAGGGCCTCAAACATGTTACGTATTCACTCTATCACTGAGCTGGGCCCCCAGCCCTGAGATTTGCTCTTACTACTCCAAAGTGGGGAAGGGGATAGGTAAGGAAACAGATGAAATAAGATTTGCAATATACCTATAATTGCTGAATCTTGAACATGGGTACATGGGAGATTTCATTATACCATTTTCTTTATTGATGTCTGTTTGGAAATTTCTTTAATTAGAAGATGAATTCCTCCCTCTGAGGAATTTTGAAAGATAATAAACAAACTGTAATTTATGGGGTGTCAATCAGACCACAGAAGGGAGGTGAGAAGTGAGTACATAAATAAAAGCTCTCTACATGTATGCGATATTTATTTTACATATATATAAATGTAAGACATGGGTAAATTGATGTTACATTAAGATATATATGTAACTGAATAAAATGGAAACTAGGGGCCAGTGATATAGCTCAGTGGCATAAGTGCTTGCCTGGCAAGCACAAGGTCCTGAGTTCGACTCCCAGTACTGGCATATAAAAAAAAAAAAAAGAAGGAAACTAAAGTATACACGGTTTTCTGAGAAAGAAGGTAGCAATTTGTGATTTACGAAAGATGTTTTAAAGAAATTTTGATGAAAATTATTTAACTTTTTCTGTTAGAACTCGGTTCTGAAGGATGTTAAAGAATGACTATACTGGGCCAGGGATATAGCTCAGTGGCACAAGCGTCTGCCTGGCAATCGCAAGGTCCTGAGTTCAATTCCTGGTACAAAAAAAAATGACTATCTTTAATCTCATTATAACCTCAGGAATTTGGTATTATTTCCATCACCTATGAGATGACGCCCTGGGGTGTAGAGAGGCTGAACAGCTTGTACAAGGTGGTACAAATTCTAAGTTGTGGAACACAGTTGGGATCTTGATAGCCTGGCTCTGGAGTTAAAATGTTGAACTATCAAACCATGGGGCTTATTTTGGTGGACAGTAGCATCTGGAGCAGTGAAAGGTAAAGAGTAGGCTTAAAGAAAGCAGTGACTTGTTACTTCTGGGTTTGTCACACATGCTGTGCTGTGGGGCACTGTGCACAAAGAGGGCAGAACATGGAGGAGCAAACTGAGTGGAGCAGAGGGAAGACTTGGGCGCACAGCAGTGAGGAAGGTCTCTAGTTGGATGGCACTAGGGCGCTGACTCTCCAGGCAAGAGCCCAGGTGGACCTCCCACGGAGGCTGCTTCAAAAGACCAAGAGTGTGACGGCAAGAATGGGGGAGGGTTGGAGTCATGGGGAGGTTCTCTGTCACTTCTACTCCTTTCCCTCTACCACCTCTACCACCACCACCACCGCATCATTTCCATCACTATCAACACTACCAAAACCACTACCACCACCACCACCAACCTCAACATCATCACCACCAACAACAACGCCATCACCACTACTAACACCACTACCACTATCACTATCACCATTATCCACACCACTGCCACCACCATCACCGACACCACCACCACCTCTAATACCACTATCACCGTCACAACTGTCACTACTACCAACACCTACAACTATACAACCACCACCAGTATCACCACTACCAATGCCACCACCACCGCCATCAACCACGAGATTACCACCGCCACCACTGCTGTCACCACGACCACCACCAGTACCCCTATTACTATCACCACCACTACTACCACCACCACCACCACCATCAACGCCCACCATCCATCCCTGCCAGTAGACATGGAGGTGACATGGAGCAGAAAACTCAAAGAAGCAAGACAGTGAGGCTCCACTCTCTGAGCAGTCATGTTCCAGGCAGAGGACATGAAAACAATGTGCGCCTGGAGCCCGGAGCACCATGGCACGTACAAGGAGAAAAGCAGGACAGAGCTGAGACGACGGCAGAGCAGGGGTCGCCTGGGGAGGGCCTTGCAGGCTGTTTCATGGTCTTGCTCTGGACTCTGAATGAGATGTGTAACCGCACAGGATGCTAACCTAACTAACAAAAGAACAAGCTCGCTTTGACTGCTGTGTGGAAAACAGACAGTAGGGGCAAGATCGAAGCATGGAGATCAGTCAGGAACCCAGGAGGAGGTGACAAGCCAGAGGGAGGTGACAGTGGACTGGACCAAGTGTGAACAGTGAAGACAGAGAAGTTGTAAGAGTAAGGATGTTTTGGAGGCAGAGCCTGCAGACTTATGTATGGGCTGAACCTAAAGTATGAGAAGGGATAAGGCCTGAGAAGTCCTAAAGGCCTCCTAACTGGGACTTTCATCTTTTCCCTATGTTCTACCATCAACCTTTCCTTTGGGCTAAACCAACAGAAGAAGTCTCTGTTGAGATGTATTCAATTACACTCTGGGAGGCTGAGGCAGGAGGATAAACAAGTTCAAGCTCAGCCTGGGCAACTTAGTGACTTAGTGAGTTACTTAGTGAGAACTTGTCTCAAAATTAAAAAATAAGAAAGGGGGTAGGAGGGTAGCTCAGTGCAAAGGATTTAATCATATATATATGATTAAATATATATATATATATGCATTTAAATCAGATTTGTGTCCTAGGTAGATACAAAAATGCAAGCTCAGCAATTATTCTACCAGTCTAGGCAAGAGATAAGCATCCAAAAGAATGGGAAGGAGGCATGAGTAAGTGAATATGGACAGAGGCCCATTTAAGAAGTAATTGCCCACTGAGTGGACCAGGCAGGAAAGGGAAGGCAAATGGCTTGCAGTGACCATTGAATTGTGGTGCTGTTAACTAAGAATTGGAAAAGGAGGGGGAGAAAAAACAACCCCAGGAAGTTAGAGGTAGGTCTGGAAACAGAGATTAAGAGTCTGAATCTGGGTGGGTGACATTGTGTCAACTGTGCAAAAGCCAGATAGATAAATCCCAGAAGGAATCTGAGTAGGAGTGGGCGGCTCGGACCTGCCTACTCATCGTTTTTCTCTTGACTAATTTTGAAACACAATAGGACTTCGCTGTTTGAGCCAAAAAATTTACATCAGAATATTCTATGAGACATGTCATTTGATGATTTTCTAATTGGCACAATAACTAAAACTAGGCTACCACAATCTATTCCCTTTTAATGTGGAGGGGTCCTTCACATTATTAAGATCTATCTTAAAAAACTAAATTTACACATCACAAAGCAATTATTGTACACTTAGCACTCTGCAATGTGGTCTAACTATATTCTTTTTTTTTTTCTTCTCCAGTCAGAGAGTTGAATTCTGAGTATGAGAATAATAAGCGTCGACTTCGTAAGCCAGCATGTACATTTCTA
The DNA here is from genome assembly GCA_028451465.1 of Erethizon dorsatum. Taxonomy (NCBI): domain Eukaryota; kingdom Metazoa; phylum Chordata; class Mammalia; order Rodentia; family Erethizontidae; genus Erethizon; species Erethizon dorsatum. Next base: position 131,322,478 of record CM051823.1, on the reverse strand, counting down.
GGCTGGTAATCTAACATGAAGTTTTCATCCAGAACTACACAAAACTTGCATGGAACACCACATGTGTGCACCCCACCTAACAGTGGAAATGGAGAACTGGACCCAAATTCAAGCTACCACTGATTCAAGGTCAACAACGTGGCCTTACTCTCCAGTGAGAAGAGATGGATGGGTGTTGTATATGCCAGGAGACTCCCAGATTATAGAAAGGGCTAAGATACTGTCCCCATGTAGAAAGGGGCGTCTCCACTGGCATGGGATAGAACTGATAATCCTACCTGGGAATGCACAAGAGCCATTCAGATGGTCTGGAATATTAGAAAGCCTTCTTACCCTGCAATTTCTCTGGTAGTTGTTTCTATTTCAGAATAAACAAGATCCCTGAAGAGTCTGCAAGTTCACAATAAAGCAGGGAAAGTCAGGTAAGGAACACAGAACACCACATTTACTACAAGCCCACAAAACCTTTAAACCAAGAAAGCTACTGGGATCCCATGACAGAAATCATCTGACCAAAAACATTTCCAAAAGAAACCTTTATGAAGTGTTAACTCAGAGCCCTTCGGGATTTCTCTAGTGGGTTTCTTTCCATCTCCTTCTTCCCCCCTTTCTTCTCCTTTTCTTCCTCTGCACTCTTATTTAAATATTTAGCTACGTACTCTGAATTTCTGAAAACTGAGATTTTTGGGGGGCTTAGATTTCTTAAAGCTAATTTCAACCAGCAAGGGAAATAAAAGTTATTTTGTTCCCACTTACTCTCAAGGAGTTTATAGTCAAGGGAAGGCAGACAACTAAATGGCCATCAAAGATTTCACAGCGTGCACACTGGAGGAGAGGTAATGGGGGTGCTGAGGAGGCGAGAGGACGTGCCTTGACTGTGTGGGTGTGTGGGGAGGCGAGTTTACCCACCATGGCTTCTCAGACAGCATCACACACAGCCATGTGCCCCTCGGGTACTTTACAAAGGAGAGGGCAACAGAAGCAAAACATGGAGATGGGTACACAGGTAGAACAAAGCAAGTAACAGTTAGGGGCCACCTGCCCCTAACCTCATGAATTCCTTCTGCTTGAGGTACAGTCTTGGCTAACATTCACTTCTGAATCAACTTTTTACTACCTCCTCTGCTACCATTCTCCTCTGTTCTAATGCAGCTCTACCTGTTTTCAGAAGTTTCCAATATAGTTCCTTGCACAATAGCCCAAGTGATAATTGAGCATTAATGGGATTATGTTACTCCCCTGCTTCAAATCCTCCAGTGCTTGGCATCATATTTGGAGCCATGGCAAAAATTTTTGACATTAGAAAGATCTACACAACCCAGCCCCTGCGTTCCTCCCCAACTTTATCTCCTGCCTCCTGCTTCTGTGGGACTCGTGGAGCTTATTTCTCTCTGAAGTCTTCCATGTTTACCTTTTCCTCTTTCTAGAATGTTCTTTCCTCCTATCTCCTCATGCTCATTCTTCATGATTCAAACTGTGCTTCAAAAGTCACCCCATGCTATAGTTTGGAACTGGAATATCCCTGCTATAGTTTGGGTAAGTGTCCTTTGATGGCTCATGTGCAAAAGTCCTGGTTGCCAGCTTGTGGCACTAGTGGGAGTGGTGAAACCCTGAGGAGTCAGGGCCTAGTGAAAGGAAGTGAGGTCACTGGTAGTGTGCCCTTGAAGGGGATACTGGGATCCCAACCCCTTCCTCTCTCTGCTTCCCAGCTGCAATAAGGTGAGGAGCTTCCTTTTTCATGTAGTCTCACCATAATGTGCTGCCTCGCCACAGGCCCAAAAGCAACAGGGCCAAACCATTCATGGACTAGAACCTCTGAAACTATGAACAAAATAAACACTTTCTCTTTATAAGCTAACTACTGTTACAGTCCAGAAAGCTGCCTAACACACCTTCTCAGGTAGGTTTTTCTGACCACCCAGGAACCAATTCCATCCATTGCCCTGTTTAATTTTCTTTAAAGTGCTATTGCAGAAAGTTTGCCCCTTCGCTTCAGGTTTAGCCTGTTTTGTTCACCACTGTATCCCCAGAACTTACAAAAGTATATTTATTAAATAAACTGATTTAATCTGAATCTTCAGTATAATGAACATTGATTTTTCCACTATAGTTAAACAAACAAACAAACGAACAAACAAAATGTATTCTCTTTCCCTCTCTTTTCATTGACTTTTGCCTCAGGAAACTTAAAGCTCTTCTTATAACACCTAGGCTGCTTTTTCTAGGTCCTTTTATGTTACTATTCCAATTATTTAATGACAGAGCATAAAACTTAAGTGTGATACTCAGCAAACATAATAAGATAGCTGCTACTTATCAAGGGCTTATTCTGTACTAACTCTTATCCATACATTATGGTTTAAATCTCATATCTTTATTACAGTTTCATTCACAGTTTAGAAAGGATTTTCAAGTAACTTCCAAATGATAGATTGCTAATTCCATTCTTGTCCCACATTTCAACTCTGAGTATTCAGACCTTAGAAAAACAAACTTATCTTTTCCAAGCACACCATTTTTTCCATAACCAACATCCCAGAAATAACCTTTGAATTAAGAGCACAATAAATAAGGAAAGAAAGCAAGACAATATCAGATTTATAATATATATGTACCAAATAAGAATTTTCTTGTTAAAGAATAGTTTCCAAATGTGTTCTGTATATATTAGTAACCTAAAACTAAGGAATTGTTTGACTAGTTATTGCTAAGCTATTATATCTTTAGCTAGTACAAAACTGTACTCTTTTCTTTATTTCTGTAAGACATTAGGAACAAATCTCTGTTAACCCCTACTTAGAAAGTTATTAGACTCTAGCATTGGATTGGACAGTACTCCATCTCATCTTGACACATGACGGATCTAAAGCAAAAAAATCTCCTTGTGTTCCTCAGGGGCATTCTGTATTTTGAAAGTCACTGCGACTGAGGAACTCAGCACAACTTAATTTTTAGAACTTCTTAACATTTGCTTCATTTCAGATAAGTTTTAAAAGGAACCAAAGAGGAATGCTTCATAATAATGACATTTTTGGAAGCCACCTGAATTCTAGGCTGCTAAAGGTAATATTCATGGTGATAGGCATACCTGTGGACCACGAGGGTTCCACATAACACAAAAATCATTACTTTTATACTACTTTCTTTACTATATTAGTTTCAAGGTCAGATATCACTAAAGATTGTGATTAAATGAAATACTTTAAAGCTGAATCTAAACACTTAGTTGCTACAGAAGGGGGGTAGCATTTGCAAATATCTTATATAGACAGTGACGAAAAGTGGGAAGAAAGCCAAGACCACCAAGATTTTCCTCCTTAACTATATTCCAAAAGCTTCCAAAATAGGTCCCAAAGCACTTTCCCTGCAGAGCCATTACTAATCGGCTGCTCTGTGCACCCATTTCCTTTCTGTTCCCAGGCCAGCTCATTACACTTACAGCCCCACCCTCCTTATTCCTTATCAAGCACCTCCCTAAGAACACTCACACATGATGGGAAAGGCCTAACATAATGTGAGGGAAGACATTTCTTTCACAAAATGAACTTTTAAAGCCTCCATCTCCTCCAGTAGCTTCCCCTGTCACCTACTTAGCAATCCTAAAGTCGTGATTCAGACTAACTCATGCTCCATCATTTATGTGTTTAGTAGTTTCCAATTTTAAAAAGCATAAGACACCTGAATATTTAAACTGTAAGCTATTTCAGAACAGCAACCATATTCTCCTTTGAGGCAGCTATAATATGTTAGCACAACACAGGTACTTAAACTAATAACAGGCTTACACAGTTCCAGGGAACAAACACAGGATGGTATATTTATGCCTCCGATTACAGTTTTCCTCCTTCACAGCACATCAGAGAAGCACCAGTGTCAGGGTCTCAGGGTTGTCTATAATCACACAGCCACGGGGAGCTGAGCTCTGATGCTAAGGCCCCTTTCCTCCTGCCAGCAGCCCCACCTCTTCACCACTCCTCCCCAGTGTGACCAACTTTCTCATCACAGGCGGGAGACAGTCTTAAATCACTATGACCAAGGCTGCACTGTGGTTAACACGCATCCCTGGAATGCCTCCCAGTGACTTCTTTGCATCTACTTGTTTCCAAAGATTCATATTACAGCGGGAGTTGGTGTCTGATCTGAAGACCTCCTAAAACACAAGGCCCTTTAGTCACATGGGAAAGAGGAGAGAGGAGGAGGAGGTGGCTCAGGAAGGGACAAGGTCTTCACTCTGCTTCCTCCTTAGCCAGGTGCTAATCGACTGTCAGACAGGGTTCAGGAAAGGGACTTTGCACCGGCTTTAGTAACCAAGTTGGGAGAAGGTGGGAGGAGCTGACAAGTGGCCCAAAAGAACAGACTGCTTGAGGTTGCAGAAGGACAGGCTCACCATGTGCAAAGAGCCAGAGAGCTAGGGACTGGGGAGGTGCATTGAAATGAAAATCAAAACAACATGAGAGCACACTTGATTACAGCTAGAAGGAGCCAAGTGTTGTCAGAACTCACACTGAGTCATCCAGAAAAGGAGGGGTTAAACGAGTCAAAGAGAAAAGCGGGGAGAGCTGGAAGGAAAAGACAACAGAATGGGGTGCAGAAAAAAGGTCTTGACCAGGATTTAGAGTTTTGAGGGCGGTCAGAAAAGCAAACACTTCAGAGTGTATTATTCCTCACCCAGGGAGGAGGTAGGGAGATACCGGAAGGGAAGTCAGCAGGGAAGGAGGGCTGGTGGGTATGGAGCCTCCTCTAACTACTGTCAGAATGGTCACTTACTTCGGTCAGAGGGACGGCCCATGCCCTGGGGTAGGGAGGAGAGGAGTGTTTCCGTTACACTGAATCTAGCAAACAGGAGGAAGTAAGCCTGGAGCTACTGCCTTCACTGCTCTTAGGAAGGCATCTAAGTGCATCAAGGATTCACACATCTTTGTAGACAGCTGCCAAAAGGAATCATCCAGCTGCAAGAGCTGTTCAACCTCACCCTGCACAAGTTACGTGTGGGTCAAGTCTACTGGAACAGGATTCACCGATACCTTTCTGTCACATTAGAATGAATGTTTTAAACAATTTAAAAAATATATATCAAATCATTTTGTGTACTACATTACTATTTCCTCTTTGCCAGTTCCAAGTCAATATTCCAAAAATAAAAAAACAGAGGAAAGAGAGTCCGTGGCAATGCAAAGCGTTATAGCAGGATCTTGGATGCAACAGTAGAGGAACACTCATTTATTCAATGGATATTATTGAGCACAAACAAAAAGTGCATTTCACTGATGCTAAGATGCACATTTTTCACATCTTAGAGACCCGTCCATTAACCACAGTAGCTAGTGTCAGTGTTACTGACAGCACTTCTTTCTTAGTGGTACATTTAGAATGGTGTATTTTGGGCTGGGGATGTAGCTGAACAGCACTGAACACTAGCCTCGAGACCCTGAGTTTAATCTCCAGCACCATTTCTTTAAGAAGGTGTATTTCAAAGGTGTCTTAGAGCTGATGAAACAGGAACTCATCAATATCATTACAGTTTCAGTTCAAAAGCTGCCTCCTCCAGAGGATCACTGGACCACAAATCGAAGGCAGCCCACCCATCATTCTGATTCTTTCATCTTATTGATCACTCTCTATGGAGACCAGCGCTCTTGTGTTGGTCAGGCATTATTCGAGACATGCTAAGTTCTCACTAAATGACTGTGGAGGTGAATAAAAGTTAGCATTCATTGAGCAATTACTACATGTCAGACAGTGAACTCAAAGCTTTACAGAAGAAAATCTCATTTATTGCTAGGAATTAAGAGGTCATTCTTATTATCTACCTTAAAGATGGGCAACTTGCAGCAGGTAAATGAAGAGGCTAGGATGGTTCTTCCACCCTTGAAAGGGAGTGTCTGTCAGCAGGGAATCACTTCTGTGTAAGAACAGAGGTGGAGATGCCTGCATCTCTCCCCATTTAGATGAGCAAGGACTCTAGGGAGTATTTATTCTTTGTGTGGAAGGATCCCACCGCAGGTGGAAGAAGGCACAGCCCACCTAGGAGCTGTAAGTTATGTTGACAGGAGGGACACAGGGAATGCTTGAAGAGGTGTTAGGAGAAGAGTAGCATAAGGACCTTGGTACCCTGCTCAGGGGTTTGGTCTTCATTTCGTGTGCAGCCACCAATGATAAGTTTCAACACGGCTGTGACAGTTAAGCTGATTGTCAACTTGACTGGCTTGAGAGATGCCAAGGAGTCTAGTAAAGCACACTTCTGGGTGTATCTGGGTAGATCATGGAGGTATGACTTTGGGGTCCTTATCTAGTCCCTTGCCCTATTCTTTCTGGCACTGTTTCCCTGCTCTACTTCCTGGCCACCATGAGCTAAGCACCTTCATTTAGCCAAGCCCTTCCACCATGATTTTTCTACCTTCAAGCTAGCTGACCATCAACTGAATCCCCTGAAACTGTGAGCTTAATTAAACCTATCCTCCTTTAAATTGCAGGTGTCAGGCATTGTGTCCCAGCAACAAGAAAGCTGACTAATACAGTGGCTTTTATTCCAACCCAACCAAATTTCTCCTCATTCAACATCTAACTCCAGGTAGATGGTGAAGTTTGGCACAACCATTTTTATGTGAACTGCTTGTTATGGCCAACATAGACTTCTAGTCCCAGTGCAAAAAGAAAATATACAAGAGTAACTGAGAAAAGGCAAAGGAGATCTTGATTATACATCATGCTATGCTAAGTCAACTCAGATGGCATCTATGAATTTTATCATTTTGGGTCTCCATGAAAATAATGAAGGATATTATATAAACATAGACTATTTCATCTAGAACAGTTAGCAAACTAAAGCCTCAGGCTAAATTCAGCCTGCAGCCTGTTTTTGTTTGGCCAATGAGAAATGTTGGTCTGTATATTTTTATTTATTTATTGGTTTATTTATTTATTTATGTTTGTTCATTTCTTTGTTTGTTTGGAACAGGGTCTCACTGTGCAATCCAGGGTGGCCTTGAATTCACTGTGTAGCCCAGGCTGGCCCTGAACTTGCTGCGATCCTCCTGCCTCAGCCTCCCTAGTGTTGGGATTATAGGCATCCACCACCACGCCGAGCCAGTCTTCATATTTTTAAAGGGTTGCAAGCAAACAAAATTCCCAAAAGTCAAAATGTGTAGACAGAGGTCAACTTTGACCACAATGCCTAAAACACCTACAGTCTGGCTTTTTATAGGACAAAGTTTGCCACCTGTGGAGCCAGGCTTTCTCTCCCTGCTCCTCCTTCACACCTGTCAGTGACAGACCATTTGAATTGTACTAAACATGACTAGAAGCACAGAAAACGAGATCTATGGACCACTTCAACCATGACAGCTCATTTGTTGGTATGATGCTTTGGATTAAATGATTCTTATGAGGAATATAAAGCTTGATCTATCATGAGATTCACACTCATTTTAACTCTGATTTTCTTTTGATGGTTTTAAAAGATTTTTTCCTGTGCAGCAAAGTCTTGCTAGCTTTTGGCCAAATGCAGTAATGGTTTGACCTTCCTGGTGCTGGTGATAAGAGGCTTCTGTAGACTCCACAGCACCCCGGTTATTAAAGCTTAACCAAAACAACTTTCTTAATTAAAGGCCCAGTTAAAACCCCGACTCTCCTCCCATCAGGTTATTACAAGTGGGCGTAGCTGGATTTTAAAAGAAAAATTTAATGTTAGATTCATTAACAATCTGGGAGTTGTCTTTCCTTTAGGATTATACAGGAAGGAAGAAAGAAGAAGGGGTTATGAATCTATACAACCAGCAGGCTTCATCTTTTCACCAATCATTAACTCAGTGCAATGGTCCTTCATTAAGGAGGGAGGGTGGGTAGCTTCCAGGACCCCCGAGGATACCACAATCTAGATGCTCAAGTTCCTAATATTAAAAGGTGTAGTATTTGCTTATAACCTACATGTACATCTTCCTGTATGCTTTAAACCATCTCTAAATGACTTGTAATCCCTAATGCAATGTAAATGCTAAGTACATAGGTGTTATCCTGCATTGTTTAAGAAACTGTGCTGCAAAAACCATCTCTACATGTTCAGTACAGATGCAACTTCCTTTTCAAATATTTTCACTCCACATTTGGTTGGATCCTGGGATCAGAACCGAGAGATTTGAATCCTGGGACCCAGAACCTAGAGATACAGGAGGCTACCTACACTTACCAAAGGAAGATGTTGACGTTTGGAAATTTTTACTTGGCTCATACCTCATTGGAAAAAAATCTCTTGGTAATATTATATGTACAGATTGAAAAGATACTCAGACTCAAACATGAAAACTATTCTAGATATCCAGTCAACTCCTAATCACTGGCATTGGAATCACCCAAGCATACAAGGTATGATAGAAAAATATGGTGAATGTTTAAAATTTTTTAAAATATTATAACAGTAAAAGACACATTGCCACTAATTCCATTACAAATATTCCTCCTTCCTTGGAACACACCTATCCCATCATTCTTGCTTTTTTCTGAAAGAGTTCTGGAAGTTGTCTTTCATGAATGCCTTTAGTTGCATTGTTGTGACTCCCTCAGTGCCCTGAATTGATTGAAAACATTTACCTTTCGTGGTCATTTTGACTTTGGGAAAGAGCCAGAAATGGCATGGTGCCAGATATGGTGAATAAGGTAGACGAGGACACACTGCAGTGTTTCTACAAGCCTGCTTTTCTCTTGAACGGCATTTGAGCAGCATTCACTGTAGTTTTGATCACACCTCATGAAAGAGGACTTCCAGAACTGCTTCAGAAAGAGGCAAGAATGATGGGATAAATATGTTGAAGTAAGGAGGAGTATTTGGAGGGGGATTAATGGCAATGTGTCTTTGTAATAAAATTATTTATTTAAACATTCACTGTATGTTTTCATCACAGTACCTGGTACCCTACAGCCCAGTAATTCTGCAACAAACCTGATGCCAACTGCCGAGGCTGTGTATTCGACATAGAAATGTATTTCTAGCTTCCTTATTGAAATATCTGTTGCTTTTCATCAGTATGGGAAATATAAAGAGGGGTATGTAGTCATCTTTTAGTCACACGGAGTTGGCTCTTCAGTCAATGAGTTCTACTTGGCACTGACGCTCATGGCTCTGAATAGCCAGATGGATTCAGGTCAGCTTTTCATTTCAGGAAGATTGATGCAGGCCTGGGATGAGACATTAATATCTGAGAATCTGCTACACAAAGGTACAAGGTTAAAGAATCTTTGTCTAAAAAGTGTTTCCATTCCCATCCCTGCCTGAATACGTGAATATTTTGCATTAGAAACCATACTTTCCTGAGGCAAAAGAGAAAATGATTTTTTTCTTGAAGAGTGAACTATTATATTTTACTAAAAATATGTTTCCAGCTGGGTGTGGTGGTACACTCCTATAATTCCAGCACTCAAGAAGCTGAGGCAGGAGGATCACTGGGAGTTCCAGGTCAGCCTGGGCTCCATAGGGAGACCCTGTCTCAAAGACAAAACAAGCAAACAAGACAATAAGAAAAAGTATGTGTCCAGGCAACCATCACTTAGAGGTAAGGCAGTTTGGGAGAAAGAGAAGTGAACCTTAGTTCAATTACAGCTCTGCCAACAGAATGTTTAACTTCCAACAAAATCTCTCCCTCCTGGGACACAGTTTATTGACAACAATCATCTTCAAAGCACACCATATGTGCCACTTAATAAGGATTATTTCATTTAATCCTCAGCGCAATTTTGGAGGTAAGGGTGATTCTCTCTGAAATTCAGAGGAAGAAAGAAGGAAAGGTGAGAAAATCCAGATGGAGTGACCAACTATGATCGTTCTTTTTCTTAATTATAAAATAACCCACGTCTTAACAATTCCCTCAAAAGGTCAAGGTCTCAGAGCTAATAAGATGCAGAGGCAGGCTTCAGACACAAGTGGGCGAATCCCAGAGCACTTGTCTTAACCACTAACGCTTTTCAAATCTTTAAGATATAAGGGGCTGGCCTAGCTCATCCATGAGCCACCCCAGCTTTAAAAGTCCAGGGATGTAATCGACCCTGCAGGAGGATTAAAGGATGACAACTCTTTGAAAAACCAACTTCTAGCAATGAAAGCAGGAGAAAACCACAAAAAGTGGATGGCAGCATTAGAAATCAGAGTGTAGATTCAGGAATTGCTTTTAGTTTACTACAGACTCAAAAGATTTAGGACTATTCAGATTTCTCATATTTACACATCAGAGTCTAAATCATTAAAGCTGACTTAAATCACTGAAAAAACTCATATTCGCAAAGCACAACAAAATAGTACCAGTTATTCTTCATTTTGAAAAAAATTATGTTGCTTCTTTTTCTATTGAAAAAAAAAAGTGATCACTTATCCTCTTTGAACTACAGCGCATGGAAATGCTTAAACCTAGTAACAACTGTCTGCATTAAAGGTACTTCAAAGAGGTAGTGCCCATAGTAAGATGGAGATGAGCAAAAAAATTCTACCAAGAAAGAGCAGAACCGGGGCATGGATCTGACTACCTGACAGCTGTTCAGGGCTCACTTTGTTGTGCCCCTTAGCAGGGAGCTTTGGGGAACTGAGACACCAAGGGGAAGGGAGGTCTTGCAGTCATTGCTGCCTGTGACCTATTTAAGGAGGGAGCCACGGAGGTGGGAGAACTCGGGATGAAAACTTCTTTTGGTTAAGGTTTAGTGGCTTGGACACAGGGTCTCAAATAGAACAAAAAGTCAAGTCAGGGATTGGAAGGCCAGACTCAAAGAATTTAAAGGGTCAACCATCAAACCATCCATTTTGTTTGGAAGTCTTAAATTGTAAAACAAATAAATACCACTAGGATGGGGGATGTGTGTGGAGCTCTAGAAACCATCTAGTTCATACACACTCTGATAGCAGTAAGGAAGCAAGGCCACCAAAGGAGCTTGCTCAGGTCCCACTTGACAACACCGAAGTCAGGAATATTTTCATAACACTTTCTTAAAAATCCTGAATTGATCAGTTCTTTGAAAGTATGCCAACTACAGAAACACTTGATAACTATTCACAGCATTATGTGATCTAGGCCTGGGAGTCCTTTAAATTGCAAACTGGACTCAACGTTAACATCCTGATCTCCTGGTTTAAGTATAAAGCACAAAATAGTTCCATATTCTATCTGTCCCAAATCCCCAAGCCACCTCCCCCTCAGTCGGAGATGGACCTTGGCTTCTGAGAGACGCCTGAGTAGCCTTTCGGACACCCACACTCAGTGGCTTCAAAAAATAACACGCAGTAGCCCGGGCCACCTGAAAGTGGTACAAAGCGAGCGCTGAGGACCAGAACTTAGCGAAACACCTGCTTCCCAAACAAGAAGCCACCAGCACGTTAGAAATGCTCTCGCTCATTGTTCCCCACGAACCAAGCGAAACACAACAGTTTAATGACCTTTTCCTCACCCGAGCGTCCTGGGGCTTCTGGCTTAGGCGCAGGACGCCGTCCCAGACACAAAGAGGAGCCTCGGGCATCCCCGCGCTCCGCCGCCTCCCGGCCCGGAGAAGTCGCTGCCCCGGGAGCTGCCGTTTACTCCGGGACGCGCCCGCCGGACGCCAGCTCTCGACTCCCGCACTCACCCCCTAAAAACTGCTTCTCTGCGGAGCTGGGGCGCCAACGCGAGCGTCTGCAGAGGCAGGGAAGACCGCGCTCGCCGATTCCACCGCGGGTCACCCGGTCCGAGGGCCCCCGGGGCACGCACGGTTGTTGGGGGATTGGCCCACGGTGGTCGGCCGTGGGGTCCCCTTTCTGGACCGTTGGAATTGGGGCGGGGGTGACGCTCCGGTGCGGGCGCCCAGAAAGTCTTCCGAGCAGCAGCGAGCCCTGCAGCGCTGTGCTGCGGAGAGGGGTGGGGGCGCCGGGCGGGGTTCGGGGTTCGGGGCTCGGGGCTCCCGGGGCAGCGGACAGCACCCGCACCCGACCCCGATCCCCGGCTGCGCGGCGCTCCCCAGCACCCTCTGCCTGTGACCAGGAGGAGGGCGAGGGGCACTTCGGGCCGCCACCGCGCTCCGCCCGGCCCCACCTGCAGATCTAGGGCGCCCCACCTGCAGATCTGAGGTCCCGGGTGTCCCCTGTCCCATCCCTGAAGGAGCCTAGGCGGCGCTTACCCGAGAGGGGCGGCTCCCAGGGCTGGCGGGTCCGGCGGCCGGGGAGGCGCGCTTCGCCGGCTCGGGCGCCCTGCAGCGCGCTCGGCCCCGACTTCCTCTTCCTCGCCGGCTCCGCCGAGCCCCTCGGCCGCGCCCGCCGCCCCTCCCCGCGCCCCAGCGCCGGCTCCTCCGGCCGCGGGTCGTCCCGCCTCCTCGGGCGCTGCGGGCAGACCAGGTGGGGAGGAGGAGGGAGCCCCGAGAAAGAAAGAAGAGATTAAGCGCTTGGCCTTGTCTCTGGAACTGTGCCAAAGAGAGCAGTCAAATTACAGCCTCTGGGGGGAAAAGTTTTTTTTTTTTTTAATCCCTGCTACTGTTTTCGCAGACACATCACTTTTCATTTTTCTGGGTCTTTGAGATGTAGCTTTCCCTTGGACGTGATCATTTCCTACATAAGTTCTTTAAAATAACATTAAATAGTTGCTTTACATCAACATTCTAGTTTGACACAGAAGCTGTGGGGTCATAACAGGTAAAAAGAGGCGCAGCTCGTGGTTTTTCAGGCGTCACTACCCTAATCGCCTCGGTTAATGTACCAAACGACCTTTGCTTAGGGAAAGTAAAAGTGAAAAAGGAGGCAGGCAAAGAACAATCTTTGAGATAGCTAGGAAGGTGTTTAAAGGCACCGGGCCTGCAGTAAAAGGATGACTTCAATCAAAAAGGTGCCTACAGGGTGAAGTCATTTCTTGACACCGCCAAGCCGACACAGCAGGTTTGTGTATGGTTTCCATCCGGTTCAGTCACGTATACCAATGTTCTTACTCTATCTGTTTACAGACCTTCAGCTTAGCAGTTCCTAACGTGTGGCCTTGAGTGAATTATTTAACTCTTTGCCTCATTCCCCTCACCTATAAAATGGAGATGCGGATGATACTGCCTACCTCATAGAGTTCCTGTGTGTGATTGAAATAAAATAACGTTCATGAAAGGCTAGGAAACTGTCCAGCACCTAATAAAGCCTGGATAAATGTTAACTATTATTGTTTTGGAATTTCCCCTTTTATTTGTCTTTATGCATGTGCATAGTTGTGGAAATTATAACAAAGATTTGAAACAAAGCAAGGTCTTGCAAGGCTACGCGGTGTCACAGTTCTTTCCTCTACAACGTGGAGTTTATGTTCTGTTTTACAATTTATCTGAGTTTCCAAAACTGACTTGTAGTATGTAAAGCTATGGGGCTGGGTTATGCTTGCAATGCATTTGCAATGGTAGATTTGCAGTGGACTAAAGCAGATCTTTGGCATCCTCAAAGCATCCATGGTTGGTCTTTCAATAACCCTGTTAGGTGACAGGACAGGTGCTAGCTTCCTTAACCATGACCTTTCCGGGTTTCTGGAGGTCACACAGAACCACTTGTGCTACCTCATCTCTCTATGCTGTTATTTGAGCTAGAAATGGGCAACAGTACCTTACTCCTGAACAGCATGTTTTGTGGAATAGTGCAGAAGCCCCCCTTATCCACAGTTTCACTTTCCATGGTTTCTGTTGCTGGAGGTCAACAATGGTCTGAAAATATTAAATGGAAATTTTTAGAAATAAAACATTCATAAGTTCTAAACTGCATGCCATCCTCAGTAGCATGATGAGATCTCTTGCTATGCTGCCCCTTGGGATGTGAATCTTTCCTTGGTCCATTGTTTCCCTGCTGTGTACACTACTTGCCCGTTAGGCATTAGGAGCCATCTTGTTTCTGAGATTGTCTGTTGCAGTACTGCAGTGCTTGTGTTCAGGTAGCCTATATTTTATTTAATAATGCCCCCAAACACCAAGGGGAGTGATTCTGGTAATTTCATTGTGGTATATTGGTATAGTTGTTCTGCTTTATTTTTAATTATTATTGTTTAGTTATTATTGTTTTACTGTGCCTAGTTTCTAAATTAAACATGATCATGGTTATATACATATAGAAAAAAATCACAGTATACACAGAGCTTGGTACTAGCCACAGTTTCAGGCATCCCCTGGGGTTTTGGAACACATCCTCCAGGATAAGATGGGCAACTGTTACATTTATAGAATCTGTCATAAATAGGTGCTAGCCCTTACTTGACACTGAAAGGATCTAGGATTTAAAGAAGCTACTTGTTGAGTGTGTGGCTGGAGGAAGGGAGCTGAGGCACCTTGGAAAGGAAGAGAGGACACCTGGGGTTTCCTAGTCCCTACAGCAGGGCAGCTTAGAGTGAAACAGTGGGACACTGTGATCTGATGAGAAGACAGCCTGCAGCAGACTCGGCCACCTGCCAGCTGCTCCCTTGGGCAGGGGACAGTTCTAACCGTTGAGCCTTATCGAGAGAATGGTCATAGTATTTCCTTCCCAGCCCACTTCTCTTCATGCCTCCTCAGTTTAGTAATGAGGTGTGGGGTGGGAAATGGAAACAAGATCAGAAACTCTTTTGTTGATACTGTGCCAAACATGCACCAGGCATCTAACTCACATCATCATTCCTGGTTCCCAAACATACGTGTGCTGCCCTTCAAATCACTAGAATCGTCTTCTTGGGTTCCCCTGGCCTGACTGCTGAGGGTCGAGTTTATCTGTGCTATTTTATTAGCTCAGTTCCTAACGCACAATAGATATATGAGATATGGTTAGAAAAATAGGAAGAATTTTTATTTATTTATTTTTTTTGTGGGTACCGGGGGTCGACCTCAGGACCTCGTGCGCCAACAGGCACCCGTGCTGCTGAGCGATATCACTGGCCCCTTTTTTCCTATGTGGGATCCGTGAGTCGAACTCGGGCCCTTGCGCTTGCAAGGCAGGCGCTTACGCCACTGAGCCATCTCACCGGCCCAGAATTTTTAAATTTTTTAAATCCTTATAGTGAAAGACACATCGCATTAATCTTCCCTCAGAATACTCCCCTTGGCTTTGAATACACTTATCCCATCATTCTTGCTGCTTTCTGAAGCAGTTCTGGAAGTCCCCTTTCCTGAGTATTTTTAGTTGCACTGTTCTAACTGCCTTGATGTCTTGAAATGATTCAAAATGTTTAACTTTGACGGTCATTTTTAGTTTGGGGAACCGCCAGAAATCTTACAGTGCCAGATCCAGTGAATAAGGTGGATGAGGACACACTGTAATGTTTTTACCGGCCTGCCTTTCTGTTAGATGGCACTCAGCAACAGCATTCACAGAATTTTTTATCTTAACTCATAAAGACTGTCACAAAGGAGGATGTCCAGAACAGCTTCAGAAAAGTGGCAAGAACAATGGGATGTTTGTTTGAAGCAAGGGGAAGATTTTGAGGCGGATTAATGGCAATGTGGCTTTTACTATAATAATTTTTAAAATTTAAATATTCACCACATACTTTTATAATATTACATACAGCGATAGATGGATAGATGGATGGAAAAGTGGATGGAAGGACAAGGTAGGGGTTGTGACATATTATTATGTAGCATCCCAGGCTAGTGAAAGGAGAAGAATCTAATGGAAAGTCTAAGGGCACATGCAGTATTAGGAAAATTCTTTTGGTGAGGAATCTTCCTAACATTCTTGTTTATCAGTCAAGGTCAAGAAAGGGAAAGAGAAGCCACTTAAAATACTTATAAAAGAAGGATTTTAATGCAGAGAATTGACTCTAAATGTGATGGGAGAACCAAGAAACCACAAGGAGACAGCGAGGCAGCCCAGAGATTACAGCAGCAGGAAGTCACCACCGGCCCTAGACTGGAGGAGCAGGTGTGTGTGTGTGTGTGTGTGTGTTAAAGGTGGGAGCTGTCTGTTGGAGACCCTGGCAGAGAGGAGGAGAGGTACCCTGGCTTCTCCCTCCCTTCACTCTCAAAGGTGGTGCCCTCCATTGCTTGAAGCTGGCATAAAAACTTGGAAGAAAACTATAGCCTTCCCATGCCTCCCCTATCTCTCCAGTCCTGATCCTGAACAGGAAAGGGGCAAGAAGGGCCTAAGAGTAACAGGCCCAGGCCTGGCTTACTCCTCAAATCATACCTTTTTCCTGTTCAAGGAAGATTGGTTCTACCAATTAGATGTCTGCAGAAGAAAATTTTTTGAGACTATTGAATGTCTCCTGTAGCATCTTATTTATTCCTCAGATAGACCCAGAAGGTAGACATTATAATCCCTAAGGGCATAGAGACTTGGTAAAGTTCCGTGATTGGCTCAAGGCCTCACAGGTGCAGAGGGCAGAGCAGGATACAAGCAGCGCTCTGCATTCCAGTTCTCACAGCCTCTCACTAACTCAGCTGTTCCTAATGAAAGGCTGCACAATAGCCTGGTTTTTTGTAGCATCTCACCTCAGCAGCACCAAACCATGTACACATAGGACTGATGTTTGCAAAGCTTAAGGAGTTTAATGGCTCTATCACACCCTCCTTTAACTTTATGACCTATGGTGATAACTTTTATGATGTTGGTGATTGCACGGAATTTATGATTATACGGGATCAGAAAAATGGTGTCTACTGGATTATAGGAGCCACTTAGAAACAACTGGTAGCATTTATTTATGTATCTATCATTTATCTACCTATCTTTTTTTGGAGAAAGCTATTTTAATTTCAAATTTGGAGTTGTGAGCCTTAACAAGTACCTCTAGACTATCCTGGCCATGTTAGAGAGCAGAGTGGGAGAAGGGACTTAGAGGCTCATGGAAGGAAGGAAGACAGACAACCAAGGATGTGCTCAAGTTTGTGTAAGAACTTGCCTCTCTTTGAGTTCTCTGCAACTGGGGGTGACCATCAAAGTCTACACTGGGGTTGATGCTCCCTTCTTTCAAGGCTTTGATTTAAAAGATTTAGAAATTAGGAAGGTGCACTAACCCCAAAGAGTGAAGATAAAATAAAAAAATGTTTGTAATTGTCAATATCTAAATGC
This sequence comes from Erethizon dorsatum, assembly GCA_028451465.1. Lineage (NCBI taxonomy): Eukaryota > Metazoa > Chordata > Mammalia > Rodentia > Erethizontidae > Erethizon > Erethizon dorsatum. Next base: position 131,305,485 of record CM051823.1, on the reverse strand, counting down.
ATTGAACCTAAAATGAGGTAGAGGAATTTGAGGCCATCTGGAAATCCTGACATGACTAAATTATCTTCACTGCTGGCCTGAAGTAAGGGTACCCAACCCTCCATCGCTAGTAACCCAGTGGGTAAAGGCCTGGGCTCCAGAGGCAAGGGCAAATTCATCACCTATCAAGCACAATATGGTGAAGCATTATTGTTTGTTACCAGATCAGTAGTGAGTCCATCAGATTTCCTTAAAAAGTGCAATTCCCTGATAGAAAAAGAGGCCATGGCACAGGACAAGAGTACCAGATGTCAGCCAGGGTAAGAAAAAAGAGAGATACTCTATAGCAGCCAAATGTTTTAGTCAAATGTACTTGTGGCCAAATACCTGAGGAAAATAACTTAAACAAGGAAACATTTTGGCTCATGTTTCCAGGAGTGTCAGTCCATGGTCAGGCTGGCTCCAAGGCAGAAACATTATGGCAGAAGGGTATGGTAAGGAAGGCTGCTCACCTCATGCATGGCAGCCAAGAAGTAGAGACAGTGTAAGAGAGCCAGAGAGAAAGGAAGGGGCTGGGTACAGAACTTAGCCTTCAAAGGCATGCCCCCAGTAACCGACTTCCTCCAACATGGCACCCCTCTTCATACTCATTCATCAGTAAACTTATCAGTTGATTAATCAATTGAAGAAGAGAATACTATCATGATCCACTCACCTCTGTAGGTCCCACCTCTAAACATTGCTGCACTGGGGGGTCAAGACCTCAGTACATGAGTCTTTGGGAGACACTTCATGTATAAACCATAGCAGACATCAAGAGATGCAAAAAAAAAAAAAAAAAAAAAAAGATAATGGCAATATGCCCAGATAGTATACATGTGTGGGAATAAGGAGTTAAAATGGCTTGTGGTCAACATCATTATTCTACCTACTTCTCTAATTGCCTTGTCTTGATGATCTTGATTTTGACCAGTATAGTAAAATAAGATGTATATGTAATGTTCTTTACAAATATTGATATTTGTGGGAAAAAAAAATCTAAAACTTGAAACTTTTAAGCTTAGGGTCAATATATCTTGGGGATGTAATAAAATACAATATTATGCAGATAGCCTAAATATCTTTGCAATAGAAAACATCCTTAATTGTATTACACTAAAATAAAGCAATGCTGGATAGTTTATCATTTTTTTTTTTTTTTGAGGCTGTTCAGATTGAACCCAAGGCCTGGTGCATGCTAGGCAAGCACTTTACCATGGAGCTACATCGCCAGTCTGACTCTTTATACTTTTGCTTCACAATTACATTTTTCTTCAAATTAATAATATAATATATGCATACATATGGAAGTTTTAAAATTTTAGAATAATTTTTGAGTTATTTTCCCTACCAGCTGTGTTGAAGAAAGGGACTAATTCCAACTTAATTTCTCAGAAATAATTGCCTTCAGAAACCGTACTCCATCCTTTATAGAGTCACTTGGAAACGTGAATTTGGGGGTTGTTTTGGTTGTCACTATGAAAGTGGGGGTCTACTGCTATTTAATGGTGGGGCAGTGGAGTCCCTAAGCTTTCTTCTACACAATCTACACAATAAAAAGACATCCCATCCTAAACACTAAGGGCATCCCTTAAGAGCACACAGTGGGCTGTCCCTTTCAATGGGACATGTCAATTTAAATGGTCTCAGAGGCCAGGCCAGTAAAAACTATGTTCAATAGTTCAGAGTTGTCGGAGTGCGGTACACACTTGAAAGCATAGGAACTCAAATGTCCTTAAACATTATTTTGGTCAAACAAGAGCAACCCCTTAGGCCAAACTCATGGATCTCCAGTGCTTCTTCTCTTTCACGTCCACTGCTTTTGGATAACTTTTCAGATGAAAACTAGCCAAAAAAAGAAAATCAGTACTTCTCTTCCTCCTCCCTTTTTTCTTCTTTCTTTCTTTGTTTTTTTTTTTTTGTGGGTACCGGGGGTCGACCTCAGGACCTTGCACACCAGGGGCGCCTGTGCCGCTGAGCGATATCACTGGCCCTTTTAACTGTATGTGGGATCCAGGAGTTGAACTCGGGCCCTCGCGCTTTCCAGGCAGGCGCATACGCCGCTGAGCCATCTTACCGGCCCTCTTCTTTCTTGAAAACATTCGGTCAACCAGACAGAAAAGGTTAATAAAAAGCACTTCACCACTCCCCTAAGAATTCAATGCCATGAATGCCAGAATAAAATAATAAAATGAGTAAGGGAGCCAGGGATGCTGGCATACAGCTGTAATCCCAGCACTCTGGGACGCCGAGGAAGAAGGATTGCAAATTTGAGCCCAGCCTGGACAATTTACGGATTCAGTGAGATCCTGTCACAAAATAAAAAATAAAAAGGGCCGGGGATGTAGCTCAGTGTGAAGGTCCTAATTTCAATCCCTAGTACTGTAGCAGGGGATAAAAGAGTAAGGGGGAAAATAAGACCATTTTTACCTATAAAAAATTAAACCTTGGGCTGCTGAGATGGCTCAGCGGCGTAAGCGCCTGCTTGGCAAGCGCGAGGTCCTGAGTTCGACTCCCGGGACCCACATAAAAAAAATTAAACTTTTAAATAATAAACTCATGGCAGAGGCCTTAAGCAAATTCCCCCGTTCTTCCGTATTTCTACTCGTTTCCACTGTTGATGGTAGAAAACAGATACTTAGAAGTTGGTGGATAATGATTGCTACTTTTTTTGCACTTACTCCATCCCAGCTCTACATTAAGTGCTCTGTGTATGTTATCTTATTTAATCCTCAAAACTGAGAGCATTTTCTGTTTTATAAGTGAGAGGCTTTAGAGAGGTTGGGTAATGCAGCCAAGGTAGTCTTTAAAATGTATTTTTATTTTTAATTGACATATAATAGTTGCACACATTAATAAGGTGCAGTGTGACATTTCAACATGTGTCCAACGTGCAATGGTCAGATCAGGGCAATTGCCATAACCATCATCTCTGACATCTGTCATTTTTTCATTCAAAATTCTCTCTTGTAGCTATTTTTGAAATACTCGACTGTCAACCACAGTAGTTGTACTGTGCTATACGACATCAGAAATTATTTCTCCTACCCATCTGTACTTCCCTATATCCAGTAACCATCTCCTCCCCACCTATCCCACTCTTATATGCTTCTCAGACTCTGGTAACCACTATGCTATTTACCATGAACAAGGTTTCAAAATTAATAAGGAGCAGTGCAGGGATTTGGAACCAGATCCATGCCTCCCAAACCATCTCCATAAATACCATGTGCTGCTGAAGTTTTTCAGTACACAGTGATTTTTTTTTTTTAATTCTTTTTTGTTTTCTTGAGACAGGGTGTCACTATGTAGTTCAGATTGGCCTTGAACTCACTATGTTGCCCAGGCTGGCCTTGAACTCGTGACAATCCTCCTGCCTCAGCCTCTCAATTGCTGAGATTATAAGAATGTGTTACCACACCAGGCATAGTATACAATGACATTCTACAGGCTGTGAGAAAAAAATACGATGAATGATTAAATATTTTTTAAAATGTATTACAGTAAAAGACACATTATCATTAAACCTCCTCAAAATACCCCCCATTTGAACACACTTAGTTCATCATTCTTGCCACTCTCTGAAGCAGTTCTGGAGTGTCATTAGTTGCACTGTTGTAGCTGCCTTGATGTCCCAGATCAATTCAAAATGTTTATCTTTCATGGTCATTTTAACTTTGAGGAAAAGCCAGAGGTTGCATGATGCCAGATCTGGTAAATAACGTGAATGAGGGGCCAGTGAGATGGCTCAGCGGCTTAAGCGCCTGCCTGGCAAGTGCGAGGGCCCAAGTTCGACTCCCGGAACCCACATACAAAAAAGGGGCCGGTAATATCGCTCAGCGGCACGGGCGCCTGCTGGCGCGCGAGGTCCTGAGGTCGACCCCCCAGTACCCACACACACAAAAAAAAACGTGAATGAGGACACACTGTAATGTTTTTATAAGCCTGTCTTTCTATTGGATGGCACCTGGCAGCAGCATTCACCGTATTTTTGATCATGCCCTTTAAAGATACTCAGGAAGGACTTCCAAAACCACTTGGAAGTTGCAACAGTGGTGGGATAAGTGCGTAGCAAGCAAAGGGAAATATTTTGAGGGCAATTAATGGCAATGCCTCTTTTACTATAAATTAAAAAAATTTAGACATTCACCATATTTTTCAGTCACACCTTGCATCTTCATCTCTCCATCATGGTCACCTTCTTTTGTGGCTGCAGGACCATAGCTCATGGGAAAATGCACACATATGCTCTGCTAAGAAGATATTCTAAACAGCTACAGTCCACCATTTCTCATCCTCAATTCTAAAATCCAGTAATCCTGCAAATGGAAAGTTTTTTTTAAAAAATAACATGTGGCAAAGCCTTTCCTGGGCTCAACTCATTTGACAATAAAGCTTTACCTGCAGTGGTTGGAGACTACCATGGTTTGGATAAATGTCACCTAAAGGTCCTGGTCCTCAGGCCTTGGTACAACTGAGAGAAGCTGGAACCTTCAACAGGTGGGAGCAAGTGGGAGATCTTTGCATCACTGGGGGCATTCCCCTAAAAAGGGAGTTGGGGAGGGCCCGGGATATAGCTCAGTGACACAGCGCCTGCCTGGCAAGGACAGGTCCTGAGTTTGATTCCCAGTACCAAAAAAAAAAAAAAAAAAAAAAAAAAAAGAGAGTGGGGGATCCTGACCTGTTCCTCTTCCTCTCTCTTTTGCTTTCAGGCCATGAGGTGAGCAGCATTGTTCCCCCACATACTTGCACCATAATGCACTGCCACGGGCCTGAAGCACCAGGGTCAGCCTATCATGGACCGAAACCTCTGGAACTGTGAGATGAAATAAACTTCTCTTTATATGGTTATTATCTCAGGTATTTTTGTAGTGACAGAGTGCTGACTAAAGCAGAGACTGCTTAACGTTTCTCGTAAAAATCCTATGTGGTGTGAATTTCCATTCACTTAACTGCAGAAATATGAAGGTGTTTGTTTTGGGGGTGCAGCCTCAGACTTCTGAAGGACTACTGTGTAATGTATGGTATACATTGTGTTTGCCTTTCTAAAACTCCCCTTCAGAAAATATCTTGCATTAGGGATTATTAATCTGAAGTTTGAAAAGGTACACTTTATACTGAGTAGATATTATTAAAAGTACATTTTGTGAACAGTAAGAAGCAGTGATACGTTGGTGCTGGTTTATACCAATTTTCACAAGCTGGTTGTTAAAGTTTCAGGAATTTTGTGGGCCAGTTGACATCATACTGGTAGCCTGAAATCAGCTATGGTGAGACTATTTACACCCCAGAAGTTGGCAAAGACTCCAAAGCAGAGCCTTCTATCCTACCCCTGCAGAGCTGGTTGCTAAATGTTTACTAGCACATCACTGGAAGAGGGATGAGGTGAGAAAGAAGAAAAAAGTCACACTGTGAGCTCTTCCCATCCCTCCCTTCCCAGCAGGTGGGAAGGTCAGGTCACCTGCCAACTGGTGCTAAGGGAGGGACTAGGACAGAAAAAAAGAAAATGTCCCTTGGTTTCACTGACAAGCAAACCACTCTCCATAGGCTGCTTCTATCTTGTGTGCTGAGGGTAAGTTTTGAGATGTTTGGAACCAGAGTTCTTGGTGCAGGAAACTAAAGCTTAGAGAGTTTAGGAAGTGTGGCCAAAGTTTTATAATCAACACAGAGCAGTGCTGGCATTTGGAGGTACAGGGAATCAGACACTTTCAGTTAGAGGAACATGTTACTGATGCAGCCATAAAAGTAGGTCCTGTGGCATTGCTGTCAAATGTCCACCCAAGTCCCCTCCTGGGAATGGGATGTTGCAAAAAAAAAACAAAAGTAACTGCTGTCATGATGGCCATGATCCCAGTTTATGATACTTATTTATGAGACTGAAGTGTGAATTTCTTCCTCTCTTCTCTCTCTTACTTTTTTCCAAAAAACATGAAAAATAGTGAGATTAAAGTATTATTGAACAAAGATAGTCCACCAAAGGCAACTGGAACCCAGTCTCTCTGGAATGTTGGCCAGAGGTCGAGTAAAGGACCAGCGACTCTTGCTTTCTCCGCTGGTCCAGCCACAGGGATTCCTTGGCACCCCACCCTTCTCACTTAACCCAAACAAGATGTTTGGACTTATTCGTCAGTTGTTTGGGAGAGGTTAAGGGAAAACCACACGGGGAGGGGCTTAGATATACACGAACTAGTACACGTTAGGAGAGAAACAGGTTTTCAGGTCCCAGGAGCCCTCCCCGTTGTATGTTGCTGCCCTCAAATGACGTTTTGAGTTACCTAGTTCTCCGTTTTCTTCGCATCTTTAGCTTGCAACCTGTGAGGAAAGAAGTTTACATTCGAGACCTGATGCACACATTGTAGAAGGGGATGAAAAGGGAGTGAGTCATTACAGGGAAAAAAGTGATCCATGGAAAGGGGAAAAGCCCTGTAATCATCCTTATTCATTAATACAGTCAAAAGCTCTTCGCGACTGTAAACTGGAAGTGCTCTTTGAAGCCCAGCATCATATCAGGAATAAGCATCTAGGGATATCATTAAGGTCTCTGTGACAACTCTTTAGAAGCAGCTGGCAAATTTGGAGACTTGAGATATTCTGTACACTACTATGCTTTTCCCTCCCATTTCCATTTAAATAGAGGAAGGCTATATTTCATGAAAAATAAAATACTCCAAAGCAAAATCTCTAGATGGAAGGTTTCCAGTGACACTAGACTTTAAATGTTGTTCTTGCATCAACTGTAAAATGTTGTTTAAAAAGTTTAGAATGAGGGCCGGTGAGATGGCTCAGCGGCGTAAGCGCCTGCCTTGCAAGCGCGAGGGCCCGAGTTCGACTCCCGGAACCCACATACGAAAAAGGGGCCGGTGATATCGCTCAGTGGCACGGGTGCCTGTTGGCCTGCGAGGTCCTGAGGTCGTCCCCCTGGTACCCACAAAAAAAAAAAAAAAAAAAGTTTAGAATGAGAAATGAAATGATCAAGAACTGGGTTTGCACATTACGTGTTGAACATGTTAAAACACGAACTTTAAAGTATAGTTTAATGCAGTTCAATTCAGTAAGACAAATACGAACTTTTTAAAAAATGAAATTCTCAAAAAAATGGAAAACTCATTTTGGGTGGAGAAATATTGAGTTTGAAAATTTGAAGACTTGAAATTTAAACAGAGTTTAATGATGCAGAAGTGACTATCAACAGACTTTTAAAGCTCAATCTTCAAAGAACAGTGACAATGTGGAGAAAGTTGAAATTTCTACTTTGTCTTTGGAGGTCCCTAATGTGTGAACTGAGATGACATCATTGTACCATTCCCCAGTATACTTTCCACACATTAACAAGATCAAACTTTCTGATTTGCTAAATTATGGGGTGCTGAAGTTTTGTAATATATACCAATTCATAATAAAACATCTCACTTCATTTTACCTACAAATTCCTTTGTTACTAAACCCAGAAAAAGTTTATTCATTAGCTTTTGCACCTACACTCTATTAATATACATTACCTTGGGTAAACTTTAGACTAAATGAAATGTTTTTAATATATATTAATTCCTTTCCTCAAAAAAACTAAAAATAGAAATTACATTTGACCCAGCTATTTGCCTTCCCTCTACTCTTCCGAAAAGAGTTAAAGACATCATATTACAGTGACACACGCATATCCACGTTTGTAGCAGCACAACTCATAATAGCTAAATCTTGGACAACAGATGAATGGATAAAGAAAATGTGGCACAGAATGGAGTACCACTCTGCCATAAAGAAGGATAATTTTGAATCCTTTGTAAGAAAATGGATTTACTTTGAGGCCATAATGTTAAGTGAAATAAATCAGACACACAAGCTTAAATATTACATAGTTTCTCTTATATGAGAAACCCATAATATAAATAAGGAGTGGAATGAAAGGTAGATAATAGGAAATAGGGAGATAGATCTTTTGCAAAAAGAAAGGGGACCAAGAGGTAGAGGGAGAGAGGAGGGAGGGGAAGAGAAGAGGATGAAAAAAATTATTGAGATGTGTTACGTACATGTATCGACTCTCCACAAAGAAAGTAATCTTTATGTACTACAAACACCAATAAAAATAAAAATTAAAAAATATATTAGTTCCTCAGTTTATATACAGTGAGTACTCCCTAAATATTTTTTTTTTTTTTTTTGTGGGTACCGGGGGGACGACCTCAGGACCTCGCGCGCCAGCAGGCGCCCGTGCCACTGAGCGATATCACCGGCCCCTTTTTCGTATGTGGGTTCCGGGAGTCGAACTCGGGCCTTCGCGCTTGCAAGGCAGGCGCTTAAGCCGCTGAGCCGTCTCACCGGCCCTCCCTAAATATTTAGAATTACATTTTGCATCAATTAAAGACTGGTCAGATCTCCTATATCACTTGTGTGTATTGCTCTTTTCAGAATAAAAATAAAATCTATTTCCCAACACAATCACTTTTGTATGCATATTTTTGTTTCCTTGTACAGGTCTGTTCTTTCAGCCTTCCTTTTTCTTTTTAATTTCTTTTGTGTGTGTGTGTGTGTGCACCGGGGGTCGGCCTCAGGACCTCGCACGCCAGCAGGCACCCGTGCCGCTGAGCGATATCACCGGTCCGATCTCTTTTTAATTTCTGAGTCCCCCATCTACCTGTGCCCCCACCCATCTTTATTCATGCTAAACAGTGAATAAAGTTAAAATGCTATTTGCATTAGCATTTTTCTTCCAGCCTAATTTGGCAAAAGTGATTCTGTAGCATCAATACATTGTGCATGGACTCTGAGATACTCTGCTTTTCTTTAGAATTTTGTAATAGAACAAATTAAATGAGAAGTCAAAGAAATATAATGGGTTTCCCCCTAAATTTGTTACCTTAAAAAAGTCATTCTTTAAAAAATTGATTGTGGGCTGGGGATATAGCTCAGTGGCACAGTACCTGCCTGGCAAGCATGGGGTCCTGAGTTCAATTTCCGATACCAAAAAAAAAGAAAATAAATAAATAAATAAATAAATAAATAAAATAAAAAATTGATCGCTTTGTTTTTGTAGTTTATTCATGATGGTTGAACAAGTGCCTTATGTATAAGATCTAGATAGAACTACGAGAGATCAAACCCTGCAGATCACATGCCCTCAACTACTGGTGCAGGTAGGAGTCCCTTGTAATGCCATGAACCTGAGAGACACTCAGTTCACTGCTTTCAAAGAAACTTTCTCTGTAATTACAGAAGGACTTTGACTATGAAGAACTCAGCTCCATGGTTACTTTTCAGCCACTAGGTACTTCCCTGCGAGTTAACTCCCACATTCCTAGCAATATGTTTTAAGCTCCTAGTTCCTTTAGAAAATGTATCCTTCCAACTTTCAAGAACAGAGAAGTCTTTTGAAACTATTCATCAAGTTCAAAAAAAAGGAGAAAAAAAAGGACAGCGTTGATACGGGCTAATGAAATGAACAAACCATTTTCTATAATTTTACAATTAAAAATGTAGTACGTGGAGATGAACTAAGTATATACCTGCTTGAGCACCGCCATCTCTTTCTTCCCTTTCAGTCCTCCTGCTCCAGCTTTACAGTTCAAGTCCCCTCACATCACCCTCCGACTGGGACACGCCCACGTGCGATTCTACACGCCGCTGCCGCCAGCCCATCTCAGTTGAATGTTGCTTGTGCAGCTAACAACACCCAAAGGGCCCTCAAATGGCTAAAAGCAAAACCAAGCTGTGTGGCCAGGGAGGAATTCCAGCGTGCAACCCAGACAGTCAGCAAAGAATCAAGGACCTCTAAGTTGTGGGGAGACTGGCCAAGTGGCCCACATCTTGTATGTCCTCTCCATGGGGACCCCTGCCCTCAAAGTCCCGAGGTGTATAACCCTTCCCACCACTACGGTCCCGCCCAGAAAGGATCTTGTGTCCTAGGCAGTCACGTGGAACTGGGACAGGCGGTTTTGCAGGGTGAAAAGAACACACCTAATTAAATGCCGGCGTTGTCCAGAGCTGCTCAGAGGTTCAGTGATAAACAAAGCTAGAGTTTAGGATCATAGCTGGGAAGTAGTCTTCACTTATTCAACTTTGAAAAATTGCAAGCTTGATTGGGAATTGATTCTCTAAATTATATCCTGTTTTATCTCTAATACAAGAAATAATCAACCCACTGTGGATTAGTGTGGCATGTAGGCTATTTAGATAGCTATAAACATCACCAAATTATCCAAATTTAGGGAGATGAAACAAGAGTTAGATAAGCTTGGGACAAAGACCTTTACCTTAAAAGAAGGTTATGGATGTGAATCCTCACATCAATGAGTCTTATTTGGTTCATAAATTTCTCAGTAAGAAAGGTTTACAACTTGCTGGCAGGCCTGCATACAGTGATACCTCAGTTCATGAACACCTGTTTGTGAACATTTGGTTCACAAACAAAAGCACTTGGCAAAATTCTGGTTTTGTTTTCAAACTCTACATTGGGGGACAAACATGACCATGGCCATTTTTCCCGCACAAACACAGTCATGACCATCTTTTCCAAAATCATGGAACAAATTAAGTTTGTGAACCGAAGTATCACTGTACTATTTTCAGTCTGTTGTTTACATACTTACATTCATTGCTTTAATATAGTGTATATGGGTCAGCCCATAATGTAGATGCATTAATTTTCAATTAGCTTCTTGTTTGATAACTTCACAATCCTATGCTCTCAAAGAATCCACCAGGATTGTTCAAGAACGATGCTTGAATTTGAGGCATGTTACTCTGGACTTGGTCTGCAAAGGATACAGGAAAGGTAAGACCTGCCCTCCTACAGGCCCTGAGTGTACCTCATGAATGTGTATATCACCTTCCTTTGAACACACTTAAATGGTTCCCTAGTGACAAGTCAAGTTGAAATTCCTTATCCTAACATTCAAGATTTATTAATCTAGCCCCTGACCACCTTGTCTTCCATCATCTCCATCATCATCATCATCATCATCATCATCATTTTAATCCCACCCAAATGTTTCAGTCTACCAATAAGGGTATTCCCCACAATGTCATGTAAATTTCTGTATCAATGGCCGGAATGTGCTTCCCATATTCTTTGAGATGTACTCTTTCTCCAAAGAGAAGTTCCAGTTTCACTAATTATAGTTAAGTTTTCTCCAAACCTCTTTCAAAATGTCCAAACCACAGAGTGTCTACATGTCCTCTTCTCCTCTAAGAGCGACACAGACCTAAACACTCACCGAATATGTTCTCAGAGTGTGATTATTGGCAATGATAAAATAAGACAGGTGAGACTTATTTAATTTCATAATGGTCAGACTTGCAAGTACAGGATTTTTTGTTTTCTAAAAGGCTCAGCAAACAAAATTGATGTAATTTGAAGGTAGTTATTCATATGACAAAATGATTCATTGGTAGGTTTGGTAAAGCCACAGCCTCTCTACTAAAGTATTTTTTAATAGGTACCACTTGGCAGTAGTTTAGGGGATAAAAAGTTTAGATTAAAGGGGACTTCGGTACATTGCTTATGCTCTTCTCCCACAGAAAAGCGTGTTCTCTGGGCTGCCGGTTTGCTTTCTGCAGTCTGATGCTGTCTGGCTTAGCTCCGTGAAGGAAAAGGGGCTGTAAATCAACGGCAACTGTGTCTGAAGTGCAGAGCCAGTAAATCTCAGACTCCGTAAATCTCACGGCAGTTTTCAGAACTGGGAAGGAACTTTAGAGACTACCTACTATAACTTTTCAAACCATATTCCAAACAACTCTTGCCGAGAGAAGAAAATAAAAATGCTCTTTATCCACAAGTGGCCGATAGGTGAAGCTGTTTTTAGGGCTGCATCCTGCTGTGAGAAGCACCGGTCCGGCAGGGGAGCAGGGCGGGATCCGCACAGCGGCTTCCCCCCGCGTGGGTGGGTGGCTTGGTGTCAGCTGCTGCCTGGGGTGCGTGGCTGGGCGTGGGGGGGCACATCTTTCTCAGCAGATCTGCCAGCTAGGGCTGCTCCCCTGGGGAGGTGAGGAGCGAACTCTGAACCCGTGACCAGGAGGAAATGCTCTGGGGGGTGTACACTGCTTTCCAGACAGGATTGTGCAGAGAGTTTTTTTTAGGGGGGTGCATTTTTATGGAAAAGCCTCCTAAGCTCACTAATGGGGCTTGGCATAGGGACGGGGGAAGTTGAAGGATGTGGTGTAATAGAGCAAAAAGAACCCACACAAGGCTGGCTGCCTGGAGATGTAGCCTGTTCACCGGAAGAATTGCTACCTTATTTCACTCCTACACGAACGCATGATTGTATTGAAGTCATCCAATATCTGTTGAGTCCCATGTATGGGCCAGGACCATGCAAGGCACAAGTGACGTGGTACGCACAAACAAGAGACTGTTCCGGTCCTCAGGGAATCACCATATGATGGGGGAAGCAGACCTCAGCGACATAATGTCTAAGTCCGTATCACCCGTCAATGGGGGAAACTAAAGGCTGGTATGCAAATATCTGCAAAGGAATGAACCTACTTTGGGGCTTCAGGGGAGTCATCCTTAAAACTATCTTTTGAGCTGGGGGAGCTGGGGAGTTAACATGGCAAAGGGAAAGAAGAGAAAGCAGAGTGTCATTTGCAGCCAGTGCAAAGGCCCTGAGGCAGGAGAGGGTGGCCCCTGGGAAACCGGTCCATGTGTGAAGAGGGGTGCAGGTCAGAGGCTATGGCTGGGAAGGAGGCTGTGGGTGCTTGATTGGCATCACTGGCTACAGGAGGCAGAGCAGCCAGGATCAGTCTGGGGTCACATGGCTTGAGTGGCAGGAATTCCAGGTCATTGTGCTTGGAAACCAGGAATGGTGAGGCAAGTAAATTTGTGACCCACTGCATGTTGCTCCAATTCTCTGAGCCTCCCTCCCTCCCTCCCTCCCTCCCTTCCTTCCTTCCTTCCTTCTCTCCCTCCTTCCTTCCTCCCTTCCTTTCTTCCTTCCTTCCTTTCTCTCTCTCTTTCTTTCTTTCTTTTTCTTTCTCTCTCTCTCTTTTTTCTTTCTTTCTTTCTTTCTTTCTTTCTTTCTTTCTTTCTTTCTTTCTTTCTCTCTCTCTTTCTTTCTTTGTTTCTCTTTCTTCTCTTTCTTTCTTTCTTTCTTTCTTTCTTTCTTTCTTTCTTTCTTTCTTTCTTTCTTTCTTTCTTTCTTTCCCTAGAGCTTAAGTCGTCATACTACAGTGATACATACATACCAATGTTTATAGAAGCACAATTCATAATAGCTAAATCCCAGAAGTAGCCTGTATACCCATCTACAGATGATTAGATAAGTAAAATGTGCTATCTATATATAATGGAATACTACTCAGCTATAAAGAATGACAAACTTGACACATTTGTAGGAAAATAGATGCACCTGGAAAATATAACGTTGAGTGGAATAAACCAGACACACAAGATTAAATACTGTGTAGTATCTCTCATTTGAGTGAGACAAAGTACAAACAAAGAGAATGATAAAGGCCGGATAGAAATGGACAAGGGGAGGACCTCTTACAATAGGGAAGTGGTCCCAGGGAACAAGGGTGAGGGGTGAGGAAGGGAAGGAGAAATAAGAAGATATACTGTGTCCGGGAACCTAATAACCTCAATTAATGTAAACATTATACGCTATAACATGAGCTAAGATAAATAATATCAACAAGTATGAAAAAGGGGATAGGGGAACCAGAGGAGGAGTGGGGAAGAGGGGGGAAGGAGAAGAGGATTAAACAAAAGAAACGAGCTGTAACATGCACATGTAACCACTGCCAAGATAACTGTAAACTGCATGAATTGCAAACATATGCTAATAAAATTTTAAAATTATTTTTATTTATTTATTTATTTATTTTTTTTTTTTGTGGGTACCGGGGGGACGACCTCAGGACCTCACGCGCCAGCAGGCGCCCGTGCCACTGAGCGATATCACCGGCCCCTTTTTCGTATGTGGGTTCCGGGAGTCGAACTCGGGCCTTCGCGCTTGCAAGGCAGGCGCTTAAGCCGCTGAGCCGTCTCACCGGCCCTAAAATTATTTTTAAAAGACATTTGCTTAACTCTAAGCTATGTGTGTAAAGGATAAGCTACTATGTAAATGAGTAAAAAGTAAACTTGGAGGCCCAATAACTAAGAAAACTTCATGGTGCTGTGAAAAGAGATTGGAACTTAGGGTACATAAAGTAAAGGTGCTGATAAGCACTCAAGCCTTTTAGGTAGTACCCCAGAATAGGCATAGCATTCTGTATAAAATATGGGCAAACCAAAGTTTCCCCAGTCCTACCAAACCTCAAGACACAGTGTTAAATAGGTCAAGCAAATTTTATACTGTGCCAGCTAAAAGGAAATAAAATCTTTATCTCTGGAGGAATAAATCATTACCTAGAATCTATATTTATTTTAATATCAGGTGTATATCATTTAATAAAAACTACCAGGCTGGAAGAGAAAAGAACCAATTGAGTGAAAAACAAGAGTAAAAAAATCAGATAATAGAAACAGATCCACAGGTGACTTAGATTTTGGAATTGTCAGATAGGGAATATTAAAATAACTAAATTAATATTTGTAAGAATAAAGGAAAACAACAATGTGAGGTAATTGCAGAAGTGTGCAATAGCTCCTTGAAAATTTCAGTCAGTTTTTTCAAAGACTCATTCTTTTGGCCTTTGGCTAGAGGTTAAAATGAATTTGTCTTCATTCAGATTATTCCAGTGTCTTAAATGTGACAATAAACCACATGTTCCAGATAAGCACATATATACTTATAATGTTTAAAGAGCAGCTACCACTCTCAAATATTACCCATTTCTCAGGTCACACCAGATTTCAGGTAAAAAATATAATTACTATGAAGAGCACAAAATAGTGTTTATTTCTTCCTGTTTCTATTAACTCAGCTGAAATTTAGGTGGCCTTTTCCCATATAGACAATTTACACCCCTGAAGTATTTTATTCATACACCTAACAATTTTCATACTTTTTGTAAGGCTCCCCCCACCCCCGGTACCTTCTGAGCTCTGAGAACATTATACAATAATGTCCCGAAGAGTCATTAACTTGCTGATTGCCACTATTTGAGAGTAGACATTTGAATATCATTCCTTCTCTAGAGCTCATTAATTGGCCCATAATAAGGTTCAAAAATTCATGGATTAGTTTCATTCTTGGACATTTATCCCAGAGAAATAAGAACTGATGTTCACACAAAGATCTGCTACCTATACACAAATGTTTATAGCAGCTGTATTGATAACAGCCTAAACCTGGAAATTGCTTAGATATAGAAATATTAATCAGCAAGAAATAAAAACAAACTATAGATACATGTAACCATTTGGATGAGTCACTAGGGAATTATGCTGAGTATTTCTCTTATGAAACAGAGAAAAAGGCAATCCAAAAGATGTCATACCATATGATTCTATGTAATATTACCGGAATGACAAAATTACAGAAATAGAGAATAGATTAGTGATTGTCAGATGTGAGGGCGGGAGTCTGGCTGGGCCTGGGCTGGTTAGTGCGGCTATGAAAGTCACGGGAAGGGTCCCTGTGCCGAGCCTGCCTGGGGTGTGCACTGTGTCAAGGTCAGTGTCCTGGCTATGATTCTACACAGGCGTTTTGCAAGATGTTTCCACTGGAGAAACTGGGTTAAGGGAACCCAGGAACTCTGTTGTTCCCTACAACTGTGTATGAATCTGTGCGATAATGATCTCAAAAGGACATTAATTTTAAAAATTAATAAATGATAATCAAGTCAGTTTCAAGTTTCATTTATATATAGTCCTATGTATGATTCTAACAAATGAAGATTAAGTAAATAATTTTCAATCTCCTCTACTCAGTTAAAACCAAAATGTTTTCAATTTTTCCACTGAACTCTCTGAAATAATTCTTTCCCTACACCTAATTGACATTCCAAAACAGCTCATGCTTGTTTGGATTGCTTTTTCTGCAATCAAAATGCTACTCCGTGATCAAAGTCCTGTAAATGATATACACAATTATTAAATTCAGTATCCTCCAAGTGCTCCACGAACTAGTTCCAAAGAAAAACATATAAACTGCTTTATAAATGCTTATTTGTTGATCAAATCTGTACACTTACTTGTTTTTATTAGGATTGACTTGGCTTTATTTTGATAAAACTATAAGTGGGAGAAAGCTCAATCTAGTTTTTATGTAACATATTTGAAGATCTTGAAGGAAAGATAGAATTGTCACCATTATTGAAAATTTATTCCTGGAAGTGTTCACAGGGTTTTTTGATAACCTGGGTAAGAAACGTTTTACCATTAAAGAAAATAATCATTAACAATAGGGTGTAAAATCCTAATGATACAAATTTGCAATTTTGAAATGATTTAGAGTAAATTTTCTTATGATACTCAGAAAAATTACTTTTTACATTTAAATCAGAAATCAGTGTTTATCAGTACAGTTTAATAATTTCTTACACTGGTTTCCAAGAGATTATTAAATGTTTGGTTTAGAATCTTGGGTTTTTACTTTTCTCCAAAATGTCTGGTCAAATCTAAAACAGTACAACCTAGAACTCACCACAGAAAACTCTCAGCAAAAGACTAAATCAAAAGACATGATTTAGGGCCGGTGAGATGGCTCAGCGGCGTAAGTGCCTGCCTGGCAAGTGGGAGGTCCTGAGTTTAACTCCCAGTACCCACATATGGAAAAAAAGGGCCGGTGATATCGCTCAGTGGCACGGGCGCCTACTGGCGCTTGAGGTCTTGAGTTTGACCCCTGGTACCCACACACACACACACAAACACACACACACACACACACACACAAAAGATGATTTGAGTCAGAGAGAAGAAACTAGGTTATTAAAGATCTTAAGGGCTGGTGAGATGGCTCTGCAGCTTAAGCACCTGCCTGGCAAGCGCAAGGTCCTGAGTTCGACTCCTGGTACAAACATTAAAAAAAAAAAAAAGAAAGATCTTAAAATCCTGGCTTTAAGGTATCAGGGTCAACATGAGGTGTTCCAAGCAAAAGACCTGGCAAATTATGATCGCAGAGTTACAGACCAGCTCTACTTATCTATTGAGCACTAGAGATTAGAGGTCCAGACACTTGAACACAGATTTTATTGAAAAATAAAATCTTCTAAGATATCTGAAGGTTTAGGCTGCCCAGGTACTGGTGTAGGAAATAGTGGAGCTAAAATGCCATTGTAGAGACCTTTGCCTTGATAGTTGTTGTCTTCTGTAAAGTCAGTTTCTACTGTTCGTTCATCTGTGAACAGAAAACTATTGAGTCTAATGGTTCAAATTTCAGGTGCTTAATACTTAATCTATAACTAATGGATTTTATTGCACACTGGTAGTTGCAAATTATGAGCACTTAGAGAGCATCCCACCATAGTCAAACCAGAATAAACTATGCTGATATCAGAAGAGTCAACCAAGGACTTCATGATGGTTTGAGGTAAATTTTTCTTAAACATAAATTATTGACTTTTGGGGGTGCCATTTGCACAGGTGATTGAGGGCCTGGGGAGAGGTCCCGGCCAGAGAGCTCCATCACTCTCCTTCGGGGCTCCTCAGGCCGGAATGCCCGGACAGAGTGCAGAAGGCTGGAGGTCAGGGCGGCCTCTGTGATCTCTCTGGGAGGGAGAGTGAGGCCATCCGGGGCAAAGTTTCTTTCAGGAGAAAGAGAAAGGGTAACTGGCCTGGCGGCAGCAGAGACACATGCAAACAACGTAAAACATTTGAGCATCTTTGTAAGGGGTCCCTGCCTGGCTGCCCACTGAGTTGGCACCCTAGGGTGGGCAGGGGCAGCAGGTGCACCAAGGGCTGCTCCTCTCTCCTGCAGAGGGCCATGCACCAGGCCTTCAGCCGGCCACAGGAGCAAGGACATCATTAGCAAAAAGATGGGTGTGGGTGGGCTGTGATGCCAGCAGCGACCCTCTACACCCATCCTACACTCCATGGTCTCCAGCCACGTTCCCCCAGAGCAGGCCCTCAGGACACCCCATCCCCACCATTCCCCGAGAGCAAATGTCCAGACAGAGTCCACCTGTGGTGACACCTGCCTGAACAAAGGTCTCTGCCCTCTCCCAGGATGCCTGCGACAAGCAAGAGTTCATCCACATGTCCATCCAGTACATGCACCAACATCCAGCCTTCCAGCTGCTGCTGGCCTTGCTGCTGGTAACCAATGCCATCACCATCGTTCTCCGCAACAACTCTTTCCTTGACCGGGGGGACAAGGACCTCTGCCTCCATTGGCTCTGATGGGGACCGGGGGCAGGTGCTTTCCTCTTGGGCTCCTTGTCTGTCTATGATGCTTGGATGCTCTTCAGGGGTCAGGCCAGTCTGACCATCCGGGGATCTGGAGGTCAGGAAGACTTTGGTGGAGGGGACTCTGGAGCCCGATTTGAGGAATGCACTGGATTTGTAGGACAGTGAAAAATGGTGGGAACAGAGGTAAACAAATGGGTACCTCGTGAGGAGTGCTGTCACAGTCACTAAAGGAGAGTCACTCTGGGCCAGACGCTGACTCTGCTGGCACCAAGTTTCCAGGTAAAGAACCACAGACCCAGTTCCTGTGTCAGACAGAGGCAGACACACTGTTACGATACCTGAGCATTGTGGACCCTTGGCTTACCAACTTGATTTGTTCCCGAGGGCCGGTTGTAACTCAAATTGTCAGTTGAAGGCCAGGCTCCTCTACACAGCCTTCAGAGTCTCTCTCCTGTACACAGGCAGATCTTAGTGGCCTTAGAGAGACATTGGCCCAGGATTTCTCAGTTAACTCCATACAGGAAAGGATGTTTTAATGTTCCTTCCAGAACTCTTTAAGGGTTAGATCTGTATCTAAGACCATCTGGAAGTGCACGTAGCTGGTATTCGGGTCACAACTCAAGGCTTTGGTCATAAGTTAAAACTAAAATTCTGGTCATAACCCAAGTTGTTCATCTGTCAGGCTGATCGTAACTCGAGGGTCCACTGTATCTGAGTGCGTGGGAGCTCAAAGATGGCAATCAAACAGAACCTGGGAGGCCAGGGAAGACTTCCTGGAGAAGACAACATTTAAACCGAGAGTAAAGAATAAGTGGGAAGTCTGACGTGGTGGTGCACACCTGTAATCCCAGTACTCAGGAGGCTGAGGCAGGAGGTTCATGAGTTTGAGGCCAGCCTGGGCTAGAGAGTGAGATTCTGTCCCAAAAAAAAAAAGCAGGGGTTGGCCCAGCAAATATGGAGAAGAGTGTTTTGGACAAAAGAAACAGCATGTGAGAGAGTTCTGTGTGTCCAATTCAAAGTCCAATATGACTTTGGTCTTACTGATGCTTTAATTTCTTACAAAGAGTACACATACATGTTTGTGTGACTGAAAATCAACAGGTCAACCTGAGGGTGTACCTGAGTAGTAGAGTGCTTGCCTAGCATGCACATGGCCTGGTGTTTGATCCCCACACTGCAAAAATAAATGTGTCCAGTGTGATGGTGGCAGATGGGCTCAGAGAGGTGGTCAGTAGCCAGATTATGCCAAGTCTCTATGTTATGTTGAGGAAGACGGCCTTTCTCCTTTGTCAGTGGAAAGCCAAGGAAAAGTTTAAAGCACTGACGTGAGATGACCAGACACATGTTTTAGAAAACTTACAACAGCAACTGCAGTGTGGACTAGAGAGAGGGAGAGAAAGACAGAGAGAGAGAGCAAGAGAGCGAGAGAGAGAGGGAGAGAGAGAGAGATTCTTCTGATCCTAATCACCACTTCAGCCTCCCCTAGCTCTGCAGTAGGGTGCACCTTGATTTCTATATCTGATAAATGGGAATTCAGGGTTCTGGAGCATCAGTCAGCACACTTTGTCTGTTAGGAACCATAAATATGACAAATTTCACAGGCTCTACATTCTCCATCACAACGACTCACTTCTACAGGGGGCACAAAAGCAGCCACACGGCACACACGTGACTGAATGTGGTGTGTTCCAACACAGCTATTTTGGGGGAGATGTTGGTATTTGTTGGTTTTTTGAGATGGGATCTCACTGTGTTGTCCAAGCTGGCCCCAAACTCCTGGGCCCAAGCTGAGACTACAAGCATGCACACCTGTGCCCAGCTCTGTTCCAATACAACTTTATTCATGGGTACTGAATTTAATTTCCTATAATTTTCACGTGTCACAAAGTGCTCTTCTGATTTTCCCTCGTCACTTGCTTTACTCCTCCTTCCAGACCCACTGGCTGCCTTCTCTCTGGAGGTCTCTTCCCGGCCCTCCCCGGCCGGCTAGGTGCTGTTCTGTGCGCATGACACTGTCCTTCTGATTCACGCAGAGTTAAGACCAGTGTCTCTCCTCTCCTGCAAAATGGCCTGTGAGCCCAGCAAGGCAGAAACCTCTTATCCTCGGAAACTGCTTCAGGGTACGGCATACAGTAGGTGCTCAGTACTGAATGGATAATGGGGAGCGAGCTGCAGACAGGAAGATGTTGTGTTTGCGTAGACACGCAAGGAGCAGAAAGGCCAGGATGATTTGTGTTTACTGAGCTGCCCCCAAAATTTAAGAACTTTTTTCCTAATAAAATATAGTTTTCTTTTTGAATGTTTAGTGCAGATACATATTGGTCAAAACTAGATTGAAAGTAGCATCCTCTTTCCCAATCCCCCTCTCTAGGCAATCTTCTCATGTTCATAGTGTCTTGTTAATACTCCCAGTAGTTATTTTGACAACTATAAGCAAATAGATACATATGCTTACTCCTCCCTTTGCTGACAGTAGCAGCGTTTTGTTGCTGACTGGATCCTGGCAATCTTTCTGTATTTGTACCTAGGGATATTTCTCATTGATCTTTTTTACCACTACATAATACTCCATAAAATGAAGGAACCATAGTTTATTCAACCAGTCTTTGATTGCTGGGTGCTTTGGTTGTTTTCAGCATTATACAGGTGACATTTTGTACCTGTGCCAGAGTACCAGTGGGTCAGGTTTCTAAATGTGGGGTCATTGGTCAAATTGTTCATGTAGGTGAGCTATTTCTCCACACCCAATCCCATACAAGGAAGTGCCTCACTGGACAAAAGTTGCACAAAGTTGGCCTGTCTGCCTTCCTTGTTCTGTGAGTGCTTGTTCTCTAACTCTACTGATGTTAGTATTTACTTTTGTCTTATTCATTTTCATGTGTGTCCCACAAAGGCAGGAGCACACACATGTTCTCAGGTTACCTCACTGTCAGGGAGGGCCACTTTCTGCAGGTGACTGGTCAAGATGGCCTCAGTTTGGGGACTGACCATGTAGATGTGAGGGTCTTCTTTGGGATGCTCTGAGGTCACACTGGCTGTTTACACAAATATGGGAAGCTGAGGCATGAGCATTGCAAATTCTAGCCCAGCCAGGCAACTTAGCAGCTTAGTAAGGCCTTGTCTCAAAATAAAATAAAAAGTTTCTTTAAGGGCTGGTGATGTAGTTCAGTGCAAAGGCCCTGGGTTTAATCCCCCAGTACCAGAAACACAGGCACAGAACCCGCCCATCCCAACACACACAGCTTCTCCCATAGGCTATTTTAATTCAGTTTACTGCTTCTCCTAATGGAATAAAAATGATGGGTTTCTTTAACTGAATTATATTTAGTATTTGGATGATAGACATGTGGTCTAACACACTGTCGTAAAGCATATTTTTGTAATGTAAAATGCTAAAAAGTACATACTTTGTAATACAGGGTGTGTAAGTGGAAAAGAAGACTTACTAGTAGCTGCTGTTTACTGAGAGATTTTTGTATTTCTAGAGATTTTTGTATTACTAAATTGTTTGCTTTTAAATACTGCATTTTTTCTCTGGTGTGAGAAACAAAAAGGGTAAATAAGGAACAAAATGTATAATAGATATTGGGGAATGGGAAGAAAATGTTCAAATGAGAAGGGGACCAAGGGAGGGGGAGTAGGAAAGCAAGGGACAAGAAAAAAAGAGGCTAGAAGGAAAAAATGGAAACAAAGCTTTTGTAAATAAGGAGGGGAAGAGGCATTGAAGGGAGGGGAGGGGAGTGGGAAAAAAAGAAGCAAGATTATGTGTATCTAAAATGTATCAATTAAAAAAACCACACACACACACACAAATGGTTTGCTTGTATTTTTTTATTTTGTGCAGTAAAAACACCCTCTGAAAATTATACCACTGTCACCATCTCCATCACCTCTATTTTGCAGTAAAGAAAGGCAGGACTAGTGAGGTTGGGTACCTTGCCCAGGGCCCCAGCTAGAGAGCGACAGGGACAGATTTGAGCACTGCTCTGCTCCACACTGGCGCTGCAGCCAGCCACAGTATGCTGCCTGATGGCTTGTCATAGAATGGCACATAGTGGCCTCCTCGCTGAAGGGAAGTGTTGCTTTAAAGGCAGCCGAACTGACTGACTGAAAGGCCTTTTCTTTGCAAGACGAAAACCTCCCCAGATGAACAAGGGACACACAGAGACCCTTTGGTTGAGACCCAGCTCCCGATGGCTGTGACTCCACATCCCTGTCACCACCAGCTGCGGACACCGCAGAGGAGCTGTGGGCAGCCACTTAGAGTAGGCGTCTGGGAACAGAGTCCACATTCTTTTCTTCAGCAGAGCATGAGGTGGGTGGATGGGAGGCTCGGTTCCTCTGCCTGGAAGGGACAGCCCTGTCCCTTCTTGGTGTCCTGGGAATTACAGTGGGCATCATTTGCACAGAAAGAGTCCCACTATATGTGCCCTCCAAGATGCCTAGGGGTCTCTGATGAGTGCACTCGCCATTCCGAGGCATGATGAAGGCAACATGAAGTCCATTCCCTTCACTCTTCCCTCCCCTAGAGCTCTTTTTAAACAATTGCTCCACTGGAGTGTAATCGGTGCATTGTCATTTGCAAGACTGAAATGATGGAAAATGCTATGTTAGCATAGCGCCATGTTCTTTCTTTAAAAATCTATGCCTGCATACTGCCATGTCACATCACACCCCAGAATCCTGAACCTGAAGGGGCTCCTCACCTGTCACTCATTTGGTCCTAGGAGCCCAAAGACCATCTGGCACCCAGACCTGAGGGTGTCTTTGTCAGGCCACTGGAATACTGTCACCAAGCATAATCTGTGTATTGATGAGCAACCACGACAGGCAGAGATGTGTCACTCCACTGTACTAGTGACACGGAGAAAATCGATCTTGTGGATTATAAAGTCACATTAGAAATAGAATATTTGAGGAAGGTTGGATGGTGACATCTTATTCCCTTCATCTAGCAAATCTCAGCATCTAAGACCTCCAGATTCCAATAGAAAACCTTTAAAAGAGATAGTAGAAGAAAAATATCAGGCATATCTGTCCTGTCGATATTCCTGAGCTTGGATAATATCCTTGCAATGTTCCAAAGATGGCCTCCCAACCAGTGGGAAAGAGGCACCCGGAACCCATTAGAGGATTTCATCATCCCCATAAAACTTGACCCCAAAGCAATTTATCTTTGGTCTTCACAAAGAATGCAGGATAAATTTTTATAATATTTGACAGCAGCCAACATGGACTCTGAGGTACCATGTTGAAATAAATAAGAAGACATTCTCAGAAAAGGAGGATGTGCCTGTAGCTTGCCCTCTCATGCAATCATCACACATTCAATTAGTGATGTCACTTTAGGAAGCAGAGTAAGGATCAGTAGTTAATTCATCCAGAGAGCCAATTCTTGGCAACAGGAAACAGGAAAATGCAGTCTAACTTTCCGTATCTTACACTATGGGAAATGAAACATTTAGGAGTCACAGGAAGTGCAAATAAAGGAGAAATTTAAAGATAAGCTTCATCATCTCAGGGCAGGAATCTTAATTGTTAAGCTTATCAATAGCTCACTTCAGCTTTTGCAGTCTGTGAGTCATCTAAGCAGCCTACTTGTCCTTCCGCATAGAATGCCTCGCTCTTCAAGGCCCCGCGTCTCCCGTAAGTTAAAAAGAAGAGACTGCGCAGTATCTATGAAACCAGACCTAAGCAAGGCGTGGGATGAACTCCCACAGGCTTGGTCCTAGGGAGCCAGTTTTCCTGCCTCAGAGTGGCGAGGGCAAGTGTCAGGAGCCCCTGGGAGCCCGAGTCCTCCCAGCAGTGGACGGTGTGGGAGAGGGTTCCCCAGCTCTGGCTGTGAGCAGATGGGTGGCAGTGTGTCAATCCTTGGCATCTCTGTCCACATATAACAGTTAGGTGTGGTAATGATTCTGTGAGGAGGATAATCTAGCAGAGGTTTCCAGAAAGGGCTAAGGAGTGCAAGCAGGAAAATATAGGAAAAATTTGTTCTTTTACACAGCAGGAAAATCAAACCTAAGTGGACACATATTTTTATTTATAGAATACAGATCGTATCCTTTTTCCACTTTGGCCTGCACTCAATGTTCTGTTCACTTTCCACCCTCAGGCTTTTAATTCAAAACCACATACGTAATACACTTAGGTAAATGGACATAAAGCATGGTATATATTTTCCAACTACGTAAATACATAGTTTTAAAAAATCCTAGAAATGTATACAGCAGACTGAATAATGCTTAACTCAGTAGAGAGGATGGGAGGAGGTGGGGGAGGAACAAGACTGTGCAGGGCGTCTTGAATCTTATTTGTAACTTGTTCATTTTACGTGGAGACTAGTTTTTGCTTATTTTGCATTATTTCTAGGAACCTCTGCAGGCTTGCCAATTATTCTCACACTTGGGCATTCCCTACTGAAGTGTGGAGTTCAATAACTCAGATTTTGGGGGTTCGAGTATATGTCTTCCGAGAAGTATTATGTCTATAACAAAAGAGAGCAGCTGCTGGAGCTGGATATAATTAGAATCCTCACACTCCGCATCCAGTCTTTCCGCCAGCCCGTGGATAACAATGCATCTCTTCCTCCCCTATGGAGAAGGCCTCCAAAGAGACTGCTGGCTCCCGATGGGAAGCCATTGTTGCAGGCTCCATGCAGTCTAGCTGCCAGGACGGACAGGAGGCCAGGAAAGTCCCTCACCCACTGCCCACCACGAGCTGGTTCTTGAGCCAGATGAGGAATAAATCGAGGGGGAGATGGGTAGGCCTGGCCATCCTGCCTCCCCACCCAGCCAGTGCTGCTGGACATCACCTGCACTGGCCCTTGCTCTGGGCCCCGTTGTCATTCGTGTACCCGCCACATTCCTGCTGTCAGGCTTAAATGGAAAGCGCCTCGAGCAGCATGGGACAGAGAGGAAGCATTCAAGAAAGGTAGCTAGCTCTTTTTATCCCCCAGCCGTGGAGGCTGAAACCACCCTTGAACTGAGCTACATCCCCAGACCTTTTTTAGCTTTTTATTTTGAGACAAGGTCTCACTAACTTACCCACACTAGCCTCAAACTTGGGATCCTCCTGCTTCAGCCTTTTTATTAGAGTAGCATGAAATAAGGGTGAGATCCCATGTCTTCCTGCTTGTCTGTCTCGTGTGTATATAGCTCAGATTCAGACATAGGCAGTGAGATCATTAAGACCGCCCCCTCCTTAACTGGGGTGCGCTTTCCTCCTATGGGCTCATTCCACATCCTTCCCCTCAGTGTCCAGAGCCCTCTGCTGTCCTCGTGGCTGCTTGGGTAAAGACTTCCTGCCAGGTGCCTCTTGGAGATGCCCACACCAGACAGACCCCTACTAAGCAGGTTTCCTTAACACCTCAGAAGCCCTCTGAGGACAAAAGCAGTGTCTAACTACTGCCCTCCCCTCCCCTCCCTTCTGTTCCTCTCCCCTCCCTTTCCCTTCCCTTCCCTCCCCTCCCCCTTTCCTTCTCCTCTCCTCCCCTACTCTTTCCTTCCCTTCTTCTTTCTCTCTTTCTTTTCTTTCTTCATTTCCTGATAACTCCCTCTCGTATATCAGACACATACACAATTGTCCACTTTTGTACCATTCTCCAGAAAGTTGTTCTTAGTTGGAAATGAGCTAGAGTTACACAAGCCAATGAGTTAGTAAAGGTTCTTATTTTAGCCTGCATCTCTTGCCTTATTTCAGTGATGATGACACTTTGGGTATCACAAGTTGGCTAGAGAGAGAAGTTTTGGGATAGGAGGTGTGAAACTGGTCCGGGACCGTTTCTGCTGGCACTGAGTTCTCCTGCAGAGCAACCAGGGATCCCATTTTTATAAAAATCAACCTTGGTGCTGAGACCCACTGGACAAACTTCATTTCCTGCAATCGCCCCACAAAGATGATTTGAAATACAGTTAATATAACCTGTTTCAACCAATTGTAAGTAATGAATATTTTTGTGTACTAGAGTGGAATATCTGTAATATCCTGGCATTTTGAACAAAAATACAGTTTTGGCTTTGCTATATATCCATGAGCACAGAGCTCACTTTCAGTGGTTTGGCACCTTTTTATTTGGTTTAACTGCATTTCTTCAAATGGGATTTGCTCATAATAGAGTGGGTTTATAAAGGGGCAGATAAGGATGATGAGGAAGATAAGGAATGAATAAATGGGGAGGTTGAAGACAGCTAATGTCAGTGTCAGCAGCAGGTTCAATTTCCAGCAATTTTTATAAGGATTCATTTGTGGCATGGAACACATAAGTATTCTACCCATTTTACAGATGGGAAAGTAGGGGTGCAGGGGGAATCTGGCTCTTCTTCTTGAGGTCTATAGTTTTCATAGATGCCATTCTTAATATTTATGCATTTGAGAGAGTGAGGGGAAAGTGGGACAAGAAGGGGTGCAAGACAGTTTGGGGTGAATACAGCTGGCATTGGTGCAGAGAGGCCAAGCCCAGAATAGCTGCTGGCCAGCTGCCAGAACAGGTGTTGTAGCTAACAGCACCCCTCCCCCAGGGGCTGCCTGTGCTCTCTGGCTGCTTCCAGCTGCCCTCCATGGACAGGTCCATCCTGCAGGAGCTGAACTGCATGGATCACCAGGAAAACCTGTGCTGCTATCATCAAGGCCACCAGTGCCAGAGGCCCCCTCCACACTGGCTCCCTTTTTGTTCTTCTTACTTTGTGAGTACTCCGGGCAGAACAACTTCAGAGTAAAGGTGTTGGTTTGGTCTAGGATGGGGCTGGCCCCGTCTGGGGACCCTGCCTGCCAGTGACCCTGCTGACCACTGGCCCCTGAGCTGGGTCAGTGCACAGCCTGGAGCGATCCCCAAGGACATTGGGAAATGGGCCTCCGACCTCTGCCTGTTCAGGGTCACCGAACTTGCTGGTGGTGCTCAGGTTGTCAGAACAATGTCACTGCAGCCAGCGGGAAAGTGCTGACAATCGTGGGCCCCGGCAAAGCAGGCCCCTCACACAGGAAGACTGATGGCCATCTGTCCTTAGCTCGGCCCTCCCGGCTTCCATATAGCCTCCCATGATTCCGAAGGAGCAAGTGGAAGTGGAGGTCACCCGAAATGAACTAGTCGCATTCCCGGGGCATTTTCTCAAGGAAAGGGTTTAACCTGAAGGAGGGTGTATATTTTGGGTGAGAAAAATAAATCTCCGTGCCATTCTTCTTTTTGTTACTTATGCTCTTGTACCTCTCATCTCCTCTTTCATTTATATTTGCTTTAAAGGAATACACAGTCGTACCTTACAATCCTTTCATGCATCCTGATTGATATCCTTCATCTGAAATACTTGAGACCATAAATGTTTCAGATTTCAGCATTTGTTTTCTCAGCTTTTTAAATTATATATATATATATATATATATATATATATATATACATATATACATACATTGAGATATCTTGGGGGTGGGACCCAAGTCTAAAACATGAAATTCATTTAGGTTTCATATATACTTTATACACTTTATATACATAGCCTGAAGCTATTTTATAGAATATTTTAAATAATTTTGTACATGAAATAGAGTTTCATGGTGTGGAATTTTCCACTTGTGGTCGCATGATGGTGCTCAGATGGTTGTGAATTTGGGAGCAGTTCTGATTTTTGGATTAGAAATGTTCATTCACACTTCTAAAAGACCATCCTGCCCACCTTAAGAACACAGTGTAAAATAAGCGAAAGCTGAAAGACCAGCTAAGAGTGGCACAGAGTGCCTTTCCTAGAGTTTCGTGGAGACGGGCCCGGTCAGTGTCGAGTTCAGTTAAGTGAGCCATGGGCACATGAAGGATTACTTTTGCAGATGACATTTTAGATGGACCAATTAAGTAAATGAGGGCCTTGAGAAGAAGACGGGGACAGGAAAGAGGGCAAAAGGTAGACACTGCGGGTACCACACATAGGGGATAGGTCAGAAAGGAAATGCAAATATGACCCAGGGCCAGACAGAGATAGGCCGAGAGCACAAGATGAGGAAGGCATGATTTTTAAAAGGACATAGTGGTCCAGAAAAGTGTTCAGAACCAAAGAAAGGCCAAGAAGGAAGAGACTCCAACCAACCCACTGAATGGGAATTTGGGGGAGAACACACAGGGAGAGAATGGAAGACAGAGAGACAGAGACAGGGACCAAGACATCAAGAGGAGGGAGAAGAAGAAGGAAGAGGAGGGGCAAGAGGGGAGACTTGGGAACCACAGGGGAGGGTGGGGAGGTGGGAATCACAGGGGCTGTAAGGTCTGCATGGGTGACAAGGCAGTGGTCTGGAACAAAGGCTCCAAGACTTCAGCAGGAAAATGACAAAGGCTGGACAGCAAGGAGGAAGCCAGGGGTGTAAGTTTAAGCAAGGGACAGTTTTCTGAGTTGCCAGGACATCCTGCCGCAGGCAGGGAAAGAGGGACTGGAAGGATTGGCAAGTGTGGTGGCCCTGCCATTGAGCCACAGGGACAGTAAGTAGGGAGGATCTTATACCCCTGGCAGGGTCTTATACCCCCAGCCTCCCAGCTGCTTTTGACTTGAAGCAATAATAAATTATGTTAAAATATCTCCTGTGACTAAATGTTCCTTTTAAGGTGAACTGACATAAACACGTATTGATTTATGACCAGAAAACGGGAACCATGGCTCCATGAAATAATCCTTCTTTCATTCCCATGGCCACATCAGTTGCTGACAATTCCCAGGACTTCATAGTGGACATTTTATCCAGGCCACTAATCTTAAACTGCCCCAGTCAGTCACCCTACTCTTCCGGGGCCTTAACGAATTGGGCCTCCTGACATCTCTCTTTCATGCAGCTTCCCCACCCCTTCCCTTCCTGCAAGGAGGCATATTGTTTTCATTATCAGCTGGCTGAAGAGGAATTGACTTCTTAAATAAATTTTTGGTGGTGGTGCTGAGGCTTGAACCCCGGCTCTTGTTTAGGAACTGACTTCAGAGCAGAAAACACCTGGGCACACTCACTTTACATTTATTTGGGAGCAAGAGAATTTCCTGCTCAGTATCAAATTTTGGAGACTCTGCTAGTGTGAAATTTTGGAATGACAGCCATGAACAATAAAAACTGCAGCTTTCCTCTTCAGCTATGACACACCCCTCACCTGTCCCACAGTCATTTTCTGAGACTCTGACACACTAATGTGCATTATATACTTATTTATTGTTTTGGTTCTGGTTTTTTTAAGGCAGGTCTTTCTGTAGTTCAGGCTGGCCTTGAAGTCATTATGTAGCCCAGGCTGGCCTCTCATGGTGATCCTCCTGCCTCAGCCCCCCCGAGTGCTGGGATTGCAGGCGTGTACCCCCATGCATCAATAAGCATCTTGAAAATGACCTTTCATGTATTTAAAGCATACGTCCTTTTCATTTAGCTGTGGCCAGTGCAGGGTTCCTGGGAGGAAGTCCATGTCAACGTCTTCACAGGTTTAAAAGAAAACAACACATTCCTTTCATAGCTTAATGCAAAGGACAAACAATAACCAAAGGGCTTGGCTCACCTGCCAAGCAGAGCGCCTTTTCCTCAAACTGTCGTGAGCTTGTTGAGGGGGTGATTCCTCAGAGCCCTCAGGACACTAGCTAGTCACAGACTCCATGTGCCCTGACACTGACGCCCTCCGAAGGACCCACAGTGTGGAGGAATCTTCTGTCCCCGACTTAGGAAGCTTGCGCTCGTCTGTGACGCTGACAGCACATCTTGCCTCTGCTGCATGAGAGCAGAGCCTTCCATGCTTTCAGCGCAGGGGAGCAGACCGCTCCTCTCTTCTCAGCCCCTGCTTGTCAACGGGCCCCTGATAACGAGCAGGCCACAGGTGAATCGCCTTCCTGCCTGCGAGATGACAGCTTCTGTCAGTTCCCTGGGGGGCTGGGCCCCGCCAACCTCCCTGCGCCTCAGGGTTTGGGTTGTAATGAGACAGGATGTCCCGACCTGGGTGCAACTCTGATCTCCCAGCTGCATTTTACCTACAGAAACATAGGACGTGCTATATGGCACGCCATTAGAAAAGGGAAACGCACTTACCCTGTCGTTCTTGCCACTTTCTGAAGTCCTTTTCTGAGGGCTCCTGGTTTCATTTTCGTGGTAGCCTCGGTGTCCTGAATCATTCAAAACACTTACCTTGAATGGTCATTTTGACTTCGGGGAGGAAGCAGAAGTCACAGGGTCAGATCCAGTGAATAAGGTGGGTGAGGACACAGCATAACGTTTTCACAAACCTGCGTTTCCATCGGATGGCACTGGGTGTGACCTTCGCTGTATTTTTGATCACACTTCATAATGAGGCCACTCACTCATCATTAGCCATACTTTTCAATCACTCCTACGTACAGACTAAGGGATATTTTGAATTTGCTTATACTGTAGAAAATTAGGTAGAGAAATGAAGCAATTATCCAAGGAGGGGGGGAATACTTTTTGTGTGAAACGATCAAATAATTGAAGCCCAAATATGTATGTGGGGAGGACAGGGCACACTTGGATTACAAGGATAATTGCCCCAACTTACTGCTTTACTTTTTATGTGTAGACACAAAAGTGTACAGTATTGAAAGTATCCGATATCTTCCAAAATGCACCCCAGGCTTTTTGAACTCACTTTATGTTAAGAAGAAGTGTCCAGAAACTCTGGACCTGGGCCAGCACCATTGTTTGCAGTCCATTTTCATGTCACTGCAATCAGAGAGAAATTCTTTCTAGCGCTAATGTACTATGTTTTATGAGAGGGTTTCCACATGGAAGCGTGGGAAGGTTAAGATTTCATGCTATTCATGACAAGCCTTTAAGCTCTGTCTTGAGGGAAGAAAGAAGTACATTAAGTACATTACTTAACTTTCAAAGACTCAGTATTTTAGTTTGTGGGATATTAGTGTAGATCTCTGACCGTGCAAGAACTCTGCTGCATGGTAAAATACCCAAACTGGTACGGATTAGATCTACGCTGGAATCTTAAGAGTGTCTCGGATAGCGTAGAAAAGGTTGTTGTCACTTCTAATTTGTTTTCAAGAAGTCTTGGAATGTTATAGAAAAAAATAGGGAAGAGCCAAACTTCCTGGGGAAGGTGAGGCAATTCTTTAAAGATTTCTTTCCTCAAATGATGACTTACTTAAGAAGAGCAGGGGGAAAAAGTACAAGTCATATTTTTGGCAAGTGAGAGTCAGTGCAAAGAACATGCAGGATAAGATGTTAATAAAATATCTAAAGGGAGTTTTGTGTTGAAATTAGAGCTACAGAGCATGGCAGAAGTTGGAAATAATTTGTCAGGGGACCACTTATTCAGGAGGGACAGGTACATTAGTGTGCCGTTGAGTCACAGGTTTGAGGCATCAGGGTTGATTCATGGAAGGGGCTCCTGCTGGGGATTGGGAGGGTCCTGCTTCAAGAGGACACAGCTCCGAGAACGGGAAGGACCAACATTCAAAGGTCCCAGGCCATGCTGAAAGTGGGTTGCAGAACCAAGATTTTGACACGGACCTGCAGGTACAAAGTGCTGGATGGGCCCACAGACAGAACCCTTTATCGGGTTCCCCCCAGGGAGTTCTGATGAGTGGGGTAGAACCAGCAGACGCACTTCTCTTAGCTCTGCTGTGATTGAGAGGTGGTCCCGCGGCGGGGCCTGCACAGTCCGTGCCGGGGATGGGGGTCGGTGGGGCGGGTCAGGTAGATTGTGTCTATATGTGCTGGGCACCAGCAGGAGGTGGTCATCACGAGGTGGTTGGGTAAGGCAGCTATCTGGGTTGGCCACCTTGAGGAACTGGGAGGAAGCAGAGAACTGGAAAGTGTAAAATCCTGTTTCTGGTATGAGAGAATTAAACCTATAATCAAAATGGATACTGGGGCAACATAAAATGATCAAAATTCTCTACAATGTTCATGAGAGAGAGTGATTGCTGTTTTCTTTCATTGTTAAATTTTGGTCTATTTTTCAAGGCATAATGATGTTGGCCCCAGAATTAGTTTGAAAGTTGCTATGGTTTGATGTTTTGTCCCCTCCAACACGCATGTTGACATGTGTTCCCAATGCCACAATACTGGAAGGTGTGGCCTTCAAGAGGTGATTGGGTCCTGGGATTAGGAGCCCTTACAAAAGGGCTTGGCAGGGAGATTTAGCCTCCTCTGTCCTTCTGCCTCCTGCCGTGTGAGGACACAGCAGTCCTCTCCTCCAGGGGTGCAGCCTTCCAGATGCCATTTTAGAAGCAAAGACAGATCTTTACCAGACAGCCAAACCTGCAGCTGCCTTGACCTTGGACTTCTCTGCCTACAAAAATAAATTTCTCTTCTTTATAGATGGCCAGCTATTGTAAGTTTCAGGTATTTCTATTGTAGCAGCACAGAACAAACCATGACAGAAAGTTCAATATATATACTTAGTTTTGAATGAGATTTGTGAGATAGATATGCTTTCTTCCTTACATGTTTAATAGAATCTACAGCTAGGGTTTTCTTTTCTTCTCTTCTCTCCCCTTTCTCCTCCCTGCTCCTCTTTTTCCCCTCCTCCCATACTGGGGATTGAACCCAGGGCCTCACACTGAGTTGTATCCCCAGATCTACTTTATTTTTTATTTTGAGGCAGGGACTTGCTCAGTTGAGAAATTTCCCAGACTGGGCTGGAATTTTCAGTCCTCCTGAGTCAGCTTCTCAGAGGCTGGGATTACAGGTATGCAGCACCATCCCCAGCTTGGAGTTTTCTTTGTGGAAAGGTTAAGCATAAAATCATTTTCTTCTACTGATACAAGGCCTTTTAAGTTTTCTGTTTCTTTGTGAGTCAGTATCATTAATGTGTGCATGTCAAGGAATTTGTCCATCTTATCTAGGTTGTAGAATTTATGGACTAAATGTGTTCATAATATTATTTTATTTCCTTTAATTGCAGATCTGTAGGATTTGTCTTCTTTCTCTCTTCATCAGTCTAGCTTGAATGTATCAATTTTTTTTTCTTTGTGTGGGTACCGGGAACCGAACTCAGGACCTCGTGCTTGCCAGGCAGGCACTTATGCCGCGGAGCTATATCACCGGCCCGAGTATATCAATTTTATTGGTCTTTTCAAAGAAACAATTTTTATTTCATTAAATTTCTCTATTGTTTCCCTATTTTCTATTTTGCTGCTTTAGCTATGTTCCACAATTTAATTTCAAGTATTTAGAAGGTATCTTTTTATTACTTATTTATAATTTATTTTTATTATGATCAGAGAATATACTTCATATAATTTAATTATTTTAAATTTATAGAATTTTTAGTGGCCCAGTGCATGACCTATCTTGCAGTGTTCCACATGCACTTGCAAAAATGTGAATATTCTTTGGAGTATTCTATAAACGTCAGTTAGGTCAAGCTGACTGATGATATTGATCACGTCTATCAACTATTGAGGGAGGAATGTTAAAATCTCAAACTATAGATTGGGATTTACCTATTTTTCCTTTTGCTTCTGTGAGTTTTTTGCTTCTATAGTTTTAAAGCTCTGTTATGAGGTACGTATATACTTAAGATATTTTATAACGTCTCAATGAATTCATTATTTTATCATTACTAAATATCAGGCTTGAGACTATCATATTGTTATTTATTTTCTAATTATCACATTTCATCTTAGTCACTTTCCTTGTCACTGGGATATAACACTCGATATCCACAGCTTAGAGGGGCGGTTGGCTTTGGCTCACAGTTACAGTCTATGGTCAGATGGTGCCCAGGCAGGAGCAGCATGGCTGAGAGAGGTCGTGGAGGAGAGCCGCGGAGGTCCTGGTGGCCGGGAAGCAGAGAGTGGAGGGAGGGTGTGGGAGGGAGATTTACCTTTCCAGCTCACGCCCCAGTGACCAGCCTCTAACTAGGCCCCACCTCCTAACAGCACACTCTTGAATAAATCCACTGATAAGTGTCATGCTTCCATGATCCAATCCCCTCCCCAAAGCCTCACCTCTGAACACATGAGCGTTCTGGGGGTCATTCTTCATCTAAACCATAACACCCTCCATTTTGTTTCTTCTTATTTTCCTCCCTTCTTCTGGATCAATTATATATTCTATATTCAATTTTTTTCTCATTTATTAGCTTTTTTCAATTTAATTTTATTTTTAGTTGTTGATCTGATGATTTCAATATGCATCCCTAAGGTATTATGTTCTGCCCTGCATTAATATATTATACTGCCTCATACATAAGAAGCTTAAAACATTGTATTTCCATGCGTCTCTACCCTTTATTCTACTGTTGTCTTACATTCTACTTCTTATTAAAATCTACAATGTTATTTTCTTTAGTTTATCTCTTGACATTGAGAAAAGAAAAAATAATTGATCAAAAAAGATTGTAAATTTTTAAATTAAGTAAAACATTTATTATGATAAAAGACACATTGTCCCCCTTACTTTGAACACATTTTTTTTGAGACGGGGTTTTTCACTATGTAGTGCAGGCTGTCCTTGAACTTGCTTATGTAGCCTAGGCTGGCCTCGAACTCATGGCAATCCTCCTGCCTCAGCCTCCTGAGTACTGGGATTACAGGCCTGCACCACTGTGCTTGGCTGAAGACATTTAAATAATCATTTTTGCTACATTCTGAAGTAGTACTGGAAGTCCTCTTCCCTGATTGTCTTTTCCTGGCTCCCTTGATGTCCTGAATTGATCCAAAATATTTATGGCCATTTCTGTCAACTAAAAACATTAAGATGTGTCCTTATCCATCTTATTCACTGGATCTGGCACTGTGTGACTTCTGGCTCTTCCCCAAAGACAAAGGACCATGAAAGGTAAATGCTTTTAGGGCATTGAAGCAGCCATGGCCCTGCTACTAAAGATACAAAACAGAGCTTTGAGAACTGCTTCAGAAAGTGGAAAAACAGTGGGAAAGTAAGAAGGGGTATTTTGAGGAAGATTAACAGCAATGTGTCTTTTACTATAATACATTTTTTTTTAAAGTTAGACATTCCCATATCTTGTGATCACACTGCAGAGCAAAGTTACAGTTTCTAGTGCTTGTGTTTTCTTCATGTAGATATAAGTTGTGTATGACGTCCTTTTACTTAGAAGTACTTCCTCTAGTATGTTTGCAGTGCATTTAAGGTAGAAACAATTTCAGTCAGGTTTTTGCTTTCTGAAAATGTTTTATTGGATATTTTTCTGGATATTTTCTTTGATATACTGTACTGTGCTAAGAAAACAGGCTTTCTCCTTCTGCTGTGGTTTGAATCTAGAATGTCCCCAAAGGCTCAGTTATTTAGAAGTGGGGCACTTGGGAGGTGATTGGCTCGTGGGAGCACTATTCTCAGCAGTCCAGTCCAGAGCTGAATGTGCTGTTAGGAGGTACGGCCTGCTTGGAAGAGGCGGGTTATGGGGAGCATGACCTGGAGGGGACGCACATCTTCCTCCCCGGCTCCTCCCTTTTCTCTCTGCTTCTTGACTGCCGCGGGTTGAGCGCTCTTCCCGGGGTCGTGCTTTCCACCGGGCTGTTTCTGCCTGGGAGCCAGCCCACCATGGACTAAGACCATAGTCAAAATAAACCTCTCTTCTTGCAGATGCTGGGTGCTTTGTCCCCAGCAACAGGAAAGTAAGACACCTCCTTTGGGTACTGTAAAGATGCACTATTGATTTTTTGGTTTTTTTTTTTTTTTTTTTTTTTTTTTGGTACTAGGAATCGAACTCACCACCTCCTGCTTGCCAGGCAGGCGCTGTGCTGTTGAGCTATATCCCTGCCCCGCACTATTGTTTTTTGTCTTTCATTGTTAGTGATGAGAAATCGGCCCACATTCTTCTTCTTGTCTTGTATGTAATGTTTATTAATTAAGGATGTCTGTGGGAATGTTTTCTTAAACTGTAGATAGCATAATGAAATATTTGCTCAGAGTTAGAGATTGCGAGAGATTAAACCTTTTATATAGCCTTCATATTTTCAACCTCTTTACTAATTCAGGGTGGTATTTGTACAAAGTGATCATTTAGGATAGATTCAATTTTTAAAACCAAAGTGAAGTGCTTGAGTTGGTTTCACATAAACTATATAGTATATGTATTTACATATATATGACTCTGAGATAATAACAGCACCTTTTCATTGTATACAAATGATGCTTTAGGATCATTTGTATAATTCATTGCCTATCAGCAGTTTCAATAGTTGAGCTCAAAATTATTCTTTGGTTCAGGTTTGGATTGAGAAGTACTATTACCCATGATTTGGACTTTTTCCAAACCCCTAACCATACTTCTAAAAAAGGATTTTTTATGTACAGTAATTAATGAAACACGAAGAGAAGCAGGTTAAATATTTAATGGAAATGAACATAGATATCCTAAAAATTAAATCGTAGTGAAACTGGTATAGACACTAAAAGTTTCCTGGTTTTTCTGGACATGGTGATGCACACCTATAATCCCGGCACTTGGGAGGCTGAGGAAGGAGAACCCTTGCGAGTTTGAGGACGGCCTGGGCTAAGTATTAAGTTCAAGGCCAGCCTAAATTACACAGTGAGACCTTGATGCAGACAAAACAAAACAAAACCCCCCAAATTGTTCCTGTTTTAAGACAATTGAACACAAATTGATAATACTAGAGAATTGTAGGACTTGGGTTCTGATAATAATGTACTTATGTCAAAAAATAGAATGTAAGGCTAAGGATGTAGCTCAGTGGTAATGTGTTTGTCTAGCACATTCAAGGCCATGGGTTTGCTGTCCAGCTCTGAAAAGGAAAAAAAAAAAAAAGGAAAAGGAAAAAAATTTGATAAAATTTGCCTGGATGGAACACACACACGTTTTTTTCTAACTTTTACTGCAGACTGCCTCAGTTCTTTTAGGAAAAATAATACTACATCATCTCTAAGCACTTTAACATGCAAAGTAAAAAACCCTTTTTTCTTCTGTAAGTGAAAACAATTACTTGTTAAAGTAATTCTCAAAATAGGTCACAGATTAGGAAAAAATATTTGCAAAAAGCAGAGTTGATAAATGAGTGGTATCCAAAATACCAAAAAAATTCTTATACTCAGAAACAAAAATAATTAACAATTCAACTTTAAAATGGGCAAAACACCTCACTGAAGAAGATGCATAGATGGCATGTAAGAATGTGAAAAGATGGTTCATATTGTGCATCACTGGGGAATGGCAAATTAAAACGACAACGAAATACTACTATACATTGTAGAATGGCCAAAATCCAAAATACCAACAATATCAAATGCCGACAAGGACATGGAGCAGTAGAAATTCTCATTCATTGCTGGTAGGAATGCAAAATCATGTAGCTACTTGGAAGATAGGTAGGCAGTTTCTTTTAAAACTGTCTGTTACCATATGATCCAGCCATCATACTCCTTCATAGTTACCCAAAGAAGCTGAAAACTTATGCCTACCAAAAAAACCTCATAAATATTCTTTGGTATTTACCCAAAGAAACTGAAAACTTATGCCCACCCCAAAACCCACAAATACTCCTTGGTATTTAACCGAAGAAACTGAAAACTTATACCCATTCAAAAGATGCTAAAATGATGTTTATAGCATCTTTACTAATTAGTGGCAAACCTTGGATGCAACAGAGATGTCCTTTGGCAAGAGAATGAATAAACCATGGTATGTTCAGACAATGGAATATTATTCAGTGCTAAAAAGAAATGATCTACTAACCATAAAAAGACACAAAAGAACCTTAAATGCATATTACTATGAGAAAGAAGCTATTCTGAAAAGACTACACGCTGAATGATGGCAATTATATGACATTCTAGAAAAGGCAAAACTATGGAGTCAGTAAAAAGAGCAGTGGTTGCCAGGGTTTTGTGGAGAGGGAGGGATGAATAGGAGAAGCACAGGGAATTTTTAGGGCAGTGAAACTATTATATATGAAACTACCGTGGTGGGTAATATCATTATACATCTGTCCAAAGTTGAAGAAAACACAAAGCCAAGAGTGAGCCATAATGTAAACTATGGATTTCGGGCGATAATGGTGTTTCAATGTAGGTTCATCAGTTACAATAAATATACCTCTGTGGTGTGTGTGGGGTGGGGTGTTGATAGTGGAGGGAGTTAAATGTGTGTGTTTGAGAAGGCATGTGGAAATTCTGTGCATTTCAATCTATTTTGCTGTGAACCTAAATTTTTTTTTTTTTGTGTGTGTGGGTACTGGGAGTCAAACTCAGGACCTCGCGCTTGCCAGGCAGGCACTTATGCCGCTGAGCCATATCACCGGCCCTGTGAACCTAAAATTGTTCTTAAAAGAGCTGTTTCACAAATTAATCCAGGATTAGATTCTGGAGATGTCTGGAAGACCCTAAACCATGCCTGTAATCTCCTTGTCATTTCCAATGCTTACACAACTTGTCTCCAGTCCTGAAAATGACCAGAAGTGGCTCTAATGTCAGATGGCTGTCGATCCTGAAGGTCCTTGAAAGTGGAAGAGCAACACATTTGTCATAATACACTGAAAAATACCCAAATTCCTCTGGCCCTACAGGTCGTCAGATCCCCTTTTACACAGATCGAGGGTCTGAGTCCCCGCGCGGACACTGCGTATCTTCTTCCACACCAGCTCTCTCGCCTCTCCTGAGCTCCTCTGAGGCTCCTTCACTCTGTCTTCTGCCCTGGTCTTGTCAGAACACCATACTGCTGGCTCGGATCAGCCACTGCAGCCCTTGGGCTTCTTTCTTCAGTGGGTGACCCCCACTTAGGTTTCAGGGAGGATGTACAACTCCAGCACATGCCCTGCCCTAATTCCCCTCAGAACAGCTTGCTTTGGCTGTGAATTTCATAAGACTTTCTGGAAGGCTCAAAAAGGACAGGAGGGAAACATAACACAGAAAATGACTCAAAACCACTACCACTAATGAGGTACTTGGGGCCTATAGTGCATTTCACAAACATCATATTTAGCATCTGGTGCGAAACTGCAAATCACAGTGGGGCATCTTGACACCAAGCCCACTGAGGTGCTCAGCTGGCTGTCCTGCATCCCTTTCCCCTCAGACCCCTCCTCTTTGAAACAGCCTCCCGATATCTGCAGAACCCCGGAGTAGGCACCAGCTGAATCCAGACTCGGAGCTTGAACACATTTCCTTCATTTCCTCAAACTAACCCTCCAGCGCATTTTGCATGTGGCTTCTTTTGCTTGGGCATGCCCTGCCCTCCTCTGCCATGCTGGCCTGACATTTTACCATGCTTTCAGTCTTTCCATGAACAACGAACACCCTCTCTAAATCAACCCTCCTCTGTTGTTATCCACCCCTGACCCAATTTTTTTCCTTCAGAGCAATTAAAAATGTTCTTGGTTATTTGTTGCTTGTGTTTCTATACTGCAAGCTTTGAAATGGCAGGGACTGTGCTTTGTTCACTGTAAGCCTAGAAATGAGGATAGATTTGGCACTTGGTCAGCATGTAGTAATTGTTGAATAATTGGATTAACAAGCTAAAATGGCCCAATCATGAGGCTTTTTCCATGAAAGCAGCATTCTGCCCTGATATAAAATCAAGTCTTTTTATGAAAAACAGAATCTGCTTGTAGTTTCTAACAGAACAAATTGGTTCTAGCTTCAGAAAAATCTTAAGACTTATTCTTTGTGGGGCACTCATCTCACTAGGAAAATGAGATGGTCTGCTTTTTGCCTTAAAGCCATTGGATGGCCCTTGGCTGACCAGTCTGAATCTATCATCTTTACCAGTTAAGCTCCAGAAAGGAGCTCTGAGTCCACCTTGGTAAGGTGTGGTGGCTACAGAGTTTGGTACACAAGGACATCCTATCAAAAGGCTTCCCCTGCTCAAATGGACTTTTTCTTATCACTCATCTGAATTACTGCCCATTTGGAAGCAAGCACTATTGGAATCAGTTCTCTGTTTAAACAATGCAACGTCCACTTGCAATGCCAAATGCACATTTGATCAGAGAGGCCTTGTGTGTGGGTGTGTGTGGGTGCACTTGCAATTAGTGCTGTTTATTAATTTGTTTTTGACTCAGAGAATGTTAGAGCCGGAAGGAATTTGGGGATTGACAAAATCAGTCTCCAGGCAGATCAGAAGTCAAAGGCTTTTAGGGACTAGGCCATATTCACCAGAGGGAATGGCCTGGAAAATGTAAGTCATAGAGGAAACCAGTGAGCAACAGCCACATTTTCAGGAGCTGTGCCTGGGGGTGTGACCTCAGTGATCATCAGGTTTAGCCTTTCCTTTCCTTCCAGTCCTCATTCCCAACCCACTCGTTCAAACTTGTCCAGCAAAAAGATATGGTGACTCTGGAAGCATTTTCCAAGGCAGTGAAGCATGGAGACTTCACTGAAGAAGGCCCAGTGCAGGGCTTTCTGGTCATTGGAATGTGGAGAACTTGACTGGACAGTGAACTCCCTGGGACATGAGGTCACTTATTCAAAGCACAAGAACATAGTGACAGTTTAGCAGGAACCCAAGGTACTTCCCACTTCTCCCACTCCCAACCATTTCAAAATCTCTTGCAAGCAGTGAGAAGAGGAAAAGCTGAGGAAAAGGAGAGGCAGGGAGGAACAAACGTAGCAGAAGGAGGGATAAAAGAAGCCAGGAAGAGGAGGAGGCCAAGAGACTGAGGGGGAGGGAAGAAGCACAGGGAGGGTGTTACAATATGGTTGTTCCTGTGACACATCCCCCAAACCATTTGAGCATAAGGCCAGAGCTCCCACTTTTATCATGGGACACTTTCTTGGAAAAGCAATGGGGAATGAAGCTGAGCGGAAAGCTCCCTGGGCTGCTTATGGCACCCAGAAGTACAGCATGGGCCCAGCTCGACTGGCTGTGTGACCCTGTGCACATCTGTACCTCATTTTCTCTAGGAGAAGGAGATGGTTGGTGAGAAGACTTGAGTGGCCCTTTCCAGCTCTGAATTCCAGCATTTCATAATATGGGATGGAAGGAGAACATGGCCAGAAGGGAAGACCGGACAGGCAGGGTCCTCCGGGACTGAGTCTTTTACTCCATAGCAGCCCATGTGCTGTGATGGGTCCAGGGAACCATACCCCAAAATCTTGTCTGGCCAAGACTTGAGGGCGACTGAAAACACACAAATACGTCATCAGCACGAGAGGGCCCTGTAAAGAAAAGATCTGAGAGGACTGTTGGATTTAAAAATGAGAATGGTGTTGGAGCCAGTGGCAAGAATTTGTAAGTCACCAGGGGGCTTTTTGCTGGTTTTTTTTTAGTCAGGACTTTCAGAGGCACTGTCATGATACCTGGATATTTTCTGTGCATGCCTAACCCAGTCCTCCCCAGGGCTGCAGGCTGTGGACCCCTCAGACACCCCTGGAGGCCCTTACCCTCCTATGATAATCCCTGGGGACATCTCTCATGCCTGTAACATCAGTGCAGGTTGGGGTAGAGGAGTGCTGTGAGGTGGATGGCTTGTTCTGCCAGCCATGCGTGCCCTGGGTTGAGCCTAAATGCCATCTGCACCTGTTCTGTGGCAGAGGGCAGCAATCCCTTCTGCTTCCAGGGCCATTAGTGGGGGCTACCCTGGCACTGGGAGCTAGGCTATGTGTGGACCATCTCCTTTTTCTTTTTCAGGAGTGTCTGCCTGCTCTGTGCCTCAGAAGCTGACGCTATGAACAGTGCCCATTGGAGTACTTGGTGGCCAAAACCTGGAGGATTTGGGCAGCGGGAGACATTGGCAGGAGTAGGAAGAGAGGGAGAGCTGATTATAGGCTCTATCTTGTCCATTTACCTGTCCAGATTCACTTTCTCCATCTCCAAGGAGGTTTCTAAAGACAACGGAACTTTGAAATGCTACATGGTAGCCAGTCATGTGTCTAAATATATTTATATGCATTACAGGACTGATTGGGGGAATTCAGGAAGGCTGATTTATGTTGACTTTGACTGGCATCTTTGAGGCATTCAGTCACAGCCATGCTTCCTGCCCTTCCTTTCTCCATGTAAATATGCTCCAGGCCATAAAGACAGAATCTTTCAATGAGTTATTTCCTCTCATTAAATACCAAACAGTTCAACTTTTGATATTCCCCCAATTGTGATTCCCTTTCCAAGAGGCTTCCAATCTCGACTCAAGTCACGACCAAAGTCCAAGGCACATGGCGTGGAGTTGGAACTTGAAGGCATTAAATAAAATCTATCCCTTCCTGCCACTACTCTTGCCCAAAGCCCAGGCTAGCAGCCTTTGCCAGGGCTCCTGTTACCTTTTCTACTTGTCAAGTGCACATAAGGATTGAGAAAGAGGCCTTTATCTAAGGTCATCTAAGGTCACCTAGGTGGATTCCTTCCCACTACCAAAATGGCATGCCAAAGTTTAACTTTCCAAACTCTTCCCAGGATTGCCTTCAAAACTAATTTCTAGCCACAGTGGACACCAGCTTCTTAGGGTATGATCATAGAGACATTCTCCTTAGGTCTTTGTCTCTCTTACCTCTAAGGATTTCATGCTCCTCAACCCATCCAGCCCCTTTGTTTTCTCCCTATCATTTCCTTTTTCCCTCTCTGTCTCCTTCCTTGGCAGCTGCCTGGACACAGACAAGAAGGTCTGTAGAAAATGAACTGGGCAGGTGTCATGGTGAAGGGCTGAGGATTGGACCTGGCTCCCCCCAAGGGTAGCACTTCTGGAAGCAGACTAATGCATCTGTTTTCATGTGTTCCACATGTGCAGGACAGTGGCTGGTTGAGAGCAAGCCATCAAATCCTTAGGAAATCCAGAGGGAGCCTCTGGAACATCATTCTCTCTGCTCCCAAGATGACATACAAAGCAACTTCCAGACTTAATGGCCAGAAGAGACATCTGGACAGAACCTAAGGCAGCAGCCACAACCAGCCAGGGTAAAGCATCGCTTCGTGGTGCAGAGGCTGTGTCTTCAGCGTGAGCTGGTCACAGACATCCCCCCACCCCACTGGTGGAATCAGCTCGTTCATTTCTGGCTGTCTGTCCTTCCAGGCTGAGCAGGCAAAGTAAGCACTTTGCAGCATGGTCTTAACTTCTGAGCACTGACACAGGAAAATGAGCTGTGGAAAGCCTAATGATTGGTTATGAACTCCTGACAGGCAAAGTGGCCATGGAGGTGTTTGGAGACACAAGAAAAATGTTCATGCTTGATGTCCAGCTGTTTGGTGGCTTCTGACATGTCAAAGAGCTGCCTCTGAGGCTCAGAAATGCCTCCTGTGACTTTAGGTAGCTCACAGGTGTAGCTACATTTCCCTCTTCTGTTTTGGGGGCTGTTCTCCTAAGAGGATAACTTATCTTCTGGTGGCTCATGTCGAGAGGATCAATGTCAGGAAAAAACAGTTTGTTTCCTTTGTATTTTAAGATTTCCTATTGTTGGCATCCTTCCGCGAGGGTGGCTTTATCTCAGGGCAGAAGCCAGGAAGTCAATTGTGTTGGCTGGAACATCCTCCTAGGCCAGGTTTGGCCATAGCTGCGCACAGCTCAGCTGTATCTTAGCTCTTTTTGGTCTGTTCACCCAAGGCTATCACAGGCTTTTCCCAAAGCCCACCTTTGGGAGCCCCAGACGTTCACAAGTTCTCCACGATGTTTGTAAAATATAATGTGTCTTCTTCAGATGAGAAGATTGACCTTCCTCTTATTCCATATCCTTTAATCTGTTTCTATTTCTGCAGCCCTCTGGGCTGAAAGTGGGTGAACTCTAACATTTATGTCCTGCAAGCAAACAAGATCTTTTGTTTTGTTACTAACAATAGAAAAAGTGACACTGTGAGTGTCCGGGGAATCTCTGCAGCATTTATCGCAGTGGGT
The DNA here is from genome assembly GCA_028451465.1 of Erethizon dorsatum. Lineage (NCBI taxonomy): Eukaryota > Metazoa > Chordata > Mammalia > Rodentia > Erethizontidae > Erethizon > Erethizon dorsatum. The sequence goes on along the minus strand of CM051823.1, from coordinate 131,261,535 downwards.
GGATGGGTGATGGGTATAACTAACCTGACCATTTCATTTTATTCTACAGATTCAGTTACCAGATTTTATTCTTATTAAAACAGCTCAGAAGATTGCTTTCATTTCTTATTTGGCTTGTCTGTAAAATATAATTATTTCCCCTCAACTACAGCAGTTCCTTACATGAAAAATTTGCCCATTAGAATGTTATCTTACATATAGTTCAAAAATTTTTAAGTTATAAAAATAAAGAATAAGCAACATATTAGTACACATATTTTCATCATCTAGAATAATTCACTTGATTTTTAGTACATTTTAGCCTTTTCCCTTTCTTTTTCATTTTTTATGTAAAGCATCATCATTTTAGCTTAAATTTACTTCCACTATCATCCTTGGTTCCACTGAATTTTGTCCTATAAGTCTGATGGGGTGTATAATTTAAGCACATTTTCATATTTTGCATGTAATATATGTTCATAAGGTATAGAGTATATTTAATGTATATTTTGTTTTTTACTGAATCAAAATGTGTGTATAAAAGCATACATATCAAAAGTTACAGCTCAGTAAACTTCTATACAGTAAGCATATCAATGCACCCATCACCCAGATTAAAAAAATTGGAGTATTACCAGCACCTCACCTTCACGTTGTAACATTCTAACATTAATTTTGATTGTTTTTGAATTCTGTCTAATGAAATGTTTTGCGTCTGTCTTCTTTTACGCAGCACAGGTAAAATTAATATTTGCTTTTGTACCTACCTATAGTTCATTCATTTTCATTGCTGTGTAGTATTCAGACCTGTGAATGTACTATAATTTATTTATCCAATGAGCACTTAAATTGTGACTATGAGCAGTTCAGTTATAGACATTCTTGTGCACAGTTTTTGGTATACACATAGACATTTGTACTGAGTATATAATAAGGATTGAAACTACTGTTTCGTGTGATATGATTATGAGTCTTAGTAAACATTGCTAAACTATTTACTAAGTACCCATGCCAATCTACAGTTCCATCAATAGGTGATGCTTTTAAAGTTTACTGGGATATTATACAATAGTTAGAATATGAAACAGTATCATATATAGTTCTGCTTCTTATTTTCTTCCCATTTTAGCGACTCATTCATATTGACATATACTTCTATAACAGTAAACTACTATGACTTTCCTATTATATATAAATGTCACATTTTATTAATTAATTTACCTACCACTGTATGTGAGTTTCCTTCTACCATTTTATTTTTCCTGAGAATGTTGCATTTAGCTTCATTCGACAAGTTTAAAGGCCATTCTTTACGTCAGCATTTCTCAAATGTACCTACTAATAAGAATCACCTTATTAAATATAAGGTGCTTGTTAAATATCCAGATTCCCAGCTTTTCCAGGATGATTTGGAGTCAGCAGGTCAGGGATGTTTGCTATAACAAAATACAGAAGCTGTTACTGGGTACTTTATAAAAAGAAGAGGTTTATTCGGCTCATAGTTCTGGGGGTCTAAGAGGATGGTACTGGCGTTAGCTTCTGGTGAAGCCCTCATGACAGTGTCTCGTGGCAGGAGTACACGTAGTAAACAGGTGACAGCCTGCTCTCCCACTGCTCCTGCAAGATCTGACCCATGTCTGTGAGATAGGCATTGACCCCTTCCCAGGGTGGTGCCCCCAACGACCTAATCACCTCCCACTAGGCCCCACCACTTAAAAGTTCCACAACCCCTCCATCTGTTACACTGGGGAACAGGCCTCCTCCAGCACAGGAAACTTTGGGAGACAAACTAAATCCAAACCATAGCAGGTGCACTCCAGGCACCCATGTGCTTAACCACATTCTAGGGACCTTGGGGTCAGGGGATTTGGAAAGTGCTGCCTGAGACTCTACACTCAGAAATGGAATTGTTCATTTCCAACTTGACTAGATTTTCAGTTTTACTAGATACTTCCTCACTGCTTTCTGAAAGGACTGTTTCATTGAATCGCCACAGCAGTATTGTATAATAGATATTATTTTCCCCACACCCTTAATCTTTGCTGTCATCTGACTTAAGTGTTTTTACCAATGTGATGGTTGAAAAGTGGTATTTTTGTTTTAAATTATATTTCTCTGATTACCACTGATGATAGTATTGGCTAGCACTTTCTGTGTCACCCAAGTTGTTACCTTATATTAACTCATTTTATTCTCCCAATCTGAGGGAGTAGGGAGATATTTTACTTATTAATCATTCCCAAATTTCAGTGCACCAAATCACCCGGAGGGTATGTCACCCCTAGAGCGCCTGACTCAGTTCATCTGGGGTGGGGATCCAGGATTTGCATTTCTCAAATGATGCTGTTACTTTTGGGGGTGAGGAGCAGGGTGGGGGGGAGAGACCACATTTGAGAATAGCTCATCTGTATTAATTGGTTAGCTGGTGTTGGGTGCTAGTGTAGTCATTTAACCATGAGATATAATCCTGTTTCATTGGAAAGTTTAAATCAATTTCTAAACTAATTTCTATACGAATTCATCCCTTGGAAAGGGGGTGAAACAGGGTCTTGCTATGTAGTCCACACTGGCTGTGAACTTACAGCAATCCTCTCGGCTCAGCCTTCCAAGTGTTGGGGTTATGGGCATGTGCACCATGTCCAGTTCATCCCTTCTTCATTCCCTTATTCAGCAATGGTTTGTCACTCCGTCTCACTAAAAAAGGAAACATCTGAAGATAAGTGGAACACAGCTGTTGTCCTTTAAATACTGAGAGACTTCAGTTGAGAACCATGGAGTCCTTTTTTTTAAAGTTCTTAGCTCTTTGAACAAGAAGTTAAGTTTGGGGAAAAAAAATAAGAAACTTTAAGTAGAAAATGTTTAATGTCAATTCAAGAAAATGACTTTGATAAATGTTCTGTAGGCTTACGTGTGGGGTTGTCTTTCTGAATTTGGCTCCTTAGACTGTAAGGCAAATGAAGGCAACTCCATGGACTTGGGCCCATCAGATGGAACCCCGGTTGAAAACAAGAATAAATGTAAAGCTCTATGTTTGAGCTTTAAAAAAATCAATAACTCAAGTGCACTTTATGTAAAGAAAACTTGGGAGTTTTATTTGGCTTTTTTCAATATCCATGTACATCAAAACAATTTATTTAGCATTCTAAGGATACACTTTACAACCAGTTTATGTTGGAAGATTAACCAGGAAGTAGCATTGCTCAAAATTAGGTTTCTTTGGACTTTACATGTGTGTGTGTGTGTGTGTGTGAGCGTGCGTGTGTGCATGCACACACGCTCATACGCATGTTTCTGTTCTATGCACAATAAGTAGTTACTATGTTTTACTTTGAACATCTTTCTTGACAAAGTTCTCACAGCCATGTTTTCTGGTAGTGTTTTCAAAGTGTGCGCTGTAGACCCCCAGAATTAGCACCACCTGCTAAACTTTCTAAATGCATATATTTCTACATCTTATCTTACACTTCCTAAACCAGGATCTCCGGAAATGGGCCCCAGACTCTGCCCTATTTTAACAAACTACCCCAGGTAACTCTCTTGTATGGTCAAGTTCTAGAACACATGTTCTAGGTTAAAAATAACAAGACTTAGGGAAATCTTGGGCAGAGTCATAGATATGTTCTCAGCACACCTGTGTGTGCACACAGGTGTAGATATGAACTTAGCACATGTAACAGTGTGTTCTCATCCACTTTATTTGCCTGATCTGGCACCATGAAACTTCTGGCTGTTCTCCAAAGTCAAAATGATCATCAGAGAACCAATTTAGGAGGTTGAGGCAGCCATGACAGTACAACTAAAGACATTCATGGAAGAGGACTTCCAGGACTGCTTCTGAAATATTATTCACCTTCCAATTATTTTTCTTAATCTCCTTAAGAACATGCCAAATATATTCTTTCCCTCCTACTTGGTCAACCTTCAGGGAACATGGACTTGCTATTAACTACGAACATGGAAAACCTATCTTCCTTTTTTCCGTTTTGCTTTACGTATTAGGGAGCTTAACCTTAAAGTCAGAGTCTACTATGGGCAAATACCCAGGCATTTATGGAAAATTTTTGCTCCAACTTTCCTCTTGGCTTCATCTTTTTTCCTCAAAGTTGTTTACTCTTTTCTGTAAGCTACCTCAAACACTTTATTTTTGGTGGTGTTAGGGAGTGAACCCAGGGCCTTGTGCTAGGCAAGTGCTTTACCACTGAGCTATACCTGCAGCCATTTTTATTTTATTTTGATCAGGGTCTTGATAAGTTGCCCAGAATAGCCTCATACTTGCCATCTTCCTGTCTCAGATTCCTGAGTAGCTGGAATTACAGATGTGCACAACCACTGTTGGCTACCTCACCTCAAATACTTTTGTTTGGAGTGAGGTAAAATAAACAATTAAAAAATAACATTTGTATTGTTTTCAGGCAGATATTACTGAATAAAATGAACCGTATTTATTATTGTCAAAAGAGTAAGAAATGAATGAAGAAAATATCTGTGAGAGTAGCATCTGTATCCCTCTCACACATTCATTTTTATCATCTGTGGGCTAGAGATAAAAATATCAATTATATCAGGAGTCCAAGCAATGAGGTTACTCTTTATCCAAGTGGGGTTTTTTTTGGGTATTTTTAATTCATAGTTACTAGGTATGATCAAAATATATGGTAAATGTTTAAATTTTTAAAAATTTATTACAGTAAAAGACACATTGCTGTGAATCCCCCTCAGAATACTCCCACTTTCTTCAAACATGCTTATCCCATTTGAACACGCTGTGTCCCACTTTGCTTTGAAGCAGTTCTGGAGGCCCTCTTTCATGAATGTCTCTAGTTGCACTGTTGTGGTTGCCTCGACATCCTGAATTGATTCAAAATGTTTACCTTTCATGATCATTTTGACTTTGGGGAAGAGCCAGAAATTACAGTTCCAGATCTGGTGAATAAGGTGGATGAGGGAATACCACAGTGCTTTTACGAGCTTCCTTTCCATTAGATGGCACTTGGCCTCAGCATTCCTTGTAATTTTTATCTCAGTGCTTAAAGACACTCACGAAAGGGGACTTTCAGAACTGCTTCAGAAAGCGGCAAGAGCAATGGGATAAGTGCATTTGAAGTGAGGAGCAGTATTTTCAGGGAGATTAATGGCAATGTGTCTTTTAAGGTGATAAATTTTTTGAACACATTTAAGCAATCACTGTATTTTTCTATCATGCCTCACATAGCTATGAATTAGATGTTTGTGTCCCTCTGAAATTCATATATCAAAGTGCTACCCCTATGTAATTATATTTAGTGACAGAGACTTTATAAAAGTCCTTAGGGTTAAATATAGTTGTAAGGGTGGAACCCTGCTTTGATAGAGTCAGTGTCCTCATAAGACACACCAGAGGCCTTGCCGTCTCTTTGCCGTGTGTGGACAGTCAGAGGGCAGTCACCTGCAAGCCAGGAAGGAGGCCCTCACTGGAACATGACTCTGTGGACACCTAGGTGATGGGCTTTCAGCCTCCAGAACTGTGAGAAAATAAATGTCTAGTATTGAAGCCACCCAGCCTGTGGTGTGTTGTTATGGAGAACAAGCAGACTAATACATATTTTTAAAAATAGACAAGGAAGTATGAAAGAAAAATGATATCAGGTCCTGATTATTGAATTTCACCTTCATCTTTTGTCAAAAGAGTTAGGCACTTACTGAAAGAAAATAAAACTGGGAGGGGGAAATGTGCTATTTTCAAAAACTAGGAGTTTTGGGTTAAAGTGCACGGAAATTCACTATTCCTTCCATATCCAGGAAATAGAAGTACAATAAGCCTGGGGTTTCTGTTCAGCAACCCGCGGCCCTAACTCAGCATCCTGCTTTCACTCAGGAGGTCCTGCCTTTGGCTTTTCCAAGCCACTTAGGCATCTGTCTACCCTTAAATGTAAAGAAGTCAAAACGCATATGGAGAGATGGCTGCCTGTAGTTGGTTTTCTACTCCTGTCTGTTTGTTTATTTATTTCTGTGGTCCTGGGATGGAACCCAGAGCCCTACACGTGCTAGGCAAGTGCTCTTCTATTGAGCTACAGTCCCTTCCTGAATTTCCTACTTTTTATACTGATATGGGGGCCAGAACGAGAAAGTGAATCCTGTATTGACTTGTTGTAGTCAGGGTTTGCAAAGAAAACAATTTAATAAAGAACACATAATTTATAGGATTATTTTATAGTCATCACCCAAGAGTCAAATACAAAAAGAGTGCAGGGAATCTGTCCACACACTAAAGACCCAAAGAATCCCATGGCTGAGGGCCTGGATCCCACGGCAATGTCCTGCATGAGTCTAGCTGAAGACCTAGAGTCCGTGGCAATGCTCCCCACGAGTCCAGCTGGAGGCCTAGGGACCATGACAATGTCTCATGCAAGTCTGTTTCACGGAGCTGCGCTGGGAAGGCCCAAAGGTCAGTGGTGGAAGCTAGAAAGTCTGTGTCAGGGGGATGAAGGATCTGTGCCAGCAGGCTGAGGGATCTGTGCTGGAGCCAGCAATTGACACTCAAAGTAAGGGCCAGAACTCCCCCGAAAAGTACCACAGCCATCCTCAGTGACAACAAAGTCCTGAGCTCCTCCAACAATGAGAACAGCCAAATTCCTATCAGGAAAGCCAGCACGATGAGCTCCTCCAGGAGAACCAACAGCACCACCTCTTCCTCTCCAGTTCTCCTTTTTATGTTGTTGGCAACAATTCTCAGGTGGGCCCTCCACACCCAGCACCACACTGATTCAGTTTAGCTGGGTGTTACAAGTTGACCACCAGTTGTCAATCCACCACACTCATTAGTGATGGCAGAGTGTCATCCTGGGAGGGCTGGCTTCTCAGGTCACTGCCAGTGCAGCGACCCAGCAGGGGCAACCTATCAGGTGTCTGCAGCAGTCCTAGGTTTAGAGCATCTATCTGCAGTCACAGTTGCACTGAGATAGGTGGGAAAGCCACCTCTTTGGCCTCTAATACCCCAAGACACTGAAATCCTTTTTAACAAGGAGACCAGGGCCATGTAAACTGACAGAGAAATTTCTTCCAGGAGACACCTAAATAACTTAAGATGGCCTAGAATTCTTGTTTCTAACTCATGGCTATTTGAATTTCTTCTCCTGTGTGGCAATTGCCTTTAATTCCTCTTCTCACCTCCCAGATCACTTGCTGCAGAGAAGTGTAACACCCACCACCACCACCACCACCATCACCATGTGAGTTGGAGAAGGGGCTACGGTGGCTGGGGAGCTCTGGCTGTGGAAGTCTGTGCCTCACATCCCACGCTATGAAGGTCCTACAACAGTACTAGAGGCTGAAGAGTCCTGGGAAGGAAAGAACTGAGAAATAAGGTTTAATGATGGTGCAGCAAAGGGCATGGCATTCAGGAGGGATCCGGGTTTCCAGCTGTGTTAGTGCCATCTCTACAACAGGTTCTTATTGTGGCCAGGATCCCTAACTGTAATATCCTTAATAAATGTAGGGGTCAGTTCTAAATTACTAACTTTGCTGCTTAGTCAGACCTCCTGTTTGTGATCTATCTTATTTCATCTCAGTTTTAACATCTGCTTCAACAGCTTGTCACTTGGATCTCTTTCACGCTTCCTGCTGCTTTCAGATTCCAGGACATTAAACTCCACTCCTTTGCAACCACATCAATTAGTATGACAAGGGCCAGACACTGTATCAAGCCCTTTACTTGTGTAGTTTCATATGCTCTTCACAATAAATGCATGAAAGGTACTATACTTTTCCAAGTTTTATAAACAAGGCAAGAAGCTTGGGGTGTGACTTTTTGGAGCCCCAGAGTGAGGCAGTCCTTGGCTCTGCCATGCCCTCCATCATGGCAGAAAGGCTGCTTTTCTCCTGGTTCTTGGCTCTCCACTACATGTGACAACACCTTAACCTCTCCTCTACTACTCATCCTTCCCTGAGAAATCAAGGGTAAGAGAAATTTCTCTTTTGATTTAAATCAAACCTATACCCTTTGCCTTGATTCCACCTTACTACTTTATAAGATTCTTCTTCCTCCTGTTTCCTTTTTTGTGCTTTTACTCTTTCATTCTCCACTCTTTTCTTTTAATTCAAAAGCTTTTTCTGCTTACCCATTGTGTAAAATAATACAGTGATATCTTGGTTCATGAACTTAGTTATTTAGATGATTCTGGTTGCAAGCTGAATTGAAGAACCTAATCAAATTTCCCCATAAGGTCAACATTGAACCTAACCACTGAATTTGATTCAGTTCTCATCCAATTTGGTTTGCAACCAGAATCATGGAAAGAATAAGGTCATGAACAGAGGTACCACTGTACTGGAGTTGAGCACGCAGTCCCTTTCAGTGACAGATAGGGAAGACAGCTGGCTTCACAAAGCGCAGACACAGAGGAGGGAGATGAGATTGGAGTAAGTGTTGCAGGAATCTGGGAGATATAACCAGTGCAAAGAGAGTTCAGGGAAAGAGCAAGCATTCCTCCCTGGAGAGAAAGTAAGGCTTTATGGAGGGTCTGGGCTAGGAGGATAAGTCTGGGAGAATTTCTGCAGGCAGGAATTGGAAAGGGGCACCAGGCGTGGGGAGCAGGATCAGAAGAGACAGAGAAAAGGAAGCCTAGAGTATTTGGCAGAGTACTTGCCCATTTGAGTGGGTACATGAAGCATCTGGGGAGTAGTGGAAGATAAGGCTATTTGTGGAGAATTGTGAATGCCATCTGAGGATAATATCTTGAGAGCAAGGGACAGGAAAGTGACATTGCGAGAATGTAAGTTAGAGAAATTGTTCTGGGGCACAGTTCAGGACAGGCTGCACTGTGGTTGTAGGAAGGTAGGAAGGCCAAGTAAGAGGCTACTGCAATGGTCTGGGTAAGAGCTGCTGGGCTGCCGTCCTGGTCTTGAATGATATCAGTAAAACTGGAACAAGCCAAGCGTTTAAGAGACATTTGGGAACTGAAGGTCACTAGTATTTTGGGTAAAGAAGAGGGGAACATAAAGTGTATATTTGCACCTGAGATCAGGTAATAAAAAAAAATCGTGGGCCAGTGAGTTGGCTCAGTGGCGTAAGCGCCTGCCTGGCAAGCGCGAGGGCCCGAGTTCAACTCCTGGAACCCACATATGAAAAAAGGGCCGGTGATATCGCTCAGCGGCATGGGCGCTTGCTGGCGTGCAAGGTCCTGAGGTCGACCCCTGGTACCCACAAAAAAATAGAATAAAATAAAAATGGTGTGTTTAACAGAAATGGGAAGCCACGAAGAAGAGTGGATTTAGATGATGTGATGGTTTTGATTAAAGAAAAAAACAAACAAACAAACAAACAAACAAATTGCCTAAAAGGAACATGTGTCCAGTGAGGGGCTTTTGAAAGATGATTAGATTATGGCATTGTTGACCTCATAATGGGTTAATCCATTGACGAGCTCCTAGCTGAATGTGCTTTTAGGAGGTGGGGCCTGGTTGGAGGAAGTAGATCACTGCGGATGTGAGCAGTAAGAGTAAGTTCTTGTCCCTGGCCCCTTCACTTTTCTCTGGCTCTTTCCTTCTCATTCTGCTTCCTGGCTGCCATGAGATAAGCAGCTTTCCTCCACCATACCATCTCTGCTTGACACAGCCCTAAAAGCAGTAGAACTAGCTGAATGGAGGCTGATACTTCTGAAATTGTGAGGCAGAATAAAACTTTCCTCCTTTAAGTTGTGTATAGCAGGTATTAGTCCCAGCAATGGAAATGCAACCAATACAGAGGGGTAGTTCATGAGTTCATTTCCAAATACGTTGATGTTTAGGTGTCAGTGGGGCATTCATGAAGAGACTGGATCCAGTAGGCATGTTGGAATCTGGCTTGTGGCTCTGGAAGCCACAGCTGGAAATACACAATTGGGGGAATTTTCTGTGTAGGTGGAGCTCTTAGAAAGCATAGAGCTCAGTGAATGAGCACAGTGAAATTGGTCACAAATAATGTTATAGAATACCTTTAACCAAACTCTATTTTGGCTTGTGGTGGGTGCTCAAAAATAGTAAGGCAATGAATGAAGGACGAGATGTTCAGTGCTATGGCTTGGATGTGGCTCTTTAGCTATAGCCTTGTTCCCTAGTATGGCCATGTTGAAGTGGTAAAACCTTTAGGATTGGGGCCCAGGGGAAGGTAGTTAGGTCTTGGGGGTACCATCCTCATGAATGCATAATGCTGTCCTATGGGGGCAAGTCAGGTATGGTAGGAGTGGATTAGTTCTCATGAGAGGGGTGATGTTATGGTTTGTGTCTGGATGTCCCCCCAAAGCCTCACGTAGTCATGGGAGGTGGGCTATTCAGAGGCAACTGAATCTAGAGTTTGGGATTGATTCATGGTCCAATGCTAGGATTAAGGGTGTGAGTGCTATACCTGCCCTAGGGTGGGTAGCCTGCGTACAATATAAGGGACTGAAAGAGACTTGTTCTCCCCTCCTTTCTTGGTGCTTTTGGTATCTTCTTCTCTCTGAATGGTTGCCCCTCTGCTAGCCAGCCTGCCTTCGAGCCAGCCGATAATGGACTAAAACCTCTACAAACTGTGAGCTAAATAAACCTTTCCTCCTTTAACCTTGGGTCTCAGGTATTTTGTCTCAACAAGGATAGAAAAGTAATTAAGACAGATGGCTAGAAAGTGAGCCCACCCCACATGTCATGCCTCTTTTGCACATGGCCATTTCTCTTCCCTCTTCTCCACCATTTTGTTATGCATCCAGGGAGCTCTTGTGGAGGCCCATACTGTTTTCTGGACTCTCCAGCCACCAGAATCATGAGCCAAATAAACTTCTTTTCTTTATAAGTTACCCAGCCTCAGACATTTTGATATAGTCACACAAAATGGACTAAAATACTCAATATATGCTGCTGAATTAATGAAAGAAGGAAATTTTTAAAATGATGGAATTGGTGAATTTGTGAAATTCTGTGAAGGTGAATGAAAAGAGAGTAAAGATGAGAATACACCACTGGGAGCATAATGTATTTCTACAAAAGTTCATCAAGAATTTGAAGACATCTTTGATAGAAAAGTAGGAAGGCTGTACTCTGAGCAGGCCTACTTACTTGCACAGAGTAGCCAGTGTCTCTTCCACTGCCCCATGGGGATTTCTGGGACACTGCAATTTTCTGGCTTGTGAACCCCTGTTTCCTGGCTGCAGTTGGGTTCTGGGCCATCTTTTGTTTCATTCAGTTTCCAGTGAGAAGATCCTCTTGGATGCTGGCTCTCAGCTGGGAAATGGAAACTATTTGTGCTGCCATGAAGGAAGCTTTCTGCATCTGGCAGGGTCTCTGGGCTGGAACCAGCATAAAGAGAATATTAGGAAATAATCAAGCAGGCTGTGGTCTTGATTTGTTTCATTGTTAGTATTCCAGTTACTGGGAGGATGTCTAAAGCTCTTCCTGGTTTATTGCCTTGGAAATTAAAAGGGGAAAAAAAATTATACAACACTTCGTGTAGCTCAAATTTATCAGCATGCGCACCCCAGCAAGAGGGCCTGTGTATGAATCTGTGAATAGTGCAAGATGGCAGGGGCGATAAACATGGTGTGTGGGGACGTTTCCCATTTGCTTGCTACTCTGCTGGCGCAGGCTTGCAGCAGCAGACAAAGCCTGTTTTGTGCTTCCCAAAGCACCCTGGCTGCACTTTCAAGGGTTTTCTTTTCCCTAGAAGCCTGCTGTAGGAATTTTTATCCCTTTCCTTCAAGAAAATAAAGAAATGGCCACTCTTTTACTGGCATTTCATATAGTGAGGGGCCATATCTATTTGATAACTTAAAATGTTTGCATACTCAGTAGAGGAACATAGGTATCTACATGGTCTGCTTTAGGGATAGAGAGCACCCCTTCAGCTCCAAAACCCAAGGGCTAAAGTCTCTGAAATCCTGCTGGGATAAAATCCAAGGCCGTCACCTCACTCCTCCTACTCCTCTGCTCCTTCTCTGTTCCTTCCAGTGCTCTGTGATATGATGTGCTCTAAAGACCTCCATGACAAGATGTGACCTCCAGGCAGACTGCCGCATGTACAAACAGCACCCATTATTTTAGAAAGTTCCAACTCACATTGAATTAAAATCCACCTCCCTAGACTACATTTAATACTTCTTCCACATAGTCCTTTAAATATTTGGAGAGAACTAGTGTGTCTCCATTTGCCAAACTAAATATCTTCAGATGTTTCTCATTGGTCATGATTGCTAGTGCAGATTAAAGCAGATATGATTCCTCCCTCTTCCTCTTCCTCCCACTCACTCCTTTTTTTCTTCCCTCCCACAAGTATTTCTGCATCTATGTGCCAGAAACTGTGCTAGACACCCTTTCCTTCTAGTATACAATTTGAGCACTAGTATCAATGTACACATTGATGGGCTGGTGAGATGGCGCAGTGGCGTAAGCGCCTGCCTGGCAAGCGCAAGGTCCTGAGTTCAACTCCCAGAACCCACATACGAAAAAAGGGCTGGTGATATTGCTCAGCGGCACGGGCGCCTGCTGGCACGTGAGGTCCTGAGGTCGACCCTGGTACCCAAAAAAAAAAAAAAAAAAGAATGCACACATTGACTGTGTGAGGTCATGAAAGAGAATAGACTTGGGAGTTATTATGTCAGTTTTAGCGGTGGGATATTTTCAGTCTTCTTAACGATGATGAACATTTACTTCTTTGTTCATAATACAGAGTCAATAGTGCATCTCTTGCAGGAATAGAGATCATGTGTGCAAATTCCCTGGAACATCACTTTGGCTGAGCAAGAATTCAATCACTGAACAGTTTTGCTCATTATGCCATGCTGTAGGTCAAAAAAGTGCATAGGATAATCTTGATCATCAGAATGTATCAGCTATAAACCCAACCATCTGTGAGCTTGTTGAGCATGTCTTCTGTGTTTTCATTCAAGTTATTGACGAAAGTGTTAACCAGGATATGGCCTAGGAAAGAGCTCTGTGACCCTTTCCAAGGATGTCACCTTTTCATGCCCTCGTTTTGTTCATTAGCATTATTTTTGGTCAGGAATCTTGAACTGGTTATAAATGGAACTGTACTCTTTTCTGGTCTTTATTTCCCTGTTTCTTGCAGAAGGATATTTTGAGAGCTTTTGTCAACTGCCGTACTGAAATGCAGATAGCCCATGTCTGTATCATTCCCCTGATCCAGTAATCAAAAAAGCCTCTGTTTATCTCCCATGCACTCTCCTCTGGAAGGTAAGCCCTCCTGGGAGGACAAATATGTTGCATTTATGATAAAATGTCAGTGGTCTAACAGACCCCTTTCTGCTTGACTCAGGCGGGAGTGGGAGAGTTGTTAGATCTTGGGAGGAGTGAAGGAAGGGCATTAGTAAAAAGGTGAAAAGGGTGCAGCCACAGCAGTGGAGAATGAAAACATGTTTTATAGACCTAGCAGATGAACCCAGAAGTAGACCCACACATGGATGCACATTTTACATTGAGAAATAAATGTGTGCATTCACAGAGATGCTCTTACTTCCCCTTCTGTTCTGAGAAGCACCAAACCCAATAAGTGCCCAATGCACCTTCCATTCCTTTCCCCAGTCCCAGCAGGCAGCGGGACAGGTGGTAGGTCGTTGCTGAGGCAAACATTCAAGTTTAGGCCAAACCTAAGACTCCCATTAGTGGCAAAATGGCAGCTGACATTTATGGAGCACTTATAATATGCTGGTTGCTGTGCATTATCTCATAATCCTCACAGAAACCCTAGCAGGGAAGGACCATTATCATCCCTACTTACAGCTGGTGAATTTGAGGCTCAGAGAGGCTAGGCAATTTGCTTAAATCCACATGGCAATGCAGGGAACAGAATAAGGGCTGTTTGAGCTCTGCTTAACTCTACAGCTTTTAATCTTTAGGCAAATGATGCTTCCTAGTCTTGTTTTAAGGATTTATTATTTGACAATCATGGCTGTGCTCACAGGAATCCTAAAATCACCCCCAAGAGATGGTGCTCCTGGGCCCCTTTTGGCTTCCTTCTACCTGCTTTGTGGAAGTGGTAACCTCCACGGTATTGTGTGCTGCCATGTGTCCTCCTCGATGGCCTCGCCACAGTGCCCATGACGTGGTAATCGGGAGTGGACACCCCCAGTTCAAGTTGTGACTCACACCCAAGGAGACATCTGCTCTCTGGAATTCATACTGCTAGGAAAGCCGCCCTCAAAATTGTTTTGGAAATGGGCGGTGGTGTCTTGGAACAGCTTGAGTTGGGGCTGAATCTCATTACTGACAGAACTGTGACCTTTCAGCAGAATATGGAAAATGCCATTGATACAATATGCAAAAATGATGTCAGTGCTGTGATATGGGAGGGAAAGATGGCCCATGTAGGATATTTATTTTAATGATATCATCACCATTTGTTATGTGGTTTGAATTAAATAGAAGTCTTTGAGTCTAAACTCTACCAGTGGTGTCTCAAAAACATTCTCTTGTTTTGTCTGCTGCCATTTAGCACTCGATCTGCTGCATTTCCTGGCTGAAAGGAGCCCTTGATATGATTTCTTTGTTCTGATGTCTTAACCTTAGAAATAAGGGGGCCTCTATCCCCAATCTAATTGTACCCATATTGATCTAAAATACAAGCATTCTACAATGAGAGGAGGAGGGACTGTGGTGGTTTAAATTAAGGAGACAGGCAAGATGGAGCCCAAATTATAGATGACAACTTGTTTCCCTAAGTGCTGGAACACATACTCCCCTTTTCCTCTTTTTCTCCTCACCCCCATCCTTCCCCTTGCCTCTTACTCCTCACTCCCAAATTCAAATCCAGTGGGTTGGTTGATATTTCATTCTTCTCAGCCTTTCTTTGGTCTTGGGCATTTTGTTGACCACTACGCCCTTTGTGAAATTATGTCTTTTTAAAAGAAGTTTAAAATCACTGGGCTGGTGAGATAGCTCAGCAGCATAAGCACCTGCCTGGCAAGCGCAAGGTCCTGAGTTCGACTCCCGGAACCCACATAAAGGAAAAAAAGGGTCGGTGATATCGTTCAGTGGCACAAGTGCTTGCTGGCAAGCACGAGGTCCTGAGGTCAACTCCCGGTACCCACATAAAAATAAATAAATAAATAAATAAAATAAAATAAAATCATACCTGTGGTCTCAGGCCTTCTGTTGGGTCTGGTGTCACCTTTACATTTCCCTTCTGCCCCCACCCCTTCTCTGTGAATACCTTCAAGTGTCTATCTTTCTCCCTCCTCCTTCTCCCCATATTTTTTCCAAGGTGCTCCTTTACTTGACAGTTCCATCCAAATCATCTCATTGTTAATCTGCTATGTCCTATGCCAATTTGACTGAGCTCGGTAGAGTTTGGGCACCATTCTGTGTGTCCAGCTGCCCACGAGATAGCTCTGACTGCTCATCATGATAGCACTGTAGGTTGCAAATGTCCAAGCTTAGCATCTTCCTCCAAAAGCCTGCTGGTGCCCTCCCCCACCATTCTCACTCTCATACACTCTGAAGTTGGGATGAAAATATACAGTGACAAATAGATAACAAAAATACAGACATGTTTACATGACCCTTTGATAGGTTTCCAAAGTGTGACTGCCACACCGAGGCAGGGAGCTCTTAAAATTCTACAAAGTGACTACCTTGATAAACCAGATGCTTTTTATGGCTCCCAGCTGCTCTTTTACCCAAGCTGTACCACTCCAGAAGGTTTGCTAACAACAGCTCAAATAGTAAATTGAAAACAGTGGTCCACAGCCCCACTTTTCATTTACTGTGCATTTGAAAGCTCTTACATGGGCTACCTCACTTGACCTTTTCAACAGTGGTCGGTATGGAGACCATTATTGTCCACATGTAACATATGATGATGCAAACCCACAGGGAAGGCATCTTTCTTGCAGACGCACATTAGTTAGTGGTAACGTGGGAAGCCTGGGCCCCTGGGTCGGCTGATGGGCTGAAGCTGCTCCTGGCTTGTGAACCCCTCCCCAGCAGGATAGGAGTAAGAAGATCACATTTTCCCCAGAGTCAGGGCTGGGCTCAGGTGCTCTGCACAATGGCCTATCACAGACAATCTTACTTGCCATGCCCACTCTGAAGGCCAGCGATGTGTTTCCATAGGAACTAGCAAACACTCTGGGGAGAGTGTGGGGGGGCAGAGATGGGGCAATATGTTAGGTTGGCAGGGCTGCCATAACAAGGTGCACAGTCTGGGAGCTTATTTCCTCACTGTTCTGGGAACTGGAAGTCCAAGATCAAGGCCTTGGCAGCACTGGTTTCCGTTGGGCTCTCCTCCTTGGGCTGTAGAAGGCTGTCTTCTGCTGTCTTCACAAGGTCTTTCCTCTATGTGTGTCTGTGTATTAATCTCTTTTTATAAAGGCCCTGTTCATGTTGGATTGGGTTCCACATTAATGACCTCATTTTAACTTGTCTCTTTAAAGAACCCATCTCCCAACATGGTCCTACTCTGAGATACTCGGGGTTAGGACCTAAGTATACAAATTTTGAGAGGACACAATTCAGCCTATAGCAAGTAAGATAGAGTAAAAGAGAAGCAGAAGGCAGATCATTCGTTCCTCAGTCATCAAGTGTCTGCTCCATGTCCGGCCCTAATCTCAGCCAAAGCTCTGCCACATCACAGCCAAGCAGGGCATCTCTGAGGACTCTGCAACCTTCGCAAGTCCCAGAAGACCACCACCAAGTCTGGTTCCACTGAGTTGAGAGAAACACAAGCCTAGTTCCTATTGTTTTTCATGTGTGTAAAAATCCCTTGGAAATCTTGTTAAAGACCTCATTCCAGAGAGTCTCATTTTGGGTGAGCCCAAGAATCTGCATTTCCAGCCACCTCTTAGGTTCCCACCTCCACAGACCAGATATTGAGTAGCACTGGCATAAAACTCATTGGGAATCTGTCCTTCTTAAATCTGGCTCCACTGCTATTATTTAGCAGTCTCTGAATTATAAATATACATATTCAAAAAGCTGTCTTTCCTGGGTTAGGCCAAGAGTGCAAACCATGATACCACTGTTCATTTTAGACTTGAGTGTTGTGGTTGGACACAAAGTGTGTCCAGTCTATTCTCAGTTCTCTAGAAATGTTTTATACAGAAGACCATGAGAAGGAGAAAAGCAACTGTCTCCATGAAAACAAAGAACATGTGGCCCATCACGCTTTAAGGCTCAATACTTCCATACTTAGTCTTCTACACACATACGATAAGGAGACAATCAACAAGGCTGATGAAGGAGAGCATCATGGCGCCGGCAGGACAGGCTTCCTGAGTGCTTAGCCTTGAGTATTTGGAGCTAAAAGAAGGGTCTCTGTTCTGAAATTTCATCTGAAAGCAGGTCATTTTGTATTCAGAACAGCTTTTCCAAAGAAACTGTCATTTCACAAAAGCCCATTTAACCTGTAACGTGACTGAAGCATTTACATCATTCCTAACCACGGTGTCTTAGAGGAAAATGCACGCCGAGCTATAGAACACCCAAAGCAAAGGTTTCCCTCAGTGATTTAGATGGGGAGGGAAAAGAAAGAACAGAAAGTGGAGCTGAGATGACAGAGGGGTCACGATTTGTGAGAAAGCAGGAGTAATTACAAAGCAGAAGTTGGGACTATGGGCATCAGAATGAAATACTCTTGACCTTGTTTACTTGATGGAGCTATTTATTGTAGGCTGATTATTTCCTAACAGATATAAACATTTTCACTTAGTAGTCTCTAATTCATGTGTCTTAATCTTGTCCCCTCATTTAGATGACAAATTGTTAAGTTCTTGTACTACGTGTGCTCTCTCTACTGTGTTTCAAAGTGGCATCTTGAAACCCTGCTGATTACACTCTGTTATGTCTACTAGGTCCCAGCAGGCTCAACAGCCCAGCTCTAAGGAGTTGTGAAGTCAGATCGTAAGACTGGGTTGAAGTTCACCAGGCAGGGGACAGTGACAGGGCTAAGAGATAGAGAAATTGAAGGTGCTGAAGGGCAGGACAGACAAAAGTGTCACTGGTCATGTTCTCCTAGAAGATTAGATCCAAAGAGAAAATGGGAAAGAAAAAAGCCCTTTCCTTTCGTCTCACAGGACCTTAGACCAAAAGAGGTATCTAGAAAGAGTTTTATTCACCAACAACTGTTCTTACAGTGCCAGGATAAGTTGATATACGATCGTGGAGAAAGCTCAGAAATTGCTAGAGATTCTCAAATTGAGTAGAGCCAGTGCCCATGCAGGGAGCTCCCTGGAGGCATAGTGTGCCTGGACGTCTTGGTGGAGTGATTTGGGCTCACCCATGGAGGGATCCCTGGTTTTGACCTGGTTGTGGTAGGTCAAATGGTGCAGTCAGCAAGTTACTCAACTCAAGAAACTTTGAACTTCAAGTATTGTTAACTTCAGGAAATAAAAAGAAATCACTTTAATTGACTTCCTTCTTTGGAAAGACTTTGTGATATGGAGCAGAGCACTAAGTTCATTGTCAGAATATCTGTCTTAATTCCTATTTTCACTCTCATTGTGTGACATTAAGGAATTCAATTTACCTCTTGGTTTCTCAACTAATGATCTAGGTATTGTCCAGCTCTTCTATTGTGTAACACTATTATTAGATAATGGTGCTAACCAGGGAAATAGTATTAGGGAAAATAATATTATGGAAAGGAACAAGTATGTTCATTGTTATCATTTCTACTTAACATTATACTGGAGGTTCAAGGGAAAGCAAAGAAAAAAAATGTTCAAGTATTGAAAAAGAGGAAACAAACCCAGCTATTCCCCTGTGGGTATCTTCCCAGGAGAATTTTAAAACATCATTTCACAGCGATATACGTGCACCCATGTTTATAGCAGCATAGTTTGTAATAGCTAAATCTTGGAAACAACCCAAATGCCCATCAATGGAGGAATGGATAAAAAAGATGTGTTTTTTTCCTATACAATGGAGTACTATTCAGCCATAAAGAAGGATAAAGTTGGGATATTTCTAGGTAAATGGATGTACCTTAAGACCATACTCTTAAGTGAAATAAATTGGACACACATACATAAACATTGCATTGTCTCCCTGATGTGAGAAACTGAAAGAGTAAATGAGGACCAAAATGTACAATAGATATTGTGAAATAGGAAGAAATTATTCAAAAGGAAAGAGGAACTAGGGAGGGGCAGGGGAAAGGAAGGAAGGAAAAAGAAAAAATGATAAAAAAAGGGATAAAATGGAAATAAAGATTTGTAAATAAGAAAGGGAAGAGGGGTTGAAGGGAGGGAAGGCGATTGGGAAAAAAAGAGGAATCAAGATATATCGGGGCCTGTGAGATGGCTCAGCAGCGTAAGCGCCTGCCTTGCAAGCGCGAGGGCCCGAGTTCGACTCCCGGATCCCACATAAGGAAAAGGGGCCGGTGATATCGCTCAGCGGCACGGGTGCCTGTTGGCGTGCGAGGTCCTGAGGTCGACTCCCCGGTACCCACAAAAAAAAAAAAAAAAAGATATATCATACACAGGTACGAATTCCCTATGATGAATATGATCATTATGTATAGCTAAATTATACCAATAAACTTAATAAAAAAAAGAGAAAGAGGAAATGAAGCTAATGACATGATTATATGTAGATATCTGTAAAGATTTAACTATTCAACAAATATTAGAATTAATAAGGTGAATTTAGGACGAGGTAGACCTTGTGAGAAACTACAAGTCAATTTTATTTCTATATATCAGCAATAAACAGAAAATGTAATTTAAAAGGTTATATTTATCTTTGTTTGTTTGTTTTATGAAAAACTTTGATTCCAGTTCATTTGGGTTGACCAATCTGACTAATCTTTAGAATGTTCAACATTTTCCATTTTTGGCTATTTCTATCACTCTCAAATTTCGGTAAATCTACTGAGAATTCCCCACATCACAGCACACACAGCCTTGGGCAACCATCTCAGAAAACAGAGAAATGATCTAACAAGTTTAAAATTCTTTTGCTACTCACGAAGAATCAAAAATAAAAGTTTCATTCTCCCAACATCTTATACATCGGCCCTCTGTTGATTTGGAAGGAGGGGGCTCCACGACGGTGTGTTCATCATGCAGAGTGAAGTGTGACAGGAAAATAAAGCAGACATACATTTCCTGTTGGAACTATTTTTCTTATTTGAGGTTCTTTTCAGATTCCGATTTTCTTTTAAATCTATAATGACCCATCACGGGATTGGGAACATTACTTCGGAGGCTCATTCTCTGATGAGAATTTCATTTCCAACGAGGAATATTTACCTGAGTCCCAGCTTTTTCTGCCTAACATTACACTATTGCCTAGAAAAATAAATCAAACCTTAAGTACCCATCCTGGGTCAAAGGAAAAGTTAGTTCACAAAAAATGAAGCTATATAATGTTCTCCACAAGTCCGTGTCCAAAGCTGAGGACAGGAAGTACAGCAGCGTCCATCACATCTTCTGAATGGAACCACTTAGGGCGCTTCTCCTCCAGCCTTCACCGCAAGGGAGACAAAGTCTCGTGTACTATACGTGACTCCACCAAAGGAGGAAGAGCACAGTAGCTACTCATCTTAGGGAAGTGAATAGGGTTCCATCCCCGGACTCAAACAGTGTTGTTTCTTTTACCACTCTTTCAGCTAAGTGAAAACTTGCGTTCACAAGGTTAGCTGCTGCTCAAGCTGGTCCTTCCTTAGAAGAATAAAAAAAAAATTTAAATATCATATTTCTAAAAACTTCTGAAAAAGATGTCAACATCTTCCTTTGCTAGGGGGAAAGAAATCTCTTGTCCCAAAATGTGGGTTTATATATGTAAAAATGTGTACCTGTACAGAAATTGATGGTTTACTCATATGAAATCGACCTTAATATTTTATCTTTATGCTTCTTTATAATATCAAAGGTTTAATTGCAAAAGTGGACTTTTGTTGTCCAGTAAGTGTATGTCAGGATGAGCCAGGATTTCAAGATATACATAACATATTAACATTTCTTTCATTTCAAACTAGAATGACTATTTGGAAGTTATTGCTGCAGTCTCAACTGTACTTCTCATGACAGTGGCCAAAACTGAAAGACATTTTTTAAGAACCCCTGACGTCATCCATACTTGCTGTTTATGTACTCTTCTTGTTTGGATCAACAGCTGAGGAATTCACATATATTACAACCTAAGCACCTGTTTGAAAATAAACATATGCCTTCAGCTTGCAAAATAATTTTTTATAATTAAGCAAACTGCAGCATATCACCTGCTTTTTTCTTCCTGGAGAAGTCACAGGATAACTGCATCCTAAGAGTTTCTCTGTGCTGAATCTGAGCGGTTGAACAAAATAAAGCAGTGTTTTTCATTCCAAACCATGGAGGTAATGTGTAAAAGGTATCCACATTTCAAGAACAGGGAAAGTGGGTCGACAAAAAAAAAAAAAAAAAAAAAAAAAAAAAAACTGCTCTAGAAGACTACACTGATGTACTTGTCAAATCCTGACTTCGGAATTGTTTTGAGGTGAATCTAAAAATTACCTAAAAGTCAGGAAAATCTTCTTCCCATGTGATAAGGATCCTCGAATAGCCCAGCAGAAGCACTCAGCCTCCTGGGACCAGGCTGCCTCAGGCCCTAAGACCCCTGCTCCTCTCGCTCAGCAAATCTTTGTTCCTCCAAGGTTACATTTAAATTTTATCAAAAATATAAAAGGCTTAGGGATAGCTCTCACAAAGACATACAAGACTTCTTTGAACATAAAGAGAACACTGAGATAAATTAAACCTAAATAAATATGAGTATACTATGTTCATGGATTATCCAAGTTGTAAGGGTGTTAGTTCCCCATTTTTATATTATATATATATATATATATATATTCAGTGCAATTCTAATATCAATTTAAAAATCCCAACAAAATTTATGAAGAAGAAAAAAATGTGGAAAAACTTGCTTTCTTGTTTATCAGGACATACTATAAAGTATGGTACTGGCACAAGTATAGTCACATAGATCATGCAACAGAAAGAGAGACCTGGAGTGGACACACACCTGTGTGACACGACTCAGCAGCGGGTGAAAGACGGCCTTTCATCTTTCATCTTATGGTGCTGTGTCAATGGAAATTTATATAGAGAAAAATAAAATTTTCCCTTTTCTCTCACCGTACCGAAGGCAGAAGTTCTGGTGGGATTCAGATTTAAATGTGAATCACAAAACAATAATACTGTATAGGATAATTTAGAATTAGATCTTTGTGCTACCAAAGTGAAGAAAAGTTTCTTAGATCACTGAAAGCAACAAGTACAAAGAAAATACTGACAGAAAAATAAGACAAACCAATAAGAGTACCAAATGAGCACAAATTCAGGCAAAACAAATGCACCAGCAATTTTAACTGGGAAAAAAATGACTAGGAAGAGTCTGGAGGAAAATTAAAGAAGTGTGGAGTGTGAGAGGCTGAGGGAAGAGGCTGCGGGAAGGAAGCTGTGTCTGACGCTGCCAAGAATTCCTGTAGTATAAGGGCTGTGAAGTGTTGCTGGATTTAAGGAGAAGGACTGGATGCTGGGGAGGGCAGCTGGATTGGAGGGGGAAAACCATGGGGCAGACTGCAGGGATTAGGAGTGGTGGGAAGAGAGGGAGTAGCTGAGTAGAGATGTTTCAGGCATTTTGCTTTGGCAGATATGGTGACAGACAATGATCATTAAAGTGGGGAGGAGTTAGGAAAGGTTATTGGTTTTTATTATGAGAAAGCGTGTTTCACGTGAGTGAGTGAAGCTGTAGTGAAGAGGGGACTTGATGGGATTCGAGATTCAGGAGGAAAGCAGGTGAGTGGCAAGAGAAGGAGGCCCCTAAGAAAGCAGGGTATTGTGGGATGTGGCCGAAACAGTGTGGGGACTTGGGTTTAGACAAACTAGGAGACGCTCTCTGTGGATAATAGGAAGATGGGAGAATGGATACAAGTGAATGTGAGGTAGTTTGTAGGTTTCAGGAATGGAGTGGTTGACATATTTTGCTTTCACAAAATACTACCAGTAACAATCATTAACACTTGGTAAATACTACATGATTCCAAGGATTTTATCTATATTGGCCAGTTTTATCCTCTGAACTGCCCTATGAAGGGCTGTTGGGTTATTTCCATTTTAAAGCTTAGGAAAAGCAAACATGGAAATAGGTTAATAAATTTGCCCAAGGTCACATGTAAATGAGATTCATTCCAGGTAAGTCTAGAGCCCGCTCTTAACCACTATCTCACCCACACTTTGCCTTTACTCTGTTTAATGGAGACAGTTAGATAGTGGAGGATATGTGAAAACGCCCTCTAAGAAAAGGGGTGCTTTCTAAGTGGGGCTGGAGGCTGCAGGGAGGCTGGGTACCAGAACAACTGAAAATGGTCAGGTCAGGAACAACCAGACACTAGACTGTTCAAACCACAGAAGCTCCTCAGTGCTGCTTTGATAATTATGTTGCTAATATTTCATTTTTTGGTTGTTTTGTTTTGTTTGTTTTGCAGTACTGTGGAGTGAATCCTGGGGCACTCTACCCCTGAGTTACCTCCCCAGCCTTTTTATTTTGAGACAAAGTCTTGCTAATGCTAAACTTTCAGTCCTGCCTCAGCCTCCCAACTCTCTGGGATTACGGGTATGTGCCACTATGCCTGGCTTCTGTTTGTTTGTTTGTTTTAGAAGATGTGTCCTTTTTAAGAATTATCCCTGGAGAATAGGCTAGGGGAGAGGTTGCAGTTCCCAAATTGTTTTTGAAATGGGTAAGTAGTGGATAAACAGGCTCTAGTAGACCTATGAACAGAAGAGGTGAGGCTAAGCCGCAAGGGAGGGGTGGGATGAACCTGTGCACCTACTGACCGAATTATGCAACTTTCATTTTATAGGAACACTGTGTCTGGTGAACTGCTGATCTGTCAATGTTATTTATATCCCTTGTCAGACACTCAGGGGCCCTGTGTGAGACAAAAACCATGACTCACACTTCCAGCCTCCACAAGCTGGTCAGATGTACATGTCGTCCTGATCTCCACAGTCCCTTGCCCCTTAATGTTCATCCTCAGTAAACTCAAGGTGCATGACTGGTTGACCAAAGGACTGGATCTTTCCCATGCACAGTCTAGCTTTTAAAAGTCAAAACAAGTTCGGAACAACCTGAGAAATTATCATATAAAAGAGAAAAGGCTCTCTGAACTTTCAGTGTACAGCTGCAAGGTCAAATGTTGATCAGCTGTCAGTGAACCAGAGGATCACCAGGGACACGGAGTGGTCAAAAGCGTTAATTTGCATTTTGTTAAGTGTATGTGAATTTATGCAGAGGAAATGGACCCAATTTTGTCTTAAATGACCGAGGCTAAAATAATTATCATAATCTAGGGAAGGATTTAAGATTCTTTTATACAATGTTCAACCCATTGACCAGTTGGAACCAGAAAAGTCAGCCAGATAGTAAACATTACTAAGAAGTGTAATTGTTGGAAAAACAAGAAGATATTTCTCTGCTACTTCATTTCTTACACACTTAAAATTCTACCCTAAATAGGCTCTACTCATTACCTCTAGCAAAGCTCAGAATAAGAATATAAATGTCTTTTTACACATTGTGTGGACTACTTTTGGTGGAAAGGGCAATTATACATCTGGGAGAGGAAAGTCTAAAGTCAATAGCTTAGACTTGCCCTTTCTTGGCTGCTAGGATGGAAAATCACAATCTGTTGAAAGGAGACAAGACATAGGGTAGAGAGATTTTGCAGATGAAATGGAAACAGAAAACTCAGTCAAGCTAGAGGATGAAAGACATTGGGATAATTTGGGACAGGTAAGATGGTTCCGAACTAGAGTCATGGACTTCAGTTATCTTGTATGATACAGATGTGGTGGCTGAAAAGACAGGTGTATTAAGAAGTTTAGGGCCATGTTGGATTATTAAGGAAGAAAAGTACTTTCAGTTTGTAATCTGAGTGTTTCAGAGATGATGAACTGTTTTTCTATAAGGCATAACTTTAGCCTTTTCAGATACTAAAGTCTGGATAAAACAAGGCTCTACACAAGTATGGAAATTATCATGGTAACCTAAAACATGAATCCCTGAAACCCAAAATACACCCTTATGTGTATACAGACAAAACAAAAACCTCAGAAATCACTGTAAATGCTTCAGTGCTGCGTTTGTTTGGTTTCCTCACACTAATACCTCTTTCATAGGAAAGAAAATGAGAAAGACTAAAAATCATTTTGCCTTCAGGATGGTCACATGCTTTTGCCATCTCACATGAAGAGAGAAATTTTTCTCTTTCTACTCTAGCAGAGAGTTGTACAGTTTTTCCATCTGTCCATCTGTATGAATTCCATGAAAATGGTCAGTCGACCTCTACAATCGCCTCCCCATTCCCCTGACATCTCCTCAGCTAGAGGAGCTGCTGGGTTGTAATTGCCATATCAGGATTTGTTTTATGTCTGCTAACCAAGATAATCATAATAGATGTGACAATTCTTTTACAACCATGTGTCGTGTGGAATAACACCCACATTATATGGTCTTAAATATTTGGCAAAGGACTCTGCCCCTATGATTAATTTTTTCTACACATTTCTCTTTGTAAACATTTGCCCCTGTCAGTCATTACAGGGGAACAATCCTGTTCTTTTCAAGATTTTCCAATTTTATTTTTGCCTCCTAGTTGTATTTGGGAGTTAGGGGACTCTATTGTCTCTTTATTTTGGAATAGCAGCTAGTTAAGATTATATTTTATGTGTCCCTCAATAGAGTAGGGATAATATTTGATGATTTTCTTTTTCAGTCCTGGGGATTGAACCCTGGGCCTTTACACTGAGCTACATCTCCAGTATTTTTTATTTTGACACAGAATCTAAATGGCTAAATTGCCCAGGTTAGGCATAAACTTCTTATCCTCCTTCCTCAGCCTCCCAGAGTGTTGGCTTCTTATTTCTACAGAAAGAAAGCTTCTTAATACTGTTTTCAAGATGACATGACTTACCTCAGAATGCATATCTGTTCCTCAAATCTGAGGGCTATCATGCCTAACAGCATGCATAGCTGCGTTTAAAAATGTATTTTCATTTTGAACACTACAATGTGTGGAAATCAGAATCTGGGGGAAAGAAAATGATTACATATGCTTTGCAGTGTGAGACCACCAGCGTAGAATTGGGAATCAGAATAACTTTCTGAACTTAGTAAAGAGAGGTTTTCTGGTTTTTTTTTTTTTTTTTTTTTTTTTTTTTTTAAGAAAATCTAGGCCCAGCATCTCCCTTTTGAGTGGGATGGGGACTTGAGAGCTGTTCCAAGCCCAAATGTCCTCTGATCCTTGAGAGTGGGAGGGCAACTACCCTGTGTGTTTTGGTTCACAGTGGGACTTCTTTTTTGATTTTATTTTATTGTTTTTTAGTGGTACATGTTTGCAGTACGTAATGATTATTTTCCTTGTGGGGAATTGGTATATGTACATAGCATGTCTTCTTTTTTTTTTTTCCCCTTCCTTCCATCTCTTGGTCCACAGGGGCAATTCTTTTCTTTTTTTCTTACCTGTATTTTTTTAAATTAATTAATTTTTTTTAAAGACAACAAGTAAACATTCTCCTGTATTAACAAACTCAAGCATTAGAGAATGTACAAATACCTTTTGGAGAGAAACATTACTCAGAATAAGATTAAGCCATGTAAAAGCTAGGTAAAAATAGAAGACTAAGGAATGGAATAGTCACAGTGAAATTGCATTTTCATACTAGGGAGACAATACGATGTTTACGAATGTGTGTCCGGTTTATTTCACTTGTGAGTATTTTTTTGAGTTGCATCCATTTACCTATAAAAGTTTCCAGTTTATCCTTCTTTATGGCTGAATAGTACTCCATTGTATAAAAATACCACATCTTTTTTATCCATTCCTCGGTTAATGGGCATTTGGGTTGTTTCCACGATCTAGCTATTACAAATTGTGTTGCTACAAACATGGGTGCACATATATCACTGTGGTACAATGTTTTTAATTCTTCTGGGAAGATACCCAGCAGGGGAATAGCTGGGTCAAATGGGACCTCTAATCCTAGCTTTTTGAGGAATCCCCACACTGATTTCCACAGTGTCTGCACCAGTCGACACTCCCACCAACAGTGGAGAAGGGTTCCTTTTTCCCCACAGCTCACAGGGGGAATTCTTGAGGGATGAACATTCGCACACTCTCTTGGGTCCGGATGGCAGGGAGAGAGGGGGCACAGGCAGTGGTTACACTCAAGCAGTGGAGCTTTTTGTCTTAAATCAGCATGTTTGGTTTCCAGGACCGCCCCGCATTGGGTCACAGAAATCTCACCTTCCATGTTTATGTTTATGTTAGCTACCAAGGTGAAATCTCTTTGGAGAATGGAAGCTGCTTAACAGGAGGTCGCTTTCCTTTCTGCAGCAAGGAAAAGGCACAGGGCCTCAGGCATCCTTGCTGGGAATGAAGAAGAGAAAGGCGAGTACCCTTTGAGAAAAGTGAAGAACTGGGGAGTCATGGGGCTCAATAGTTAAGGAGATGTGTGTACCAGGATGATAGAGGCCAACACAGCAAAGACTGGCCCAGGGAAGTGAAGGCAAGCTTCACAACTAAAGCCTGAGTTGAAATCATGGCTAGAGGAATAAATAAAAAGGGAGCACTATGGTTCCAGGGGCTAATTTTAGGATGGCAGGTTTTGGGGAGACACAAACTAGTTTCCTTGCTCCTATTAGGAGAGACAAAGAGGCATACTGGGGATCTTAGAACACAGACCTCCTCAAAAGCCAGAAGGTGTGTCTGATGACTCTGTTTTCTGGCTAAGACTTGCCAGGTTGTCTTTCCAAAGCCCATCTCCCCGAGATACTCAGGTGGGTTAGCAACTCCAGGTGGTGCAGGGGGCAAAAAAACTCCTGGTCAAACAGATGGGCCTCTTTCTAGGCACAGGTCTGGAAGACTTTCTCATGAACAAGATATGAATTTTTTGAAATCAAAACAAAACTTTGTTAAAACAACAAATTTAAAGTTTGGAAAGGTTTAGAATTATTATATTTAGCTAGATAATTCATGGGTAGAAAAAATTTTAAGAATCAGCCTTGGAAGAGAAGTTATAATTTAACTTTCTAATTTTCTGCTGTTCCCAATTACTACTGAATGTAACTACTCTTAAGTGTTTACTGAGCTCTAGAATGCTGTGTGATTTGCTCCTAGCTCCTGATTTTATGGGGTCTCTATACAATTTTGTTCCCAAAGCACTCACAAAATCCCTCCATCTGGCCAGTGCTTGACATGGATCAGGAAAGACCATGTACCTGAACTTCACAGGGGAAGACTTCATCTACTCTCACTGCTCGTTTCTTCCATCTTCTTTGTTTCTCACACCAGGGAGACAAAACGATGGAACGAAAAGAGAAAGGAGAATTCCAGCCTCAGAAAAAATGTTCTGTTTTGTTGTTATTTTTGCTTAAAACATTTACCTCTTCATTTGTCACGGCCTCCTCCAGTCAAACACTGTGCATGTCCTTAACACTCCCTCACAGCATAGAGAATCAGTCAGATGACGCGGATTGATAGTAGCATTTTGCAATTATTATTTTTAAAATGATGAGTCTTGACAGATACACCAGCTCACCTATACTCCTATTGACATACAGGTCATTTCCAACACCCCAGGATGTTCCATTAGCTCCCTTGTGATCATTTCACAGCCCCCAGAAAACTGGTGCTTTCTATTCTGTAGATTAGTTTTGCTTTATCTGGAATTTTCATATCTATAAAATCATGGGATATTTACTGTGTTGTGTTCAGTATACTGTGTTTGTGATTCAGCTGTGTTGTACCAGTAGTTCGTTCCTCTTTTAAGGCCTTTGATGTATGTAGAGGGGGAAAGAGTTGCCTTAAGCAGCCATGCCACTTATGCTTATGAAGAAGATTTTAATAACGGTCTGACTTATCTTTGAATACACTCTTGCATATTCTCTTAAGTCAGAATAAAATTCTACAACATCTTTGGCTGAAGCAAACTGAGATTTCTAAATGGCTTAAATTACATTGAAAAATGAAATAAAGCACTGGCTTACAACAAGACACATGTGCCAGACTGTAATGCACTGATTTTAGAACTTACTTTTGCTGTCAGTTAAAGTTGTGTATGACTTGGCTCTTTCACATTAAATTATTCAGCCAGGAAGATCTACCGAATGCTAGGATTTGTGGGTGTGATCTCACAATCTGTCTCGTTGAGTCCTTAGGCTTTATGTTTATAGTATCTAGCCACAAGATTTATGTCACCAATTCTAAAAATCCTTGTGATTTCTGATCAATTATAAGAGTTCCTAAAGAAATTTTAATTTTAATTATGAGGATACTGTTGGAAAGGATTAGGACCAAATATTTATTGGTCCTTTGGTTGAAAAAGACAAGTTTGCCGCTACTCCTCTCCCCATCGATTGGTTAATTAGGAGGAGTAAGAGACACGTCCAGAAAGCACTGTAATGTGGAGTAACAGCATCTGCAGGAGGCAATCTAAGAAACTGCTGTTCCCCGAGGAGAAGAGTAGGGCTTTCAGTGGATGGAGAATTAAGGACATCCCAGGCAGAGCAGAGCTGATCGTGTGTCAGGACTCTGCTGCCCACCCTTCACATCAGCTCTCAGTCCTCGCAGAAACTCTAGTTGTTCGTTTGTTTGTTTTTGTAGACAAGAAAACTAAGAACCCCAAGGCTGTATAACTTTGCCCAAGTTTCACAACTTCAAAGGAGCAGGCTTGGCATTTGAGTCCATTTTTTTAAACCCCCAAACCTATGCCCTTAACTAGTGGGTTATTCTGCTGAACTCTCCCATTCCCCATGGCTTAGATGTCTCCTTGATGGTTGTCACCACCTTCTGTTGACATCCTGGTTGCTCCCCTTCTTCCCAGAGGACTTTGGCACAATGGCTATGGCCCTCTTCTCTGTCTCATGTCCTGCTGCCAATTCTTGGATCTCTGCAATGTCCATGTGGACAGCACACCCTCAAGGTATCAATGTCCTTCTTTCTGGTGCTTTCTTCTTCCCATTTTGGCTACCCAATTGCTCCCCCACCCCAGATCTTGTCACCATCAGAATCATAAGCTTTTGCAGAACTGTCCAGATTCTTCCCCATAAACCAGACCTGCCCCCACTGCTAGTAGATTCTTGGTTGGAGTGTAGTGGAATGAGATGGGAAATTACAGTTAGACCTGTAGTTAGACTCCAGTTGGTATTTGATAGGACTCATTTAGTGCGCTGTGTTTACTATTTAGATCCAGTTAGTAAATATACCCTGGAGTCAGGAAGACAGAACCCAAAGTACCAGGTTTCTTACTGAAAAAGGCAAGGTATATGTGTGTTGGTGTGTACATCACAGTGGTTTTTCTTATTCCAAGGTCCAAAACTAGAGGCATCCCTGCACATGGTTATAGGTATTACTGCACCCTGTTACTCCCCACACCAACCAGGGCCAAGACCCCCCTCTACAATTATGGCACAGACGGGAATAGATGGTGTGCTCCCTGCCAGCTGGCAGATCACAAACAGAGAAACCGAGCTGAGTAGGCCCAATCCTAGGGGGTGGAGAGAAAACCCATCTACTAGGAAAGACATCGCAGAGAGCTTTGCTATCTGATCACCTTGCTGAACCTCAGTACTCATCTCCAAAAGTGGAGATGACTGTATCTACTTCTCTGGTCAATTGTGAAGAAGAAATGAGAAGCTCATGTCTTCTCTAGGCCTCAGACGGAGAAGCTCTAGATCATTGATCACACTGCAGCCTGGGGACCATCCCAGCATGCCCACTTACCCTGGAATGAATTCAACCTGTAACCCACAGTAGTTTTTGTGCCATATACCTCACCCCATGTCACTGTTTGTACAGGTATCTTTCTCTCTCATCATTTCTTACTCATCACTGCTTGACATGGGCATTTATCATGAAAAGGAAATAAAACTGATGGAATTGATTGAACACTGACAATGTGCCAAGAATCTTCTGGGCCTGGGACTGAGAGGCTATGCTCTGCCTGCTGGGCTGGAGTTCCCTTTCCAGGCCTGTTGTCTACAGTGGACTGAATCTCATCTCCCTCTCCAGAGTCCCAGCCCCTGCACTGCCACACACTAACAGGTGTCAGGAGATTCTCAGGCACAGCCTCATCTTGTGGACTAAGAGTGGAGGGATTCCGGAGGTAGAAATCCCACCAGGAAGGTACTAAAAATGAGGAAGTAGTAAGAAGTATTAAAATAAGTTGGCAGTGGGAAGAGAAGAGGGGGTGACTTCAAGAGACAAACAAGAAGGGACAGAGAGAAGGAGGCACAGGTGAGGAGGGGTCAGAAGCAATGACAAACTTACCTGTGATTGGAAAGTCTGGGAGGGAGCTGCTTTGAGCAGCGGTCAAGGGTGGGAATAAAGGACTTGGTTTTGGATGATTGAATTTTGAGAGACCAGCTGAAGAATTTCAAGTATTCTGAAATCAAGTTCTCAAAAAAAAAAAAAAAAAAAAAGGGAGGTGATTGGGCCTATATGAATTACTCTCTAATCTATTACTGTATGAACTGAAGTCCCAGTCTGCTTGGGGCACCATGGCAGAATATCACACGCTGACTGGCTTAAACAATGGAAATTTACTCTCACAGTTCTGGAGGCTGGAAGCCCAAGGCTGAGGTGTTGCAGGTTTGGTTTCTCCCATAGCCTCTACCCTTGGCTTGTATATGCTCTTTCCTCTGCGCCACACATCCCCATGGTCTCTTTCTCTTCTTTAAAGGGCACATATCCAACTGGATTAGAGTCCGCCCATCAGGTCTCATTTTAATTTAATCACTTTTTTGAAGGCAATATCACCAAATACACTCACAAAGCCGGGCCTGGTGGCGCATGCCTGTAATTCCAGCACTCAGGAGACTGAGGCAGGAGGATCGCTCAAGTTCGAGGCCAGCCTGTGCTATGAAGTGAGTTCAAGGCCAGTTTGAACTAATAGTGAGAGCCTGTGTCAAAAAACAAAACAAAACAGAACAACCCAAATACACTCACATGGATTAGGAACCAAACATGTGACCACGTTTAACCTTATCTCTTTAAAGGGTCTCTCTCCAAATATAGTTATATTGAAGGTCAAGGCTTCAACATGTGACTTTGGTTTTTTGGGGGGGACACAGTTCAGTCCATAGCAAATAGTCTTCAATGCATGTCTTTAATATAGATGTAAACTGAATGTCACTGAGTATCCTTCAGCCTTTAGGAATCTTCCTTTCTTTAATTCCCAGTAAAATGCCGCCCGAGCTCCTCAGCAGGCAGCTCATACTTCCTAGTAGTTTCCCTCCCTAAATTTTCTGAGACCCCTCTGGGAATACCTATACATTCCCATCAACTACCTGTCACCATAGTGGTTTCTTGCTTGGACATCTGCTCCAGGCTCCTCTGTTTTCAGATCTTGTGGCTCTTCCTCAATTCTTCTCCTTACCTTTCACTTATTTACCCAAAGGGTAGGCATAGTTCCTACCTCAGTTCCCCCAAATTCAACTACAAATAGACTCAAGTGTTCATTAAAAGGTTAACAAAGGCTAGATTCTAACATAATGCAGGAAAGACACATCATATTTGTGTGACCTTGAGCAAGTCCCCTAAACTTTGCGTGCCTCAGTTTCCTTATCTGTAAAGTGAGTATGATAAGAGTACTTTCCCCATAATGAAGGTTAAATGTGCTGATTCATCATGTAAAATGCTTAAAACAGTACTTCAGTAGTGTTAGCCTTTAGTATTACTGTTGTTGTTTATGGTGATTGTTAGTATTCTAGTAGAACTGATGAAACAGGAGAGCTTAAGTCCAAACCAGATGTCACTGCCAGAATTCACAAGTCAGGCTTCCCTCAGGAGTCTCCCACTGGATGTCTTTCTGTTTTGGTTCCCAGAGTGAGTGTCCTAAAATTGTCAAGATTGCCATGTTCCCCAATGAAAGTTCCTTGCCCTGCCCTGCCTGAGTCCCTGACCCTGTTGGAGTCCAGTCAGAGGGGACAAGACACTCCAAGCATCCTTGGATATCTGGCCCTGCCCATGTGTGGACACTCACTCTGGATGACTTCCCTGCTCCAGACCTTTCCCAATAACAGAGTGGACCATGGCCCAATCCCCTCACCCCAAGATCAAGGAAACATAGACTTCCTTCCACATCAAAGGGAGGGGAGACAGTGGACTTCCGACTCAAAATGCAGAATCACTTGCAATCTCCTAAATAGTGAATTTTCCAACTTGAACAATTTTAAGATACTCAGCAAACAAAATGGAACTTTACCATGTGCAATGAGCTTTTCCATGAGTCGTGTTTCTCCCTGCACCCAGGCCCCAGGGAGCAAGGCAGAGCCTCTCACCCAGTCCATCACGCAGAGTTAAACACGTTTACTCCCAGTGTCCACGGGTGGTCTGCAGTTTCCACAGACAAGAACTAACTGGAGACCCTTTGGGGAATACTCATCGCCCCCCTGCACAACAGAGGTCTCCAGCCAGTCATCAGTCTGCCCCATTCCATGCCTCAGAGCTGAGTGGCACAGTTGTTGTCCCCAGACACTGATGTCATGCAGATGTGCTGCTGCCATATTCCAGTGAAGACTGTGAGCTAAGATGACTTCTCGATGGTAATAGCATTCTACATGCATAGAGGGTTTGCTGTGGGTTGAAGGGGATGCTATGCTGTGAACATATTTAATCTCTGACATTAGTAGGTATTTTTATCCTTAATTTATGGGTGAAGAGGTGCAGAGAAGTTGAGATTGCCCAAAGCCTCGGGGTCGGTAAAGTGTTGACCAAGAAGTCATACTGATGGCTCTCTGATAGGACACTTTCCCCTTTCTTGCTGTTTCAGTATGCAGAAAAAAAATCACCAGGAAGAATAAATTCTTAAATAATCTCTCATAAATCACAGTGAAGCCATCTCCAAACCTTCTTGAACAAACTGCAGCTCTCAAGGTGTAGAAGTTAGAAACAAAGGCTGAACAAAAGGCACATTCCTTTGAAGATTTTTCTTGCAAATGTGATCAGTTTCTTAACCCATCTCGGCATTTGCTTTTCTTGTGTCTCCTTCAGGATGGGAGAATCCACGTTCCCTCTTCTCTGTGCATGTAATAAGTTATCTTTATTGACAGTTGGAAGAAAACCTTTCCTCCTCCTGCATTGTTTGCATAGGATAAACCCATCAAGCCATGCTGGAAAGAACAGGTTGAGAGTTGCAGGTTTCAATGCCATCGCTAGACTGAGGAGACCCAAATGTTTATCTTCGCCTAAGGCTTCTGTTCTAAACTCTAGAATCATAACCAATGGCTATTCTACATGTACAGTTAGATATTTCACACTATCTCACTGGGGCTTCAATATTTCTCCTTCTTCTGTAAACATGAGCCTCCCATTTTTCCTCATTTGAGCAGGTGGCACCACCATACACCAAGGAGACAAGGAAGAGTTTTCATCAGAGAATGAGACAGCCAGACATATATTTCCAGGTAGACCATCCCAGCAACAATCTCAGGTCACAATTTCTGTTTCTGAGAGAAAAGAATTGAGTTGGTGCCTACTAAGACTAATCTAAAAGCTTCTTGACTGTTTAGGTGCCTTTTTTACACTAACAAAATAAAACAGTAAGAAGGAGATCATAAAATCTATTTATAGAAATTTCTGTTAGATTTATCTCTTTGAAATGGTAATTTGTAGGTCAACACAGGGTGAAATACTGGCAATTTTATGATTCATTTAATGTTACAGTCTAATAAGCATTCTTATCAAAAGTATAAAAATACCTACTTCTGATAAAACAGAAAAATATAATCATACTCTACTTGTGTAAGTTCAAATTGTAGAAAAGTTTCTGGCAGGCAGTTGCATCCAAAATCTTAAAATGGCAAAAATTTCAGGGTAATTTTCTTCAGAGAATAAGAAAATGCCAGTATAAAGGGTTATTCATTGTAGTGTTGTTCATAACTGGAAAAAAATAGAATTTACCCAAATCTGAAAGAGACTTCAAATAAATAAGAGTAATGTATTCCATAAAATAGCACACAGCTATAAACGTGATGACAGAGAATTAAATTTAATGTCACGAAAAGACACTCACACATATTAGGAAGAAAAAAGGGCAAGATATAAAATAGTACGTATGATTCCATTTTTATAAAAAGAATTGTAAGACTCTGTATCTAATTGTTACAATATGCAGAAAAAAAATACCAGCAGGAAAATACTCTTAAATCTTAACCAAGGTTATATCTGAGTGGTGGGATTTTAGAAGCTCTCTATTTATATATGTATGTGTATATAGAGTGGTATCCTGATTCATGAACTTAATTCATTCCCTGACTCTGGAAAAGATGGCCACATTCATGTTTATGTGGGAAAGATGGTCATGGTTGTGTTCATCACCTGATGCAGAGTTCGCAAACAAAAACAAAATTTTGCCAAATGCTTCTGTTTGTGAACCAAATCGTTCACAAACAAAAGTGTTCGTGAACTGAGGTACCACTCTATGTTGATATATAGGTATGTGTATATATAGAGATATATATCTATATACATATAGATACTTTATCTGTCTATATACTTTTAAGTATTTTTAACAATTTGAATAAGTTTATATTATTTTTGTAATCAAAGTCACAGTCAATAAAAATTAATTTCCTAAAAAGCTTCAAAAACATTTAAATACATATAGTAGTGATCATTTCTTACAGAAAATCCTAGTGATTAAATGAAACTCCCCAATCTTTGATATCAGCAATGAGTGATGAAACCTTCCAACATCATTCATCATCCAACATTTCAACACTAAAAGCAGAAGGGAGGTTCCCCAGAGGACATTCCATGTGTGGACAATGGGACGTGCACAAGTTTGCAGGAACATACAGAGTCTGATGGTCTCATAAGATATCATCTGCTATTTCCATTTTCCCATAGATACACATTGCTCTGTGGGCTGAGTGCTAAGCTGTCAAGGCTAATACTGTGGCCCATGTATCCTAAATTCTGAAGAAAAGCAGCTCTGTCATCAAATATTTCAATTTTATAGCTTCCTTATTTCCTCATTCCTGTTCTTGAAGTATGTGACCCCTTGCGCATGGGGATTATGGAGATCTAGGAGCATGAGATAACTCATTTGAATGTCAGATTTTTGTTTCAAATATTCTTATGAGTTTATATGACCAACATTTTCTTGCCTGAGGTCCAGTATCCCTTTTGTTGGCAAAAAGGTATACAAGGGATAATCGACAAATATGGAGAATGTTTAAATAAAATTTTATTACAGTGAAGACACAGTGCCATTAGTTCCCATCAAATTACTTCCCCTTGCTTTGAACACAATTATCCTATTGTTCTTGCCACTTTGTAAAGCCATTCTGGAAGCCCTCTTTCATGTGTGTCTTTACGAGGTGTAATCAAAAATAGGGTAAAGCTACTGCCAAGTGCCATCCAATGGAAAGGTAGGTTTGTAAAAACACTACAGGGTGTTCTCATCCACCTTATTCACGGGATCTGGCACTGTGCAAGTTCTAGCTCTTCCCAAAAGTCAAAATGCATGAAGGTAAAAATCAATTTGGGACATTGAGGCAGCCATGACAGCTCAACTAATGACACAAAAGAGGACTTCCAGAAGTGCTTCAGAAAGTGGCAAGAATGATGAGATAAGCATGTTCAAAACCAGAGGAAATATTTTAAGGGAGATTAATGGCAATGTGTCTTTTACCATAAAATTTAAACACACACCATATTTTTCCATCACACATTGTGTGGTAATGTGGGGTTCTGTCTCCAAGTTCATGTTGTACAACAGAAATTTAAGAGTTACATATGGAATTCATGTTTTCTAGAAGCAAT
Source organism: Erethizon dorsatum (assembly GCA_028451465.1). Lineage (NCBI taxonomy): Eukaryota > Metazoa > Chordata > Mammalia > Rodentia > Erethizontidae > Erethizon > Erethizon dorsatum. The sequence goes on along the minus strand of CM051823.1, from coordinate 131,224,808 downwards.
GTCTAAAAATTAAAAAGAAATATATGAAATTAATTTTAATAAGATATTTTATTCATACAATATATCCTAATGTTAGCATTTCAATGTGTAATCAAAATAAAAAAATGGCTGAGCTAGGTTTTTTATCTTGTTTTGTCCTGCTATTATTTTTATTTTATTATTTTATTTTTTTATTTTTTGTGGGTACCAGGGGGTCGACCTCAGGACCTCGCGCGCCAGCAGGCGCCCGTGCCGCTGAGCGATATCACCGGCCCCTTTTTCGTATGTGGGTTCCGGGAGTCGAACTCGGACCCTCACGCTTGCCAGGCCATCTCACCGGCCCCCCTGCTATTATTTTTAAAAAATGCAAATATTTATAACCATTTGTTTTCCTTCTTTTTCTTAGATTAATGGTTACATACTAATAGATTATTTTTCACTTGGCTTTTTAACTGTGTATATGTGGAGATCACTGTAACATGTACACATTCTGGTTCATATTTATAGGTGCATAGTACTTTACTGTCTAGATGTTCCATTTGAACTCATTTACTATTAATAGGCCTTGTATGGTTTTTAATCCTTTATTATTAGGTGGTTTTCCAATGAATAGCCTTCTATACATGTCGTTTACATTTTTGTCAGTATATCATTAAAATGCTTTAGAATTTATAACTTTTGAGATTCTAGGCCTACTATATGAAGGATTCCAGCCCTACTATGTGAAGAACAGGAAAGAAATTCAGGATGCAACCTTGGGTCTCAAGCACTTCATTGACACAAGGAGTAAAATGATGGACACTTATGTTTGTATGTTGCAAGAGCTCTTTTCTTTATCCTTCGCCCTGCAGAAACAGTCCTGACAGGTTGACGTCCTTTCTGATTGAACTGTGGGAGGACCAGGTCTGGGCAAGACTTCACCTTGTCCCTCACCACCATCCAAGCCCACCTCCTGCCAGGTGAGGCTAAAGATCCTGAGGACCCGTGGCTCTTGGTCAGCTCTGCCACAGTGGTCTCCTTTCAGACTGGAGAAGTGGACTCTAACCACTCATTTTTACCACCAAACCTCTAAATCTTATACTACTGGGCCACTTCCACCATCTTGACACATCATCGGTGCTGGAATCTTAATAATAATTGTAACTGAATTGTGAGCAGTACCCTTAGATTATAACTTTCCATTAAGCAGAAAAGACATTTTTCATTGTATATTCCTCCAAATTCAAAAACATTTGAGTATTTCCAAAATTTTACAACCACCAGCACTAGCAGAGGAAGAACTTTGAGCCCAATGCTCCTCTCTGGTTGCCATATTCTGTAGAAGACACCGATGCCCTCCCAGGCTGTATCACTCACTGCGAAGGAGTCAGGGTGCTTTTAGGCAGTGAAGGCAGAGTTTGCCTTTGGATTTATTTTCACTCTAAGCCTTTGAAGGGTAAGGAGTTATGATCCTGGTGAAAGGCCACGTAGGTGACTACATCTTTAAAAATGTATGTATGTATGTATGTATGTATGTATGTATGAATGTATGTTGGCACTGGAAATTGAACCCAGGGCCTTGACAACTAAGCTATATCTACATCCCTTTTTCTATTTATTTATTTATTTATTTATTTATTTACTTATTTACTTATTTATTTATTTATTTATTTATTTATTTATTTATTTATTTGTGGGTACAGGGGGTCGACCTCAGGACCTTGAGTGCCAGCAGGCGCCTGTGCCGCTGAGCGATATCACCGGCCCTTATTTTTTATTTTGAGACAGAGTTCTTACTAAGTCACTAAGTTGTCCAGGCTGGGCTCGAACTTGCAATCATCCTCCTGCCTCAGCTTCTCAGAGTGCTGGGATTACAGGCATGCGCCAACACGCCTGGTTTACATTTAATTCTTGAGAATAATTTGGAATAAGGAAGTCAAGGGGAGAAATAGTTGCCCCCATAATGCTAATCAGAATTAATATTTGAAAGGTGTGAGCTATAAAAGCAGTGGGAGCTGGAAGACAGCCCACAAGCAAAGTAAATTTTTTTTACAGTTTTAATTTTTTTATTAGTATGTTTCTAATATATAATGATTACATTTCTTATGGGGAGTTGGTACATGTACATGACACATCTTAATTCAAGCAAAGTAAATTTTAAAAGTTATTCATTGACACTGGATAGGAGGGGCTTCTTCTTTTTTAGTACCTCCCCAGAAAGGTTTGAACTCTATGATACAGAAATAAAGCATCAGAAGCATCGCAGCTACTGCCAGCTCTCTGCTTGCCGAGCTAATACGGCCTTGAACAGTGCTGTTTCTGAAGTTGGCTGGAAATTTCCTTCTTCCAACTGTGGGATGATTAGAACTCAGGTGTTTCCTGAGGACTGAAACCAAAAAGACAAGCTGGAGCTTGTGAACCGAGGTCAATAGTCACTGGGCCCAGACCTGAAAACTCCAGCAAGTGCTGGCATCCTTGAGAAAATGTCTTCAGCTCAACTTGTAGATCAATCCTCTGCCAACATGGGCTCCAAGCAAAGAAAAGCTTTTGCCAGAGAAAACATTACAGAAGAATCAAAAACTCATCTCTGACAAGGTTTCTGTTGAAACACACTGTTCAGTGAGTAAGACCAAAGCAAAGGCCAGGATATTAACTTTTTGGCTTTGTCTAATGAGTTATCAAAATTTGGCAGGAAACAAGAGAAACTATACACACAACTCAATTTCCTGGCTTTCTCAGATGGAGGAGTTCTTGGAGAGATGGGTACTGTGAGGGCCCTTTTTGAATGTGCCCAGCCTGAAAAAGGACAAATATGATAGAGGATAAAGCACACACTAGTTCTGCCCTGTGGTACCCACAGAATGTAGACAATTTTAACAAAGCAAAGGGAAAAATATCTACCTGATGGCAGTGCACGCTTTGAAATGGATCAGACCTCTATGGGAAGTTAATGGCTGAGGGGGCTTTTGAAGCCCTCATCTACAAGAAGTTTCTTGAAAGAATGGGTTTGACCTTTTAATAGTTACCAAGCAGCTGAGTTCCTGGGACCAGTTGAGGCTAAAGACACTTTTAGCAGAGACATTCTCTAAGAAGGTGTGAATGGATGGATGCTCATGCGACACTTCTTCATCTTTTGATGACATTCTTAACGCCTAAAAAATAAGGAGCACACTTCCTTCACCATATATGGGCAGGTTGTGATAGCCCCATGACCAGTGTCATGGCTTCCAAAACTTCTACCTTCTGCCCTTCTGAGATTTCACTCCTAGAGCACTCAGAATACCCAGGAATATGGATTTGGCAAAGAAATAATAACCTAACTCCATGCTTTGGGAATGATTAAAAGTAATAGGCCAACAGCTAATCTGTCATATTTCGCAGTAGAAAAAGCCTATTTGGAATGTAATCAGATGCATGGCAATTGATGTGTAAGATTAGGGTGCTTTCATTTTAGGAGAGTTCATTCAACTATGTTAAGACATAATCTCATGCTTTCAGAAAACTTCAAGAATGCTGACATGTTTAGTTGCTAGATTGCTGTAATTTTTATGTCAAATAAAGGTTGTGAGGTCTATGTGTATTATCCTTATTCTAATTGTAGCCTCAACCAATGCCATGTTTGATTGGTATTACACCTGAAGTAGCTTTAAAATATTGTCTCATACCTAGAAATTGACACAAGTTCCTACATGATCATATTTACAAAAAGCTTGAGTTTGTGCTAGCAGAGAGAGAGAAGGATGTGGTTTAAAATTTAATCATTACATACAATGTGTTTCAATTGCCCCAGCAATTTGGAAAGAATATTACTAGGTGGTTACTCTTTAACAAAATGTAAATACACACACTTTAAGACTAAAAATCCAAAAAGAAAAAGAAAGAAAGAAAAAAAAAAAAGACTCAAATCCAGGCAAACATGTATACTGCAATGCACCAGGAATTCTATATATGAGTGACATTTTTTTTTCCTTAGAGCCAAAGTGGCCGCCTTCCTTTCTCTCCCTCTCTCCCTCCCTCCTTTCCTCCTTTCCTTCTCCTTTGCACACAGTGACCTCATCTCATAACAATCTTCTCTTCTTTCTAACTCAGATTTTCTTGCCAGTGTATTTTTTCTATCTCTGTGGAATTAGAATTTTGCTGCCATGGCACTTTTCTGGGCATAGTTCAGTCAAATAGATTTGTTTACTCCTAAAACTCTAAGTGCTTTCCAACTTTCATAAATTATGGGAATTAAATAAAGTCTCAATAGATTAACTCATGTAATTTTTTAAAGTTCAGCTACCAGATAAACCCATTTTTGTTCCCCACTAGAAGCATTGGGGGTATAAGTCCGCCTTTTGCAGGTTAATATACAGTACTAACATGTCCCTTACTGCTTTCATAGGCCTAACGCTGGGAAGTGTATTTCAGAGTCCTGAAGGATGGTATTGCTCTCCCATCAAACATACAAACAAAACTGAAGGTATTTCCTATCTGTCCTTGTTTCCTTTACCATTAACCAGCTCAAAATATGCTAACATTTCAAACCTAGTCTTCCCTAATCTATAAAAATTCTACTTATTTTTCTTCTTTTTTCCTTATGCTAAGTATAGTGTGTGTGTGTTGGAAGGGGATAAATAAATAAATTGATTAGGTAGGAGAAGAAATAAACACATAGCTGCCCTTATAGAATTGTGTAAGGTCTAGGCAGTGCAAAGGAGGAGGTTGTCAATCCTCCTGTTAGGGAGAGGAGTGTCATCTGCGGGTAGTTCAGGAAGGTCTATCATGTTTGGGAAAATGGATGGTTAAGAAGACTATTTCCAGGCACAAGGAATAACATGGGTAAAGTCTTGGAGGTTGAAACAAGGTGGTTGTCTTAGTCCATTAACTGTTGCTATAACTGAATACTGTGGACTGGATAATTTATAAAGAATAAAGGTTTATTCCACTCATAGTTGTGGAGGCTGGGAGGTCCCAGATCAAGGGGCCACTTTTGGTGAGGACCTTCTTGAAGGTGAGGACTCTCTTTAGGGTCCTGGGGATACACAGGCACCACCTGGTAAGAGAGGCACATAAGAGGCGGCCAAACTAGCTTTATAATGGCTCCACTTTTATGATAACCCATTAAAGCATAAGTCCATTAATATATGCATGGATTGATCCATCCACAGGGGAGAACCTCCAGGGCCCAATCACCTTTCAAGAGCCCCGCCTCAAATATCATTGACAAAATTAATGACTTTGGGGTCTAAGTTTCCAACACAAGAATTCTGGGAGATATTTAAATAATAATGTCCTTCACCAAAAGATCATCTGATGCATATTATTATTTTTTTTCACTTAACACTCTATCCCACTATTTTTCCTCAAGAGCTCATAGAGCTCTATATCATTCTTTCTAATTGCTCATAATGACATTGACAGGATATGCCATAAATTGCCATAAATGCCATAAATCTGGTTCCTACTGCTTGTTATTTAGGTTGTTTTCAATAGTTATAAATAATTGTCCAATCATTGAGATCCCTGGAAGAGAAATTTCTGAGGCAGAGTACCCACGTGCCAAATATATTTTGATATATATTGCTGATTGTATTCTAGAAAGATTTATATACTTATACTTCTTCCAATAATGAAGTCCATTTCTTTGCATGCCTGTAGCTCGTACGACTGTGAGTCAATTTTGGTTTTGCCAGTCACTTCAATGACTATCATTATTTTGTTTTTCTTTAAATTTGCTTTTCTGTATTACTAGAGATTGAGCATCTTTCCCTATGTTTACTGTTTGTATTCTTCTGTTACAGAATTTATCATTTTGGACCTTTGCCTATTTTTAAAATTAGAATATTGTCTTTTTTATTGTTTAATGGGAACATTTTGTCTGCCAGGTACACTGCTCATATTTTTCTCGTTGTGATATTTATCTTTTAACTTTGTTTATAGAATCTTTTATAGCTCCTAAGTTTTAAATTTCTATAAAATTGATCTTGAAAACATAAAAATAAAAAATGACTTCCTATTGTAGAAGATTGCAAAAATGATCAGTTTTTTTTTTTTTTTTTTTTTTTTTTTTTGTTTTGTTTTTACTCCTTGGATGTGTGTTCTTTGCAATTCAGTCTTGCTGCTTCCCACATTAAGAGATGGGATCTATTATTTTGCTTGTGGCCTGCATATTGGTGCATGGAATGGAGTAGAAGTGACAATGTGTATCATTTGCTCTTTTTTTTTTTTTTTTTTTTTTTTTTTTTTGTGGGTACCGGGGGGACGACCTCAGGACCTCGTGCGCCAACAGGCACCCGTGCCGCTGAGCGATATCACCGGCCCCTTTTTCGTATGTGGGATCCGGGAGTCGAACTCGGGCCTTCGCGCTTGCAAGGCAGGCGCTTAAGCCGCTGAGCCGTCTCACCGGCCCCCATTTGCTCTTTTTTTGAATCACTACTTCTGCTATCTGAAAACTCCAGCTGGATTATTGGGAGATAAGAGACACAGGTCCAGTCACCCTCCCCCATGCCATTACCTAGCATGGGTTGATACAGAAGAAATGGTGAGAAAAGTCATCCTAAATACACGGCTTGTAGGCCACCCACCAGCTGACCATAGACTTGTGAGCAAGTCCCTCAAGACCAACCACTCCTGACCCAGGTCAGTGAATTGCCCAGAGGATCCCTAGGCTTGGGAGCTATAGTAAATGATTGTAGCTTTAAAGTCCTAAGTTTGGGGCAGTTTGGTATGAGACAGTAAATAATTGATTAACTCATATTTTCTTCCAGCACTGGGTTTTATTTTGGAATTTTTAAATTCTTAAGTCTTTAACCCATATAAAGTTTATTTTTGTGCATGATGTGAGATGTGATATTTTATTTTTTGCTAAGAAGGTGTCTTTATTTTTGGTTAAATGTATAACCAATTTTCTCAACACTATTTACTGAAATTTCTTTTGCCAGTGATTTGAAGAGTCATGGTTTTCATTAGCTAAATTCCCAAATACACAAGGGTTGACTTTTGGACTCTCTACTATGTTCCACTGATTTATTTCCTTATTTCTGTTCCAATAACACAGTGTTTAATTACTTAATTTTAGAGTATGACTTGATATCTGGAGTCCTCCTAGGAAATAATGGAGGAAGTCAATTATGAGAATTGAAGGGGAGGGATAGTGTCTTAAATACTTTTGTGTCCCTCACGTAATCCAGCTAACTTGCGGACATGGTGGTGTTGCTAAATGTTTTTTGAAAGAGGAAACATTTGGCTTTCTAGTATAGTGGAAGCTATGGCATTCACTATGCTGGAAATAAATTTGGGAGCTTTATAAGAAAGACATTTATAGTCATTATCTCTTGTTATCCTCTCAATAACTATAAGCTACAAGGCAAGCAATCTGAGAAAGGCTATGTCATCATATGATGGCAGTGGAAGAAGAAGAGAGGAGGAGGATAAAGCTAACATTTACTATTTATTCAGGTTGATTTACCTTACTTAATTATCATAACAAATCTGTAAAGTTAGTACTATTTTTACATTCATTTTTCAGAAGAGAAGGTGAAATTCAAGAGATCTTAAGTAACATCAAAGTCATATAGTGAGTCAAAAAGCTAAAATCACAAGAACACAGAAACACACACACACACACACACACACACACACACACACACACACAAAACTTTGAAAGAAAATATGCCTAAAGTTTAAGGGTGGCTTTCATAGCAATCTCCGTTTTCTCCCTGGCATTTTTGCTGTTGTCCAGATTCCCTGCATAGTTTTCTTTCTCATACTTAGCCTGGCGTGGTCAGTGTTACCAAGCCAGAGGGAGCCAGATCTCATGTGAGAAATCTCCATCCTGCCATAGTGATTTCCCAGCTCGTGTTTCCATTTTCCTATGGACATTTTTCATTGAAATGTTCTGCTCCTGCCCAGAATCCTACTTTTAGACAACTCTAGTCCTTATCTTTAAGCAAATAAGACCAGATCATTGAAAGAATTATATCCAAAGAAATATTAGATAATAAGCAGCTGTCCAAGAAGTTTGGGATGTACACAAAGGATTCATTCATTTTTATCTCTCTTTCTCTTTTCTGCTCCCGAGGCCTTTGTGTATTACAGAAGTATGGACAAGTGTGAAGCTTTACAGTTGTTCTATTGTGATGGTAGAAACGTAAGAGTTGGTTTATGAGTACAAGGACAGATAAGGTAACCTCTAAAAAAGAAAAAAGAATAGAACTTCTGAAAATAAAGGTGAGAAACCCCACTAATTTGACTGAAGCAAGGAAAGAAAAAAGAAAAGAAAGATGAGACTAAAAACAGTGAAATAAATGAAAGTCATAAATTAAAGGAAGCTAATTTTTTTGGTAGTTCCATTACATGTGAATAGGCTGAATTCTTTATTAAAAGACAGACCAAGTCAGCATTGTTTTTTTTTTGTTTATTTGTTTATAATGAACACACGTGAAGTTTAATGGAAGACAGAAAATGGAGGAAGAGATAGATAAACACAATTTGCTGAAATTGCCATGTCTGCTCAGTACTACTGAAGATCCAGGAGGAAATGCAAATTGTGACAGCTCTTTTGGAAAGCAATCCAGAAAGATGTACAAAATACTGAATTAAAATAGCTGACTCAGCAAACAACCCTCTTTTTATGAATCTACCCTACAGAATGTAAACATAAGAACCCCATGAAATACATGCAAATATGCTGAAGCATTGTTTTCTTATTTGGCTACTATAGCACATATCTCATATGGCTGCTTGTAGGATTAACTGCAATTATAAATTTAATTTACTTGTCAGCATTCCAAGTACATAATAAATACACTGTGAATGTTAGCAATTATTATTACCAAATAAGTATAAGCTTTAACAAAGTCTCACCATATATGTAAATTTTTTGGTAGAAGTTACTATTTGTTATGTGGTAGTCAGTTTTTTCATTGCTGTGACAAATACTCTAGACAAACCAACTTGGAAGAAAGGTTTATTTTGGGCTCCTGGCTAATGAGGTTTCAGTTCATGGTTGGTTGGTTCCATTGTTTTGGGGCCTGTGTTAAGGCAGAACATCATGGTAGGGAGCACATGGTGATCAAAGTGCTCACCTGACAGGAGCTGGGAAGGAGAGAGAGAGAGAGAGAGAGAGAGATTAAGATTCCCTTCAAGGGCATGTCCCTACCGTAATTAGGTAACTTTCTTCCATGAAGCCCCACATCTTAAAGGTTTTCACTGCCTCCCAGTGATGCCACAGGGTGGTGCCTAAGCTTTTAACACATGGGCTTTGGGGGTACATTTAAAATCCAAACCATTTCAGTTTACAAATTCTTTTCCCTTTTATCCAAGATCTGGAGGCTGAGAACTGGAAATACATAAGAATGGAATGGTAGGACATACCACCAATTGAAACACTAACATAAATGGTAATAAAAATTACTCTGATGTGATAATTGAATCAATGAGAAGAGAATAAAAACTTCCTTTTATGCAACTTTTCCAAATCATAATTTTTTTGAAAGTGAGAGTTGGTCTACTCAGTACTGAAAATTCAAGTTTCTTGTAGCAACAGAAATGAATAGTCTGATATCATTGTTGATGTCCATAGAGCTCCTTCCCTGTCACCTGCAGTCCCTAAAATGCTCACACCTGTCGACCTGTTTATGCCTCACCTGCTTAGCTGTTTGGCAGTTTTCCTTACTGAAGATACCCAAGAACCTATTTACCGCCCCCAAACCTTCTCTATCATATGCAATAATCTCATCACACTGTTGCAAGTTTCCTACATATCCCAAAGTAGTCACTTATCCAGGGTCAATTTCCAAACTTTAGCATTAATAAGAATAATCTGCACCTCAAAAAGCTAAACTTATAACTGCTGTATGGTCCAGCTATCCCAATACTGGGTGTGTATCCAGAGGAAATGAGATCAGTATATCAAAGAGATACCTGCACTCTCATGTTTATTCTGCCATTACTCACAAGAGCCAAGGTATGAAATCAGTCAAGGTGCCCATGGGCAGAAGAATGGATAAAGAAACTGATATATATATATACACAGTAGGATATTATTCAGCTATAAAAAAGAATGAAATTATTTTTGTGAAATAATTATTATTTATTAATAATTAATAAATAATATATTAAGTGAAATAAGCCAGGAACAGAAATACAAAGACTGCATATTCTCACTTGCATGTGGAAGCTGAGAAAGTCGATTTCATAAAGGATAGAATAGTGGTCACTAGAGGTTAGGAAGTGTAGGTATAAAAGAGATAACTAATACCAAAACACAGGAAGAACAAGTTCAAGTGTTCTAAACCCAGTAGGGTGACTATAATTTACAATTCATTACATATTTTATAAAGAACTAGAAGAGAGGATTTTGAAGTGTGCCAACAGAAAGAGATGCTAAATGTTTAGGAGAAATGGTAATTACCCTGATTTGGTCATTTTACATTGTGTACACACATTGAATTGTCAGGCTGTATACCATAAATATGTATATTTGTCATCTGTCAGTGAAAAAATCAGAATCATCCAAGAAGCACTTTAAATATGGATTCCTGGATTTCTGCTGTAGGTTCTGGATTTGGTGAGTCAGTGGTAAAGTATAGGGCTGGCTTTGTTTTGGTTTTGTTTTTGCGGTACTGGAGATGGAACCCAGGCCCTCGAACATGCTAGGCAGTGCTCCACCACTGAGCTACATCCCCAGCCCAAGACTCTGTTTTTGCAACAGAACAAACCCCCAGGGGATTTTTGTGCAAGTGCTCCAGTGGCCACATTATGAAAAAAACATTGCTTTTAAAAATGGTATAAATCGGGCCGGTGAGATGGCTCAGCAGCATAAGTGCCTGCCTGGCAAGCGCGAAGGCCCGAGTTCGACTCCCGGATCCCACATACAAAAAAGGGGCCGGTGATATCGCTCAGCGGCACGGGCGCCTACTGGCGCACGAGGTCCTGAGGTCGACCCCCCGGTACCCACAAAAAAAAAAAATGGTATAAATCCTTGTCCTACAGAGCAGCAGCATCTGCAGTGTATGGAGCTTGTCAGAAACGCAGTGTCACAAGCTCTACCACCAACTAGTGTCACAAGCTCTACCACCAAGTAGTTTCTGAGTTAGAAACTACCTTTTAACAAAATTCTCAGATGACCCACGGGTATGTTGAATTTTGTGAAGTACTGCTTGAATCGTATAGAACTATGTAGACCACATAGTTCAGTAAGGGCCTTAACACTACTTTGAGGCTTCACATTTTACAGCTCTTACTGAGAAATATTATGTACCATTCAAAATTCCCCAGTTTGATTTCCTGTCTAAAACATGAAGATTTCCTACTGAGATCTTATATTTTCCTTTTACAAAATCCTCTCAGGAGGTTGTGCAGTCACCAGGGAAAGGATGTAGTATTTCCAATAAAATTTTCTTAACTGTACATTTTACATGTCGGGTCTATGTGCTCACTAAATTTGCACATTTGATTTGTTTGCTTAAGGTAAGACCTGGGGGTCAGGTCCCAAACACACATCCCATCTTGTCTGATGAAATCAGGAAGGTGCTTCTGGTGTCAAAGTAATGGAGCATCTCATCCACAGGGCAGGACTCAAATCCTCAGCCAGGAAGAGCAAGAACATCTGTTCTGCTTGTGATCCTTCCTGCTGGCTGGGCTGCGATGGTGGGGGCGGTCAGGATACAGCACTAGGTCTTCATAGAAAGATCCTGTTATGGTCATCAAAAGAGGTCGACAGTAGAATGCAGGATATGTCCACGGGGAATAAATACAGAGTTATGAAAAAATGATTACCAATAAAATCGTGAGCTAGAAGGGCCCACACACTGGGACAGATCCTGGCTTTTTTTTTTTTTTTCCTAGTTTATTTTTACACGTTGGAAAAAGACTAAGAATATTCTAAAAAGAACATTTTCATTATGTGAAATAATCTGGAAGAATAAAAACGCAGATCAGTTCCAAAGGCATTATGAATGATTCATATGTTTTTTAATCAGCTGGTAACAATTTCTTAAAAACAAAACTTGAAGCCAGGTGTGGTGGTGCACGCCTGTAATTCTAGCACTCAGGAGACAGAGGCAGGAGGATTGCTGTGAGTTCGAGGCCAGCCTGATTTTTAGCATTTTGCTCCATTTCTCCATTTAAAATCTTCCTTGCTCTCACCTATGGGATACAGGGACCACCCTTGAGGCCAAGGTTTGAGCAGAAAGTACTTCAGAGCTCCTGATATGGGGGTTGAGCCACCTGCTCACATGAGTTACTTAAGAAGACCCCACACACATGCACCTCTGGAACCTGACTCTTAATGAAGCGTTCCATAGCTTCACACTGCTGCTGCAGCCATGGGACCTTGTAAGTCGGTAGACTTGCTAATGCCCAGCTCGTTCAAGGTCAGGGACTCCCCTTTACTGGGGTGCTGGTATGTGAGTCCAGCCAGAATCATGCAGTTCCCTTGTCTCTATGCCTGTCCTGAGCCCAAAGCCAGACCTTCAAATGCAACCCTAGAAGTGGATTAGCACAGGCTTTGCATGTCACGGGAGAAGAAACTTAACCTCAGGGGTTCACAGGGCTCATCCTGCACACCAGTGGTGCTGGGGCTCCTGCCCTGCCCTGCAACTTCCTGGGGAGAGGACAGGGCACCACAGCCTGGCAGGTGGAGGAAGCTGGAGAGGCAGGAAGAGGCTGGAGCCTTGAGGAGGTGGAGCCAGGGAGAAGGTGGGGCCCGTGTGAAGGTGGAACCAGGAAGCCTTTGGTCTCAAAATGTAAGAACCACTGAAGAATTTTAAGCAAGACATGAGGTTATTAGCTGTGAGATGTGAAGCAAGGCACCTAATGTTTTCAGTATTACCTACTGAAGGTAGGTAATTACCTACTGGAGGAGACAACATCTTTTCCACCTACTGAAGAACCTGGAAATTCTCAAGTGAGATCATTGTCATAGGATGTCATAACTGCTCACTGGATTACAGCAGTGAGTCCTCATGTTGGCAGAGGACTCCATCGATGACCAGCAATGCAGCTATCTGGTGCCATTTCTTCATCTACATAAAAAAAATGTTTTATAAATGAATTTTACTACTAACACATTCTGATCCTGAGGTCAGTTTAAACAATAATTTATTTTTAATTAGTTTAGTGTTTTAAAAGTTTGCTCTTCATGATGGAATCAGGCCAGACAGCTGCACAGGAAAAATGGTGTTTAAAAATACATTTTGTGAATAAAGTGGCTTTTTTTTCCCTTTTCCTGGTTCCTGTGGGTAGTGTGTGTGTGTGTGTGTGTATGTGTGTGTGTGCCCCTTGGTGTGAAAACTGAGCTGGATGCACTTTCATTTCTGGGGCTTTCTAAACACTGTGAATGCACCAGTATCTGGCTGAGGTGGAGGCTGCAGGCTTTCACAGGCCAGGTGGAAAAATCTGGCCAAGGTGTCTGTTCTTGATGTGACCATTAGTGACATGACCTCAGCTAGATATGTGAAATACTGTTATAAAAAGTTATCTGTACTCCCCTGACCAAATATGATTAGGGGGTCTTCAAAGGTTCAGGAAAAGTCCAGTTAGAGTTCAAACAGCCATATTTGCTCAGGTCTAACACGTGGTCCCTATTGTTTCTTTTAGGGAGATAGGTTAGGCTCACTTGGCAAAGCTGGTTAATGACTAACTGGGTTAAGTGACTCAGATAAAATCCCCACATCTTGACTTGTGGTCAGCCTGCCCGTGCCTTTCTGAGGATATGTTTGATCTTACAATAGTACCTTTAGACCTTTGACTACTTTTATCTTAGAGTTTGAGTCATCTTTTGTTTCCTGTTGAGGCCTTTGTAAAGTAAGGAGCAAATATGGAAGTATTTTACCCATTTGGGCAATAGTAAAAGAGTCAATAGAACCCGTTATAAATGGTGTATATTATAGATGGCATTGAAATAGCAATTCACTGAGTGAGCTGAATTCAGCAGGGTTTGAACCCAAACCTCCTCATCCTCAGTCAACTCACTCTGGCCCAGTTGTTCTTGCTTCTGGATGGAGCCTTGTGGTCATCACCTGGGGATGGATGGGAGGAGAAGGAAGGGAGGGGAAGGAGGAAGTGGCGTGGAGCTGCAGTGTAGCCTCCATGGTCCTCAACTGACCCTTCCGCATTGTCCCAAGGGTGGTGAAGTGGTCTAGCCCTTAATCTTTCACATCAGTGAGCTACTGGTTGCTGCCTCCCCAGGAAGGAGGAGAGGCCTTCTGGTAGCTGAGAGCTGGGGTTCTGCAGGCTGCACTGTAGTAGCAGGGAACAAGTCCTTCACCTGGTGTCAGAGCATTGCAAGTGCCTCCCAGGGGCCTGGAGGAAAGGGGCATCCTCCTGCTAAGCTGGGGAGGTACGTCTTGCCCTCAGCTCCCTGGCAGATATGTAGGTGCATACTCGTCCTAGGTGGAGTGCATTTGGGGTATCCTTAAAGACCTTGCTGAGTACCTCTGAGGCCACTGGCATAGCCTCCCAGCCTGGCTGCCTGTGGTTCCCGTGCAGGCCTGGGATTTAGAAGTTTGCTCCTCTGTAGGATCTCTTCCCCGTCCAGGTACACATCGAGGATGGAAATTCTCTGATGATGACTCTTGGCCACATAACGTCTCTAGAGCCCATGGCCTGTTCCTTGGGAAATGGTGCATTTCAGACAGCTAGGAGCCACCACGGTGGGTCTGAAAGCTGGTACACAAACTAAATCGCCATGGTTGTTGTTTCTCTACCCATGTGCTCTTTTCAACAAACCCATCACAAAATCCTGATAAAACTACAGAGGCACAACTGCATGAAATAATAAATCATTACCAAGGCAAAGCCTAAATTAACTCCTTAGCTTCACTGGCTCTTAGTAGACAAAAAAATCACTAATTTTGGAGATCATATGGCTGAGTAATACATTATTAGTTTCCCACTGGCTTTGCTGTGGATAACACCTGTCATGTGGATTATGGTGGCAGTTGCTTAGGTGACTTCCTAGGGACGTGAAGGCCACTTCTGGTAAAACACTGACTTTTCAGTTTGAGCCTACAGAAATCCAATGGGTGATTAAAATGGGATAAAAAGCTTGGCATCTGTCTTCACATTGTGTCTGTCCCTTTGCTTTCTTAACTCTGGAGTCAGGTTCTGTTCAACTCTGCACATAGACATGTTGGTCATTTAAATCCTTTTCCCAAGACTACGACACAGGGTGAAACTGACCTCTTGTTATGGGAGTTGGTATGTGGTTTTATTTCTCTCTCCCCTCTTTTCTCCCCTATCCTTGTGCTTCTTCAGCAGCCACAGCAGCCCAAGCACCTCAAGCCCTTTAGCCTTATCTTAGGGCACAGATCCAAGGTGCAGATGTTTTGTACAGAATGACTGTGCCAGTTACATGAAAATTCAACAGCCTTTAGGACAAGTTGGCTATGACCACCTGATTTTAGAACTGCACCCCTGGCCAATGGAAATTACCAGACTACAGCATTAGCTCAAACCAGCAAATTGTAGCTGGGTGTGGCAGCACACGCCTGTGGTCCCAGCACTCAGGAGGATTGTCCCAAGTTCAAGGCCACCCTGGACTACATAGTGAGTTCAAGGCCAGCCTGAACTACATAGTGAGACTCTCAAAAAACAAAACAACAACAAAAATCAAAACAGCAAATCAATAGAAACCTGCTGTTCTGTTTGTTCTGAGAGCAGTTTAGTCCTTTTCTCAACCATTGCTGACTTCATTCAGCTGAAGTCTCAACACAGCTAAAGCCCTTTCCTCCCCGCAATAATTCTTTGCCTCTGCAGGAATATTTGCAGTATGCAGCCCTGTCTTGTTTCTTCCATCTTCTGGTCTAAAGATGCTGTTGTCCGATATCAACTTGCCTCACCCTGGAGACAAACTACCCCAGTTCATTCAGCACTGTCTTGGGTTTAGCAGAAAAGTCTCATATCCTAGGATATCTTTCAGTCACCCTAGAACATATGAACCCAAAGCAGCCACAACTCTCTGCTTTAGCTATAGCATGATACTTTTAGGTATGACCCAAATACCAGTCTTCATGTCCGTCACACTTTGGGAACTCGTGCCAAGCCTTGCAAGTGTCCGAGAAGCTCTAAGCTTGAGTGGTAGCAGAGTGCACTGTGCTGTCACCCTTGAAGTGGGAAGAACAGAATGTGACAGCTGATGTTTCAAGAAAGCCTATCTTCAATCAGAATCTTCAATGTGCTCTGACATCTTATTTAGCCTGAAAGTGGGTAATGGGCCATAGTCTGTGAAACCTGTTTCAAAATGTGATAGTCTATCCTTATGTGGAATAAGGCAAACCCTCTAGGTATGCGTCCAGTGGGAGACCACCCTCGAAGGGCTGCCAGCAATTGTCAGGAAGGGAGTTGGACAGGAATCTGCTGCTTGCTATTAGCTTTCACTGCACCATTTTTCCTTCGATTCTTTTGGCTTTCAGCCAGAAACTCTAACCTGTGTGTATAAAAATAACCCAAGGATCCTGCTAAAAATGTAGTTAATCTGCCTTCAACATGGACGTATGCTCAGCCTCATTTCTAAAAAGAGCAGCACAGATAAAAACTAAAGCAAGATACCACTGCTAGCTTGTCAAGTTGGCAAACATCTGGCACTCTCTGTTGACAACACGGGGAAATATTCTCATGCATGGTTGGCATTGTCCCTGTGGAGAGGCACTGGCAGGACCAACAGGATTGCAGATGCATCTACATTTTGATCTACAAATCCACTTCTGATACGCTACCCAACAGATACACCCGTACAGATAGTAAATGCCATGTGCATAGCAAATAATGTAACATCATATTTGTTGCATTCTTTGTAATAGCTAATAGATTGGAAATCACCCAAGACATTTCAGGCAAAAATGCCAATAAAATATCTATTGTATAAACCAAGAAGATACTGATTATTAAGCCCCAGTAGATCTACACAATGGAATATTATAGAGTATAAAAAAGAATGAGAATATTTATCTACTCCTAATATGAAGATATCTTTAGATGCAGTACAAGTGGAAAAAAATTAATAGGATACATATAAATACATGTGCAAATATATACCTATTTTTGCAAGAAAGGAGGAAATACCAAGTGAAGCGTGCCCTTCCAAAAGATATGTTCGAATCCTAGTCCCTGGTACCTGTGAACCTGGCCTTGTTTGGAAACACAGTCTTTATAGATGCAACCCAGTTGAAATGAGATCATCCTGGATTAGGGTGGCCCCCAGTCCAGCAGAGGGAAATCTGGGTACAGAGACGCACATGTGCTCGCACACACACTCAAACACACACACACACACACACACACGAAAGATCACGTGATTACAGAGTTTGAAGCATACCACTACAAGCCAAAGAACTCCAGGGATCATCACCAGCAGCCACCGATAGCTAGGAAGAGGTGGAAAGGATTCTTTTTTAGAGCCTCCAGGAGCACAGCCCTGCTGACACCTTGATTTTGGACTTCCGGATTCCAGAACTGTTCGAGAATAAATTTCTGTTTAAAGTCATCGAATTTATGGTAATTTGTGGTAGTCGCAGAAAATTGTTTCAGATGGTGGGGGGAAAAAATGTAAAGACAAAACTAACTCCAGGCCTGAAAAGCCAATGGTGTGGCTAGCCCTAATGGTGAGGAAGGCTGTTTGCAGATTTAGAAAGGAGAAAAAGCTCTATTTTAACTCACCAAATTTTAGGTACAAATAGCACAGCAGACAGGTCAGAACTGATGGAATGAGTAAACACTCATGATGTCAAGAGGAATCAGGGTATATTTTATGGATCACCATGTACCAACCAGGTGCTGGTTGAAGCCATCTAACTGCACAGCCTTCGGCCTCTCCAGATGATAAGGAGATAGAAGAATAACCCATCCCGCAAGAAGTTTACGTAGCATAATTGAGACATAGGACCTGCATATGTGAAACATAATCTTGAAAAGAATGAACACATGGAAATTAGACATAAGTTTAAACTATGGAGAAGGTGTCATGCTGGTAAAAGTTTAACAATCTAGCTTTCCAAAACAAACAACCTGATTTGCATTGTTTGACAATTTCGGTGATGTAAATATTCCTGCCACAGCCAATTACAAACTCCTAGCATTATGTCACTGGCCATAGGATAGGAGGAGGTGCAAAGGTGGCTCCTGAGGTCAGTATGAACTGGTGTGACCTGGCTCCAGCAGCACCCTCTGAAGGAAGACAGGGACTTTCAGCAGGCTGTAAGGACTGGGCAGATGGGGGGAAGGGAAGAGCCTTCTCCAGGAAGCAGCCTGAGTGAGGAGCAGGTAAGGAAACAGAGAGGTCAGCCGAGAAGCCAGATGGAGCCAGGTCCAGCCTTTAGCTCAGACACTTATTGGCTGGGTGATCTCAGCCTGTTTACTTACCTGTAACACAGTACCATGACATCATCAATATTTACCATAGATCCCATCAGTTCCGACCCCTCTGCCTTTTGTGCCATTTGTGCCTAAAATATGGTGAGTTAAAATAGAGCTTCTTATCCTTTCTAAATCTGCAAACAGACTTCCCCACCTTTAGTGCTAGCTTTTCAGCTTTTCAGGCCTGGAGTTAGTTTTGTCTTTACTTTTTTTTTCCTCCTACCATCTGAATCAATTTTCTGTGACTACCACAAATTACCATAAACTCGATGACTTTAAACAACAGAAATTTATTCCACAACAGTTCTGGAATCCAGAAGTCCAAAAATCAAAGTGTCAGCAGGGCTGTGCTCCTTCAAAGGCTCGTCTCATAGTCATGTTGCTTGGTACATAGTAGACACTTAAAAATGTTAAGCTGCCCTAAGCAGTGAGCTGAATAGCTTTGTTGCCATTGTTTGTGTAGGGCTATACTAATAGATAAAGCTCCAAAGATGCTTACACACATGTAATTATATGTGTCCATATATATACACACACACATGCATGGACATATGTACACATACACAGACATACACATAGTTCTCCACTGATTAGACAAAGCTACTTATGCATAAAGAGATATTTAATCCTCCTTGAATGTAGGCTAGGAGCCCTCCAGATCATTACATTCTTTCTGTTTAGTTGTTCAAGGACATCTGTGGGATAAGAGCTGGAGAGGCTTAGGAAAGAAACATCCTGCCACAGCCTTTGATGCTACAAACAACCACAGCAGAACCGGAAAAAGTGCTCATGTGAAGATGGGTTCCTTCCAGACTTGTTGACAAAAAGGATTTTAGGTCAATGTGTATCTTTCAGGAAACAACAGGAAAACAGGAGTCACTCCGCATTCTGCCAAGTTGGTGTGCCACCATTTCAGAAAGTGGAGCAAATTCCTGACACTGAATAAAAAGGAGTATCTTTGAGGATATGGCCAAATCAGTCAGGAGCATCTTGAATGTGTCCTTTCCTTGTGATTGAGTCCCTGCATAGAGAAAAAGAGTAACTCTGTGGTTTGGTTGTTTCTCATGTGTCAACTCAATTCAAAATTAAATTCTTAGGCTACAAACTCAGGTGCATACCTTGGCTCCTTCAGGAGCCAGGCTGATGAGGAGACTACCCTGAACCACTCATCACTGCTAGAAATTACCACCATGAAAACAATGATCATAATTTTATGTTTCAAAAATATCTATAATCCCATGTGCATTCAAGGAATTTAAAGGCGCTTCTTACATTTGCATGGCTATTATATCAAAATTTGTAAAGATTGGTTACATGTGAAAGGAAGCCAACATTGCTACAAGCCAAGAATGATCTGTGATGAGGACAAATGGAAAAACACTCGGGGCCCAGTGGTCAAGGCCATTCCCAGCAAGAGAAGCTGTAATGGTGCAAGCAGGTGAGTGGGTTTGGAAAGATGTTTAGAATCCGGGGAAGGGTAGACCAAGCAAACAGAATATCTGAATATAGGTAGAGAGCAAAGGCTGCAAACTCACAAGCCTGTGAGGAAGAGCAGTTACTGGTCAGACAGGAAGCAGACCAGGCTGCATCCAGTCTGTGGGCTTGACACAAACGTCACACAAAACAGGTGTTGGGACCATATGGGGACTTCACATCATCGGCTTTCCACCTGGGATGTATATGTGGGGGAAACTAGATAGGACTTGTAGGATGGAGTTGAGGCAGGGCTGGGTCAGCAACAGAGCACAGGAGGACTGGGGAGAAGCTGGCAAATCTAACAGGTTAAAATCCTACTGCATCTTTTAAGCTGTTCTGTTGAAATTGTCTGTTACTAGAAATTCTATATAACCAAGCTCTTCCCCTTTCTAGGTATCTTCCCAAAAGAGTTAAAGACATCATATTACAGTGATACATGCCTACCCATGTTTATAGCAGCACAATTCATAAGTGCTAAATCTTAGAAGGAGCCCATATGTCCACCCATCAACAGATGAATTGATATAGAAAACGTGGTATGGGCTGGGGGTGTAGCTCAGCAGCACAGCGCCTGCCTGGCAAGCTCAAGATCATGAGTTCGATTCTGGTACCAAAAAAAAAAAGGAAAGAAAGAAAGAAAGAAAGAAAAATGTGGTATTTACAGACCATGGAGTACTACTGCTATAAAGATAAACTAGAAGTATTTGTAGGAAAATGGATGCACCTCAAGACCATAATGGTAAGTGTAGAAAATCAGACATACAAGCTTAAATGAGAAACCCAAATCACAAATAAAGAGCAAAATGAAAGATGGATAATATAGGAAGTAGGGAAATAGATTTCAATGAATTAGCTTAGCTAGGGAGGAGCTGTTGCTGAAGTCCACAGCTAGAATTTCTCTTTCCCCAGAGATACTTGTTTTTTCCTTAGGACTTTCAACTGATTGGACAAGGCCCACCCATGTTATCAAGGGCAACGTCCTTTCCTTAAAGTCGCTGTTAACCATGTTTACAAGATGCTCTCACAGCAGCATCTAGATTACTAATTGATTAACTAACTTGCTACTATAGCCTAGCTGAGTTAGCACATAAAACTAATATCACTCCTCCTAAATGCATGTAATTCTCTTTTATACATGAAGATAAGGACTGGGAAATCAAAGGAAATAGAACTCTTTTCTGTTATCAAGGACTCCCTCCAGGGTGAGAAATGATGCCGAGCTTCCTGTTGCGACATGTGAAAGATGTCCTCTGGTTGTGGCTCCGCTCTGCTTCGTGCCCAGTGGACCCCCTAGACCTTGGTTCCTCATCCTAGGTTTTTATAAGAGAGGAATTGGAGGCCTTGTGTTATTTGATTTCCACTATTTTTCAGCAGTTTCACTGAGTTCATAACTGACTCCACAGCTCTGCCTGTTTCCTATCATTGACCCGAATGGGAGCCTCACCGTCACGGCTGGGGAAGCATTAGCTGCTCTGAAGATCTCCTGCTGCTCCCACACCGCTCCCCTGCGGAAATGCTCACTAATGACCATGATCCCGGAAGTGCTGCTTCTATGGGGTCTCGTGCTCCCCAGCCTCAGGAGTTCCGTGGGAGTGGAAGCGGGTCAGCGATTTAATATACTGGACCAATGGCCCTGGGGACACAGGTCACGCCAACAGGCTCCTTTGTCTCATAATGTCGTGTAATCTGCCTGCTTATAAACTTTCAAAATATTTCCTAGTGATGGTTACTTTCAAGAAACATCCGTGACCAATACTTAGGGAATAATTCTTCCTAATAAATTGCATGTACCTAGACGTGTATTCACCAGGCAAACAAGAGTTTATAATTTTTAATGTTTTCCTTTTCTTTTCTATCTTACATTCTTTCTTTTTATCCTTACGTTGCTTTCCCTGCCTTGCTTTGGCTCTTTGATGATTAAATTCTACAGATTTTGTAAGTATGAATATGAGCTTCTGATTTAGACTCTTTGCTAAAAATTTTCCTGTAGTCACTGCCTTCAATGCTGCCATATGCAATAATCTGCTGTTATCTTTTATTAATGGATTGTCTGCTTCTTTGAATCAATCATAGCAACAACAGTTGGGTTGGAATAAAAGTGACATGGGGAGACCACAAGTTATTGTTTACTTCATTGGTCACTTCTTGCCTGTCAGGTGTGAAGTGAGGCCTAGGATTTAGCACAGAACCAAAGAGTTTTAGTTTCTGGCCCAGGAACAATCAGTCGAATCAACCTTCTTTTATTTCCACTCCTGGTTAGGTTCTTATTGTTCAGAATCTTAGCAAGAAGGATAACGCAGAAAATTCAGAGAAAAGATGAAAGACTGGAAAATTGGGTGATAAAAAAAGTAAAGGCTTAAGAATCATATTGAGGTTATAATATGGAAACTGTAATCAAAGCTTTAGTTTGCTTTGCTTAAAGTAGGAAAATCCATGCGAAAAGTGTCTTCAAGCTCTGGATCCGTTGAGGGGTAAAAATAAGAATCTGAAAGTTTCTTGTCCTTGATGATTTCTTGTTAGAATGGGAAGTTACTAACTTATTTTAAGAGTACAGATAATAACATTAATACAGTATTTATTCATTATTCAGCATCAGACCTTATGCTAAATGTGTTATATACATTAACTCATTAAATCTTCACAAAAACTCAGTGACTTAGGTCCTGTGTTTAGCTAAGGAAAGTACCATGTAATGAAGTTAAATAAGTTGTTCACAATCACGCACTAATAAGTAATGGAGCAATAATATAAAAACCTCTCAAATGCCACAACTCTGCCTAGCTTTTGCATAAAACCCCCAAAACATAGCACTTTTCTTATACGTATTTTCATTGTGTTTTTTCCATCAAACAGAAAGTGTTTTTGCACCTCATCAGGTATTGTGGAAGATGCTGACTGTATCTTTAGTTGTCCTCTATTTCTGTAGTAGATTAGAAGCTTCTGGTAGGCAGGGCGTGATGATGTATCTATATATTTATGTTCATTGGTAGTAGGATAACCATTTACATCATTTTGCTGAAATGCTAACTACTGTGGAATTTATCTATCACATGTCTAATGCTATTTGGGCAATGATATTTGTTCTCCTGGGTAATTGCACGACAGTCACCACACGATATCCCTCTTCAAGAGCCTGTGGCAGGTGCCGCTGCCCATTGCCCTGAATCTGAACCCATCTGCCTAGTTTCCAAGGCCAAAAAGTAACCTGATTCCACCTCCCAGGAGCCTTTGGCATGATTCTTCCTTCCTGCTACCAACTGCACTCATGGTCTCCACCTCTACTTGCTTCTGGGTTTCCCACTGGATGGTCTTGTTCAGATCTGTGCTTTGAGGCCACTCCTGACCTTCACCTCTTCTGCCTGCCATTCCCCTCCTGTACTGATTCTCACCATTCTCTCCTTCTCTTCCCTAACATCCCACAGTACTTCATTGCCTTACTGTACATTTGCTCATTGATTGTGTAACCTTTCTTGTTCCCTCGCCCAGTGCCTCTCAAACTTTGGTGGGTATAAGAATTTTCCATTTCCTCAGAAAAAAAAAAAAGTAAAATCACCCTATGACCCTGAGATTCCACCTGTGGTATATATCTAAAGAATTTAAAAAGCAGGGTCTCAAAGAGACATTTGTAAACCCTTGTTCATAGTAGCACTGTTCACTTTTGACAAAAAGGAGTAATCCAAGTGTCCACCAGTGGATGAATGGATAGGGAATATGTGTATGTGCCTGCGATGGAATATTACTCAGCCTTAAAAAGGAAGGAAATTCTGACACACTCAACATGGGTGAATGTTGAGGACATTATGCCACATGAAGGGCACCTAATGGAGTCAAGTACATAAAGACAAAGTAAAAGACAGTTGCCAGGGGAATGGGAAAGTTGTTTAATAAGTACATAGTGTTTGTTTTGTGAGATAAGAAGAGTTCTAGAAATTGGCTATGCGACAATGTGAGTGTACTTCACAGTATTAAAGGTGGTATCTTTTATGTTACCTATATTTTACCACAATTTTTTAAAAAAGAATCATCTGGGAAGCAAATATAAAACAAAGGTTCCTAGGCCCACCTATGAGATTCCCATTTGGGATTTTTTTTTTTGGTCTGGGTGGGAGGAGGAGAGAAAGCCTTATGCTAATGATCCCTCCCAGGCACTTTAGAGGCAGGTAGATTTCAGATGGGATTGAGCACGTTCACCGTGATATGGCCATAGACGGCAGGTAGATTTCAGGACAACTTTGAAAGAGCCTCTAGTTTTTGCAGTATGTTAAGTATTGTTTTTAAAGCCTTAAAGTACAGCCTACTTGCTTCTAAGTGAAAGGGAATGAATTACATCTCATAAAAACCCAAATGCTCAACATTTAACTTTGACCCAAATTGATATTATGTGTGCTTTATATAGAAGGTAACTGAAGCTGAAAATGGCATAAATTGCCCATGATTGATCACAAAGATAAAAGGTAGAACTGAAGTTAAAATATGTTTTTTTTGTTTTGTTTTGTTTTGTTTTTGGTGGGTACCAGTGGGTCGACCAAAATAAATGTTTTTTTTTTTTTTTTTTTTTTTTGTGGGTACCGGGGGTCGACCCTGAAGTTAAAATATGACTGAGATGCTGCCATGTATTCACCACACCATTTCTATTTTGGGGGGACCCAAGGAGACCAGACGTCCAAGTTCAGTTTACTTTGAAATTTGACTCCTGTCATGTGACTGATATCCGGCCTATGCAGAAGGACCTCCAGACCCAGCCCTTAGAATCACCCTGCTCAGCCCCTAGTCCTCTCTCATCCTTCCATGGCAAATCTGAAGGACCTGAGTTCCCTGTAAGTTCCCTGTAAGTCCTATAAGTCAGAGAGGAGCTTCCAGACTTGCCCCAGATTGAAGGTGAGTAAGAAGTGAATGTTGATGGAGTTAAACCACTTAGATCTCACAATGTATTTGTTATTGCAGCATGACCTGTTTCATCCTAACTAAATCCATATCCTTGGCTACTGTCTGTGACAGTGGCTACCTCTGAACTCCAGTTCATAAATTCCTTTTGTATCTCTTGCAGCACCAACAATATTGCTAAATTTACAGCAGCCATTCCCCTCAAAAATATTTTAGCACTGATGTGGTTTGTGAGAGTGATGAAAATTCCAGGCTGAAACAGAAAGAGATGGAAAACCCCACTACCCTGGGAGGTTGAAGCAACTCCAAGAAAACAATTTAAGTAATTTTTAACTTCAATTTCCTACTCCCACCTTCTGTCCCTAATACTTTTTCTCAACTTGCTGCTGTTATTTTCCTAAACCCTCAGAAAACTGAGTTTTAATTTTAGCAAACAACATGTAAAACAAAACATGTAAGGAGCAGGCTAATGATTATTTATAAATAAATTGTTGTTGCCAAATGAAACCAATGCTCAGAGTTGAGCTCATGTAGGGAAAATTAGATACATTCCTAAATAAGCAAAGCCAGCTCAAGGCCATTGCCAAACCAACGGCTCTGATCAACACATGGCCTGAGACACGAAAACGGGAAATGGAAGTGGGAGGCTTGTATTAAGGCAAGTGGAAGCCATGAGAACAAACAAAGACAGCTTTCCAAACCTGAAATCCTCCAATTTATTGTTTTGCAAACTGTCATCCAAGCATGTATTTTCTTTTTGTATTTGTGCATGTGGCAGAGATATCCATGATTCTTGCTGTATATTTTCTCCCTTTTCTTCAGTGATGGGGCCATCAGTACTTAGCTGGGCATATGGCCATACTAAATATAGACTGTGTTTCTAAGTCTTATATGCAGCTGTTGGTAGCCAAGGAACTATGTTCTGGCTTATGGGGTATAAGAGAAGGGATAGCCACATGTTCCAAGATAGGTCCTTAGGTTTGGGGATGGGTAGAGGCAAGGCAGACCATTTTTCTTTTATTCATGTAAGATAGATATGATGGTTTCTACGCCATCTTAGACCATGAGGATAAGGACCAGACCCTCAAGTGGGCAGGACAGAAACTGGAGCGCCTGTACCCAGTAATCCTAGAGCTGCCATGAAAACTATCAGCCACTTTACGCCCAAACATTTTGTGCACTCTGTACCCTTCGATCGCATGAAAGCTGCCATAACTTGGGATTTTTAAAGTTAGTGGCATTTTGGTTCTAACTAATACGGTGTGCACGTTTCTACCTTGGTTAAATGCCTTGCTTATTGTCTAAGATGCACACACTCGGTTCATAATGCAGACACAGGCAAGTGATGTAAATATGCCGATCGCATTTTTTAAAAAAATGGTCAAGTGTTGGAAACTTTGTGTTGAGAATCTTTTCACTGAATATTTGCACTTGGAAAGGTGTAAATGCATGTTGGACTCATAGTCTCTTATGGCATTGTACACTTTAAGCCCCTATCAAAATAAAAAAAGAAATAGCACAAAAGTCTTCAAGCCCACTGTAATGTGACACGAATCACATGCTTTATGAAAGAATAAATGTGTGCATCTCAGCCTGGTTTTCCCCTTCACACCAGAATCAGATCAGTTAAATAAACAATTAATTCAATATCATTCCTTAAATGGCTACCTGTGTTCGCTCTGCGCAAACCTCTGGTGACATGAAGATCAATGAGACCTGGCCTGGGCAGCAAGAAGCACAGTCCGAGGGCAGCCATGAGCCTAGGTAAACATGAGATGGTGCACAGGAATTATTTTTGTCACAAGGTCACACTATGACTTCAGGTCCTGTGGAAGCACAGAAGGAAACAGCTAATCATATCTGGGATGAGAGGAGACATTTAAATCTTATGGGGTGATCAGAATTTCTCAAGGCATAAGGCAGTGGTGAGGAACCTATGGCACACGTGTTATTTGTTTTCCTTTTACAACAAAAGATGTTAATGTGTGAGGTGTTTTTTCTAAACTAAAACCTGAATATTCAGGTTTAATTGCAGTGTTGGCACTTTGTGATAAATAGGTGGGTTTTGAGTTGCAGTTTGGGCACTCGTCTCTAAAATGTTCACCATCACTAGCATAGAGGATGGAGGAGATGTTCCAGAGAAGCAGTAGCAAGTGCAAAGGACAAGTGGGTTAAATGTGCATGCTCTTCTGTGAATGATTGTGGGTGAGACACAGCTGTGAGATCTCAGCCAATATTTGTGGCAGCCATGAGAATATATGCTTTGAGCCTTGAACATAGGATGTGGGCAGCACATGATTGCGTATACCACCCACACTGGCACTGAGACAGTTCATTTGCAAGCTCTTGAAATGCTGGAAAACACTGTTTTCTGTTTGCAGCTACTGAGTGGGTAGAACATATTGCTTATGAATCTCCAAGAGCTCCTTACTGTGCTCCAGATAAAGTCCAACACACAGTGAGCCCTTCAAGTCCATCCTCAACCTAACACTAATGTGCATTTCCAGACTCATCTTTCACCACACCCCCTCTCTTCGTGCTCCAATTGCAGCCTCAGTGCCAGATGTAGTGGCTTCCAGAGCAGAGTCACGCAGCTTCAGATCCAAGGTATGCAGCTATTGAGCTGGTGACTGCTTTCTTTCCCACCTTGTTAGACTGAAAGCTCAGCAGTAATCTTGTCCATATGGGCAGACGAGAATATACATTTACAATGCTGCCCCTGAGCTGTATAAACTCTCCTGACATCTGCCATAATATATCTATAGAGGTATATTATGAGCCACCCAGACATATCACACTAATCCCTCACACTAATCCCAGTGACATTATCAGATGATGACACTGTGTTATCATTATGCTAACTATGTAGTAAGAAATGGCTTTGTATGTGCCATAATAGTGAGAGGAAAAAAATCTGAAGATTCAGGAGACTGCCACATCAGTGAAATGTTTAGGGATATGCATGAATGTTCCACCAAATTAAAAGACAAATTATTGCAATAGTTATTTCTCAACACCAAGAAGGTAACACCATTATTGCTCTCGAACCACCATATTTCACGGTAGAGGATGCTGTCTCACCCATTTACTAAGTGCTCTGGGAAGTGCAAGATTTGAACCAGGCCTAGAGCAAGGAAGGGCTCTACGTAAATCCAAACAGAAGGGTAAGTGTCTCTGCCACTTAGGCCATTTGACCCAGCAGACACTGTAGTACTAGAGGTATGTGAGCTGGGAAAAACATTACGTGGAATTTAAGCAAGCCCCAAAAGGATAATCTCCATGTAGACCCTAGAGTTCTAAACCAAGATCATGCCTTCTATAGGAGAGAATTCTACAGAATTTGGGAACCACCTTTTGGTGTACTACCTGTCTCTACTAAAGACAAAGAATTTGACCATGAGGCATCAAGTGACCATGTGTTTAGAGCTGTCTACCATGAACAAGGTCCTTTCAAACCTACCAAGTGAAAGGGTGGGTAGACTCAGTAGCAATCCATTGTAGGATGGGGTAGTTCATTCAAGACTGGGAATGAGCAGGGACAAAGGGTATAAGTAAACTGCCCTAGTGGATGTCCCGGATCCCCCAAATCACCCACTGGTATTGCACAGTGCCTGTCTCTCAGGGAATGTCAGTACCTACATGTATGTGTGTGGTGGAGGATTCTTATGACCAGGCCATGGAGGAGAAAAGCCCCAGAGTTTTATTCAGTTATAGGTTGGATTAGCATGTGGGTACAAGTAAAAAATGGACTGCTGGTGTGCCTTCTCAGGTGTGGCAAAGAGAAATCTTCCCCATTGTTAGTCTTTGAAAAGGGTACCTGGTCTGCAATTTTGTGTGGAAAAAGAAGTGGCCTGATATATATAAAAAAAATGGGCTCGTAGGCAATGGTGAATGCCTTCACTGTTTGATCTGAGGTCTGGAAAGAGAAATATTGGAAGACTAAGGACAAGAGTATCCAGGAGAGGTGTGTGGATGTACCTAAGGGAGTGACTCGCCCATGGAAAAGGCACTACTCAACCAAGCCACACCTGATTGTTGCCCACTCTGGTGTTGGCGTGTGGGCCCATGAACATAGTAGTCATGACAGTAGGATGGGAAATTGACATGTTAGTAGGGACTCATACTCATCAAGGCTATAATCCTGTTATTGTGCTACTCAGCATCCAATCTACCAACAAGAGACCTTTGCTGAGTCTCTGATATGGATTATTCCCCAACTTGATGACACATTAATTATGCTGGATGGACAATAATTCACCTTGATTTAAATTAATATATATTCCATGTGTGAGTTTGCCTATCTGCCCACTATATTTCTGACACTACCACTAACAGTGCTTGCACACCACAAGATGTCATATAATATCTCTTGAGACCAAAGGACAGTGGATACAAGACCTAGGGTCCACCGGTCCTATTACATAACACACTATCTAGAAGCTGCTGCTCTGATATAATGATGGAATTGAGTCTTGAAGCCATAAGTAGTTCCGATTTGGAGATGACACTCTGGAAAAATGAGGCACTATCCTCTGGGAATTTATATATACCCTAAACTAAAAGTTTGAATAAAAGATCTAGAAAACAACAGGTGAAAATAGGAGTGGGCTTATCATTATTCTCTGGAACACCTGTGAATCTGTCTACCATCATAAATATCTTAGGAGCTGGGTATGGGTCTAGGGCTTTTATATATTAGAAAGAAAACATCTCCATCAGAGGACCAGTAAGAGTAACTTAAATTTTATACTATGACAGTCAACCTGCTGTTTCAGTTTTCTTGTTCCAAGAGATCAGACTACAAGAATAGGAGTCAACACAGTAGAAGAGGTAATGGAGGTAATCAATTGTAATCGCCCAGAGGGAGTAGGGCTGTGGTTAACCCAGGGCAGGGAAGAAGCATGTAACCATCAAGTAAATGATCCTCTGCCCTATCTCTTGCTACTTCTTTTCTCAGTTTTGAAGGTAAATGGAGAAAACCAGGCATTGGTGTTAATAATAAGGAAACTGAAAGTGGGACATATGATGACCCTCTGTATTCTCTGCCCAAACTTTTCTGTAAATCTAAAGCTGTTCTAAAACATGAAGTCTATCAACAAAACAATTAAATGTCTTCTCTTATTTTACATTATATACAAAAATTAATTCAAAATGGATCATAGAATTAATTGTAAAACTAAAACTTAAAACTTTTAGAAGAAAATAGGAGAAAATCTTCATCAGTACATCAGTTAGGCAAAGATTTCTTAGGATGCAAAAAAAGCACAGATCATAAAAGAAAAAATGGATAAATCAGAATTATCCACTTATCAAAATTAAAAACGGATTTTCAAAAGATATTGTTAAGAAAATGAAAAGTGACAAACCGAAAAAAAATGCTCTCAATATATATAATTAACAAAGTTTTTGCATCTGAAATACATTATGAACCTTTACAACTCAAAGAAAAAGAAAAAAATAAACACTATAATTCAGAGAGAGAAAACGATCTTTCTAATGAATGGAAAATAATTTGTCAATTTCTTATAAACATGCCTTTATCATAGGACAAAGCTAATTCCACTTTTAGGTTATCACCTAAGAAAAATGAAAACTTACATCCATACAACAACTTATAAACACCTCTTCATAACAGCCTTGTTCATAGTAGCCAAATATAAATGCCTGCCCCTCGAGGTACGGAATTCATATATTGTAATCCCAGGGAAAAGTAATTGGAATTCTAGCGAGTAAATTCCAACCTACCACTTCCAGTGTAATCCACAGTGAGAAAAAAGAGATGGAGACATATCTGCAATTGTGGGGAGCCAAGGGGTCCTAACTCCAATAAGAACAAAGGCCACGGGCCGGTGAGATGGCTCAGCGGCCTAAGCGCCTGCCTGGCAAGCGCGAGGGCCCAAGTTCGACTCCCGGAACCCACATACGAGAAAAGGGCCGGTGATATCGCTCAGCGGCACGGGCGCCTGCTGGCGCGTGAGGTCCTGAGGTCGACCCCCGGTACCCACAAAAAAAAAAAAAAAAAAAGAACAAAGGCCACGACCCAGGGCCAAACTCGGGTTTTAATAATTCATGAAGAGGGGAGTGGCTTGTGATTCAGTGACTGTGAGAATGGCTGGAACTATGTGAATTCCATGAGCTGGGCTAGGTAGGAGGAACAATGGCACCTCCACAACGTGCAGTGAGAGGTATGCAGAAAGAGTACTGGATTCCGGTAACAGCCTCTAAGTCTGAAGGAATCTGCATAACATAGCTTGAGGAAGTATCTTGTGTTTGGGGTCGGCTGCCTCAGCTCTGATGCCCACCTTTATCTGCCCTGGGATATCACTGCTTCTTTTTCAGCACCTCAGCTAGACCCATTTGCATTGCTTATAGCCAATTGAGGGGGTTGAGCACCTCCTGGCACCAGCTCTGTGCATATCAGTAAATAGGATAGGGTAAAGGTGAATTAAAATGAAGGCAAATTGTCTTCTTTCAGAGGGAGGTGTCTAGGTGGACTGCCACAGCCAAAGACAGACACAAACCAAATGGCCCTCTGCAGGTGGGTGCATAAACAGACTGTGGTTTCTCTGTACAACAGACTGCTACTCACTGATAAAAAGGATTGAATGGACCCATGCAGCAACATGAAGGTATCTTAGAAACATGACAATAGATGGTGAAAGAAATCAGATACGGAACACATACATATGAGTCCATGTATGTGCAATTCTAGAAAAGACAGTTGAATCTGTGGTAACAGAAAATGGACTGTCGGCTTCCTGGGATGGGAGATAGAGAAAATTAACTAGAATAGAGCGCATGAAACATGTTTAGGGTGATTAATGGATATCATTAGCCAAAACATACACTTAAAATAAATCATTTTGATTGTAAGTTGTACTTCAATAAAAACTTTACTTTTAAAAAAATGGTTGAAGTGTTGCAGAAATCTGATACCAAACGGAAGCCCCTTTGCACCAATGAGTTGGAAGGCAACTTTTTATTAAAGCCAGCGGGCTGGTGGGAACCAAGTCCAAATCACCAGCCCTGGCTCAGAGCAAAACAGAGACTTATATAGAAAGTATAAGAGCTGATAACAGGTTATTTTATAATTGGATATATTTTATAATTGGTTATTTTATAATTTATAATTGGTTATTTTATAATTTTATAATTATAATTTTATAATTTTGGTCATTTGTTGTTAGGCAGTTTCGTCCTGGGCAGGTTTCGTTAGGGCGAGTTGTTTATCATAAGGTGGGAAAGTCTAGGGAGTCAGCTGGGGCTGAGTGGGTGAGTAAAATCAAGCGTGTCCTTGGCTGGACTAGTCTGTCTGTCCTGAGCAGAAAGTCCTTGAAACAAGATACATTTACAGGCTGGGTAGTGCAGCTGGGCTAAGTTATCTCTGAGTTGTAAAAACGACATAGTGTTTTATGGCTGAGTCTGACAGTCTAACCATGAGACAGCCTGAGCCTGCATATCCCGTCTTAACATAGTGTCAGGCTGCTAGCTTTAAAAACTCCATCACAGAAGCAGTTCATACTCCTATTGCAACATCTAACTGTCCATTTCCTTAAAGCCCCTGTATCGCCAAGTATTATTGTACTTTTGTTTTTTGCCATTCTGGTGGGTGAAAAGTGTAATTTCTGACTTTCAAGATAATCCGGGCCAGTGAGACGGCTCAGCGGCTTAAGCGCCTGCCTTGCAAGCGCGAAGGCCCGAGTTCGACTCCCGGATCCCACATACGAAAAAGGGGCCGGTGATATCGCTCAGCGGCACGGGTGCCTGTTGGCGCGCGAGGTCCTGAGGTCGTCCCCCCGGTACCCACAAAAAAAAAAAAAAAAAAAAAAGATAATCCTCTGCTGATTGTGTAACAGGTAACTATAAAGAAAGACCTAACTGCAGAGTTGCATACTGAAAGTCATTGCCAGTGAGTCTATGGCTAATGAAAAAGATCATTTATCCTTCATGTTTGCCTTTCTAAATCCAGATCTTAATATCCCACTTTTCTTTAATAATTTCAGTATTGCAGGTTCATCCCCGTTTGGTGAACAGTGTTGTCTTTTACCGTTTGTCCTATGCATATTCCTACCAAATCCTATGTTCATATACTTTAATGCTGAATTCAGGGCACTTTAGCATGTTCTAGCCTCATCTCCCCGTCATCCCTAGTGGTGTGGACAGTTGCTGTTTCCCCAATCTTAGGAAAAGAGTTTTATGAAATTCAGTTTTGGGACAGCCCCATGTCCCTCTCAACCAGACTGTTGCCCTAAGATACTCCTATGTGACTTGCTAAGGCCATGACTGATCTTAGAAATCATGTAATCCAATCTCCACATTTTACAGGAAAGAAAACTGTTCGCATTCACACAGCTAGTAGTGGCAGTTAGAACTAGAATTTTGAACCCCCACCTCCTGCCCTAGACTCTTTCTACTACATTTTACTATCTCATGCTACTATCTAGCAAAATTACTGCCAGTTGAAGCACCCAGTTGCAGTATTTCATGTGGCAAAGCTTTTGGGAAATACCCAAAATGCATCATATGCTGAGCTTACCCATCAATTTGCTTGAAGAAAAAAGAATGTGCTTGTAATTTTAAAGATTTAACAAACAATGAGACAATGTACTGGAAGATTCCTTTATGACAGCTGTAAGGAGGGCAAAAACATTTGTTTGTGTAGTAGGATGATAGCATGTTTACTTAGAGCAGCCCTAGATTCTGACTTTATCCTGGCATCATTTTTAAACTGTGCCTTTGTTATTCTGAAAAATGTCCTCGTTTGAAAGATAATTATATTATCACTGTCATTACAAGGAATTTCTAGCTAATAAGCAGCATTGTTCCAAATGCTTATGTTGTATTACCAGAAATAAATGGGGAGTGTTTAAGGGAATGGTCTATAATCAACTTCTAAACCATGCTAGATTAGGGAAAAAAAATAGTACAATTTTCTTTTTTACTTCTTTGGGGGAAAAACCATACCTCAGTTGACTTACTTGTTCAATTTGCTCAAGCATTACTTCAAAAACATTACTTTAAAACATTTCCAAGATTCCAAATGGCTGTTCATCTGCTTTCCATAAGTAAATTATAGTCTCATTTTGGAAGGAAATGTTTTGACAGAATGCGATATTAAAGCTCATCAACCAAATTTAACTTGTGTACACAGTGAAGAATTTGGAATCCTTCTACACATCCGCACCCAAGTTTGACAGTACACGTGCGTCACGCATGTGCATTTTTGAAATCTCTTCGTGTTATAATGTTTGGCCAAGTATGGGCTAAAAATAAGGACAGGCTTATAGCCTTCCAGATGTCACACGATGCCAGTTCTGCAGGGTGATAGATTTCTTGGTGTGTGCCTTCAGGTCACAGAGCTCCTGAAGTCAAGCAAGTGGGGTGTTCTTTTTTCCGAACTCTCTTTTTCCAACCATGGTTCTTTTAGCCAGAAGTTGCTACAGAGATGTCAGCCCAACAAAGGACACTTTCATTCAGCACAGACGAGAGTGGGAAAAGGCAGTCTGAGAGTTTCCAATGACTGCTGAAACCAATACCACAGGCTGGGTGAGTTAAACAACAGAACTTTATTTCTTCACAGTTAGTTCTGCAAGGAAGTCCAAGATGGAGATATTGGTAGAGCTAGTTGCATTCTGAGGTCTCTCTTTGGCTTGCAAATGGGCTTATGCCCCTTGTGTCTTCATGTGGGTTTCCCTGCATGTGTCTGTGTTCGAATCTCCTGTTCTTGTAAGGACACCAGTCACAGCATTAGGGGCCCTCTAATGACCTCATTTTAACTAAGGCCCTGTGTCCAAACACAGTCCCATTCTGAAATACTGAGGGTGGGGGCATCAGGCATAAACAGGATTTTTTCCACTTATCAACATTAAAAAGCATTGTACATTGCTGCCTCCTATACTTTTCACTTGCCACATGGAGGGAGGAGGGTTGTGGTCAGACAAGAGAAAACTTAATGTATCAATTGGCCCATGGCACAGATGACAAGCCAGGAAACACGATCAATTAAACCTGCGCCTGAGAGGACCCCAGCATGCACTGGTGCTCAGTCCCGAAGGACAAAATATTCCTGTATTTACTAACTCACTTCTGCTCATCCTCCAAGAGGAGGCAGAAGCACACCTCTTCCTGAAGACACCCTGGTCCCCCTTCCTGGCTCTGCTGAGTCCTGCCAGAGCTGCAGAAGAAAGGCTGTCCCAGCATCCTTCGTTTCAGGCATGTCTTGCTTTGTTGTTCTTCTCACTGTATGTAACTCTGGTTGTCTTTCCACCTAAACTAAGTCTTTTCTTCTATAGCCTGAGAGGTGGGTGTAGTTTCTGACACTTAGTAGGCAGTGTATTGTCATGGCAGTGTGTTGTCACTTAGTAGATGAAAGTGTTGTCACAGCAGTCTAGATCCAGCACGTGCTCATGTGTGAAGTTAGTAGAACTGGAAAATGTCAACATTCTGTTGTGCACCATTACTTGAAAGTGTCGCGCACCATCACTCGGGTGGAGATGACGTGCCAATTTGTCAGGTGGTTTGTTTTTCATGACCATGAGGTGTGGCATAAACATGGGTTCTGAACACTGCAGCTCAGACTCTGGTCAGATTGCCTGAATGTGAGCCCCGGTTCTCTTATTTATTAGCTGGTGGCTTTGGAGAAGTTACCTAATCTCTCTGTGTCTAGGTTTCCTCATTGGTATAACAGAGATAACAATAACAGCAATAATAATACACACACACAAACGTCAAAGGGCTATTAGGAGGAGAAAAGTTAGTGTATATAAAGAATGCAGGCTGATACCTGGAATGTAGTAAGTGTGACATAAGTGTATGCTACTATTGCATTATCATCATCACGTTACTATTAATGAAAAGGGAAGCCTTTAGCTTGGTTCCACACTGTCATTCTAATCCCAATCTGCCAGGCCGTTCACATCACTTCCTGTCCGCTTTCCTCGTATGGACCAAGGCACCCCCTGCCTGGCTCAGCCCTGCCTCTGCCCAGGACTGAAGCTGCAAACAGTAGCTGTCCAGGTCACATACTCTGTGGGCAACAGTGCCCTTTCCTTCTTGACTCTTGTGTGTCCTGGAGGGTTTGAGGTAAAAATAATATGGTCACAGCCACCAGCCCCAGGAGCCACCAGGAGAAGGGAGAGGGAGGGGTTGGGGGTGCAAGGCCTGGTGGTTTTCCACACTGAGGCAGGAGCGGGGAGGGGAGGGGACGGGGAAGGGAGGCAGCGGATCCCACAGGGCTGAGGGACAGGCAGGCCTGGTTGGGAGCTTTCCAATGACTCTGCTACATGAAAACAAGCCAGCAGCCCCACCTCCCCAACACCAGCTGCTTCCACTTCCTCAGCACATGACTCTCACCTGGACTGTTTACCAACTTCATATCCAGCACTTTTCAAATAGAGGAAAACTTGGGCTTGTCCACACCACCCAGAGAGCAGAGATAAGGGGGAATCCAACTACGAACAGTGCGAAACTATCCCCGAGAACCCAAGCTCCACCAGAACAACACATTTCCCTTCATTTGTATAGCTTCCTTAGTGGCCGGAGGAACCTGGCTCCCCTGTGTGATCAGTCACACCAGCCCGAGGAAGCGCCGGATGCTGTACTGACTTCTACACTGAACTGCTCAACCAAGAACATGAGAAGAAGAGAATTTGTAAACAGCAGCGCACGTGACAGCAGGAAAAATATCGCATTGGAAAGCCTGACTCATAGTGAGAAGAGAGATTTTCAGGTTTGAATGCAGCTCTGCCACCTGAGAGCTAGGTGACCTGGGTGAATTACTTGTCCCTCTCTGTGCTACGGTTTTGTCATCTATCAAATGGAGAGAATAGTGCGTGGTGAGATTCAGTGAATCCATATAAAGCACTTAGAATAGTTCTGTAATTTACTAAGTACCATATAAGTGTTTGCTATTTTCAATTTACATACATGTAGGTTTTAACTAGTTTTAGAAACCAGACTTTATTGTTCCCCTTTGACCTCTGTGACATAGGGTTACTGTTTAATGTATTATGCCTACCATGCCTGCTGCACTTTCTACCAGCACGTGTGACTCTACTGTTGCTTCACCACCAAGCCCTCCAAATAATTGACCGAATACTAAATATTAGAAAAGGCCACATGCCAAAACACATGGAATTTCTACAAATAACATCATCAATACAGATGGATTGAGAAGTACACCCTTTTCAAAAAAAAATTTAATCCATATTTTCATCTGTGAATTTCTTCTATTTAAAACTTTTATTATATGCTGACAAACTAGAGTTGTATAAAAATATGGGATACAAAGTGGTGTTATATTTTTTAATACCATGTGAAATGATTAAATCAAGTTAATTAACATTTTTGGAGATGAGAACATTCAAAATTACTCTCAGCATTATTGAAATATGCAATATTCCATTAATAATTATTTATTATTATTAACTATATTTAACTATATTTACCACATGGTATAATAGATTCCCCAAAATAATAAATAGATCAATTAATTAATAACTTCTTGATATTTCCATGCTGGGGCTGTAGCCAGGAAAAAGAATGGATTGGGGGAAGCAAATAAAAAATACTATGCGTATGCAGTAGTTTTAAAATCAGACAAATTAATATTATAAAAATAACAGTGGGGCCGGTGAGACGGCTCAGCGGCTTAAGCGCCTGCCTTGCAAGCGTGAAGGCTCGAGTTCGACTCCCGGAACCCACATATGAAAAAGGGGCCGGTGATATCGCTCAGCGGCACGGGTGCCTGTTGGCGCATGAGGTCCTGAGGTCGTCCCCCCGGTACCCACAAAAAAAAAAAAAAAAAAATAACAGTGTAACCAGACTATTAGGTAAGAGTTAATATTTGGGTGGTAAAGATACAGTTGGGTATAAGATCAACATGCCCCATTTTCCCTGGGGTATCTCCACAGAGTCCACAGCCAAGTGTGGCTAATAAACTGCCACCAAAGGCCCCCTTCAGGGGGAAAGGAAGCCCCCTGATCTGCCACCTTCATTACTGCTAAGTCAGCAGTGTCTTAGACAAATGTTTAGGGTTTTGGCTATTCAAAGACTGAGGAAATGTGGCTAGGAATGTATTATCTGTTCATTTCAGGAAAATAAATATTCTTTAGGGGGTTAGTCCCACTTAAGTAATGGAATATAGCTCAACATTTCACTTCTGTTTGATCTTTGTATTCTTATGTTTTTCCCCCCACAGGCATTTTGAGAGAACAGATACCCTGCTAGGAGCTTAAAGCATGAACTACATGACATTTCTGACAATTTTTGTGAATTCGATGCTTCTTTGAGAACAGATGAAGAATGGCTCAGATCTGGTTTTGCCTTAGACTTTGCTTGTCAGAAATCAACCTCCCAGACAAGTGCTTCTGGCGGACCACATGTCTCCTCGTCCCAGAGGGAAAGAGCCCATGGCAGCTGGCCACTGTGAGGGAAAGCATGCAGGCGCAGCTCAGCCACCCATGGGTCTGATACTAGCTCCATCGTGCACTCACTGTCACAAATGGTCTCAGCAGCTGGGTGTGTGCCAGGTGTGGTTCTCAGCACTGGGTCTAGGAAAGGGCAGAGCCTGGCAATCCCCTGTCCTCAGGGAGCCTGCGTCCTAATTAGGGCATCAGAAACTAAACACGCACAAAGACAAATATGAGATCTATCTTGGGAAGTGAGGATGAGCTGGAAGAGCTTTGGGGAGGGGGGAAAGGTAAGATATGTCAAACCCTGGGGGTCTTAGGAATGCATTTTCCTTGGGGCAAAACACCAAGTGTTCTATGAGGTCCTACAAGATGTGGTCACCCCACAGGTAACACCTCTGCCCTCACCTCCTGCTTCTCCTTCCTTTTGTCACTTGTCCAGTTACACGGCTACTGTCCATGCTAAAACCAGGAAATTCCCAGACAGGCTGAACCTGTGTGGGGGTCACCCACTGCCACGACATTACTACCAAAGGGGACTTGGCTATAGCAGTGCTCTTGCTGGAGTTCCTCTGTCTCAGGCTGTGTCTCCCCTCGGGTTTCACATCCCTCATCAGGACTGTCCTGACCATCCTTGTGACAGAGCCCAATCCCCACAACACCAGTCTCCTACTCTTTATTTC
The DNA here is from genome assembly GCA_028451465.1 of Erethizon dorsatum. NCBI lineage: Eukaryota > Metazoa > Chordata > Mammalia > Rodentia > Erethizontidae > Erethizon > Erethizon dorsatum. The sequence goes on along the minus strand of CM051823.1, from coordinate 131,186,059 downwards.
CTTTCTCCATGCCTCATCATGTTCCAGCACATCCCATAAAATTCTTACTATATATTTTGGGGTACTTTTGGTGCTTTTGCTTCCAAAGCTCCATCCCTACAATTCTGCAGACCCTGCCCTGGGCTACTGAACCCCTTTGCCTGCTGATGAGGGCTGGGATGAGAGCCCAGCCCCCTTGCCCGCAGGCAGGACAAATCTAGGTTAAGCGACACTGCAGAGTTCTGCAGGATCAGACCAATGTTCTATTGCAAGGCTTTTGTCTGGAGTCCCACATTTGCTAGCCTTTTGGCCCTTCCCTGTTCTGCCTTCCCCACCCCATCACTGGCTGCTCCTGGGAGCGTTTCCTTAGATTGCTGCATCCAAATCCTCAGCTCAGCATCTGCTTCTGAGGCCCCGACCCAGAACTAAAGAGCTGTCCTTGAGCAGATCGGGGGCAGTTCATCCCATGCAATAGGAGGAGCAGGCAGGACAGTTCCTTAGATGGTGTTTTAGTCACCATCGCATTGCTGGGACAAAAATGCCTGACACCTGCAACTGAAAGGAAGAGGGGTTTATTTTGGCTCATGATTGCAGTCCATGGTCAGCTGGTTCCTTGGCAGGAAGGGCATGATGGACGGGACCAGGCAGAGGAGAGCTGCTCATTCCATGGTAGCCAGGAAGTTGAGAGAAAAGGGAGGAGCCAGAGAGGGAGATACCCTTCCAGGTCACACCCCCAGTGACTCTCCTCCAACCAAGCCCTACCTCCCAGCAGCACATCAGCTGCTGAACTCAGTGGTAGATGAATCCACTGACAAGCATAGTGTCCCCATCATCCAATCAGCTTTCAAACTCCCCACCTGGGAGTGCATGAGAATTATGGGGGACATTCTAGATCTAAACCATAGCAGATGGTCAGTCTGAGCATGGGTGGACAAGCAGGTACTATCTGGGTGTTTCTATGATCTTGTCCTATGAAAAGCCAGGCATCCAGCAGGAAGGAGAGGGATGCTGCAGGATTCCAGGAGCAGGAAGAACGAGTGACAGGGATGTCTGGGAGAGCCAGGGAAACATGGGAAGACTGCGAGGCAGTGTGGACGAGTGTTGTGGGTTTGTCTCCAGCTGCAAAAGCTGTGCTGGTACTGGCTGAGAGCAGTGGGAAGCTGGCTTAACCAGGCACAGGTTACTTGCAGGTGGCTAAGCTGGAGAGAGGCTAGTGGGTGTTTGGGATGCAAATAAGGGAATTACACTGCTCTAGTGACAAGGTGTGAGATCTTTGCAGTTACATAAGGAAGGGAGGACATGATGGGGGTGGCCTAGAAAAAGGGACTGACAAAAGAGAGTGGATCCTGATAAAAGTTCAAGACCTTTTGGGCTGGTGGTCTGAGTTGGTGATGCCAAGGAGAGGTGATGAGAGGGTGGGGAGCCCAGGACTGTGGTATAATTGGTACTGTGGAGGGATGTCAGCTCAAAAATGAGGCCAGGAGGGGGAAATGTGGGATGGGGTCAGGATTCCTGGTTGCTGGACTTCTACCTATCTCAAGCTTAATAAATAATTCATAAAATAGGTTGTGTATTTCCTCCCCCTCCCCTTGATCTCTTACTTTTTGTTTTGTTTTGTTTGTTTGTTTGTTTGTTTCCTAGCAAGGAAAAGAGGAAGGAAAGAATAAAGCAAAATTTGAAAGTTCTCCCCAGCCTATGCTCCCTGCCTCCCACTGAGCAGGGAAACTTTGTGCCCTGGTGGTAGCCAGCAGCCCTCTCCTACATGTGCAGCTTTCAATTTACCCAAAAATTCCTCAGTTTTTATGTTCGGTCACAAGATCCATTAGTTTCTAACTTCATTGATTTATCCCAGGTTGCTTTTAGGAGAAGGTATCACGAGCCTGCACCTTGTTCTCAACACAAATAGAGTTTAATCAATTACTCTACAGACCTCCTCAGAACATGAGGGCGATGCCTGTACTCTCCCCCACTGCCACAACAGTCCAGGCTTCTGGAAGGAAATGCTTTCCTCCTACAAGAAGGCTGGCATCTCCAGGATGAATTCAGGTTACCTGCTGCTACTCAGTCCCCCAACCCCCAACTAGCTCTTGCCAGCAGTGTTGTACCAAGGATAGACTAGAACCCTCTACCCTCAGCATCTTTATTGGAAATATTCTCCCCAGCATTCGCACACACACACGCATGCACAGGTACACATACATGCACATCTACATGGGCATGTATCTACAGAGACACACACACACATGTATACAGACTCCCACGATCCAGGGAATCAATTTCCCATACAGAAGCATCAAGCAGGACAACTAAAAGGTAGAGCACAGATTTAGAAGTCAGGAGGAATGGACAAAACTCACCCTAACTCCTGGTTTTCCTAGGTGAGATATCATCTATACCAGGAATCCTCAACTGCTGTGAGGGAGGAATATAGTTTTAATTTTTCCCCCAAAGTCTTGTGCACACCAGGCAGGATGGAGAGGAGAAGAAAAAAGTGGCAAGAAGTCTTTTTCTGGATAGAGTTATCTGTAGGTCTGAAGGCCAAATGCACCAGTGTCCACTGAGCCAGCTGGGGGGCCGCTGGGTGACTACACCCACCAGCCTCAGGGGCCTCTGGAAGAGCTCTGAACTTCTGAGCAAACGTTGAGGTTGCTTTGGTCCTTCTTGCCCTCCTAGCAAGTGTTCTCTGGGAATCAGTGGGCTACAGACTGTAAAGCTTATTCTTCTTTTGCATGCATCCAACTCTGTAAACCTGGCTTTGACTAAAGATTTACATCCGAGTGGCTGAAGAGAACCTAGTGAGCGTGGACCCCACATACACACACGACAAAGTACCTGCCTCACCAATGGAGGGTTTTAAGATGATCAGCAAAGCAATAAAAGAGTTTCCTAAGGAGTATTAAAACAGAGTGGTTGACACCATCACCGGTTAAGCTTTCTTCCCAGTGATATCATTTTTGCTCATAGCAAACATTGGAAATAATGGAGAAAATCCACTTTTCTCTTAAACTAAAATCTCCCATTCTATCTTACGTGAACGTACAGCATGAATGCTTCTTGACTAGCTACCCAGCATGGACTCATCCCCTCCTTCACATCAATCATAAATAGCACACCAACTGAATGTATTTTCCAGTGTGCAGCCAGGTACCTGTAGAGTCAACTTTCAATTATCCATGGTTCCAGTTAACTGTGCTCTGCCAGGCACCTGTCCACCCCCTCAACCTGCCCGAATTTTCCTTCCCATCTTCACAGTGCTGAGGTTTGGACATCTAATTGCACATCTCTTACGTGCCCCTCTCCCAGGACTGGCCATCTCCAGAAAGAAGGTCGTATGAAGGGACGGGGTTTGGAAGGACAGAGGAGGTTGGGGTGAGTTACTTACCACATTGGACAACTTCCATTATTTCTCTCCTTCCTCACAGCAGATAATTGGAATGTGAACACATACCCTGAACATGCTGCTTCCAGTCTTGCTGAAATGGCCTAGACTATATTATGTCCAAATTATTTTCATCCCCAAACCTGACACAGAACATAAGCTGAGAGGCATACAATACATGTCATGTTTTATGATAATGCTCAAATAAAGCCTCGCAAACTTGTCTGACTATCATGGCACGATCCATCCCAAGTGGTATGAATTCAAGGTAAGTTGACTCATTTATACAAAACAATTCCCTCATTTCCCTTTGAGCAATTGTCAAGTGCTTGACATAGAGCAAGTGACCTTCACATATGAGGGGGATTTGTCCTGTGCTGTCAGTGTGGATTTGGCAGCATGAATTACTCCAGAGAATCCTGATTTCTTCTGCATGAACTGTTGACCCTGGTGCTGGAGCCTGGAGAGCGGAGGGAAGGAAGGTAAACTCCCGCTGATTCAGGGCCCTCTCTCTGCCTTTCCACCCTGTCAGCAATCTCCACATCATTTTCCTCTCCTCCCTCTTCCGCCCTTCCTCAAGTCGAGTCCCTGGAAGCACTTTTCATTTGCCAGGAATCATGAGTGTTAGGAAACAATCCAAAAAAATGGGTGGCTACTTGGCTTTCCCCAGCCCACACGGCATCACGCAGTCCTGGGTTTAGCCGTGGGTCATAGGTGTGGAAACAGCCTGGTGCCAGAGAAGGATCCCTGGGCCAAGAAGAGAAAATTTGGTGACTCCCAGCAAGGTGTGGCCAGGAAGCTAGCCTTTCTTCAGGGCCTTTTTCACTGAAGGCAGAAGTGCTTTCCTGGGTTTCCAGAGCTTTCCGTAGCTCCATGTCTTGAAGCTCTGCCTCCTAGTGTTGGGCTGCTGGTCAGGGGAGCTGCTTACAGGACCAAAGACACACAGGTCCCCAAGCCAGCTCTTTTCAAGGGAATTGTAATGAAGCTAGGAGGAAAGAGCCCAGAAGTCAATAAACCTGCTCTTTCCAGATCACAGGAAGCATCCTTAATACTCTCAGCTGGAGAAATGTCTTTATTCTTGATTTCAAAACATCATTAATGTTCCAGGGTGCAAGAAGTATTTCCGATTCCTCCACCAGAAAACCAGGCTCCCAGGCCTCCCAGGATGCCCATTGTTCTTGTCAATGCTGAGCAAGATTGGCTGTTGTAGTTCATTAGCTCTCTGACAGTGAAATCAGCAACTCTATGTCAAGCAGTGAGGGACTCTGTGAGGGGAGCAAACATTCCTCATTTACATTTGGCAGGGCTTTCTGAAAGTGACAAGGTGCTGAAGCTTTCCTGATGGCTCTGCAGCAGGACATTTTCCCTCTTAGCTGCCTGTGAGCCTCTTATCCTCCCAGTGCAGCTCACGGTGCCATTGCTTGCTGGCTCCCTCTGCCAGCATCCTGTCCTTGGTTATTCAAGGACGCTCCCTGGATGGCCCACAAAGTGCCCTGTGTGCATCCGCATGCGCTGTCACTGATAAGGCCAGTGTGTGGTGACAGTCCTCTCCACAGTTTGTATCTTTAAGGCTCGCCCAGTGATTTGTGGGGGTGGCACCTGTCTGCGCCACCTGCCTTCTCTGTCTCTTCTTGGACACCTGGGCAGGTGGCAGCCTTGTTTTTCAGTGCCCACATTCCTAAGTGCTGTGTGTCGGGCGGGTGTGTTAACTATGTTTACCATGGTTAACCAGTAAGATGACCTATTTAAAAGTTGTCTGCATTTTTTTAGAAGGAAGTCAGGCAATCTTAAGGAAACAAATTTATATCATGGCTTTTGAAAAACAAACCAGCAATAAAATATTTCCTGGAATGTGTTGGGTCCAATACCCACTGAGGCAATTCCTTATATTTTTATACTAACATACACCCAGTAATCCTACCTGATGTTTAGAAAGAATAACTACTTTGGGACTCATCAAACATCAGAAAAAAACTGGTATGTTCTATGCTTTACCCTAAAGCATGAAACTGAATTACATTTTTAGAAATAAATATCAACCAACAGAGTAACAGAAAGGAACTGATTGGCATTCCTAGGGGAATGATGATGATGGTCAAGATTTCATTTTACAGGGCCCGTGAGATAGTTCAGCAGCATAAGCACCTGCCTGGCAAGCGCGAGGTCCTGAGTTCGACCCCCGGTACCCACACACACACACACAACAAAAGATTTAATTTTACAAGCCTCATAATCACAGCCTCCTTTCCACGGTGCTGAGTCACCAGCCTCCAGTATCACTGGTGTTCGCAGCAGCCCAGAGGTGTATTTCTTCTTACTCTCCTTTTATCTGCAAGGACACAGTGGATCGCCTGTAGTTAAACTGCCAGGTCTTACAGCAAATAAACAAGAGAGACAGATTTCGAACTGAGGCATGCTTGGCTCCAGAGACCATGTTCTTGCTTTTAGGCAAAGTGTACAAAACAAGATTTCTGCCAGTTCTTTCTTTTAACTTTAAATTTTTTTCTTTTAATCAACAGGTAATAATTGCACATATTTATAAGGTACAGTGTGATATTTCAATACATGTGTACAGTGTGTACTGATCAAATCAGGACACGTAGATTTCCACTGCCTTATCATTTCTTTATGTTGGAAAACTTTCTCTCTGTTTCCTCATAAAATACATTATCGTTTGTTGTGAACCATAGTCAACCTACAGTGCTATGGAACACTAGAACTTGGCCTCCTATCTAACTGGGGTTGGGATCATGTTGTCCAAACTCCTTCTACCCGCCCCTCCCTATCCTTCCTAGCCTCTGGTAATTGCTATTCTACTTTCAAATCACATTTTAAAGTTTCCACATATGCATGTGAACATGTAGTATTTGTCTTTCTGTACCTGGCTTATTTCATTTACTATCATGTCCCCCAAGTCCATCCATTTTGCTGCAAATAACAAGATTTCATTCCTTTTTATGGTTCAATAATATTCCATTGTGCATGCATACCACATTTCCTTTAACCATTCTTTACCCATCTGTTAACAGACACTTGGTTGATTCCATATCTTGGCTATGGTGAATACCACTGCAATAAGCATAGGAATGCACACATCTTTTTAATAAGGTGATTTAATTTCCTTTGCAATTCACCAAATTTTCAATAGTTGATTTAGTTAAACTGTTACTGAACACCTGCCATAACTTGGTCGAGGTAGGAAGTACAGAAATATAAAATTAATAAGCGGGGTCTGGGAGTACACACCTATAATCCCAGCACTCTTGGAGGCTGAAGCAGGAGAATTGCACGTTCAAGCCCATCCTCAGCAAATTAGTTAGGCTATGTCTCAAAATAAAAATTTAAAAAATGGGTGGGGATGTAAAAAAAGCCCTGGGTTGATGCAAAAGCCCTAGGTTCAATCCCCAGTACCAAGAAAAAAAAAAGAGTTACACAGCAATTTCCTTCACTTGAGCAAAAAATACCTTCTTGAGGGAGACTATTGGAAAAAATATTTTCAGAAAATTTTCTTAATTGAGCTTGAGATGTTCGCTAGACAGTTTTCATTTATTTTTTTCAGCCGACCAATTAACTAACAAAATAACACCCACAAGATTGTGCTTTCAGTGCTCATTCATGTATTTACCACTTGCTAGGTTTTCTTCTAAAGGAGGGGACGTAAGTGTCTTTCCTCACACTCTGAAGAAATGGCGTTTCGTCTCATTACAGAGTTATGTTAGCTTTAGATTGTAGTCAAATACTGCCATATATCGGCCTATAAAAGGAAGCAAAACCAAACCTCCTGCCGAGATATTTTATGTAACAGGGTTGAAGTGTGATTTTTAAAAATCCAAATTTCACATACATCGTGGCAATTGCTGGACAAGAACTCTGTAACTAGAGCTGGTTAGGTGAACAAACCTGCTTCATATTATAAGCTACAAGATAGACACCCCTTGTACCCCGGAAGAAGTTCCCAGAAGAAAGGAGTGAGCTGAAGTTGTATATTTATGGACATTTTGGTGTTTTTACTCTTTCTGGAGCACCTGGTAATGGGCTCTGTGAAGACCACATGGTGTATAAAAAGATTATTGTATTTAAGCCCTCGCTAGGATGTTTCTAGAATGTGCTTCTGTAGGTGAATAAAGGTGGTTATTGTTGAATCTCTCTTCACTAAAAAATATTAAAACTGATTTAGTAGGCTGGTTTGGAAAAGAGCCTAGTAAAATCTGTTGCAGATGAGGATTTGCTTTGAAAAGTTTCTCTGTCCAGAGAGGCACACGATGGAAAACTTTCTTTCTTCATGTGGTGTTTGTCAAGCCACTTCAAATCTGTTGTCAGATAAGAATTGGAATTATAAAATTAAATTTAATAATCTATAATTCAATACTGTCCATGTTCTCCAGTATCCAAAGTATTTGGTCTATTACAAATCTATCAGTAGTAACTATTTCTTGCAAAAATTTTAAGTCTGTTACAGATTTATGTGAAGAAGTACTTATTTTCATAATAAAACTTCAGGTGTATCGATGGGTGTATAATTAGATGAAGAACCATTTTAGCAAAGTGTGAGTAGATTCGCTATGGAAAAATTGGGCCTTGGTTACTGCAATCCCTCAGCCTGGGCCCAGTTTAATAACAGCATGAAGTTAGGAGCGACTTGAGATGTTTTTAGTCAGCATGTGGGAGGTTGAGAGTAGATATACTTCTATTGCAAATACTACAGTCACTTCTCCACATCTGTGGGTTCTGCATCTATGGATTCAACCAAACTTGCATCAAAAAGTTGCATCTGTACTGAACATGTGCATTCTTCTTTTCTTGTCATTATTTCCTAAACAATACAGCATAACAGATACTTACATAGTATTTATATTGTATTAAGTATTATAAGGAATCTAGAGATGAGCTAAAATATTTGGGCAGATGCATCAATGTTCTATGCAAATATCGTTCAGTTTTATGTAATGGGTTTGAGCATCCATGGATTTTTGGTATCTCCAGGGATCCCAGAAATCATCCCCTGTGGATACTGAGGAAAACTATACTTAGATTACAAGCTCACACTACTCTAAGTGCTTGGTACTTATTAATATATTAGGGCTCATAACTCTTTAGCTCTTCTAGAGATAGAAAATGGAGGCAGAGAGAAGATAATGTTGCTTAAGGTCACGCATAACTGGTGCTGGAGCCAGGATTCAAATCCAGGCATCTGGGATCCAGACTTTCTGCCCTCCACCCCTGTGCTGTGCCGCCCCCAGCTGTGCACGCCAGTTGTGTGTTTGGGAACACTTGCAACACTAGCTCAGTTTCTACACCACTGATTCAATGTATCCAGCCTAAAACACCTCACTTCCTGCCCAGCTCTTCTGTCTGTGGGTGAAGCCTGCTACTAGAAGAATGCTACCACAGTGGAAACGGGTGATTAACTGGGAGCATTGGCCATTAGTGCTCGGGACACTCTGCAGTGAATTGCTTTCTTCTAAGCTATGGTCAGGGGCTAGGAAATGAAGCACAGTATAACTTTGGTTAAGGTGAAGATCTAAAACAAATGAACAAAAGTCAGGTTTACTAACAGGAGGAGGTTTGGCTAGGCAATCCTAAAAGCCCCAAAAGGGCTCAACTGAAAAGGGGTTGATTCTGCAGGAAATTCATCAAGGCTTTTTTTTTTTTTTTTTAATAGTGAGATGAATGGAAACACCTAAATAGCCATAATGGGGTTAGTATGAAATACCTTGCATTCACTTGATGAGCTAATCTATAGCCATGAAAAGACAAGGCCCTACATGATGGGCTTGGACTCCATTTTGCAAATATGTACCTGAATCAGGGCTGTACATGCATCACAGTCTCAAGAGAATATGCTGAAACTGAAATCAGTGCTGATCACTTGAAGGATGGGATTATTGGGAATTACACTCTTTTATACTTATACATTTTAGAATGACTGGCATTTTTGTAATGAATGTGCACCACTTTGGTACAAATGAAATATAATAAAAATGATTGTTCTTTCAGAGAAGGTAAGCGTGTGTTTTACAGGGGTAAAAGGGAAGGTTTGTAATATCCTTAAAAGGTGGAGTCTTAGATATTCAGAAATTGCTTTTCCCTTTTTACCACACTTCCTTAATCTCACCAAAATTGCTTTTATTAGACAGCACTTTGATGTTTCCCTATTAGCCTCTTGAGTAAAATAAGAAACAGGTGAATAAAATAGATCACTAGATCTGCTGAAACAGAGATTGTTGAAGATGTTGCCTATTACATAGCATTTCCTCCATATGGGAATTCACAGGAGACATCCTTCCTAGCCCTGTTATTACGCCTTTCCTGAACATCTTGGGCACCTTTTCCTCAAGGAGCCAGCTTGGGCATGCCATTCTGACAGCTAATTTTGCTCTGATTCCTTCCTTTCCTTTATTCCTTTGTATCTTATATATCTTTGTGAGCCACTTCTAATAAACACATTTCACAAGGAAAGCATTATTGAATACCCATTCGGTAACACATGTAGCACCTCTCTGTAACTTTAGCTAAGGACATTGGTTTGTATGAGTGGAGCTTCATACTGCATGGATGTGCTGGAAAGGCCGCCTCCACTTTCTTCTGGTTTACAGATTGACATTCAAAGGGGAACTTCTTTCAGTGAAAGGATTCAGTTTCTTAAAAAAGGGCTGAAAACCTTCTAAAACAGTTGAGTACATTTTTATACACATACTTGAATTATTTTACATAACATATCTCAGGTTTTCGTGTTGCACACAATAGTTTCCATATCTTCCCCTGTCATTATTTATATGATTTGTTGATTATTCTGATCTTGACCACATATATCCCTTCAGCTGGCTTTATCTCTTTTCTATCAGTCAGAGCCAAGCTTCTCAAGAGCTGTCTTCACCTGCTGTCCCCACTTGCTCTCACCTCCTGCTCACCACTCAGCCCATTTCACCTGGCTGTTCCATTCACCCCACTGCAATGGCCTCCATGTTAGCAAATCCGAGGCACATTTTTAAAATTTTTTTTTTTTTTTTTTGGTACCGGTAATCGAACTCACGACATCATGCTTACCAGGCAGGCACTGTGCTGCTCAGCTATATTCCCAGCCCATACATTTTTTTAAATTTTAAAGAGAAAAAAACAGTAAAAACAATGATGCAAAATTTCAAAACAAGATAATAAGAGAGTAACAATGGTTAATACATTGCATATTATCTTCAAAGTAGTAGCTCAGATTACAAGATATAGGCATGAAAAATTGATCAAACAATATAACCACAAATCTTTTTCAATGAACTAATAGAAATTAGTAGTATAACTATCGTAACTTTTATGTATGTATATATATGTGTGTGTGTGTATTTATTTATTTTTCCTTTTCCCTTCCTTTTTTTCTCCTTTCCCCCATCCCAGTTGCCCTTTCCTTTTGAATAGTTTCTTCCCATTTCACAATATCTATTGTACTTTTTGGATCTTATTTGCTCTTTCAGCTTCTTACACTAGGGAGACAATACAATGTTTACACATGCGAGTCTGATTTATTTCACTTATGAATATGGTCTCAGGTTGCATCCATTTATCTACAAGTCTTAGGTTTATCCTTCTTTATGGCTGAGTAATACTCCATTGTATAAAGAAAACACATCTTTTTTATTCATTCCTCAGTTGATGGGCATTTGGGTTGCTTCCAAGATCTAGCTATTACAAATTGTGCTGCTATAAATGTGGGTGCACATACATTGCTGTGGTATGATGTTTTTAATTCTTCTGGGAAAATACCCAGAAGGGGAATAGCTGGAATGGGACCTCTAATCCTAGTTTTTGGAGGAATCTCCACACTGATTTCCACAGTGGTTGCACCAGTCTACATTCGCACCAACAGTGGAGAAGGAGGGCGGGTGAGATGGCTCAGCGGCCTACGGGCCTGCCTGGCAAACGTCAGGGCCAGAGTTCCACTCTCGGAACCCACATACGAAAAATGGGCCGGTGATATCGCTCAGCGGCAGGGGCGCCTGCTGGCGCGTGAAGTCCTGAGGTCGACCCCCCGGTACCCACACACACACACAAAAAAAAAAACAGTGGAGAAGGGTTCCTTTTTCCCCACAGCCCCGCCAGCATTTGTAATTGGTTGATCCAAGGCACATCTTGCAGGTGCTTGGCTTCCACTTCCCTGCAGCACAGCACTGCCCCCCCTGCACTGCAGCATCTCCTGTTCTTCCTGTTCCCCGCTGGGGCTCTTCCTAGCACGTTCTCTTCCTCTCACTGCCATTAGCGCTGAGAGGCCCTCAAGGCACCGCTAGGTCCTCTTTGATCTCACTTTGCAGTCTCCCCAAGAATTCCACACACGCCTGTGTTTTCAATTACCAGCTCTTCACCACAGACTCTCAAATTCTTATCTCTAACTGCAGACCAATGTGTTCAACTGCTTATTCAACGTATCCACTGGAATAACTTCAAACCCAACGGGATGGAACCGCACTGAGGAGGACCTCATGATCTCCTGCACAGGCCTGAGATAGGAGAGTAGGGCGTGGCAAAACTGTCTGGTAATGTGGGCTGACCTGTTAATTACAAGATCCCGGACACATGCGCGGAACACTTCCCAAAGCCCTGCTGGCGGACTTCTGAGAACTCCAGCAGGTTTTCAACAGGATGGCCTAAACCTCACACCGGCCTGAGAGGTGGGATCCCAGCACCGCCTCTCAAGACCCCTACGTAAAGCTCTTAGGTTTCCTTTAGATTTGGTCAGTTTAATGACACACACGCACCAGGAAGAGCTTGCTATCCTAACTTTCCATGCTAGCGCCCGCTGTTTCCCAGACACAGCCTGTGCGTTAATTTTTGCTTTTACCCTCTTTTTCTCTTTACTCAGCCCAAGCTACCTCTGCAGAGCCAGCTTCTCTCCTACTCTTTACTTTTATTTTCTCGAATAAACTTTGTCACTACTTTTTGCTTGTTTTGTTCAATTCTTTGTTCAAGATGAGAAGAACCTGGAATCTAAATCCAGAGGGAGAGGCGAGCAACCCAGAACCCGGTAAGGTTTAGCTGTTGAGCTACCCCATAACAGGGTAGGTCCTCTTCTCCCCACTTTCTGAATGATGCTCCCACCCATACACATTGGAAGTCTGGAGCCCCCTCTCCCTCACCCCCAAGCCCCGTCCATCTACTTGTGTCTCACAAACCTTGCCACCATCATGACCATTTTGGTGCAGGCCGTCATCCTTCACAGCAGCTGTTGCAGTGGCCTCTTAACTGATCTCCTTAATTTACTGCTACTCTTCTTTAGTAACATTCTTCACACCGCAGCCAAACTGCAAAATCTGATCACACCCATCTACTAAAACATGACTTAAAACACGGCTTTGTATCGCTTTCAAAGCAAAAGTGTCAACATGATTTAAAAGGCCCTGCATGGATTCATTGCTCTCTTACTCTCTTCTCTATGTCCTTGGCTCTGGTCTCTCAAGCATTTCCACCTCAGTAGGCCACAGGATCTGTGCAGATGCAGTTAATTCTGCCTGGGATGTTCAGTTGCCCTGCTATCCCTTTCCTGTCAATCTTTATTCTTGCCTGAATCTCAGCTCAAACATTGTTTTCTCAGAAAAAAACGATCTCTACTCCCAGATCTCTCATGTCATGGTCTGTCACCTTTGCAGTTATACATTTACTTGTGAGATTATTGGTTAGCGCTTCTATCCATACTAGACCACTGGCTCAATGATTGTAGGGAAAACACACGTAATGTTGCTATTCCTTATTAAATCCTCAGTGACTAGACCTGTGCAGGTGCTTGGGAGATATCTGGTGAGAGGACAAATTAATGAAATATTCTATTACACACCTATTATGTATTAACCTATGTCTCACTGTACAGTAAATCAGGGGTTTTTATTAGGTGCTAGATCCAGTGTTATTGTGGCAGGAAATGGACCATTAGTAGTTTTGAAAAGGAGGTAAAAGCTATTGCTTAACTTGAAAATTTTTACAAAATATTGGTGATAATCCTTGAAGAAGATAAAATAATCCTAATTTATACACATAAAACTATCAAAGCCACAATTCAAGGAACACAGTTAATTAAAAAAAGAAATTAGCAGCTCTCTGTAAATTACTAAGGATTTTTTATTATTTAAAAATTACTTTAAAGTTACCCACATCTGTCTTCTCCAGGCTTGTTTGTGCTTCTTTTCTTTAGGTCTACCACATCCCAAATCCCTTAATGATACTTTAAATCATAATTTAGCTTTGTTGATAAAGTAAAGAGCAGAAAACTGACTGGTTTTTTTTTTTTTTTTTTTTTCTGTCTTTTTGAGACAGAGTTTCACTATGCAGTTCAGGCTGATCTTGAACTCACTTGTGCCCCAGGCTGGCCTCAAATTTGCAACAATCCTCCTGCCTCAGCCTCTCAAGTGCTGGGATCACAGGCGTGCGCCACCACACCCAGCCAGAAACCTGACTTTAAAACAGATAAACTGACTCAAAGATTTCAAATAATGTTTTTAGGCAAAACATCTGAGATCACCCATGTTAAAAAATAAATAAATAGACTGGGCCCTATCTTTCCCCCTAAAATGGGCCATCCTTTCACCTATAAAAGGAGCCATTATCTTCCCACCTCTGGGTCGGCTATTGCTTTTTCCTGTAACCCAAACCAAGACTTTCTGTAGATTCACTAAATCCACAGATTTCCACTGCCAAAAACACATAAATATTCCCAGCTCCAGACTCTAGTGCACATCTCTCTTGAGGGCCTGCACGCTATTACTTTGTGTACTTTAAACTCTGCCTAATAAACTTCTTTATGCCTCTTAAATAACAACAAAAAATTACTTTATGACGTGCTAGCAGGAATAGAAGATAATAAGAAGATAAATAGAAGATAATAAAATCATTGAACAAGCAAAGTCTTTATTATTAAGTTTTAATAAAATTATGTTTGTACTTAAAAATTACAAGACCAAAAAATGAGAATATATTCAGAAAAGTAATTTATTAGTGGTTTCTCCTCTGCATCAGTTTTCATGCTTTAAAAAACCCAGGACATCCTTACAGTATAAGGAGGTTGTGGTCAGAATGCAAATCTTCACAACTCCATGTTACAGGATGATTTTCTCCTTGCGTGAGGCATTCTTGACTCTCCAGCACTACTCTTTGTAGCTCTCCTTACTTTAGACCAGAGTTCACTTCCCCTCTAAACTGTGCTCGCCATCTCATTTTTATTCCTGTACACTGCTGATGTTAGAATGAGTGAAGCATAAGAGTGATAGAAGGAAGGGGACCCCTTATTTACAAAAGATCCATCAGCTCTGCTGCTTCTTGTGCTGCTCATTCCAGATCTCTGTCAAGACCGATGAAGATGCTGCACGGCCATGGACCGTACATTCCTCAGTATGAGTCATGAGATGACTATTTTCTATTTATCTGAGAAAGTGGCACAGAGGACCAGGAGGATGGAGACTCCAGGAAAGCCTGGGCAGTGTCAGCCACTGTGACATAAAACAGATTCATCAGGGACCCAATCTAATTCAAGAAGCACACCCCATAAATTGACACATTGGATTTCATCAAAATTGAAATATTCTAATCTTTAAAAAGACACTGTTAAGGGGCCAGTGAGATGGCTCAGCGGCTTAAGCGCCTGCCTTGCAAGCGCGAGGGCCCGAGTTCGACTCCCGGATCCCACATACGGAAAAGGGGCCGGTGATATCGCTCAGCGGCACGGGCGCCTGCTGGCGCGCGAGGTCCTGAGGTCGTTCCCCCGGTACCCACAAAAAAAAAAAAAAAAAAAAAAAAGACACTGTTAAAAAAATGAAAAGACAAGGCATAGGTTGGGGAAAATGTTTACAAAATCACAGATCTTATTATCCAGAATATATTTTTAAAACTCTCCAAACTCAATAATCAGCCAACATCCTAATTAAAAATTTAGTACTCAGTTGAAACTTGAGTAGAAACTTCCTCAAAGAAGAAACATAGATGGCAAATATGACAAGATACTCAACATAACAAATAATTTAGGGAAGTGCAAATTTAATACATACTTATGGGAATAGCAACAAAACGAAATGGACAATGTGGAAGTGTTGGTGGGTGTGTGGGACAACTGGAACTCTCCTACACTGTTAGTGCAAGAGGGCACCACCACTTTGGAACATAGTTCAGCCGTTTTGGGTGAAGTTAATACACTTTCCACATAATCCAGTGATCCAAATCCTAGGTATTTATCTAAGTGAAATGAAAACTTATTTTTACCCAGTGAATGTCTATGGAGGCTTGATTTGTAATATTAATTAAAAAGAAACAAACTAACCCAAATGTCCATGAACAAGTGAACGTATAATCAACCTGCAGTATGTCCACACACTGGAGTGCTACTCTGAAATAAAAAAGACTGAAGTACGATACAAACAGCAACGTGGCTGAATCTCCTCCATCCTCCATGCCCAGGAGAATGGCAAATCAGAAGCTTGGGTTCACCTTGGCTGGCAAATGCCCTCAGAGCAGATAGTCTCTGGTGTGTCTCCTCAACTCTCAAGACTTCAGATTTACTTTGATTTTGGCCCGATCATTCCTCACTGTCTTCTCAATGCTTCCACACTTTTAAGAAGATACTTTCTTCAAAATATATCTAGAATTTTTCATTGTCTGCTGTGTCCCTGGAAACACAGGCTGAGTAGCTGTGCCATAAAACAGTCACAGGGAAGGAGTGGTATGGGAAGGGTTTCAGGCACCTGCACAGGAATCAGCAGAGCTTTCTCAGTGTTGTTTGTGTCTTATCATGATACTGGATTGGGGCAAGAATAGATGGAGAGGTGGCAGAATGCCTTCAGGATAGAGGAGCAGGGCAATCTCCCTTGTGTAACGTTCCTAATTCTAGAATTTCCTTTAATTCCTCACCACTCCTCCACTCTGCGTAATTAGAACCGTATAATGATGAGGCTGTGGAATCCTTTCCATCGGTGACCTGAGCTTGCCCCCTCCAGCACTGCTGCCTGCACTGTCTCATCCCTCCTCAATGTTCTTTTCCCACCTCTGGCTTCTCTTCGCTCTTTACACCTGATGTAGCTTTTCTCGGTAAGGCTTTGGCCCCTGCCCCAGGTATGAGCACTTCAAGCTTCTGGCCCACCTGGGTGCGGCCTGTCAGAGAACAGCGTGTGCTCTCCTTGCGGGAGCCAGGAGCAGCACCCATACCTCCATGCAGCTTCCAGACCTTTAGCATAAAAGCCTTGTATCAAAACTCACAATTGACAGGTAGGTAAATCTCCAAACCCGGCCTCACTGTTAGGTGATGCTGTGTTAGGGTTAATGGCATTTTAGATGCTACTGGACAGTCTGAGTTTCAATTTCTTACATTTTAGCATCTTGTATAAATAATGTATTTTTTAAAATCCTGTAGAAATGAGTTATGTGCCACTCTGACTTTAACACCTTTTACATGTAGTATCTACGTCATATCAAAAAGAAAAATGAGCTCCATATGCAGAAAACATACTGTTACGACTAACAATGGCTTTTTTCCTTTCAATCATCACTCACTGCAAGAAGTGCAAAGACCAGCTTCAGGCGCATTGAAGGATAAACAATTAGAATCATATTGTGCTGGAGCTTAAATAATCCTGACTCCCCAGATCTCACATTGGCTAATGCAATAAGGACATGCATGCAATTAGCTCACAAAACACACTGCCCTGGAGCAGGCGGTCCTGGGTTGGTTCTGTGTTTTGGGCAGCAGGAAAAGGTGGTCCTGGGTTTGTTCAGTGTTTCAGCACATCTTTTAGACCCCAGGCTCTTTCTACTCCACCCTCCTCATGAGAAGCTTTCACCAGGAATAGAATGGCTGCTAGAACTCTAAGCCTCAAGGCTTCACAAGGCTGCGAGAGGAGAAGGGGGCTCTCTTTGTATAATCCTCTCTGTTTCTAACAGAGCAAATTTCCTCACTGACTGGAACTTGCTGTTTTAATTCTGAGAGAAAACTCACGAACAAGTCAAAGCACTATAACCTTGGATTTTCTACCTGATGTGTACAGAGAAGCTAGCCATGGCCACTCCCTCCATTTCATGACTGAAATGAGGTAATACACCACAGAGGAGGAGGGAGACGTATTGACCAGGATGCAGTGTCCTGTGGCCGGAACATCCTGCAGTGGGAATGGCTAAAATAGAATCATACAATACAGTTCCACAAGCTGTTCTAAAAAAATTGAAATCTTCATAATTCAGGTGTCCCTTCCAAATTGGTCCATATGAACCTCATCACTGCCATCTGCTAATTTCCCTCCTCAACTGCTCTGCTTTTGAGTGTGTCTCAAATGGATTCTCTGGGAAACCAAACAAAACAGGAGCAGAGGAGTCATACCCAGTGCATTTATCTTTACAATCAAGTACAAGTACTTAAATAATGCAAGCATTTAACAGCTGGTTGAGTTGTCTCCTTTGTATGTGTCATTTCTTGAAATAAATGGTAATTGGATCCTAGACCATCATCAAAGCCCTATGGAGTCTACTATGTTTCTGAAGAATAAAACTCTATGCATGTATGTATATGTGTGTATATATATAATGTATATAAGCATAAAAATATATATATGTATGTCTATCCATATCTGTATGTGTACTCTGCATATGAGTATAAAATATGGAAGGAACTACATAGCATTTATGATGACTTCCCTATGGAGAAATGAATTTCAACCTGGATGGTCCAGAGCCTGTCTTCCTTTCCTCTCCCACCTTGTTCCCCCACCACATCCATTCCCCAGGAACCTTGAGAACGACTCCACAGTTTGATTCCGTACCTCATCTCCCCTACTGATTAGGTGGTAGAAGGATGGCTCCCCACCAAACTCTCATGTGGCCCACGGGGTATATCAATTACCCCAGTAGAGTGAGTTGGGTTGTATGGACCTGGCTGTGCTACTGCCCCGGGTTAGGGGTAGCAGGAGAACAAGGTGCCCACTCTCTTCTCCTCAGAGCAGGAGCTTGCAGCGGCGATGAGTGGAGATGGGGGTGGGAAGCAGTGTGGGAAGGGGCACCAAGGGGGAGAACTTCCTCCCTTCCTTCCTTCCTCTCTAAGAGACCTTGAAGAGACAATAAGGATGGCAGCTGCTGCTCCAAAAGTGACAGGAAAGGAAGACTTTAGGGAGGGCAGAAGGGCGGAATCATAGTCATAAAAAGGAAGGAAAAAGGAGGGGGAAAAAGGTCCTAGAGAAGTGGGAGGAGCTAAGGCTGGTTTCCATGGATACGGCAGAGGTTGCCTCAGAAAGCCTCTTTCTATTATCCTTGGTCCTTGTTTCCTCTTTACCACATCCGGACCTGCTCTCATCTACCATTAGTCACAGGTCGGCCAAGTGAACAGAGCAGCTGACTTGCTTACCCACAGATTGCTACCAGAGCATGACTCAGGGGCCAGCCTTATCTTGTACCTCAGAAAGGGACCTATACCATGTAATGAGAGCTTTTCTTGGAGGCAAGTAAGTGATGTCACACCTTAATTGCTTCACACCTCCCCTCTGTTATTAGTCTTCCTGGCCCCGTTCCCTCATCACTGTATTTCTAATATTAAAGATCTGTTTGAGTTATTTAACAGGATTGTCCACCAAAAAAAGAGAGGTTGATATTAAGGATACGAGTAATTAAAGTATCTAAAAGCCAAAGGAGGATATTTGTCTTACATTGATATGATAAACTTATCTATAGATGACATGAATGAAGCTTTTGGCATATGACCTCTCCTCATTGGTGCCAAAAAAGGTACAATCTCTGCTCTTCTACAAACACTCAACAGAGGCAACATTTGCATCTTTTTTTGACTGCTTGAAAAACAATGGAACCACCCATCAGTTTTAAGTGTTTTGAATTGGTATAAAGGAGACTAGTATCTGTTGGGCCTCATTCACAGTACATAGACTTGTTAATTTAAGTTACTATTTCAATATCAGGCTTAGACTCCATTGATGGATGCTAGCTTAGGGCAAGGAGTTCAGGCAGAGAAGTGCTCACAGATGGCAAGGGAGAAGTCTGGCCAGCCAGAGACAGAGGTTCTTAAATCCTTGGAAGAGCCGCGTGGTAGTAACTGTCTACCCAGAGAAACGAGGCCCCGAAGACCTGCTGGCTATTGAAGTTGCCTTGTTCATTCATACATACAATGTATAGTTCTTGAGTGTCTGCATTTTATTTTAATTAATTAATTAATTTAGATATTTATTTATTTTTGTGTTTTTGAGACGGGGTCTTGCTATGTAGTTCAGGCTGCCCTCAAACTCACTATGTAGTCCAGGCTGGCCTCAAGCTTGCAGTGATCCTCCTGCCTCAGCCTTCCAAGTGCTGGGATGACAGGCGTGTGTCACCATGCCAGTCTCTGTCTGCATCTTAGAATTTCTTAAAATTAGGTATGATTCCTTCTCTAGGCCAGACCATGTTTTGACTTTTCTACAAGTAATGAAAGAGAAATTTTAGAACATTTAGAAAGCGTGAGATTTTCATATCCCTTTTAATCCCTGTCAAGGACACTGCCAATACTACTGCGTAGTATGGAGAAGATAGGCACGAGGAAGGTTTCAAGGGTTCTTTTTGGCTGAGTCCAATTTGAGATGCCTATTAGACATCAACTTGGCAGTAATCCAGGACCAAGGGAGAGATATGAGTTTGTGAATCATCAACATATAAACAACACATGCTCCCACGACGGTGGCCAAACTTGCCTTGGGAAAGCTAAGGGACTGAATCCGTGGACACACCAAAGAAGACTGGGAATGGGAGACCAGTAAAGTAGAAGAAAAATTATAGAAGGCCCTTTCCAGTCCTCGTTGAGGTCCAGGAAGTTTATATTTGTAATCCCATGGAAAAGTTATTGGAATCCTAGCAAGTTAATTCTAATCTACCACTACCAGTGTGATGCATGGCGAGAAGAAAGACACTAAAGCATATTTATAGTTGTGGGGAGCCAAGGGGGTCTTAAGTCCAGCTAGGGTGATGGTTAACCAGAACAAAGGCTATGACCCAGGGCCGAACCCAGGTTTTATTAATTCATCAAGAGGGGAGTGGCTCAGGAATCAGTGACTGTAGCTGTGGCAGGAAGTTCGTAAGTGCCATGAGCTGGGCTAGGTAAGAGGCCTGAAATCACCTCTGCAATATGCAGAGAGACAGATACACAGAAAAAGTAATCTGCATAACACAATTTGAGGTAGTATCTAATGTTTTGGGGTCAGTGCTTCAGCTCTGATGTGTAATCTTCTATGCCCTGAGATGTCATGGCCTCTTTCTTGAGGCTCAATCCCAGCCAACAGTGTGGCTCTCCCTCCTGCCCGGCTCACACATGCTTCTTGAGAGCTACAGGGCAGGGCAACACTGACCTGTCACCTTGCTTCAAAGACTACACATCAGTACCTCAGCTAGACCAATTTGCATTGCTTAAAGTCAACTGGGGAGACAAGGAAATGTCCTAGCCAGCTCTGTACATATCAATACATGCAAATAGGGCCAGGTTTAGCCAAAATGGAGATAATCGTTCTTCTTTCAAGGAGAGTCATCCGGTTGATCCTCCACAGAAAATAAGGTAAATGGTGACCTGGGCGTCAATTATTTTAGAATGGAGAAATGATCAATTGGTTAAATGCTGCTGGTGGGTTAAGTGAGATGTGGATTGAGAATTAAAATGTCTAGGACTGCTATGGCTTGAATATGTCTCCAAAAATTCAGTAAACTTAATCTTCAAATTCATATGTTAATGGTACTTGGGAATAAGGGTCTTTGGGAGATAATTAGGGTTAGATGATGTCATGGGGCTGAGGACCCCGTGATAGTCGCTTTGTAAGAACAGGAAGAGAGACCCAGCTAGCACACAGTTTCTGCCTTGTGATGCCTTCCACCATGTTAGAATACAGCTAGATCACCAGATGCTGGCACCATGCTCTTCAAATTCCCAGCCTCCAGATCCGTGAGCTAAATAAACCTCTATTCTTTATAAATTACTCAGTCTCAAGAATTTTGTGTAGCAACACACTAAGACAAGGATGTTGTGTGGATAGCGTCTGTAGAGACATGTAGATGAAAATCTGACTGGGAACAGCTCAGAAGAGAATGAGAGATGAACTGAAAGTATCGAATCCAGAGAATGGAGTAGATGCTACCTGCAGGAGATGGCTTCTCTCATCAGGGAACGAGTCTTTATTTTCTCTGTGAGTTTGACAGGCTGTTTTCTCTCACCAGCTTCCCCCTGGTCTAACTGTACTGCAGCACAGAGTAAGGTCCTGCAAAACCCCTCTCTTCGTGGACATCTTCTACCTCTTGTCCAAACATAATGACAAACCCCTCACTTGACAGAAATCTAGACACTGCGACATTCCCTGAGTAAAGCTGTTCATTCATCACCCTGTCTGGCCACAACATCTAACTTCTGACCTGCATCGTGCTTACTGTCATGGGGCCTCAGGTAAAATAGGATTGGAGTTTTAAAAATTATTGTTGTAAACAATCAGATTTTGTTTTATGTACCTTTAAATATTTTCCAAAATTCAATTGAAGGTAGAAATTGGAGCCTAATATAATACATAAAGTTAGCCTTATAGCTTTCATCCTTAGAAAAAAAAAGAACTCTAGTTATACCTTATTGCTTTGGGACAGGAAAGCAGAATTCTAAGACCCCGTGCGCGCTCCTGGGTGAGTTCGGGGTCTTTGAAAGGCTGTCTCCCCTGCGGATAAGGCAACCATCTCAACTGAGACCGCTGGGTTTGGCACAAAAACGTACCTGGCCGGTGGCAGGAAGCACCACAGAAGACGGGCCACTCGGGGGCTGTCTCCGCTGTCCGAAGCCACTGCTATGAGAGCGTCCCAAGGCCCATTTGTTAAAGGCTCAGTTCCCAGGGTGGCACTACCGGGAGGTGGTGGGAATTTTGACAGGTGGGTTCTCTCCCACCCTTTTCCCTTCCTCCACCTCTTCCTCCTCTCTTTTTTTGGTTGCTGGTTCGCGACGAGGTGAACGGTTGTGCACTGCCCCAGGCTCCCACCCTGATGCACTGCCTCACTACAGGTCCAAAGCAACAGACCGGTTCATCATGGACTGGAACCTTCAACGCTGAGCCAACAGAAACCTGTTCTCCTTACAAGTCTGCCATCTAAAGCAATTACCATAATCAGTTAATTATTAAATAATGGAAAGCTAAGAAACACACCCACCGGCCACATACCTTTTTCTGAACGCAAGTAAAGAAACATAAATGAGATGCCTTTCAGACTTTGAGCGCTCCATCCTGTGACAATGAAGACAAATATTATTCAAGAATAAAATGAAAACTCAGCCAGGAAAGAAAAAGTGCCGGTAAGGAGGCCAGGTGTACAGAATCAGGGAACGTTAGAGCTGGGGCAAGGGTGTTGCCAGAGATCGTCCAGCCCTGAGCCCAGCCCACCCTGCTCCAGACTCCACCCACTTGGCTCCGGGCTCCGCCCACCCCATAAGGCAGCATCTACTCAGGAGGACAAGAAAACTGGCCCCAGGGGTCTTCTGTAAAAAAAATTTTCACCTTTAAACTTTTTTAAATGGTGGAAGATATCATATATTAGGAAGAACTTGCATAATAGTTCCTTCCTGCTTCTTTTAATACATTTTAGTGTGAAAAGCAGTCCAGGATGCGAAGAATGTGCCTTTTGCCCTTGGGTTCTGGGAAGGGCGGGCAGATGAAGGCGCTGCGGTGACATCATGCATATATTAACACCGCAGGCTGGCTTATCTCCATTCCCAGCGCTGGGGCTGGGGCGGGGATCTGGGCCAGGGGGGCTCGCCTGGGCCCACGGCCCCCTTGCAACTGGCTCTGCAACCCGGACGGGGAAGGCTGGAGCAGCGGGGGCTTTCTTGTCATTGATGTTGCTGCCTCTTCCTGCAAGAAGTTCCACGGGGTCATGTTCTGCAGGCATGTCTGCTGACTGCACAGCTTAAATGTTTAAAGACGCCATGTGCGTGTAAATTATTCAACTCATTGGAAACAATTTCAGAAACTAGCTCCTGACCCTCATTGCACAAAGCGGAAGCTCTGTTGTCCCGACAGTAATTACTAAAGGATTACCATTGCCTAACTGGTCATCTGGTTTCGAACAATTCCAGTGAGCAGGTTGATGACCCTAACACTGCACAAGGATTCCTGGATTCTTAACCAGCTCTCCGATTTCTAGTGGGACAGAGGAGCAGTGGTTCAAACGGGCTGATGCCCACTCCACTTCCTCTTCATCTCAGCTTCGAAAGGATGCCTTAAAGGACTTCTTGGCCCAGGGCTCTTGGGTCTCAGAAGGTTTCTAGGCTCCATCTCTCAAACCTAGTATGTACTGGTTCCTTCTGTGTTGCCGGACTTCTCCCTTAGAGTGCACCTGCTGCCTGGCCACCTCCAGACCTTGACTTCCTGGGGGCCAAGCAGGCAATTCACACCTCACTCTCACTAGACTCTGGGAAGCTCCAAGTTGTCCCTGACACACTCCCTCCACCTCCCATGCTTGATGATGGCCCCAACCCTGGTTTTGCTGCTCCCTGGGTGCCCCACAGCAGATGCCAGGGATGAGACCTTGGTATTGCCCTTGTTCAGGAGTCTAACGGCTGAAAGAACTCTGCCTGGAGAGGAGAACCTATTGGAGCCACTCCTGCCAGCTCACCATGGGCAGCTTTTGCAGCTTCCAGCAATGAGATGGGCACCATGGCCTGGGGGGAAGGCAGGCACCATCCTCCTGGCTGCACTGTTGTCAATCTGGATCGTTCTCATCTCTTTCGGAAAGAGTAGTGTGTACCTTCCCATGCCTGACCTGGAGCATGGAATGCTAGCAGGTACAGCATGAGTGGAGGCCATGTGTAATGGTTAATCTTGGTTGCCAACTTCACTGGACTGAGAGACAGCTAGAAGACTGGTAAAGCACACTCTGGGTGTGTCCTGAGGGTGTTTCCAAAGAAGATAGGCAGGTGTTTCCAAAAAAGATTGGCATGTAAAACTGAGGGCAAAGACCTGCCCTGAATTTGGGCAGACTGACTGGGGGCCTGGATGGAACGGACAGGAGTAAAGGGTAAGTTCTCTTCCCTTGCTCACTTGATGCAGTTTTTGCTGATGCTATCCTTTGCAAACATCTGCCTACAGATTCTTCAGGCTTTGAACACAGACTTGCACCAAGGATTCTCCAGGACCCTTCCAGGCCTTCAGCCTCAGACTGGCACTCCCTCATTGGTCCTTCTTATTCTGCGACTTCCAACTTCTTGGACTCACTGGCCTCTCGTTTACCTGCCCTCCCTGTTGGGGGACTCTCATGGCCATTGTGGGGCTCTCTAGCCTCTGGTCATTTAAACCAATCTAATAAATAGATTGATACATTGGTTCTGTTCCTGTGCAGAACCTGACTAAATACAGCACACTTAAATGTGCTTATGGATTTGACTGTCCTCTTGTACATCTCGGGTGTTGCCCTTTCTCTGTGTCCCAATGGCCACTCCATTGTGATTAGTTGGACTGCAGTGGACGTCCTGTGGGAATGCAAAGGCCTTGCCTAGCCTGGTTGCCCACTGTACCTCAGCTCACTCACTAATTGGCTGACTCTGGACTCTCCTGCCCCAGCTCCTCCCACCCCAAGAGGGTCTTGGTGTGTTTTCTCTTTCATGGTCTATTCCACTGCAGGTTCCTTCACCCCTTGCAGGTCTGCTGCCTCCTTTTCCAATCTGATCTCTCATCCATATTGACTTTCAGAACTCAAAAGATTTGCCTCATCTATCAAACCTTTATTTCATAGCTAAAACCACATTATTTGTTCCCTTCTAGCCTAGTCAAATAATTTCAATGAGAAGCTCTTCCAAAACAGGACTGAAATACACAAAACTTGAGTGTAAGAAAAGATGGTAATGAAAAGATATCTATTAAAGTTAAAAACAGTAAAGGTAATGGTATTTCCAAATATGTAAGAGCACTTTCAAAACCCATGTATCAGTTTGTCTATACAAAGATGATACAACTCCAATTTGTTAAATCTTCAAACACTGGGATACTTACAAGCAGATTTCGACAACTCTTCCAGAGCATCTCATGGTTAAGAATTAGTCTGAACTGTAGATATATATGTTCTAGGCAAATTCACTCTTCTGCAAGCTATAGAAAAATTATTTCAGGACAGTATAATCTTGCTGACCTTATACAAGACAATTTTGTTTTTTTTAAATTAATTAGTTAATTAATTAATTTTATTTATTTATTTATTTTTTGAGACAAGTCTTGCTATGTTGCCCAGGCTGGGGCCTCAAACGTGCAATCCCCATTCTTCAGCCTCCTGAGCTCTAAGATGACATGTGTTCACCACCAGGCCTGGCACAAGACAAATTCGTATGAATTAATCTTAGCAAATTAGACACATTTTTAAAGTTGTCTTAAATGTTCATGAGTGTGCGACCTGAACAAGACCCTGAGTTCAAAAGTATTTAATGCTCTAGGTTTACCACTGTGGGATTCTTAATGATTTTTTGAACAGAAAGCCCTGATTTTCATTTTGCACTGGGTTTCACAAATGATGTAGCACAAATGATACTTTTATGTCATTAAGTAAAGAAAGGTCTTAAATGATACTTTAATACCCTTTGCTGTCTGATCATTTATTAATTCACATGCATGCTTGGAATCTACTTTGGTGCCTGAAACCCTCTTCCACAGTAGACTGAGCTTTTAAAAGTCATCTTTCACCTCTTTTAATTGTGGCAGGAAGAATCACGGGAGTTAGTTTGATCTTGGTGGCTTTCATGCCCAGTGGAAACATAATAGTCCCTCTTCCCTCCTCCAGTTGCTTCAGAAGGACCCACCCCCCAGGTGTGTGTTTATCATTAAACACAGCTTTGCTGCCTTTGTCTTTCTTCTAGAAATAAAACAAATGGTGAGAATTTGCTCCTTTGGAGAAAATGACAAGTTCAGCCAATTTAAGCCTGCATTTGTGGCAATAATTTGAAAAGGGAATCCAAAAAGCGAGGAAATGTGCACATGGTAGGCAGTGCTCAGAGATGAAAAATGGTTAATTTGAGACATGGATGTGCAGGCTGCCCCTTAAACTGGGACTAGGGACAGCCCTGCCCCCAACTCTAGGTGAGAGGGAAGCTCCACCCTGCATAGGAGGAAGACATCCCACCTCCTCATGGAAGATTGCCTGGAAAGGATGTGGGCTGGTGCTTATGAATATTTAACTTGTACCTTTTAATGGTTTGGTTTTTATCATCTTTCTTATCTAAAAATAATTCTGACTTCATTTCTCCCAAAAACGTAAATGAAGGCAAAATAGCACTGAGAAGGCGTTTCTCATATGGCCTCCTAGTCATTTTGCTTGTCCTAATGCCGAGACTCAGTGCTCCCTGGGTGCACTTGAGGCTAAGGAGGCTGTCCGAAGTGTTCCATCCCTCCTCGCCCTCCACAACTCCTGTCCTTCTCAGGGTCCATGACTTTTACTGGAAGAATGTGTGAATGATTAATTACCAAATAACAGCAGGGTTAGTCATGGGTCCTCAGTCCCCCCCACATAAGACTTTGGGTATAATTATCTAGAGTTTATCAAGTGCATAATGGTTACGCTACTTCTCCCTGGACAGGAGATAATTAACCTGTTTGCCACACTAGTGACTCGTGGGCACAATTCCACACCAAAAGTCACACAAGGAGAGACACAGATGAAGTAAGAATAATCACTCTGGAATAAAACGCAAATAGTAATCAATATTAAAGAAAAGACAACGTTTGACCATCTAAACTGTCCCATGGTGACCTTGCCCTTATTTTGCCTTAGTAGATCAATCCCAGATGACATTTATAGGTCCTTTACTGATTATCCATTACCTTTTAAGTACATTATTATATTTTCAGGAGAAAATGCAAAAATGGCATCTTCCTATGGGAGATGTTCCTTGTGGACTTGGTGGATTAATTAATAGTCAATTTAAGTGGGAGCACCCAAGCTGATCTGAGTCAGTGTGGTTCTGGGTGTGGAAGACCCACTGGAGGATTGTTGCTGGAATGACATAAAAGGAGAACTGGAGGGGAAGACCGCATGCTGCTGATTTTCCTGGAGAAGCTTGGTGTTGGCTGTTATCATTGGAGGAGCTCGTGTCCTCGCTGTTGCCGGGGATGGCTACTGCTCTCTTTGGTGGAGCTCTGGTCTTTGTTTCCTGGCTCCAGTGCAGATCCCTCATACTTCTAGCACAGATCCTTCACCCGCCAGTACAGACTTTTGAGCTTCCACCACTGGCCTTTGGGCCTTCCCGGTGCAGATCCTTCATACGGACTTGCATGAGACATTGCTGTGGGATTCAAGCCCTAGGCTGGATTCTTCAGGTCTCCAGTGTACGGACAGATCTCTTGCACTCTTCTACATCTAGTAAGCATAGACTAATACAGTAATGAAGAGAAGATCATTCTTCATATAAGCTAAGCCCTAAAAGAGCAGTGATGGTGTGACCGAGATACCTGGGATTGCTCGGCTACTGCAGAACTGCCTGATGGGCAGAGGTCCCTTCACCTTTCCTGGCTCCCTTTCAGTACTTTTTGCTCTTCCATCTTTGGGCCTCCATCCCCTCAAACTGATAAATGGCCAACTTGCTATGTCTCCCAACCCCATCCTTAGTTTTGGCTCTTTTTGCTGTGTCTTCCTGCTTTCTGGTGCACTCAATTATTTGGGGGCCATATCTGAGTAGGCCCATAGCCATCCAGTAATATGGGTCCTAAATTACTTTCACTGGTAGTGTGGGAATTTCAGCTTCATGTAAGATAGAAATCTGATGTGGGCTGATTCTTGAGCTAGCTGACAGCTGTCACCGGTGTTTGCCTGCTTCTTCAAGGAAATTTAAAGGGAAGGGTCCCTGTACTAATGGCATCCAAGATGTTACCAATCAGTCGAAGGTTCTTTTGTTCAATTTGTGTAGAAATCATGAACTGGTAAAATGTAGCTCTTTTAGTGTTAACAGCTCTGGGCTTTGCATACCAGTGGCTATTAGCTCTTTTAGAGTTAATGGCTCTTTTTGCTGCTTGGAGCTAGCAGTTACCAGCCACCAGAGATTGTAGTGCCAGCAATTTTCTGTTAGTCTCTGTCATTCTCTGCTGCTAGCCTCTTTAGTTTTACCAGCTCTAGGTGCTGGCCACTTTCAGAGTCAGCAGAGCTTTGGTGTTACCAGCTCTTACTGTACCTGCCCAATATGCTGTATTATAGAAAGAAATCATGAATAGGCAAAAAAAAAAAAAAAAGAATTCCATCTAAAGGAGCCTTAATTAGGACTTATACTGCACCATAAAAGGGAACAGTTCGTGGACTGAGGCTAAGGGTAGGGGGAGGTTGCTTCTAAAGGAAAAACTGCAGGTGTATGCGTGCACAGTTCCAGACTTTCTATTTTGTCATGAGCAGGGGAGGAGCCCTTCAGTGAGGAGGATGACAGAGGGACAGAATCATCCAGAGAAGCTGCAGGGTGGAGTCCTCTACGAGAGGTCTAACTGTGAAACTTGCCACTGCCAAAGCACATATCTCCCAGAGCAGTTGTGTGGTACCTGATACGGCCCAGCCAACTACAAGGCGTTTGGGGAAGTCATGAAAGAAAAATAAAAGTACTTTTCGAGAAGCACTGGGCTCTTCTGTCTCATCACATTGGCCTCTTCTCTTCCTCGGCCTCCTGCTCGGAGCAGGCTGTTCTCCACACACTGTTTTCTGGTGTTCTCCCTCTGCCCAGAGCTCCCCTTCTGCCTGGACCAAAGGTCACACACTTCTGCTCCCAAAAGCCAGAGAGTAAGTATATGAATCTCTGCAGGCCACACAGTCTCTATTGCAACAACTCAGCTCACAGAAGCAGCCATAGATAACATATAAACAAGCAAGTGTGGCTGT
Source organism: Erethizon dorsatum (assembly GCA_028451465.1). NCBI lineage: Eukaryota > Metazoa > Chordata > Mammalia > Rodentia > Erethizontidae > Erethizon > Erethizon dorsatum. Next base: position 131,156,871 of record CM051823.1, on the reverse strand, counting down.
GTTCCAATAAAACTGGGCTTTTATAGAAACTGAGAGTGGAATTTTATATCATTACCATGTGTTGTGAACCATCACCCATCTTTTGATGTTTTTCAATCACTTAAAATACAAATACTATCTTCAGTCGTATAGAACAGATGACAGGCTGTGGATATGGTTTGCTCACCTAGATTCTTCCTGGTCCTTCACAGCCATGTCAAGTGTTGTCTTCTTAGAAAACTTCCCTGAATGTTGGGCATGTGGAGCAAAAGTCCCTTCCCTGTTCTCCCAGGAAACCCAGTGCATACTTACCTGTGAAGGTCTTTCCATCTGGCTCTGAGATAATCTGTCTGTCTGTCTGAGTGCCTACCAACAACTAAATCCCTGGGAGCAGGATGGTGCCTCCCTCCATGTACTCTCTGGGCCTGCCTGCTGCTTCTGGCTGGGTCAAGGCTGAGGCCTCGAGTGGCCACTTAGCAGAATTGGGCATTTGGTGATGGTGTTGGAGTCATCTGCTTGATTTGCCTTGGGCCCTGGAGGACAATAGATCACCATAAGTGAAAGGTGCATGTGGGCCACGCTGTGGGCCAGCCTCAGGAACGGGGCCTCGAGAGAAGGAAACGATAGTGTGGGTGCTTCCCCATCCCCACTATTGCCTGCCCCAAATGGATATGTTGAAACCTAACCCTCAGTGTGCTGGCATCAGGAAATGGGCCTTTGGGAAGTGTTAGGTCGTAAAAGCAGAATCTTCATGAATGGGATGAGTGCCTTATACAAGAGGCCCCAAAGAGCTGAATTGCCCCTTCCACCATGTGAGGAGGATACAGACAGAAGGCACCATCTATGGCATAGGAGGCAGGATCTCACCAGACATCAAATCTGCTGGCACCTTGATCTTGGATTTCTCAACCTCTAAGGCTGTAAGAAATAAATTTCTGTTGTTTATAAGCCATCGAGTCTATGGGATTTACTACAGCAGCCCAAATAGACTAAGACAGCATGAAATGATACCTGACACACGAAACAGATGAGCACCATTGGAGTATGGCCTCCAAAAGGGAGATGTAAAGGGGAGAACATGTTTCCCTGCTGTCAGCTTCTCTCATGGCCAAGGGTGGGCCTCCTGCCTCAGAACAGCCAGCCCTTCCCCAAACCTACAAGCTGAGAATTTCCCATGGGGAATGAGGATCTGCATTTTAAGCAGACATCTTCCTTTACCCTCAGTGATTCTTCTACACACATCAGCTTGAGAACCATGCTGTCCTGCTTGAACACAGGATACTTGGCTCTCTCCAAAGACTGATTTTGGCTGCATGAAAGTTGGGGAGATTGGGGGAAACAGCTACCCACTACCCATATATAATCTAGCAGGAAGCAAAGACACCCCAAGGACTCTGAAAGGTCACAGACAACATATACGGTTGGCTATCAGCAGCATAGTAGACCACAGGGTATCTGTACAGGTGAGCTGAGCATCAGTTGGGCAGCGGTTGGAGTAGTGCTTGGAGCAGAAGAAGCTAAGGCATGGAGGAGTGGTAGGGGAGTAGTTAGTAGGCCAGCAGACATAAGACAAGCCTAATTTGCCCACTCAACAGCCTGGAAATGTACATAGCACAAGGTCAGATACACCAACTCAGTCCTCAGCCTCTCTGGGTTTGAGTCCCAAATCCACCTCTAACTCTTGCTGGTGACCTTGGGCAGGTTGTTTCATCTCTCTTTGCTTTGGTAGCGATCAGTAATAACAGTAACAGTTCCTGTCATAGAATTGTTGTGAGGATGGAATGAGTTCTTACACTGGAATGAATTACAATAGTATCTGACGTGGTTAACACCAGGCTATCATAATCATCGTTATTATGACCATCAAGAATCCACAAGCCGGTAGGACCTAAGGGGACATTTACATTACCAGGTTGGTGCTTAGGAAACAGTTGTTGAACTGCACTGAACTGACTTTAAATTGCAACCTGAGTCCCTCGCCCCTCAGCACGGACCATTCTCCAGAATGGACTCTGCCCTCCTCATGGGGTCTGAACTCTTCACAGAGAAGCATGGTTGACTTCGGGTGGGGCTAAGAGCCAGCCAGCACGGCTGAAATATTTCCAGTTTCTAGAACAGCAGCCCCCCAATTTTAAATACTAACTGAGACTTAGAATATGGTCAAGCTGTTTAAAGTCTCCAAGACTTCATGCTCTTATCTGAATACTGCAGTGACCTCCAGCATAAGGTTCAGGTGAAGATTTAAATGAATAACATTCTGCTTAAGTAAATGATCTCTTATTCTCAAAAAGTAAAGCAATTCAGCCAGGTTTATTTATACCCTAATTAACTTAACCTGGTTAAGGTGATCCTATTTTTGTGACCATTTAACAAGCAGAAAGTGGATCTCTTTAAATTAGGTGCTTCTCTGATGGGATGGGAGGACAGGGTCCTCTCTTCTGCCTTTTGTCTATTGTCAACCTACCTCCCTACACCCTACAGTGGGAGGACAGATGATATATCTAGTATATTAGTTGTTCTTATAGAATATTATTCCCATAGAATTACTTTTTCCCATAGAATTATTTCTGACCCAAGTAGTTTAAGGCAACGATAACCATTATTGTATCATATCATTTCTGTGGATAGGAGCTTGGGAGCAGCCTGGCTGAGTGGTTCTGGCCCGGAATGCCTCAGGAGGTTGTAGTCCCAAAGTCACTGAGGGCTGCATTTATTGAACCAACACTGGAGGACTTGATTCCAAGATGGTGCATTCACATGGCTGGCGAGGTGGTGCTGGCTGTTGCAAGGAGACTCATTTCCTGATCGGCTAGAGCACTCTGTAGAGCTCCTTGAATGCCTTTAAAATATGGCACCTGGCTTCCCCGAGAGCAAGTCAGCCGAGAGCAAGGGAAACTGAAATGACTTTTATGATCTAGTCTCAGAAGTCGCATGCCACCATTTTCACAAGATCTTACTGGTTGTACAAGTCGGCTGTATTCACGACAGGAGGAGCCAACCCAGGGCGTGAGCATCAGGATGCAGTAATCACCAGACCTCTTGTAAGCAGCTACACATTAACAAAGGACTTGATTAAATCCACCTTAAAAATACTGTCTTATAGAAAAAGTCCCCTGGTTAGAAGCTTACCAAGAAAGGTAATCTTAATCTATAACATGATGGAAATAGCAAACTATTTCCTGTTCTGGTTATTCCTGACTGTGTGTGATATAAGTGGCAGGTTATGTTGAAAGAATACTTCAAAGACAAGGACATTGCATTTTTCACTCTGAGACAAGTGGTCTTAAACTTTATATTCCTGCTGTATATATGTTCAGTAGAGGCCAAATTACTTCAGATCAATACCCAGGTACTCTTCTTCCTGGGACAGGTGGTTGGGCCTAGTTCTCACCAATGGAATGTAAGCAGAAATTGTGTGTACTGCCTCTGCACTGAGACAGTGAAGTCGAGAGTGACTTACCTATTCTCCCCTCTCTTTTCTTTAACCTGTTAACAGGATGAAACGCACTGGTGGAGGAAAGCAAGGCACTGAAGATGACAGAGCAATCAGTTAGAAAAAGCCTGGATCCCTGGGTGAGTGTGTGGAGTAGAACTCCCTCCCTGCCTCTGAGAGACCCCCATTGAACTCTGATGAGGGCAGGAAATAAACCTTTGTTGTGTTAAGCACTGAAAGGTTTGGGTTTTGTAACTGCAGCCAGCTTTACTTTCTATGATTAATGTCAAGTATAAATCTTATTTAAATCATCACCATCCTGATATTCAATTTAATTATTACAAAACTGAATCCATGTTTGCTTTCTTTAGTATTTATCACTTCTCATAGGACATACCAGTTTTTAAATAACAAGAAATATCAATGCTCTAGGACACAGTTGTAAGGTGCAAATATATGATATCACCACTTATTACACAACATCCGGATAAGAAAAAGCAGACAAGAAAGTGAGGTTTAAAAATAAAAAGTAAATAAGTGTTATAAAAATGTAATGCTATGTAAAATTGATTCAATGTTTTCAAAAATTAAAGGCACTTTACTGCCTAATAAACATCAAAGTACCACAAAGTTCTTTTTATATTCCAGGGACTGAGCCAGTTTTAAAAAAATCTTTAACCAGATAGTTCTAGAATTAGAGGTCATCCCTGGAGACTTCCATAACACACTTAAAAATAACTCCTCAAATCCTGTCTGCACAATGAAGGGCTATAAAAAAAAAAAGACCACACTCTTGTTTTATAGTTTAGACTCTATTCATCTTTGTGCTTTTGCAGAGGACCACAACTGAGAACCGAGAACCACAAAGAAATTGGGGGAAACTTGACTAATGGGTCCGCGCTCACCACTCCTCTTCCTCCCTCTCGGATGCGGGGTCCTTAACTTTCCAGCTGTCCACTCTGGGGCTGCCCCACGTCCGCGAAGCCTCTCCGTGCGCCATGAGACCTCAATCCTAGTCAAGTATTCTTGGAGCCGCAGCAGGGACTCGTGTTGCGGAATTCCCAGCTTCCACTGGAGACTCAGAGCCTCCGGGTTACCCTGACTTTGTGCTTCCATATTGGCTGCATTCCTAGCATGGTGACCTCAGTCTACACCAACTTATTCTTGCTCCTGAGTCTCTTCCATGGTTTTTCCTTTGTTGGCTTTGAACTTGTCCTAAATGAAGCCCTACCGAACTTTTATCCAGGGCTGCAGTGGGTGCTGGTGGAGGCCAAGTGTGGGCTGGGAGATGGCCTGTCCTCGGCGATCACGGACACAGTTACATGTACAGCCTTTCTGGTCCTGCTGGGGTAGTTCCTGACTGCAAATAAAACTTTTATTTATTTATTTATTTTTAAAGAAGACAAATGACAAAGCTGGGTAAAGAAAGATCTCATTTACTTTGTCTGGGGACATTGTTTCTTTCTAACATTTCCTCCCGAAACTTAGGCTCTCTAAAGCAGTGTAAAAGAAAATGAGTGACATCTTTAAGTGGGCTAAGAAATTTATGTGTTGTAAAAGAATTTCCAGTATGCTAAAGATGAGTAATTTTCCTCTCTATCAGTATATGTACAAAATAAAAGAGACCCAGGCCACTGATGTAACTGTATGAAAAACAAAAGAATTTGTGGCAAAGGAATAGTCAAAATACTTGAACTGAAAACAAAGAGAAACGTGATCATTTTTACAGCCTGGCTCTAGTTACTGAATGGTCGACTCAGATGACTAACACATCTGTATTTACATGATCTGGAAGGCATAAATTACCAACACATAGGAAAATTCTGGAAAAATAAAACAGTAAACGAAACTCCGTAAGTATCTGATGAAGTTATCTAGCAAGACTCCTTTTCCTCCTCACTGCTGAAGTCTCTACCACGTCTGGCACGACTGTGCCATCTAGTGGCTTCACAGCGACTACCTGCAGTTAGATTCAGCTGGGAAAGGTGTTTCAAATATCCTGTTAACTACAGTGTAGAAGAATGAGAGGAGTCCATGGTGTCCTCACGCAGTCGTTTCCACGGTAGGTGAGTCACAGAATGAGCATCACACAAACGCCTAATTTCAGACCACCAATTCCCACATCTACAGCACCCATGTGGCTGTATAACAAGCTCTGTTGTCCCAGCTGCTGTTCTCCAGAAGTTTATGTGCAAGGAGAGGGACTGGAGACCTCTGTTTATAAGGTAACAGGAGATAAAGCACCAGTGACAGATAATGAGAGTACAGAAGTAGAATCCCAGACCCAACAGCCATCCTTCCAATAAGCACAGGCTGATGTTCTTCATGTGGCAATACTACCAACCTCCTCAGATTTCTTGCTCTGAAATTTTGGTGATCTTTAATAATTTGAACTCTAATGATGGACCTCTGCCACACTACCTCCTGCCTTTCCCTGATTTTACCTGGCATCACCTGACCTCTCACCCGTGCTCTCATCAGTGCTCACAAAATTTTGTCTGCAGCTCTCTAACGTCCCCAGTTCTGCACAGTTCTCTGCTCAGATACCTGCATCCTCACCTGGGGGAGGGCGGGAGCTCAATGCCAACCATGTTCAAAGAGTCAGAAGAAATTCAGGGAAGAAAAAGGAGGAAAAATTCTCCAGGAAAGAAAGAGTTATCATTCATCTTACAAGTTGCTTTGAAATAAATACCCATTTCCTGTAGTGCTATACCGATGGCGAACCGATGGCGTGCATGTTATTTTTTTTCTTTTAAGACAAAATATGCTAATGTGTGAGGTGTTTTCGCTAAACTAAAATCTTGGTATTCAGGTTTAATTGTAGTGTTGGCTCTTTGCCATAAATAAGTGGGTTTTGTGCACCTGTCTCTAAAATGTTCTCCATCACTGATCTATACAAACGTACGAATGCAGGAATGATAAAATAGCTGAGTTGAAAAGGAAGCAGGGTAGGCCAAAATCCTTTGGGAAAAGTTTGAAAAACTGAAATGTATTGTAATTTTTACAATGCTCTACCTTTGAAACTAGAATATTCATGACATATATTTAGAATGTAAATAGAATGTAAAATTCACCATTTTAAAGTGTATAGTTGAGAGGTTTTTAGTATATTCACAAAGGTGTGCAACTTTTATCTTGAACTAATTTTAGAGCCTTTAATTACTCCCAAAAGAAATCTTGTAGCTATAGCAGTCACCCCTTATTCACCTTTTCCTGCTCCCGACCCTCAGCAACCACAAATCCATTTTCTATGTCTAGAGATTTGCCTATTCTGGATACTTCACGTAGATGGAATCATAGAATGAGTGACTTTTGGTGTCTGGCTTCTCTCATTCAATATAACATTTTCAAATTCACCCATCTCTTGGTGTTATGTTTCTTTATTCCTTCCTATGGTTGAGTGACGCCCTGTTGTGTGGCTATGCCACACCTCATTTAGATATGCGTATCAGTGGACAGACATTTGCATTGTTTCTCCTTTTTGGCTATTTGGAATAATCCTGCTATGAATATTCATATACAAGTTTTATATAAACGTGGTTTCAGTGAAATATATGCTGAAGAATAAATGGATGATCTTTGGAGATAAAAAAAAATCTCTACGTATTAAAGCCAACTACATACTTCTACCTGCCAAGCTCAGAGAAAATAATTACATGGCTGTTCACATATCTATTCAACGTATCTATTCGGCTACAAAGGTGTCCATAGAATCACAGTCTTAATGTTTCAGAGGTTCCTCCCACTGGTGCAGGAACATACAACTTACTCAACAGTTAATCATTTCGTTCAATTTATCTATAAACAGGGAACACTTTTATTCACAAGACTTAACTGTTTTGTTTGTAATTTCTAGAAAGTCATTTTATACATTTAAAGTCTGTCATTTTATAACTTTCTGAAAAGTTTGAGGCCACCTGGAAAATCTTAAAATTATGCTAAGCTACTGGGTCCCATTTTTCAGTACTTTCCCTTAAACTATCTTCAGACCTTTCCCTTTTCTATAAATTCGTAGTTCACGATCTCTGATGGGTTCCACTAGATACTAAAATATGTCCTTATCCTTCTAAACAGATAGTCCTCAATTCCAGTGAAATGTGTTCGGGCCAGTGGGGAATACAATGGGAACAGTATCTGTCTGTAACACTGTGTTTCTTCTAATAAAATAGCCTAAGACTGCATGACTTTGGCAACTATGTAATTTATCAGTGCAAACTGCTTGCACAAATCAGGTAAAATCACCAAGACTTTTTCAAATGACCTGTGGTTTCCTCCTGCTCTGGGCAGTTTATTTTCAGACCTTATGGGACTTTTTCTTTTTCCTTAGTAAGTCCCATTTTTGAAGTTCTAGTCTTTAATTCCATTTTGTTAGACTCTTTGGGCTCAACCCACCATGTCTCAACCATATGTCAAGCACAAAATCGCAAGGTCTTTTTCTATGGATCTTTGCACAGTTCTTTATTAGGAACTATATAAAAATCTTCTTGTCCAGACAGCATTTCTTCTCACGCTCTGTGATGACAGCTAAATCTGTTCACCGTCTCTCTATTACATGAAATCTCACTGTCCTTGGTAAATACTAGTTGCTCAGTGAATGTTCAATTCAACAATCTCCCTTTCAAATGCTAGCAGAGCCTTGTTGATAAGACCACTTCTGCGGCACAGGAGATGTGTCCTGCTAATCTCTTGGTGATAATCCCACTGTTCAGCTATGTTAAATGAGTCATTGATACTTTCTGCACAGCTAATGATTCAGTCCCGAATATATCCTCCTTCATCTTCCAAGTTCTTGTGAGGATGAGGCAGGAGGATCACAGGCTTGAGCCCAGCTTGGGTAACTTAAAGACTTAAGAAGGCTGTCTTTCAAAATTTAAAACTTTAAAAGGGGATGTAGCTCAGGCCAGAAGCCCTGGGTTTAATCCACAGTCCAAAAAACAAAAACAAAACAAAATCATTAAGAAAGTTTGTATTTTTCAGACTTTTCTATGTGTCAGGGTGTGTGCACTTTACATAAATTATCCCATTTTGAAAGCAAATTTACAAAGTACAATTTGTATTCCCATTATAGAGATGAGGAAACTGGGGTACAGGAATTTAAGTAAATCATCCAGGTTCACATGGCTAATAACTACCAGAGTCAGAATCCCAACCCAAGTCAATTCTGGTCTAGAGCAAGAAACCCTTTTTATGAAATCATGACCGTCACCTACAAAAAGATAGGAAATACTATTTGCAACAATATCCTACCGAGAGGGGGCCGGTGAGATGGCTCAGCGGCATAAGCGCCTGCCTGGCAAGCACGAGGTCCTGAGTTCGACTCCCGGAACCCACATAGGAAAAAAGGGCCGGTGTTATCGCTCAGCGGCACAGGCGCCTGCTGGCACGCGAGGTCCTGAGGTCAACCCCTGGTACCCACAAAAAAAAAAAAATCCTACTGAGAGGGAACATTTCCTTAGCCACATCCAAAGATTCCTCCTGGTGATTGATACCTTTCATTCAAACAGTGACTGACAGAGGAGCAGTTGCTTCAGGGAAGGAGGGAATTAGTTGAGACCAAGAAGGAACTAATGCAGTTTGGCTCATTTGTAATGCTGCTGCTGCTGCTTCTCCTTCTCCTTCTCTTTCTTCTTCTTCTTCGTGTGTGTGTGTGTAAAAAGAAAAAAAGGGGAGAGGCAAATTACAAAATGCAAATATTAATTAATTCTGAGAGCTGCAGTCACTGTGTGTTGTGCTCCCTACACTTGCCTGCATCTTTCCAGTTACAGGAACAATATTTCCAAAGACCAACCTGCAGAGGTGTGGGCATGCGTACATGTGGGAACTGCTGTGGCAGAGGCCATCCTTCCTGACACTGCTGAAGGACAGAGCTCACAACAAACTTAACATAGGCCAACAAAGATGCAATAAGAAATTGCCTTCCTTCGTAGTTTTCTCTAGAAGCCATTCACCTCACAGCAGTGAGCAGAAGAAACGTCCAGAACCGCATTGTGTTTGCTGATGCCTCTCATTAGCTACAAACATGAGTTTCTATTTAAAGAGCCAGGCCAGGCCATTAGGAAATGAATTAATAATAATACATTAGTTATGCAAATTGACCGCAGGTTGTGGCAACTAGCAGGAAATCAAACACATAGTGGGCAACTGTTATTTCTAACTTATGAGATCAGGAGAGATTTCTTTTTGTGTATTTCATGCCTATCCCACCCCCCCAATTATTTTTACTATATCCTCTTTTGTCTTCCAGTGTTTTAGTAATGAACTAGAAGTGTGTGTGTTCTAACCCAGCAATGACCTTAAACACAAGTAACTGGATTCTGAAACATTACCTCTCCCTGGATCCCTGTTAGTGTATCTCAACTTCTGCCTCTCTGTCTGGATTCCACCTAGTAAACTGCCACATTCACAGCTTTGTTCACATCATTCCTTGCATTTGCTTTTGCTTTTGACACCTTACCTTTCCTCTTTCAATTTACTATATGCTGGGAAATTAAATAAGTCTGCCTTTTAGAATTGTTTGTAAACTAGAATAGACAGCTTTCGGATGGGTTTTGTGATACCTATTTAAGGCCCTCAGGTTAAAAGAAATTTACCCTGGCTTGGAAGGCATGAGTGAGAAGACTTTCACAAATCCACACATCCATTAATTGGGTCATTTTTGTATTTGATAGAAACTCTGTCCTCATCTTATTTTCATCTTTACAGCACCCATGAATGAAATCAAAGCCAAGACATATGAGCCAGTGTGAGGACATTCATAGTTTTCTATTTCCACATTTTATTAGATGATTAAATTCAGCCCTCTAATAGATTTTGTTTTATTTGTAGTGCTAGAAATGGAACCTACAGAGAAGTAAGCCTACTACCAGGTTAAGCTATATACTGATAGCCCCTGATTTTTTTAATTCAGCAATTTTTATTTAAAGCAATTCACTTAACAATTTGTGTCCAGTGGTTAAGTCACCTGGACTAGACTACATAGACCAATTTTGAAAAACATTCTGTTTTATGGATTATAGTTAATATTAATATAATTGTACTTGTTGAGTGTTTAAGATATATTTTCTCCTGAAAAGCCATTGATCAGATCTATTGTGATTTGAGGCTGCAGCTCATTGGAAAAAGCTGTGTTTGGTTTTCAGCGATGATTGGATTATTTTGATTCCGTTTTAGAGTGGCTATTTATTCCACCTGTCCTTTGTGATATTGGGTGATGATACTAATTTCATTTTATAGGAACACACTTGGGAATTTTTTTTTCTTGGAGTTAAAATAGTTTGTAGTCAGTCTCTATTATTTCTGTTCCCACTGTGATTGATAATCACATATAATATATAAATGATGCTTTCTAGGGTCACAATATAGATGATCTCATTTGATTCTTAAATGAACAGTGGGGGTAGGCATGGCTGGTATTACCAAAGTGGAAGAATTACAAAGGTTTTCTTCTGACTTCTGAACAAGAGGCTTTTGACCATCAGAGTGACCGTCAGCATCCATCATGAGATAGCTGGCTGTTATGTAATCAAAAGACCCTGGCCGTGTTGGCCTAATAGTTTTTACCTGTGTTTGCTTCCTAATTGTCTGGTATGACAAAGAACCTTCACTACAAGTCTTCATTTTATTAATTAATAATTCCAAATGAGCAGCAGTAAACAATACCTGTAAGTTACTATAGAAAAAAATCAGTGAGAGGATATACTGGTATTGACAAAAATAGATCGTTTTCAACTGGCTGTCATATATTCCAGTTTACTTTATATGATCAATCATAGAAATGTGGTATATAGAAGGAAAGGCAGCATTTCAATCATACCTGTTTGCATGTAAGACTTGGAGTTGTTTAATAACTCAGTATAATTTATCATTTTGATGTGAGCCGTTTATCTCAATGGCTGTGATCTATAGCTTCTGCTATGACTGAAATGCCACATGTCATGTTAAAATTGCCTCATATCATGGACTGATCAGGCCCACAACCTCCTAAAAAAGTGTATGGCAAATGGCTTAATTAAAGAGACAAGTGGTATGGTTTTTGGGCCTCCGGGAAGGTCAGAACTCTCTCAGGAATAAAGACTCTCTGGGAGTAAAGACAACTCCACCGGACAGCCTGTATTTATTTGGTTTTCAAACAAAAGAAGGAGATACTGAGGCAGGGTGGGGACTGAGCAGGATCTTAGGAAGTTAGTTCAAAGACTTCTCCAAGCAGTAAATTTTGCCAATTAAGAGAACTGCCAGGGCTCTAAGGCTGGCAGCTTTATTGCTCTGGAATAGGGAGTTCAGCAGCCTGCCTCGGCTGCCTCAGCTGTGGTGTTATCTTGACTTCAGAGCACTGTATGAGATTTCCCATGAAGCCAGAGGTCCCTTCATGGTCAGCAATTTAACCCTTACATAGCCTGGTCTCCAACAGTCTCAGACTGCAGTTTTATGTGACAAAGAGCAAACACTGAAGTACTCTTTATAAAAACATTTCCACTCTCAGCCCATTTTCAAATCTGCTGTTTAGACAACTTAATGTAATGTGATCATCTTGAATTAAATTCTGCACATTTGCACCCAGTAGCTGGAAGAAGGGAAATACCTCATACAAGCCATCTTCTTAATTGTCTGACTCTCCTGTTTAGTATGATTTTGTTGTTCAAATAAACTTCAATCATGTCAACTGCCTTAAATCTTTATTGAAAGTAGGCATATTAAAAATAAACAAGAAAGATTCATGCATGTAATACATACTCAAATTGCATCAAGTATGGACTTGGCCATTAAAGTAAATCTTTGGATGTGAAGAAGTCTTAAAGAATTAAAGCTACTGTCTATGAGCTTTTCATGTTCTGTATTAGTTTTAATTAGTGGACATACTGCCTTTTTTAAGCTATATTTTCTCTGCAGCTTTCCCCCCACAAGTTTCCCTTCACAGGCCACTGCCAGAGTTCATGCTGGCTCTGGTTGAGTTTCTGCCTCTAAGCTAGGAAACTCTGAGATCTGCTTTCAACATGGAAAAAAAAAATCACGCATAGATGAAAATTGGCACAAGTTAAATCACTTGTTCCCTTAGTCCTTAATTAAGAGAATTGCAGAAGTGTTAATTTAATTATATTTAAACACCTAATTGAAAACCAGAAGTCCACTAGCTTCAAGGACACGAAAGAATTGTGATAAGAGTTTCAAAAACACCATTTCAGTTTTATGAACTGAATCCTTGATGTCTTGGGGGGTGGTCTCGTGTATTTGATATAGTCCTGTTTTGTTGAGTTCTTAATAATCGAGTCTAGGGACAGACACCCTGTGGAATCACTAGCCCAGTTTTTATTCATTCAGAAATTAATCCTACACTAGTTTATAATGATAATAGAAAACATGTATTATACTTATATACATATATAATATATAAAATTGTATATGTAAATAAAAATATATATAACGTAACTTTGAAAGCACACTAGAAAGACCATTGAAGAACCAGTGGCGAGCTCACTGAGAAACCAGTTTGCAGAAGCACAAGGTTTGGAGAAACCGGCCCCACCTGCCAACCAAATAGGCACCAGCATCTACTCCCGGGCAGGTGCACTCTGCTTCACTTGGGCTCTGACCTGGTGCTGGGCGGCCACATCATGAGTGGATGGCAGGGCCCTAACTTCACAGTCGCAACACAGGAACCCTGTTTTGTGCCGGGCAGCAGCTAAGGTTGGCAGGTGTTGAAATGCCATTTTGAAACAAAAGAGGGCCTTATTTTATCTTTCCTATTTCCTGCTTCTAGTCTAATTGAGCTCTAGTTGGACAACATTTGGCAGGATGCCATGATGACACTTGACTCCCACTGGTGGAAATAGTGTGTGTTTGGTTAAAGGCTAAGAATGGATGATATTTAACCTCTAAGTCCAAATATTGCCACAGGAGCAGGATTGCCGGAGCAGGTTTTCCATCAGGTGCAGCTTTGTCTGAAAACAGGTGAGCAGCCCAGCACCATGTCAGCATCTTCTCAGGACTGGACCTCACATTGTTTGCATATGCTGTTCTCAGGCCCTTGAATGTATTAACCTTACCATAATCCTACGTGGTAGATCCACTAAGTCTTTTTCCCTTTTTCACAGAGGAAAAACTTGAAGGAGCTGTTGAAACACTCGTCCAAGACCACATGAGTAGGATAGTGCCCGGTTGCCTGGCTCCAGGGTCTGCACCTGCACCTAGGCAATTTGGAGCTGGGGAAGAAAAGGTGACAGCCAGGCATAGTGGCGTATGCCCATAATCCCAGCACTCAGGATGCTGAAGCCGGAGGATCGCCACAAGTTCGAGGCTAGTCTGGGCTACATAGCGGGACCCTGTCTAAAAAAATAAAAAGGTGACAGTTCCTACCTCTCACGGCAACCAAGGACTTCATATTTACTTTTGCATGTACTTTTTTTTTTTTTTGTATTACTAGTAAGTTCAAACTTTTCCCTTCTCTTAAAAATTTATTTTTTGTCTTAAAACAAAAATTAGGAAAGAAGGGGAAAGGAAGAGAGGGAAGAAGTTTGGTTCAGCTAATGGGAAGCATTTGTGGGAGGAGGGGCCAGAGTTTTTCTCTTCCTCTTGCTGCCTCAGGTGGTCTCCCTGGCCATGGCTGCATTGGCTTGGCACTTGTCCCTACTGCAGGCCATCTAAGGTTTCAGCTTCCTCCAAGGGTCCCAGATGCCACCTCCCTGTCCCTGTAGCACTGGTGGGAAGGAAGGGAAGAGCCGATCACCCACGGCCTCACTGTCCCCTTCAGTTTTCCAGTATTCCCAACACCTGTGCAACCAATTTCCTGTTTTAAATTCCTCTTCTGCAAATACTTAGAATGATGTCTATCTATGTGGCTGGGTCCTGTCTGATATGTCCTGTAATCCTTCTCTTAGACTGTAACAACATAGGAGTTTTCATCCCTTCCAAGAGTAGATTATGGGTTTAGAGATAGCCTTTCACTTCCTTTTGCAGTCCAACGATTTACAGAAACATAATGTTTAGTCAGCCCAATGCTCCAAGTTTGTGACCAGAAATTAAATTATAAATCCAGAGTGCCAAACAGTGGAGAGATTGCACTTAGTTCAATCCCTTCCCATCACCCCCCTCCACATGCATATTCCCAGCTCCCCATAATTATGTGAGTTGTGTTGCGGCTGGTTTATCTAGCTACTAAATCAGAGATTTGCGCACCTCTACCCAAGAGTTTCCCATCAAAAGTGCAGAAGGGCTTTAAGTGAAGTCTTCGAGCCATCCAGTGATACTCTTCAAACTGCAGGGACTCTGAAATGTTCATCCTGCCAGCCCATCCTGACTGAGGACCTGCCATGGGCCAGGTCCTATGCTAGAGGCCGGGGGGCACAGCTGAGTGGACTTGGCCCCTGCTCCCTGAGATCTGAAAGTCAAGTAGAAGGCTTGGTTCAGGGCAGAGATGGCTAATGCCCCAAGAAGGGTCACCAGGATAACCAAAGGAGAAGGATGAGCCCAGCCTTGGTCTTTCCCCACTGAAGTCTGATGGAGACTTTCTCAGCAATGAGGCATAAAGTTGGGCATTAAAGGATGGGACCACAAAGCTGGGAGAAGGACATGAGAGGGTGTTCTGAGGCTGAGCAGGGAGGCAAACAGGGGATCAGGGCACAACAAATGGTGAAATTTGACTAGCTGCGACCTCCAGGTAAGCAGACTTCCTGGGGTTTGATGATCAAACTCCCTGACGCTGGTTCCCTGGACTTGTTCTCTTTCACATTCTGTGCATGTGCTCAGTCTCTTCTCTGTCTCTGTCTCTGTCTCTGTCTCTGTCTCTGTCTCTGTCTCTGTCTCTGTCTCTCTCTCCATGTGTCCCATGTGGCCGAGCTGGCCCTCCGGGTATGAGGAGATGCTACCATAGGCCCTGTGAGCTCATGTCCCCAGCTTTTCTCTGCCCTGCCCCATCCATTCTTTCCCACTCCTCTTGCTCCAATTGCCCCTCCTTAGCCCCACTTCGGGGGTTTTATTTTTCATCCTTTGGTGGCCCTGCTGTTCGCTTGCTAAGTGATTTATACATTCCAGGCTGGATCCAAGATAATGTGGGATGAAAAGCAAATGCAGACAACTAGAAAAAGAGGCCAGAATAAACATACACACACAGACCTCAGGTGGACAGTTTCCAAGCCTGGGCACACATCTGAGCTGTCCCTAGGGCTTATTGTCCTGGCTCAAAGCAGTCTGCAGGCTGCCATCACAAGGATGTGTGAGGAACTGCGAGGAGGCCTCTTTGTGCTTCTTTCTTTGCCTTTTAAATTGAAGATCTATATGATCTCAGGCTTTACCAGGGGAACCGTTCCTGGGTTAGAGGTATGCCCCATGGCCCCTGCTTTTCCTCCCTGACAGGATCCTCCTGTCACTGTAGCCCAATAGCCCCAGCAGCCCTGTTCCTCTGCTCTGGATTCAGGTCCCCACCTGCTGATGAATCTTCCAGAAATGCAATTCCAGTCATCACTGGGAGCGAATGTCTGGCCCACACCAGCTCAGACATACTGTGGGAAGGGTGTGGACTTGTGTTTGACTTTCTTCCTGGGGACAGGACCTTTGGAACCATTACTTAGTGGATTGTTTTGACAGTAACTGCTTCCTCGTAGTCAAGTTTTATGGAGTCAGCAGCCTGGAATCAAATCTTACTAGGTCTCTAAGATAGTTGTGTGACCCACATTATGGCATCCCCTCAGCCTCCATCTGTTCAGCTGCTCAACAAATATTCATGTAGCCACCACCGTTTTAGGTGGCAGGGACATACAAAAGAGCAAGATTGATAAGATGTCTTAGAATTTGTATTAGTCCATTTTTCATTGCTATAATGAAATAAGTACGTGTGGCAGGCTACTTATGAAGAGAAGAAATTTAGCTCATAGTTCTGGAGTTTCAAAATTCAAGATCAGTTGGGCCACTGGTTTGGTCTCTGGTGGGGGTAGTGAATGGTATCACATTGTGGCTGGATGTAGAAGCAAGCTGTCACATATTGAACCAGGAAGTGGAGAGACACTGAGGGACTAAGCTTGCTCCTTTAACAACAGTCCTCTCTAGAGAACTTCCGGGGGGAGGGTGCATGAGAGCTACCTTAACTGCTTTTGAGGGTACGCCCTCCGTGATCTAAGGACTTCCCACTAGGCTGCACCTCCAAAAGGTTCCACTATCTCCTAAACCCACCACTCTGGAGTGCAAGCTCCCAGCACACAGACTTTTGGGCGACACTGAAACAATATCCAAGCCATAGCAGACCTTACTATCTATCTGGCTATGGGAGATGCTCAAGAAATGAATCTTTAAAAATCAGAAAGGAAAAAAACAAAACCCATTCGCAGAACAATTAGGCAATATCTGAAAAAGTTGAAATATGAATGTCCTTTGACCTAGTAATGCTACTCCTTGTTATGTACCCTAGAGAAATTTGTAAACATTTGCACAAGGAAAAAGACTGAATGGGAAAGAGTTTAAGTGCCGGAAGAGTGTGAATAATGTGCAGACTATTCCTACGATGGTGGAGAGCAGCGGGAAGGAATGAAGCAGAGTTGCCTGTATTTATGAGGACTGTCTCACAAACAAGACTTAAGGGAGCATCTTGCAGAAAAATATGCAAAGTTATGATGCTATCTATGTAAAATTAAAACATGCCAACTAATATTAGATATTATTTAATGGCAAAGTGTTTTTTAATGTATGGGGATGAGTAACCCCAAATTAGAGTTAACATCTTTCTCTGTGGAGGGAGGGAAGAGGATGAAATTGGGGAGCAGTAAAAGAGGACATCAACTGCATTGATCATGTTTTGATCTTACATTTAAATTGTGGTTACCCAGTTATTTGTCAACGCACACTATAGATTTTGTGTGTGTGTTTTAAATGTTGCCTTATAGAGATTTTTTAAAAGTTATTAAATAATAAATGCTCTGAGGGGAATAAAAGTCTCAAGTGATAGAGTGATTGGGGTTTTGGTGGGGAAGGTACAATAGTTTGAATCTGGTATGTCCCCAAAGACCCATTTGCTGTTGAAGCCTTGGTTGCCAGCAATGGCACTATGGGAGGTGGTGAAAACTTCAAGAGGTAGAGCGTAGAGAAAGGTCTTCTGGTCATTGAGGGTGCGCTCTTAAAGGGGACAAAGGGAGCCCAGCCCCTCCTCCTTTCCTCCTTTGCTTCCCGACCTTGAGGTGAGTGGCTCTGCTGCGCCACACACCGCTGCCATGGTGTACTGCACCACCATCAAAAGCCCAGAAGCAATGGCTCTGCCTAAATGTTTTCTCTTATGTGGTTGATTACCTACGGTATGTGTTACAGTGCTGGAAAGCTGACTGGCATAGAAGGACACTATAGATTGAGTGGACACACAGATTGAGTTAAAGATAGCTTCTTGGCGGAGGCAACAGTAGAGCCAAAAACATGACTGATATGAAGGAACCAGCCATGACAACATCTAGGGGAGGAGGATTTCCACTAGAGAGAACACCTAGTGTTAAGTGCACGAACTTTGAGAAGTTTCCTGCCTTGCAGGTTGACAAGGCAGCCTGCCTGGGTGTTGTGAATGCTAGCAGGAGACATGAGGCTCCTGGGCCAGAGAAACAGATTTTATTGTACACAGCAGCAGGCAGTATAAGGCTCCCATGCACAGTTTCCCAGTGCTCCCTTCCCATGGGCAGTGTTTGGAGATCGTGGAAAGTTGAGATGCCTGAAAAGTATCTATAGGAAAAGGCATAGAAAGCAGCCAGGTTAAGGGCAAGGTCAGGCCTGGAGGTACAGATCTGTATATACGTTCCTGGCAGATGGAAGTACTAACAGTTGACATGCCTGCTAAAGAATGATTATTTTATTAACCATATTAACCTGGTCAACAAAATCATTTGGATAACCTGTTAATATATAAGGTTCCCAAATCCGTTTTAGGTCTTCCATTTTAAAATTTTGACCAGGTAGATAGATACACTGATAGATACACAGATAAAACCTATACAGATAGATCATTTCTGCATGTATTCAGCATTTACCCCATCCTTTGGACCCCCTATTACATTTCCAGCACTGTCTTGGCTGTGATGGGTGAGGCCATAGCAGCATCTGGTGGTTATGAAAAAGGCCAAGAGAAACATTGAGGCTTTGGCTCTGATTTCACTGGACCAATAGTCTTGGATCTAAAGATCCACCTCCAGCTCATCATGAGGGAAAAATAATCCCATATTTGTTTAAGCCACTGTAGTTGAGGTTTTCTTGTTTATTACTTTCTGCCAAAAGTATTCTCATCTTCCTACGGTTTGAATATGTCCCCCTGAAAGCATGTGTTTGAAACTTAATTCCCAGTGCAACAGTGTTGGGAGGTGGGGCTGAATGGGAAGTGTTTAGGTCACAAAGTCACCACCCTCATGAATGCATCAATGCCAATTATAAAAGGGTTTGAGGCCAGGAGTAACATCTCTTGCTCTCTTGCCTATGCGATGGCATCTGTTATGTGATGACACAGCGAAGAGACACCAGAGGTGGCTTTGAACCAAATACACTTCTTTTGTTTTTAAATTACATGACTTGTGGTATTCTGATATAGCAGCACAAAATGGATTCAGACAGACCTGATGCACATATTTTATTATTCTTTTCATGATTCTGGTACATTTAAATAAAATAAAACTACTCTATTTTGGAAAGAGAGGCTTTAATGAATTATTGGTTAATTCAAGTTGAATAAGCTACCTGCCCTTAAATTTCCAAGTCTCATTTACAAGTTTTGTTTATTAAAAATCTCTTAACATTTCAAACACCTTGCATAAATTTATCATGTTTGATTTTTTTGGTTTTAGCATTTGAAGTAAATGACATGGCAGATTTACAACCAATTAAGCCCAAGCACTCTCAGTTTCTTACTTATTTTTTAGTCTTATTTTTTGAGATGGGGTATTGCTATATTACCCAGGATGGCCTTGAATTTGGGTGTCCTTCTGCCTCACTGTCCCAAGTAGCTGGGATTATAGGTACCTGGCACCATGCCTAGCATTCTCATATACTTAAATATCTCTACTAAATCTAACAGTTATAAATATAGTGAATATGTTCTATTATTGTTAATGAATGAAATCAAATTTTCTTAGATCGTCCAACTACAATTACAAACCTAAAGTCAATTTCACATCTTAAATTGGAATAATAAGCAATTTAAATCATTCAGATAAGGAATATCCACAAGATTATTCCTAAACTTAACATGAAAGTATCAATATTATGGATTCGATTTATTGAATCATCTCCATATTTAATTCTAAATATTTCCACACTTGGAAAGTCACTTACTCAGCAAGGGAACAAACTTACTCCCTACTTCAAGGGACTCAGTGTTACTAGGTTGGCAACTCATGAGCCCAACATGGCGGACATCTCTTGCGAACTGAGGTTCTCAGAAGCCAGGGTCAGAAGGTAAGTTGGGGTTGCTATAGCAAGATGAGGCTCCAGTCTGCACCCCTCAGAGGGATGCAGGTTTAGAAGCTATATTCCAGTTCCATATTGGAGTATGAGGAAGTGGCAACTACTTGAACTAGCTAACTCTCTTTCTTACTTCATTGGATTCTGGATTTATTTGGCACTTTGCAGATGATGCAAACATAAATGTTCTGAAGACATCCTGGTGGTGTTGAATTTAGTCCTGAACATTTGGCTCTGAGCTACGACTCTCTAGTCATGACAATAACACACACCATTCCCCAAAATGGGATTATGGCACCTCACGTTCTATCAGAACCACTGTATTTAATTTGGCAGGATCTCTGCTTTGGGTGCTGTTCTCCTTCAAGCTTTCCTTGGATGTCCTCTACGTTAGCTGAGGCCACCCAGCTGGGACATTGATCCGGTCTCAACCTCAGATGCATCAGCTTATTTGCTCCACTGTTTTGTTTTGGTTTGGTTTTTGGTGAGGGGAGACGGGGTATAATAGCAGGAGGCTGGTGCAACCTTTGTTCTAGACCTCTCATCCTTTGTACTTAGGTGCAGATTAAAGATATTACATTATCATTGTTCCCATTTCACACATATTTATAAGGGAACACTATAATGATTATATTTCCTGTGTCTCTCGAGCAAAATATCCACAAATAATTATGTGTTTTTCATCTAGTTATAAATATTCCTAAAAGATGTTTATAAAATATTGTTTAAATATCATATCAATTTAAATACTCTTCAGAAACCCCAATCTTTAGAGAAATCAGTTGGTGAGCTATCTTTCTAAGATGACTAATCACCCCCACTTTGTAAATTCAGGGTATTTTCTGTTGGGGTTTGAACATGTTCAATAATCATTTTTACCCTACTTTCACCCATCAGAGAAGTCATTCTTCCTCTCACAAGAAAGAGCAAATAAGAAGCAGAAGTTGCAACTGTCCGTCAGTACTTCTGAGATGGAAGTTTCAATTAAAATAATAGAAACTGGGCCGGTGAGATGGCTCAGCGGCATAAGCGCCTGCCTGGCAAGCGCGAGGGCCCGAGTTCAACTCCCGGATCCCACGTACGAAAAAAGGGCCGGTGATATCGCTCAGTGGCACGGGCACCTGCTGACGTGCGAGGTCCTGAGGTCGACCCCCAGTACCCACCAAAAAATAAATAAATAAATAAATAAAATAAAATAATAGAAACAATATGCATTCTATCTTTTTACCACTCTGGCCCCTCCCCCCCCACGTGTCTGAATACAAACACCATACACACACCTTCTTCTTTGAAGTAAGTTGTAGAGACGGTGCTCCGTTCCCTAAGTACTTCAGCATGCATCACCCTTATAACTACAATACCACCCAACACCAAAGCCACATTAGAAGTTTCCAGTTGTCTTATGTACCTTTTTTTTCCCTAAACTAAAATACAATCAAGGTTTCCATGTTGGTGCTGATGGTTACATTTCTGGTTATCAGGAACAGTTTCTCAGTTTTTATCATGCATTTGGAACATCGGTGGATCTTGTTAAAATGCAGTTCTGACTCGAGATCTGAGAAGGGTTGAGAGTCTGACTCTGACAAGTTCCTGGTGGTATTGATGAAGATTCTGGTGCAGGACCACACTTAGTGTAGCAAGGATGGAACAGCTGCCCTCTGATTTTTCCCTCATGACGACACCTTGAAGAGTTCAGGCCTATTTCTTGTAGAATGACCCATGTTTTGATTACTTTCACCTTATCAATTAACTTGTTTCTTTATCCTCTGCAAGTTAGATGTAGAGTCTTGCTTAGCATCTGTTCAGACCTTTTTGGCAAAAATACTGCCTAAGTGATACTGAGTACTGTACTCTCTCATGCATCCGATGGAAGACACTTACTAGGAGAGTTACGCTAAGACTTTATCACTTAAGGTGATGACCGGATATTTCTATGGTAATTTCTTTCTTTCTTTCTTTCTTTTTTTTTTTTTTGGTACCGGGAATCGAACTCAGGACCTTGTGCTTGCAAGGCAGGCGCTGTGCCGCTGAGCTATATCCCCAGCATCTATGGTAATTTTTAAAATGAACATTTTAAAAACTTCTAAATCAGGGCTGGTGAGATGGCTCAGCGGCTTAAGCGCCTGCCCGGCAAGCGCGAGGGCCCGAGTTCGACTCCCGGAACCCACATACGAAAAAGGGGCCGGTGACATCGCTCAGTGGCACGGGCGCCTGCTGGCGCGCGAGGTCCTGAGGTCGACCCCCCGGTACCCACAAAAAAAAAAAAAAAACTTCTAAATCAATATTTAAAAGATGAATGCAAAGACAAATTATATAACTGCATGTCAAATTGATAACGTGTTAGCATAGAGAAAAAGCATTTCAAATTCCCAGTTTGCTAAGAGATCTCTGGCATGATAAGGAAAACACCATCTGGCCCTGCAGATGCCACTGGGGCCATGACAAAGCTTCTCTGAAGAGAAGCAAGCCCCCTGCCCATCCTTGTTACCTCTGCTCACCTGGGTGCCAAAACAGGGCTGCCTTACAATGATGATAGTGTCAATACCACCACCAAAGTAGGCTACCTACTGTCTGTGACTGTTAACTGTGCTAAGCAGAGTGCTAAACCCCATAAGGTAAGCACAATGGATCGAATATCTGATCTGTATCCTTCCCAAATGCACATTTTGAAATCCTAACTCCCCAGGTGATGCTGTTAGGTGGTGGGCCTTGGGGGGGGGGTAACTAGGTCATGAGGATGGGGCCTTCCTGAATGGGATTAGTGCCATTATTTATAAACCCAGACAGCTTAGAAACCCCAGAGAACTTGCTTGCCCTCTTTCTGCCATTTGAGGACACAATGAGAAATCAGCAATCTGCAGCTCAGAAGAGGCCCCTCCCTAGAACCTGACCCTACTGCATGCTGATCTCAGACTTCCAGCCTCCATAACTGTGAGCAGTACATCTCTGTTATTTATGAGCCTTTCAGGCTATGTACTTTGTTATAACAGCCAGAGTGGACTAAGGATAGTATGATTAGCCCTATTTTATGCTTCAGGAAACAACCTAGTTTGGGAATAAGATCAAGGTCACCACGGAAATAAGAAGTCCTTCCTTTAGAGGTCTGGCAGAACAAGAAGCTCAACCCAGGCTGTGTGACCCTAAGGCCCAGTGCCACCTTTGTCTTGTGGGTGTGACAGGTGAAGGTAATTAAGGCCGAGCAATTATTATCAACCTTACACTAGGCACTGTGAGCGAGTCATGGAATTCAAAAGCTACAACAACCCTAAGCTCCAGGCCATGTGTATCTTCATTGACAATGCAGAAAACGAGCCTTAGAGAGGTTAAATTTTCCAAGGGTGCCCGGCAGGAGGTACCAGGAGAGAAACTTGAATCCAGCTCTGTCTGCTGTGCTGCCTCCATTCAGAATCACTATGGATTCCATCACCAAGGGAAGGCTGGCCACCGCCCTTTTCAAATCTGTGCCTCTGTGCTTTTGTCCAGCATCTAGGAAAAATCAGGGCCGTTATTCTACATGCAGTGATCTAAAGGTGACCAGACCTCTGTGAAATTTTGTTCGAGGGTCCTCAACTCACACAGCAGCCTTGACTTTCTCCTTCTCTAGTGGCTCTGCACTTGCGCAGCCAGCTGGGAGCCAAGTTACCTTTCTACCCTATGCACGAGTTTCCCCATTGAGGTTGGGCAGGGCTCTACAAAGGGAGCAAGATTTTCTTGCACCTCAGCCCTCCTTAACAGAGAAGACTAAAGCATTACCAAAGAACTGCTTGGGCTCAAACAGTTTCTAAACATGAGAAATAGAAAAAAAATGTCCATTTTAATTTCCTTATATGATGAATCCAAAGTATGTTTATTATTTTGATATTTGGAACTCAGAGTGTTGTTTTTTTTTTACATAAAATAATATCATACTGAGTAGTTCAATTCTCATTCCAGCCCACATAAGCCTACTAAAACTACAGTATAGTTAAAACAATGTCATTTCAATAAAGTACGCAGGACAAATACTTATCACAATACTTACGTTTGTTTTTTTTTAAATAGAAATAAAATGTAAGAAAGTTTATATTTATTAGTGTGTAATGTGGGGCCCTCACTTGGAGGGTTGGCCAATTGCTGTGGTATAAACAATTCTATCATGGGAAAGTTCAAGCTAAATGGTTTAATAACTGGCTGGCCAATTCCTGATATTTAACACTCAGCTTCAATGATCCGGTACAGGCCAGCTCCAACTCACCACTGGACAGTGCAACTTATTTTACATCTGCTCCGATGATTGCCAACCAAACTCACACCACACAGCGTGCTCTGCCCTGTCCTGTGAGTGGGACATTTTGCTATCTTAATGGTTACTTATTCAACCCTGGCTACGTATCCATGAAGTTCAGTAAAAGAGCTGATGCATCGCAAGCCACCAGAAATCAGAAGCCAGGGAGCTTTTAGATGAGTTTAAATTTAAATTCAAGCATTGTCACAAAACTGATTTCTTGGGACTCCATTACATTTTCTGATGACTTAAAGAAGTTTTTGAAAAGTAAAAGAAAACAGTCACCAGTGATTTTCTGGAATAGTTTAAAACCTTAAGATGGGGGTATATTCTTAGTACACCATGAATGCATTGCCAAAGGGGATAAGAAATGGAAGTGTGAAGATGGAGAGAAACAGCCTTTCTGAGATTTGGTGTCCAGATGCTGGAATATAGCATGAGAGGAAGAGAAGAAGGAGGGAAGTGAGTCCCCGGGACCAAGCAAGGATCTGAAATGAGAATTGAAGCCCATAGGAAGAGCGAAGAGAGAGATCTCATTGCAGAAGAAGGAGGTGGCAAGTGGCACTTTCTCCCTGAGTCCTGACTGGCTGCATGGGAGGGGCGGCTCAAACCCGCAGATGCACCGTGACTACTGGCGACCCCAGAGGCCTCCACAGAGAAATGCACCAGTGGAGCTGAGCAGTAGATGCCATGGGCAGCAGTGACTGGTGAGTGACTTAGGTTCAGACATCCTCCAGAAAAGGGTGATTGACTGGTCGCCATTTTGGAGAGGGGCCAACTGAGCTCAGAACTCAGAGCAGCTGTGGGCTGGCTCCATCTAGTGGCTCCTAGTGTCAGGGTGAGCAGAACTGAGTTCAAGTCCTCAGGAGGCACACAGAGTGTTACATGCTGAACAAATCAGGTTCCAGCCTCACAACCAGAAACCAGCCTGAATTTAAGTGGAACTGAAGGTGCAGACTTGCTGGGATTACCCACTACTTTGCCACAAATCTATGGCTGGCTTCCTGGGATTAATCAACACAGATCTGGGCTCTGTTTGCCCACTCTGTCTACCAGTGACAGCAGAGACATGCCCTGAAGTGGACATTTTCTTTTCTTCTTATTCTTTAAAAAAATTTTTTTTTGTATCGATTTGGTTTTTTCATTGTTTGTTCTTGTTTTTATATGAGTGTGAACATTGTTTCTAGTTTTTTTGTTGTTGCTGTTTTTCTGTTCTGTCCTATTCTTGTTTTTATTTCTTCATTCCCTCTTTCCCTCCTGTCTTCTTCACCAGTTTCCCAAAGTTCATGTAATCCTCTTTTGTCCTCTGGGCTTGCTTTTAAATTTTTCCTTTTCTTCTATTTCTCTATTTTCCCCCCAACCTCTTTTAAATTTTCTCCCCTGAGGGCAAAACTGTCATTTTGAAGATATATTTACTGTATACAATTTTCTGCTTTGTTTTAGATTTTGTTATATAACCACAAATCTAGTTCATATGGTTAAAGGTGGTCAATTAATAGTTACCACAGTTTGTCATCTTCTAGTCTGTGTTTGATGCTATTGTTATTACTGATTGTACTACTTTAGCCAGGGTGATGCAATTTTTCTGATCAGTTGTTCTTCCTAATATGCCAAGACTGAGATTGCCTGGGGGTCATAAGCAGTACTATATGCCAGTGCCGAAGAACCAGGAGCTAGGCCAAGTAGGCAGCAACTTCCCATCCTCAGTAAATTGAAGAGGTAAGATCTTGCAACAGACTCAAAACCCAAAAGCCAGCTACACCTGGAAGATATCTCTGAGAAGTAGTCATTTCCTAAGGGTTCTCAATACTAGCACTAAAACTACCTGCCATAAGCAATTTATAAGAATCAACCCAGGAATTAAAAAAAAAATAGAAATGAGAAGACATGGAAGCAAGGTGCAACCCTAGACTTCCAGCTCACCAAAGGCAAACCCAGGGGACAATGAGGTAGAAGAATTTGAAGCCACCCACCTGCACTCTCTGAAGTGGTAACAGCAGAAGTAGCAAAGCCAATGAAAGAGGCTTTAGAAAAAAATCAAATCAGAAATAGTTTCTCAGATAACTGCAGAGATGGTGACCATAATGAAGGACGTGGTTAGTGACTCCAGAGGAGATACAGATAAAAAAAAAATAGAGGAGCTTAGGAAAATGTTGGAAACCATGAACACCCAACATAGGAAAGAAATAGAGTCCATGAAACAGATTCAAACAGATATCCAGGAGATTAAAAATTCCATTGAAAGTATATGAAGTAGAATGAGCCAATGCAAGGACAGAATATCAGATACAGAAGACAGTATTGTGGTTAGCAATCATGAAAAGAAAAGATTTCTTAAAAATACCAAGGGACCATGAAAAATCAACCCAACAGCTGCTAAAAGCAAAGAATAACTAAAATTGATCAGAGTCAATTAAAAAGCAGGGTATAGTGCAAACAACATAAAAACCTGTTCACAGATGTAATGGCAGAAAACTTCCCAAGCATGGAAAAAGAATTTCACATACAGATAAGTGAGGTATATAGAACTCCAAGTAGCCATGATCAAAAAATCTACACCAAGGCATATAATAGTCAAGATTCCAGAAATTCAACACAAGAACAGAATATTAAAAGCTGTTAGAAAAAATAAACAAATCACGTATAAAGGAAAGCCCATCAGAATCACAGCAGATTTCTCAACACAAACCCTCAAGTCAAGGAGACCTTAGAGTGATATCAAGCCCTAAAAGAAACAACCTGTAGCCCAGATTGATGTACCCCACAAAACTATCTTTCAAAATTGATGGAGAGGGCCGGTAAGATGGCTCAGCGGCGTAAGCGCCTGCCTGGCAAGCGCAAGAGCCCGAGTTCGACTCCCGGAACCCACATACGATAAAAGGGCCAGTGATATCACTCAGCGGCATGGGAGCCTGCTGGTGCGCAAGGTTCTGAGGTCAATCCCCGGTACCCACCAAAAAAAAAAAAATTGATGGAGAAATAAGATACTTCCATGACAAAAACACCTGAAGAACTTCATGACCATCAAACAAGCACTACAAAATGTTCTGAAGGACATTCTAGAAAGAGATAACAAGGACTACAACTCCATGAACCCCAACAGAATGAATCCACCAGGCAAGTCAAGTAATTAAACAGAGGGGTAGAAAAAGGGAACCAACAAAAGGAAAATAAAATGACAAGGATAAATCAATACATATCAGTTATAACCATCAATGTAAATGTTCTCAATTCACCAATCAAAAGAAACAGACTGGCACAATGGATCAAGAGGCAAGATCCAACAATATGCTACATACAAGAAACACATTTAATTCAAAAAGAAATTCATAGACTGAAAGTCAAAGGATGGAAAACAATATTCCACACAGTGGGAACCTGCAAAAAAGCAGGGGCAGCTTTTCTATTTGCAGATAAAGTGGATTTCAAGCCAAGACTTATTAAGAGAGACAAAAAAGGTCACTACATCCTTGGTAAGAGAACAATCCAAGAGAAAGAGATAACAATCATAAATATATATGCACCAAATACCAGTGTACCCAACCATAGAAAACAAATATTGACAGACATGAAAAATAAAAAAGCACTAATACAATTATAAAGGGGGACCTCAATACCTCACTATCACAAATAGACAGATCAACTAGACAAAAAAATCAATTAAAAAAATCAGTACTGAACCAAACTTTTCAACAAATGGACATAGTAGATGTCTACAGAGTGTTCCAACCCACAACATCAGAATACATATTCTTCTTAGCTGCACATGGGATATTCTCCAAAACAGACTATATACTAACTCATAGAACATGTTTAAATAAATGCAAAAGAACTGAAATTATCCCATGCATATTATCAGACCATAGTGCAATGAAATTGGGAATCAATGGCAAAAGAAACCACAAAAACTTCATAAACACATGGAAATTAAATAACACCCTCCTGAATAACCAATGGGTCACAGAGGAAATTAAAGAAGAAATTAGACAGTTTCTACAATTAACTAATGATTGCAATACAACATACTGGAACTTATGGGATTAATGAAAGCAGTCCTATGAGGGAAATTTATAGCAGTGAATTCTCATATCAGAAAAACAGAGTGAGCTCAAATAAACAACCTAATGTTGAATCTCAAGCTTCTAGGAAAAGAAGAGCAAGTCAAGCCCAAAGCTCATATGAGGGAGGAAAGTATAAAGATCAGAGCAGAAATGAATGCAATGGAGGCTAAGAAAACAATACAAAGAATCAATGAACCAGACTTGGTTCTTTGAAAGATTAAATAAAATTGACAAGCTCTTAGCCAACCTTATCAAAAAAAAAGACTCAAATCCATGCAATTAGGAGTAAAAAGGGTGAAATCATAACAGATCTTGTACAAATCCAGAAGATCATCAATACTACTTTGAGAACATGTATTCTAATAAGATAGAAACCACAGAAAAAATGGACAGATTTCTAGGTACGTAGGAGTTACCAAAGCTGAATCAAGAAGGCATAAAAATTCTAAATAAACTAATATCAACAAATGAAATTGAAGATGTAATTAAAAACCTACCAACAAAGAAAAACCCAGGTCCTGATGGATTCACTGCTAAACTCTATAAGAAATTTAGAGAAGACCTAATACCACTTCTTCTCAAACTCTTTAATGAAATTGAAAGGGAAGCCATACTCCCAAATTCATTCCTGGAAGCAAGCATTACCCTGATACCAAAACCAGAAAAGGATCCAACCAAAAAAGAGAGCTACAGGTCAATCTCTCTAATGAACATAAAATCCTCAATAAGATACTGGCAAACAATGCAGCAAATAGTCAAGAAGATTATACACCATGACCAAGTAGGAATTATCCCAGGGATGCGGGGATGGTTCAACATACACAAATCAATAAATGTAATACACCATATTAACAGAACCAAGGACAAAAATCATATGATTATCTCAATAGGTGCAGAAAAAGGGTTTGACAAAGTCCAACACTCATTCATGATAAAAACTCTACAGAAAGTGGAATAGATGGTCTTTATCTCAATCTGATAAAACCCATCTATGACAAGTCAATAGCCAACATCATACTAAATGGACAAAAATTGAAAGCTTTCAATCTAAAATCAGGAACAAGACAAGGGTGTCCACTATTACCACTCTTATTCAATACAGTTCTGGAAACATTGGCCAGAGAAGTTAGATAAGAGAAAGAAATAAAAGGAATAAGGATAGGAAAGGAAGAAGTTAAATTATTATTATTTGTAGATGACCCCAAAAACTCCACCAAAAGACTTTTAGATTTAATAACCAAATTCAGTAGTGTAGCTGGATATAAAATCAACTCTCAAAAATCAATAGCCTTGCTGTACACAAATAACAAACTCACTGAGAGAGAAATTAGGGAAACAATACTTTTCACAATAGCATCCAAAAAAATTAAATATCTAGGAATCAATCTAAGTAAAAGACCTTTACGTTGAAAACTATAGTACTCTGAAAAAAGAGATTGAAGAGGATATAAGAAAAGGGAAAGATATCCTTTGTTCTTGGGTAGGAAGAACCAATATAGTGAAAATGGCCATACTTTCCAAATTGTTATACAGATTTAATGCAATCCCAATCAAAATACCAACAGCATATCTCACATAATTAGAGAAAACAATCCTAAAATTCATGTAGAACCAGAAGCAATTCTAAGCAACAAAGGCAAGTCAGGGGGTATCACAATCCCAGACTTGAAATTATACTACAAAGCTACTGTGATAAAAATGGCATGGTACTGGCAAACACACACACATACACACACACACACACACACGCAAAACAAAACAAAACAAACAAACAACAACAACAGAAAAACAGACCTAAGGATAAGTGGAACAGATTAGAAGATGAAGAAACAACTGCAAACATGAGATGCAAACACACTCAGAGCCACCTTATCTTTGACAAAGGAGCCAAACACCTTCAATGGAAGAAAGCCTCTTTAATAAACGGTGCTGGAAAAACCGACTTTCTACATGCCAAAGATTAAAACTAGACCCATATCTTTCACCATGTGCTAAACTAAAATCAAAATGGATCAAAAATGTAAATATTAAAACAGAAACATTAAATCTGCTGTAATATAGAATAGGTAGAACTCCTGAAAACAATGGTATAGGCAAAGGCTTTATGAACAAACCCCGATTGCACAGGAAATATCACAAAGAATCAACAACTGGAATCCCATCCTATTAAGAAGCTTTTTGCATAGCAAGGGGAACCACCAACAAAGTGAAAAGGCAATCCACAGAGTGGAAAAAATTTTTGCCAGCTGTTCCTCAGGCAAAGGACTAATATCTAGAACACATAAAGAAGTAAAGAAAAACAGACCTCCCAAATTTAAAGACCCAATCCAAATATGGGCATCTGAAATGAATACACACTTCTCAGATGAAGTAGAAACAGCCAATAAATATATGTAAAAATGTTCAACATCACTTGTCATTCGAGAGATGCAAATTAAAACAACGCTGAGATTCCAACTTACTCCAGAAAGCATGGCTATTATCAAGAAATCAACCAATAACAAATGCTGGTAGAGATGTGTAGAAAAAGGAACAATTTTCCACTCTTGGTGGGAGTGCAGATTTGTGCAACTACTTTGGAAATCAGTGTGGAGATTCCTCAAAAAACTAAGACTAGAGGTTCCATTCAACCCAGCTATTCCCTTTCTCGGTATTGTCCTGAAAGAATTAAAAGCATCATACCACAGTGACATATGTACACCCATGTTTATAGTGGCCCAGTCTGAGACAGCCCAAATGCCCATCAACTGATGAATGGGTAAAGAAGATGTGGTTTTTTACACAACAGAATACTACTCTGCCATAAAGAAGCATAAGCCTGAGACATTTCTAGCTAAACAGATGCACCTGGAGACCATACTGTTAAGTGAAATATATTGGACACACATGTTTAAATACTTCATTTTTTCTCTGGTGTGAGAAAACAAAAGTGCAAATAAGGACCAAAATGTATAACAGATATTGAGAAATGGGAAGAAAATGTTCAAATGGGAAGAAGAAAAAGGGAGTAGGGAGGAGCAAAGGAAGAAAGGGACAAGAAAAGAAAGAACAGAAGGAAAAAATGGAAACAAAGCTTTTGTAAATAAGGAGGGAAAGGGGTTGAAGGGGGGGAGGAGGATGGGAAAAAAGTAACAGCAAGATATATCATGCACAGGTACAAATTCCCTATGATGAATGTTATCATTATGTTACCTGAAATGTACCATTAAAATTAAAAAAAAATAAAGTATCTCAAACAGTCAAATTCCTAAATTAAAAAAAAAAAGGAAAGAGAGATTGAAGCATGCTGGCTCGCTGATCTCTCACTCCACATGTCCCTGAACAGGACTCACTGAACAAAGTACTGGGAGGTACGGAAAGGTGTCTCAACTTCAGGGTGGCCTCCCCTGAGAACCGTGGTGCAGAACAGACTTGCACTGAGAGAGAGAGAGAATGAGCAGCCAGGACAAACACAAATGTCACCCGAGCATCATCTGAGGGTCTCCAGGACAGGCTTCTGCCTACACCTTCACCATGATCTGATCCAGAGTCTTCCGCCTGAGGTCGGGCACTGTGGCCTCTTTGCTGGGGTACCCCACGGGGAGCAGCACCAGCAGCTTTTCATGTGGGGGGCGGCCCACGAGCACCCGCAGACGAGGGCCACAGTTGAGTGGAGTGGTAGTGACTGTCACCAGCCCTGCATTCTAAAATGGAAGAGGGATAGGGTGCATATTAAAGTTAGAGGCAGGGGCCGGTGAGATGGCTCAGCGGCGTAAGCGCCTGCCTTGCAAGCGCGAGGGCCCGAGTTCGACTCCCGGATCCCACATACGAAAAAGGGGCCGGTGATATCGCTCAGCGGCACGGGTGCCTGTTGGCGCGCGAGGTCCTGAGGTCGACCCCCCGGTACCCACCAAAAAAAATAAATAAATAAAGTTAGAGGCAAATCCCAGCTCTGCCTGCAGCCTGGAGACATTCTCACCCTATGACGCCGTCCTGCTCATCCCATTACTTCCCTGAAGTTGGGCAGGGAAGAGGCTGGCAGCTCACGTAATGGGTATCCTGGAGCTCACCTGCATTCCTTGACCTCCCTAACCTCTGCTCTCTTCTAACCGAGCAGTTGAAACTTCTGGAAAAAGAAAAAATGCTAGTCTTGTTTTTCAGTCATGCTTAAGACATAGGAATAGTTACTTTATGAAAAGGAGTTTGAGGAATCCAACCACAGCAAAGGAAATAAAACAATTGGGAGTTCCTTCCACCCAAGAGATTTGGCTATATCTGGATATGATCTAAGTGATAATGGCAGGCTGCCAAAGTGTCCTAGCCCTAATTTACTACAGTTTTCCTACTCGTACCCTTTCCTGGACTCCCGTTATGTGACTGTGGTCTGTTATCAATGTCTGTAATATTAATATTTGACTCATAAATGTTGAAGTCGCTGGAGTGACTTAATATGGTCCCTTCTAAAGGTCTCTCCTGTACATCACTGCATACTCCAATCCATCGAAAGCTTGTGCTGCCCGCGGGACTGTTCTCAAGGATACGTGCGGAATACGCCATCGACGGCCTCTTTCATCGTGAGCCTGGACTGTCTCTACCTCGTTACGGTACTTCTCTTCCTTTATCACATCTTAACATAGTACTTGCATTTAGAACGGCTGAATCTCAAACTTTTCAATGAGAGAGTGATTAATTTGATGTCATTTCATATTACGTATCTTTCAAAATGTAGCTTTTACTCCACACTGAATTTTGTATGTCTTTGGCAGTAGAAATATGTGACTGTATAGAACATACTAAACAATCCTGCTTGCTAATATAAAGCTCATTTCTGTTAGTATTTTATCCTCCATTTTCTCTTGATGTGAGTACTTTGGTCTTATCAGAGATCAAGTTTTTAAACCTCAAATCCTCAGATCCCCAAAGGGCTAAGGACTGAATTCAGAAGGTCTGTGAACTTGAAAACATAAATGCAGCTCTATATTCACTAACCTCTAACTGAAATTTAGCATTTTCTTCAGTTATTAACATAGACAACAAATCACAGTAGTGTTCACAATGTCTATGATTTGTTGCCAATAAAATTCACAGATATTTTCATGTATCACTTTACAATTGTTATAGACTTTAAAATACCATTATACGCCTTACTTTAGAATTATAGACTGACTAGGAGGTCTTGATATTTAATGTATTAATAAAGATTTCTCTGTTTTACTCTAGAGGACAACGAGCACAGGGAATGTCGATGATTACAGAATGAACGGTGGAAGGAGTGACTCACTCCTGGGGAAGTCACTAGGTCCAATGACAGGGTACCCAGTGGCCAAAGGAGACATTGAGGGTAGAGGAAATACCTCACTGATCCGTCCCCAAGTCTCCAAATAATAAATATCTAAGTAAAAACAATGCATAGTTTTCAAGAACTGCTCCAGCTGCCTCCTGCGCCGCCCACACTTTCCCAATCAGAAGCCGCCTCAGCCTGCGCCAGGAAGGTCGGGAGCTGCTCCTGTGCGTCATCTTGCGTGGCAGAGTTCCCGGTGGGGGCCTTGCTGTGTTCTCTCTCCCAACGCCGGCCACCCTCAGAATTATGCCGAAAGGGCTGGGCGTGGTGGCGCACGCCTGTAATCCCAGCACTTGGGAGGTTGAGTCAGGAGATCACGGTGAGTTCCGGGCCAGCCTGGGCTACAAAGTGAGCTCAAGGCCAGGCTGAACTACACAGCGAGACCCTGTCTCAAAACAGAACAGACCAGACCAGACCAGACCAGCACAGCACAGCACAGCACAGCACAGCACAGCACAGCACAGCACAGCACAGCACGAAGCCGAAAGAACGCTAGAGGGCAGCACACTCCACAGCACTGTAGAGCGGCAGCGGCTACAGGCTTCTGAGGCCTGGAGCAAGGTGAACTGAGCTCACGTTAGGCTGGCACTGCTTCTTGCTGTGGTCTGAAGGCTGCGCTGGGACTTATTTGTGTGCTTACAGATTCAGGAAGGAAGACAAATGCCAGCTTCTTCAAGACCATTTTTCCAGTGATCTAAAAATACGTATTTCTTTTTGTGCAACAATGACCAAAATTTTCAGAGATAATGTAGAAGTGTAAGTGTGTGTGTGTGTGTGTGTGTGTGTGTAATAAATTGTTCCTTGAAAGTAGGATCATCCACTCTTACAGTCCTGTTTTTTTTTTTTTTTTTTTTTTTTTTTTGTGGGTACCGGGGGTCGACCTCAGGACCTTGCACGCCAGCAGGCACCCGTGCTGCTGAGCGATATCACCGGCCCTTTTTTCGTATGTGGGTTCCAGGAGTCGAACTCAGGCCCTCGCGCTTGCCAGGCAGGCGCTTATGCCGCTGAGCCATCTCACCGGCCCCCTGTTTGCTTTTTTGTTGTATACATTCACCATTTCTCTCCACCCCCTACCGGGACCACAGGCCTCACCAGAATGTACAGTTTATGAGGCAACTACCCTCAGCGCCTTCCAGGAATGTCACTTGCAAGGGGCTCAAGGAGTATTTGTGGAGTGAATGAATTGAATGGCTTGAAAGGCATAGCACAGTCCTGTTCCACTTCCTGTTGCCCTGGCTACTATGTAGATGGGAGGCTTTGCAAGCACAGGGCAGTATCAATTGCCATGCAAACGCAGTTTCTCAGGAAAGGCGCTCTGTGACAGAATCTTCCTTCCAGCTTTTAAGTCCTTCCATCAGTTCAGATAGCAAAAGTACATGCATCTATGGAGTTAGTCTCTGTGACTTTCAGGCACTCAAGTTCTGCATGTGCATCTGCCAGGCTCCTTAAACTACATGTGGTTACACAAGGCAGCTAATGCTGCAACAATTTTTCTGATCCTGAAATGAGTTACAAGTGAGTTTCCAGGAAGATTTCCAACTTGCTGAACCGTCACGCTCACCACCCCAGGTTTCCAGGGTCAGTTGGTCTCCACATCAGAGTTACCTCACTTAGGAATTCAACTTTAGATAAACAGTTCCACACGACCTACGTGGGAAACTCAGCTAAGTTTTTTAATAAGCCCACTCGAAGGCCCCCAAGTCTCCCTGGTACCCCTTGGGCCTGTGAGAGGGCAACCTACCTGCAGCGCAGCGAGCAGGATGCCGCAAGCGATGGAGACGCTGATCTCATTGTAGTAGTGGATCTTTTTCTTGCCATTTGCAGCTAAACCATGCACTTGCTTGAAAATGAGAATCAAAACGGGTGCGGTGTCCAAGTACTCTTTAATCCAATTGGTTCTGGGGAGGGGGTGAGATTCAGGAGGATATTTGTTCAATTTTTTTTGGTTTTCTTTTACTACCTTAGCTTATTATGATAAAAATGAAAACATGTTAACTTGTCTTTTATGTTTATGTTGAAAAAGGGTAGTTT
Organism: Erethizon dorsatum; assembly: GCA_028451465.1. NCBI lineage: Eukaryota > Metazoa > Chordata > Mammalia > Rodentia > Erethizontidae > Erethizon > Erethizon dorsatum. The sequence goes on along the minus strand of CM051823.1, from coordinate 131,121,376 downwards.
TTTTGGCATGTGTGTATCTTATTCATCTTTTTTTGTCCAACTCAGTGAATTCAATAAACATGCATTTGTAAGCTGCTGAAAGACACAAAGATACACCCTATAACCTAGAGAGCACTAAGCCAATATTTACAAAAGGAAGGCTGGTAAGTGCTATTAAAGAAATAGAAACCAATTGCTTTGGAAATGCTCCAAAATCTTAAATATTAATTTTTAATAAGAAGATTGGGGGAAGGTCCCCAGAAATGACCTCAAGCTGGGCTCTGAAGAGCAGGTAGAGTAGGCGGGTGGAGAGGGCATCCCAGGCAGAGCAGAGAGGTGAGCTAGGCAGGGTGGGAAGACGGCCCAGCAGGACAGGAATCTCCAGCAGCCTAGCGGGCTGGAGGGTGGGGTGCGTGGCAGAACACGACGAGCTAGTAGGTTCCATGCAGACAGGACCTGGCCCTGGTGTGCAGCTAATGGAGAGTTATCACAGGCTCTGGGCAGAAGAATCACAGGATCAGGTCTGTTTCAGAAAGTGGACCGGGTGTGTCGGTGAGAGTGATATTGCCAAGGGCAGAATTTTGAATACCAGTACAAAGTCATCCCAGAAAAAGGAAAAGCTGACAGAAGACCACAGCAATTGCCCAGGCAGGAGGGAGGACAAGGAAAGAGAACTGGGGGGACTGGGGAAGGTATAGGGCTGGAGAGACAGAATCAGAGCCCAGTACGGGAGCAGGCAAGGAGATGACGACAATGGGAAGGGATTTCAGTGAAACAACGTTAGTCTGGTTACCAAAAAAAAGGGGGATGTTTGAGGTAGCAAGAAATCATTCGTGGGAAGTGTAAATGTGGAGCTGAACATCTCTTTCTTGGTTCCACTACCATGCCACATACATTTTGGCAGAAGTTTCACTCTAGAACAGATATTCAGAGGAGAGAAATAACCCAGTGTAGTCATGCACTCCAGTATTCTGGAATTGTTCCTTAGGGTATGTTGTGTCCCTAATTAGCAAGAGATGCTAACTGTTCATTTCATTCTTAGCCTAGTTTCAGTTCACAAATTAAAACACAGTGCACTCACTTGCTCACTTGTACATTTTTCGTTGGTTCTTACGCTATTAAAACATCCACGTTCCACCCTCAAAGCCACTTTACCATTCCCAGTGAGCTTGGGCCCATGTGACTGTTACTGATTATTTTTGCCTCACAGAGAGGAAGAACATTCCTAGCTTAGAAGATTGACTCTGGAGCTGGACTACCTTGGCCACTGGACAGGATACTTACCCTCTGTGGCTCCTTATATGTAAGATGTACTATTGTGCACCCACCTCACACGGTTCTCATGAGGGTGAAATAAGTTAAAATACTTAAAGTGACTTTTAGACACAAAATCAGATATTGATTGGTTGTAGCCTTGGAGATTGAACTCAGGGCCTTCACACTGGACTACAGCACTCGCCCTTTTTCACTTTTTTAGACAAGAGCTCACTAAGTGGATAAGGTGACCCAGTTGGGCTCAAACTTATAATCCTGCCTCAGCCTCCCAGAGTGCTGGGATTATAGTCATATGCCACCACCCCTGGCTCCAAACTTTCAAATCATGGAAACATTAATACAAAAGAGCTGCTTTTAATCCACTTTCCTTTTACTCACTTGATCTCTAGCACTCTCCAATCCCTCCGTAACACACACAGATGGTGGCTTCGTGTGCTGAGCGGAGCAGGCAGCAGCTCTCCGGGGTTCCCTCCCAACCCCGCTGTCCCAGGTGAGCAAGATGCACACAAGAGACTCCTGCGTGTGCACCCCAAAGTGGGTTCTGTTAGATGAACTTGAATTCTATGTGGGTATTTTCATGATTTAAATTTTGATTTTTATATTATTAAAAGTAATTTTTAAAAGCATATAAAATATAGAAAGAGTAAGTGATGTAAATTTTAAAATATTAGATGAAGCTTAAGCCGTTTATATTCCAAGGCAGGCCAATCGTTTAATATACCTTTACACCACCTACTTTGCCTAAGCAAACATTGGCATCTTTTTGATTTGTTAAATTTTATACAAATTTGCTACAACACCATATGAGAACTATGAAAAAGACAGCAGCACACAGAACTGTTAAAAGAAGGACGATTGGTGCCCTCTGACTGGGATGAGCTCTCCGGCCAGCGAGCCAGAGGAGATGAGGTTTGCAAGGTAAGTTGGCTACATGTTGTGTTTCAAGAATTAATAACAGCTATGGAATTCAGAATCGACTGAAACAGGACAACAAGCAGATGTGAATTTGTTATCCAGTTTAACAAATATGTATGCAGTTACCCACTTGCATCAGAATGGTGCTGGGTAGTACAATGTGAGGCTTTTTAAACCCAGGTTAGACCCCGTGTGTGTGTGTGTGTGTGTGTGTGTGTGTGTGTTTATTGCTGGTTGGGAAAGTCTATAACTTTGACTCTTAGAGTATAGATTTCTTTAAAATGGCCCATAACATCAGAAGAAAAGTAAACCAATAGTTAAAATGCTGTGTGGTAGTGGCTGTTTTAGCTGTGTGGAAAGTGTGCGTGAGGTACATCAGGTACCCAGGTGAGACGGTGATTCGCTCTGCCTTGGTCAAGGGGTGTGAGAAGAGCAATAGTATTTTGTAGGTAGTGTGCATACCAAGAGTCCAACATCTCTCTAAGTATGGAAACACAACTTATCTTTATTTATCCCATTTCTTCTCATAAACGTGCAATCCGATTTATAAATTCATCATTAATATCCTATACTTGTCCCAGAGCACAACTGTAAGTTAGAAATCCATAAGATGTCACTTCTGAAAAGGATCTTAGGAGAAAATTGACTTCTGGGGACAATAAATGAAACAGAGCGGAGCCAAGAGACCTACCTGTCCTCTTCCAACCCTAACTCCTGGGCAAGAAGTCTGTTGTACCCCGAGGACTGAGACGCCATCATTCTTTCTGAGGCTACTGCCACTGTGGGATGTTGGACGGCAGGTGCCACGGGGAGGCCCGCAGCAGAGACGGAGGCATTAGGCACCTTCATATTCTAAATGGCTTCCCAGCATGGCCTTGTGAGAATCGAGAGCTAATATCATTCCCCGCACCCCTGTAGTTACACTAAATTCCACTATGCTTCTTTCTTGGAGTCCATAGTTATTAAAGCCTAAAAGATTTACTTGAAGTAACTTGTCCTCAAATTGCTTGGTGAAGTTATTTTGTAAGACCTGATCACCTTAAGCAAAATATGATTTGCTTCATCAAGATTTTGAAAAGTATTTCACAATCTTATGTTTCAGACAGATGAAAACTGAAGTGATTCTTCAGAGTTGTATTTAAAAAGTTATTTTTTTGTTGTTGTTTTGTTTTGTTTCTTTGTTTTTCATATGCGGGTACTGGGAGTCGAACTCAGGACCTCACGCTTGCCAGGCAGGCACTTATGCCACTGAGGTATCTCACTGGCCCTAAAAAGTTATTATTTGGGTCAGAACTCAAATTAAGTCAGGGGCAAGGCCTGACTTAATTTTTATAATTTCTTCCAGAGATAGAATCTAACTTTTTGGCACTTAAAACCAGGATCAGATTTGATTAACGCATGTTGTATGCACGTGTTGAAAAGCCACACTGAACCACATTATAATGCACAATAAATACATGTTAATACAATATAAAATATCATTTAAAACCCATAAGCCCAACAAACTCAGTTATTTCATTTTAGGAAGTCAAACAAAACATCACAACCCACCACCTTTGTACCTCAGTTTCTTCAGGTCTGTAACCCAGCGGGGTCCCATTCTTTTCATGTAGTTTATTTTCTCTTCCTCCTCAATGATCTCCCGGATCTGATGTTTCATATCTGGGTCCTTCACCACCACAAAGGTCCAGGGCTCTGTGTGGGCCCCACTTGGGGCTGTTCCTATCACCCATTAAATTAAAATCAGACTTAAAACTACAGGGCAGTGTGAGACTGTTCACTCAGAGTAAACATAATACCTCCTCCTTGCTCAAAATGAAGTGAGATGATCTGAGAAGCGAAGCACCTGCCAGGGGACTCTTGCCTGCAGCAGCTGACTCCTTTGCCTTCCGCTTCTCTTTAGGTGTCTCAGAACTGTGGGAACTCATCGCTGCTGCTCAATTCATGGGGGAGAAAACTTCCCTAAGTAACTGCACCACGATCAGTAAGGAAACTCAGTGGGACGTGACAGCCCATATTCACCAAAATGCCATTTGTTTTGCTATTCTTGAAAAAAGATGTTGTCATGAAGCTTACTGGGGATGGCAAAATATTAATGGTAAAATGATTTCTAAAATATTCCTCAAAAGGCAACCAAACTATACATTGTTTCGTGCCTCCACCAAGGCTCTGAGTCTGACGCTGTAGGATTTGGCATCTTCTTGGGGATACAGCAGAACAGTGCAACTTTCTGCTCCTGTGGGCATTGGGAAGTGCAGCCCACAGCTGGATCAGCTCCAGTGCCCCAGGGTGAATCCATGGGGCGCCCCTTCATCCAAGGAGCTTGAATTCCCAGTGAACTTCCAGGGGGGTGGGATTGGGGCCAGCTTCTGACCCATGGGCCACAGTGACCTGCAGGTGGAATATTTCAGAAGCAATGATTTCTTCCTTTCTAGTGAGTAGTTTAGTGGAATAAACTCTACCTGTGGAGGGAGTGAGGCCTGAAGATGCTCAGCGGGGGTTCTTGGTTGCCACCCAACACTCCCAACAGCAGAAGTCATCATTGGTTGTGAAATAAAAGTCAAAAGCTAAGCAGGAGACCTGAATTTCTACAGAGTGATCTCAGTTAACTTTGTTCTATTTTACTTGTTCACTAAATATTTGTATCTCTAAACATAGTAAAAGAATAATTTCTCTCTAATAAATTATGCCACATTTGGGCCGGTGAGATGGCTCAGTGGCTTAAGCGCCTGCCCGGCAAGCGCGAGGGCCCGAGTTCGACTCCCGGAACCCACATACGAAAAAGGGGCCGGTGATATCGCTCAGCGGCACGGGCGCCTCCTGGCGCGTGAGGTCCTGAGGTCGACCCCCCGGTACCCACAAAAAAAAAAAATAAATAAATAAATAAATTATGCCACATTTACCTAACACCATATGTTCACACACAAATATACAGATATAGATATAGATAAACAAGAAATTTAGTGACTGTTGCTAGTTAGAGCATTCAACATTCTAATACAGTTGTATTCTTAACTGAAACCAAATATTTTATACTCACTTCAAGTTAGACAATAGAGTTACAATGACCATACAATAATTTCTATAAATGAACCTACATATGACTTAGACAAGAGCAAGAATGATTAGAAGGAATACTCAGGAGACTTATTCTTATAACTTCTCTCCTTTTTCTGTACCTCTCACCCCCTCCCCCCATAGAGATATGAATTTACATTGAAAATGAGTTGGTCTTGCTTTGATTTATTTTGCAAATTCACACAGGTAAACTTTGCTAGTTCATTACCATCCTATAGCATAGTAGACTTATAGCACAGTAGGCTTTCTAGATAAATTTGTAACTCTCACCCGCACTCACATGTTTGAATTCCAGTATCATTCCAGTAGTGTCACTCTAGTAAGGCAGCTGAAATTCTCAAAGACCCAACATGCAATCACTAACCTGCTGTTTTGATGACATTATCAATGACTTCCATTGGGACTTGCTCATTACTTATGAACCTGACCGAGCGTCTCTTATTGAGAAGTTCATAAAATTCCTGAGCTCTCTTAACCATTTCCTCCTCAGGATACCGGGTGTGGGAGAATGGGACGTGTTCAACGTGTTCCTCTGACTCCTGCCATTCATCAGCTTCTGCAAATAAGAACCAGAAGAGTCGCAAATTCAGTGATCAATCGATAAGGTGGCCACCGGAGAAAGGAGAGTTCCTGAAAATGTCTGTAAGGTTATATAAGCTCAAAATAATCAACAACAAAAAGAAAAAGAGAAAGAAGAGAGGAGGGAGGAAAAGAGAGAGGGAGGGAGGGAGGGAGGGAGAGAGGGAGAGAAAGGACATGGACAGAGACAGAGAGAAAAAGAAGAAGAGAAGGAGGAAAAGGAGGAAGAGAAGGAGGAAGGGGAAGAAAACAAAAAGAGAGTAGATCTACAGAATCCTGACCACTGATCTTGACTATCCTTTAACACCTAGACTTATTATAAATTCAGAAAAAAAATAACTTTTTTACCTACAAAAAGATGAGGATTTCAAACTTCTGCTAATGGTGAACTAGGTTATTTGAAACAATCTTCTACCTGATGAAAATCACTCAGATCACCAAATAAGGTGTTTTTTGAAGTTGGTTTTTGTTTGTTTGTTTGTTTTGTTTTGTTTTGTTTTATCATTGAACTGACAAACTAGTAAGAAATTACCAGACACAAACTGAAGGGAAAATATAAACCTACAGCACAAAATTTATATATAAACCTACAGCACAAAAGTTATATTTTCCCTGATTCTATCTGCTAATCCCTATAATTTAAATTTCCATTTTTGAAAAAAAAATAAATTTCCATTTTTGTATTTGCAGTGATCAAGGGCAACCAAAATCAAAGCCCAAGGTTACACACAATGGGAAGGCTAATAACATGGAGCCCAAGACTATATTGTTAGGAAAAGTAAGCATTATTAAAATACCAGCCCTCAATGGCTTATATCATTTTGGTATGTCCTGCCTCAAACTTGAACTTAGAATAAAGTGATTCTGGCTGAAAATACCCCAATTGGCTAGCAGAAGAAAATGCCAATATACAAATAAATTCAAGTGTAAATACTAGCACCAAATACAATCAGGTACATAAAGAAACAAAACATCTTGAGCAAGAAGTAGCAAAATCAATAAAAAAAAAAAAAAAAAAGTCCGATACCCAAAGATTCCAAATACTAGAATTGTTGGGTTCAGAAGATAAAACAATTGTGTTACTGTATTCAGGAAGGGAAAAAAAAAGACAAATACAAATCTATAGGGTACAGGAAAGAATAAAATGTGATGTAGAAAATAAGAAAAAATAGACTGTTTAGAACTGACAACAGAATTAGGAATTTAATGGATAGGTTTACTAGCAGTAAACTATCTAAAAGAAAAATTAATGAACTGGGAGATAAGTCAGAAGAAAATATCAAGAATGAGTCAAAAGATGAAATAGAAAAAAGAAGAAAAGGAGCATAATAAAATAATCTAATATAATTTTTTTCATAATCACAAGATGAAAAGGAGAATACGGAAATTACAACCAAAATCCAGAAGATCATTAGTAACTACTGTGAAAAATTGTACTCCAACAAATTGGACAACCTTGAAGAAGTGGACAGATTCCTAAACACATATGAATTACCAAAACTGAACCAAAAAGACACAAAATCTAACAATACAATAATAACAGACAATAAAATTGAGGCAGAAAAAAAAAAATCCCTACCAACTAAAAAAAGCCCAAGACCTGATGATGGATTCACTGTAGAATTCCACAAGGCCTTCAGGGACAGTGTAACACCAGTACGCCTTAAACTCTTCAATGAAATTGAAAGGGAAGGAATACTTCCAAACTCATCCCCAGAAGCTAGAATTACTGTAATTCCAAAATCAAGTAAGGATCCAACTAAAAAGAAAATTACATGCCCCTCCAAATAAAAAACCCAGTCAAAAAATGAGCCACTGAAATAGACACTTCTCAGAAGAAATACAAATGTTTCCTAGTGTTTTTCAGGTCCGTGGATAGACATGCTTTTGGTCTGCACTATAAAGATTTCAACAGAAATGAATTCCAAGATGCTGCCTTCAGTCAATTAAAATTATTGAAAAGAAAAAGTATTTGGATGGAGTAAAACACACACGTACACAACACACACACACACACAAACACCTTGCTTGTCTTAATCTGATCTTGAGCTTCTGTTTGTTGTTGAACTTTATCAACTCCTAGAATCTATAAGGCAAAAGATACCAGAAGGAGACCATTGCAAAGAACAGACCTTAAATTAGAATGAATTGATATGTGTTGGATTTTTTTTTCAGGGAAATTTGAATAAAATAAAGAAAGCTTCATTGAGAAGGCTGCCCAGGAAGTACAGACTGAAAATTTCATCAGGATCCAACGAGTAGATGGTCATTTACACAGTTCAGCTCTACCAAATCTGCCCTAATGTTTTTTTCAGCCTGATGGAAATCCGTGCAGAGGACCACGTCATCACAGGAAGCAATGCCTGCTTAGGTAAAGCAGATCACCAGAATCTGTTGTAATATTGCTGAAAATGCTCGGCACTCACCATCATAAAGAAACAAACAGGGAATTTTCAAACCATTACAGTTCGTGTGTGTGAGTGGATACGTATTAGCAGATTCATCATTAGACTACATAAACTGCGTCTTTGGAAAACTGCATACAGCGCTGTCTTGTATGTTCCTTATTGACAACTTTCCCCAAACCCTGTGTATACCTGCCTGGTATGATGCATTAGTCTCCCACACCCTGAGCTGGCTGATACAAGACAATTTTTTGCCACTTTCTTCTCTGAGTTGATCCGGTTTACTCTGCTCCCACTGATGAGTTGATGTGGTTGTGGCTGTGGTTGTGGTTGTGTCATCTACTGAAGGATTTCCACTTTCAGAAATGGTTAATTAGGGAATTTGTAGCAACCCTCCCAGCTGAAGAAACTAAAATTCTCGGAGAGATACATTTTACAACATTTTCTTCTATGCACTGAAGAGCTAATCTGGGACTGTGGGAAATAACAGCTAAAATCTAGGTGAAGGTTAACACTCAGAAATAGACAAGCTCTCAGATGCCCACAGAACATTTTCCAATTACCAAGAAAAAAGTGAGGCCAAGCTGATGTAAAGGATGGTGAACAAAGTTAGACCTTCAATTCACCCCAAGCTGGGAGTCTGTACTTCCCACACTTTAAGCTGGGACCCAGAAGGTCTACTTTTCCATAGTAACAGTTAATTTTGAGTAAAGCAGCCTTGTTATGTACTTGCAGCCTAAGGCAATATCCTCCGAGTGATCTAGGGAAACACAGGCCTTGACCCTAGGTTAAAGTCATTCCAGAGTGTTAGTGTCAACTACTGATAGCACAAAAGTGATTTCCCTGGAAATAAATAAAAATATTCTTGTCACCTGTGGGTGGGATTGTCCTGAGTGGGTCTCCAATGCCTACACAGTAGAGCCACCATTCCTGCAGCATCTCACAGGGCAGAAGTTCTCCCTATTCCTGAGGAATGGAGAAGCACAGAGAGCGGGTGGCCTGGGTGCCAGGCTGGAAGCCCAATGAGCGCGGGCAGTGGGACAGCACCGGAGGAACTGAAGGAAACAGAGAAACTGCAGGGCTTTGAACAGAAACAGAAGGTAGCACTTCTGTCCCACAGCCATTGAACTCCTGCCTGCTCCCAAGATTGCAGCCCAGGAGTGGAAAGAAAACAACTTGTAAACTGTTTTTCTGCCTCCACCCTAGAGCGGTTAGAGCTCCAATGAGGGATTTATTCAAGCTCTAAGACCTGCAGGTTCCAAAGCAACTGAGTGTCATTGTGACCTGCTTTTCAGTGGAAATCCTTTGCTGACACACTTGGGGTTTGTTACTGCTGCCAATGGCAACTCATCTTGTACCATTGCTTTAATGGTACAAGAGGCCTCTAAATTGTTCTCTAATTAGGGTTACCTGGCTGAGAAATTCTAGGTCACTTCTACCTTTCACAGTTAATGTGGAGGTGTTTTTCCAGCTGCACTTCTAAATAAATCACATTTGTGTTTTTACAAATCTTTGCAGAGACCAAATATTTTCTAATAATGAAACCAAAGTCTGTTTGGGTCACGTCACCCTTGTTCCCTCCCTGCAATTTTCTGGGAGCCTTGAGGAGGAGTGATATTGAAGATACAGGCAATGCAGCTGTCTCCACAGCCAGACACCAAAGGTGGCAGGGGGCAATCTCAGGTTCACCTGGCCCTCAGAGGGCCTCTTTGACAGCTGCCTCAGCACAGAGCTGCTTCTGACTTGGCCTCTTGCCATTCAGCCCCCTAGCTGGGTATTGACTGATTATTTCACTAGTGGCACTGAGGTGGCTGGGACTGGGGAGGCTGGGCTTGCCCAGATGGTCAGATCTTGAATAGAGCCAGGCTATTCTAATGGGGTTCATCCTTGGCATGATGGAGAACGGCAGGAGCAGGAACAGTTCTCTGACTTTCCCCGCTCCCCTTCTTTCCTGGAGCAGATCATAAAACCTATAAATAACTTTCTGATCTTCCTCAAAAGCAAGTCGTCAGACTCTCACCCAGGGATGGCCTCGTGATGCCCAAAGAAAAGAACATCCTCATCTCTACAGAGAAAGGGTCACACAGTAGAGTCTCAACAAACAGGCCTGGTTTGTTACACTAGATCACACCCTCATTTTTCTATCATATGTCCCCATAGCTGTCCACTCTTTGACAGATCTAACAGAAAAACATACAAGTGTAACCATTTCTTTGGGTATTCATTGACTTACAAAAGCTGCTGTCCCATGTAACACTGACATTAAATAAATGCATGCTGGGCTAGTGAGATAGCTCAGCGGCATAAGCGCCTGCCTGGCAAGCGGGAGGTCCTGAGTTCGACTCCCGGTACCCACATAAGAAGAAAGGGCTGGTAATATCGCTCAGCGGCACGGGTGCCTGCTGGCGCGCAAGGTCCTGAGTTCGACCCCCACTACCTACCAAAATAAATAAATAAATAAATGTGTGCTTTTCTCCTATTAATCTGCCTTTGTTAGAGGACCTCAGCCACAAACCTAGGATGGGTAGAGAAAAAGATATTTATTTGCCCCTCCAAACAATGAAGTGAAGCGGACAGAGTTTGTTCCCAAGCCCCTTCTGTTCTCTGTGCTCATCTTCAGTCTCCTTTCCCAGGACCCCATGCAGGCTTCATCTCAAGGAAAATGTATTCCTTCAAGTCCTTTCCCTTTCCTAATCCCTCAGCTACATTTACTTTATCCTGAAACCTCAAGGTCTTTTGGGAGTCTTGGCTTACCAACCTTTTAAATCAGCCATGCAAAAGTACTAATGGGTGGGTGTGTCAAAGGATGGGGAAACGCCAAGACAGAGCCGAGTGTATTGCTCCTGATAATAAAGAACTGTGCTGGTCAAGCTCAGTGTCTCTGAGCAGAGTAGAACCTGACCTGGAATAAATTTTTGGGCAGCGGTGGGCTGCCAAATCAGCTCTTTAAGGGAGGAGGAGCACTTGCCAATATGCATGATGTGAATATTCAATCCCATCGCAGCCTACCTGCAAGCTACTGAAGATTTAAAAATGGCCCAACACCTCCTGAATATTTAAGGAATGTTTCTTGCTGGCCCCCAGAGCCTAGCTCTTATACACCATTTTGTTCAGAACCCTGAAGCTAAGGGGCTGGTGGACTCTCAGGGGTGTAGGTGATTAACATCGTCGGTAGGAGCAGTGTCACTTGGTTGGCGGTCGGAGGAGTACGTGTTGGAGTGAGTCTGCCCCTGCTTGGCTGATTTCCAGAGGGAAGAGGCTGACGCTGATTAGTTTGTTAAGCTCCCACTGAGGCGAGTTGTCAATAATCCACTGAAAAGTCTTGCAACTAATTTTGACAGGTATTTGTTAGCAGAGTACGTACATGGATTTTCCAAGTTTTCAGGAACATTTGCATTCTTAGATGTTACACTAGATAAAAATTTTAACACAGGCCTTCTTAGCAAAGACTGGACAATATAGGACACGTAATCGGAATTTCAATTATAATCATAGCTTTTGAATGGCCAGTGAAAAAAATCCCCCACCAACATTAAAATGAACACATCTCGATGAGCTACGTTTCCCATACTTCTTTAAGTAGGGAATTTGTGTGTAGGATTTTCAGTTCCTTTTAGAGAGATAAGCTGAGGTTTTCCCTTTGAGATAAACATCGGCTACTTCTTAGACCTCTGTTCCAGATAAACAGGGAACTGATAGTCTTAATGAGACACTGTGCTTGGCTTATCACCAAGGAAGTTCTTATCCTTTATCTTACAAGCTTGTCCACACCATGCTCTTCTACCTTCTCTCCTCCCCACACCCTACACACAGGCTGATTCCTGATCTATGATCATAGAGTGGGGATTCTTTGTGAATCAGAGCTGGCAAAGTTTGGATGGACACCCATATCTTCCTTAAATTGCACTAGAATGTCCTAGAGTACTTATTTTACTGTTTTGTAGCTCATTGTTAGTATTCAAAATGGTTTGAATCTGCTATCTATTTGTAGTCGTCAGGACTATCTCCGATGGTCCTCAGCAATGGAATCCTTTTTCTTCTCTAAATATCCCTGTGCTCAAATCCCTCTGAACCTGGATTTAGATTATGTCCACCAAAGCTGTGGCCAGGAGTAGGGACACAGGTGGCAGAGAGCCTGGTTTTAAAGATTGGTTCTTACCGATCTGTGTGACCTTAGCATTTACTGCTTATGTAAACAATAGAAATTCATAGAAGAGCCCTGTGAACACTACATTCAGGCCAGACTTTCACTAGCTGCTAAAAAGGCCACTAATATGGTTAATACAGTTAACTTCCTTCCTCTAAAGGATGAAGGATGGAAGGAAACAAAATGAAGAGGCAGAGGATTTTGCAAAATGGAGCAATCAGGTAGAAAACCAGGCTAAGGCTACACAGTGTTGCTCTGTGTTTCCAACCTTCAGGCTCCGGCCCAGCCCCTGACTCCTTCCCAGCCTCACCCAGCCCTTCTGTATCCTCAGGCCTCCTGGATCTGCAGACCCAGTGTCCCTCCATGCACACCACCTCTGATCTGCTAGAGGGTTCCCCCCCGCCTCCTTTATTGCCTCTCCTTTCCTTTCTCACCCCTCCCAGCTTCTCAGACTCTCTTCCAGCCATTCCATCCCTGGCCTAGTCTCTCTCTGCCCCTCCTAATTCACAGCCCTGCCCTGCTGGGCATCCTGCAGGCCTGCTTTGGCTTTCCCCACTGGCCCATCCTGCCCACAGCCTGCCCAAACACCTGATAACAGTTCTACTGAGTTTTCTGTTTCTTTGTGTTACCTGGTCCCCTGAATTGGACCCGCAGCTTGTTGAGGACAGTGGTTGTTCTTGTCTTTAACCAACAGGGCTTGGAACAATAAAAAGCAGCAAACCCCTAGAGTGATGCTATTTTGTCAGTTTCAAAGTTCTTGACCAGAACCTAACCACTTGCCTCACGCTCACTGCTAGCTTGTGATGAGGCCCCTCAGAAAGACTGTAACAGTCAGAACAGGATAAGAGCTTGGGGAAAATTCTGCCCCTCAGCAGCTTTTGATTAATAGGAATAAAGGGGGTACAGGTGCAAGCGAGTGACAAGCTGATCGTCTGTGAGATGATCCCCATCTTTGCACACTGAATTGTTGGCATACTAGAGGTTGGTGATGAAACTGGCCTGAATGTGTCCCCATCCATAAGCCCTGCCATCAGGCCATACTCATCACAGAAGCACCCTGTGGCAAAGCCAGGAGGCAATGCCAGTGTCTTTACCTTCTTCCACTTGGTGGAGGTCAGTGCTGTCTTTCAAGTCTTCATCCACCCAGGGCTGAGTTCGGGGCTCCCTTTTCTTTTTCTCTGGGCTTCTATCAGCAGCTTTAAAGATCCACACGACCAAAATGCAGACAACTGCTACCAGGACTGGAGTCAGGAAAAGCATGGTTGGGAGAGAGTCTGATCTTTACCCAGAGTAGCCCCACTTCCCACGCTGGCATTTAAGCAGAGACAGGAGCGGGGAATGCTGGGAATGGGAGAACAGGGAGGTGTACAGGGAAGGAGCAAAGTTCAGAGCTCTCAGACTCCATGACGACTTTGCAAAAGAGCAAAGATCACAGTCACAGTGCGTGCATGATGTGTGTGTGGCTTTGGTCATGCACCAGCACACTCACTTTTTAAAACTGTGCACTCAACCAACATATTCTTAGGCAGTAATTGGCAGGAGCTATGTGAACACTGTAATGTTCTAGCTCTTGGTGGCAATGGTAAAAGGTATTTCATCTTCCTGTGTAACCTTCCCCTGAGAGTGTCTTCAAGTTAGGAATTGTCTGAAGAATCTAATTTTATAAGAAAACAGGGGATAGTCTTAGGGGAACCAACTCAGATCTTGTGAAAGAAAATTTCCAGGACAGAGGCCTGGTAATCTGCATTTTAAGTGATACGTGTGAGAGGCATTGTTCTTGAAGTTGTGATTTTTTTTTTTTTTTTTTGTGGGTACCGGGGGTCGACCTCAGGACCTCGCGTGCCAGCAGGCGCCCGTGCCGCTGAGCGATATCACCGGCCCCTTTTTTGTATGTGGGTTCCGGGAGTTGAACTCGGGCCCTTGCGCTTGCCAGGCAGGCGCTTACACCGCTGAGCCATCTCACCGGCCTCTGAAGTTGTGATTTTTAAAACAATGCCCTTGCCAATATATGGAGCAAGGAAGTATCATGTTTTACATTAGAGATAAACTTGGACCTAGAAATAAATGATAGGGCAAATTATAATGATTAATTATATACCTTTTTTTGGTTTAGTTTTTGTTTTTGTTTTTTGTTTTTTGAGACAGGGTCTCACTATGCAGCCAGGCTGGCCTCGAACTCATGGTGATCCTCCTGCCTGAGCCTCCACAATGCTGGGATTATAGGTGTGCGCCACCACAGCCGGCATAACTTTTACTTTGGTAAGTTTTTTTCATTTTGTTTTGTTTTGCTTTGCTTTATTGTACTAGCAAATATCTTAGTTTGGGCCATTATAACCAAATTGCCACAGACTGGGTCAATTAAATAACAAAGCTGTGTTTCTCACCATTGTGGAGGTTGGGAAATTCCCAATCAAGGGGCCAGAAGATTCAGTTCTTCCTGGTTTATATGTGGTGCCTTCTCCCTGCGGCCTCATGTGGGTGCGAGGGGACGTTGACATTCTATACACGCTAATTCATGCCTCACAACAACCCCATGCAGTAGATCCTATTATTATCCCCATTTTTCACATGAAGAAAGTGAGGTACAAGTAGGTGAAACAATGTACCTACAGCCAGCATTAGATAAATGGGTTGGAAGTCGCCCCTGTGTATCTGCCTAAAGAGTCTGTGTTGTTTCCTCCTGCAGAGCAAACTAGAGCCTTTAGCCCACAGCCAGAGAGGAGATGGAAAGTGGGCTCAGGTTTCTTGTGTAGATGCAGAAGGTCCTGGTACCTGGCATCCCAGGGCTCATGTTCTACTTTGGAGATATACAGAAAAGAGGTTTGAAAATACAAACAGCACAGAGAAGAAGGATTTGGCAGCTGTCGCCAGCAAGAGTGGCAGGAGCAGAAAGTGTAGAGGAGCCGAAGTGGTTAACAGTGACTGCCATGGGGAGAGGCCCATGCTCCTTCTGTCCCAGAGCGCCTGTGGGTGTTAGTGAAGAGAAGTTTTCCCTGGGCACTTGTTCTTGGGTTCCCCCAAGGCTAGCCCCCTTTTTCTGTGAATTCCTGCAATACTTCCCTGAGCAAGGACTGGTGAGTGTTCACACCTCCGCACCCAGCACCATCCCCACAGCCAGGCCTCCCACCAAGACAGCGAGAAGCTTCATAGTACCCTTGAGAGTGGCAGTAAAAGCTTCTGATGCTGCCATGAGGTCAGATCTGTTTTACTTGAAAAACAGAACTCGTGCATGAGGTCCAAGAGGTGCCATCTTGCCTCTGTACTCCAAGTAGTTCTGAGGCATCCTGGCCTGCTTGTTTTCCCAATGCTTCTTCCTCACAAAGTTAGAAAAAGGAAATGAGTATCGGGGGCAGATGAGCAGAGATGGTATGAGACAGTTTTGTACTGTACTACTGTTATTTCTCATTGCTCACTTCAGATGGATTTCATTTTAATCATTTGGGGACTGGTAGCCAGCCTGCCGACCACGCTGTGAGCAGTACTGTTTTAGAAGACATGTTTCTCCAAACACACGCACATGTAGTTTTAATGTTCAGAGCTGATGTTAAATCCAGTCATCTCGTTGTCCATTTTCCTTCCTGCCTTCTAACATCTTGATGTAGATTTGTAGGAGAAGCCAAAGGAGTTTGAAAGAGGATTTCCTAGGAAAGAGACTTATTAGGGCCTCAAATGAGCTAACTCAATTCTAATGGTTCACACCAGCATTTACCATGCTTGTTTGTTATGTGTTTATACCAAGGGCTCATCAGTAAGTGCTTGCCAAGTCTTCAAGTAAAAGGCTTGAAATAGGCCTGTGTTGTACATGAGGATTAGTTGAGTTGTGAAGTTGTAAAATCACAAGGAATTCACAAGTGCTTTTTAAAATTTAATTGGCCCCAGCTATACTCCACCTACACTCACTAACATCAACCTACCGAAAGGTCTTCACTGTCTGCCTAACTGCCCAGTGGATTATGTGTTACCACATCTATCGTGTGTCGGTGGGTGTTAGTGATGCCCGAATGATACAGGGAAATATTATAACTCCCAACCTGCTAGATGTCAGATACACGGAGTTGGTGTTCCCTGAAGTCGAAGTATTAATTCTAAGGAATGACAGAGGTTAAGAGTAGGAAAATTTATTAGGGAAAAGGAATGGGGAGTAGGAATAGCTCCTGAGAGACTGGAGAGAGACCGAATGGGTTGCCAATGAGCCCACTTGTCTGAGAAAGTTTTATAGAGCAAAGTCATGAGGGGCGGGTACAACGTGGGTTAAATTACAATCAACCAATAAGATTACAAGTATAGCCACTTAGCTAATATTGATCCAATAGTAGCAAGGGCATATGGATGACATCATTAACCTTGGTTGATAATCTATAGTCTTAGTCTTAGTGGGTGGGAGAGGATGGCCCACCCCTCATGAGGTAATGGTTTATTTATACAAGAAATCTCAAAAAGGTGGTACCAATAATCTCAGACTTCTGTTTGTCCCTTAGGGAAGTATATAAATCTGGCCTTTGTGACTTAAACCTTCAGATGCGCCTCCAGCCACTGTCCTGATGTGTTCTCATCTTCTGCACTGACTCCCTCGAGACCTAGCCCTGTCTGACTACCTATATTTCTACCTAATTTAGCTATTTATAATAAAATAACATGCATTAAAGAGGGCTGTGGTGATATTAGTCACAAATTTACTAAAATAGAAAAATGGCATGCTCCCGAACAATATGTAACTTTCATCAATACTGTATTTGTTTCCTGTAGAGATTTGGTATTGGTTTTCTACAAATAAAAATTATCACTAGAACTAGTGATTATTCAGTTTCTTAGAATAGAATTCGATTTCAATTCTATTTCTTCCTAAGAATAAATTTCGAGGCATAATTTTATACAACAAGATGGCCGTTGTTAAAGGCATTGATTGCTTGGCATTTAAGATGCCTGGTGCATTAGTTTCCTAGGGCTGCTGTAATAATAAAATACCACAATTTGGGTGGTTTAAAATAACAGAAATTTATTCTCTCACAGTTCTAGGGACCAGAAGTCCAAGATCAAGCCTGCTGGTGAAGAACGGGTGCTAGAATGGTGTTGCTGGGAGGGGGTGGAACCAGAATTATTTGTTCACATGGAGAAAGAAGTAGGAGCTTGATTCTGTCACAAGTCAAGTTGCATTTTCCGGTTGCATTTCACCAGTAATAAAATCAATATTTTAGTTTGACCTGTTTAACTCCTGGGTCTATGTCTGAACCCTGAGGAGCAGAGAGAGAGGTGGTTAGTTACACACAAACCCCATGGTGGACACATTTATTTTGGAAGAAACTGAGGCTCGAGAGATGAGCAACTTTTGTGAACATCCTTGGCATGCCTCCATGACAGGCCATCACGTTCTTCTTGGATGCCTGTTATACAAAAGGTACCTTCCCAAAGTTTACAATGCACAACTCCCGTTCCACTCTGTGGCTGCAGAGGCCTCAGTGCCCCTGGGAAGTGAGTCCTAGGAGGGCAGTTTGCAGATCATAGGTAGGCAAATGCTCAGGTTTACAAAATAATACCAAGCAGGCTTCCAAAGTGTTGATCACTCTGCCATCCTATTAATAGCTTATAGAATGTTGAAGAAAAAATTCATTTTGACACTTGTTGAAGGTGGCAAAGAACACTTTATTCAAGGGATACTCTGAGGTTTTGCTGTAGTGGAGAGAGGCTGGGCTCAACTCCAAATACAGTAAGGACACGTGGAGATTTGTACCCAAGGAGAAAGGAGGGGTTCAATGGATGGAAAGTTACTAAGAGGACCCATCACCTCTCCCCCACAGCAGGAACCCTGGTGAAACACACAGAGGAGGGAGGCTCCTCCCATCGCTACTGCCACAGCTGAGGTGAACTGCTCAGGAAGGCCCAGAGACCAGAGGAAGCACCAGCAACACAGTAGGGTCCCAACTAAGGCGCACAGGGTGAACAGGTGAGACTAGTGGTGTGAAAAGTCCAAAGTAACAATAACAATACAGCCAACAGGTGACTGAGGCCTCCGCTGGACCAGCAACCAGCTCAGGAAGAATCCAGGGCTCAGTAACTGGCCCTTTTCTGTCAATGTTTTTTTCTCTTCTTTTTCTTCTTCCATTTTTCTTTCTCTTTTTTTCTTTTTTCTTTCTTTGTTTCTTTCGTTCTTTTTCTCTTCTCTTTTCTAAATGGCTGGGGAGAACTCCAGCCACAGAAAACTAATCCCATCCCCCAAACCCAGAGACCAAGTTTAGATAATCCCTCAAATACTCCTTCATTCTTTCTTTTCTACCCCCTTCTCTAGTTTCCCAAACCTTGTGTGATCATCCTTTGTCCTCCAGCCTTGCTTCTACTTCCTTTCCAGTTATCTTTGTTTTATACACTATCCTCCCTAAATTTCTCCACCACAGGGTAAAACCACTCTACCAGGGGGAAACACTTTGCATACAAACTCCTAATTTACAATCGGTTCTTATTATATAACTATAGACTCTGCTACTATGGTCTAAAGTACAAAATCAATAGTTACCACAGTTTGCCAGTTTCTAAATTGTGCTTGATGCTATTGCTATTGCTAATTTTACTACTTTAGCTAGGATATCATATCTGTTATAACCAGTTGTTCTCCCTTCTGTAACAATACTGGGAAGCTCTGGGATAATAACCTCACCGCAGCCCTACACCAAAGGACTGGAGACAGAGCCAAACAGAAGCCAACATCCTACTCTTAATTAACTGGGATCTTGTGACAGACACAAACCAAAAACCTCCTACACACAGAAGAAATCCCTGAAGAACTAGTATCAAGGCCTCTAAGAAAAAAGAATTCTTTCATCACAGAAAACAAAATAAAAAATTTTTTGAAATAGAAAATGACAAGATGAAGAATCAAAATGCAATCTCAGAACTCCAGCCCACAAAGAACAAGTCCAGGAGACTTCAACATAGAAGAAATTGGAAGACACACATTTGAAATTTCTGAAATGACAGCAACCAAAGTAAAGAAACAAATCCATGAGGCTATAGAGGAAATCAGATCACAAATAATCTCTCAGGTAAAAAAGCAAATGTTAACATTTATAAAGGAATTGCTCAGCAAATCTAGAGTAGAGATAGATAAAAATAATTGATGATTATGTTACAGCAAAATCACAAAATAGATTCACTCACAGGAAGACGAGATTTGAGAAACAAATGAATTCTTTAATTGATGCCGGCCGGGGACAGCAGAAGCTGACCCTGAGCTTTTGTGTCCTCCTCCTTAAATACACTTTTGGAGGTCTTACAAAGTCCTTGGTTGTCATGGAAACTGCATTCTTTACTATATCACCTCTTTTGAATTTTTACAAGGTTTTTCTCAAACATCTGGCCAATTAACACGGGGGATGGGGTAGCAGATACCTCCTGTGCTAAAACCATTTGTGTCCCTTTTTGTGGTTATATGACCTTAAGATAGTGATAAGGAAAACCCCTTTGTTTGTGATAGTACCATCCGTTTCTCCTCTTTGAAGTTTATGGCTACAGAAAGGGCAGTGGGACTAAAGTTTATCTAAAGGTTTTTACCTATTAGTTAAATTCAGAGGTTTAAGGAACAAAATGAAAATACTCTTGCCCTAATAAATATAGGAAGAGGATGGAAAAAATGAATGAACAATATAAGAAAGAAATAGAACTCATGAAATGGATTCAAACAGATATCCAGGAAATTAAAAATTCCATTGAAAGCTGGCAAAAATTCTTGAATGAAACTGATGACAGACTTTCAGACCTTGAAGAGAGGATCAAAGCTAGTGATCATGAAAGGAAAGATCTCTTGAAAATAACAAAAGATCAGGAAATAACAATTCAACAGCTGCAAGACAATGCAAAGAAAAATAATATAAGAATAATTCGTGTCAATGAAAAAGCAGGAGTCAATACAAATGACATAAAAAACCATTTGCAGAAATAATAGCAGAAAATTTTCCAAGCATGGGAAAAGAATCTGACATACAGATAAGTGAGGCATATAGAACTCCAATGAGCCATAACGAAAATAAATCTACACCCAGGCATGTAAGAATAAAGATCCCAGAAATTCAGCACAAGGACAGAATATTAAAAGCTGTTAGAGAAAAGAAACGGATCACCTATAAAGGAAAGCCCATCAGAATCGCAGCAGACTTCTCAACACAAACCATCAAGTCAAGAAGAGCTTGGAGTGAAGTATTTCAAGTCCTGAAAGAAAACAACTTCCAACCCAGATTGATGTACCTGGAAAACTATCTTACAAAATTAATGGAGAAATAAGATACTTCTATGACAAAAAACAACTGAAGAAATTCATGACCACCAACCAAACACTACAAAGGGTACTGAACAATATTCTAGACAGAGACAAAAATAACCACAATTCCAAGAACAACAACAGAAAGAAACCACCAAGCAGGGCAAGCAATTAAACAGAGGGGAAAAGTAGGGAACTAACAGTAGGAAAATAATATGACAAAGACAAGCCAATACATATCAGTTATAACCATCAATGTAAATGGCCTCAATTCACCAATCAAAAGAAACAGACTGGAAGAATGGATCGAGAAACAAAATCCAACAGTATGCTGCATATAAGAAACACATTTAACTCAATAAGAAATTCATACACTGAAAGTCAAAGGATGGAAAATAATACTCGATGCAACAGGAAACCAGGAAAAAGCAGGGGTAGCTATTCTGTTTGCAGACAATGTGAACTTCAAATCAAGAATGATCAAAAGGGATAAAGAAGGTCACTTGCATACTTGTGATGGGAAAAATTCAAGAGGAAAAGACAACAATCATATATACATATGCACTAAATACAGGAGCGCCCAACTATATAAGACAAATATTAATAGACTTGAAAAATCAAATAAGCAATAACACAATTATAACAGGGGATCTTAGTACCCTATTGTCACAAAGAGATAGATCAACTAGACAAATATCAGCAAAGAAAAAACTGAATCAAACCTGTGAATAAATAGACTTAGTAGACATTTACAGAGTGTTCCACCCAACCACATCAGAATACACATTCTTGGGCTGGTGAGACAGCTCAGTGGCATAAGTGCCTGCCCGGTAAGTGCAAGGTCCTGAGTTCAACTCCCAGAACCCACATAAAGAAAAAAAAGGGCCAGTGATATCGCTCAGCAGCACAAGTGTTTGCTGGCAAGCGCAAGGTCCTAAGGTCGACTTCCAGTACCCACATAAACAAACAAACAAAAAAAGAATACACATTCTTTTCAGCTGCACATGGGACATTCTCTAAAATACACCATATACTAGCCCATAGAACATGCTTCAGTAAATGCAAAGGAATCAAAATTATCCCATGCATATTATCTGACCATAGTGCAATAAAATTGGAAATTAATGACAAAAGAAACTGCAAAAACTCCATAAACACATGAAAATTAAATAACGCCCTCCTGAATAACCAATGGGTCACAGATGAAATTACAGAAGAAATTAAACAATATCTATAATCAAACAAAAATGCAAATACAACTTACTGGAACCTGTGGGATGCAATGAAAGCAGTCCTAAAAGGGAAATTTATAGTGGTGAATTCTCACATCAGGAAAACAGAATGAGCACAAATAATAAACCTAATGCCACACCTCAAGCTTCTAGAAAAAGAAGAGCAAATCAAGCCCAAAGCCCATACAAGGGAGGAAATTATAAAAATCAGAGCAGAAATTAACGCAATTGAGACTAAGAAAACAATACAAAGAATTAATGAATTGAAGAGTTTGTTCTTTGAAGAATAAATAAATTTGATAAACCCCTAGCCAACCTTATCAAAAAAAGGAAAGAAAAAACTCAAATTCATGCAATAAGGAATGAAAAGGATGAAACCACTACAGATCCTGTGGAAATTCAGAAGATCATCAATACCTACTTCAAAAATCTTTACTTGCGTAGGGTGGAAAACACAGAAGAAATGGGCAGATTTCTAGAAACATGAATTACCAAAGCTGATTCAAGAAGATATAGCATTAACCATTGTTACACTCCTATTATGTTGTTTTGAAAATTTGTTCTTTTTTGATTTGTTTTGTTTTGTTTTTTCTTCTCTTTAAAATTAAAAAAAAAAGAAGATATAAAAATTCTGAATAACCCAATGTCAGTTAGTGAAACCGAAAATGTAATTAAAAACTTACCAATGAAGAAAGTCCAGGTCCTAATGGATTCATTGCTGAATTCTACAAGAAATTTACAGAAGATTTAATGCCAATACTCCTCAAACTCTTTAATGAAATTGAAAAGGAAGCAATTCTCCCTAACTCATTCCTGGAGGCAAGTATTACTGTTATACCCAAACCAGAGAAAGACCCAACCAAAAAAGAGAACTACAGGCCAATCTCTCTAATGAACATAGATGCAAAAATCCTCAACAAAATACTAGCAAACAGAATGCAACAAATAATCAAGAAGATTATACATCATGACCAAGTGGGATTCATCCCAGGAATGCAGGTATGTTTCAACATACACAAATCAATAAACATAATACAGGGTCAGTGAGATAGCTCAGTGGCATAAGTGCCTGCCTGGCAAGTGCAAGGTCCTGAGTTCGACTCCCGGTACCCACATAGGAAGAAAGGGCCAGTGATATTGCTCAGCAACACGGGTGCCTGCTGGCACTCGAGGTATTGAGTTAGACCCCTGGTACTCACAAAAAAAAAAAAAAAAAAAAGTAATACACCATATCAACAGAGCCAAAGAAAAAAAATCCCTGATCATCTCAATAGATGCAGAAAAAGCTTTTGATAAAGTCCAACACTCATTCATGTTAAAAACCCTACAGAAAATCAGAATAGATGGTCTTTACCTCAACCTGATAAAAGCCATCTATGACAAACCAATAGCTAACATCATACTAAATGGACAAAAACTGAAAGCTTTCACTCTAAAATCAGAAACAAGACAAGGATGTCCACTATCACCACTCCTATTCAATATACTTCTGGAAACATTAGCCAGAGCAATTAGACAAGAGAGAGAAATAAAAGGAATAAGGATAAGGAAGGAAGAAGTTAAATTATCAATATTCACAGATGACACAATACTCTACATAGAAGACCCCAAAAACTCCACCAAAAGACTTCTAGAATTAATAACCAAATCCAGTAGCATAGCTGGATACAAACTCAGAGCTCAAAAATCAATAACATTCTTGTACACAAACAACATCACTGAAAGAGAAATTAGGGAAACAACACTCTTCACAATAGCATCCAAAAAAATGAAGTACTTAGGAATCAATCTAACAAATGAACTAAAAAATCTATACATTGAAAATTACAGCACTCTGAAAAAAGAAATTGAAGAAGATATCAGAAAATGGAAAGATATCCCTTGCTCATGGATAGGAAAAACCAACATTGTGAAAATGGCCATACTCCCAAAACTGTTATACAGATTTAATGCAATCCTGATCAAAATACCATTGTTATACCCCACATACCTAGAGAAAACATTCCTAAAATTCATTTGGAAACAGAAGAGACCTAGAATAGTAAAGGCAATCCTAGGCAACAAAGGCAAGTAAGGGGGCATCACAATCCCTGACATGAAATTATACTACAAAGCTACTGTGATAAAATCAGCATGGTAGGGCTGGTGAGATGGCTCAGCGGCGTAAGTGCCTGCCTTGCAAGCGCGAGGGCCCGAGTTCGACTCCCGGATCCCACATACAAAAAAGGGGCCAGTGATATCGCTCAGTGGCATGGGTGCCTGTTGGCGCGCGAGGTCCTGAGGTTGCCCCCCCCCCCCGGTACCCACAAAAAAAAAAAAAATCAGCATGGTACTGGCAAAAAAAAGACCTGAGTATCAATGAAATAGAAGACTAGAAGATGTAGACACAACTACAAACACACTCAACCACCTTATCTTTGACAAAGGGGCCTAACATTTTCACTGGATAAAAAAGCCTTTTTAATAAATGGTGCTGGAAAAACTGGCTTTCCACTTGCCAAAGACTAAACCTAAACCCATGTCTATCACCATGCACTAAACTAAAGTCAAAATGGATCAAAGATCTAAATATTAAAACAGAAACACTAAATCTACTGGAAGAGAAAGTAGGTGGGAATCTTGAAGACATAGGGGTAGGCAGAGAGTTCATAAACAAAACCCAAACTGCATGGGAAGTACTTTGAAGAATCAACAACTGGTCTCATCTTATTAAAAAGCTTTTGCACATGAAAAGAAATCACCAACAGAGTGAAAAGAAAACCCACAGAGTGGGAAAAAATTTTAGCCAACTGTCCCTCAGACAAAGGACTTCTTTTTTTTTTTTTTTTTTTTTTTTGTGGGTACCGGTGGGTCGACCTCAGGACCTCGCGCGCCAGCAGGCGCCCGTGCCGCTGAGCGATGGGACAAAGGACTTCTATCTAGAACATATAAAGAATTGAAAAAAAAAATCAGACCCCCCCAAATTCAAAGACCCAATCCAAAAATGGGCACCTGAGATGAATACACACTTCTCAGATGAAGAAATACAAATGGCAAGTACATATATGAGAAAATGTTCAACATCATTGGTCATTTGAGAAATGCAAATTAAAACAACACTGAGATTCCATCTCACCCCAGAAAGAATGCTATTGTCAAGAAGTCAACTAATAACAAATGCTGGAGGGGCTGTGGGGAAAAAGGAACCCTTCTCCACTGTTGGTGGGAGTGTCGACTGGTGCAACCACTGTGGAAATCAGTGTGGAGATTCCTCAAAAAACTAGGATTAGAGGTCCCATTCCACCCAGCTATTCCCCTTCTGGGTATCTTCCCAGGAGAATTATAAACATCATACCACAGCGATATATGTGCACCCATGTTTATAGCAGCACAATTTGTAATAGCTAAATCTTGGAAACAACCCAAATGCCCATCAACTGAGGAATGAATAAAAAAGATGTGGTATTTTTATATAATGGGGTACTACCCAGCTATAGAGAAGGATAAATTCAAAGCTTTTATAGGTAAATGGATGCAACTTGAGACCATACTCATAAGTGAAATAAATCAAACTCACATGTGTCAACATTGTATCGTCTTCCTAGTGTAAGAAACTGAAAAAGTAAATAAGATCCAAAAATCTACAATAGGTATTGTGAAAGGGAAAGAAGCTGCTCAAAAGGAAAGATGGGGGAAGCTGGGATGGGGGAAAGGAAAAAAGAAGGAAAGGAAAAGAAAAAAATATATATATATACAAGTTAGGTAAGATAATTACACTACTAATTTCTTTTTATTCACTGAAAAGAATGGTTTGTGCTTATATTGTTTGGTCAATTTTGCATGCCTATATCTTGCAACATGAGCAACTACTTTGAAGATAACAATATGCAATATATTAACCATTGTTAATTTCCTATTATCTTGTTTTGAAATTCTGTATCATTGTTTTCATTGTTTTTTTCTCTTTAAAATAAAAAATTAGAAAATAAAAAATAAAAAAAGACAGTTACTAAGAGGAAACATCAAGGTGAGGGGATTATCCTTGCTTGACCTTCTTAACAGGATCCTGCAGAAGGCACTCTTGATAATGAGAGATCAAGAGTGTGTGTGGGGGAGGGTGAGGAATGTGATTAGGAATTGAGAGTCGGGATTTTCACTAAACTTACTCAGCAATATTCTTGCTAACTCCAGACTAAGCCAGCCAAGGACAGAGTCTAAAGTTCAGACCTAGTCACGAAGGGGCTCAGAGAAGCCTGATGCAAGTTTGGTCAAGCAGAGTTCTTGTCAACACAAGTTTCCGTTAGAACTGCTTCAGAAAGTGGCAAGAAAGAAGGGACACGTGTGTTCCAAGTGAGGGGGAGTATCCTGAGGAGGACAGGTGACAATATATCTTTTACTTAATAATTTTTTTAATGAAAAAAACGTTTCTGCTAACTCACATCTTCATCATGTGCATTGTCTACACAGGGCAGCTTGTACTTGTCTGGATGAGTGAGTTTTCTGTGGTTCAAGTAGAACCCTCAGAAGGCACCTGGCCTGGAACCATCTTGCCAGTGTCCTGATCAAGAGGTCTGCTTGGTAGGGGACAAAACCCAGCAAGAAGGGCCATTGAGAGGGTGTCCTGAGGGCTGTGCCTGAACAAACTGGGGCCAACCTCTCCCCCAGATCACTGGGCCAGGATGCACTCTGACATGCAAGAGCAATAGAACAAGTGAGAGGAAGAGCATTTGATACAACTGGTCACACAGTAGTTCAAAACATCCGTATATCAAAAATAGCATATATGAAATTTAAAGAAAGAAATTAGAGCACAGTTATAGTAAATGACAAAGAGAAAATATATTTCATGTATTAAAAGTTTGTACAGGGGCCGGTGAGATGGCTCAGCGGCATAAGTGCCTGCCTGGCAAGCACGAGGGCCCGAGTTCGACTCCCGGTACCCACATACGAGAAAGGGGCCGGTGATATCGCTCAGCGGCACGGGCGCCTGCTGGAGCGCAAGGTCCTGAGGTCGACCCCTGGTACCCACACACAGAAAAAAAAACAGTTGGTACAAATTTAAAAAACCATCAAGAACCAAATAACCCAGTAGATACAAGGATAGCAAGGGAATATTAGCATAAGAGGAATATAATAGTCTATAAACAACTAAAACATGTTCAAACTCAATAGGAAATATAAATGAACAAGAAAATATCATGTTTAATTTCTCAAATCAGTACACCAATCCAGACAGATCCGCTTCCTCACAGTGAATCATGTTACAATTATAATACTTGTGTTTGGCAAGAATAAGATAAAATAGCCCTTTTCATTTTCTCATATTTGAAATACGTGAAGCAATACAGTTATTATGAAAAAATTTCTAATATCTACTAAGTATCTCTTGAAGAGTACTTTTAAACCAAACATCTCTCTTCTAGGAATAAACCTTAAAAAAACTATCTGAAATACAAAAGGAATATTTTTGCACAAAAATGATCATCTCAGCACTATTTATAACAGCAGAAAATTGAAAATCATAGGCAGCAATGATAAATTGTGATGAACAATTAAAAAGAAAATTTAAATTATGTTCTGGGAATATTTAACAATGTGGGGAAATGAATAGAAAATTATACAAGAAAATTAACATTAGATTGAAAATATTAGACACAAAATTTTTATTGAAAAATTTTACATACAACCTATAGCACAATATCAAAATTTAAAGCATACTTATTTATAATATGTTAGAAATATGCATAGAAAATGTAGGGTAGGTGTAAAAATATTAACATTGGTGAACTCTGAGTAATGATTGGTTTTTAAATGTCCCAATTTGTATTTTTTAATATTTTCCATATTTCAACAGTCAGTATGTAATATTTCTATAAAGCTTAAAGACTGAAAATATATCCCTGATAAGAATTCCTTTAGTGGGGTGAGGGCCTAGAACTCTTTACGAAATACATTGTTTCCTGTAATAGTAATGCATACCCCAGGCCACTGTGTTGGCTTTCTGTATTCAATTTGTTACTTACCAGAGGTGTGACCTTGAGCAAGTTACTTAACCTCTTCATGCCTCAGTTTCCTCCTCTGTAAAATAGAGGCAATAATGGCACCCAGAATAGAGTTGCTGCGATGAGTAAGTGGGTTGATACATGTAAAGCACGTAGAGCACGCCCTATGAAAGTGAGAGCTCTCAGTGTACAAAACAAGAAGAAAAGGCTTGCCTCAGTTGAACTGCACACTCCTTGCAAGCAAGGCTCTTTTCTCTTTGTTCTTTTACATTTTTATTACCTTCTACCTCCGCCCTTCCTCCCACAAAACCCCCGCTCCACAGTAGGCTGAGCCAGTAGTGATGTTCCTTGCCTGTGAAGAAGAGGCTGGTCACTTCACGTTACTCCTTTTATTTAAGTATACCAGACAGTCTGTGAAAATATATGCATCAGTAGACTCACAGTCAGCATCACATTATCATAACAAATCAGTACGATTATTAAATATCAGGGATAATGAGATATTAATGAATCCCAAAGAGGCCACTTGGCTTCTATGTTCTTTTGGCCCTAATAGTGACCATGAAATCTGTTGATAACACAGGGAACTGGGTAGTGCAGAGCCTCTCCTAGCTGTTGGAATAGAGAAAAGATGTTCAGTTTTGGGTTTGGAGGGGAGGAGCTTTAGCATATGGCTCACAAAAAGGTAGTGGGAGTGTCTATTTCTGATTTAAAAGCTGACGGGGTAGCAAGGAATAGGGTTACAATTAAGGGAAGATGCTGGCAACTGGGAGCGTCGATGTACCAGCGCAGGGTGATAGTGAGGCTGGTAATGGAAACCTGAGAGCTGAGGAGGTAGAAAGGAAGTGGTGAGGCTTGTTTGGAACCTTTGGCAATGGTGTGATGGGTTCCCCTTCCGGGTACTGGGAGTGCTGTTGTCACTCAGCCCTGCTGCCACCATACTGGGTCTTGTCTAGATGAAGACCTAGTGGGTCTTGTCCAACATCACGCCCCCTTTCTGGAGCACCCTGTACTCAATTATGGAACACCAAAGAGATCTAAGGGCCTGGACCTCAGGACCATCTGACAGTGGGTCCTCCTCCTGTCAGATCTCCCTGCATCACAGCCCAGCACCTCCCTTCACACTGTCCTGTGTCTCCTCCTTGTGCACGTTGGAGCAAGAGCTTTCCCTGATCGAGACGTGTGTCCTAACCTTCACCTCAGTCTACACCAATCTTCGTCTTGCGGAGCTCACACCCTAGTGAGAGAGTCAGAAGGACACAAGCAAGAAAATCAGCAAGTGCTTTCAGAAGATGAGAACAGTCAGCCCTCCATTTCCACATAGTCTGCATCTGTGGATTCAGCAACAGATCAAGAATATTTGGGGGGGAAATCATGCCTGTACTGAACATGTGCAGAGTTTTTCTTGTGGTGACTCCCTAAATACCACAGTAAAACAAATATTTACATAGCGTTTACATTGTGTTATGCATTGTAAGTAATCCAGATGTGATTTAAAGTGTATGGGAGGATGTGTGTGGGCAATGTGCAAATAGTGCACTGTTTTACATAAGGGACTTGAGGGCCCTTGAATTTTAGTATCTGAGAGCGAAGTCTTAGAATCAGTCCTCCAGGGATGCTGACAGATGACTATGTTAGAAGGAACATAAAGTGGAGTAAACTGATAAACACTGATAGAACTTGGATAGGGTGGTCAGGGAAGGCCTGACCTCGGGACTGAGGACTAAATGACAGAAAGCATTAAAGAAGGCAAAGGTCAGGGGTAGCAGGCATTTGCAAAAGAGAGAAAGTGACCCTGCTGGAGAAGAGTGATCGGAGATGAGTGTAGTCGCAGATGAAGTTGGGTTTCCATATAGAATCCTGTAGGCTACGATGAGGAATTTGGATTTTATTCTAAGTGATCTAGAGGGCATTAAGTATTGATAGACCTGATCTAATTAGGGCTTTAAAAATATTACTCTTGGGGCCGGTGAGATGGCTCAGCGGCGTAAGTGCCTGCCCGGCAAGTGCGAGGGCCCGAGTTCGACTCCCGGAACCCATATACGAAAAAGGGGCCGGTGATATCGCTCAGCGGCACGGGCGCCTGCTGGCATGCGAGGTCCTGAGGTCGACCCCCAGTACCCACAAAAAAAAAAAAAAAATATTACTCTTGCTGCTGGACAGAAACAAGAGAAGCAGATTTCTGCCTTAATCTTGGCCATTGTTTCTCTGAATGCAAGTTGTAGCTTGTTAGTAGGTAGTGAAATCAGTCAAAGTTTATTAGCACTTTTAAATGAAACAGCCTAGACTAGAATAGGATAAAATTAAATAAAATAGAGTAGTCAGGTGTGGTGGTGCATGGCTGTGATCCCAGCACTGGGGAGGCTGAGGCAGGAGGATCACTGTGAGTTTGAGGCCAGCCTAGGCTATAAAGTGAGTTCAAGTCCAGCCTGAACTGCGTAGTGTCTCAAAAAAAAAAAAAAAAAAAAAAAAAAAAAAAAACAAGAAGGAATAAAATTAGAATAAAAGATTGAGTGTGTGGGATTCTGTAAGAATAAATACTGTTTCATGACACTTAACATAGTTAAAAATGTCTTTGTATGTGTGTACAAGTTCCAGGAAAAAAAGCAAGCATCTTACTGTAGATCTTGGTCACAAAAGCCTAAAATCCACTGGTCTCATTGATTGGGAATTACAATGGTGTTCCCAGGCTGGTTGAGTAGCCAAAGCCAGAAAAAGATGACTTACAGAAGGAATAAGTGAGCCTGATATCCTGCGGCAGTCAAGGGCTCAAAGACACCTGAGAAGTTACAGGGACAGAACAGGCTACTTTTAGGAAGAGCAGCGTGAAGACCAGAGCGTGACTCGCAGTCGGGAGGGCAGAGGGAAGCTGGAGTGTGTAGGCGCTGTGGATAGTTTGGGCTTGGAAGCAGCATCAATTTCAGCAAAGGCAAAATGCTTTGTTTTGTTTTAAAAAGACCCTCCCCACAAGATGCCAGGCGTGCATGTGCTCCGAAGGAAAGGCCAGTGGCAGGTTCACTCCCAGCCTCTCAAGGCAGGGGCAGCCCCTTGCCTGTGGCAAGTTCCATGGTTCTCCAGAAAATTGAGATGCAAGAATAATGGAGTCCAAGCCTTAAAGACGCGGAAGCACATTGACGGTGATTTCAGGCTGACCTTGAGAACTCTCAAGCAATTCAGAGGGAACAGGGGGTAATTTCGTCTGTGTCTTCCATAGGGCTACGTGGCCACAGCACTTTGTTTGACCTGAAAATTCTCTGGACGCATAAGTCCAGGGAAACTTGGATTCTGTATCCTCTCTCATTAAGGGTTAAATGATGTTCCCTAAAAGATATGCTGAAGTCCTACTCCCAGCACCTCAGAATGTGATTTTATTTTGAAATAGGGTCATCACAGATGTAATGAGGTGAATTAGATAAGGTTACGCCAGGCATGTGGTACATGCCTGTACTCCAGCATCCTGGGAGGCCGAGGCAGGACTGGGAACTTAGAGGTTTAGTGAGATCCTGTTCAAAGTAAAAAGTCAAAAGTGCTGTAGCCAATGTGGAGGCCTTGGCTTCAGCCCCTAGTACTGCCAAAAGAAAGGAAAAAGAAATAATAATAATAATAATGGAGTATGATAGGCCCCAATCCAATTGGCTGGTGTCCCTCTAAGAGGAGCACATGTGCGTGCACACATACACACACACACAGTGACAGCCATGTGATGATGGCGGCAGAGATTGGAGCGATACATCTACAAAACAAGTGATACCCAAGGACTGCCAAGTGTCACAAAACTAGACAAGACAAACAAGTATATTCCCTTACAAGCTTCAGAGGGAATGTGGCCCTGTCAACAACTTGCCTTTGGACTTCTAGCTTCTAGAACTGTGAGACAATAAATTTTCTATTTTAAGCCACCCAGTTTGTGGTTCTTCATTACAGTAGCCCCAGGAACCAAATATCCTTCTGGAGAGTCCCAATTTTCCTTAAAGCATCCCAAAAACCTAAGAAGACCATGATTTGAGACATCTTGACCTAGAATATTACTTAGAAGAGATTATTCTAAGAAAGGTACATTCTACTATCTTTTAAATCTGCATACTTTCATGACGTTCTATATTAAGATGTCAAAGCAGAAGGAAGGAAACTATGCACACTCAGGTATTTCAGAGGAGACCCTGTAAACCGCAGTGGTTTCAATTCACATCATCAGATCAAGTTTTGGTATCATTTCAAGTCTCACTCGGCTGTAATGATTTCCTTCCTTCCCCCTTGTCACCTGCCAGCAAGGTCTCCTGCCCCATTTGTCTAGGCTACAAGAACTCCTAAAACCTCTCAAGGGATGCTATTTGTGATTACAACCGTAATCTGCATGGAAAGAAGGGCAGAGAGATCTTTTCTCTTTCCTAGAGAGTGTCCCCGTGTGAATGACTACAGAGGGAGGACTAGGAGCCATCATCTGTAGGTTCCAGTAGAAAATTAAATCAGAGGGTGGAGTGTCTCAACACACCCGAGAGAATGGAACTATCTTTTAAATAAGATGCTTCTGGCTCATTCCTTGTCTGTTTAATAGAGCATTAACATTAATTACCACTGCTTTGCAGTAAAACACGGAGTAACAGCACTGCTAAGAACAAAGTGTCCCCATGAGAGGAAGAAGCTGTTGTTGAGGGTGCTGCTGAGCAGAACCTGGGACTCCAGGGAGTTGACAGTGGTGGCTGCCTCACCCAAACATTCATTTCTTCACATGGATTTGATATGGGACTTATTCGATATCAACTTATTTCTTTGTTTCTCCTTCTGGAAGTTATCAAGGCAATACTCAGAAAACGAATGTCAGGCAAAGTTTCATTTTTAGAGTCAGAAACAGACAGGAAGCTTACCGAAGGAAATGGTGGCTGCAGATAGTGGCTAACGTAAAGTTCAAAGTCACCGCCAACACCTGAGGGCAGTCACTGAACTCGCTGTGACTCTGAGCTCATTGCTCACAGTCTAAGACGACAGTTTTCCTAAGAAAGAGTTGCAGGTAAAGCTAGTTGTTCTTCAAGAGAGCAGAGATCCGTACAGTGCTATAATCAGGCAGCCTGCCAGCGCCCTCGGACAAAGCCAGAGCTTAACTTTGGATGTAGGCAGCACAGAGTGCTTAAGGAGGTTTGAAAACACTGAAGGATATTGCTAATTCCCTAGTGACTTTGCAGCATATCTCTACTTACAGGAATTCTCACTGGAAATTATTAACTTATATTCCTAAGCTTCACACCTTGAGAAATTCTTACCTGGGATCACTGGACACAGAAGGAAAATGGACACACATCCCACCAGCAGAGAGAACTCTCTCAGCTAACCCCAACTTCCTGCTTCCAGTTGAAGGTGGCTTCCAGGAGCTGCTCAATAGGTGTAGGTCAAGGTCAGGCGTCATTCCCTCAAGAGCCTTTCTGCACCCATTCATTTCTTTAAAAATATTCCATGGCACAGTGTACACTCCCTCCCCCGTAGACATTGTCCCTACTGACACTTAACATGCATGTGCTTGCTTCTCCATTTAGCCAGGCTGTCTGGTTTTTATATTACTCTTGCCTAGCAGAGTTTATGGCACTCAAGAAAATGCTGAACTGAATGAATGAATTTAGCCACTCAATAAATAAATGCTGAATGGATGAATGAATGGATGGAGGCTATGGCCTCTTTTCTCTTCTGTTCTCTGCTCTTCTCTCTGTGAACCCCTGTTTCCGATTTTGTCATCTATCAATGAGATATATACTTTCTACTGTGTCATGAGGTAACCTAGGTGACATTTCTTCAAATCTCCCATCTTTGCTACTTTTAAGTGACACCATTCAGGAGCTGCTTGCTACATTTTTGATTTACCATTTAATTCATTTGTGGAGGCTACAGTTAGCCAACCTCTTTAAAATGATTGCCTTGTTTTCTTCTTACAAGCCTTTATTTTACATATGAATTATGCATTCCCACCTGAAATCCTGAATGTTTTTTGACCTCACTTTGGGCTGCAGTCTTAAGGTCATGGGAATGAGAGATCTGTTTTGCATGCAATTTTCAACTAAAGAAAACCAACTTTAGAGGCAAATCTTGCAGATCACATGATTAAACACAATGAATGGCCTGCTTTGTTTAATGACTGGCAGGTCTGTGAGGCTCACTAGTATAATTAACTAGTTCACTCACCCATTGATGAGCAGCACCTTTTCTAAGTGGTAGCCACCTACCACAAAGTTCTTCAGTCTACCAATTGGGCATCCAATTCGCAACTGTCAACATTTTTCAAGATCAAAATTACATCACTGAACTAGTACTTAGGAGATATTTGGGTAACTTTTAGAAGTGGTGGTTAAGCTAGATATTTAAAGACCTAAATTTTGGTGAGTTAGGAATAGCAATTTGGTTGGAAAACAGGGCTTGAAGCTGTTTTGGCTAGAACATGTCAAATGTTGACATCAAAGAATGAGGAAACAGATTGATGAAGACTATGGGGAGAAGGTTAAAGTTCCCCATTCCTCACCTCTTGGCATCAACTGGCATATGAGTTTTTGTATGTCTCTACTTACTACTTAAGTCAAACTCCTGATTTTTTTCTTCCCAAAATAATGGTAGCTTTTAATAATAGCACTGCTACTCTAGCCCTCAAAATTAAGGAAATCTGCTTAATTCACTTTGTACTTACTATGCCAGACCAAAGCACAAAGAAAGAAAGAAAGAAAGAAAGAAAGAAAGAAAGAAAGAAAGAAAGAAAGAAAGAAAGAAAGAAAGAAAAGAAAGAAAGAAGAAAAAGAAAGAAAGAAAGAAAGAAAGAAAAGAAAAGAAAGAAAGAAAGAAAGAAAAGAAAAGAAAGAAAGAAAGAAAGAAAGAAAGAAAGAAAAGAAAGAAAGAAAGAAAGAGCAGCTTAATATATCTTGATCAAGAGAATATATAGTAATCTATACTGGTTTCTAAACGAGATATCTATATAAATTCCTGGAATAATATATTGTAGCTTCAGTGCTAGTTCAGATTTAGCATTTTAAGAAATAACTGAAGATTTTGTTTTTGTTTTTATTACTTATACTTTATGAGGTTTAATTCTCTCTCTGCCCTGCCATTCTCCTCCTCCCCTTCCCTCTGTCAATCTCCCCCTGGCCATTTCTTCCTCCTTCTCGCTCTGGTTATTTCAGCTCACCAAAACATAGTGGGAGAAAAATATAAAAAGACTCTCTTCAGAAATCAGTTTGCTAAACTGATCTCTAAGCCAAAATGTATTCATTTTCACAATTTCAGAGAAAGCTGGGAAAACACCAGTGATAAGTTGTCAGGGCTCCAAAGTGAGAAAGCTATCCCATTCAATGGGGAGGAGCCAGTCCTCTGGGGCATTTGCTAAAGTTTCAAAATACATGTAGATTTGCAGATTCATTTTCCAAGAGGCTCAGCTGAAGAACGGAGCCTGCAATTCAAGAATGGCCACAAGATGGGGGCCGAGGGTACAATTAGCCAAATGAAGGCTATATATAACAAAGTTTCTGTGAAATGTTGAAATACACATCTTATTTTTCCACTTATATAACTCTCTATTAGACAATTGAGCCTACATGGTCTTATTAGACGCTGTCTGAAAAATGAAAATTTGTATACCAATGGTCTAGATCAAGGAAAATAAACGTGAACCTTAGAAGTGTGATTATTTGCTCTGCCAGATGGGACACCCCCTGGGCACCCATCCTTGTGCTTCTGATGGATCCATGGCACACTGGGAACATGCTCACCCTAAAAGGGACTTAGCAACTGCTCATTAGATGAGGTCTTTGTCACCAAGAGAAACCACTATGCCATAGCCATCAAATTCTGACTTGGCCATGCCCTTTTCATCTAAGGATTTTCCTGGATCTTTCCCTTGGGGCCATATCCTTCTGGACTCACAGGAGTCAGATATGTCTCCAGAGCTTGAGCTCTGGGGTCCCTGGCAGCCTAGAAGAGTGAAAAGAATATGAAATTGGCTGCCAGAAGACCTGAATCGGAGCCTCGTACTGTAGGCCTTAGCTGGGTGATGTGCACACAACTCAAGGACAGAGTCCAGTGGCCCTTTGTCTTTTGGTATGAAACTCACCCACAACCAGACACATGGAAAAAATAATAAATACTAGACTGTATCCTGCAACTGCCTGAATCTCAGGCCCCTGAACCCCCATCTTGGCAGGGTAACCATCGCTAAATTGAGAACATTGATTGAGAAAGAACAGGATGCTAGGGACAGGGATGTGTGGGAAGACCCTGATGAAGTGGGCAACCTTGAACACCTATGTTCTAATTGGTCTTTTTTGCCAGTGGAAGAGTTTGGCCCAACCCTAGAGAATGTGACCTTCCCACCCCCAAGTGATGTCCCCCTTTCTCATCTTTCAGACGGGATTACACTGCACCACCTAAGCCAGTGGTACACATCCCCCTTGAGTCATGGGAGACATTGGTGACTCTCCTCAGGACCCCCAGCCTCCACCCCTCTTTGCTTCTAGGCCTGTAACTAGACTTAAGAGCCGTCGAGCCCCCAAACGTGAGGTGCCTAGTGTGATCCACGAGGAAGTTGTGAAAGAACATTATTCCTCCAGCGTATACAAACAGAAAGCAGGGCATGTGTGTGGCAGTGGATATAATGGTGGGAGGAACATAGGGTTGGATCAGGTGGAATTTATTGATGTGGACCCCCTAAGTGGAGGTTGTGCATTTAATGCTGCCTCTCAAGGAGTGATCAGGGTGCTAACAATGTGCCTGACTGTTTGGCCGAAACATGAATTTTAAAAAGGCTCACCGTGTATGGGCTGGATCTCCCTTGGTTTGCTGCAGAGGAAGGGATTCAAATGCTTTGGGAAATTGGAAAGCATGATGTTGTGAAATGTATATTTGGTCTTCCTCCTGTTTCCTGGCATAAAACTCCTAAAATCTTTGGAATCTCCGAAGTGATAGTCTCTCCATGCTAATGAGTTGACTGATGGCTAGCAACCAGAAGGTAGCTTCAGCATGAGTCTGATCACCAGAAAGAAGGCGGGGTTAGAGGGCTGGGACTCTCAATTCCACCCCACACCTCCTGGAAGGGGAAAGGGGCAAAGAGGAAGGCCATTACCAGTGGCCAAGGGTCTAACCAATCGTGCATATGTAATGAAGTCTCCATGCTCACTCCCTAAAGGCAGGATTCAGAGAGCTGCTGGACGGCTGACCACATGGGACTTTCTGGAGAGCGTCCAGAGAGAAGCTCTGCCCTTCTCCCGTCCTCCCCTAGGCACGTCTTCATCTGTTTTTTTTGGAGTATCCTTTATAATAATTTGGTAAATATGTTTCCCTGAGTTCTGTGAGCCACTCAAGCAAATATTATCAAACTTAAGGAGAGAATTGTGGCACCTTGATTTATAGGCAGGGATTGGAAATACAGCTAAAACAATCTGGGGCCTGCAATGGGCATCTGAATTGGGGGGAGGGGGTCCTGGGAACTGAGCCCTCACCCGGTGGGATCTCACGTTGTCTCAAGTAGTGTCAGGACTGAATAGAACGAGAGGATACCAGCAGGTTTCCACTGCACCAGAATTGCTTGCTTGCTAGTGGGGAGAAACCCCCACATCTACTGGGGTCACAGAAGACTTTTATGTTGATCGTGGTGTGAGATCAAAGGAAAAACACGGAAAGTTAGCATAGGTTTGTTATTTAAGATCTACTCACCCCCCCCCCCAGGAAGGAGCCAGAAGACATACCTTTCACCAATACTTTGAGAAATAAATTTGAAGGGAGCCCCAGTATCCTTGAGGAGCCCCACGATTGCTCTTCTCTGCAGACCGGACCTTACAACGGGAACCACAAACACTCAACTGGGAAACCTAAATATAATGGCAGTAATTAGATCCTGGGGTGGTTGGAGCCAATTGGCAGCAATGAATTACCAAAGTAAGGGGAGTGTAGTTACCCTAATGGACAGCAGACTCCAAGCAGCCACTAGAGAAATCTGGCTCACTCACACTGTTGGCTCTGGCTGGTGGATGCTGGTGTCCTCAGAGGTGAAAGGGATTGGATGCCTGCTAAATTCTTACTTGAGCTGTACAAGCGGCAAAGTTCCAGGTTGGCAGCAAAGTTCCATTCAAAGTCTAACTTGAATCATAAAATCAGAGTCACAGCCTCTCCATTGATTCCAACAGTTGCTCCAGTTACAGACCCAGAACTCCAGGTGGTTGGGTCCCTTAGAGAAAAGACCTAGTACACAGCTAAAAAATCTATAGTAGTAATTTTTCTCCCAGCCTTCCTTTTATCAGAGTAAACTGTACACTGAGAAAAAGGAAATAATCAGAACTTTCAGCAGTTACTGGACAGTGCTTCTGAACTGACTTTGATTCTAGGAGACCCAAAATAGCACTGCGGCTTCCTAGTCAGAGTATGGGGTTGTGGAGGTCATGTGATAAATGGAGTATTACCCCAGGTCCATCCCACAGTGGGCTCAAGGGGTCCCTGTTTAGATGGACTGTCAACTTGCTTGGCTTGAGAGCCACTCAGGATTAGGAAAGTGTATCTGGGTGTGTCTGGGTGGGTCATGGAGGGGTGACCCTGAGATTATGTATGATACCTGGCCCCTTCATCTCTGGCATTGTTCCCCTTCTCTGCTTCTCAGCCACCTAAACCAAGCATCTTTGTTCTGCTGCGCCCTTCTACCATGATGGTTCTGCCTTGGATCCAGTGATTCATGGAATGAATCCCCCCAAACCATGAGCCAAATTAAGCCTCTTCTCTTTTAAATTGTGGGTGTCAGGTATTGTGACTCAGTGACAGGAAAGCTAATAGAGTCCATAATTCCACCCTGTATTTATGATCTTAGTTTGAGACTACATAATTGGAGTACACATACTCAGCCAGTGGCAGAATCCCCACACTCACTTTATCAGTAGAGGGAGGGCTATATGGTTGGAAAGGCCAAATGGAAGTCATTAGAACTGCCTCTACCCAGGAAATAGTAAATGAAAAGCAATACTACAGTCTTGAGGGGGTTGCAGAGAGTAGTGCCACTGTCAAGGACTTGCAAGACGCAGGGTTAGTAATTCCCACCATACTCCCCTTCAGTTCTGTTTATCGACCTGTGTAGAAGACACTCAGATCTCCTCGAATGATGGTGGGTTACCACAAGCTTAACCAACTGGTGACTCCAATTGCAGCTGCTGTACCAGATGTGGTTTTATTATTTGGGAAAATTTACACATATCCCCAGAACCTGGTATGCAGCTACTGACTTGGCAAATGCATTTCCCTCATTCTCTGTCCATAGGCCAACCAGAAACAGTTTGCTTTCAGCTGGCAAGGCCAGCAATACACCTGCGCTGTCTCATCTCAGGAGTGTGTACACTCCCGACTCACAGCATCCTTTAGATCACAGGAACCTTGATCACCTTTCCTTTCCACAGATACCAGGCCGATCCATTACACTGATGACATTATGCTATTGGACCTAGTGAGAAAGAATTTTAGATTAATCTGAATGTCAGAAGATGGAAAATAAATTCAACTAAGACTCAGGGGCCTTCTACTCCAATGAATTTTGGGGGGTCCAGTGTTGTGAAGCATGTTGAGTTATCCCTTACAGGGTAAAGGTTAAGTCATTGCATCTGGCCCCTCCCACAATAAAGAAAGATACACAGTGCCTGGTAGCCTTAATAGGGTTTTGGAGGTAACATGTTCCGAACTTGTTTGTGCTACTTGGGTGTGGCCCACTTACTGTATGACACAAGAAGCTGCTGGTTTTGAGTGGGACCCAGAATAAAAGAAGCCTCAGCAGCAGGTCCAGGTTGGCTGTGCAGGCTGCTCTGCCACCAGAGTTGTAGGATCCAGCAGACCCAGTGGACAGGCACACTGTTTGGAACCTCTGGAGGGCTCTCTAGGTGAGTCACAGTGCAGGCCTTTAGGATTTTGAAGCAAGACCCCAGCATTATCTGTAGATAACTCTTTACTGCTGAGAAGCAGCTCTTGGTCTGCTATTGGGCCTAACTAGAAATTGAGCACTTGATCATGGGCCACCAAGCAACCATGCAACCTAAGTTGCCCTTGATAAACTAAAGGGTTGTATGACCCACCAAGCCATAAAATTAAACATGTGAGGCAATACTCCATCATCAAATGGAAGTTTGTGATCAGACCCTAAAAGCACAAGTAAGGCCCAGAGGAAGAGAAGACTCTGGCCTGCTTTGCAGAGAGTGATGTGGAGGCACTGCCCCAAGTAAACAGCGGCAGAAGCAGCAGCAGCAGCAGCAGCACTTCCACCCCTGGCTGGGAGATCCCTGGGCAGTCATGAAGGGAAATCATCCCAATGCACAGAGTTTTGGGGCCGTGCACAGGGGTGTACATTTTGCTTGGGAGGAGATATCAGTTATAATTGCTTAGCCAGATGTGCAGTCATAATTGATTTATGGGTATGCTAAGCCAACATCTGTGTTTTCCTTCCCCGCTTACTCCCTCATCATATAAAATGTAATGGCTTTGTATTAACATATTAAGTATTAATTTTACATCACAGGGTCTGTGAGATGGCTCAGCAGTGTAAGCACCTGCTGGCGCATGAGGTCTTCAGTTCAACCCCCAGTACCCACAAAAAAAAAAAAAAAATTTACATCACAGCATTTTCATTATGGGACATCAGAAGAATAAACTTCACTTAAAGACTTTCCTCTGCTAGGGAAGGGGCTGCTGCGTCTCAGTTATAAGGTGGATAGCGGTGTCATGTTAGGAGGAATTATGATCATGTTATGGTCTCTATTTGGAAATGAAGAAGTCTTTTTTCATGTTTTTACAAGGTGTGATCAAAAATAGGTGAATGCTGCTTCATAGTGTCATCCAACAGAAAGGAAGGTTCATAAAAACATCACAGTGTGTCCTTGTCTATGTTATCCTATGTTACACCAGATCTGGCACCGTGCAATTTCTAGCTCTTCCTCAAAGTCAAAATGACCATGAAAGGCAAATGTTTTGAATTAATTCGGGACATTTAGGCAGCTGAAACAGCACAACTAAGGACACTCATGAAAAGGGACTTCTAGAACTGCTTCAGAAAGTGGCAAGAATGATGGGATAGGTGTATTAGAAATAAGGGGGAGTATTCTGAGGGGAATTAATAGCAATGTCTTTTTAAAATTTTTTATTTTGTCTTTATGTCTTTTTGAGACATGGTTTCACTATGCAGTTCAGGCTGGCCTTGAATTCACTTTGTAGCCCAAGCTGGCCTCCAACTTGCAGGGATCCTCCTGCCTCAGCCTCCCAAGTGAGCAATATGTCTTTTACTGTAATACTTTTTTTAAAAATTTATGCCAGGCTTGGTGGTGCATGCCTGTAATCCCAGCACTTGGGAGGCTGAGGCAGGATGATTGCTGCGAGTTCGAGGCCAGCCTGGTCTACAAAGTGAGTTCAAGGCCGGCTTGAACGGCATAATGAAAATCTGTCTCAAAAAGACGACAAAAATAAATAAATAAATAAATAAATAAATAAAAATTAAGCATTCACCAAAGTTTTAGGTCTCATCTTATATATTTTAGGGGATGAATATAAACACCCTGTTGGTAAGAGATGGGCTTGAGACGATTGTTTTATGTGTCAACTTCACTGGGCTAGAGAATGCCTAGATGGCATGTGAAGTGCGGTTTCTGGGTGTGTCTGTGAGATTGTTTCTGGAATAGATCAGCACTTGAGTCGGTAGACTCAGAAGATCCACTGTCACCAATGTCCGATGTGTTGGGGGTCCAGATAGAACAAAAAGGTAGAGGAAAGCCAAATTTCTACTCTCTTTTTGAGCCGGGACATCTATTTTCTCCTGCCTTCTCATGCGTTTGGACTCAGAATGAATTACACCACGGACTTGCAGTGTTCTCCAGCAGCAGACCACTTCCTGTGGGACTTGTTGGCCTCCAAGATTGAGTGAACCAACTCCTATAATAAAGCTTATCTTCTATCTCTTTATTTCTTATTTTTTTCTATTTCTCTGAAGAGCCCTGATGAATGCATATGTGTGTATACATGTATTAATTATTTTTTAAAACATGCTTTGAATCTGTGACTCTCGTTCTCCTGCATCTCCACCACTAGTTAATAGAAAGAAGAAACTGCTAACATTCCAGCCCACTGAGCAGGTAGTCTGAGCCAGTAACATACAGCTCTTCTACTGAAAGTGGGACCTGAGCACTGTGGCCCCGGGCTCAGTGGGGAGCTGGTCAGAGTCTCAGCCCTACCCCAGACCTGCTGAATTACAATCTGCATTTTGTAAGACCCTGTGGTGATCTTGGTGCACAGGAGTTTTTGAGAGGCACTGGGATTGACCCTGGGGGCAGCGATCAGTCCCAGATTAAAAAAAACAAAAAAAACAACTTGGCCTTTTAGCAGCCTCCTCTTCAACTATCTCTCCCTTTTGTCTGGATGGAATGGCAAGCAGAAACACCAAAACAACACCCAGGATTTGGAGGCAGATTTATTGACATCAATGAGCACTGATGGGGATCATTCCCAAAATATCAGGCCCTGGTCTCTGGTGGTCTGGGGCTTATATGGGATAAGCAAGCAGGAAGTACAGAGGCAGAATGGATTGTCAATTGGGGATTGGTTTATACAATGTGCACCACAGTGAACAGCTATGCATCACAGTGACCAGATGTTTCTAAGAAACCAGAAGCAACCAGAACTGGAAGAAGAAATATTATCTGGGCAAAGAAGAAACTGAAGTATACTGGCTGGGGAGGCCATTTTCTGTTACATTGGGGCACTCTGGACAATGGCCCTTCAGGGCTGAAATTTGTCACTGTCCTGTCCCTGGCTTACTCAGCCTCACCCTGTTACAAGGGTTCTGGGGTGCTGTGGAGTCCTTCTAGAGATTCTTTCCAGGTTCTTACTGTCTTGAACAAAAATTGTATAGGAAACAAGGTAGTGAGGCTTTACATTTATAAAAGGTATTAAAGGTAAGAAAAGAAGGGAAAAAAAATATACACTGTAGAATGAGTATGGGCCAATTAAAGTAGGAAAATAAATATGCTCTTCAGAGTGCAGAGTGGGCCACTGAGAAAGAAAGGAGGCAGTGACCACAAGGCCAATGGCTGCTGTCTTCTATACCCTCCATGTCCTGTCAAAAACCCACTTGATCCTGTGCCAGAAGATTTGAAGATAACATTCTCTGATTGGTCCCAGATGCAGGGCTTGGGTGCATGTGTTCTGGATGTCCATGATGGGCAGGTCATACCCACTTGCCCAGCTGCTTTGCCATGCCCTAATCTCCTGCCCCAACCCCACAGACCTCTTAGAGGCCTGGCAAGATGTGGCTCAGTTTGTCTTCACTTGACAGCCTACATATACCTAGTCGTTCCCAGAAACAGAGCTCTCCTTTGGCAGGACTGCAGCCTTCCTAGGCCATGTCAGGACCTCAGGAAGATTGGTAAACCATTCCTGAGAGCCTCATCCACCTGATTACTAGTGGCTCTGCTGGACAACACCTTAGTATCCCAAGCATGGTGTGGGGCAGCCTCTTCTCGGCACCCAAATTGCTCAGAGGGCAGCACTGATGGACTCCCATGTGGCC
The DNA here is from genome assembly GCA_028451465.1 of Erethizon dorsatum. Lineage (NCBI taxonomy): Eukaryota > Metazoa > Chordata > Mammalia > Rodentia > Erethizontidae > Erethizon > Erethizon dorsatum. The sequence goes on along the minus strand of CM051823.1, from coordinate 131,078,002 downwards.
CTTGATTCCTCTCCAATATCTTCTGCCAAAGCCCAGAGAGCAGAAACCAGAAGACTCCAGTGAAAGATTCCTCTTCACTTTCCTGCTATCCATTACTAATTGTCCCATCCTGGATGCCACAGGAAGGGGAGGGCCTCTCTCAGGTGTACAGGAAGTGCAGGAGACAAGCATGTCCATCAGGGCATTGCACTTAGCATGGAGCCTTGTACAAGTCGATGCTTTCTGCCCACAGCTGAACAGGCCCACCACTTCTCCTACCTCCTATTTTTTCATATTTGTAACATTAAGCACAATAATAAGGACGAACACTGTATTACAGGCCTGTGATAGAGATCAGCTGAGATGGTGGAGGTCAGAGCACTCCGTGTGCTACGGACGCATGCCTCTTCTGTCTCAGTGCTTCTAGGTTAGAAAGCAATGTTGCATTCGCTGTCTCATTTGAACTTTAAAACAATCTTTTGAGTTGGATGGATCACGTACAGCTAACTCTCATTATTCTTGGTAATTATGTTCTATAAAGTCTCTAAATTAGCAAATACCCAACCCTTGGCCCTAGGAGTACAGGGTTAGGGTCTTGTGATGTTCTCTGCTTATACCAGTCAGTACATAACTTGTTTTACTGCTTAGAGACACCTTGAAGATGTGGCTTTGATCCACTGACATTGAACCACTTTTTTACACTGTGAAGCAGGAACAAGGAGGCAGAGTGTCCTGTGTCACATCAGTGGGTTCTGATGTGGGAAACTGCAGCAAGTGGAAGAGTTCATAAATATGGAATCCATGAATAATGAGGGCCTGTCTCCATTTCACAGTCACGAGACCTAAAAGTAAGGTGTCTGAGGCCAGGGCAGATGTGAGTGGGAGACACAGGGTGGCACAAGCCTTTCAGTCCAGCAGTTTTCTCCAGTAACTACTGCCAGCACCCACTGACAGGTCAACTATTCACCCCAGGGCCAGATATAGAAATTCAAGGTCTTGTTCTAGGCTTCCAGGAAAGGAACTTCGGGGTCATCTGAATTCAGTGGATGGCAGGTCGAGATAAGCCAGAGGAAGCCTCAAAGGCCACTTTTCAGTTTCCTCCTGTACTTTCACAGAGAAATACAGGGTGAAGGTCTATGCATTCTGTGCCAGGAAGAGCAGAGCCCAGTTTCCTCCTTGTTCTGCTGATCTTTGACCCTTTCCCCCAGTTACCAGGGAAATATAAGGAACAGAATTCCAAAACACTGCAGTGAGGGCAGCAGCCATAGACATAGCAGGAGAAGAAGTTTAACACCAGAAAAAGATAATAAATAAGAGTCATCCCTAAGTGAGGAATCTCCCGGATCTCAGGCTTCGGGAACTTTTACTCCAGCATTTTCTTTCTGCCACTTTAAAACATCTTCCCCCAGTCATGTTTCAAATTGGGATCAGGTCATCATCTACCCACCTGCTTTAACAGCCACGACACACTGGCTGCTTTCAAGTTCTGCCTCCAATTCCAGACTTGTCTAGGCAGGGCCCTCTTGGACTCTCCATGCAGGTGTCCTGTGGTCCCTTCAAACAGGGCCATGCTTACCTCCTGGATTTTCCCCAAACCTGCTCTTTCTACAGTTTTCACCATCCCAGAAAATACTGTCTCCTGCCCCTTCATAAATGGAATCACATCTGCTAGCCCACTTTGCCATGTCCGCTTCCACCCTTGATCTAAATCATCATCCTCAGGAAGTAGCCTCCTGGCTATTGCCTTCCCTCCAGCCTTCCCTCTCTAGTATATTCTCAGGATACCAGCCAGTGTGATTCTTTTCAGCCCAACTTAGATCACAACACTATGTCAAATCTCTTGAATGGATGGCTTCTCCTATTACCCAGAGAAAAAGCCAAAAACCTACAAGACCCTACATTGTTTCCTCTCCCATTTACAGCTTAAGCCTTGTCCTTACCTCCTCCGCCTCACTCACCCTGCTCCAGTCTCCTGGGCTTCCTTAGCTTTTCCCTGAAGATGCCAGGCTTCCTCCTCCCTCAGGGCCTTTGCACCTGCTGCCCCCCTACTTGTAAGTCCGCCTCTCCCTACCACAGGTCTTGCAGGCTCACTCCCTATCCTCATTCAGGGCCTTGTCTGAATGACACCTCACCACCCAATTGACAGCTGCAATCCCAAACTCTTTCAAGCTTTTTCTCTCTTCCCCTGCTTTCTTATTTTCCATAGCACTCATTACCAGCTGATAATGTGCATTTAGTGTCAGCCCTCACACCAGGACACCAGCTCTACAGAGCAAAAATGTTCTTCCGTTCACTGGTTCTATTTTACTCACAGTGCTTGGAAAGGTTCCTGGCTCACTGACTCTTGAAGGTGCAGATGAAGAAAGGGGAGGACACTTTGGATATTAGAAAGAATCACAAAATGACAATATCACATGGCACCTGGACTTGCTTCCCCGTGGAGCAGCCAGTGTGGCCCCCGCAGCCCAGAGCCCAGCCCAGCACACAGAGGGAGGAAGGAGAAGCAGGGGCTGTAGCTCTTGGTTCTTTGGGTCACTGAAATGTGCAGAGAAATACTTTAGCCATGAGGATGCCCTGCAAAGAGAGGCTGCGTGCGGCAGGCATTTCCATTTTTTGCAGCCTCAGAAGAAAGCTGAAGAAAGCAGTAGTGGGTTTTCAGGGGAACACTGGGGTTGGCCGTCAGGTCCCGCCCCACCAGGTAACAGGCCTTTGCCTGGAGGGAGGCTGTGCCTGCAACTGGCCTGTAGCTCGAGATCCTCCCACTGCCTGCCTCTCCTTTCTCCCCATCTCCTTCTCATTCGGCACAGCTGGGCCCCCACCTTGGCCTCCTTTGTTTAGGGGTTTCTATACCAGTTGTGTGGTATAGAACGCACCAGAATGGAGGCATGACTCCCAGGCTGCTCAGAACACAGGAGCAGCTTTGTCGCGCACTGGCATTCAGAGGGTCCCCAAAATTAGCAGAGAAGGAGACCCATTTGAAGGAAACCAAGGTGCAGAGGAGACTTGGCTACTCTTGCTCTGGGGCATTTATTGGCTCCAGGTTCACCATGGAGATGAAAGTGCCTCTCTTCCTCCTCCTCCTCCTCCTCCTCCTCCACCTCCTCTTCCTTTCTCCTCCTTAGGCCTTCTGTGTGGCTCTGCCTGCGAGCAGCCAGGCCAGGAGATCGCAGGGAACAGCCAGGCACAGGGGTGATTGAAATGGGCAATTATAGCCCACATGTTAAGACACCAAGGTCAAGGCAGAAGAAAGCCCCAGAGCTGTGGAGCGGGGGCCTGGGAGGGGCCTGCTCAACTGCTCCACCAGGGGTGCCCACTTTGGATGTTGGGGTGACACAGAAAGCCTGGCATGTGGTCTTAGCTCCGCTGAATGAGCTGTGCATGTGCAACACCAGTAACTTGAATAATACTACAGAGATTTCCTTTGCCAGCTTCTGGGTTGCAGGCTGGACAGATGTTGTTAAATCCACCCCATGACTCTAACCGCTGCCTCTCGGCAAATGAAGAAATTGATGTTTAACAGTAGCTAGAAGCAGAGCCAGACCTGAGCTGGGCATGGTGGCACACATCTGTAACCCCAACACTCTGGGAGGCTGAGACAGCAGGGCTGCAAGTTCAAGCACAGCCTGGGCAATTAGGCAACTTAGTGATACCCTTTCTCAAGATAAAAAATGAAAAAATAGTTTGGGGGTGCATCTCAGTGTGAAGGCCTTGGGTTCAATTTCCAGTACAGAAGAAGGGGGTGGGGATCTGGAGAGGAAGAAGGAGGCAGGTTACACAGCAGATGTGACTCCAGGAGCCCTGGGATCAGCCACCTTCATTGCTTCCTCAGCCCCAGGTGTCCTCTAATCCCCCGGAGGCATGTCTGAAGGAAGATGCGGGTATCTGTGTCCTGGGGAAATCTGTGACACACCATGACCAGAAAAGGAGAAAAAGAGCAATGTGCTTCCCGTAATGAACTTTTTATCTCCAATAGAACCACACACACACACACACACACACACACACACACACACACACTCCAGGAGAGAGCAATTGCAATATCTGGAGGGCAAGTACACCCTTTCCCAATCAGGAGAAAGGGAGAACAAATAAGTTTTATTTTACCAATTTTTAAATTCCAATTAAGAAAACATTTTTGCATCAAGACAATGTCTGCCCAGTGTGAAGTGTATTTTAATATACCTGGCATAACCAGACATTGCAGAGAGTTTCCCCCATCAGGTGGTGAACTCTGGGACCTCAGCCAGAGCTGCACTCAGAGCTTGACTGAGCTGCTGGCTCTGTGGCCACATCTGGACTTTAATTAAGGGGGTGGCAGGTATGAGAGAGAACCCCACACAGGTGGTGGAGAAGGTTTGAGAGAGGAGCCACCAGGTACCCCAGTTATACTTTGTTTCCTTCCAGTTGGGAGAAAAGAGGGGGAAGTCGGCCTCCTGGGGACAGTTTGTCCCAGACCTTATCCACAGGAGGTCTTAATTGCCAGCTTTGAGTTTTGCTCACAGGAAGCTGAGAGCTCACCATTCTTTCCTTTTTCCCTTCTCCACTGGATTTATTGGAACCAAAACCTGTGAGCTCTGGTTGTATGATCCATACAACCCAGACTTGGGTTTTACTGTGATAACCTGTCCATTTATATGAACCCTCACCTTCCCCAGCCTGAAAGTTTCCAGAAGGCCTGAACTTCCCTATCCTTTATCTTCACATCTCCAATTTCTGCCTCTACATCTGCCTTACAGCAGCGTCAATTAAAGGGTGTTTAATGGGATAATGTATCAGCACTAAAGTCTAGATTGCCTCAGGAAGTGTGGCACCAATTAACAGAGCCGTGGGCCTCTGACGGAGAAGGCAGGAATGGAAGTCCTTTTGGGAGACCAAAGTGGGAAATGTGTAGAAATGGAACGGCAAATTTCTTCTGTTTCTCAGTCTTGTCCAGAGAGGGGTTCTATACAGAAGTGTGTCCCCTCATAGGTGACATAACCAACAGCCCTCACAGAAGGGCCTGTGTCACTCCAGTTGATTCTTTCACTTCTGAGTGTAAAAAGAGAACATTTCCTGTTCCAGCTGCATAGGCTCCATGCAGTCTGGACAGGGGCAAACTCTAGGAGTATATGCAGCCTTCATAGAAAATGAGTTTCTGGGGCTGGTGAGACAGCTCAGCGGCATAAGCGCCTGCCTGGCAAGCGTGAGGTCCTGAGTTTGACTCCCGGTACCCACATAAAGGAGAAAAGGGCCGGTGATATCGGTCAGTGCCACAAGTGCTTGCTGGCAAGCGCGAGGTCCTGAGGTCCACTCCTGGTACCCACATTAAAAAAAAAAAAAAGAAAAGAAAATGAGTTTCTGTGATAGCTATATATTTTTCTTTACTTCCTACTCAATTTTTTTTATGATTTATTTTATTATATTTATTTATTTATTTAGAGACAGGGTCTCACTAGGCAGCCCAGGCTGGCCTCGAACTTACGGCAGCCCTCCAGCCTCAGCCTCCCAGGTGCTGGGATTACAGGTGTGCACCACCACGCCCGGCTTCCCCTCATTTTTTAAAAGGAAGATTTATTTAACAATTTTCACATAGAACATAAAAGTCAATTCCAATACAATGAAAGATGTAAATCAAGACCTCATATAAACACCAAGACCAAAATCTTAAGGTTATTGATATTTCACTTCAAAATTTCCCCATTAATTTAAAAATGCTTCAACGCAGTACCTTAGAGGTTATAAAAGAAGCTTGAATTAACAAACTGTGAACTGTTTCACTGCTAATTGTAGACACAGCTCCTGTATTTGAGTTTCACAAAAAGCATGCCTTTCAACTAGTATCCAAAAAGTGTTCCAGGTAGTGTGATATACAAACAACATTTAAGATATTCTGCTATTTTAATCTAAATCTGTTTACTGCTTAAGCGCATCTGTCAATATAACTGAGAATGGCTGAAAATTGTTTAAAATTGTTTTATTAACCTCCGCATTTTAAAGAGATATAAATGCATCCCAGGGGTCTATAATGGAGAGGAAAATATTTATAAAGGAGATGATGCAGAATAACTGCTGTGGACAACTGGCACAAAAATCTTTAATGTGTTTGCTTAACTTAAGGGTATTCTGCAGCCACATACTCAGAACTAACCCCAAATATGTCACCAGTCATCAAGTCCTCCTGCATGGAAGTGGCTGAGGAAACTGAGGCAAACACTGGCAGCACCATTTGTCATGTCAGCAAATACTTTTGTCATCATTGCAATAGCACATTATTTGGGACATTTAGTATACGTGGAGGGATGCATTTGATATCCTTCTCAAGGATGCAAAATAGGACACAGGAAAAGAAAAGAAACAGAATCATCTTAAACATTTACCAAAAAAAAAATTGGTAAAGAATTACAAATACAATTTTTCTTTCTTCTCAGCACCTCCAAAGTACTGGCTACAGCCTTGTAAAAAAAATTACAAACTTCCTCCTCAATTTTATTTTTTTATGTTTTATTTTTTATTTTTTTGAGACAATGTCTCTCTATGTAGCCCAGGCTGGCCTCCAACTTACGGCAATTCGTGGTCTTAAAGTGTTATTTATATTTAGCACAAGGCAACAATTCTTTTCACAGTGTGAGGTTTTCTTTATGTATTTCATCACACAGTTCTTTTCCCATCAAGCAAATTCACTCCAGAGCTGCCTTTGCTGACCCGGCATCCAGACATAGGGCACCCTGGCCTTTCTCCTTCCGCGGTTCACTGGGTGCTGGTCTGCTGTGAGTCTTGAGATGAGCGAAGCAGGCAGGGTGCCGGACCTGAGACTAAACATGAGCCAGCTCAGAGAAGCTCCAAGAACCAGAGGAACAGCAAAGTGGAAGCTGGGAGGGCATGTGAAGGCCCAGCCAGCAGATAGAGGAGTGCTCTTAGGTCAGAAAAGGGGAGAAGCTGGTGTCGCTTAGGACACAGCTGGAGGGAATTCTAAGATGCATGAGAAACCACTTTGAAAGTGCGTTGTCTCAGGAGCTGGCGATATAGCTCAGTGATGGGATATTTGCTTAGTATGCCTGAAGTTCTGGGTTTGAGTCCCAGCACTACACACACACAAAAAAGAAAACAAAAATCATTCTCTTGATTGTGGTGGCAGATACACAACCGTACTATAACAAATTCCCAAGGGTGAGTGCTTTCTAAGGAAAAGAGGTTTATTTAGCTCACATCTTTGAGGCTGAAAGTCCAAGCAGTATGCAATCAGCTCTGGCAAGGGCCCCCTAACCACATCTATGCTAGTAGATGGCATCATGGCAGGAGGATGTGTGAAAGGGATCACGTGGCGAGACAGGAAGACTGAGAGTATGGAGAGGCCAGTCTTGCTCTTTTATAAGAAGCCTCTCTTATAAAACCAGAGTCTCCCAAGAGCCACACTAATCCCATCAGAGAGCAGGCCTCCCAGTGACCTCTCAATCGGTTCTACTCACAGCAGGTTCTAGCACTTCCCACATTGCCACACTGGAGACCAAACTTCCATTGCAGGACACGTTCAAACCATATCAGTGGTCTACGCATATGACTGCCCCTACACACAGACGTAAACACACAGAAATCTGACAAACCCTCAGATTGCACACTTGTCAGTTTCCTAGTTTTGAAATTGTTCTGTAGTTGTGAAAGGCTACCATTGAGGAATAGCTAGCTGAATTGTGCAGGGAATCTGCCTGTCCATTGTTGTTCCTTTTCCTTTTAGATCTTTTTATTTTCCTTTTTTCTCTTTCTTTTGTAACTTCTTGTAATCTAGAATGATTTAAAGATTTTAAAATTTAGGTTTAAAAACAGTTCATTCTGACTCAGTATGGAGAATGGATGGGAGACTTATGCAGAAGATGAGGTAGGAAATAGCTTAGAACACTGGTTCCACTGAGGTATATTTACAAGTTAGATGGAATTTAAGTGCACTTAAAAAAAAACAGGACCTCGGGCTGGTGAGATAGCTCAGCGGCATAAGCACCTGCCTGGCAAGCGCAAGGTCCTGAGTTTGACTCCCGGTACCCACATACGAGAAAAAGGGCCGGTGATATTGCTCAGCGGCACGGGCACCTGCTGGCGTGCAAGGTCCTGAGGTCGACCCCCGGTACCCACAAAAAAAAAAAAAAAAAAACAGGACCTGCTAACAGATTAGATGTTGCAGTGGCTGAAGGGAAAAGGGGAGGAATCAAAGCTCACTCAGAAGTAATAGCTTAAAAAATTGGATGGATGCTAGTGAGAGATTCTATAATTTCTTTTTATTATTAAGAAAAAAAATTTGAGAAAAAAGTTACAATTGGCTGTCACTTCAAAATAGCAAACATAAATAAGAATCTTGGAGTCTTGTATCACTAATAATGCTTGTGACCAAAATAAAAAGGGTGGGACATAGACTCTAGTGCCAGCATTAAATTGAAGTTGGAAAACCTAGTCCAGTGATGGTGAACCTTTCAGAGCTTTCAATGATACAGCCTGCTACGGCACACGGTCCACCACCACTGACAATTTCTGCTAACGTTTTGTTAGAGTGTGATTCTGTCAGCTTTCCTCCGCTGTGACAAAACACTTGAGAGAAGCAACTTAAAGGGAGGAAAGGCTTATTTTGGACCATAGTTTCAGAAATTTCAGCCCTGGTCACTTGGCCACATTGCTTTTGTGCCTGTGGTGAGGCAGAATGTCATGGCTGAAGTGTGAGGTAGAAAAGGTTGCTCACCTCATGGTGGCCAGGAAGCAAAAAGAGAAGAAGGGGCCAATATGGCCATCAAGAGTATGTCTCCAGTGACCTAACTTCCTGCCACCGGGCCCCACCTCCTAAAGCACCTCCACAGCCTCCTCTAGTGCCCCAGGCTGGAAACCAATGTATTTAGCATACAGGACTTTGAGGGACATTTAAGATCCAAATCAAATGCCTGGACTGGTTACTTCATTCCCTCAGATCCTCAGTTTTCTCATCTGCAAAGAAATGGACTAAACAGAAGAGCTCTGAAATTCTGTGAAACATAAGATATTAGTATTGAAGTTGGTCGACTCTTTGTTATGTCTTTACTGATTTTAGGCACTGTAAAGTAGCACAGTAGCAAACATTTTCTCAGGACACCAATTTTCAGAACATAAGCAGCTTTTCATTTTGTATCTATGCCAACTTTGCATTCCAGGAAGAGCCCCCATGTGGCTCCTAGTCCTGGAAAATCAGCACCTTTGCAAGGTACCCAGATCAACCACTGTAACAAAATACACCATGAACCCCAGAGCACCTTTTCTCTGGTGTAAGCCATCCAAGCGCCACATGCCAAGCAGCAGGATTAGCTGTGAGGACACAAGGAAACCACTGCCGACTGGGCTGAAATTGTATCTGAACTTAGATCCAGCTGATGGATACGATGAGGGTCTATTTAGTACATGGCTTGGCTTGCTGCCTAGACACAGGCTCCAGTCAGCCTCCTCTGCTGCTATAATGAGACTGGGTTCCTCACTTCTTTTCCTAAACTGTAGGCCAGGTTAGTTCCCTGGACACTATGTTTTGAATCTGATTTTATTGACACACTGCTTTATGAAGCTGTAGGTTCCACGCATGTGTGTAACTCTCTTAGTCAGTACCAAGGAAGCTCTGGGTAGAGAAGCTGTGGCCTCCAAAGGGACACAGCAGGAATCCACCCTCTACAGGAGGCCTTGAGAACTAGAAACCCACCCTAGAGCAAACAGGCCCACTCCATCACACCTTGTCTTGAGGGATATTTAGTGAGGGGCTAATGCATGATGGGTGTGGACAGGGAACAGCTAGAGATCTTGAGAAGGCCACTTGTCCTAGAAAGGAACACCCAGAAACTCAGTCCAGAGAGCCCCTAAGTCAATAAGAAATCACTTTACAGATTGCAGGTAATCAGATATCTCAGGCAGTGGTCACTGGGTGCCAGTAACAGTGAAAACGCAGCCAGCCTGTGCAATCGGTGTTGCGCTCACTCCCAGTGAGCTGGAAATCAAGATATAAAAAAAAAGGTATATATATATATATATATATATATATATATATATATATATATATGAATCCTTGTATGTTCCAAACAGCCTTACTTAAAATCTCCTGCTCATTTTTCTCCCATGGTTTTAGTAGTTTTCCTTAGGCATCGTTCTGATGTCCTTATCTGAGAGACTCAGTCCTCAAGGGAGTTTTATGAGACAGGCCCAGGAGGAAGCCAAGGCACAGAGGTGAGGTCACTTACCAGCAGCTTGAAGATGGCCCAGTAGACAGGTGGTTGCAGGGTCTGTGTGCCTAACCACTAGGTAGCACTGTCACCTCAGCCCCCACCTCTGACTCCAGCACGCACGATTTTGCAAGCTTGAAGGTAGACAGAAGGAGAGGCAGAGGCCTTCAGCGTTTCAGTGCTACCTCGATGTGCAAAGATCAACCTCAAGAGGCTGCGGCTGCGCTGCTGAGCTAAGCCACGGAGTGTGTTCTTCTGGGGAGGCTGTCAGATGTGTGACAGCCACCATTCACCATGTGCTTGACTTTGCCAGAGCTCTACAGCCAATAAACAACCAAGAGTGCCACATGTGGTCTAATTTTCCACTTCCAGGTGCAAGGCAGAGTTTTAATTCCACTGCTGAGGTTTTGGCTGAGTTCAAACAGAGTGGACATGCATTGTCATTGCCTGTCCCCACTGCCTGCTGCTCATTGGCTCATCTCTGGTCAGAGAGGCCTGAGGAGCCATAAAGGTGAGACAGTGGCAAACATTCTAGTTATGCAGCAAGCAGGTATGAGCAGTTCAGTATCCAGGCACTGCTGGGGGGTCCCCAAGGAGAGATTCAGCAAGCAGGTGTGGATACTGGCCTACCTGGAGAAGGGGCCACAGAGAGATCAGCCACTTTTGCCCACCCAGCCTGATAGGACTTTTAAGATGAGTCTCTTAGGGTTGAGTTTTTGGCTACAATAGTCTAAGGGAAAGGGAGGGGCCTGGCGTGGCGCAGACACCGCATCAAACCCTGCCCCACAACTTTTCTGCTATCTGCCAGGCAGTTACAGGCTGTTGGCCAATGAATTACTCCCAAATGTCCTCTGACATAAGCCAACTCTGATTAACAACCCATCAAAGCAGAAGCTCCACAATTAGGAAAGATTAATCGTGGGTAAAGTCTGGACAGTTTTTAAAAATAAACATCTGTGACATTCAAATCTTAATTTACCTAAGCTATGGGTCATTTATTTCTCAGAGTTTTCATTCCAAAAGCCACTTAGCTAAGCCAGTGGTTTGTCTCCTCAGAACCAGTGCCTGGATGAGGGCCCTCTTGGCTTCATCAAACATGGCGGCGGAGTGGAAGGGAAATGGTGATGTGCAGAAGGAGCCAAGGTGTGGGATGTCCTTCATTATAATGGCCCACTCTCGTGGTACTGATCTAGAAATCTCATAAGGCAGCATTAATCATCCATGAGGGTAGAGCCTCCATAGCCTGACCACCTCCCACTGTAACCTCAACATGGCCACAATGGGGACTCCTTGAAGGGCAAACCATATCCATAGCAGAGAGCCTCTGCCTTTAGTCACATTGCCCGTCCTGGGTAAGGCTCTAGTTCCCAGCCACCTCCCCAGCTGGCAGAAGGGACCATATGTCTTGGAGTCAGTCATGCATCCCAACTCCACTTGTCTAGGGGAGGAGTGGCATAGGGGACAGGAGGAGCCCTGGAGGAAAAAAAGCAAGCTGGCTGTTTCCGTAAAAGGGAGCTGAGTACAGGAGGCCAAGTACAGCAGCACGCTGAGGTTGGGCCTGTCTGGTGTGAAGGAAGACACTGCCGCCAGGAGAGTGAGTGGCAGGTCCTGAGAACAGACTACCGACTGCAGAGTTGTGCTTCATCAATGTGACATGGAAATGCTCTCACACTGCTTAGAGGAGGCAGACAAGAAACCAGGTGGTAGGCCGGTGAGATGGCTCAGTGGCGTAAATGCCTGCCTGGCAAGCACGAGGGCCCAAGTTTGACTCCCAGAACCCACATATGAAAAAAGGGCCGGTGATATCGCTCAGCGGCACAGGCGCCCGCTGGCACATGAGGTCCTGAGGTCGACCCCCGGTACCCACAAAAAAAAAGAAACCAGGTGGCACTTACCACTCTCCATACATTCACTATATGAATGCAAAATACTCTTAAATATCACATAAATATGAGATTTGTCCTGATTCTGAAGATCTCTACTTTATTTTGTTTGTTTGTTTGTTTGTTTGTTTGTTTAGAGAAAGGGTCTTGAAGTGTAGTTCAGGCTGGCTGCATGTCCACCATCTCCCAGCAAATGCTACCACAGGCACATGGTGACACAGGCCATTAAGAGGAAATCTGAACACGCTCTAAGGGCACAAATGCTTTTCCAGTGCCTATCTCTCTGCCAACAGCAGAGACAACAGGAATGATCTGACTTAAAACTATTTCAGACTCTAAAAATGCTGTTTCAAAAAAATATATATCATAAAAATCATCGAGGCTGAGCCATATTCATGTCACTTAGAAAACTTGGTCATTTTTCTCTCAGCTTCCTGTCGCTCCCCTCCTCACTCTCGTCCTGCAGGTGCTCTGAAATGTGAGACAAAAGCCCCAACTAGAACCAAGGGGACTAACAGCATTACCCATCCATTAACGGATCAAGTGTCCAAGGACAGCCAGGGAATTAAAACTCTGTGTGTTCCGCAGGCAGTAAGTCCCCATTTGTCTGCAGTTTGCTGAGGTCGAGCCTGTCATCAGCATTAATGCCCCTTCGAAGGATGTGAGATGTTATATTTAACAAAAGCAACTCAACTTTTGTAAAGGAAAGAAAAGAGAGTTGGCTTTTCTCCACCCATTTCTGAAAAGAATTAAATGGGTACGTATCTTCTTAACACCTCCCAACCATGAGCCCTTGCAGTTCCTGCTGTCAAACAACATTGCCACCCCAGGCAGAAAGAGACGCAGAAGCAGCCCACTGCATGTGGGAGGACCTGTGTCACGGGACACATCTTCACCGTGACCCTTCCAGGGCCCAGGGCACAGAAGGCATCAGACGTGGCCACCAATCTCAAGTGACTTCCTAATACCATGCATAATTACAGCCAGCTCTTACCAAGCACCTGCCTGGCCCAGTGCCTCACTTACGTTGCCCCGATCTGCGAAAGAAGCTTTCACGGAAGGTGATTTACAATTTTAACTAGGGAACAGGCCCAGCATAAGAATGATCAAAAATGACATAAAGAATGAGGGTAAAGAAAGGTAAGTTTGGGGCCAGTGAGATGGCTCAGCGGCATAAGCGCCTGCCTGGCAAGCGCGAGGTCCCGAGTTCGACTCCTGGTACCCACATACGAAAAAAGGGCTGGTGATATTGTTCAGCGGCACGTGTGCCTGCTGGCACTTGAGGTCCTGAGTTGGACCCCAGGTACCCACAAAAAAAATAAAAAATTAAGAAAGCTAAATTACTGGAGTTGTGAGGAAGGAGGGGTCATCTGGGGTGGTTCTGATGCCAGAAAGCTGGACAAAAGGAATGGAAGAAACTACACAGGCAGGGAGGGGCAGGCCAGGCCCTTTATGCTTGAAGCAGGCTTTATGCTTGAGGAGCTGGGTGGGGTGGGGGAGGCAGTGCTGTGAATGCTTTGGTTAATACAGGACAAGGAAGGCTGTCCCTCCTCTGGGCTGATGAATCCCCCACCAGACCCGTCTACACACATATCTTTGGACTAAAGGGCTCCCCAAGTGAACTGAAATTGGATCAAGATCCCCAGGGTCACCTTTTCCAGGTCCAGCATCTCTCCCTTCCCTGGAAGTTACCTGCACCCCAGCAACTCAGGACATTTCTCTTCCTGACTTCTGGCCACGCTTACAGGCTGTGGGACCCACAGTGCTATGCAGTGTTTTTGTTTTTGTTTGAGACAAGGTCTCACTGTGTAGTTCATACTGGCCTTGAATTCACTATGTAGCCTGGGTTGGCCTCAAGCTCACAGTGATCCTACTGCCTCAGCCTCCTGAGTGCTGGGATTACAGGCGTGAGCCACCATGCCTGGCCTGCAGTCATTTTTATAGTCCCACGCCACTTCTCAGTACTTTGTGATGGGCATATTTGTCTCCCACAAGATAACAAGCTTTTGGAGGTCAGAGGAAGCATTTTACACCTTCTACCTCTTATCCCTACCTTGGGAGTGGCCCAGACTCAATTCTTGGGACTTGGGTCTTCTTTGTCTATAGCATCCCCCTGATGTGTCATCCAGCCTGGTTTTCGTCTACCATCAATCTGCAGCTGACTCTAAACCTTTATCTCCAATCTCAAGTCCTTGTCTCTCACTCCAGTTCTACTGCTGAATCTACAATTGTCTGTGAGATAATTCCACTGCTGTGTCTTGTCATCGCCTCAAATATGATACATCCAAAATAGAATCATCTATATTCACTGCAAACCAGCTCCTACAATCAGCTTCCTCGCCTTTGTCAAACATATTACAGTTCACTCAATCATAAGATTCTTTTGTAAAAAACAAATTATAAACAAAATGTTTACATAATTGAATTCCAATACCCTGAGTCTGACTCGACGTGGCTCCTCTCCGCCAAGCATGATGGTAATTCCAATAGTTTAAACATCTGCAGCATCTCACCTCTTCAGCCATGGGTAGCCCAACAACCTCTGTTAGCTGGAACGTATCGGGGGCCCAGAAGAGAGCCCAGAAATGAGCCCCAGATGTTCAGTGCATCTTTACTTTTATTAAGTACATTTGGTAACCAAAGTGTTGCCAAAAAAAAAAAAAAAAAATTAAGATCCCAAATTCACACCATGGTCCCTAGGAGAGCTCTTTCCAGGTCTCACTCTGAGGTTATTTACTCTTACATTACTTTTAGTCCTAAGAGTGATTATCTTGTTCACAGCTCCATGGAAGAAGCATAAGAGTATAAGAGGAAAGGAAACCTACAGGGCTTAGCAGCAGAAGCAAGATAACACTCTGGGAGAGAGGAAATCATCTCAAGGCCCTAAGAGAGTCCTAAAGGAATGACAATCTGAGACCGAGAAAAAGGCAGAAAGGTGTACCTCATTCTGAGAGCACCCCTATATTAGAGCACAGGAATTTCTATACATAACACCAGCAAATATTTGCCTAATCCTTGCATTTCCCAAAATGTTTTCCGAATTATTTTGTCTGTTTCCCTCGGGCCTCTGGAAGGAAATAAGGCGAGTGTTGTTCATGTTTTGCATCAAAGGAAGCAGACACAGAGAGGTGGAGATATTTATCTAAGGCCTGGCAGGTAGTAAGTGGCAGGGTCAGTCGCTCCATCTTACACCTCTTGGTGTGAAGAGGTTGATTAATTTTTCTTTGTGATTTCCCCTCTCTATTCCTCTCTTCTGTATTCTCTGCAGAGCTCAGCGCCCAGTCTCCCCCCATCCCACTTCCCGACTCATGCCTGAAGTTCGGTGAATTTCTCCTGGCTGCTTCCCCTGATGTCCCTCTGCACCCCATCCCTGAAACCCATGACTAATCAGTGTTCCCCAAACAATATCATTTGTCTGGCTCTCAAGTTCTCAAATGCCTCCAACTGCTCCCTCTCCCTTAATCAATCAAACCTGAGCTCCTCAGGCCTCCAGAATCTACTCTTCCCCTCTGGGCCAGCTTTGTGTCCCCTCTTCTCTACTCACCCCCAGCCCAGCTGGCTGGGACCTCCTGCCCTGGATCCCTTAGCTCATTCTCTCTCTTTACGGACTTTTAAAAAATGTAACCATCCAAGCCTAGCACGGTGGTTTATAATCCCAGCACTCAGGAGGCTGAGGCAATAGTATCACCATGAGTTCGAGGCCAGCCTGAACTACATAGCAAGACTTTGTCTCAAAAAGAAAAAAAAAGTACTGATCTAAATCATAGCCATACTCTAAGACCCAGCCTGATTGCCATCTTCTCTCAGGAACCTTCCTTAAATGCTTTGGCCTTCATTCCTCTCTCTCTTCTACTCTAGTCGGTATTTTCTTTGTTGGTACTGTCCAGTCCTATACTTCAGTATGTATTTTTCTGGCTGCATTAACATATGTTACTGTTATCTCTGTGATGGATGGAAAGTGTACAAGCCACAGGGACAGGTCCTACTCACTTTGCGGTCCCTGCTATCGCTGCCAGCACAAGCAGGCCCAGGCCCTGGTATGAATGGAAGGATTAACAGTAGGTCCCAATAATGTGCAGTTATTGTTTAAGATTGGGGCTTCAGCTGGTCTGGAGTCATTCTGAGTTGCTACCATAGCTTCAGAAGTTTCCAGGTTAGCACACTGCAAGGTGAAATTTTGAGCTTTGACCTCCTTCCGTGGTGAATCCCCAGCCTTCCTTCCTGCCCTGGCTCTCTTCTTTCCTTTCTCTCCTCATCCGCCACACCCCAGTCTTTAGGGCTGAGACCACTTCCCACATCTCCCCAGCCCAGGACAAGCACAATTCAGTTCTGAAAATCCAACACTCATTCTCCCAGAGAACGTTATTCTGCCAAAATCCTCCACAATTCATTACAAACCAAGGAAATTTATACAAGAATTGGACCTAACAGACTTTACTCCAAATACTCTTTCAATATTCAAAAATGAACACGTTTTCTGGAGCTATCATCAGAATATTCCTGCTATTCTGAGTTCTGCTTTTTTTAATATACATTATTTCACAAGCACCATCCATACTCAACATTGTCACATAGCATCTTATTAACTCACATTCCACTATGCTTGAGTACCATAGGTCGCTAGGTCGACAAAATCAACTAAAATATGTTTTCAGCAGGATGCGTGGTGGGGAATGCTGTCTGCACTGACCTAACACCACCCCGCCAGGGAGGAAACTGACATTTCATTTCTTTTTCACAGTCGCTGCCACAAATCTTTTCACAGTAGCTACCTCTAGCTAAATGCCAGATTGTTCCCCAAGAATGATGGGGAAAGCTAATTTCCACTCCTGCCTTTCACCTGTCTCTTTCAGTTAGCAGCTCAGCCCAAGCAATTTTATCCCTGGGAGAAGGAAGTCGGGCTTCTTATTTTTTTATTTTCACACTCGCCTGTGTCTCTTTGTGGTAAACATCATATCCAAAACCAGACTCAAGTTATTTTCTTCATTAGGTTCTCTGATACCAGACCACACTAGTCTTTCCCTCTGGAGGGGAAAGGGATGGAGTCCCCATGCTCTGATCATGGCCAGGAGGAGGACAATGACAGCTTCAGAAGCAGAGAGTTGTCATTTACCACACTTACTCCATCTGAGGGCCACTGACTTCCACCCACTCATCCAGAAGTAGAACTCAAGCTGGACATGTGGCACACACCTGTAATCCCAGCACTCAGAAGGCTCAGGCAGGAGGATCACTGTGAGTTCGAGGCCAGCCTGGGCTACACATTGAATTCAAGGCCAGCCTGAACTACACGGCGAGACCCTGTCTCAAAAATAAATAAATAAAATAAAATAAAATAAAATAAAATAAAAAGAGAAATGGAATCCGAAGTCCCCTGGGAACAGCCAAGGAGCATTGTTTGAAAGTTAACCCTGAAGAGGCATCTGAAAAAAAAATTGATCCCAAGAAACCTACTGAACATGTAGTGTATGCTGGGCCCTGGAAGAAAAGCTAATAGCAGACCAGGTTTTCACCATAAGGGAGAAGGAAGAACTGTGTATAAAGCAAGCAGTGCTGGGTACTGTCATCAAAGTTGTGCGTGAAAGGAGTTTCAGAAGGCATGTGTCCACTGCCTCCTCAGCACCTACCTCCTCCCTGCCATCTCACTGGAGATCCATTCTTTCCTGTTCTGCCTCCACGCCCAGCACTCATGAGGCAGGGTAGCCTAAGTGGCTTTCACTGATTCGCGTATCTCATCTTACTGGTTCCAGCCATTGGTTCAGGAATAGATATGTGACCCCAATGGTCAATATTGTAGAAGGAGATTTGTGGGGGCTTCTGGGAAGGAAAAATGTCTCCCTTCTATTGGAACCACTGGAAGAAATGCTCTCATTCCTTTTGGATATGACTGAAGATGGATCTAATTGCAGCAGGCAGCTGATGGCCAGGCTAACATCAAAGGAATAGAGCAGAGGCAATGTGAGAAGTTGAGGCCAGGTAATATCACATGAGTCCTAGGTGCAGCCAGACTAGAGGCCAGGCTGTGACGGAGCCTTTCAACTACATGAGCCAAAAAGTTATCTTCATTTTCTAAGCCTGCTTGCTTTGGATTTTCTCTTACTTGTAACACAGTAATAGGATTTGATTGTGGTTTGGTTGGGGAAACTGGCAGGTTCTAATCTCATATGATAGATGTCATAAACCACTGTGGTAAAAACCAAGTGGAGAAAAAGATTCATTGTGATTTGGAGGGTAGGGCTCATTCCACTTCGAAGCTGGATGAAGAGTCACCAAGACTACTCAGGTGCCCTTGTGGGGCTCTAAGGACCCTGAGAGTTGTTTAGCTGCCACTTTGGAAACAGGAAAGCTCTGAGCCGGAGACAGCCTGACTCTCCTAGGACACACCGTTGTATGGCAAGGTGAGAACCAGAAGGAACATTTCACTCTTTTTCTCTTAGTTTTAATCCAACAAAGATTTTTAAAATTATTATTTACGAGTCCAAAACAGTGGTTTGCTATTTTGAAATTATTATTATTCCTTCGTTGGATAAGCTTTCTCTTTACTTGGGTTGATCTCTTTTGTGAATTCATCGATGAGGGGCCCGGAGGCATTTTACAGACTGTGAAAGTGCTGTGTTGGGAGCAGAGCTTCATGTTGCACTGGGTCCAACCATGTAATGAGTTATGCTGTGTTATGATTTAGATCTGGAAAATCTCCCCAAAGGGCTCCTGTGTTCAGAAGTGGGGCCTTAGGAAGGTGACTGGGTCGTGGGGATCCTATAGCTGACTTGCTGGTAGGAGGTGGAGTCTGGTCCAAGGTGAGTTACTGAAGGTATGGCCCAGAAGGGTGTATTTTTGTCCCCTGCTGACCCCCCATCTTTCCTGGCCACCATGACATGAGCAGCTTTTCATCTGCCAGGCCCCTCAACCATCCTGTCTCTGACTTGGAGCCAGCTGACCGTGGACTGAAACTTTGAACCAAAATAAACCTCCCCTCCTTTAAGTCGTAGGTGTTGGGAATTGTGTCCCAGTGACTAGGAAAGTAACTAAGACACGTGGATTTTACACACTCTCTTATATTTAAACACAAGGGGAGGTAGTCTCATGATTTTCCTATTTTGCAGTAGTGAGAATGGAGGTTTCTATTGAATCATGTGGCTATAAACAGAAGGACAGTCCTGGTTCTGGGAATCAACTTGGAAAAGGCAGCATATGTTAGAGCAAAAAGGGTGAGAATTCTCATGAAGGAGTGGGTCTTGGGCAGTGAAAAACTCTCCCGTGTTCTGTGATGGAGAAGAAAAGGAGTGGAGGACAGAGTCGGGAGGACTACAGAGGAAACAATACATCACTAGTCCCAGTAAGCATTTATTATGTCCCTGTTGATTAGAACTACAGGAAGCAGAGAGAAGAGGAGGAAGGGGAAAACAACCTTAGGAAGAGTACTTCCCACACCACAGGAGACAAAGTAGGAATGATACAGAAAAGAAATTGAGGAATCTATCTTTTAAAAAGATCCCCCCAAAATGTACAAATAAAGATTCAGAAAAATAAGAATGCATTTAGCCAGCCTTGAGGAAGTAAATCAAGGCTGGAAGAAACATGCCTTCCTCCCCCAATAAAGAGAGTCACACCTTCTGGCTTAATATTTTCTTTAAATAAGAAAATATTATAACTTAGCAAAAGAAAATAGAGAACTATTAGAAGAAAATTAGTGGTCTTGCCAGGCATGGTGGCGCATGCCTGTAATTCCAGCACTCAGGAGGCTGAGGCACGAGCATCACTGTGAGTTTGAGGATGGCCAGCCTGCACTACATAGTGAGACCCTGTCTCAAAAAAAAAAAAAAAAAAAAACGGTCTAAAGGATGTATGTAGGTAATAAAATAAGACAGCCCATTAAAGGCCAGCAGCCCAACCTTACCAATAACTCCCTAGGGAATCTCCACATGCATTCCCCCCTTCTGTGACCTCGGGATTAAAATGTAAACCACAAAACATCTGAAATCCATTCAGAGGCTATGATCTGAGCTGTTATCGATTCTGAATGAGACACTTTGAATGATGTCTAAGGATGAATCCCCAGTGATCTATGAAGTATCTTAAAAATAAAGTAAAACTGCAGCTTTATTTATTCATGAGTTCCACGCCTTGGAAGGAGAGTTATATTTTCTAATGTGTCACTTTGCATTTAAAGAAGGTGCAACAGTACTGTTTGTATATGCAAATTCAGAAGGCTGAGCTGGCTCAGTTTTCCCTCTAAGTCTGTGCTTACTGGGGTCATTACCACTTTTCCAGAGCTTTCGTTTCTGATTCTAGGTTCTTAGGAATTGGTTTCTGTGCTGAAGAAAATTAAAACTGTTCAAATGCCTTTTGCCTTTTGATAGTACCTGGCTGTAGAACTTTAAACACCTTCTTTTCAGTCAGCCACAGAATTTAGGAGTTTTATACCTTCGACTTCTAACAGGTTCTAAATAAGAAATTAAACTCTTCCTGTGCTAACTTGTCTAAATATGTGGATGAAAAGGAGATGCAATTATGATTTTTAATATGATTTTTAAATAAAATTTTTTTTTCAGAATATTAAGCAAGAAAATCCTAGTGATGGCAGGTAAGGTCTTCGATTTTTGAGGAAAGGGTAAAAATGTAGCTTCATCCTTAGAATTCAGAAGGTAAATAAAATTTTCCAAAATTGTAACATAAAGAAACCCCCCAGGATGTGGATGGTGGGAATTCAGGCCATAACAGGCTCCGTGGCCCCAGCAGTATTCATAGTATTCATCTTCAGCAAGCACTCCAGGTGAGCCTATGCAGCTAGCCCAGGAACGTACTTCTGGGAAAACTGGCCCAGAGCAATCCTAGGGAAAAAGTTCTAGCAAGTCAGAAGGACCTGGCTGGTTGAGGAGAAAACTTCAGGAGTGGCTGGACCACTTGTCCTTCTGGAGTTGGCAGTCTGCTAGTTACTACATATTGGGGAAAAAAGATGCTCTGATGTGATCTGATACATTTGTTTTCTTTAGAGCAACAGTCTCCCATCTTTTCATTAGTAGGTATCAGTTTTATTATTTTTTCTAGACAATTTATTAATGTAACCATCAGCACAATAATGAAATAGTCCATAGTCATGGAGCTTCTGATCAGCATGACACAACCAGTATTCAGAGTAACCTGAGAGAACTCAAACCTGAAGCAAAGTATCTTGATTTTAATGAGGGGTTGCAAACTCCTAAGCCAGCTGGCAGGCAATATATCATAAGCCATTCTTGGGTATGAACTAGCAGGGCCAGAATCATGATAAATGGTAGATGACCCTGTGTTAATAATGAGGACACAATAGGAAATGGTGGGGATTGTGGTAAAGTAGGACCATGTTCACCCCATAATTTTCATCCAGGAATGTGGGTCCAGGGTAGCTGGATTGCCCAGTTTTTCAAGAGCAGGCCCAGATCAGATATTTTATTTGAGATTTTCTTTTTTTTTTGGTACCTAGAATCGAACTCAGGACCTTGTGCTTACCAGGCAGGCACTTGTGCTGCTGAGCTATATCCCCGGCCCACTATTTGAGATCTTCTGATTTAAAAATTTGCTAAGTTTTGTAAAACACAACTATGCTGCCAAAAGAATCCATGTCTACAGGCCAGATTTGACTCTGGGCCACCAGTTTGATAT
Source organism: Erethizon dorsatum (assembly GCA_028451465.1). Classification (NCBI taxonomy): domain Eukaryota; kingdom Metazoa; phylum Chordata; class Mammalia; order Rodentia; family Erethizontidae; genus Erethizon; species Erethizon dorsatum. Next base: position 131,056,308 of record CM051823.1, on the reverse strand, counting down.
CCTTGCTGCAGTTTCTCCCTGAAGCTGTACCATGTATGAGTTCAATGAGAATTTTGAACTCCTAGAAACAGCTGGTCCAAGAGCAAGGTTACTCAAGAGCAGGGTCCAGTGACTTTCTTAGAGGGTCTAATAGGAAATGTTTTAGGCTTTGGGCTTTTTAAAATCTCTGTTTCAACTGCTCAGCATTTCTGTTGTAGCCTGAAAGCAGCCACAGATGATCTGTAAACTAATAAGTGTTCCTGTGTTCCACTTAAGCTTTATTTACATAAACGGGCTAGTGGCCTGCGCATACTGCAATTTACCTAGGGTATCTTTTTCTGGAAATCTTTGACATTTATTTAATTAGTGTAGTTTATCTAATTTTAGAAAGGGAAGTCCATTTTTAATTGTTTAAGATGAAATTCACTGTGCTATGCGTCTTGCAGTAACAGGCCACCTCTCTCTGTGTCAATATTGCTGAAACATATCACACAGGTGGTGTCTCAGAGAGAGAGGGTTGGCTCCTATAGGGCTTCAGCTGATCTGCCACCATCAGTACCAGCACCCACAGCTCACAGACCTGCTTATCAGTAGCCCTGAGCTCTACTTGCTCTCTGGGTTCAATGAGCTTCACAGTTTCTGTTGGTTTCCAGCCTTGACACCAAGGCCGCATTCTCAGGTACTGTGCTTAGTTAGCATCGGGCATCCTTGGGACACTACTGGTCAACACCAATAAAGCAAGATGCTAAATTTAGCACACCCCTGCCAGTGGTCGTCAATAGAAATGCCATCCAGTAATTGTAGACTGCAACACTTCCTAACTGCTTGATTCCTGTGCATTTCTGTGTGTTGCAAACTCTCACTTGCAATAAACCTGTGGGGGGTGGCTTTTGATCTGTGTCCCCAGTGCTGCTGAAGTCACTGTTTTATACCAATCAATCCCCCACTGCCCAGCAGCAGATCTCAATGCTTCATTTGCCACAGCTGTACGCAGGAAGGGTGGGATGAATTGTTGCGCCAAAATGGCAATAAATGTTCCTAATCTTCCTCCCAGACGGAGCTAAATGGACACGTATTTAAAAGGTTGTCTCAGTAATTATCTCATAAGGAGTATCAGTCTGAGGGTAAGAAATGACTCATGCCCAGAAATTTGGGGTAAATGCCAACATTTAAAACCACACCCACCCACAGGTACACCCAAAAGGCCCATCAGTCTGGATTACATATTACTGATTTCTTCCCTCCTTGTCGAACTACTTAGGGCCCTGACACTTGAGCAATAGAGAAAATCAAGTATTGCGTGTGAATGACTCATTTTGGTAAGTGCTGGCTTCCCCACGGCCTCTGGTATCCTGACTCAGCCTTCACAAAGCAAGTTATGAATTCATATTATTCACTGTCGAGACTGATTTGACATGAACACATCTCCGTGTGATTCTGAAAAGCTGACACTAATATGTTGGTGAAGTCTGGCAATTCACTCTCATCAAAGGATAGCCTAGAGTCCCTGCTTCAGCCCACGTGAGACCTCAAAGACCTAGGGAAGTAAAACTACGCATTATCCAGGCAGCTGTGGGCTCCGTCTGGGTGGCCTGAGATTGCCTGCAGGCTGCCTGGTTCTGCAAGGATGGAAGAAGAAGGCGCATGGGCTCTCACCCCCTGGAAGTCATAGCAAGGTGAGCTTCCAGGAATCCAGCTGCACAAAGCCACTCAATGCCCTGAGCCAAAGGCTTTTTGCAGAAATTATTCATTCCTTTAGAAGGGTTTGGCACTGTTAGCAGACCTCTGTGTCCTGAGACATAATGAGAAGGAGGGCTTAGGACACACAGGGGATATTCAAGGAACATCCTTTAGCAGCCTAAGGAAACCCTCACCATCTAGTTTTCCGATAAAAGGATGCTTCGAGCTATGTTGTAGCTCTAAGTGAGTGAGCCATGCACTTTCACTGGGTGTATTACAGTCGGGCAGCCCATTGTCTGATAAAAGCTGCGGGGAAAATCTCCAGCAGTATAATGGAAAGAGCAATAGCCTAGTGTCAGAAGACAGGAATCTCAGGAGCAGATCTCCCCACCATAACTCAGTGACTTGGGGGCATCCATTAACCTGCTAGACTTCGGCCTCTCACTGATAAGATGATGTTGTTGGAGGAGAACATCCCTAAATCCCTTACTAAGAAAGTCTCTGTTTATATCTTATGACTACAGCTTGCATGATAATGTTGCTCCTAAGGAAAGCTCAAATATGCTGGTATTGGTCGGAAATGAAAAGCTATTTAACACAGATCTTGTATGAGTCATTTTCACTATGCTGTGTTTCTGATGGTGACTTACACGTGCCAGCTGACACACTGTCCCATAGTTAGCTGCAAGTGGTGAGAGAAATAGGTCACTCTCGCCTTCTCATGCTTCGTGCTGCTGGCCTTTTGTCACACTCGACAGCCTCGCCATCAGATTGCAAAACCTCTTGGCCAGCTGTGTACTTGTTCCTCTAAATAAGACTTCTGGGTCCTCAGTGGGGACAGTGGCTCTGTAACTTGGGTTGTCTAACCTAAATTTATCTCATTTTCCCTGCTAGGGGCAGCCTGCAGTTTTGGCTACTGTGGGCCAGTGTACCAGCCTGCTTTCCGCTTTGCTAAGCAACACCATGCTGAGACTGGCTCTGGCCCTTGACAAGAACCACAGAGGAACATTTGGCTTCAAAGGCTGTTTTTCAGCTTCAAGCCCCATTATTGCCATTGGTGCCCTGATTTCAGACCCTTTGCGAGCCTCTACTGGAGATTATTTAACTTTTAATCCTTGTCCTAATCTATGACTTGAAATTTTATACAACATCCTCCCACTTCCTTTGCCCCCGTTTTGTATCCTGATTTTAGGAAAGAGCAGCCAGCTCCTATCTGAGTCCTTAGAGTCCGGGTCCAGTGCAAGGCAATGGTCCATGAGGTAAACTCTGCGGGAGTGAGGAGCGGGCGGCAGAGACACTAAGAAGCAGTGGACCTTATGAAGCCATGCACAGACTTACAGGCCAAGGAGTTCCCCAGAGTTTGATGCTGAGCCCAGCCACAGTCAGGTTCAGCCCCCTGGAAGAAGGGCTTCCTAGGAAATGGGCAAAGGGATCAAGACACAGCCTATAAGATGTGGTTGCCCCAGGTTCCTGTGGGAAGAGGTGACACTACCAGGGACCAGGACAGAAGGCTGGTAAGTTGGAGAAACCACCAGGGTTAGGTAGGGAGGTTATAACAGAGGGTTCAACTTAGTGTTCAGGAGCTACAAGCAGGGCAGATCATTGGGACCTGTGTGTCACACACAGCTGTCCCCTCCGAGGAAGGCTGCATCTCTCTCCTTAGCCCAGGGAATGGGCAGGGCTGAGCCCATGGGTGGACTGTCTTTAAACTATAACCTTTGACTAAGCCTTTTAATATTTCTTATTGCCATGCTTTTAAACTCTTAGTTTCTTATCTTTACCTCAATTTATGGTCTCTACCTATTTTATTCTTTTATAAAATTTTTTGAATTTCATTTTTTGTCTTTCTAGTTCTTTTTCTTTTTTTTCCCCTTTTGGTACTGAGGATTGAACCAGGGCCTACACACTGAGCTATATTACCAACCTCTTTTCCCCTTTTTAAACTTTGAGACAGAATCTTGCTAAGTTGCCTGGGCTTGGCTCAAACTTGTGGTCTTCCTGCCTTAGTTTCTCAGGGTGCTGGGAACAGAGAGCAGGCGGGCACCACTGCTTCTGGCTTCTTTGTTTTTTATGTCTTCCTGTTATAGTGGCCTCTTTTTTGGGAGGTATCTTTTCAGAGTTGCTTCCCCTCCCATTGCCAGATACATATTCTACATTCTTAAAAAAACGCTGTTCTTAAATAATTAAAATGTTAACTGCTAAATAATCTTTCATTAGATTTACAGAACCAGAACGTGGGCAGAGCTTCAGGTAACATCAGAATATAAATGCCCCTCCTTATAAACATATAAGCTGCTGTGAGGTTTAACTTGTACAAAAGTAATGTTTGTGTAAGGCAATAATGGCAAACCTTTTAGAGACCGAGGGCCCAAACTGCAACCCAAAATCCACTTATTTATTGCAAAGTGCCAACACTGCAATTACCCCTGAATACTGAGGTTTTAGTTTAGAAAAATCAAGTGTTATCCAATGCTCAGCTGCTGGGGTGACTTGGCTGGAGTGCTGACAGAGAGGACTCAGCGTGCCCCCTGTGGCACACGTGCCATAGGTTTGCCACCACTGGTCTTAAGTATTACAGAAACTAGGCCAAGCAGGGCAAGGTCAACTACACTACAACGTTTAAGCCAGAGGAACAAAAGGAGAGATGTGCCCGGGATTACAAAGATCCCACCCAGCATATAGTCTTCTTGCTCACTGCCCCCTGCACTTCCTTTCCTTCCCAATAATTGCCCTTTTGTGCACTTCAGTTTCATAAGACATTCTTTTGTTGGAGGTGTAGTAGCTCCCCCCCCTCTTCTCAAGGTGCCAGCCCTTGAAGAAACCTGACTTCCTTCCACCAACTCTCATTTCCTGAGATTTGGCTTTTGAGAAGCAAGCAGACAGACTTGGGTCTGCTAAATTCCTACTTATCTTTTACTTTTATCTTGAACTTTTAGTTCTTATCTTTTTATACTTGTTTTTCATTTTTAAACTTTTCATGTTATTCATCTTTCATTTTTATCTCTTTTTATCTTTTTTGTATCTGGGTCATTTACTGTATGATCTTAAACAAACTACGCTGAGCCTTGGGTTCTTCATCATTGTTTTTTTTCCTTGTGGTACTAGGGATCAAACCCAGGGCCTGGCGCCTGCTAAATGTGTGCTCTACCACTGATTTACATCCCAGGCGCACAGGTCGCTCATCTCTAATAAGAGGGTATGAATAATTCTTACTTCCTCATGCTATTGAGACAGTTAAACAAAGACTTGGCATGGTTTCTACCATGAGGAATGTGCTTAGTATATTTTTTTTTTACTAGTGTCAAAGGACAAAATTACAATTTAGTTTAAAGATTTTAATTGGTTTCATTTTTAATTCTAGAATCAGGCAACTCTTCTTTCCTTAAAATGGGTTGTGTTCCAATGAGCAGAGCAAAGAAAGTTGGTTTTATAGACAGAAAGATGTTGAAGGAAGCAAAAACAAAGAATAAAAAGTGGAATGGTCATTTCAAAGTTTCTTCCTTGTAAGGTGGGGACCAGATGACAGACAATAGAAAATAACTGATTAACATCATGTTCTTCATGTTAATTTTTTTTTTTAATGAGTAAGGAAAGATTAGGCAGAAGGAACTTCATTATTATGCTAATTGAAATTGGCCTGTTCAGGGAAATTTAGCTGTTATCTAATTCTGATTTCTTGAAGGATAAAATAGCTTAGTTTCAGCTTGGTGACATGGAACTTTGGCATGAGTGAGTACATTTTGATTTTCAGCCTGGTTGGTTGGGGCCTAGTGCAGGAGCCTAGTCCAAAACAATGGCCTACTGTAAGTTTTATTTTACACTAGGCTGCTACCTATAATAGATTCATAAATGCCATAATCATTCACATTTATCTCCTGGCTGATTTATAAAAAATTTTTGTGTAAATATAATGTCTTTGTTCTCTGTATTACTGTAATTTCCCCCTCAAATGTCCTTCCTGCTCACTTTCTGTAATGTATACCCATAAAATATTTTTTATTTATTTTAAATTTTAGAAATGTACCTTCTTTTTTTTTAAAATATAGCTTCTGGGGGCCGGTGAGATGGCTCAGCGGCGTAAGCGCCTGCCTTGCAAGCGTGAGGGCCCGAGTTCGACTCCCGAAACCCACATACGAAAAAGGGGCCGGTGATATCGCTCAGCGGCACGGGTGCCTGTTGGCGCGCGAGGTCCTGAGGTCGACCCCCTGGTACCCACAAAAAAACAAAACAAAACAAAATATAGCTTCTGAAGTTCGTCTTGATTAGTGCTATGGTTTGGATATGGTTTAAGAGTGTTCCCCCAAGGTTTTGTGTGTTGAACTTTAACCTCCAATATGAGGCATTAAGAGAGTGGAAACTTAATCTGACTGCAGTGTTTAGAAATAAAGCTTCCGGGAAGTGATTAAGATTGAAGCCATTAAGGTGGAGCTCCCTTGGATGAACCCCTGTGGCTTTGTAAGAAGAGGGAGAGAGAACCAAAGAAAGCCACCTACATATGCACGCTTTCTGTCTCCACCATGACGCCCTGTACTACCTCGGAACTCTGCCACCAAGGAGGCTGTCATCAGATATGACCCCTCAAACTTGGACTTCCAAAATCATGAGCCAAAGTAAATCTCATTCTGATAACACTCACCCAGTCTGTGGTAATTAATTGTGTAATTAGCAACAGACAATGGACAAAATTCAGTTCAGAAAACATCCTTATCCCTAAATTGTTCATATAGTCTTCAAGAGTTTGTTGCTAATATAATTTGTTGCTAATATAAATAATATAATGTATTTCGTGTTGTACACAGCAAATCCTGTTCCTGAATTGCTGGATCTCTGTCATCAACTACTAAAAACTTCTGGCTCAAGAATAGCAATTGAGGGCCAGTGGGATAGCTAAGCAGCATAAGCGCCTGCTGGCAAGCGCAAGGTCTTGAGTTCGACTCCCAGTACCCACATTAAAAAAAAAGAAAAATAATTGCAATTGATATGAAAAATTGGTCTCAGACAGAAGTCCTAGCCCTTTACGATTCCTCCGAGGGTCACACTGATTTCTTCTCCACTTCCGTCTCCTTCCCCACTAACCAGATCAGCATTTAGAGAGAAGAAGAAAAGCCACAGTCTTATCAAAACACGCTTTCCCAAAGCATCCAGGGACAATGCTCAGAAATTATTCTCTTCAAGATCTTGTGAAGGAAGGATTTTTCTTTCACACAACAGTAAAGTGTGAATTGTGTTGAACCGCGATAGAAGGGAGCAAGAGAGGCACCCGTGAAAGCAGGGCTCAGCGTGAGTGAGGACTTTTTCCAGTAGCGTGTGTGACTTCCTGGATATGACTGAAGCTCCCACTTGATCGTGGTTGCCCTGTCCCCTGGGCTGTGCTCCAAGAAGCACAGAGCACCCCACGTGGCTTCAGTGTTGTTATTGGCATTGAAAAAGACATTTCGGTACTACTGTGTTTTCTGGAACTGCAAACCTGGCAGGGGGCCCGGGGGAGCAACCAGCTAAAAACTGGCAGCATGAAGTTAATTCTTATCTCAGGCTAGTTTATATCACCCAGCAGGGCCAAGAAGAATGGAAGGAGCCAGCACAAACTTAAGGGTCCAGAGACACTATGGGTGGTCTCTGTCATACAAAGATGTCCTTTCTGGCCCCCAACGAATTTTTTTCACAGAGCCCTAGTTCTCAAATTTGCACTTTTGGGAATGGGACTGCATGATTCTCAGGGGAACTCAGGCTTGGTGAACTGATCAATGCTAACCAGCCTCATAAAGAGTCTGATCTATAAGCCAACTTGGTAGCTTTATAACAGGTTTGCCAGAGTCTATATTTCTGATTCAGAGAAGCTGCACTGACCATTAGTAGCTGCAAGCCTTTGTCATCACATTTTTCCCACGGAAGTCGGGAAACTTCTAGGAGGAAACAGATGCTGTGGAGGAATGGGATTTAGCTCCCTCAGTGCCCAGTTTTCCTGTGAGAAGTGATCTATCTTTAACCAACAACATCCTTGTGAAGCCTCAAACAAATCACACCAGGTTCCAAACAAATTCCATGTGAAATGAAGTGAAAGATGAAGGTCCAGGGAAGAAGAAAAAGGGAGGAGACATCTTATGCTCTTGATGATCTGGATGGAAAGATAGGAAGACTGTGTTGCCAGGCAACACCCCAACATCACCCAGCTTCCGGTTGGGCCCTGACTATGAAAATTACTTCCTTTGTCCTCACATGTGCCTCCCTGGCTGCTAAGCATCCTCTGGCAGCTCATCTCACCCTGTGTGTGAGCTCAGGATCTCTACCCTGATTGGTGTTGCTGTAGAAATGTTCTACTTCTGAGTGCTTTTATTTCCAAGAATCCCAAGCCCTTCTGTGCATGTCACGGATGTTATATAATCTATATGCAAACAGTATACATGAGCAAAACACACATGCAGATTAAGCAGTTCTTTGAAAGTTCTCCATTCCTTCCCTGTCAGCTGCCAGATTTGGCAGGCCAGCTGACACCCAGCCAGACAATTTTATTCATCACTGTACAAAACCAGGGTTTGGCCCCTCTCTTCCTAATAATCACAGAACACAAAGGCTTAGAAGAGCTGGGGAATCCCTCCCTTCTCCCTTGACAACCCTGGTCCCTCCCTGAGGTTTAAATTAAGCGTTTGTCCTCAGCTATTGTAAATTTGTCTTCTTTGTGATGGAGTACTTGCAGATTTATTCTTTGGAAAGCACTGAAATCATGTCCAAAGAACAGCTGGATGTGATGAGGGAGCGCAGTCTCAGCCTCTGGGGGGAAAGTCCATCAGAACCCAAAGCTTCTGTGTGACAGGAATGTGTGTGGCCTGACACGTAGTCTTCCATTTCACAGAAACCTTATAATCGCATCCAAGTGTTGCTATTGGGATTTCAGTTCTCGAGGCTTTTCTTCGGGAGGTCACGCTTTCCTTTAACAGCCAAGAAAAGTAGCTTGAGCCCATTCCGTATCCATTCTGCAACCCAGTGCCCCACATGTCTTGAAAGCCTCAGAGGAGTCAGATCCCACTTAGGACTCCTCTTCCCTTCCCTTCCCTTCTCTCCTCCTATTTTCTCTTCTCTGTCCCCTTCTCTTCTCTCCTCTCTCTGGTCTTTGTCTTCTTTTTCCATTGAACTCTCCGTCTTCATACCTCTCATGTTACTGTACGCTGTTCCTCTTCCTATAGGAGCCCAGCTGGACCTCATCATGGTCTGGAGGAGCTTATAAATTGTAATCCTAGGGAAAAGTCATTGGTGTTGTCACATGTAAATTCCAGTCTACCACTTTCAGTGCAACCCACGGTGAGAATAAAGAGGCAAATATATATCTGCAGTTGTGGGGAGCCAAGGGGCTCCTAAGTCCAGTCAGAACAAAGGCTAACCAGAACAAAGGCCAGGGCCAAACCTGAGTTTTATTAGTTTGTGAAGAGTGGAATGGCTTGGGGTTGAGTAACTGTGAGAATGGCAGGAACTATGTTAGTACTATGAGCTGGGCTAGGTAGGAGGCACAACGGCACCTCTGCAATATGCAGTGAGGTGTGCAGGAAGACCAGTGGATTCTGGTGACAGGTAGCCTCTAAGTTTGGAGGAATCTGCAAAATACAGTTTGAAGAAGTATCTTGTGTTTTGGGTCAGCTGCTTCAGCTCTGATGTCTGGCTTTTATTGCCCTGGGACCTCACTGCCTCTTTCTCGAAGCTCAGTCCCAGCCCACAGTGAGGTGTCTCTCGGGAAGCTGTAGGCGGGGCATCACACAGCTGTCACTTGGCTTCATCAGTGCCTCAGCTGGACCCATTTGCTTTTCTTAAAGCCAGTTGAGGGGGTAGTGCATTTCCCTAGCCAGCTCTGTGCATATTGGTACACAGAAGTAGGGCAAAGGTGAACCAAAATGGAGGCAAATTGTCTTCTTTCAGAGGGAGTTGTCTCAGTGGTCCTCCACACTTCCTTTATCTCCGTTTTTGTTTTTGTTTTTTTTTTTGTGGGTACCAGGCGGCGACCTCAGGACCTCGCGTGCCAGCAGGCTCCCGTGCCGCTGAGCAATATCACCGGCCCTTTTTTCATATGTGGGTACCCGGAGTCAAACTCGGGCCCTCGCGCTTGCCAGGCAGGCGCTTACGCCGCTGAGCCATCTCACCGGCCCTATCTCTGAATCACCACCAACACAAGATTAGAGAAAGTTACAAGAGTGGAGAAAGAATTTTAGTATAATTCAGGTGATAACATGAAATTTCTCTTTTCTCCTACCACTCTCTTAGCATTTAACATTTAACACAGAACATTTTTGGGACCAGATTGTGGATTTTCTACCACATCAACCATTTCTTCAACAACTGGGTGTCCTATAATACATTCCAATTCTGACACTGTCTACCTGGAGTCAAGTCCCACAGGTTAAGGGGTTCAGTTCTATGAGACTGCTCCCCAATTTAGATGTCAGTGGAAAATCTGGGGCGCTAGTTACTTCCGAAAAACTGCCTATAAATTAGGGTTTCTCATAACCTTCTCTTTGAGTGCAATCATTTTCTAGAGTTGATAAAACTCAGGAAAAGCCATCTGGAAGAGAAGCATAGGGCATATATGGGGGAAGGAGTGTAGACTTGCATGTCCTCTTGGGGCACAACATCCTGGAAGCTCTCTGAACCCCATTCTGTGAGTTTTTTTGGAGGCTTCATTACATAGGCATGATTAATCTCATCATTGGCCATTGATCAACTCAAACTTCAGACTCTTTCCCCTCTCAGGAGGTAAGGTGCGAGGGGCAGGTTCCCCTGGCAATCAGGTCCTTGCTGAGCTGTCCAGGAACCACCAGCCCACCAGTAATCTCAACAGTGCACAAAAAAGATTTACTTCTTAAAAGACTGCAAGTGGGCCAGTGAGATAGCTCAGCGGCGTAAGCGCCTGCCTGGCAATTGCGAGGTCCTGAGTTCGACTTCCGGTACCCACATAAAGGAAAAAAAAGGGCCAGTGATATCGCTCAGCGGCACAAGCACCTGCTGGCAAGCATGAGGTCCTGAGTTCGACTCCTAGTACCTACATTAGGAAAAAAAAAGAAAAAAGACTGCAAGGGTTCTGGGAGTTATGTGCCAGAAATCGGGGAATATATATATATATATATAATATATTATATATTAGATTATATATTATATATTATATATATATTCATTGAAAAATGAGGGTGCTTAGACCAAATCATCATTCAGATTTCTTCCAGCAGGTCTTGCTCCACAGTTCTATAAAGCCATCTGAATCTCACTTCCTGCAGACTTGGAGGCTGGAGTGAAGGTGGAGGCAAACAGGTGTGGAATGAAGCCAGTGGCTTCCGATGCACTTGCTAGTGGCAGCGTTCTGAAATGACTCTAAAAGCATCAATAGAAGAGTTTGTTATTTAAAAAAATAAATTACAGGTCTCCAAGTTCCACTCTTGGAGACTACAGCTTAGAAAATTAGGATAAATCTGCAAGAATTATCTATACTAAAAGGCATATTATTTTATCTTTAAATAAAAACCTCTGAAAGAGATTATAGTGAACAACACAGTTTAGAAACCATTGGATTTTTGTAACAATCGGTAACAATAACCAAAATGCAGTTTAAAAAAATCAATTTGAATATCAAAGAAGAAAAGTTAGACTAATTGATATTAATCTGTTTCAAGAGATTTAATTGACATCTTGGGCATTGGATAGCACAAATTTATTTTGACATCAGAAGGCAAGGGTTGGCCGGTGAGATAGCTCAGCAGCATAAGCGCCTGCCTAGCAAGCGCAAGGTCCTGAGTTCGACTCCCGATACCCACATTTGAAAAAAGGGCCAGTGATATCGCTCAGCAGCATGAGCGCCTCCTGGCACACAAGGTCCTGAGTTCAACCCCTGTACCCACAAAAAAAAAAAAAAAAAAAAGGCAAGGGCTTTTCAAAGGATGTTCTCATCAGATACTCACTAAAATATAGTAATAGCGTTGACAAGCCTGAAAGATGGAGCTATAGAACCTCCAAATCATAGCTTAGCCCACAACCAGAGTTTAGCATGATCTCCCCAAAACTTACAAGTGATCTAACATAGCCCTTGAGCTGTGACCCCATTCCCCAGGCTAGGTATTTTAGAGTAACAGAGGATATCTTTGCAAGTAAAATATTCTTTCTGGATTAAAAGTAATCCAACCGGGCCGGTGAGATGGCTCAGCGGCTTAAGCGCCTGCCCGGCAAGCGCGAGGGCCTGAGTTCGACTCCCGAAACCCACATACGAAAAAGGGGCCGGTGATAATGCTCAGCAGCACGGGCGCCTGCTTGCGCGCGAGGTCCTGAGGTCGACCCCCCGGTACCCACAAAAAAAAAAAAAAAGTAATCCAACCAATCCTTTCCAATTGTAAAAAAAAAAAAAAAAAAACAGATATAGGTAGTTTATTCTTACCTGTTTAATGATCAGAAAAATCTCCTCAATGAATCAATAAAGTTTGAAACATGTACAAATCATTATGTATAAAACATGAAGTCGCTTGCAAGTCTTTATAGTAGACAGAGAAAATATTCAGTTTCTTTACATCTCAACTGAAAATGATAGAAATCCCCTCGCTCATGTGGAAGAGATCATTTGAAAACAAGGAGCTAAAAATGGCTTTTGAGAAGACAACTAAAATTTTTGTTTCAAAATATATTTTTCTAGCTTTTATATTAGTTATCATTGCTACATAAGAAATGGTGCCCAACTTTGGTGACCTAAAATAATAAACATTTGTAATCTCACAGTTTCCGTGCGTGATCAGTCTGGGAGTGGCCTAGCTGAGCGGTCTGGCTCGGGGTCTAGCGTGAGTTCGCAGCCTGTCCTGAGGTTGTTGCCATGGCTTCTATCTTCTGAAGGCTTCTTTGGAGGCAGCCTTCAAGTTGACTCATTCACTGGCTTACAAGTTAGTGCTGGGGGTTAGAAAGTCTCATCCCTTTGCTACACAAACCCCTCGACAGGGCTGATTCAGTGTCCTCACAACATGGTAGCTGACTTCTTTCAAAGTGAGTGACAAAAGAGAACAAGAGAACACAGCAAGGTCTTTTGATGACCCAGCACTGAAAACCACACAGTCGTATCCTGTTTATTACAGAGGTCAGCTCTCCTCAGTGTGGGAAGGGACTCACCAGAGAGTGACTATCAAGAGAGAAGATCACAGGAGAATCTTGGAGACTGGCTAGCACACTGCTTGAAACTATGTAAATGTTAAATTTCATTATTAGACCTAAAAGACCATTAAATATAAGACATTTTTATTTCACAAACAATAAGGAAGAAAAAATTGGTCAGTATTGGCCAGATAAAACTGGACTGCCAATGGATGTATTTCAGTAGAAGGGTAAATGAGAAATAAATCCACTACATAAAAATAAATAGCAGACATCTTGCAAGTCTCACTGGCACGGGGTGAAGGTCGGGAAAAATTATTCCCTGGTAAATTTGAACTCAAACATGTAGGACCACCAACCTGAGACAACTTCAGATAGAACTATCTGAAAATGCTCTCATGAGAAACTTGATTTCAATCCAATCAGAATACAACTGTAAAACATATTCTGATTTTAGAGGATGGTAAAATGTGGGGAAATGTGCATCTTAAAATCAAAAAAACTTAGTCATCTAAGTGAAGATTCAAGGAAAATGTACAAAAGTAAATTCAAGTCAGCATTCCTTAGGGCAAGATTATGAAAATGGAGTCTTATTTATGAAAAAAAGAACAGAACTTCAGTCCATCTGTTGTGTTCTATTGGCCAATACTGTGTCCTTTCTCACATCAGCTTTTCAGACTCAGCTAATTGCAGAAGCAGAAAAATAGGAAAAGTTGAAAGTTTATGAAGGGAACCAATGTAGAATCACTCACTAGAAACAGAATGAATTTTGAATTAGATAGACACCCTTAAGTCTGGGTCTTTAATAGTTGTGTTATCTTGAGCAAATTGCTTTACCACTCTGGCCCTCTAGCTATATAACCTTCAGGTAGAGTCAAGGCAATGATCTACCTTGTAGAGTTGTAAGAATTAAATAACATATGTATGAACTACCTAGCATGTTATGTGTGACATTTGCTCAACAAAGATATTATTATGATTATTACCTATGAGTTTCTAAGAAAACTACAGTCCTTATTAGAGATTTTTCTTTTTAAGATTAAATCAACATTGGGCCGGTGGGGTAGCTCAGCAGCATAAGCGCCTGCCTGGCAAGTGCGAGGTCCTGAGTTCAACTCCCGGTACCCACATAAGAAAAAGGGGCCAATGATATCGCTCAGCGGCACAGGCACCTGCTGGTGTGCGAGGTTCTGAGATCGACTCCTGGTACCCACACACAAAAAAAGATTGAACCAACAGGAAGCAAAATACTCAAAGAAGATTGCCCTCCTCCTGCTGCTCATTCAGTATTAAGTATGAATATTGATGGAGTCCGAAGTCTTAACTGAATGTGAGTCCTGGACTCCAGTGTTATTTCAGCTGCACCAGCTTGGTGGCTCCACTTTCTTCCAAAGGACTGTAAGGAGAGTAGAACTGGTCCTTGGGTGGGGATGCTTTCCACAAACCATCACTAAGAAGAGCCCCAGTAAGTCTTCATCCTGGGGGAGTCAGGCAACCATCATTGGTTAGAGATTTGGAATGAATTCTGCAAACATTTACTAAGCATCCCCTAAGAACCAGACTCTGGACCAGGTTGCAGGGCATAAAGATGGGCAGAATATGACCAATACCCTTGATAGGTTGGCTGGCTAGCAGAGGGAAGAGCAAGAAGATAACTCATTACTGAGAAGTGAAAAGCCCAACAGGAGGGGTAGGTGGAGGTTGTGAGAGGACCTGGGAGGACACCCTGCCTCCACCTAAGGAGATCAGGGAGGGCTTCAGAGGGGAGGTGATGTTTGTTGGGCTGTAAAGAATGAACAGTATTTTGCCAGGTGGGTAATATGGAGGCTCAGAGATTCAGTACATTCATTAATTTCTCCCTATTCCAAGGATGGAATCAATGGAGAAATAAGAAGCAGAGGCAAACAGATGGTAGTCAAAATGTCAGTTTCATTGCTGAGAAAGAAAAATGAAATGCAAGGTATAGACCCATTGTCAAAAGATTATGCCAAATAAAGGGAGAGCTTTTGAAATGAGGAAAACCAATCATTACCTCAACATTCCTGCTTAATATCAACAGTCATAAATCAAGTTGAGAGCAAATGATGTGAATGGCACTTTACCTCTGTGGCCTTCTTCCACCACATCCATATCCCAGCATACTCAGGAGGAAAACACCAGACAAATGCCAGCTGTGGGACTTTCTACAAAATTACTGCCTAGTACTCCTCAAAACTGCCAAAGTCATCAAAAACCAAGAAAGCTTGAGAAACTGCTCCAGTCAGGAGGCACCTCAGGAGACATGAGGACTAAATGTAATGCAGTTTCCTGGATGGGATCCTGACACAAAAGAAGGCCATTAGGTAAAATATAAGGAAATCTAAATCAACTGCAAACTGTAGTTAACAATAAGGTATGAATATTGAGTAATAATTGTAACAAATGTATAGGGCATATGGATACTATCTCAACTATCTTCTCATTTTTTTCTGTAAATTTGAAACTTCTAAAAAAAAATAAATAAAGATTATGCCATGGTTTGAATGTGGTCTGTCCTTGCCAAAACCCATGTTGAAATTTAATTGCCAGTGTAACGGCCCTGAGAGGTGGTGGGAGCTTTAAGAAGTATCTGGGTCATGAGGGCTTTGCATTCATAAATGGATTAATGCAGTCCTCATAGGACTAGATTTGTTTTCACAAGAGTGGGTTGTTGCAAAGCAAGGCTGCCCCCTGTGTTTTGTCCCACGTATCCTTCCACTTGTCACCATGAGCTAAAGCAGCCTGAGGCCGTCACCAGAAACTTGAAGGCATTTAATGGACTGATCCCACCAACCCCCAGTTAGGTCACTAAGGCGGCCTCTGTGGAGAGTCAGAGAAAGGTTGTAGGGGCCAGGTGTGTTTCAAAAGAGGCCTCACAACAAGACACACTGCGTGTGGATGCTGAGCTCAACTGTCCGAACCCAAAGCCTGGGTTTGCCACTTTCTACCTATGTGACTTTGGCCAGCTGATTAACCTCTCTAAGTCTATTTTGTGAACTGTAAATGGTGATGATACTATCAACCTCAGTGGGCCAGGAGAAGATTAAATTAGATACCACATGTAAAGTCCCTGGAACAGTACACAGTAAGTGCTCAATGAGTGCAAGCTGTTGTTATTGCAGTCATGGAAATAAGCCAGAGAAACAGATCGGTGTGGGAGCGTCCACCCACTTGGGGGGCCCCAGCAGCAGCCTCTGCAATGGCAGGGAGGTGGGAGGGGTGTCTGGGAACCTGTGCTCACTGCTGTGGCTGCAGCACCTGGGGACATCGGGTGAAATCAGACAGCAGCAGAAGAGACAGCCTTGGGCATGGAACCCAGTGCGTGCTAGGACTCTCACATGTCTAAGGAGAGATGGGAGCATGTACAGCTGTGGTAGGCACACATTTTCTGGAAAGGGCCAGTAAATATTGTGAGCTCTGTGGGCCAAGAGGGAAAATCAAAGAAATTATAGGTAGGAAATTTTCCATGAACAAAGATTTCCGGAAAACTAGCCAGAATAGGTGTTTTTAAACACCAGATAGAAGTTTGAAAACAAATGTTTAATGAGTTCACAGTTAGGTAGCTTAATTTCGTCCTTTCTCAATTATCTCCCCCACCCGTGCAAGCATGGGTTAAAGACTTAGAGCAAAGCAACGAAGACAAACTGAGGAATTCTGTGCCCTACGATTGTTAGCAAAATCCTCAGCAATTACTGCGTTGGAAGGCACTGCCCCAGATTTACTCATTTCTACCATCTTGTTCTTTGTAGTTTGAAGTCTTTGAAGTAGCTAGTGATGAACAAAAGAAGATGCCCTAGTACCAGAGGAGGGGTAGCCCTTCAAGTGCTACCAAGGTATGAGTGTGCCACCATGATTTACACTGCACCGAGAAGCAGCATAGTGATGACATCATCACGCGGACCCTTGGCAACGCCTCCACCTTCATCGTGGAGGGCGGCCACGGACAGCACGTAGGTGGATGGGTATGATTTGTACCCCACTAAAACTTGATTTATGTACAGTGCCATTTGAATTTTGTATCATTTTTACATAGCATGAAATATCATATTTCTCTTGATTTTTTTTCCCCAATCATTTTAAGAAAGAAACTATTCTTAGCTTTAGGACTCTACAAAAACACAGAGTAGGCTGGGCTGGGTCTGTGGGCCGCAGCACGCCCACGTCTGCATAAATGGATGGATCTAAATAAACAGTCTGGTCAAATCCTTAGCAAACCGTGTACCTCAAACATCTCCTTTCATTCTCGGTACCATCTCCTCAGTACAGGGCAGTAAGGACTTAGTGAGGCCATGCAGTTTCCTCTGCTCCCTTCATCTTCCCAGTGCTCTGCAGCTCTGCCTTCCTCCCTCCCTGGCTGCCATCTCAAAAGGCAGCAGCAGGAAACAAATAATTCTTAATCACTCTCAGCTGAGCCAACACTGGAATCATGCCACCGTTAAGAGAACACTTTTTTTTAGGCTCTTGGCCACTGCCAGAACCATGAGCTCAATGCAACTGCTGTAATTCACTCCCATAACACTTCTAGCCAAGTGACACATTGCACCAAAGGAATCTGTCAGCACTCAGCCTCATGGAAAGGGACTCACAGTGAGCTTGAGGAGAGTGACATGTGAACAACTAAGGATCTAATGCCACATAGTGATGCCATGCCTACACTAAAATAGCCTTTGAATTTCTAATCCAGTTGGTTTGCATTTTGGAACTAGGAATATTTTCCACAGGCTCCGCCATTCCAAGTTGCTACAGAATGAGAAATAGGTGCTAAATAAAGAGGGGGAAATTAAAAAAAAAAAATAGGAAGAAAGAAATCAAAGCAACACTCCTGAATTGGTACCAAGCTTGAGAAATGATTGGCTGCCTAGAACAGAATACCATAGGCTGGGAAATTTATAAACAAAAGATGTTTATTTGGCTTATAGTTCTAGAGACTGGGGTGTCCAAGGACTCAGAGCCAGGATCTGGTGAGGGCCTTTGTGTGGCATTATAAGATGGTGGAAGGGCAAGTGAGGACACAGGAGACGGAGAGGAAATCTAGCCAAGCCATCCTTCTTATCAGAAACCCACTTTGGGGATAAGGAACCCACATCTCATTGACAGTAGTCATCCACTGTCAAAGGCAGAGCCCTCAGGCATCTGTCACCTCTTAAATACCATCAAATACTCTAAATACTGTTACAACCTCTAAATACTGATACAATGGCAACCAAATTTCAATACGAGTTTGGAGGGGAACACTCAAACCTTAGCAAGAGGTCAGCTCATTTTACAGAGGAGACGGAGGCCAGTGATTGTCTGACATCCACACTAAGCCGTGATAGAGAGAGAGAGCTGGACCTTCAGTGTTTCCAAGCTGGGAATTACATGGTGGAAGTAACCTCTGAATCCAGCGGAATCTGCGGTATTTATCTCCATTTCCACTGACAGTCTCACACTCCTCTTCTTAAGGAAGTGGACAACCTTTTAAACTTGTGTTATGGTTTGGATCTAAAATGTCCCCAAAGGTCATGTGCTAATGACTTGGTTGCCAGCTGATAGGATTTTAGAGGGTAATTAGTTCACAAGGGCTCTAACCTCATTCACTGATGAATTGATAATTTGATGACATTGTTGGTAAGTGATAAAAATTTAGGAGTTGAGGCCTAGTTGAAGGGGGTGGGTCATGAAGATGACCTTGGGGCTGTATCTGATCCCTAGCCCCTTCTTCTCTGGCTCAGTCTCTCTCTCTCTCTCCTTCCTGGCTACCGTGATCCAAAATACACCTTTCTTCCTTTAATTTTTTTTCCTCAGGCATTTTGTCACAGCAATAGAAAGCTGACTAACACAGGTTAAATGTCCATAGGTCAGGTGCTCAGGACAGTGTGGCACAGATTTTTGTTCCAACCGTGGCAACTCTTCCATTCATAATTGTGTCTAGATTGAATAATCCGGTCACCCTGCTATTTGGCCTATTGAACAGGGAGAACTCTATAGTAATTTTCTCCACTCAAGCAAGGCTCGGTGCTGTTCTCCAGTCCCATCAGCTCAGGAGCAGCAGCAGGGCAAGTGCAGCCCCCTTCAGCACATCTGTACCTGCTCCTGGGCACAGCCGCAGGCCTTGGACAGTATTCAGAGCAGAGATACCAGTACTGCAGTAAATCCTTTCCCCTTTAAGGGATGCCTTTGTCATTGGTTGCCCTTTGAAAAGCAGAAAGGTTAGAAGTGTTTACTTGGTGCTAAAAAACAAGGGCCTAAGTTTGGGCAGAAGACTGACTACACTGTCTGTGTGATTCTGGGCATCACGATTGTCAGTCCATTAAAGAAGAAAAAAGGTGCGCGGAGTCTGTTTCCAGCAGGTTTCTGAGAGTGTGGAATGTGCTCCCTGCATTCCCCAACACCTACAGAGGCCTAAAATGCGGCCTCCTGATGGTCACCAGAGACCTGGACGTCTGTGAGAGGGCAGCTCTGCAAAGAACCCCAGGCGATCCCAACACACACCACACGCTTGATAGACTGGTTTAGAAATGCGTTTCAACAAGCGTTCCCTGACCCTGACCGTCCCTCTTTCTCCTGGCCCTCCCTCTGCCTTGTGGTTTTTCAATGGGCCTTTTTTCCTAGAGGTAAAGGTGAGATTCCTATGGACACATTTTAATTAATGAAAGAATCAATCAATCAAAAAAGGGCAAAGGGGGCAAGGAAGGGAAGAATCAGTCACGTGGGCATGGATCCCTAGAAGGATTTCAAACTGCTCTGGGTTGAGCACTGTCCCTCCCCACACCTCCTAGTGCTGCAGAGTGCCCAGGTTCATGGAATTCAGGTCCCCTGTGTTATTCCAACAGGTTCCATGTCTGACCTCTCAGGGCCTCACCGTCAGCTTGTAGCCTTACTTGTTTATCCCAGTGAGCCTTCAGATCTGTTTTTCTATGTATGTCATAATGTAAAAAAGTAAAAGTAAGTTGGGTGTGGTAGTGCACACCTGTATTCCCAGCACTCTGGGAGGCTGACAAGTTCAAGCCCAGTCTGGGCAACTTAGTGATTTAGGGAGACCTTGTCTCAAAGACAAAACAAGGACTGAAGAAACAGGTCAGGGCAAAAGCCCTGGGTTTAGTCCCCAATATAGCATTCATAAATAAATAAATATAATAAGGCCAGGAAGCATTGACACTTTTCCACTACAAACACATTTGCTAGCTTTTTCTTTAACTGGTTGATTTGGAGGGGGGATGCTTTCAACACACTATTTTTGAGTAGGAGAAGGAGGCAACATTGTCATATACGTGTGATTTTTTATCAGAAGTAAACCATATAGATTGATGGATGCCACTGAGGAACAGGTGGAGGTCTACGCGGCTGCTCTGTGGCTTCCCTCTGTGTCCCATGCTGCTAATCTGTTCCGGAACCTCCAATCTTAGACCCCTCTCCTCTCCTCTCCTGTGGCTTGCTTTCTTTCAGAGTTAACTTCTGTGGGCCCTGGCTGCGTTTCCTGGATGCTCCTGACTTGTCAGCAATGAGAAGAAGTGCAGGGCGGTGGAGGAGAATGGAAAGTGCTGAGGCAGTTGTTTCCCCATCAGCCACTCGTGTCCACCTTAGGCTGCCCTGATGGAAAATCCATGCATTCACCTGTCTATGGTGAACTGTACATCTCAAGGACAAAAAAGAAGTGGATTTTCCCTGACTCATGTTCAGAATCCCTTGCCCTTTGAAGCTTTCCCAGGGTGACTCAGGGAGCTGTGTGGGGCTGTGTAACCTCAGACCCACATCCACACCGCAGCAGCTGTGGGTCAGTTGCTGAGCTGAGGGACGGGCCACTTGGTCATCTGCTTTCACCCACGATTGCTCAAGCCAGGCCAGACCTGCTGGGAGCCTGGTGAAGAATATTCCTGGCAAGTAATGCTTCCAACATTCCTTTTTCCAGGACAGCAGCGGCAGTTTAGGCAGACATGCCCCAGCGAGCCATTTTCCTCTGGGAAAGGAGGGCAGCCATATGCTAAATTTTGTGTGCTTAACCAGCACGTCAGAGCATCTGTCAAGGGAGCTATGGCAATACTGTCCATTTAGCACAGCCTTTGTCCACTTTTTTCAGGACAAAAGCCATTATTAATTCAGTGCACTCCTTCCCAGACCCCAGGTGCCAGTCAGCCCCTTAATGGTTTCACCAAGCTGTTTCTTTGTTGTCCCCAGGAAGTTGTAGGCCTTCCCACAGGTCTTCCAGATCAGGAGGGCCAAGAGGACAATCAACTAAGAAAAGGGGCTACTGCTTCACAAGTTTAAATTTTTTTTTCTAACAGTATGGTGCATATTACAGTGGATTACTTGGTGATGTCATCAAGGTTGGGTCTCTACAAGAGGACTGACTCATATTTACGTGATGAAGGAATATATGTAGTTGTATATAAACGGACTAACCCATTCTCTTGATTTGTTTTTTGAATCCTGTGACTTGAAGGAAAAAAAAAGTGTCAAAATGTAACAGGGAGTAATACAGTTTTAGATGACTTTTCTCTTTCTTTCTATTGGATATTTTTTTCCAGTGTTCTATGGCCAGCACCTATTACTAGTATAATCAAGAAGACACACACCTGGGCACTGCTATCCTATAGTATGAACTGTGCAAGTGTCACTTAGCGGCAGATGCTTCCTTGAGGGTGGACAGGAAGTGAGCATGGTGGGGTTATTTCCATGAATCAAGCAGTTGGGATCCCGCAGCAGAAAGTCTTCCAGTGGGGAGGGTCCACCCTCTCTCAGCAACATGCCGAAAACCTACCTGGCCCTGGAGCAGGACTTTAGAAGCAGAGACTGGCAAGGAACTAACAAGCACACTGATAAAACCAGCTCAGTGCAGGCTTCCAAGAAACCTTAGGAGCACGGCAACCTCAGTTTTATAGAGAGCTACCATCAAACATCCAATCTTGGATAAAAGGTCAGGGAGCAAGACTGGAAGAAAAAGGGAGATGAATGGGTTTCCCTTGACCTATCTGATTCTGTGTCTCTGGCCTGGAAAAATGGCAAACATCAGCAATCCTAGCCTAGCCTGTGTTAGCAAATCAGTCCTCCAAACCGTGGTGGCCCTGAGAACAGATTGGGAGTGGGAAAGAGTGGGCATATTCAGA
Organism: Erethizon dorsatum; assembly: GCA_028451465.1. Lineage (NCBI taxonomy): Eukaryota > Metazoa > Chordata > Mammalia > Rodentia > Erethizontidae > Erethizon > Erethizon dorsatum. The sequence continues at coordinate 131,034,445 of CM051823.1, read as the reverse complement.
CCTTTCTAGGTAAATATATTAAATTAAGCTGTCTGCTTAAAATAGGAAGCAAATGCAAATTTTCCCTCTTGCCAATTTCCAGCACGGATATTTCAGGGCATGTGATGGACAAATACTTAGTGTGGCAGATATTGCCATATCTATTTATCACAACCTTCTTCGAATGGTTTTCTTTTATTGCAAATTGAATAATCCAGACTCTCTTGCAACTAGGGTTTCCTATATGATTGAGAATTGCTGCCTAAATGCAGTCATACAGCCTTGAACTAAGAGCTGAGTTAAGTGGAGAGTGAGGCAAGCTCGTGGATCGGTTTGTACCAACAGATTTTGATTCCTGTATCTCAACTGGGACAAAATTTGCAACATTTGCAATGGCTGCTACCTGCTTTTGGGAGTGTTGGCCGAGTGGTAAGATCCTGGAGTCATGCAGTTGATGCAGGGGCTTGCTGATTCCCCGGATCCCTGAAGTTCCTGTCTATCACGCTGCTGGGGAGACAAATCTGCCCTCTTCCTCTAGTGAGCTCAGAAAAATAAAATATTCTTCTGGAAGAAACTGGACTTTGGAAGATTTTTGCAATATTTGTTTAATCTGTCATATCTACTTGTAATATTTACTTAATCTATTTAATCAATACCATTTATTCATCTGGTTGCTCCCAAGACAGAAATTTAATTTATTCTTAGATTAAACAAATATTAGAAGCCTCCACATTTCTCAATATAGAGTAGTATATTTGACCAGTGGAAAGGTCTTGTCAGGCCCTGAGCTGGACACGCTTCAAACATGGATAAATACCCAACTCACAAGGGGGACACGTGGCTCTTCAGTGAATAAAGGATTTATGCTTGGGATTTGTGGGCTCTGTTTTTAAAATAGACTTTCCTCTTGTGTGCCTGTAAGACCCTCCCAGCGACTGGTCCTAGACATCACTTATTCATCTGGATGCTCCCAGGCAGGCATTACTCCCTTAATGCTGGGCACGCAGGGAAGACACTGGGACTCTCTAATGCCACGGGACACCCATTTGTCACATTCTGTCAACTGACACCCTACAGAGTGGGATGATGTGCAGTTGTCCATGTGCCATGGGTAAGTCAAGGCCCATCCCCACAGGCACAGGCGCCCTGTCCACCAGTCCCCTTCATTGTCCCCACAAGCCTCCCCTATTCAGCCCTAGCACTTCCTGTGCAATCCTCACAACCATGACAGGCAGATATTAAACCCAAGACCAGACATAAATCGCTTGGTCTTGTCACCCTGCAGGGTCAGCTCAGAATCTTCAATCTCTTTAGTGGCTCCCACTTCCCTCAGGTCAAAGTCCCAACTGTTTAACATGCCATTAAAGCCCCTCCTGACTGACCTCACCCTGCAGGTACCAACCCTGCGGACCTCACTGAGGCCCAGACGCACCGTCCTCATTCTCAGCCTGACATGCCCCTCGCGCTGTCACCTCTGCAGAATCACCCTTCTCCAGGCTCCAGGCTGCTACCTCACATGCCCTTCCCTGGCTCATCCCACCCAGTCCTCAGGTCCCAGCACCATGTTCATGCTGGGGGTGAGCAGTACACAGCTTTTGGCTCTGGTTCCTCTGTGTGTGCTGTACCAGGTGCTATAGACACAGCAATGAACAAGCAGACCTGGACTTGCCTGCCCAGAGCTTTCGGTTCAGTGAGGCAGTGAAGGCACATAAGGAACTGGCAAGGACACGACCCTGTGAAGGTGCTGTGACAGACCTGGACCTGACCCATGTCAGGGTTCTTCAGAGAAACAGAATAAACTGTGTGAGTGTATATGCATAAAGAGATTACCATAAGGGATTGGTGGGTTCATGTGCTGATGGAGGTGGGCAGGTCCCACCATCCACAGGGTGAGTCAGCAAGCTGGGGACTAAGGGAGAGGTGCGGTTTCAGTTCCTCCAAGAGCAGAAGAAGGCTGTATCTCAGTCTGAAGGTGATTATGCAGAAGGACATTGCTCTCATTTGCAGGACATCAGCTTTTTACTCCATTGGGGCCTTTAACTGATCGGATGAGCACACTTACTCTCCCCAGATTAGAGGAGGCAATCTACTTTACTCTGTCTACCCAATAAATGTGAAGCTAAGAAAAAACAAAAAACAAAAAACACAAGAGTACTCAGAATAATGTCTGACTAAATATCTTGGCATCTTGAGGCTCAGTCGACTTGATGCATAAAAGTAACCATCACAGGATCCAGGAGGACCCAACTCCAGAAACATTTCCTTGACTCTCACATGTCAGCAAGGCTCCATTTAGTGTCTCCCTCTGTTCCCACAGCCCTCATCACAGTCCCTGTCATATCGTGTCATGCATGTCATGTGATGTCGAACCATAATTCCTGTGGGCTTCTTGTCCCTCCCACTAGACTGTAAACCCCATGGTATCTTCACAGTGCTGTTGAGACCTTACTCAGGAGTCGGACCAACAAGGCTGATACCCTGGTTCTCCCATGGTTAGCTGGATACTTGAGTAACTCCTTAATGACCCAAGCCTCAGCTTACTTCTCGGTAAGAAGGGATAGCAGTAGAGCCTCCTAGCTTCACTGGTGCATTGTGAGGATCAAAGAAGCTGTGTGTGTGAAGGTGTAAAGCGCTTAGTGCTATGCTGGCACTTTGTAGGTCCTCAGAAAATAGAAGCCACTATTCTCACTGACCGTGCGACTCCATCCCTAGTCCACTTTCCTGTATGTGACACTCACCGTGCACTACCCTGACTCCCACTTTCTCCCAGTTACCCTGACATGCTGGTGCTCAACAGTGACTGAGGACTTTTTTAAATTTTCAGTACTGGAGATTGAACCAGGGCCTTCATACTTAGCTACATCTCCAGTCCTTTAAAATTTTTTAAATTTTATTTTGAGACAGGATCTTGCAAAGTTTCTAAGCTGCCCAGTTTGGGCTTGAATTTGCAAGTTTTCTGCCTCAGCCACCCAGAGTGCTGGGTTTACAGGCGTGTGCCACCACACCCAGCGAGGAATCTGCTGGCACTGGCCAGTTCCCTATAGACAGGGAAGGGTCCTATCGCATCTGCAGGAAGAGAGTAACAGGATGGGCAGCTATGTGTGGGGCCATGGGGAGCTTTGAGCAGCTGGACGGGAGATCCTCCCAAAGGGACTGAGCACTTCCCTTTAGTGACCCGCACGGTCTGACTTGCTATTTAGTTAATGGCAAAACAGACTTTAGTCAGGCAGTTGATTTCAGGCCAGTCATGCTCAGGAGGGGAAGTCTCGGGATAACTCATTATCTAGCATTTAATTTCCACTTCAAGGAGAATCAGCATCCAGCAGAAAGAATGGACAGTGGAAATTTCATCTCTTCACATCTGTTTTTGTTACTTTTCTCATTGCTGAGACAAAATACCCGACACCCAAAGTTAAAGGAGGAAAGGTTTATTTAGCTCAGTTTGTAGAGGTTTCAGTATTTAATTGCCCAGCTCCAAGGCAGGGTGGCTTAGCAGAGAACAGTTCATGGAGACCACAAGGCAGCAAAAGAAAAAAGGGAGAGAGACAAGACTCTTTTGGTCCTTATATTGTATGCAGGCCACCTGCCCTATGGCAGGTGTAGCACTCACACCCTTAACCCTAGCCAGAACTATGCCAAACCCATCAGTGGGCTGATTTACCATTACACGCCCCTAATCCCAGCATCACACACTCTAGACTCAGCCACCTCTGGAAAAGCAATATGACCGCATGAGGCTTTGGGGGGACATCTGGACACAAATCATAATAACACCAGTAAGAATTTTCCTATTGGTGAGAATTCGGGGACCAGTCCGTTCCTTGTCAGTCTGAACTCAGGTGCATAGACATGAAGAGATACAGAGTCTGCGAGAAAAATGTCTACATCAGGAAAAGAAAAACCTGTATAAATATTTTAGTACTAAATTTATTGTGACATCATAAGATTAATACAGGTTCCCTTTGGCCCCTACAATTACAAGAAGTGCTCAAAGTGGTGACCATTAGCTTCCAGACACTTATTAGTACTGTGAACTGCTGAAGTGTGTTACATGGGGGGGGCTCTGTATTGTTCTTCAACCACGGTTTCTGCCTGAGGCCATGGGACAAACCCCAGAATGGGGGCTCTGTTTGGGCCCTGATTGTCCCTTGTTAGCCTCTGTGTATGGTTGTACCTACTTTATATAGAGACAGTCACCTCCTATATCCTTATCTACCCTAAATAGGTGACACTTGTGACAATGTGTGGGGCGGTGTACAGCATTACACAAATACAGAGCAGCAGCTTTACATGGGACGGATTCATCCTGAAGGCCTTACAGAATCAAAACTCATTTGTACATGGAAAATAAGGTCAGGTGGGAAAAACAGCTACTCAGAGCTTGTAAACCAACAACCACATAATGATGTTCTTTAAAACTTACTTTGGAGCCAGGTGGCTCACACCTATAATCCCAGCACTCTAGGAGGCTGAGGCAGGAGGATTGCAAGTTTAAGCCCAGCCTGGGCAACTTAATAACTTAGTGAGACTCTGTCTCAAAATTAAAAATAAAAAAGGGCCAGGGATGTAACTCAGTGTGAAGGCCTGTGTTCAATCTCCATTACTGTGATTTTTTTTTTAAAAAGTGATTTTGGAGTTTTCTCTGATACTTCCCTGAACGGCCTCTGTTTTGAAATTAATAGCATCATGATCGCGGTGTTTGGCCTTTGTTACGGTTTGTATCTCGATGTACGAAGCTTCATGTCCTCATAGGTGGGGCTTTGGGGAGCTTCCTATGCTCACGGCTGCATGTTACTCATCAGCGGGTTAGTCCACTGATGAGTTTACGGCTGACTTGCTGTTAGGAGGGGATCCAGTGAGAAGAGCTCGGTCTCTGGGGGCATGGCCTGGAAGACTTGACCTCTTCCCCCCCCTCCCTTCACTCTCTCTCTGGTTCCCACCACCATGCCATGAGTCGGTGCTCCTCTGCCACGCTGCCCTGCCTTGGAGCCACCTGACTATGGACTGAAACCTTTACAAACTGTGAGCCAAAACAAACGTTCCCTCTTTCAAGTTGTGGGTGTCAGGTATTATGTCTCAGTGACGAAAAAGTAACTGAGACAGGCTTTATCATAGTTTTCACTTCCAATTTTCATTCCAATGCATTTTTCAGTACAAACACCACCAACTAAATGAATGCTCATTATAAGATATAACAGAACATGTTGAAAGACAGCAACAAAGAATGTTAAAAGAGCAGTGCATGGCCCCCAATGTCACTCTGGCTGGAGTTCCTCTGCGTGGAACAACAGTGTGGTTTGGAATTAGGTATTTAGTCATCAGCTAAAGGGTTGTCCCCTGGGACCAGAGCGTATGTACAGTCCTAACTCACTGGGCTTAGGGTGAAAGCTTTAGTTTGAATTGCCTCCACCCCCAAAAAAAGATATTTAAATCCTAACTTCCAGCACCTGTGAATATGACCTCATAGGAAAACAGCGTCCTGCAGATTATTAAATTAAAGTGAGGTGAATAGGATGAGATCTAGTCTAACATGACTGGTGTCCTTACAAGAAGGAAGAAATCTGGACATTTGAAGAGACACACATAGAGGAAGATGACATGAAGACAACAGGGAGACCCATCTGTGGATGAGCCCAGGAACGCTGAGGCTGCCAGAAGCTGAGGGAGAGCCTGGAACAGGCAATGCCTCAGAAGGAACCAACCCCGCCAGCACCTTGACCTTGGCCCCCAAATCTATGAAGCTGTAAATGTCTATTGTTTCAGCCACCCGTTTATTGTACTTTGTTACAGCAGCTGCAAACTATTATCTCAGCTACTCTTGATCATTTTAACTTGGAAGGATTGTCTGCCATAGGGTAATATCATCAAGTGTTTAATATTCTGCTTCCAATGTACAAGATGAGCTGTGCAATCTAGGAATTTAGAGAACACTTGGGAAAGAAGAATACATAGCAGTCTGGACTTCCTACAGGTGAAAGGAAGTGAAAGAATTTAGGACTATGTAAGTAATAGAAATAATAACCAACATTTATCAGGTATTTCTATGTGTCAGGCACTGAGTTAAGCACATCATATGCGTTAACTCATTTCATTGGCATAAGAACACTATGCAGTGAATACAATAGTCACCCTCATTTTCAAATGAGGAAAATGGGGCACAGAAAAGGTTGGTTATTTACCTAAAATGGTACAGCAAGAAAATGAGGATGCCATAGTTTGATCCTAGGCAATCTAGTTCCAGAGCACACCTCTACAGCTGGAAATGCCTGCAAGTCACTGGTTTTGTACACTGTGGTTCATGCTCTCATCAGCATCTGTTTATCTCTATTCCTGCATGTTTGTACTGATAGCTGACCATGGCCAGGCGTTGTGGTGGTTGCTGGGGATCTGAGGCTGGGAAGAATGCAGACTCATCTTCAGGGGACGCCCTGTCAGTGGAACACAGACCAGTGCGCACATCTTTGGTTTCACTTTTATTCCCTACATGCTAGCTCTTAGTTCTGCCCACCACAAAATTGATACTTACACTAAAATGATTTCTATGATATTCTAGTGGTGGTTAGTTTTGTGTCAGCTGGGCTAGACTATAATACCTACTGTTCAATCAAACAGGGAAGGTATTATTTAGATGTGGTTAACATCTACAATTAGTCAACCGTAAGTAAAAGAGATTGGCCTTGATGTGTAGGGTGGTCTCATTCAATCAGCTGGAGAGCTTAAGAGCAAAAATTGCAGTTTTCCAGAGATGAGAAATTTTTTTCCTCAAAACTGCAGCATTAACTGCTACCTCATGTTCTTATGTTTCAAACTTGTCAACCCTCACAATCACATGAGCTAATTCTTTAAAATAATAAGTTACAACTAAAACTAGGCCCATGTCTACCACCATGCACTAAACTAAAGTCAAAATGGATCAAAGATCTAAATATTAAAACAGAGACACTAAGTCTACTGGAAGAGAAAGTTGGTAGAAATCTTGAAGACATAGGGGTAGGCAGAAAGTTCATGAACAAAACCCAAACTGCATGGGAAGTACTTCAAAGAATCAACAACTGAGGTCTCATCTTATTAAAAAGTTTTTGCACATGAAAAGAAATCACCAACAGAGTGAAAAGAAAACTCACAGAGTGGGAAAAAGTTTTAGCCAACTGTCCCTTAGACAAAGGACTTCTATCTAGAACATATAAAGAATTGAAAAAAATTAGGCTCCCCAAATTCAAAGACCCAGTCCAAAAATGGGCACCTGAGATGAACACACCCTTCTGAAGAAATACAAATGGCAAATAAATATATTAAAAAATGCTCAACATCATTGGTCATTCGAGAAATACAAACTAAAACAACACTAAGATTCCATCTCACCCCAGAAAGAATGGCTATCATCAAGAAATCAACCAATAACAAATGCTGGCAGGGCTGTGAGGAAAAAGAAATCTTTCTCCACTGTTGGTGGGAGTGTAGACTGGTGCAACCACTGTGGAAATCAATGTGGAGATTCCTCAAAAAACTAGGATTAGAGGTCCCATTTGACCCAGCTATTCCCCTTCTGGGTATCTTCCCAGAAGAATTAAAAACATACCACAGCGATATATGTGCACCCATGTTTATAGCAGCACAATTTGTAATAGCTAAATCTTGGAAACAACCCAAATGCCCATCAACCAAGGAATGGATAAAAAAGATGTGGTATTTTTATGCAATGGAGTACTTCTCAGCTATAAAGAAGGATAGACTGGAGACTTTTGTAGTTATATTGATGCAACTTGAGACCACACTCATAAGTGAAATAAACCAGACTCACATGTGTAAACATCGTATTGTCTCCCTAGTGTAAGAAACTGAAAGAGTAAATAAGATCCAAAATGTACAATAGATATTGTGAAAGGAGAAGAAACTGATCAAAAGGAAAGAACAACTGGGACAGAGAAAGGAGAAAAGAAGGAAAGGAAAAGAAAAATATATATATATATACAAGATAGCTAAGATAATTACACTACTAATTTCTATCAGTTCATTGAAAAGAACAGTTTGTGCTTATATTGTTTGATCAATTTTTCATGCCCATATCCTGTAATCTGAGCGACTACTTTGGAGATAGCAATACGCAATATATTAATCATTGTTAATCCCTTATTAGCTTGTTTTGCCATTCTGTATCATTGTTTCCGTTTTTTCTCTTTACAATAAAAATAAAATAAAATAAAATAAAATAAAATAAAATAAAAAATTACATGTATATATGTACATACTTTGTATACACATATATGTGTATATACACACATAAAAATACATACGCATATGCATACATGAGTGTATATTCATCCGTGTGCGTATCTTATTGTTCTGTTTCTTTAGCGAAATGCGGTTAATACAATCAATAGTCTTGTTTAAAAATCACAGGATAATGTGAAAGATTTCAATCTGAGTCCTACATCTATCTCATCTTATATCTGGGATCATTAGAAATCTTGAAGACCTAAAATTCTCTTCCAGCTTTAAATTTCTCATCTATAATGTGCCAATGGGAAATGGTTTTAAATAATAATATTTGCCTCACCTATTTCACAGAGTTCATGGAAATACCAGATGACAGAGGTGAAAACGCTTTTTAAATAATAAAATGCCATATTAATGTCAGTTATTAAATGGCAAGGATGTACTTCGTAGAGATGACAGCCAACCGTTTCTAATTCAGTCTGCAAAATTAGCCTCCTAGTGTGACGGCGTGTTGGTTACTTTTCTCTCATTGCTGAGACATTACACCTGACGCCCAAAATTAAAGGAGGAAAGGTTTATTTAGCTCATAGTTTGTGGAGGTTTCAGTCCATACTCAGCTGGGTCCAAGGCAGGGTGGCTCATGGCAGAGGGCAACAGTTCACGGCGGCAGAAGACAGCAAAGCAACAAGAGCAATGGGGGAGGAGAGAGAGAGAGCGAGAGAGAGAGAGAGAGAGAGCAAGCGTCTTTCCCTCCCTCATATTATATACAGGCTGCCCGCCCCAGGGTGGGTGCAGCACTCACACCCATAATCCCAGCAATGGACCATGAATCAATCACAAACTCCAGAAGCCCGCCCCCACGACTGCATGAGGCTTTGGGGGGACATCCAGACACAAACCATAACAGACAGTAAAAGAAGGATGCTTGGTCTCTAAAGGAAAGAAAGAATGCATGCAAAGCCAAGCTTGAGGTCACCACGCATCAGTCAAGGAGGTAATCAATACGTTGCCTGGCCTGGGCTGTCTTTGCCCTAGGCAAGCACTGAGGAAGAAAGACAAAACCACCAGAGCTGGTCAGCTCCCTATTGCAATAGAGACACAGGAATGAAGATATTTTCCCTCTATCCTGCAGTCTCGAGATGTGTGACCAGAAAAGTGGACAGGCAATGTGGCTACTCAACTTTGTGGGTGAAACTGCTGTCCCCATAGCGTGGTTACACACAGCTTGTGTTTGGAACCGTCCCTGAGCATCACTGAGCAGGTATCTCACCATGTGATCTGAGAGGTAGAGAAGAAGCTCCTGACCTTCACAGTGCCTGAAACAGGCCTTCAGAGATGTGCACGTCACTTGCTGAGGACACACAGTGTCACCTGGTAGGAGTGGCACCTACTTGGTGTCTCCTTGTAGAACAGCAGACATTGGAGAAGGCAGAGCAGATCCAGAGCACAGAATGTGGGCAGAGCCACAGCCCGGCAGGTGCCTGTGAGCACAGCATCCAGTGTGTGCAACACCCTCCAACTTCATTTTCTCAATGACCGAAAGCCAACAGAGAACAGGAAATACTGATCAGCATCCTCATTAAAACATACTTTGAAAAGGTGGAGAAAGGTAGGAGAACTAGTAGGGTGGGCAGGGCGTGGAGGTTTAAGAGAGACCAGGCTCTGCATTCCGTAGCACTCTCAATGAAAAGACACATGGGGGGGGTGGCGAGAGGGAGGGAGGGAGAGAGAGAGAAGAATGCAACCTAAGACAGCAGGGAAGCAACTGTACAGTGGATGCTTCCGGAAAGAATCAAACAGATTACAGCTACCAGAGAATGGTGCGAGCTGGAGAGAAAGCCTTGAGGCCAGGAGCAAGGATTCTGCTAATTGGAGTGAGTAATTTAAAAGGTGAACACAGCACAAAGCCCCAGAGGGACAGACTGCAGGTTTAATTAAAGATGATCTTCCATAACCTTGTCCTTGATTTAAAAAACACTGGCCCTGAGAAATGCTTGGGAAGCATGTGTACTTCATTAGTTGGATTTCTTTTTTTTTTTAATCTAACATATAGTGGACCATTTTCCCACCTATAATTTGGCCCACTGGGATGGGATTTAGGACTCTTGATCAGTGGCACCCCGCACCTCCAGCCAAATGTGACCCCAAAGGACAGAAAGAAAACAAGCACATTTTAATATTAAAAAGGACAAAGTGTAGCACAGAGACAACAAAGCTTTTCAAAATTTTTTTTCTTTCAGGTCCTCCAGCTCTCAAACTATAGAATTCTAGAGCTAGAGAATTTTGGGATAAAGACACTGGCCCAGCTCTGCTTTTAGAGACATAAAACTGCTGGGAGGTGTCAGGTAAACTGGCAGCCTCTCTGGACTCCCCCTGGTTATATATATATATGGCTTCCATATGGCTAATGGACGTGTTCTGAGCATGTTTAAGGTAGACAGACTGGCGATGATGTTGGATAGGTTCCATTTTTGACTCACAACACTTTCAATTTATGATGGGCCATGGAGATGTAACCCCACTGTAAGTCAAGGAGCATCTGTGGACACATGAATGCTCATCCTGCTAGTGTTCCCATGTCACAAATAAAGACTGCAAGGGTCACGTGCCTAAGACAGCCCTGGGAGTCATGCAGTGACAGCAGAGCTGAGCAGGAGTGGATTCTGATTCTGATCCCAACCCTCTCTTACTGATGCACTGATGGCTGGGCGGTTGGTTGGTTGGCTGGTTTGTCAATTGATTGTTGTTTGGCTCCACATTGCAACTGCTCAAGCTTCCAATCTCATGAACATGTCCTTCCTCCTGTAGATGTTTACGCTGTGCCAAACCTTTTCTCTTTAATTGCTCATTTGAGCCTTGCCACCCCATGGGATCATCAAGGCAAGTGTTCCTAAGTTTACAGACAGAGCCTGGAGTCCGGAGGACACCAGGCTGGATCGTGACAGACCCAAGTATTCTTTGTACTCTTATCGACCTCCTATAGCCCACTCAAGGCCCACAGAAAAATCACAATAAAGACTATGACCTTCACCTGCTCCCCATTCCCTTATAAATTATTGTTTTGAGCAAAACCTTTTCCTATAATATGTCCATTGCATAAAATGTTCTGTGGGTGGAGAAAATATTCAGATCAATGTACCAGAACCACAGACTGCTTAATCTAGCACCTAATTTAAGACCTATCTCAATACATGGACATATCACAAGACGGGAGCTAAAAGACATCATCGCCCATGTTTTCTGTCCCAGATAACTATCTAACCGGGAATCTAAGCTCCACCTATACACAGTTTAGCAGAATTGGCCTTGTAATCAGATCGTCTCCTTAAAATTGAAACTTTATCATCTACTGACTGGATGACGTCAGAATATAATTGGTCCTTTGTACTGTGGATTCTGCATCTGTGAATTTAACTAACTATGGGTCAAAAATGTTTAAAAGTTGTGCCTGTGCTGAATATGTAGACCTTTTTCTTGTTATTATTCCCTAAACAATACTGCATAACAAAGATTTACATAGATTTCCAGTGTATCAAGTCTTCTATCTAGCAGTCATTTAAAATGTAGTATATGAGATGGCATGTGTAGGCCATATGCAAATACTATGCCATTTTATACGAGGGACTTGAGCATCTGCAAGTTCTGTGACCTGGGGTGGGGGGTCTTGGAACCAATGCCCTGTGGATGCCAAGGGATGAGTATGTTTAATCTCTCCAAGCCTCAGTTTCCTTATCTATATTCATGGGAACAACAGCAGCCTCCTGCGGCAGAATTAACCATGAGGATTCCATGGACAGTGCGTCCTGGGTCACAGCAGCCAGTGCAGTGAGCATGCAGTAAATGGCTTCACTTGCTTGTGTTTGGGGATGATGACTTGGGTCTGGAGAGAGACTTTTCACAAATTCTGCATACAGTTATGTGCACTGGGCTGAAGCTGGAGGACTACATGGTGTTGCCCCAGATTAAAAGGTAAAGATAGACGCAGGCTTATCTGGGCTATTTTTGCCACAACAGCTTTGGGCTATTTTGGAGAAAAAAATAAATAAACCCATTCCCTTGGTCAATATGTTAGGGAAGGAAGCCGATCCCAGCCCAGCTATAATTCTTCAACACATCTTTATGGATCTACTTAACTCCCTGTACTTCTAAGACCTGCTCAATCCTCCCTGCTGGAGTTGGACAGCAGTTTTGTCATGCCTTTTCATTTTCTACCACCTCTGTGGATCAGAAGAGCTCCGTTTGAACAAATCTTATGGCCGCAATTTCCCTGCAGGGCCCACTGGAAATGTTTCAAACCCATGGCACAGTCGTGTGGACCCAATGCACAGCCAGCTCTTGCTGACCCGCTGGACACGCGTGAGGTTCCCAGAAAGCACAGCTGGGAACATGGGCCAGGAGCATTGCTCATGAGCTGTGTGACTTTGGCAAAGGTGTCTTATTTTTCAATTTCTGTTTCTTTTAAATCCTCTGCTATAACTTCCTTTACTCTCTAGTCAAACTGTGTTGATACAACATAATGTTCTACGGATGAACTCAGGGGTTGTTTCCCATTAAGAGTGTTTTACACATATATGTATGTACACAAGTACAGTGTCAGATATGTTTTTAGAAGTACAGTAGAACGGTTGGATCAAAGGATATTTGTAGGTTATATTTTAATAGCTATTTCAAAGTTGCTGTTCCAGTTTGGACACCTACCCTGCTCTGTCATTGTGCAGCTTGGCTACTAATTGTAAGTGCTGGCATGCTGCTGCTCACACCATACAGGTGCTGGAAGAGGTCATTTAAAACATTTCCTAAGCAGCTAACAACATCCAGGTGATGGTTGTAACGGTTCCCCTTTTCCCAGCTCTAGCCTTTCACAACCCTCTAAGCCAGATCCTTCTCTTCAATAAAGAACTTGATAAAGCCAAAATGAGTGATGCTTCAGACCCCCCCCCACCCAGTACTTATAGGTGCACTAGAAAAAGAAGGGACTTTGACTGCGGGACCTTGGGCTTTAATATGGTAGGGGGACAGTGACATCTAAGGGGCTCCCTGTGGCCACTGACATCTCATCCTAGTAGTGCCCGCTAACTTTGTCCCTCCCAGGAACCTAGGTTGGCCTGTGTATTCTTTCCTTTCAAAACCTGTGGCATACAGCTTGGCCTCAGGACCAAATTGAAAAAGAAGAGGGCACGGGCTGCAGCAATATTATTTTAAAAACCCAGATTGTAGTATAGTGAGCAAGCTTCATCACTTCCTTGAGGAGACAGATCCCTCTGACACTACAGGTGACTTAAAAGCATTAGCGAAGCCTTAGGTGGGAAAACAATGAGACTTCTAAACCCAGGCAACCCAATATAAGCACCTGAATGGTGAGTCAGAGAGCATTCTTTCCTAATCCATAATAGACATTAACATTTACTTCCCAGTTGCCAACAAATTACCCCCAAGGGCTTTTCCATAAACTCTGACTACACAAAAATAATTGCCCTCCCAGTAATAAAGCATGAGAGAGAGATGACTGCATCGATGGTGCAATGATTTTGAAGCCCCTTTGTTTCTGCTTGGTTTTTCCGTGGACAATCATCATTGAGTAAACACTGTTTGATATTTGTTGTTGGCAACAAAATGGGAATTTCAGCTCTTACAGGGTTTCTGCCTTCCGGCTCTGGAGTTCATTAGACATAAGGCTTTGTCTGGTTCATTATATGGTTGAGTCATTCTTAATCTCAGGTGGTAGAAGGCTGAGCAAATACTTATGCCAGGGCATTTTCTTGCCTAACATTAAATGTGTGACCTACTTTCTCTGTACAATGGCACTGAGAAATATCTTTAGTGTTTCCTCAACATAAAAATCATAAACTAAGGAGCAGCACCTTAGAATAAATGAGACTCATGAGTAAAAAGAATCAATTAAGGGCTTACTTCCTCCTTGAAGATATAAAAAATATTTTATGAAAATATAATTCCCAGCCCAAATATAACCCAATAGCGGTATTTATTTGCACATGTATAAAACAATAAAAATGTATAAAAAAGTGTTTTGTTAAAGGACACAGCATCCTTCATGCCTTTCTGGTCCTCATTTTTTCCAGGGACAAGTTGACAGTGTGTGGGCTTTTGCTGTGTCCGTTGCTCTGCCTTGCACACTGCTATCCACATGCTTGTTTTAATTTGCTTTTTGGTGACCTCACACGATGAGGGATGCGGGAAGAGTATATGAGTGGGTTAGGCCGTTGGCCACTGGAGTAGACACGGGAAACTGAGCGGGTGGGAGATGAGTCCACACCAGGGTGCGTGAGCACAAGAACCCCAGGCAGCAGGCAGGCAGGCAGAAGAGACCCAGCGCCCACCTCCCAGGCAGCCAGTGTGTGCACGAGGGGAGGGAGAGCCTCGGCCAGGCTTCCCTGTCATGCAGGGCCTACTTGCTCCTGAGACAGCACCCCGGGGAGAAGCTGCTCTCCAGGGAAGGGACTCAGCAGGGTGGAACATCTGGGAAGGAGGAAGGCGGGAGACCAGGAAATCCTGTCAGGGTGAGGTTTAAAGTTGAGGACAGGAGGCAGAGCTGGACCCCAGCTATTTCCGGGACATTCCAGCCCTGACTTCCAGCATAGCTGTGGCCTCCTTTGGGCCTGGGCTCCAAGGTTCTGGGACCTGGTCCTTCACCTGTTCCAGGTCTAGACATTCTGAGAATCTGATGGTAGCACAGGCCCTCTCCTCCCTCAAATGTTCACATCCCTCCGTCACTCTGTCTACTCTTCTTTTCGGCATTCTGTCTTTGGCTCACAATCGCTCTTGGCTGCTCTGTGTGGCTCTGCCTCCATCTGTCTGTCTGCCTGTCTGTCTTTGACACCGGTGTAGTTTCAGAGGTTGGGAGGATTTCCCAGGCCCACAAGAACTGCTGCTGTAAATATCCTCAGCTCGTGTGCTCACTTCAGCACCACCTACAATAGATTAGTACGGCCCTTCCACAAAGCTGACGTGCAAATCCACGAAGCGTTCTGTGTTTTCCCTACAAAGAAAGTGCATCTCTTCACAGAGCTGTGTCATTCCATCCTTTGGGCCTTCTGCTAATGCCTTTTTAATTGTATCCTCTAGTAGTATAGATGTAGGTCAGTTCTATCTCATATCTCTGTGAGTGCAAAATACTTTGTACCTGCTTTATGATACATAGTCATGACTGTACTTTATCAGAGCTGTTTGCAGTGATGTTGTTCTAGATGATAATTGAGAAAAAATGGTGGCAGGTGCCTCAAAAGTAACAGAAAAAGAAAAGAAAACAGAAAAGAAAAAAGAAATTATAGCATAAAGAGGTTTGGGGTGATGGAGTTCTTAGCTCTAAAAGGAACATGAATGTGGAAAATAGAAAATAAGATTTCAAAAAAAAAATTATGCAGGGCCGTTGAGATGGCTCAGCAGCATAAGTGCCTGCCTGGCAAGTGCGAGGTCCTGAGTTCAACTCCTGGTACCCACATACGAAAAAAGGGCCGGTGATATCACTCAGTGGCATGGGCACCTACTGGTGCGCAAGGTCCTGAGGTCGACACCCAGTACCCACACACACACAAAAAAAAAATTATGCAAGATTTTCCAGCCAATTTGAAGAGGTTTTGTTTGACTCTTCGCCCATCGCCGATTACAGAAAGTCAGGATTCACAAAAGGTTTGGGTCATTCTGTGACAATGATACAGTCCCACAGTCCACAGACATATTGGTTCCCTTTCTTGGGGTTACAGCCACAAAGGGCAAGAACTGTCTTATGTGTGTTATACGATAATGTTATAAATGGGCAAGAACTGTCTTATGTGTGTTATACGATAATGTTATAAAAAGACAAATAGTCTCACTTGTCCCTTATCCATGAGCTATCAGAAGGGAGGTTTGCACCTTTAAAAAATCTAATCAGCACCAAAGGAATAATTTCTTGCTATTAATGAAAAAAACAAATCATAAATCACTTATCCTCAAGTAATTTGTGACCCAGAGGATGTGTTGTGTTACACTTTATGGATCAATTTAGTGATCTGACAAAAACCAATTGGTAGCACCAGATTTTTCCTCAGTTCAATTTCTATTTTTGATTTCAGTAACCACTGGGTGGACCATGATCCTACAAATAAATTAAGTTCAGAAAACTGTTTCCAGAGTTTACTTTGGAACTTGAAAGTATCAAGCGATGACATACTATTCACAGTATTTAGGCATATAGGTTCTTATTCCATATTAATTGGATTCCATGTGATATTTACATACATGGTTATGGTGTGCCTGGATCATATTTAACCCCTCCCCTGCACTGTTCCCAATTCCTAATAATCACTATTTTAGTTTCAGGTCAACTTTTTTTTACCTTCCCTATGTAAGACAGAACATGCACTTCTTGTCTTAATATGCTTGGCTTGTTTTACTTAATGTCCTCCAGTTCCATCCATTTTTTTTTTTTTTTTAATGTGGGTACCAGGAGTCGACCTCAGGACCTCGTGCTTGCCAACAAGTGCTTGTGCTGCTGAGCGATATCACCGGCCCTTTTTTTTCCTTTATGTGGGTTCCGGGAGTCGAACTCAGGACCTCACGCTTGCCAGGCAGGCTCTTATGCCGCTGAGCTATCTCACCAGCCCAGTTCCATCCATTTTGCTGCAAGTGACAGGAGTTCACTCTTCTTTATGGATGAACAATATTCCATGGTGTATATATACCACATTTTTAATCCATTCAGCAGCTGATAGGCACCTAGGCTGATCCTGTATCTTAGCTATTGTGAATAGTGCTGCAATAAACATGGGTATCTCTTTGGTATGCTGACTTCATTTCTTTTGGATATATACTCAAAAGTGGCATAGCTGGATCATATGATAAATCTGTTTTTAGTGTTCATATTTTAAAGAGAAAGATTTGAAGTGGGAACTGCTGTTTGCTTCTCTTCTCTACCCCACTTTAGGGGCTCATTTTTCTTAAATTCCCAGGACAGTATCTCTCTTCCATCAGTGTGTCTCTTCTCCACCAGGTAGTATTCACTTCATGTTGGCAACAAGGAAGGGGAGAGAAGGTGGCTTTTCTGAAATTATATTTTGTCCACAGAACAACCATTTCCAGGCATGAAACTGCTTTAAAGGAAAATTTCTGACCCTTATATAATTGAAAATAATTAATCAAGTTAGAGTCTCAATACTGGAAAGAATCTATTAATTATAAGAATGATACAAATCATATTGAAAGAAACTAAGAAGACTATTGTCAAGACTTGCATGGGGTCTGAGATTTTACCCTACTATAAGCTCACAGTTAGCCTATTACAGTTCATAGATGCTGGCAAGAGACACTCAACACTCCTGAATAAAGAGGAAGTTTATTACCCTCAGTAATAATAATAGCCAGAATAGCAGCATTTTTTTGATGCTGCTTTTTACCATCAAGGTTTTGGAAATCTCAATTTCCATAAAGTGGTGGAAAGAAGGTCAAATGACACCTGCCCATGTAGTGGGTTGCATTCTAGGAGATGGAACTCTGAGATTAGGGAACCCAAACCTTTCATAATGGGCAGTAAACATACTTGCTTTTTACTCTAGAGGGAGGCACTCGCTCCTGCCTCCAAGGATGTTTGCTACACACATTAACATTCTTGAAAAGATGGTCTGGAACAAAGGCAGCCTCTACCCACAAGGTATTCACAGACATGAGGATCCATGTAGAACTGACTCCAAACAATTGAGTCCTACCAATTAACTCCTAACATGGAATTAAAAACACGTATAGAAATATGATCAAGCCTATGCAGCAAGTTTGTTGGGAGTGCACCTTTCTTTTCCCTCCTGATATTTGCAAGGACAGTGCCATCTACGCTCTGTGGAATTCCCTCTCACCCCCACTTGGAAACAAATGCTGGAAGAGCTTTGCTTTTAAAAAACATTCTGATACTATCATGAATGCTAAATAATCCTCTCTTGTTGACTGATGTACCTTGCCTGGGGGTGTAGTTACTTTTTTTTTTTTTTTTTTTTTTTTTGTCTTTTTGAGACAGGATATCACTATGCAGTTTGGGCTGGCCTTGAACTCACTTTGTAGCCTATGCTGGCCTTGAACTCAACTCACAGTGATTCTCCTGCCCCAGACTCCTGAATGCTGGGATTACAGGTGTGAGCCAGGTGTAGTTACTTTTAAGACTAGTTTGTCTTCCACCTCCCTTCACTCTGTGCATCTTCCCACTAGCACACCAGACAGACATGTCAATAGAGCACTGATTCTAAAACAGCTGCAAATCAGGTCATTTCTGGTGCTTCAGTTGGGCCAACCAGATCAATAAGGCTAGAGTTATCTTTGGCACACGTTTCCTTCATTTTTAGCCTCCTCAAGGGGTTTTGCATAATCTGGTGCCTATGGGGTTAAATGAAACAGGCTGAGTAGCTTTCGTTGAGCTCACCTTGTTCTGGTGGATCCTAGAAGTAGGTGGTCCCACTGAGCCAGTTTTTAATAATAACTCTTGAGTGTCATTTGGGTTAGAAAGAATTCAAGTGAAGACAGACCAGTGGTGGGAAATACTGGCATTCCTTTCTGCGTCCAATCTGAAAATGGCTGTACATTGCACACCCAGCTGCTAGGCCTCAGTCCAGGGGCACTGTCTACAGGGCAAGTGCATGGCAACAGAGGTGCAGAAGTCTAGGGCCCGGCTACACTGCAGGTGAGGAGTCCCTTGTTCTCGGGAGCATGGAAGGACCCTGCAGGTGACTGAGGTATCCTTTCGTCCACAAAGCCACCACCCTACCTACTGGTTCAGGAACATGGCTCAATTTAGATGCAGATCTGGGGTTTCACTTTTGTCAGTGGGACTGAGGAACAAGAGGCAGGATGGCTCGGTCTTTGGAGTCATATAGGCTTGGCTTTGTATCTCAGCTCTGTAACTGTGTGATCTTAGCTGCTAAGCTGAGTTTATTTTCTCATCTGTAAAA
Organism: Erethizon dorsatum; assembly: GCA_028451465.1. Lineage (NCBI taxonomy): Eukaryota > Metazoa > Chordata > Mammalia > Rodentia > Erethizontidae > Erethizon > Erethizon dorsatum. The sequence goes on along the minus strand of CM051823.1, from coordinate 131,015,321 downwards.
TGAGGATAATGCAATCTACCTCATAAGATTAAGGTCAGGATTAAATGAGATAAGCCATGTAAGCACACAACACAGTGCTTTTATTATGATTGTTATCAATGGAAGCCACTTCATCAAGTTTAAACTTAGATTTCCCAATGTTTCAGTGAGGAGCAAACTAGAAGTTAGCTACTTTGGACCCATTCCCTAGTGATGAGAATCTCTGAATGAGAATAAACCACAGTGTTAATGTCATAGCTACCACCTGTTGTTGACAGTACAAATATGGAGAGCTGAGCTCAAACGAGTAAATCAGACCACACAAGAATGACCAGAGGGCCCAGCGGTGTTCAATACAGGGAGCTCAAAAAGAATGCCCCGGCTGTAGTCCTGAGATTCTGGTGTAATTGGTCAGAACAGACTGAGGGTTGGGCCTCAATTGTCTTAAAACTTCCCAAGCAATTCAAATGTTCATTCAGATCTGAGAACCACCACCCTCGCTGAGAAGGAAACTGTTTTCTTGAAGAGTATGTATCATATGCTTCCAACTGGCAAACACATACTGATCTCTCTGACAAAGACAAAGCATAGGACCAGATGCTGGATAAGTCATGGCTTCAAATTTAAGATTCTTAGAAGCTGACAGAAGACACCCACAAGCAGGCAGGTGTAACGCCAGTGTGGGTGTGTCCTCCTAGGGGGAAAATACTGCAGACACCGGGAGGATCAAGGAGATGTTGAGGATGTTTAGGGGGATCTGCTCCAGCCCTCTGGAAAGAGCCTGCTGGTGGAGAAGGTGCTCCAGGCAGAGGCAACAGATTATACAAAACCCCAGAGAAGAACACAGAGTGTTCCAGACACTCCAACGAATTCAGTGGGACTGGACATTATAGGAACAAGTCTAACAGATGAAGCAGGAGAGCCAGAATCAGTTCCTCAGAAGGTAGGCATGGGGGCTGGTGAGATGGCTCAGCGGCGTAAGCACCTGCCTTGCAAGTGCGAGAGCCCGAGTTCGACTCCCGGAACCCACATACGAAAAAGGGGCCGGTGATATCGCTCAGCGGCACGGGTGCCTGTTGGCGCGCGAGGTCCTGAGGTCGACCCCCCGGTACCCACAAAAAAAAAAAAAAAAAAAAAGAAGGTAGGCATGGGTTGGGTTTTAGGCAGGTGGTGGAACAGTCAGATCATTCTGGCTACTGAGTGAAGATGGGAGCAGAGAGAGACCAACCTGGATGTGGAGAAGCCAGTTCCAAGGTGGCTACAGCAACCAAGAGAAGTTTAACATGCAATAGATTTGAGAAGTATTAGAGGACATGCCTGACGACTAGGGCCAGCTGGGAAGGACGGGAGTCAAGGAAGAGGCCAAGCCTCTAGTGGGAGCATTCAAGGGGATCAGGTGATGCCCCCCAAGCAAGGAAGGGAAGGAAGAGAGGCAGGATAGGTGCATGAGGGGATCAGAGCCTTTGGAGGAAATGTTAACTCTGGCTTCATCTTAAGACCATAACTTGGGCTGGTCAAGCCTAGAAGAAATCCTAAAAATTCTGTTTCTGATATAGATGGTGCATGGTATTCTAGTAATAATTGGAATATTTTGTTAATTTGAAACCTTGAGGATTTCTATCAGATGGGAAAAATAGAGTTTTAAGGAAATGCACACAGGCGGGGCTAAGTACGTTTTGCTCATCTTGTTCCTTTCTCAGCCCAAGAACGTGTCCGTGGTTGCCACCTGATCTGAAGATGTCTCAGCATAGGACCAAGATTAAATGCTCGCAGATGTCTGGAAAATGAAAGGCTCGGTACAGGAGTGCTTGGTACCCTCATCTGCAGAGAAATTGATAAGGAAAGTCATTATGTTAACATGTTCTGCAAGGCATACACGGAAACAGGTTTGTAAGCAGCTCCGTTTATTTGAGTAAATAGCTTGTAAATAAATCATTGGTAAACATTACAAAATTAAATACATTTTCAAAAGCTTGCCAGTATACATAAAATTCACAAACATAGTTCTCTTAAAAAATAAAATATGTTCAGAGCACCCTTGATATAAAATGCCTGGTCCCTGTCCTCTGACAGGGCCACCTGGAGACATCTTACAGTAGGTGGGGTTTCCATGAGGAGGCAGCAGGGACCTCCTCGAGGGCAGGAAGAGTTTCTCCTCTCATCTTTTGCCCCACCCGCATGCCATCTGAATTTTAATTCTTCTCCAGAGAGCTGGTATGTAGCTAATGGGGCAGGGCAGGTGTTTAGGCCTAGTTCCAAGCACGGAGATTAAGGTCAAAATTAGGGCCAGGCACCCCAGAATCCTCCCCATGAGCCATTGAGAGAAGCTAGAAATGCAACCTTGCTGCTAAACCTGCCACTCTGCTGTATCAACTGTCAGGAAAAGAAGATGATGTCTTTTCATCTCTATGCTTGTTCAACACTCAGTTCATACTTCCGGTCTGATGCTACCCAAGTGCGGAAGGAACCAGAATCTACTTTTAAGGAGGAAGACACTCAATCTACTAACCTGCTCTGACCTGCTTTCATGGAGAGAGAATAACACACATTATTTGGTTGAAAGCAGAGAATTCACTGCTACACAGTACTCCTTTTTCCATTGTAAAATACCACCCAGATAGCATGGGCATTTCTCTAGAGATCAGGTTAGTTCTTCAAATTAAGGGTTCATAAAACTTTAAACAACCACAAATGAGGCAAAAAGTACATGATCTGGCAAAGCATCCCAACCAACGAAACAACAGAAAGTTCAGAAATTAAGCCCTTGACCAACTCAACATTTTTGTAGCATAGCTCATTTCACTTTGGTGCAGAAAGTAAATGTTGAAGGTCAACAGCATTCACATGAAGAATGCCTCACGGCCCTTGAAAAACCCATGTGCTGTGTCCTCCCATGAAAGGATGACCACAAGCTTATTCCATCAATATGAAATAAAACCCACATCTACATTTTAACTTAGTTGTGTGTAGATATATACAAGTACAAGAAGCTAGACATCTGAGTCAAATGTACAACTTAAGAAAAATTATTACCAAACTGGTTGTAAGAAAACCATCTTCCCTGTATAATAAGGTCCTAAATATCTGAGTCTTTGCAGAAAACAGCCTAGCCTGGCCTACCCTTGGATGTCCACCTGCTTTGATCATCCTCGGTTGGGCTGCAGTCAGGGTCGTGATATCTTTTCTATTAAAATATTACACTAATAAAAGCCTTTTTAAAAAACAACAAAAAAAGGAACACTCCTGAATAGAGTCCCTCCCCACACACCAAAAAAAAGTTTTTCATAAGAACAACTATTGTTTAATAAAAGTCTTCATGAAGTCTACATCACAGGGCCTTTCTTTATCTTAGAGAGAATTCCACCCTGTTCAGGATCATACACTCTTCTTTTGTGGAGGGCTCAGTTTCCTCATGCCTCTTATCCGGGACAGCAGCTCTTTGATAAATTCCTAAAAGAGATCAAAGAAGTTAATCAAAGGTTCACTATTAAAATTTGTGTTCCAAATCTGCTTAAAGTACTTGGTGTCAACTGCGGTTAATCTTAGTTGATGAATTTGGTTGGGTGTGTTAACCTCAACTGGTATAACACAGGAAATTTTTAAACAAACGAAGAGTCCTTCAATGGCACAGCAATGCCTTCTCCCTGCTCTACACTCCTTGGGGAGGAAGTCAGGCCACCTTCCCTCACTACATGGCCTCTGACAGATGGGTGGCTTCAGCGCTCCTCAGTCTTGCTGCGTGCATACGAGTTATCTGCATAAGACTCTGATTGAGTAGGTCTAGATTGGGGGCTTGGATTCTGCATTTTCAACTAGGTCACAGGTGGTGCCAGGGTCGTCCCCAGGCTATTCCTGGAAGAGCAAGGCTTGCTTAACTAGTGGTTCTCTGAGTTGCTACTTATGAAGCCATAGAGTGCTGGACCCACCCCCCCAGGGGTCTGGTTCCGTGGATGGGTGTGGAGCCCAGGAATCCACCTTCCTGACAATCTCCCAAGTGATGCTGATGCTGTGGTCCCAGGAGCAAACTGAGAACCACTAGTCCAGAACCCATGAAGAGCCTTCACATTTGTTTTGACTGAAAACCATAGATGAAAAGCCCAATCAAAACCAAACCACATTTTATGTTAAGATTCAGCACCTACACATGCCAAAATTAAAGTTTACAGAATATTCACCACTTGCGATAAACTGTGATATTTTTTATTCTAATTTCATGTACAAAGGAATATTTTTTATTCTACTAATTTCATTCACTATAATGATTTTATGACCTATAAACGCATCAGAACCCAAAGACTAAAAAACCTCTGGAATAGTCCCCACTTTATGCCATCAGAAATCTGTTAAGTTGCCTCACTTTTAAAATGCTTGGCTCTAATAAGTCACATTTATTAGGTAATAATTACTTCCTCATCCTATTTTATACTTATGAAAGACAAACCTGACAGCAGTCTGATTTTCTGATCAGCAAGTAACAACTATATCAGTAAGTAAGAAAAGTAACTATATCATGGACAATCTGAGGTAAAAACCACTGTACTGCTTTCCAGCTTAAATATTTAATTTCCAGCCATAATTTGTTTCTTTAGTAGTCTTTTTGCTATTATAAAATACATGCTTTTTTCTTCCTAAAAGTTTTGGAAAATATAAACCAGTAACAATGTATTTCTTAGAATTAACTACTATTAACATGTTTTCTACTATGGATATTGTTTTTACCTAATTAAGATCATACTGTATAATTATATCCTTTTTTTTCCACTCAGCATTATGTCAGAAGCTTTTTCCCACAACATTAAAGTTTTCCTGAAAATTATGTTAATGGTTTTACAATGCTTTATTGTATGGACATTGTACACTCTACTTAATTCCTCTAGATTTTTAGATGGCTCCTGGCATTCTGAAATTATAAACAATGGTACAACCTGTTTGTGCATAAGTCTTTGTCCGAAGTTTGGATTATACCCTTTGGAGAGCCATCCCAGAAGTGGGTCAAAGAATGCAAATATTTTAATCACTGCCATCTCTGACCTTGGACAGAATGGAATATAAGTCAAGTAAAATGGAGGCCCTATTTCAATTTTCTGAACATTGCCTATCAAATTTAAAGAATTTTCTTAGATGAAATTATGCCATATTTTCTTATTTATATTTAATTTCCATTGTGAAAAGTTAAGTGGGTTTCTAATTGCCTCCTTTACTATGCGATTTAACCAATATATAGTATTCTGCATATATAGTTTCAATTTTGTTGTTTTTGGAATCTGTTACACAAATGACTACAGTAAAGAGTTTTAGTGTTTGACTATAAATTTTCTTTCTTTCTTTCTTTCTTTCTTTCTTTCTTTCTTTCTTTCTTTCTTTCTTTCTTTCTTTCTTTCTTTTTTAAACCAAGGTCAGAATCACAAATCTTGTAATCTATTTTGTTTATTAACTCTGGTACTTCTTTTCTGCACTATTTTAATAACATTTTTTCCTCCACAAAGACTAAAATCACATGAGGAATAATGTACTCTAGAGTATAGACCTTTCTCTTGAGCTAGGGGCGTAGCTCAGTGGTAGAGCACTTGCGTAGCATGCACAAAGCCCTGGGTTTAATCTCCAGGACTGCAAAAACAGTCAAACAAACAACAACAACAACAAAAAGAAACCAGGCATGGTGGTGCATGCCTGTAATCCCAGCAGTCTGGAGGCTGAGGCTGAGCTCTGAGCTCAAGGCCAGCCTGGGCTACACAGTGAGACCCGTCTTAAAAAACCAAAAACAACAAAAACCAAATAAAGTATAGACCTTTCTCTTCAAGACAGAAGTGATTTGGTATTTAAATAAAATTCAAATGTTCTCAAAAATTTGGTTATTATATGCATAAGTCTCAGAAATTAGAAAGTTTAGATAAATGATAAACTTTGCCTTGTGCTTATGATGTAGTAACAGTAATGGAGAAGTCTCATTTAAATTTTATATCATCATAACTTACATGTCCATATCTTAATATACTGTTTTGTGCATATTTAAACACTTAAATTTGCATATTTGGGTGCTCAGCTGAGTAAGTTAAAAATAGCACAACCAATATTTATTCTTCATATAGAAACTTGGCAATGCCACTTACACAGAAGGATTCTGTTGATTACAGATGATTCTTGAGGAAGATTCAATCGAAGATCCTAATCAAAAATACTTTGATAACTCTTGGTTTATATTACTCAAAAGCACTAGAAAGCACTAACAACATACATCATTTACTTCCAAAACAAATCACTCAGCCTTGGATGGGGGACACTGATTTCGCCAGAGAGGGCCACTCTTTTGAGAAAATGACCTCTGAGTTAAGTCCTGCATTAAGAGAGATCAGCTTGAAAAGACCTGGACACCCAGCTGGCAGCACACGTGCAGAGCCCTGCAGAGAAGCAAGCCAGGAAAGGGAGCCCTGGCCCAGAACAGCCAGGGTGAGCAGGTGAGGCGATGCTAGAGGTACTGGGCCAGACCACTAGGGCTTTGTAGGCCACAGTGATTTGAAGACAGACCACTGTTGGGGCATTGGGAAGCCCCTGGAAGCTTGATGTCGGAGGCAACATCACCTGAGTCATGTACTAAAAGAGCCCATTGGCTGCAGTATGAAGAATGTAAAGACCGGGGTGAAAGACACCAATGTGGAGCTACTGCAGTCGTTCAGGTGAGAGATGTGGGTGGAAACCACAGTGGCAGAGCCGAGCGACCTTGCTGCTGCACAGGCTGTGGAGGGAGGGGGCAGCCGGGAGGGGGGCAGGAAAGGAGGGGATGAAGTCATACACTGCTCCTCAGCAACTGCCTGGAAAGGTGGTATCATTTGCTGAGACAGATGAGGATAAACAAAGAGAAAAACAACAATCTTACATATTTGTGATGAGATGACAAGAAGGCAGATAACTGTGACTCGGAGTCACAGCTCATGCCTGGAGACGTAAGTATGGAGATCACCAGCACCCTGATTGGAGGTTTTCAACTTAAAAACATAATGAACAACTAAATCCACGTGACCCAGAGACACAAGCCTGAAATAAAAGTTTCATGAAAAAAATATAACTCTACTATTTTATTTTGAAATAATACAGGTCAAGACTAGCTAATGGGGTTCACATCTAGAGTTTGTACAGACACAATGGTCCAGACCCAAACTATTTACTACAGCAGCCACTAACAACATGTGGCTATTGAAACTGGAATTAGTTAAAACAAATAACACTTAGAATACATTTTGTTAGTAATAGTAGCCACATTTCAAGCACTCCATAGCTACATATGGCTAGCGGCTACTACTTTGGACAATGCAGATGGAGAATGTTCCCATTGTCATGGAAAATTCTATTAGAAAGCACAGGTGATGAAGCTTGAAAATGCAGGACAAGTTGGGATAACCTTGGAGGAGTGAGTGGAGAGGAAAAAGGCAGAGGAACAAAGCTGACAAACGAGGGCTGGTGAAGGAGCTGGACTCACAAGTGGCAGGAGGTGGAAACAAAAAGAATGCTGGTGAGGAGCCAAGAAAAGAAAGTGTTTCTAGAAGGAAGAGATGTTCAATGAAGTCAAGTGCTCATGAGGATGGGCAAATCAAGGATGAGGCAAAGACACTGGATTAGGCAAGAAAGGGGTCATTGAGCCCTGGATCAGAAAAGTTTCAGCAGAATGGATGGAAAAGAAGCTCCCACCGTTACAAGTGTCCCAGTGATATTTTTTTAAACAACTTTATTGAGGTATAACTGATGTGCTGTAAAGTGAACATACTAAGGTTTACAACCACCACAAGCATCCTATCTCTATAATCAATATAATGGACATATTCAACACTCTAGAAGTTTCTTCATAATCCTTGGCAATCCCTACCTATATTTAAACAAACAAACAGGGTATCTCCAAGCCAGGCCCTTTGTCACTGCCTTTTTTTTTTTTTTTTTTTTTTTGTGGGTACCGGGGGTCGACCTCAGGACCTCATGCGCCAGCAGGCGCCCGGGCGGCTGAGCGATATCACTGGCCCTTTTTCGTATGTGGGATCTGGGAGTCGAACTCGGGCCCTCGCGCTTGCCGGGCAGGCGCTTAAGCCACTGAGCCATCTCACCGGCCCTGTCACTGCCTTTATACAGCTTCCTCCCTTGTAACTTGTTTATTTACTGAAAATGCTTAAAGGATGAACACAAGCTGCTCCCCAATCACAGGATTTCCAAATGAAAATGAAAAGTCATTTCAGGCAATTCCCTAACCATGAAGGGCATGATCTTTTGTGATACTCAAAAAAGGCCCTTGACTCTTTTATGACCTTTCAACTCCTGGCTACCCAGCTGGGTGAGAATGGATGAGGCGCTCTGTGGGCGTGGCTTCCACACTGGGAGCTGGCCCTGGGTATGCATCACACAGAAAGAAAAGGGAACCTCCACCGACAGGAGGTCTCCTCTGAGAAGCCTTTTGCATGTTACCATGTTTAATCCAACACAGCAGGTTTTACAGTTCAGAAAAACTGATGTTCTCGTTTGTTACAAATCATTTGCCCACTATCACAAAATCAATACAATATTTGAATGCAGGCCCCTTGATGCCAACTGAATTGGATAAATATGTACTGGGCCTCAACTTGACCCTAAGTGGAGTCCATGCCAGATTCTGCCCTAAATGCAGAGCTGCAGAGCAGAAGGGGCAGAAATACTATTTCCCGGGGCTCCCAGGCCTGTTGGGGAGGAAGACACAGAAAGAGGCCCATCATTACGAGGCCTGAGCCACAGGGCCATGTGTGTTCATGTCACCCTGCAGGCAGAGGGACAGCCCAAGCCAGCCTCCTCCTGCTTCTCCCATTCAGCCTCTCGCACGGGATGACAGGGCAAAAGGAGGTCGCAGATAGCTCCGAGAGCCCCTGAACGAGTGGAAGCTCTGTGTGCACACAGTCTACACAGTACGCCGGACTAACAGTTCCCTCTCCCTCCTTCCTCCTGCCTTCTCTCCTCCCCCATCTCTCCTTAAAGGGAACCTTGTTTACTGATGGTTTCTCCAACCGTTTCTAAGATTTGGATACTTGGTTTCCTAACAATTGAAATACTCTCTCAGCCAACTACTCCAATTTTAAAAAGGCAAACATTTGCCCTGAGCCATCTTTCAAGATAAGTGGTATCTATGTTTTAGGCTGTTTTTTTTTTTTTTTTTTTTGTGGGTACCGGGAGTCGACCTCAGGACCTCGCACTTTCAAGGCAGGCATTTATGCCGCTGAGCTATCTCACCAGCCCCTTTAGGCTGTTTTAGCAGCTTTTGTCCAAATGTTCCTCAAAACGCCATCCTAGGTGGACCTTAGGCACCTCAGACTCTGCCCACAGCTGCAATGCTCCCTCCCTATGGGCTGCCGGACCCAGCCCTGGGTGGCACCAAACTGCCGCTGCATAGACCACTGAGCACTGCTGTTAGTGAGGCTGGGCTTGGTGTCCTGCAGGCTGCGGCATGTGTGTGACGCAGGAAGCAGAGAAACAGACAGTAAAGACCTTGGACTGCAAAAACAGGAGGACCCTTTGAAACAAATGCCTAAAAAGTCCTGTGGGTTTGTTCCTATAAGGAAGGAATCTCCCTAAATAATGCAGCAAAAGGCAGTGCAGTCCATGGTTAACAAAGGTATTCTGGGTTTGGAGGGCCTGGGTTCAAGTCTTTGTGTATCCTATAAATATTGTGTCCTGCATGCCTTGTTTTACTCACCTGTAAGTGCGAGTGATGGTAATGAAACCTACGCTCAAGTCTGCTGTAAGGATTAAATAAATATATAAAATGTGCTCAGACCATTGTAAGAGCTGTCCAAATGCTTGCGACTATCATTGCTATCTTCATTGTTATTGAGACTATACTGAACTTTGAGAATATACCGGGCATTGGGCCGGTGAGATAGCTCAGCAGCATAAGCACCTGCTCAACAAGCACGAGGTCCTGAGTTCGATTCCCGGTACCCACATAAAAGAAAAAAGGGGTTGGTGGTATCGCTCAGTGGCACAAGCGCCTGCTGGCAAGCGCGAGGTCCTGAAGTCGACTCCCACAAAAAAAAAAAAAAAAAAAAGAATATAACGGGCACGTTGGCACAGCACAGGGGAGGTGAGGCAGGAGGACCACTGCAAATGTGAGGCCAGCATGGGCTACATAGTGAGTTCACGGCCAGCCTGAACTACAGGTTTTTGAAATCCTGTCTCAAACAGAACAAAACAAAACAGCAAGAACATATCCGGTCTGCTATGACTTGAATGTCCGCTCCAAAATGCAACTGTAGTTCATCTGCCACTGTCAAGTTCATCTGCCACTGTAACAGTGTTGAGGCAGGGCCTATAATAAGCGGTGATTAGGCACAAGGGCTGTGCTACCCTGAGTGGACTGATGTCGCTACCCCAAGAGTGGATTAGTTATCCTGAGTGTGGGCTGCTACAAAAGAGGGTTCAGCCCTCTCTCGCTCCAGTCTCTCATGTGCTCACTTGCCCTTCCAAGCCGCTATGACACAGCCAGGAGGCATTCGCCACACGCAGCCCCGTGCTCGTAGACTGCTCAGCCTCCAGACAGTTAGAAATCAACTTCTTTCCTTTCTACACCGCCCAGGCTCAGGTATTCTGACACACAGCGGACTCCACAACAGACACAAGTCCACACAGGTTCAAATCGGGAACATGCTTCTGCCACTACATGAGGGGAAAGTCTGACAACGAAGGCAGATGAGAAATGTGTTACGCAACCCCCAGAGAGACCCCACGTGCTCGGGTCGTGGGAGCAAAGTGCTGTGGTAACTGCGATTCCAGCAGGCAGGCTGTGCACAGCACATGTGCCCCTTCCAGGGAAGCCACCAGCGACCCAGCCAAGCAGGTTGCTGCCTCTACGGCTGTCAGTTCCCAGCTGTCGTTGCTGAGGAAACGCACCCTGGCCTCTCTCCGTCCTGCCTGCTGGAATCGCAGTTACCACAGCACTTTGCTCATCTGATTCCTGCCTTCGACCTCTCCTTCTGCAGTCCGAGCAACAGCTGCTACCAAATCTACCACCTCAGGGCCACCTCAACCACGGAACTTCCCCTCAAAGGTCAAAATGTATAATTGCTCTTCACTTCATGAGGTGTTTGAAATGGACCTGAAAGCGTTTCTTCAGCTTCATTTCCCTACCAGCTACCACCCCATGCACACTCACACACACACACACACACACACACACACAACCAGCACCAACCACCAAGGCCAGCTCTTCCTCCTCCCAACTCTGAGCCCTTCAGAGTCACACACTCTCACACTGCAAGCGAAGGCTCCACCCTTCCCTCAAACGAACTATCCTCTCTTAAACCAAATAAAAAATTCCCATCTCTGATATGTGCCTTTCTAAATTCCCCTGGGCCCCCACGCCCAGCCCTACCCAGAGCTGGGTACTACTTCTGTAGCAGAGAATGCTCTGCATTTGCCGTTTTTATGCGTTAATTTACATGTGGACCACTCTTTCCCACAGTGTACATATTTCTGTTTTGCTTGGCAAAGTACCATGCTGTGGTAGGTGTTATCTGTTTGGAGTTCAGATTCAGTTCACTGGGCAGCTTCTGGGTGGCAGGAATTCTGGATATTTCACGTATCTTCTCATTTAATAATTAAAATTATGTTATAAAAAGGCTCAGAGAAGTTTAGAGGCTTTCCTGAAGTCACACAGTTACTGAGTGGTCAGAGCAGCATTCATATACTATGTTAACATAAAGGCATAAGTAATCGGGCTCATCACTCTAGAGTGGAAGTGTAATTCCCTCTCTGCATGAGAAATCTTTCTTATTAAACAATAATTTTAGGTAATTTTGGTCAATTACCAGCTAAAATCACTTGTAATGCATATGATACACACAGCCAACTTTTAACTTGCGAGGGTGGGGAAAGGATGACAGATATGAAAAGGACTGCACTTTGTAAGTAGATGGTGAAAATTGTCACCAGAGTATAAACTTTTTCTTCCAGTTCTCACCATAGCCTCTTCCCAGGGAGAGACAAATCCCCAGAAGTAGGCCCTATACACTGGGAAATTTGCTACACTGTATCTCTGTATTCAGAGATATCGTCTAATCTTCTATATCTCTGTACTTCTGTGACTGTGGGGACCACATCTGGGGACCACATAAGTGCAATACAGAGAAATGTCAAATTAAATCCCTACCTCAAACCACATACACAAATAAAGTGAGGGAGTATGAATACCTGAGTTTAAAAAGTAAAAACTTTTAAAACTAAAAATAAGAAAATTATATTAAAACACTGTAGTAGTAAAAGATTACCCACACAATATATATATTTTTTAAAAGCACATGCTGTAAAAGATGTCACTGATAAATCTGACTTCAAAGCTTCAACTTCTAAACATAAAAGACATCACAGTGAAAAGTAAGCTCCATGGTTTGGGAAAATAAATTTGTAATCTATATAAAGGTCAAAGTATTATCATTCAGAATATATAAAGAACTTTGAAAAATCAGTAAGTAAAACTCAACAACTCAAAAGAAAAGTAGACATAGAATTTGACACGGAAATTACCAGAGAAGGAAACACAAACAACCTATAAGAATGTACTTCCCAAAATCTTACTAAGAATGTACCCCCCTGAATCTTACTATCAGGAAATAGTATGTTAAAACAATAAGATATCACCAGAGCAGCAACATTTAAAAGTTTAGTAACACCAGGTGTGAGAATAATAAGGTTAAAAAGGAATTCTTTTTTTTTTTTTTTTAATTTTTCAGTACTGGGGATTGAACCCAGGGCCTTTGCACTGAGCTACATCCCCAGTCTTTTTATTATTATTACTTTTTTCAATTTTTGTGACAGGGTCTCACTAAGTCACTAAGTTGCCCAGGCTGGGCTTGATCATGCAATCCTCCTGCCTCAGCCTCCCAGAGTGCTGGGATTACAGATGTATACCACCACTCCCAGCAAAAGGGACTCTTCTATCTTGTTCGAGCATACAAGGTGGTGCCAACATTAAGACCAATTCTATTTCTCGATATATTCCTTATACATGAGGCAACAGATTAAAAACTTTTTTCTTATTGCACCACTGTTCATAATAATGAAAAACTGAACACAGCCTAAGTGAGAATCAATAGAGGAATGAAAAATCTATTACAGTGTATTAACACAAAAGAACGTTATGTAGTTAAAAAAGCATGTACTACACTACAGCCCTGTCTATTAGCACAGATAAATTTTTGACATTTAATGTTGGGCATAACAAGCAGGCCACAAACCTGCAAAGAATACTTGTGAAATATCATCTTCATGATTAAAGAAGCACACAAAATAATCCGAGTACATACGTGTCACTCCCCTTGGTTGCAACAGTCTCATTCACCCTTGTTTTCTTAGCATATCACTTAATGTGTAAGAGGTGCTCAGCAAAGTCTGCAAAGTAAAACAATTATACTTTGCAAAGTACAAGGAAGGAATAATATAAGAAAGGAATTAATCCATAAACTGTGGCATGAAATGGAAGGAATTGGCGGCAGGCACTAGAATCTTTGATGTCCATTAAGTGAGAGAGAGAAAACAACAACAACAACAAAAAAACTGTACCAACTGGGCCCAGCAACTGTGAAAGCTCTAAAAGTGATTCTTCAGCGCTGTGAACCGAGCCAGGCTGGGAGAGCTGTGGGAGGGGAGAGGTGTTTGAGGAACAACACCTCATAGCATGCACACAGACATACACACGTACACAAGGGGAAAGAGCGAAGAAGCAATAGAAAGAAGAGGAACACTTCCAGGGAGTTTGGAAAACTGACTCTATCCAACATGCAGCCACCTGGTCTACAGACTTCTAAGAAAGAAGTCGAAGCAGGTTCTGAGGGGCTCTGGCAGCAGCCAGGAGAACAGAAGGTCCTTTCTTACTCAGAGTTCCTGCCACATGGCTGTCACGGGAGCCTGGCATCGCAGGGGCACACTCTACACTGAGTCCTCGTCCTCCCCATCCCTCTGACCCTGGGGCTTTCAGTGCCTGCTCCAGCCTGCACCAAGGCAGCAGATGGACACACAGCTTGTAATTATCACCATAGCCAGGAGTCTGGGAGCCTTCCCTGGTCAAAGTAATTAATGTGTCACACTCATTGATGATAATGTGCTGCTTAGAAAAGATGGGTCCATTGGAAATTAGGAGGAAAAAAAGAGAAACCACAGTGTCACTGTGTAGCACCGCTTTGTGCTTACACTGCACTTATGTCATCCATCCAAGAAGTTTAAGACATTAAAAAAAAGATAAATAGATATTATAGAGTATCCCTTTAATTAGAAGTATTTCCCAACAAGAGACTTATAAAAGAAAATGCTTTGAAATCACTGCCCAGCAATAGTGTCACTCAGGCAAGCTCCCATAAGGGTGCCGGGAAGAACCCTGGATGCCCAGCCTGTTTTTCCAGAAAATACTACACACTCCATAGGCACAGTGCACAGGTTGGGGGCCTAGGGATGCAGCAGGTGAAGATTATAAAGGCTGGGATCCACGTGGGTCACACACCTCTCTGTGTACCATGTCCTCTTTCTTCTCCAGACCAGTCATTGCATGTTCACAGGCTGCCCCGGCTCCCAGTCTCACTGCCAACTTACAGCACCTGTCGTCACCTTGAGTGCAAATGTTACAAAGCTGCCTGGCACTTCTTCCAAAAAGCCTGACTATCAACAGGGAAATCAGGCAAGGTGGGATCCAGGTGGAAGTAGAGAACTTTCAGATCCACCAAAGTTTAGATAACTGAGGAAAATGAAAGGGTAGGATGTACCTCTTTGAAAAAGTGGTGTAACACCTGAAAACTGTTCCAAATGGCAAAAAGTTGTCACTCAGAGAACCAGCTAAGGGCTACAAATCACTGTAAACTTCAGCTTGACCGTGTGGGTTCCTCAGGAGGCCAGGGAGGCGTCAGCACACCAGCGCAGACAGACTGAGCTGTGGGCTGTGTTCAGCCTGGGGGAGCCCAGATGTGGTCCCCACAGTCACAGATGTCCCTGCCTCCTCAGGAAGGCCTGTACCTCCTCACTCACCACTGAGGTGCTCCTCTTTGCGGGGAGGGGGGAGGTTAGGACTGCCTATCTTTTCTTTCTGATGGGGCACACCGGCATGGATTCCATTTTTCTTTATCTGAAAAGACGCTTATGAGCCTATTACAGGGAGAGGTTTGCGGCTGCTGCTGTCTTCTGCCACTTCTGCCTTAACTGTATCCTGGTCTTTATTTCCCTCCTTCAGCTAAAAGTCACTGTTACTTTCTTCACTATCTGCCCTGAAGGATTAATTTGTTCTGCTGTGAGTGCAGTCCCACTCATCTATGTTAGAGATTAGCCCCACTGCTCTTAATTAACTTTTTAAGTAAATTCCAGAATTTACTTGAATGTAGCAGAGGAGTTCACTTACTACAATCTTATGGCATTTAATTATTTCCTCACTTACTAACAGGTTTCTCAGAATCTTTACATTTGCAATTCAGGCAACATCAAATAAAATCCACATAAATAACCCAACCTCAGTAAATAGTTAGTGGGGGGAATTCAGCAAAAATAATCTCCCGCTTTACAATCACTAAGGAAACTAAAGTAATTTCACTAAGATTCCCATTATTCACAACAGAGAATATTATTTGCTGTTGTTCAAAGGGGCTCACACAATCTGTAAAGCAAAAGAACATTTATTTGAGGTCTTAGAATTGCAATTTGGGAGGCAGAGATTCCTGTGGAAACCAGAGTGTAGCCTGTTAGGGAGCGGTGTAGAGGGGCCTTTTAAGAGTAAAAAGAGCAAGTTAAAGTGGGTTAGTAGATTGCTTATCAAGAACAATGATTGCAGGGTAAGTTTACATAATGATTGCAGGCTAAGTTTACATCTACAGCTTACAGGTCCAGCTAGACCATTCTACTGTTCTAGCAGAGTTTAGTTCATCCAATTCTCAGGATATTCCTTTTCCGCAAATAACTTTCTTATGGCGTGTCAGTAAGTTCACAGGGGGGGTCCCCACGGCACAGGATGGGGCTGGGTCACAAAACGGAACCACTGCTGTCAACCCTCTTCCACATACCTAAATCTTGTCTACATAAAAGAAATGCACTCATAAACTTTTTTATTCGCTTTTTTATCTTAACTGTCTTCGTCAAAGATATGGAAATCCAAGTGTCATGTGTGGAATGGTCTTTAACTCGTATTATTTCTTTTGTCTAAATAAGTTTAAACACAAGAAAAGAAGGTAGAACTGTTTTCAGTATAGGGTTGGCCATTCTGTACTTAATGAGTAGAAAAAGCCACAAAATCACAATCAATCATGAGAAAACGTCAACCAGGTCCAGTGCCCTTTACAGTCTGTGATCTGGGGTTGGGGGTATTTTAGCTCACGGGTACAGCACTTGCCTAGTACGCACGAGGCCTTCAGTTTGATTTCCGGGACCACTAAATAAATAAATAAAGTGTGCTTCATCCACCAAGTCTTGTATAAAAATAGCATCGTTAATTATTAGGGGCAGGGCATCCAAAAGCAAGATGCATGTGGCTTTTTGCATAATGGGCATTTTATCTTTTCTTACATCACTATTACTGTCAGTCATCATCATTCTTGTGGTCATCCAGTGTCTAAAAGCATGTGGTAAAGAATTGAACCTTGTCAAAAAAGGACTGCCCACTGCCCTCCACCCTGAGAGGGGAGTTCCACACCCTTAGAACGCCTGCCTGAAAAAAAGTGTCTCTGTTTACTCTGAGAGCTTGGGCCACAGCGGAGAGTCTAACAAAGTGACTTGGAACAGAGGCTTCCGGTCATGCGGTGTCAGCTGGAAACAGAGGTCAGTGTGTGGGCAGTCAGCCATGTCAACATGACTCACCAGGCCCAGGCAAGCTTCCCTGGCTGTTACTCTGTTCAGACTGCTGCACATCATGGTCAGAAAATGTCAATTCCATTGTGAGGAGACGCCTGGAAGGTCCATATTTGGAAATTGCAAAGACTTGACCCTACACATCTCTTCCCTTGGCTGATTTTAATCTGTAGCTTTTCGCTGCAATGAAGGACTATGAGTATAACTAATTTTAATGAGTTCTGTGGGTTCCTCCAGTGACTTATCAAACCTGGGGGTGGTCTTGGGGAGACCCAAACTTGCAATTGGCGTCAGAAGTGAGGGTAATCTTATGGACTGTTTCCCTAACTTGACAAAGAGTGCTTCATAAAAGCCAGAAAATAAATTAGATTTTTGCTCCATGGCTGTACGTCTGGAGCAAGCTGGCCTAACATTTCCGGAGTGATTTTCCTCAATGAAGATAATTTTCACAAGCTTTATAAATATTCCACAGTGGAGCTTGTGCTCTTCTGATAAAAACTCAGAAAAAGACAGTGATGAGGAGACATGGCATAGAATTTGGACTTCAATGTGAGTCTAAATGCCAGCTTCTGTATGTCCTGGCTCTTTCACCCTGGGCAGAAGTGGCCTGGAACATACAAAGTCAGAATGAGAGTAGGTGAGCAGTTGGAAGACTGGGACCAACATCTTTTCAGCTACTAGAAAAAGCTACACTTGTCTCTGGCCAGCAAACCCCAATCCTTTCAAACTCACCTGCCCAATTACATTAAAACAGTGTGAAGCCTTCATAGCAATGGCCACAACCACTGGAATGTTGCTACCATCTGACGCTGGCCTTTAGAGGTACCCAATTCCCTAAGTAGAAACAATGTTCTGAAGGTGAGAGCTCTTTCTTTTTGGAGGAAGACTCAGGAGGAGCCAGACTGGAAGGGTCTGACGTAAGAGAAGCACTTCCTCAGTTGTGGACACTCAAACCCATTAAGCTGGGTGACATGGCTGCCCCATCTAGCATGAGCAGGTCCCAAAAACCATATCTGGCAAGCAATTTGGTTCCTAACTTAGACAATCACTGAATAAGCTGATGGCCTGACATTTCTGTCTTTTATGCCTATCTTAATATTATTTGACCATTTAAATTCTCACCATCTATGTGGTCTACTATGAGATATTTTTAAAAAATGGATGTAGATATTTACTGCTATGACCCAGTTCCTAGATGAATTACAGACCTACAGATATTCCATACACATTTGTTAAACAATGAAGAAAGAGAATGTAGTAGTGCATGAAGCTTTGTCTCCTCCAGTCACTCACAGTTTTTTGTGTTGTAAATACCCAGTTTAGATGTTCTCTTTATTCTAAATCAGCTCAGTGAGGAACTGCCTGTACTTCCATGCATATGTAAACTGAACAATAATTTTAAAAAATAGGTTAAGACGCTGAATTGATAAGAGCCAATGTGAACAGGTTGAGCTGACAGTGTCCACTACCAAAGCCCATCAGAAAAGTGACACACAGACATCATGATTCCAGGGCAAAAGAAGGAAAGCCTTTCTACAGTCAACGAAGGGAGAAAAATAGAGCAGGCCTGTCTTGTAGAAAACAGTAGTCTACTTCTACTTCTAACCCAGGATCACCTGCACCACGGCATGGCCATGACAATTCTATGACCCAGCAGATGACTGGAACCTAGAAATGCCTCTCACTCTTACATTCAGACTGAGTCATCCTGGTAAAGCCCTGATACAGAGAAACTCACAGGTTTTAACTGTTAAAAGGACAAGTTCTATCACAAACTCTAGTTTCAAAAATTAAATAAATGCACAGAAAGAAAAACCCAGTGTTTATCAGAGAACAATGGCACAGGAGCTTCAACCATAAAGAGATGTTTTTCAAAGCCCATTGATTGGCCTGACGGCACTAACAGATGGTAAGGCAGAGCCCCTCAAACCATACAAAATGCATTTTCTGTCCATCATCCCAGTACAATGGAGCTGTTCCTATGTGATCCCAAGACTTAAAAGCCATTCAAGTCAAGAGTGAGAAATAGGAAAAGAAGTTCCTTTCTGGCCTGGTCGCATATCCCAAATCCCATCTCTAATCTGAACCACCTCCACTGGGCCACCACTACTAATTATTCAAATACAAGTAATAGCCAAAAAAAAAACCACTCCTTTTCTTCTTGCATGGTAGAGACACATCCCTTTTCTACGCTCACTTAAGTCAGTTCAATTCTTGTATCAACTACATGTAAAATGGTATTTACTAGAGGGGAAAAAAGTATAACGCCCTTCTTACTAATCAATCACTAATACATTATTAGTGTGGTGAACACAATTATATTGCTGTGTTTTGATGTGTCCACATTAGGAAAGACTTATAGGTCACAAGTCTACAGTTTGAACCAAAATAGGGAAACATAAGTCTTTCCCTCTTGGTCCTGTAACCCATGTAGGAGAGAAACTATAGACTCAAAGTACATGATGGAAGGGGACACACCAAAAACAATTATCACTTCTAAGAAATTAACAGATTTTTTTAAAACCTACCTTCAAATTTAATAATCTAAGAATATAATTATTGTGAATTAGAGCATTTTTCATATAGAACACATGGGGAAGCATTACTTTCTATGGAATCAGATTTAATTAGCATGTTAAGGACCCAATGTATGCCAAGCTTTATATTATGTGCTTTCCTACATACCCTGACTTTTCCACTTATAGTGGGACCTTTGGCATTCCTTCTATGTCTCAAATTCCTTAACTAGTAACAACAGTATCTGTCTCATAGCTTTGCTATAAAAATTAAATAAGATTTTTCATTTTTAGACAGCATGTAAGAACCTTAGATGCTGCCACTGCATCTCACCAACAAGTAAAAAGCTAAACAAACTCAAAAATCAACAACTCTCTCAAGATCCGTAATAGAAGTAAGATCACAGAGCAAATGCTGCCCAAAGTAGACAGACACGCAGATAAATAACAGGACTCAATGAAGCATAAACCCGAAGTAGCCGCCTCTGTGGGAATCAGGAGACAAGAAACCTGAACTGTCATTGACAAACTGCTAGAGGTTCAGAGTGGAAGAGTGAGAGATTAAAACTCCAAGGAGACTCCGTTATCAAGAAGCCCCAACATTTTGTAAGTTTTATCTGTAAGAATTAGTTCTACCAGGCCCTCACACTGAATATAAGAAGGAAATTCCTTTGTGTTTCCAGCATGAGATGGATGAAGGGAACACAGTGAAATATACCACAGCAGTCCTTCTTAACACAAACTGCTCTTAGAAAAAACCAACCAGAGCTTAACCTGGTTGTCAGGTTTTATCAGAGCCTAACTGACCTGGAGGAAGAGGAACAGCCAGCTCCAGCTGGCTCTAGCCATGGGTCCAATCTAAAGGCAGTGGGATAGGAGGTGGGGGTGGAGAAGGAGAAGCTCCAGTGCAGTCCACAGTCGAGGAGCACAGGCTCACTGAGAGGCCGGGACCTAATCCTAGAATTTGAAAATGCTTTCCTACCCTCTGTACCTTGCCTCTACATTACTGAAGGCCTATTTACAGCAGTTCCTTTTATCCATACATCATGTCCAGCTATCAAGAAAAATTATAAGAAAACAGTAAAAGGCAAAAATAACAGTTTAAAAAGAGAAAGCAAACATCATAACCAGAATCAGATGTAATAGGAATGTTGGAATTATCAGGTTGGGAATTTAAGACAACTGTGATTAACATAGTAAGGGCTCTGCTGAATAAAGTATACAGCATGCAAAAACAGATGAGCAATGTATGCAGAAAGATAGACATTCTAAAAAGAAACCAAAAAAAGAAATTCTAGAGATCAAAAATACTGTAATGGAAATGAAGCATGTCTTTGATGGGCTCAATGGTAGATTAGACACACTGAGGAAAGAATCTCTAACCCTGAGACTATCTCAGTAGAAACATATGGTGAGATATTCCATGTTCATGGCCAGGAAGGCTCAGTATTCTCAAGATGTCAGCTTTCCCCAACTTGACCTATAGATTCAATACAACTCAATCAAAATTCCAGCAAATTACTTTGTGGACACTAACAAACTGATTCTAAAATGTACATGGAGAAGCAAAAGATTCAGAATAGCCAACAAAATATTGAAGAAGTCCAGAGAACTAATACTAACTTTAAGTCTTGCTCTAAAGCTAAAGTGAGCAAGACAGTGTAATATTTATAAAAGAAAAGATAAACCGATACATGGAGCAATATAGAGAGTCCAGAAATAGATCCACATAAATACAATTAACCAATCTTTGACAAAGGAGCAAAGGCAATACAATGAGTAAGGACAGTCCTTTCAACAAAGCTGCTGGGACAACTGGACATCCACATGCAAAATCAATCTAGATGCAGACTTTATACTCTCCCCCAAAATGAACTCAACTGGGTCATACATAGACCTAAACTATAAAATGGAAAACTATAAAACTCTTAGAAGATATCATAGGAGAAAATCTAGAGGACTTGCTCTTTGGCAGTGAGTTTTAGATAAAACACCAAAGGTAAGATCTAGAAGAGAAAGAATTGATGAACCGGAATTCATTAAAATAAAATTTTCTGCTTTGGAGAGGCTGTCAAGAGAATAAAAAGGCACAGACTGTGAGAAAATATTTGTAAGAGATATGTCATATAAAGAACTGTTAGCCAAAATACATAAAGAAATTCTTCTTTCTCTTTCTTTATTTTTCTTCCTTTTCTTCTTTCCTTCCTTTTCTTCTTTCTCTTTCTCTCTCCCTCTCTCCCTCCATCTCTTCTTCTTTCCTTCTTTCTTTTCCTTTTCCCCTCTCTTTCTCTCTCCCTCCTCTTTCCACTTTTTCTTTCTCTCCCCTCCCCCATGTCTCTCTCTCTTTCATGCTAGGGATAGAAGCCAAGACCTTGTGCATGATAGGCAAGCATTCTACCGCTGAGCTATACCCCTGCCCACAAACAGTTTTTTAAATTCAACAAAAACAAAATATGGTTAAAAAACTAACCAGAGACCTTAACAAATAGCTTCACCTAGAGGATATACTGGTAACAAATAAGCACATAAATGGATACTCCAAATTATTTGTCATCAGGAAACTACAAATTAAAACAATGAGATGCCACTATGCACCTGTTAGATGGACCAAAGTCCAGAACACTGACAACACTAAATCCTGGTGAGGATGTGGAGTAACAACTCTCATTGCTGGTGAAAATAAATAATGGTGTGGCTATAATGGAAGAGTTTGGTGAGTTCTTACAAAACATAATATACTCTTACCATAAAATACAGCAATCACAGCCTTTGGAATTTACCTGAAGGACACGAAAATGTATTGTTATAAAAACCCCGCACAGGGCCGGTGAGATGGCTCAGCGGCTTAAGCGCCCTGCACCGGCTGGCGCGCGAGGTCCTGAGGTCGACCCCCTGGTACCCACCAAAAAAAAAAAAAAAAAAAAAAAAAAAAATCCCGCACAAAGATGGTTATAGCAACTTTATTCATAATTGAAAACACTTGGGAGCAACCAAGATATCCTTCAGTAGGTGAGTGAATAAACTGTAGTACCTGCAGACAGTGGAATATTATTCAGTGTTAAAAAGAAATGAGCTATTTAACAATGAAAAGATGTGGAGCAAAATTAAATGAATATTACTATGGGAAAAAAGCCAGTCTGAAAAGCCTACAATCCTGTATGATTCCAACCATATGACATGTTGAAAAGGTGAAATATGGAGACAGTAAGAAGATCAGTGGTGTCGGGGTGAGGGAGAAAGGAGGGATGAAGGGACAGAGCACCTAGGACTTTTAGGACAGTGAAACTGCTCTGTATGGATACTATAATGGTGGACACATGTCTTTATACATAGAATGTACAACCCCAAGAAGGAACCCCAAGACAAATTACAGACTTTGGGTGATTATTAAGTGTTAATGTATGCCCAGCAATAGAAGCAAATGCACCGTTGATGGGTGGGGGTTGATAATGGGGGAAGCTGGTGGGGGAAGGGTATAAAGAGGAAATCTTTGTACCTTCTGGTCAATTTCACTGTGAACCTAAAACTGCTCTAAAAAATAACCTAAGTTTATTTTTATTATTTATTTATTTATTTATTTTGTAGGTACCGGGGGTCGAACTCAGGACCTCGCATGCCAGCAGGCGCCCGTGCCGCTGAGCAATATCACCGGCCCTTTTTTCGTATGTGGGTTCCGGGAGTCGAACTCAGGACCTCGCGCTTGCCAGGCAGGCTCTTATGCCGCTGAGCTATCTCATCAGCCCAAGTTTATTTTTAAAATTTCAAGCTATGAGTAATTTAAAACATGCTTAAATTTTTCATGAAAAAAGATTAAATGAGTAGTTATTTAGCTATTACTATTATTATCACTAAAATTATCACTGGGAATAATGCTAATTATAACTCAGAAAGATAGTTATGATTACCTCCCTTTTTACACAGGAGGAAGCAATCTCTGAGAGGCTGAGGAAATTGTTTAGAGTCCCACTGTTAGTGGTGGCACTGGTATAAGTACCTCGACCCAAAGACCAATCTTCTTTCTACCACCTGCCCTGCCTCTTCAGTAAGAGGCTATAAATAAATGTACTTAAGCATTCAGCAAGTATGTCTTCTTTACATTACTAACTTCAAAATGGCAAAATATTTGTATGCAAAATAATTCTGGTCAAATATAGCACTTCCAGAGATGGCTACTTTAAAGACATCATTAATTATCAGCCATTTAATTCAGATAAATTTTTAAATCTCTTGCTGAGTCAAGAAGACTGACAGAGGGAAAGATAACATAAGATCAGTTTTCAGACCCCAAGGGCTGAGCCCTGGCTTCCTGGTTCACTACTTTGACACCACAGGCCGATAATCCAGGTCCTCTTGGCTTCAAGCGATCACAGAGAGAGTTAAGGTAATGTATGTTAGTGGAATGTGAACTACAGAGCTATGGAAAAACAGAAACTATTTACTCTTATCTCACAATCCAGGTGCCAGGAAAATATGTTTTTTTTTTTTTAATGAATGTAAGCTCTAAGGCAAAGCTGCCCAGCCTTTCTGAAATGATAATTTCATAGATAAATTAGTTTGCATGAAATTCCTCAGCATTTTATAGCATTTCCATTCCTAGAAACCAGAAGCTAAAAATTGAACACAGAGATGTTCACTTGGAAACTCCAGCTCATTTTCCTCTATTTCTTTTGGAAGCCTGAAGAATTTTCAAATGTTATATTTTTTCATCTCCTAACGCTCCAAAATAAAAATCAGATAAGGAAATTTTTGTTCTAGGGGCAAGACCCACTGTCTTCACTTAGCTGCATGGTCATTAACCACTGTAAGTATTCTATTTTTTAGACACTGGGACAACAGGGGAAGGAGGACAATGCTCACTTCAGAGGAAAATAGCCACTATTGGCTGCCTGCGGAGCCAACAGAAGAGAAATATTCAAATTCAACCTTTCTCACCAAAAAAACTGAAACAAGAACTTCTCCAGCTGGAGGAGAACTAAAGAAAAGGAGAATGAGTATATTGCATTTCTGCACCTACCAATCTGGTTACCTTCAGCAGCAAACCCTCCACCTCCACAGCACATGGCGATTCATCTGCATAATTCATCACTTTTCTTCACTACAATCCTACTACTCTAACCCATCACAACAATTCAAAATCACTCTCCAGATATCATTTTAAATCACATTATTTCCCAACTACTTATAAATAAAAAGTTCTATTTCCAAAATGACTAAATGGGAAGGCTTCCTTCCTCATCCTCTCTGCTTCCAGAAATCCTAAAGTCACACTGTCAAGCTGCAGGCAGGAGATCAGACAATCAAATTCAATAACACCCAAATTTATCCAGAAAAACAACATCCCAGTAAAGTCCTGCATCATTCAACACAGGGGACACAATCTGAGAAATGTGTTGTTGGGTGATTTTGTCATCACAAGAACATCACGGAGTGTACTCACACAAACTAATATCACTAGGTGATACAATCACATACGACCACTGTTGTACATATGGTCTGCTGTTTACCTAAATGCCATAACAACTGCTCACAACTATGCTAACATTTTAAGGAGTCCTTCCAATTCACACATAACAGAGTATTAAAAAAATTCTGGCTTGCAACCTGCTAACTGCATAAAGAGATCCACCAATAAACAGGCTGTGCTCTTACACATAAATGCCGACCAGCCTATTGTTCCCTTATATTTAAATAGGGGTATGCTGCCAAAAATCAGCAAAGGTAGGTGAAAATAGGCAATAAAAAGGTGGAGTTCAGAGAAAAAAAAGATAATGCAGATAGAAGAATAATCTTAAAAACAAAGAAAACATTTGATTAATATCCTTGAAGAGGAAAGAAAATAAAATGAATCTATGACACAAGAAGAAACACTAAAAATGGTAAACAGAGATCAAAAAATAGCTCTGGGATACTAAAAATAAGACAGGTGGAGTTTTAAAATATCAGTAAAAACACTAGAAGATACAGCCAAGGAAATCTCTTAGAAAACAGAACAAAAGATTAAGGATCTGGAAAATAAAAGGAAAAAGAAGTTAAAGGCTTCATCTGAAAGGTATAATCCAAATAACAGGAGAGCCAGAAATACAGAATACTGAAAAAGAAATAAATAATAAACCAATAATAAAAGAGAATTTCTGCAAAACTGAACGACAATGTCTTCAGACTGAAAGAGCTTGCAAAGCATCCATGCATGAATAGAAAAACACCCACACCACAGCATGTACATAACTATAAAACTTCAAAATATAGAGATAGCCTTACAAGTTAACTGAGGAGGGGAGAGTAGATCATATGTAAAGAGATCAGAATGGAAACAGCATTAGGCTTCTCAAAGCTAGAAATAAGACAACAATAGAGAAATACCTTTAAAATTGAGTTTTAATAATGCCTTTTAGCCTAGAATTCTATACCATCCAAATTAACTATTGGTAGAGATACACTGTCACTTACACAAGGTTAAAAAAAAAGTATCCCTATCCTTTCTTAAGAAGCTAGTGGATGAGATACATTACAAAAAGGCAGGAGACCGAGACTTAAAAACCAAAGACTAAACACTGGACAGCAGTAAACAAAAATCTCAGGATAGTAGATATTCAGTAAACACCGAGAAAAGGGACTCCAGGAGGGAAGCCTGGGGGCAAAAAGACAGTAACGGAGTGTTTGAGGATAGGGGAAATATATTGCGTGTTTGACAAAAACATTGGAGGATTCGTTACAAAAATTGCAGTTGATCCTAGACAAAATAAAAGACAAGGAGTTACCAACTCCAGGAAAAACAAAGGACTATTCAAGGAAGAAGCCACTGTCATATTTCAGTGTTGGCTGAGTCATGAAAATATTTGTTAAATCATAATACTATAAACCTTAACCACTGATTAAACAAAATATTGTTACATAATTTTATTGAGGGGATGAACAGAAAGGAATTGATTGGAGAGTAACAGAGCTATCATCTTTTCCCTTAAATCAATAATGTTTTATAAAAAGTACTAAATACATATTTATACAATAGGGAAACAGCCAAAAGTATTGTGTATAAATATATAAATAAAATATATAAATATAAGATATAGACCTCTAGGGAGGGGTGCCAAAGGATGGGGAAGAGCACTGCTACTTTTTCTTTATAAGCCTTATAATATTTTTTGTTTTTAAAAGTGTGAATATGTACTACATTCACTAAACAATATATTTTAACAGCTAAAATTAAAAATCTGTATGACTGCAAGACATAATCAAAATTGGAGGTTATAAGGATGCAGCTCAAATAGGTAATTAGCCTCAAAGTAAATAATCACAAAACATCTTAGTCATTAAAATTTCACACTCTCATAAAAAGCATGCTTCCCTTTCCCTTTGTAATTTACCACTTCAAAAATCAGAACTCTTACCACCATTGCTTTGATTACAAATAGATTTCAAAACATCTGATGAAGCTTCTTTCTTTTATTTATCAGAGGAACAAACTGAAAGTACTTCTTTTGTTAGTATTTTCATAACTAATCAAAACCTTAATTTCCATGCTGCTCCTACTTTTGGTTATTAGAATAAACATTACATGCTCTGGATTTATCAGACTGCTATGCATTGCTTTTTATACTAATGTTTATACTTTTGAAAAATAGCCAAAAAAGCATAACATTTTTTTTCTCCCAAGAAAGGTAATTTTCTTGAAAAACAGAACTAACTTTAAGCTTTTAAAAAATATATATCAATGGGTCGGTGAGACAGCTCAGTGGCATAAGTGCCTGCCTGGCAAGCGTGAGGTCCTGAGTTCGACTCCCAGTACCCACATACGAAAAAAGGGCCGGTGATATCACTTAGCGGCACAGGCACCTGCTGGCGCGCAAGGTCCTGAGTTCGACCCCCGGTACCCACAAAAAAAAAAAAAAAGCCATATCAATAAACAAGTAGAGGGCCGGTGAGATGGCTCAGCGGCTTAAGTGCCTGCCCGGCAAGCGCGAGGGCCCGAGTTCGACTCCCGGATCCCACATACGAAAAAGGGGCCAGTGATATCACTCAGCGGCAAGGGCGCCTGCTGGTGCTCGAGGTCCTGAGGTCGACCCCCCAGTACCCACAAAAAAATAAAAAATAAAAAAAAATAAACGAGTAGAATGCATCCTTGAGTTATAAACCTAAAACTTTTACTACAGGGATTGCACATCCTTTCATAATTTTATTTGAAGTTTGGCTTTTATCTAAAGCTAGAAACATACCCATTCAATTAATTTTCAGTCTTCCTGCGCTAGATACATTATGCTTAGAATTAAAGAAGGTAGTATTGTGCAAACATAGGCACTCATGGATGGCAGTTGCTAATTAATATTTGTTTATTGTGGTTTAGCTTAAAAATAGACAAACATTTAATAAAATCCACTTCAAACACGGCATTTAGAAGTGATTTGTTTACCTCTGTTGGTTTGTAGCAGTCTACGAGAGCTTCCTAGAATGAAACACACAAAAACTCAGTTTTATTACTTTAAATTTCAGTATCATTTTTAAAAGCAAAATTAAAAATCATTTCATCTTTATACTATTATTTTACAATGGCAAATCAAGACTTCATATTGACTATGCACAATCACTCATTTCAGCACCAACTGGTCATCTAAAGATACAAAAAGGCCATTAATATGCAGGAATGCTTCGTTTGTCCAAGTACACAAGCACACGTGCACAAGAGGGCCTGCATGTACACGCACGCAGGCACACACACACACATATCATGGGAAGTTTTTCTAATAAAAAAGATTTATTTTCTATGCTGCCACAGCAATGAAAAAAAAATACAGCCCTTGATCAGATTATAGATCCTTCACTGAGGAGAAGAGCTTACTTTAAAGAGGCACAGAGATGGGAAAGCAGTAGGCTGTAGTCTGCAGAGAGATGCAGCCTAACTCTATGCCCAAACCCATGATAGCCTTCAGCGGGAGCAGAATACCCCTATACACACACACACACACGCACGCGCACACACACGGACTCACTCCAGCTTTCCTAGGACTCCAGTTTTATATTATATTAACTGAATATAATCCAGAGGCCCAAAAGATTTCAAACCCACTCTTCCGGTAAATGACTTTTACCCCCTCTTTATGCACACACACATGCACACACCTCCCCCTACCCTTCCCTTTGGCCTACCTACTCGGTTAATATTAAACTGCATATCCCTTAAGTTGAGACCGCCTGTGCCAGACAGTAACAATCACAATGGACATGGAAAGAGGGGGCTCTGACTATGATTCAGCCACAGACCAGCTTGGGACTCAGGTACCTTGGCTTCCACGTCCTCACCTGGGAATCAAGGGGGGCAGGTAACCTGCGGAGAGCTAAAAAAGCCCCTTTCAAGTTCTCAATTTTAAGATTACTTTTTTATGTCATTACGTTTTCTATAGAAGTTATACCTGCTTTAAATTTTTATTTACTTTTAAAAACTTTTATAACTAGGATGCTATTATTTCCCAACTAAATCTACCCATAAAAAATAATCACTGTAACTAAGGCTGTTCACCACTCAAGGGACACTAGGAATTATTAACACATTAAACATATCAGTGCATTAAAACATGCCATTTGATTTGCTTTAGTGACCATTTGCCATTGGTGATAACCAATAGCCATTACCAACATTTATCAGTGGATATTAAGAACAGTGGTGGGACAAAGGTTAATTAGTTTTAGAAACTTCTAACTGCAGTTTTAAAATGATAAATTTAGCTTCTTGTGGGAAGGACTGTATAAATTTTATTGCTTTCCACTAAGGAACATTAGACAACTCAACCTCCACTAACATACTACAATGCTACTGGTATCAGGTGGACATCATTTTTTAAAAGATATTCTACTAAATTGAATTATATCATAAGGAGTCTCATCTGGAAATGAATTTCATGAATCACAATCCATAACTGGGAGACCAGAACCCCAGGCTTGAATATTTCCAGTTCCAATCCAGTCCTTTACTTATTCACCTGTGGGCAGCACTGCCTTCTCCAGAGAATGACTTCTGGGGGCAGAACCAGCTCTTTCTCCTAAGAAAATGAGGCTGGAGAAAGTCACCTTCTAAAGTCCTTGGAAAACTGGCTATAGTCAAGAGCTGCTTTACCACCAGAGATGCAGTGTGTGGGGGTGAACGCCCAGCACCCCACTGCTTTCCTCTCTGCAAAATGTCATTGGCCAACTCCTGGTGCTGCTGACACCACAGGGAATCAGTTGGATCACAACTGATCCCACGACTGTGGATCACTTTATGCCACACTTTGAGGACTCAAGTGGAGTCAAACAGCCATGGTTGGAAGGTTTGAGACTTTGAAAGCTGCTCACCTGTAATTTTGAAGCTCTCTCTTCCTCACTGTCTGCATCCAGAAGATCATCAATGTCAATTTCTACATCTGGCATTTCTTCTTCCTGGGGGGAAAATATGAAGACATTTTACTATTTAAAGAGAAACTAAATTGTGCTGAACCAAGTTAGTTGAGTCCTCCATTCTAGATTATCAATCAAGAGGGGACAGTGGGTAAGAAGGGGAAGGAGAGACTGGGATGCAGAGGCGGTAAGGAGAAGCGGGGCCAAGAGGAGGGGAATGAGAGAAGAGAAGAAAAGAGAAGAAGCAATGAGGAAAGAGAAAGGAGGAGAAAAAAAGGACAGAATAGAGGAGGAAAGGGAGAAAGGAAGAGAAGGAGGAAAGGGAATGAAAGAGATTTGAGTCACAAAAGAGTAAAAAGTATTACTTTAGAAATGAAAAATTTCTACTTTCTAGCAGAAAAGCACACCTGGGAGTATATGTTATGGTTTAGATCCAAAAGGTCTCCCCAAATTCTCCTGTGTGCGGAAGGTGATTGGATCACAGGGTGCCATACTCATCAGTGGAATCCTCTCTTGATACGTTCAATAGCTAAAGGCCTGGTTGAAGGTGGGTCACTGGGGGCATGATCTGGAAGGTGTATTCTTATCCCTGGCTCATCTCTTCTCTCTGCTTCCTGGCTGCCATGGAATGAGCAGCTGTCCTCCACCAAGACCTTCCACCATGCTATTTCTGCCTTGGAGACAAACTTTTGACAGCTATGCCTACTGCTATCTATTCAGACCCCTCCCCCAATAGCCTGAATAGATAAAACGTGAACCAAAATAAGCCCCTCTGCCTTTTTTTTTTTTTTTTTTTTGTGGGTACCAGGGGTCAACCTCACGCGCCAGCAGGCGCCCGTGCCGCTGAGCGATATCACCGGCCCTTTCTTCGTATGTGGGTTCCGGGAGTCAAACTCGGGCCCTCATGCTTGCCAGGCAGGCACTTATGCCACTGAGCCATCTCACCGGCCCTCCACCTTCTCTTGGAGGAGAAGCCTCCCTCTCTTTGGAGAGGGTGTGTGATCCAACTGAGACCAAGGGGGCTTTGGGAAAGATGCCCTCACTCCCGCTGATCTGAGCACAGGCTGCGGAAGCGCAGTAGCCCTGAACATTGCTGGAAGCCTCCTGCAACCACGAAGAGAGGCTGAGGTCAGGACGAGGCTGACTCCATGGTGAACAGAGTGGAGGTGGAGTGGTTAAGAAAACAAAATCCTGGATAAATCAAGTCTGCAGGTCAAATCACCTCTGAATAGGTAAGCAAATCCCTTAGGTTGCTGGATGTCTGGTGGTGCACTGTGGGCTGAGCAACCAAGACATCCAGCCCAGCAAAGAGGACAAGAAAAGTAAGTGAGCTCATTGGTTTGGAATCTGAACTTCAGCACAAAGCAGGCCTTGCCTCTCTTTCCTCCATCCTCTTACCTGAGTCTTCTCTGTACCTCTCAGAACAGCATCTTGAGATGTCAAGATAAAACAGCAAGAAGAGGGCTGGTGAGATAGCTCAGCGGCATAAGCACCTGCCTGGCAAGCTCGAGGTCCTGAGTTCGACTCCTGGCACCCACATACCGGAAAAAGGGGCTGGTGACATCGCTCAGTGGCACAAGTGCCTGCTGGCAAGCGCGAGGTCCTGAGTTCAACTCCCAGTACTCACATAAAAAAAAAAAACAGCAAGAAGAGACACCTGCGCTTTTCCAGCTCATCTTACCACACATGCAGTCACCTGTGGCACAACGCCCTCCATGGGGATAGCTGAGCAGTGTCTGCAGAGACGCCTGGGCTGCCACCTGGGCTCAGCTGCTCTGTGTGAGCTACCTCATCTTGACTTCCTGGCTGAGGCTGACTTTGTGAATATTTCCTTTCTAGGAAGATGCATTTATCAAATAATTGTGCTCGAACCTTGCTCTGTGTGTGTATGTAAAGGGAGGGTCCAAAACTATCGGAGAAACCAAGGACACCTAGCTCCCAAAAGCAGCACCTAGATGGGCTAAAAAATTTCAAGAAATAGCCTTTTCCTGAGCCCCAGTGGCTTGTCCTTTGCTCAGGTATTAAGTGGGATGACCTACTTTCAAGCCAGTATTCATCAATGTGAATTTGTTGTATTTCATATTTGTACTTAATGACCATTTACCTATTAACCAAAGCTGGTGATCTAGAAGTAGGGAGTTTCAATGTTTTGATGCGAATAGGGCTGCAGAGAGACTTTTCTCCTGCAAGGAGCATGGGCTCTTGAGCCAGGCAATCTGGGCCAAGGACAGCTTCACCACTAACTTGCTGTGCGGCATAGAGCAAGTTTCTTAACCTCTCTGGGCTCGGTCTCCTCACCTATAAAGATGGGACAGTAAACGCCAAATACCTTATAAGATTAATGTGTGCATTAAATTAGTGGATTGGGGTTAAGTCCTCAGAATATGTACCTGGCACATAGCTAAGACTTTCTGAGCACTAATTATTTGTATTTGTATAATATGGTAAGATATGTAACCTATGAAAATTGAACCTGAAGTAGAGTGACAATTCTAACATCCTTAGTCTTATTAAGGTCAAAAATCTAAAATATGCTGGGTATGGTGGTGCCTACCTGTAATCCTCAGGAAGCTGAGGCAGGAAGATTGCTGTGAGTTTGCAGGCAGCCTGAACTACATAGTGAGTATCTGTCTCAAAACAACAACAACAAGAAATCTAAAATAAAGAAAATTAATAATAACAAGATGGGAAAAAAATGTGTATCTCAGAAAATTCTAGCAACCTTGAGCTGGAAGCAACTGCTTCTTGATGGAAAGTAGTCACATGAATAAAATTAAGACATAGTCACCTGGCTTCTCAGGATGTCAGAAAAGTTGTAGAGGACACTGTGTATCTCTGGTTATGAGACTAGCTGTAGGTACCCACTGTGACCCGAACTTCATCTACGTGAGCCTTGAATGCAGGCATCACTGCCTCTGACCAGATGTCCACCGTTGGACTGCCATGGCTTTTTCCTCATTCTGCAGAATTCACCCCCTCCCTTACATGCAGCCAACAGGCCTCACAGACTGGCACAGAGCGGCCACTGCCAATGAGACACCAGTTTTTAGCCCACCCAGGGTACCCATATGCCTCCATCAGGAAATGGGATGCTGGGAGAATCCAAAGGTGGCACTTTTTGCCAGACCTCTGAGAAACTCATGCAGGACATGCGTGCCACCTCCCTCTCTACCTGTGCCAGCCTCCCTGGCTGTCAACGCCTGCCCCTCCACCACGCCAGCATTCCTTCACCCCCATGTGGTTATGTCGGACCTCCTGATTTGTGTATATTTGAAACAAGCTGAGAGGGACACTGGACGGGGAGAAGGGGAACTATCGGGGGTCTGAATAGATAGCAGTAGGCAGAGCCGTCAAGGGCTTGCCAGGTTTTCCACAGTGAGAGGAGCAGTGGGGCACAAACACACAAACTCACTAGGTTACAGACACTGGTGGACCCTGAACAGGAATGCAGATCGCTAAGGGAGGCCCCAGTGCAGACAAGTTGCTCACGGGCCCTCATCCCATCCCCGGGCCCATGCAGGGCAAAGGCCACAGTGAAACGGCCCTTGAAGAAGAGCTGGGCGCATTTCGTGTGTTCTGGAAAACGCAGCTGGAGGTTCATACAGCTACAGGCACAGCACGGTGTCACTTCAATAACTACCATGTAAGGCCAGGACACCCCAGACGCCTCAGCTGACTGAACACAAGAAAAACCATGCGAAGCAGATAAACCTACAAGTTTCACTCTGTGTAACAGGCCACCCAGCCTTCCCCCCTGCATTCCCCCATTCCTCCCCCAAGATAGCCCTTTGAGTTCGGCATTTATACTCTGGACATAAAGCACATATGTATGGCATGCTTTAATGCAATCTAGCAAACAAAGCCTGTTCAAAGAATTACAGCTAAGAAGAGCCTGATGTCTGCCGTTGGGGGGGTGGTTGAGAAAGGGTCTCTCTATGAGAGTCAGGCTGGCCTTGAACTCACTATGTAGCCCAGGCTGCCCTCCAACTTGTGGTGATCCTCCTGCCCCAGCATGTATGCTATGAATATAGAGCAGGGGGTTCTGAATGCTG
This sequence comes from Erethizon dorsatum, assembly GCA_028451465.1. NCBI lineage: Eukaryota > Metazoa > Chordata > Mammalia > Rodentia > Erethizontidae > Erethizon > Erethizon dorsatum. The sequence goes on along the minus strand of CM051823.1, from coordinate 130,981,594 downwards.
CTGGTTCTACATTCATGGGAGTTCTTTTTAGCCCTATGTTCTTTATGTTGATGACTGAATGGCCATAGCGACAGATCAAGCCCCTTACAAGAAAGTGAGGACACCCACAACCCACCATGGTGTATCATGGTGGTTCAGCTATGTTTGAATATTTGCCCTGCATTTAAGATGTATCCCCAAACTGTGGCTTGGAGACAAGAAATGAAACAATGGTCTTCAGAGTTGCTGGGGAAAGTTACTACTAACACATTTCCTTACTAGTCAGGGGCCATCTTGGTGGTACCCAGAAAACAAGGCCTGATCATTGCTGTGCATTTTTCTGGTCACACATTTGGTGCAAACCCATTCTGTGCAAGGCGCTGTGTGTCAGGCACTGGGAGGCCCAAGCCCTGGAGGGACGGTCTGCCTAAGCACAGCTCCAATAAACAAACTAACCACCTCCAACACCAAAAGCCAGAGACAACCCCAAGTGCTTTAGTGATTCAGGGAGAGAGAAAACTTGCACCTGGTGCAGGCAGGGAGGTTTCATTGCAGAAAGAGGAGGTAGCTGGCCTTGTAGAAAACAGGATTTGGACAGATTTAGAGGCAGATGCAGCATGCTCACAAGAGGTAAAATGGTGCCTAGGCAGTGAAAATGCAAGGTGTCTTCTGAGTATGGGGCAAAGAAAGGCCCACAGCTCACTGCTTAGACAGGGGTTGCCAATATTAATGTGCTAGAGGTTGGAGAGGTGACAGAAATGAGGCAGGTGGAGGTGCCATAAGACATAATTGGGAGTATGACAAGCTGGAGGAACGTGGCCCAAGGAAAGGCAGCAGAGAATACTCCACTCCCACCTTCTGTCACCACTTAGGAATATATGCTCAGTGCTGCCAGATTTTCTAAGTTTTCAAGGAAAGCCCAAAATAGAGATTTTCACTGGAACAATTTTTTATAAGTTGGCTAACTATTCCTTAAAAGAATTATGTAGGACAAACAAAATCCATCAGCTCACAGGTTGCTGGCTTCCCCCTATCCTATAGAGACAGCAGCCACTGCCTCCTGAACAAGGAAATGGAAGGACAGAGGGACAAGTTGGCCTGGCTGCAGGCCCAGGGTGCTGGGGAGGAAGCAGAAGGCTGCAAGACGTGGCCACATTCATCCAGGGATAAGGCCAGGGCTAGGGTGCAAGTCATGGCAAAGGGGAAAAGAAGGTTTTAGAACAGTGATCAATAGGGAAGGGAAAACACATTAATTGGATGTTAGATAAGAGAGAGGGAAAAGTGAAGAGAAGACCCAGGTTCTAAGCCTAAGAGGCTCTAGAGGAAGATGGCAATGACAGGGACACTTGAAGACATTCCCAAGCCAACCAGCAGTTGAGATATCAGCTGTCTCCAGCCCCCAGGGCAACTCTGAAGCAGAAGCAGGGTGTTTGCCCTATTCCACACAGGGGCATGCCACAGAGCTGAGTGACAGGCACAGCCCTGGGAGGTGGAACCAGCAGCCAGGCCTGCAACAGCCGTGAGCTCAGCACAGGCTCGGGCACTGGTATGTGGGGGGTGTAACTGCAGCAGAGTCTCAAAACACAGCCAGACTGCAGTGACTTCACACACCCACACCCCCCCACACACACCGCTATACACACACTCATACACCCTCACACATCATGCAAACACACACCACGCAGACACTCACACACCACACCACATTCATTCAAAGCAGATCTGGAATCTATAAGAAATTATTTCCACCTAAAAAGGGGCCCGTCTGCCTCCTGAAGATCATGGCACAACATCAGAACCTTGAGGCTGCAGGGAAGATCTTGGAAGCTTTTGGAAGAGAAACAGATCACACAGAAGGATGGAGAATCAAAGCCAGGAGGCTTCCCAAGAGCAATATGGAGCATTCAAAGCCAGGATCTACACCTTAGCCTGTTTTGCGTTGCTAGAACAAGATACGTGGAACTAGGTAATTTATTTACAAAGGAGGTTTATTTAGCTCACCTTGCTGGAGATAGAACGTGATGCCAGCATACTCTCATGAGGGCTCTGGCAAGGGATCTGTGGTGATGGCATCACATGGCAGAGTATGTGTGAGAGGCCACACTGTGAGGCAGGAAGCCAGAGGCTGAGGAGGGACCAGGCTCACTGTTTTATGACAACCTACTCCCTCGGGAACTGATCCACTCCTGCAGGACCCAAGTCACTCCACAAAACCAACATTAATCCATTCACAACGGTGGAGCCCTATTACCTTCCACCTCTTAAAGACTCCACCACCTCAACACCATCACCCTGGGCACCAAGTTTCTAGCACATGAAACTCCAGGGACAAACCACATCCAAACCATAGCAGGCAAGGATTGCAGAATCCTAAGGACAAGTGGTTTCCAGCCTTGAAGGTTTCCAGCCACCTCTCAAACTGTCAATGAAGGGGCCGTGAGATAGCTCAGCGGCATAAGCGCCTGCCTGGCAAGCGTGAGGTCCTGAGTTCAACTCCCGGAACCCACATAAAGGAAAAAAAGGGCCAGTGATATCACTCAGCGGCACAAGAACTTGCTGGCAAGCGCAAGGTCCTGAGGTCGACTCCTGGTACCCACATTAAAAAAAAAAAAATACTGTCAATGAAAAGCAAGAGGAAAAACAGTAGATATCTGACCAATTGGGTCACCTTACTATATTAACTCCCATTCAGGAAGAAATGCTCCAGCAAAACAAAGAACTAAACTAAGAAAATCACCTGCAGTTATGGTTCGTGGAGATCAGAGGGCACATAATAAAATCAAGACTGGGGAGGGTCCAAATGTGAAGAAGGAGGCAGAAGGAGGCTTGGAGAGCCAGCACCTGGGCAAGAGAAGTGTGGAGGAGCCTGATTCAGGACAGGGCCAGTGTGTGGCAGGCACACATCAGCACAGGTGGCCTGGCCGTTTACAGGGCCATGTCACCAGTACTTCTCAAATACACACTTGTTTTAAATAACTTCTAATGGCTAAAGCCTGCTCAGGGTCGAACAGCACAGTCCTCTCCATCTCTTCTTTAAAAATACCCTAACAGTGTGACCTGACTTGACTCTGGTAAAGGGTTGTTTTCTAAATCTTTGCAGGAGGAGGCTGGTGAGATACCTCAGTGGCATAAGCACCTGCCTGGCAAGCGTAAGGTCCTGAGTTCGACTCCTGGTACCCACGTTCGAAAAAAAGGGCCGGTGATATCGCTCAGCCACACGGGCGCCTGCTAGCGCACAAGGTGCTGAGGTCAAACCCTGGTACCCACAAAAAAAAATAAAAATAAAAATAAATAAATCTTTGCAGGAGCGCTATTCTCGCCACTCTGGAGAGCAGGGCTTACACCCAGATAAGGTTCATTTCTGGGGCACTTGAGGTCTCGCCAAGTGATAACTGCAGCCCAGAAGGGCAGAACCACAGGCGTGTGCTAGCGCAGCACCCCACACAGAGCGCCTCCCTGTCCTCTTGCTCACTAGGATGCATGTGAGCAAGAGCAGCGCTATTTTACAAGCACCCTAAAGTAGGTTTTAGTGGTTTTTGTTGTTGTTGTTGTTTATGTGGGTACCGGGAGTCGAACTCAGGACCTCGTGGCTAACAGCAGGCGCTTGTGCCACTGAGTGATATCACCGGCCCTTTTTCTCCTTTATGTGGGTACTGGGAGTCGAACTCAGGACCTTACGCTTGCCAGGCAGGCGCTTATGCCGCTGAGCTATCTCACTGGCCCCGTTTGAGTGTTTTGATAGTTCACAGACTTCATTTAGTACTTCTAGAATTACTAACAAATGACTCATGGTTCACCCACATGTCACAGCAGCTCAGTTCTCACTGCTACCCCAATAATCAACAACAAAGAACAAGCACAGGCTGGTAGAGACAGAGATTCACACTCCTCACCAGGTTGGACTATTTGTAAATGAGGCACATCTGTATCAGGGGCTCAGAGCACCCATGGATCCTTGTAGCATCTATTTACTGAGCACCTACTACCTGTCAGGGATATGGTGCAAATAACTGAGGAAAACACTTGCTCTGGTTAGGGGGGATAAACCCTTCCTGGGGAAGACAGACAAGTGAACCAAGAAGTATAAGACAAGTGTCCCTTCTCCAAAACACTTAGGACCAAAGTGCTTCAGGATTTTCTAGACCTTGGAGTATTGAAGGCACAGATTCTACCAGCTGAAAATTTGAAATGTTCCAAAATCCAAAGTTGCTTGAGCACTGATATAACATTCAAAAAGTTTCACATTTAGAAGCATCTTAGATTTCAGACCAGGGATCCTTGACCTGTATAATGCATAGTTTGGCAAATGTGATAAACATTTTGGAGAAAAGTAAGGCAGGGGAGAGGGCTGGATGTAAGGAGGGAGGGCTCAGTGGAGGGACATGAGCGTAAAAGGCTTGAAGAAGGTGAGAGAGGAACTGTGTCGCTGGGGAAGAGGGGGCCTTGAGGGGGGCCAGCAGGACCGAGCTGTGCCTGAGGAGCTGCCAGGAGCCCAGTGTCACTACAGTGCAGTTTGCATTGGCATAGGGAGGGGACAGGCCTGTGCAGACTCAGAAGCCCTATATCTGTACCCTGTGCAGAGAATAGCCACTGGTGGGTCCAAGTGGAGGGGGACACAACCTGGTTTACCTTTGAAGGGGATGCCAGCTGTTGCAGGAAGGCGAAGGCATCACCAGAGACCACTTACAAGGCCACAGAGATAAGCTGGGAAGCGATGACACTGGCTTAGACCAGGTGGCTACATGACAGAGATTCTGCTCTGGCAGGTGATGTTTTCTGTGGGTTACTGCGACTCCCAACCTCAGAGCAAACTGGTGTTGGCAGGTCCACCAGCTGCTGAAGCTGGTGGAGGCTAAAGATTCTGCAATCTGGCAGGAATCAATGCACGCCCACTGAACAGGAGCAGCAGCTGGGTGGTGGGTGGGGAGGGAGGACATTGACCCAAGGGGTGCCTGGAGCCCAGAAGTTCTGTGAGGCTGCTGGCCGCTGACTGAACCCACGTGGAGCTGTGTGGGGACAGCAGCAAAGCATCAAGGAACCAAGCTGAGGAGGAGCTTCCCTTGGTCAGAACTCACACACCATGTAGTTTCTCCCGCCCCATCAGGTAGCCATTTCTCCCTTGCCGGGCCTCGTGGGCATCCCTGACAGCCCAGATCCCTCCTCCTTTCCTCCAAACTTCTCCTACCTTTAGCAATTCATTATTACAAAGGAATGTTGCCGGAGAGATCATCGTGGCTCTCCAGACATGAATTTTTTAAAGATTCTGGCAGAAATGTTGAGATACACACCACCCTTGGTTTCAAATAGCTCATGCAACCACTTCCTTGTGGGAAAGCACCACAGAGAGTCTGATGAACATAGTCCAGGATGGGAATCAAGAGACCAAAACCTCAGTCTTCCCACATCGGCCCCAGGCTGCCCTGTTGCTCGGCACAGGTCAGACCCCTCGGGCCAGAACAGGTGGTGATGCATCCAGAGCATGGAGTAGGGAGAGACACCAACCAGGTTTCAATGCCAGTTCTGCCACCTACAACCTGTATCCACTGGGGTAAGGTAGGCCTTCCTCCTCCCCCTGTTCTCAGCCTTACAAAAAGAGGCCCACTGCCCTGGATGGAGAACTGGCATGATCATGTTCAAGCAGGTAATGCAAAACAACCTTGGCAGGTACTTAGTTGACGGGGCACATATGATCAGTCAATTCCTCTTTAAAAAATATCCAGTGTAAACCTCCCCTCAAGAAACTCTTTTGCTGCTGATGTCTAAACACTGTAAGTGAAGATGTAACATGAGACCAACTTGTCCAAAATCACAAGATTTAAAAGAAAATAAAATGTAAGCAAAAATCCCCAGGTGCATGCAATAATGCTTTGCCTATGAACAATGAACATGCACAGCTGGCTGTTAATGACACCAAAGTGACAAGAGAACCAGGAGGCTGTTCCTAATAAGGGTTTTGAGAATAACTGGCAGCCCAGACGGTTCATAAAGAAAGCAGAGGCCACCTTCTTAGCCATGCCCTAAATAAGGACAATGAAAATTTTTGAAGGCTCTGGATCCAGGAGACAGAAGGTCACCACCTTTGTCCTCCCTTCAAGACCCCAGGTCTTCAAGATAGCACCTACACTAAAATACCCTAGCACGTCCTGAGGCAGGGCCACACATCCCAAGAAGACAGTACCCTTGTGCTCATCCAGGAGTGGCAGGGAACCGGGCAAGGCAATACGTCAATAACCACACATTGATGTTGGCCCCAGGCAGCAGATAAGGACATTGGAAAAAATAAAGGAGTCTTCCAAAACAGAGCTGATGTCACCGAAGGAAAGGACAAGGCAGTACCAGTCGAGCCAGTCCCTAAAAAGTCACATTTGGCTCTGTCCTGCTTCCCAGGAATTCAGGAATCAGGCCTGCGCTGGAAAAAGATAATCCTGAGTCACCTTTTTAGGGGAGCTCTGTAGGGGCACCAAACAGAATTCTCTTTGGCTGGGAACATTCAGATGACCTTGTGGTAGCAAAAAGATAAAGAGTAGAAGACTGTTACAGCCCACTTCTCCAAGAGAAGATGGTTCCCTCCACTGTCACACCATTAAGCACACCACTCGTGACTGCGCCTCTCTGATGGCAATCCAGGGCCACCATGCATTGGATTTCCTAACACAGAACACTAAATCCAAACATTTCCCACCTCCTGTGTTGGGAAGGCTCCTAAAAGAGCTAAGGCCAAATGTGCTCGGGGTTGGCAGGTGTACAGAAAGCAAGGCTGAGAAGATTATGTGGAAAAGCCACTTGGAGGAGACTGAAAGGAAATAAAATCCCATTCAGAGGCTCCCAGCAGGAAGGGGGCACTCTGTACTCACCAGTTTCAAAGACTATTGTTGAAATGAGCTATCAAAACAGAGAAAGCCATGGAAGATCCTTATATGCATATGAGTACAGTATGTGAAAGAAGCTGCTCTGGAAAGTCTCTGTCATACTGTATGGTTCCAACTCCACAGCGTTCAGGGGCTGGCAGGAAGGATGGGAGGAAGGGCTGACAGGCGGAGTGCGGGGTGTTTATTCTGGATAATCTTATAAGGGTGGATACTTGTCATCGCACATTTGTTAAAATCCAATTAGAAAATAATTGCACACACAAAAAACTCATAGAATGTACAAGAAAGAATAAGCCCAAGTGCACACTTTGGACTTTGGCTAATAATATGTATGGCCTTAGCCTCTCAGAATGCAGCAATGCTGGGCAAAATATTTCTCCCCTTTCCAGTTGGCCACTTGAGAGCAGAGGGGAGAATGGCAGAGCCCTTTCAGTAGCACAGGCAGGCAGCCTAGAAGGCCTGTGGCTCCAGGTACCCCACACGTGAGAAGTGGCCAAGGCACCCACAGCTATCTGGAACCCAAGGACCTACATGGAGGCTTAAGAGGATAACACTGTTGAGACACTCAAGGGTCCAGAATCCCCTGAGAGAGAGATATATATGGACTAGGGTATCAGCGAAGACCTGGAGAAAGGGCAAATTGGGAATTGCTCACCATTTCTGGAAGATGTGAACCCCCCAGGGGAGGCTAGGCCTGGCCTGTCACTAACATGGTGGCAATGGCTGCTTTAGATACTGCTCTTCTCTAGGCCTGTCATTTGATGGGAGTGGCCAAACAAAAGGGATCCAGGGGCTGATCCAAGAGACCAGTCACAGTGTCTGTCTCCACTCTCTCTACTCTCTCTCAAGCAGTGGGAAAGGAGTGCTCCCACCTTGGAAGCTGGGCCTGTATACGTTTGCCTTCTCTGTGGATTTGTTTAGATAAGGGCTCAATTCAAGGTTGCAGGGAAGGAAGAGAGGCAACTTCTCCACAGAGGCAAGTAATTATGTCCCTGGCACCATGAGGTGCAGGTTTGGCGTCTGGCTAGAGGCATGCTCTCCATTTCCAAGATGGAGTCCAGTTGCTGAGTCTGTGTCCTCCTCACATGGTGACAAGAAACGGAATGAGTCCAAACTGCACACTATGTGAACCCGCTATTAAATGGCCTTAATCCCACTCACGAGGAAGAAGCCCTTGTGGCTGAACAACCTCTGAAAGATCCACCTATTTTTTTGTTTGTAGTACTGGGTAATAAACCCAGAGCTTTCTACTGAGCTATATCCACAACACTTTTTATTTTTTATTTTATTTTGAGGTAGGGTCTTGTTAAGTTGCCTGGGCTGACCTCAAACCTGTAATCTTTCTCCCTCAGCCTCCAGCGTAGATGGGATTTAAGGAGTGCACCACCTCTGTTATGGCTTGTATCTAGATGTCCCCCCAAAGCCTCACGCACTCATAGGTGGGGGTTTGGGAAAGTGGCTGAATTATGGGTATATGATGCTAAATTAGGGTGTGTGACACTGGGATTAATGGAGTGTGGTACTAAATGAGTCCACTGATTGGTGCGGCATAGTTATGGGTGTGGATAATAGGAAGGCCTACCCTGGGTGTGGGTGGCACCACCCAAAAGGCTTATAGCCTGGATGGGATAAAAGGGAAAGGCAAGCTGACTTCGTCTGCTGCTGTTGCTCCTTGCTGCTTGCTGCTTTCTGCCTGCCATGCCATGAACTGCTTCTCCTCTCACAGTGCCCCTCTGCCATCCCACCCTTGGAGCCAGCCGACTATGGACTGAAACCTCTACAAACCGTGAGCTGAAATAAACCTTTCCTCCTTTGTCTTGTGGGTGTTGGGCATTGTGTCTCAGCAACAAGTAAAGTAACTAAGACAACCTCCTAACAGTATCACCCTAGCCATCAAATTTCAATGCCCTAAGTTCAAACTACAACAATACCTCAGCTGAAAGCTGGAAATGTTCTTGTTCAAGTCATGAGGAGTACCTGCCACAGAATCCCCAGTGAACTCTGAAAAATACAGATTCCTGGGAGTCCCTCTCAGAGCAAATGAACTCTAATGTCTAAGCAAGGAGCCGAGGATGTGCCACTGTGAGCAGCCACATTTAAGAACCATTGTTCCAGAGGTTTTCTTTTAAATGAAAAGCCATTTCATGGAAGATGGTGACAATAAAAAAATGCAAAAGCCATTGCTCCCAGGTGGTCACTGATTTCCATGCCCCTTTTGGAGAAAAAACTCATGTATGCTGCACTTACTGGCTGCCCAAGGCAGGTTGGGCACCATGCTAGGTGCTGAGGATTCGAAGAGCAGCAAGACACAGGACTCATGGCTACACTTGGGGACAGAGGGCAAAGGCAATCTGTAAGCAAACAACGAGGAGAGAGGCAGATGGCTGCTACATGAGCAAACACTGCCCCTTGTCATGGAAGCCAAGCTCGCAGTGAGGGCCAGAGGGGCTGCCTGGACTTAACCAAGGGCACGTCACTCTGCCACAGGCTTCTCCTGAGACCCTTGGAGAACAGATGGCCTTGCTTAGGCCCCTTTAGTTTTTCTCAGGCCTTGCTGGCACCTCCATTTGGAAAATGATTCAAGAAAACCATCTTCCATGGCTTTTGTGATCAGGTGGAGAGGATGAGGCGAGATGAGTGCACTGTTGGGAAGAGGCTGTTCTGGTGGAGGAAGGGGGATTCGCACCTCCCACAGCAGATGTCCCCCTCTCCCTGGAGAAGGAGCACCTGACAACCTTGCAATCCCTGGCCAGAGCAGGTTCACACAAAGCCAGGCATCCAGGACACCCCCTCCATCTCATCCTCTTCCTCCTCCTCCCCTTCCTCCTCTTCCTCCTCTTCCTAGACCTCGGCAGCAGGGGACAGATGTTATACCAGGCTGCCTCCACAATGGAAACAGGAGCATCTTTTTCTCCACCCTGCTTCAACGACCCAGATGCCCCTCACCAGGCATCCTGTGACAGTCTGGAAATCAGCAATTTGCCAACCTTGCTTTTAGGCCACATGCTCTCTTCTCCCTCACCTTATAGACCGTAGGCAGGCAGTGAATAAAAATTCAGTTCAGTTCAAATACTTAATCTCTCTCCATGCAAGGGAAGTGTCCCCCGGAGCTGGTGTTCTGAAGCCATTTTCTGGGAGCACCGCTGTGGGTGAGAGGCCCAGGGTTTAACTCCCTTTACAGACAAATATAACTACAAAGTCAGTCTGGTGGTATGCACGGACCCGCAGGTGCAGTCTAAGTTCATCAGGACAGAGCCAAGACCCTTACACTAGCTTTTCCCTCTCCTACAAAGACGCCCCATCCTCCTTCTCTCTGAGGCCCAAGCAAGGCAAAGACAGCCAACAGACAGTCCTGTAACCTTCTACTGCCCTGCAGCTGGGACTCAAGTCATCTCCCAAGGTTATACATTAAGCACCTGACGCGGGGATGCCAGCGGCAGAAGTTCACGTCTTAGTCTGTGGGAGGTGGAAGGCGACGTCCACGGGGAAAGCAGGAGTATCAGGCCCTTCCTAACCTCTGAGAAACTCTTGCCTTTCTCCCACAAGGGCTGATGACCCTGATCGGAATAGAGTTTCACCTTTAAGTTTTGTTGCTTAGACTCTAGGCAAACAGCACATAATCACATTCCAATAATTTAAAAAACCCCAATTTTGTTTGTGTGACTCCGACACAAAGTAAGTTTCAACTATCAGCCAGCAAATTGTTATCTCCCCTACATCTGTTCTTTCGCTACTAGAACAGACACTCTCATTAGAGTCAGGGCAGATGGAAAGAGATAGATGCCACACTTTAACAAATAAATTGATTAATCTACATATTGATCTATGAAGGAAGAAAATGGTGGCAAAACCTAGGGGGAACATTCTTTATACTGATCTATGTTTGTTCCCCACCCCCCCAGAAAGAGGTATTAAATAGTGAAAATTTTCCCTAAAGCTTTATTTATTTTCTCCATTCAGGGAACACTTTGGATTAAGGATGACAAACTCAACACAACTTTGCAGATTAAAAAGAAAAAAATTCTTGGAACAAACATTAGATTCAAGAATCTGATGCCTTGCTCCTATTCCTGCTAAATATTGACATACAAGAAAGGGGAGACAGAACGTCGCATGCCTAGTGAGCACTCCAAATTATCTGTGGAGTGACTGACTGATTTATTTTGAGTCCCGGTAGCTCTTTGCACAAGCTTGCTCAGTTGTTACAAAGGCAAGCAGGGCTCAAGATTTACGGGTGCCCAGTTGCCCCTGATGACCATAAATCCTCACCAGTCTCCACGCTGTTCCAGGCAGTGCAGCTAGCAGTAGAACAGGCATAACAGGAGTGTACTGTGAGGCTTTCCTTCCAGAGGACAGGGCTCCTACGTAGGAAGGGGCAGGGGGTGAGCTAGGATCATGGCCTTCAGTCTCTCTGCACAGGAGAGGAGCATCCCAGTCCTCTATTCACTGAGACACATTCTTCCACCCAGACAGTGGCCGCACTGAAGAACCCTGAGTGTTTGATCCTTGGTATCCTAAGCACATCAGGAAATGGGGTGAAGGCCACTCAGGATGACCGACGCCTATGACCATGATCCAGCAATGCATCACACCAGAAGTTTGCAGTCCTCTGTCCCCCACAGCCCTCTAGTCATTTGCTTGTTGAAACCCATCATAAATGGGCCCAGTATTCTAGTTTGGGAAAATGAGGAAGTTCTGGAAATGGATGATAGGGATTTTGCACAATGTGACTGTACTCCATATCACGGAACTGAACACTTAACATGGCTAAAATGGTAAATTTTACATACATCCTATCAAAATAAAATTAAAAACAGTATAAAACATCGAGATGTACATGAGTCATCACCACCAGCAAACGAAGAGTTCCTTGAGAGCAGGGACTGTGCTTCATTTATTTTTGAAACCCTCACACATAGCATGGTAGCCAACACCCATATATACACACACTGTGTGACGTTTGTACTGAGTGGATAAATTGGAAGCTCTCTCCCAAATAAGATGCGTAGGCCTAAAACTATCATTAAACACATTTTCTAGAATGTTCAAGTAAAGAATAAGAGTAACTTATAAAATGACACGCATATTTCCTGTAGAAATTGACCCGGATTTGGAGACAAGATGGTCATACATTTTACATAAAAAGGCTATAACTAGTACTCTAGGTATGTAAGTAAAAGGTACAAAGGGAAAGTGAATATACAGTATGTTCTATGTATAATTTGTCTTCATAAATCGATTCATTGCGGATAGCCTTATGGATCAGTTGCTATATTTAAGAGCTGGCTCAGTCTCACTTTTAAATATATAACAATAACTACACTCAACATGTTTGTACTAAAGAAGCAGACTTTCCCTACACTTTTGAGGTGCTGAAAATAGTAAACATTTACCATCAAGCAGTTCAACTAAACAAAACAGGGTCTTTAACTACAACAAATTAGCAGAGGCTTTTACATTCTACAGCAAGCTAATGGAGGTATTTTTATCAGATTAAAAGATAAAACCACTTGAACTACAGGCAAGATGAGGTAAGAGTAGTAGGAAGCCAAGATGCTTTAAGAAAATGTAAAAGATTCTAAACAAAACACTATTTCATCATTTTAAAGTAAGAAAACATCCTAGGATAATAAATTGTTGGTTGGTAAACAAAGAGTCTTTCCTTTAATTAATGGAAAAGAACAATTTATAATTGACATACAAATTGTGGCAGCACGTAATTAGGTTTACTTCACTAAATTACACACACCATTTAAAATCCTGCTTATGATATCATCATTCTCCAGAAATAAAACACGCAGGAATTTGCTATTCAAACATGATCCTTGGCTCAAACTGTGTTCAAATCTCCATAAAGGTTTTGAATTACTTGAGTAACCATTTCTTGGACTAACAGGAAGGTAACAGAAATAGAGGATGGATTTTGAGGAAAAAGGAGGTGGAAAAACAAAAACAAAACCATGCTCATATTATGCATGCAACAAAGGCTGCTCAGGACCATGGGCTCTGCAGCCAATCAGAAAAATGGCAGGAGAAGGAAATAAGGAGTGAGTCGCTATGGGAACAGACAAAAATCAGAATGGGCTGCCTCACAAGAACACTGCAGATGTGAGTGACACAGCAAAGGCTGATAGACTGCTGTGCTCCTCCAGATGTGCACATCTACTTGTCATCTTCCCTACTTACCATCTATAGCATGAAAGCCAATTGGTCTTTTCTTGTGCTACCTCTTGTCCCATCTCTCTCCTTCTTCTTCCTAACCTCTTACACCCTCCTGGAAATTCTTTTGAAAATGCAGACTTTAGCATGGACAGCCACACATCCCAACTCCAGCAAGGCAAATGCACTCTTTTCACCTTCTGCCTGGTATTGCAATTTTGGATTTTCCCACCTTCCTCTCTCTCTTCCTTCTTTTCTTTTTAAAATATTAATTCTTGGGCTCTTTCTCTGGAGATGCTGATTAAATATGCCTGGATGACTTTTACAGCTCCCCTAGTGATTCTCATAATCATCAGCTTTGGGAAACACTGGACTTCTTAAGCCCTAACCTTCCTGCTCTCCATGAATCAAAGCCTGGCCCATCTCTGTCAGAGGCAACCCAGAGACACGATGTTTGCTGTGTAGTTAAATAAGAGATTAAGAAGATGAAAATTGGAAAAAGAAAACTCACCATTTAGAACATCCCAGGTCAAGCTCCCTCCCACTGGAAGGCCAACCAAGCATGCTACTGTGTCTACACCATACCCAAGCATGCTCAAATACAATACAAATAATCTGGGCCAGAATTTATGGAGGATGAAATAACTACACGGAACTGCCAGTACCCAAGTCAAGTTCACAAAATGGATGGGAAAAGACAGAATAGATCAGCCTAAATCTGCAGCCAATCCAATCTCAAGTAGGGAATTTCTATGCTTTGTGAGGCCCCTAGAGAGGACCTTCAGTAGCACCCTTCTAAGGAGACAGTGCACGTCAAGAACAGAACACACATGAACCAACAAATCCAAGGCACTCACTTCCCACAATGACTCTGAAAGCACCAATCTCCACACACCTGGGCATCTTTGTGCACCTGCTCATCCACATCTGAGTGCTTTCCCCTCCCCATCTATACCTTAAATCCCAGCTCAAAGACCCACTGCTGCCTAAAGCCATTTCCTTCTTGCGTAGTCAACGGAATTTAGAAGCAAACAGACCAGGATTCTGGTCCCAGCCCTTCCATCTATTAGCTGTGTGATCTAACCTCTCTATACCTCAATTTCCTCATCTGTGAGACAGGGATAACAATAGTACCTGCCCAGAAAGCTCTGCCAAGGACTAAGCCACATGCTCTTGGCCTAACCCACAAGGCCGCACAGCATGAACCATTCCGAGTTTGAGGACATGACCAGTGGACAAACCAGAGGGAAAATGAGTCTTGATTCAAATTCCTTCACACATCTGGGTGATGTTTTGTTTAGAGATCAAAATAGGTTTTATTAGGCAGTTTTTCAGTTTCTGGTCTCTGTCCAGAGCTCAGCAAAGACTGACTTATATCCTCTAAGGATCTGTGAAGGCTTTGTGACTATCATGTTCATTGATTAACAATAAAAGGCAAATTCCTGAACCATAAATCAGTGCCTTAGAGTCTGTGTTTATTTGCTTTAAGAAATGTGTGAGGGCCGGTGAGATGGCTCAGTGGCGTAAGGCCTGCCTGGCAAGCGCGAGGGCCCGAGTTCGACTCCTGGAACCCACATACGAAAAAGGGCCAGTGATATCACTCAGTGGCATGGGCGCCTGCTGGTGTGCGAGGTCCTGAGGTCGACCCCCGGTACCCACAAAAAAAAAGAAAAGAAAAGGTGTGAAAGACAACCACACCGCACTGTCCCAGGTCTTGTCACAAAGTACAAAAATAAATAAGACAGTTCCTTGTTTTCAAGATAATAATAGTTATGATTTACCAGCATCTTGGTAGTAAGCACTATGCCAATGACTTTAGGCCTCACATCAGCTCTAGTAGTGGATACTACGGTTACCCAGGAGGAAGACTTAGAGAGGTGACAGGATTCGCCCTGGGTCAGGCAACTGAGTGTGTGTGTGTGGGGGGGGGACCAAAACCATCACTTTTTACCTGTAAGTAAAGTCAAGGCCAGGCTCAGAGACTAGAGGCCTTGCTGACCACTGAGTGTCCTGGCCCCACCTCCTGTAGGTTCCTGGAGGTGTTCTGCGGTGGTTGGGGGTGGCTACAACCCAGAACAGATCTGTGTGACTTAACTGACTCAGTTTAGAAGGAGGCAGGCATGATGGCACACACTTGTAATCCCAGCTTCTTGGTAGGCTGAGGAAGGAGGATTTAAAGTGGAAGTCCAGCCTGGGCAATTTATAGAGACCACATCTCAAAATACAAATATATAAAAAGGGCGGGTATGTAACTCAGCATTCCCTAGGTTCAATCGCCAGTAAAACCAGAAACATCAACAGAAGGAGGGAGTTTTTGCCGGCTTCCGTCTAGAACCACCCTGGTGAGGATTCCCTGAGGTGGCAGCTGGTGTCAAGGTGTCTACAGCTTCTAAACTTCATCGAAGGGTGTGCTGGATAAAAAAGTCTGTGTCTGTGTGAAGAAAGGTTTCCAAGGTCCTAGAATACGAGGCAAGAAAATGTTCCTACTGAAGGAAAAGCTACAATAATCGCTCTCAAAATAATAAACTTGGTTGTCAGCAGAAATCCCTCCAGATGAGAGATGGCACGAGTATGTACTCCACATGAGATGAGTATTTCCCCGGCCATCCACAAAGAGACTGGAATGTTTTCCAAATGCAATCCCGACACACAGGCATCTTCCTCATCCAATTGAGAGGCCAGAGCCTCCCTCAAATCCAATAACAGTGGTCATGAGAAACGGGACAAGAATGGAAATCAAGTCATCAAAGAACACTGAAATCTGCTCTATTGCATTGTGACTTCTGTCTGAGGTGGCACTGTGTCAACAGAGAGAAATTATAAGAAAATGTATGGGGTAGAGCTGAGGACTGGGCATGAGAACAGTGTCCAAGTTTTATAGGTATCCCTGTTCATCAGGGGGCAGTTCTGAGGCAAAGGGATTGCACAGACCCTCACAGACAGACTTCAGTGATGGGCAGAAAAAACAAACAAAGAAGGGGGAATTTAGTGAATGAATAAAAAGTTGATTAAACCATAAGGTGGTAACTCTGCGCTATTCCCATAACAACCAGTCTGATTTTCCTTCTCATTTCCCAAGAGGACCTGCCCTCCAGCATGTGTGTCCTGATCATACGTCCACTGTGGAGCCCATAGAGGCACCAGCTTCTCCCCAGCAGGGTGGCCAGGCCTGGCCCAGGCCCCACGATCCCTTCCTGTCTCCTGCCAGGCCTCCTCACTCCTCCTGGACCTTTGGAACTGCCTATTCCTGCCCCTTCTCCACATGGCAGTAGGTTTGCTGTGTTTTGTTTTGTTTTGTTTTGTTAATTTGACTCTGCCTGCGACCACTTAAAGACAAAATTTATGGTTTTAGAAAGTGCAGTATAAACATTTGGCCATTTAATTAAGCTATTACCCAAAGAAAAATTCAAATAAATAGATTATCTCACCATAAAACCAACAAAAGCAGAAGTAGGTTAATCTGTGGTACATTAGAAACCCTCAATACCTTAAGTACATAAGCACAAAGTTAAATTTTGACAAAACAACAAATTGTGACAATCACCTAATGAAATAAGAAACCCTGCTAGTAAACAGATCTTTCTTACCAGCTACTGAAACTATGTTAGAGGATAACACTCCACTTTGGTTTTCTATATTGTTGAACTTTCTGGGCAAGAGAAAAAGATTGAAAAGGATCAGTTTTAAATGTGAAGTGGTTATTCGGTGTAAAATATATCTTCAGGTTTAATGCAAATACTGCAAAAAAGTAATTTGCTATGGAAATACAAATCATACCAAGAAGTAAACATTTAAAAAATAAAAACAACAAATAAGTATGACTTAAAAAAAATTCAAACCACCTCACCCCCTGCATCAATGGCTTGTCAGTGAATTTAAAATTCATTTTTTTGTTGTTGTTGTTGTGGGTACCAGGGGGTCGACCTCAGGACCTCGCGCGCCAGCAGGCGCCCGTGCCGCTGAGCGATATCACCGGCCCCTTTTTCGTATGTGGGATCCGGGAGTCGAACTCAGGCCCTCGCGCTTGCCAGGCAGGCGCTTAAGCCGCTGAAGGCTGTGGGTTATTGTTAAATTGAATTTAAAATTCTGACTCCCACACGTGTAATCCTGACCATCCAGAGGCTGAGGGAGGAGAACGGCCTTAATGTTCAAGGCCAGCCTGGGCAATTTAGCAAGATCCTGTTTCAAAATAAAATAAAAAATGCTGGGTGGGCTGGTGAGATGGCTCAGCGGCTTAAGCGCCTGCCCGGCAAGCGCGAGGGCCTGAGTTCGACTCCCGGATCCCACATATGAAAAAGGGGCCAGTGATATCGCTCAGCGGCACGGGTGCCTGCTGGCGTGCGAGGTCCTGAGGTCGACCCCCCGGTACCCACAAAAAAAAAAAAAAAAATGCTGGGGATGTAGCTCAGTAGTACAGTGCTTGCCTACCATACATAAGCTCTGGGTTCAACCCCTAATCAGAGAAAAAAACAAAAATTCGGATTCCCGCAAAGCCCTCAAGGTCTCATGGTCTGACCCAATCAACTTTTACAGCATCACCTCATGCAATGGACCTCAGCCAAAGCCCAATAAAATAATTAACTGAGAGACTTTTCTGATAAAACACTCCCCTTGGAGGCCCAGCTCTGGATTACGGGGGACATTTGCTCTTTAGACGCAGAATTAGATCCTTCAAAGTGAATGGGAAAACTATTACTATTCCTGAGGGCTTTTGAAGACATTCACAGACAGAAAGGCCCATTTGTTAAGCTTCCTGGGATTAATGTTTTTTACCTAATGACTAAATAAAATAATTGCTTAAAATGAGGCTGGAAACATGGTGAGAACAGTGCTTTGAAGGAGTGTCATTAATGAGGGAGCACTTGCAAAATCCTCCCTGGTCACAGTAGCCACTGGGGCTATACAAAATACCCTGGTGGCCTCCTTCCTGGCACAGGGCCGGCTGGCGCTCTGCTGGCCCTCTGAAGCCAGGCACTGCTGTATGACTTGTTTTGACCAATGAACTCTGAGGCGGAAGTAACGTGTGCACTTCCTGCTGGGAGCTTCTAAGAGCTGATAGGTGCTTCACATGAGCCTGGCCCTAATCACTGGGAAAGGTGTCAGAATAAAACTGGAGTCACTTATGTAAAACCCTAGTAAAACAGAGCCAGGAGGCCTTGAAGGGAAGGTCCTCATGCACGATTTTCCAGATAACAGGAACTTCTGTGAGACAGTCCATCAAACCACAACCTTGCTTGAAGGCCAGCTTGACAAGAATGCCTGCCCAGTAGGTGTCTATTCAACCTTGGACTGAATCTCCGCCCTTGTCAGTGTTCGTAAGGCCCAGGATAACTGTTTTAAAACAACTTACATAACCTTCCTGATTTTATCTTTAAAAACTTCGTTGTCCTTTGCCTCCTCAGATATGCCTGTGACCATCATAGCAAACATATCCCAGATGCGCAAGTTCTCTGCACATTTCGGGATGCACACATTGCTTCTTTAGAGAGCCTTTCTCTGTTCGTTCTTTATGTTGAAACCATGAATGCATGCGTCTACATGGAGCTTTACCAGCCTGAGTCCCTGAGTGATAATTTGAAGGCAGAACCCTTATATCAACACTAGCTATACAAGCATGAATGAGAAATATCTCTTGTGTATTTTAAGCTATTGAACTTTGGAGTCACTCCTGACTCTAACATACCCTAGTCTATCCTGACTGAGACACTGAGCTGACTTGGCACTGGTTGTTAGAATTATAAATGATCATTAGGCTCCTCTTACAGAGAAAAAGGCTATAGAACCATTATGCAGTTACAGCTTTTGCAGTGCAGAGCCCTGAGCCCCACACCCAGCAGTGGGGGGTGGCAAAGTACCCTAGCATCTTGCAATCAACACTTACTGACGTTCATTATCACTCAGGCATTGGGTGGGGAGCTGGAGATACATGTAGTGGGTTGTGTCTGTGGTCCATGTGAGGACGGTCCCCATCACAGGATGAGTAGTTAGAAACAGGTAGTTGGTAAGGGCAAAGAGTAAAGGACAGATGGCAGGAGACTCAGCAGAAGTAACTCTGTGTGTACACAGGACATTCAGGAGACATGACTCATGCTCTAAGCTGACTGTTGCTAGGCACTTTCCTAAGGGCTTCTCCTGCACTGAACCCCTTTCATCCTCATACCACCCTGTGACATAGATGACAGCATTGTTGTCATTTTATATATAAGGAAAGGGATACAGAAAAAAGTTGAATAATTTAACTCACCCAAAGAAACCCATGCAAGCTAAAAAGCAGGAAGTGAGAATAGCAGAAATTAGGTATGGGTAATACTGTAATAATCTGGAATCAAAAGACCATTAGGATAAGATGTTGCTATGGCTTGGATGTGGTTTGAGTGTGTCGCCCATAGTTTCTTGTGTTGGAAGCTTGGTCCTTGTTATGGCAATGCAGGGAAGGGCTGGGTGCACTCAATAAGGTCATGGGGTCACTGCCTAGAAAGGATGAGCACAGTTTTCATGAGACACTGGTTGGTTTCCATCAGAGCGAGTTGTTATAAGAGGGTGAGTTTGATCTATGCATCTCTGCCTGGCTTCCTGTCTCACTGTCTGCTCTCTTCCCTCTCCCACAGGAGCTCCCACCATCATGATGCTATCTGCTACCATGAGACTCACCAGCAGCTGAACAGATGGGGCCACCCAATCTTGGACTTGCAGTCTCCAAAACTGTGAGCTAGGTAAACCTCTTTTCTTTATAAGTACCCAGCCTCAGGTGTTTTGTAATAACAACAGAACATGGACTAAACAGACCTTTTAGAAAATGTGATAGCCAAGAGCCAGCAACACATGGTATATGTCATATGTTGAGCCAAGAAGAGGTCCTGGGCAAGAAGGGCATGAAGGAGGAATTAGACAATGCTACCCCCAGGGGACAAATGAAGTTCATTCCTTCATGTTCAAGTGTACCTCAGCCAGGCTATGTAGCTACCTATGTGTGACCAGCTTTGGTTTGCTCAAGGACAAACATTCATACACTCATTAACACATTCATGAACTTGTGGGGTTTGCGTGGATGCGTGACTACACCTGTAAATGGTTTACTCAAGAGTCCTCATATTAACATGGGAGTCCACCTATGCAAGGGAGAAACCGACATTTGACCTGCCCTGTTTAGCCCTCCAGGTTTTTGTATGTAACTAATTCTTCAAAAGCCAAAAGAAAGGAACAACTCAAATGTGTTGGGAAATGTGTAAACTGTCAAAAAGTAATCATCGTATCCTAGCAAGTCTCTGCTGCTCTTAGACATGGTAAATGATTGCAACCACTTCTCATTTTAAGAAATTCCCAGTTTGGTGGCTGAGGTATAGCCTATACTCAGAGGTAAGCAGGGGATTCATTATAACTCTCCATAAATTCTGATATTTGTAAGCACTTTCCTGAACACTGAATTTCCCTGAACTCCTATGACAAAATACATTTTTTTTAAACTTTACTTCTTTTCTGTGGACAGATAAAATTAAATTTATAAACCCATTTTCACTAACTCATTTCCTTTTTATACTTTTAGGGCTAACTGTGCTACAGAAAATTCAAGTAAAGTTTGAATCTTACTGAACTAACATCAACAAGACTTGCTTGCTAGTAGTCCAAGATAACTCATTCAGAAAAAAATCACTCCCTCTCAAATGTGAAAACTCTAATGTACCAAGGTACTCAGGAAACATAAAAATCTACAAACCAGCAGAATATTTGTACTTTAAATGAACACATATGAATTTCTACAATACATTGTGCTTCCTTGGCAATAGGCATTATCCTGTGTCCCTCACATGTATTATCTCATTTACATGTACTATCTCCTAGCAACCCTTTAAAATAGGTCCACACTATTTTAATCTTTATTTTACAGTGAAGCAAATACAAAATGCTATGGACTGAATATTTATGTCTCTTAAAAATCATGTTAGGGCCGGTGAGACGGCTCAGCGGCTTAAGCGCCTGCCTTGCAAGCGCGAAGGCCCGAGTTCGACTCCCGGATCCCACATACGAAAAAGGGGCCGGTGATATCGCTCAGTGGCACGGGTGCCTGTTGGCGCGCGAGGTCCTGAGGTCGTCCCCCCGGTACCCACAAAAAAAAAAAAAAAAAAAAAAAAAATCATGTTAAAGCCCTAATACCCAACACAACTAGGAAGTGGGACATCTGAGAGGTAATTAAGTCGTGAGTGGAGCCCTCATGAGTGAGATTATTGCTCTTATCTGAAGATGACAGAGAGAAGTGATGTTTCTCCCTACCGCGTGTGGTCACAGTGAGAAGGCAGCCATCAGCAAACCCCCAAGAAGCAGGCCTTCACGAGACACCAAACTTGTAGTACCTTAGCCTTGGACTTTCCAGCCTCCAGAGTGGTGAGAAATAAATGTACACTGCTTAAGCCATAAAGTATATGGTATTTTGTTATTACCAGGCTGAGCAGATGAAGACAAAAAGGTTAAATAACTTGCCTCCAAGGTACACAGCGTGGAAGTGGAGCACCAGATTTGAACCCAGGAGGTCTAGACACAGAGTCTGTGCCCTTCGACACCCTGCTAACTAAAACTGTTCCACTGCTGACCATAACCTGAAGATCTAGACACACATACACACATGCATGCATGCACGCAGACACATACACATGGCAATTTGGAAAAAATGCCTGAATTTATTCAAATAATATGATTAAGTTTTATATTTCTATAATGTCTTTTACACCCAAGCTAGTTAGCTATGTAGCCAACTTGACACTCAGCATTTCCAAAAAACTAATTCTTATTCCATCCCTGAATCCTATTTTCCACTTCAACTAGTGACTGCTATGGGAGAGGAAGGAAAAAATAAACACACTACAACCATTTACTGTAGAAAGCAATTCTATTTCAAGTCAAATTAGAGAAGCAATGAAAAAGAAAACCTGCCAGAGCCCCATATCATAAATAAATCAATTCACATTTAATGAAAGCTCTTAACAAAGACACATAAAAAGTGTGCTCTGTGTGTCAGAAAGAGGGTTCACATGGACTCAGAGCAAACCTAATCGCTTAGCCCTCCAGCAAGGTACAATTAAGGTGAGGCACAAAGCATCTTACTGTGCTTAGAAACAAAGGGCTAGGCTCACACATGACATTTTTCCTAATTAAGGCATAAGGGAACCCCCTCCCAAAATCTTTACATGCAAAGAGGTATTTTAAATTGGAACAGTGGATTACTTGTGGAAGAATAGCTGAAGAACAGAAAAGAACATTGAGAGCTAACTGCTAAATATTCAAGACAATGTTTTTACATGTTCTACATTATTAAAATATCTCCTCTAGGGCCAGTGAGATAGCTCAGCGGCGTAAGCGCCTGCCTGGCAAGAGCGAGGTCCTGAGTTTGACTCCTGGTACCCACATATAAAAAAATAAATAAATAAATAAATATTAAAAAAAAAAAATCTCCTCAAAGACAACCCAAATCCAAGATCAGAAAGCATAAGAAAATGCCCAGCCAGGGCCCCTCTTCTTGAAAAGCAGCCTTAAAGATCAGGAACCTCCAGGAAGGGGCAGTCCAGGCAATTTGGTCAATTGCACACCTGCAGAACTGCAGGGTCAGTGAGCGAGGCCTCATACTCACTAATGCACAGACTAAAGAAGGTGAATATTACACTTGCATATACAGCACTGTGAAATTTCACTTTTTAAAAACTATATCACCAACTACTAAAGGAGAAGCTAGTGTCTCATCTTCATCAACTTTGACATTCTGTCCTCATTTAGGGTGCACTGTCAAATAAATAGGGACGTTGATGATACAGATTTGTACCAAATTATCTCTAATTTCATCCAGGGACCCCCTGGCGAACCACTGACAGGGTCCAGTGTCACCCACTACTCAGCAGTAAGAATACAGCCCTCCAAACACACAGCTCAGCAGCCAGACTTCTTTCAAGTTCACTCAATCTGAAGTTCTCACCCCACACTCACACCCAGCATAGTCACATTGCTGGCGACAGTCCTAAATCACTGCAAAATCCTCTGGTGTCACTCTTGTCTCCACATCACATGGTCCCGAAGAGCTTATAGAGACTGCTCTCCTGTGCCACCCACTGATGTGATCACTGGAAGGTCCTCAAGACACGTGACAACATCTACATCAGAGAAAGCAGCAGAGGGAAAACTGAGGCGCCCATGAGCCGTATCCACATGTGTGGATGCCCTTAAGCAGTGTGCAGGGAAATGTAAACTATCACATCTCTGCCTCAAAGTGCTCACATTGCACCCACAGGCTTTCCCAAGCCCTGCCATGTGTACCTTTCCCGACGCCTTCCCCATGGAGGTGGAACTGACACTCCTATTTTATACATGAAGACACTGAGTCTCAGAGAGGGCTTTCAGTTATTTGTTCAGTCACACAGCCTGGGATGAAGCCAAAGCTTGTACTATGCTGTCTCAAATATAATAATAGGAGGCATTCAATGACTGCTTCCTATCTAAGACACTATGCTAAAGGCTTTTTACATGGATCACCTCAGTTAATTCTCACATCCCTTTTGTTACCCCTAACTCCATACACACAACACCCTTCGTAGACGAGGAAACCAAAGAACAGAGAGGCTAAGGAGCTTCTCCAAGGCCACACAGTCAGTGTGTGGCAGAGCTGGGACTTAAACCCTTGCCTTTCTTACTTATCCTAAGTGTGGATATTATTCTGCAGTTTTGTCGCAGCCATGCTTTTTCCAAAAAGTTGTTTCATCTCACATACAGAAGAGAGTCATTATAGGTATTATCCATTTTTTAAAGTAAAACCAGTGGCAGATATTTAACACAAGATGACAGAAATAGGAAATTTGGATTCTAATGAAGGGTAAATCTGCAGTTAGTTTCCACTTTAAAAGACCCCATGGCCTGAGGATTAGACGTTTTACCTGGCCTCTCCACAAATGGGCTCTCCATTGTGGCCCTCACTGTGGGGATGAAGGCTCTTTCCCCCCATCCCCCAGCCTCTCTGCTCTGCCTCATCTCAGTGCAGGCAGACACAGGCCTCCCTTCCTCCCATGAGGAAGTGGGCTATAGGTATTTTAGGAGGAAGAAGAGAGCTTTGACAAGCACTTGTACAACTCCTAGTGATGGGCGAGACTCCAACGCTAACAAGCACCGTTGTCTCAAGAGCTCGTTTTGCCTCCAGCAATCCTGGGTCTAGCTGGGTACCCAAGAGCTTCACTGACCCCTGTTTCTCTCCTTTCCTGTGGATAAAGGAATTTGTCACCTGTGATAAATGAAAGTCCACATGCCAGAGAATACACCTGGATGCTCCCATCCACATCTCCTCAACCCTGGTCAGGTAAACATTTCAGAAAATCCAAATCTATCTCTTCATCTTACATTATCATTGCCATCCACAGTCCCAAATAATCAATGGCCTAAACACTCTCGTTAGTGTTTCTGATACACTGTTTTGTATCTCAGGATAATCTTGAACACTAGAGTAAATTTGGGGTTGGAAACCCAAGGCCTTTTCACTGAGCTACATCCCCAATCTTTCTTATTTTTTATTTTGAAATAAGGTCTTGCTAAATTGCCCGAACAGGATTTGAACTTGCCATTCTTCTGCCTCGGCCTCCCTCAGTGCTGGTATTATAGGTGTGTGCAACTGTGCCTGGCAAAGCTAAGAGTACTTTTACCCAATGATTCCACAAAAACAAAAGAGGAAACAAAGCAGTGAAGGCACTGTGTCTATTATGCTCAGATTAAAGACAGCAATCATCTCTCTGGCTGTGATACTTCTAGTCAGTCTGTAAATCAACTATATTGACTTCGCTTAGGTTGAGAACAAGAACTTCAAGGGCTGGCCCAGAAGAGCAGCAGAATAACCACTCTCCACCTGCAGTAATGCCTTTGCTCTCCAGTAGCACCCCAGGGTCTCCTGAGAATCTTGAGCTGGTCTTGCTCCTCAGCCCACCTGATAGGCCTGTGTCTAGATGTCCCCTCCAAGCCTCATGTGGTCATAGGTGGGGCTTTTTCAGAGGTGGCTGGATCTAGAGTGTGTGATGCTGGAATTGATTCATAGTGCAATGCTAGGATCAAGGGCACTAGGATTAAGGGTGTGAATGCTACCTGCCCTAAGTAGCCTGGATAAGGTAAAAGGGGCAGAAAGACACTATTGAGGTCCCTTGCTTGCTTGCTTGCTTTTGCTGTCTTCTGCTTGCCATGAACTGGTTCTCCTCTGCGATGCCCCTGTCAAGCCACCCTGCCTTGGAGCCAGCCAATTATGGACTGAAACCTCTACAAACTGTGAGCTAAATAAACCTTTCCCCCTTTAGCTTTGGGTGTCGCTATTTTGTCTCAGCAACAAAAGAAAAGTAACTAAGACACTGCTGACACAGGCAGCTTCCACTATCCCATTGTCTCCAAAAGGCTCCTCTGCCTGCATTTGGGGTTTCTCCCAACCTCCTGCAGGAGACAGACCAGAGGGACTCCCAAGGGTCCAGACCTCCCACCACAGCTCCCAGGTGGGCCCAAGAAAGGTACCTGTAACCCTGCCAACCTGATGTTGACCTGATATGCCAAGTAAGTGATCACAGGGTACGGAGGTGTGGGGGGACATGAACAGCACAAGCAAAGCTCTGCACAAAAGCCCTCATGATGGCTGCAGGTGAGCAGGAGGGCCACTCTCCAAACCAGAGCACACAAGCACAAACCCTCTAGCACACAGTGGCCACAATGCACAGCCATCTGGGAAAAGCACATTCCCCGGCAATGCCAACTGAAGAGTATTTACATCATGGCCAGACTAACTGCACAATAATGAGGAAAAACAGATCAAATAGAGAGAAATCCATCTTCAGGACCACCTGAAGCAAGGTCACAGCAATGAGTCTGTCCCCAGCCTCCTGGGTGGAGGAGTCACTGGGAAGATCTAACCCCTGGGGTTTAGCTGCAGGTCCAACTGGTCCAGCTAAAATACCCACCCCCACTCTCTCCCTGCTATCTATCCTGAATCAAATCCAGTTCTTCCAGGGTTCAGGGTCTCCAGGAACAACACAGGATTGGGAGAAGTGTGTGTGGTGGGGAGCAGCATGAAGAGAGAGGCAACTGTGACTTGGAGCTGCTCATGTATTTGCTCTGCATAGATTGTGTACACCTAACCCCACTAGGGAGGGAAAGATGGAAAAAGACATGAAGGGGTAGGAGAAGGGACAACTCACAGTGACATCATGGATCCTCACAGAAGTTCATGGCCCCAAAAGCCAGTGCTAGGCCTCTACACACGACCTTTCATCGGTTCCCTTTGCTGTTGACAGGTTCCAGCCCTCAGGCACACTGGCAAGAATTTCTACTTAGCAACTAAAATAGCTCCCTTCCAATATAAATGTGGCCCTAACTCCCACTCCTTGAGGTATAACCCATATATGGACCCAAAACTCTCACTTCCCTTTTTCCTCTCTTTTCCCCAGTCCCTTTCACACAACAACAGCAGGCAGAGAAAAAGTGTGCCTTAGCTCTTGTGGAATCTTCAGTGTATCTTTCCTTTCAGACAAATATGCAATGGAGGGAAGGCCGGGCCCTTTCTGCAGAGTATGACGTGCCAGCTCGATATGCTCAGAGGACATTTCAGTGTCAAGAACATCTCCAACAAAACCACCCAGGGACATCTTGTGAGAACAAAGGTCATGTTCATAGGCTAGGAAATGTGGATATTAGGATTTCTGGTACAAGAAAAGCAGCAAACAGAATGTGGAGTCAGGAACACAGGAAGTCAGACGGTACAGAGAGACAGGGAGCACACACGCAGGTAGGGCCAGATCAATTAGATCACTTGGCAGTAGGACCGGCCGTACAAAATTGCTGTTCCTGGTGCTCTGTTTCCCACCTCCCTGCGTGGCCTTGTCTGTATAAAACCCAACTGCTGGCCCCAGGTCTCCACATAACAAACAAGATTCTGCTTCAAGCCCCTCCCTGTAGTACTCTACCAAACCCAGGTACCCAAGGCAAGGACAGGACATGGCCATTATAGAGGCCTCATTCTTGAGGATGATTTAAAGGAAATCTCACCGCAGTGACAGACAAGGCTTTGCTGGAATGTGGATAACTTGAAGTCAATGACAAAACTCTACACCAACCAGCTTCTCTATCAAAATTAGCACTAGAAAGATGCAGATTGTGAATTAGACAAAAAAAAAAAAAAAAAACCCTTCAAATACTAACTCTTTTCATATGAAAAAACTCTACTGTTTTAATAACAAAGTTAAGAAAAATAAAGAAGGTCTTGCATTCAGTTCAGGTCTTGGACCCTGAACTTACTCATTTTAAATAACAGAAATGAAATGTTATTTCTCTGTCATTCCTTTGGTACTAAAACTGTCATTCAAGAAAAAAGTTTGGTTTAATCTGAAAGACACTGCTGGCTTGAAGCAGGAAACAAGACAAGAGTAGCTGCCGAGGAAGTCAGGCACAAACTGCACCGTGCATCCTGCCTCCAGCTTCATTTTTAGAAGTAATTGCAAGGCCATGGGCACCTCCTGTATAAAGGGAGGTGGCAGCCAAGACCGGCCAGCAAGGCCGGGTGCCAGTGTTGCACGGGCTTTACACACACCCCACAGGGTCCCTCCAGCCCATCCCAAGGATAAGAACCCAGCCCCACTAAACTCAGGTAATCAATCAAGGGATAACCCCAGAAGAAAGAAAAAATATATATACAAGACCATGCTGAGTCAGTGTTTGAAAAACCTGGGAAGTTTTGAATTCTTATTTAGTAATTTGTGACTTCAGTGTGACAAGTATAGAGATCTTGATAACAGAGAATTTCTGAAAGTTCTGGGTCCACTATAACAAATTAAGACTGTCCAGCCAAACAGCGCCTTGAAATAACACAGGTAAACTGCCTCCAGTTCAAACTGCATTTTCCAAAACAGACCAGAGTATGGCTTCCAGGTTTTATTTTCACTGATTCTACTGAGAAAAACACCAGCATTAACCCTAGCTCAGTCAAAAGCCATGTGTCACATTACTCAGTAACACAGTTAGATGCTGTAAGTCGATTATGCATTTGACCAGGGAAAATACACAAAGCAAGAATCCTGTTAAGTACCTCCCTTCCACATATGGGCTGATCAAACCACCACTGAGGAAATGTCAAAGGCATTTTCCTGCACTCAGAAAGGAATACCAGCTCCATCCCTACTCAGGATCTATGTTTTATTAGTGCTTTTTATTGTTGAAGCAATATTTTACAAAGGAAGTGACTAAAGATTCACAATATTAACAGACTCATTTTCAGAAATTATACTCAATGTATCAAAGTTCTCTAGCCTTAGTAAATGACCACTGAGACATTACTGAAAAAAAAAAAGAGGCACACACTCTGGGTTCATATGTGACCACTGTACAGAGACCCTAACAAGCAGATCCAGAAGATACAAACTCTTCTAGCTTCACCAGGTCCTCTGTGGCCATTATCAGGTTATTGAACCTCTTTCTGCCTGATCCCTATTCTTAAAATGGGATTAATAATACAGTAGACACCATTATACATAGGGGTACATTTCCAGATCCTTAATAGATGCCTGATACTGTAGATAGTACTAAACCCTGTACACACTATGTTTTTTCCTGTGTCCTGCAGCTTTGCCACTGCCTAAATCACTCTTCCATCACTGGGACACAACATCTGACACTCACATCTTAAAGAAGGAGAGGTTTATTTGGCTCACAGTTTCCAGTGGGTTCAGTCTAAAGATGGCAGGCTCCAAGTCAGAAACGCATGGTAGAAGGGTATGGTGGAGGAAATTCGCTCATCTCATAGCAGCAAGAAAACAGAGAAAGAAGGGAGGAGCTGGGGACAAGAACATAGGTCACACCCTCAGTGACCAACCTCCAACCAGGCTCCAGCTCCTAACAGCACAGTCAGCTACTGAATTCATCAATGGAGGAATGACTTTTGAGTTTAGCACCCCCATGATCCAATCATCTCCCAAATACATGAGATTTCTGGGGGACACTGTAGATCCAAACCGTAATAGCCACATAGTATCACACTTAATCTATCCTTCCAGATTTTTTTTTTTAATGTGGGTACCAGGATTCGACCTCAGGGCCTCGCACTTGCCAGGCAGGTGCTTATGCCGCTGAGCTACCTCACTGACCCTGCATCGCTACTCTTCTGCTTTAAGGCCATTATTAAATAAAATAAGGGTTACTTGAAAATGAATACTGTAATACTGTGATAGTCAATCTGGAAACCATGATAGCTACTAAGTGACGAATGAGATGGCAAAGTGACTCATGGGCAGGTAGCTAATCTTCTGTGGATACACTGCACAGGGGGATGACTCCCCTCCCACTGGGACAATGAGAGATTTCATCACACTACTCAGAATGGGGTGTAATATAAAACTCATGAGTTATTCTAGAATTTTCCATCTAATATTTCTGGATCATAGTTGACTGCAGGTAGCTGAAACTGTGAAAGGTGCAACTGAGGAGTGGAGACTTCTGTAGCAACCACCTCACAGGCGGATGCAGTGAATTAATGTGGGCAAGACCTTATAGAATAAGCTCAGCATATAGCAAACACTGTATGAGTTACTGTTGTTATTGTTGCTTTAGGTTTTATTATGCGATTAACATAGTGTCATTATAGCACCTTAAATAGTGCTCTAGCCAATGATACTATGTCTCAAGTAGAATGAGACAAAAAAAATTCTAATCACAACTGATTATCAAATGCCCTTCCTGGGAATCATACTCTTATTAAAAACATATTTACTGAACACTGAAATTTGGGAGGACATGCTATATTTTTAAATAAAGTTTCTACCTTCTGGGGACTTACAGTCAAATTAAGATAATAAGATGCACACATGTAAGAAACCACATCATAGGCGGCTTATGGCAAGTGTATTGGCTGGCTTTCCTGTCACTGAGATACAATACCTATCAGCTACAAAAATTAGAGAGGAGAGGTTTAACTTGCCTCAGTTTCAGGAGATTCAGTCCATGGATAGGTGGCTCCAAGGAAGGAACAACATGGCGGATGGGCATGGCAGAACAAAGATGCTTAGTTCATGGCAGCCAGGAGCCAGAGCAGGGGAACAGCTCCAGAGGAAGGGGCCAGAGACTATATATAGCACTCAAGGTCACACCTCCACGACCCACCCAGACACCCCAAAAATGTGCTCTACTTTGGACAGCTCCCAAGCCAATCAAATTGACACAATTAAACTTCATCATCACAGTAAACACCTGCTGAATGATACTATCATATTTCCTATTAGTTCACTCAGAGTCACTAGAAAGTGCTGGGTAAGATAATGTTCTCACCACAAAAAAAAAAAATTATAGTTATGTAAGAGAATGGATGTCTTAGTTACCTTGATCTAATTATTTCACAACCTATAGATATATCAGAGCATCACACTGTATACCCCAAATATATATAATTTTGATAATTCAATTATAGCTGAATAAAACTGGGTGGTGGAGAAGTGCTGAATAAGCAAATTTATTTTAACCTAAAATTAAAGGCATCTTGGATATGGGATGTGAGTTAAGCTTTGGAGGCTGGAAAGGATTCTGAGAGAGGAAGCTTTGAGGAAGAATATTGGGAATGGTGTGAGTGGGGCTATCTTGAATTGGGGTATATAACAACTGAGGAATGCAGTCAGAAGTACCTTAGAGCTGGTGATCGTGGGCCAGTTACCTAAACCTCCCTGGGCCTCATTCACTATCTAGTTGCTGTCCCTGGAGACTGAATAAGATGATGCATACGATGAACACACAGTAGGAACAAGGCATCGTGAAGACCTGAGCAGTGTTCTGTGGACTCATCTGTCCACAGAAGAAGGTTGCAGTTGGAAAGCGACACAAGACAAGTTTGGAAGGTGAGAAGAGGGGATGTAGGAAGCTCAGATTTCATTTGGAGAGATCTGAACTGCGGGAGAAGAGTCATTCTGTGACGGTTCACCTGGTTACTTTGGGTGGCTCCCAGAAAGTAGGAGAACCTGGAGATGGAAGTCCAGAAAACACATGTCAGAGTCTACTTGTGAGTGTGAGGAGCTGAGCCTGGACACTGTTCAGAGGAGTGGAAAAGAAGGGTGGGTAACGGAGCTAGACTAGCGGACTCAAAGAGTGGACAGAAAATGAGATGAGTTAAAAACAAATTCCAGCAGTCAATGTGGTCCTGGCAGAGAAAGATGATATTAGTGGAAAAACTGAGGAAAGGTGAATGAAGAGTATAGCTTAGCTATATGGGACCACTGCTGATTTCTTAGTCTTTAAATGTAAAAGGTTATACAAAATGTTAACATGAGAGGAAGCTGAGTGAAGAGTGCATGAGAAAACTATACTATTTTGGGAAATTTTCCGTAAATCTAAAATTATTTCAAAAGCCAAAGATAAAACCCTGCAGGTCTTTTTGGGTGATTCATTGCATCATGGAAGAGAGGAGAAGCAAAAAGCAAGCCCCAGATTGGAGCTGAGGTGATGAGTTGATTGACTTACAAGGCAATATGGCAGATGGAAAGGTAAGACCTTGGCCATGAGCACTGCCTTGTAACTGTATCCAGCCAAGTGACTAACTCTGATGAATCTGGCCTCTTAGGGACATGGAGTGAATAACTGTTGTCTCAAGTTGCCAGACTCACATTCTTTGTCACAAGCCATTTCCCTATCCTACCCATCACAGCAACCCCCACCTGCCCTGCTTCCCACTGCACAACTGCCCACCAGAAGAGGTGGCAGACAGCATTTCCAAACAACTTTATCTTCAGGGAAAGAAGCTTCTATTTTGAGTCCTATAATAAACCAAGGTGTCGCAAGGAATAAAAAATATCCATAACTTCGGCTTTCAAGAATCCAAATGAAAAATAACCACACAACTAGTAAGTGGCAGAGCTTTGGTCTAGACTCCATCCTGCCTTGCTTCATGCTGTTCCCACAGTACCGTGGGGCCTCAGACATCAGACACTGCAGGGTCTGGTGGTTCACACACACACAAATACAAGCTACAAAAGAGCTTCTCCCCACGTCATAAAAGAATCGACACCAGGGGTTAGAGAGATCTTTTAGAAAGCCGTCTAGTCTCACTGGCCTGACGGAATCAAATATTTCCTATATATGGTAACTCGAACCATTAGTTCTGAATGTCAAAGCACCATATATTATTCCTATGTGGTGTGTGTTTTATCAGTGTATGTGTATGTATGCTACACAAATATATACACACACCAAGCAGTGAACATATGTATAGGTTATCTATAACCTATATAGCAAATGTTTTTTAGATGGCTGATGAATAAGCTAAATAAATTCTTCAGGAGATAGGGAGGAGGAGAGAGTGAGAGAGAGAGAAAGAGAGGGACGGAGAGAACCCTGAATGCTGACCACATGATAAGCACTAATAAGCACTTGTTGATTTGAGATGGTTTTGTGGACTTTAAATTATCTACTTCAATAAAATACGTCTGGTGCTAAGTTATGAAATCAGGAATCAGGTTGTCTTCATGAGAATGAAATTAGAGAGGAACAAGGGAAAGAGACTGAATTCTAGTCCTAGTTTGCAGCCTGAAGAAGGTCCCCTAGCTTTCAAATGTGCACGTCAATCACAGTTCTGTGTTGGAAAATGAGAAATGTGAGCAGCAGTGGCCCTGGAAGATCCTTTTACCAGACTGCAGATGGGATGTGTCAGGTGGAGAAGTCAGAAGAGACCATCCCTAGGTCTCTTTTTAACTGTGAGCTCCTGAGATTCTCTTATGGAGTTAAGATGGTTGTGAGGCTCAAATGAAATTACAAATCATTCCTCAACTATGAGATATAAGGTATATGTAATGGTGTGCAGGAGCAGGCTTGTACCCACTCATGAGAGACAACTGTTACATTTTTAAAAATATTTTTATAAGTATCTATTTGTGGTACATAATAATTACATACATCTTGGGGAATTAGTACATTGATATACCATATCTTGATCATTTTTGATCCAGTTGCCCCTCACCCTGCCTTCTTCTCTCTTCCCCAGATATCTCCCCTTCTTCATCTCCAAAAAGTCTACCTCCCTATTTCCTACCACCTCTCATTTATTTTGCTCTTTAAATCATTTTTATTTGGGGCTTTTCATATAAGAGAAACCATGTGATGTTTAAGCTTGTGTGTCTCATTTATTTCACTTAATATTATAGTCTCAAGATCCATCCATTTTCCTACATATTATTTAAATTTACTCTTCTTTATGGCTGAGTAATACTCCATTGTGTACATATTCACCACATTTTCTTTATCCATTTATCTGTTAATGAGCATCTAGACTGTTTCCATCATTTATTTAGTTATTGTGAATTGCAGTGCTATAAACATGAGTATGCGTGTGTCATTGTAATATGACAATTTAATTCTTTTGGGAAGATATCCAGGAGAGGTATAGTGAGGTCAAATGGAATTTCCATTTTTAGTTTTTTGGGGAATTTCCATAGTGGTAATACTAGTTTACATTCCTACCAACAATATAGAAGGATTTCTTTTTCCCTACAATCTCACCAACATTTGTTGTTTTTTGAGTCCTTGATGATAGCCATTCTTACTAGAGTAAGACGGAATCTCAGTGTTACTTTGATTGCATTTCCCTCATCGCCAAAGATGCTGAGCGTTTTTTCATGTACTTATTGGCCACTGTACTTCTTCTTTTGAGAAATGTCTACACATTTCAATTGCCCTTTTTTTGATTAGGCTTTTTTTTAATTTTTAGGAATTTTACAATCCAGGTGTTAAACACAGTAATCAAAGGATTTTCAGGGAAGTGAAACTATTCTGTATGATATTATGATGGTGGATACATTTGCCCAAACCCATAGGATGTACAGGATCAATAAAACCAAGAGTAAACCCTAATGTAAACAGAGCATTTTGAGTGACAATGATGTGTCACTGTAGGTTCACCAGTCATACCAAATGTTCTACTCTGGTGGGGGATGTTAGCAAGGCGTGTAGAGATATACATGTGTGAAAGCAGGGAGTAGATGAAAACTATACCTTACCTCAATTTTGCTGTGCATCTAAAACTGCTCTAACAAACAAATTTTAAAATAATTTTAAATGTACTTTGACAAAATATGCTAAATAAAAGTGAACATTTATAACAATAACAAGCAATATCATATTACTTCTCTGCATAAAACTAGCACACCTGGAAACACACTTTGAATTCCTTACCATGAAAAAAGCATTCCTTACCATGACCTGGCAACGTCATCTCCTATCGTCCTTCTCATTCATTTTATTAGAATATAAAACTCATAAGGAAAAAAGTGATTTTTGTCTGTTTTGTTTAGTTTTGTATCACAGGTGCTTCAAAGATATCTAGTACACCACAGAAATGTAATGAATTTTTGTTGAATTCAATCCTCATCATCCATATTTTCTTATGCCTTCGTCTGTGGCTGATTATGTTTCCCAAATCTGACTCCAGTACTATTTCCCTTTCCACTTCTCTTTCTAACTAGGGGGTTGACTTGACTTCTCGCCCACCAGAATAGCACACAGGGGATGCTATGTGACCTCCAAGGTGGAGTCATTAGAAACTACACAACTTCTTCCTAGTTTTCTTGAAATGTTCTCTTAGAGCCCAGTCACCATACTGCCAGGAAACTGAGGTAGACATAGGAAGCCCATATGTCGAGCAAGTGGCACAATGGCCCACAGCCCCAAAGGTTCTCTGAGAGTGAGGAAAGCGACCTGACAACGCTCCAGCCCTCAGCTGCCACCCAACTAATTCCCAGTGAGGCAGAGATGAATCACCCCCCACTAAATCCTACCCAAACTGCAGACTTGTAAACAAAAATCTTTTGTCACTAAGATTTGAGAAAGTCGGGTACATTCTACTTTCAATCCCTTCCCACACTCAGGTCTCATCTACCACTTTCGGTTTCATGTACCTAGAATTTTCTCCACTCCTACTCAGTGTTCTATGTCTTCATTCTGTGCAAGTGTCTGGTCACGAGGCACCTTTTCTTTCAGAGATTGGGTTTAGCTGTATGTTACCAGAAACAACTTATTAACCGCAGTTACAAGAACCAAATATTGTTTTTCCTGCCATATGCAGAGAAATCCAAGACAGTCAGAAATGGACATCTGACCAACACTTCAAAGATGCCATGGTAGACTCTCTTCTTGTTGTTTTTAACTGTTTTTTTCCCCTCTTCTATAAGGAAGCCAGGGAAAGGATGAAAGTTCCCATGTCACCAGAATCAGCTACCATTAAATAAATTATTACTTAAAAACTCCATACAATGAATTCTATTGTCATTATATTAGTGCAGATAACTATAATGAAGGGGTATATATTTTTAAGAATAAAAAACATTATTAATAATTTTGTATTTATTTTATGTTTAAAAGATAATATTTTGGATATACTGAGTTGAATAAGATATAATATTAAAATGCTTAAAGTTAAATTATGTAAATATGCCAGTAAATTAATTATATTCAAAACAAAGTTGTTAAATATTCAAAACTCATCACTTTCTAATTAGTTCATCACATTTTACAATCATCTGTGCTGCTGAGTTCCCTGCATCTGTGTGGAGGAAACGCTGCTCACTCATCCACAAGCAGCAGCTCCCCAGGGGTGGCCTAAAATCAACCTTAGGGAGAGGGCGGCGCTCACACCACGGAAACCAACACATGCTCTAAAGCCAGGGCTTTTTCTTCCCAAGAACAGGCTGTTAAATGTTTACCGGCAACTCTGTGGATACAAGCAAACTTCAAAGACAAGGGAAAATGGGAAACTGTATTGTGCTGGGGAAGGGAATTGGTAGGGGAGAAACGAGTAGAGAGACAGGAAGCGAGGGAAGAGTGGGGAGGGGAGGGGAAGGGATGGAAATGAGGAGGGAAGGGGGCACAAGGGGGACAAAGGAAGAGGGGAAAGACAAGAAGGGAGACAAAGACAAAAGGGGAATTACTTTATTTACTGAGTTATCCGGGGAAACAATGGTTCCATGTAAGTATAAGCAAATTATTTCAGATAGCAAATATTTAAACTCTTCACCTGAGATGCCATAAATTACTCATGTGCCTACTTTCTGCAGCAGATGATTCCAACATAATCCAGCATTTTCTTAGTGGCTAGGTCATCTACAATCAGACGTCCCACTGCACAGCACTGCGGTGACACCCTCCAGCTACTGCCATACATGGAGCTCTTTCTGCCTTATATAAAATGGCTCCAGTCTCCTGAGCTTTTTATAGATCCCGTCTCTTCCCTTGCTGTCAGCTGTCACATCTAGATGTTTTCCCAGTGCTTACATCCAGCAGTCTGGTTTATTGCTTCCAAGTCACAGTGAACTAAGAAGCCAGAAAAACAAACTTGTTAGAATTGTGTCTAAAATAGCAGTAAACATGCCCTCCATACCTGCCTAAGGCTCTGGAAAATAAATAAAGAATATGACAGCTCTAGGATCTCTCTGGGTTCTCAAAGTTACTCCTGCTTTCTTTCATGTTCTCTACTGTGTTCATTTTTTTTTTTTTTTTTTTTTTTTAATGTGGGTACCGGGTGTCAACCTCAGGACCTTGTGCTTGCTGGGCAGGTGCGTATGCCGCTGAGCCATCTCACCGGCCCTCTACTGCGTTCTAAATGATTAATGTTACAAAATTAGTGGCTTCTAGATAGGTGAGCTTTCACTAACTGTATAAAATATTCCATGGAAACAAACTAAACAGTAAAGAAAGTGGAAATTACATTAACTAAATAAGAAAGAGAATCAATGTCCTGTCGTGTAAGTCAGAGTCAATGGGACCGAAGACGCTGTTCCCTTAGGAATCTACTTACTTTCCGTGAGGATGACCCAGATCCATGGCAACCTCTCCCAGTGTCCACAAGAGGCTTTGGAGCACAGGCAGAGGTGGACAGGAAGTGCTGTGGGATGCAGCAACCTTCCAAGAGCCCCAGCAAGGGCATCTACCCCTTCCCTCCTCATTCATGTATCTGGAAGGAGGATGAAGCAGAGAAGCCCTGGAACATGAACCCAGGGCTTGGTATAACTTAGCAAGATGGTGGACACAGGCGCATCCTCCAATGGACAGTTACTAAGAGCAACAGCAGCACTCAGCCATGGCCCACTTGTAGTGCAATCTGATATAATGCCTGGTACTTCTTGAGTACACACTAACCACAAAAAAATGCAATTGTCTATGGCACTAGATTTTGAAAATGAGAATACTTAACTCCTTACTAAATCCACTGTATGAAACACTGTGGGGTTTTTTTGTTTGTTTGTTTGTTTGTGGGTACCGGGGGGGTCGACCTCAGGACCTCGCGCGCCAGCAGGCGCCCATGCCGCTGAGCGATATCACCGGCCCCTTTTTTCGTATGTGGGTTCCAGGAGTCGAACTCGGGCCCTCGCGTTTGCCAGGCAGACGCGTAGGCCGCTGAGCCATCTCACCGGCCCAACTGTGTTTTAAAAGAAACTCTTTTCTTTGTTTGTTTTTAAATGCTCTGATAGCAAAATAAAAATCCAATTATAAGCCTGCTGCCTGTTTACCCAGGTTGTCACACAAAAAATTTTAAATAACTATAATAGACAAAGCTATCTCAGAAATAAAAGAAAATTCCTAAAATGACTCTCCCTCTGTCAAGTGTTTTAACTTGTAAAGAAAGAAACAACAAATGTTCTAAAATTAAAAATAGAAAATTTGGAAGAAATCTCAGTATTTCAATTAAACTTTATGCCTGGCTTACAGTAGGCCAACAATAAACACCTATCAGATGGCTGGCTGGATGGCTGATTAGACATAGCACTAGTAACTGGAAAGTCTGAGGTCAACTGACCTTCCTAGGGCTTTGGCCAACAAGACTGGTCCAAAATTATATTTGGGCCTCTCAAAGAAATCTAATTAGTCACATAAATTCTTCTCTAAAATGAAATTTCAATGTCTTTTCTTTTAACTTAGTCCTTCTGACAAAGGACTTATACCCTAACAATAATTTCAGACCTGTCTATCAATCAGTGATATTTATTGACCATTTACAGTATGTAGGCCATTGTGCCATAGAGAGAAAGTTTAGTGAGCAAGACAGAAAGGCCCCACCCAACATTAAAACCCACTCACTAGAACCTATCCAGACACACACATTTAAGATCATCCATCTTAGGCAATTCAGATTGCTGGAACAGAATATCACAGATAGAACAAAAATTTATTATTAAACAGCAAAAACTTATTTCTCATGGTTCTGGGGGCTGGAAAGTCTAAGATTAAGGTGTTAGCAGATCCCATCTCTGCTGAGGGCCCACTTCCTCGTTCTTAGATGGTGCCTTCTTGTACTCTTACACGATAGACAGCAAAGAGGGAGAGACCTCTTTTATGGCTCCTAAGGACACTAATCCCATTCATGAATGTTCCACCTTTATGACCTCATCATTTCAAAGGTCCCACCTCCAAATACAATCACACTGGGAGTGAGACTTGCAACATATGAATGTGGGGACACAAATATTCAATCCCCCCACTTTATATGTTTAATAACATCATATGCACCACAGTATCCCCTAATGTGTGACTACAATGCAATGGCAGCAGATGACCTTTTTCAATGCATGGTGCTGGATCAACTGGATGACCAAAAGGAAAAAATGAACTTCAATTCATATATAAGCCATATACAAAAACATTTTATATGGATACAGATCTAAATATAGAAGGTATGGTAAAACAATGAGACTTAGAAAAGACAACACAGGAGAAAATTTTCATGACCTTGGAGCAGACAAGGATTTCTTAAACACGATATAAAATGAATGAACCAACTATAAAAGGAAAAAATTGACAAACTGAACAATATTAAGAACTTCTGTTCACCAAAAGTACCACTGAAGGAGTGAAAAGGTAACTCACAAAGTCAAAGGGAATATTTACAAAACATTTTTCTGACAAAGGCCTTATACCCGGGATAAAGAGCAGACCAGGATATACAGACAGACAACCCAAACCCAAAGTTGTCTTTTCTCTTTGTGAAATGAACATTTCACAAAGACAACACTCAAAAGGCCGATAAACATGAGAAGGGGGCTGAACTTCTAAGATACAGGAGAGACCCCAGAGCAGGTGGAGGGACTGAGCTCCCATGGGATGTAAAGAGTGATCTAATCGTCCTTCCTTCTGTCCTGTGAATGGTGACACCATCCACACCAGAGACTGCCCCCCAAAATGAGGACATCCTAACTTTCAAAAGTGTCACCACTGCTTATTCGGAAAATGTAAAGAATCTAACATGAACCGGTAGGTTGGCTTTTTTAAATCTTAATTATTTACAGTTTTAAAAATTCATGCCTGCCTTCCTCAAAATGAAGAGATGGCAAAAGCGCCATCTGAGCTGTGCCAAACACTGTAAAGCCCTATGTATGGTAAGTGAGGACTTGCACCCTGCTATGATTCAAATGTCCCACCAAAACTCATGTTGAAATTTAACTGCCATGCTAACAGCATTATGAGTCAGGGCCTTGAAGAGGTGATTAGGTCACAAGAACTGACTCTCTCTGCTCTCATGGACCGATGCCATCACACAGGAGTGGGTTAGTTATCACAAGAGTGGGTTCTGACAAAAACAGAACATGTGTGTGTTCTGCCCAATTTTTCACTCTTGTGAAGGGCATTCATTTGCCCTTCCACAATGATGCAGTACAGAGGCCTCTGCCAGATGCCAGCACCAAGCTCTTGGGACGCTAAGCCTCCAGAATCTTGAACAAAATAAACTTCTACCATTTGTAA
This sequence comes from Erethizon dorsatum, assembly GCA_028451465.1. Taxonomy (NCBI): domain Eukaryota; kingdom Metazoa; phylum Chordata; class Mammalia; order Rodentia; family Erethizontidae; genus Erethizon; species Erethizon dorsatum. The sequence continues at coordinate 130,941,845 of CM051823.1, read as the reverse complement.
ATTACCAGTCTTTGGTATTCTGTTATAGCAGCAGAAAATAAACTTAAAACACTCCCTTGTCCATGACTACAAAAAAGAGTGGGATATGCATGCCTACTCCTCCTGAAGAATAACTTTAGGGTTCTTAACTTATAAAAGAAATATGCATTTATTGAACAAAAGAGATAAAATAAAAATTATCTGTAGTGGCACTAAAACAGCACTATTTGTTTATTATGTATTGCTCCAGTATCTTTTCTAGGTACACATAAAAGAATATTCTATGAAAAAAGGTTTTTATTCAGAATGCAAGTTATCTGTTATTACTTAATTCAAATGTGATATGGTTCACGTTGCAAGAAACTAATTCTCTTGAAGCAAACCAATCAGAAGATTTTTCATTGAGGTATTCATTAGGTATTCTATATTCTTTTTTTTTTTTTTTTTTTTTTTTGTGGGTACCGGGGGGTCGACCTCAGGACCTCGCGCGCCAGCAGGCGCCCGTGCCGCTGAGCGATATCACCGGCCCCTTTTTCGTATGTGGGTTCCGGGAGTCGAACTCGGGCCCTCGCGCTTGCCCAGCAGGCGCTTAAGCCGCTGAGCCATCTCACCGGCCCGGTATTCTATATTCTTAAAACCTGGTATGTGACCAAAATTTGCAAAAAAGGCAGAAACTCCACCCCCATCAAAAATTAAAAAAAAAAAAAATAGACTCCTACCCTCTTTTTAATCAAAGGACACACCTTTAATTTGAATATATGTGTTAACAAGGCAGAATTAGTTATGGCAAAAGGATAGCAGATTTTGCTAATGGTTTTTCTTGGGATGGTTTTTAATATTATGAACCCTCAGAACATCCTTGAGCAGCCTAGATCATTTAAAGGAGGAAATTAAAGTCACCCAAGGATGATGGCATGAACCACTCTAGGAATAAAAGTGGACGGGAGGGAGTGGCCACTGCATCCTTCCAGGAAACCGAACTCCTCACCCCAGGGAGAGGGAAGGGTTGATCTTACGATCCCAATGGGGCATAAAGAACAGAGATAGTAACCAGCAAGGATCTCTAAAATGAGGCAAGATGCTTCCCACCACCAGTAAGAAGCCATATGTAAGAACCTACTGGTTGTGATTTTGTGAAGTGGGGCCAAAGGGAAGAAGATACAAGCCTGTATTCCTAGAGAAGAAGGCTGCAGTTCAAGTCCAGCCCACCCCTCCTGTGCAGAGCACTGCCTGGCACCCTTGGAGCCCAGAGCCAGGTGGGTGGATGCCTTAGCTGTGATGAGTCCCATTACACTAAATGTTCCATATGTTATCTGTAAATCATTCTTTGCCCTCCTTCATAGTTTATAGCAAGACATCAGTAATAAACTAGTTCCTAGTTTTGTTCTTATTTAGACAGAGGAAGTAACTCAGCTTTGGATGGTTCACTCATTACATGGAATACAGCCCACCAGCCATCCCTCTCGAAGTTTATCATGGGGACGTTTTTGATCTTTGAGGCGTGACCAGCAGCTAAATACTTTCAGAGTCTCAGGCTAGATTTGGTGACGGCCTATTTATCTACATGCAGACAGGCTTTCATTAGCTAAACACCTATCCATACAAACTGCTTCTGGCAAGAGTTACTAAATGCTGAACCTCCTGGGGTTGGATGAAGGAATGGAACATTTTAGTCCAACAAAAGGCGCTTGTCTACCAGAGACAGTACATGTTGGGTTGTTTTTTTGTTTTTTGTTTTTTTTTTTAGTTGTAATATTTGTAGGGTGTTTTCACTATAGCAAGCATAATCATGTTTTAGCATTAAATCAATGACTCATTTTCTTTTGACTTGTCAGAGAGCTGCCACACCCCACTGAAAACATGAGAAAAGCCAGTTGACTAATTAGAATTGTTGTGCAGAGTATTTAACTCACAAGAACTAGGCAAAAAAGCCCTCCTTGCTAGTCTGAAAACTCAGCATCTCACCTCCTTGGCTTGAAACAGATTTTATTCCATTAATATTAGCAGAAATTAATGAAGCAGCTATGTCCACTGCACTAGTGACATATAAAATATAGGAGAAAGATATCACGTATCACCTGCCATTGCAGCTGAAGACTTGAGCAAAAACATCCTTTACCATAAGCAAAATAAGTTGCTAAGGGTTTTTTACATAGTATTTAGAAAAATCATTACTGCTTCTATTGTGTCAAAGGTAATCTCTGCTAGTTTCAAATATGAAGGATAAAATACACATTGTGCGCCCAATGACTTATTTAAAGTGAGTTTCTAGAGACTGGGGCTACAACTCAGTGGTAGAACACAGGTTTAATACGCTCGTGACCGTGACCCTGGTGTCAATCGCAAACACTACCAAAAAAATACAGTGATCTTCTAACTTTTAACCTCAAAAGATGTGGAGCGTGGAGCCAATTCCATCCAGGGGGATAGACGAAGTGTGCAAGTCTCCATTACTAACTGCTCATGCAAACCTGAAAATCAAGGAAATAAACAGCACGGCCTCTGCAGTATATGCTCAAGAGCTAATGGATTTAAATTTTCTAAAGAAACTTCTGAAATGGTTCATCTAAGAAATAACAGGATCTTATCAATGGGTCAAGTAGGATGAAGCAAAATTTAAAAATGTATAAATAGATTAAATAGAAAAGACAGGCCCAGTAGATGAGTCAAACGTGAGAATACATGAAACGGTTGGGCCATGAAGGTGAAACGCGTTCAGTCTCCAGGAGCCACACCTTTGCCTTTTTTCTCCTTCCTCTCATGGGCAGTTTAAACTTGGGCATGTTCCAAAACCCCTGTGAACTTCCAGTTCCACATTTTTAAAATGGGGCAACATCACACAATTTTTGTGAGGGTTGAATGAGGTTATCTGATGGTGCTTTCTGATTCTATCATTATACAAAATAGACAAATACTATAAACTTTCTGCTCTCTACTTCCTACCAAAACTGCCCGTGAAAAAACCTTAAGTTTTTCTATCCTGTCATGTTAGTTCTAAAACTAACTATAAAGTGACATTTCAGGAATAAATTCCCCAGTGAAAATTAATCTTTTTAATATGGATTTATTCATGCTCTTATTCAAGTTAATTTGTACATTTCGCCTTTTAAAATTTTATTCCTTAAAGCTGCCATGATTTTCTCTCTTTGATGTTCATTTTATATCTCAACTCAAACTTCCCTCAGGTTAAAATAAATACCACCATTAGTTCATTAGGAGCTGGCAAGATAAAGGACAAATAACAAAAATAGAGAAGGCCTCCTCAAACAGCCAATATTATAAGTTATATGCCCAAAATTTTTAAATCGAATGTTATAGTTCTTCATAAAGGTTAACTCAATTAAATGCAAAAAGTAAAAAAGATAAGATGAGTCTAAGTATCTGTACTGTCAGATTTCAAATTTAATTTTAACTTCAATAGTTGAAGGAGGTTTACAGAAGGGGAAGGTGATTTTCTTAAAAAGGATTCCTTATCTTGTCCTTGAATAGCACTGGAGTCCTGTCACACAAGCCATCATGCCCAGTGAAGGAACAGGCTCACTCCCACTCTGGCTAGAGGTAGATGCATCAATTAGATGGCCTTTTGGTGAGCCAGTGCAATTCCTGTCTCGGACTTGCCTTCAAAGGGAAAGATACTTCTATTTCTTTCTTTCAGGATCACCTACTCTTTAATAAACCACCTTTCTCTAATACACAACCAACTTTTTCATACCATCTCTAAAGACTGAGCTAAAGCCCCAGATCTCCCCTACTTTTTTTTTCAGATAAGGAAAGAAAACCTGACAAAAATGCCCTATGGTGCAAAGGACTTGCCAACATCACCCAGCTGGTAAGCAGCATCCAGGCAACAACAGAGTTCAACAGGCCAGGGCCCCTCCTGTTTCACTGTATGGGAAACAGCCACAATTTCATTTAACAGATGCCAACAAGGTTCCCCCATAGCTCACAGTAATACATCTGCTCTGGTGTATTCATTCCTGAAGTTTAGCTGTTAAGAGTTTATTTTCTCTTACTTTAGACATCACACTTCTGTTAAAATGAGAAATAAGTTCGCTTTAGTCATTTACATTATAATGTCAATGAATTTGTCATATCCTCTCCAAAAAACAGGCTTTGAATAAAGGAAATACACAGCCATACTCTTTAAATGAATGTATTAATAAATATACTAACACAACCATGAGCATAGTCCCAGCACTTGAAGCACTTTCAACCATATAGATTCCTCCCTTCTTCTCCTATAACAGGAAGGGTTCCTTTTCTTTTTCTACTTTTTCCTTTACATGGTTTAAAAGAATGCAAGCTCTTACTCACTTTTCCTTCTTCATGTAAGTCTCAGTTGAATGAACATATGAATGAATGAATGAATGAATGAATGAATGAATAATGAATACACCTGCCCTCCCCATAGCTCATTACACAGATTGCCCCAAAGAGTCTTTCAAAAAGGAAAAGCTCTACATTGATCATTTTTGCCATATCATAAAATGATGCTTTAGAAACTAATTCACACCCTGATCTCTCCTTTTTTTCTAAGCTTTACTCCATGGAACACATTTCCAAAATGCCAATGCTGACTAAGAAAAACCTGGTGAGAATTTATTGGCCTGAACTTTGAAGCAGAGGCAGAAACCTGGGCTTTCACTCCTTGTTCTAGCAAGGCTTGTGTGAGCCTGTCACCCTGAATCTTATCTACAGATGGAAGAGCACTCACCACTTCATAGCACAAGCATGCGTTTCCACTCCCAAAGAAATGAACGATTCCTGTGCAATACAGCCGTATTCTTATACAATCAGAAAACTTAAAATTAGAAAAATGGCAGTAGCCTGTGACTGCTTTTGAAGACTTTCATCACCCATGCATCTGTGCCTTATTTCATGACAACTTCCCTCTAGGTCTCAGTTCAAAGAACTGCTAGTTATAATTCATAACCATCAAAAAGAACTGTAGGGGCTGGTGAGATGGCTCAGTGGCGTAAGCGCCTGCCTGGCAAGCAGGAGGGCCCGAGTTCGACTCCCGGATCCCACATACGAAAAAAAAAAAGGGGGCTGGTGATATCGCTCAGTGGCACAGGCACCTGCTGGCGTGTGAAGTCCTGAGGTCGACCCCCGGTACCCACAAAAAAAAAAAAAAAAAAAAGAACTGTAACTTCAGGTTGACAATGAAAGAGTAAGTTTCAATGAAGGCAGAGTCCAATTATATTAATGCAGTTAATTTGGGGTATGTATTTCTGGAATGTGATAACTAAACCCCAAAACACTGCCACTGACCTAAAGGACCAGTTTCTGTTTTACTCCCTTGAAAGTCAGATAGGGACTTTCTTGGTCAGCTCAGACTGCTATAATAGAACACTACAGACTATGCTTAACAAACATTTATTTCTCACAGTAATGCAGGCTGCCAGTCCAAGGTCAGAGTGCCAGTACCTGGGTTGCATACAGCCACCTTCTCAGTGTGTCCTCCTACAGCAGGAAGACAGAGCTCTCATCCCTTCATCCCCATATAAGGGCACTAAGCCCATCATGGTGAGGTCTACACTCATGACTTGATCTACATTAATCTCTTCCCAAAAACCCCACCTCCAGATACCATCACCTGGGAGATTACAGTCTCAACCTATGAATTCTGGGACAACAGAAAGAGTCCATAGCAGGAACACCCAAGAGCAACCAAGACAGTGAGTCACTGGGTCTGCAAAGAGGCACAAGATTTTCTCTCAAGAGGATGCAGGGAGGGTGGGAGACAGGATTACAGAAAAGGTAACCCAGGAAGGCTTGTCAGACAGCCTGTGGGGAGACACAGCACAGCCATGCTGGAGGAGATGCCACCCAGTGCCAGCATGGAAACCAGGTGAGAGGCAGAGAGGTAAGAGATGAGGGGTGGAAAGAGATGTTTCTGGCCAAGTGGATACTGCTGACTGCCATCACGGTCTCAGTTGAGAACTGAAGAAGCAGACAGGGGTGCTGAGGGGAACAGATGACTCTAGAGCAGTGGTGGCGCACCTATGGCACGTGCACCGCAGCAGGCACGCAGAGCCCTCTCTGTCAGCACGCGAGCCAAGTGACCCCAGCAGCTGAGCATTGGAGAACAGTTGTTTTTTCTAAATTAAAACCTCAGTATTCAGGTTTAATTGCAGTGTTGGCACTTTGCAATAAATAACTGGGTTTTGGGTTGCACTTGGTCTTTAAAAGATTCGCCATCACTACTCTAGAGATGTGGGGAGAGCAGACCCTGGGGCACTGGTGGCCTGCTATGGTATGCACACTCTTTCCTAAAGCCTGGAGAGATCAATAAGATCCCATTTGGAATTTAGAAAACATTCAGGCAGCTGCACGTGGAGGTGCCTTTCCTCGTGCACTGTGACAAGGAGAATCCAGAGGTGAGGGCAGAGGAGGTCCTAACCCAAGAACTAGGGTGTGTGGCCTCTGGCCAGTGCCAGTGGCTCAGGCTCTCTGGCCCCTGGCTTCATCAACTACTCTCCAAAGTTACTACAAGGATTAAATTAGAGTTCATGAAGGTGGGACATGCAGTTAGAACTTAATACATGCAGTTGTCAAGAGCAATGGTAGCATCATGGCTAAGTGACCTTGGAATCAGTGTAAGCTTGGACAAAGACAAGCAACGACTTCTCTGATCTCAGTTTCTTCGTCTACGAAATAACAGCAATCACTTCAGAGTTACTGTGAGGACTGATGGCACAAGAACAAATGGATAAATCATTTGACCTTCACCTGAGTGCGGAATTTGTCACAAAAGTAGCAATAACTGCAGCAGCAATAATAGAGACTACTAGTCATACTAGCAATTTGAAGGAAACTAGACTCATGTGGCCATTCCTCCAATCTAGATGAGAGATTACAAGGGGATAGACTAAAGCAGTGGAAGAAATCAAGGAATCGGACTGCAGAGCTCTAAGTAACAAGCATCAACAAGACTTCATGACTACTGGGTGTAACATACAAGGGTGAGGTAAGAGATAAGAATGTTACACAATATTTTGCTGAAGCACCTGTGGACAGCAGCACTTGCCACACACAGAGGGAACTGAGGAAGAGCAGGTTTGCAGAGAAGACCCTTATTCTCACACCAGTTGACTAGGGGCATCTAATCGAGTCATCTGTTTTTCAAAGCACTCTGCATATGTCTGGCACCCAGAAAACACACCAGGCTAAAAATACAGATTGACGAGTTGTCAGCAGATGGATGTCAGATGAAGCCATGGAAATGTCTTCACATTACTCAGAAAGAGCACTCAAAGTGAAAGAACCAGAGAAAATAGGTGAGCAGGAGACTGAAGACAGATCCAGGGAGCCCTCGGCATTCATGAAGCAGGCAAACAAAACAAAACAGATGCTGGTGAGCAGCCAGAACAAAAGGACAAGAGCCAAGACACAGGCCAGCTTCAGAAGCCAAGGGACAGGAACTTCAGAAAGCAACTGTGAGCTGCTTTGTGCTAAAGGAGATCAAGTCAGAGAATGAGAAACAAGGTCTTCAGGTCAGCCACAGTGGAAGCTGTCATCAAAGTGTGGTTGATAAAAAAGAGTGGGTGTCTTGAGTGGAGATTTTTTGGAAAAATAGTAAGGGAAGAAGCAAGATGGGGTGGCAGCTAGGGGTGCATGATAGAGGAAGAGAAGTATGTTTTATGGTAGTGAACGGTGATGGTGGTAGTTGCTATTAGCAGAAGACAAAGACCAGCTCACACTTATGTTGAATTGAAAGCTCAGTAGAATGGGAGGTTGAAAATACAGCCAAGAAGGAGCCTAATCAATGGAAGGAATGCCTGGAGGGGGGCTGGGCTGGCTTGGACTGGAAGAGGCTGTGTGGCCACCAGCTAAGAGGACACCAGCTGGGAGGAGGGGAGACAACAGAAACGTGCCTCACAAAGACAGGTGAAGGTTTGAAATAGCCAAGGGCAGGAAACAAGACGGAAAGGTCATGGCTTGTTGACTGTGGCTAGTAAACTACAAAACATAATTGTGCATGCAAAGCACAGACCACCTGGAAAACAAAACAAACCTCATTCCTCCCACTAAATAAAAAGTGAAGACTTCTTGGAGGAGAGCTCAGGGCTAAGCAAGGCTGTGTCACCAAGCTGGCAGGAAGACAGAAGACATCAGAAGCAAGCAGGCATCAGAGACGAGCATGGCGGGCAGAACTAGTGTGGCAGAAGCACCTTAGGGCAAAGGTAAAGACAGTGGTCAGGGGACTCGAGGGGCACAGGATTTCCAAAAGTATTCTCCCAAACTGAACTGAAAAACCAGTTAGCTACCACTACCACCTTTAAACTCCTGTTTGGAACAGTGTAGGTACATTTTTCAACACTGCTGAAATGAAACAGTAATGATGCAAGAGTATGACACAGGTTATAATAACAAAACAACAGATTGATTTTTCTCTAACCACATCTGTGGTAAAGAAACACCACCGACTAATTTGGATAGGAAAACATCAATGACTTTGAAAACATTTTCTGAAAACTGATCCTTTTTCATTCATCTAAACAAATCCTTGAAGGTTGAAGAATTGTGCTTTACTAGAGCACATACAATAAAAATTAAAAGATTTCCTGCCTTCACATTGTTAGATAGAATGAAACATTTAAGGTGAGGAAGGCTGTAGGAAAATGGGAAACAATTTAGTCCCTATTTGGCCACGTTCAAGTTCAAACACACAGTAACACCTCTGACTACAAAGTCTAGCACCTAATAAATGTGAATACTTTGTTTCCCCCCCCCCCCGCCCCGCTACTTAGCCTTCCCCACATAACCCAGAGTAACCAACAGTTAATGGATAGGTGTGGCCCCAATAACACTGACCATACACCTATATTCCAGGTACTATGGTATGCTTGGTGTTTCACATTCAGTCCTTACCATAAGCACAATACTCTTAAATATTTGGGAAGTTACAGCAGCAGCCTGGGGAAGAGGCACATTAAGGGGAGTACATAAGGACTCCAGCCTTGTCCCTGCACCTGACTTCCGGGCCACAGCTCTCTCTGTCACAACCTAGCTGAAGGGTCAGGAGCAATTTCTTGAGTGGTCTGTACCTCAGTTTCCACATTCATGAAATGGTGCTATTAGAGGTAGTTACTACTGTTGCATGAATTTTGTCTAACAAACAAAGTATCAATCGATGTCAGCCAATTCTAGTACTTAGGTTTAGGGTCTTCCCTTTGTGACAAAGTATTTTCTAAACTGTGGGTCACAATTCAGAAATGTGTCCAAAAATGTCATGAAATCAACTTAAGAGGGTCACAACCAACACTTTCAGAAAATGAAACTGAATAGAATGTTACACTTAAACATTAAGTCATATTTTAGATGACTCATAATGTTGGTCTTTGGCATAAATGGTAACATTAAGTGAATCTTTCTCTATACACACATGTATCTGTGTAAGTATCAGGCAGCGATCTAAAGAGTATTTCTTTCTGTGTTACCATCAAAAAATCAAAAAACATTGGTTTATGAGATGGGAATGGTGAGGAGCTGGGGAAGAATGAGCATGTAGTAAATTTTTTTTAAAAAGCTGACACATGAAGCAAAACGAAGACCTCCCAAGTGGTCAGTCAGGGTAACAGCAATTACCCTGAATACCTGAAACCATTTATGGCAAGGCTGCTACTAGCATTTCAATAACAGGAGCTTAGCAAAGCAAAGCAAACCAAACTGGAAAACTGGGAGTACAGATGTTATCTTGATGCTGGGCAAGACTGAAAAAAATTAATTGACTTATCTAATAAATCATCTTACAATACTTGTCAGAATAGACATTATGCCAGATTTAAAATGCTCTTAAGAAACTGTCAGGGCCTGGAAGTGATATGAAAATGTCTTAAAACAGAAATCCTCACATATGGATACAGATTTAACCTTCTGGTTCCATTACAACCGAATTTCTACCTAAAAAATGTAACTATCTGTACAAGCTTTCCCACAAGAATATGAAATCAAAAATAATTATGAACACGCATTTTAGCATTTAATAAAAACATTTATCCATGTGTCCAAAAGGCTGTAATCAACAGTGTCACCCTTAGAGTAGATAAGAGGGATCACAGCCTTGAGCTCTACTCCTACCACATCCCGTCTTTCCAAAGATTTTCTGGGACCAAGTAGATCTACCAACCTGGAACCAGCGTCCTTCCACCTGATTAAAAGCATGCTCCATGTCCCCAGAGTCCCTCATCAGATACAAGCAGCTTCTAAGACATAAACACTATCCTCCCAGATCTGTGGGAGCCACAGGGGTATGGTCAAAGAGTGCAGTAAATATGTACAAAGATTTGCCATGCCAAGTGGACACAATAGCCTCCAACAGGTGGGAATGCACCACGGGTAGGAACCAAAAGAAAACACTGTCCCAGGCACAGATTCTCCCAGCTGCCTTCCAGCTCAGAGCCCTGCGAATGTGGAGAGCTCAAAACTCAAACCTAACCTTGAAGGTCACGTGAAGATACAGTTATCAAGGTAGGTGAATTAAACAAAATTATATAAATGTCAGTGGGCTTATTTCATTCAGTTTGAAGAATTGAGACATGTTTTATTGGCCTCCCTTTCGTGTCTTGCAAGGGACCCTGCAATGTTACAGCCAGGCCTGCAAGTTACATAGTGGTCTCACAGTCACACTGCCTGGGCTCATATCCCCACTACGAGTCACTCCTCAGCTACGTAAGCTTGGAAAAGCCTCTTATACCTCTCTAAATCTCAGTCTACTCTTCTGTAAAACAAAAATAAATAAACAAATAAATAAATAAATTCACCTCTTGTGAACACTAAATGAACTAGTGCATCAAAGTGCCAAGAACACCGCCTGGCACACAGTCTTCCACGAATGTTGTTTATTGCATTATTCTCCAAAAAAAACCAATTGGCAATCTAAACTTCTAGATAAAACCACACCCAGGTCTATATATTTCTTCTCTCTCATTCCTAAGTTTAAATATCTTGCTTTATAGCATTCCTAAAAAAAAGTTATTTTCTATTCTGAAAGGTCAAGTCATTTAACTGCTGACCTGTCTGGTACAAGTTCTTCTGAAACTTAATTATGTATTCACCTTGCACCCCAACTCAGGCCTTTGCTGAGTGTGAAGTTCGAAGTCTCCAAATTGGCCTTCTGCATCAATTTCATGCAATAAGCATTTGAAAATACAACCAATTTAACATATAAAAGGATACTTCTTAATCTTCATGTTCATGTGGTTCAGAGCTATAAACCAGGGTAGAACCTTCTCAATTCACAAACCAGAGGCTGAAATATTCAAGGTCATCAGCAAAAAAAGGCAACAAAAAGAGAGAACCCAAAGCCAAACTACCGCCCTATCAGTAGAGAAATAGATGGGAAGAGAGAATCTTTATTTGGCTGTCTACTAGCCCACATGTTTCTTCATTATTACTGAGGAGTACCAAGAATTTAAAAACTGCAAACTGCCACCAATCTTCTCAATGATTTCTCTCCCTTTGGTCTTCAATAACTGAAAAAGCAACTTGAAGAGAAATACTAGCCATCTTTAAATGCATATAGAGCATCTGTATTATTTCACCACAAACACCTAGCTATGAATTGAAGGTCTAAAATCTGAGGGAAACAAGTGCCAGGAAAAGATTCAAGGGCATATACATACACAGATTGATATGTTCAAAACAGTGAACACTCAAACCTACATTTTCCCCCGGTTATTCTGAAGAATTTTTAAGATACACAACTTAACCTACTAGGTAGAACTCTTTCTAGTTTCCCAAGCTACATCTAATGAAACAGTGTTAATTTCAACAGAAGTTTTTCTATTAACTACAATCTCCAAACCCAAAATGGAGTATAAAGGCCAGGAGGAAATAAATGAAAATTAACTATATTCTACGGAAACAGCACTGAGCACATCCACTCATCCAGCAGAAATTCCATCTAAATCAAATATATTGTTTCTTGAAAAAGTTTTGCCAACTTCCTATAAAAAAAAATCCCACAGACACCTCCTATTTTTGCCAGTTTTTATTTATGCAATTAAACTGGCTTTTTGAAAGAGCTGGGCTAGAGAAACAATGTATCTTTTACAAGCTCATTAGTTTACAGTCAAGCTCCCTTACATCATAATCGTTCATCAGGAGTCAGCAGTGAGAATGTTGTTTCCTTGTGCAATGAGAATGTCAAGAAAATATGTACTCACAATAGGCCATAAAATGTGTGATGTACAGAATGCCCAAGATCAGTGGTAAAGCCAGTGAGCTCATCTGGCTTCCACTGTGTCTGAAAAACATTAACAGTTGTATGGACACAAATCTAGCTTTAACTTAGAAGCCCTACACTTAATTATTAATCTTCATACTTCCAGCCTTTCCAAACTCCATTCCCCGAACAGAAGTAGAATCACTGCTGTTAAAAGACTCTCATGGGAGATCATATGGCTTAGATCATTTTTCTAGCGTATGTTTGAGCAGCTTCGTTTAAATATTTCTCCTCATATCAAATGTTGTATAGACCTGCGTCAGGTCAGACATATACATTACCTTAATCCTTGAACTATGGGAAGCCACAATGCCCTGTACAGGGAAGCTGGGCCCCAAGAGCTGGAGGATCTCAGGCGCCCCGAAAACCACCCCCTAAGCACCCTTAGAGGTGGTTCAAGAGTCTTATTCTGCACCCATGTACGGGTGTAACTGAGCTTGGGGAGCCAAAAATAAAGCTGCTTCAACAAAGCCCTATGTGTGCAGCTTTGGGAACGCAGGAACGAATCATGCAGACACGCATGGGGGGCCGGCTGGAAAAGGGAAAGCGCTCATGTTAGGATGTTAATGTAGAATTTCAGGAACCAAGGGGGCACGGGGCTCCGAGATCCCCGGAACCTCTCTTCTTGTAAGCAGCTTGAGGTCCCCATTCCTCTGCACGGAAACCGGGACTGCCCGGAACCTGGGAGTGAGTGCTTTTCTCCCTGCCTGCGTTTTCCCAAATGCAGCTTGGGCACCGCTGGAGTGAGAACCTCAGCGATCCGCTTCCTTCGAGCAGCTACAGCTGGAACCCAGAAACGCCCAGAGCTCGGCCGAAAGCAAGAAGCTTCGCAGTACCCAACACCCCTCACCTCCGCCACAGAGACCCCAAGCTCTCCCAGCGCCCGAGAGCTGAAGCCTGGAGGCAGTGTGCTAACCGCAGGCGGCGCCCGGCGCCCGAGGGCACCCCGGGGAGAGCGCGCGGTCCCCCAGAGCTAGCGGTGCGCACCGGGGAGCTGGAGCCCAGAGGATTCCAGTGCGGGCTCAGAGCGCAGGGGCGTCCCGACCCTTCCGCCCCGCGCCCAGGTACCTCGCAGCCGTACAGCTGCCCGAGCTGCTCCACGATCCACTCCTCCAGCACCAGCCGCTTGCGAAGCTCCTTGCGGTCGTATTTCACTGTCACTTTCCCTTGCTGGTGGCGACGCTGTTGCTGCTGAACCTGCCCGGCCGCGGCCGCGGCCGCCGCCGTGGCCACCGGCGCCGAATCCTCCCGAGAGGAGCCCGGGCTGCTGCTGGCGCCGCCCCGAGGGCTCTGGAAGAAAACTCGCGCTCCGTTGCCCCCGCCGGGCCCGCCGGCCGCCTCGCTGCCGCCGGTCACCACCGACATGGCCCTGCGCGCCGGAGCCCAGCGCGGCGCGACCGCCGCATGCGAGGGGCGCGGGCACCTGCTCCGCGCGGCGCACGCCCGGCTGCCGGCTGGGGCGAGGCGGGGAGGGAGGGACGCCTGGTAGGGCGGGGACCGCCGCCTTAAAGACGCCGCCGCCGAGCACCGGCCTGTCGGGTCGCGGGAGGCGGGATCCGGCACCGCCTGGGAGGGGGCCCCGGGCGTGGGAGTCGCCCGCGGAGGCGGGGAATTCAGGAGCGTGGACCGTCGCGGCCGGCTGCTTAGACCGTGGGAAGGACTGGCGCGAGTCTGGGTGCCAGGGCGCAGTCCTCTGCGCGGGGGTCGTGGTCCCTGGTCTTGCAGATGCGAAATCTCGCTTCTTCCGCAGTCCCGGAGCGCGCGGAACCCGCCGCCTCCAGCGGCCGCCAGGAAAGAGACGTGGGAAGGGACGGCAGGTTCCTCGCCGAGGCTTTCCCCGCCCCTTGGACGGCACAGGGGGTGGGGGGTCTCCTCCCTCTTGCCCCCCCCCCCCCCGGCGGCTCCCAACACACATTCCTATTCATGGCACGATGGATGCCACTTCCTCTCTCCGGGATTGTGATCAAAAGTGATGTTTATGCAATCAGGCAATCACCAACCTGAGAAGTTATTTCCACACCAGTTTTTCTTTCCTTACCAAGCATGTGTTTCATTACTAAGATGTCTTTATATCTAAAAGGGCAGGAGGCCTGGTCAGTGCCAGAGCTGAGGGGCAAGGGACTTCCTGACCCTAAACATTTCTCTAAAAGGGAGGGCTTGCTGGGTTTAAAATATAGTCCCGTGCTCCCTGCTCAGCCAGCTCTCCCGCTCTGTTTACCCGGGAAATCAACTGCACTAACAACTCTCCTTGAAAACTATCATGCCACCAAGTACAAATACGAATGAATGGGCTCATTATAACGTTTAGGGCAAAGAGGTGGGTGGGCAGTGAAGTTATAAACAGAAAACTGCATGTGTACGTGTGTAAAATTACAGGGAGACACTAACTTATTTCTGTTGTACATAACAATACATTTCTGTTCATGCAACTAAAAGAAACCACAAAGATGTTTGGAAAAGAGTAGTTTTTATGAATGTTAAAAAGAGCCAGTAAGCGTTTCTTGCAGTTAGTCAAAGAAGTTTCTCAGAACTAAATTAAACAACCAAATTGATTTCCTCTGAACACTTTCTTGGTGGGAGAAAGTCTGTGTAGGATTCTAGACTAATGGCTATAAAGACACCAAAAATAAAAGAAGGAACCAGTTGGCCAGGGCTCAGTTACTACCTGGTGCTCAGGTCTTCTGACTCAAATACATGCCTGCTTCACTCCCCTCCATTTGGGGTTTTCCAGCAAGGGCCTGGAGTAGGGATTTTCCCAAGATGCTCCAGGCCTTCAGCTCATCATGACAGCTCAGGCTTTGAAGAGTGAAGAAGAAGGATCTAGGAGAGGATTGTGTGAAACCGGGCGGCTGTTACTGTTCTTGGACTCCTGTAATAATTAAAAGAAGTTCAAGGCAAGAGGATCAGCTGTCCACCCCAAAGAAGAAGCCAGCTGTCCTTTAGAAGGTGAATTTTCCTACAAACCTATTAGGGACAAGGGAGGTGAATTACCATGATTGGCTATGGACGACTGTTCTCCATACATCTGCCCCCATCTGCCTTGGTAGAATGGATCATTTTAAACCCTGAATGCAGAGCCAAGAGGATGAGCAACTCTACAAAATGGAGCTCTGTCCATGAGAAGAGAGCAGTAATCAGAAACCGTGTCCCCACACACAGGATAAGCTTGTCTCTGTCCAGACACGTGGCACCTCACGTTGGCTAGCACCAGCCTTAACCAGCACCACTAACCAGGAGAATTTAAACCAAAACAATAATACCTAAAACTTTAGTCAATAAGGAGAAACTATATAAAATCTCTGCTTTGTGGCACTGTGATCGGTAATAAACCAATTACTTTGAAAACTCTGCTTGTGATCCTGTAGTGTGGCAAAGAGTAGGAAATTCCAACTCCTTGCTTGGAGTCCTTGGACAGTGAAGTCAGTCATTCAAGAATAACTTCAAAGAATTTCTGAAAACTCACATAGTTCTTCCTGAGGAATTCTTGTGTCAAGATTCTCTCACTGCATAGGGTGTTTTTTCGTTTGTACTTAAAACTCAGCTTTCAGTCACGACTTCAAAAATGACACGTACTAGAAGACCTAAGATTTAGGTACCCGAACTTGTAGAAAAACAGTCAATGAGTAGTTGGTCACTTTCCAGGGGTATGTTACCTTCAAGTACCCAAATGAGTCACCTGGACTTGCAAGTAGGAGTTGAACTAACCTCGAGAGTCCTCTTTCTATGGGCCCACTTGCTCCAGCCAGGGCATACATAACTCCTTACATTGGAAGTGAACTCTGTGGCCCTGTCCCTCAAATGCACATGCTTCATTCCATGTTTGAAAAAGTAAACTTCAATGTTCAAGCCTTGACAGACAGTAGAAATGCTGCTTTTGCAGATTTCCAAAATTAAAGACAAAGAATTTGGGAATGAAGGAATCATTTCCAGGCTTGTAACCCTTTGCCTAGAAACTGTTCAGCAGGACTGGGAGTGGAGCTCATTGGAATAACACTTGCTTAGCAAGACTGAGGCCTTGGGTTCAACCCCTGGCACTGCAAGAAAATAAAAATAATAATGAATTCAGCAAAACCAACAATACTTCACATCTATAAAATACAAACTCATATACTTATTGAAAGCAAGTTGTTTTTAAAATTCCAGTTACTCAGAAACAATGAAGAGTTTTTAGTGAATGGAATAGTCTAGGAAATTTCTACCGTGAAAGGGATGAGCTTTTACCTTAGCTAAGGCGCTTAGTCCCTCCTGTGAGAGCGGCCTAAAGCAGTGTGATTTCTCAATCCCCTTTTCTCCATAGCTTTGTGTTTTCTTATTTGGACATTTCCCCCTTGTTCCTTGATTAGTGAGAAAGGTTTTTGGGGGGGCACTTTTATGGGTCTTCTATCTCTGAAAATGACCTTTATGTCCAAAGGTTAGATAAGAGGATTTAATCTGGGGTTCCGGGGCTTTCTTTAGCTCCCCAGGGAAATAATTAAATACTGTACAAATATTTATGCTCAGATGCAAATTTTCTTACTCCTTAAAGACTACATGTCACAATAATTATGTAACACCTGGTAATCTACCTTGAGAATGCCATAATTATAGCCCAGGGCCATAAACCTGAGCATAATATTCTAATCTTGAGTAATGATATCTTGAGTAATAAGATAGCTATATCTGAATTCTCTCAGAGGTGTGATAAAACAAAAACACAAGTGAAAAGTAGTTTTATGTGTGGTTTTCATTATAAACAGAAGAAATTGAAACTATCCTTTGGGATTCTATCATTTATCCACAGCATTTTTAGTTTTCAAATACGGTCCCTTATTTCATTGTCCTTTACAGAATAAGCAGAATAATGTTCACAGTATATCAATCTAGTTTTTCTTCTAGCTACTACTGTTTCATGTTTTCTTTTCCAGGTTTTGGGGGGGGTCCTACTTCTGAACCCTTGAATATATCAGGCTTTATATTTTGGAACCATAATTCCAAATAAATTTAGTTATTACTTACATAAATGATATCAGTCATTGTCACAAGTCTAAAACTTTGTCTCAGCATTTAGCAAGAAATCTTACCTGACTGTTCAGACATGATGATAGGCAGAGGAAAAAAAAAAAAAACATAGCTTTATTTCATCCCCTTTAATAAGGATTAAATATCCCTGCCCATTTCAGTTACCCTAGCTTGTAGAATATTTTGCCTCTTTCCATAAAAGTAGGATCAAGTTTGTTTCTAGAGGACCATGTTACCCTCTCTTCTAGCCAAAGGCCTCTTCTCTTCTCCCTTTTCACTTCCAAACATTTTGGAAGAGCTGACCTTTACACCACATCTCTGTGTCTTCACCTGTCAACCGTCCACAGTCCACTGCCACCCCTTGACTAAAGGTACCCTCACCAAGGTCACCAGCCAACTCCATATTGCTCAAGTCCATGACATACTTGATCTTCAGCCACACTTGACAGTCTTGAAGCTCTCTCCCTGCTTTACAAACTCTCTCATCTCTTGGCCTAGATGCCAACACTCTCCTAGGGTTCCTCTTCCTCTTTGTTGCACTGAAAAGGTTTTCATGAGCTCCTTCTCCTAGATCCTTGCCTTAAACGTAGGCGGTTCCCAGCTCTACTCATGACCCTTTCCTTGCTCGTATATGAGTATTTGTTATTTATGTCAACCTATTCAACAAATAGAGATTCTCCAAAGATAATGTGTGTATTCAAGAATAGCAGAGCGGTGTAATGGAGGTACACATGGGCATATTCAAAAAGGTTGAGGCAAGGGGAAAAATTTAAAGGCAAAGTGAAAAAGATTACATAAGCTGTTTTGCAATAATAATCCTTGGCTCTAAGAATCAGTAACAAGGATGGCATTAGTCCTGACTTGGGCAGGTAGATGCTGCACAGATGTCCTTGCAGAAGTATTTTTTTTAAATACAATTGCAGTGGCCTCTGTGCTGCAGCTTCCTGCAGCTTTTTGCCTGTCATCAGGCAGGTCATTTTGCAGGTCATCATTTTGCATGTGCTGCAGCTTCCTGCAGCTTTGACAAGTGCCTACATGCCACAGGTGCCCCGAATTAAGACTCCAACAGCTCTCAGGTCCACACTTCAGATCTACAGAACATCATGTGTAGTGCTAAGGCACTGTGCAAATATATCTAAAGTGCATAAACACAGACTTATGGCAATTCATTAGAGAAAAAGCACAGAAAAAGAATTTTTTTTTTACCATGGATGTCAGCACTGTAAAAAGTACTTATTCCAGTGCTTTAAAAATATTTTTAAACCACAATAAGAAATGTTTTTTTTTTGCCATGACCCAAATATTTATAGATAACCCACACACACACACACACACACACACACACACACACTCTGACACATCTTATTCTGTTCCATTAAGTTTCAAGAATGCTGGTCACAACCTACTAAACTGATTTCCCGACCCGGTAAAGGATTGCAATCGCTATTGCAAAGAGCCCAGTGTACACAGGACTTCTTTTGGCCAGAAGTGTGCCTGCACGTACCAATCTTGGCTCTCCTTCATTTTAATGGCACACTCCAGGCTTGTTATTGCTCCCTCTGGCATTCTTTTTCTGCCATTTTTGAGTTATTAAGCATTCCAGTGAACAACTTTGACCCCAAATGACTGACACAGGGCATGCTTGTGATCCTCCTAGAGGTGCCACAAAAGAACAAAAGAAGAAGAATATTCTGGACTTTAAGATCCATGTTGGCTGGACCTCCAGCCTCCTGCAAGAAATGGCAGAGTGCCCTGGAGGTAAACATCAGAAAACAGTGATTGGGCCAGTGAGATGGCTCAGGGGCATAGGCGCCTGCCTGGCAAGCACGAGGGCCCAAGTTCGACTCCCAGAACCCACATAGGAGAAAAGGGCCGGTGATATCGCTCAGCAGCACGGGCGCCTGCTGGCGCGCGAGGCCCTGAGGTCGACCCCCGGTACCCACAAAAAAAAAAGAAAGCAGTGATTGTAGAGCCTCCAGCTTGAGAACAAGTATATTACAGCATTCCCAGCCCGTACCCAGATCCTAGCTGCCTGGATTTAACCTGACCTCTGCCACTAAGGCACTGGGTGACCTTGGTAAGATTTAACCCCTCTGTGCACTATCAGTAGTGCATGGCTCACAGGTTGTGAGAATGGAGTAAGTTACTAGGAAGAAGCACCCACTCTGGCACCTATTCTTATCCATGAAGGACATTCCAACAGTGTCCCAGAGGAACCATGTCCTGAAGTCGGAGCAGTGGGAAAAAAAACATGTACAGGAGGGGCCAGGGATACAGCTCAGCAGCGCAGGGCCTGCCTGGCAAGCACAAGGTCCTGAGTTCAATTCCCTGTTCCCCAAAAAAGAAAAAAACAAAAACATGTAGAGGGGACCTTGCTCCAACTTTCTCCATACAGTAAATTCAATTTTTGTTTCCTCCCATTAACAAGTCCCAAGGGGCCGGTGAGATGGCTCAGCGGCATAAGCGCCTGCCTGGCAAGCGCGAGGGCCCGAGTTTGACTCCCGGATCCCACATACGAAAAAAGGGGCCGGTGATATCGCTCAGTGGCATGGGCGCCTGCTGGCGCACGAGTTCCTGAGGTCGACCCCCCGGTACCCACAAAAAAAAAAAAAAAAAAAAAAAAACAAGTCCCAACAAATTGAGAGCAAATGTATATGTCCAATGCCTTGGTCTGCTGGCACCCACACCTGGACATTTTGTAATGACCTCAAACCTAAAAACAACACAAAGTGATGTCACCAGTCCTATGGCCTGAGCGTGTCCCCCAAACTCCCACGGACAATCTCTGATGTGACAGTAGTGTAGTATTCAAATGTGATCACGTTAGGAGATGACTAAACATGAGGGTGGTAGCCTCATGAATGGATTAGTGCCTTTATGAAAGAAGCACAGGGAGCTGCTCTCCGTCTTTTTGCCCCTGGGTCCCATTCGCCATGTGCAGATACAAGAAAGCCCAAACTAGACACCGAATGCCAGGCCCTCTCTTTCTCTCTTGCCCTCTTTATTTCTCTTTCTCATTCATATGACTACTTAGAAATTACGTGTGCATTTGTTTATTGACTCACTACCCCACCAGAATGTGTCATACTTTGTCCAGTCTTGAGTATTTCATTACAGTAGCATGAACCAGCTGAGACACCCATCATTCCAAACTAAACATGCTGCACTTCCTGTATTCTTTTCACTAGAACTATTACCCTACTCTTTTTTTTTTTTTTGTACCGGGAATCTAACTCAGGACCTTGCACTTGCCAGGCAGGTGCTTGTGCCACTGAGCTATATCCCCGGCACCCCCCCATTCATTTTTTAATCCAACCTGGAAACTTGAGAATCATCCACCTCTCTCTTATCTATCATGTCCCATCGATAAGCAAATTCCTATGGTTCCATGTTTTGTCCAGATCTCAGATCTGTCCCCTCTCACTTAGATTTCTCCTTTAGTCTCCGAACTTGTCTCCAGACCCTTCAGGACTAACTGCCTTCCTTCCATTATCTCTATTGCTCCCACAGAGAAACTGCTCAGTGCAAATGTGATCATGTCATGCGGCTGAAATTATGCTTAAAATGCCTTCCATATTTCCCGTTCCCTTCAGGCTAGAGTCCAAAACAACTTGCCTTCCTCACAGATCTGGCCCTCTTTCTGCTCTAGGATCTGTTCACCCAACCCCACAAGCACTCCATTCACTGTGCCCAGTACCATACTGAACTTGTGGTTCCAAATAGGAATCCATTCCAGTCTACTTTTGTGTGTGCTTACAACCCTCCCCTCCTCAGTTTTTCCTGATGCAGGCCGACCCCTTACTCCCCTTTAGGACCACTTCAGGTTTCCCCTTCCTGGTGAAGCTTTTCACAGCTTTCCTGGTTTTAGTGAGATATCACCCTCATGCTTTCTCATGGCCACCATCCCAGTCTCTATTATAATAATCACCCCTCAAGGCTTTGTGTAATCAGGTTTCTGCTTGGATATCTTCTCCCCAGAAAGGCCTTCTCTCTTCACCCTCTCTTTCTCTCTTGCCCTCTTTATTTCCCTTTCTCAGTCATATGACTACTTGGAAATTACATGTGCATTTGTTTATTGACCCATTACCCCACCAGAATGTAAATTCATAAGGGCGGGAACTTTCATGTTCACCTAGATTTCTCTACTTCCTGGAACCAGGAGAAACAAACAGTAGTGACAGTAGTGCTTTGTGTCTCGTTGAGAACAGAAAGGGATTGTTGGGTCATCTGGCCCTCCCACTAAGTTGAAAATGAAGATGTGGCTAATTGTTTTGTGTACCTTCAAAATCAAGAACAAGAACAGTGCTTAGCACCTGATAGCTCCAAATTGGATGAGTGCAACTGTCTCCACTTCTGGTTGCACACATTATTTTTCTTCATTTTCCAGTACCAATACTAGAAAGTGCAGGTCTCTTTCATCTCTCCCAGCATAGGCCCAATCAGGTGGTGGTTTTAAATCTTAGGGAGAAAGCAATCCATTAGCACTGCTAGAGGCAGCAATGTGCATTGGACCCTTGAAAGACACACACTGGGAAGCACAGGTACTCAGGTACGGGGAGCTAACAAAGACACAGATATTGGAAGACAATTTGAAGGAGAAGCCCACCAGACAGATTGCAGTTGACAGGTACAGCATTTCAAAAAGGAAGCAGGGCTGCCCCTTGATTTTGGCACTACTTATACCCGAGGTTCACAAACACACCATCTTGGGAAAAGATCTAAGCCCCTGAGGGAAGAAGCTAAGTACAGCAGCAGTGACCGGGATGTTGTGATCAGCACTCAGTCCGGCAACCACCATCCAGTGCCCACCTATCTTAGCTCCCTTCTCACTGGGAGGATCTTGGTTAGCAAGGTATTCACAGATGAGGGCACTAGAGAAACCAGAAGCCAGAGAGTCACTCAGAGGGCAGTAACTGAGTTAAGACTGGCAGGCCCTTTGGAATGAGGAACACAGGTACCATCCTGGTCAGGATCCCGGGATCAGAAACAGTGATCTGTGGCTCAGTGAGTTGCATGGGGGGGTAGCAGTTTCAACCAGTGTGGTCAGGGGAGGAGAAAAGACACTGGAATACTGCCGAGGTTGGCACTCTCACTGCTCCCCCAAATGCCAAAGAGCTCTGTACCCACAGGCTATCCTGCCCACCACCCATCATCCAAACACCACGGAGCGCAGTGCCCACATGGGAACCCTCCTCCCACCAGTCAAAAGCTGATGAGCTCTGTGAGCCCTAGACAGCACTGAGTTCATGGGATAGAAAGGCACTTTTTGTAGGGTGCAGACAGAGAGTTCAGCTCAGGCAGAGAACCAGAGAGGACCTGCATGGCCAGAGCCAGTTACATAGCACATTTACCTAAGTAGTATAGAAACAGAGGATGTAAGCAGCTGCAGGGATTGGAAGGAAAGGGACAGAGATAGAGAAGCCTGTTCAAAAATCAGAGGAAGACTGTGTACTTGAGAGCCACACTGCATCCTCCCCGCAACCCCTTACAAAATTGAAGATATCTGATTGTAAGACAAAAGTAAAAACCTCTGACTAGCTATACCCACAGGAGCACAACTGAAACCAAACAGAGCTCTGCCTGCAGAGGGAATGAGAAGCAGGCTCGGCAGTCCATTTAGACCCCCATATTCCTTCACTTATTGGCAGCCAAAAGAACAAATTTTAAGAGGGGAATTAACTCAAGCACAGTAGACAATCTAGCTTTCTGGACTCAAAGGCCTAGAGCTCAGCCACCCACAACTGCTACAAAGCAAAGTTTCTCCATTTGTGAACATACAGAAAGAGCACACTGGTATTATTCTGACTGCAGTATAAATAAGATTGAAAAAACTCTTGTATGTATGTGGTTGTTTTGGGGTTTGTTTTTTTTCTCTCTCGCTCTTCTTGCTTTTCTTTTTCGCCCCTCTTCATATATATATATATATATATATATATATATATATATATATATTCAGGATCACACTACATATCTATACAGAGTTTGTATATGTGAAATAGAGACTAATAGTTAATTAGTTCTTTACTTTAGATTGTATACTTTGTGGGTATGTCATAGCAGAAAATTATTTGAATCTAGGGAAAGAAGTACATCCAGGTAAACCAGGCATACAGAAACCCAAAGAATTTCTCCATGACACATCATAGTCACAATCTCAGAAATTCAGCACAAAAAGAGAATACTAAAGATACGAGAGAAAAACATCAAATAAATTATAAAGGCAAGCCTATCAGAATAACAGATTTTGCATCATGAACCTTGAAGGCCAAGAGATTTTGGAGCAGTTTTTCAGTCCTAAAAGAAAACAACTTACAACCCAGATTAATATGTCCTGCAAAATTATCTTTCAAAATTGATGGGAAAATTAAGATTTTTCATGACAAAGAGCACCTAAAGAAATTCATGACCACCAAACCAGCATTGCAGGAAGTACTCAAGGGAATCCTAGCAGGAACAGTGAGGCCAGCATCAACAAAGAGTCCAAAAGAAAGAATACATTTAAATACCTAACTTGGAGAGTAGTTAAATAAAAGGGGGAAAAAGGAATGAGCAATGAAAAAATAATGTAATGACAGGATTCAGTAAATACTTTTCAGTAATAATTCTCAATGTAAATGGTCTTAACTTCCCAATCAAAAGGCACAGACTGGTGAACTGTATCAAAAAACAAAACCCAACTACACGTTGCCTATAAGAGACACACCTCATCCACAAAGAAACATATAGACTAAAAGTAAAAGAATAGAAAGTGATACTCCATGCAACCAAAGCCTGAAAGTAATCAGGAACAGCTATCCTATTTTTAGACAAAGTGGACTTCAAGCCAAAACTGACCAGAAAAGACAAAGTAGGTCACTACATACCAGTAAAGGGAATAATTCAACGGGAAGAGAAAATGATTGTAAATATATATACACCAAATGCCAGCGTATCCAATTTAATAAAGCAAATACTACTTGGACATAAAAGGTCAGATAAACATCAATATAATCATGGTGGGGGATTTCAATGTCCCACTATCACAAATAAATGGGTCAAATAGACAAAAACAAAACAAAACAAAACAAAGAAATATCAGTGTTGAACCACATCATCCAACAAATAGACTTAACAGGTATCTATAGTCCTTCATCCAAAATTAACAGCATACACAAATTTTCAGCAGCATGTAGAACTTTCTCCAAAATAGATCAATTCTTAGGTCATAAAAACATGCTTAAATAAATACAAAAGAATTGAAATAATCTCCTGCATATAGGATCATAATAGAATGAAACTAGAAATCAATAACAAAAGAAACCACAGAAACTATGCAAACACATGTAGCTTAAATAATACACTCTTGAATAACCAATGGATCACAGAAGAAATCAAGGAAAAATTTAAAATTTCCTAGAATCAAATGACAATGGCAGCTCAACATAGCAAAACCTACAACTAAAGCAGTTCTGAGAGGGAAGTTTATAGCTGTGAATTGTCCACATTAGAAAAATAGAGCCATCCCAAATAACTTAATGATGTACTGCAAGGTCCTAGAGAAAGAGAACTATCCAAATCCAAATCCAAAACTTTTAGAAGGAAAGAAATTATAAAGATCAGCATGTAAAATAATTTAATTGAGACTAAAAAATACAAAGGATTAATGAATTAAAGAGTTGGTTCTTTGAAAGGATAAATAAGATTGATAAACCCTTAGCCAAACTCACCAAAAGAAGGAATGAAAAGACTCGCATCACTGGAATTAGAAATGAAAAAAGTGTAATCACAACAGACACTGAAGAACTCTAGAAGACCATGAGAAACTATTTCAAGTGCTTATATTCCAATAACTTGGAGAATCTAGTAGAAATAGATAAATTCCTAGACACATACGGATTACCAAACTAAACCAAGAAGATATAAAAACCCTAAACAGACCAATAATAGGCAATGAAATAGAGACAATAATAAAAATCCCTGCCAACTAAGAAAAAGCCCAGGACCCAATGGATTCACCACTGAATTTTACCAAAACTTCAAAGAAAAGCTAATACTAATACTCTTCAAACTCTTTCATGAAATCGAAAGGGGAAGAACACTATCAAACTCATACCCTGATGCCAAAACCAGACAAGTACTCAATAAAAAAAGAAAACTACCTATCTCCTTAGTGAATACCGATGCAAAAATTCTCAACAAGATACTTGTAAACAGAAGGCAGCGAATCATTAAAAAGGTGATACATCATGACCAACTTGGCTTCATCCCAAGGATGTAAGGATGATTCAATATATGTAAATCAATAAACAGATGTAAGGATAACAATTACATGTTTGTCTCAGAAGATACAGTAAAAGCCTTTGACAAATGCAACATCCACTCATGACGAAAATCCTGTGAAAATAGGTATAGAAATACCTTACCTAGAACTGGTAAAGTCCATTTACAACAAGCAACTGCCAATATCAGACTAAATGAGGGAAAACTGAAAGCATTCCTCCTAAATTCAGAAACATGACAAGGGTGTTCATTCTTACCACTCCTGTTTAATACAGCACCCAAAACTTTAGCCAGAGCATTCAGGCAAGAGAAAGAAATAAAAGCATACGTACAGGAAAGGAAGAAGCCAAACTATCCTTATTTGAAGATGACACGATCCTTTGTACAGATTTGAATACATTAGAACTAGTAAACAAATTCAGCAAAGTGATGGGATACAAAATCAACACACAAAAATCAATCTCATACCTCCACACCAACAGTGACAAAAAAATCAGGAAAACAGTATCACAATATTGACAATATCTTAAAAATCAAATGCCTAGGAATTAACCTAACCACAGAAGAGAAAGATCTCTATAATGAAAATTAGAGTATACTGAAAAAGAAATTGAAGAGAACATTAGAAAATGAAAAGATGAGGCTGGTGAGATGGCTCAGCGGCATAAGCACCTGCCTGGCAAGCACAAGGGCCCGAGTTTGACTCCCAGAACCCACATACGAAAAAAGGGCCGGTGATATCGCTGAGCAGCACAGGCGCCTGCTGACACATGAGATCCTGAGGTCGATCCCTGGTACCCACAAAAGAAAATGAAAAGATATACCCTATTCTTGGATAGCCAGAACCAAGGCTGTCAAATGGCCACATTACCAAAAATGATATATAAATTTAATGCAATTGCAGTCAAAATACCAACAGTATTTTTTACAGAACTAAAAGAAATTCAAAAATGTATATGTAACCAGAAGAAAAAAGCATTCCTGGGAAATAAGAGCAAAATAGAAGGCAACACAATCCTAGATTTCAAGTTATATTACAAAGCTACAGTGATAAAAACAGCATGATACTGGCACAAAAATAGCACATGGATCAATGGAACAGAATAAATGTGCAGAAACAACCCCAGGCACAGTCAGCCATCTTATCTTTGGCAAAAATGTCACTAACGTATGCTGAAGAAAAGGTATATTCTTTACAAAGGGAGCTGGGAAGCTGGTTATCCACATGCAGAAGAATGAATCTAGATCCACATCTCTTACCCTGCACTAAAGTCAAATCAAAATGGATCAAAGACATAGATATAAAAATAGAAAAACTGAAACTGCTGGAAGAAAAAGTTGGTAAAACTCTTGAAGACATAAGCATGGGTAAAGACTTCCTGAACAAAACCCCAATTGTACAAGTTATAATAGCCAAAAGAAAAAAAATTGGATCATATCAAATTTAAAAACTTCTGTACAGTGAGGTTGTGAGTTCAATTCCCAGTACCAAAAAAAAAAAAAAAAAAAAAAAAAAAAAACTTCTGCACAGGAAAGGAAACAACCAAAAGAGTGAAGAGACAACTTACAGAATAGAAAAAAAAAAAAAAATTGCCAGCCTCTCTAATAGAACTCAAAAAAAGAACATAAAGAACTCAAAAAAAAAAAAAAATTAAACCTCCCAAAATAAAAGACCAAGTCAAAAAATGGGCAATCAAAGTGAATAGACACTTCTCAAGAAAGAAGCACAAATAGCCAATAAGTACATGAAAAAGTGTCCAGCATCTTTGGCCACTAGAGAAATGCAAATCAAAACAATACCAAGATTCCATTTTACTCCAGTAAGAATAGCTGTCATTAAGGTTTACAAAAAACAACCAAATGTTCACAAAGTTGTGAGGAAAAGTAACCTTTCTACGTTGTTGTTGGTAATGTAAACTAGTACAACCACTATGGAAATCAGTATGGAGATGCCCTAAAAACTAAAAATAGAAATTCCACCTGACCCAGCTATACCTCTTCTGGGTATCTGCCCCAAAAAGTTAGTCACAATATTACAGTGACATATGTATACCCATGTTCACAGCAGCATAATTCATAATAGCTAAATTATGGAAGCAGCTTATTTGCCCATCAACAGATGAAAGGATAAAGAAAATATAGTATAAAGAGGAATTGATTTAGCCAGGCATGGTGGCACAGGCCTGTAATTCCAGGACTCGGGAGGCTGAGGCAGGAGGATTGCTGTGAGTTCGAGGCCAGCCTGGGCTACATAGGAGTTCAAGGCCAGCCTGAACTATATAGCAAGACTGTCTCAAAAAAAACGAAAAAAAGAGGGATTAATTTGCATCATTTGTAGGAAAATGTATGGATCTTGAGACTAATACTAAGTGAAATAAATAAGACACAAAAGGTTCAATCACATGGTTTCTCTAACATGGGAAACCCAAAATATAAATAATTTAAAAAGAAAAAGATGTGGTAGGGAACAGGGACCTACACTCTGTGAAGATAGAAATGAGGGGGATAAAAAATGATCAAAATACAGTAGCCTATGTACCAATTCTCCAAGATGAATGTAATTATTATGTATTGCAAATACTAATAAAAAGCGCTAGTTTGGTTTTTTTGTTTTTCTTTTTATTTAATCATAGGAAGCCACACTTCACCCTCTGGAGAGACACTCCCTTGGGTTTTTTTGTGTGTGTGCGGGTATGGGGGGTCGACCTCAGGACCTCACACACCAGCAGGCACCCGTGCCGCTGAGCAATATCACTGGCCCTTTTTCCATATGTGGGTTACGGGAGTCGAACTCGGGCCCTTGCGCTTGCTGGGCAGGTGCTTACCCCACTGAGCCATCTCACTGGCTCTCCTTTGGGTTTTATTATGATTCCATAATGAACAAAGGAACAACTGTCACTCAGTTCTCCCAAGGTCCTACGCATAAGTGGAATCTCTAGTAATCTTTTTCTCCAGCGTTAACCTCAGCTGTTCAATACTTTACTGGTTTAAATCACTGTTTTGAGAAAGTGGCTAAGAAATCAGGTGCAAAATCACACTGTAACTCCAACTCTTACCTGCAAAGTAAGAATGATTGTGAAGACTATTTCCTAAAGCCGCCTGTGGTGAAAGACCAATTTTGTTTTCCTAAGTTCATGACAGAGCAAGGTGTGTGGTCCTGTAGTATATTATTAAAACTTAGTGTGTGCCATCTGCCACTAAGATTCAAGTTGGTCTGAATCCTGTTCTACAAGACCAGTCTACACCACCGGTATTGTCGAATTCCTCAAACACTTTCTAAACATCTACTCTCCATTTTCGTACTTAATTCACTATGGACCAATAGCAAACAGTTCACCAGCCGGTACTAGTCCAGGAAACACTCTAAAAAGCACTGGGCTAAAAGATCTCATTTTGTAATTATGAATGGCTTATAAACTTTAATAACTATAATAATACCAATAATAATTAGGCATCACCCTCTGGCTTGAAGGAATGAGACACTCGTTTTAATTTCCTCTTCTAGAAATCTTTCATAAAAATAGAGCTGAACCTAGTGACTCAGAAGGATATGAACCTTCCAACTGAGGCCATATAGTCTTTGCGCTGGTTTCCTACCATGTGATATGGAGGAATGGGTAGAAATCAACATCCCTGCCGGGCGTGGTAGCACACGCCTGTAATCCCAGCACTCGGGAGGCTGAGGCAAGAGGATCGCTGTGAGTTCGAGGCCAGCGTGGGCTACATATCAAGGCCCTATCTCAAAAAACAAATCAAACACACACACACACACACAAAAAAAAAAAAAAAAAACCCTCAACATCCTTGCTCTATATGGGTCTCTTATTACTGTTGAGATCATGCCATGCTATTGAACGCTACAAATAGGATCCAGCCCAGAGAACAGGACTTTGGGTATCTATGAAGGCCTGGCATTCTCAGTGTCAGTGATCTGGAGAACAGAGAGTTCCTTCTGGAAGCCAGAACTCCACAAGTTCTGCAGATGGAGTTGGAAGAAGTCATTTTACTATGGCCTTGTGATTAGACTCTGAAGAGTTTTCCAGACCTCACTATGCTTGTGTGTCCACCATGCGGAACTGGTCCTAAACTAGATTTGGGGGGGGGCGTTCTTGAGATAGAGTCTCAATTACAGGTTTGCACCACCATGCCCAGTCTAAGCTAGTCTTTTTAAATGAGCAGGTGACCGAGGTCTATAATGCACTGGGTCTAATAACACCAAATCTACCCATCACTGACAATATTAGGTTCAGACATTTTACTATAAATGTTATCTCATAAAATCTCCCCACAACCCTGCAAGGTAACTAGTCCATTTTCTGTTGCCATCACAAAATACCTAAGACTGGATAATTTATAAAGAATAGAAGCTTATTTGCCTCACCATTCTGGAGGTTAAGAAGTCCAAAAGCATGGCACTGGCATCTTCTTGGCATCTGATGAAGGCCTTCTTGCTGCACTGTAATGTGGCAGAGGGCATTACATGACAAGACAAAGCAAAAAAGAACTCACTTTATAACAACACCACTCCTACAATAACTCATTAACCCATTAATCCATAAGTGGATTAATCCATTAATGAGAGTAAAACTTTCAGACCAATCACCTCTCAAAAGTCTGGCTTCTCAACATTCCTGCACTGGGGTCTAAGTTTCCAACACATGAGCTTTTTGAGAATACATTTGAATGATAGCAGTAATCTACCTGCAAGGTTGATTGCTATGTTCTTTGGAAAGATAAGGAAACCAAGCCACTAGAAGCCAAGTGATCCCCTATCTCTACCATGAGGTTTTACAGGTAGTGGATCTGCATCTTATTTTTTACGTGGTGGCCTACTGATTTGTAAGATTCTATTTGTGTGATCCACCACCTCTCAGTTCTGGGACAGGGTCTTTAGCGTAGTGCTGTATGGTTAGGGGGCCTTGGGGTTACGGGCATGTACATCCTCTTTCCTGCCATTCTAACTTGGCTTGATGGTGCCTGGGGTCCTCATGCAAGAGCCTCAGGGGACAGAGAAACGTACTCCTAAACACACACACACACACACACACACACACACACACATGGGAAGACTGTCATTCAAGTTCCAAATCTGGTGTAGCCAGGTTTTGTTTTTATTAATGAAGGTAGTTTTCCATACCCCTCCCCCCTCCTTGAGAACTGAAATACTCTAAAATCAGTTAGTAATTAAATAAGTTATATATGTTTTATATGGTATCTGCTAGATGTACAACTACCTGTCCCCTGACACGTGGGACACAAATCTGATGCTGGGCCCACATCAGACCTGTTAAGTCAAAGTCTCTGAGGATCAGGCCTGGCATTGGTGTTTAAACATTTCCAGGGTTAAAGACCAGTGTCCCAGACCATTTGGGGTCAAACATATAGGTGACAGCTGTATTCTACTCTCTCTCTTTCCTAACTACTCTCTCCTCTGCATCTTTACTCCACAAAAACCTCACAATCAATACTGTCTTCCTCATTCCCCACATAACTTTTTTTATCAAATACGTGTCTACAGAAATGCACTATTCAGTTGCCACATGAATTTCATTATGCAATTTGAAATTGGTAAAGCAATTTGCTAACTGTTTTGAAATATAAAGAGTGGATCTTTTGGACAGACAAAAAAACCTATATTATAGGATTACAAAGGGTTCTGATACAGTCATATAATCGTATAAATAAGCAAATCTGTCATACTACACAGAAAGCTAGTTATTTAATTTTTTTTAAAGCTTGAGCATATGATCTTTTATATCCATGTATAGAGAGTTGTATTGATACTAGAAATCATAATGTTGAAAAAGGAAATAATGGCATTTCTTTCTAATTTGCACTTTAAGATAACAAAAATCTTTGACAGTATGGTGCATACATACTGTTTGAAAAACAGACAAAATTATAACATTGTATGTTGTGGTGCCACAATAATGTCACACCCTAGAAAATGAACTAAATCTAAGTGCGCACAGTCTATTCAGTGTAGACAGCAAAGCAATAAGCTGTAGAATAAGTAATAAATGACATTGACCTCCTCTGCCCTGACCGCCCAACTCATGGAAAGAGAAAATTATAAAACATTCCACAGATGCCCTTTGGCTGTCTGAGCTTTTATGAACTTAGAAAGAGGTTTTATTCTGAAAAACCCAGAAATGCAGTAGAGCATAATGAATGAAGATAAGCCTCAAGGTACTTCCCAAACTGTCACTGTATGTGTCATGGAACTGCAATGGTAATCACAGCCATCATTTCAGAAAATAAAATTTCAAATGAATGCACGATTCTAGTGAGCCAAGAAATGTGGAAACACGGGAAACATGGTAGGAGTCTTATTTACATACGGTGCCACAACTTCTGTTTTGTCCTTTAAAATCAGTGAGGTAGTGCAAGGAACAAGCCAGATGCCAAGATGAGGAAGATAAGCTGGGCCACCTGCAGGTGCTGACCTTGGAATACAGTTGCAGGTGGATTCTCAGCCTGGAACCAAACTGTGAGTGGGTCAACTGTGTCCCTCTTCCTAACTTCCAGGTCATGTGATTTGGGATCATGTTTCAGATGCCCTGTCCTCTACCATGGCCCTTCCTGGCAGTTCCTCATGAGCCTGGACCTGCTCTACCTCCCCTGCTGCTCTCTCCTCCCACCACCAACCCTCTTTCTGATCCTTCAGGACCAAAATGGCAAATACTAACTGAAATGAAGCACTTGTGATGATGACAAAGGAAAGAGTCACACCCCACTTCATGTCCTTCCTAGAACCATAGAATGTGACTTTATTTGGAAATAGGATCATTGCAGGTATAATTACTTAGGATGGAGTCATGGAGTGAGGCAGACTCAACCCAACGTGACTAGTATCCTTAAAAGGAGAGGAGAAGGGACAGACAGACAGACACACATGGAGAAAGGCTGTGTGAAGAGACACAGAAAAAAACACGTAGTTACAGAGGCAGAACACTAAGGGTTGCTAGGAACCACCACAATTTAAAAGAGACACAGAAGGATTCCCACCCAGACTCCTCAGCAGAACCACCATGGCCCCATTAACACTTTAATTTTGAACTTCTGGCCTTCCTAACTGTAAGAGAATTAATTTCTGTTGTTTTAATCACCCAGCATGTGGTACCTGATTACACCAGCTCTGGGAACTAAACCAGAGCATTCACAGGCAAATGTGTGTCCTGATGCTAACTATGGCCTCCCAAAAAATTGGAGTGGAAATAAGTTTCATCTCCAATGACAACTTACATTGCTCCCCAGGGCCACTTACCTCTCTGTGTGGGAAGGGCTCTGAGGCCATGTCCAAGCTCAGCAAGGAATGGTGCTCTTGAGAGTCAAGTAGTGTCACCTGCCATGAGCCTATTAACAAGAGCACCAGCCTCATGCCCCATCCCGCCAGCCCCACTGGAGGCGCCTCCCAAGGCTCACAGCCTCAGCACCCACGTCCTAGGTGCATGGCCCTGGTCATGTGCTATCCTACCATATCACAATGTTTTCCATTGTTCACTTGCGGGGGGGATGGACATATAATAGAACACTTAGAATTAAGAGTAATATTTTTCAAATGCCAACGATCTAAAAATGTAGTCTTTTAAAAAATGGAATAGTTAATTCTTATACAAATGCAATGAAGCCAGTTGATTCCTTAATTAATGGAAATTGGACCCAGGACCTAGTAAGTAAGTCAAGAAACTAGAAAAGAGTCCTGAAAAAAAGGACTAGGTTTTAAAAAGTGTGAAAATTTAAAATAAAAAGTCAAAGAGGTTTCAGAACATTTATGGAAAAAAGATTTTAATCAGGGTTTGGGTTATAAAATCTCAGAAGAAAAACAGAATGGATTTGGCTTTCTGTATTAGCTTGGTATCCCAGTACCTAGTATAGTATCTGGCAAGCAGTTCATCTAATGAATAAATTCATGACTACATATGCTAATTTTTAAAAAATGCATAAAGATATTTAAACACCAAATGCCATTTGAACTAAAAAATATCATCTTGATAAGCTATAACTATTTCATACTTTTTCTACTCAGTTTATTAAAAGAAAAGCATTGGAAATTGCTTCAATAGTCTGAAAGTCAATATTCATGGGGAATATATTATTATAGTATTATTGTTATAATAATAGCAACACTCACATAGCCCTTACTAAATACCAGCCACTGTCATAAAGGCTTTATTTACATTTACTGTTTAATCCCAACTCATTATCTTGTAGGAAAGCAACAGAGGCTCTGACAGAGTTAAGTAATTTGCCCAAATCACACCACTGGTAATGGGCAGAGTGAGCCAGTGTTGCCCCCATGTCGTACAGGCTTTTGTTAGGATCCAGCCTCTCACTGGGACTGCCCTTCCAGCACATGCTTGCAGAGTACTGACTGTGTGCATACACTATGTCTGGCCATCCCAAAGCAAAGTGAAAGCATCATCCAGTCTGCACACGGTTCCTCCCCATCACAGCCCTCACATGTTCTTCCAAGCCTTGACCCACCCCAGCCTCCTTCATAAATCTGGCTTTCAGACTCAGTAAGCTCTTGCTCACTCAATACCCTCTGCCTAGAGTTGGGAGGATACAGGCAACCCTTCCAGTTCACACTGTGAACAAGGTGTGAATCATGGTGTAATTGGGAAGAACCCTGAGTGCAGGCTGTCTTCCTTCTGGGAAAATCAATGTTTGCAGTAAATTAACTGAGCTTGTTTAAAAAGCTGAGCTGTTTATTTGCCCCAATATCTAGTTTTCCAGATGTCTCATTTCCCCGGAGCATGGTTAGAATGGCCAGGATTGAAATGAGGTGTTAATCAGACAAGCAAAAGGACAGGGTGATGGTTCTGTTTGCAGGATCAAGACTAATGACTTCCTTCCCAAGGGTTTTAGTGGATTTTCTGAGTGTGCATGAGAAATTAGAATGGGGTGTAGGGAGTTGTGCTAATGGGGACCATTTGCCTGATATGATCAAGATAATGTAGGGTTCATGTTTATTTATGGACTCTTTAAACCACCCCGTGACACCTCCCAAGATGTAGTCAGTTAACTGATCCTACTGGCATTAAATAACATCCTAAGCTATTCGGAAAGACTTGAATCAATACATTTATTTTTCTGGGAAATAAGTAGCAGCCTCAGCAGACCATTCCTGGGTTTTATGGAGCGCGCATCTCCATCTGGCCTGTGAGCTCTTATGCGCCTGCTGCTATATTGGTAACACGGTATGTGCTCATTAGAGTAAGCAAACCGCTATGGCAGACGCCCAAAATATATAACAGCTCCACCACCAGGGCCACTCATCCGTGCTCACATATTAGTTCTGGATGAATGAACACCCCTCCTCCAAGCAGTTAGGTCAAAAGAAGCCCAATTCATGAAAACTGTGCCATGTTTAATTCTTCAACTTCAAGTTGAAAGTCAAGTAATTTTCAAGGAAATACTCTATGTTGAAATGAAGCCTTCAGGAAAGGCAAATAGCATTTTACAGACCAAGCTGGAAGTGGCACACACCCCTTCTGCTCGCTTTTTATTGGGTAGGACTCAGTCATATGGGCCACTCCTAATAGCAGAATCCAGAAAATTAAGTTCGGCTGTGTGCCCAGGGAGAAAAGCCAAGCCCAGTCTGAACCATAGTGACGAATGAGATTATGGATTAACCCTGAACCTTATTCCCCACTTTCAACAAAGACATATCATTTCGAACAATATAGGATATAAAAGACCTGTCGTGACTATCTTAAAGTTGTATTTTCAGGGCTGTACTTAACAAAAACCTAACAAATAAAAATCTTAATGATTGCAATAATCTTTGTTGGACCATGGAGTCTGATAGTAGGTTTGAATCTGGGCTCTGTCACTCCGTAGCTGGTTGATCTGGGCAAGATATTAAATTCTCTTAGTCTAAGTTCCCTTATATGTAAAATGGGCACAAGAACAGCATATATATCAGAGGTGATATGAAGGTTAAATGAGATCATGTATATAAACTGTATTTCAGAGTGATTAACATGGAACTTGGCACAAAGTAAACCATGGAAATGGGAATCAAAACACATTTCACTTAGATCCCAAATGACAATAGATACCATATTCCAAAGTAAGATTACCATGTAGGATTTGCAAAAAATAAGGGAAAGGAGTAGGGCAGTACTCCAAACCCTCTCTCAGAGTAGGAGAAGGAGTTGGGGAGAGAGGGCTTCTGCTGAGAGTCCCATTCATGCTCCCCTGGGCGTGGGATGTAGATGCCTGACTTGAAA
Source organism: Erethizon dorsatum (assembly GCA_028451465.1). Lineage (NCBI taxonomy): Eukaryota > Metazoa > Chordata > Mammalia > Rodentia > Erethizontidae > Erethizon > Erethizon dorsatum. The sequence continues at coordinate 130,906,142 of CM051823.1, read as the reverse complement.
TCTCTAAGGGTTTAGGCTTGCACAGTAGCACTTGGGAAAGGCTTAGGCTAGTGTCTGACTTGGGTTTGGAAACCAACCAGACAGCCTGGCTGGCTGGCTGGCTACAGTGCTGGCAAAGCAGAAAGAGGCAGTTGTGGGGGAAATGATCACCTTCCCAGAGTTTGTCAAGGAAGTTTGAATGTTTCACAAGAACCCAGTGTGGGGCCCAAGTAGGACCATGTGTGGCCAGCAGACGACTGGGGCAAAAGAAGGTCATGGATCTTTATGAAAGGGCTTTGTGGGAAGGTCAGGATAAAGCAGCTAAAGAAGTCCTTCCAGGTGACAAGGGTCATGGATCCACAACTGACAAGATGTAGCAAAGACATTTCACCCACATCAAAGAGCTGCAAGTGCGAGACCAGATGGTGAGAAATTGGTTTTGGCATGGGCAAGGGGGACTTGAACAACCCATAAAAGGGCGCAGGAGAAAAGTCAGCCATCCAAACCTGTCAAGCCCAGAAAGATGCTACATATCTTTTGTTAAATTCATGCATTCTTTCATCAAATATTCGTTGAGCACATATTAAATGCCTTCTAGGAACTTGAGACACATCTGTAAACAAAATGAGACCTTGCTTTTGTGGAGCTTATATACAAGGAGACAGAAAATAACAGAGTAAGTAAGTATGTTAGAAGGTGATTAGTTCTAAGGAGAAAAGACAGCTGTTGTGATAGGTTAGGTTGTCAAATTTATTAGCTTGAAAGCCACATGGGTGACTGGTAAAGTGCACTTCTGTGTATGTCTGGGTGGGTCATGGAAGTGTGACTTTGGGTGCTATATCCGGTCCCTGGCCCCTTCCTCTCTGGTACGGTTCTACTGCTCGGTTCCCAGCCACCATGAACTGAGCAGCTTTGCTCTGCCATGCTCTTCCACCCTCAACAAATTAGGTACAGAGGGAATGAATCTCACCACAGTGAAGGCCATATATGACAAGCCTGCAGCTAACATAATTCTAGATGGTAAGACATTAGAAGCTTCTCCTGAGCAAGTTCAAAAAGACAACATGCTCACTCTGACCACTCACGCAAAATAGTACTACATGTCTGAGCCAGAGTAATTAGGCAAGAGAAAAAAAAATAAAAGATATCCAAATTAGAAAAGAAGTTAAATTGTCCCTGTTTGTAGATGACATGATTTTGTATATAGAAAGGCTCCATCAAAATCTGTTAGAAATAATACATGAATTCAGTGAAGTTACAGGATACAGAATCAACATCTAAAAAATCATTAACAGGGAAAGAAACTGCTCAAAAGGAAAGAACAACTGGGATGGGGGAAAGAAGAAAAGAAGGAAGAGAAAAGAAAAAAAAATATATATATACAAGATAGCTAAGATAATTACACTACTAATTTCTATTAGTTCTTTGAAAAGAACAGTTTGTGCTTATATTGTTTGATCAATTTTTCATGCCTATATCCTGTAATCTGAGCAACTACTTTGAAGATAACAATATGCAATGTATTAACCATTGTTAATCCCCTATTAGCTTGTTTTGAAATTCTGTATCATTGTTTTTATTGTTTTTTCTCTTTAAAATAAAATTTTACAAAATCATTAACATTTTATACACTATCAACAAACTATCTGAAAAATACAGCAATACCATTTAAAATGAAATAAAAATTGGGAACAAATTTAACAAAGGAGGTAAAAGAACTATATGCTGAAAACCATAAAATATTGATTAAAGAAATTCAAGTAGATACAAATAAATGGAAAACTCTCCCACATTTATGGATTAAAAGAATTAAAATTGTTAAAATGTCTACACTCCCTAAGATGATCTACAGGTTCAATGCAGCCCCTATCAAAATTCCAATGACATTTTTCACAGAAATAGAAAAAATATCCTAAAATCTTTATAAAACTACAGAAGACCCTGAATAGCCAAATAACTATTGAGCAAAAAAGTCAAAGCTGGAGGTGTCATACTACCTGACTTTAAAATCTATTGCAAAGGTATAATAATCAAAACATCATGGTTACTGGCATAAAAACAGACATATAGTCTAATGGAACAAAATGGAGTGCTCAGAAATAAATCCATCTACTTATTATCAAATGATTTTGGACAAAAAATATACAATGGGAAAAGGACAGTCTCCTCAAAAAATGATATGGGGAAAACTGGATATCTAAAAGAAAAATAATAAAATTGAACATTTACCTCATTTACATACAAAAATAAACTCAAAATGTATTGAAGAGTTAAATGTAAGAACAGAAGCATTAAGATTACTAGAAGAAAACAGGGAAAAATCTTTTTGACATTAGTCTCAGCAAAGTTTTTTTGCCATGACCCCAAAAGCATAGGCAACAAAAGTAAAAATAGACAAATCGAATTACATCAAACTCAAAACTTTTGTGCAGCAAAGGAAACTACAAACAAAATGAAGAGATATCTTAAGGAAAGGGAGAAAATATTTGCAAACCATACATCTGATCAGAGGTTACTATTCAAAATATATCAGGGGGCAGGCAGGACCAGCAGCCTGGCCACACATGCCACAGGCGGGACAAGCAGCCCGGCGGTGGGGACCAGCAGCTCAGCAGCAGTGAGAATAGAGGAGACACCGTTTCCCGAGGGGCCATGCAGAGCCAGTGGTTGGTGAGTGAGGTGAACCAGCACTGTGCTCTGGCACACAGACACCCGGAACAGAACTGGGTGGCTGGGGCTGCCATTTTATTTCAAAGGGCTCGGGATAAACTTCAGCAGCAGAACAGTCCCAGGTCGCTTCACTGCCAACGTCCCAGAGTGGAATGAGGGAAGAGCCATCCACTCATAGTAGACTGCTGGCAGGTGGAAAACAGACAAGGGGGAATTCTGATGAGGGGTAGGAGCTGGGACCACTTAGACTCTGCGCTGGTGGCCACCAAAAGCCAGTCTTCGTCCTAAATACAAAAAACTAGAAGCATCCCCTGGTCTGCAACCTGCATAGTGGCCTTGGCCCAGTGGCATAAGCAGGCAAGCAGCCTTGGCCTGCAGCAGGACAAGGGTACTTCCACTGCCCAATGACCAGCGTGTAAGAGGAGGCAGTGGTGTGGGACAGAGGAAGCTGTGCAAGGTCTGGAAGAAGTCAACTGCACACAGGTCTGGGAGCAACCCCAGGATTTCCCTACCCGAGGGCTCCACAGCAACTGGGGGAGCACCATAAAGACAGTCACAGTAAGGAGGAGTGGACATCAAGAACATCGTCAGCTGAAGACCAGTCCCAGCCCCCACATCCAGAGGCCAAGATCAGCCCCATACCCAGCACAAATCCTACTGCAAACTTGGTGGGATTACATAGCACATTTCTGGGATCTGACTTGGACACTATCACAGAACCATGGACACCAGAGAAATTTTATTATTTTTCTTTTTCTTTGTTTTTTTGATTGGTTTTCCTTTTTCTCTCTGGTTGGGTTTTTTTTTTTTTTTTTCTTTTTTCACTATTTAGGTTTCTTACCTCTCTTTTTGTTTTATTCTATTCATCTTCTTTCTCTCTTTCCTCAACTATCTCTTTTGATTTTATGATATTTTCATGTGAGTGAGCATTGTCTCTTTTCTTTCTGGGTTGCGTCAATATTCTTTTGCTTTCTCTTTCATTCTTTCTCTCCTGTGTTCTTCAGTTCCCCAAAACTTGGATGATTATCCTTTGCCCTCCAGCCTTGCTTCTACTATGTTTGTCCTCATTCATCTCACTATTTTGTCCGTATCCATCTTAAGTCTCCCTAATAGGGTAAAATCACTCTACTAAGTGGAAAATCATTACATACAAGTTCTTCATATATGTTGGGTTTTGTTGTATAACTGTAGAACTTGCTCCTATGGTTAAAGGTATCAAGTTTGTAGTTACCACAGTTTGTCAGTAGTTAGGCTGTGTTTGATGCTATTGTTATTGCTAACTGTGCTACTTTAGCCAGGATGTCATACCTGTTACAATCAGTTTTTCTCCCTTGTATGACAACACTGTGATTGTCTGGGGTCATAACGATCACCATAGTCCAGTACCAAAGGACTGGGTCCTGATCCAAATAGATAGCAACTTCTCATCCTTAATAAATTGGGAAGGTAGGTTCTTGGGATAGACATAAAGACCAGGAACCACCTACACTTAGGAGACATCCATGAGGAATAGACATTTCCTAGGGAAGCCTCAATACCAGTGATAAAGCTATCTACCATAAGAAATCTACAAGCATCAACACAGAAAACAAAATAACACACAAAATAGAAAATACAAAATGACAAGACAGAAGCAAAATGCAACCCCAGACCTCCAGCCCACCCAGGACAAGTACAGCGCACAATGAGTTAGAAGAAATTGGAAGCCACCCACTGGAACTTCCTGAAATTATAGCAGCAGAAATGAAAAAACAAATGAATGAAGTTATAGAAAAAATAATCTCTCAGGTAAAAAAAGAAATGACTATCAAAATGAAACACTAGAGTAGACAGATAAAAAAAAATAGGGGAGCTTAGGAAAACAATGGAAACCATGAAAGTTCAACATAGGAAAGAAATAGAATCCATGAAACAAATCCAAACAGAAATCCAGGAGATTAAAAACTCCATTGAAAGTAACAGATTGCTGGGCTACCTAGTGAGATCAAGACAAGCCTGAACTACATAGAGAGACCCTGTCTCAAAAAAAAGAAAGAAAGAAAGAAAGAAAGAAAGAAAGAAAGAAAGAAAGAAAGAAAGAAAGAAACAGATTGAACAAAGGTGAGGATAGAATATCAGATCTAGAAGACAGGATTGTGGCTAGAAACCAGGAAAAGAAAGATATCTTAAAAATAGCAAGGGACCATGAAAAATCAATCCAAGAGCTGCAAGATGAAGCAAACAAGAAGAACAGAAGATTGATTGGAGTCAATAAAAAGCTGGAGATAGTGCAAATGCCATAAAAAAAAAACCTCTTCACAGAAGTAATGGCAGAAAACTTCCCAAACACGGATAAGGAATTTGACACACAAATAAATGAAGCATATAGAATTCCAAATAACCATGACCAAAATAAATCTACATGAAGGCATATAATAATCAAGATACCAGAAATTCAGCATAAGAACAGAATATTAAAAGCTGTTAGAGAAAAGAAACAAATCACCTATAAAGGAAAGCCCATCAGAATCACAGCAGACTTCTCAACACAAACCCACAAATCAAGGAGAGTTTGAAGTGAGGTATTTCAAGCCCTAAAAGAAAACAACCTCCAACCCATATTGATGCACCACACAAGCTATCTTTCAAAATCAGTGGAGAGGGCCAGTGATATAGCTCAGCTGCATAAGCGCTTGCCTGGCAAACACGAGGTCCTGAGTTCAACTCCCGGCACCCACATAAAAAAATAATGGAGAAATAAGATACTTCCATGACAAAGAACAATGAAGAAATTCATAACCACCAAACCAGCTCTCTAAAATGCTCTGAAGGATATTTTAGAAAGAGATAATGAGGGGCCAGGGATATATCTCAGCAGCACAGCACCTGCCTGGCAAGGGTGAGGATGTGAGTTTGATCCCCAGTACCAAAAAAAAAAAAAAAAAAAGAGAGAGAGAGAGAGAATTAGGACCACAATTCCAAGAGCAACACTACAAAGAAGCCACCAGGCAGGGCAAGCAATTAAATAGAGGGGAAAGACAAGGAACCAACAACAGGAACCTAATATGAGAAGGATAAGCTAATATATATCAGTTATCAGATACATATCGGACCATCAATATAAATGGTCTCAATTCACCAATCGAAAGAAGCAGACTGGTAGAACAGGTCAAGAAACAAGATCCAACAATATGCTGCATACAAGAAACCCATTTAATTCAACAAGAAATTCATACACTGAAAGTCAAAGGATGGAAAACAATACTATGGGACAGGAACCCAGCAAAAAGCAGGGCTAGCTATTCTATTTGCAGACAATGTCAACTTCAAGCCAAGACTGATCAAAAGAGATAAAGAAGGTCACTACATACTTGTTAAGGGAAAACTTCAAGAAGAGAGAACAGGGCCAGTGAGATAGCTCAGCGGCATGAGTGCCTGCCTGGCAAGCACGAGGTACTGAGTTCAACTCCTGGTACCCATATATAAAAAAAGGGCCAGTGATATCGCTCAGCGGCATGGGCACCTGCTGGTGCGTGAGGTCCTGAGTTCGATCCCCGGTACCCACATACGAAAAAAAAGGGCCAGTGATATAGCTCAGTGACATGGGCACCTGCTGGTGCACAAGGTCCTGAGTTTGACCCCTGGTACCCACAAAAAAAAAAAAAAAGAAAAAGAGAGAGAGAACAATCATAAATATATATGTACCAAGTAAAAGGGCACACAAATACATAAAACAAATATTAACAGACATGAAAAATCAAATAAGCACTAACACAGTTGTAATGGGAAACCTTAATACTTCTTATCACAAATAGATAGATCAACTATTGACAAAAAAATCAATGAAGAAATATGAGAACAAAACCAAACCTGTGAACAAATGGACTTAGTAGATGTCTATAGAGTTTGCCACACCACAAAATAGGAATACACATTCCTCTCTGCTGTACGTGGGATGTTCTCCAAAATAGACCACATACTACCCCATACAACATGCTTAAGTAAATGCAGAGGAATTGAAATTATCCCATGCATATTATCTGACCATAGTGCAGTGAAAATGGAAATCAACAGCAAAAGAAACCACAAAACCTACATAAGCACATGGAAATTAAATAACACCTTCCTGAACAACCAATAGGTTGCAGAGGAAATTAAAGAAGAAATTAAACAGTACCTATAATTAAATGAAAATGCTGAACAATATACAGAAATTTATGGGATACAATGAAAGCAATCCTAAGAAGGAAATTTATACCAGTGAACTCCCATATCAGGAAAAGAGAACAAGCTCAAATACACAACGTAATGTTAAACTTCAAACTTCTAGAAAAAGAAGAACAAATTAAAACCAAAGCTCATATGATGGAGGAAATTATAAAAAGCAAGAAAAAATTAATGCAATTAAGACTAACAAAACAATACAAAGAATCAATGAATCAAAGAGTTGGTTCTTTGAAAGAGTAAATAAAATTGATAAAGCTTTAGCCAACCTTACCAAAAAGAGGAAAGAAAATACTCAAATTCATGCAATTAGGAATAAAAATGGAGAAATTACAATAAATCCTGTGGAAATTCAGGATATCATCAATACCTACTTTAAGAACCTGTACTCTAACAAGATGGAGAACAGAGAAGAAATAAACAGATTTCTAGATACAAATGAATTGCCAAAACTGAATTAAGAAGATTCAGAAATTCTAAATAACCCAATATCAGCCAATGAAATTGAAGATGTAATTAAAAACTTACCAACAAAGAAAAGCCCAGGTTCTGATGAATTCACTGCTGAATTCTACACAAAATTTTGGGATGATATAATGCCACTACCAATGAAACACTTTGACGAAATTGAAAGGGAAGCAATACTCACAAAATCATACCTGGAAGCAAGTATTACCCTGATACCAAAACCAGAGAAAGACCCAACTAAAACAGAGAACTACAGGCCAGTCTCCCTAATAAACATAGATGCAAAAATCCTCAATAAGATACTGGCAAACAGAAAGCAGCAAATAATCAAGAAGATTATTCACCATGACCAAGTTGGATTCACCCCAAGGATGCAGGGATGGTTCAACATACACAAATAAATAGTGTAATACACCATATCAACAGAGCTAAAGACAAAAATCACATGATCATCTCAATAGATGCAGGAAGAGTATTTGACAAACTCCAACACCCATTCATGATAAAAACCCTACAGAAAATTGGAAGAGATCGTCTTTAACTCAATCTGATAAAAGCCATTTATGAGAAACCAACAGCCAACATCATACTAAATGGTCAAAAACTGAAAGCTTTCACTCTAAAATCAGGAACAAGACAAGAATGTCCTCTATCACCACTCCTATTCAATATAGTTCTGGAAACATGGGCCAGAGCGATTAGACATGAGAAAGAAAAAAAAACAAGGAATAAGGATAGGAAAGGAAGAAGCTAAATTATCATTATTTGCAGATGACATGATACTCTACATAGAAGATCCCACCAAAAGACTTCTAGATTTAATAACCAGATTCAGTAGCATAGCTGGAAACAAAGTCAACACTCAAAAATCAATAGCATCCCTGTACACAAACAACAAACTCACTGAGAGAGAAATTAGGGAAACTATACCTTTCACAGTAGCATCCAAAAAATGAAATACTTAGGAATCAATCTAAGAAACGAAGTAAAAGATCTATACACTGAAAACTACAATACTCTGAAAAAAGAGATCGAAGAAGATATCAGAAAATGGAAAGCTATCCCTTGCTCATGGACAGGAAGAATCAACATAGTGAAAATGGCCATACACCCCAAACTGCTATACAGATTTAATGCAGTCCCAATCAAAATACCATTAGTATATCTCACAGAACTAAAGAAAACATTCCCACAATTCATCTGAAACAGACGAGACCTAGAATAGCAAAAATAATTCTTGGCAACAAAGGCAAGGTAAGAGGCATCACAATCCCTGACTTGAAATTATACTGCAAAGCTACTGTGATAAAATCAGCATGGTACTGGCAAAAAAAAAAACAGACCTGAGGATCAGTGGAAAAGATTAGAAGATCCAGAAACAACTCCAAACATGCTGAGCCACCTTATCTTTGACAAAGGGGCCAAACACATTCACTGGAAGAAACATAGCCTCTTTAATGAATGGTGCTGGAAAAACTGACTCTCTACATGCTGAAGACTAAAACTAGACCCGTGTCTCTCATCATGCACTAAACTAAAGTCAAAATGGATCAAAGATCTAAATATTAAAACAGAAACACTAAATCTGCTGAAAGAGAGTTTAGACAGAACTCTTGAAGACACCGGTGTAGGCAAAAACTTCATAAACAAAACCCCAGTCACATTGGAAATAATACAAAGAATCAACAACTGGAATCTCATCCTATTAAAAACCTTTTGCACAGCAAGAGAAACGACCAACAGAGTGAAGAGACAACCCACAACATGGGAAAAAATGTTTGCCAGCTGTTCCTCAGACAAAGGACTTCTATTGAGAACATACAAAGAACTCAAAAAAATCAGACCTTCCAAATTTAAAGACCCAATCCAAAAATGGGCATCTGAGATGAATACACACTTCTCAGATGAAGAAATACAAATGGCAAATAAATACATGAAGAAATGTTCAACATCACTGGTCATTAGAGAGATGCAAATAAAAACAATGCCAGGATTCCCTCTCACCCCAGAAAGAATGGCTAGTATCAAGAAGTCAACCAATAACAAATGCTGGAGGGGCTGTGAAGAAGAAGAAACCCTTCTCCACTGTTGGTGGGAGTGTAGACTGGTGCAACCACTGTGGAAATCAGTGTGGAGATTCCTCAAAACCTAGGATTAGAGGTCTCATTCAACCCAGCTATTTCCCTTCTGAGTATCTTCCCAGAAGAATTAAAAACATACCACAGTGATATACGCACACCCACGTATATAGCAGCACAGTTTGTAATAGTTAAATCTTAAAAACAACCTAAATGCCCATCAACCAAGGAGTGGATAAAAAAAAAAAGATTTTGTTTGTTTGTTTGTTTGTTTGTTTTTTATGTGGGTACCGGGAGTCGACCTCAGGACCTCATGCTTGCCACCAGGCACTTATGCCGCTGAGCTATCTCATTGGCCTTGTGGTTTTTTTTATATAATGGAGTACTACTCAGCCCTAAAGAAGGATAAATGAGACATTTCTAGGTAAATGGATGCCCCTTGAGACAATACTCTTAAGTGAAATAAATCGGACACACATGTGTAAATATCGAATTATCTCCCTGGTGTGAGAAACTGAAAGAGTAAATAAGGATCAAAATGTACGCTAGGGCTGGTGAGATGGCTCAGCGGCTTAAGCGCCTGCCCGGCAAGCGTGAGGGCCCGAGTTCAACTCCCGGATCCCACATATGAAAAAGGGGCCGGTGATATCGCTCAGCGGCACGGGCGCCTGCTGGCGCGCGAGGTCCTGAGGTCGACCCCCCGGTACCCACAAAAAAAAAAAAAAAAATGTACGCTAGATATTGTGAAAAAGGAAACATTGTTCAAAAGGAAAGAGGAACTAGGGAGGGGGGGAGGGGGAAAGAAAGGAAGGAATGCAAAAGGGAAAAGAATGATAAAAGAAGGATAAAATGGAAACAAAGCTTTGTAAATAAAGAGGGGTTGAAGAGACAGGAGGGGATTGGGGATAAAAGAGGAATCAAGATATATCATATACAGGTACAAATTCCTTAAGATGAATATCATCATTATGTATATGTAAATTGTATCAATAAACTTAATTTAAAAAACCTGAGGGAATAAGAACATTTAAGGTAATAGTTCCAAATAGTTTATTTAAAAATTGATTGTCTAGTATACAGAAAAACACAAATGTCCAATTATACTCCTCCCTTATATTATTTGAAAGAAACTGTCTCTCACTAAATTGCCTACTTATAAATCCCTTTAAAAGTTGAGAAAAATGTACAAAACACTTTAAACCTAGGTGTGATGGCATATGCCTGTCACCCTACCCCTTTAGGAGGCTAAGGCAGGAAGATTGCAAGTTTGAGCCCAGACTGGGTAACTTAGTGTCTTAGCAAGATCCTGTCTCAAAATAAAATTAAATAAATAAATAAATGGCTGGGGATGTAGTTCAGTATGAAGGTCCTAGGTTCAATCTCAAATCTAATAAAATATTTAAAAAAAATATATATATATGTATCAGGAATTCAATAGCAAGAAGTCCATTAAACAATGGGCTAAGCACCTAAATATAATTTCTGAAAATTAGACATACACGTAGCCAACAGGCATATGAAAACCTGCTCAGCATCAGTAATCATCAGGAAATGCAAATCAAAACCACAAAAAGATATCTCCTCATACCTGTTAGAATAGTTATCAAAAAGACAAATGGTACGTTTGGGCAAGGATGTGTAAGAAAAAGGAATCATTACACACTGATGATGGAAATGTAAATTCATACAGCCACTATGTAAAATAGTACCAAGTTCCTCAAAAAAATTAAAAATGACCCAGACATGGTGGTACACACGACTCTGGGAGATTGCCAGCACTCCGGGAGACTGAGGCAGGGGGGATCGTAAGTTTAACCCAGCGTGGGCAATTTAGCGAGACCCTGTCCCAAAACAAAAAATAATAATAATAGTAAAAGGACTGGAGCTGTAGCTCAGTGTAAAGGTCCTAGGTTTGATCCCTAGTACTGCAGCCAATCAGTCAATAAATAAAATAAAAATGGGCCTGCCATATGAACTAGCAATAGCACTTTTGGGCATATCCAATGAAAATGAAATCAGTATGTCAAAAAGTTATGTGCACTCCATGGCAGCATTACTCACAATATCCAAGATGAGGAATCAATGTAAGCATCCATCAAATGATGAATAAAGGAAGAGTCATATATACATCCAATGTAATAGTATTCAGCCTTTAAAAGGAAGGATATCCTGTCATTTGTGACAACATAAATGAAGGTAGAATATATTATATTAAGTGAAATAAACCAGGTACAAAAAGATAAATACTGCCTGATCTCACATATATGTGGAATCTAAAACAATTGAAATTTTGAAACGGAGAATGGAATGGTAGTTACCAAGGCCTGGAGGTCGGGGGAGATATGAAGAAATGTTGGCCAAAGAACTTAAAATCTCAGTAAGATAGAAGAAATAAGTTCAAGAGATCTACGTGACTAAAGTTAATAATATATTGTATACTTAAAAATAACCACGAGTAGATTTCAAATGTTTTCACCACAAAAGTAAGGTAATTTACATACTAATTAACTTGATTTAGCCCTTCTACAATGTATACATATAACAAAATAACATGCTGCAGAGCATAAACATATACATGTTTTATTTATTAATTTTTGGGGGGGGACCAGGAATCGAACTCAGGACCTCACACTTGCCAGGCAGGCGCTATTTATTAATTTTAAAGTATTTTTAAATTCACTTTTAAATTTCTACAAAGACCATACATGAACAGGAAAATTTAGCCAATGACTTCAATATAATACACTTGCAGAAATTTATTTTTTTATTTAGTCTTCCAAGCATTTACGTAGTTGAGTTCCTGCCGTGGTAGCCAGATATTTATACTGCATCCATTTGGAATGGAAGTGGTAACCCTGAACAGACGCCTCGCCAGAGGCATCCAGAGGGGATCAAAAGGCCACAAGGAGCTGTAGCTTCACCCCAGCACTATTCCACATGTGGTCCTAGCTGGCTGTGCTCTGCCCACCCAACAGTCTGCAAAAAACTCTTAAAGCAGAAGACATTAACTTCGCTCTGTATGAGACAGCAGTAACTTTCTGAACGCTGAACAATGAATGTGGTAACTTGTTCCCGCATTCTCCTGGCTCTCTAGCATCCATTGAGAGGATTCTCTGACTTCATTGATGAGCACGCTATTACGTGAGATTTTGCTCTGCTCTGCTCAAGATCCCAGAGGTACAAGGGTATTCAGCAAAACCTTAAGTCTCTTAAAGCACCCAATCTCAAAACTAACTCCTAGCAGGGAGTCCTGCTTTGTTCTGTCCTTTAGGGAGGGTACACAGCAAAATAACACTTGCTTGAAAAGAATCAGTAATTTACAGACAGCATCAGCACGACACTAAACCAAGAGTGAGGACCTTCCAAGCCTGGCTCTCCAATTATGGCCCAGACTGCAGTGCCTACAATGCTGGCCCTGATGTTCCACCCACCTCTTCACTTTCCCAGCACTTACTTGTCCTTGACCTCTGAGGAATTTCCTGAGCAACATAGCCTCTGAGTTGGTGACAAGTGTTGACATGGCTTCACTGCAAAACCATGTTTATTTTATACAGGTGCGAACTTTTGCTATCTTTTGATTCCATGCATGTTGCTTGTGAGTAGAAAATCACAGCTGTGGCTTCCTCCAAACACCATAGGGCCTTTGCCCTGGTGGCCTCTTATCTCCACCAGTAATGCCTTGCCCCACCTGTGAAGCAGGCTCATTTGCATATTAAATAGAGGTGCATTCTTCACTTCCACCAAGAACCATTCAGGTCCTGTGTTCCAGGTTTTCAGGTTTCCAGGACAATTCAGATTTCAGGTGATATCTTCTAATTTTAAAGTTTGGCATTAAATAAAGAGAAAATTGCTAGCAAAACAAAAGATGTCTGTGGCCAAATTCAGTTGTGAGCTGCTGATGTCCGCTTTGTTGTTTCTGAAGGTTCCTGCAATGGTATTGATATGGTTTGAGCACGTCCCAAAAGTTCATGTGTTGAAATTTAAACTCCATGTGTGGTATTAAGAGGGTAGAAACTTAATCTGCCTATGGTGTTTAGAAGTGAGGCCTTTAGAAGATGATTAGGGCTAGATAAGGTGATCAGGATATAGCCCCCATGACTGAAACTCAGTGGCTTCATAAGAAGAGGAAGAGAGATTAGGACACACACACACACACATGTTCCCTGGCTTTTGCCATGTAATGCCCTATGTTGCCTTGAGATTTGGCCAGCAAAAAAGGCTCCCTCCAGCCAGGTATGGTGGTACACACCTGTAATACCAGCAGAGGCTGAGGCTAGAGGATTGCTGTGAGTTCAAGGCCAGCCTGGACTACTTAGTGAGTTCAAGTCCAGCATTAACTGAACTACACAGCATGTAGGCCCCTTGTTCCTTGACCAAACTGAACAAAAATGAATCTCTTCTGTTTCTAAATACCTGGCCTCAGGTATTTTGTTATAGTAACAGAAAGAAGACCAATACAATTCCTTCTGAAGTTTCTACAATGTTTTCAAGTGTCATCCTCCCCACCCTGTCCATGAAGACATGCCTTCATAAGAGAGAAAACATTTTCTTCTGCCCTCTATGGATTTCCAGCAGGGATTGACATGAGACAGATTAAAGGAGAAAGCATATAATTTTTATTTGTATATATATGGGAACCTCAAGGAGAAAAATGAAGACCTGAAGAAGTGACTAGATCTAAGTGTTTAATATATTAGGTTGAATGCAGAGTAGCAACTGTGGGAAAGTAATTAACATGTATGGGGAGACTTGATATGAATTTCTCTTACTCTCAACTTCCTGCCTCTGGTAAAGAGAATGCTTCTTCTTCCTGATGCAAGACAGATACCTTTCTTGTGTGAATTTTATCTCCTGCTTTTGGGCTAGGGGAGTTAGAGTGCTTTATTTGTATCTGCTGCTTTCCACTCTTTTATGCAAAGTACTAACATGCCGGAGCAACATATTTTTGGGTTGCATGCCCTGAACCCCTTCACCATGAGGGCTGTTCTTCCTCCCCCCAAAATCACTCTTAAGGTCCAGAGAGGTGTGAATGTAATACAAGCATGGAGCCAACCTTAGGATGTATGTGTGTCTCTCAAAAGCAGAAAAGGCACTACGGGGCTGTGGTCTTTCTGACTACACATTAGTGGGGAAGACTTGATCAGACATCACGCCTGCAGGAGGTGAGAAGGTGAAGTGTCGAGTGCCTTAACAGGAAACTGGCCTTGGATGAGCCAGGTGCCATGGGCAGGTGGGTGCCATGGTGAGAACGGATGGCCAGTGGAACAAAGATGTTGAGAAGAGAGGATTAGAGAACGGGGAAATGATTTAACAGGAGAGAAGACTTGGCAGAGAGAGACTGTCTTAGTCTGTTGTCTGTTGCCATAACAAATATCTGAGGCTGGGTAACAAAAAAAGAGGTTTGTTTAGCTCACAGTTTTGGAAGCTGAAAGTCCAAGACTTGGCAGCCCTGTCAATCTGGCTCTCTGTGAAGGCCCCTGGCTAAATCGCGACGTGGCTGACGGTATCACGGTGGGAGCATTGCAACAAAGAGCGCGATCCTGTGTTGAGACAAGAAGTAAGAGGATCCAGGGGACAAGTTTAATCTTTTTATAACTCATTCTCCAAGAACTAACTCACTTCTCAAGACCATCACTTGCAAGTGTAGTTGTAGTGTCCCCCAAGGCCTAATTATCTTTCAGGAGGCCCCATCTCTTAAAGATCCTGCTGTCTCTCAAGACTACCATATTAGGGACCAAGCTTGTACTTGTGGGGGACAAATTAAAACCAAACCATAGCAGAAACCAATAAAGAGAAGCCCATTCCCTCATATTTTCTCCCAAAGCTGTCCTTTCGTGTCCAGGCCTCATCGACAAAGTGTTCACAATAATGGCCTTCAGGGCCCTGCTGAAGAACAGCGGTCTCTTAGGACATCGCAAATGGAGCAGAAAGTTGCTCCTCACTGGGGTTTAGAATCGACTTCAGAGCAAGCAGCACCAAGCCACTCCTTGCCTTGGCAGCCTCATCGCTTGGCTGCTCAACAGAGATCGGCCTAAGAAGCCCTGAGAGGAGCAAACGCTTGCAGAGGTTGCTCATACCTCTTACTGTGGGTTTCTGTTTGTTGAACTCCACGTTCCCAGGAAGTGCTTTCTACAGTTTCAACAACACAAGAGCTCTTGCTGGGTTGAGGGTGGGGTGGGGGTGAGGGGACAACTTTGTAAAGCACCTGATTAACACCATGAATAGAAACAAGCTGTTGGACATCGTTCCCTCCCAGAACTGCGCGGTTACCTGGAGCGGGTCTGAGCACCAGGCCTGCGAGCCAGGGAGGAGAAGGCAGAGGCAGAAGACAAACAGCAGGCCCCACCCCTCAGGCCCAGAACAGCAGGCTTCCACCCCAGACCCGGGGGGCAGAGAACTCCATGCCCGGGCAGGCCCAGTGTTTGACTCCGATCCTCAGGAGACCCGAGCCCTGAGAAGCTGGAATCCTTACGTTGTCCCTCAGACCCTGAGGCTCAGGTGAGTTGCTAGGATTTCTTCAGAACACCTAAGGCCATTGTCAGTGTTCTCTTTGCCAAGTTTAACCTGTTCAAAGTGAGCATCAGTAGATTAAAACCTTTAATGACCTGGTGTCTTGGTTACTTTTTTCTCATTCCTGGGACAAAATACCCGACACCCAAAGTTAAAGGAGGAAAGGTTTACTTAGCTCACAGTTTATGGTGGTTTCACTCCATACTCAGCTGGTTCCAAGGTAGAGTGGCACATGGCACAGGGCAACAGTTCACAGCGGCAGAAAACAGTGAAAGCAACAACAGCAAAAAGGGTGGAGCAGGAGAGAGAGCAAGGTTCTTTCCCTCCCTTATATTGTATGCAGGCTACCTGCCCCAGGGTGGGCATAGCAGTCACACCAATAATCCCAGCACTAGACAATGAATCAATCACAAACTCCAGAAGCCTGCGCCCTTGACTGCATGAGACTTTGGGAGGACAGCTAGACACAAACCATAACACCTGGTGTGTATAGAGACAGGTGTTGTATGTATCCCTATAACAGGAATTACTGAAAGTACCCTTTAAAAATCTATCGAGGAAGTATGGGAAGTAAAGATTTGGCAACTATGGTATCTTGCTGATTTAATCAAAGTGGATAAAATCTATTTTCTTGTCCAAATAACTCACTTCGGTTTTGAACACTGGAGGCTTTAACCATGCAGGTTTTAACTTTCGTTTTTCTCTAGAAATTACATAGATTCGTGGCAAATATTTTCCTTAGAGATGACTTGTGATTGTAAACATTTTACAGGAAAGATGTGTACATTCGTACATTTGTTTTGTTTTGTTTTGTTTAAAAAAGAGCTCTTTATCTAGTAAAAGAATTGATCCTTACAATTTTTGCAAGATCCTCTTTGCCTACAAAGAAATCCAGAATTTCCACAAATGAATTAAGGCATCTCTAAGTGCATTCTTTGGAAGTGTGAAGAGGAATTTTACTATTTATGTGTAATTGTGCCAGTATGTAAAGGCGAAAGGAATGGAAGAAGAAAGGAGGGCAGAGAAGAAGTCAGGGTCTCAGACAAGCGAGACAGAGGCACCCTGGGAAACAGACAGAAGTGGGTGCAGCCACCTTACTCAAGGCCAGAAGGGAGAAGCCTGTGACTTAACTGTAGCTGTGGCTGTCGCCGGGTGCACTTTTGCTATGTCAACACCTGAGGCCTTGTCTCTCGCCAGGTAACTCTGGTGATTCACCTGCACATTCAGGTCATGCTGTCTGGAGCTGGTTTGTACTACTGCAGGAATAATGAGATTCGTACTGTCTCCTGCAGTATCTTGCAGACAGACATCACCGCTGCAGCCCTTTCTCTCAGACACCAGGTTCTGATGCCACAAGGTCCTAAGAGATTTGGCCTCTTCTGTGATTTTTCAGGAGTTTCTCAGTGTGCTGTCTCTCCTCCCAGGATTGATAAAGAAAATGTTGCACCAAGTTCTTCAGAGTCACAGCATCCCACCAGAGTAGTCAGGCATGATGACAGATATAAAAAGCATGACAGTCGATGTTGGTCCACAACGACAAATGTAAAAAGCTGGAGATGGGTGTGTGCTTCTGCGTCCTGGTGGTAGTTCTATCGCTCCTACGCTAGAGGTGCTTTCGTCCTGGAGAGTGGCTGAAAGGAGGGAGCAGAAGGAGGCTTGAGATGGAGCAGATGAAAGGAACATTTCTTGGGACAATTCTCGGGGTTCAGGCACAACTGAGGCAGGAAATCAAAGCAACTCTCTTTGTTGGCCATGGGGCCAAACCATGGCAATTTTTACTTTTATATCATTCATTTTTACTTCTTCCAGAGAGGTCTACTCTCTATATTGCCAAAAATATTGGTAAAACTGGACCATAAAATTAACAATGAACCAATAAAAGCAAATTTTTGTGCCACGTGTATTTGTTTCTTATGGCAACACAGCAAATTACCCTAAAACTTAAAGGTTTAAAACAAATTAAACATTTATCATCTCACACAGATTCTTTAGGTTAGGAACTTGGCCAGGGTAATTCAGCTCCGGGTCTATGTGAATTACAGTCAGGACCAGGGAACCAGGACCGGTCACCTGAGGCTACAATCATCTGAAGATTTGACCGAGGATAGAGGATCTATTTCCAGGACGGTCTACTTACATGACTGCCAAGTTGGTTCCAGCTGTTGGCTGCCATGTGTACCAATTCACTGCCACATGGACCTCCCCAGGTCCTCACAACCCAGAGGCTGCCTTCCGTGAGGGCAAGTGATTCAAAAGAGCAAGATGAAAACCACGGTGTCCTTTTTAAGTCATCTTGGAATAAGTCACACACTACCACTTCTGCAATATCTATTTGTTATGGTTTATATCTAAAATATCCCAATGCCTCACGTGCTCATAAATCATGGGTGTGTGATACTGGATTAGTCCACTTACGGATTTATAGCTGGGTATGATGTTGGGTGGTGAAGCCTGGTGGGAAGTGGTGGGTCACTGTGGGCATATACATATATAGTATATATCTCCCTTCTCCTTCCTTGAGTGCTTGCTGCCTCCTGCCTGCCATGCCATGAACTGTTTCTCCTCTGCCATGCTGATCGTCTTGGATTCAGCCAACTTTGGACTGAAACCTCTACAAACTGTAAGCCAAAATAAACCTCTCCTCCTTTAACTTGTGTCAGATATTTTGTCCCAGCAATGAGAAAAGTAACTAAGATACTATTGTTTACACAACATTGGATCCCTATTTAGTGTGGGTGGGGACAACTCAAAAACATGGTATCAGAAGGCAAGGATCTTGGGAGATGACTAGCATACCACAGAAAACGAATGCCTATATAAAAACATGAGTAACACAATACATTCTTAGGAAAAATTACCCACGGAAATCTTCAGGAAGACCAATCTTGCTCAAGTTTCAAAATGTCATCCTGCATTTGAACCAGAAATACTTGTAGCAGAAATTACTGAATTCCACCTTCCTTCACTTTCTGCTTATTCCTGCCCCCCAAAGGTTCACAATATGCTCAAAGGTGAGAATTGAAGGCCAAAGACAGGCAGGAACACTACCTTTCTCTTTTCTTTCAACTTACTGGAACATGTATTACCGCATACTTGAAAAAACCACTAGGATAAAAGACTGCTCTTAATCAATAAATCAAAGCTAAGAGATAATTGAAATTCAGTTCTAATATAAAGACCAAAGGAGCAATTTGCTAAAATGACACAGATGAGAATGATAGCATCAAACTCAGAGAAGTGAATGCAGATAGAGCAATGCAGAAAAACACTATTATGATGTTAACAAAGTCATTTTCACACAGTATGACTGGGAATTCTAAGCCGTGGTGGCCAAACACAGAAGGGGTAACACTCTAATCTTCTGCCAAGAAGTAAGGCATTCAAGGAGACTTTCCTTTCAGTTAATTGCAGTAGCATTTCCAGCACAAAGATTGGGCACAAATGGTTAGCTGCAGAGGAAATCTACAAAGAAACATGGTCCCAGTGCTCAGGGAGCTTGAACTTTAGGCAAGAGAGAGACAGAGACATCTACGAACAAGTGACACTTCACCCACAGCGAAGCATAGAAGAGCTCATGGGAGCACCAAATGAAGAAGACTCCAAGGGCGGCTTCCCAAAGAGATGCCAATTGGATGGGGCACCACGGGGTGCACAGGATGTGAATACAGAAAGCACAGAAAGTAGAGCAATTCTAATGGATGAACTTGAGACAGGTTGGCAAATGCAGGCTTCGTCTGTAGAACAGACACCATCTAGACTGTGACTAGACTGAATTGTTAAAAGAGCTCAGGAGTAAAAAATTGTGAATGGAAGAAGCTGAGAAAGTACACCGGGATTCAAACTTGGAGGCCTTTAACGTAGGAGTTCACTGGCAAACAATGAAATCCATACTGCCAAGGTTCGACTCTCAGCTCTGCGGTATACCAGCTGCGTGAACTTGAGCAAGTTACTTAAACTCTCTGTGCCTCCATGTCTTCACCTAAAAAGGGGATGATAATAACATGTACCTCATAAGATTCTGAGATTAAATTATTTCATGTACAGATTATGCTTGACTTATGATGGAGTAGATCCCAATAAACCCAACGCACATTAAAAAATACCATAATTCAAAAGTACACTTAATACACCTAACCTACTGTACATACTGGCTTAGCAACGTGCTACACTGTAGAGTGTTGGTTGTTCACCCACTGATTGCAAGGTTGATTGGAAGCTGTGACTTTTTGCAGCAGTCCAGCATCACAAAAGAGAATTATACCAAATATCACCAGCCTGGGAAAAGATCGAAATTCAAAGTATGATTTCTACTGAATGGGTTTCTCTTTCACACTATTGTAAAGTTGAAAAATTGTAAGTTGAACCATCATAAGTTGAGGACTGCCTATATATGAGGCTCTGTGACAATGCCTAGAACACTCCTCCATCACTAGTATCATCACCACCACCGTCATCATCGTCATTTGTTCAGGGAAATAACTGAAGCTTTGTGCATGGAAAGTAGAGACAGATCTGTGCAATACTGCAAAAGCACAATGGAAAGGACCATTGGCCAGTCAGTAGAGTCCAAATGTTAGCTAAATTTATACTCTCTGGACAACGAAGAAGATGGCGATTGTACTGATCATGATAAAGTTTAGTTAAACAAAGAAATTATACCCCCACTTCCAGGCTTAATACAGTATTGAGCTATTCCTCACCTACAGGCATGGCCAGTGCTACCTGGTGGCAGGTTTTGTGCCACTCACTCTGTCAGGGACCCAAGCTGATGGAAACCACCTCCACCACAGTGTAGTTCCTCTGGAACAGTGGCTTCCTTGGCCACTAGGACGGGAGATAAGATCACTGGCGGGTCAGTGCACAGACTGGTACGAGTGCATGGCCCCAACTAAAGCCAGGTGAATAGGGCATTTGGAGGGAATCACTTGGGTAGTCCATGGGTAGTAAACGCCTCTGCTACAGAACGCTACAGGCAAGTAATATTTTTTATGGCTGTCATATTAACAGCCTGCTCTGGCTGCCATGACAAAATAGCACGGACTTGATAGGAAAAATAAAAACTTATTTTTTCCCAATTCTGGAAGCTGGAAGTCCTAGATTAAAATATTGCCAGGTTTGGTTTCTATTGAGGCTCCTCTCACGGACTTGTGGGTGCCCACCTTCTCTCTGTGCTCAGTGGTCTTTCCTCTGTGCGTGTAGCATCTTTCGTGTCTCCCCGCTGGTCCGTATTTTCTCTTCCTGTGAGGACTCCAGACGGACTAGGTTAGGGCCCACCCTAATGGCTCCATTCTAACTTTATCACCCCTTACCCTAGCGTGTACAGTCGCACACTCAGATCCTGGGGGCGAGGCCTTCCAATTATGGATTTGGATGCAGGGACATAATTCACCCTATAACAGATACGTTGAGCCTGATCTAACTGAAAAAACTATCTAACACTTGTCTTAAAAATAAATCATGGCTATTAAATGCTACAAAGTTTTACCAAGGTCAGATGAGTCCATCCAACCTAAGCAACAGTCATCATACTCACAGATGTTACTTCCACTCGGTTTTTGATAGAACCAACAAGTTAGATTTTCTACACATGAAACAAAAGGAAAAATTTCTCAAAGAAAAGTCTGATGTGTGACAGGCGCAAATGTTAGCACAAATGAAACTTATTTACAGCTATGAAATAAGAAATGGAATTAACCTAGCATTCATTAAAGAACGTTATTATTTTCTTATAACATTCGTTAACTCATGATTAGAATCACTATCATTTGCCATGGCTCAGCCTATGTGGCCAATATTTGGAAGAGCAATTTAGAATTCAGTCACGCAAAGTAAGCAAGGGCCAGATAGCTATGACTGAATTCTCCCTTTGTTCAAGTGTTTTAGCATCCAGAAAAATATCCAGTGACTAGAATTACAAGAATTATGTAAAATATTTTCTCAGCTTGGTTCTGTAGAAAAAGCAGACTGATGTGTAAGACACGACGTGAGTTACAGTTCTAAAATACAAAAAGAAGTCAGGTTCCCTCTTAGGTTTGTTTCCCACAGTGGGCTCTCAAGACTGTGGTAGAAATTTTTCTAACAGCCTCACCTTCTGACCCACACAGTTCAGCACTTGATCCTCCAACCTTACTCTGCAGGTTCATGTGTGTAAGTTGTTGCCTACCCGTGTTGGAAGGGACGTATCTGATGTATTTACATCTCTCACAGTGCCTCTCATAAGATAGGGTGTAGCTGGCCCATGAAAAATAATTATCAATACATTAGAGAAGAGTTTACATGTTAACAGACAGAGCTATTCTGGGTCAGTAACTTTCAAGCCTTCAAATGCTTCAGTAATCCCCATTACCCGTGGTTTTGTTTTCCATGGTTTCAGTTCCCTGCAGTCAATTGTGGTCCAAAGATATTAAATGGGAAATTCTAGAAATAAACAATGCATAAGTTTTAGCTTGTGTGATGCTGAGCAGTGTGATAAAAGTCCATTTTGAGGTTATTTCTGTATATGGTGTGAGAAACGGTCCAATTCCATTCTTTTGCATGTGGATATTCACTTTTCCCATTACAATTTATTGAAGAGATTGTCCTTTCCTCCTGTGTGTTCTTGGCACCTTTGTTGAATATAAACTGACTATAAATGTGTGGATTGATTTCTGGATCATCTATTTTGTTCCATTCATCTGTATATCTGTTTTTATGCTAGTACTATGCTGTTTTGATTACTATAACTAGACAATTTGGAGATTAGGTGGTATGATTCTTCTAGCTTTACTCTTTTTGCTCAAGACTGCTTTGGCTATTAGGGTTATTTAGGGTTCCATATGAATTTTAGGATCTTTTTCTATTCCTGTGAAAAACATCACTGGAATTTTTACAAGAATTGCATCCAATCTTGAAAAAGATTGCTTTAAGTAATATAGCCATTTTAACAATATTCATTCTTCCAGTTCATGAACATGGGGTATCTTTTCATTTACTTGTAACTTCTTCAACTTATTTCATCAATGTTTTATGGTTTTAAGTGAACAGGTCTTTCACTTTCTTGGTGATATTTACTTCTAAATATTTTAATACCATTTTAAATGGGATTGTTTTATCAACTTCTTGTTTGTTCTTAATTTATAGAAACTCTAAGGATTTTTATATGTTGTTTTTATATCCTGCAACTTTACTGAATTTATGCATAAATCCTAGCAATTTTTTGGTGTAATCTGTAGATCTTCCTAAATATAAAATCATGTCATCTGTAAACAAAAACAATTTAACTTTTTCAGTGGAAGCATTGATTTTAATCTGTATCAGTGTATCAGTGCATCAGGGTTTTAATAGAGAAACAGATATAACACAAGATGTACAAATGTATAAGAAATTACAAGATTGGCTTACGATGGTCAGCCACAGAGTTGGACGAGGATGCGTGCAGAGTCTGCCTGCACGGTGGAGACTGAAAGTTTCAGTCCAAGGTCTGGAGTTCACTGCCAATGGGTCTGTGATGGAAGGCTGAAGAGTCTACTCCAGAAGACTGAAGGATACAAGGAAGAAGCCAAAGAGTCTGCGCTGGAAGACAGGAGATGATGTCCAAGCTGAAGGCAAAGACTGGAGCTTCTGCAAAGAACAGAAGCAAGTCTGTCCTTCATCACTTCCCCTTTATACCATCCAGGTGATGAGCAGCCCTAGGGTGGGTCCTCTACACCCTAAGGTGTAGAATGGCTGAGCCAATTAAGTTAAGCTTCTAAACTTCTCAAGTTGACACAATCAATCAACCATTACAGCTGGTTACATGGAGATAAGCGTAGGTTAAAAGCATTTATCTTTTGGAAATAAGCATTTTATCTCCAAAAAACAAATAAAAGCACAAGCAAAAAGAATATTCTTTATTTATATTCTCTTTAAAGGCAACTTTTTAGGAGTGAATATACAATCAACTCTTAAATTTCCTTAACAGAGTCTTAAATTTTATGATACTATTTACTTGTTATGTTTTAGATCTAAAATGTCCCCAAAAAGTCTCATGTTTGCATATGGGGCCTGCTTGGAAGTGGGTCCCTGGTGATATGACTTAGAAGCGTGTATTCTCCTCCCCAGGATTTCCTTTCCCTTCCCTTCCCCTTCCTTCCTTCCTTCATTCTCTCCCTCTCCCTTTCCTCTCCCTCTTGCCCACCTCTCTCCTTCCTAGCTACCATGCAGTGAATAGCTTTCCTCCACCATGCCATTCTGCCATGCCATTCTGCTCTGGAACTAGATAACCATGAACTGAATCCACTGGAAGTGTGAGCCAAATTAAACCTGCCCTTTTAAGTTGTGGATATTGGGTATTTCGTCCCAGGGATGGGAAAGTGGCTAATACAGCACTTTTGCAAGATGCCTTTGCATATATATGGTTCCATCACATAAGTATCTGTTGAGTGTTACTTGTTCTCACCTCATTCTCATAGTTAACTCTGGTGGTACAGAGGGTTAGACATCATTATTCCAACATAAGAAAATTGAGACTCAATTTATTAATGACCAAGTCAGAGCTAGCACTCAGATCCCTTAAACCAAGATCAAATAATTCTTCCCTAATAATCATCCACCACTCCTTACCTAGGAATGATTTCAAGCAGAATCTCATCATGATTCCCCTGTTCCTCTTGGACTCCTCCTGAGAGGAATTACTGGTGGATGATGATCATCTGGTAATAATGAAGAAGGCTGCCATATATTACACACATATTACAAGCAAGCAATGTGTTTCCTCTCCATTGTCACAATTACTCCTCTTGACTTGAGAAGGTATGGAAAAGAATATCTATTCCCCTTTTACATTTGTAATAATGGAGCCTTAGTAATGTAATATAACTCTCCCAAGGTCACACAGCAAGTGAATGGGAGTCCTGGAATAGTTTAAGCCCAGGTCAACCTGACTTTAAAGTCTGTGTGTTTAAACACTAATGTTTCTGCTTCCTCTACCAAATATTAAGAGAAAACAATCTTCCATAAGTGCATGCAACCATGTCCCATCCCAGTACTGCTTGCTGAGTTCCAGTCCTGTTATGGTTTGTGTCTAGATGACCCCCCACCCAAAGCTTCATACGGTCATAAGGATTTTTTCAGAGGTGGTTGAATCTAGAGTGTGTGATTGATTCCTGGTGCAATGCTGGGATTAAGAGTGCTGGGATTAAGGGTGGGTGTTTGCCTTTCACAATAACATCCAAAAAAATGAAGTACCTAGGAATCAACCTCACAAAGGATGTAAAAGACCTCTACACTGAAAACTACAGTACTCTGAAAAAGGAGATTAAAGAGGATATCAGAAAATGGAAAGATATCCCTTGCTCCTGGATAGGAAGAACCAATATAGTGAAAATGGCCATACTTCCAAAATTGTTATACAAATTTAATGCAATTCCAATCAAAATTCCAATAGCATATCTCACAGAATTAGAGAAAACAATCCTAAAATTCATTTGGAATCAGAAAAGACCTAGAATAGCAAAGGCAATTCTGGGCAACCAAGGCAAGGCCAGGGGCATCACAATCCCCGACTTGAAATTATACTATAAAGCTACTGTGATAAAAACAGTGTGGTACTGGCAAAAAAAAAAAAAAAAAAAAAAAAAAAACAGACCTGAAGATCAATGGAACAGATTAGAAGATGCTGAAACAACCCCAGACATACTAAGCCACCTTATCTTTGACAAAGGTGCCAAACACACTCACTGGAAGAAAGATAGCCTCTTTAATAAATGGTGCTAGAAAAACTGGCTCTACACATGCCAAAGATTAAAACTAGACCCATATCTTTCACCATGCACTAAACTAAATTTAAAATGGATCAGAGAGCTAAATTTTAAAACAGAAACATTAAATCTGCTGGAAGGTAGGATAGGTAAAACCCTTGAAGACATTGGTGTAGGCAAAGACTTTGTGAATAAAACCTCAACCGCACAGGAAGTATCACAAAGAATCAACAACTGGGATCTCATCTTATTAAAAAGCTTTCGCACAGCAAGAGAAACCACCAACAGAGTGAAGAGACAACCCACAACATGGGAAAAAATGTTTGCCAGCTGTTCCTCAGACAAAGGATTACTATCGAGAACATATAAAGAACTCAAAAAAATCAGACCTCCCAAATTTAAAGACACACTCCAAAAATGGGCATCTGAGATGAATACACATTTCTCAGATGAAGAAATACAAATGGCAAATAAATATACAAAAAAATGTGCAACATCACTAGTCATTCGAGAGATGCAAATGAAAACAACACTGAGATACCATCTCACCCCAGAAAGAATGGCTATTATCAAGAAATCAGGGCCGGTGAGATGGCTCAGCGGCATAAGCGCCTGCCTTGCAAGCGCGAGGGCCCGAGTTCGACTCCCGGATCCCACATACGAAAAAGGGGCCGGTGATATCGCTCAGAGGCACGGGCGCCTGCTGGCGCGCGAGGTCCTGAGGTCGACCCCCCGGTACCCACAAAAAAAAAAAAAAAAAAAGAAATCAACTAATAACAAATGCTGGAGGGGCTGTGGGGAAAAAGGAACGCTTCTCCACTGTTGGTGGGAGTGTCAACTGGTACAGCCACTGTGGAAATCAGTGTGGAGATTCCTCAAAAAACTAGGATTGGAGGTCCCATTTGACCCAGCTATTCCCCTTCTGGGTATCTTCCCAGAAGAATTAAAAACATAGTACCACAGCGATATATGTGCACCCATGTTTATAGCAGCACAATTTGTAATAACCAGACCTTGGAAACAACCCAAATGCCCATCAGCTGAGGAATGGATAAGAAAGATGTGGTATTTTTATACAATGGAGTACTATTCAGCCATAAAGAAGGATAAACTGGAGACTTTTATAGGTAAATGGATGCAACTCAAGAAAATACTCATAAGTGAAATAAACCGGACGCACATGTGTAAGCATCGTATTGTCTCTCTAGTATGAGAAACTGAAAGAGTAAATAAGATCCAAAATGTACAATAGACATGTTGAATCAAAAAGAAACTGGTCAAAAGGAAAGAGAGACTGGGATGGGGGAATAGGGAAAAGAAAGAAGGGAAAAGAAAAAAAAATGTATTTATATATAAGATGGTTAAGATAGATACACTACTAATTTTACTTAGTTCATTAAAGAGTAAGGTTTGTGCCAGTAATGTTTGGACAATTGAATGCTGATATCTGGTACCCTGAATAACTAACTTAAAGTTAACAATACATAATGTATTAACCATTATTACCCTCCTATTATGTTGTTTTGAAATTTTGTTCTTTTTTGATTTGTTTTGTTTTGTTTTTTCTTCTCTTTAAAAAAAAAAAAAAGGTGGGTGTTTGCTGGATCAGTCCACTGATTGGACTGGCACTGCCTTAATCCCAGTAGACTGGATGAAATATAAGGGACAGAAAGAGGTTTGTCTCACACTTTTGCTCGCTTGTTGCTTTTGCTATTTTCCACCGTCTTGAACTGGTGCCCCTCTGCCATGTGCCACCCTGCCTTGGAGCCAGCTGATTATGGACTGAAACTTCTACAAATTGCGAGTTAAATAAATCTTTCCTCCCTTAACTTTGGGTGTCAGGTATTTTTTCTCAGCAACAAAAGAAAAGTAGCTAAGACAAGTCCATTAGCCTGAGCTCAAAACTAAAACCTTGTTGCATCTGCTGTGTTCAGATCCCAGGAAAGGAAATGCTTCTTGATGCACCACATAGATGTCACAGACAGGGTCAAGAGGAACAGAGAATGTAAGGAGTTGAGGTTCTTATCAACATCTAATTAAACTTAGATCTATTTGCGCAAATTTACAGAAAAATTATTCTCTACTTCCATGCAGGCAGTACCAATTAAGTGTTACATGCAAACTTCACTTTCATAACAGAGTATGTGTTAGGAATTGAATGTACACGGTAGGACCAAGTGTTTCAAAGTAGCCTTTTTCAATTTGCAGTTCAAATATCATCTATCTACCTCATATGGTAGACCTGATTCCAGGCTGAGGTCCCCGCCTCCCTGTGATGAAAGAGAGAAAGCTTTTGGCAACCAAGAGTTGGCCCAGCACTCACAGCCAAGCCCTGAGGTTCTGCTGGACAGAACAGGCTCAACACTAGACAAAGCCATTCCGCAACCATGATGGATCAAGACACAAACAAGACTACTTCATAATCTGTCTGAACACTGATGAAAGTGAGAGCCATGCTTCCGCAAAAAAGACTGACATCTCCCGTCATAGCTGATATGAATGGCTATTGTTTCTTTATAAATCATGGCTCCCATCTCATCTGTCCTTTTTGTCTTCTACATGAGAATGGTCAAGCTACCCAGTTATAGAATTTCCCCACGTCCTGACAGCAGCCAATGCAGTGCAATGCTAGCCTTCCTCCAACCCTGCCCCAAAGCAGCACACACAAGCCCAAATCCTGTCTTTCTCACCTCCTCCTACTGAGATGCCCCAGGGCTCCCTGTAGTGTATGTTCTCCCTCACTATAAGAAGATTTTTAAAATCTGTCCTCTTTCTCATTCTATGCCTCTGTCCTCACTTTGCCCCCACTAGGATGAACGCTACTTCATGAGGCCAGCAGGATTGAATCCCACCTGCATTCTCCAGGCCCCTGTTCTCAGGCTGCCTTCTTCCAAAGCCCCTCTGGCAACATCCTGGCTACAGGGGATCCCATGGTCTCTGAGCCGCTCAGCCTGGCTCTGGGTGTTTAGCTTCCACTTCTCACTGTCCACTGTATAACACGAGCCAGCTCCCAAAACAGACCCCAGTTTCTCCAAGTCAAATTCACCTATGTGTCATCTATAGCAAAGAGCAGTCCCTGAGCACAGAGGACACTCAATGAGCAATTATCAAAGGAAGACACTGCATATGTTGAGGCACATGAGAGTGAAATAATGGTTCTGTGTCCTCCCTTTACCACCTCTTTTTCCTCCTTTCTCAGTTTGTTTTGCTTATTTATGTGTTGTTGCTTTTCTTATAAAATGAAAGAGCCTCCATCCCCAAAGTTCCACCTTTAAAGTCCATCTTTTCCAATAACTGTTCCCTCTTCTCCCCCTTTTGCTTATTTCCATATAAAATAACAGTCTTTGACTAGCACAGATAAAATACAAAAAGGAAAGAAATCACTAGTGCCCAGGAGGGGGTGCAATTTTACCAGGACTAGGTTGATAAGGGTATGTCAGGGTCGTGTCGCATGGTGACAAAGAATGAAACCAGAGAGGGAGGAGGCAGGGAACAAGCAAATTTATTTAAGAGATATAAAGGCAAGGAAGTAAAAGATATAAAAGCAAGGAAGTAGAGCTCCTGCTAGCTGAGAGGAGGTCCTGAGCAGGATACCCAAGAAGGCTCTGTGTCTAGGAATTTTTAAGGGGTTTAGAAGGGAACTCTGCCCATTGTATAAACGATCCAATCTCCACCTATACAAGATACATACTTTTCCAGGATTCAATCTATGCAGTGTTCACATGGTGTCTATGCCAGGCCCGTGCACCCAGGGGTGCCTGAACATACTCTGGGGATGTCTCTGACAGCTGCAGGACACCTGGAAAGTGTTTTTTAAAGACTTTTGGAGGGTCATGACTCAGCAGACTCCATTTTAGGTTTTCTGACCCCATTCTGGGGCCATTGCCCTTACTGCCTGATAGAATCCTAATTCCTGTTTCACCAATTCCTGTTACCAGGTCAAGATGCCATGAACTTTCATGACAGTTTACAAGCATAATGACAATGCCAAGATTTATATCCACTGTAATAGGTTCTTCCTGCTGCTCAGTGTCAGGCTCCTTCTTGAGACTCCATATTAACTCCAGTCCATTATCTCTTTGTCAGTTCTGGCCACCATGACTCAGACTGCATCCTATGTTGACATGGCAGCCTTCTCACTGCCCCTTAGGAATTTCTCTCCTTGATCTCCCTGGAGTCATTTCAACCATCACCCTACTTTCTTGCTGCCCAGAAAGCAAGTATATAGAATCGTGTGTGTGTGTGTGTGTGTGTGTGTGTGTGTGGTACTGGGGATTGTAGTGAGCTATATTCCCAGCACTTTTTTGGTTTTTGTTTTTTATTAAGTCACTTAGTTGTCCAGGCTGGGCTTGAACTTGAAATCCTCCTTCCTCAGCCTTCCAGAGTACTGGGATCACAAATGTGTGCCACCACACCAAGCTAGAACCCTCTCTTTATTGGTTCCCACAGTGGGAGACAGGCACAAGGTAAGCAAACACAGGATTTCCAGAGACTCCAGAAGTCCTTTTGATCATGGTCCTTGGAGGACTCGGCAGACTTTGTGGACGTGGCCTCCACTTGTACTGGCCTTGAGCTTGGAACTTGTCTCTCCTCTCACCCTCTGCCCCTCTATAAAGGCGAGGGAGTCCTTTCCTCCACTGCGGTCTCTCTTTCCACAGCAATGACAGAATGAATGTGGTCCTCCCAATCAGGTGAGTGATGCTTTGTCCCTTTCTACTTAAGGAACAAATGCTTAGAAACTAACTCAAGATTGTCGGGTGCAGGATTTGGATTAGCTACTAGAAACAATTACCCAACTGTTCCACCGCTTGTGAGGAACAGTGGAATCTCCTTCTCTAGGAAGCTTTTTAAACCAGTAGAATTTCATCTGTCTGGAATAATTAGACGTGTCTCCCCCAAGCCAGGGAACTAAATGGGCCAGTTGCTCAGAATCCTCCCACTCTGTGGCAGCCAGCATTCGTGGTGATGGTGCTCTTTTGTTTATTTGAATAATCATTCCTTCTAGCCCAAGGAAGTGTCTGCTTCATCACTAATTTGTCATAACATGCACCAAAGCACTCGGGAACATCCTGGCAGCAACACCTTTAAGAAATCACGACTCACAGAGCAGTGGATTTGCCGGTAGTGGGGCGGGCAAGGGGGCTGCTGGTTGCTGAGGAAACTGCCCAGAATGACAGATGCTTGCTCATCACTGAAATGGATATTAAAGGCTCAACTACACCGCAGGTTGAAAGAAGAGCAGAGCCCAGACCTAGAAAGTCTTCTCCCTTGAGAGTAAGCGTCTGGGTGTTACTTTAGAGATATTAGCTGCTACTTGGTAGGGACAACGTGTTTTAAGTGGCAAGGGGCTTCTACCCGTAGCAGCCAAGAGCAAACAGGCTTCGGGCACAGACAGCCATCACTTTAGTTCTGGTTCCTGCCTGTGAACTGCCTTGCGCTAGTTTAACTGCATCCACCTGACAGCCTTGGTAGAGGCTGACATGAGAGGGATCCACGTCAAGTGCTTAGCACAGCTTGCTGCAAACAATAGACGTAAATAAGTGCCGGTTAGGAGTGTTCGAATTGTTAGGATAGTTACTTTGTTACGTACATGATGTTCCTGGGAAGGCCCACACTTTAAGGGTGGGGACAAAAGAAGAACGTGTCCCTGGACTACACTGGGAAAGAGCGGTGAACTAAGAAACATCAGAGTGGCATAGGTTGAGTAGGATGTGACGGTGTGCACCTGGGATCCCAGTACACGGGAGGCTGAGGCAGGAGCCCCTGTCACAAACAACAGAGTGGCCACAACCGACCACAGGCAAGTCACGGGTCTCAGTTCACAAGTTCTGCAGCTGGACTTCTCTGGACAAGTTACGGTGCCAGGTGGCCAGAGGAGGATCCACTGAGCCTTCCCTCTTTTGTGTGTGTGGGGGGGGTATGGGTATGTGTATGTTTCACTGGGGATTGAACCCATCGGAGCACCAAACTACATCTGCAGCCTTTTTTTTTTTTTTTTTTTTTTTTTTGAGATATGTATCACTAATTTGCTCAGGCTGGCTTCAAATTTGTGGTCTTCCTGCTTCAGCCTCCCAAGTAGCAGGGATTACAGCTATGCCCAGCTAGCCTTCCTTCTTAAGGCAATAATTATCAAGTTTTAAAAAAAAGAAAACAGCATATTCCTAATCAAGCACTATAGTGAAAGACCTGCATCAAATTAGACTCTAAAGTCTCAAAAGGCCAGGTGCGGTGGCACATGCCTGTAATCCCAGCACTCAGGAGGCTGAGGCAGGAGGATTGCTGTGAGTTCAAGGCCAGCCTGGCTACATAGTGAGTTCAGGACCAGCCTGAACTACATAGTGAGACCCTGTCTCCAAATAAATAAAGTCTCAAAAAACATTTTTTTGACCCTTACCCTTATGAGATACAATAGAGGTTCATTTGAAGTTGATGAGTCCTCTGACAGTGTAAACAATAAACTCAGTTTTGTCTCATTAAAAGAACAAAATAACTAAAGACAAAACAAGGAACAGGGATGGTGGAGTAGCATTAACAATGGGATGTCTGCCTCCTTTCCAGGTGGAAGGTACTGGGGAGGCTTGGGTACTTGAGCGCCCTCTGCAGGCCTAGTGAGAAATAGTTCCACTTTCCACATCTTTAACAGGCTACCTAGGAACCCTGTGGGGAGACTGCAATGGAGCCACAAAACTGGTTTGCTTCCAAAGAAAATTACCACAAATTGGAAACTTGAATATAGCTATTCATGCTCTGGTCTTGGGATGTGAATGGATCATTAATTAGGGCCAGAAAAAGAAATGGTTCTGTCTGACAGGATGGCAAAAAGGAAAACCTTCCTACCCAGGGGCCATGGCCAAGACAGGGGTCTCTGAGACCAAACCAGCTTCAGCCAGAGGCAGGTAACCAAAGATGAGGATGGATGACCACAACACTGGGCTCAGAAGACTGGGGTCTGAGTCCTGCTCCTCCACTTCCAGATGGCACAAACCTAGCAAAATCCTTTCCAGACTCCAGATTCCCACCTCTATAAAACAGACTAAAAATAACACACCTCTCAAGATCACTGTGAGACTTATATAAACTCATTCAGATGAAAATGTTTTCCAAGCTATCAAAAGAGTTTGTATAAGAGAGAAAGGAAATTAGCATTCTCTTAGTACCTGTTATTTGCTAAGCAGACAAAGACTTTCCGTGCACGGTGTTCCCATGTGACATCACTTTGCTGGTGAAAGGGACGCTCCCGGGTGGTTCTGCTGAACACATGTCTTGGTTCCCACTACATAAGAAGGACAGCATCCTGTGACAGGATCTTGGGGTGAAGGCTCAGAGCTATGGTCCTTGCCCTGGTAGGTCACACACATGAATATCGGGAGCCCACAGGCAGCATAACTAAACGCAGGGGATTACATCACAGTTTAGCAAAAATGCCTAGTGCTCCTGATTTAGATTAGCTTCTTTCAAATCTAGATTTTTGTGCATTATGGCTAGTAAAATGAACAGGTTAAATTAACTGTTGACTAACAGATCAACCATGTACCAGAAAACAGACAGGCAAGATGATATGTTAGGCACTAGCAGAATTCCTATACAGACCTGTTTGGCTTCTGCCTCATCTCGCTGCTCCCTCTCCCCACTCCACTGCCCTTTAGAGGGTGGTGAGAGAGTAACCCAACACGTGAGCTTTCTAAAGTTATTCAAGAAAAGACAAGCAGGGCTGGGAATGTAGCTCAGTAGAAGAGTGCTTTCCTAGCATGCACGAGGCCCTAAATTTAATCCCCAGTACCACCAAAGAGAGAGAAGAGAAAGAGAAGAGAGAAAAAGAGAGAGGGAAGAGAGAGAGAGAGAGAAGACAGAAGACAAACAATCCAAGAAAGGACCCACCTATGAGCATCATCATGAGAACTAAATTAGATAATATAGTAACTCCCATTTACTAAACACCATATAGTGTTTAGAAGCCCGGTGAAATAGAGATTACTATCTCTATCCCACAGATGAGATTGAAAGATAACTCACTCAAGGTCATCAGGCTTAGGCCCCAGCTACCAGAGGGTTGGAAGGGAAAATATCTTCCTGGAGAGCTCTGCTCCATCTACTGCAAGGCTTGAGGGAGCATCATGTGGGACGAATTACAGGTACTCCATGGATGTTAGCCACCTTGTCCCTCTTTCCCCAACACACTGATGAATGTGGCTCCTTTAGTCTGCAAGACTCCTATAAACAGCCCAGCCACTGCATTGAGCCGGTCAGAACAGTCTTCCTCTTCTTTGCTTACAGTAGCTACTTGTTTCCCTGTGGTCACAGGACATTTGCTTTTCATAGAGTCCCTGAATGGCTCTACACCATGGCATAAAAGATGTTACTAACACCAGGATAGCAGTTTAATACTACAAAGGGAGCAAATCCATGCAGGAAATATTTCTAGAATTTTTTTTCAGAAATCATATGAACAATACAGAGAGCATTGCTTTTGACAAGAGCTCTGGGCTCAAATCCAACTTCTGATATAACTGGTGTGTCCTTGAACATGGTGGTTCACTTTCCCGTGTCTGTTTCCTCATTTAAGAAATGGGACAAAGAATGTTTCCCGAGTAATCCGCAGCGTGGGGCCAGTGGCTCCCGTGGAAAGAGCAACACAAACAAAAGTTTGGCTTTGAGAGGCAGGGGCTGGCTATGTCAGGTAAGGACAGGAACATAAAGGGCATCTAAGCTTCCGTACATCCCTTCTCTGTTCAGCCTAATGACAGATCCCATGTACATTCTGGGCCACAGGCCACCATGCCGGCTTGCACAGCCCTCTTTCCTACAAAGAATGGTGCCTGTGCACAACCCCACTCCTTAGGACCTTACTCATTGTCGCCACACAGCTGCCCAAAGCTTGTTCCAATGCATCAGCTTTTGCCAACATGTATCCTTTGGGGCCATCTTTTCCTCTTGCTGGAGGTATCATACCAGGTCTCACTGTAAAACAGTCACTGTAGGCACCACGCCATAAGAGAACTTGCACGCAGGCCCAGATGACCATTTATCACACATGGGGACTATCTCAGAAAAAGAGTGGATTTATGCCATCCCTCCTTTTCCACCCTGGAGTGAGGTAATCATGTTTACAGAAGAAAAAGGCACAGAAATAAGTTCTCTTGGCACCATGGTTGATTTTTTTTTTTTTTGGAGGCTGGAAAGTAATTTGATAAAAATGTATAACAGTTCAATTTGATATGGTAAGGCTAAGAGAAAAACAAAGTAGCCATTCCTAAACATACACTGCCACAAAGTCTAATATTATTTCTTTATTTCTCTTAAGATACCCTTTTAAATTATAATAACAATTTGTATACTCATCAATATTTTAAATTCTAAGATGCAAGTTCCTGCTTATATTTCTAAAGTCAAAGGTTTAACAATCTCTATGGCGCTATGCTAGAAATTTAAACAACTTGCTAGAAGCACCTCAGAAAGGAAACACAAAGATAAAGGATCCACAAGTGGGTACTTAACATCCAGTGTCACTCAAGTCACTTTTTGAAAGCACAGTATTAAGTTTTTCAAAACATAGGCTTTAAAGGTAAACAATGATAGCATATATATCTATGAAAAATCACTCATGAACAACTTCTATAAATTCTCTTCAGAGAAGCTCAACTATAAATCTTTCCATTATACATAGGATCATGGACTTTCAGAGTTGGACAAAGCCTTGCTCCATCCCTCATTTCACATCTAGATGGGTAAACTTGACCTGGAAATGTCAAGTGATTTATCCAAAGGCATCTGGCAATAGTGGCCTTGGGAGAAACAGATGCCACTCACTTTTGTATTTATAAGTATTTCAACAATCACTATTTTAACTTTTTTTTAACCTAAAAATTATTGTTATTGTTACAATGTCAACTTACGAACAAGTTGCATCCAGAAGTTCATTTGTGAAATGTTTGTAGAACCTAAACCTTGCTTTCTATTAGAAAAGGTTCTACAATAGGAATTAGGCGTCCAGGTTGTTCCTCCCAGGAGTCTCAGCTAATGCCCATAAAGTCACTCAACAAACACACTGAGCATGTAGGGCTGGGAGTCTGATACCCTCTTTCCTATGGAGAGCAGTATAATTCCAGTCCTTTCCTTCTCCTAGCTTCTAGGAGGGAGGGAAGGAGGTGGGGAGAGAGAGAAAGAGAGACTGAAATTTAAACTCTCTAACTTAACCAAGAGCCAGCTCTGCAATAATTGTCTGCCAATTGTTTTCATACAGGATTCCTCCTGCTGCTGGGTGAGAAAAGCCACCCCAAACCTTCCTTTTCCCCAGACCAATTGGCTATGAGCATTTTGCATTAGAAATTCAGAAAAATTTTATATTATAAATCTAGCTGACATTGAAGGTTCCTAAAAATACTGCCACTTTTCTCTAATTCCAAGCTATTAAATGGTTTACGCATGTCTCAATGAGATAAATGCTGTCTTCATGGTAAGAAGAAGCATAAGCTTACATCCTTACCCTAACACTTCTGGTTTTTCACCTCTATAAGACATCTGGAAAGTTTTAAATCTGGTGTTCAATACTTCCCACACCAGGTCCTAGCCTCCCTTTCTGACCTCATTTTCACCACTCTCCTGCACACAGCTTTTACTAGCTCGTCCCCAAACATGCTTTGCTTTCTGTCTTAGTTACTTTTCACATTGCTGGGACAAAATATCCAACACCCATAAGTTAAAAAAGGCTTACAGTTTGTGGAGGTTTCAGTCCATAGTTGGCCAATTTCAAGGCAGGGCAACATGGCAGAGGGGCATGGCAGTCAGGAAGTAGAGAGGGATCAAGGGAGGAACAGGGACATCTACCCTTCCAGGCCACGCCCACAGTGACCCACCTCTTCCCACCAGGCTTCACCTCCCAACATCACACCCAGCTATAAACCCATCCAGCGATGAATAACACACACCCGTGATTAATCACCTCCCAAAGGCCCCATGCATGACCACATGAGGCTTTTGGGAGACATCTAGATATAAACAGTGACACTTCCCAAGATCACTTTTCTGCTCCCACACGCATTCCCTGACCCTCATGGCACCTGCCCTCCAACACTCACTGTAGGTATCCCTCCTCCTGGCAGCATTTCTGACACCCAGTCTTTTACGTTCTGATTGCACTCTAGTTGAGTGTCATGTGTGTTACTTGCCAAAAATTAGCTCCTTGAAGACATGGTCTGCAGCTCACGCACCTTGTACTTTGTACAGCAGCTCACACACTGCACCCTTAACATCTTTAGTGCTCACCAGTTAGAGTAACTGGTAAATGTCCTGTCAGCAATATATTAACCTCAATTAAAAAGTAGAGAATGGTAAAATAAGAAATACTAACCAAAGGAATGGCAGTCTTTCAAAAGGTTTCTTTCAAGTTTTAATCCTTTA
Source organism: Erethizon dorsatum (assembly GCA_028451465.1). NCBI lineage: Eukaryota > Metazoa > Chordata > Mammalia > Rodentia > Erethizontidae > Erethizon > Erethizon dorsatum. The sequence goes on along the minus strand of CM051823.1, from coordinate 130,869,121 downwards.
GAGTGTCACAGCATTTTAGTCCATTGGGTGTTGCTATCACAGAATACTTGAGATTGGGTAATTTATAATAGCAGAGATGTGTTTCTTATAGTTCTGGAGGTTAAGAAGTCCAACTTTAAAGGGGCCCACATCTGGTGAGGGCCTTCTTGCTGAATCATCTAGTAGAGAAGGACAGAAGGGCACAAGAACAAGAACACACGGGAGATCTTGAACCCATAGCCCCTGGTCTTTTATAATTGGCATGAATAAATTCATGTGGGCTCCACTCTCAGGATCTAAGTATCTTTTACAGTTCCCACCCCCAATACTGCTGCACTAGGGGCTAAATTTCTAACACACGAGCTTAGACAGACACATTCACAACAGCACAAGGCATGAAGTGGCAGGTGGCAGCTTTCTTTCACAGAGGATAGAGAAATGAAGGAAAAGCAGATCCCATTCTCCCACCCCAATGTGGGACTCCCTACCCATCAAGCTCCATTCATTTACAAGATGGGTTCCCCAGGTACGTGGAAAGGATAGATTGAAAATATGTTAGAAAATAAGAGACTAAAAAGCATGCTATGGAGGATGTCCCCCACAAGCCTCATATGTTTGGAAGACAATTGGATCATGGAAGCACTATGTTCATCAGTGGATTAACTCATTGATGAGTTCATAGCTAACTTGCTGTTAGGAGGTAGGGCCTGGTTGCAAGACAGGAGTCCCTAGGGGCACAACCTGGAAGGGTATAGCTCCCTCCCAGGATCCTCCCTCTCTATTCTTCCTGGCCACCATGACGTGAGCAGCTTTCCCCTGCAGCAAACCCTTCCACCATGCCATTTCTGCATTTGGGCCTGCCAACCATGCACTGAAACTTCCAAAATTGTGAACCTTCCAAAACTGTTAACCTATAATCCTCTCCATCTTTAAATTATGGGTGTTGGGAATTTTATCCCAGCAACAAGGAGACTAAGACAAGGCACTCCCCTGAAGTATGTGCCACCCTGCCATTATAACTACTTATAAACACAAGGGATGTCCTTGTTCCAGGTAGGAGGGATATAAATCTAATAACACACTTTTATTTTCACTCTGGAAAACTCCTCTAATTTTTCAAGACCCATCTCAAATGGCACCACCTCTGTGAGGCTTTCCTCACTCCCCATCCATTCCACAAGTGTACACTGAGCACCTGGAATGTGTTGATCACTGCGCTTGGTGCTGGAAACACAGTACAGAGCAGGATAGATGTAGTCCCCACCCTGGTGGAGCTCTTGATTAGTACAAGATGATACAGAGCCTTAGGATAAGGAGATTTGACCTTATGCAAGGAACCACGGCAGTGATGTCTAACCATCCCTCTACCCCATTGGTATTTTCCTTGCCTGTTGCTGCAGTAACCATAAAGATTTGGGCCTAGGAAGTCAATCTGCCCATATGGATCAAAAACAGGGACACCACATGTTAATAACACACTGACCACAGAGCCTGGCGTGTGGTAATGCCCAGTGAGGCTTTATAAAATGAGTGAACCAGCTCTCTGTCCCAGGCCTGCAACAGAGTGGACCCTGGTCACAAGGAAGGACAAACATAAACACACTGTATCCCAACCAAATCTAAGAGATGCCCTTGGTGAGTTCTTTGGGGATACGTAGAATTGGCTGTGTGTGACCTTCCAGCTGACCGAGATTAACTTGCATCTCAGGCAGTTAGTGATGACAATCGCCCTCTTGTCCTGACATAGGTGCGGGCATGATAGCATGGTAAAACACACCTTGAAGTGGAACAATCCATATTTGAGCTTATAGAAGCCCACAGCTGCTGTACATAAAAGTGACTCTCTTTCCCTAACATGTCCCTTTTCTGGGTCACTGTGAGTGGGTAGTGTCTCAGAGGCCCAGCCATGCTGTTCTTGGCTGGCATGTGGCAGTGAGTGAGAGGCCACGTTATTGCCCAGACTGACCTTGAAAACCAAGCCCCATGTGTAAGTGTGTCTATCAGCATTTTGAGGCATGGCCTCCCTTCCAGTCTCAGTCATTTTATCCCACACAAGCTGAGAACTTTTGAGGGCCATAAAAAATCTTCTCTAAGATCAGCACAGCTCGCAGAGAATTCACTGACTTTCTAGAGAGCACTCAAAATTCATTATTATGAAATTAATTATGGGAGGGCTGAAAGCAGTTCCCAACAGACAAGGTGTCTTTAGATTCATCTGCTGCTATGTGAATGGCATGTTTTCTTCACAAGACATAGGTCCATCAAGGAGATTTCCAGCAAGAGGCCCAGCAGTGACTTCAAAACAGTTGACTGGGCCTGGGCCAGAGCCAGAAGGATCCAAAGAAATTCTCCTTTGTAAATATTGTCTCAGGGATATTTGAGCCCTGACCAGCTGGAATAGGACCAGGGTTGTTAACAGCTGCAGAGAAGGAGACTTGATAAGTTCTAGATAATCATAAGCCAGGATGAACTTCTTTTAAATGTTATTTATTTTTTTGCTCATGCATCTATTTGCTCTGTAGTTCATAGATTTCTTAATATTCCACATACTGGGCAGCATTAGGAATGACACAGTGACAATGTGAACCAGCTTTATCTGCCCTCATGGTGCAGCCCATCGAGGAAGTCCATCAAGGGAGACACAGGCAAAAACATTAGAGGAAAGTGAGCAACATTATAGGAGAGCCCAGGAGGTTCCCAAACTAAGTGCCCTGTGGGACAGGTGACCCAAAGCTGGGTCATAAATGGACAGAAGGTAGTTTATGAGGCAAGAGGGGTAAGGAGATAGTGCAGATGGACTGAAACAAGAGTAAAGTACTTCTAACTTTTCTAAGCTTCATTGTCTTCATCTCTAAGATGGGAGAAGGCACAGACTCCCCATTCCTTATGTCAATCCTAAGACCTTCCTGAGAGGATTAGGGAACAAATGGTGAGCACAGGCCTGACACTCACATAGCATTCAAGAAGCTCACACTTCGGCGGTGTCAGCTTCCCAACAGTGCCGGATGGATCTGGGGAGATTTCCTCCTGCTCTTGTCCAGACCACTAGTAACATGGAATATATGTTTTCTAGCATCCACGGGCTGGAATTAGGAGGGAGGAATAAGCAAAGCTTAGTAGTGGAAGTGATTTGATGAATCACCAACTATAGGCCATGCAGATAAAGCAGCAGCCAGGTACGAAATCTTGAAACGAGACTTGTTCAAGGTAAATTCATCTCTGCCCTTCAGTCACCAAGAAGGCTTCAAATGCCGGATTCCAGGCTTTGGGCTCCATCCCCTTCCCACAGACGTCATACTCCACATCTTCTGTCCCGTTTGCCCTAACAATTCTATAGGTGAGTAGGATGGGTATTCAGATCTCCTTCTTTTTTTGTTTTTGAATACATTTCTCTACTGATGAAAGACTGAGACATTAAATCTCTTGCTTGAGTCACACACTGGTTAGTGACACAGCAGGGACTAGACTCATGGCCCTTCTGAGGCTCTTCCCTGGGCCACTAAACTAGGCCTTCTCTGAATTTTTTAATCAGTAAAGAAGTATCCAAGGCTAAACTGAAACATGAAGGTATATGAAGCCAAAACACCATTATAAATCAGATAGTTTTTCTTACTGCTTTAGTCCTTCTGGATGTCAAGTAAGATTATTAAGCAAGGGTCTGGTCTCCCAATTTTCTCCTCAAGTGCCACAATTTAAGCGAGCATTTGTTTTATTCTTAATGTTCAAGAAATCCAGCTCAAAGTAGCCCTCTGCATGAGAGAAAGCTCTTTGAAGTTGCTGACTCCTGATGGAAAGGAAAATCATGTTCCGTGTTTCAGTCCACAAAGTGACTGGATTCATTTTAATTTACATATAAGTTAGGGAGCTTCTCTGTACGAGTTTTTCACTCATGTACATGACCAAAGCAATGCACCAGCTCACCCTGTGGTTTCTTGCACTCTTACCACTCCGCTGAGAATGAACAGACGTGCGCAGTGTAAGACACATCTTTTCCATCTCCATCCCCAAACTCATAGGCTTACACCTGGTCTTAGAGAAAAAGGTATGAAGTCACTCACACACAGTCATTCATTTGATAATGAGTACCAAAAAGAGAACAATTAAAAATAATGATTTTTACATTTGTATGTACTCCATAATTAGCAGACCATTCTCACTCAGGAACCAAGTGTTCCCTGGTAGAGGATCAGCCAAGTACCATGGAAGGTTCGTCTGCCAAAAAGTAACACATCAGCTCCATGCTGAACAAGCTAGTATACTGTGGCTCTTCAGAAAAACAGGCAATGAAACTTACTTGAAACATGAAACTTATAAGAAACGTACCTTAAACATGAAAATCATTCCATCCTTTACTAATCACTAAGCAAATCTATTGTCAACTTCTTATGAAAAGCATCCCTTCTTCTTTCATAGATTTTGGTGACCAAAAGTTGTTGCAACTGTATAAAGTACTTCCTTCTATGGAAGTAGCTAGTGTGCTGTACAGATATCTGCTCAGCTTTTGGAATTTTTATATGTCTTAGCTACGATATCCATTTCTCTTTGTGCTCACATCACCTACAGTTACACCTAGTAACAATTTATTTTTCTAAACATGCAGTGTTGAGATCAAGATGAAAAACAGTAGTAAAGGGAAGCCATCTCTTTTCTACTAGAGACTTTGCCAAGATTTTCATTACATTTGAACCATTGGGCAATTCATTGTCCTATAAAAGGTCATTTGCAAAAAACCCTTTATTTGTTCCCTTGGAATTATGTTAACTGGGAAAAAAGTGTCAGAAACAGAATATGAATCCATATCATAGGAACAAATACTGGGAGATAATTCAAAAGCCATGTGTAGAATTTGATGTTGTTGGAGTCATTTTTCTTCTACAAAGTTGCTTGTATTTCCACTTTTTAAAAAGTATCATCTCTGAGAGTTAAAATAGTCCAATTAAATAATATTTCAATTCTCATCCTTCAATATATATCCCTCTCCAATATTTATTTTTGAGTCCATATTTTCCTTGGGACTGCACTCCCTGTGTGTATACTGATAGAGGTCAATTTATTTCCGGGGGTGGTGTACACTAAGTACTGTTCTATAAAAGCCTGTAAACAAGCTGTAAGATGGACATTTTCTCATTCAGCAAACACTAGAACACTAGATGCATGCTCCATTGCATAAGAACTCACAGCAAAAGGTGAAGTTTTAATTTTTTCTATGTTCGTGTTTTATTATTGTGACACCTTAAGCTTTATAACAACAATCCAGATGAAGATAATGAAACTACACACAATCACTCCCACGCATCCACATCGAGGTAGCCTAAGTTTGAATTCAACTTTTTTTTTTCACTTAGTTTTCATGAAAGACTAACATTCCACTACTTTCACAACCAGGATTCTCATGAAAGACTAACATTCCACTACTTTCACAACCAGGATTCTATGCTCAGAGGTTTCCTCAGCCCTGCAAAGCCTGTCTACTCTGAAACGTCCTTTTCATCTCAATCTTTAACTGAAGCGCCCTCTGGTGTTGGTTTTGATTTTAGCAACCACCTCCACACCTTGTTTCAAGTGCTTCATGGTGATAGTTTCATCATTATTCTCTTAGGCAGTTTTAATTAGTATTATAAGAGCTTGTGAAAATAATAAGAGTGTGTCTTACCAAAACGCATGCTATCAGAAGTGCTTCAGATTTGCGGTTTGTTTGGAATTTGAACTATTTCCTTACACAAGATGAGATATCTTGCAGACGGGACGCAAGTCTATGCACAACAATCATTTATGTTTCACATACACACAAGGCCCACAGGAAATGGCACACAATAAATTTACTTCATTTTATTTGGGGGGCAACCCATCCCATGAGATCAGGGCTAGAATTTTCCACTCGTGGCCTCATGTCTGCACTTAAAAAGTTTCAGATTTTGGAAGATTTGGTATTTTAAAATTTTGGATTAAGTGTAATCAAATGCTTGGTTGCCAGGCTTTCCAAGCTGCTTATCAAAAACTGTTAAGTGGATAACTTCTCCTGCTGCCTCACTATCACCATGCAAGGATTTGGAGATGGTCCAATCAGGAACTCACCTTATAAGCCATTTAGGATAATCCTTCATCTGAAAGACCGAAAAATCAAGTCCTAGAGAAATTAAATGACTTGCCAAGGTGATAGAAGGAGTTGGATTTATGATCTAGATCTTCTGCTGCCTCATAACAATAAGAGCAGCTGGGCATGGCGGTGCACACCTGCAATCCCAGCACTGGGGAGGTTGACGCAGGAGAATTGCCACAAGTTCAAGGCCAGCCTGGGTTACATAGTGAGTTCAAGGCCAGCCTAAACTACACAGTGAGACTCTGTGTCAAAATAAAAACAAGGGGCTGGTGAGATGGCTCAGCAGCATAAGCGCCTGCTTGGCAAGCGCGAGGTCCTGAGTTCGACTCGCGGTACCCACATACAAAGGAAAAAAGGGGCCGGTGATATCACTCAGTGGCACGAGCACCTGCTGGCAAGCACGAGGTCCTGAGTTCGACCCCTGGTACCCACATAAAAAAAATAAATTAAAAAATAAAAAAAATAAAAACAAAAACAAAATGAGGGCTGCAATTTACCAAGTAGTAATCATGAGCCGAGCACTATACAAAGTCCCTTACATGCAGTATCTTTGTTTGTGTGTGTGTGGTACTGGGGTTGAACACAAGGCCTTCATAGTGAGCTATGCTCCCCAGCCCCCCTTTTTTTGAGACAATGTATTGCTAAATTGCCCACCCTGGGCTCGAACTTGTGATCCTTCTACCTCAGCCTCCCACAGTGCTGGGATTACAGGAGTTTGCCACACACCCAGGTATGAAGTATCTTATTTTAATCTCACAACAGTTTTTTTTTTCCACAACAGTTTTGAGGTAGGTACTGTCATTACATCTATGTTACAGAAAGGGAAATAAAATCACTGAGAGAGAAGTTGGGTAAATATATGTGCCCCACATCACACAAATGGGTTTTGAACACCAGTGCTTGAAGTCACTACTGATCTTACTGCCTTCATAGTAACTGAGCACATAGATATAGATACATGGATGCAGAGGTACTGATGGATGGATGTACATCTGCTTATGTATAAATGATAAACCAAGCAGCAGGATATGGCATTAATTTTTAACATTTTGAAAGTATAAGTGAATGACATCCTAATTCTATGTACCTAGGGTGGACAGAGGAAATCAGTGCCTGACATCCATTTCATCTTCTTTCTACTACACCTTCCTACACCGTGGAAACAGTAAAGATAAACAGTACATTTCCCAGAGTTCTTTGTATCCAGACTCCTGGATGAGATTTAGATCCCATCCACCATATGCAACAGAACTGAAGGTGAGAACAAACATCTGTTGCTCTCGCTGCCACACCCCTTTGTGGAAACGGTTTTTCTGTGGAGTAGTGACCTGGGCTGTGGCCACTGGCTTCAAAGGACTAAGAGCAGAGCCCTCAGCATCCATTCTGCGTCCTGAGGGTACAGATCCCCCCAGGCACAATTTGATTCTGGAACCAGGAAGAGCAAATGTGACTGTGGATTGTAGTGACTCACTGTTTGTGATGGTTTCCTATCCTTACTTGGTGGTTTCCTAATTGTGGCAGAAGTGGCATGGCAATGGAATCAGAAGTCCTTTAACCATGGAGGGAAGCCCTCTCTTGTGGCTCACACCGCCTTTGGATGGCTTCCTGCAGCTAAGCAAGCAGATGGTGAAATCCAGGGCCTGCCAAGACTAGAGCCCTGATGCACTCCCTGCCTTTTGGGTAGGGTCCTGAAGGACTGGACCCTCAGAGGAAAGATGAATTGGAAGTTAACCAGTTCTCAGAAAGCAGCCCAGCTTTAAGGCAGGTATCCACATGAATCCAAATAACTAAACTCCTTAAGGTAATTAAGTGATTCTGGATGGATGGCTACCAAGTGCCCAAAACAAGCAAAGTCATTTCTGAGGGAAGTAAATATCATCATCCTATACTTGAAATTCTTCAGTGGCAACTTTTAAAGCATCATATCTACTGCATAGACAATGACAATCAGGCACATGAGATAAGAAGAATGAGAATGAGCAGAAACATAAAATACAGAAAATGTACAGAGGCCACAGATAAGTGTTGTAACAGAAATCCACTGCAAGCCACAGAAGACATGTATGTAATTCGAAATATTCTAACCATGTTAAGAAGGTAAAAACCAGTGAGATAAAATTTTAAAATATTTTTCTTGGGTCGGTGAGATGGCTCAGCGGCATAAGCGCCTGCCTGGCAAGCAAGAGGTCCTGAGTTCGACCCCAGTACTCACAAAAAAAAAAAAATCTTTAATGCCACTGATATTTTTATTTAACCAAAATTATTCTTTCAACATGCACCCAATGCAGACCACATCTTCCCTTCATTAATTGCTTACAACTCAGTCCATCCTCTTTCCCACCAGTGGCTACCAAACAGATGACTAGGTCAGGTTTTGTGAGGAAATAGGCTTTACTTGAAGGACACTTTGTCTCAGCCCTAGAATAGAACACCAGTACTCACTGGGACACTGAGTATTATAATCAGGAAGATGTGTCTTTCTGACTGACAGTGGAGACCAGAACAATTTCAAGAAGGAATCTTCACAAAATAAGAGTGGGGAAAGGGAGAATTCAAATAGTATCAGGTAAGAATGTTCTGCAAACAGAAATCAAACAGAAGGCAAGCACATTCTCTTGAGATAAGGATTACTGAAATAAAGAGATAAGAAATATTCTGACTGTAACAAAAATGGATAGGACCCTCTGATAGGAGCAATTTCTTAAAGCATTCAATATTGGGGGAGAAAAACATACAAGAAAATGTTTTGCAGTGCACAAAAAACAGAAAAAAGAAAAAGAAAAATTACCTGGTTAGTTAAATACAGGTCAAATTAAATATTTGCCACATGCCTGCTAACAAGACAAAATATTTCATTAGAAATGTACATTATCAGCTTTTCCTTTTATTCTCATATACTTTAATTTGCTCTATGTATAATTTCCACTGAATAGTGTAGAAATTAGAGGCTCAAACATTGTTAGTCATTGTTGCTGGTGTTGCTTGTTTGTAGGACAGAGAGGAAGGAAACTGAGTCAAAATGCTTTGCCAAAAAAAGGTTTTAGGTAAGTTTATTTCTAGCAGAAAACTCTCCTGGTTTTCTCGTTCTGCTGTTGCTAGGTCACATGACATCTGCCAGCTAGCGCAGAACAGACAACTACACTGTTTCCAGGCAGAAAAATGCTCACATGGCAAATAAACGCCTGGCGTCTTAGGAGGTGACTCTGGTAATAAGTATTTTCATTATCATTTGTAGTCTTAAGGTAGAATTCTCCTCACTTTTACATGTTGTCCTGGGATGCCATTCTGTATGTTTTAAAGTCAATGATTTCTCCTTTAAGGCAGGGTTACTATAATTCATACGGTTATGGTGTATTCTTAAGAAGTATTTAAATTCATTCAGAATTATTTATGAACCTTCCGTTTCAGTCATAAAAATATTTTATATCTGATTAATTTGGCTGAGTTCAGTTTTTAAAGGGTGATGTTCTTCTACAATGTGACTATTTCTTTTTAAAGCCTGTGATTAATATATGTTTTCAGTGATAGAACAAATTTGATATTTTATTAAGCAATCTGTCATAATTACAATAAATCTAGGATTACATGTGCTGATTTTATGAAATCTCTAAAATACATTATAAGAAGTGAAGGTGAATTTCATGTAGGACAGGCATTCGTTTAGTCTAATAGCTAAAGTGTGTTCACTGAAAAAAAAAAAATCAGCTGGGCTGGGTGCATGCCTGTAATCCCCCACAGAAGGTGAGGATGAGGCAGGAGGATTGTCATGAGTTCGAGGCCAGTCTGGGCTACATAAGTGAGTTCAAGGCCAGCCTATACCACATAGACGACCCTGTCTCAAAAAAAAAACCTTGGTTGTTTTTTTGTTTTGTTTTGTTTTTGTTTTTGTTTTCTCTCACCTCTGCAAACGTGAAGATTGCACAGGTTGGAAATATGATTGACGACAGAGCTTATAGGTTAGTAAGATGATTCATGGCTAACATAATATCATTCACCTGCATTTATTTCTGGAGCCTCGTATATTGGCCAGATGCCTACATGTTTTTAAAATGCTCCTAAATATAAGAGACTTTAAATTCAAAATGAAGAGCAACGTTGTCCCTAAATTATATCAATAAATTTATTTTTATAAAAGGTAGGGAAATAAGAGACTAGTAGTAGTTGAATAAGAGAAAAACAATGAATTTGTCACACCTACAAGTGCTACTATAAAAAGGTGGAAGAAAATAACTAAAAATTTCTCCAACTCCATGAGACCGTGACCCAGAGAATAAGAAATCAATTGAATGGAGACAACAAACCAGCACAACTCTCTCCCCAAGTCAATCATGAGAAACTGGAAAAGTAAGAAAGAAACAGACCAACAACACACTCCTCAACAGACCTGGCGACAAGAGGACAAAGCAATAAGATTTCAGAAGTATAGGAGGAGGAGGAGGGGAGGGGGGGTAGGAGGATGGGGAGGAGGAGAAAGAGGAGGAGGAGGAGAAGAGGAATAACTTTATATCTAGTTATATTCTCATTTAAGTAGGAAGGAGTCTGTGTTCTTTTTCTATTGGGGACATGAAGACTGCTTAAATCGAAGCATATTTTTATTTCAAGGTTCTGTAGGTCAGAAATCTGAACTGACCCAACTGATGACTTCACTCCAGGTTTCACAAAGACAAAATCAAGTTGTCAACAAGCTGAGCCCTTATTTGGAAACTGTGGAAAGGATACTCTTCCAAGTACACTCAGATTGTTGGCAGAATCCCAGGTCCTCAGACAGGTACAAATGAGGTTCCTGTGTCCTGTGGCTGTCGACTAGGGAATTCCCTTAACTCCTGGAGACCTCCCTCTCCTCAGTGATGATGAACCTTTGGGAGACGAGTGCCCAAACTGCAACCCACTAACCGCGAAGCACCAACACTGCAATTAAACCTGAATACTCAGGTTTTAGTTTAGAAAAAACGACTCATACATTGACATCTTTTGTCTTAAAAGAAAAACAAATAACATCCGTGCCATAGGTTCACCACCACCGCTCTAGTCCTTACATCTCAGAACCAGCAACCGCGCATAAATCCTTCTCATCCTTACATCTAACTTCTCCTCTAGCCTTTCCTTCTTGCCTGCACCCTGAGAAAGGTCTCTGGTTTCAAGGGTTCATATGGTGGCACTGGGTCCAGTCAGATGATCTGGAAATGTCCATTTTAAGGTAAAATGATTAATAACCTTAATTATAACTGGAAAGCTCCTTCAGAGCAGTTCCTAGATTAGGGTTTAATTGAATAACCAAGGCACGAGACCTTGAGGGGACAGCTTTAGAATTTGTCTACTACAATATGTTAAAACATTTTGAACATAGAAAGCCTAAAGAATATTTGTCTCATAGAGATCCAAATTGAAAATACTTTTTCAAAAACCATTCCAATTTTCAGAGAAACAACAATGTGGTCAGAAATTCAAAAAAGATGAATAACCAAATATTTTGTTAAAGATTAAGATTGTGTAAAAAAAAGGGGTACAGGAGGGTGAAATTGAGATCTCAGAAAATAAGAAATATGTCATAAATTACCCAGATATAAAAATTCTAAATATCAGGGACATGAGGCTGGAGGTAGCACACAAAGGGAATATGAAAATATTCTAAATACTTTTTTATTAGGGGGAAAGCAAAAATAATGATAAATGTGAATAAACATTAGTATGGGTCATAGGTTAAGGGTTGCTATCAGGACAAAAATAGAAATAGCATATGTAACTTTTAAGCCCACAGAAGAAAATTCAGTATAATAAATGGAACATAGAGGCAGAAAATAAGCCCCAGAAAGCACAATAAATAGAAAATGGCAGGAAAAAGTTCTAATATTGCAGTAATTATAATAAATGCAAATTATTAAACTCATCAATTAACTGAAATTCACAGGTTGAATTTTTCAAAAGTCAACAATGTGAATTGTTTCCAAAAAACATACTTAAGGGAGGGATTCAACATGGCTGAATAAAGGAGGATTCACATTAGAGTTTCTCAGAGGAAATCAACTAAAAACACAGGTAACTGGAAGAAAGGGAGGAACATACATCCTGATACCAAAATTAATATGAAATAATAGACTTGTAGATCAAACAAAACATAGGTATAGGACTTTATAAAATAATAAACCAGCACATGCTGCCTGTGGATTTCCCGCCAGTGGTATCAGAACAGGAAGCACCATTCACAGGAAGTTCCCCCCAAAAAACAGAGAGACTGCGAAGGTGTGGCAAACTCAATCCACACAGGATCGATCTAGAAGATAAGGCCCCTCACCACTTTTGATTTCCTGCAAACAGAGGACATTGCAGCCTGGCAACAAATTTTGCTGGTACACATAGGGGTGAGTGACTGCTCACCAGTTGTTTTTGTTTTTGTTTTTGTTTTTTTCCTTTCCTTCTTTTTTCTTTCTCTGTCAAGCACCATAACCGCTAACTGGAACCTTGAGCAACAACAAGGTTAGGGACCAGCCATGGCATTAAAGATTGCTAGAGAAACAACACAACTCCTCCTACCCTGCCACCAGTGCAAGAGAGGGACTTGGACCATCCTTCAGCAGTGGCGACAAACACTTCCTTGCCCTGCAACCAGTGACCAGCAACCAGAGGTGCAAGCACCATTGGGCCAGGAAGCCAGCACTCCGTCCAACTTGCTACAACCCGTGCAGGACAGACTTGTGACCAGCACAGGACAAGGAGGGCAGAGTGTGAGAGGAGCCAGTTATGGAATGGAGCAGGCTGCACAAAGTCTGAGAGGGGCCAACTGTACATGGGACTGGGAGCAGCCTTAGGCTCTCTCTGTTTGAGTGTGACACAGCAATGAGGAGAGCAACGCGGAGACAAACAGGGTAAGGAGTAGTGGGCAGGCCATCCAGAAAGCTACTGGCTAAAGACTGGCCACAGCCCCCACATCAGGAGGCCAAGATCAGCCCTGCATCCAATCCAGCACTAATCCTATTGCAGAATTGGTGGGACACTGGTTTGGACACTACCACAGAACAGTGAACACCAGCGGAATTTTTTTTCTTTGTTTGTGTGTATTGTTACCCTTTTATTGAGGTTGGGGTTTTTTGGTTCTTGTTGTTCATTTTTTTTCTTTCTTTTTTAGGTTTACACAAATATTTTTGTCCTATTCTATTCATCTTCTTTCTCTCTCTCCTCAACTCTCTCTCTTGGTCTTATGATATCATCATGTGAGTAAACATTGTTCCTAACCTTTCTGCTTTGCTTCAGTAATCTTTTGCTTTTTCCTTCATTCTATCTCTCCTGCCCTCTTCTTCAGTTTGCCAAAGCTTGTGTGAGCATCCTTTGTCCTCCAGCCTTGCTTTGACTATATTTTTCTTCATCTCTCTCTCTGTTTTGTCCCCTATACCTCTTAAATTTCCCCACTACAGAGTAAAATCACTCTACTACAGGGAAACTCATTGCATACAACTTTCTGATTTATGATGGGTTTTGTTATATAACTGTAGATCTTGCCCCTATGGTTAAAGATACCAAATCAAAAGTTACCAGTTTGTCAGTTTCTGGGCCGTGCGTGATGCTATTGTTATTGCTAATGGCATTACTTTAGCCAGGATGTCATACTTGTTGTAAGCAGTTGTTCTCCCTTCTATAACAATACTGTGACTGTCTGGGGTCATAACAATTACCATAGTCTAGTACCAAAGGACTGGAGGCTGAGCCAAATAGATGGCAACATCTCATCTGTGATAAATTGGGAAGGTAGGATTTTGGGACAGACACAAAAATCAAGAACCTCCTACATTCAGAAGACACCTCTGAAGAACAGACATTTCCTAGGAAAGCTTCAATATTAGTGATAAAGATAACTATTATAAGAAACTTACAGGGATCAACACAGAAAAAATAAAATAAAAAATAAAAAACAACTCGACATAAAAGCAAAACCCAACCCCAGACCTCCAGCCCATCCAGGATAAGTTCAAGGGACAATGAGGTAGGAGAAAATGGAGGCCACCTATCTGAAATTTCTGAAATGATAGCAGCAGAAGTTCAAAAACAGGTGTACAAGACTGTAGAGAAAATCAGATCAGAAATAATCTCTCAGGTAAAAAAAAAGAGATGGTGACCATAATGAAAGACTTACTCAGCAACTCTAGAGTAGATATAGATTAAAAAAAAAAAATAGAGGAGCATAGGAAAATGATGGAACCAATGAATGCCCAACACAGGAAAGAAATAGAATCCATGAAGCAGATTCAAACAGATCTCCAGGAAATAAAAAATTCCATTGAAAGTTTGCAAAATCGCATAAATGAAAGTGAAGGCAGAATTTCAGACCTAGAAGACAGGATTGCAGGTAGCAATCATGAAAAGAAAGATCTCTTAAAAATAACAGGGGACCTACCCAGCACAATTCCCATGGCAAACTTGGCTGGAGTACATAGCATATTTCTGGGATCTGATATGGACACTATCACAGAACTGTAAACACCAGAGGTATTTTACTGCTTTTATTTTCCCTTGTTTGTCTGATTGGCTACCCTTTTCCTGTCTCATTGGAATTCTTCTTTTTTCTTGTATCTTGTGGTTATTTTTGTTTTGGGGTTTTGGGGGTTTTTTTCCCCTCCTCTCTATCTTGGGTCTACTTTTTTTTACTTTCTTTTCTTCTTTCCTTCTTTTCTTTTCCATTCTCTTTCTCTTTCTTCCTTCTTTTTTTTGCTGGTTAGGTTTCTTACCTTTCTTTTTCATTTTCTTCTATTGATCCTCTTTCTCTCCTTCCTCAACTACTTTTTTAATTTAAACTTTCAAGTGGGTGAACACTGTCTCTTCCCTTTCTGATTACTCCTTCACATTCCATTTCATTCTTTCCCCCCTGTGACCTCCAGTTCCCAAAAACTCTGGTGATCATCCTTTGAACTCCAGCCTTGACTCTACTACATTCGACCTCATTCATCACTTTATCCTGTCCCCTACCCATCATAATGCCCTGCCCTCCACCAAAGGGTAAAACCACTCCACTAAGGGGAAAATCACTGCATACAAGTACATGGTATATGTTTGATTTTGTTACATAACTTTAGAGTTTGCTCCTGTGGTTGGAGGTAGCAGGTTAATGGTTATCGTAGTTTCTCAGTAGTTAAGCTGTACTTGAAACTATTGTTATTGCTAACTATACTACTTTAGCCTGAATGTCATACATGTTAGAATCACTTTTTCTCCCCTATATTATAATGCTGTGATAATATGGGGTCATAATCACCCCACAGCCCAGTACCAAAGGATTAGGTGTTGAGCCAAATAGTAACTTTGCATCCACCTACACCTAGAGGACATCCCCGAAGAACAGACATCTCCTAGGGAAGCCTCAATACTACTGATAAAGCTATCTATCATAAGAAATCAGCAAGCATCAACATAGAAAATGAAATAAAATAAAAAAGAGAAAATAGAAAATGACAAGATGCAGAAGCAAAATGCAACCCCAGACCCCCAGCCCACCCAGGACAAACTGTAAACACAGTGAGATAGACAAAATTGGAAGTCAAACACTGTAACTCTCTGAAATGATAGCAACAGAATTGAAAAAAAAAGTAGAAAAGGCCATACAGAAAATAATCTCTCAGGTACAAAAAGAAATGATGCTTAAAATCAAAGATATTAGAGAAGACACAGATAGAAGAATACACAAGCTCAGAAAAATAATGGAAACAAAAAATGCCCAACATAGGAAAGAAATAGAATCCATGAAACAGATCCAAACAGAAATCAAAGACATTAAAACCTCCATTGAAAGTATATGCAACAGATTGAATGAAGGAGAGGGCAGAATATCAGATCTTGAAGACAGAATTGCAGCAAGTGATCATGAAAAGAAAGATATCTTAAAAATAGCAAGAAACCATGAAAAACCAAGCCAACAACTACAAGATGATGCAAAGAAGAATAACATAAGAATGACTGGGGTCAGTGAGAAAGCTGGAGACAGCACAAATGGCAGAAAACTTCCCAAGCATGGATAAAGAATTTGACACACAAATAAATGTAGCATATAGAACTCCAAACAGCCACGACCAAAATAAAACTACACCAAGACATATGATAGTCAAGATTCCAGAAATTCAGCACAAGAACAGAATAATAAAAGTTGCTAGAGAAAAGAAACAGATCACCTATAAAGAAAAGCCCATCAGAATCATGGCAGACTTCTTAACACAAACCCTCAAGTCAAGAAGAGCTTGGAGTGAAGTATTCCAAGTATTGAAAGGAAACAACTTCCAACCCAGATTGATACACCCTGCAAAACTATCTTTCAAAATTAATGGAGTAATAAGATACTTCCATGACAAAGAACAACCAAAGAAATTCATGACCACCAAACCAACCCGACAAAGAGTACTGAAAGATATTCTAGACAGAGATGAAAATGACCATAATTCCAAGAACAACAACAGAAAGAAACCACCAGGCATGGCAAGCAATTAAACAGAGGGGAAAAGCAGGGAACCAGCAACAGGAAAATATCGTGACAAAGATAAGCCAACACATATCAGTTATAACCATCGATGTAAACAGCCTCAATTCACCAATCAAAAGAAACAGACTGGCAGAATGGATCAAGAAACAAGATCCAACAATATGCTGTGTACAAGAAACACATTTAACTCAAAAAGAAATTCATAGACTGAAAGTAAAAGGATGGAAAACAATCTTCCATGCAACAGGAACCCAGAAAAAGCAGGGTTAGCTAGCCTGTTTGCAGACAATGTGAACTTCAAACCAAGATTCATCAAAACAGATAAAGAAAGTCACTATGTACTTGTTAGGGGAAAACTTCAAGAGGAAGAGATACCAATCATAAATATGTATGCCACAAATACAGGAGCACTCAACTATATAAAACAATTTTTTTATGTGGGTACCAGGAGTCGACCTCAGGACCTCGCACTTGCCAGCAAGCACTTGTGCCACTGAGCGATATCACTGGCCCTTTTTTTCCTTTATGTGGGTTCCGGGAGTCGAACTCAGGACCTCGTACTTGCCGGGCAGGCACTTATGCCACTGAGCTATCTCACCGGTCCAAAACAATTATTAATAGACATGAAAAACCAAATAAGCAAGATCCCATTACAATTGTAATGGTAGAACTTAATACCCCATTGTCACAAAAAGATAGATCAAGTAGACAAAAAAATCAGCAAAGAAATATCAGAATTAAACCAAATCTGTGAACAAATGGACTTAGTAGATGTTTTCAGAGTGTTCCACTCAACATTATCAGAAGACACATTCTTCTCAGATGAACATGGATGTTCTCTAAAATAGACCACACACTAGACCACAGAACATGCTTAAGTAAATGCAAAGGAATTGAAATTATCCCATGCATATTGTCTGACCATAGTGCAATAAAATTGGAAACTAAGGGCAAGAGAAACTGCAAAAACTCCATAAACACATGGAAATTAAATAACACACTCCTAAATAACCAATGGGTCACAGATGAAATTAAAGAAGAAATTAAATAATATCTACAACTAAACAAGAAAGCAGATACAACATACCAGAACTTATGGGATGCAATGAAAGCAGTCCTAAGAGGGAAATTTATAGCGGTGAGTTCTCACATCAGGAAAACAGAATGAACACAAATAAACAACCTAATGTTGTACCTCAAGCCTCTAGAAGAAGAGCAAGACAAGCCCAAAGCCCATACAAGGCAGGAAATTATAAAGATCACAGCAGAAATTAACGCAACAGAGACTAAGAAAACAATACAAAGAATTAATGAATTGAAGAGTTGGTTCTTTGAAAGATTAAATAAAATTGATAAAACCCTAGCCAACCTTATCAAAAAAAGGAAAGAAAAGACTCAAATGCATGCAATTAGGAATGAAAAGGGTGAAATCACTACAGATCCTGTGAAAATTCAGAAGATCATCAATACCTACTTCAAAAATCTTCACTCACATAGAATGGAAAACACAGAAGAAATGGACAGATTCCTAGATATGTATGAATTACCAAAGTTGAATCAAGAAGATATAAAAATTCTGAATAACCCAATATCAGTTAATGAGATTAAAAATGTAATTAAAAACCTACCAACAAAGAAAAGCCCAGGTCCTGATGGATTCATTGCTGAATTCTACAAGAAATTTAGAGAAGATTTAATGCCAATACTCCTCAAACTCTTTAATGAAGTTGAAAGGGAAGCAATACTCCCTAACTCATTCCTGGAGGCAAGTATTACCCTGATATCAAAACCAGAGAAAGACCCAACCAAAAAGGAGAGCTACAGGCCAATCTCCCTAATGAATATAGATGCAAAAACCCTCAATAAGATACAAGCAAACAGCATGCAGCAAATCATCAAGAAGATTATACACTATGAACAAGTGGGATTCATCCCAGGAATACAAGGATGGTTCAACATACACAAATCAATAAATGTAGTACACCATATCAACAGAGCTAAAGACAAAAATCACATGATCATCTCAATAGATGCAGAAAAAGTTTTTGACGAGGTCATACACTCATTCATGATAAAAATTGGAATAGATGGTCTTTACCTCAATCTGATAAAAGCCATCTACCACAAACGAACAGCCAACATCATACTAAATGCTCAAAAACTGAAAGCTTTCACTCTAAAATCAGGAAAAAGACAAGGATGTCCTCTATCACCACTCCTATTCAGTATAGTTCTGGAAACATTGGCCAGAGCAATTAGACATGAGAAAGAAAAAAAAAGGAATAAGAATAGGAAAGGAAGAAGTTAAATTATCATTATTTGCAGATGATATGATGCTCTACATAGAAGATCCCAAAAACCCCACCAAAAGGCCTCTAGATTTAATAACCAAATTCAGTAGTGTAGCTGGATACAAAGTCAACACTCAAAAATCAATAACATTCCTGTACACAAATAACAAACTCATTGAGAGAGAAATTAGGGAAACAACACACTTCAAAATAGCATCCAAAAAAATGAAATACTTAGGAGTCAATCTAACAAAGGAAGGAAAAGATATTTACATTAAAAACTACAGTACTCTGAAATAGGAGATCGAAGAAGATATGAGAAAATGGAAAGATATCCCTTGCTCTTGGGTAGGAAGAATCAACATAGTGAAAATGACCATACTCCCAAAATTGTTATACAGATTTAATGCAATCTCAATCAAAATACCATTAGCATACCTCACAGAGCTAGCGAAAACATTCCTAAAATTCATTTGGTACCAGAAGAGACCTAGAATAGCAAAAACAATCCTAGGCATGAAAGGCAAGACAGGGGGCATCACAATCCCTGACTTGAAATCATACTACAGAGCTACTGTGATAAAATCAGCATGGTACTGGCCAAAAAACAGACCTGAGGATCAATGGAACAGACCATAAGATGCAGAAACAACTCCAAACGTGCTCAGCCAGCTGATCTTTGACAAAGAGGGCAAACACATTCACTGGAAGAAGGATAGCCTCTTTAATAAATGGTGCTGGAAAAACTGGTCTTCCATATGCCAAAGACTAAAACTAGACACATGCCTCTCACCATGCACTAAACTAAAGTCAAAATGGATCAAAGATCTAAATATTAAAATAGAAACACTAAATCTGCTGGAAGATAGAACAGGTAGGACTCTGGAAGACATAGGTGTAAGCAAAGACTTTATGAACAAAATCCCAACTGCACAGGAAATATCACAAAGAATCAACAACTGGCATCTCATCTTATTAAAAAGCTTTTGCACAGCAAAAGAAATCACCAACAGAGTGAAATGATAACCCACAGAGTGGGAAAAAATTTATGTCAGCTGATCTTCAACAAAGGACTAATATCTAGAACATACAAAGAACTGAAAAAACTCAGACCTTCCAAATTCAAAGACCCAATCCAAAAATGGGCATCTGAGATGAATAGATATTTCTCAGAAGTACGAACGGCAAACAAAAATATGAAAAAAATGTTCAACATCATTTGAGAGATGCAAATTAAAACAACTCTAAGATTCCATTTCACTCCAGAAATAATTGATAGTATCAAGAAAACAACTAATAAATGCTGGCAGGGCTGTGGGGAAAAAGGAACCCTTCCCCACTGCTGGTGGAAGTGCAGACTGCTGCAACCTCTGTGGAAATCAGTGTGGAGATTCCTCAAAAAACTAGGATTAGAGGTCCCATTTGACCCAGCTACTCCCATTCTGGATATCTTCCCAGAAGAATTAAAAGCACCGTACCACAGCAATATATGCTCACTCATGTTTATAGCGGCACAGTTTGTAATAGCTAAATCTTGGAAGCAAACCAAATGCCCATCAACCAATGAATGGACAAGAAAGATGTGGGGTTTTTTTATATATAGTGGAGTATTACTCAGCCATAAAGAAAGATAAAATTGAGACATTTATAGCCAAATGGATGGACCTTGAGACCATAATCATAAGTGAAATAAATTGGACACACATGTGTAAATATTGCATTATCTCTCTGGTGTGAGAAACTGAAAATGTAAATAAAAACATAAATGTATAATAGATATTGTGAAATAGGAAGAAACTGTTCAAAAGGAAAAGGGAATTAGGGAGGGGGCAAGGAAGGAAGGGAAAAAATGAGAAACCAAGCTTTGTGAGTGGGGAAGTGAAGGGGGTTTAAAAAGAAGGGATGGGAATGATAAAAAAAAAGATGAATCAAGATATATCATGTATGGATACAAATTCCCTATAATGAATGTAGTCATTATGTATACCTAAATTGTACCAATAAACTTAAATAACAAAAAAATATATATCTCATGCAGATAAGCATTTTTGCCCTGTTGTCAGCATTGGTAGACTCATTAAACTGGATTGCATTAAAAAAAAAAAAAACTATTCTTAAAATGTTAAAAATAGGCTAAAATTTTAAAAAAATAGTGTGTCACTCAATGTAGGTCAAATTTCATTGCAGAAATAAATACCAAAACGTCAGAGGCTTAAAACATTTATTGTACACTTAAGGATGGTTATGAAGATGAATTTCATTACAGTTTTACCACAATTTTAAAAATTATTTCTAAAAAAAACCCACTATTTATGCTATCTACCCAATGTGAGTTGGAAGACAACTGCACATTAATGAGACAGCACTGAGAACTGTGTTCCTTAATAGTAATTCTGCTTTACCAGTCTCATCAGAGATTGGCACATCCCATTACCAGTTAAGCAATCAAACTCCCACATGTTCATTGATGTTCCACGAAGGCTCAGGGACAAATGTTTATGAACCAGTGCCATGTGGCATGTGTGGTAAGCCACTTGCCTAATATTCCAGGCCCTGTGTTCCATCCCTAGCACCACACATACAAAAAGAACAAAGTCTAGAACGGTTGGTGATTGCTAGGGCTGCTGGCAAAGGACAGGTCTGCATCCTCTGATGTTATGTATTTCTGTATTTGAATAGTAGACTCAACCCACAAGAGAAAGCACAATGGTTGGAAATGCTCACTCCTGAGCAGTTAAAAGGATGGGAAAAGGCAGGTGAAAAACATGTGAGGAGGATGAGTTCATGTGATAGATGTGTGTGGAGAGACTGTTTGTATTCATGTCAAAGAAGGGATCCTCTTAACTACTCACACCTGCGTTCACTGGCTGGGACAAGGGCAAGACAGCTAAGAGAGTAAGACCAGTGAATGCCAGAAGACAGGGGAAAGGAGAATTTGAAGACTTGTTGGTGACAAGGATCTGACAGAAATGGAAGGTGACTGCTTCAGGTGAGGGAGATTCCCATAGCCTGTAGACCAAGAAGATCGATTAGAATGTCACAGGGCAGTCAGTGCTAATGTGACATGTGCCCTCACCATGGACCTGTTGAGCTGGACCTGGACCAAGTTTCAGGAGTAAGAGAGAAGTGGGGGTAGGCCAGAGATTGCAGCGTTCCCAGAAAGTCTCAAGGGAGGATCCCAGGAACAAAAGCAGAGTGGAAAAGTTCTTGGCCCACTGAAAGAAAATGCAGGAGCTGACAGGGAACCTGGCAACCAATCTGAGATCACATCCTCCCTTTTCACTCTGTGTGTGTGTGTGTGTGTGTGTGTGTGTGTGTGTGTGTGTGTGTCCAAACATGTACTGTATATGTCAGCATGGACTGCATATGTGCACAGCTGAGCCAGAGCCAGCTTGTTTCTGTCACAGATTTCCTGCCCAGAACTCATGACTGCTGTAGGATTTCCGCACATCCTCCTTGTTCCTTCTCACCCCTCACATCTCTTCTTCTCCAGTCCCCTGATGATGGAACCGCCCTCAGCTATCCACTGGTCCTCACTGTCCTGCTTCTCTTCTGCAACACTCCTCTACCTGGAGAATCTGTTTCCTCTGCCCAAGAGCCAGTTATCCTTCAAAGATGAACCCAAATGTCACCTGCCACTATCTCTTTCTCATCTTCTTAGGAGAAACACTACCCTCTTGCATTCTCTAATTTTTGACTCCACAGTAAGAGTATCTCATTTTATGATCATTGTTTATATTTCAAGGAATGAAGCCTTTGAGAATGCACGACATCCATTTGTGACTTTGTTTTAAAAAAAATGATGCACTATGGGACCACTACAGGCTGTGGCTCCATGATTATGTGATAAACTGTATTTCTATAGGAAATGGGAGCTGAGGAAGGGTTCTTCTCCTGTTTAGGAACTCTCTTTCCTGTACAACCTTTGGAGACCAAATGATACCTGAATCCATAGCTGCAACCGCATCTCCATTCAGTTCTTCACTGTGGTCACTGCAGCCATCCATGAAGGGGGATCCTAGTGGCACCTTTTTTCAGCCATCATGAAAGCAGCAGGTTGTGACAGAAATGACAGGAAAGAGAATGGCCTCTGGTTACTGGGGAGATCTTAGCTTGGGGTAATACCTGAGTCCCATTCTGTCCTTTCTCATTTAATAGGGAAAAAGTCCACTGAGCTTTTTCCCTATTAAATGAGAAATGAGACTAGATCTCCAAGTCCTTGCAGTCACCAAGTGGGTAGGATTGGCAGCTACTGACCATAAATCCAAAGGTCCTCAGGCTATGGGCAATGGAGGAGGCCTATACCAAGCACATGGCCTGCTTATGGACAGGGACACAGAAAAACTGCAAACTGAACTCCTTACATACAAAGGAACAGAGAAGGTTCTGGCCTAATTCACTAGTATCTTTATCCAAGAGGGCCATGTGGAGGAGGGTGGGATGGAGGACAGCAGAGATAGGAGTGGGCAGATTCAGGAGGAAAATCAGTCCACAGTAGCCTGGATATAATACAAGGCACAGAAAGAGGCTTGTCTTCTCCCTTCCCTGCTTGCTTTTGCTGTTTTCTTCTTGGTATGAACTGGTTTTCATCTGCATTGCCCTTCTGCCAAGCCACCATGCCTTGGAGCCAGCTGATTATGGACTGAAATCTCCACAAACTGTGAGCTAAATAAATCTTTCCTCCTTTAACTTTGGTTGTCAAGTATTTTGTCTCAGCAACAAGAAAAGTACTAAGACAAAATTTCGTGCCAGAGAAGTGGGGTTTTTGCTGGGACTGTACCTGACCACGTGGTTTAGGAGCCTTTGAAGTTGGCTTGTGGGAAGGGGAAGAGTTAGGAAAGGTTCAGAGATGCCAGCTGAAAAAGTAGAGCAGGAACACCTTAGGTGGTACTTGATGGGAGATTCTGGTCAGAGCTCAGAAATGATGCCAGTAAAGACCAGGCTTAGGAGGTTTCTGCCAGGAAGAAGGGCTGCATTGGTTGTTGGACTCCCAGAACATGTGTGTTATGGCTTGGCAGAAAGTGTATCTGCCTTTTGCTTGTGTCCTGAGACTTTGCCTGAGACTGAGGTTAAGGGTGGCCGACTAATCTTGCAGAAGAAATTTCAAAGCAGTTGAATGTTGAGGAGGTGGCATGACTACTGTTGGGGACTTTTAGCCAGATTTATGTTGAGAATCAAGAGCAAAGAGCCCAGCAGAATGATTCAAAACATTAGGAGTTTGGCCAGCAAGGAACCTCCAGTAAAACTCCAGCCTGCAAAATTGGAACAGAGAGCCAGGGATACAGCTCAGGGGCATAGAGCCTGCCTGGCAAGCCTGCCTGGTGAGCGTGAGGTCCTGAGTTTGATCCCCAGTACCAAAAAAAAGGGAACAGCAGAGAAATTGGTCCCTGAAAAGACTAGCAAGGAAAAGCCAAATATTTCAGAAGCAGACAACAGAAAATATGGCCTAAGGCCATCACAAGAACCAGCAGGACTCCACTCTTTGCAGCCTCAGAGTTGCAAAGGTGAAAGGCTTTGCTTTGAGAATAAAGTCCCAGAGTGCAATGTTCAAGAATAGCAGCAGCCTAGAGAATTTGTTCCTCGGGATTGGGGTAAGAGTGCTTAGTGATCCAGGCACTCAAGCCCTACAACCAAGAGAGAATGTAGCCTGGCTACTGTTCCAGTTGGTGGCAGACCTTGGCATCATCCACATGGCCCTGGTTTTAGGTGCCTGTGGAATGCAAGAGTTCTGACATCAGGAAGGCTTCCACCCAGATTTCAGAAGGCCTGCGAAGCCAGGCAGTGTGTCCCTGAGAGGGCAGTGCGTGAAGCCAAAGGTGCACTGGAGACCCCAGAAGTTTGGAGAAGCCAGGAACGTGGATCCTCTGAGGAAAACTGCAAGGAGGGAGCAGAGCCAGCCCAAGAGAGAAGCCATGGGAGCTACCACCACTGGAAGTGCCCTAGGGGCGGAACTACGCAAGCCCTTTGGAATTCACATCTTGCACAGTTTGCTTCAGATGCTCTGCTACATAAGGTGGCAAAGATGACTCCAGAAGGGTGCGGTCATCCTGAGGGGCTGTAGGGCAGAGTCATCTGTGACAGGACCATCACTGAAGACTGCTGCAGCCCAAGCAAATACCTCCAGCAGCTCATGGGCTCCCAATGGACCATCCCCTCATAAGGCGTTTGTGGCAGCTGTGGGATAAAGTTCTTTTGGGGAGCATTGGACCCATTTTCTCCACTCACCTTCTCTGGCTCCACAGGACTGAATCACAGGCAATGAGAGGTGAGGCCCTGTGTCCTGTCCCTGGTTACTTCCCAGCACTGGAGGTCTCTGAATGGGGTAGGAGACCAGGAGCCACAAACCAAGACCCCGATATCTTCTCACCTCCACAGGTGATAATTTCCATCATTGCCACACAGGCTGAAAAGAAAGTGTGAAGTTATTTAAATAGTATTGACTGGTGGTTGAATGCTGGCCTGCATGGACACTAGATGAAGGAGACAACAGTGGAAATGTCCAAAAGAAACAAAAAGAAGAAAGTGACCATTATTAGAAGCCTCCAGGTGACAGTACAACGGGCATTTCCTGCCTGTGGCCAAGGTTTTTCTAACTGAGAAATTGCTGCTGCTCCAGAGAAATTACTTCCTGAATATTTCTACTAGAAATATGATTCTTTGCTGACAGGCTAGGTAATAACTGTCTTCAACCACGTTGGCTTCTGAGGAGACTGTTTGCAGGGTCTGAAATACTTAGGTCTTCTAAGAAAAAAGGGGAAGAGTCCAAAGCTGAAGATGAAGATAAAGAAAGGGGCCAAATCTTTAATAAATGGTGCTGGAAAAACTGGCTCTACACATGCCGAAGATTAAAACTAGACCCATATCTTTCACCATGCACTAAACTAAATTCAAAATGGATCAGAGATCTAAATGTTAAAACAGAAACATTAGATCTGCTGGAAGGTAGGATAGGTAAAACCCTTGAAGACACTGGTGTAGGCAAAGACTTTATGAATAAAAACTCAACCGCACGGGAACTATCCCAAAGAATCAATAACTGGGATCTCATCTTATTAAAAAGCTTTTGCACAGCAAGAGAAACCACCAACAGAGTGAAGAGACAACCCACAATGTGGGAAAAAATGTTTGCCAGCTGTTCCTCAGACAAAGGATTACTATCGAGAACATATAAAGAACTCAAAAAAATCAGACCTCCCAAATTTAAAGACCCACTCCAAAAATGGGCATCTGAGATGAATACACATTTCTCAGATGAAGAAATACAAATGGCAAATAAATATACAAAAAAATGTGCAACATCACTAGTCATTCAAGAGATGCAAATTAAAACAACACTGAGATTCCATCTCACCCCAGAAAGAATGGCTACTATTAAGAAATCAACTAATAACAAATGCTGGAGGGGCTGTGGGGAAAAAGGAACCCTTCTTCACTGTTGGTGGGAGTGTCGACTGGTACAGCCACTGTGGAAGTCAGTGTGGAGATTCCTCAGAATACTAGGGTTGGAGGTCCCATTTGACCCAGCTATTCCCCTTCTGGGCATCTTCCCAGAAGAATTAAAAACATCGTACCACAGTGATATATGTGCACCCATGTTTATAGCAGCACAATTTGTAATAGCCAGATCTTGGAAACAACCCAAATGCCCATCAACTGAGGAATGGATAAGAAAGATGTGGTATTTTTATACAATGGAGTACTATTCAGCCATAAAGAAGGATAAACTGGAGACTTTTATAGGTAAATGGATGCAACTCGAGAAAATACTCATAAGTGAAATAAACCAGAAGCACATGTGTAAGCATCATATTATCTCTCTAGTATGAGAAACTGAAAGAGTAAATAAGATCCAAAATGTACAATAGATATTGTGAATCAAAAAGAAACTGGTCAAAAGGAAAGAGAGACTGGAATAGGGAAAAGAAAGAAGGGAAAGGGAAAAAAAATTGTATATATATATATAAGATGGTTAAGATAGATACACTACCATTTTTACTTAGTTCATTGAAGAGTAAGGTTTGTGCCAATAATGTTTGGACAATTGAATGCTAATGTCTGGTGTCCTGAATAACTAACTTAAAGATAGTAATACGTAATGTATTAACCATTGTTACCCTCCTATTATGTTGTTTTGAAAATTTGTTCTTCTTTTGATTTGTTTTGTTTTTTTTCTTCTCTTTAAAATAAAAAAAAAAAATGATACACCCCCCTTCCTCCAACTAGGCTCCACGTCTCTCCTCCCTATCATACATATATTTCAGACATGTCTTGCCAGCTTGAATCCTGGCAGTAAGGATTCCCCCGGGACCTGAGGAGGGAACATCTCCATGGGAAAGACCCTAGGCTCAGCATCTCTTCAGAAAAAAATGACTCCCCTAAATGGACAAAACTTGATGGGGGGAGGGAAGAAACAAGAGCCTGACTGTGCTCAGAGAGATCTCCTTACCACATACCGATGCGCTGCTCTCAGCTCCTCATCTGTCCTTCCCTGGCCCCTCAGTGAGGCCGTGTTCCTGTGAACACGGTTCCTCCCAGCCAGCACTTTGCAGAAAAGACTGCCAGCCAACCATGGGGTAAGGCGGGAACGTGCTCACAAAGTTCCTGCCTCACGAAGACACTACCTCCTACACTTTTAGTCCCTGTTAGGGATTTTTACTCCTGGCATCTTGCCATGAGGAGTTTCCTATATTCTACAAACAGCTACTGAGCTGTTCCTACTGAGCTCAGTCGATGCAGTGGCTTAGTGACCTTTGTTTCCCACCCGGAGGAACAGGCTGTGTTCTCTCCGAGCAGGACTGATCTCAAGCCCTTGAGATGAGCATGGGGCGCTTCCAGACTTACGCCTCCTGAGTATTCTCCCTCAGTCTTGAAGATAGAGGCTGTTCCCCTTACACACTACCTACCAATTCCTAGAACTCTCTTCTCTCAGCAAGTACTCACTGGTGTGTAGCTAGTAATCTTCATATTAAATGTCACCTCTTCAGATTACTATGTGGCTTGACTCTCCTGATTGAAATTGTGTTAACACACCCTGCAGATCACTATTTTGTATAACCTCAGTATGGCCAGTGAGCAACTTACTATGCAAATGCCCATCCCTGCTCTAGACTTCATCATCTTCTCTCAAACTGTGTCAGCAGATATTATCTAATATTCTCAGGTTACTCTAACATCACAAACATGAGATCATCCAGTCAGGTAAAAATTATTTCCTCTGGGGTCGGGGATGTAGCTCAGTGGCACAGTGCCTGCCTGGCAAGTGCAAGGCCCTGAGTTCAATTCCCGGCACCAAAAAAAAAAAAAAATTCCTCTGTGTGCATAACAGAAGGAGTCAATTTGGGGGCCTGATAAATAAAGTTTGTCTTGGAAATCTCTTAATTGATCATGAAAAACTGATTCAAGCATCTTTCCAGGATTCATGTCAAGCCAACTGGGTGAATCTTTACAAACTCTTTCCTCAAACAAGGGCAGTTTTTTCCACCAGTGGGACATTTGGCAATATTTGGAGGCAATTTTTCTTGCTACTACTGGGTAGAGGATGCTATTATGTCAAGTGGGTCCTGTTTGCAGCCCCAAATACTCTGCAATGCACAGGACAAGCAGCAACAACAAAAAACTATCTGTCCCAAAGGGTAGGTTAACAAACCTTTGGGAATTTGGACTAGCTGGTGCCCATGTCCATCCTTTGAACATTTGGCCACTCCCTGTAAGACACTGTCTATATGCATAACACGACTCTCTGACAGTGGTTCGGATTTTTTTTTTTTTTTTTGTGGGTACCAGGGGTCGACCTCAGGACCTCGTGCGCCAGCAGGCGCCCGTGCCGCTGAGCGATATCACCGGCCCTTTTTTTGTACGTGGGTTCCGGCAGTTGAACTCAGGCCCTCGCGCTTGCCAGGCAGGCGCTTACACCGCTGAGCCATCTCACCGGCCCCAGATTTCTGATCTACATATTTATCGCACCTTGCAACAGGATTCACTTGTACCAGGAAGCTGGAATTCACTGAGAACAGTGAGGGCACTTCTTATCCTCATGCTTCCCACCTTGGACATCCACAGCCCCATTATTAGGCTTACTGTCACACTTCAAGTCTCAGATTCACCCCCTTTGGGGGAGAGCTAGAATTCTTATTTGCAGCACATCACAATTTAGTTCTTACTCTCAAAAAGAATCTACTGCAAATCCATCAGCCTTTGAGGGCAGGATCGTAGTAAAAAATATCTTAAAGATCCAGCTTGAATCCATTTTGAAGGCCGCCCATTGCTTTTAGGTCACAGTGGCAGGCAGAGAGAGAGCTGAAAGGTCCTGCAGGACTTTTAACTGCTCCAGGGTGGAAATGACACATTACTTTTATTTTCAGTCCCTCTGCTAGAAGCAGTCAAATGGCAATGCCTGACTACAAGGGTCTGGGAAGTGAATGGGATCAGAGATACATGATGAACTGCAAACGTCTTTGCCTTGGTCTACAAATAGTATAAGCTTTAAAAAACATTTTAACAAGCCAGGCATGGTGGTGCACACCTGTAATCCCAGCACTCGGGAGGCTGAGGCAGGAGGATCGCTGTGAGTTGGAGGCCAGCCTGGGCTACAAGGTGAGTTCAAGGCCAGCCTGGACTGCCTAGTGAAACCCTGTCTCAAAAAGACAAAAAAAAAAAAATTAATGAACAATAATCTTGAAAAACTATGTGGTTACAAAATGTCCTTTAATGTAATACTTTTTTATCAGTCTAAACATATAGCTAAAGTTACAGAACTCAAATGACAAACTTACTAAGGGAGCCTGGTATTTCCACTGCAAAAGTTAAGAGACAATGTGTCTACCAGATATTTTCTATGTTTATAATTTTACTTGCAACTCAAAAAAGCTGGGATGAATTCAGCTATTTAAAAACAATACACAGTAAAACTGTCAATGTACCAAATAATTTGTACTTGACATTACAAATATCATCCTGTGTAAGAGATATTTCGAGGCATAAAATTATAATTTATCTTACTTTGATATGTAAAAAATATAAAGTAAAAATAATCTTTCGATCTATGTTTAACATTCCTGGTAAACACGAATGAGCAACAGACACGAGGCACCAAATGGTACTGAAATATAGACGCAGTAAGATGAATAATGTCATTACAACCTAAGTTTAACCCCTATTGTAACTCAATTCTTAAGACTGAAAGACCTTAAGACAACAATTATTTTGCAGCACTAGGATGGAACTCAGGGTCTTCACACTGTCATACTTACGAGCTACATCTATGCACACCCTTCCTCGGAAGTGTTTCTTTACATTGCCCAGCCTGTGCCCCAATCTGCAGTCCTCCAGGCTCAGCCTCCCAGCATACACCACCACTTCCAGCTAACACCAAACTGTAAGAACAATACTAAAAATCTGGCAGTAATTTATGAACAAGGCACATAGGGTTCTAGAGGCCTAGCTATCAACACACTTAGAGTAAACCAGCTTCAATTGAAGGCATTATATATATACATATATATAGATATATATTTATTAAACCTTTTACATGCTAGATAGTTTGGCAAGGGTGCAATTAAATATAGTAATGCAATGTATATAGTAAAATTAAGAAACTACAAACTTGAACTTTGTATGCTAAGCACAGATGTTTAAAAAGGATCACTGATTATAAAGAATATTCCTGGATAATTCAAAGTTAACAGGATAAAGCATAAAAAAATTTCAGAATCTTTATTAATCATAAAATACCAGAATAGGTTTTAAATGATTCCACTCCTAAGGGGAAGTAAAAAGAATTAGGATGTGTTATGTACATGTACCAACTCCTCCCCATGATGAATATAATCAGTATATACTGCAATCATGCACTAATAAAATAAAAACATTTAAAAAGAAGTAAAATAAAATGATTCCCCTCTAAAGGGTATCAAAGTTCATCCATGTAATTTTCTAACGCTAAATATTAAGTACTATGGAGTGCATAGTGCTTGAGTAGAGGTAGATGTCAGGGATTTGGAGGCTCACCCATGCCGTAAACTGCTGTCCTTGTTCACTTGAAGAAGCATGCAACAGCTCAGGATTTCCAAAGAAAAAAATGCTGCTGCACTGTCTTAAATAGGATGTGCAAGCATCAAAGATGCACTCTTCAATTAGCCCGAGTAACAAACACCCCTACACACACACACACACACACACACACACAATCCAGCTGCAAGGTAAGCAATACTTCATTGAAAAAAAGTAAAATAAAATGAACTTATCTACACAAGTAGGAATCTTGAGACATCAAGTTAAGTCCTTGCTCCAAAAATGTCAACTCTAACTTAATAATTTAATACAAGATCTTTGATTGGATCCTAGACTGGAAGGAAGAAAATCCGATGTAAAGAATGTTACTTGGAAATGGAAGACAAGTCAACACAGGTTTATGGTATTCATTACTGTTTTTGAAAGATATTTCTGCTGGTCAGAGAATTCTAAGTTGACAGTTTTTTCTATTCCATGTTGCTCCTCTGCCCTCTGGTTTGTGTCTTTTCCAACTCAGTTGAGAGCTCAGTGGAACAGAGAGTTGTAGTAGACAAATGTTGGAGAAAGCCACACCCTGCAGAAACGTAGCACTGGAGAAGGGGGTGGAGGGTAAAGCTGTGGAGAAAAAAGGGCAAGGCCCCACTAGAAATAGCAAGGACCCTTCCTCTATACAGGCCCCTCCAGCACCCACTGACAGGGGTTCACAGTTTGCTGTCTGCCAAAGGAGAAATTTGTACCAGGTCTAGCTCCATTAGCACAAAGCTGCCTGAAAAGATGAATGTAGAGTCGAGGAATAAATTGATAACTGGAAAAAAAAAGAAAAAAAGAAATAAGTCAACTCTAGCTGTGAAGATCTTTCTGATTATATTTTAAAGATGTGCACAAATTAGATACATTAACCTGAGACAATTTTTTTGGTCAAAATGACTTATTATCTAAAACATTTAACTTTATTTTTTTAAATTTATTTATTTTTTTATTTTAAAGAGAAGAAAAAACAAAACAAAACAAATCAAAAAAGAACAAATTTTCAAAACAACATAATAGGAGGGTAACAATAGTTAATGCATTACGTATTGTCATCTTCAAGTTAGTTATTCAGGATACCAGATATTAGCATTCAATTGTCCAAACATTATTGGCACAAACCTTACTCTTCAATGAACTAAGTAAAATTAGTAGTGTATCTATCTTAACCATCATATATATATATATATATATATATATATATACTATTTTTTTTCCTTTCCCTTCTTTCTTTTCCCTATTCCCCCATCCCAGTCTCTCTTTCCTTTTGACCAGTTTTTTTTTTGATTCACTATGTATATTGTACATTTTGGATCTTACTTACTCTTTCAGTTTCTCATACTAGAGAGACAATACGATGCTTACAGATGTGTGTCCGGTTTATTTCACTTATGACTATTTTCTCGAGTTGCATCCAATTACCTATAAAAGTCTCCAGTTTATCCTTCTTTATGGCTGAATAGTACTCCATTGTATAAAAATACCACATCTTTCTTATCCATTCCTCAGTTGATGGGCATTTGGGTTGTTTCCAAGATCTGGCTATTACAAATTGTGCTGCTATAAACATGGGTGCACATATATCGCTGTGGTACAATGTTTTTAACTCTTCTGGGAAGATACCTAAAACATTTAACTTTAATTCTGAATGATTTAAGCAGTAGTATAATAACAGACTTCTAGCTCTCTGAGGAATAACCACTGGCAAGAAATAAAAATAACCTCCCCCAAAAATTGTTTACTTATGTTAACATATGAGCATGCTATATAAACTTTGTGCCATAACTGTTCCACTGAACATGAAATTCCATATTTATATGTCAATATATATTTCAGAAATGTTACTTTTCTAATTGATGTATCTAATTTATAATAATACTGCTGTGATAATCATCTTTGTGTTCAGACATCTATACATATTTCTAATATTGTTCTGACAACTAAGCATAGAAAGGTGTTGAATTATTTCCTAAATTTGGGTTTTTTATAATTACTTCTTTGCTTTAATGTAGTCACAATTTCATAATTGAAACAATTTAAAGGATATTCTGTATAAAGTGTCTTCCCCCTCCAGGCCTGCACATCCTCACATTGGCCACATGGTAGAGATTAATTTTTTTTTGATTATTTGTAATACTTTCAGGGAATCTTCACAGAATTTTAAACACATAAACATATACATTTTAACTTCTGGGAAGATGGTGGAGCCTCAAACAGCAACAAATCAACCTCTCCAAGATTCAGAATCCAGACACTGGAAAATAACAACTTGGGGAAGCAAAGAAGGAGGGAGGTGGATCTTTGACCCCAGGAAGGATCTGAAGGGAAAATTGGAGCCCACAGAGAAAATGAAGAGACAGACCTCAATGCAGGAAAATGGAGGAGGAAATCTGCACCTTCCCCCACCACCTGGCTGGTGCCATGAGAAAAGAGGATCAAATCAAAGAGACACAGTGAGGTTGGGTGACTCCAGAGGCCTCTAGGGAGAAATGCACCAGTGGAACAGAGCAGCAGAGGCTGTGCACTGCAACAGCTGGTGAGTGACTCCAGTCCAAATGATTGCCATGTCCCCTGGAGAGGATGCTTGGCCAGATGCCATTTTAGGGAAAGGCCAAGTGAACCTGGGACTCAGAGCAGCCATGGGTTGGCTTCATCACAGGACTCCCAGTGTTAAAATCCTACAGAGACTGGGTACGAGACAATATGGGAGACATCCAGGGTCAGGGAGCCATGGTCAGGTCGGCAAGAGACACCCAGAGTGTTGTAGGCTGAACAACTTGGGCCCCAAGCACACAACCAGAGGCGAGGCTGGCCTGCCTGAACATCTGTGGATTTGAAAGCACCACAATTAGCACCCTGCCATAACCAGACTGCATGTTTGCTGGGATTATCCAGCATAGATCTGGGCTCTGACTGATTCCTTTGTCTACCAATGACAGCAAAGTCATATCCTGAACTAGACACTACCACAAAGCTAGAAGCCAGAAGATAACCACGGGCTTGAAATCACAGAGAAATTTCTTTTTTTTTTTTTTTCTTTCCTTTATTTTGTTGTTGTTGTTGCTATTGTTGTTGTTCATTTTTTCCTATTGTTTTTGTTTTTTCATGAGTGTGAACATTGTTTTTAATTTTTTTGTTTGTTTTGTTCTTGATTTGGTTTTCCCTTTTCTTTTCTTTCCCTCCTGTCTTCTTCATCAGTTTCCCAAAGCTTGGGTAATCTTCCTTTGTTCTTCACTCTTGCCTATAATCTCTTTATCTTCTTTTATTTTTCTAATTTTTCCTTTATCCCCTTTAAATTTTCTCCCCTTAGGGTAATATCACTCTATGGAGTGATATTTACTGTATGTAATTTTCTGACTTGTTTTAGATTTTCTTATATAACTATAAATCCTGTACTTATAGTTAAAGGTGGCAAATTATTAGTTACCACAGTTTGTCATTTTCTAGACTGCACTTGATACTATTGTTATTATTGATAACTGATAACTATTGTTATTACAGATTGTACTACTTTAGCCAAGGAGACATAGTTGTTGTGATCAATTGTTCTTCCTTGTGTGCAAATACCTAGATTGTCTAAGGATCATAAACACCACCATAGTCCAGTACTAAAGAAATGGGTGGTAGGTCACATGGCAGCAACCATTTATCCCTAATAAATTGAAGAGGCAGGATCTTAGGATAGATTCAAAATTGTATTATCTCCATGGTGTGAGAAACTTAAAGAGTAAATGAGGTCCAAAATGTACAATAGCTATTGTGAAATGGGAAAAAATTGTTCAAAAGAAAAAAGGACTATGTTGGGGGAAAGGGGAAAAGGGAAAGGAAGGAAGGGAAAAGAAAAAAAAATACAAGATAGTTATACTACTAGTTTCTCTTAGTTCATTGAAAAGACAGGTTTGTGCTAATATCATATGGAGAAATTTTATGCCCATACCTTGTACTCTGAGTAACTAATTTAAAGATAACAATATGCAATGTATTAACTATTGTTATTCTCCTATTATATTGCTATGAAATTTTGTTTTACTTTTTTCCCATAAAACAAACAAAAAAATACAATAAAGAAGGCACCCATGCCAAGAAGACATCCTGAAAAGTAGTCATTTCCTAAAAAGATCTCAATACTAGTAATAAAGCTATCTACCATAAGCAAGTTACAAGCCTCAACACAGAAATTACATAAACAAAAAAATAGAGAATGAGAAAACATGGAAGCTAGATGGAACCCCACACCTCCAGCTTGCCCAAGGCATATCCAGGGGAGCATTGAGGTGGAAGAAATCAAAAGCCATTCTACTGAACTTTCTGAAATGGTGGCAGCAAAAGCAGCAAAGCAGATGAACAAGTCTTTAGAAAAAAAGCAGAACAGAAATAATTACAAAGATAACTAAAGAGATGATGACCATAATAAAGGACATGGTTAGTGAATCTAGAGTACAGACAGATTTAAAAAAAAATAGAAGATTTTAGGAAAGCGATGGAAACCATGAATGCCCAACATAAGAAAGAACTGGATCCCATAAAGCAGATTCAAACAAATATCCAGGAGATTAAAAATTCCATTGAAAGTATATGCAACAAAATCAACCAATGTGAAGATAGAATATCAGACCTAGAAGACAGGGTCGTGGCTAATGTTCATCAAATGAAAGACTACTTGAAAATAGCAAGAGACCATGAAAAATCAATCCAACAGCTGCTAGATGATGCAAAGAAGAATAACATACGATTAATTGGAATCAATGAAAAATCAGAAGATAGCACAAACGACATTAAAAAAACTGTTCAGAGAAGAAATGCAGAAAACTTCCCAAGCATGGAAAAATAAATTCACATACTGATAAGTGAAGCATGTAGAATTCCAATTAGCCATGATTAGAAGAAGGAAAAAAAACCACACAAAGGCATATAATAGTCAAGATTCCAGAAATTCAACACAAGAACTGAATATTAAAAGCTATTAGAGACAAGAAATCACCTATGAAGGAAAACACATCAGAATCACAGTTGAGTTTCTCAACAGAAACTCTTAAATCAAGGAGAGCTTGGAGTGAAGTATTTCAGGCACTAAGAGAAAACAACCTCCAACCCAGACTGATGTACCCCACAAAATTATCTTTCAAAATTGATGGAGAAATAAGATACTTTTATGATAAGGGACACCTGAAGAAATACATAATCACCAAACCAGCACTCCAAAAAGTTCTGAAGGATATTCAGGAAAAAGACAATGAAGACGACAATTCCATGAATCCCAGCACAATGAATCCACCAGGCAAGGCAAGCAATCAAACAGAAGGTAAAAAAAAGGGAGCCAACACCAGGGAAATACCATGACAAGGATAATTCAATATATATCAGTTATAAACATCAATGTAAATGGTCTCAATTCACAAATCAAAAGAAATAGATTGCCAGAATGGATCAAGAAGCAAGATCCAACAATATGCAGTATACAAGAAACACATTTAATTTAAAAAGAAATTCATAGACTGAAAGTTAAAGGGTAGAAACAATACTTCATGTAACAGGAACCCAGAAAAAAGCAAAGGTAGCCATTCTATTTTCAGACAAAGTGGATTTCAAGCCAAGACTGATCAGAAGAGACAAAGATCACTACATACTTGTTAAGGGAACAATACAAAAGAAAGAGAAAACTAATTGAGAGCAACAACTATATCGCCTTGGCTATAGTAATAAAATCAGCAATAAGAATAGTGTCAAGTATAAACTGGATATTGACATAACCTAAGAGCCACTATTGTACCACCTTTAACCATAGAAAATAGTTCTGATATTATAGTATAAACACTAAAACAAACCAGATATTGACCTACAATAAATACCTATTAAGTGGAACAACTTTACCTCCACTAACAGTAGAATAGTATTCAACAGTGATAGCATATAGTTAACTCTCTATAGATTCACAAAGTTTTATGGTTATACTAGTAAAAATAGAGGGCATGGAAAAAAGTAACATGAAAAAAAGTAAAATTTGATAAATTAAGAGATGGAAGATGATGGAGACCACTATGAAGTGGCTCTGAGCAAGATTTGAAATTAATCAATTGCCTTTCTGTATTTACTTATGAGTCCATCCCAGGCCTAGGTCCCTTGCTTGGAGAGCAGCAGCAGATTCATAGTAAGTGAACCTCTATGAATCACTGGTCCTGGCAGAAGCCCGTAGTGGCCTGTGATGCTCTGACACCTCAAAGGGCAAGACAAGGCCGCAGCTGAGGACACCTGGCTATGACTCCAATTTACAAGATTTACAATTTACTCCAATTTATTGCAGCTGCAGCCATTTTGCTCCTGCTGGCAGTTCTCTTTATTGGCAAATTTTACTACTGGGCGAAGTCTTTGAACTGACTCAAGGTTCTGCTCTGTTCCCCCACTTGCCTCAGTATCCCCTTCCTTTGTTTGAAAACCAAATAAATACAGGCCACCCAAAGTTTTTTGTCTCAACCCCCAGGGAATCACGAATTCTGTTAGAGGGTTTTGACCTTCCTGAAGCCCTACAATCATACCATTTGTCTCTTATCTAAGCCACTGTTTATAAGGTTCCAGGCCTGATCGGTCCATGATAGGAAGATGAGAAGGAGGTAATAAAAGTGAAATAAGAGATCCTCTTAAGGAGTAAAAGAGAATTAATAGTGTTAGATAAAGGTAACAGAAAACAACCAAAAAGAAAAAGAGGAAAAAAGAAAAACCAGAGAGTAAACTAAAGGGAGAAAAGAAAAAAATAGTAAGGGAGCAAATTAAAAGAGCAAGAAGAAGAAAAGAAAAAAGAACAAATCAATAAAGGAAAAAAAAATAGGAAAAACCCTCTGTAATGGTTGGTTGATTGTGCCAATTTGAGAAGTTCAGAAGCTTAACTAAATCAGCTCAGCAATTCTACACCCTAGGGTGTAAAGGACCCACCCTAGGGCGACTTCTCACCTGGATGGTATAAAGGAGAAACGAGGAAGGATGGACTTGCTTCTGTTTGGAGGAACTGTAGTTTTCACCTTCAGCTTGAATGTCATTTTCTGGCTTCCAGTGCAGACTCTTCGGATTCCACCTCAGATCCTTCAGCCTTCCAGCATAGACTCTTCAGCTTCCCCTTGCAGACCCATTGGCCTCCTGGTATGGACTTGCACGGGACACTACAGTTAGCTCCAGATGTTGGACTGAAACCTTCAGTCTCCATTGTGCAGACACCCTCTGCACGCCTCCTCATCCAACTCTGTGGCTTACCATCGTAAGCCAATCTTGTAATTTCTCATACATTTGTATATCTTGTGTTATATCTGTTTCTCTAGTAAAACACTGACTGATACACCCTCTAAACACACACACACCCAAAAAAGGCAGAAAAAAGTGGGTCAAAAAAATTCCTATTTCCAAATGAGTGATTTCCTTCTAGGATCTGCAGTCTTAGAATCCAGCAAGTCACAGACCTTTCTACCCCACTTCATAGCCTGTGGGTTTGTGAGGTAACACCCCCTGCACAAGAGGTCCCTCCATCTGTAAACCTCAGATCACAGCATCTGTCCAGTTGAGGCACATCCCCACTCACAATGGTACACAAGGAAGCAATTAGACCACTGGTCTTTGCTGGATGTAGGCAATGGGTCAGGGGCTCAAGCAGACCACTAGACTCAATGCCTTTACCTTCAGTTCCAGCCACCTCTGAAAGTTGTACCACCAGGCCTAGCCTCCCACCATGGAGTGAGGCCTCCATGTTCTTTCTGGCCTGAGCTTGAACTTCTTGGGGATCTACGTCTAGCCCTCACCCTGTCTGTGTCTGTCCCCCATGGCTGTCTCTTACCCAGTCACTGTGGTAGGGTCCCACTGAAAATCCAGTGGGAAGCTGTAGTATAGTTCTACTATGGCTCGGTTGCACACAATAAATCCCTTCCCAAAACAGCACCTGACTAAACTCTCTGGCAATGTGGCAGGCACTGCACTAGATTTCTCCTCCAACTCTATTCCACTGTGAAGAAGTCACTTTCAGGGCAAAACTCCATGCTGTTTTTGCAGTTTCCAACAACCATGATCAGGTCAGTTGGTTAGTAGTCCTTCTGCTGTCCTGTGCTGTCCTGGCAGTTTGACGTGACTGCAAGTATGGAATCCACCATGGAGTTGGCTGCGGATGGCTGCAAGCACAGCTGCTCCTCTCCTCACAGTACCTTTACTGTTTCTATCCCCAGGCTTTGCCCTCATCCATGATCAGGTTGGTGGGTTGGTCAGCACCTCTGTGACCCCATGCAGAGGGGAAACAAAATGCAGAGCTGGCTTGGAGCTGGCAGGTGGCCATGGCCAGGACACAGAATCTACAAGTGTAGAATTGGTTGGGGGCTAGCATACCTCTGCTTTAGAAATGTTACAAATACATGGAAATTAAACAACATGCTCCTTAACAACTAATGGAACAATTAAGATACTAACACAGACATTTTGAGAATTCCTCAGACAAACAAAAATGAAGACACCACATACTTATGCAGCACAGCAAAAGCAGCTCTGAGAGGAAATATTATAGCAATAAGTACCTTCACCAACATAAAAGAAGGATCTCAAATAAACAACCTTGCACTTCAAGGAAGAGAACAACAGAAGCAAATTACATACAAATGAGTAGAAGGAAAAAATAACAAAGGTTAAAGCAAAAATAAATGACATAGACTAGGTAAACAACATGAAAGATCAACAAAATGAATAGTTGATATTTTTAAAAGATAAAAAGTAAAACTTTAGCTACATTAAGAAAAAATAGAAGACTAACACAAATTAAACCAAAGATGAAAAAGAAGACATCACAACAGATACCACAGAAATACGAATAACTAGAAAAGACTATTTTGAACAGTAATACACCAATATTTTGGAAAACCCAAAAGAAATGGATGGATTCTTGGACACATAATCCTAGAATGGAACTGGGAAGAAAAGGGAAATCTGAACAGACCAGTTATGAACAAAGAGATTGAAACAGTAAAAGAAGTCTCCCACTTTGAGCAGCTCAGAATTTGCTGGCTTCGCTGCTGAGTTCTACTAAGCATTTAAGAACTAATAAAATGCTTTCCAACTATTCCAACAATTAGAAGAGGAAGAAATACTTCCAAATGCATTCTACAAGGCTAGCATTAACCTGATACCAAAACCAGATAAAAAATGAAAGAGAGGAAGGAAGGAAAAAGAAAACTACAGGTAATTATCTCTGAAGAACATAAATCGTCACCAAAATACTAGCAAACCAAACTCAATGACACATTAAAAGTATCATTCACTACAATCAAGTGGAATTCATCCCAGGGATAAAGGAGGGTTCATATCCACAAGTAAATACACATGATACTTTGCATTAACAGAATGAAGAACAAAGCCATATTATCACTTCAACAAATGCACAAAAAGCATTGACAAAATTCAACATTACTTCATGATAAAACCCTCAACAGGGCTGTGGTGCACCTCAGTGCTAGAGTGTTTGCCTAACATGCACAAGACCCTGGGTTTGATCCCCAGCACCACAAAAAAAAAAAAAAAAAGCTTCTCAACTAATTAGCTATAGATAGAATATACCACAAGGCAATATGCTGTATGGAATAAACCCACAACCAACATCATAGTGAACAGGGAAAAGCTGAGACCTTTTCCTCTAAGATCTGCCACAGGACAGTTTCCCACTCTTGCTGCTTCTATTCAACATTATACATACACCCAGTCAGAGCAATTTAGGCAAGAGAAGCAAACAAAAGGCACACAAGCTAGAAAGGAAGAAGGTAAATTGTCGTTGTTTGCAGACAGCATGATCTTTTCTATACATAACCCTAAATACTCCACCAAAACATTGTTAGTACTAATAAGCAAATTTAATAAAGTTGTAGGTTAGAAAATCAAAACACAAAAATTTGTATCATTGCATTTGCTTTCGGTCATTATTTAAAACGCCTGAATAATCTGCCTCCAAATGAGGGTGAGGAGCGATAACCCAAAGAAAAACTCAAACGAGTCCAGCGTGGTGGGTAACTGAGTTGTTTGTTTTTTTTTTTTTTTTGTGGGTACCGGGGGGTCGACCTCAGGACCTCACGCACCAGCAGGCACCCGTGCCTCTGAGCGATATCACCGGCCCCTTTTTCGTATGTGGGATTCGGGAGTTGAACTCAGGCCCTCGCGCTTGCAAGGCAGGCGCTTATGCCGCTGAGCCATCTCACCGGCCCCGGTAACTGAGTTTATTAGGGGTTACTTACAAACAGTGGATGACTTGCAGGTTGCAGCACCCCCGAAGCTGCCCATCTCCCCTGTGCTAGGCTACTGGTTTGATAGGTTATTAACCAAAACAGCAAAAGTAGGATTAAAATCAAGAAGGATCCTTGGGAAAAGTTATATGTACTCCACCCCCAATTTCACCCTTATCAAGAAACTCCACTGGTCTCAGTAAACACTACCCAGCCACTGTGATGAGTGACTTCTTTATGCTGCCATCTGGCACTCACTCTCAGCACCTGGGGGCGGGAGGTGCCACAAGAGGAAGCCACTTTGGCTGGGGTTGGAGGACAATTCTCACTACACTGTTGTAGCAAATGACTGCAAATTTATTCTCTCTGGAAATCCAAAGTAAAACATTCTCACAGGGCTAAAATCAATCTGCGTGCCTTTCCAGAGCTGAGTGCTGTAGTGGAGAATGTGTATCTCCTGGCCCCTTCCATCTTCTGGAAGAATGTGTTTCCTCCTGCTCAAATCTTTTGGCTCATGTCTCCATCCCAAAGGCAAAATCATCAATCTGAGTCCTTACAATACTGGCTGGTTCTCCCTCTTCTGCCTGCCTGTGATGACACTGAACCCACCTGAATAATCCAGAAAATCACCCATCTCCAGGTCAGCTGATTGGTGATCTTAGCTCTATCTGCACCCAGAACACCGCTCTCCATGCAACCTGGCATAGAGGTTCCAGGCATTAGGACCTGCATTGTGACAGGAGAGGCCCAGGAGCCAGCGGGACCGGGAGGTCTCACTAACAAGAGCTGCCTGGCCCATCTGTGCTTGTGATGGCACTGACTGTATGAGGCTTCTCATGAGGTCAAGAGTCCTAGGGACTGGGGCCTAGGTGGACCGGTAAGGACAGTACTTTTGTTTGTAACACTGTTCCTTTCTTACCTGATTTAAAAGACAGCTGCATCGGTAATCACTCTGTGTGGGCGGGTTTACACACTGTAAAGATATACTTTGTATGACAATTATATCACAAATGGTGCAGAAAATAGAACTATGTTGGAGCAAATATTTTGTATACTATTAAAATTAAATTTAAAAATTAAATTGTTTAAATTATTAATTGTAATCCCCAGGAGACACCCACTAACAAAATAAATTTTTTTAAAAAGATAAGGGGGCCGGTGAGATGGCTCAGTGGCGTAAGCGCCTGCCTGGCAAGCACGAGGTCCTGAGTTCAACTCCCGATACCCACATACGAAAAAAGGGCCAGTGATATCGCTCAGCGGCATGGGCGCCTGCTGGCGCGTGAGGTCCTGAGGTCGACCCCCGGTACCCACAAAAATAAATAAATAAATAAAAAGATAAGGAAACTAAAGTGACACTATAGAAAATACTTAACAAAAAAGAAAACAATAATGGTGGGGAAAGGAAGAAAAAAGATACAAGATGTATGGAAAATTAAAAACAAAGTAGTAAATTATTAGAGACCCTACCACAGTGCCAGTTATAGGAGACCCCTGTAGTGGGTTCCAAACTCCTGCCTGGGTTATGGCACATGGCGGGAAAGGAAAGAAAGAGCAAGAGACAAAGTAAAGGAGTGCATAGCAGGTATCTGGGACCACCAGTTGCTCTCTAGGAACAAAAGGCCCCGAATGTCCAGCTAGCCACCATTTTATTAGCCAGTGCAGGGGTGTCGGTACGGTGCTTTCCCTGCACAGAAGTAATGGTTGAGTGAGCAATTTTAACATCATAAAGGAAACAAGCTAAGACCCATCCCCACACCTGGGTGCCAATCTCATTGACTGAAGAAGGAGGATTTCCACATTCCAAAACCGGCCCTCAAGGCAGGCAGGGTAAGGGGAGCCTAGGACAGATACTATGTTAATTTACAATTTGTGGTCCCCAACAGTAACTCATAATAGCTAAATCTTTGAAGTGGCCTGTAGACACATCAACACATGAATGGATAAAGAAAACGTTGTATATGTACACAATGGAGTACTGCTCAGCCATAAAGAAGGATATCTTTGAGTCATTTGTAGGAAAATGGATGCATCTTGAAACCATAATGCTAAGTGAAATAAATCAGACACCGAAGGTTAAATACCACATGGTTTCTCTTATATGAGAAATCCAAAGTATAAATAATTAAAAGGGCAAAATAAAAGATAGATGATAGGAAATAGAGAAGTGAACTTCGTGGAGATGGAAATGGGATCTAGGGATGGGGATAGATAAGGGGAGGGGAGGGAAAGAGAAAGTAAAAATGATAAGGATGTGATATGTATATCTACCAGTTCCCCAGGATGAATGTAATTATTATGTATTACAAACATGTACTAACTTTTAAAAAGTACAAAGTGGTAAATGCAAGTTCTACCTTATAAATAACTTCATTATATTTTAAAATATTAGACATTCCAAAGAAGATTATAAAAATTAACCCCTCAAATCCTATTTGAACTAATAAGTGTGTTCATCAAGATTGTAGGATAAAAGATTATCATACAAATATCATTTTATTTCTATACAATTGCAATAAATATTTCACAAATGAAACTAAGGAAACAATTCCATATATGATAGCACCAGAAAGAATAAAACACTTGTGAATAAATTTAACAAAAGAGGTAGAAGACTGTTACTGAAAACCAGAAAAGATTTAAATAACTGGACAGACAGCATGTGTTCATAGATTGGAAACTTAATTTTGTTAAGAGGATAATATTCCCAAAGCTTATTGAATCATATGAACTCAATAAAGTCCATATGAAAGACTCCAATGTCTTTCTTTGCAGAAAATGACAAGCTGGTCCCTAACTCCTCTGAAAATCCAAAGACAGAGAAGAGTCAAGCCAATCCTAAAAAAGAATAAAGTTGGAGGATTCATACTCCCCAATTTTATACAGTTCTATAGTAAGCAAGACAGTGTGGAACTGCATATATGAATGAAATAGAAGTGAAAACCCAGAAATAAATCCTTACTTAAAGTTATGATCAGTTGATTTTCAACACAGACGCCAGCGCAATTCAATAAAGAAAGAAAATTCTTTTCAACAGTTTTGGGACAAC
This sequence comes from Erethizon dorsatum, assembly GCA_028451465.1. NCBI lineage: Eukaryota > Metazoa > Chordata > Mammalia > Rodentia > Erethizontidae > Erethizon > Erethizon dorsatum. Next base: position 130,824,981 of record CM051823.1, on the reverse strand, counting down.
TGGATAGCTACATGCAGAAGAATAAAGTTAGGGCCGGTGAGATGGCTCAGCGGCGTAAGCGCCTGCCCGGCAAGCACGAGGGCCCGAGTTCAACTCCCGGAACCCACATACGAAAATGGGGTCGGTGATATTGCTCAGTGGCATGGGCGCCTGCTGGCGCGTGAGGTCCTGAGGTCGACCCCCGGTACCCACAAAAAAAAAAGAATAAAATTAGACCCTTCCCTCAAACCACACCCAAAAACTAACAGAAAATGAATCATCCACCTAAATGCATGAGCTAAAACTACAAAGCTCTAATGCTTAACATCATTAATCATTTGAGAAATACAAAATCAAAACCACAATGCACCAGGATGGCTACAATCAAAATGACATAAATATGAGTAAATCAGAAACTGTAAGGCAAACCCTCAAACATGAAGCTATCATATGACTTGACAATTCCATTCCTCACTATATAGGGAAGAGAAAAGAAAACGTATCCACCTGTGGGCGAATATTCAAAGAAGCAGCATCCATATTAACCCAAAAGGCAAAACACCCAAATGTTAACAACTGATAAACAGAAAACCAGAGAAATATGGCATATCCAAGCCAGGGACAGTGGTGCACATCCGTAACCTCACGTGGGATTTACCTCAGAGGCTTGAACAGGGGATTATTCAGTGAGATAATGTAGTGTGGTTAGTGTTGAACTAAGGTCTCGGGGTCAGTGAATTATCAGGCAGATATCACTAAATGAAAATAAAGGCCTTACCACAGACCTTAAATGGAGCTCACTTTACATTGTTAGGTTATATGTCACAATACGTTTCTTTCATTTTTAGCTACAATTGTGTGCTAATGGAACACGTGCACATGACAAGCACAACACAATGTCCCCAACCCAGGAATCAGATTAGACACTGACACTCTCATATTCTGCTTCGCAGATTTTTACAGCAGTATTTGTGTTTAATCAGAGTAACTGTTAAAAACACAGATTGTAAAAATAAGTTAATTCAAAGCAGTGTTACACAGTCCACATGTTGAAACAGTACATCTCAATCTAGTGCTTCCTGTGGTGTCCAGCAGAGGGCAGTGTATATCCTCCAAATATTCCAATATCCCCAGTGTGCTTAAAGTGAGTTGCTCCCAGACGCCCTTGATGCAGTTTGGGAATCACAGACACTGTCTGAAGAGAGGACCAAGGATTGAAGATAATAGAAGGTGAGGGATCCAGGAAGAGTGTTATGCAGCCCTCCCACCTTGTATTCAGGACTTTGTGTTGGCCAGAAGCAGATGGGTGCTCTCTGGTAGCCCAGCAGTTCACCCCTGTAGGACGGATTTCTCTCCTTTTGATCCAATAAAAGCCAGTTGGACACTGGTTCATCCTAGAGCCAAGTAGAACAGGGACAAATGTCAGAATGAGGAGCTATCCGAGCATTTCAGAAAGATCACACAGTGAGATTACATTTACCAGCTTAGGGAATCCTCTGTGCACCAGTAGACAGCCCCTGGGGTAAAAGGTTAGTGAGCAGGATGGGAAGGACACTTCTGTCCACTCTGAAGGACAGCCTCAGGCCCTCCTGTGTGTGTGTGTGTGTGTGTGTGTGTGTGTGACAGCACACATGCCTGAGTGATGCATTGGTTTCCTGGTTGATTAGCTGTGCATGGAGACAGGACAGCTGTGAGATTTCACCCCCATTGTACCCACCCTATACCACCTCCTAACGCTCCTGCAGAGAAATTCTCTGTTCCAATAACCCATGGTTCATTACCCTGGACTTCTCATCAGTCACTGAATTTATGTAGTAGAGAACCAACACAAAAAGACACAACATTTAGCCAAATACTAAAATTAATATAACTACAGGAGCTCTGGTGTTCCCAGCTCTTAGGTGACTATGACAGACACTCTTTAGTAATCTATGTTATCACAGTGGCCCAGTGTACATCAAAAATAATTTTCTAAAACTTTCCTTAAGCTATGCTCAGGGCTGGAGAGGTAGCTTAGTGGTAGAGCACTTGCCTAGTATGTGCAAGGACCTAGGTTCAATCCCCAGCACCACAAAAAAAAAAAAAAAAAAAAAAAAAGAGCTATGCTCCACTCCAAATGGCTCCTCTTTTAGAGGTTCTATCTGGAAACTGATTTATTGTGTTTGCCTATCTTGCTCCCTCAACCTGTACCCTGCCTGCCTTTCCCATGGGACCAGTGCTATGAAAGCAAGAACTTGACCCAAGTTAAGGAATGGTGCTGGCCTACCAAAACCCCCACAGAGGGTTCAGGTTTCCCACCCAGCAATATGGCACACAGAACCAAAATAAAGACAAAGAGAGAAAGTTCTGCAGATGAGGAGCTCTGGGATGGCCAATATTCTCTGTGGATCAAAAGGCCATGAGTCCAAAGGTTCATGGCTTTTATTGGCATCAGTCAGGGAGGTGGGGGCGGGGGGTCGCGGCAGAGTGTTAAGGAAAAGAAACTTTGTGGTGTTTTGTTTTGTTATTTTAAAGAGAAAAAAATGAAAACAATAAAACAGAATTTCAAAACAGGTTAGTAGGAAAGTTACAATAACTAATACATTGCATATTGTTGTCTTTGTAGTAGTTAGAGTACAAGATAAAGGCATGGTATCTTGTCCAAATGATACTAGCACAAACCTTTCTTTTCAATGAACTAAGAGAAACTAGCAGTTTAATTGTCTTAACTGTCTTGTGTACAAATATATTTTTTTCTTTTTCCCTTCCTTCCTTTCCCTTTTCCCCCATCACAGTTTGTCTTTTCTTTTGAACAGCTTCTTCCCAATTCACTTTATGTATTGTACATTTTGGACTTTATTTACTTGTTCAGTTTCTCACACTAGTGAGACAATACCATGTTTACACACATGGGTCTGATATATTTCACTTATGAGTATGATCTCAAGTTGCATCCATTTACCTATAAAGGCCTCCAGTTTCTCCTTCTTTATAGCTGAGTAGTACTCCATTGTATATTAAAAAAACATCTTTTTATCCATTTTTTGGTTGATGGGCATTCAGGTTGTTTCCAAGATTTATCTATTACAAATTGTGCTGCTCTAAACATGGGTGCACATATCTCACTGTGATGTGATGTTTTTAATTCTTCTGGGAAGATACCCAGAAGGGGAATAGCTGGGTCAAAGGGACCTCCAATTCTAGTTTTTGAGGAATCTCCACAGATTTCCACAGTGGTTGCACCAGTCTACACTGCCACCAACAGTGGAGAAGGGTTCCTTTTTCCCCACAGCCCCTCTAGCATTTGTTACTGATTGATTTCTTGATAATAGCCATTCTTTCTGGGGTGAGATGGAATCTCAGTGTTGTTTTAATTTGCATTTCTCGAATGACCAATGACGTTGAACATTTTTTCATATATTTATTTGCCATTTGTATTTCTTCCTCTGAAAAGTGTATATTCATCTCAGATGCCCATTTTTGGATTGGGTCTTTGAATCTGGGGGGTCTGATTTTTTTTCAATTCTTTATATGTTCCATATAGAAGTCATTTGAGGGACAATAGGCTATAATTTTTCCTACACTGTGGGTTGTCTTTTCACTGTGTTGATGATTTCTTTTGTTGTGCAAAAGCTTTTTCATAAGGTGAGATCCCATTTGTTGATTCTTTGTAGTATTTCCCTTGCTGTCTGGGTTTTGTTCATGAAGTCTCTACCTATACCTATGTCTTTGAGATTTCTACCTATTTTCTCTTCCAGTAAATTTAGTGTTTCTATTTTAATATTTAGATCTTTGGTCCATTTTGACTTTAGTGCATGGTGATAGACATGGGTCTAGTTTTAGTCTTTGGCATGCAGAAAGCCTGTTTTTCCAGCATCATTTATTAAAGAGGCTATCTTTCTTCCAGTGAACATGTTTGGCCCCTTCGTCAAAGATAAGGTGGCTGACTGTGTTTGTAGTTGTGTCTGCATCTTCTATTCTGTTCCACTGATCCTCAGGCCTGTTTTTTTGTTTTTTGTTTTTTTTGTTTTGTTTTGTTTTGTTTTGTTTTGTTTTGTTTTGCCAATACCATGCTGATTTTATCACAGTAGCTTTGTAGTATAATTTCAAGTCTGGAATTGTGATGCCCCCTGACTTGCCCTTGTTCCCCAGAATTACTTTTGCTATTCTAGGTCTCTTCTGGTTCCAAATGAATTTTAAGAGTGTTTTCTCCAGATCTGTGAGGTATGCTAATGGTACTGTGATTGGAATTGCATTAAATCTGTATAGCAGTTTAGGGAGTATGGCCATTTTCACTATGTTGGTTCTTCCTATCCAAGAGCAAGGGATATCTTTCTATTTTCTGATATCATTTTCGATCTCCTTTTTTAGGTTACTGTAATTTTCACTGTACAGATCTTTTACATCCTTTGTTAGATTGCTTCCTAAGTATTTCATTTTTTTGGATGCCATTGTGAAGGATGTTGTTTCCCTAATTTCTCTGTGAGTTTGTTGCTTGTGTATAGGAATGCTATTGATTTTTGAGTGTTGACTTTGTATCCTGCCACACTGCTGAATTTGGACATTAAATCTACAAGTTTTTTGGTGGGGTTTTTGGGATCTTCTATGTAGAGTATCATGTCATCTGCAAATAATGATAATTTAACTTCTTCCTTCCCTATCTTTATTCCTTTTATTTTTTTTCTCTTGTCTCATTGCTGTGGCTAATTGAATAGGAATGGTGATAATGGACATCCTTGTCTTGTTCCTGATTTTAGAGTGAAAACTTTCAGTTTTTGATCATTTAATATGATGGTAGTTGTTGGTTTGTCATAGATGGCTTTCATAAGATTGAGGCTAATAGAAAACTATTCCAGTTTTCTGTAGGTTGTTTACTACAAATGGGAGTTGGACTTTGTCCAATGCTTTTTCTGCATCTATTGAGATGATCATGTGATTTTTTTCTTTGGTTCTGTTAACATGGTGAATTACATTTATTGATTTGTGTATGTTGAACCATCCCTGCATCCCTGGGATGAATCCTACTTGGTCATGATGTATAATCTTGATGATTTGCTGCATTCTGTTTTCCAGTATCTTATTGAGGGTTTTTGCATCTATGTTCATTAGCGAGACTGGCCTGTAGTTTTCTTTTTTGGTTGCGTTTTTCTCTGGTTTTGGAATCAGGGTAATACTTGCTTCCAGGAATGATTTTGGAATTACTGCTTCCCTTTCAATTTCTTTAAAGAGTTTCAGCATTAGTGGCATTAGTTTTTCCCTAAATTTCTTGTAGAATTTAACAGTGAATCTGTCACAGCCTGGGCTTTTCTTTGTTGGTAAATTTTTACTTATGTTTTCAACTTCATTGGCTGATATCAGTTTATTTAGAATTGTTATATCTTCTTGATTTAATTTGGGCAATCCGATTGTGTCTAGGAATCTGCCCATTTCTTCTGTGTTTTCCATCTTATTAGAATATAGGTTCTCATAGTAGGTATTGATGATCCCCTGGGTTTCTGTGGGATCCATTGTGATTTCTCCCTTTTCACTCCTAATTGCTTGAATTTGTGTTTTATCTTTTCTCTTTTTGATGAAGTTGGCTAATGGCCTATCAATTTTATTTATTCTTTCAAAGAGCCAACTCTTTGATTCATTAGTTCTTTGTATTGTTTTCTTAGTCTCTATTGCATTAATTTCTGCTCTTATCTTTATAATTTCTTCCCTCATATGAGCTTTGGGTTTGATTTGTTCTTCTTTTTCTAGAAGTTTGAGGCTCAACATTAGATTGTTTATTTGAGCTCATTCTGTTTTCCTGATATGTGAGTTCATCACTATAAATTTCCCTCATAAGACTGCTTTCATTGCATCCCATAAGGTTTGATATGTTGTATCGGCATTATCATTTAATTGTATATACTGTTTAATTTCATCTTTAATTTCCTCTGTTACCCATTGGTTGTCAGAAGGGTGTTGTTTAATTTCCATGTGTTAATGTAGTTTTTGTGATTTCCTTTGTTATTGATTTCCAGTTTCATTGCACTATGGTCAGATATGCATGGGATGATTTCAATTTCTCTACATTTACTTAAACATGTTTTGTGGGCTAATATATGGTCTATTTTGGAGAATGTCCCATGTGCAGCTGAGAAGAATGTGTATTTTGATGTTTTGGGGTGGAACACTCTGTAGACATCTACCAAGTCCATTTGTTCACAGGCTTGATTTAATTCTAATATTTCTTTGTTAATTTTTTTGTCTAGTTGATCTATTTGTGAGAGTGGGGTATTAAGATCCCCCACTACAATTGTGTTAGTATTTTATTTGGTTTTTCATGTCTGTTAATATTTGTTTTATATAGTTGGGTGAACCTGTGTTTGGTGCATAAATATTTATGATTGTTATCTCTTCTTCTTGGAGTTTTCCCTTAACAAGTATGTAGTGACCTTCTTTGTCTCTTTTGATCAGTTTTGTCTTAAAGTTTGTATTGCCTGCAAATGGAATAGCTACCCCTGCTTTTTTCTGAGTTCCTGTGGCATGGAGAATTGTTTTCCATCCTTTGACTTTTAGTCATGAATTTCTTTTTTGGTTAAATGTGTTTCTTTCTTTTTTTTTTATGCAGGTACCAGGAGTTGAACTCAGGACCTCACACTTGCTAGGCAGGCACTTATGCCACTGAGCTATATCACCTGCCCTAAATGTGTTTCTGGAATGCAGCATATTGTTGGATCTTGCTTCTTGATTCATTCTGCCAGTCTGTTTCTTTTGATTGGTGAGTTGAGACCATTTGTGTTGATGGTTATAACTGTTATATATTGGCTTTTCTTTTTCATTTTGTTTTCCTGTTGTTGGAAAAGAAACTTTGTAGACAGTGGCTGTAAGGAGAAACAGAGCAATTTTGTACCAGGCACAAAGGCTCTCCAATTAGCAATGTAACAGATAGTTTGATATATGCAAGGCTGGCAACTTTACTGCCAGGAAGGTGTAATTCTTATTGAGTCCCATGACCTCAGCTGAAATGTTATCTCATGTCTTAGCCCTGGAATCTCACAGACTCCTGCTCAAGTCCCCATTCCACCCATCAGCAAGAGGGGTAATTCTTGCCCACATGCTGTAATGAGACAAGTTGGCATTGTTGTCTCTGTTGGACTCAATCAAACTCTTTTAGCCAATTAAGGGAATATTTGCTTCTATATAGCCAGCTCTGCATATCTCAGTGAATAGGGTGAAGGAGAGGTCAGGGAAAGACTAAGGCAAGGGGCTTCATTTCTCAGGACAATGCAGCTTGGTGTTCTCCCACTCTGGCCTGCCTGTGAAATGTTCCCAGTGACTCTTCCTTCCTGATGTTCATGTGCTTAAGTAGTCTCCTCCTACATTGAACTGTGAGAACAAGTGTAACCTTCAAAATATAAGGGAAATGCTGGAATATGACTTCCAGGGCTATACTTTAAAAGATGTTGAGTTTTCACCTTGTTCCCTGGATCTCTCAGTCTGGGGGAAACCAGCTCTCATGTCTTTTTTTCAAAAGAAATGAAAATAGTAATTAAATGCCATTTCAACTACTATATTAACAAAGATAAAAAGCCTTTTGCAAGTACAATATTGGTGATGATGTTGGTCTGTATACTGATGCATCATATTTTATTCAAATAAAATAGATTCAAAATTTGAAAGCACAAAGAGCTTAAATGTGACTTTCTTAGACTTTCCCTGACGATCACATCAAGAACTCCTCTTACATTTCTGTATTTCCCTCATTGCATTCTGTAATTTGTAAATATTTAACTTTTTAGAGTCTATCTCCCCCAGAATTACAATCTATCATGGCAAGGATTAAGACTCATCTGTTCTTTATTTCCAATACCTGCCACAGTGCCTAACACATAGAAAACACCTAATAAATGTTTTCTGTTTGGCCCACTAATTCTTCTTCAAGGTGATCATTTCTAGATGACTCAAAAGATTCTTTCTGATTCATTAATTCTGTTTCAGGTGACTACACTATAGATACATTGTCTCACAGCCCCAAAGGATTTTAAAAGAGGACTGTGTACCAGCAAAATATAGGACATATTTTAAACATCCACTAAAATATGGTCCTTCCATACAATGAAATACTATGAAATCATTAAAAAGAATAAGATAGATATATATGTCCTAATATAAAACACCTCCAAGATGCACTGTTAAGTGAAAAAATCAAAGCATCAATCCTTGTGCATAGTGCGGCATAGTTTGTTTCCTAAAATGGAAATATGCAGATGTAGCAGTATGGTTTTCACCAATATTCCCCAACCTCCTTTGGGGGAAACCTCAAGATGATGTGGTCCAGTGTTAGCCCTGTGACACATGGGAATGAAGGTGTCCTTCCACATTACCCTGTCATATCAGATCCTAGGACCCCACTTCTCACTGTTAGCTCTGTGGGGCTTACCACAGAGGCTTGAGCAGGGGATTACCCAATGAGACAATGTAGTGTGGTTAGTGTTGAACTAAGGTCTGGGGGTAAGTAAGTTATCAGGCAGATATCACTAAATGAAAATAAGGCCTTACAACAGACCTTAAGTGGAGCTCACTTGACATTGTCCCTAGAGACTGGTGAACCAGTCTCTCCATGCTAACTTTCCCGTCCATTTACTAGCTCCCCATCTAGTCTAATATTCCCCATCCCTACCACTACCTCTTCCTTTGTACCTTCTCAGTTTTTCTCTTTCAGTAGTCTAGATGGCCCCTAGTCTACTCTTTGGAAGACTCTAGCACCCCAGATCTTCATCTTTTCTATATTGTTTTATGGATAAACCCTATATCTTCTTCAATCAGGAGTTGGCTTTGAATAGTCAAAGCTAATTTTATTCTACAAAATATGTCCACTTATATACACAAAACTATGAACAAATACCAAAAAGATTTCTTTAGGGTGGGGAATCAGGTATTGCAATAACAGGCTCACCTTTTACTAACTTTACTCCTGTAATGTTTCCATTTGTTTTTATTTTTATTTATTTTTTTTTTTTTTGTGGGTAGCGGGGGTTGACCTCAGGACCTCGCACGCCAGCAGGTGCCCGTGCTGCTGAGCGATATCACCGGCCCTTTTTTCATATGTGGGTTCCAGGAGTCGAACTTGGGCCCTCGTGCTTGCCAGGCAGGTGCTTACGCCGCTGAGCCATCTCACCGGCCCCTCCATTTGTTTTTAAACCATGTACACATATTACTTTAGAAACAAACAAACAAAGAAACAAACAAAAATTGCTACAAATCTCAAAAAATAGCTTTTTCTGAGGAACTTGCTAACATAGTACAAAAGCACAGTAAAGACTTACAGTACTAAGTCATAGTGTAGTTATATAAAACTTCTGTTGTAAAAAGTCCTGCTGTGTAACAAAAGCATCTTTACTTATGGTCTTTCCCTTTTGTCTTTCTGTACACCATCTCTCAGAAACTGGCTAGAATCTTATTCTCTCTGTTTTATCCTCTTCTTGGTTAAAGGCTGAAAGGGCTCTGTTCTCATCAGCGCTGTACATCTGGTTATCCTTACGCAGTGGTACCGTCTCCATTCTGCCATGCCTGCTACCACTCATACATAGCCTGAGCATTCAAACGAGGTGAGCACTTCACTTGTCGGCCCAATTTCACCTCTTTGTGGGATTTGCTTTCCAGCTTTTACACACTCTGCCATTGCAGCACCTTCACCTGGAAGCAGAGCATGCCCATAATTTAAAGTCCTCTCATCTTCACAGGTATGCATTATCAGTGCTTCTGGACCTATTAAACCCACGGAATCTGCAGTCTTCAACTGCTCAATCCAGATACCTTCTGGCAACTTCCCTTCTGAAATTTTACAGCTGTGTCACTGAGATTTTTAGTCCTCTTATTATTTTTCTCAGATTTTGGTTTGTGTTTCTATCTCTTCTCTTTCTTTTTGGCTTTTTTGACTCTCTTTTTATCATCATCATAGCTAGAATTAGTGTCAGAGTCTGAAAAACTGTCACTGTCAGAATACTTTCTATGCTTTCTTTAGAGGAATATTCCTTTCTTTTTTTCTTTTTTGAACAACTGGTCTTCTTCCTCTTTTCTTCAGAGCTGGATCCTGAACTGCTGCTTTTCTGGTTCTTTACCTCATCTTCAACTGAGGTCTGTTCACAGGAATCCAGCCCAGGAGACTCTGGCGACAGCTCCCACACCTTGGGCACTCTCAGCTCCCCAGACCTCTCCTCTCCTTCAGCCTGTTGGGCAGCTCTCCCCCTTTTCCTTCTAGTGGTCTTCTGCCCGCTTAGGAGGCCATGGTTGTGCAGACCTGGGGCCCACTCTTGGGACCTCAGCACCTATGTGGCTGAGAAGGGCAGACGCCTGCCCCGCTACATGGAGGGACCAGGACACTGGGGCCCTGAGTAGTGCTTCGGTGCCCCACTTGGGGCAGTTACCACAGGCACCCAACTTACCAGGTCTCGCACCCACATAGGCGTACTGCAAAAACCAGCTGTCATGTCTTAAGGACATTTAAATGGCTCTAGATAATTCCATGTGACATAGAGCTGAACGTCCCCTGCCAACACCCGTAATAGTGAACCAGCTTGGAAGTAGGTCCTGTAGCTCCTGGGCCAGAAGCTACCTAACCCCCTCCTGCAATCCTAACTCAAAGAAATGATGTGAAATAATAAATGATTTATGTTGTTTTAAACCACTGAAGTGGGGGGTTGTTAGGCAACAATAGCTAATGAATAGAGATTTTTGTACCTGCAGTTGAGTGCAGTAACAACATAGGGGAGTGTCTTTGTAAGCAGTGGATGGAAGCCTCAGGGCACTGAAGGAACTGTCAGAGAAGTTCTTCAAGAAGGATGCAGGTGGCCTTTGAGGAGGATGCAGGCAAGAATTCCAAAGAAGTGAGATGCCCCAGCCTAACCACAGGCCTCTTCCTCTTCCCCACACAGCTGAGGCTGCCCACATCATGATGCACGTTCAGAGGAAATGGTCTCATTTACCTTGTTCTTTATAGATCAAGAGAAGACAGTACAAAGGTCAGGGGCAGGCTCAGGAGAACCGAGATGTGCCTGGTGCCATAGATTGTCAGACTTGAGATAAACAAATGAAAATTCATAAATCCCTAAAGCCAAGGAGATGTCATTCTCAGTACCTATAGCCTTAGCAGGCATTAAATAATGCATGTCCTTAAACATGTACTGAGCACCTAGGATATGTAAACACTTCTCCTAACAAGTCAAAGGCAAAGGAAATGTTTTCTTTCCGAAAAGAGCTAGTCAAGCCAGTGAGAGCCACACCAACTACACCTGCTTATAGCACAGGGAGTTATTCTGCAGCCAGAATTTTTAGAACGTAGATGAGAGGAAGCCCATCCCATCTGGGAAAGGTTGGGGAAACATGGGAGAAAAAGGCATTAGACTGGGCCTACTCTTTCCTTGGGTGGAAAAAATAATGTAGACAGAGAGATCAGCAGGAGCTATGCCATGATGTACTCTGGTATGGGGCCCAGCAAGTAGACCTGGAGATTGGACTATTGGCTCCTAAGGGCAAGATCAGCCCAGCTAGGAAGAGGAAAGGGAAGTTGGGGGAAGCTTCACAGTTGTCCTGGCTCTCGGGGTAGGCTCACCAAGAGATCTCTTTCTGCAATTCATTATCTAGGAAGAGAGGGAGGGAACAAGGTAGGATATACCAGGTTTTGTAAACTTTACTTCAAAAGTATGTCAATATTTTATGTAATTATAAAACAAAATTAAATGTTATAAAAAGTGATCCCTGAAAACCAAAAGCAAAATATAAATGAATCTCTCTGCATATTGATTTCATCACATAACAACAAACACTGAAACTAGATGCTAGGTAAATTTTCCTAGTCATAACTTGGCTACATTTTGAGTTTTTGTCACTGTCACTGTTTCTGTTTATAATCTCAGTCTGCCTGCCTATAACATACAATCATATTAGGAATAGTTTATGACTAACTCATGCCACTGTGGCTATTCACATATATTCATCTTATCTATAAGTTGATAAGTAAGCTTGGAATAGATTATGAAAATAATAAAATTTTGATGTATAGGTATAAATGCTAACTTTTAAACAGATTATATATACACTACTGCACCCAAGTTATATCTCATAATTAGATGTGTTGACGATCTTAGATGAGCACATATAGATTAATGTTTTTAAACTTTGCATGACATCTCATGGTATGACTATGTCACAATATATGTAGGAAGTTCTCGTTTATGAAGATAAAGATTGTTTCTAGTGAGTTACTTTAACAAAAAAACAAAACGTCGCAATAACCATACTTGTGTACACATCAATATGTTTTTATACAATTTTTTCCTGTTCAGTTTGGAGCACAAATCCCCAGATTTAGAATTGCTCTGCAAATTGATACAATTTCAGCTTATCATTTCACCGAACTGCAATATCAGCTAAGTACCTTTAATAAAGACCCAGCTTTGGCAAAAGATGGCGAAGAATCTCCTGGTAGTAAGAATGAAAACTGGTATAATTTTTCTAAAGGGCAATTAGACAATATTTATAAAAGTCTAAAATATCAAAGTCTAAAACTAAGTATGTACATTCATATTTGTTTGCAATTGTCTAAAAATTCCCTGTAAGGACAACAATTATTCTGATTAAAGTTCAAATCTTGAGTATAAGTTTGAAGACACTGGATGCAAGAAGAAATGGGAATTTACACTTCCAGTTTCTGTCACTATAAAAAATACCCAAGAAAATCAACTTAGAAAGATTTGCTTTGGCTGACAGTTTTGGAAGCTCCAGTCCATGATCAGCTGGACCTGCTGTTTTGGGCCTGTGGCAAGGCAGCATATTATGGTAAGAGCAAGTGTCAGGGCAAAACAGCTCACTTCATGGCCAGGAAACAAAGAGAACACAAGGAAAGGGATAGGGTCCCATGATCCTTTCTGAGGGATGTGAGGGCAATCTGGCTGTGATATCTGTCACCCCACTGATAGCCAGGGCTGATTCCGCTGATCTGAATGGTTAGGTGGTTGTCCCCTTCCTCCCTCACTGCTCCACATGTGTCCCTTCCAAAGCTGTGCATTCAATTGAAGAGGACGACCAACACCAACAGAGGAGGAACTATGGTCCTTTTCAATGAACTCCCAATGACCTAAAGACCTCCCACCAGGCCCCACCTCTTAAAAATTCCACCACCTCCCAATAGTACCACTCTGGGGACCAGGCCTTTAACACATGGCTTTTTGGGAAATATTCAAGATCTAAACTATAGCACACGGATTATCTTTTTAAATGTTTTGATTATGAAGTGCATAAATATATTAAGATGAAGAATTAAATATAAAAATCTAAATAATTTGATCCAATAATAAACTTCTATGAATAAATTTAAGAAAATAAACATATACAGATATATAGTTAGATATATATTTAACTATAAGGATGTTTATCATAGCATTGTTGTGAAATATGTTACATCTATAACATTTTCACTTATATTATTGTTAACAGTTAAGGTTTTGAGAAATACTTATTGGCCTGAGGACATATAACATTAAATGGAAAATTAGTGGCGTAAAGTGTACATGGCATGATGACATTTTTAATGTGCACATACTTGTACAAAAATCCTGAAAGAAAATATATATACCATAATTATCTTGGAGTTGTTAATTTATTGGTAACTTCATTTTGTTCCCTTATATTTTTAAATGGCTGATGATTAACCAGATCAATTTTATGAACTATGATCGGTGGGGCTGAGCCTTGGGGAGTCCTGGCACTGGGCTTTATGGTGCCTGCACACTATGCTGCTGGCCAGCTGGGGTGTGGCAGGGCCACTGTGCTGCTAGCACTCATTGTCCCTTAGTGCTATACCTCATTGTCCCCAAGCATGGCCCAAACATCAAGCAGGCCACTGCACCATGAAGATCTGGTCTTCAGAGAATGTCTTTGACCACCCAAGGGAAACTGTTACAACAGCTGCGATGCAGAAGTACTCAAGCCCTATGAACCCGAGTATGGTGGGAGTTGACGTGCTGGACACACATATAGATCCCTCTGGAAAGCTGCACAGCCACAGACTTCTCAGCACGGAGCAGGGACTGCCTTCCATTGCAAAGTCTGTTATTGGTGCAGCAAGAACCAAAACATATGTGCAAAAACATTCTGTTGTTGATCCTGTAGAGAAAATAATGGAACTTAAATCTATTGATATTTCATTTACAAATATGGTTTCAGTAATGAGAGACTTATATACAAACCACATCCTCAGGACCCAGAAAAAACTATTTTGACTCAGAAAGCCATAATCACAGAGAAAGGAGTCAGCCTCAGCAGTTACCTTGAAGGACTGACGGCAAGCTACCTATTTTCAAATGCTGATAAAGACCAAGAAGCAATGGAATTGGTAATACATAAATTAAATGCTGAGGTTGAAGAATTGGCAGCTTCAGCAAGAGAAAACATAAGGACACCAATGGCGACAGCAGCACTTGTAGAGAATTGATAAAGGAAGTCGATACACAGCACCAGGTCCCGCAGGTCTCTTCGAGCTGACAATATATTTATTTGTTATTTTACAAATACAACTATATTTTAGGTAAAAAATGTATAAGCTGGAGTAAGGTTACGTGATTTTCATCAAAACATAAGATACAGGGGTTCTAAATCACAGGGATCATCTGATGTTAGCATGACTTGAAATGACTAATTGTTAGGGTTCCAGCATTTATGTGATAACGTAACCATTTTTTAAAAAGTATTTGGAAAAAATTGGTATTGACAGTGCATCTTCTTAAGAAAGAATATTAAAGCTTTTCAGACACTGGGACTTTCCCTGGCTGTGACCAACCCCAGAGCAAAGCAGAGCCACCCTTTACATACACACAGTTGCCTTACTGCTGCAAACTAGAACTGTGTGCACGAGGAACTCACTTTAAAAGAAGAAACTGTAGGGCCAGTGAGATAGCTCAGCGGCATAAGCACCTGCCTGGCAAGCACAAGGTCCTGAGTTAGACTCCCGGAACCCACATAAAGGAAAAAAAAAGAGGGCTGGTGATATCGCTCAGCAGCACAAGCGCGAAGTCCTGAGGTCGACTCCCAGTACCCACATATAAAAAAATAAAAATAAAAAAATAAAAGAAGAAACTGTAAAGTTGTAAAAGACATTAATTTGTATAAAATAACTTGCTCTGCTAAAAACCACAGTGTTTTGATTTGGTGCCTAAATGATATTTTTGGAGTGAAAATTATCACGAAAGTAATATACGACTCCAACAGAAATATTATTTTATTATATTAAAGAGGACTGTATTGGTTTGCCAGAAGTTTTGTAACTTAGTAAAGGTATTGCCTTCCTTGGATTTGTACTTTATGACTTAGTATGCTGTGCCATAGGCTGGTTACGATAACTAAAAAAAATAAAGTCAGTACCTGAGTTTTTTTGTTTTTTTGTCTTTTTTTATTTTAAAAAGAAGAAAAGACAAAACAAAATAAATCAAAAAAGAACAAATTTTCAAAACAACATAACATGAGGGTAACAATGGTCAATGCATTACGTATTATTATCTTTAAGTTAGTTATTCAGGATACCAGATATTAGCATTCAATTGTCCAAACATTATTGGCACAAACCTTACTCTTCAATGAACTAAGTAAAATTAGTAGTGTATCTATCTTAACCATCATATATATATATATATATATATATATATATATATATATACACAATTTAGTACCTGAGTTTTGCAGCACTCTTACACAGAACACTTAACGCTTAAACAGAAGAGCAGCTGTTCACATCTTTTATCATCTCACATCTGCTAACTTATAAATTGCCATGTGTCACAATCATGGCTTTGTAACTGCTAAGGCATGATATGCCAAGTTATTTGAATATAATTACTTTTTGAGGTAATTGTGACCATAAAACATCTTTTTTACATGAAGAGCAGTACATCACCTGAAATTACTCAAATGATGTCTTGATCTGAAGCATAAATCTCAGGTACTTAATGTTTTTAATAATATGGTACCACAGTGAGGGTGTAGGGGTATTGAAGGAGAAAATCAAGTATGTAATGGGGGAAACGGAATGGTCTACACTAAATAAATTGCACTGCAGTTTTTATTTATCAGAAATCCTTATTTTGGGTAACAGGGTGGCTCCAAGTGAAAAACAGTCCAGTAAATACATTTTGTTCAGTATTTTGTACCGGGCAGTTAACCACTAAGTGATATCTTTGATACTTGGAAGTGTATACAATTTTGTTAAAAGGTGACTAGCTTTTGCTTTTATTTTACGGTGCTTAATATGATCAACTTTTAGTTGGGTTTCCTATAAAGAGACCGGTTAATACATGTACACAAACCACAGAAACAGTACCAAACTTTTAAAATACTACTTAAAAATATCATGTGGCTTAAGAATTCTTAGGACATTTGTAAATCAGATTAAATTCCTATAAGGTTTCTGATTTTTTTTTTTGTAACCAGAGATGGTTTTTTACAACTGAAATACTATTTCAGCTAAAAAAAAAAAAATTGCTAAATACATATTAATGTTCAACAAAAAATGACTTGTAAATTTCAGTAAATTATACTTGTTCTGGACAAGGTGTAATGCCTAACGATAAATGATTTCTAAACCAACCTTTATCACATCCTTCATTTGATTCTTTCACTCTGATCTAATGATAAAACATCTAGAAATTTTCATTTTCCAATGCAGTTAGCTGCATATAAGTATCTGATGATTCATGGCTTCTATCTATTAAAATATAAATAAATTCACAGCAAATTCATTGAAAAGGACTAAACTGGAATAAAGTGTTGAATACAGCTATTAAACATCTTATCCTATTTAATATTAAGATCAACTTATAAGAATTAAAATGGCCTTTGTTAATTGACTCCCTTTTAACCATTGAAACTATGATCATTGGTTATACATAATTCCTTCTTCCGTCTAGTTCTTTCCATTTCTTTCTCATCACCCCTTACTGCTTCAGAAAGTCTGCCATCTCTCATGCCATTCTAATTTAGCATCCTCAAACATTGAATTGCTTTCTGCCTAATGAAGAATTTCATCAAGAATTCCAGCTTTCAGCCAAGGGGAACAAACCTCAGACTTACAAGGACAGAACAAACCTTGTAAAGGGGAAATGGGCGCCTAGGGTATAGGAGGCAAAGGTAAGAAGAGCCCTCATTGTTCTTAGTGAGTTCAAATTTAATGAATGAGTCACATTTCGGCCATGATTAGTGAGAAAACGAAAGGACTGGACCACCACTGGGTGTTATGGACAGTGGGAGAAATGTCCAATAATGGAAATAGGCCATCCCAAATTCTAAATGACTTCTCAATCTTTTCAGAATTGAGACTTGGATAATTTTCACGATCAATTGTCCTGTGCATCGCAGAACGTTTATCCAGGAAACCTTGCCCACTACATGCCAGTAGCAACTTCCCTCTGAGTTGTGACTACCCGAATTGTTCCCTGGTGGACAAAATCAATACTAGTTGAAAACCACCGGTTTGTAGAAGAAATTGTGTCAAAATCATCTCAACATATTTAATATCAATCTTGGGCATCAGTCTTGGACAAGCCTCTCGAGCCAGGCTTTAAAGGCCAACAGAAAAAAAGAGTATTCATCAGGCCATGAAATGGACTAAGTGAAGTATGCAGGTGTAATAATTTTTACCTGTTCCAAATAATTTCAGCTTTCTAGATAACAGATATGGTGGACACAATCTATCTGAAGATATGGATGAATATATATATCAACAGGTTTTTAGAGAAGACTAAGAATAATAGCTTGGGGAAGAGAATTTGGATGGTGAATTACTCAATAACTATATCAAAATGATGCAGATTAATAATTTGGAAAGCAGTTGTACCAATATATGTCTAATCAGGGGACAGAAACTACAGTGTAATTTGGAAAGGCCAAGTTCAATATAAATAATTATTAACTATGAAATGATTACTCACTAAGGGAAAAAAGGGAACTGGAGGAAAGATGACTGAGTAGAAAACATCACCAGGAATCTGTCTCCTACCTACACAAATGCGTGGCAGAATCGGTATCGTGTAACTATTTTGGAACCCTGAGGTCTGTTCCTGGGCTTGCAACTTCCAGGGGGTTTTGATGATAAATTGTGGATAATTTTGATCAACTTCAGCTCTTAGCAGAGTAGCAGCTGCCGCTCCCCCGTCCCCAGTGGCAGAGAAGGCAGAGCTCCTGCCCCTGGAGCAGCACACTTTCAAGTTTGTGGGAGCCAAGTGAGTAGTAAAGACCTTGCCCTCCAAATACTGAGAATCTGTGGGCCATTGCTATAGACCTCTTCCCCTCCACCTAAAGCAACTTGCATGGGGATTTAAAGAGCCCTTTTCCTTCTTTTCCTTTATTCTTCTCACTTCCTTTCCCTCACTTTTCTCTTTTAAAAATGTTTACAGTTTAGGGCATTCAAATGCAACTGTATATACAAAGAAAGTTAGAAAGTCACCACACATACACAGAGAAAACCACAGCCTCCTAAAAGACCTGACAGGACCTCAAGTTCGCACTTGAGGCAGATCCCTGACACAGGCACAGCCTAAAACAATCACAAAACAAAAACAAAAATTACTGCCAGGCGTGGCGGTGGCATGCACCTGTAATCCCAGCACTTGGGAGGCTGAGGCAGGAGCATCACTGCAAGTTTGAGGCTAACCTGGGCTACCTAGTGAGTTCAGGGCCAGCCTGAACTACATAGCAAGACCCTGTCTCAAAAAAAAAAAAAAAAAAAAAAAATTAGAAAACCCTGGGATGAGGAATACGATTTCCAGACTTACTATATTACTAAATTCAACAAGAATATCACAAGGCATATAAAGAAACTGGGAAGTATGGCCCATCTAAAAGAGAAAAAAATAAACCAACAGAAAATATCCCTGAGACGGATGAGAATACATGCTTGCTTTAAAATACAATTTTAGGGCCGGTGAGATGGCTCAGCGGCGTAAGCGCCTGCCTGGCAAGCGCGAGGGCCCAAGTTTGACTCCCAAAACCCACATACGAGAAAAGGGCCAGTGACAACGCTCAGTGGCACGGGCGCCTGCTGGCGCGCGAGGTCCTGAGGTCAACCCCCGGTACTCACAAAAAAATAAAATAAAATACAATTTTAAAGATGCTCAAAGAACTATAGGAAAGTATACAGAAACCCTGGAAAACAATGTATGGACCAAAGGAAAATATCAGTTAATGATTTGAGACACCAGGTGCTACATTCTCACAGGTCTTTGTGAAGGAACTGGCTCTTGATTTTAACAATTTTGAGAAAAACTAGAGAAAAATTTCAAATTTTATTGAGAAGAAAAACATGAAAAGTACACTAAAAGCCTTGAATATAGTTCATAAATTTGTTAGAGAAAAAGCCATAAAACAAGTAGTTATAACTACACCTCAGAGAGTCGTCTACTAGAAATGGTTGTCAGATCCTGTATTAGTCAGCTTTCCATTACCATGATGAATATCTGAGATAATCATTATATACCTATATAGAAACAGTTTCCCTAGGCGTACAATTTAGAGGTTCTAGTTCATGTTTGGTTGGCTCATTGCTTTGAGTACCCATTACATCATGGTGAGGATACATGGCAGAGTAAAACCATTCACCTCCTTACTGGGAAGAGAAAAAGAAAGGCGAGGCCAGCATCCTACAACCCCCTGTTGGTCTTTCACTGGTTGGATATGACATCAGAATGTTGTGGAAGAAAAACAAAGCAGGACCGAAAGGAAAACGCTCTGCACTGAGGAGGCTGGAAGGCAACTTTATTTTGATGCTAGCAGGCTAGTGGGAACCAAGTCCAAATCACTAGCCCTAAGTCAGTTTAGAGTTTAGTTTAAATACATTTTGGCAAGCAGGAAGTACAAGCTGATTGCAGGTTATTACATGATTGGTTACATGAATTAAATCATAGGTTGCCAGGCAGGCTTATTTTAAGTAAGCTTAC
The DNA here is from genome assembly GCA_028451465.1 of Erethizon dorsatum. Lineage (NCBI taxonomy): Eukaryota > Metazoa > Chordata > Mammalia > Rodentia > Erethizontidae > Erethizon > Erethizon dorsatum. The sequence goes on along the minus strand of CM051823.1, from coordinate 130,805,074 downwards.
TTATAAGGAATTGTTTATAACATTCTGGGAAGGAAAGGAGGGGGTCTGAGCTGAGCAGGTAAAGTTAAATGTGTCCTTGAGTGGGCCAGTCTGCTCCGGGCCCAAAGTCCTTGAAGCAAGCTGGAGAAACTACAAACATATCCTTTTGGGTAGGAAAACACAGACATTACAACTGGACTCAGTCAGGCTGACCTAGCACGTTATCTAGAAACTGCAGCTGCACTCAGACACTCAAGGCTGCCTGAGCTTTAGCAGCCTAAATATGTGACAGGCATCAGGAGCTTAGTCAGAGGCTACTAATTGATTTTTAATTTCTGCTATGAAATTTCTATAGGTTTGCTACTTCGTAACTTTGCTCTTACAGTATCACAGAAGCTGTAGTCACATGTATTTGCTTAATTCTGTCATGACAGTTAACCTCAGTTGTCAACTTGATTCTACAGACAGACACGTAGAAAGCTGGTAAAGCACACTTCTAGGTGTGTCTGAAAGTGCTTCCAGAGACAACTGGCATGGGGATCAGCAAACTGAGGGGGAGACCGGAACTGAACGTGAGCAGCAGCATCGAGTAGGCTGAGGGGCTGGGTGGAAAAAAAGCAGGAGGGGAAGTTTGATTGCTCACGGATGCTCAGCCTTCATGAGCAGATGCTTTTTTGCTGCTGCTGCTGTCCATGGATATCAGACTCCAGATTTTTCAGCCTTTGAACAGAGATTTGCACCAGCATCTCTCCAGGGGCTACATGGCCTTCAGGTGAGGACGAGGCCTGCACCATTGGATCTTCTTGTTCTGAGGCTTCTGGCTCCTTGGACTGAGCAGTTAGCAGTTCCCTTGGCTCTCCAGCCTGCAGAAGCCCATCTTAGTACTCTTCACCTCCAACTGTGTAAGTTAATTGTGCGAATTCCCCATTATAATTATGTATGTTCTATTCCTCTGGAGAATCTTAATACATCTGTTAAACTGGCTTTCAGGCAAATGCATAAAAACTATAACTTAGATTCTAAGTGATTTGAAATCACAGGTTGGATTGTTACATAGCTTGAAAATAATTTCAAACACTTATCTCATTTACTACACGAGTAATATGCTTTGCTGTGATGAGAGCTTGGAACCTACTCTAAGTCCCCTCGGAAATAGGATGGCACAGCCTATCAAACCTCATATGTGACCTACTGACCTCAACTACTGAGCTTCAAAATACACACGAGCTCAAGAGTTTGACAGGCACTTGGAGAGCTTAGGCCACATCAGGGCTGTAGTCAGAGGGAAGACCTGGAGCAGGGCAGTGACAATGCCTCTCTCTGTTAGCCATCAGGCTAGCCCCTCTGGAAAGTCTGGCAGGCCAGCACTGGCTCCTCCCTCTAGTGCTGAAGGACAGGTCAAGGGCAGATCTCTACTGTTTGGATGCCATCTACCCAGAGAATCGCTTGTAGGAAAAATACACCTCAAACTTTAATTAGACTTTACTTTCTTCAGAGGCCTAATTGAGCAACTAGACTAATGATTTTGAAAACCACTATGTGGTTAATGTACCTCCTCTGTCTCTATGAAGCTTGTTATTCTTCTCCTCTTTAAGCACTGTAAACTTAAGGAGAAACATCTTTTTGTGTGGTTAAAAAAATGAGTGATGTGTGAAATCATACTTGGATCTTATTTGAGCCACACAACACAACTGGAAACAGGTCTTACCCTATTTGAGCCTCCAGACATGGGTGTAAGTCACTGACACCTTGATTATTGCCTGGTGAGATCCTGAGAAGAGAACCAAGCCATGACCTGTGAGTTAATTAAATAGTATTGTTTAGGCCATCCAATGAGCGATGATTTCTTGGACAACAACAGAAAACTAGAAGAACTAAGAATAATTCAATGATTAAATTAATCCAAAGACTAGCTTCAGGCTGCATGTTCTTCAAATCAGATTTCTCTTTTACTATCCACCTATTTCCAGGCAAGGGCTACAGGACATTTAATATTGCAGAAGATTGAAACTAGATCCCTTCTGTATTAGTCAGTGCTTACTAGAGAAACAGATTTAATGCAAGAAGGGCAAATAGATAAGAACTTACAAGATTGGCTTACAGTGGCCACCCACAGAGTCAGGTGTGGAAGAGTGCACAAGGTCTGTACGCTGGGGATCCAACTGCACACAAAATAATAGCAAGGATCATCAAGTGGGGCTACATAAAATAAAAAGTTTCTGCACAACAAGGAACACAACTAACAGAATGAAGAGACAGTCTACAGAACAGGAGTAAATCTTTGGCAGCTATTCTACCAAGAGGATTAATACCTAGAATATATAAAGAACTAAAAAATTTAACACAAAAAAAACAAAGAGGCTAATCAACAAATGGACAAATTCAATAGATATTTCTCAAAAAAAGGAAGTACACATGGCCAGTAACTATATGAAAAATATTCAACATCTTTAGTCAGTAGGGAAATACAAATCAAAACTACACAGAGGGCCGGTGAGATGGCGCAGCGGCATAAGTGCCTGCCTGGCAAGCGTGAGGTCCTGAGTTCAACCCCCGGTACCCACATTAAAAAAAAAAAAAAAAACTACATAGAGATTCCATCTCACTCCAGTCAGAATGGCTATCATCAAGAATACAAAAAACAATAAATACTGGTGAGGACGCACAGAGAAAAATATACCTTCTACACTACTGGTAAGAATATAAGTTAGTAGAGCTGCTCAGGAAATCAGTATGGACTTTTCCTCAAAAAACTAAAAGTAGAGCTATCATTTGATCCATCTATACCCAAAGCAATTAAAGGCAGCATACTCTAAAGATACCAGCATATCCATGTTTGTTGGGGCATAATTCTCAACAGCCAAGATATATATATATATATACACACACACATATATACACAATGAAGTTTATTCAACCTTAAAGAAGGATAAAATTCTATCATTTAGAAATGGATGGATCTGGGGACCATCACACTGAACAAAATAAGCCAGACTTAGATAAATATGGCATGCTACCCCTAATATGTGGAATCCAAATGATAAGAGAAGAGGAAGGTATAAGGAACAGGCAGAGGGGGTGCAAAGGCAAATAATGAGGAAATGGATATAAGCAAAATATATGCATTGAAACCCAAAAAAATGTGAAATTAGGGGGAAGGGTGGGGCAAGAGGGTGATGAAGGATGAAAATGATCAAAGTATGTTATGTGCATGTACAAATCTGCCAAAATAAAACCAATTAATTTGCATAACCAATAAAAAAGTGAAAAGAAAAAAATCAAGTCCTCAATTTTGTTCAGTGCCAAATAAATTACCAATCCTTGTGCAAGCCAAAATAAAAAAGACAAAATATGGATATTTGCTTACACTTCCTAGAAGCAGTTCACTCTGTACACCATGAAAATTAGATCTTCAGCCATTTGTACATTTCACGCAAGAGGGCCAAATAGTTATAGCCTTAAATTCCTAAGTGAAACCACAAGATATTGAGAAGACTGGAATAATGTCTCCCTAGATATGTCCAAGAGGTTAAAAGCCAGGGCTTACAGACTTCTCTGGATTGCCTTTCTAATTTTAAAAAATAAATACTTTATCTGAAGTTATACCATATTGTAATAATACACCATGAAATGGACCCAAGTAACTCTGTTTTCATTACTGACCTCCTACTACTCTGTTTCCATTACTAAACCCAGTTTGAAGGGCTCTAACATGGGTTTGTTCATATTGTCATTCTTTTTCTAGGGACACCTGTTTGTTTAAGACAGATGGTCTCTCCATTTCTGCATGCTTTATCATCACTGAAGGTGTATTAAAAGTCTTTTTTAAGGGTGGCAACTTTGTCTCCTATAAGTGTAGGAGTTTGCCCCTAAAGGTGCTTCCCTCGCTGAGCAGCTAAACAGTAATTATTTTAGAGGGGAAATTCAGAGTAAGGAGGTTCAGGATTGCCTGGGCAGATGGGGTGTTGGGTTTTGACTGGATATATCAGGATATGGCAGACTGGAAATAATTGTATGGGAATGAGTCATGTAAATATCTGTAGCAAGAAGAGTCCAAATGCAAGTGTCTTAGTTACTTAATTGTTGCTGAAACAAAACACCCAATACCCACAAATTAAAGGAGGAGAGGTTTATTTTGGGTCACAGTTTGAAGAGGTTTCAGTCCATAGTTGGCTGGCTCCAAGGCAGGGCACAGCATGGCAGAAGGGCATGGCAGAAGAGAAACAGTTCATGGCATGGCAGGCAGAAAGCAGCAGCCTTCCTTCTGCTTTGCCTTTTTTATTCCATTCACACCTATTAGTTGGTACCACTCACACCAAGGGTGGGTCTTCCATTTTCAGTAAATTCATTTAGTCACATCCTGAAGTATGCTAAAGCAATCAGTGGGCTGATCCAGCATCACACACTCATAATCCAGTCACTCCCAAAAGTCCCCCCATGCATGCATGAGGCTTTGAGGGGGCATCAAGATATACGCCATAGCACCAAGGAAGAGCAGTCCAAAGGCCTTGAGACAGAAGAGCAGGAACAGTTCCCTGAAGACTAGCCAGGGACAGGGCACCTGAGTGGGCAAAAAGGAGCCAGTAGGGAGTGAGCCCACAGAGACGACAGGCAGCTACACTGTGCAGGGCTCCCTAGGCCTCTGGGGTGACTTCAGTGTCACTGGCAAAAGAGGTACCTTTCGAGCAGAGGAGAGACAGGAGTGAATATGGTTTTAGAGGATCATTCTGTCTTCTATGGATAGACATTTAGAAGCAAGGGTAGAAATGGAAAGAACAGGCTAGGGAGGATGGGGGCTTAGACCAGGGTCAGGTAAAAGATGAGAGATGTAATCAAATAATGGATATTTTATTTTTAGTCCAAAAGAGACAGTTGTATGACTTGTTTTGCCCCAGCCCTAATCTCCTACCTCACCAACACATAACCCCTAAACCTTTAATAAAGTTATGTAGATACACAAACATTTGGTATCCGTTTGGTTGATGTTCTGGTCTGGATATGGTTTGTGTCCCCTGTGGTCCATGTGGTTGAAGGTGTGGTCCCAGGTGGTGTCACCGGGAGGTGCTGAGAAACCTGTAAGGAATGAGGCCTGCTGGGTGTGTTCTCGAGAGAGGGTTACAAAAAGTGCAAGCGTGGCACCCAACGTGGCTTTTCTGGCTCTTGTTGCTGTTCCTGCTGTTATCTATGAGCTGACACAGCTGAGGGGCAGCATGCACTACACACCCTGCATGGGCCGTTTGGACTTCAAACCTCCAGCACCATGAGCAAAATAATTCTCTTTACTTGATAAAGTTAGGCTGTTCCAGGTATTTCACTGAATCTGAGTTTGGCTTGATCATTGATAATCAAGCCAGTACTGAACTGGACTGAAAAGGAATCCCACTCTAGAATGACTAATGTGGCAGGAGCCAGGCAGTACCATAAAGGGTTGTTGTCTGGGATTTGATGGGGAGGACTGAGGCAGAATGGGGGGACTTTATGCCAAATGGACTTGATCTACTTTCCACTCCTCCAAGAGTTTGCCCAGCACTGCTGAGCAATTATATTCCTGGAAGGCATCTTCTTCAGACTAAGAGGAGAAGGATAAACATCTACTGACACAAAGGAGTTGGGGCAGGCTTCCAAAACGCCACTGGAAGGGGAAGTGTGAATGCTGTGAGTGAAGGAGAATGTGTGGGGACCAAGTAGCGAGGTAGGGAGAATGTACGCTTAGGAAGAATGGGAGGGTGGTACTGCGGGCATAGCTCATAGGTGGAGCACTTGCCTAGCATGTGTGAGAGCCTGGGTTTGAGCCCTAGCACTCCAAAAAGAGAAAAGAGAAAAGAAAAAGAAGAAAACAAGAATGGGAAAAAAAAAAAAAAAAAGAATGGGGTGGATTTTTAAAGTAGAATCGGGGCTTGAAGGGGAACCGATAGGGTTGTGAGGCAAGGGTGCTGAAAATAAAGGAGGAAGGGCAGGGGGTGGCCCTTGGATTCTCTGCCTATGTGCAAACACTTGGTTCCATACTTCTCTTCAACCCAGGGTCACCAGTCACCCTCTTGCCAATGTGAGGGACAGGTTTCATCCTGTTTCAACTCTTTCCTTTTACCTCTTCTGATTCCCCCTCTGATTCTTGTTTCTACTCAGAGGAGACAGGGGTTTCTCAGCCTACGTCAGTCCTCAGCTTCCCCTGCCCAGGCAGTGAAACCATGAGCTATGACTGCAAGTTGGTTGAGACAGGGAGGGGTGGTTAGAAGCACCAGGCTCCAACCTCATCCTACTCACTCTTCGGCTGCAGCAGAAACAGGAGTAAGAGACCAAGGGTGGGGCAGGACAACACTGAGGTGAACTGAACCTGCCAGTTCAAGGGTTATGCGTGCCTTGCTCTCCCAACCCCCAGGCTAAACACCCTCAAGGACCTCTGAGCAGCCCAAAAGTCTGCCCTAAGAAAGAGAGAGCCAGCCCTGCACACTGCCACAGATTGTTGGCTCACTTTCATGAGTTTTTAAAATGCAGTCTAATTCACTTTAAAACTTCATTCTCTCTTTGGACTTCTGATAGGCTCGGATCAACCTGTGATTCAGGACCACCTTGGAGATTGAGAGAGAAAGACTTTCTGCCCACCTTTGCAAGTTCTTCATTGCCTCTCTAGCAGTTTGTCTTCACCTTTGGGACTGTGACCAAAATTTCAGGACCCAAAATAGGCAGGTGTTCTCCTTGTGATTTATCAGATTTATAGAAAATATCATCCCTGAGGAGGAGCTCAGTGGTCATGTGACACCCTCAAGTCCCCTGCTGGTGCCCCCACACCCCATGTTCTCACAGCAGCAGTGTTGCTAAGAGGTTAGCAGCCCAGGTCCTCTCCTCCAGGCCAGGAGGAGGAAATGTGTTCTCAAGTTGAAGTTCTTTAACCATAGTAGCTGGAGAACCACCTGGGAGATGCACTAGAAATGCACTATCCTGGGCCCCTCCACACACTCTGGGCCACCATCCTCTGGTTGAACAACTCTTTATCCCCACACAGCCCCAGAGCATGAGTCCTGTTCACAGTCCATGGTTACCTTTTTCTTTTTCTTTATTAAACTACTGAGCTTATTTCACATCTATATTTTGTCTCCCCACCATTTCCATGTCTGACTACCACTACTACTTTGTCCTATCATAACATCCATATTTAGAATGCAAGAGTGGAGTTCCACCTTGTAAAACTGAACAGGGCAATATATATGTTAGCTTACTCCTTTCTGTCCAAGCATCTCTGTAGTGCCTCTCTCTCTCTCTGCCAGTGTAATCCTAGCACTCTGGGAGGCTGAGGGAGGAGGATCCCAAATTCAAGCCCAGCCTAGGCAACTTACCAACTAAATGAGACCCTGTCTCAAAGTAAAAAATAAAAAAGGCTGAGGATATAACAATGTAAAGGTCCTGAGTCCAATTCCCTATACCTCAAATTAAATATTTAAAAATTTTAAAAAGTCTCGGGCCGGTGAGACGGCTCAGCGGCTTAAGCGCCTGCCTTGCAAGCGCAAAGGCCCGAGTTCGACTCCCGGAACCCACATACGAAAAAGGGGCCGGTGATATCGCTCAGCGGCACGGGTGCCTGTTGGCGCGTGAGGTCCTGAGGTCGTCCCCCAGGTACCCAAAAAAAAAAAAAAAAAAAAAAAAAAAGTCTCTCCCCACTGTCATCATGCCTAAGTCAGGGTCTCCCATAGAAACAAATTAGGAGAGTTGTGGAACTATTCTGACCAACAGGGACCACTCAAAGACTGTGTGTTAATGATAGATTAAACACTAAGTGCTCACTTATGCCCTTGTGGAGGATGTGGATGCAGCCATGGATGCAAGGCTCAACAAGGTGGATAGGAGGGTTGTAAAACAAAGAAGGCTGTCTCTTGAGGAGATTCTCTGTTGAGACTGTGAAAAAAGATCTTTGTTGGTGGCATTAAAATAACTGAAGAACATCACCTAAGAGATTATTTGGGACAGTGTGGAAAAACTGAAATGATTAAAATAATGACAGAGAGATGCAGTGATGAGAAGAGGGGCTTTGCTTTTGTGACCTTTAATGCCCATTTACAGGACTGTATTCATAAATGACCATCCTCTTTGTGGATAAGATTGGCATTCAGAAATGCTATCCTGTGGATGGCCACAATTTTGAATTGAGGAAACCCTGTCAAAGCAAAAGATGTCTAGTGATTCATCTAGCCAAAGAGGTCAAAGTGGTTCTGGAAACTTTGGTGATGATCAGGGAGGTGGTTTTGGGCAATGAAAATTTTGGTCATGGAAGAAGCTTAAGTGGTTGTGGTGGTGCAGTAGATGTGGTGGCGATGGTGATAGTTACAATGGATTTGGTAATAATGGAAGTAGTTTTGGAGGTGGTGGAAGTTACAATGATTTTGTTATTACAACACTGAAGCTTCCAATTTTGGGCCCATGAAGAGGAGAAACACTGATGGCAGAAATTCCAGCATCTGTGGTGGTGGAGGCCAATATTTTGCCAATAAAACCAAAGTGGCTGTGATGATTCTACAGAAGCAATAGCTATGAAGGTGGCAGAAGGTTTGAATTACTGCCAGGTAACAAAGCTTAACAGAGAAGTACTCATGTGTGGGCAAGAATGGTGCCTGTTGGGCCGGTGAGATGGCTCAGCGGCTTAAGCGCCTGCCCGGCAAGCGCGAGGGCCCGAGTTCGACTCCCGGATCCCACATACGAAAAAGGGGCTGGTGATATCGCTCAGAGGCACGGGTGCCTACTGGCGCGCGAGGTCCTGAGGTCGACCCCCCGGTACCCACAAAAAAAAAAAAAAAAAAAAAAAAAAAAAGAATGGTGCCTGTGACTAATTGTATGTCAGGTTATTCTAGTTTCTGTCCTGTGAAAAATATAAAGCATTCCAACAGTTTCAATTTGCCTTGTTATTGTTATTATTTTTGCACCCATGGTGTTGATCACTAAATATAAACTCTGATTATCATACTGTTACCAGGTTTGGGTCTTGTCCAGGTTCTGGTGTCCTGAGCAAAGAATTTAGCAAGACATTCAAGAATAACAGCAGGATCAATGATTTCACTGGAAGAGAAAAGACCAGATACACTCCACAGGGTGGGAGAAGGCTAGCGAGAAAAGCTCACGGCTGAGGAGCTTAGCACTGAGGGTTTTAAGCCTTAGGGTTTGGGGTGCAATTGAGGGTCTTGTCTGAGGTATGACTCCTGCCAGTGAGTGACTTGACTCAGCCCAGCAGGCAATGGGATTTTTGGTGTTTGTTTTGAGACAGCGTCTCACTAGTTCAGACCAGCCTTGAACTCACAGTGATCCTCCTGCTCAGCCTCCCAAGTACTGGGATTACAGGCATTATCATCATGTCTGGCCAGAATTTTTAATCTTTTATAGCCTTTAGATGAAATGTCATGGCATCCAAAGCCTGGGAGATGGAAGCTACATAGTCAATGACATAGTAATGAGGAGTGGGGTCAACCAAGGGTTGCTGAGGGTTTTTTTATTATCCAATTTTGATTTGTATTTTACACCTTTGAAAGAGACAAAGGAAACAGGGAAAAATGTGACTGTCAATTGCCCAAATCTGGGGGTGAGCAGATACAAAATCAGACTCCAGGAACTCAAGGTCCATCTATGTTTTTTTGGGAAAGACTAAGGAAGCCCATTAACCCGCCCCCACAAAGAAAAGAATCCTATAGCTCGGCTGCCACAGTGCTCGAGATAAAGCGTATGTTTAAACTGTAGAGGGCCTCAACTTAACATCTAAACTGTAAACTGTGGCAGTTAGACAACAAATAAGCTCCCAGAGCTCATCTCAGGAGAGAAATTCAGAACTACTGCTCAGATGTCTGTGAAGCAGCTGTTGCTCCATCCCCGTCCCCTGGGGCTCCGGCAGACTCGTAGGGTAGCAGGAGGCTCCTAGGCAGCACCAGCCACACTGGCGTCATTGTATGATGCGGGCAACCACACCATGGTGTCATTGCTGGTGAAGTAGACCAGGACATCAGAGGAGCTCCTGCAGTGATATATCAGTAGCTTATTGTATATAAGCTAAGTTACCTGGTTACTTTCTCCCATTGTGTTTAAACCTGGGCATCCTGGTCCTGTCAGTGCTGTATAACCTTTTAGAGCTTTCAGTGACCCTAACCTACTGTGGCACGCATGCCATAGGCTCGCCACCACTGGTAGGATAATGTTTAGTTCAGGAGGTGGCTCTAGTCCTAGAAAGCAGGACTAGATTCAAGGTGGGCCTTCTTTCCTTCCTCCAGCAGTTTCCTTAGCTACCTCCTGCCTCAATACTGAATAAATGTCTGTGATCATTAATTGTTATATCAACTTGTTCATTGTTAATTGTTATATCAACTTGACTTGAGTAATAACTGCCCAGCAGAATAGTAAATTCTTGGTGTGTCTGTGGATGATTGACACATAGGCCAGCAAACAAGGGGAAGAACCAACCAGATGTGGGTGGCACCAATAGGATTGCAACTTGGGCAGAATAGAAAAGGAAAAAAGCATTTCTTTTTTTTGCAGGAGCTCTGGTCTTTGGCATTGCCTTTGGGTGCTGGTCTCCAGGTTCTTTAGCCTTCCAGCACAGACTCTTCAGCCTGCCAGTGCTCTGCAGTGAGCTTCCAGGCCATCAGTTCGCCTGCAGCTGGATCCTCGGGCTCTCCATCATGCAGACAGTCATTCCGGGTTCATCCACTCCTGATCCTGAGTCACTGTGACTCTTCCACTTCTGATTCTGTAAACCTACCTCACAGATCCCTGTGTATAATTAGACATATAGTTTATATTGATTCCGTTCCTCTAGAAAACCCCAACTAATACAATGTCATTTTTTAAAATTAAATTTAAAAAAGCAAGCATTTTGGACCACACATTCGTGGTAAGGGAACCTAGACAACATTTATCAAAAACAATAGGAAAAGTTCTCTTATAGAAAAGGACGGCCAGGTATCAACCATTACAGAAAGCAAATAAGATGGAAAATTTTAGCAAATGTTAAAACTGTTTTCTTAAAGGCCAGAGATCTTGAAGAGCCTCCTAGTCAGTCACATAGACAATCTGTCATGTAATTGACGTATCTGGCTTCCACTTTGGGAAGAGAACCAACTTTTTTCATACTTGCTTGCATTTTTGCTGTAATGTTTTCTGCAGAACCAGGTCCTCTCTGTTTGGCAGGGGTTTCCCCCACTTTTTGTATAATTCCTTTTGTATGTTTTTTGTTTTTGTTTTTGTATATGTGGGTACCAGGAGTTGAACTTGGGACCTCGTGCTTGCCAGGCAGGCGTTTATGCCGCTGAGCTATCTCACTGGCCCTTTTGTATAATTCTTGATCTTTTGATCTTGGTGTTGATGGTTTCGAGTCTATTCTATCTGGTTTAATTTTCATGAAGTTTGGTTGGAGTATCTTGTATAGAGTTCCTTGCTGAATCTTTCTCTTTAGCCTCTTTAGCAGCAGCAAGTTTTACTTCTTTCTATGGAACCTTGTTGCTACTTCCAGGAGACGACTGCTTTCCAGGTTCTAGAATTTCACAACCTGCTCTTCTTCATCTTCTACTCTGCATTCCTCCACAGCTACTAAATGCTGTCTATAGTACTCACAGGCTCTGAAACTCACTTCAACCTGAAGAACACAGGTGGTGTTATTTCAAAGCACCCCCACCAAGGGAAACTTCTGGTTATGTAGACAGTGTCAAAGCCATCAGCGTTGCTTTAATTGGACAACCTGCATAATCCATTGCCTCTGCTTCAGAAATATGCAATTCATCCCTAAACTGGCCATTCTTAAAAATAACTGGTACTCATCCTCATCATTATCTACCTTAAAGCGATAATCTTTGTCAGCCTTTACTTCACAACTAGAAAGATAGTTCTGGGGCTTTGGGGAACTCTTGTCCAAGTCCACTGAAACTTCCTTTGGGATGTACTTAGAATGAATAAAGTCATTTAAGAGGAAAGAGTTTGAAAGAGCTAGGGTACCAGGAGTGGAGAAAGTGGAGTTAGGAGACATGGACACGGGAAGAAAGTAGATAGCAAAATAGTCAGGGAGGAGGAAGGGAGAGGAAGTTGGTGGAAGGGAGACAGAAGAAAGGAGCTTACACAACCTCTAGCAAGACTACTCACACCAGAGGGTGCTTGGAGGGGGCATGGGAGAGGAGAGGGAATTCAAAGTGACTTTTGTTTTTAACATTTCTTTTCTTATGTCTTAATAAGTACTCTATTTTGCATAGTTGCTAAACACTGGTACGGCAAAATTGTTCTTCAACTGGGTTTCAACAGACTGGTGTGCCGTGGGCAGTTTCCATACCCAGAGGAGGGTATATGTGTACACGCCCCGCTGCTTCTGGCTGTTTCTGCGCAGACCTGCTCAACAGAATGTCTCCAGCACATTTCACTGCCTGTGTTCATTTGCTGCTACTGCTGCTGGTAGAAGCCAGGAAGCCTGTGAGTGTCCTGGGATGGCAAGAACTGGCCGGGGAGGGGAGGAGAGACTGGGGCTTCATGCACGTTAACAACAAATGGGTAGCTCTTCATAAGGATGTGGTAAGGATGTGGTTTCACTGGAAAGGTTTCTAGGGATCTGATACCCAGTTCATGGGAGTCCCAGCCTGCAGTGCTAGCTAGGTACTATGCGCATGTGTGGCAGCTCCTCTCTAATCCAAGTTCACCGTCCTTTCCAGGAAACATTTCCTGAACCCCCAGGCACTGTGAGGAATTTGGCATGTGTCCTATGATACCTCATTTTCCTTTCTGTTGAAAGTGCTGCCTGTTCAATTAGATTTTGAGTCCCAATTGTCTTGTATTTTTTATACCCAGAACTTGATAGAAGTCACTAAAAGTACTTGTGAGATGAATTCTCCTGGAGGAGTCCAAGTAACATCAGAGTATCTAACTACCTCAGACACATGAAGGTGGCACAAGGCGAGGATCCAAAAGACTGAGGGAGTCTGGAAAGGTGTTTCTTTTTTCCACTAGTCTGGCCCTTTCAGGGTCACAGCGGTGTGGGTCCTTATGGCTCTCACCTCCCTGTCCTGGACCTGACTTTCATGTTTCTCCCACAGATGCTAACTCTCTTTGCCTCAACCTCACTGTTAAATCTCATATTACCTGGTATCAATACAATTATCAGAATCCTTGGAATTATGGACAGTATTATCCTCCCCCTCCAACCTGATGAGAAAATGTAAATTTCAGGTGGAGTATATGAAAAGTATGAAATTATTTTTTTTTAAAACAGGGCTGCAAACACAGCAAAAGTTTGTCGTATTTGATAACTTGTCTCCCCTGTTTCCATGTAACATTTGTTTTTTAGGGGAAAATGTCAATTAGTAATTTACCACAGATACTATTTCCTACCATTTATAAAATTTACTTTTTATTGGAGAACTATTTTTTTTTTTTTGCATTAAGTGGTCTAGAATTCTTTTGCAATGCATTTGCAAGAGTTTTACAGCCTTAAGTGTGGGAAAAAAACTGACTGCCAATCATGTCAGTGTAGTACAAGATTCTGAAAACACATAAGAGCTGGCTATTAAGGATTTACCTCTTTTGTAAAAACAAAATATGATTTTTAACCTTTGCTGATAAGGCTGTCTTGAGTGTTTCAGTTATATTTGTGAGTCTGGATCTAACTGCAGAAAAAGATATACTATTAAGATACTATGCCTTGCGATAGACTATAAATAAGGAAATGTAATGTTTGCATCCCTTTAGATGAAAATCGTATCAAAAGTATGTTGTTCCAGAGACTTTACATTTAGAATATTCATGTGAAACTTGTAAGCAAGCTTTCATTTTGATCAAACTGATCATCTTCATTTTTGTAATAAAACTGAAGATTCATCAAAAAAAAAAAAAAAAATCTCGTTTTAAACCTTCACAGCCCTGGTGTGAAGTGCAGGGCTCAACAGATAAGACTTCTTTCCTTCAGTATGACAGTGACAGTAACAAGGTAAAACCTTTGGATCTCCTGAGAGAGAAGGTAAATAGCACCAAAGCATGGACAGAACTGCATCAAATGTTTGCAGAAGTAGGGCAAAACCTCAGGATGATCCTCAGTTTGCTTGACATCAAACTCAGAAAAACAAGATCAGGGATAAGCATGAGGCACGGTGGGGAGACAGGGATGGTCAGTGAGAGGAAGGGGCAGAGCCCATGTAGGCAGGGGGCTTTGGTATATTTGTGTAAAAGAGCTGAACATTGGCCCAATCTTAGAGATACATAGGAATGAAGGGGCAAGAAAGGGCTACTCAGGAATAAAAGTTCCCTAAATGTGCAGAGAAACACATGAGAGGAGATGGATTTATCAAGTGTGGAGGGCAATCATTTTGTATGTGGATTGCAGGTCATCTCACCTTACAGACCCAGATTTTTTGTCAGCATGGAGAAGAGCAATCCACTGCTGCATCCTTGCAGCTCAGCAGGTGATGATGTGATGAATATGAACTGGATGTGATTAATCCTGGAGCCGGAGAGATAAAGGAGGAGTGGGAGAATGACAAGGAAATCATAAAGTATTTCAGGAAGATCCCCATGGGAGACTGCAACCACTGGCTGAAAGACTTCTTACAGCACTCAGGGAAGAAATGCCAGGTAGTTAACTGTGTTAATTGAATTACCAGGCAGTAACTAAGCAGGGTGGAAATGATGTGGAAGCTGTCTTTAAAAGTGTGATGACTTTCCTCTGTAGACGTCGGCATGTGTGTATGATGGAAAATGTGATGTGCCCAATGATTTCTTTGTGTTATTCCTGGCTGGAGAGTCAGTGATAACCGTAGGACTCTTCACCATCCTCCCTTTCCCATCTAACCTCCCAATGTTTCTCCTCAGCAAAAAAGCCCCTCTCACCATTATCCAACGATCCAGTCACTAACGGCCCCCAACTGGTCCCCAAGACTACACTCATCACTGTAAACTTCTAGGCCTTCTCTTCCTCTGTTATAGTTGCCCCTCAACCAGCTCCAAAGTCACTTCTTATGAAGCTTTAACTACCTTCCCCAGACAGAATTAAGCACCATAAATGGTGCCAATCTCCACAGAGTTCTAACCACAGTAAATATGTCAGATTGTACGACAACTGGATGAACATTTGCTGACTTCCTTTGTAGTAATATGAGCTCTCAGAGGACATGGTACAATCCCTATTCATCCCTGCACCCCAGGACCTGGTAGAGTAGTTGTCACATAATGAGTCAGTAAATATATGGCTATCATGAGCTGCCAGGGGAGAGAAGATGATACAGAAGGTATATTCTTAGATTTGATAGGAATTTTGCTTTTTTTTTGTCCTTTTTAGTACCAATATTAATCACCACAGATATTACCCAGTTTTCACATCTCCGTGACATGGCATGGATTAGTCCTCATCTTCCTAGTAGTGATTGGCATATTTATCATGTTCATTAGGAAAATATCAGGCACCAAGGTAGGTAAGGAGTAGACTGGGCTCCGCCTTTTGGGGAGATCTTAGCCTGGTGAGGTCTTGGGAGTGGTGTCCCATTGTCTCACCCAAGTATCTCTCTCTGAAGAAATGATGCTCCTTCTCAGTCTTGAGCACCCCCCTCTAGGACAGCTGGGGATGACTCTGTGGTTGGGGTATTAGGAGGCCAGCATAGGAAGCACAACAGTGCAGTGAGAGGAAGGACACAACAGGAGCGTCACCTGGAGCAGGGCACAGCCTAAGATCTGGAAAACCAGGATGGGGTGTTATCACCTCACAATCCAACCCAGGTGTCCCCAGCTGTTTAATCAAAAAGTTGTTCGCTCTGCAAGAATGACATGATATAGGTCAATAATTTTCCTTAATATTGTAGGGCCATGAGAAGGCAACATCATTAGACCAACCCTTGATGGCAAAAAATCCTGACATCTGGCCGGTGAGATAGCTCAGCGGCATAAGTGCCTGCCTGGCAAGCGCGAGGTCCTGAGTTCGACTCCCGGTACCCACATTAAAAAAAAAAAAAAAAAAAAACTGACATTTGATGACTTCAAGGAAGTGGCTGACACTTCAGCTTCAGAGCACCTCACTTTCATGAGCTCTTTCCACGACCCTTGAAGGTCCCTTATGATGTGCTGACTTAGTTTTTTTTTTTTTTTTTTTTTTTTTTTGTGGGTACTGGGGGTCAACCTCAGGACCTCGCATGCCAGCAGGCGCCCGTGCCGCTGAGCGATATCACCGGCCCCTTTTTCGTATGTGGGTTCCGGGAGTTGAACTCGGGCCCTCGCGCTTGCCAGGCAGGCGCTTATGCCGCTGAGCCATCTCACCGGCCATGACTTAGTTATTTTGAAGAATTTTCAAAAGTAAGATACCTGCCAACAGTTAATTAGAACTGCCTGTGTTACTCTGACATTCACCCTTCATATCAGGTGCAAATTAAGTGGCTGTTGACATTTTTATTTAAGAGAAAGATGAGTTAGTAATATATTTATTTTGGTTTAATGAGATGTATTTATGTGTTCACACTCACTTCTATTCGAGGCCAGGCCAAACTACATAGCAAGATTCTGTCTCAAAAAGGGGGAGGGAGTCCCATATTTTTACTTTGCTTGGTTTTTTTATACGAAAGGGCATGAAGTGGATTTAAGAGGTGGAGTCGAGAGGGACAGTAGATAAGAACTCTGAAAGGCTCCTTGCCTATATCCTTTTCCAGCCCTCGAGATATGGGTGTGCACTTCTTGAAATTCTTACACTGCATCTTCCAACCTGGAGATGATTGCAAAAGTGAGGGTCAGTGTCACACACTATATGGAAAGCAGAGCTTTCTTCACTGGCTGATGGGCCCTCGGGCTTTTTGCAGCAGTTAACAGAACAATCTTGCAGTGACACTTTTCCCCTGAAGGATAAAGGGTTTTGATTCTGATATAGATGCTAGCATCCGGGAATAAATAGTGAAATAAGAACTGTTGGCTAGTTATGAAAGTTGTGAAGTACTGAATTGAAGAAATTGTTTTTTATAGAATAGTATGGAATAAAACCTAAACCTAGCATTGCTTACTTAGCCTCCTGAATTAACAGCACCTTATTGAGATAAGCCCCTGCTAACAGGAAGGTCAAAAAGTAAGCAACTTGAGCTGTGACTCCTTTACCAAATACCATTTTTGCCTGGGGCGTTTGCAACACGAAGTGTTCCTGCCCCAGAATGGCATCTTATCTTTTTGGATAAGTACTGTGTCATCTTTTTACCAGTTTATTACTTGAAATGATAATATAGCCTGTCTGTTTGCTGTGTTAAGGCTGCGATATATTTTCCTAGTTGTTTGGTCTGACAATAAAAAAAGTTTCATTGTCTCCCCAACCCCCCTCAAAAAAGGAAATTTAGAAAGGTTAGGTGAGAGTAAGAGGACAAAAGAACTGGTATCCACAGCTATACTCATAGAAACTGGAAGGTGATATAACTGCACACACTGAAAACCCTCAAGGAGAGAATGTAATACAAAATGAATGGGATTGGTAGAGTCTCCAGATGATTGGAAGATACAAAATCAATTCATCTATAGAATAACATAACTTCAAACCCAGCTTTAAAGAAATCTGGCAGATTCTAGAGTATACAAGGAAACAAAGCACCATGAGAAAAATTAGATCAATCAGACCTGCAAAAAGTCAGATATTGATGTCATTAGACATAAAATACATTTAATATGTTATTTTTTAGAAAGAGTATTGATGTGTGAGCAAGGAATAAGAACTATGAACAATCACACAACAGATTTGGAAAAAGTACAAGTTAGAAAGTAAAATGTAAAAACTTGGTGGATAAGGGACAAAGCTTTTGGTTTGAAATTAAAATGTAAAAACTTAGTGGATAAGGGACAGAATCACTGTTGGGAAGAGGGAGGCCAGCAACCTGGAATGGTGAGGTAAACAGGTCTAGGTACACTCCATCTGTCAGTGGAGCCTGGACACTGGGGTTTCTCTGTAAAGCTCTCATATTTCGAACCTACTGATACCACAGCAGAACAAGAACAAGAAGTTGGTAGAAGTTCTGATGAGCTACTGCACAGTAGAAAGTTACAGATAATCATAAGGCACTATATATTTTTAAGAAGTTAGAAAAAAAGCTTTAGAATGTTCTCATCGTTTGCTCTGATTTGAATGTTACATAATGTATATATGTATTTAATATACATAAATTATATGGTACCCCTAAATATATGCAATTTGATGTGTCAATAAAAAATAAATTTAGACAAAAAGTTGAGAGCTTCAAAAGCATTCAGAAATGTTTGACTTCGGGACCTCAAGATGGCGGATGAGTAAGAAGCAGGCAGCGAAACTCTCTCTAAAAGTTACCATTGGAACACGGGAATATAGCGACCCGGAAAGCGCAGGGGGGGGGAGATGCCTCCCCGAAACCCAGAGAAGTTCTGAAGCGCAATCTGGGACCCCCGGCACCAGTGACGGGTGACTTCCAACAAAGAAGAAGGAAAGAAGGAGCAGACCGCGCGCGTGCACCTTCTACTATCCCGGGAGTTGCAGCGCCGCGGAAGCTCAATTCTACGGACACACGGTGGCAGCTGGTGCCCAGGGAGCCCCCACGGAGGATCCTGAGACAGCGGCGGGGCAGGGGAGCGGCGGAGAACGGCGCAGACCGGCGTTGAGTGTCTCTCAGCCACAGCTGCCCCGCGCCAGAGAGCGACCGGCCGGGCGCCATTGTGGGGGGTGTGGCGAAACTCAGAGCGGCTCGGAAACTGCTCTGGGAACTTGTGCTCCGGACAGGGCAGCACGGGGCCTCTCAGGCCCACGAAAGTGTGTTGAGGTCAGCAGGCGAACGAGACTGGACTCTCAGCCACACCTGTCCCGCGCCAGAGAGTGACTGGCCCGGCGCCATTGTGGGGGACGTGGCGAAAAACCAGAGCGGCGGGAACCAGTGCAGGGAACCCGCGCTCCAGACAGCACGCTGCGCCTCTCAGGCCCAGGGATCGTGAAAGGGCGCTGAGAGCGGAGGCGAGCTAGACTGGTCTCTGCCTGAAAGTACGCGCCTCTGCTCACCGCCCGCCAGAGGGCGCTCCTGGCTTACTGGGACGAAACTGCACAGAACAGGACTCTCTCACCACAGGGTAACTGCCTACAGCAGAGTCAACACCTGGAACTGATTCTTTTTATTTTTTTTATTTTTATTTTTATTTTTATTTTTTATTATTATTATTTTTTTTTCTCACTGATTCGTTTTTTGTTCTGGCGAAGGGTTTTTTTGTTTTTGTTTTGTTTGGTTTGGTTTTTTGGTGGGGTTTTATTTTTGATCTGTCTGTTTATTGTTTTTATCTTCGTTTTTGTTTCTGTATGTGTATTTGCTCTTTCCTTCATTATTCTCTCTGGTTTTTTATATGAGTGTAAACAGCGCCTCTAACTTCTTCTGATTGTGGTTGTGATCTGTTCTTCCTTTTATCCCTTCCTTCTCTTTCTACCACCTGTCCTCTGCACTAGTGTCCCAATTTTAGTGGGATCCCTCTTGGTCCTCTAACCTTACATCTAATTCCTTCCTCTTCTCCCAATACTCTATTTCCTCCTTAACTCATTTTAAATTTAAACTCCTCAGGGGAAAAATTGACATACACAGGACTTGTATACTGCATATAATTTTTCTGGTGTGTTTTAGATTTTGTTATATAACCGCAACTCTATACAGCTAAAAGTGGTAAATAACTGGTTAGCTCAGTCTGTCATTTTCTAGGCTCTGTTTGATGCTTTAGTTAACATTATAGCCAAATGTGAAATAATTGTTCTAAACATCTTTCCTTCCTGATATTTCATGATTGAGATTGACTAAGGGACACAGAAAATACAGTGGCACACTACCAAAGAATCAAGGACTGGGCCAAACAGGTAGCAACTTCGCATACCCAACGAATTGAAGAGGTAGGATCTGGCAGAAAGCTCAAAACCTAAAAGCAAGCTCCACTTGGAAGATACTGCAGAGAAGTAGTCATCTTCTAAAGATCTTAAACACTAGCAATAAAGTAACCTACTATAGGTAATTTGCAAACATCACCCCAGGAATTAAAGAAAGAAAAAATGAGACGACACTTAAACAAGATGCAACCCCACACATCCAATTCACCAAAGGCAAACCTAGGGAGCAATGAGGTGGGACAATCCGAAAGCCACCCACCTGGCCTATCTGAAGTGGTAACAACAAAGCAACTGAATGAGGTTCTGGAAAAAATTAAAACAGAAATAATCTCACAGATAACTGCAGAGATAATGTCTACAATGAAGACCATGCTTAAGGACACTATAGCTGATACAGACAAAAAAATAGATGAACTTAAGAAAACTATAGAAACCATGAATGCTCAGCATAGGAAAGAAATGGAATCCATAAGGCAGATTCAAGCAGATACCCAAGAGATAAAAAAATTCCATTGAAAGTATTTGTAGCAGAATAAGCCAATGCGAGGACAGGATCTCAGATATAGAAGACAGGCTTGCAATTAGTGATCATGAAATGGAAAAATTCTTAAAAATAGCAAGGGACCATGAAAAATCAATTCAGCAGCTGCTAGATGACTCAAAGATAAACAACTTAAGAATAATTGGAATAAATGAAAAAGCAGGAGATAGCATCAACGACATTAAAACCTTGTTCAAAGACATAATCAGGGAGAACTTTCCTGGAAGAGAAAAGGAATTTGACACCCCTATAAGTGAAGCTTTTAGAACACCAACTAGACATGATCAAAAAAAAAACTTCAGCCAGACATATTATAATCAAGATCCCAGAAATTCAACAGAAGGGCAGAATCTTAAAAGCTGTTAGGGAGAAGAGACAAATCACTTATGAAGGAAAACCCATCAGAATCACAGCTGACTTTTCAGCACAAACCCTCAATTCAAGAAGAGCTTGGAATGATGTATTGCAAGCTCTAAAGGAAAATAATTTTCAGCCCAGATTGATGTACCCTGCAAAACTATCTTTCAAAATTGATGGAGAAATAAAATACTTTCATGACAAAGAACATCTGAGAAAATTTATGACCACCAAACCAGCACTCCAAAACGTTCTGAAGGACATTCTAGAAAGAGATAGGAACCCCAACAGAAGAAATCCACCAGGCAGGGCAAATAATTAAATAGCCGGAAAGCAGAAAAACAAAGAGTGGGAACCAACAACAGGAAAATATCATGACAAGTCAATACATATCAGTTTTAACCATCAATGTTAACGGTCTCAATTCACCAATCAAAAAGGCACAGACTGGCGAAATGGATCAAGAAGCAAGATCCAACAATATGCTGTATACAAGAAACACATTTAATTCAGAAAGAAATTCATAGACTGAAAGTCAAAGGATGGAAAACAATACTCCATGCCACAGGAACCCAGAAAAAAGCAGGGATAGCTATTCTTTTTGCAGACAAAGTGAACTTCAAGCCAAGAAGGATTCAGAGAGATAAGACGGTCATTACATCCTTGTAAAGGGAACAATCCAAGAGGAAGAGATAACGATCATAAATATATATGCGTCAAATACCAATGCACCCAGCTATATAAAACAAGTACTAAAGGACATGAAAAATCAAATAAGCACTAATACAATTATATTGGGAGATCTCAATACTCCACTGTCACAAAAAGATAGATCAACTGGACAGAAAATCAATAATGAAATAGTAGAACTGAACCAAACTTTTGAACAAATGGACTTAGTAGATGTCTACAGAGTGTTCCATCCCCACAACATCAGAATACACATTTTTCTCAGCTGCACATGGGACGTTCTCCAAAATAGACCACATACTAGCTCATAAAACCTGTTTAAGTAAATGCAAAGGAATTGAAATTATCCCATGCGTATTATCAGACCATAGTGCAATGAAATTGGAAATCAATGGTAAAAGATCCCACAAAAACTCCCTAAACACATGGAAATTAAACAGCATCCTCCTGAACAACCAATGGGTCACAGATGAAATTAAAGAAGAAATTAGTCACTTTCTACAACTGAATGATAAGGACAGTACAACATACCGGAACTTATGGGATACAATGAAAGCAGTCCTAAGAGGGAAATTTATAGCATTAAATACTTATATCAGGAAAATAGAGCAAGCGCAAATAAACAACTTAAGGGTGAACCTCGAGCTTCTAGAAAAAGAAGAGCAGGTTAAGCCAAAAGCCCGTACAAGGGAGGAAATTATAAAGATCAGAGCAGAAATTAACGTATTGGAGAATAAAAAAACAATACAAAGAATCAATGAAGCAAAAAGTTGGTTCTTTGAAAGAATAAATAAGATTGACAAACCCTTATCCAACCTTATTAAAAAAAGAAAAGAAAAGACTCAAATCCATGCAATTGAAAATGAAAAGGGTGATATCACGACGGACCCTGCAGAAATCCAGAAGATCATCTATACCTATTTTGAAAATTTATATTCTACTAAGATGGAAAATGCAGAAGAAATGGACAGATTCCTAGATTCGTATGAATTACCAAAGCTAAATCAAGAAGATTTAAAAATCCTAAATAAACCAATATCAACCAATGAAATTGAAGATGTAATTAAAAACCTCCCAACAAAGAAAAGTCCAGGCCCTGATGGATTCACTGCCGAATTCTACAAGAAATTTAGAGAAGACCTAACACCCCTACTTCTCAAACTTTTCAATGAAATTGAAAGGGAAGCAATACTCCCAAATTCATTCCTGGAAGCAAGCATTACCCTGATACCAAAACCAGAGAAGGACCCAACTAAGAAAGAGAACTACAGGCCAATCTCCCTAATGAACATAGATGCAAAAATCCTTAATAAGATACTGGCAAACAGAATCCAACAAATCATCAAGAAGATTATACACCATGACCAAGTTGGATTCATCCCTGGGATGCAGGGATGGTTCAACATACGTAAATCAATAAATGTAATACAGCATATTAACAGAACCAAAGACAAAAATCACATGATCATCTCAATAGATGCAGAAAAAGTTTTTGACAAAGTCCAGCACCTTTTCATGATAAAAACCCTACAGAAAATTGGAATAGAGGGTCTTTATCTCAATCTGGTAAAAGCTATCTATGACAAACCAACAGCCAATATTATACTAAATGGCCAAAAAACTGAAAGCCTTCCCTCTAAAATCAGGAACAAGATAAGGATGTCCACTGTCCCCACTCTTATTCAACATAGTTCTGGAAACTTTAGCCAGAGCGATTAGACAAGAGAAAGAAATAAAAGGAATAATGATTGGAAAGGAAGAAGTTAAATTATCATTATTTGCAGATGACATGATACTCTACACAGAAGATCCCAAAAACTCCACTAAAAAACTGCTAGATTTAATAAGCAAATTCAGTAGTGTAGCTGGATACAAAGTCAATACTCAAAAGTCAATAGCCTTCCTGTACACAAATAACAAACTTACTGAAAGAGAAATTCGGGAAACAATACCTTTCACAATAACATCCAAAAAAATGAAATACCTAGGAATCAACCTCACGAAGGATGTAAAAGACCTCTATACTGAAAACTACAGTACTATGAAAAAGGAGATTGAAGAGGATATCAGAAAATGGAAAGATATCCCTTGCTCCTGGATAGGAAGAACCAATATAGTGAAAATGGCCATACTTCCAAAATTGTTATACAGATTTAATGCAATTCCAATCAAAATTCCAACAGCATATCTCACAGAATTAGAGAAAACAATCCTAAAATTCATTTGGAATCAGAAGAGACCTAGAATAGCAAAGGCAATTCTGGGCAACAAAGGCAAGGCAGGGGGCATCACAATCCCCGACTTGAAATTATACTATAAAGCTACTGTGATAAAAACAGTGTGGTACTGGCAAAAAAACAGACCTGAAGATCAATGGAACAGATTAGAAGATGCTGAAACAACCCCAGACATACTAAGCCACCTTATCTTTGACAAAGGTGCCAAACACATTCGCTGGAAGAAAGATAGCCTCTTTAATAAATGGTGCTGGAAAAACTGGCTCTACACATGCCGAAGATTAAAACTAGATCCATATCTTTCACCATGCACTAAACTAAAATTCAAAATGGATCAGAGATCTAAATATTAAAACAGAAACATTAAATCTGCTGGAAGGTAGGATAGGTAAAACCCTTGGAGACATTGGTGTAGGCAAAGACTTTATGAATAAAAACTCAACCGCACGGGAACTATCCCAAAGAATCAATAACTGGGATCTCATCTTATTAAAAAGCTTTTGCACAGCAAGAGAAACCACCAACAGAGTGAAGAGACAACCCACAATGTGGGAAAAAATGTTTGCCAGCTGTTCCTCAGACAAAGGATTACTATCGAGAACATATAAAGAACTCAAAAAAATCAGACCTCCCAAATTTAAAGACCCACTCCAAAAATGGGCATCTGAGATGAATACACATTTCTCAGATGAAGAAATACTAATGGCAAATAAATATACAAAAAAATGTGCAACATCACTAGTCATTCGAGAGATGCAAATGAAAACAACACTGAGATACCATCTCACCCCAGAAAGAATGGCTACTATTAAGAAATCAACTAATAACAAATGCTGGAGGGGCTGTGGGGAAAAAGGAACCCTTCTTCACTGTTGGTGGGAGTGTCGACTGGTACAGCCACTGTGGAAGTCAGTGTGGAGATTCCTCAGAAAAACTAGGGTTGGAGGTCCCATTTGACCCAGCTATTCCCCTTCTGGGCATCTTCCCAGAAGAATTAAAAACATCGTACCACAGCGATATATGTGCACCCATGTTTTATAGCAGCACAATTTGTAATAGCCAGATCTTGGAAACAACCCAAATGCCATCAACTGAGGAATGGATAAGAAAGATGTGGTATTTTTATACAATGGAGTACTATTCAGCCATAAAGAAGGATAAACTGGAGACTTTTATAGGTAAATGGATGCAACTCGAGAAAATACTCATAAGTGAAATAAACCAGAAGCACATGTGTAAGCATCGTATTATCTCTCTAGTATGAGAAACTGAAAGAGTAAATAAGATCCAAAATGTACAATAGATATGGTGAATCAAAAAGAAACTGGTCAAAAGGAAAGAGAGACTGGAATAGGGAAAAGAAAGAAGGGAAAGGGAAAAAAACAATTGTATATATATATATATATAAGATGGTTAAGATAGATACACTACCATTTTTACTTAGTTCATTGAAGAGTAAGGTTTGTGCCAATAACGTTTGGACAATTGAATGCTAATGTCTGGTGTCCTGAATAACTAACTTCAAGATAGTAATACGTAATGTATTAACCATTGTTACCCTCCTATTATGTTGGTTTGAAAATTTGTTCTTCTTTTGATTTGTTTTGTTTTTTTTCTTCTCTTTAAAAAATAAAAAAAAATAAAAAAAAAAAAGAAATGTTTGACTTCTAATGTATGCATGGATCCATTGACATTTGGGAGGTACCCCTTGAACTAAAGTGCTTGGTGGCTGTAGAGGTATTATGGTTTGGGTCTAAGATGTCCCCCTAAAAGCTCATGTGCTTAATGGTGGGATTTTTGGAAGTAGTTGGATCATGAGGTCTCTAACTTTATCAGTGGCTTAACCCATTGATGGGTTTATAATTTAATAGCACTATTATGGGCTGATGAAGACTTAGGAGATGGGGCCTAATTGAATGGAGTGGGTCATAGGGTTGTGACCTTGGGGACTGTATCTTGTCCCCAGCCCTTCCTCTGTGGTTCTTTCCCTCATTCTTTTCTTCCTGACTGTCATGAGGTGAACAGCTTCGCTCTACCACACCCTGGCACCATGATTTTTTGCCTCATTAGAGGCCCACAGCAATGGAGCCAGCCAACCATGGACTAAAACCTCTGAAACCATGAGCCTAAATAAATATTTCCTTCTTTAAATTGTTTTTCCCAGGAGTGCCACAAGTTTAAGGCCAGTCTAGGCTACTAGTGAGTTCAAGGCTATCCTGAATTACATAGTAAGACCCAGTCTCAAAGCCAGAAAAAGAGGGGGAAGAAAAGGAAATAGATACAAATGAACCCACTCCAATAGTAGGAAATCTTTTTTTTTTTTTTTGTGGGTACCAGGGGTTGAACTCAGGACCTTGCGCACCAGCAGGTGCCCCTGCTGCTGAGCGATATCACCGGCCCTTTTTTCGTATGTGGGTACTGGGAGTCGAACTGAGGACCTCGTGCTTGCCAGGCAGGCGCTTATGCTGCTGAGCTATCGCACTGGCCTGATAGTAGAAAATCTTGAGCCAGAAACTCTTCTTTGGAGACTGATATTATAGTTGAAAAGTCATGTGCTATGTCATGTGAACTACTCCTTCCAGTTTACACAAGCATAATATCAATACAATGGGAAGCTCTTTTAATGAGAATGAAAATAATCTGACCACAGGGACATTGGTGGAAATTCAGAAAGCAGTTTCTGAATCTGGAATTCATTCTCATGAATGTGTAAATCACAGGCAGTCATTAATAACTAATGTGGGGAATGCAAAATTAAATGAAACATCTTATATAGAATATAACCCAGAGCAAAATCTTTTTGAAACTGATAATTTGACTGTGAGTGAATCAAAGGAAAAGTACCAAGACCATACTGGTAAAGATGTAAAAGTCATTTGCTCACTGCAGCAAACTCAACACCTTGGTAGAGATGCAGCTATAAAATGTTACTTAACTCATGACTGTCCGGCTTCCTGCCTGGAGAAGGTTTCCGAGCTGCAGATAGGGGAGCCCAAAGAAAGCCTGGCAGACTCTCTGAGTTCATAAAACAGAACCGAGAATTCAGGCAGGCCAAGGTAGCTAGGACAGAGTACCACAGAGGAGAGAGCTGTGCAGAGAGTTCTGGACTTCCCTGAGCCTTTATCTGAGTATGACTGAGGACATGCATATAAAAAAAAACAAGCAGCACTGGGCAGTAAGCGAAACAATTTCTGAGCTTACACAGGCCTGGGAATGATTCACATTAGCAACAGCCAGAGTGGACAAACCTTTTGATACAGGTGACACGGTGTGGAGTAGGGAGAGAAGGATGACAGAGAGGGAGGAGGAAACTAATGCAGCTGATAGTTCATTATCTTGACTGTGGTGATGGTTTCACTGGTGAATGCATATATGAAAGCTCACCAAATTGTATACTTTCTGTAGGTATAATGTGTTATATTCAGTTATATGTTAATCATCACATCATTTCCACTTTTCTCAAAGGAATTCTATTGAGCAGGCAGGTGTCAGGGTCAAGTGTGTGCCTCAGAATCTTTGTGAAGCCATATAAAATCGTGTGTGAAAGTGTTTGGCAGACTTTGAAATCGTAAACAATTGCTAGTTTATATTAAGTCATAGTATATTTTGATTACTTTTAATGTTAAGAATCAACTAGTCTTTGGAAGGGTTGGTGATACCCCAGGGCCGTTTTTACCATAAGTGGAAGTTTCTCATCATAACAAGCCTGCTAGAGCTCTCCTAGGCCTATGGTAAAAAAAGAAAAAGAATCCTTGTACTGTGGTTTCAAGATCATCTTAAAGTAGCTACAGTTATGTGGGATAAACATCCCATAAGTGAAACAACCACTAGCCTTCAGGGCCAAGAAGTTATTTCTTTCAGCCTCGATGACACCCAAATACATCCCTCAAAAACTTTGTAATTTCACCCTTTCATGGAATGGCAAGAAACTCTGGGTTATCTTTTCTTTTTCTTGTTTTCTTCGTATTTTTACCTTCTAAAATCTACCTTCTACTCTTCTGGTCCCACAACCAATGTGTTCCTAAATATCACTCCAGAAATTTAAAAATAAAAAAGCTCACTGCTATTTTCCTAACCAATTATTTTATTATTCCCTTCCTTTAAAATACCGACATTTGGGCTGGTGAGATGCCTCAGTGGCATAAGCGCCTGCCTGGCAAGCGCAAGGTCTTGAGTTCAACTCCCAGAACCCACATAGGAAAAAAGGGCCGGTGATATCGCTCAGCCACACGGGCGCTGGCGCGCTAGGTCCTGAGGTCGACCCCCGGTACCCACAAAAAACAAAACAAAACAAAAAAAAACCTACATTTAACAATGTCAATTCACAATGTCCAGCGTCTAATCAAAACTTCCGGACATGGTAAAAAGCAGGAAAAGTGACCCATAATTAGGAGAAAATGAAATAGAAAACTGATTGAAAAGTAAACAAGATACAGAAGCTTCTGACAGATGGTGGTACCGCCCTGGGTTGGGCGTTGTCTTATACTATGTCTCCTGTAAAGCACAACACCCCTAGATTTCACACAATCTAATAGCTAGAGGCCTCAACTTCTCAGGCTGTAGAGATTGCCCAGGTCGCCATAACTGGCCAGGTTCTGGTTTTCAGTTATGTCTGGAAATCTGAGCGAATGTGACTACTGGTTTTTATATTTTCAAACAGACAAAACATCCCTCTGTACTGCTGCCCTCCCTCCCTGTGCTACCCACACACAACCTCTTGGGCACCTAACGCAGAAAGTGTCCGGGACGTTGGAGAGGACAAATGACGATGCTGCTCGGTGGTTCCCTACCTGAGCATACCCCTTGTCTGGAGTAATCACAAGGATTTGTGCAAAACCCTTCCCGTCCCAGCTACCCTTCCGCAAGTGCCGGCTCACACCTGGCAGGCCTGGAACAGCCCGGCCGCGCCGCAAGGAGCCGCCTGCAGGCGGCGCGAGTGCGGAGCCCAGCGCGCCCCGCCCCGGCCGCCCCTCCGTGCGGCTCCGCCCCCGCCGCGGCCCTGTTCCAGCGCGCCGCGCAGATCCGCGCCGAAGCCAGGAGAAGGCCGGCCGGCTATGCCTCCCGCGCGCCCGCAGCCTCGGGGGAGCAGCCGGGTGCCGGGGGCGCCGCGCCGTGCGGCCGGGGCCTAGCGTCCGCCTCGCCCCGCGCCCACCGCGGCCGCCATGGCCTGCGCCGCCCGGGAGCGCTCGGGACACCGGGCGCTGCGCGGGCTATTGCTGCTGTGCCTGTGGCTGCCGAGCGGCCGCGCGTCCGGGCCGCCGCTGTCCGAGCTGCACGCGCAGCTGTCGGGCGTGCAGCAGCTGCTGGAGGATTTCCGCCGGCA
Organism: Erethizon dorsatum; assembly: GCA_028451465.1. Lineage (NCBI taxonomy): Eukaryota > Metazoa > Chordata > Mammalia > Rodentia > Erethizontidae > Erethizon > Erethizon dorsatum. The sequence goes on along the minus strand of CM051823.1, from coordinate 130,776,116 downwards.
GCTGCAGCGGGAGACGCCGGCCGAGGAGCTGGAGCTCGAGCTGCGAGCCGGCGGCGGCCCGCGGGAGGGCTGCCCGGGCGCAGGCGGCGACGGCTACAGCGCGCTCCCGGACGCCATCATCCGCACCAAAGACTCCCTGGCGGCAGGCGCCAGCTTCCTGCGGGCCCCGGCGGCGGTGCGGGACTGGCGACAGTGCGTGGCGGCCTGCTGCGCCGAGCCGCGCTGCTCCGTGGCGGTGGTCGAGCTGCCCCCGCGGCCCGCGCCCCCGGCCGCCGCGCTCGGCTGCTTCCTTTTCAACTGCACTGCGCGCGGCCGCAGCGTCTGCAAGTTTGCGCCGCATCGCGGTTACCGCAGCTACCGCCTCCGCCGGGCGCCGGACGCCGGACAGGGCGGCCTAGGACCGGGCGTTCGTGTCCCGGCCACCGCGGGAGCCTCGACAGAGCTGGGTAAGCGCACTCGCGCCGGCCCGCGAAGGTCCCCTGTACAGCCCTCGAGGGTCCCTATCCAGCCTGCGAGTGTCTCCTGTACAGCCCTCGAGGGGGGCCTCTGCCCAGCCCGCGAGTCGCCCCCCTCCAGTCCATAAGAATCTCCCTGTCCAGCCCGAGAGGGTTCCCCTGTCCTTGCACCTATCGGGTGAAGACCCGCCTGGACCGGACCGCTGGGCTCCCCTCGCTCGTTCCAAGTTGCATGAGCTGCGGGTGACCAGGAAAGTGGCTTAGGAATGGTGCCTGAAAACCTCCGTAGTTTGTCAAGAGTGGGCGGGTGGGCTGCTGCTGGAATTTTTTTGGGGGGGGGGCGTGATCTGAGAGATAACAGAAAATGGATTTTAAGAGGAAGAGAAAAGCTCAGAGAAAAAAAAAATTTAGTCTCAGTTTTATAATGCATGGTTTTTGTCAGATAATTGCAGGAGCAAAATCTAATTAGATGTGAAATTGCTCCTAACACCCACTTCTGTCTCTTGTCATGGTAAGAGATGTGACAGTTCATGATTCTGCCTCTGTGATTTGGCTTTTCAGGCAGAAAGGAGAAGTACACCTTCAATTTGGTAAAGAGTGAAAAGAAGGGACTTGATTTTGGTGGTTTGGTTTGGTTTGGTACCAGGAACTGAACTCAGGATCTTGCTCTTGCCAGGCAGGCGCTTGAGCCGCTGAGCTATGTCCCCGGCCCAGGGACTTGATTTTGGATGAAAATAAAAACGGTTTGAGGCATGTCTCTTTTTAGAAGAGCTAAAAATAATGGCAGTTGTATGATTTTTACCTTCTGCAGGTGCTGTGAGTCAGGAGACAGGAGGCACAAAAAATTCTAAGTTGGAAATTAATGTTGCTGACAGGAGACCCTTGACTGAGCCCCCTTGTGGTCAAGCTCAGTGTGTTTCATCACACTGAGGATGCTTGACTTATAATGACATGAATGACATCATTAGAAAGATCAGGGAGCAAGATAGCCTCAGCCACATCGGGCATCTGGATTCTCCTTGAGGATCCACCGAGAAGGGTCAGGAAATCTGTGTCCGTGACGCCCTGCCTCCCTCTCCTACCTCCACCTGAGTGAAGCTCAGACAGTAAAAGGCCAACCTGCAACAGCTTTGGGCCAGACAATGGGAAAGACTGTGGGTTCCTCTCTGAAGCCGGGGCAAACAGCACTTGCACTGGAGCCCCCACCGCCACCCAGCCAACCTGAGCCCTGTCCCAGGATTACAGTATTACCCTTACTCTCTGCCCAAACGGGAACCAAAGTACCTCAGCAGCAAAGAAACAAGACTCCTTCCCCTTGTTCTCACTACTCATGTGGAAGGAACTAACATTGCCAAAGGGAGCTTTCCTGTAAACCAAGAGAAAGGGAAATAAACAGGGAAAGAGCATGGTCAGGGAAACTAACAACAGCAACAAGTTTAGGTTACTAGAAGTTTTCCAGTCACTTTTTCTCCAACTTCCATCTTTGTCCTTCCCTTCTGTAGGGAGAGTTTGTCTTGGAAATTACATTTTGTATATATCTTGAGATAAGAACAGGCAACTACTGGCGTGGTCTTCCTTTGTGGGAGAACAGCTCGGACTTCTTAAGGTGCCAGCAATGTGGAAAAGGCTAAAGGGGCAGACCCAGCGCAGAGGCTTCCACCACTTATTCTGCACAGAGAGTAAAGGATATTTATTTCCCCGTGTTCTGGGTTTCCCTTGCCCAGATGTTTAACTACTGGAGACCTTTAGGCTTCTGAGACTAAATATTACCTTCTTGAGTTCTTTTTTTCCTGAATCTTGTGAGCGCGTGGAGTTGGAGGTTCAATGAGAGTGAAAATGTTTTTTAGAGAAGTTGTTAGCAGGTCCAAATAAAGGATCGCAAAGAACTAGGGCAAGATCGGGCTGGATGCACTAGCACAAATTTAAGGCTAAACCCACCAGCCTATTTACTGCCCACATTTACTGAGTTTGGTGTGAGGAGCTGTTTTAAAGGGCTTTCTATACATGAACTCATCTGTCCTCACAGCAGCCCAGGGACACAGGTTTTGCTATAATCCCTAGTTTTAGGAAGGCTTGTAGAGAGAAAGCCACTTGCCTGAAGGTCACACAGCAAGTGGGTTGTGGAGCTGTGTCATGGAGCAGCTCTTGCGCTTTCTCCATCAGCTCCCACCAAACTGCAGCCCCTGGGGTGGGACGGACCCGTGGCTGTAGAGGGTGGTGGGAAACTGCAGGAGGGAGTGGAGGATGCTGGAGAGATGTTAAGTGGATGAATTGATTGAACCTGCCTGCTACAGCACACGGGGAGCAGAGCAGGGTGCTTAGAGTCCTAAACCCTGGGTATCAGACCTGTCTCCTCCCCTGACAAGTCCTTACTAATGCCCTTGGGACTTGAGTGCCTGTTTGCATCCCAGCACAAGCTGTCATGAGGCTCAACGTAGACATGCTTGTGAGGGCAGCACACATGTCCATGGGATTGTTGTAGGACCCTGGTTGGGTCCTGCAGCTGATGGAAGATGCAGGAGGACTGGATTTGTGATAAAAGTGAGGCACAGTGGGAGGGAGTGGGAGGTGGAAGACAGGGCATTTAGAATCCTGGAGGAGCTGTGAATTTAACTTCCCAGGGCTCAGGGACCAGAACTTTAATGCTGTTTCCATGAATAGCCTGAAATCCAGTATATCTAGGGAGACTTTGGGAAGTCAGCCCTCCATGTTAGAGAAAATCAAATTCTTTAGGCAGAGTTCTGCTCTCCCCTCAGACCACCTGTGCCACCCCCAGCCTTTCTCTCATCTGCTCCAAGTGCAAAGGTAGGACTGAACCTTTGAGGTCAGGTAAAGGCTCATCCCTGCCCAGCTGCCTGACCAGTATCCTCTTCACTTTCTCACATTGTCATCTTCTCCCCTTTATGTTACAAATAAACAATTCCATTTAATAAATAATAATAGTATAACTGGTTAGCAATGTTGAGGGAAATACATGTAGAACTACAGCTCTGACCACACACAAATTCCAGATGGTTTAAACAATACGTTTTTTAAAAAATTAAGCCTTAGTTTATTCCATAGATAGGAAAACTGGAAGATAAACCTACTCTTACATACCGTATCTGGAAAGAAGATAACTTTCTAATCCATTAAAGAGGTTATGAAGGAAGAGAATAGAATGAAAAAAAATACATATATATATATATATATATATATATATATATATATATATATATCTTTGAATGCCTCCTTGCCTTCCAGCACTAGTTATCATGAGGATCAAGGGTGGCATGCTTTACGTATATATAAACTTCATGTCAAGAAAAAAAAGTAGTTGCAAAGAACAGTCTGGTAAAATATAAAATAATTATGAGTCAGAAAAACAAAAGGGGGCCGGTGAGATGGCTCAGCGGCGTAGGCGCCTGCCTGGCAAGCGCGAGGGCCCGAGTTCGACTCCCGGAACCCACATACGAAAAAAGGGCCGGTGATATCGCTCAGCGGCACGGGCGCCTGCTGGCGCGCGAGGTCCTGAGTTTGACCCCCCGGTACCCACCAAAAAAAAAAAAAAAAGGCCAAGGCACATGAGCAAGTAGTTCCCAAAGAGGAAGTGTGGTTGATAAACATGAAACAACGTTCAATGTAGAAGTAATCAAAGAAGTGTAAATAATGGGTTCTACCGGTCCCGGCAGTGGCGGGCAGTGGGGCAGTGGCGGCAGGAGGTCATCCGGTCAGGCTCGTGTCTGCGCGCCCGTGGCGGTGTACCCGGCAGCGGCCGCGAGTGCTGGCACTTCCCGCTGGATGCGAACAAGGCGAAGAGGTTGGTGGCCCCGCGAGTCGTGGCCCTGGGGCCCCCGGCTCTTCCTTTGGGGGTGGTGTCCCTGAGTTCGTGATTGCTCCCGGGCTTGGCCATTGTTCCCCGGCTTGGGCGGACGAGGAGGGGGGGGGTGTCCAGCTCGCAGGCGGTCGGCAGTGCTCAGCTGAAGACATTTACCATGTTTATACAAAGACAGGAAGAACTAAAGGGTGATCTAAGGATACAGTAAACAGGATGCGATATAAAGAAGGGCAGTGCAGCACCATGGAGTTTAGAAAGGAAGGACACCATTTCCTCAAAATTAAGATTTGAAGACATCAACCTGTACAGTTACCAGCAATTTCTGTGTTCTGTGATCATCAGTGTGATTCGCAGGAACTTCTTTAACAAACGAAATGAACCTGGGGCATGGAAAATACGACTTCTGTTTTGGTTTGGGATTGGCTATGACCTCCAGCATTTTCATTGGAAGGAGTTTCATTTTGAAAAAGAAAGGGCCTTCTGCGACTTGCCAGGAAAGGCTCCGTGAGAGCAGGTCAGGTGGCCATGCATATCTTAAAGAATGGTCGTGGTGGGCTGGACTGCTGTCCGTGGGAGCTGGTGAGGTGGCCAACTTCGCTGCCTACACCTTTGCCCAACCATGCTGGTGACCCCCACAGGGAGCTCTCAGCGTCCTTGTAAGTGTCATTCTTTCTTCATACTTTCTAAATGAAAGACTCAGTCTTCATGGGAAAATTTGCTAAGTATCCTAGGCTCTACAGTGATGGTCATCCATGCTTCAAAAGAGGAGGAGACAGAGACCTTGAATGAAATGTCACACAAGTTAGGTGATCCAGGCTTTGTGGTCTTTGCGACACTTGTGGTCATCATGTCCTTGATACTAATCTGCGTTGTGGGGTCATGGGCAGACCGACATCCTGGTGCACATTACCATCCGCTCCATGATTGGTGCATTCTGGGTCTCCTGCATGAAGGTACTGGGCATGGCCATCAAGGAGCTGTTGGCGGGCAGGCCTGTACTGCAGCACACTGGCCTGGATCCTGCTGCTGAGCCTGGTGGTCTGCGTGAGTACTCAGATCAAATACCTGAACTGGGCACTGGACGTATTCAACACGTCCATTGTGACTCCCATCTACTATGTGTTCTCCACATCCTCGGCTTTAACCTGCTCAGCTGTTCTCTTTAAGGGGGGCAGGATATGCCTGTGGATGATGTCACTGAACTCTGAGTGGCTTCTTCACAATCGTTGTGGGGATATTCTTGTTGCATGCCTTTAAAGACGTCAGCTTTAGTCTAGCAAGTCTGCCCATATCTTTTCAAAAAGATGAAAAAGCAGTGAACGGCAGTCTCTCTAATATGTATGAAGTTCTTAACAAAGAAGAAAGCTTAACTTGTGGAGCTGAACAACACCCTGGTGAAAATATTTCCCGGAGAAACGGAAGCCTGACAGCTTTTTAAGAAAGATATAATTAAAAGGTTAATCTATAGTTCTGTTACAACACTGATTTTGAATATCAAAATGTGTCTGAAAAAGCACTGTCCTCAGTGTTCTCCAAAGACAATCTTTTTTAAGGTTTCACTAATTTGGACCAAGAAATTACTTTTCCTATATTTAAACAATGGTAGTTTACTAAAATGACCTTAGTATGTGGCCAATTTCTATTAACGTATTATTGTAGAAGTATTTTACATTTTGATTCTTTCTCCAAAATCTAGATGCACTAATGACAGTTTTAAGTCTATAAAAATGCTTTATTTTTTCATTGGTGACAAAGGTCTGAAATGTGCATTTGTCATCCTCACTCCATCACTGTCTGGCCACGTAGGGCTTTTTGATTGTAAAAAAGAACAAGATTATCCCAATACATTATCTTGTGATTTACCTTACCTGAAAAAAAAAAAAAAAAAAGAAGAGGGAATGTAAATAATATCAACCTGTGCTTATTAGATTGGCAAAAATAAGTTTACTCAGCTTGGCACACAAGTTTACATGGTCACTGATAGCGTAAACTGGTACTGTCCTCTCAGAAATCAATTTGGAAATAGCAGAGACCATTAAAGTATTCATTCTTCTGCAGTATTTTTCAGGAAAATGATCTGTGCTAAATAAAAACTATAAGCAAAAGTATTTATTACGGCATTATTTATAATGGTGGAGAAAAAGTTGGCAACAAGATAAATGTCCAATAGTAGGGACTAGGAAATTAAAATGGCAATTGTGAAATTTGTGTAATTACATGGGCAGTGCTAGGATATATGAATAAATATTAACAGAATATCTCAAGTTAATAGATTCAATTCTGAATGTAAAATTATATCCACAGCAAGTGGAATATACTTAGGGTACCTCCAAGTATAGTGGAAAGAACATTTGAGTTAGAAATATCTGGGCTGATATATAAGCTTATAAATTGTGTGTGTGTGTGGTCTGAGGCCACTAACTTAGCCTTCTGGGCCTAGGTTCCTCTTCAGTAGTATACAGATCATAATCATACCTCAGGGACTTTTAGTGAAAGTAAGGGAGGTTATGCCTATAAAGCATTTAGCATGGGGCCTGAAATGAAAGTAGTTACCCAGTAAATGGCAGCAGTTGTAATTCATATAATCACATATGGTCATTAACATTATATGGAAAAAGAGTTAAACAATATATACCAAAAATAATGATGATCATATTGGGGTTGTGGGTAAGTTTTTTCTGAAGTGTTACAATTAAAAAAACACATGGTGGTTTTTACCCATACGTCTGAACCTCGTCCCTTAGTCTGGCCCTCACTTCGGGGCCCTTTCTAGTTTCTCAGCCTGGTTTCTGTTATTTGTGCCCACACAGCACAGATCCAGAGCGTCTTCCTTGTCACGAAGGCTCTGTACCCAGCAGGGTGTTACAAATGCAGCAGCTAACAATATCATTCTTTGGATAAAACCCCACCTTGATGCATTTGATCTAAATTGGTGCAAGTCTTATTTTACCTCTGTAGGTCTTACAAGTGGTGTTTAGTTTTCAAAAGAAATCACTGTTCCCATAGTACTTAACATAGGTTTATTACATTTTACAAATGAAAATTCAAAATTACATTTATTTTGTTCTTTAACAAGTCAACCATTGTTCAGTGGTTCCCCCGTCCCTTTCCTGTTGTCATGTGTTTATTTTAAGGATAGAGAAGCTCTGGCTTTTTGTAAAATACATTTTACTGTGTAATTGACCTGGACTTGAACTGAAGAGGAAGCATTATCTCTGTTGTTTCAAATACCTCGGAGGTCAATTTAGAGGATATGAGGATTTCACTAGATTCATAAATCGTATCTTAAAGCTCATCTAAATAAAAATAAGTGACTACAAGATTTTCTTTCGGGAAAGGCAGGATTAATTAGTTTTATAATATGTGGAATATTTCAGCCCTTACCCAATCCTTCCATGTTAAATTTTTGAGGTATACTTTTTGAAGGTTTTTAAAAATTATTATTAGTGTACATTATTCTTTATACCATATTTTAGTGTGTCTACTTAAAAATAGTATTGTAACTGGGCACAGTGGCACACACTTATAATCCTAATTACTCAGGAGACTGAGGCAGGGGAGTTCAAAGTTGAAGGCCAGCCCAGGCAACTTAGCAAAAGCCTGTCTCAAAATAAAAATAAATAGGACTGGCTCTGTGCAAAGGCCCTAGTTTCAATCCCCAATACCACAAAAGATATATAGTATTTTAAGATAAATGTTAATGCATAACTGCCAACTATAAAGTATAACTGCTGAATTATAAGATATTTCCCTGAATTATAAAGTGGCAAACTATTCTGTGGCAACTGCAAACCTTTAAGGAAACCTTTAACCTTTAAGGAACCTTTAAAGGAAAGGTCAGCATTGTAGAACAGGTCTCTTGTGATGTAGGTGTCATATTTCCCGTAGAGTGGGAGAAGCAGAATAAAGACCTCAGCGCTCAGTCTTTGCTCAGCGGTGGAAGAAGGCAGAATGAGTCTCTTCTTAGGCAAGGGGTTGTTAACTTGGCTTATTTCAGTCAGAGTTACTGATTGTATTGGCCAGCCTTCCTGCCATTTCTAACAAAATACCTTACAGGGAGGAATGTTTATTTTGGCTCCTAGTTCTGGAGGTTTCAGTCCAAGATCAAGTAGCCCCATTGCTTTGGGCCATTGTCCGGGGTGGCACATCATGGAAGAAACTTGTGGTAGAGCAAACCCCTTACATCATGAGACAAGAAAGAAAAGGAGGGATGACCAGAGTGTCACATTCTGCTTCGAGGGCAGGCCTTCAGTGTCCTCCTAATAGGCCCCACCTTGTGAAGGTTCCGCCACCTCCCAGTAGTGCCACCCCAAAGACAAGCCTTTATCACATGGACCTTTGGAGGACATTAAGCATCCAGACTATACTGTAAAAAAAAAAAGGGGTTCATCTTCTTGAAGCAACTGCATACAATAAGCAGCTGTGCTTATTCCCTATAGCTTTAAATTATTTAGCCTTATTCCAGATCAAAGGCAAATATAGAGTCCACCAAAAAAAAAAAAAAAAAATGTGTGCACACTTCAGCAGTTTACCCTACTAATAAATGCCAGGAAGCTAACGGCCACCACTTTGAGCACCACTTGTCACTGTAGAGGGCAACGGTAACTTTGCCTTATGATGTCTCATGATGTCTCAATAAATTTAGTATTAAAATATTTATACAAGTGGATATAGCTCAGTGGTAGAGCACTTGCCTAGCATGCACAAGACCCTGAGTTCAGTCCGGAGTACCACAAAAAAAAAAAATTATGATTTAAAAATATATATACAAGCTCTTTTAGGACATCTCAACAGAAACTCACTGTGCTGATTCTGTTATAAAAACTAGGCCAAGTGTGGTGGCACACGCCTATAATCCCAGCACTTGGGAGGCTGAGGCAGGAGGATTGCTGCAAGTTCAAGGCCAGCCTGGACTACATAGTAAGTTCAGGTGCAGCCTGAGTGAGGCAGTGAGACCCTGTCTCAAAAAAAAAAAAATAAAATAAAACAAACACACATGCACCAAAAAAAAAAAACCTAGTTAGTAGGTCTCTAAACCTCCTCTATTTTCCTAGGTGAAAAACTAGATTCCAGAGAATTTCTGTACGGACTTTATTTAGTATGGATGCAAGGTTGCCTTAACTTCCCAAATTTAATGTATTTCCCCTCTGTTGAACACTCTATATCACCCTTATTTTGAAAACTTGAGGATAAGAAAAAGTAAAATCTGTATGAAGGGGCCGGGGAGATGGCTCAGTGGCGTAAGCGCCTGCCTTGCAAGCGCGAGGGCTCGAGTTCGACTCCCGGAACCCACATACGAAAAATGGGCCGGTGATATCGCTCAGAGGCACGGGCGCCTTCTGGCGCGCGAGGTCCTGAGGTCGACCCCCCGGTACCCACAAAAACAAAACAAAACAAAAAATCTGTATGAAAAGTAAATTTGGTCTTACTGGGGTTAGTTTCAGGAATCTTCTTAAAAAATCAATTCATGCCGGTGAGACGGCTCAGCGGCTTAAGCGCCTGCCTTGCAAGCGTGAAGGCCCGAGTTTGACTCCCGGAACCCACATACGAAAAAGGGGCCGGTGATATCGCTCAGCGGCACGGGTGCCTGTTGGCGCGTGAGGTCCTGAGGTCGTCCCCCCGGTACCCACAAAAAAAAAAAAAAAAAAAAAAAAAAAAAAAAAAATCAATTCATTTAATAGAACTTTGAATTTCAGTCATTTATAAAGTGAAAAATTCATTATAGGAATTAAAGCTACTTCTTTTAATTTACATGTTGGTGGACCCTAGTACATTGTCTTGTACCCACAACTTTGTCCCTAGCTATTGCTAATAGGTGACGCTCTGTACTCCCTCTTCTGCATGTATCATAGCCAAATTCTGTATTCATTATATATTGTTATTGTTTATTATGAAAAGAGAATACAATGAAAATCAATAGGACAATAAATTCCAGTTAATATTCTCTTAGCAGTTCTTTACTGGATCAAATCTATTCAGCAAATAAGATAAGTTATTCATAAATTAGAAAAAAGATAGGGAGCCATTTCTTTATTGTGACTATTTATTTTCTTTCATAGACTGGGATGCGCCTCCACTCAGCAAGGCTGGACAGGATGTGGTTTTGCATCTGCCCACAGACGAAGTGATTTTGGATGGCCGCGAAAGCTCAGATGACCATGCCATCGTCCAGTATGGGTGGACATTGCTACAAGGTGACCCATCAGTGAACATGAAGGTAATTCAGGTTGCCCTTGCTAATGAAAACCGATGCTTCCAGGAAGTGGTCTTTGTAATGTCGTTCCCCTTGTATTCCCTAAAAATACCTGTGAGCTAGTAGAGGCATAAAACAGAGAAAGTATAAAATTGATTGTCCCAAAAATGGGACAGTGAGTTTTCTACGGAGTTAAAGTGGTCCTGATTGATTGTTTTGAAGCTTGCCTCATTTTTGCCGCTTTTTCTTGACAAAAAACATTTAAAGAAAAACACTATGTTTTATTGTAGTGACTCGGATTATTTAAAGGCTTATTTCTTATTTTACTTAGTTCAAGATTCAGGTAGAAAATTTTGAAAAATACAAAGGATAATAAAGCACACAATGAAATGATCCAGAAAGTAAATGGTTAGGCCTGCTTGCCACCATGGTGCTAAGAAGTGAGGGCAAGGGTGGCACAGGTTCCCACTCAGGTGTTCCCTGACAGGCTCCTCCGGGTGCAGCTGGACTTGCTGCCAATGGGAATGAGCCCTTTCTGCTGGGGCTACCTACACATAGTGTGTATCAAGTCGTGAGACGAGTCAAGACTCTTTCTAGGCAGGAGCGTCTCCTGATTTAGGCACATTCATCCAAACCAAACCGGGCATGGTAGCACACGCCTGTAATCCCAGCACTCCAGAGGCTGAGGCAGGAGGATCGCCATGAATTCGAGGCCACCCTCTGCTACTAGTGAGTTCAAGGCCAGCCTGGACTACATAGTGAGACCTTGTCTCAAAAAAACAAAACACTCTAGCTGGAAGAGGAAGGTGAGGTAGTAAAACACCAGTCTACACTCTATTGGAACTAAAGTAAAAACGATAATCTCCAGTCCCGTTAAACTGATTTAAGTATGTTGATTTACTCAGTGATTACATAGCCTTGGAACTGGAATGAACCCTTGTTCAGCATCTTACTCAACCTCTCATCCAAATAAGAGCCCCTTCTACAGCAAGCCTTCCGCAAGCTGTCTGCGCTCTGCCTGACTTTTCTGTGAACAAAAGCTCACTGTTACACGTCATGTCCTAGGACATTGTTAATCAGCTCCAATTATTAGGCAAACAGATTGTACCTCCTCACTACTTCTGTGCATCAGTGCTAGGTCTTCCCTTTGGAAAAACACTGAGAACATCTTTATATTCTGCACAAAAGACCTTGAATTGAATTTTAGAACATACATCATCTAGCCTTGTCTGGATATTTTAGATTAGTTTACGCTCCTCTTAAAATCGAATTCTATATTTATGCTGTGGTTCTTCCTGACCCAGTGTTACCTCTTAGGATCCAGACATCGTCCCTACTTCTATTAATGAAACTTAATTTACATGAACTATTTTAGAGGCTGCGTCACACAAAAGACTGATGCTGAGTCTTTTTGGCAGGATTACCTACTACCTGCTTCATTTTTTCTGTGACTGCTGTCATGGAAATGGTCTCAGTTCCCCTGGGTACATGCACTTGATTAAACCTTCATACAGGACCTTCTTTTTGCCCCCTTTACATCTCAACTTTTTGTTTTTTATCTACAACAGAAATAATTTTGAACTTTGAATGCCATCTATCACATTTATTACCTTTCTATGCATCACATTAGCTGCAAGATTGATTAATAGATCTTAATTGAAAATTTGAAGTTTGAGGTTGATTCAGAAGGATGGACAAGCTACTGATCACACCACTAGAGAGCTCCCTTGGGATGGACACTAACTGTCACTTGGCTTTTCTCAGATATATTTGTTCAAGCAGCTGCGAATGAGCCTCCATCATCTTCCAGCTTTTTATACTTGTTACTAAAAGCTTTATTCTGTGAGCAATGAATGCATAAATGAGTGCTGAGTAAAAGTAATACTAATGGTTCTGTATTTAATTTTTTGGAGTTATTCATAAAAGGATGACAAAATTAGGTATTTTTCTTTTTTGTTTTTTTTTTGTGGGTACTGGGGGTCAAACTCAGGACCTCACGCTCCAGTAGGTGTCTGTGCCGCTGAGCAAAATCACCGGCCCTTTTTTCATATGTGGGTACTGGGAGTCGAACTCAGGACCTCGCACTTGCCAGGCAGGCGCTTATGCCACTGAGCTATCTCACCGGCCCAAAAATTAGGTATTTTTCATAGCCTTTTAGGACAAACTGCTATGCCATCAAGAGGGAAACCGGTGAGATGGCTCAGCAGCGTAAGCGCCTGCCTGGCAAGCGCGAGGGCCCAAGTTCGACTCCCAGAACCCACATATGATAAAAGGGCCGGTGATATCGCTCAGCGGCATGGGCACCTGCTGGCGCGCAAGGTTCCAGTACCCACAAAAAAAAAAAAAAAAAAGAGGGAAACCGAACTGATTCCCTAGCCAGGTAAACAGCAGTGACGGCAGATAGATGTAAAGGTAAAAAGCTATCATCAGTTGACAAAAGCACTCCATCACTGAATTCCATCCTTGGCCCTTTTTAGGTTTTATTTTGAGGCAGGATATCTCTAGGTTGCCCAGGCTGGACCCTAACTTCTGATACTCCTGCTTCAGCCTCCTGAGTAGCCAGGATTACAGGTGCCCACCATCTCATGCAGCTCTGAGTAGCTTTCAGTGGAATGCTAGGGGTTTATTAGTAGGTCCTTTGGGGTTAGCATTTACAAGTTGCAGAAAACTGATAGTAATATAAATGATTCTCTACTGTAAAAACGCAAATACATTTTTATATATAGATGTGATTGATTTTTGACCCTGGAAGAAAGATGATTTTAAACATGACATTTTAGTATCCGTAAATATTAACCAATCTATTAATACATTTTCAGTCCTTATTAACAAACTCATTTGTATCTACTAGCAATTTGATTTCAGCTTTCATGACTCCTATATGTGTCTATTCTCTAGGTCCTCCTTTGAGTCAGTTAAATATCTTATTGCTTCCCTCTTAAATTAATTAGTTAAATAAAATCTTTCACATGTTTATATTATATTGTGTAAAAGTCATGCTTTTACTATTTTGAGAGTTTCCCTTTGACAGTAATTAGCAACCCTCAAAGGACATCACTCTACCTTCAGCTTGAGCAGCCTGATTTCACACCCCAAAATTTCTGGCAAGAAAATTGGGACTCTCAAATCAAATTGCTCTTCTCCCTGTAAATGGTAACCAGCTGACTCATCCTTCAAGCTACAAAATGGGCCAACTTTGGAGGTTGTTGGGAGCAGAGGAAGGGCAGTTTCAGCCTCCCATAGCAAAGCAGTTAAATTAAAACTTGATGTTGAACACCCTGGTTCTTCTGTCCCCTCACTGTCCCCACTACCCAGGGCGCTCCTTGATCAGGCTTTCCTGAATGTCTTCCCCGCCCTCTTCTCAAGTGCTGCCTGTCTCCTGTCCCATTTGTCCTGGTCTACACAGGCTCTTCACTCCTTTTCTGTTCACCGAGCTTTGATGCCTCCCTGCGTCTTGAGATAGTTTTACATCATGTCGTAGGACCCATCTTTTCACACCCAAGTGACCCAGTCTTTGGGTCCTTTAAACACAACAACAAATCAGTGAGATTCTCACCTAAAAAGAATACACTGCCAGCTTTGCCATGATAAAGTTAATAACTAGTCTTTTTGTTTAGCATTTAATATGTGTCCAGTATTGGACTGAGCACTTTGTGTGGACTAAGCATACAGAAAGGCTCATGTTCCTGGCTTGTCTTCTTCATTTATGAAGAAAGAATAGAAGAGAGAGATTAGGAGGCTGAAGCAGGATGATTGCAAGGTCAAGGCCAGCCTGGGCAACTTAGTGAGACCCTGTCTCAAAATAAAAAAATAACAAAAGGTTGGGATGGGGATGTTGCTCAGTGCAAAGGTCCTGGGTTCAGCCCTCTGTACTGTGAAAGAGAAAGTAGGGTAGGGGGGATTGGTCAGAACCAAGAGGGTGTCCACTAGATTTTAAAGTTATACATACACTTAATTGAACATAGATCTATAATACATTCTTAAATGCAAGAAGACACATATTTTTCAGGCAGCTCATTAGATGACACCGAGTTTCATGATTATTAGATATAGTACATTTAAATCTAAAATCAGAATGTAAAATATGACATTTAGGAACACGACACAGAGTATTTCATTTAGGAACATGAACAAAATGTTTAGGGATATTTGGAATTTACAAATCAGTGGGCCAATTAACATTCATCAAATGTTTAAAATGTTTTAATTAAATGATTATCATAGTCCACTTATGCTGTTACAACAAAATGCCGTAACTGGGTGGCTTTTAAGCAAATTTATTTCTCACAGTTCTGGGTGCTAGAAGTCCAAAATCAGGGTTCTATCAGACTTAGATTTTGTACACTAATGTGAATAGATCTAAATGTGAGTGAATCTGGATACCGAAGGTGTCTGGTAGGATCTGCGCCTGGAACTGTGTTTCCTGTACTGGAGAAGAGGGGCCTGGCTAGGTAGAATGGTGCACAGCCCAGAGGGAGAGGTTGGCCCCTTCACGGGGATACTCTGTCCTTCCAGCCCCGGTGTTGGGCAGGAGGCTTCTCAGCAAACCCCACTTCTGCAGAGTTTAGTCTCACACAGACCCGCTGAGCTTTGACGCTCAAGCAGTGATATGCTCACCTTCGGAGACTGAGTGCAGGCTCAGGGAGATGTCCCTATCCCTGTGGATGTCCCGCCAGCTCCTGGGCTCCTGGCTTTCTTGGCCTCTTTAAATCTCTGGTAACTTCACCTCCCCCCCCCCGAAGGCCACACTCAGACTGGCCAGGATTTAACGTCCCTCTGCCACACTCGCCCTACAATTGTCCACCCATAATCAGTCCTAGTCTACCATCTCTGCCCCCTGCCTGGTACACAAGCCCCACACAGGCTGGCCTTTCCTGGTCTCAGCGTTTCATGTCTGCGTTCAGGCAGATCAGCTAGGGCAGAGCTCATAAATGCTGTTGCTTGCTTGCTGTCTTTCTCGCTGTCCCTCTTTCTCTCTCTTCCTTTTACTAAAGACTGTAAGGCCTCTTGTGGACACATTCCAGTATGTTCGTAATTTGTTACCCTGTTCCCCTGTGTTCCTAAATCCCAACAAACGATAAATGGAGGTGTAGCCTCCTGCCCTGCTACCTCCTAGCAAAGCCAGCATGATTTTGAGCCAGCGTCAGGGAGCCAGAACCTGCCGTCACCCCAGCCCCCACCTCCACCTAGGCAGCTCCTGTCCCTTGCACTGTTGTGGCCCTGCCATAACTCAGCCCAGCATTGGCGCCCCTGTGGCCATGGAGAGAGATCATAGCTGACCCTCCACAAGCTGCAGATAGAGGTGGGAGGGAAAGAGTTCCAAAAGAAAGGGGGCACTGGGCCGTATCCCACCGGGGCTCAGGTTTCCTGACCACTGCAGTGACCGAGACAGGAGAGAAGGTGGGCTTAGACCAGGGTGGTAAAAGTACATGTGGGGAGAAAAGGTCAAATTCTGGATATGTTTTTAAGGTAAAGCCAATGGGACTTTCTGATATATTGGAGTGAACTGTGAAAGAAAGGGGGAGGGGTAACTACAACTCTGAGGTCCCAAACCAATTTTTCTCTCATTTCAGTCTTACTCATCTGAAATGCTCATCTTCTCTGATGGTTCTCTGGCTTGCTGCCACTTTAAAGTTGGTGTGTTCTTGTTCCTAGGATCGACTCCCCACTCCAGGATCTTGTGGAGTTGTCTCATTGCCGTTAGCATTCTCTCTCCCCCGTCCCCATCCCTAATCTCTCCCTCCCTCTCCCTCCTTGCCTCTTCCCTTCCCCCCCTTCCTTCCCTCCTTCTCTCTCCCCTCTCCCTTCTCTTCTCTCTCTCTTCCTCCCTCTTACACTTTTCATTTTATTGCTCACTTGTTTGACAGTCTCTCAGAAGTTATGCCTTAAGGTAATGCAGTAGCACAGTGCTGAAGCTGGCTACATCTCATATAAAAGAAAGCATGGTATATTTAACTGAGTTGGGTTTATTTTGCTTAGCATGATGGTTTCAAGTTCTGTCCATTTTTCTGCAAATGACATGATTTCATTCTTTATGGCTCAGTAGTACTCCGTTGTGTATACATACTGCATTTTCTTTGTCCATTCATCTGTTGATGGGCATCTCGCTGTTTCCAGAGTTTAGCTATTATGAATTGTATTTCTATAAACATGGGTGTGCATGTATGACTACAGTAGAATATTTTTAATTTAAAGGAAGGAGTTCTCTTTCTTTTTTTTTTTTGCTGCTGGGGATTGAACCCAGGGCCTCGAGCATGCTAGGCAAGCACTGTAGTACTGAGCCACGCCCCCAGGCCCAAAGACAACTATTGTTTTTTTTTTTTTTTTTTTTTGTGGGTACCGGGGGTCGACCTCAGGACCTCGAGCGCCAGCAGGCGCCCGTGCCGCTGAGCGATATCACCGCCCCTTTTTCGTATGTGGGATCCGGGAGTCGAACTCGGGCTCTTGCGCTTGCCGGGCAGGCGCTTAAGCCGCTGAGCCATCTCACCGGCCCAACTATTGTTAATCTTGACAACTCTGTGGCTTTTGCCAGGTCCATTTGTCTGTTTTGCCAACACAGTTTCAGGGGAATGTGGGGCAAGCGGCCTCACTGGTGGGCAAAGACTACATGGGATATGAGCACATGGAAGCAGCCCGTGACACACAGTGGCCCTCCCAGGAGCCACATCAGGATGGGAAGGAAACAAGACTGTGGCCAGGGAGAACCTTGGAGTTTAGGGAAATTTTTAGTTGCTTTTGTTTTATAGTATTTGTTTCAGGGGGGTGAGAGAAACTTGAGCATAGTTATAGCAGAGCCATTTGAAAGAGAACGTGTTTGATGGGCCAGGGTCCTAAAAGTCACAGAAGAAAAGTCAAGGACTGGGAGAGATTGGCCCAGAGCCCAGGAGGGACAGGAAGGAGGTGGCCATGGGTACAGGGCTATGCCCAGGAGGAGGCGGGTGATGCAACAATAACATGGTCCCTGTTTTCCCACTGAAGTAGACGAGGCCACCTGCAGAGGGAAGGGACTTGATACTAAGTGTGGAGCGTGGAGAGGAGGAGCGGGTTTGGAACAGTGGCTGCTAAGGCCAAGTGAAGGGATCGTCAGTCAAGGATGCTGCCAGCTTGGATAATATCCAAACTGGCGTGTTTGAGATGGGGCCAAAATAGTGAGGGATGGAGTATTCAGCAGCCCTGGCCCCGGAGTAGAGGCAGGTGGTGGCCCTGCTCCAGTGACACTGATTTGCAGTCCTGTGGGCTGCTGGACTCTGTGTCAGATCTCCACCCTAAACATGAGCTTTCCCATTTGTGTGTCAGGTGCCTCAACCAGGAACCCTGAAGCTGTCCCACCTGCAGGAAGGAACATATACCTTGCAGCTGACAGTGACGGACACTGCGGGTCAGAGGAGCTCAGACAATGTGACAGTGACCGTGCATCCCAGGCCCTACCCGCCGGGAGGTGAGGAGAAGCCCGTCCCCCGCATGCACCGCAGCCGGTCGCCCGGCTGTTCCCGGAAGGGTGGTGTCGGCTGTTTTACATCCTCACTGTGCAGTCCACGGCTCTTCCTTTT
This sequence comes from Erethizon dorsatum, assembly GCA_028451465.1. Taxonomy (NCBI): domain Eukaryota; kingdom Metazoa; phylum Chordata; class Mammalia; order Rodentia; family Erethizontidae; genus Erethizon; species Erethizon dorsatum. The sequence goes on along the minus strand of CM051823.1, from coordinate 130,758,101 downwards.
TAAAATTTGTTTTAATTTTATTTATTTAGGCGGTTGAGTGAGAGAGGTTTTTTTTGTTTTTGTTTTTGTTTTCTTGTTTTGTTTTTTACTAAAAATATAATAATGAAAACAGGCTCCATTAGATTTTAGGACAGTAGGACACCACAGGTTGAGGTGGAGGGACGCTCCCAGGAGATGAGAATAGACTGTGTGATCTACTGGGCCCTGTAAATACTTCATCTTTTCTCTCTCACCTTCACAAAAGGCAACTTCTGACTCTTCCGGGAGAGGGTTTTTTTAAAGATGGAGGACTTTTTGATGTGTACACTCAATGAGTACAGCTACAAAGTACAGTTAAAACAACCCAGCTCCTAGTAGAGAGCAAGACGGTAGTTACTGGAAGCTGGGGCAAGGTAGGAGACCTTGGTCAGTGTTTCCCTTACAGAGGGAATGAGTTCTAGTGACCTATTGCATAGCATGATGACTATAGTTAATAATAATGTATTGTACATTGCATAATTACTTAAAGTAGGCTTTAAATATTCTTGCCATAAAAAAATGGTATGTACCTGAGGTGATGGATGTGTTGGTTGACTTGATTTAATCATTCCACAATGTGTACATATATCAAAACATTGCTTTGTATCCCATAAATATATAATATTATTATTTGTCAATTAAAAATAAAATATACAATAAAAAAATGAAAATCATACCACAGAATAGAAGAAAGACTTAGTTCTTGGGTATAATAAATTGTTGATGTAATAAGTCATTTCAAAATTTTTAAGAAAGAACGAATGTGGCTAAGGAGTACAGTTAAGACAAATTAAATTGTACAAAATACATGAGTCAGTTGGAAAGCACTACTTAAAAATTTTTAGACACTTTACATGGATGCATACATTAATATAATTTTAAATATATAAAATAGGGTTTCTCACACTCTCTTGCACAATATAAAACTCATTTATTTCATTCATCTATATTTCCCAAACGTCTGCCTTTCTAAGATTAGCTCAAGTTTAAAAATACCCATTATATGGAATTTGGCAGTGCTAAAAATGTAGTGGTACTGCAAAGGGAAGCCCACATGATTGCATTCTGGAGAACTGCTGAGATACTGTGCATATGAGTGTCCTGTAATTTGGTCAGTGGATATTTTCTTGCTGTCTACAGTGCAGGGGAACCGTGCTAAGCACTGAGGACAGAGCGATAAACTCAGTAGATACAATCCTATCCTCTTGAAGGGTCTAGTGTCAAAAATCTCTGCTGTCACTAGCCATAGCTCTAGCAAACTTGCAGCAAGTTTCTAACATTCTTGAATACTCAGGATATAGATCATAATTAGCAGTTTGAAGAATAAGGATACAAGAACTGGAATATGACTGATATACTTGTATAGTGGAGTTAGTCTTCCACCAAAAACATAGGCATGCATATTGGAAATGAAGATTCATAAAGAGAGATCTTAGAATCCTAAGAACTTGGCAATCTTGATAATTTGTGTAAACAGCATTAAAATTTTGGTTGGCTGACCACCCCCTGACAAGCCAGATTTAAGCTTCCTGTTGTGAAGGAAGAGGTAACTACACATGAATAAGCCAGCACCAAACTCCCACCCCCTTGGCACCATGAGGTGCCAGGGATGGTGCGTTCATCTCCCCATCTGGATTTGAGCAGCCCTAGTGATTGACTGCAGCTGCACAGGAGAACCAGTCATCTAGAGAGAACATCATCAGGTACCTTGGTGGCCGGGCGTGAACCACGACCACTGGGAACAGAGCACGAGGGATGCTCAGAGCTCACCTGTATAGGTTGGGGTGAGGGGCTCACCTTGGGAAAAAGATGCAGAGAGCCTGTCATCCACACAGAAATTAGAAGACAGTTGCTTTTGTCCAGCCTTGGTGGCTATGAGGGAGGAAAAGCCTGTGTAAACATGAGCAGATGGCTGACCCCTCAGCAGCAAATGATTTGCTGGTGTATAGACTCAGGCCAGCTTTCCAGGTAAACTGCCAGTTGTAAATTTCTGGCCTTTCTCCAAGATGATAATAAAATGCATTTAAAGTGACAGAGAATGGGGCTGGTGAGATAGCTGCCTGGCCTGGCAAGCGTGAGATCCTGAGTTCAACTCCCGGAACCCACATAAAGGAAAAAAAGGGCCGGTGATACCGCTCAGCGGCACAAGCACTTGCTGGCAAGCACGAGGTCCTGAGGTCGACTCCTGGTACCCACATTAAAAATAATACTAATAAATAAATAAATAAATAAAGTGACAGAGAACGATGTGAATCACTTGCTGAAAGGCCACTCTGTTACCAGCCTTGTGAATATAACTTTATATAGGACATGGGAAAGAATCAGTGTGGTACTACTACTACTGTTACTTGAAATCACTTACTGGTTGTATTGGAAGAATATGCTGTGAATTAAAGTTGGTGAAACACCATATATAAATAGCGAAAAATAGCAGTAGGAATAGAGAGGAGTTTCTGCCTCCTCCATCACATACATTGATTTTATAATTACTAACCCAGCTGTTATGGTAACCAAGAGTAGCCTCCACCAGCATAAACAGACAAGGGGTACCCCTTATTATATGATAGTAACCTGGTTCAATTTTGATGTCAACATTTTAATACTTTTTATGTGTTTGAAGAAAATATCTATTCAAATAGCAAGCCAGAAAGTACTTTTTATATAATCTAGACTCATGATCTCCAAATAGGATCCTCAGTGATTTTTGAGATATTTTTAGGGCAGCAAAGAAGATGCTGAAACCTATATTTTTATTAATTCTGAGTCTTCTTAAAATTTTTCAGCTTATTTGGTAAGGTATATAGCATATTACTTATAAATAAATTTGAGATGAATGTTCAGTAATGTACTATTGATCATGATGCTTGGTCAAAAAAGTTTGGAAGCCAGCTGTAGTGCACGCCTGTAAACCCAACATTTGGGAGGCTGAGGCAGGAGGATCGCCGTGAGTTCGGGGCCAGCCTGCGCTACATAGAGAGACCCTGTCTCAAAAAAAAACCAAAAAACAAAAAGATGTTTGGAGACCACTAATCCAGAAATAGGTCCATAATAAATATGGTTTTATTTCTAAAACTACCCAGAAATAAGTAAAACCTTCAGATATTTAGGATTTTCATGTCATGGATTTAAGAAACATGACAAATACTCATTCTAGCCTCATGATGAGTTGACATTTAAGGCATACTTTTTTCATATAAAAATTTTTTTGAGGGGATACTGGGAATTGAACTCATTCATATAAAATGATACCTAAAGCCAGAGAGAACGCTGGGCTCCCATTCCGTTTGAAGAACAGAGACATCTTGCTGCGTCCCGACCCACCCCTGTCCTTTTCCTCTGACTCCTCCCCAGTGGCCTGAATTTCAGTCCTGGCTACAGGCCTTTTGCTTCCCCTTCTTCCTCAGGAGCTTCTGCCATTTCTTTTCTTTACTCTCTTTTCCTCCTGGATCAAGATATCTTCAAATTGCATGACACCCAGGTAAACTCCTTTTCCACTAGTTTAAGTGAGTCTCAGTAAAATGAGTCCAAGATCTCACTTGGTTGTGTAGAATGTGCTCGGCCACCAGCCTTGCTGGAATAGCATAGTTTGCTCCTCTCACATTTCCCGAGAGAACTGTGTAGTCCAGACCTTCCCTGTAAAACTGGGCCTCTTCGCGACCTAATTCTAGCTGAATACCTTTCATCTACAGTATCAGTGCCAGTCACCTAATCTTGTGCAGCTATACCTATAAAGTTGGCTTAACCAAAGGTGAGGAAAATTCAATCAGGAGGTCAAGAAGAAGCCTCTAATCTTGCAGAACCTCTGGCTCAAGCTTGGTTAGGTTTTGCTCATTCTCCAGCCACTCTGCCCAGATGCATTTTCTCGTACCCCTGTGTCTGTCCATCTGGGTAGAGTAGAAGTCTTAACTTTTCCTGTACCCCTGTGACTTGACACTTGTCTACCAACAGGATGCATGAATATTTGCTCACACTACCACTTCTTCTGTGACGATGGCTGCTGCGTTGACATCACCCTGACATGTGATGGAGTGCAGCAGTGTCCTGATGGGTCTGATGAAGATTTCTGTCAAAATTGTGAGTCTGCCTTCTACCCTATCAGGCAGAGGGCTGGCAGGGGTGGAGGAGGGATGTCTGTGTTTTTAGAATAACATGGGGACCCAGTGTTCTTTTTTTTTTTTTTTTTTTGTGGGTACCGGGGGGACGACCTCAGGACCTCGTGCACCAGCAGGCGCCCGTGCCACTGAGCGATATCACCGGCCCCTTTTTCGTATGTGGGTTCCGGGAGTCGAACTCGGGCCTTCGCGCTTGCAAGGCAGGCGCTTAAGCCGCTGAGCCGTCTCACCGGCCCCGGACCCAGTGTTCTTTCTCTGCCTGGTCCTGAGTATAACTTTATGTGTAAAAGCTGTGCCTTAAATTCACAATGAGTCTCGAGTCTGAGTTGCAAATGTCAAATTTTTGCTATTGCATATTTTTTTATTTTTCCTATTTTCTAAAGATTTTTTCCCATCCTAAAAATGCTACAATAACCTGATTTAAAAAAAAAAAAGAGGGCCAGTGAGATGGCTCAGCGGCTTAAGCGCCTGTCTGGCAAGCGCGAGGGCCTGAGTTCGACTCCCGGAACCCACATACGCAAAAAGGGCCGGTGATATTGCTGAGCGGCACAGGCGCCTGCTGGCGCGCGAGGTCCTGAGGTCGACCCCTGGTACCCACAAAAAAAAAAAAAAAAAAACTGCAGTGAATTGACATTTTGTTTTGATAGTCTTTAAAGAACATTTATGACACAGGGGGGTGTAGCTATGTCAGATCTTCCAGTGTCCTGTACATAGTAGTGCCCTGCAAGAAAGAATAGCTGCAGAAAGTTAAAGGAGTACCCGTTTGAGGAAAGACAACCAATCTCAAAATATAAGGTTTAGGTTTTGTCTCTGTCCATTTCGTCATGTATATTATTTGGAAAACCAGTTACTGAAAGACAAAAGAACCTATGGCCCACTTGAAAACTGGAGAGAAGAATTTTTATGAGGTTCTGACATGTCTTGGAGGGATCAGTTATTTGTCCCAAATGTTGGTGATTTTATTTATTTTTCATTTTATTTTAAAGAGAAAAAATAAAAATAACAATAAAACAGTTTCAAAACAGGCTAGTTAGGAGAGTAATAATAATACATTGCATATTGTTATCTTCACAGTAGTTACTCAGAGTACGAGATACAGGCATGATATCTTGTCCAAACAATTAGCCCAAACCTTTCTTTTCAATGAACTAAGAGAAACTAGCTGTATAATTATCGTAACTATCTTGTGTATATATATTGTTTTCCTTTTCCCTTCCTTCCTTGCCCCTTTCCCCCATCTCAGTTATCAGTGATTTTAAATCAACTGCAAATGTATAATTTTAGTTGAAGTTCAGAAAAGAAACCACACAACTAACTGAGCTCTCCCGTGCTTCAGTGGGCCTCGACCGAAAGCTGGTGACTCACACAGCGGCCGGTCCTGCCCAGCCGGGCGCCGCAGGGCTCATCGCAGACGCTGGGGAGGACTCGCAGTTGGAAAAGTCCCAGAAAACCACGCCCCCCAACCTGCCAGCTACCTTACCAAGCACAGAGAAGAGGAATCACTCTGCCCTGGGGGGACCAGAGAGTCAAATCAGTCCTGTGATGTCAGGTAAGGGCTTCCGGCAGGTTCTCCATCAAGAGCCTCATTTTTAGTAAACATGGCTCAAAATTTAAGCTGATTAATCAACAGGGAATTGGTTCTAGGACCCCTGAGATACCAAAATCTGTGCATGTTGAAGTCCTGCATATAAAGTGGCATAATATTTGCATATAACCTATACATCCTCCTGTGTACTTTAAATTATCTCTAGATTACTTATAATACGTAATGCAGTCTAAATACTATGTAATGAGTTGTTATACTGCCTCTTTTAGGATTAATGACACAAAAAATGTCCATGCATTTTCAGTACAGACACATTTTCTTTTTTTTTTTTTTTTTGTGGGTACCGGGGGGTCGACCTCAGGACCTCGCGCGCCAACAGGCACCCGTGCCGCTGAGCGATATCACCGGCCCCTTTTTCGTATGTGGGATCCGGGAGTCGAACTCGGGCCCTCGCGCTTGCAAGGCAGGCGCTTACACCGCTGAGCCATCTCACCGGCCCCCACATTTTCTTGAGTGTGTGCTAAAGATTGAATTCTAGGCCTCCCTCCCTCTACCACTGAGTTACACTCCTAGCCCAAAACACAATTTTTTATCTCAGTATTTTCAATCCAAGATTGGATGAAGAACCCTTAAACATGGAGAGCTGGCTGCTACATTTCTTTGTAGATAAATTAGAGTTAGAAAGTTTCATTACTCTGTTTAAGGAAATTAATGCCCTAATTGTTAAACTTTAGGTTGTTTGGAGATAAAGCAGCATAACCCCTACGTATTTATGTCAGTCCTCTTCACCCTGAGGAAGTGAACATAAAGAAATACACATCATCGTGAAATGGTTTCATGTACTAATAATTCAGTGCTAGGCTTCCAGTTTAAATCTATAATTTTGGTTTTTTGTGTTTTGTTTTTAGTAAGGTTAATAAGATTTTTAAATCACACTACTGAAGTATTACACGTCTGCATCATTCTAAATTTCTTTTATACACATTTGACTGGCATGATTATGTGACCTTGGAGACAAAAATACAGATTATCACATTTCCATATGATCTTGCTAATGTCATTTCAGTACCAAAACTCTGCATATGTTTTAAATAATCTCACTATGTCAGTAACTTTTTTATTTAAAAAATTTGTTGATTGATAGAGGTGTGGTGATACACATCCGTAATCTGACCAGTTAGAAGGCTGAAGCAGGAGGATTGCCACAAGTTTAAGGCCAGCCTTAGCTACCCTGTCTCAAAAAAAAAATAAAAAATAAAAAAAGGGCCGGTGAGATGGCTCAGCGGCGTAAGCGCCTGGCCGGCAAGCGCGAGGGCCCGAGTTCAACTCCCGGAACCCACATACGAAAAAGGGGCCGGTGATATCACTCAGTGGCATGGGCGCCTCCTGGTGCACGAGGTCCTGAGGTCGACCCCCGGTACCCACAAAAAAAAAAAAAATATATATATATATATATATATATATATATGTTGATTGTACAAGATATGGAAGATGTAAAAAAATGAAAATGACTTAAAACACCACCCTTTATTGAAAACTACTTAAATACTTTGATATATTTCCTCCCAAATGTTTTTGTATACTTTATGCATTTTAAATGCCTGTATACAAATATGTCTGCAAAAGGGTGAATTTTCTGAGGGGTTTTTTTTGTTGTTAAGCACACGTCGGTGCATGGCTTGCTAGTACTGCCACCTACTGGACAGAGCAGTCACTGCATACAAGTCTCAGGATTCTCAATTTTCTCAGTACAGATTTGCGGGGGGAAGACAAGTCCCACCTAAAGAAACAGTCTGGGGACACCAGGTGTCTTCACCAGAAATGCTGAAGGGCAGGAATGTCATAGAGAACCATGTTCTCAGTAGCCACGATGGGTGAATTCTAGCTGCATCCAGGAGATACAGAGGCCCACATGAGCTCATGTGAACAAATTAACTGAAGGTAGAATGGAGGCCAGGTCTGGCCTTAACTTCTTATCTCTGGCCCCTGGTTTCTTTATCTGTCAATAAGGATCTCAGCCCAAACCCCCCCCCAGGTCCTCTTGAGCCCTGAATCTATTTTAGGAGCAGCACAGCCTCATGCCCAGGCTTCGCTCCATCAATCCTTACCATGCTAGGTGTTGCCTGGTGGTCGCAGATGGGGGCCCAGGAGTGTGGACTCAGGCTCACAATGCTTTTGAAAATCCTGCCCAAGCTGCCACCAGTCAGAACCCAATTTGAAATGTATTCGCAATCTCTGTTTTTGGCCTTTTTGATAAGAAACCTTTGGTTTGGGCTATGAAGATGTAAAGAGTGGTGTTTCACAGAACAGAGAGATGAGCTGTTTGTTTATTCTTTATAATACATTGGGACTTTGTTCTAATTATTAAAGCAAAACAAATTTACTGTAGAAATGAAAATACAGAAAAATGTAAAAAAATTAAAATCATCTAACAAATCTCTTTTTTTATTAAGTGTTTTGGTACAATTTAGATCTACATAATGATCATATTCATCGTAGAGAATTTGTACCTGTATATGATATATATTGATTCCTCTTTTTTTCCCAGTCCCCTCCTTTCAACCCCTCTTTCCCTCCTTATTTACAAAGCTTTGTTTCCATGTTATCCTTCTATCATTTTTTTCTTTTCCCTTCCTTCCTTTCCCCCTCCCTCCTCCTAATTCCCCTTTCTTTTGAACCATTTCTTCCTATTTCACAATATCTATTATACAATTCGGTCCTTATTTACACTCTTGGTTTCTTACACCGGAGAAACAATGCAATATTTACACATATGTAACCAATTTATTTCACTTAAGAGTATGGTCTTAAGGTGCATCCATTTACCTAGAAATGTCTCAAGTTTATCCTTCTTTATGGCTGAGTAGTACTCCATAGTATAAAAAAAAACACACCTTTTTTATCCATTCCTCGGTGGATGGGCATTTAGATGGTTTCCAAGATTTATCTATTATAAACTGTGCTGCTATAAACATGGGTGCATATATATTGCTGTGGTATGATGATTTTAAATTTTTCCAGGAATATACCCAGAAGGGGAATAGCTGGGTCAAATGAGACCTCTAATACTAGTTTTTTTGAGGAATCTACATACTGATTTCCACAGTGGTTACACCAGTCTACACGCCCACCAACAGTGGAGAAGGGTTCTTTCTTCCCCACAACCCTGCCAGCATTTATTATTGGTTGACTTCTTGACGATAGCCATTCTTTCTGGAGTGAGATGGAATCTCAGCATTGTTTTAATTTGCATTTCTTGAATTACCAGTGATGTTGAACATTTTTTTCATATATTTATTTGCCATTTGTATTTCTTCCTCTGAGTGTATTCATCTCAGGTGCAATTTTTGGATTGGGCCTTTAAATTAGGGGGGTCTGACTTTTTTCAATTCTTTATATGTTCTAGATATTAGGCCTTTGTCTGAGGGCCAACTGGCTAAAATTTTTTCCCACTGTGTGGATTGTCTTTTCACTCTGTTTGTAATTTCTTTTGCTATGCAAAAGCTTTTTAATAGGATGAGATCCCAATTGTTGATTCTTTGTATTATTTCCCATGCGGTCAGGGTTTTGTTCATGAAATCTTTGCCTACATCTTCAAGAGTTGTACCTATTCTCTCTTCCAGCAGATTTAGTGTTTCTGTTTTAATGTTTAGATCTTTGATCCATTTCAATTTTAGTTTAGTGCATGGTGAGAGACATGAGTCTAGTTTTCATCTTTGGCACGTGGAAAGCCAGTTTTTCCAGCACCATTTATTAAAGAGGCTATCTGTCTTCCAGTGAATGTGTTTGGCCCCTTTGTCAAAGATAAGGTGGCTCAGCATGTTTGGATCTTCTAATCTGTTCCACTGATCCTCAGGTCTGTTTTTTTGCCAGTACCATGCTGTTTTCATCACAGTAGCTTTGTAGTAAGATTTTAAGTCAGAGATTGTGATGGCCTCTGCCTTGCCTTTCTTGCCTAGGGTTGTTTTGCTATTCTAGATGTCTTCTGGTTCCAAATGAATTTTAGGAATGTTTTCTGTAGTTCTGTGAGGTATGCTAATGGTATTTTGATTGGGATTGCATTAAATCTGTATAACAATTTTGGGAGTATGGCCGTTTTCACTATGTTGATTTTTCCTATCCATGAGCAAGAGATAGCTTTCCATTTTCTGATATCCTTTTTGATCTCCTTTTTTAGAGTACTTTAATTTTCAATGTATAGATCTTTTACTTCCATTGGTAGATTTATTCCTAAGTACTTCATTTTTTAGGATGCTATTGCAAAAAGTGTTGTTTCCTTCATTTGTCTCTCAATGTGTTTGTTGTTTGTGTACAGGAACGCTATTGATTTTTGATTGTTGACTTTGTATCCAGCTACATTGCTGAATTTGGTTATTAAAACTACAAGCCTCTTGGTGGAGTTTTTGGGGTCTTCTATGTGGAGTATCATGTCATCTGCAAATAATGATAATTTAACTTCTTCCTTTCCTGTCCTTATTCCTTTTATTTCTCTCTCTCGTGTAATTGCTCTGGCTAATGTTTCCAGAACTATATTGAATAGGAGTGTTGATAGTGGACATCCTTGTCTTGTTCCTGATTTTAGAATGAAAGCTTTCAGTTTTTGTCCATTTAGCATGATGTTGGCTGTTGGTTTGTCATAGATGACTTTTATCAGATTGAGGTAAAGCCCATCTCTTCCAATTTTCTGTAGGGTTTTTATCATGAATGGGTGTTCGACTTTATCAAATGCTTTCTCTGGGTCTGGTGTCATGTAGTTTTTATCTTTGGCTCTGTTGATATGGTGTATTACATTTATTGATTTGCATATGTTGAACCATCCCTGCATTCCAGGGATGAATCCTACTTGGTCATGGTGTAGAATCTTGATGATTTGCTGCATTCTGTTTGCCTGTATCTTATTGAGGAGTTTTGCATCTATGTTCATTAGGGAGATTGGCCTGTAGTTTTGTTCTCAGGGTACTACTTGCTTCCAGGAATGAGTTTGGGAGTATTGCTTCCCTTTCAATTTTGTTAAAGAGTTTGAGAAGTAGTGGTATTAGATCTTGTCTAAACTTCTTATAGAATTCATCAGTGAATCCATCAGGACCTGGGCTTTTCTTTGTTGGTAAGTTTTTAATTACATTTTCCATTTCATTGACTGATATTGATTTATTTAGAATTTTTATATCTTCTGGATTCAGCTTTAGTAATTCATATTTCTAGGAATCTATCCATTTCTTCTGTGTTTTCCACCCTATGCGAGTAAAGATTTTCTAAGTAGGTATTGATGATCTTCTGAATTTCCACAGGATCTGTAGTGAATTTACCCTTTTCATTCCTAATTGGATGAATTTGAGTCTTTTCTTTCCTCTTTTTGATAAGGTTGGCCAAGGATTTATCAATTTTATTTAATCTTTTGAAGAACCAACTCTTCAATTCATTGATTCTTTGTATTATTTTTTTAGTCTCAGTTGCATTAATTTCTGCACTTATCTTTATAATTTCCTCCCCCATACCAGCTTTCGGTTTGACTTGTTCTTCTTTTTCTAGAAGTTTGAGGTTCAACATTAGGTTGTTTATTTGACCTTGTTCTGTTTTTCTGATGTGAGAATTCACTGCTATAAATTTCACTCTTAGGACTGCTTTCATTGAGTCCCATAAATTCCAGCATGTTGTATCAGCATTATCATTTAATTGTAGATACTGTTTAATTTCTTCTTTAATTTCATCTGTGACCCATTCGTTGGTTGTTCAGGAGGGTGTTATTTAATTTTCAGGTGTTTATGTAGTTTTTGTGGTTTCTTTTGCCATTGACAAATGTCTTCACTAATATTTTTGTCACGCTTTCTTTGGTTACTTTTTTTTTTTTGTGTGTGTGTGTGGGTACCGGGGGGTCGACCTCAGGACCTCGTGCGCCAACAGGCACCCGTGCTGCTGAGCGATATCACCGGCCCCTTTTTCGTATGTGGGTTCCGGGAGTCGAACTCGGGCCCTCGCGCTTGCAAGGCAGGCGCTTACGCCGCTGAGCCATCTCACCGGCCCTCTTTGGTTACTTTTATTTGTACACATACACACATATTTACTCATTTTTCGTGAGACCAGGATAATATTGTTTTTACAAAACTTTTATTTTTATCACTTAAGAGTATTGTCATATGTTAGTAAATATTCATCAAAAATACAGTTTTTAATACATAGTTTTTAATACAGTTTTTAATACATAAATACAGAGGTGAAAGATGGGAAAAAAAGAACAGAACTTTGAAAATGTTAAAAAGAGCCCTTGGGCCGGTGAGATAGCTCAGCTGCGTAAGTGCCTGCCTGGCAAGCGCAAGGTCCTGAGTTCGACTCCCGGTACCCACATAAAGGAAAAAAAGGGCCGGTGATATTGCTTAGCGGCACAAGCACCTGCTGGCAAGCACGAGGTCCTGAGTTCAACTCCCGGTACCCACATTAGAAAAAAAAAAAAAAAAAGAGCCCTTCTAGCACTAGTTTCTGTTTAGACAGTGTCTTAGTTACTATTCTCTCGTTGTTGAGACAAAATGCCCAACACCCAAAGTTAAAGGGGAAAAGGTTTATTTAGCTCACAGTTTGTCGAGGTTTCAGTCCATAATTGGCTGGCTCCAAGGCAGAGGAGAACAGTTCATGGCAAGCAGAAGGTAGCAAAAGTAACAAGGGAAAGATAAGCCTATTTCTGTCCCTTATATTGTACCCAGTCTACCAGGATTAGGCTGGTGCCAATCCAATCAGTGGACTGATTTAGTAATCACCTGCTCTTAACCCTAGCACTGTTAATCCTTGCATTGCACCATGAATCAACCACGCACTCTGGATTCAGCCACCTCTGAAAAAACCCCACCTGTGACTGCATGAGGCTTTGGGGAGACATCTAGACACAAGCCATAACAGACAGCAGCTGTCTCCCAACCCCTCCCTATCCTAATGTTCCTAGCCTGCAGTTTCTTGTGAGTTAAAAACCTGGCATAATAGAAATAGATTTAAAAGTGCATTCTTGGGGCCGGGGATATAGCTTAACAGCACAGTGCCTGCCTGGCAAGCGCAAGGTCCTGAGTTCGATTCCTGGTATCCCCCCCAAAAATAAATAAATAAAAATGCATTTTTGTTTGTGACATTTGCCTGAGTTTTAAAAGGATCGTCAGCTAGTCCAGTGAATATGGACAAGTGAAGTTTTCTACTGCCTGCTTCCCCCAAAGGCCCATGGTAAGGAGAAATAGAACATGGCTCACCACAGACATGTGCATGAGATACTAAGATCAGTGCTAATAATGTAGTATAAAAAGTAAGGAATGCAGTTTCTCATCTATCGGTCACGTTGAAGAAGGTGAAAATTATAGTAATGCTTTTAAGGGTAGGAAGAAACAAGTCTCATGCACTTCTAGTGGGAATAAACTCATTGTGGTCTTCTATGAAGTAGTTACTGAATCCTTAAACTGTGAATGCCTTGATACATTTATTCCCCTCCTGGGGATTTATTCTAAGCACATTACTAGGGATAAGGTAAAGACCACATATAAACATTTGGTTACACAAGTAAATACCCAGGACACTCCGAGCCCAGGGCTGGGGGGAACACAGAGCTCCAGTGTGGCTGAGTTTGCTGGGCACCTAAGGCACAATGGCTGGATTGTTGTTGGATGCAGTTGCCGCTGTGGGGCCTGTTCTCTGTTTGGTGCAAGTCATTCATTAACAAGACTGTCTTCTTGTGTCCATCTGGCCAGAGGAAAGAAATCAGTTTCTAGCCCCTCAGAGTGCTAGAAAAGTAGTGATGTGTTCACATTCACATGGGATGTGTTTTTTTGGCAACTTCAGAACGCATGTCTAGTTTAGCCAAATTCTTTAAAGAAATGAAGTACAGACCTGGGAGAATATGTGCTTTCTGTACAGAGCCTGGAGTTCTTCGTGCTTTTCTTGGGTTCTTCGGCTAACTAGGCCTAAATCTCATTGCTTACCTTATCTCAGAAGTAAAAAGAATGAGCTACTTTGATCTTTGTGTTGTTTTTTTGTGTTTTTCCCCCCCTTGGTTAAACTTATTCCCAGCTATTTCATTTAATTTTAATTTTATGTAGCTATTGTAAATGGGATTGCTTTCTTATGCTACTGAGTTTTCTATGTTCACTTTGTATCCTACAACTTTACTAAATACTTTTATTAGTTCCAAAATTTTTTTGGTGGCATCTCTAGGGTTTACATAAGTCACGTTATCTGAAAAAAGGGACCTCTTTTCCTGTCTGGATGCCCTTTATTTCTTTGTCTTTCTTAGTCATTCTGGCTAGTAGTTCTAGTATTTGTTGAATAAAAGTGGTGACTATGTTTCATTGCACAACTGGGTAACTATAGTTAGCTATTATATGTTTTATATTTCAAAATAGTTAGAAGAGGGGATTTTGAATGCTCTTACCACAAATAAATTATAAATTCTTGAGATGGTGGATAATCTAATTATCCTAATTTGATCATTACACTTTGTATACACATATGGAAACATTACAGTGTACCCCACAAATATGTACAATTATTATGTGTGAATTTTTTTTCCAATTTCTTTTATTTTTTATTTTTTTTAATTAATTATTTTTTTTTAAAGACAACAAGTAAACATTCTCATGTATTAACAAACTCAAGAATTAGAGAATGTACAAATACCTTTTGGAGAAAAACATTACTCAGTATAAGATTAAGCCATGTAAAAGCCAGGTAAAAATAGAAGACTAAGGAATGGAATAGTCACAGTGAAATTGCATTTTCACACTAGGGAGACAATGCAATGTGTTGTTATAGAAAGTACTTTAAGGATTTTTTTTTTATTCTGGGGCTCAAACTCAGGACCTCACACATACTAAGCAAGCACTCTACCACTGAGCTATACTGCAGGCCTAAGATTTAAAAGAGTTCCTTTTGTATGGCCTGGATTTTTCATATTTCATCTTTTCATCATGTTAAGTTATTTCTTTTCTTAGGGAGGAACCATTTGGAAACTGTAAGGTCACAATTCTAGGAAAGTAGCTAGATTTGTTTGAAGTGTGATAAACAGCACAGCTGTAAAGCTTGTCTTCCACCAACACGGTGCCAGGAATCAACCAGATTGGAAGATCAAGTGTAAGGACATTTACTTATCATGAAGGAGAATCTTCAAATGGTTATTTCCGTGAAATTATTTTGAGGAGAGTAGGTCCTCTTTCATTGTCCTACGTACTTTGGAAAGTGTCATTTTACCGATTGCAATCGGCAGGTGCCTGTAAGCATACCCATTTTTCTGGGGCACTTAGAGAAATGGTGGTCTTGGAAAAGGCACCCTCTAACTTCTACAGGGTTTCAGACTGAAGGTTTTATAATGGAGGCTACATAATTTCTTAACTTTGAAAGCTATATATGGTTTATATAGTAAATTCTACTTCGTAATCTCTGACCCACATGTTGATAAAGCCCAAGTTTCACTGGACTGGGTCTGAGAAGTTCCGAAAGCTGAGATGAGGAACTTAACCCACCCTGAATGTGGAATGTTTGGAGGTTCGCCAGCTCTCATCATGGAAAAAGAATTTTCAGGACTAGTCAGTAAGAGGCACAGGAAGGGTCTTATTAAGCTGAAATTCAAAAGTACACATCCAAAGAAATAGTGGGTAGGCCCTAAAGAGAGAGAGGCGCTCCTTATGAGGTGGAGCTGAGCATATTTGGGGGGTCTTAGGGTATATTTAAGATGAGTGATCCAGGGGCCGGTGAGATGGCTCAGTGGCATAAGCGCCTGCCTGGCAAGCACAAGGGCCCGAGTTTGACTCCCGGATCCCACATACGAAAAAGGGGCCGGTGATATCGCTCAGCGGCACGGGCGCCTGCTGGCGCACAAGGTCCTGAGGTCGACCCCCGGTACCCACAAAAAAAAAAAGATGAGTGATCCGGGATGTGTATTTCTACAATCTGTCAGTTACCCACCTGGCAGAATGCAAGCCATTTACATGTGTTTGAAGTTGAGCCATGGTGCCTTCTAATATTGCTTTTTTGGGGTTGGAGGAAGCACAGTTGACGAGTGAAAAAGACAAGTCCAGAGCCTGATTTCTTTTTTTTTTTTTGTGGGTTCTGGGAGTCGAACTCTGGACCTTGCACTTGCTGGGCAGGCACTTATGCCACTGAGCTATCTCACCGGCCCCAGAGCCCGATTTCTGCCTTTTTAAGACCTTTAGGAATTTTTTGAGTGAGTTTCCTGAAAAGGAAAAAAGGCTTGAGTAATTTTTGTATCCTGAACCTGCAGGGTTTGGTTTTTCTGTTGAGGGGGAAGGGGAGAGTTACAGGGTTTTTTAATGTACAATTTTATTTTATTTTATTTTATTTATTTATTTGTTTGTTTGTTTGTTTTGTGGGTACCAGGGGTCAACCTAAGGACCTCGCGCACCAGCAGGCGCCCGTGCCGCTGAGCGACATCACCGGCCCTAAAGTACAATTTTAAAGTCCCGATTTCCTTGTCTCTTTTTCATTTAGTTTTTTTTTTTTTTTTTTTTTTTTTTTTCTTTTTTCCTATCCTCATAAGGATCCACTTGCTTTTCAACAAAATGACATGGCTCATTTTATTGAGAAATTAGTTGAATACCTCCCAGGCTTCTAGTAGTACTAAAACATTACTCTATAGGCAAATGTAAGTATATTCATCAATAGTGATATTTTTATTCTGTCTTCACCAATGGAGAAAAGAAAAGAAAATGAATTTTAGAATACTTTTAATGAGTTTTAGACAAGTTATAGAGGCTTTCTAAAACTTACTGCTCCTAAATATGAAAATGAACAAAGAGATGAGCACTTTTATGGTTATAATGAGGCCTAAATAACATTTCCATTGTACACAACATGCAGGCCAGGGCGTCCAGCCAGCAGCGATCTCATCCCACTATAATACTGAACAGCTCCTGTAGAGAGTTCCCTCTTACCTACTTTGCAAACACGCTGTGTGGTCCAGCACTGAACAGCAAAATGCCAGGTGATCAAAGGAAGCTGAAGAGCATTCTGAGAGGCAGGCCTTTTCTCAGCTGGCCTTTCTAACTTCTTCCAGAACATGTTCTGTGGTGACCGAAATGAAATTTACACAATTCTGCCCAGCTGCCAACTCCCTCAGTAAATGTGTTAGGTAAACATAATACCTAGGTCATCCAGAAGAGGGGAAAAATAATTTCCTAACATGTGAACTCTTCTAGAAGGTTCATTACAAAAAGAATCATTTGCAAAGCAAGAAAGATAATTGTTTTGTTCTGATTTACCACCTAGGGTAAAGCTGATGATTGGATGTGTGGGAGTAAAGCATTCTCTATATATGGCATTCCATATGTGAAATCTAGGAAAAGTGAATCATGAAGTCTGGGAAATTGCAGTGAATTCCTTCATAAAATGTAGAAAATAGAAATTCACATTTCAAACCCTAAAAAGGGAGGGCAGTGTCTGTGGGAAATTCTTGAGTCTGTGGTATTTGTGCCTCCTGAAGTCCCATGAGCCTGTTCCCTCTCCTAGTACCTGATCTTTCCCAATTCCTGCTTCACTGTTTTCTCTCCCAGGGAAAGAAGACACTTAAGAAAAGTTGTCTAATTTTGACAACTGAAGGTTTGTGCCATTTTTAAAACAACACCCCCTTCCAAGGGTAGGTTCCCATTCCAAGTACAATTGATCCATTTCTCTTAATAGAGCATTGTGCCAAGCTTCCCAAAGGAAACAAATTTGTGATCATCTTGAAATATGAGTAAATACATATGGTATTGTCTACAAGTTCTGGGAATAAAAACTTATATTTGTTAGCTGTGACTTGGAGAGCAGGAAAGCACTAGGAGAGCTGCTTTGGACCAGTTCTGGGTTCTAACTCCAGCACCTCCAATTACTGGCTATGAGGTAATTAACTTCTCTAAACTACATTTCCTCATCTTAAGAGGATAATGATATCTTCTCATTGTATTGTGTGACTACAAGTACTGCATGCTTGCACTATATGAATTTTTACTAGAATATTCAAAGTTCAATGGTATTCACTAGGAAACCAGGGCAAGAGAACTATAAGTCTGTAACAGAAATAGAAAAAGTATGATGATGGTTCCACTACTGGATTTCTCTTCAGGATTAGGATGAACATGTCACATCTTTATTGGGAAGAAGCAGAGGGGAGAACACTGTGAATGCAGTTATTTTGTTTTTCTGTCAGCAGAAAGACAAGCCAGTTAATCCTCATAATAAAAATTGAGACTTGGTAAAGTTTGGCATTTTGTGTAGTCCTGGATCATTATTTTTAAAATTTCTAAACATGTGATCATCCCACTTTCAAATTTATTATTGGAGAGAGAGGTAAAGGAGAATGCCTAGAGGTTTTTTTGCAACTAACCTGGCAGTAAGACACGGAGAGGAAAAAAGGGATGGAGAAGTGCTACACAGTGATTTTAGGTATTTTAAAAGTTTGATTTGCAACCTGCAGTCAGGGCTGCTAGTTTTATGTGCGCAGTTACTAGGCAGATCATGTGGGTTTTTTTTATATACCACCTTTAATTTGCCTTATTTTAATGGCAGAAATTATGAATATTTCTGCTGATGCCATGTAAGAAGCTTGAAAGTTGTTTTGTTTTCCAATAAAATTCTTCATGTGTGACGATCATGTCTAATTTATTCCCATGAAGCATTTGTAATATTCAAAAATTGACTTGAAATCACAGTACAGCGTGAGAGTAACTCCACCAACTCATTAGGTGTTATACTTTCAATGGAATAAGCACACAACTGCTGTAAATTACTGGATGGAAAGTGACAGAAGGCACACCCTTGGCTCATCAGAACCCTAGGGTCAAAATTCTAAGATTTTATTTTTCTTGATATTTTCCCTCAATATGCTATAATAACTGATTAGAAGAGTTGAATAGTGCATCATTAAACCAGAGGTTCTGGTTTCCACCGACAGGCAGTGAGAGATACCTGACCTTGAATCTCTGCCCTGTGGCCCTCTTAGCTCCTCCCGTGAAGCTGGGCTGTCATCGAGCCTGCACCTAGCAGGAGAAATTGAGCTATTAATACCTGAGCAGCGGGGCTGTGGTGAGGAAGCGCCATGGCAAGTCTACATGCTTCATGTGTGCTCATGCTTCATTTTTCAAAGAAATCTCTCTCTTGACTGTTTCTGCTTCCCAGGCCTGATGTCCAGAGATTCCCCTTGACTTCAGCAGGTGAGGTTCCTCCCTCCTTCAGTGGTGGAAGGCGCAGTTCTGGTACCATGAGCTTCTTCCCTTTCTCTGTCCGGTGAGAGACATCTATCTAGCCACATACTCTGCTTTATCAAACTGGTCACATCAGCCACCCAGGGTTTTAGTATCAAATATAGGCCTATATTTTTTTGAAAAATAAATCATGCAAGTCCTTTCTCTAAGTCCATCTTTAAAAAACAAGACTGTATTTCCATTTGTTTCCTGAAGTTTCTGATGTGTCTTCAGTACATGTTTCCTGTGTTTTCCACAGATAGTAGTTCTTCAGGGAAGAACAGAAATGAGGAAAATTTTCCTTTTGAGTCCAAGAGCCATCGAGGAAGGGAGGAACACCCAGCTCCTGAAGCAGGTAAACGTATGCTTTGAAAATGCGTTCAGAACTGCATGTGCTATAGTTGAGGATATCAGATGAAGCCATGAGGATATCAGATGAAGCCATAAGAGTTTAGGGCAGGTACAGCGATCCATGGGCCGGAAGAACTGTCTTGTCACCTTCTGTGTCCCGTGCTTCATGGTGCTCCTGACCTCAGAGCTCTTTGGACCTTGGTTTTCTTTCATACATCTTGCCAGGTATAAAATTCTGTATGAGGTCATACTTGTGGCGTAGGGCAAAGAACAAGGGCTCTAGGATCAGATGACACAGTTCAAATCCTGGCTCCACCACCAAACTCAATGACCTTGGACAGGTCCTCATCTCTGTGGGTCCCAATTTCCTCACTGCTGAGATGAGAATAGTTATTACCCCTGCTTCATAGGGTTGTTAAGAACAAATGGAACAGTTAATATAAGGCATTTAGCACACTGTGAGGCTCATTTCATATGATGATAATGATATAAATAATATAAATGACGACTATTATTACTGTGATATTTATGGTGTGAAAAGGGACCTAGTGCTCTCTCTCTCTCAGTGCTCCAGTAACAAATACTGAAAGCAACAGAAATGGAGAAAGGGTAGAAGGAAATTTTACTAAGTGAAAAAGAATACCATAACTCTACAATTTTGGTTTTTAACTAGAAAGAAAATACTTTGGACGTAGTGCTGTAGAAAGGCAGGCTTCAGATCTGAATCTCACAAACTATAATCAGTAAAAAGAAATTTAGGAGCACAAACGTGATTCTTAAATTATAGACTGAAACATTGAGAAAATTTTTCTTTTACCTTTGTAATAACTGCATAATACTAAAATATAGATTTTTTTTGTTGAGACAGGGCCTCACTATGTAGTTCATGCTGGCCTTCAGATCACTATATAGCCCAGGCTGGGTTCAAACTCAGGCAATCCTCCTGCCTCAACCTCCCAAGTATTGGGATTATAGGTGTGCGCCACCATTCCTAGTTTAAAATACAATTTTTAAATGACAGATGTCTCAGAATAATCTAGATATTAAGTACCGGGATGCTCCCCACTCCAGTCTGCTATCCTAGTAGACTTAGCCTGTCCAGAGATATTTGAATAAAAGGGTCCCTGTCCCCAGTCAATATCTGGCCCATGGTCAGAGGCTCTTGGCCCATAGCCAGCTAAACATAGCACTTCAGTTTTAATGGCTGGTACCCATTCTAATTGTTAGATATTTTGAATGTCATTTCCATTCATCATGAGCAGAATACATAATTTATCACTGTATCTGATTACTGAGAATTTTACCATGATGTGTTTTAAAGGGGCTGGAAAATTTTAGATCTCAGATTGCTCAAGCTAAAAATATTGAGGAACTATGCCAACTAGGTTCTAAAATGTTAAGAATAATTTTCAGTATTCCGGCAAGTACTACTTTATAGAAGATTTCCATTTCCTTGTCAGTGTTCAACAGGGGTCAGATTTGATAGTTCGACAACCTCATATCTGACTTGGCAAATAGAATGTTCTTCTTGATTTTATGTCTGTGTTTTGTTACCACGCTAAGTCTGATCCCCACAATGGGGGTTGGGACTGTCACCAACAGCTTTCTTCCCCTTTAACCTAAACACTGATTCTCATCTTTGAACAAGTCAGACACATTTTGAGGTCTGGAAGCTTCTTCTTTTTCTGGCCTGAATAAGCAAATCTGGGGCTGGGTGTTGTGTTCCAGTTCATGGAATATTGTTTGGGGCACCTGGGATTTCTGTGAGGTTGGCTAGTCCTTTTTTGTCTTGTTCCTTTATAAAATATCCAACTTTATGTGGTTTGTGCACGTGGCCAGAGGGAAAACTGACACCTTCGGGCCACTCAGTCCATTCAAAATTTCTTCCATCAAGGTAGTTACTGAAGCCTAGACCATTGGCATGAAAGAAGGAAGCAGTGGGTTCTTTTTTATTTTCATTAGTACATGTTTGCAGCACGTAATGATTATATTCATCCTGGGGAGTTCATACATGTATATAACACATCTTAATTCTTTTTTCATCCCCTTCCCCAGACTTCCATCCCCTCTACCCCTATCTCTTGGTCCCCTTCCCTTTTGCATGAGATCTATCTCCCTGTTTCCTATGATCTAGCTTTTATTTTGCTCTTTATTTATACTTCGGATTTCTCATGTAAAGTTTGTATGTGTGATTTATATCACTTAACATTGTGGTCTCAAGGTATAGCCATTTTCCTACAAACAATTCAAGTTTATCCTTCTTTATGGCAAAGTAGTACTCCATTGTGCATAAATACCACATTTTCTTTATCCATTCATCTGTTGTTTTGTTTTGTTTTGTTTCATTTACTACATGTATTCTCTTTAACTGAAGGATTGCTCAGTGAATTTTAAGTACATAAAATTATTAATTTTAAATGTGTTTTAAAATATATGTATCTGTATCAATTTACTACCACCCACATCAAGATACTGAACAAAAATCTTACATAGGAATACAACATAGTCTCTTAAATGTGAAATTTCTTATAACATCCTTGTCTCTGCCCAATAGAAATGTTACTGTCCATTTCTTTGACCTGATGAGTTCCTATTACCTTTAAACCCCTTTAACCTTTGTTTTATACAAGCGTGAATATCTCAGATCAGAGATTGATTTTTTTTACTCAATTTGGATCTTATTAATTGGGAATTTAACCAGCTTATGAGTACAATTCACCTCTATCTTTGCCAGTATCTTTTATGCAAATTTTAACACTTCCTTGATATTTTTCTTTTGCTACTTTTTCTTGGTTTTTCATTTGTTTTCAGTCCCATAAAGTTGGAATATATATAATCTATTTTTGTCCACAACTCAATGAGAAATTGATTTATATGAACTACTATCTGATGCAGTAATTACTGGTTTTCCCAATTCAGTATTTTAAACATATCCATCCTTCTCCAACCAGTGGTTTGGAAATTTTCTCTTTACATTATTAGTATTAACATTATGAACTTGTTAGTTTTTTTGAAAGGAAATAAAACTGTACCACTTTCCAATTTTGTCAGATTAACATTTGGAATGTCTTTTCTGTATTTTGTCCTGCCCACAGTGATAAAGCACTTTTATCTAACATACATTTGGCTTAACAACATGCATCATTTAAAATATTATGTGGCAAAAATAAGACAGTATTGATTTGTCCAACACATTGGATATTTGGCATGCACTTTGACAGTTTAAAACTACATAAGCTGAAAATTTTAGGCCTAGTTTACAAATCTATTTTGCATTTAGATTTATTATCCTATATGTAACAGTTCTAGACTTCATGTTCTTCACTAGTTTTAACCATCAAATCTTTCATATAATTATCTCCCTGCTCTTTTTAAATTTTTCTGTTGGCTGCAGTAAATCATTCAGCAAAATTTTCAGGAAAGGTTCTTGGTCAATATACTTTATTAACCCCTTGGTATCTGAGAATGTCTTCCAGTTGCCTTCATACACAAATGCTAACTTGGCAGGGTGTATAATTCTTGGTTCAAAGTTAATTTCCCTTAAAACTCTGTCGATGTTGTTCCATTGTCTTCTGGCATTTAGAATTGCAAGAGAAAAATCTGAGGTCAGTCTGACTTTCACCCCTTTATAGGTAACCTGCTTTCTCTGTGAATATTTGCAAAATTTTTTCTTTATCCTTGAAATTAAAAAAGTCCCGAGGTATGTCTAGGTGTTGCTTTTTTCTCATTAAAATTTAAAGGTACCCTGTGAGCCTTCTTCTTTGCAGGCCTACTTCATTCTTCAACTCTGGAAAGCTTTTTTCAATTAGTTCCTTCATTGTTTCAGCTTCATTTTGCTTGTCCTCTGTTTTAGGTATTCCTGTTACACATACTTTGTATCTCCTGGACGGGCCTCTACATCTTTTTCTCCTCTTTCTTAATTTCTTTAGACTTTTCCTTTGCATGCTGTCAGAATTTCTCTTGTTCTATATTTACTTCAGCAATTTTATTATGTGGCCAACCCTGCTTATATGCTTCCTTCAAATGGAAGACCATGATCTCACGTGTGGTCACACCCACCTGCTCTATAATTAAACCCACATAAGTAATGAACTCTCGTATAGGACATTCAGTACTTTCCAGGTGATCGCTGTATACTGGTACATCAGTATTAAGAAAAGGTATTTTCTCAATTATTTAGGTCTCTCCCTTTCTTGCACACTGTGGTGTTACAGCCTTTTCAATGGCTCTTCCCAGTGGGGGTCCAAAAATGTGGTCTTCCCAAGCACTGAAGTTGAAGGACCCTATTCATCTGCTTCCAAGATTTAGCTATTATGACTTGTGCTGCTATAAACATGGGTAGGCATGTATCACTGTAATATGATGTCTTTAACTCTTTCAGGAAGATACCTAGAAGGGGAATAGCTGGATTGATTGGAAATTCTAGTTTTAGCTTTTGTTTTGTTTTGTTTTGTTTTGTTGTTTTTGTTTTTTGAGACAGGGTCTCACTATAGTTTTAGCTTTTTGAGAAATATCTGTACTGATTTCATAATACTTGTACTAGTTTACATTCTAACAACAATGTAGAAGGGGGCCGGTGAGATAGCTCCAGCAGCATAAGCACCTGCCTGGCAAGTGCGAGGTCCTGAGTTCGCCTCCCGGTACCCACGTAAAAGAAAAAAAGGGCTGGTGATACCGCTCAGCAGCACAAGCGCCCACTGGCAAGCTTGAGGTCCTGAGTTCGACTTCCGGTACCCACATAAAAAAATGTAGAAGGGTTCCATTTTCCTCACAGCTTCTCTGGCCTTTGTTATTAATACATTTATTGACAACAGTGATTCTTTCTGGAGTCAGATGGAATCTCAGTGTTATTTGAATGTGCATTTCTCTAAGTAGGGAGACTATTTGGGATTCAATATGCCTCATTTATCTGTATGTTCTTTCCCCATATTTGGAAAGTTTCTATTATTTCTGTAAACCGGTTTTTTATACCAATCATGCTGTCTTCTGATTTTTCACTTATTCCAATTAATCTTAGATTAGTCTTTGTGTCATCCAGCAGCTGTTGGATCCATTTTTTTTTTTTTATGTTCTGTTCTCTTTAAGGTATATCTATCACTGCATCAGCCCTATCTTCTAGTTCTGACACTTGTCCTCAAATTTGTCACTTCTGTTGACCATACTTAAATAGAATTTTTAATCTCTTGGATTTCTGTTTGATACCATTTCATAAACTCTAATTCTTTGCTAAACTGGTCATTCATGTTTTATATCATTTTCTTTAGTTCAGCTAGCTGTTTATTAGTGTCTTCTATAAACTCACCATTTTATTAAGTCCATTTTGTGTTTAGTTATATGTTCTTTGAGCTTGCCAAGCACCTGTTGATCTGTTTTATTATCTCCTCTTTTATCACATCAAATAATTCGGCTGTGAGGCTTTTGATTCCCTTCCCATTGATACCCCATGTATTCGCTTTGGGAGAGTTGTGAGTTTTGGGAGTCATTTTATTGTCTTTTCAGGTTTTTGTTGGTGTGTGCATGTGTGATGAGGTCTGTGGGTCAATTATAGTGGAAAGACTTTGCTGCTAGTATAGAGACCTATTTAGTTATTTGCATCTGCTTTTCAGGGATGCACTCTGGGTGTGGCTAACTATAGCCCTCTGCCTCTGTCCCAAGATTCAATGCCCTCTGTTAATATGGGAAGGGAGGATGTGGTATAATTGGCCCAGCACCCAGTTCTCCAGGAATGGACCACAGTATTGTTAATGACACAAAGATAACCCAGACAATAGCACACAGAAAAGAAAATATGGAATGCTTCATTAATTTGCATGTCATCCTTGCACAGGGGCCATATTAATCTTCTCTGTATCATTCCAATTTTAGTGTACGTGCTACTGAAGCAAGTATTGAAGCAATGATTCTTGTCATCTCCAGAGAATTCATATGTGTGGAATGTATGAGAAAACTCTAGAATAAAAATCCTAGGGAAAAAAAAAACCCACAAAAAAGATAAAAATTCTAGGAAAAAAAAAAAAAAGAATAAAAATTCTAGGCATCCCCCAGGTATGGTGGCACACACCTGTAATCCCAGAACTTGGGAGGCTGAGGCAGGAGCATCACCACAGGTTCAAGGCCAGCTTGAACTACATAGTGAGACCCTGTGTCAAAACAACCAAAAAAAATTTTTTTTAGGCATGGGTTTATCACAGATTCTTAGCTTTCACAAATCTCTAGGGGAACACTGGCCTCATTCCAGTATTGATACCAAACAGTCACTAAAGCAACTTCTGTCTCCCCTCCTCTTGCACACAGACACAGGACTGTTCTAAAATTCTTGTTCAGGTTTACCTGGATTTCTAAAACTATCTTACAGTTTGAAAAGCCCTGTGTGTATAACCAGGTCCAGGTCCTCGTGTCTTCAAGAGGCTTCCCTCAGATTCCTGGGGCCAGTTTTAGGACCAGAAAATCAAGGCTTTCCTGAGTGAACTTCCTCAGCCACATATCCCCAAACTCAGAAACATGTCTGCTGGCAGCCACCCTTGCTTCCTTTCCTCCAGCACTGAAGGAGTAGGTGTCCTCTTCCGAGTCTTCATGTAACCCGTTATTCCCTCAGGTACATTTCTCCATCATCTATTAATTCTCTAGAGCTTTTAATCTGTTTTTCCACTGGCTCATTCCTCTGATGGCTGCAAATAAATTCAGCTCTCTTTCATGTGCATGCGCTGTGTGTGTGTGTGTGTGTGTATAAACCTTAGTCTTCAGTCTTCTGTAAATGAGCTGCCACTTGCTAAATCTCGTGGGCTCGCCACACTTCCCCCTGCATGACCTCTTCTTAGCATCTGATTCTGCAGAACCCTTTCTTTGTGGGCTCATCTTTTACCTTGGCTCCTACCACCCTACTCTTCTCCAGTTGTTTCACTGTTGCTCTGACCTGTCTTCTAATTCCCGCAGGTCCTCTTCTGTCTGCACCATAGACAGTGCTACCTAAGACCTTGCTTCTGGCCCTCCTTTCTTCCTTTCTCTCTGGCAGCCACACTCACCTTCATGGCTGTAGGTACCACCTTTATGCTAAAGCCTCCAGGAGCCCAGGAGAAAAATCCACCTGGATTGCCTATAGGCATGTTGTTCTGAAAATGTTAAAAATATTTATAATAATAATGATCTCCCTACCCACCCCAAACAAACTCCATCATAACATCAAATCACTCGCACGAAAATCTTACCAACCAGATGGACTACTCCTTTTCACATCTGTACTTCAAATGTAATTCTATCATGGTAACTATAATACTGTATTGCAGTATTTTTCATTTAACACATTTCTGCTGGCTTGAACCACCAGTAGTACATGCATGACTCTCTCATCAGGCAGCTTGTACCACTGGTGATAGAAAGGGGTCTAACTGCTTTTATCAGTCTTTTTACTAATAAAATTAATAAAGAGCTGTCCAATGGGACATCATGCATGTACCACCACTGTTAAACCACCTGGCAGTGAGACTTGTGAATTATCCCGTTGTGAATGTGTTAAATGCCTGTCTGCCTAGATTTTAAGTCATTCAGAAACAGTCTCATTTCCCTGTCGGGGAAACATACTAGAGTGGCTAAGAGCACAAGCTCTGGAGCTGCCCTGTCTGGGGTGGTATCCTAGCCCCAGCTCTCGTAATACAGCATTATGCAAGTCACTTGATTCAGATGCCTTAGTTCCCTCATTTGTAAAATGATTACAATAATATACCAGCTCATGTGGTGGTTGTGAGAGTTCAGTGATTTTAAACTATAAACCTGGCACTGTTTGCATTAGCTTTGGGGGTCTTTTTTATTTATTCAATTGACAAAAATTTCTTATTATCTTTGATTGCTGGTAGTCAACTCAGTGTCTGACACATAGATGGCTATTACTTAATGCAGAATGAATAACGAAAGGAAATGTTACAGAATCAGCTTACACAGTGGAGATGTTTGCTCCTCTAGTTCCACCAGTTGGTAGGCCATGCAGCTAAAAATAGATCTACCATATCATCTCCAGAACTGGCCTCACTACAGAGTAGATCAGACTAAGAATAGAATCTGCTGAGCTTGGTCAGGAGACTGATCTGGGGCATCCTGGTGCCTCTTCCAGACTCCACGAGCCTCTAAAATCTGCTTCTAGTCTCATGTCTAGGACCAACCCCACAGGAAAAAAAAAAGGAGAAATAGCCAGAGTTACACCAGCATATGTTGAAGTTAGTTTTCAACAAAGATTCTGCTGTGTGAAAGTAGAGTCCCCGGATTTAGAAAGGAAACATTTCTTCAGCCCTAACCAGATCCCAGAACTCAGGAGTTAGTTCATACCTAACAGAGAATGATCATGTATGAATCCATAAATATAATCTATGACTACAATGAAAACATTTCCAATGGTCAGAATGTCTGTTACAGTTGGATACAAGGGATACACCTTATTGTGACATTTGTAACCACTGATGCCAAATTTTGTGGAAACCTGGTACAGAATTTGGTTTTGCAGAGGTCTGGGTTGGACAGCTAGACCCTATAACATACAAGGAAAGCAATTTTAGGTCAATTACTTAACCTCTTTGCACCTTAATCTGAAATAGTGGTAATGCTAGTACCATGTTGAATTGTACAGGTTAACGAAAAGAGTGCACACAAAGTGCTTATTATATAGTAAACAGCCGTCATTGACATACCCTATTTACTGACCTACCCTATTCATTTCTAACCTTTCACAGGTGCAGTGCTGCCCCTGGCTTTGGGTTTGGCCATCACTGCTTTGCTCCTTCTCATGGTTGCCTGCCGACTACGACTGGTGAAACAGAAACTTAAGAAAGCCCGTCCCATTACATCTGAGGAATCTGACTACCTCATAAATGGGATGTATCTGTAGTAAATATAACTTAAACAGCTTGGGGCAAGGACATGTTTTGCTTATAATTTATTCTTACATTAAGTTCTAGTATTTACGACCTCTTTTAACTGGGCTAGAAGTATCTTCAAATTGCAAACCTGTCTTTATTTATTGTAGAAAGATTTTCCTTAGGGAGCATGTGTAATACCTTGAAATTTATGGAGTAATTCATGTGATTAAAGACATCTACAAATCTGGTTCTGATTTACTAAGCTGTCCCTGGAAACAGAAATTTGTAGTTAGCTGAGTTTAAAAAAAAAAAAAAAAGTATGTCAAAAGTTGGCCTTGGGATGATGGTGCTTACCCTTCTCTTTTGAGAAGCCAACACCGGCCCCTGGCAGTGCTGGACCACTTCAGGCTTCCCCTCATTCTGTAGCCCTGTTTTCCTTTAATCTCCAGTGTTCTTCTGTTCTTTTCCCCTCCAAAACCTGTTTCTGACAATGGATCTCAAGTGAGTTCACCCTTTCAATGAAATGTCACCTATGGCAGGTGTATATAAATTATAAGCCTTCTCAACAGGCTAGTGACACCTCAGGGGACAGGAATGTGGGTTCTTTCCGGTGCTTCTGATATCATGGCATGTAGTTGGCTACCTCCTTAAGTTGATCTTTGGAGAAACTAAAAATCAGATTTTGGGTTAGGAACAGCTCTAAGATAGTTATGAAGTGAGATGGGAAGCAGAGAATATAGTGGGCCAAAAATTTTAACAGAAACTTAGCTGAGGGCAAAGTAACAATAGTTAATACTCTATTATAGCTGGTCAACACTGTTCCATGGTCCAGAGCAAGCAAGTCATTTATGTAATTATCAGTTTTCAACATTATTAGTTAACAAAAAAGAAAGATGCATATTCTGCAGAACATCAAGTGGATTTCTGCATACAGCTTTTATAAAAATGGTACCATGTTTAAGTATCAGCAGATCCTGCATGCTAAAGGAATCAGGTTTTTTCTAATACTTTTTTTTTTTTTTTTTTTTTTGTGGGTACCGGGGGGTCGACCTCAGGACCTCGCACACCAGCAGGCGCCCGTGCTGCTGAGCGATATCACCGGCCCCTTTTTCGTATGTGGGTTCCGGGAGTCGAACTCAGGCCCTCGCGCTTGCCGGGCAGGCGCTTAAGCCGCTGAGCCATCTCACCGGCCCTCTAATACTTTTTAATGCTATAAAATGTTTTAACCAGCCACTAGCACATACCTGGAATCCCAACACTGTGGGAGGCTGAGGCAGGAGGATCCCAAGTTTGAGTCTCACCTAGGCAACTTAGTGAGACCCTGTCTCAAAATAAATAAAAAGGGCTGGGGGTGTAGCTCAGTGGGAAGACCTTGACTTTAATCTCCAGTATTCATGCCACCAAAAAAAGTTTTAATGTACAATCATTTAATGCCAGGCTTATGTATTTCCAGAGCAGAGAGCAGTTTTGCACAAATTCATCCTTACTGAAGTCTGACATCTAGCTTAGCATCTTCTCCCTTTTAAATGTGTAGGCATTTAAAGGCAAATTATTCCCATCATAGCTTAAAGCCAGAGTATATACATTCTAGAAATTATTCTAAGAAGGATGTATAGTACAGTGCCTGTCTACCTTTACATGATGTTCCTATTTATACTTTTTCTTTTTACCATAAGGGGCAAATTTTTGTAAACACTTGAAAAACACTCTAGAGTATAGTAGTTTATTTTTAGATTGAAACTAAAGTAGGTGGTTAATCTGGGTGGGGGGATATAACATGCCAACATTGATAAGTGGAAAGTTCTAGAAAAACAAAGAAATTGAGCATCATTTTTTTCCTGAGAAATTCCAGCATTTTTTTTTTTAGAATTGAGCAATGATTTAAATTCCTCAATGGCAGTTTAAGCAAAATCAAGGGTATGGATGAATTTAAAATGTTTGTACTCTATATGTGATATTGTGGAGTTTGTTTTTATATAGAAGAATGTCACCTATGGCCATACCCAATAAAATAAAAACTGATAAGGCACACATCTTTCAGCACATCTTTTATACATGAAGAAATTAAGTAGAACTTAGTATTGCTATGGTGTTGAAATACTTGGGAAAAGCTGACCCTTGTGGATGTAAACAACATTCCTTTAATAAATTGTATTTTATTCTTAAGCTTTTTAAAAGATATTTTACTATAAACCTGTAAGTTACTGATATTGACTGAGCTGTTACTATATTATTTGGATTTCATCATGCCAACCCTGTTTTTCAAAGGAGGAATATGAGGAATGGAGAAAACTGGCTTGCCCAAGGCCATATAGAATACACTGGAAGAGGAAAGAATCTGTTTCTACAAAGTATTTACATCAGATGGATGAGGACTTGTGTGTGTGTGTGTGCGTGTGTGTGTATGTTCTATGTAGACTGAACCCAGGGCCTTGCACACGCTAGATAAGCACTACCACTGAGCTACACCTGGCCTGGGACTATTAAGAGCTATCTTACCTGTGATTATCTGACTGAAGGAATTCACATCTAAGGCAATGTAAAAATAATTTTAAAGGGAAATATGTCCACAATTTTACCTCTCAAACATGTTCTTGTTTTTCACATCTTCCTAAGAAAAGGCCCAGAAACCATCTTCCTGAAAAGTTAAAACTTGCTTTTTCCTTTTATCCTCAGTACAAGTACCCAACGGCTAATTCCTCCAAACCTTCCACAAAAACATTTCAGTGTTTCACATCACCTGAGTACTAAAAATGGCCTCTTCCACAGGAAAGAATTCCCAAGAAGTTTTTCATCTTTCTCCCAGTGGCTTTTCAAACCCTGTAATTTGGCCCCACAGCTGCCTATCATACTTAACAACACCTTCTCTCAGTCACCAGTGATTATTCTTGTTCTTTCTTCTCCCACAACCCAAACATACAGGTGAGTATTTCTGGTGTCCCTCAGTTTGGCTGTTCAAGGCAGAACCTGAAGACTTCAGGTGGATTTCTCCCGTGTAACACAGCACGTATGCTGTGCCCTAGAACACAGGCAGTCTTTCCTTCAGGTGTTCCCTCAATAACGTGGCATGTTGATGCTGCCCCTTAACATAAGCATCTGAGCCTGAGCTTGTAATTGAGAGTCACAGCTAAATTTTATCATCCTCAAACAAGTGCAAGTTTTTTTTTTTTTTTTTTTTTTTTTTGTGGGTACCGGGGTGTCGACCTCAGGACCTCGCATGCCAACAGGCGCCCGTGCCGCTGAGCGATATCACCGGCCCCTTTTTTGTATGTGGGTTCCGGGAGTCGAACTCGGGCCCTCGCGCTTGCAAGGCAGGTGCTTAAACCGCTGAGCCATCTCACCGGCCCCACAAGTGCAAGTTTTGGTGTGCTTTCTTTTGGGATTACAGTACACCACTTTCTTCCTAGCAGAGTCCACTTTCATCATAGTCCTATCATTTGTTTCCTGGACTTCAAGTTTTCTACATTTTTGGGGCATTAAAATTGAGACTTTCAAACAATTACTTAAGCAGAACATAAAAAGGAAAAGGCTCAGTTTGATGCTCATAAATGCAATCATCTCACTGGCTTCTAAAGTACCTGGCTTGTATATTTTCTAGTTGGCTCTTGGTCCCACTTTCCCAGCTCTTTTGTCCTACTAGATTATAGGCTTCTACAGATACAGAAATTTTTAAGTTATAGCTACTGCAGTGGCTAAACTCTTAGTCTTTGGCTACATGTGAAACCACCAATGATGAAAATAAAGTTAGGTGAAAATAAGTTTAGACATTCCAAAGCTGTTTTCAGGGATGGACTGAACAGTGAGAACTAAGCCACCTTCTACATTTGCTTTACATAGATCTAAATATTGTTTTTGTTCCTCGTTATTTTAATTCTGAAATTATGTCATGACACTGCAAATTAGAAAGATCAACATATATTTCAATCTAACTTTATGAACAGAACATAAGATCTGTCCATAAAGTTAAACTCAGGAAACTATTCAAAACAAGTTTTAATTGGGTGGGGTGGGAGGAGAGACAGGGTCTTGCTATGTAGTTCAGGCTGGCCTTGAACTTGTGGCATTCTTCCTGCCTCAGCCTCCTGTGTGTTGGGGTTACAGGTGTGCGCCACCATACCCACCTTCAAAACAAGCTTTAATATAAAAATGGTATTTATAGCAAAGCTTAGGAAAAATTGTGATAAATATAAAGGCTTTTTCTAAAAAGTATTCTTTTTCATGGTCATCATTTCACATGACTAAAAACCAAAAAATGAAAATAAATCAAAAGGTAGTAGTCTTAAATATTTCTACAGATGAAACAAGAGATTTGGAAATCTCTAAATGTATTTATTATCTAGAGATTTGTGTACAGAAGAAATCAGAACTATGAAGTACCCAATCTGAGGCCTGCGTCAGAAATCTGTCATTGAGGGTGGATGATGCAGTAAGTCTTGACACACTGTAAAACCCCTACCTGTAACTTCCTGGCCTAATTTATCTAATGATATTGTCCATTTCCTAATTGTTCTTTGGGGCCAAGATCCTAAAGACAGTCCTTTCTCCCCCAGAAAATATTCTTTGTACAACTACTTTAAAACCTACACACTAGTATTTATATGGAAATTCTGCAGTCTCTGACCCATAATGTAATTTCTAGGCAAAATCCTGACAGGATAATTACAATGAGGGGGAAAAAAAAAACCTAAGTAATCAAATACCACTTAGCTCAGTGGTAATGTCCTTGCCTAGCATGTGTGAGGTCTTGGGTTCAATCCCTAGTACTGCAAAAATAAAAAAAAGCAACAACAAAATAAATTATTCCTTAAGATATGATCCTTCGAGGGACATAAAAAGTGCTCAGGGTGTGGAAATTCAAATATAAGTGTCCTCAGCTCCCCAAGCCCCTGGATTCTGCCCTCTCACACTTGAAATGTCCTCGCACTAAAATATCTCAGTAGTGCCATTACCTTAACCTTAGGAAAAAAAAAAATCGTGATGCCCAAACTATTGGGACACCACCTAAAGTGAGAAAGAATTCTTCAGCAGCCCTTGAATGTCCCTTCATGTTGAAAGAAGATAAAAAAAAGGAAGACAGGAAGGAAGGGAGAGGGAGACAGACATCAAAGGCGCCAGTGATTTACTGGCCCTGTATGCTAAAACCATGTGGGAACTGAATGGTGTAACAGATACTACTGTTTTCTCTCCTACCAAGCAAGGAGCCATTTCAAAGAGTCCTAGCCCAAACACAAAAATGTTAAAAAGACAAAGCTCAACATGGGGAACTAGCAAGTACTCTTAGCAGCAATAATATTAGAAGAATTAAAGAAATTATTTGACTTGATTTCCTTTTTATTACAATACGCAAACACAAAGTTCCCTGGGCCACCAGTTTTCATCAAATGGGAAGCTTCCACTAATACTAAGTATGGTAGAAGAAATTCAGAAAAATACAAATGAAATCCAATCAGAACTCATTTGTTTTAGTGAATACAGTTCATTAAGAACACAGTAAGGCACCCGCCTGGCAAGCACAAGGTCCTGAGTTCGATTCACAGTACAAAAAAGCAAGGAACACAGTAAGTTGAAGAAAATTACTTATATGCCACAAGAATTTTGGCACTTAGCGAAAATAAGTTACTGGCCCATTCTGAACATTTTAAAAAATCATGCATATTATTTGTTTATAATATAAGTACTCAAATTACTATACTCACATGAGTTCTTTTAGCGCCAAACTACTGGAAAATTTAACATTCAGCTGAAAACCAGAATCATCTGCCTCTCTAGTCAAACGACAAACAAAACACCCTAAGAAGTTATTCTGGCTGAAAATTACACACCAAGAATAGCTTCAAAGATTTCATGACTATTAGGTTATTACTAAAGTAATTATTCTATTTTAGAATCCAGTGAATTTTTAAGATGCTTTCATATAGGTATACTGTAGCCAATTTTAAAAGTTTAGTCAACTTTTTTTTTTAACAATGGTTAATTTTTAAAACAAGAGCAATGGGATTTTAAATATTAAATGGACAACAGTAATACATTATTTTTCCCCAAATGTCACTTTCCATGTGATTGGCTGGGAAAGAGTTGAAACCCACAGTAGAAACTGATATTCTCAATTAAGCTTATTGTATAAGAAGTTCTGACAATTATATTTGGCATTTAATGGGGCCAAATGTTTATAAAATATCTTGTGCCGGGCCGGTGAGATGGCTCAGCGGCTTAAGCGCCTGCCCGGCAAGCGCGAGGGCCCGAGTTCGACTCCCGGAACCCACATACGAAAAAGGGGCCGGTGATATCGCTCAGTGGCACGGGCGCCTGCTGGCGCGCGAGGTCCTGAGGTCGACCCCCCGGTACCCACAAAAAAAAAAAAAAAAAAAAAAAAAAAAAAAAAATATCTTGTGCCAACAGATCTCACTACACTGGAACTTTTTGAAGTATTTTCACTGTTGCCCTTATTATATAAAGGATTATTCCTCTTAAGGAAAAAATGCTAAAACATTTTAGAAATTATGAATACTGCCGGGCATGGTGGTGCACACCTGTAATCCCAGAACTCAGGAGGCTGAGGCAGGATTGCTGTGAGTTCGAGGCCAGCCTAGGCTACAAAGTGAAAGTGAAATCCTGTCTCAAAAAGAAAAAAAAAAAAAAATTTACGAATACTAAAGATAACATTTTTGTGTGTGTGTGGGTACTGGGGGTCGAACTCAGGACCTCGCACGCCAGCAGGCGCCTGTGCCGCTGAGTGACATCACTGGCCCTTTTTTCGTATGTGAACAGGTATTTTTTATCTTGACCTATATTTACATAAATTCAGGTTTTTTAAAAAAAGCTCTTAGTTAAAATGCATTATTATGATCTTTACCGATTTAGTGATGCTCCCTAAAAATTCATCCTGTTTGTTAAACATCCTAAAATTTTAACTCATAAAAGTGTAACATCTACCCAGCACTTGGGAGGCTGAGGCAGGAGGACTGCCACAAGTTCAAGACCAGCCTGGGCTACATAGTGAGTTCAAGGCCAGAGTGAATTACAGAGGAAGACCCTGTCTTTAAAAAAAAAAAAAAAAAAGTATAATAACATCCAAAAGTAATGGTTGAAAACGGTTGAAGTATAGCATTTTTTTGTACCATCAGGTGACAGTTTGTCTTATTATATCTATAAACTGTTTCCTCAATTAGACTGTAGACTCCTTGAGAGTGCCTTTTTTTAATCCCTAAAACCTATTACATACAATAAAATGCTGGTAAGAGTTATGAAGGACCCAGACTAGTGGACAAGTTTAGAACTTACTTAATTTTAAATCTAAAGAACATATGACCTAAAAAAAAAAAAATTGATCTTTGCAAACACCTCAGATGACATTTAGTCCCAGGCACAGGGTTCGTGGCTGGGATTCAGAAGCAAAAAAACCAAACTGAACTGGCAATAAGCTTCAGATTCTTCAGTTTTACACACCAAATACTAATAATGTGCCTAAGACGTTACCCAAGAAAAGACACTTCTAAAAAGATGTACTCCTGCTTTTTAAAAGCAATTTAAAAGAATTAATAAATAAGTAATATTTAGAAGTGGGGAAGGTTGTGTGACAAGCTCACTAAAGATCTCCTTGACAGAATTATGAAGACTTGCACGCAGCTTTAGAATGGCTCTGCCAGGAGTGCTAGTTCTGCTCTTTCTACAGCTTCTATTATTTCAAGTTCTAAAACCCTTAGAAAAACTAATATCTTCTTACAAAATGTATAAAACCACAACATTTACACAAGATCCCTTTCTTAGAAACACACTTTATAGTCATTATATTAATGAATCTATCTATAGATGAGAGATGGGTTTGGGTATATTTATCCTCAATCATGTTCTGCTTTGACATTAACGCATTCACCCACTCACTCATTCAGCATTAATTGTACTAAATGATGAGCTCTGGAGTAAGTAGGCAGAGAGAACTGGTGAACGAAATATAGTCCTTGCCCTAAAGAAATGTAGTTACATTCTACAATGTACAGATGAATTAACACTATTTAACTGCTCAAATTTCACAAAACAGAGCAGTAGAGAAACAACTGTTCCTCTGTGATCTTAACATTCTTGATCTGGTAGACCTGCTGTTCTTTCATTTAGATTCAAACACCACCAATACTTCTTTTGCTTTTAACTTTATTTGGCAAAGCAGTACAGCATAAACGGTGCAGTAACTACCACACAGCTTACACAGCATGTTAGATTCATATACATTATCAGCAGCAAACTAGAAACAGAAAAAATAATAGTGAGCTACAAGTCTCCTATCATTTTTACAGAAAGGAAGAACTATGTCAGTTATGTCCAATCTGAACAGCTGTTTCTTGGACATCACCTGCCATCTTAAGTTTCAATATTTACAAATACCTACTTTTAAGGTAACAAAGCAGCTGATTGTATCTACAACATGCTATTCCATGACACCACATCAAAAGCTTTAAAAAAGAAAACTCATCTCTATATTCTTAGTAGTATCTAACGGATAACCAAATACCAAGAGTCTTAACTTGTAAATGGTTTGTTATCTGACGCACAAAAGACCTGGTAAATTAATATTGGAAGAATTAAATATCCAAGAAAAGAAAAATCACTCCTCAAAATCAATTCACAAAACTAAGTTTCCATTTTGCAGAACCCCTTCTTTTAATATTTTAAAGTAAAATGTGGGCATGTTAAAGTAATCATACAGAAATTTATACTCTGCATCCTTCCTCTATCAATTTGGTTCTGTGCCTCTCTGAAGAATTAGAAAACCCTACAAAACCACACATTTTCATGCTGAAAATAAAAGTGTAACAAAGTCCAAAACAAGCTGTGATGCTGTTGGTTTTGAAAGAGCTTTAAGGACCGAGATGAGCAATCCACTGCAATATTATAGACTGGTCAAGCTGATGTTGCTTTTACAGCTCATCCCTGGAAAAGGAAAAGAGAAAAATGTAAGTGAGAGTCACATACTGTAAAATTTGGCTATTAGTTTAGATACAATTCTTCAGCCAGTAAAAATGCACTGAGCCCTAAGCAATGTATTAAAAGAAATTAAAGCGCAATCACAAATCAAAGTAAAAATGGAAGTCAGTCTTTCCAAATATCTTTCATGCTACTCCAAAATGAAGTATGAAACCTAAAGGGCCCGAGTTCTTTATTTTTTTTACTTCTGTAGATTTCTTCCTTTGAGATAAAAAAAAAAACTGCAGAAAAATTATAACTTCTAGATCTAGAATCATCTTGCTAACACTATTTATTGGTAAAATGGTTTGAATATTTAGAGTTCAAATGATCTTATAGTTACATTCACAAAATTGGATGAAAAAAGTAGTCTTTTCCTTAGAGTGTCTATCAGTTGTGGAGTGGGTTAATCTCAACCCAAACTCTGGGAGATAACGTATCATCTGTAGGTATGTTATACCTGTCAGCTGATTTCATAAGGCAGTTTTATCAGCTCCAAAAGAAACCACTCGCTCAGCCAGGTGCAGCACTGTGCCAGCAACTGCCAGTGAGAGGAAGGAAGGAATAAAAATGCAGTCTAAAACAAATTGTATGGAATATAAATCCTATCTCCATAAAGCTGTTAAACCTAAAAAAAAAAACAAAATTACCAGAAAAGCCTAACAGCCTCATGTTGAGGATAATACGAGTGACAAAAATATTGTTAAACATTCCAAGATCATTAAACTTTAGGGATTAAAAAACCATGATCTTTGCAATTAAATCTTGAATGATTCAGGGAAAAATTGTATAATATATATATATATATATATATATATATATATATATATATCTCACACATACATACATACATACACACATATGTATATGTATGGAGAAAGAGGAAGTGAGAAGGCAAATGTGGAAAAATGGTAATAACTGGTAACTCTGGATGAAGAAATTGGGAAGTTTTTTTTAACACTATTCTATAAACCTGTCTCTAAAACAAATGAAAAGTTTTGAACAAATTGTTAAAAGAAATTTGAAGGGAAGTAAGATAAAGAGCTTATATTTCGCAGGTAAGTGGTCTATTTGTTGGTTTTCTTTTTTTTTTTCAAAACTGGATTTTATAAATAGTGCAAGAAAGTATTTTTAAAACTACTTCTTCTGTAGCTGCTTTTATCATACAATACTGGATTATCTTGTAATCCCTCTTAAAATATTCTAATAATAGTATTATAATTTTCATAGAAGTGTTTACTTAAATTTGTGTAAACATCATATTTAATTTTCATAAAAAGTTCTGCAAAGCGCTCTATTCACAAACAAACACAAATTCACCTATGCCTTTTTAAATATGAATTAAAGGTAGTTATTTTATTTTTCTGTAGTGCTGGAGATCAAACCCAGACCCTCAAGAACGCTTGCCAAGCACTCTACTACTGAGTTATACTCCCAACCAACACACTGTGTTTTAAAAAATAATTAACACTTTATTTATCTGTTGCAAGGCATTAAAGATATTGTATAAATCTTAACACCCCATTAACAAATATCCTCCCCACTAAAAAATAATTCTTCAGGGGGCCAGGCATGGTGGTGCATGCCTGTAATGCCAACACTCGGGAGGCTAAGGCAGGAGGATTACTGTGAGTTCGAGGCCAGCCTGGGCTACATAGTGAGTTCAAAGCCAGCCTGCACTACATAGCAAGATCCTGTCTCCAAAAAAAAAAAAAAAAAAGCTGCTACATATGTGCTAAATATATTCATTAGGTTAATAACTATAAATTTATTTCATTAGGTTTTAATAATTCCATGTTAGTAACATTTAGTTTCATATAGTCTTTACCGAGAGCAATTGAAAAGATATACTACCAGGAAACAACAATTAAAATCCATGAAAGTTTCTAATAATTTAATGCATGTTCTGAGGTAGTAAAACTTTTGTACAGTTTGCCTTGTACAAAGCATTATGAGACATTAAAAAGAATTCCAAAAGCAATAGAATATATCCATGCCTTTAAAGATATAAAATATATCATAATGTTGTAACACCTACGAAGAAATTTAAAAGGATCAATATAGGATATGGAACACAATCAATAAGATACCCCAGGACCTATACTATCAATTTGAGAAATGCAGACTCAAGCCATTACATCTTTTTACATGTGTACATGACACTTGATAATCCTGAAACATTCAATTTCACAAACTAGAAATGGACCATTTCATTCACTCTTGTGGGTAGTAAAAATAAAAATAAAACTTTTATCAGGAGATTAACAAAATATTGGTTTCTATATAAAAATATTTATTTAAAACAAAATTTAATGCTAAAGCACGAGGTTGAGTTCGATTTGCGGTGCAAAAAAATTTTTTTTAATGCTACACTTCTGAAGTAACTAACACAACTTTTACATACTTATAGTCATAAATATAATATCAGAGAATGGCCTACAGACATGGCGTTCTTTCTCCTATCAGCCCACCAAAGTATAAGGAAATGCAAGCCCACATTCAGGTTTAGAGCTTTAACTAGTACTCAAATTCAGCAAGCCTATTAGTTACAATTTTCTTTTTCTTTTTTTTTTGTTTGTGGGTACTGGGAGTCGAACTCAGGACCTCACGCTTGCCAGGCAGGCGCTTATGCCGTTGAGCCATCTCACCGGCCCTACAATTTTCTTAAATAGTTTCTGTCATGTCTCCTTGGCTCAAATTGGCTCTCACCCTCACCCAAGCATGTGACTTGCTCTGAATTCCACTGTACAAGAAAGATGGCAAGCAGGTGAGAAGCAAGCTAAGGTACCTAGGAAAGTACTATGATGGTTTGTTAAACTAATCCTGAAGGAAGACTAAAAAAGCAGAAATCACCCTGCCTAGCAAGAAGCTGATCAAAGAACTTTTAAAAATGGTAATTCCCAAATGTGAAATGCACATTAGAAAATAGTGACAAATTTTAGATGTGTTATCAAAACACTTTTATCGTTCCCCCCTTGCCTTACTTTAAGGCACCATCATTTCACCCTTGAAATGCTACAACCACCAGCTATATTTAACTCAGGTTTTATCCTTTTCCAATCTATTTTCTATACAAGAGCCAGTTATCCTTCTGGCCTGACTGAAACACTTCAGTTGGTGTACACTGTAAATGCCTACTGGTCATGGTATTTGTTTGGCTCTCCTACATGACTATAAGCTCTGTAAGCTTCAAATTCACAGCTGGATTCCTGGCACCTAGAACAGTGGCTGGCACAGTGAGTACAGTTTGCCAAGCTTATAAATGATACTAAGAAGGTTCTCAACCAGGTGTGGCATTCACAAGAAGGGTAAGAAGGGGGAAAGAGAGAGAAATGTTTACACTGAAAAATATTTAACAGACCAAACTACCAAAGAAAAGTATCAGGTGCTGCTTTTCCAAAGGCATTTTAAACCTTTTTTTTTTTTTCCTGTCAAGAACATTTTAAGCATAGACTGGCCTAAAAGGAACAGAAATAGACCACACAAAAACTACATGTCCTCTCAAATCTACTCCAAGCCTGTATTTTAAAAGAATCAGTAGAGCCAAGCCTGGTAGCACATTCCTACAATCCTAGCTACTGAGGAGAATGCGATGAGAGGATCACCTGAGCCCAACAGTTGAAGGCCAGCCTGGGTAACAGTGCAGAAAGAAAAGAAAGAGAAAGGAAAGGAAAGGAAGAATAAAGCAGGGGAAAACTAGGGGAAAAGGTAGCGATAAGAAATTATTTCAGACCACATCTGCCACAAGGCGCCCTCCTCTGATTTCCAGTTAAGTCTGGCCCATACGACGCCCCACTAGGAGAGCGGATGCTCATGGCCGCTTCCCTCTATCACTACAGCTCCTGTCAACCCCATCCC
This sequence comes from Erethizon dorsatum, assembly GCA_028451465.1. Classification (NCBI taxonomy): domain Eukaryota; kingdom Metazoa; phylum Chordata; class Mammalia; order Rodentia; family Erethizontidae; genus Erethizon; species Erethizon dorsatum. Next base: position 130,717,216 of record CM051823.1, on the reverse strand, counting down.
TCCCACATCTCACCCTGGTTGTCCCTGCTGCAATGACTGCCACTAAAATTGCATCCTTTCCTTTCTCCACTTGGCCAAGAGAGGTAAATACTTCCTGGATTATTCCATGTGTTCTGATCCCTGAGTAGATATTCCTTATTGGTTCCCATAACCTTTGCCATATTTCTCTGAAAAGTCCCTTCATTAAAATCACTTCAAAACCCTAGCTGAGTGTTCCTTCTGTTTCCTACCTAGGCCTGACCGGACACAGTTTATGAACACAAACAGAAACAGTAGACTCAGGTTGTTATTGTCAATATTGTACCTTCTCCAACATTCTATTTTCCAGCAACTTTTACAACAAAAAAAAATTTTAATGTGGTGTTTTTTACCAATTTAGTTTCTAGATTTTATTTCACTTTTAGTTATATTGTTATAATCTCTGAACTTCCAGAATTACAATCAACTAAATGAGTATCTCTGTAATTATATCCACATCTAGATACAGAAAAATGTATTTGAACAGAGAGAAAGCCAACAACAAAAAAATAAGTCCTGGTACAACTAGAGAAATGTTCTCCAATGATGAAAACATGCAAAATTGCTCGTTTTAAAATCTAAAGTCCAGGGCCGGTGAGATAGCTCAGTGGCATAAGCACCTGCCTGGCAAGCGCGAGGTCCTGAGTTGGACTCCTGGTACCCACATAAAGGAAAAAAAGGGCCGGTGATATCGCTCAGCGGCACAAGCACTTGCTGGCAAGTGCGAGGTCCTGAGGTCGACTCCTGGTACCCACATAAAAAAATAAATAAAAATAAATAAAAATAAAAATCTAAAGTCCATAAAAACAAATATACACTTTTTATTTTTGAAAAATAAGTTGTATTACCTTCATTTACATCTTCTCAGATGAATTTTTGTTGTGGTTGTTATCGGTTTTTGTTTTTGTTTTTGCAGTGCTGGGGATTGAACCCAGGGCTTTGTGCATGCTAAGCAGGTGATCTACCACTAAGCTATACCTCCAGTCTAACAGGTATACATTTAAATGCTTAGTAAAGGACTAACTGTCCATAAACTTAAAAATTATTCTAAATTTTCTGCATGAATAGTTTGGTTTTATCAGTGGTAGATTCAGGCTTGGGGGGGTGCTAAAGTTTATGTAATTCTAGACAAGAGGAACTTCTCCACGAAGAAAAATTACTGTGTATAAAATTAGGGCCAGGAAGGACCTTGACAAACAAGGGCTCTGAAGCTTCAAGTGTCATTAGCTTCATGGTTAATCTGCTTCTGGTTATTAAAAATAAAATATTTTGTAATTCCTTCATCATTAAATTTTAAGTGGGATATTCAATACTTTTATTTTGTATAAAATTGAATATTTCAAATTTACTAAAGAGGGCTGATGAGATAGCTCAGTGGCATAAGCACCTGCCTGGCAAGCGCAAGGTCCTGAGTTCGACTCCTTGTACCCACATATGGAAAAAGGGCCAGTGATATCGCTCAGCGGCACGGGCGCCTGCTGGTGCACAAGGTCCTGAGGTCGAACCCCAGTACCCACAAAAAAAAAATTTACCGAAGAAAATATGAGAGATCAAAATATGAGAGATCTTGAGATCAAACTAGTTATTTCAGTGAAATATTTGTCCCTTTTATAAACAATGGTAATCACACAAATTATGTAGTGTTTGAAGCATACTAAAAGCAAAATGAAGATTGTAATTAGTTGTTTATAACTACTGTATATTTGACTCTAACTGAAAAAAACCAATAGTGTTTTTAAAAATTATTATTATTATTATTTTGTGTGTGTGTGGGTACCAGGGGTTGACCTCAGGGCCTCGTGCACCAGCAGGCGCCCGTGACGCTGAGCGATATCACCGGCCCCTTTTTTTTTCGTATGTGGGTTCCGGGAGTCGAACTCGGGCCCTCGCGCTTGCCAGGTAGGCGCTTACGCCGCTGAGCCATCTCACCGGCCCCTAAAAATTAATTTTAAAAAGAAGTAGTTGTGCTAAGCTAGCACAGTGGCACACCCTATAATGCCAGCTACCCGGGAGGTTGAGGAAGGTGGATCTTGAGTTCAAAGCTAGCCTGGGCAACACAGCAAGACTCTGTCTCAAAAAAAAAAAAAAAAAAATTAGCTGTGCTCCAGGTTTGAATTCAAAGAAAATAGCCAAGCGTGATGGCGCATGCCTGTAATCTCACCACTCAGGAGGCTGAGTTAGGAGGATCACTGTGAATTCGAGGCCAGCCTGAGCTACATAAGCGTGTTCAAGACCAGCCTGCACTACATAGTGAGACCTTATCGCAAAAAAAGAAAAAAAAAAAAAAAAAGAATTCAAAGAAAATAGCTATAACTATACAAGATGAAGAATAAAATGTAGCTCCTAGTAAGCTATCTTGGAAAAGGCCAAGCTGTGTTTAGTTAAAAGTACAACGTTGTTTTGTACAAACTGAATTAGATTCATTATTATTTCTGCAATTAAGCATTCATTTTTAAATTGCCTTTCCTCTTTACAGAAAACAAAACTGAACCTATAATTACCATTTGATTACTAAGACAATTATCTTAAAACAAGAATCATTTTGTCAACTAAAAATAGACTCTAAGAGAAGGAAACTGTAAAGCCTCACTTATCTTGGCATCTAAATTCAAGCAGCCTTAGCTAATGACATTCCTGTGCACTGGTTTCACTCCCTCCACTCAAGGGAGTAGAGGAGAGAGGAAAGGTGAAGAGGAGAAATCTTGGATTCAAACAAAAGTCAGGTTACGTGACACAAAACCAAAGCAGTCGTATTTACAAAGAGCCATGCTGTGTGAGATGGTGCTGTACTGCATGCTGCTGGCCCTCTGGGTGGGTTAGTGAGACCTGGGCACTCACTGGGCAGCTTACAGAATACCACCCTTCCCCAGGAACTCAGCCAGAATAGCTTAACAACTGGCTGGCCTAGTTATATGGGATGGTGAGATGTTTACTCCTCATGGTGGTCCTGAACTGATGGCTGAATATAAAACAGGCAGTGTGTCAGATATCTATGAATTGAATGAAAGAGAAAAATCAAGCCAAAAGGTAGAATGTCCTCCCTGGGATTCTGACACTTTCAAAAACTGGGACAACTGTATCTTCCCCCTTCTTTTCGTAACAATGGTAAAACCGGGACTGAATGAGGCTGCATATGATGGCCCCTTCCTTTCCAAGACTGAAGTCTCCATGCCCACACAGCAGCTATAAAAATGATTTATACATATAGAAATACAGTGGCTGATAATGAATGAAATATCTTTAGGAAGTACTAAACTACAGCTGAAAGTCTCTTTAAAGACAAAAACCTTTGTGCCAACCAAGTCTCACCGTCCCTTTCCCAACGACGTAAAGTAAACCAAAAAAGAGCAGACCATGCAAAATATTTCACACTTAATGTAATGAATTTCTGATGTTTTAATGAAGTAGCATGAAGGTGGCAACCAAAAAAACAGCTCTTGTAGTCTAATATCTTAAAATCCACACGCCTTCACCTTGCATGTGTGGAAGAAAGAGGAGAAGAGAAAATCACTTCCACCTGGACCACTGCTTTTCTTTATCGGTTAAAGGCACGTATATCACCCCCATCAGAGGCTTCATTTTGACGCTGCCGTCTTGTAGCTTATCATACTGCTCCAACATTTGGTTTCCACCTGCAGGACCAACTGGCAATATCAATCTTCCACCAGGCTTTAACTGGTCAATTAGCTACAAGAAAAAACACACATACACCAAGTTACAGATTTGATGTCACTATAAACAATGTTCAGTGTTCATGGGCAGAAAGCAGGTAGTTGCTTTATTTAGTATACACAGTCATCTCTCAGTATCTTTGGGGGATTAGTTCCAGGACAACTCAAGGATATTACACATCACAGTTGCTCAAGTCCCATATATAAAATGGTACAATATTTGCACTGCATATAACCTATGCACATCCTCTCATATACTTTTTTTTTTTTTTTTGAGACAGGGTCTCACTATCTTGCATAAGCTGGCCTTGAACTCAAGAGATCTACCCATCTCAGCCTCCCAAGTAGTTGGGACTACAAGTGTCCACCACTGCACTTAGCTTTCCTCATATACATTAAATCTATAGACTACTAACAATACCTAGTATAAGGCATACACATCACTTCATTTGGTTGGATTTAGCATAGAACTCAATGTATAGCGTATTCAAGTTTTACTTTTTAGAACTTTCAGGATTCTTTCCCCAAATATTTTTTATTCATGGTTGGCTGACCGACAGGCCCAACTGTACATTCTTTGAGTGTAATACTATTACTCAACTACCGACTTACTCATTTACCTCTTAGCCTCCCATACTCAACTATAAATTCCTTGAGGACAGGGACTTGCACCTAACATAGTGCCTATTTAACTGGGATGCTCAAGTTTGAACTGAACCACCTAAAGCAGAGCTATCCTCCTGAAGACTCAGCCAAAGGCAAAGCACAAAATTCTAATGCCAGTGTGCCTGCTTTGGATCTCCATGAGATGGAAAAGATGGGGAAGAGAGGACAGAAAGAGTAGAAAATCAGCAAAAAAATCCCTACCCTATTGGACATTACTGAAGCAAAGATAAGGGAATCCTAATTACCTAAATGAACTTAGGATTACTGGCACCATGAAGCGGGAAGGCAGAGTCCTGAAGCATTTAGAATGAGGGGACCCTGGTCATCAAAGAAGAACCAAGATGTTTTGGTCACAGCTCTTCCAGTCAGAAAATAATTAAATCATATATTACCATTTGAATATAACCTTACAGATTACCATTATTCAAAAACAATATGAAAAAAAATTGACTTTTGATATTATTACCTCAGGGAAGGGTGGCTTCAATTAAAATTTGCTTGGAGAGTCTATCTTATTCTTTCCATTTCAATTTTTACCAAGGCAATATCTGCAAGTATTCTTTAGCTGTTTTTCTAAAAAATAAGGCCCAGGCCCAATCTTGCTCCCTAAATCCAGTCATTTTAAATCCTTTTAACTATGTCATCTAATATTTACCTTCATATTTCAAACTATATGAGATAAGGATTGAACTCAGTATACATTCTACTTCCTTCTTCCAACCCAATGAATTCATAATTTTTCATTAAAACCATTTTCAATTAGGACTGTGTAAGTATTCTGCTGCTCAGTCAAGAGGTATCCAATGACTGTTTCTTTTCTTATACAATAGTTTTGCTCACTGTATCTGAAGTGGAGCTTTCTTTTTCATTTCATTTTCTTTGCAACTATCTCTAAATTTTTCTGACCTCCAAAAGCTTCACAACAAAACTTTCACAGACAGCCCTACATAATTTCTGCTTTTTATCTTTTCTTCATACTCTCCTTTAGGCCTACTGCACATCTTTCATTCTGGGACTTCCCTGTACAATAATCCTGGGAACTCTCTGACCAAGATACACTATTTCTTAAATTCCAGGGCTTTCTCTTTGGTTTTTCCTACTGTATCTACTTTTCCCTCGTTTCCATTTTTCTTTTTTCTTTACTTTTTTTGTATGAAATTATTACGGTAATTTCTCCAGAAGACTTCTATAAAATAGTGCATGGGAAACCAACTTTTGGCAAGACTGTGGAGTAGTAAACAGCAACAAATCAACCTCTCTGAGGCTCAGAATCCAGACACTGGGATATAACAACTTTGGGAAGGAAAGGAGGAAGGAAGGGGATCCCTGGGATCCAGGAAGATCTGAAGGGAAAATTGGAGCCTACAGAGAAAGTGAAGAGACAGACCTCAATGCAGAAAAAGGAAGTATCAAACTGCACTTTCTGGCCAGCTCCCAGCTCCCAGCACCAGAGAGGGGGCTCAAATCTACTGAAATGAATGAGGGTGGCTGACTCCAGAGGCCTCCAGAGAGAAACGCAGCAGTGGATCACAGCAGTGGATGCTGTGAGCTACAATAGCTAGTGAAAGATTCCAGTCCAAGCATCTGCCGTGCCCCCTGGAGAGGGTGCTTAGCCAGGCACCATTTTAGGGAGAGGCCAAGTGAACCCTGGACTCAGAGCAGCCATGGGTTGGCTTCATCTCAGGGATCCCAGTGACTGGATGAGGGACAACTGCAAGAGATACACAAGGTCAGGGAACTGAGGACAGACCAGCAAGAGACACCCAGAGTGTTCTAGGCTAAACAGCTCAGGCCCCCACCCCACAGAGGCCAGGATCAGCCTGAAGTTCTGTGGAGCAGAAAGCACCACAATCAAGACCCTGCCCTGTTCTTACTGCAGGCTTGTGGGATTATAAAGGACCCCACCATAACCCTACTGTAGCCATGCTGGGATCCTCTAGCATGGATCTGGGCACTGTCTGCCTCCTTTGTCTACCAGTGACAGCAGAGACACACTCTGAATTGGAAACTACCACAAAACTGTAGACCTCAGAAGGAAACCATAGGCTTGAAATCACAGAGAAATCTTTTTTTTTTTTTTTTTTTTTTGCTTTGCTTTTTTTTCCCCCCTTTTCTTTTCTTTCTTGTTTTAGCTTTTTCAGGAATGTTAACATTGCTTTTAGCTTGTTTTATTTTGTTCTTGTTAATGTTTTTTCTTTCTTTCCCTCCTGTCTTCCTCACCAGTTTCCCAAAGCTTGTTATCTTCCTTTGTCCTTCAGCCTTACTTCTAATCTCTTTCTCTTCTTTTTTTTTTTTTAATATGTGGGTACCGGAAGTTGAACTCAGGACCTCGTGCTTGCCAGGCAGGTGCTTATGCCGCTGAGCTATACCACTGGACCTCTTTCTCTTATTTCTCTATTTTCTCCTCTTATCCCTTTTAAATTTCTCCCCCGAGGGTAAAATCATTCTACTGAGGGAATATTTATTGTATATAATTTTCTGATTTCTTTCAGATTTTGTTATACAACTATAAATCTTGTACCTATGATTAAAGGTGGCAAATTAAGTTACTATAGTTTGTCATTTTTAGACTGTGCTTGGTGCTATTGTTATTTCTGGTTGTACTACTTTAGCCAAGGAGACACAGTTGTAGTGATCAGTTGTTCTTCCTTGTATGCCAAAACCAAGATTATCTGGGGGTAATAAACAATACCGTTGTCCAGTTCCAAAGAACTGGGTACTAGGCCAAACAGGCAGCAATCTCTCATCCCTAATAAATTAAAGAAGCAGGATCTTGGGACGAACTCAAGAGCCAAATCCAGGTATACCTAGAAGACATCTCTGAAAAGTAGTGATGAGAGGTCTCAATACTACTAATAAAGCTACTTACCATAAGCAATTTACAAGCCTCAATGCAGAAAACAAATTTTAAAAAAAGAGAGAATGAGGAAACATGGAAGCTAGATGTAAACCTAGACCTCCAGCTTGACAAAGACAAATCCAGGAGGAAGTGAGGTGGAAGAAATTAAAAGCCACCCGGCTGAACTTTCTGAAATGGTAGCCGGGGGAGTAACAAAGCAGATAAATAAGGCTCTAGAAAAAAAAAAAATAATAAGAAATAATCACACAGATAACTACAGAGATGATGACCATAATGAAGGACATGGTTAGTGAATCTAGAGCAGAGGAGCTTAGGAAAGTAATAGATACCATGAATGCCCACAAGAGAAAGAACTGGATTCCATAGAACAGATTCAAACAGATATCCAGGAGATTAAAGTCTATTGAAAGTAGAGACAGCAGAATCAACCAATGTGAAGTTAGAATATCAGATCTAGAAGACAGGCTTGCAATTAGCAATCATCAAATGAAAGCCCTCTTAAAAATAGCAAGGGACCACGAAAAATCAATCCAACAACTGCTAGATGATGCAAAGAAGAATAACAGATTAATCTGAATTAATGAAAAATCAAAAGATACCACAAAAGACATAAAAATCCTGTTCACAGAAGTATTACCAGAAATCTTCCCAAGCATGAAAAACGAATTTGACATACAGATAAGTATGTAAACCTACGGAACATATTAAACTCCAATTAGCCATGATCAGAAAAAAAAAAAAAAAAAAACACCATGGCATATATTAGTCAAAATTCCAGAAATTCAATACAAGAACAAAATATTAAAAGCTATTGGAGAAAAGAAATCAATCACCTATAAAGGAAAACCCATCATAATCACAGCTGACTTCTCAACACAAACCCTTAAGTCAAGGAGAGCTTGGAGTAAAGTATTTCAAGCCCTAAGAGAAAATACCTCCAACCCAGATTAATTTATCCCACAAAATTATCATTCAAAACTGACAGAGAAATGAGACACTTCCATGTTAAAGAACATCTGAAGAAATTCATGACCGCTGAACCAGCACTGCAAAACATTCTGAAGAATATTCTAGAAAAACACAACGAAGACAACAAATCCTTGAATCCCAATAGGATGAATCCACCAGGCAAGACGAGCAATTAAACAGAAGACAAAGAAAGGGAATTAAACAGTAGAAAAATAATATGACAACAATAACTCAATATGTATCAGTCAGAGCCATCAATGTAAATAGTCTAAATTCACTAACCAAAAGAAACAGACTGAAAAACAAATGGGTTGGCATAATTAATCAAGAAACAAGATCCAACACTATGCTGCCCACAAGAAACACATTTAACTCAGAAAGAAATTTATAGACTGAAAGTCAAAAGATAGAAAACAATACTCCACGCAACAGGAATCTGGAAAAAAATAGGGGTAGCTATTCTATTTGCAGATAGAGTGGATTTCAAGCCAATACTGATCAGAAGAGACAAGGTCACTACATACTTGTTAAGGGAACAATCCAAAAGGAAGCAAATAACAATCATAAATACACATGCACCAAATACCACTGCACACAACTATATAAAACAAACATTAATGTATATGAAAAATCAGATAAGCACTAATACAATTGTAATGAGCAACCTCAAGATCCCACAGTCACAAATAGATCAACTAGACAAAAACATCAACCAAGAAATATCAGAATTAAAACAAATCTGTGAACAAATGGACTTGGTAGATGTCTACAGAGTGTTCCACCCCACAACATCAGAATACACATTCTTCTCAGCAGCACACAGGACTTTCTCCAAAACAGACCACATACTAGCTCATAGAACATGCTTAAGTAAATGCAAAGGAACTGAAATAATCCCATGCATATTATCAGACCATAGTGCAATGAAACTGGAAATCAATGGCAAAAGAAACTACAAAAACCACACAAATACATGAAGATTAAATAACATCCTCCTGAACAACCAATGGGTCACAGATGAAATTAAAGAAGAAATTAGACAGTTTCTACACTTAAACGATAATGCCAATACAACATACCAGAACTTATGGGATGCAATGAAAATAGTCCTAAGAGGGAAATTTATAATGGTGAATTCTCATGTCAGAAAAACAGAGTGAGCTCAAATAAATAACCTAGTGTTGAACCTCACACTTTTAGAAGAAGAGGAGCAAGTTAAAACCAAAGCACCTACACGGGAGGAAATTACAAACACAAGAGTAGAAATTAATGCAACTGAGACAAGGAAAACGATACAAAGAATCAATGAATTGAAGAGTTGGTTCTTTGAAAGATTAAATAAAATAGACAAACCCTTAGCCAACTTTGTCAAAAAAAATGGGAGAAAAGACTCAAATCCATGCAATTAAGAATGAAAGCAGCGAAATCACAATGGATCCTACAGAAATCCAGAAGATCTTCAATACCTACTTTGAGAAACTGTACGGTATTAAAGATGAAAAATGTAAATGAAATGGACAGATTCCTAGATACATATGAATTATCAAAATTGAATCAAGAAGATATAAAAATTCTAAATAACTCAATATCACTCAATAATATTGAAGAAGTAATTTAAAAATTACCAACAAAGAAAAGACCAGGTCCTGAAAGGTTCACTGCTAAATTCTATAAGAAATTTAGAGAAGATCTAATGCCAAAGCTCCTCAAACTCTTTAATGAAATGTAAAGTGAAGCAATACTCCCAAACTCATTCCTGGAAGCAAGCATTACCCTGAAACCAAAACAAGAGAAAGACCCAACCATAAATGAGAACTACAGGCCAATTTCCCTAATGAACATAGATTAAAAAATCATCAATAAGATAATGGCAAACAGAATGCAGCAAATCATCAAGAAGATTATACACTATGATCAAGTAAGATTCATCCCAGGGATTCAGGGATGGGACAACATACACAAATCAATAAATTTAATATACCACATGAAGAGCCAAGGACAAAAACCACATGATCATCTCAAGAGATGCAGAAAAAGCATTTGACAAAGTCCAACACCCATTCATGATTAAAAAAAAAAAAACCTACAGAAAATTGGAATAGAAGGTCTTTATCTCAATCTGATAAAAGCCATCTATGACAAACCAATAGTCAACATCATACTAAATGCTCAAAATCTGAAAGAATTCATTCTATCATCAGGAAAAAGACAAGGATGTCCACTATCACCACTCCTATTCAATATAGTTCTGGAAACATTAGCCAGAACAATTAGGAGAAAGAAATAAAAGGAATAAAGATAGGGAAGGAAGAAGTTAAATTATCATTATTTGCAGATGACATGATACTCTACATAAAAGACCCCAAAAACTCCACCAAGAGACTCCTAACAACCAAATTCAGTAGCATAGCTGGATACAAAGTCAACACTCAAAAATGAACAGCATTCCCCTACACAAGTAACAAACTCACTCAGAGAGAAATTAGGGAAACAATACCTTTCACAATAGCATCCAAAAAAATGAAATACTTAGGAATCAATTTAATAAAGGAAGTAAAGATCCATACATTGAAAATTACAGTACTCTGAAAAAAGAGATTGAAAGGATATCAGAAAATGGAAAGCTATCCCTTGCTCATGGATAGGAAGAACCAACATAGTGAAAATGGCCATACTCCCAAAATTGTTATACAGATTTAATGCAATCCCAATTGAAATACCATTAGCATACCTCACAGAACTACAGAAAACATTCCTAAAATTCATTTAGAACCAGAAGACACCTAGAACAGCAAAAGCAATCCTACACAAGAAAGGCAAGGCAGGGACTATCACAAATCCTAACTTAAAATCATACTACAAAGCTACTGTGATAAAAACAGCATGGTATTGGCAAAAAAAAAATAGATCTGAGGATCAATAGAACAGATTAGAAAATCCAGAAACGGAGGAAAAAAGATGGTGGATGAGTAAAAAGCACGCAGAGAAACTTTCTAAAAGTTGCCATTGGACTAGGGGAATATAGTGACCGGGAGAGCACAGGAGTGGGGCAGATGCCTCCCCGGGACCCAGAAAAGTTCTGAAGCGCAGCTTGGGACCCCCGGCACCAGTGAAGGGTACTTTTCAACAAAGAAGGAGCAGACCCCGCGCGCGCGCACCTTCTACCATCCCAGGAATCACGGCAGGACAGAAGCTCAAAGCTGCGGACACACGGTGACAGCTGGCGCCCAGGGAGCCCCCACGGAGAATCGCGAGACAGTGGCGGGGCAAGGGAGCGGCGAAGAACTGCGCTGGCCGGCGGTGAGTGAGTGTCTCTCAGCCACAGCTGTCCCGCGCCAGAGAGCGACTGGCCGGGCGCCATTGTGGGGGGTGCGGCGAAAATCAGAGCGGCTCGAAAACTGCTCTGGGAACTTGTGCTCTGGACAGGGCAGCGCGTTGCCTCTCAGCCCCACGAAAGTGCGCTGAGGGCGGCGGGTGAACGAGACTGGTCTCTCAGCCACACCTGTCACGCGCCAGAGAGCGACTGGCCGGGCGCCATTGTAGGGGGCGTGGCGAAAATCAGAGCGGCGCGAAAGCAGTGCGCTGACAGCAGCAGGCGGAGGAGACCGGTCTCCGCCTGAAAGACCACACTCTGCTCACCGCCCGCCAGAGGGCCGCTCCTGGCTCGCTGGGATGGACCTGCACGGAACAGGACTCTGTCATCACACGGTGCCTGCCTACAGCAGAGTCCACACCTGGAACTGATTCTCTTTATTTTTTTATGTTTTTTTTTTTTTTTTTCCCTCTCTCATTAGTTTTTTGTTCTGGTGAAGGGGTTTTTATTTTTGTTTTTATTTTTATTTTATTTTTTTTTTTTTATTTTTTTCTTTTGTGGGGTTTTATTTCTGTTTTATCTGTTTGCTTTGTTGTTTTTGTCTTCATTTTTGTTTCTGTTTGTCTATTTGCTCTTTCCTTCATTATTCTCTTTGGCTTTTATATGAGTGTAAACAGCGCCTCTAACCTCTTTGTGATTGTGGTTGTGATCTGTTCTTCCTTTTATCCTTTCCTTCTCTTTTTCCCACCAGTCCTCTGCACCAGTGTCCCAATGTTAGTGGGATCCCTCTTGGTCCTCTAACCTTACATCTAATTCCTTCCTCTTCTCACAATACTCTATTTCCTCCTTAACTCATTTTAAATTTGAACTCCTGAGGGGAAAAATTGACATACTAAGGATTTGTATACTGCATATAATTTTTCTGGTGTGTTTTAGATTTTGTTATATAACCGCAACTCTACTTTATACAGCTAAAAGTGGTAAATAACTGGTTACCTCAGTCTGTCATTTTCTAGGCTGTGTTTGATGCTTCAGTTACCATTACAGCCAAATGTAAAATAATTGTTCTAAACAGCTTTGCTTCCTGATATTTCATGATTGATATTGACTAAGGGACACAGAAAATACAGTGGCACAGTACCAAAGAATCAAGGACTGGGCCAAACAGGTAGCAACTTCTCACATCCAACGAATTGAAGAGGTAGGATCTGGCAGAAAGCTCAAAACCCAAAAAGCAAGCTCCACTTGGAAGATACTGCAGAGAAGTAGTCATCTTCTAAGGATCTTGAACACTAGCAATAAAGTAACCTATCATAGGTAATTTACAAACATCACCCCAGGAATTAAAGAAAGAAAAGATAAGATGACACTTAAACAAGATGCAACCCCACACATCCAATTCACCAAAGGCAAACCTAGGGGACAACGAGGTGGGACAATCCGAAAGCCACCCACCTGGCCTATCTGAAGGGGTAACAACAAAACAATTGAATGAGGCTCTGGAAAAAATTAAAACAGAAATAATTTCACAGATAACTGCAGAGATAATGTCCACAATGAAGACTATGCTTAAGGACACTATAGCTGATACAGACAAAAAAAATAGATGAGCTTAAGAAAACTATAGAAACCATAAATGCTCAGCATAGGAAAGAAATGGAATCCATAAAGCAGATTCAAACAGATATCCAAGAGAACAAAAATTCCATTGAAAGTATTTGTAGTAGATTAAGCCAATGTGAGAACAGGATATCAGATATAGAAGACAGGCTTGCCATTAGTGATCATGAAAAGAAAGAATTCTTAAAAACAGCAAGGGACCATGAAAAATCAATTCAGCAGCTGCTAGATGACTCAAAGATAAACAACTTAAGAATTGGAATAAATGAAAAAGCAGGAGATAGCATAAATGACATTAAAACCTTGTTAAAAGACATTATCAGGGAGAACTTTCCTGGAAGAGAAAAAGAATTTGACCCCCCAATAAGTGAAGCTTTTAGAACACCAACTAGACATGATCAAAAAAAAAACTTCAGCCAGACATATCATAGTCAAGATCCCAGAAATTCAACAGAAGGGCAGAATCTTAAAAGCTGTTAGGGAGAAGAGACAAATCACCTATGAAGGAAAACCCATCAGAATCACAGCTGACTTTTCAGCACAAACCCTCAATTCAAGAAGAGCTTGGAATGACGTATTTCAAGCTCTAAAGGAAAATAATTTTCAACCCAGATTGATGTACCCCGCAAAACTATCTTTCAAAATTGATGGAGAAATAAAATACTTTCATGACAAAGAACATCTAAGAAAATTTATGACCACCAAACCAGCACTCCAAAATGTTCTGAAAGACATTCTAGAAAGAGATAGGAACCCCAACAGAAGGAATCCACCAGGCAGGGCAGATAATTAAATAGCAGGAAAGGGGAAAAACAAAGAGTGGGAACCAACAACAGGAAAATATCATGACAAGTATAAGTCAATACATATCAGTTTTAACCATCAATGTTAACGGTCTCAATTCACCAATCAAAAGGCACAGGCTGGCAAAATGGATCAAGAAGCAAGATCCAACAATATGCTGTATACAAGAAACACATTTAATTCAGAAAGAAATTCATAGACTGAAAGTCAAAGGATGGAAAACAATACTCCATGCAACAGGAACCCAGAAAAAAGCAGGGGTAGCTATTCTTTTTGCAGACAAAGTGAACTTCAAGCCAAGAAGGATTCAGAGAGATAAAGACGGTCATTACATCCTTGTAAAGGGAACAATCCAAGAGGAAGAGATAACGATCATAAATATTTATGCGTCAAATACCAATGCACCCAACTATATAAAACAAGTACTAAAGGACATGAAAAATCAAATAAGCACTAATATAATTATACTGGGAGATCTCAATACTCCACTGTCACAAAAAGACAGATCAACTAGACAGAAAATCAATAATGAAATAATAGAACTGAACCAAACTTTTGAACAAATGGACTTGGTAGATGTCTACAGAGTGTTCCACCCCACAACATCAGAATACACATTTTTCTCAGCTGCACATGGGACGTTCTCCAAAATAGACCACATACTAGCTCATAAAACCTGCTTAAGTAAATGCAAAGGAATTGAAATTATCCCATTCATATTATCAGACCATAGTGCAATGAAATTGGAAATCAATGGCAAAAGAAATCACAAAAATTCCCTAAACACATGGAAATTAAACAGCACCCTCCTGAACAACCAATGGGTCACAGATGAAATTAAAGAAGAAATTAGACAGTTTCTACAAATGAATGATAATGACAGTACAACATACTGGAACTTATGGGATACAATGAAAGCAGTCCTAAGAGGAAAATTTATAGCATTAAATACTTATATCAGGAAAATAGAGCAAGCGCAAATAAACAATTTAATGGCGAACCTCGAACTTCTAGAAAAAGAAGAGCAGGTTAAGCCAAAAGCCCGTACAAGGGAGGAAATTACAAAGATCAGAGCAGAAATTAATGTATTGGAGACTAAAAAAACAATACAAAGAATCAATGAAGCAAAAAGTTGGTTCTTTGAAAGAATAAATAAGATTGACAAACCCTTATCCAACCTTATTAAAAAAAGAAAAGAAAAGCCTCAAATCCATGCAATTGAAAATGAAAAGGGTGATATCACGACAGACCCTGCAGAAATCCAGATCATCTATACCTGTTTTAAAAATCTATATTCTACTAAGATGGAAAATGCAGGGCCGGTGAGATGGCTCAGCGGCTTAAGCGCCTGCCCGGCAAGCGCGAGGGCCCGAGTTCAACTCCCGGAACCCACATACGAAAAACGGGGCCGGTGATATCGCTGAGTGGCACGGGTGCCTGCTGGCGCGCGAGGTCCTGAGGTCGACCCCCCCGGTACCCACAAAAAAAAAAAAAAAAAAAGATGGAAAATGCAGAAGAAATGGACAGATTCCTAGATTCGTATGAATTACCAAAGCTGAATCAAGAAGATTTAAAAATCCTAAATAAACCAATATCAACCAATGAAATTGAAGATGTAATTAAAAACCTCCCAACAAAGAAAAGCCCAGGCCCTGATGGATTCACTGCTGAATTCTACAAGAAATTTAGAGAAGACCTAATGCCACTACTTCTCAAACTTTTTAATGAAATTGAAAGAGAAGCAATACTCCCAAATTCATTCCTGCAAGCAAGCATTACCCTGATGCCAAAACCAGAGAAGGACCCAACTAAGAAAGAGAACTACAGGCCAATCTCCCTAATGAACATAGATGCAAAAATCCTTAATAAGATACTGGCAAACAGAATCCAACAAATCATCAAGAAGATTATACACCATGACCAAGTTGGATTCATCCCAGGGATGCAGGGATGGTTCAACATACGTAAATCAATAAATGTAATACACCATATTAACAGAACCAAAGACAAAAATCACATGATCATCTCAATAGATGCAGAAAAAGCTTTTGACAAAGTCCAGCACCTTTTCATGATAAAAACCCTACAGAAAATTGGAATAGAGGGTCTTTATCTCAACCTGGTAAAAGCTATCTATGACAAACCAACAGCCAATATTATACTAAATGGCCAAAAACTGAAAGCCTTCCCTCTAACATCAGGAACAAGACAAGGATGTCCACTGTCCCCACTCTTATTCAACATAGTTCTGAAAACTTTAGCCAGAGCAATTAGACAAGAGAAAGAAATAAAGGGAATAATGATTGGAAAGGAAGAAGTTAAATTATCATTATTTGCAGATGACATGATACTCTATAGAGAAGACCCCAAAAACTCCACTAAAAAACTGCTAGATTTAATAAGCAAATTCAGTAGTGTAGCTGGACACAAAGTCAATACTCAAAAGTCAATAGCCTTCCTGTACACAAATAACAAACTTACTGAAAGAGAAATTAGGGAAACAATACCTTTCACAATAACATCCAAAAAAATGAAATACCTAGGAATCAACCTCATAAAGGATGTAAAAGACCTCTACACTGAAAACTACAGTACTCTGAAAAAGGAGATTAAAGAGGATATCAGAAAATGGAAAGATATCCCTTGCTCCTGGATAGGAAGAACCAATATAGTGAAAATGGCCATACTTCCAAAATTATTATACAGATTTAATGCAATTCCAATCAAAATTCCAACAGCATATCTCACAGAATTAGAGAAAACAATCCTAAAATTCATTTGGAATCAGAAGAGACCTAGAATAGCAAAGGCAATTCTGGGCAACAAACGCAAGGCAGGGGGCATCACAATCCCCGACTTGAAATTATACTATAAAGCTACTGTGATAAAAACAGTGTGGTACTGGCAAAAAAAAACAGACCTGAAGATCAATGGAACAGATTAGAAGATGCTGAAACAACCCCAGACATACTAAGCCACCTTATCTTTGACAAAGGTGCCAAACACATTCACTGGAAGAAAGATAGCCTCTTTAATAAATGGTGCTGGAAAAACTGGCTCTACACATGCCGAAGATTAAAACTAGACCCATATCTTTCACCATGCACTAAACTAAATTCAAAATGGATCAGAGATCTAAATATTAAAACAGAAACATTAAATCTGCTGGAAGGTAGGATAGGTAAAATCCTTGAAGACATTGGTGTAGGCAAAGACTTTATGAATAAAAACTCAACCGCACGGGAACTATCCCAAAGAATCAATAACTGGGATCTCATCTTATTAAAAAGCTTTTGCACAGCAAGGGAAACCACCAACAGAGTGAAAAGACAACCCACAACGTGGGGAAAAATGTTTGCCAGCTGTTCCTCAGACAAAGGATTACTATCGAGAACATATAAAGAACTCAAAAAAATCAGACCTCCCAAATTTAAAGACACACTCCAAAAATGGGCATCTGAGATGAATACACGTTTCTCAGATGAAGAAATACTAATGGCAAATAAATATACAAAAAAATGTGCAACATCACTAGTCATTCGAGAGATGCAAATGAAAACAACACTGAGATACCATCTCACTCCAGAAAGAATGGCTACTATAAAGAAATCAACTAATAACAAATGCTGGAGGGGCTGTGGGGAAAAAGGAACCCTTCTTCCCTGTTGGTGGGAGTGTCGACTGGTACAGCCACTGTGGAAGTCAGTGTGGAGATTCCTCAAAAAACTAGGGTTGGAGGTCCCATTTGACCCAGCTATTCCCCTTCTGGGCATCTTCCCAGAAGAATTAAAAACATCGTACCACAGCGATATATGTGCACCCATGTTTATAGCAGCACAATTTGTAATAGCCAGATCTTGGAAACAACCCAAATGCCCATCAACTGAGGAATGGATAAGAAAGATGTGGTATTTTTATACAATGGAGTACTATTCAGCCATAAAGAAGGATAAACTGGAGACTTTTATAGGTAAATGGATGCAACTCGAGAAAATACTCATAAGTGAAATAAACCAGACGCACATGTGTAAGCATCGTATTGTCTCTCTAGTATGAGAAACTGAAAGAGTAAATAAGATCCAAAATGTACAATAGACACGGTGAATCAAAAAGAAACTGGTCAATAAGAAAGAGAGACTGGAATGGGGAAAAGAAAGAAGGGAAAGGGAAAAAAAATTGTATATGTATATAAGATGGTTAAGATAGATACACTACCAGTTTTACTTAGTTCATTGAAGAGTAAGGTTTGAGCCAATAATGTTTGGACAATTGAATGCTAATGTCTGGTATCCTGAATAACTAACTTAAAGATAATAATACGTAATGCATTGACTATTGTTACCCTCATATTATGTTGTTTTGAAAATTTGTTCTTTTTTTTATTTGTTTTGTTTTTTCTTCTCTTTAAAATAAAAAAAAAAAAAAAAAGAAAATCCAGAAACAACTCCAAACATGCTGAGCCACCTTATCTTTGACAAAGGGGCCAAACACATTCACTGGAAGAAAGCTTCTTTAGTAAATGTTGCTGGAAAAACTGGTTTCCCACATGCCAAAGACTAAAACTAGACTCACGTCTCTCACCATGCACTAAACTAAAATTGAAATGGATCAAAGATCTGAACATTAAAACAGAAACACTACATCTGCTGGAAGAGAGAATAGGTACAACTCTTGAAGATGCAGGTGTAGGAAAAGATTTCATGAACAAAACCCTGACCACATGGGAAATAATACAAAGAATCAACAACTGGGATTACACCATATTTAAAAGCTTTTGCACAGCAAAAGAAACCACCAACAGAGTGAAAAGACAACTCACATAATGGGAAAAAAATTTTACTAGCTATTCCTCAGACAAAGAACTAACATCTACAATATATAAAGAACTTGAAAAAAATTTGACCCCCAAATTTAAAGACCCAATCCAAAAATGGGCATCTAAAATGAATAGACACTTCTCAGATGAAGTACAAACAGCAAATAAATATATGAAAAAATGTTCAACATCAAATGATGTTCAACATCATTAGAGAAATGCAAATTAAAAGAACACTGAGATTCCCCCTCTCTCTCCAGAAAGAATGGCTATCATCAAGAAATCAACCAATAACAAATGCTGGTAAGGCTTTGGGGAAAAAGGAACCCTTCTCCCTTGCTGGTGGGAATGTAAACTGGTACAACCACTATGGAAATCAGTATGGGGATTGCTCAAAAAACTAAAAGTAGAGTTCCATTTGACCCAGCTATTCCCCTTTTTGGTATCTTCCTGAAAGAATTAAAAGCATCACACTACAGTGATACATGTACATCCATGTTTACAGCAACACAATTTATAATAGCTAAATGTTGGAAACAGCCCAGATACCCATCAACAGATGAATGGATAAAGAAAATGTGGTTTTTATGTACAATGGAGTACTACTCTGCCATAAAGAAGGGTAAACTCGAGTCACTGGTTGGGAAATGAATGCACCTGGAGACGATAATCTTAAATGAAATAAATCACACACACAAGTTTAAATATTGCATTGTTTTTCTTGTGTGAGAAATCCAAAGGGTAAATAAGGACCAAAATATTGAGAAATAGGAAGAAAATATTCAAGTGGGAAGAGAAACAAGGGAGGCAGGGGAGAGAAGAGAGAAAATAACGTAGGGATAAAACAAACAAAAAAAAAAAAGGAAGAAAAACAATAGAAACAAAGTTTTGTAAAGGGAGAGGGAAAGAAGGACCCCTAAAGGAAAGGGAGCAGAATGGGGGAAAAAAGAATTAAGATATATTATGAACAAGTACAAATTCCTTATGATGAATGTGATTCATCAAAACTATATTGATAAAATTAATTTTAAAAAATAAATAAAATGGTGCATGGAATATGAGAGAAATTGAGACTTGCAAATCCAAAATCACCTTTATTCTCTTCATTTGGTGATATGTGGTCATAAAGAATTCAAGATTGGAAATAATTTTCAGCTCCAAATCTTGATGGTTTGTTCCTCTAAGTTGTTGATTTTAATGATGTTCCTCTGCAGTCTGATGTCTTTCTTCTAGTCAAACCTTAACAGGTACGTATTTTATTTTTCAGAAAGCTTTTACAATCTTCTCTCTATCCCAAATATTCTGAAATTTTATGTTGCTCTTTTTTGTTATTTTAAAAATGCATTGTGCTGGGCACTCAGATCTCTTCAAACTACAGAATTAGGTTTATCAGTTTGGGGAAATTTCTTACTTAGGGTGTGGGGCTGTTTCTCATACAAAATTGCCAGCAGTAACCCTTCTTTTCAGGCTCATGCTTCCCCTCTGATTTCCAAGGCACCAATGCCTCAATTCCTACACCTCTCAGCGTCCTGTAAAGTGCTTCTGCACTGACAGTCTTCTCTATAATCTCCTTGATTTCTGCTGCCTCCTGAGTCAGCTGTTGCTTCATCTGCTTCGTATTTTCACACACTGCAGAGTTCAGGACTGAATGTATGATGTCCTAGTTAACTTGAGGATGAAGTTTCTGTTTCTATTTCTAGTTTTCTGAGTAAAATCCAGAGGAAGTATAATCAACTGTACCTTAAACCTGGAACGCCCCTTCAGCAATCTCCATTAAATTCAATCAGATACATACAGGTCCCTATGACATTTACAAGTGCTACTATAATATTTAAATTCATTTTAAAGCTGAGCATGGTGGTGCACATCTCTAATCACAGCGCTCAGGGTAGCTGGGGCAGAAGGATTTCAAATTCGAGCCCAAACTGGGCAACTTGGCAAATCAGTAAGACACTGTCTCAAAATAAAAATAAAAGGTCTGGGAACACAGTTCAGTGTGAAAGTCCTGGGTTCAATCCTCAGTAAGTAAATAATCTTACTAGGCTAAATCTGGAAATGTCCTTCAAGATTATGTGGGGGTCTTCATGGCAAGACAAGTCTTGCACCCACCCCTTTTATTTAAACATCATACTATTTCAGATTTTAACTGTTCACTATGGCTGCCAATATTAAAGATTGATCACTGAGTACAGTAGAACGTGTCCATATTCCCCGCTACCTGGGAGGCTGAGTCAGGAGGATTGCAAGCTCCAGGCCAGCTTGGGCAAGTTAGTTATACCTTGTCTCAAAATAAAAAAGGGCTGGACATGTAACTCAGTGGTAGAGTGACCATGCATTCAATTCCCAGTACTGCAAACACACACACACACTCACACACATACACACAAATAAAAACAACAAAAAACATTGACTATGGGTGTGGGTGTGTGTATGTGTGTGTGGTTGTGTTCTCCCCCTCATACATATTTTCTCTCCTATATATACCATATGTTAACAATACGCTGTCACAGCATTAAATTCCTTGTTAAATGTATAATACATCTATTCTAGAACATAAGCTTTATGCGAATAGAATGTAACAAATACTTTCTTTTATCTCCTATTCACTCACCATAGTTTTACAATTCTTATATTTAATAAAACACCAAACTTATTATCAGGTCATGAACTCCAGAAAGATTTTTCCAATTCTATTGTTGTCCTGGTTCATACATGGATCAAATACTGTTTCAAATAAGATGGCCATGGCCTGGGGTTTAATAATTTCCATGTCATTTACACATCTGTTTGCATATGAGGAAAACAGCATTCCAGCTAACTGTAACTAAAATGAATGAAATGAAAGTCTAAATATATTTTGCTCATCATCTAGATTAGTACATGTTTGCAGTACATAATGATTACATTAATCGTGGGGCGTTGGTACACATACATAACACATCTTAGCTCTTTTTACAGCCCTTATCCCTCCTCTCCCTCCTGTTCCTTCCATCTATTGACCCCATTCCCATCTGCAAAAGCTCTATCTCTATTTTTTCCCCAATTCTTTTATTTTCATCCTCTTTCCCTCCCTTTCCTCTACCTTCCCTCCATCTCTTGTTCCCCTTCCTAAATGAAAAAGATCTCCCTACTTCCTCCTTTATCTTTTAGAGTTTTAACTGAATAAAACACACAAACAGAAATAAAGTCAACTCACTGCCTGGGGCACAACTGGGGCTGCAGCTCCTACATGAATAGCATCATAAGGGGCTTCTTCAGGATATCCCATTCTTCCATCTCCCACTGAAAGAAAACAAAGTTATGCTTTTAAAAAACTGTTCCGGCCAAGCACAGTGGCACACCCCACAATACCAGCGCTCTGGGAGGCTGAGGCAGGAGGACTGCAAGTTCGAGCACAGCCTAGGTAACACAGCAACTTAGTGAGAACCTACTCAAAAAACGAAGGATGTTCAGATCAAATCTAGTGTGAAAAATTGTAGTACTGTACAAGAGGCTTGTATGGAGAAAGGACAGATTTTTCAATAAATGATACTGAGAAAACTGGAGAGTCATATGGAAAAAAAATGCAATTAGACCCCTATCCTCATACACACATAAAATTCAATGACAGGAAGATCAAGGACCTAAACATGAAAAGCTATAATGACAAAGAAATCATGTAAGAACTTATCTTCATGACTTCAGGCTTAAATACCTAAAGCACTAGAAAATTTAATGTCTGCCTTTTTTTTTTTTTTTTGAGACAGGGTCTCACTCTGTAGTGTAGACTGGTCCTGACCTCACTACGTAACTGAGGCTGGCCTCACACTTGCAGTGATCCTTCTGCCTCATTACAGGTGTGAGCCACCACACTGGCGTGACTACCTTAAAATTAAGAATTTCGGCCAGGTGTGATGGTGCATGCCTGTAATTCCAGCACTCGGGAGGCTG
Source organism: Erethizon dorsatum (assembly GCA_028451465.1). Taxonomy (NCBI): domain Eukaryota; kingdom Metazoa; phylum Chordata; class Mammalia; order Rodentia; family Erethizontidae; genus Erethizon; species Erethizon dorsatum. The sequence continues at coordinate 130,694,549 of CM051823.1, read as the reverse complement.
AGGCAGGAGAATTGTTGCAAGTTCAAGACCAGCCTAGGCTATAAAGTGAGCTCAAGGCCAGCCTGAACTGCATAGCAAGACCCTATCTCAAAAAGATGGGAAAAAAAAACCCAAAATTAAGAATTTCCATTTATCAAATGGGGACCAATATCAGAGATGAAAGAAGAGATTTATGACACTGATAAACAAAGGGCTAGTTCTAGAAGGCCAATAAATCTAAGAAAAATACAATCTAATATCTCAACAAGTACTTTACAAAAGAGGAAATCCAGGAGACAAAACACATGAAAAAGTATTCAATCTCATTAATTAAAAAGAAAATACACAAAATTAAAATCATAGGCACTGTTATGATTTAGATCTGGAAGGTGAATGGATCATGGAGGTACTATATTCATCAGTGGATTAGTCTACTGATGAGTTTATAGCTAACCTGCTGTTAGGAAGTGGGGCCTAGTTAGAGGCGAGTCACCAGGGTCATGACCCTAGAAGGGTATATCTTTTTCCTCAGCTTCTCTCTTCTTTGCTTCCTGATCACCATGACCTGAGCAGCTTTCCTCCACTCTGCCCCTCTGCCATGTCATTTCTGCCTTGGAGCCAGCCGACATGGACTGAAACCTCTAAAAACCATGAGTCCAAATAAACTTCTCCTCCTTTAAACTGTGTGATGAAAAACTGACTTAAGACCCAGCCGGTGTTGTATATTCACTCGAAGGGCAAAAAAAAGTAATTGTTTTTCTTATTTAGTATACTCAGCTTACACAGGATCTTCTGAAGATGAAAATCCCTTGGGAAAAAATTGTTAAGTTTTCTGATACTTACCAACCAACTGTACTCTCCCTGAAGACAAAAGTGTTAGATCGTCCTTTCTGACATTATTTATTGAGTCGTCTACTAGTTCCTTAATGTGATCAATTCCTATGACTTTTCCACTACATCCAACCTAGAAAAGAGAAAATAATTCAATAGCTCATTGGGCTACATTTGTTTTATTAAAGTGTCATTAAACTGTTTTCTTATTTAAAATAATTTCTTGCAATAAGAAATAAAAAACTGGGGCCAGTGATATAGCTCAGCGGCATACACGCCTGGCTGGCAAGTGAGAGGTCATGAGTTCGACTCCCGGTACCCGCATATGAAAAAAATAAAAATTAAAAAAATTAAAAAATAAACAGCTTAAACCAGGTGTGGTTGTACATGACTGTCATCCCAGTTACTCAGGAGGGTAAGGTAGAAGGATTGATAGTTTAAGTCAAGTCTAAGCAACTTAGTGAGACCCTGTCTTAAATAAAACTCAAAAAGGGCTGGGTGCTACTCAGTAGTACAGCACTTGCCTGGCATGTAGGAGGTCTTGTGTTCAATGCTCAGTACCACACAAAAAGACACACACACACACACATACACAGACAGACAGACAGACACACACACACACACACAGAGAACCAGTTTAAGCCTCCAATTAGATTGCTGAACACTCAGTGTACCATAAATTACTTACCACATGCAACTTTCTCAACTATAACTGCACTAAAAAATTATATTACAGAAGGGAAAAATTTTTGCCAGCCATTCCTCAGACAGGACTAATATCTAGACTATAGAAAAAACTCAAAAAAATTAGATCTCCCCAAAATAAAAGACCCAATCAAAACATGGCCAAATGAAATGAATAGACACTTCTCAAAAGAAGTACAGATAGCTAATAAATACATGAAGAAATGCTCAAAGTTGCTGGCCATTAGAGAAATGCAAATTAAAACAACACTGGGATTCTATCTTATCCCATAAAGAATGGCCAATCATCAAGATATCAAATAATAACAAATGCTGGTGGAGGATACAGGGAAAAAGCAATGCTTCTACATTGCTAGTGGGAATGTAAACTAGTACAACCACTATGGAAATCAGCATGGAGAGCACTCAAAAAACTAAAACTAGAAATTCCATTCAACCCAACTATCCCCTTCTGGGTATCTTCCCAAAAGAGTTAAAGACATCGTATTCCAGTGATACATGCATACCCATGTTTATAGCAACACAATTCATAATAGCTAAATCTTGGAGGCAGCCTAAATGTCCATCAGATGAATGAATAAAGAAAATGTACATATACACAAGAGAGTACTACTCTGCCACAAAAAAAGATAAACGTGAATCATCTGTAGGAAAATGGATACACCATTTTAGACCGCAGACCATAATATTAAGTGAAATAAATCAGACACACAAGCTTAAATATCACATTATAAATAAAGAGCAAAATAAAAGATAGATAAAATTATATTTAATAATGAAGAAGCTAAAGTAAATTATAAAAACTTATAATACTGAGAAAAATGGTCTCTTTCTTACATTTCTAATTTTTAAATCTAGAACTCTGAAGTAGAACTACCAATATTTAATGGTATTGCAATAAATTTCTATTTAAATTCCCTCTAAAAGTATAAATTTAAATATTGAAATGTCACATAAAATTTATGAGAAGGGATTTCTACATCTGATTCTACTGCTGTTGGTGGCAAATATAAATATATATTTAAAAATATAAAAAGGACTCATGTATCAATATTAACTGTAAAAATATTACCAGAAAGAAGGCTTTGAAGTCAAACTACCAGGGTTCCTATCTAAGTTTCATCATTTACTTAAAATAGTGTAATCTTAGCAAGGTAAACTCTCATTCCATGAATCAGGTTCTTCAACTATAAGGAAAAAAGGCAGATGGCCCATAAATGATATAAGACTTAAATGAGAGAATACATGGAAAGTGCCTTACAGCACCAATTAGTACATGGTAAATATGTAGAAAACATTAATATTTTCAAAAAAGATAACTCAGAAATCTAATGATTTAAAAAATGTATATTCCTGTAAAACCATAAACATTTCAAGTATAGAGAACAAGTCACTAATTAAATGATATTTCTTTCTCTCTTTTTTCGGAAAAATAATCTGATACTTAGTAGTGAGGACTTGACCTCTAGAAAACAAGCAGAACATCTGAACAGAGGTGAGACCTCATAATGGGCAAGGTACTATTCTAGATGCTTAAAGCACAGCAATTAAAAAAAAAAAAAATAGACAACATCCCCACATTCCAGTGGGGTTGCTGATTGTGTATTTATGATGAGTTATGTGGATTCTAGTCCAAGATAGATCCTTAAGTCTCATCTAGACCAGAACCTTCCAATCTCCAGGCACAACATTTCTCATGGCCAACCTGATTTGATTATCTGATCACAGACAAACATTTATTCTATGGTTCTTCAGTGGACCTCTGGCTTATACTCTGGGTAGTCAATTATCAGATAAGCCTCTGGTCATGAAAACTGAAGTAATATAAACATGACATTTTTTTTCCAAGAGCATTTTTCCTAATGTCAAAGAAGTTCTACCTTTATTCCTAATAAATGTGTAAGAGTGTCTGAAAATCAGCCTTACTCTTCTTTTCTGCCAGGTGAAAACATGGAAGAGCTATTGGTTGTCATCTTGGGATCAAAAGGGTAAAGCCTGTCTGGTAGTGAAGCTAACATGTGGAAGAAAAAACGGCAAACCAAGAACCAAAAAGAAACCCATTATCAATAATATCTGGTCTTCTAAATCCAGCCACCAAGAAGCCAGACATACCCCTAGACTTTTCCATTACATCCTTTCTAGCTCAACCAGTTTGGGATAAATGTTCTGTCACTAGCAACAATAATAAAAGAAATTCTAAATGATATATATTCCAACAGCTATCTTAATAGAACAAAACCAAAAAATCAAAACCACTAGTGAAAAAATATAGCAAAATCACATAATATATGTCTGCCAGGATCAGAATGAAAAATAAAGCTCTTACCATACGTGCAAAACATGCAGTAAGGATTCCACTTCCAGATCCTACATCAAGAGCTTTAGCTCCTTCATGCAATTGATCAAATAGAAGTTCTAGTGCATATGCATGCTACCAAAAGAAAACAAACCAAATATTCATTTATTTCAAGACTCTTATACACTATGACATATAAACAGTTACCAACTTTTTCCCAATTTTTCTATTTTGCACTAAAACCTGAAAACATCCCTATATATTTATATCTACATACTTATATCTGTTTCATATTTATGCAGAAATTACATTAGAAAAATTTTAGTTTGATTATAATTCTTACATTTACATAAAATGTTTCAATAATTTCAGATATGTAATGTGTGAATTTTAAAATGTTAATTAAGCCAGACTTGGTGGTACACATCTGTGATGGCTTGTGTTTAGATGTCCCCACAAAGCCTCATGTAGCCATTTTCAGAAGTGGCTGGACCTAGTATGTGTGATGCTGGGATTGATTCATGGTACAATGCTAGGATCAAGGACACTAGGATTAAGGGTCTGAGTGCTCCCGCCCTAAGTAGCCTGGATAAGATAAAATGGGCAGACAGACACCATTAAGGTCCCTTGTTGCTTATACCTTCTGCCTGCCATGAATGTTTCTCCTCTGCAAGTCCTGTCAGCCATGCCACCCTGCCCTGGAACCAGCCGATTATGGACCGAAACCTCTACAAACTGTGAGCCAAATAAACCTTTTCCACTTTAACTTTGAGTGTCGGGTATTTTGTCTCAGCAACAAGAAAAGTAACTAAGACAACATCTGTACTCCCAGCACTCTGGGAGGCTGAGACAGGAGGATTACAAATTCAAGATCAGCCTGATCAAGTTAGCAACTTAGCAAGAACTTGTCTGAAAATAAAAAAAAAAAGTGGGGGGGGGCAAAGAATGTAGCTCAGTACAAAGTCCCTAGGTTTAATCCCCAGTACCAAATAAATAAATATATTTAATTAAAATTCAAAGTCAAAAGTTTTTTTAAAAAAAGGATAAAAGTGAATAGTCCTCATCCCATTCCCATCCCCAAACATCCACCTTCACTTCCTAAAGGCAACCAATGTTAGCAGTTTCTTTTGTGATTCCCTCAACAAATATTTACTCTATGAATATACAAGCAAATACACACGCATTTTCTCATTTAATACATTTTTTAGGACCATATATAACAATACCTAAACCAGACTTGGTGGCGCACACCTGCAATCCCAGCACTTGGGAGGCTGAGGCAGGAGGATTGCCATTGAGTTCGAGGCCAGCCTGGGCTACATAGAGTTCAAGGTCAGGCTGAACTACATAGCTAGGCTGAACTACATAGCTAGACCTTGCCTCAAAAAACATACATATAAACAAACAAAAAACTACTTAATTAGCTTGTTCATTCTTTTTTATGGCTAGAAAGTACAATCTTGTATGGATGCATTTTAATAACAAATATCACTAGTGAGAGATATTTAAGTTAGCTCCAATCTTCTGAAAAAAGATGACAATCTCATAAAGTGTATCTTAATAACCATAAAAATCTTATAATCCTATTAGTCATACTTTGGACTAGATCAAGAAATTAAACCTTCCCTATTCTATCTTCTTTATAAACTTACATTTTAATAATTTTTCAAAATATGAGATTGGAACTAATGTTATCACAAAAGCTGATCTTAAATGCCTTGTTTTCATTATTTAAAATCTTCAAATCCAGCAGCAAGAAATACATGTACTAGCAGATTTGGTTGATAAAAATACATCCATGAGTTCACAGTAATAAGTACATACTCTATCCATGTATGAATGGAGAATAAAGGGGAACTTCCCAAATACTAATATAGAAGAAATAATGAATTTTAAAATGTTTTTTGGGCAACCATCTCAGTAATAACTGATCCAGGCAAAAATTGTAAATGTAACTAAAATGAGCAGATTGATATCTGGTGAACAACAGGATATTTACATAAAGTGTTTACTCAAGATACCTACTAATAACAAAAGGAGAAAAATAACAAGAATGGAGTTCATAAAAAAGTTTTTCAGTGAAAAAACCTGATTGACACTACCTTAACCAAATGTTCAAAGCCAACATCAAAAATGGGACACACTGGGCCGGTGATATAGCTCAGCAGCATAAGCACCTGCCTTGCAAGCGCAAGGTCCTGAGTTTGACTCCCGGTACCCGCATATAAAAAAAAAATTAATTAATTAAAAAAAAAAAAAGGGACATACTGAAAGCCGAGCATGGTGGCACACACCTGTAATCCCAGCACTCAGGAGGCTGAGGCAGGAGGACTGCTGTGAGTTTGAGGCCAGCCTGGGCTACATAGTGAATTCAAAGTTAGCCAGAACTACATAGCAAGATCCTGTCTCAAAAAAAAAAAAAAAATCTCTGATAAAGATACATCAACTTCCATTATATTCCAGCAAAAATACATAATCCATATTGAATTATGAGGTAACATGAAACAAACCTAAATTGAGGAATACTATATACAATAACTAATCTGTATTCATAAATCTTCAAGGCATAAAAGCCAAGAATTATGAACTAAAAATTAAAAAATAAATAAATAAATAAAATTGATCCTGGTGGGAAAAAAAAAATCATGAACTACTCCCTAGTCTTTCTTTAAAGAAAACTAAAACAAAAAAAAAAATCTAACAATCAAAGATCTGCAACTGTGATCTGCAATCTTCTTTTCCTATAAAGTATATTATCAGAACTGAGGAGATCTAAATGAGATCTGCAGATTGGCTACTGTATCCATATTAATTTCCAGATTTGCATAACCATTACTGTGGTTATACAAGATAGTATTCTTATTTGTAGTTAAAGGTAAAGAGCATCAAGCCAGGAGTGGTGACACACACCTGTAATCCCAGTACTCTGGGAAGGAGTATTACAAATTCAAGCCTGGCCTGGGCCACTTAGTGATTCTCTGTCTCAAAAACAAAATGAAGGGGCCGGTGAGATGGCTCAGCGGCGTAAGCGCCTGCCTGGCAAGCGCGAGGGCCCGAGTTCGACTCCCGGAACCCACATACGAAAAAGGGGCCGGTGATATCACTCAGCGGCACGGGCGCCTGCTGGCGCGCGAGGTCCTGAGGTCGACCCCCCAGTACCCACAAAAAAAAAAAAAAAAAATGAAAAAAGGGATGGGGATGTAGCTCAGGGCAAAGGCCCTGAGTTCAATCCCAACTACTGCCAATAGTACTAATCGTCATCATCATCCATCATCATTAGAAACAGCAAATGTTAAAATGAAAGACAGAATGTAAATTCCCTATTCTGCAAAAGTATTCCAGGTGATAAAGCCAAAATATCATTTACCTTTGGGCATGGGAGCTGACTGTAAAAAGGAAGGAACCCTCCAAGGTAGTAAAACTGTTTTGTATCTTGATCTGGGTGGTGGCTTCACGTACATACCCATGAAATATTCATCAAGCTGTATGTATGCTTAAGATTTGTACACTGTACTACAATAGAAACAATTTTAAAGACGATTTATTCCAATCACTAAAGTGGATGATCAGACATCATGTACCTTCTGATATGATGAAACAAAAAGAACCATCTAGAAATTGTTCTTCCTCCTCACTTCTTTACAGTACCATGGCCTGAACCCAGTCTTGACACTGAATTACATCCTAGCTACTTTGTTTTACATTATGTTACTTTATTTTATTTTGAGTCAGGATCTCAATATGTTGCCCAAGTGGGACTCAATCTTGGAAACCCCTGGCTTCAGTCTCCTGAAGTGCTGGGATTACATGCGCTGCCACAAACGGTTAGGAAGTATTCTTTATAAAAAAAAGTTTTCTCCAAAAATGGGCATCTGAGATGAATACATACTTCTCAGATGAAGAAATACAAATGGCAAATAAATATACAAAAAAATGTGCAACATCACTAGTCATTCGAGAGATGCAAATTAAAACAACACTGAGATACCATCTCACCCCAGAAAGAATGGCTATTACCAAGAAATCCACTAATAAATGCTGGAGGGGCTGTGGGGAAAAAGGAACCCTTCTCCACTGTTGGTGGGAGTGTCGACTGGTGCAGCCACTGTGGAAATCAGTGTGGAGATTCCTCAAAAAACTAGGGTTGGAGGTCCCATTTGACCCAGCTATTCCCCTTCTGGGTATCTTTCCAGAAGAGTTAAAAACATCGTACCACAGCGATATATGTGCACCCATGTTTATAGCAGCACGATTTGTAATAGCCAGATCTTGGAAACAACCCAAATGACCATCAACTGAGGAATGGATAAAAAAGATGTGGTATTTTTATACAACAGAGTGCTATTCAGCCATAAAGAAGGATAAACTGGAGACTTTCATAGGTAAATGGATGCAACTCGAGAAAATACTCATAAGTGAAATAAACCAGACGCACATGTGTAAGCATCGTATTGTCTCTCTGGTATGAGAAACTGAAAGAGTAAATAAGATCCAAAATGTACAATAGACATGGTAAATCAAAAAGAAACTGGTCAAAAGGAAAGAGAGACTGGGATGGGGGAATAGGGAAAAGAAAGAAGGGAAAAGAAAAAAAAATTGTATTTATATATAAGATGGTTAAGATAGATACACTACTAATTTTACTTAGTTCATTGAAGAGTAAGGTTTGTGCCAGTAATGTTTGGACAACTGAATGCTAATATCTGGTACCCTGAATAACTAATTTAAAGATAACAATACGTAATGTATTAACCATTGTTACCCTCCTATTATGTTGTTTTGAAATTTTGGTCTTTTTTGATTTGTTTTGTTTTGTTTTTTCTTCTCTTTAAAATAAAAAAAAAATGTTTTTAAAGCAACTAGTTAAATACCACAAGGAAACAATTAACCAAATTCAGAATATGAGAAAATATATAGGACAAATGAAATACTCTGTCAATAAATGTCACCAGGCATGGCTGAAATCCCAGCACTCGAGAGGCTGAGGCAAGAGGATTGCCTCACAGTTCAAGGCCAGCCTAGGCTACATAGTGAGTTCAAGGCCAGCTTGAAGTGCATAGCAATACTCTGTCTCAAAAAATAATAATAATAATAATAATAATAAATAAATGTCATTTAAAAAAACAAAATGGTCTGTCTATTAAAAGAGACTAAGACTGAAACAAGACCAAAAGAATGCAATGTACATATCCTATTTGGACACTGACTTAACCATATTATGGTTAAAACTATAAAAAAGTTTTAAGCATCTGGCAGATAATATTGTTATCAGATAATATTAAGGAAATTATTAGGCATAATGACATTGTATATGTTATTAAAGTCTTTGATACTTATACTAAAACATTAAGAAGTGAAAATGTGATGTTTTCAGTATCTCTTGAAAGTTTAATAATTTCTGTTAATACAATAAAAGCATTTCACTGTAAGAAAATGGAAGTAATCAAAACAACAAAATAACTCCTATTAATACCTGCCTTTCTTGAATCTAGAAAACAAAGGATATGGAACTACTTTAAAGTGCCAAATCCATAGTCTGAAATAAAGTGCTTCATCAATAAAATTTCACAAGAAATTCTAGAACATTTTGGGTTTTTTTTTTCCAGAACTCTATTTACACTAGATTTATTTATCTGTTTCTTCTTTTGAAGAAAGGTATGCTGCTACATTATCATCAAAGGTTCCATTCAGATTTAAAATGTCAAGGCCTTCAATCATAATTTAAGCTTTTTCCATACATTATATTACTACAGTTAATATCTTCTATATGAATCATGCTAATCTCTAAGTCTAAAAATTAAGTTTTTAAAGACTTTTTTAAATTATGAAAAATTTTAACCCCCCAGAAAAATTGGAAAAATAATGATCAATGCTATTCTCACACAAATTCACCATCTGCTTCTGCTATGTCATACCATCTGAAAGTAGACTGCAGAGATCATGATACTTGACTCCTACATACATTAGCATGCATCCGCTTAAATAAAACTAAGACATTCTTTTGAGGTGTGGTGGTACACACCTGTAATCCCAGCACTTGAGAGAGGCAGGAGGATAGCCAAAATTCCAGGCCAGTCTGGACTACATAGTGAGTTCAAGGCCAGCCTGAATTACATGGCGAGATTCAGTCTCAAAAAACAATCAAACAAAAACACTACGACATTCTCCTTCTCAACCACATTCCCACATTAGAGAAAATCATAAATTTAGTATTATCCAACACCTCAACACACTCAAATTTCCTTATTTGTCCCCAAAATGCTTTTCACAACTGTTTTCTCGCCAATCTATTCGAAGTTTATGCATTTCATTTGTCAAATATTCTCACAATTCTCCTCCACCCACCAACTCGATCTGTTCTTCAGAACAATGACTCCTTTAAGGAGTCCTGACCAGTGTCTCCACATATAACACTCCACATTCTAGATGTGTCTATTTCCTTAGAGTTCGATTCAATCAAAACTTCTAACAAGAACACCACACAGTTCTTGCTGAGCACCTGCTGCTGCTTCACACCAGGAAGCATGAAACGTTGGGCCATCTTACTTCTACACATGACAAGATTAACCACTCAGGAAATGTGACCAATAGATTGCATTATATACATGGCATATTTTTCTCCTCGTAATTAAGAATATATGGAGTAATAAATTGACACTACATGAATATTTTTGTTCCTCAAGTCTTTCTCTTATAGTTTTAGATATGCTGATGATCTTTGCCTATTTTTTTTTTTTTTGGTTTTGAGTTTTTGAGACAGGGTCTCACCATGCAGTTCAGGCTGGCCTTGAACTCACTATGGAGCCCATGCTGGCCTAAACTCACAGTGATCCTCCTACCTCAGCCTCCCTAGTGCTGGGATTACAGGTGTGCGCCACCACACCCGGCTGCTTAATTCAATTATTACACTGATAATTATAAAATAGTGATTTTTTAAAAATTCTAATATTCTTTCCACATATAGAAACTAGCATAGCATGCTTCCAGGGTTTTTTGTAAATAACCTGGGGATACAGGCCTGTAATCCCAGTATTCTGAAGGCTGGGGCAAGGAGGGCTGCAAGTTTGAGCCCAACCTGGGCAATTTAGCAACTAAGCAAGACTTTGTCTCAAAATAAAAAACAGGGCCGGTGAGATAGCTCAGCGGCACAAGTGCCTGCTTGGCAAGCGCGAGGTACTGAGTTCGACTCCTGGTACCCACATACGAAAAAAGGGCCGGTGACATCGCTCAGCGGCACGGGCGCCTGCTGGCGTGCGAGGTCCTGAGGTCGACCCCCGGTACCCACACACACACACACACAAAAATAATTAATAAATAAATAAAATAAAAAACAAAGAAGAGCTCGCAACATAGCTCAGCATGAAGGCCGTGGGTTCAACTCGCAGTACCACAAAAAACAAAGACAAACAGAATAGTATTTGTTTTTTTTCCCTACTTTGTTTTGTCTGTGGACTCACTGATTTTTGTTTTTTCATTCATTATGCTAAAATCTGTTACCTTCAATATTCTTTTCGATTTTCAGACTGTCTTAAACTTAGTCTCTCGGAGGCTCACCTGCACCTACACCTCTGACATTACTATATTAGCCTTTGTGTACTTCCTCACTCTGTGTTAGTCACTTCTCCAAGGAGCTCCAGTCTTTTAGACAGCAATAGTATTTAGAACCCAAAATTTGATGGTGTGCTCACTGCTATCAGGACAACATTTTAACATTATCTAAGTCTCTTGTCCATTGCACCTATCAAGGTTTTTTTTTTTTTTTTTTTTTTTTTAATTAGGGCTCTGGAAAATAAGCCAGAGGTTGGAGCTACTTCTAAGCCTATGATTTTAAGGTTCATTAAATGTATATTCACTTCCCATTGCATTCTCACTTCCTATTTTATTTTAATATTGCTAAGATCTATGAAATAAATGATATAAGATTACAACTGTGTGGGGCTGGAGTATAACTCAGTGGCAGAGCATTTGTTTAGCAAGTGCAAGGCCCTGGGTTGAATCCCAGCACCATTAAAAAAAAAAAATACTTGTCCACATAATATAATTAATACTATTTTATCCTAACTCACATCCTGTTTAGATGCTGTTTGCATATACATGTACACAGACATACATACTGATACACTGTGTGACTACACACAAAGATTTTCCTTATTAAGAATCACAGGCTAGGGCTGGTGAGATGGCTCAGCGGCATAAGTGCTTGCCTGGCAAGCGCAAGGTCCTGAGTTCAACTCCTGTACTCACATACAAAAAAAGGGCCGGTGATATCGCTCAGCGGCACGAGTGCCTACTGGCACGCGAGGTCCTGAGTTCGACCCCTGGTACCCACAAAAAAAAAAAAAAAAAAGAATCACAGGCTACTCAGAAATTGTAAATAATTAATAATGTATCTTTTTGGAATAAAATTCTGACACAAGCTATAACATAGATGAATCTTGAGGATATTATGCAAAATGAAATCAACCAGTCACAAAAAGATACATACCGTGTGCTTTCACTTACATAATACCTATAGTAGTCAAATTAATGGAGAAAGAAAATAGAATGGCTCATCATGGTGGCACATGCCTGTAGTCCCAGCACGTGGGAGGCTGAGGCAGGAGGATTGCTGTGAATTCGAGGCCAGCCTGAACTACATAGTGAGGCCATGTCTCAAAAAAAAAGAATGGTGCTTTCCAGGGGCTGAGGGAAGAAGAGAATGGAGAAATGGGGAGCACAGTAATTGTTTAGTGGGCATAGGGTTTATAGAGTTTTCATTTTGGAATATGAAAAGAGTTCAGACATTGGGTTGCAAAACAATGTGAATGTATTTAACACTATTAAACTGTACACTTAAGAAATGGTTGGCCACTATGCTTTCTCTTTTCCCAGTGTCCATTCTCACCCTATAGAATATACTTTTTTTTTTTCTTTCTTTGTTTTTTTGAGACAAGGTCTTGCTCTATAGTTCAGACAGTCCTTGAACTCACTATGTAGCCCAGGCTGGCCTCAAACTCGTGGCAATCCTCCCTCAGCCTCTTGAGTGCTGGGATGACAGGTGTGCACCACCACACCCACTTACGGTATACTTTTCCTACTTCTAGTTGGTCCAAACTCACTCTGCAAAGCACGTTTCTTTTCTTTTCATATTGTTAATAAATGTAAAACCTCATTAGTGTTTTCACTTGTCTTGACCAATTCTTTATTCAAGACAGAAAGTACCTAGATGGGCTGGTGAGATGGCTCAGTGGCGTAAGCGCCTGCCGGGCAAGTGCAAGGGCCCAAGTTCGACTCCCGGAACCCACATATGAAAAAAGGGCCGGTGATATCGCTCAGTGGCATGGGCACTTGCTGGCGCACGAGGTCCTGAGGTCGACCCCTGGTACCCACAAAAAAAAAAAAAAAGAAACCACCTCTAGAAAAAGACTCCAGCACTCCGTAACACAGTAACATATTTTGGCACGCCAGCCAGGAGCAGGTCCCAAGATGAACCATTGGAATCACCATGAACAGCCCCTAACAGATCCCTAGGACCTAAACATTAGACTATGATGAGAAAGTTCTACACCTGCCCTGTTTAAAATGGTTTCTACTTCCTACATGTGATTATCACGCAATTGAAAGGTGAGTAATAGGACTGGGGAATCTAATTTTATTTAAATTTAAAAAACTACTTGCAGCTAGTGGCTATTTATTAGGCAGTACCATAATAGCTTTGGTATATTTTCTGTCATCCATGTTACCCCAGGCAAGTTTTATCACTTGTTTCACCACTGCACTGAGTCATGGTTTTTGTAATGATTTTATCGCCTACATTCCAGACCCTGTCATAAGCCCCAAATTCCAGATCTTGACTGAATTTTTATTATTGTTGTTGTTCCAATGTTCTCTCCTAGTACGTGTTTTTGTAATTGTGTACCAAACCATTCATTAAGTTAATCATTTTAACAATAAGTGATTGAAAGATGATCTAATTTTTTTTTTTTTTTTGTGGGTACCGGGGGTCGAACTCAGGATCTCGTGCACCAGCAGGTGCCCATGCCGCTGAGTGATATCATCGGCCCTTTTTTCGTACGTGGGTTCCGGGAGTCAAACTCAGGACCTCACGCTTGCCAGGCAGGCACTTATGCTGCTGAGCCATCTCACCGGCCCTGATCTAATTATTTTAAAAATGGTTGTTTTATGTACTATGTATATGTTATATATTTTTATAACATATAAAGTTATGTATTTTACCACAATTATATGTATTTTAGCACAATTTTTAATGTTTTAAATGCATCCTTTTCAAAAATAAAAAGACAACCTAGTTCAGAAATGGGTAAGAGATTGGAAGAAACATTTCTAAGATGTAAAGAACCAAAAATCAAATGAAAAAGATATGCAACATCATTAATCATTAGAGAAATGAAAATCAACATCACAATATACCACATCTAGTCACTAGGGTGGATAAAACAACACAGTAACAAATGTGAACAAGGAAGCAGAAAAACTGGAAAACCCATTCATTGCTGATAGGATTGCAAAAGTGATGCAACCACTTGGAAAATCAGATTAGCAGTTCCTTTAAATGTTAAACACAGAGTTACCATATGACACAAGTATTTTTACTACTAGACATACACCCAAGAGAAGTGAAAACATGTGATAGTACAAAAACCCAACATAAATTATTTGTTCATAGCAGCATTATTTAGAATAAACAAAAGATGGCAACAATCCACACATCTATCAATGGAGGAATGTACAAACAAAACTGGGATATACACACAATGGAGCATTATTTAGTCATAAAAAAGAATGGAGTACTGATTTATACAACATGAACCTGAAAACATTATGCTAAATTTAAAAGCCCAATCAGGCATGCTGGTGCACGCCTGTAATCCCAGCACTCTGGAGGCTGAGGCAGGAGGATCACCGTAAGTTCAAGGCCAGCCTGGGCAATATAGTGAGTTCAAGGCCTGCTTGAACTACATAGCAAAACCCTGTCTCAATACTCCCCAAAAAAAGTAAACTTAAAAGACCAGTCACAAAAGTCCACATATCACATGATTTCATTTATATGAAATGTCCAAAATAGGCAAATTTATAGAAACAAAAACTGGTTCAGCAGTTGCCTGTACCTGGGAGGAATGGGGAATAAGAATCTACTAATGGGTGCAGAGTTTCTTTTGAAGGTTATAAAAATGTTTTGAAAGTAGATAGTAGTGATGTTTGTACCACTCTGAATACAGTAAAAATCACAAAATTATATCCTTTAAAGGGATAAATTCTCTAATACTGCATGTGAATTATATCTTAATAGTGGTATTATTCAAAATTAAATATGTCTTTGCCACAGAATAACTACCATGTTTTGTTTGGTAGTGAACTGGATACCCAGAACCAAACCTCAGAGGATGGAAAGGAAAATTACATACTATTTCCCTTAATACCTGAAAACACACCACTCTATTCAATTTCACAAACAAATTGGGCACCAGTTCTCCAAAATAATCTTCAGGATCAGGTGAATGATTGCACATACATCTTTCTTTTTTTTTTTTTTTTTAATGTGAGTACTGGGAGTCGACCTTAGGATCTCGCACTTGCCAGCAAGCGCTTGTGCCGCTGAGTGATATCACCGACCCTTTTTTTTTTCCCTTTATGTGGGTACTGGGAGTCGAACTCAGGACCTCGCGCTTGCCAGACAGGCGCTTACGCCACTGAACCATCTCACAGGCCCACATCTTTCATTTTAAATACTACTATTTCAAAGGATCTTAAGACTATAATCTTTTTTTTTTTTTTGGGTACCGGGGGTCGACCTCAGGACCTCGCACGCCAGCAGGCGCCCATGCCGCTGAGCGATATCACCGGCCCTTTCTTCATATGTGGGTTCCAGGAGTCAAACTCGGGCCCTCGCGCTTGCCAGGCAGGCGCTGACGCCGCTGAGCCATCTCACCGGCCCAAGACTATAATCTTTTAAACAATCATTCATTTCTTTGGATAGGTAATGCATAAAGAAGCTATTCCTATTCCATGGCTTAAGAAAGAATAACAAACTGATTAAAACATCAAGGGAATAGTGTGGAAAGCTGACCTCATTTCCACTCTCATGCTCCCAATCATCTAATTTCCTGCCTCACAAGAAACCATTTTTAGTTTTCATTTCTACAGAGAAACATGTATGTGTGTATGTGTTTGATCTTTGTGTATTACAGAATACACTAAATACTCTCTGCCCTCTAGATATTTCTTTTTTTTTTTTTTTTTGTGGGTACCGGGGGGTCGACCTCAGGACCTCGCGCGCCAGCAGGCGCCCGTGCCGCTGAGCGATATCACCGGCCCCTTTTTCGTATGTGGGTTCCGGGAGTCAAACTCGGGCCCTCGCGCTTTGCCGGGCAGGCGCTTAAGCCGCTGAGCCATCTCACCGGCCCTAGATATTTCTTGCAGACCTTGCCACCTTCATACTTGCAGAGCTTCTCCATTTAATAGCTACTATATGGATGCACTATAATTTATTAATAATCCACTATTGGATTATTAATGTGTCAGGACGGGCATGGTGGTGCATGCCTGCAATCCCAGTACTCAGGAGGCTGAGGCAGGAGGATTGCTGTGAGTTTGAGGCCAGCCTCAGCAACACAGTGAGTTCAAGGCCAGCCTGAACTGTATAATGAGATCCAGTTGAAAAGAAGGAAAGAAAGGAAGGAAGGAAGGAAGGAAGGAAGGAAGGAAGGAAGGAAGGAAAAAAAAATTTAGATAAGTCATTTTCCACTTACGCAAGTATATCATGGAATAAATACCATAAAACTGAGATGTTTTTATATTTATTTTTGCATACCAAATATAAATACTGGCAAATTGCCTCCCAAATACACTGAACTTACTTTCCCACCAAAGTCACTGCTATGTGACTACCGTCTTCCCTTTACCCATACAAAGCAGCAGACTTTTTTTTGGTTTTTTAAGATAGGGTCTCACTTTGTAGTGCAAGCTGGCCTTAAACTCACTGTGTAGCCCAGTCTGGCCTCAAAGTCACGATATCCTCCTGCCTCAGCCTCCTGAGTGCTAAAGATTAGAGGCACGCACCACCATGCCCAGCTCAAAATAGCAAACTTTGTGATCTGATAGGCTGATATGTGAAAAATGGTATGTCATTGTAGTGCTAATTTGAAATTTACTAAATTTAAGTAAAGGTGATGTAATTTAACTATCAATGTCACTTGTACTTATTTTTCAGTGAGCTATCAGTTTTGACCTTTACCCATTTTGTGTTGGATTTATTGGTCTTCAAAGGACACATACACACATATGTGGGGGGGATAGCAATTTTCCTTATGCTGTCATATGTACTGCAAATATGTCTCTCAGTTTTTCTTTTAATTTAGCCCATAATACATTTTATCTGCAAAAATCCTAAATTTTAATGTTGCAAAATATATCAGGATTTTTTAATGGCTCTTTTGTGTTTCTGTCACATTTTAAAAAGCCACTTATATTCAATTTTTATAAATAAGTCCTACATTTTTCTTTTAGTACTATTATCAGTTCACCATAAACACATACATAAAGTTTTATTTAGGATAAAGTTTAAATAATAGTTTTTCCAGAGGATTTGCTCAGTGGTAGAGCTCTTGCCTCCTGTGTACCAGGCCCTGGGTTCAATCCATAATACTGAAGGAAAAAAAAAAAAAAGGAAAAAAAGAAAGAAAGAGCTTTTCCAACCCAAATAATTAAAGAGAATCAGAAAAGCTATTGTATTCTCCACTAAAATCCAACAGAGTAGTCATTCAGACAACTGACATTTAAAACCAAAGAAAATTCCCAGCAGATTAAAAGTGCTAGATCTTCAAATAGATCCTGCTCAAGGTTAAGCAGCTTCATAGTTGCTACACCTAGCCATTCCCTAATGATTTTTCCAGATAAAACTTTAAATATTCAACTTGAGATTTCTATAACATGCTCAATGTACTATTTAAAATAGTCTTTCCCTCAACTCATGACTAAATAACTGTTATACTGAAATTTTACATGCAATAGTGACTGAGAGACACCAAGTTTTAACAGGATTTCTAACAAGAATTCCTTCTAGATACCATGTATAAAAGAATCAGATGCATATTACCAATTTATATAATTCATAGATGATAAAATTGATATAATTAAAATTTAAAACTTTAACCCTTCTTCCGTGAAGAAAATTATAAGAAAAATGTGATCCATTTGTAACCAAATGAAAAATGTTAACTTACCATATGTGGAGCACTGATTGTTGCTTGGAAACCTGTAAAATAAGAAGAGAACTACTGATACAGTCAGCTGTAAAAACATACGGAATATTTCAAGTAGTTCCTTTCCTAACATCCATACATAGTTTTTCACAACAATTCTTTTTGAGTTTTTATAATCTCAAGGAAACAAAATTTGTTAGAGTACTGAAACACAGCAATTAAAATTAGAAAATACAATCATACCAATGACTAATGTGCTCATCTAGTAAACTAGTCTCATCATTTCTAAAAATTTCTTATGTATATATAATTAGCTAAACAAGGAAGAATTTTAATAAGTTTATAATTGGTAGGGTTTTTTAATTATTTTTTTCTTCAGATTTATAAAAAGAAAACACTTCCATATGTATTTAGTATGCAAAATCTTTGCAAAATTAAACTGTTTCATATTTCTGGCAACTTTGGAAAAAAAAACCCTAGACAATCAAAGTAGCTTAAGAGACTAATAAACTACGCAAAATCTTTATAAAATTAAACTGTTTCATATTTCTGGCAACTTTGGGAAAAAAAACTAGACAAAGTAGCTTAAGAAACTAAAAACTGCTTCAATTTGCTAAGTATTATCATCTACTGTTAATTCACACTAATTTTTCTTAGTTTTTAGCTCTTTTCTTCTAGTGTTACTTTCTCAAAACTTATTTACCTGCTTCTTGTCTCTGAAGCAATTTTCACTGAGCGGTGGTAGCAGGTGCCTTCGGGGTTCAGAAGCTCCCCAGGATCTTCTTGCTGACTGTCACAGTGCTTCAAAAGAAGACAGCACGGCAGCTGGCTGACAGAATCCTGAGGCACTTCTAAGCCTCAAAGGCGCCCACTGCCAAGGCTCAGCAGTTCAGCAAAACCAGCTTCAGGAGAAGGAGTTACATATGGAACTTTCTAGAAACAAATACAAGCCCAAAAATCAGGGCAAGTAAAGCCAAAAGCCACTAATAATTACACTTTATTTCCGTTAAATATTGATTTTTAAAAATGAATGCTTACGTGAAAGCTCAACATTAAGGCCTGGAGAGAAAACTTAATACTCATCTAAAACCATCAATTTTCTTTGAAAGTCTTGTTTTTTCACTGAAATATTCTTTAAGTAAAAATTTAACACTTTTTAAAGAAAATTTAAAATTCATATTATACATAGTTAAAAAATAAAAAAAGATATTTTATTAAAATGAGTATGTCTGGGATTATGAAATTCAAAATTAGCAGGGTAATAACAGATAAATAACTGTGTTCTGGTCCTTTTTAAATTACAAACATTATAGAGTAACTGAAGAAAATGTAGCATTTGTAGAAATCTAACACATACCTATTGATTGTGGAGAATCCATATAAGGGTTACACTTTGCATAGTGGGAGCGGTCTGTAGCCAGCATCACTTCAAATACTTTATCTGTCTTGATGATTCCATTTTCTGAAATGAATGAGGCAAATATTTTAAGCAAAGAGTGACCACAGATGTATTTTAGAAATATGACTTTGGCTGCACTTTAGAGACTGGACTGGAAGAGAGCAAGATTAGAAATTACTGCAATAGTCCAGGTAATGGTAACCTGGTCTTTAATGATACTTGGGATGAAGAAAAGTAGGATGTGAGTTATATTTAGTAGGTAATGTATGGACTGACTGATTGGATTTGAGGGTGGGTGTGAAATTAATGGTTCAGATAAGCCATTCAATGGTTTGAACAATCTTGGAGAAATATCAGAGTTAAGGAGGAAAAGGATAAGTTAATTTATTCAATCAGGGGCCATGGACGATACAAGTCAAATGAAGATATTCATCAGTCAATTGGACACATGGATCTGGGGCTCAGGAAAGAGATCTAGGATAGAAATACAGGTTTCTATTTATAGAGATGGCAATTAAAGTAATGAGAGTGAATTTAAAGTGTCCAGGGAAGAACACACAGATAAGAAAAATGAGAGCGAACATTTGAGACATACAAAAGCAGGTGGAGGGCTGGGCGTGGTGACGCACGCCTGTAATCCCAGCACTCAGGAGGCAGAGGCAGGAGGATTGCTGTGAGTTTGAGGCCAGCCTGGGCTACATAAGCAAGTTCAAGGCCAGCCTGAACTACACAGTGAGACCCTATCTCAAAAAAAAAAAAAAAAAAAAAAAAAGCAGGTGGAATCTTCAAAGATGATGAAAAGGAACAACCACAGAGGGAGGAAAAAGACCTGGCTGGTATATTGTTATAGAAACCAAGAGAAGTTTATTTGTCAAGGAAAGCAAGGCCAATAATATACACCATTTGCCTGCCCCAACAGTGGGACCAGCAATTTAGTGGGACCCTGTCTCAAAAAAAAAAAAAAAGGGCTTGGGATGTAGCTTTGAGATTAAGTAAATGTGAAATTTCAATAGCTCTTGTGGTATCTTGCATAGAGTTATTATTCAATAACACTCTTATTTACTTCTACAATATGTTTCCTGTTTAAGATATACCATAGTGCTACACACATAGGATTATAATAAACAAGACAGCCTAACTCCTGTCCTCTCAGATCTAACATCTGTAAGATTAAATACATGGACATCATTTTAACAATCCAGAAATAAATGAAATTTTTACCAAAACGTGTTTTGCTTAATTTGCTATATTATGAATGGCTATTTTAAAATGAGACTACTTCAGTAAAAGCATCTTGAGTAGTATAAGACATTTAGACAAACTAATTCATTCATTAACTGTGGATTTTTTTTTTTTTTTTTTTTTTTTTTTGTGGGTACCGGGGGGTCAACCTCAGGACCTCGCGCGCCAGCAGGCGCCCGTGCCGCTGAGCGATATCACCGGCCCCTTTTTTGTATGTGGGTTCCGGGAGTCGAACTCGGGCCCTCGCGCTTGCAAGGCAGGCGCTTAAACCGCTGAGCCATCTCACCGGCCCCTAACTGTGGATTTTTAATCTCTGGAAAGTAATGATGGCCACGAGAATCTGAATTTCTTCACACAGCTATTTAAAAAAACCTAAACCCAAGATCAAGAAGTGATACAAATAAAGCCACACAGTACCCACTCCATCATATTACTAGGAAACAAAGAATACCCAGACTTCAAATTACCTGTAAGTAGAAAAAGAAAAAACAAATTGCAATAAGGCTGTCCCTACTGCTACAGACCTGTGGACATGGAAAGCAAAGGTGGTAGGGGTCAGGGTTAATGCTCTCAAAAGAAGAAAGGGGGAAGGAAGCAGGAAAAATAGATGAAGTACAAATAATATCACTCCCAGAAAAAAGTACAACATTAATAAAGTACTATAATAGTTAGCAAAAGCCTGAGATTTGGAAATTCACAGCACTGGCTACAAGAAGAAACTTAAAAGTCAGTGGATCAGTGGGCATTGTGGGTGCTCACCTGTAATCCCAGCACTCTGGGAGGCTGAGGCAGGAGAATCACAAGTCAGAGTCCAGCCTGGGCCACTTAATGACTGAGTGAGACCTTGTCTCAAAAAAACAAACAAACAAACAAAAACAGCTGGGAATGTAACTCAGCATGAAGGCACTGGGTTCAATTTCTAGAACCACCCCTACCCCTCAAAATAAAGTGCATCACCAAGGATACCAAGACCATTCAATGATAAAAGAATAGTGCTTGGAGACTGACCCCAGGATCTTCCCACTAAGCTACATCCCAAGCCCTTTTTTTTTTTTTTTTTGAGACAGGGTCCCACTAAATTGCTAAACTGCTCAGGCTAGGATTACAGTCATATGCCACAGTGCCTAGCACTAATACAATTCTTCCTAGCTCAAAGAAAAGCCCTTTCCACATTCAGACCGCTCTATCAAAAAATTTCCATGTATTAAGATAAAATAAATCTCCCTTTTTATAACCTACGCACATGAACCCTTGGTACTGCTCTCTGGAGCCACAAAATATATATTGAATTTTCTAGCCAACCAGCCTTATTTTTTCAGGTTAAGCAACCTCACTACAACTTCCAATTATGCTTATCAGGTTTTGTTTTATTTTATTTTGTTTTGTTTTGTTCTGTTCTGTGACAGAGTCTCACTATGTAGTTCAGGCTAGCTTTGAACTCATTATGTAGCCCAGGCTGTCCTCAAACGCAAGGCAATCCTCCTGCCTCAGCCTCCTGAGTGCTGGGATTATTGGTGTATGCCACCATACCTAGCTATTATTTTTTATTTTATTTTTATTCTATTTATTTACTTTGAGGCAAGGTCTCACTGTGTTGCTCAGGCTGCCCTCAAATTCAAGATCCTCCTGCCTCAGCCTCCCAAGTATCTGGGATTATATTAACATGATATCACATCCAGCTTGTTTTTAAAGCCATCAGTTTTTAAAACCATCATCATACTCATTTTATTCACTGTTCTACAGCTACATACTGAAAGTATGGCATCTTAAACATATTGCTCAAGGTGCATTCTAAAAGTAAAAGTAAAGATATCACTTCTTTCAGGCCAGATAACATACTTCTATCAAATTCATGTAAATTTCTCTGGCTCCTTTCTTACTCTATACATACAGAAATGTATACAAGAGATGATCGAAAAATATGGTATGTGTTTTAATTTTTAAAATTTATTACAGTAAAAGACATGTTACCATTAATTACCCTCAAAATATTCCCTTGCTTTGAATACAGGTATCCCATCATTCTTGGCCACTTTCTGAAGCAGCTCTGGAAGTCTTTTTTTTTTGGGTACTGGAAATCAAACTCAGGACCTTGCACTTGCCAGAAAGGCACTTGTGCTGCTGAGCTATATCCCCAGCCCTGGAAGTCTTTCTTGAATGTCTTTACAAGGTGTGATCAAAAATACAGTGATGGGCCGGTGAGATGGCTCAGCGGCATAAGCGCCTGCCTTGCAAGCGCGAGTGCCCGAGTTCGACTCCCGGATCCCACATACGAAAAAGGGGCCGGTGATATCGCTCAGCGGCAAGGGTGCCTGTTGGCGCGCGAGGTCCTGAGGTCGACCCCCCGGTACCCACAAAAAAAAAAAAAAAAAAAAAAAAATACAGTGAATGCTGCTACCAAGTGCTATCCAATGGAAAAGCAGGCTTGTGAAAATATTATAGTGTGTCCTCATCCATCTCATTGACTGGACTGGACACTTCCCCAAAGTCAAAATGACCAGAACAGATAAACGTTTTGAATTGATCCAGGACATTAAGGCAGCCACAACAGTGCAACTAAATTAAGACACTATTTTTCAATTTTTGCAGAAATCTACTAAAAACTCTTAAATTGTTCTTAATATATGATACCCACCATTAATTTAAAAACTGAATACATCAAACCTCAGAATGAAGCTTTATTAGGCTATCACCATGGGCTTCCCAAAATTTTCACCGAAAAGTTACTTATTTTTGCCCAAGATTCCATTTTTGAAAATTTCCTAAACAAAAATACATTACTAAGCTATTAAATCATTTTCCTATTTTTGATAATTTCTGACATATACAACTGTTGGTGCCCTGAAATTTTTCTATCAACCAGCAAAGACATCTGGTGTTTTATTTTGCATATAAAACCTAATTAGAGGTAAATGTGCAATTACATTAGGCTTTCCTAAATCATGAACAGCTTGAGAAACACCCATACTGAATCTGCTTGCAGCCCTAGGGTCCAGGACCCTCATTAAATAATTATAATAATGGCTAATACTGTCCAAACATGCAATTGATCCAAATGCAAAATTAGGAAGATTCAAAAAGGTGAATGTAACAGAGTCCAAGATATAAACCAAATAATAAAAAAGCTTGAAAAAATTAAGGTCATGTTAAGAAGCCATACGTTTCTCTTCCCAACTTGGGTAGAAAGAGGCACAGAGGATAAATCAAGTTCTAACAAAAAACAAAAATACAATTCAGGATCATAATTTATTAATATGAAGGAAAGTAAAATGTGGTATGATTTCAAGCAATTAAGTGTAACAAAGGGAAAAACATCTGATATTTCTCTTTAGTAGAGGAATCTGTGACATTAAACACACAGAAGAGAGAATAAACTCAGTGCACTATGCAGCTCAGCAAAGTGCTGACATGGTCATAAGTATCAGTGATTTTCAACCTCTACAGTTAACAAAGTGCACTTGTAATCCCAAGCTATTTGAGAGGCTGAGGAAGAATCTCAAGTTCAAGACAACTGGGTAACTTAGCAAGATCCCTTCTCAATGGCAGACATGATGATGAACACCTATAATCCCAGCACTCTGGAGGCTGAGGCGAAAGGATTGCCGCGAGTTTGATGCCAGCCTGGGTTACATAGTGAGTTCAAGACCAGCCTTAACTACATAGTAAGACCCTTTCTCAAAACAACAACTACTACTCCTAGTAATAACAAAGGTCTGGGGATGTAACGCAGTGGTAAAGTGCTCCTGGGTTCAATTCCCGGTACCAAAAAAAAAATGCTGGGTAAGGTGGTGCATGCTGGTAATTCCAGCATTCTGTGAGGCTGAGGCAGGAGAATCGAAGTTTGACCCCAGCCTGGGCAACTTAACAACTTAGCAAGATTCTCTCAAAATACAAAAGGGCTAAGAAGGTAGTTCAGTGTAAAGGTTCAATTCCCAGTACCACCAGAGAAAGAGGTAGTGAAGTTTATAAATTATGGAACAAAAAACAGAAGTATATAACTCAAAGTTACAAATGTAGGGCTGGGGTATAGTTTAGTGGTAGAACACATGCCTAGCATGTTCAAAGTCTTGGGTTAAATCTCAGCATGGAAAAAATAATGTACATAATCACAAAAGAAGAACTAAAAATTATGCTGTAACTATGGGGGAGGATGTTACAGTGTACAAAGCCTCATCCATCTTGGCAGGTCAGCAGATACTGTCCAAACTTAATAAACTAAGAAGCTACAGCAAAAGAGTATAGTTTAAAGATATGAAGATGATCACCAGAAAAACCAAAAACAGTCGAATAGAGCAAGCAACTGTTTTCATAAATCCTTTTTATACTTTCTCTTTCAACTATGTACACATATTACTTAAAAATCATCTTTTCAATTCTAACCTCTAACACAGCAATGGGAAGTTCATGATTATTATAAATATACAGTGACAAATACTGCTCACACAAACACACACACAATTAGCAAGATGGAGCAGGGACTCCTTTTCTTTCAGTGATAGAATTTTAAGGGATGCATTCTCTAGCCTTCCTGTATTTATGCATGGGCCTACAATTAAGTTCTTGTCAATGGAACATATGCAGAAATCATGTATGCAACGTCCAGAGGATGCCCTTAAAAGAAGTGAGTATTTTGTTTTCTCCTGTTTTCCTCCCCACAGGCTGGGATGTGGAAATGGTATAGGTAAACTATCTTCAATTTACTGATGAGGGAAAGAAACAGCAGAGCAACAAGAGATGAGCCTTGATCTCTGACACCACTGAAATACCACAGAATCCCTTAATGGCTTAGACTTGCAGTGTTACGGGAAGGAGAAACTTTGGTTTAAACTATTTTTTCCCCCGGTACTGGGGACTGAAACCAGGGCCTTTGTACCAGCCTTTTCCCTTTTTTCTTTTTTTTAATTTTTGTTTTGAGATAAGGTCCTCTAAATAGCCCAGACTAGGCTCAAACTTGCAATCCTCCTGCTTCAGTCTTCCAGAGTGCCTGCATTACAGGCATGCCCCTCCAAGCCCAGATGTTTAAGCCGTTGTTATTTTGGTCTTTATCATAGCAGCTGAACATGTAGTACACCAACGCACAAGACATATAAAGAGAACTGGTCAAAAGAAAAGACAATCTATGATGGGGGAAGGGGGAAAGGAAGAAAGGGAAAAAGAAAAAAATATGTATACACAAGATAGTTAAGATAGCTACACAGGGCCGGTGAGATAGCTCAGCGGCATAAGAGCCTGCCTGGCAAGCGCGAGGTACTGAGTTAGACTCCTGGTACCCACATACAAAAAAAGGGCCGGTGATATCGCTCAGTGGCACGGGCACCTGCTGGAGCGCCAGGTGCTGAGTTCAACCCCTGGTACCCACCAAAAAAAAAAAAAAAAAAAAAAAAAAAAAAAAGATAGTATACAACTAGTTTCTCTTACTTCTTTGAAAAGAAAGGTTGGTGCTAATATTGTCTGGACAAGATATCATGCCTATATCTTGCACTCTGAATAACTACTACAAAGACAATAAGCAATGTATTAATTACTGTAACTGTCCTACTAACCTGTTCTAAAACTGTTTCATTGTTATTTTTACCTTTTTTCTCTTTAAAAAAATTTTTTTAAAAAGACATATAAGGAAGAAAATGAGACTAGTCTGAAGAATAGGAGTGGAGTTGGAGCACAGGGGTGGGTTACATGAGACACTAAAGAGGCCTGAAAGCTAAACCATAGGTGTTTACACTTGATACAATAAACATTTGGATGTCTGAGCAAACTGACATAACAGCAGCACAGGAGAAAAATCTTCCTCTCTCTCTCACTTTTTGGTCACAAGGTGAGCAGTTTTCCTTTACCACACACTTCTGCTATAATATACCACCTAGTTACAGGCCCAGATGACCATGAAACCCCCAAAATAAACATTTTTCTCTTGATAAGCTGATTATCTCAAGTATTTGTTTATAGGGAGAAAAAGCTGACTAACACAGGTAGTATCAATGAAAACAGGACTGGGATGGTTATGAAAGGTATTCGTAAGAATTCCTGAGTTAATGTGAGGCAGTCTGAAAGAATCAATCATTATTCCAAGATTTTTTTTTTTAATCTCAAAGAAGAATAGGAACAACTATGGCAGAAATGAAAAGGAGTGCGTCAGTATAAAGTAGATGGATTTTAAACCACACAGAAACCTTTTCTAAACTTGCTACAAAGATACACCTCAATAAAAGAAATATTACATTATTAGTTTAAAAGATTTAAGTTGTTAATCATTTATTACCCCGCATTTCTTCTTGACTGTCAACAATAAGAAATTAATAAAATTTTCACCTTTTACTTTCCCATCCAGAATGATAGGCAAGATAGGCTTTAAGTAAAGCTTGAGACATTCTCGGTACAGAAAGTCTAAAAGGAAATACATTTAAATTCATACTACAATCAAAGAAGAATTTTATGTGATGGCAAGTTATGGTAAACCACATTATCTAAGTACTAGATATTATTTAAAAATGTACAGTATGTCTTTCAGCTGGGCACAGTGGCATATACCTGTAATCCCAGTGCTGAGGTAGGCTGAGGCAGGAGGATCTCAAATTTGAGTCCCACCTAAGCAACTTGGTGAGTCCCTGTCTCAAAATAAAATATAAAAAGGGCTAGGGATATAGCTCAGTGGTACAGCACCTCTGGATTCAATCCCCAATTCCTGCAAAAATAAGAAGAAGAAGAACAACAACAACAACAACAACAACAACAACAACAACAACAACCGGCCGGTGAGATGGCTCAGCGGTGTAAGCATCTGCCTGCCAAGCGCGAGGGCCCGAGTTCGACTCCCGGAACCCACATACGAAAAAGGGGCCAGTGATATTGCTCAGCGGCAAGGGCGCCTGCTGGCACGCGAGGTCCTGAGGTCGACCCCCGGTACCCACAAAAATAAAAATAATAATAATAATAATAAAACAACCTTTCTTTATACCTTAATCACTCTCAATAGCTAGGAAAAAACAAGCTGTTTTGACACTATTTTTCAAGAAGAATATGTTCCTTGGACGCCTTTTCATCTCCAACAAACTAAAATCTTATGCAAAGCTCTAAAATGTAGGTAACATTAGAAGTTAGTATTACAGGGGCCGGTGAGACGGCTCAGAGGCGTAAGCGCCTGCCTAGCAAGTGAGAGGGCCCGAGTTCGACTTCCGGAACCCACATACGAAAAAAGGGCCGGTGATATCGCTCAGCGGTACGGGTGCCTGCTGGTGCGTGAGGTCCTGAGGTCGACCCCTGGTACCCACAAAAAAAAAAAAAAAAAGTTAGTATTACAGGGCTGGTGATATAGCTCAGCGGTATAAGTGCCTGCCTGGCAAGTGCAAGGTCCAGAGTTCAACTCCCAGTACCCGCATATAAAAAAAAGAAGTTAGTATTACAATGTTAATTTCTGTGGTGTGCTCCTAAAACATACATATACTCTATAAGCATTATGCAATCCATAAGGTTTTTGTTGTTTTTTTTTTAGTGGGTACCGGGGGTCGACCTCAGGACCTCGCGCGCCAGCAGGCACCCATGCCGCTGAGCAATATCACCGGCCCTTTTTTCATATGTGGGTTCCGGAAGTCGAACTCGGCCCTCGCGCTTGCCAGACAGGCGCTTACACTGCTGAGCCACCTCACTGGCCCAAGGTTATTTTTTTTTAAATCATGGAAATTTGGATTTGGAAGGGTCTCTAGACATCTACTCTATATCCAAATCTGATGACAAAAATCCCTTCTACAATATTCCTTACAGTGAAATGGTTAACCATTCTTTGCTTCAGTATATTCGGTGTCAGAAAATAGTATTTTTCAGGGCCAGTGAGATGGCTCAGCGGCGTAAGCGCCTGCCTTGCAAGCGCGAAGGCCCGAGTTCGACTCCCGGATCCCACATACAAAAAAGGGGCCGGTGATATCGCTCAGCGGCACGGGTGCCTGTTGGCGCGCGAGGTCCTGAGGTCGTCCCCCCGGTACCCACAAAAAAAAAAAAAAAAAAGAAAATAGTATTTTTCAAAGCCAACTATTTGATTGTCAAGATAGCTATGTGAATTCTGCCTTATGATGAGCCAAAAATCTGCCTTCCACTGTCCTGGTTTGACCCTCTTCTAAGATGATATTTCTTCAAATATTTACACACCATTGTTACTTAAAAACTCCTCTCTGCTAAACCAAACAACTTCAATACTGTCAAAGCAACATATAAAATGTTGACTCTCTTGTTATCTTTGTCATCCTTGTCTAATAATCTTGGGTTTTTCACTGCCACCCTTAAAGCATGTCAGCCAGAGCAAGAAGCAATACTAATAAAAATGACATGGGGCTTATGCCTGTATCCCAACACTTGGGAGACTGAGGCAGAACTGCTGGTAGGCCAGCCTGGGTTACATGGCCAGTCTTAGACCAACCTGCAGTACAGAGCAAGACCATGTCTCATACACAGACAGACAGACAGACAGACAGACAGACACACACACACACACACACACACACACAAGCGTTAACAGCACAATAGTACGTTCCCCTCCTTCATCCTAGCACCACATTAAGAAGACTGTAATACAACAAATCATCTAGATCTAATGCAGCTGAACAGAACTTTTATTTAGCTTTAATTAGGTCAAATGTAAATGGACACACATTGACATTAAAAATAAAAAAAAATTAATTCTTATTCAATGCATTGTAAGTTATTTAGTAGTTTGTATCAGTAAGACTGACTCAAAATAAGTTAAAACAGATGTTTTCCAGATTTTAAATGAAGATCTCTCAGGCTGGCAGTATGCTCAGTAGTACAGCACTTGCCTGGCTTGCCTGAGGCTTTGGGTTCAATCCCCAGCACCACTAAAGTAAATAAACAAGGCTCCAATCTCTTAGGATTTTACTAGTTGGTTATGTTTATCCCAGGTGCACACAAAAGTAACAGAAATATTAAGACTAAATGCTCTTTTCCACTAGCTATAATGGCTAACAATGACGCTCTATTTTCAATTTATTTGCAAAAGTAAATGCTTTTAGGACACAAAACTATCAATTATCATAATTTGTACATATCTGAAGGTCTAAGAAGGTCTCTACCTCAATGTCTTACAAGCATCTCAAGTCTAACATTTCCCAAAATAAAGTTCTGATCTCCCACCGCTACCCCCAAAAAACCTGCTGCTCACTCAGTACTACTTCCAGTTCAGAAAATGGCAAAGCTTTCCACTTTCCAGGGCCTCAATCTTTGGTGTTACACTTTTGTCTCCCATCTTCATCCCACACCTCAAGTCCAGCTCTAGCACTTGCTGTTTCCTTTGCCTGGAATGGTGGTCCCTCACCTCCATCTCAATGGCCTGTTCCTTCCCCTCCCTCAAATCCTGCTCCAGAGACCTCAGTGAGGCCTTCTCCCCGATCACAAACTCCCTGCCCCACTTAGGAGGCTGAGGCAGAAGGATCACCATGAGTTCAAGGCCACCCCGAACTACAGAGCAAGACCCTGTCTCAAAAAACCAAAAAAAAGATGGAAAAGAAACATAAGAAAAAATAACTGTATATTAGGATACTTTTTTGGCCTATAAAAAGGTTAAAAAACAGTATTTAAAACAATTGCTAACATTAAGCGGTTGGTATGATGTTTAAAATCCTTGGGGCCAGTGAGATGGCTCAGCGGCATAAGCGCCTGCCTGGCAAGCACGAGGGCCAGAGTTTGACTCCCGTAACCGACATATTAAAAAAGGACCAGTGATATCGCTCAGCGGCACGGGTGCCTGCTGGTGCGTGAGGTCCTGAGGTCGACCCCCAGTACCCACACCAAAAAAAAAAAAAAAATCTATGAGTTAAGAGTTAATCTTCCACAAAAGCTCTTGTTTAGTTGTTCCTCCTCTAGGAGACCACTTTATGTACTCCTACTACCTAAAATCCTCCTAAATTTTACCATGGCTTACAATAAAAGTAAGAAATAATATATTATTTAAACATTCACATTCCTTGGATTAAATAGCCTTGCAATTATTTTAAATTAATTTGTTTTTATGAGCTATTATGAATCCATAATCATAAAATAACTGTATTTTTTAATTTCTATAGGCCTGTGCTAACCTTAACCCTAACCACTAGTTACGTGTAGTTAATTAAGCTTAAATAAAATAAAATTCCAGTTCTCAGTTGTCTTAACCTCAGTTCAAATGCTCTATGTCACATGTAGCTAGAAACTACCACACTGTACAGCATCAGATCATTCTATAGGGCAGAACTGCTATAGAATTTTGGCAAAACTTTATGTAAAAGCATAAAACTGAGTTAGCTGAAACACTGGCAGAACTTAATCTATATATATATATTTTTTTTGGTGCCGGGAATCGAACTCATGACTTTGTGCTTGCCAGGCAGGCACTGTGCTGCTGAGCTATATCCCGGGCCAGAACTTAACCTTGCAATTTTAAATTCTCTACATTTATGCCTCTCAATACAGATCCAGTACCAGCACCACTTAAGAATTTATTAGAAATAGAAATTATTGAGCCTCAGCTATCTACTCTAACAAGATTGATCACAAGATTCTGAAACATGCTCAAGATTTAGAGTTGTAAGAGCAAAGTTAAATAACAAACTAGCAAAGTTACTAAATAGCAAACTTATAGATATCTCATAGCAAAAACTAAAAATCAATTAGTAGCTTCTGCCTAAGCTCATGCTGCCTGTCATGTAATTAGACTCAGCTAGCCTTGACTGTCTGCATCCAGCTGCAGTTTCTCTAGGTAACATACGAGGTCGGCCTGACTGAGTCAAGTTGTGATGTCTTTGTTTTCCTCCCCAAAAAGATATGTTGAGAGCTTTCAGCTTGCTTTGGGCCTGGAGCAGACCCGCCTGCTCAAGGACATTAAACTTTACCTGCTCGGCTCAGACCCCCTCCTCTCCTACCCAGAAGGTTATAAACAATTCCTTATAAGAATACTTAAGAATAAGCTTACCTGGTAACCTATGATGTCATTCATGTAACCAATCATGTAACAACGGGCAATCAGCTTGTACTTCCTGCTTGCTAAAATGTATTTAAACTGCACTCTAAACTGACTCGGGGCTAGTGATTTGGACTTGGTTCCCACTAGCCCACTGGCATCACGATAAAGTCGCCTTCCACCCTCCTCGGTGTGGAGTGTTTTCCTTTCAGTCCTGGTTTGTTTCTCGTCCTCAACATTTCTTGGTGCAGTTGGCCGGGAAAACACTGTGCTAACCCCTTTTAGGGTCACTAGTGGAGGCTTGCTGCTCGCAGCAGGTCTCGCCCTCCGGCTTGCAGATGGGACAGCACGCCCCCCCTACTCTTTTCAGAGTCTCCTCAGCAGTCAAGGAGTGGTGGCCCTCATGCGGCAGCAAAGACCTCACTGGACCAACAGGAGGAAACAGAACGCAACCGGTTCAGGCCCTTGGACAAGGTAGGACCCCTGGGACGTCCCTCAGTCAGTCTGTCAGTCTGTCAGTCAGTTTTCATCCCCCTTTGTGGGATGAAGGAGGCACTGATCACGCCTCACCTGTGTAGACAGGTCAGTCAGGTCAGTCAGGTTCAGTTCCTGTTCTAGATAGATTTCGCCCTCAGGAGTAGGGGTTGGAATGTATTAACCTCTGTGTGCTTGTGCGCGAATGTGAGACTGAGTGAGAATGGATGATGTAAGCAATAGGTCGTTCCATCTGTGCTCCACAACAAAAGAACCCCTGGGGTCTCACAGTTACAGAGCTTGAGTGGGTCAGATCTCTGCAGTTTCGTAGTCACATGTAACGGGCTCAGTGGTGACTCAGCCTCTGTAATGGAGGTCTGACCTGGTATGGGGTTTATACGTACACGCCTATTGCCCTTGACGGACCTAGTCCCCGGAAGGGAAGTGGCCAGAACCCACGAGCAAGTGGTCTCTTTGCTCAACCTTTGTCTGTCGCGACACCGTTCAAGGGCACCACACACACCATAGTCAGTATGGGTGCAAGCCAAAGTAAGCCCACTGTTTTAGACTGCTTGGCAGAGAATTTCAAGAAAGGCTTCTCAGAAGACTACAGGGTGAAAATGAAACTGCAGCAGCTCCGCAATTTGTTTGACATGGACTGGCCATGCTTATGCCCTGCTTGGCCACCAGAGGGAACCCTGAATATGGAAACTGTCCACCAAGTCTGGGACAAAGTGACTGATCCTTCACCAAAAGGCTACCCTGATCAGTTCCCTTATACTGACTCATGGCTAGAACTGTGTCAAAATCCTCCGCCATGGCTCTGTGCTTGTGCTTGTCAAGACAGGGGAACTGTCCTGGTGATCAAAGCCAATTAGCCTGATCAGAGGCCCCCTATAAAGAAAGCCCCAAAGACTAAAACCAACAAGATTTACCCCATTCTGCCCGATGATCCCGAAGATTTTCCTCCTCCATACATGGGCAGCCACCCTGACTTGCCAGACCCTCCACCGCCTCCCCCGGAGGCAGCCGCGGCTCCTTACATGCTGCCAGCCGTACTGCTAGGTTCTTCTGCTCCATCCCCACCAACCGCATCGCTGCCATCTAGCCCCCAAGAGCCACCCACACCAAGTCCTATTGGTCACCAACTCCGCTCATCACATCTTCAGATGCCTCTTCAAGGATATCCTGGTACGGGGGGCCAAATCAACCAGCTGCTCTATACTATCAGCCTTTCCGCTCCACTGATCTCCTCAACTGAAAACATCATACGCTGTCATACTCAGAAAAGCCCCAAGCTATGGGGCTCCTGATTTCGATCTTCCAGACACATCAGCCAACTTGGGATGATTGCCGGCACATTCTTCTGACCCTCTTCAACACCGAGAAGCATGCCTGCATTTTAGAGGGAGGATGAGCCTGGCTAAAGACTAGAGTTCCAGATGATGCTGCTGATCCTGATGCCTGGGTAAATGCTGCCTTTCCTGCTATCCAGTCTAATTGGGACTTTAACATTGAAGTAGGCCATAATGCGTTGGCGAAATATCGGAAAGCCCTCCTGGCAGGAATAAAAGCAGGAGGGAAAAAGCTCATCAATATGTCCAAAATTGCTGAAATTACTCAAGAACCCAATGAAAGTCCTATGAAATTTTATGAGAGACTGTGTGAAGCCTACCGAACTCACTCCCCATTTGATCCTGAAGCTCCCCAAAATCAGGCGGTGATTTCAGTTTTTGTGTCACAGTGTGCCTCTGACATTCAGAGGAAAATTCAAAAGGTTGATGGGTTTGCTGGCATGAATACCACACAGCTGCTCCAGATAGCTCAAAAGGTTTTTATAAACTGGGAAAAAGAAGAAAAGAAAGAACATAAATGTAATCAGACTGCCCTCCAGGCTGCAATCTCAGGAAAGCCACTTCCAGAGGGGTTCCTAACAAGTCAGCCACGGAACCGGGGCCAAAGCAATAAAACCTCACAGGGCCCTCAATCCAAGACAGGCAGTCATCCCTACACTTTGGCCCCAAACCAATGTGCCCGAAAGCAAACAATCTGGACACTGGAAAGACAAATGCCCCCTCCACCTGAAGGACCAGCAGACTTCTGAGGCACTGAACTTGCCTCCTGCCGATCCCCTGCACTCTCTTTTCAATGGCACCAAACAGGGGGGACCAGGTTCCATTTGATTAGGCCCCCGGGAGCCCACGGTCACAATGAAATTCGGGGAAAAACAATGACTTTTATGGTAGACACCGGAGCCGAATACTCTGTTGTCAACCAACCTGCTGCCCCTTTGACTTCTTAGCAAATTCAAGTAATAGGGGCTACTGGCATTCCCACTGAAAAGAGGTTTTGCCAAAGCAGATCTTGTGAGCTTGGAGGACATCTCATCAAACATGAATTTTTATATATGCCTGAATGCCCCATTCTCTTGCTGGGCTAAGACCTCCTGTCAAAGTTAGGAGTGACTATTTCTTTTGCTCCTCATCAGCCTACCACCCTCACCCTTGGGTCTCTGATTCCAGACCTGATATTGATTCTGACTGTGCCCCGAGAAGAAGAATGGTGCCTCTATTGAACAGAAATGCCCAAAGACTGTAACCCTGAGGTTCTCAAGCCATGTTTCCAGATGTCTGGGTGGAAAACGCCACCGGCGCTAGCCATTAACCATGCCCCCTTGATAACTGGACTCAATCCAGAAGCCACTCCTGTTGCCATCAAGCAGTATCCCATGTCTCATGAAGCCCATATCGGTATTCAACCTTATATTTCCAGACCGAAACAAGCCGGAATGCTAGTAGACTGCCAGTCAGTGTTGCTAGTAGACCCTGCAACACTCCATTGATGCCAGTTAAAAAGCCTAACGGGGACTACCCGCCGGTACAAGATCACCACGCCATTAATGCACCTACAACAACTTTACATCCAACAGTCCCCAACCCACACACCCTCCTAGGCCTGCTCCCTCCCGATGTTGCCTGGTTCATGTGTCTGGATATAAAGGATGCATTCTTCTGCCTGCGAATAGCACCTACCAGCCAGCTTCTTTTCACCTTTGAACGGTAGGACCTTGACACAGGATGCAAGGGACAACTCACATGGACCCGCCTCCCTCAAGGGTTCAAGAATCCTCCCACACTGTTCAGGGAAGCCTTGGCAGCCGATCTGGCCAAGTTCCCCCATGGGAAATTTCACTGCACACTTTTGCAGTACGTGGACAATATCCTAATTGGAAGCCCCACAAAAGAGGACTGTTGGAGAGGGACTCAAGACCTCCTCCACCATTTGTGTGACACCAGGTACAAAGTTCCTTGGAACAAGACTCAAATCTGTAAGCAAAAAGTCAGATACCTAGGGTTTGACTTAGAAAACGGGCTCCAACACCTAGGCCCAGAAAGGAAGGAAGTCATTTGCAGCCTAACTGTAAAAGGGAACTCAGAGAGTTTTTAGGGGCAACTGCTTTCTGCTGGATTTGGATACTAAGGTATGCTGAAAAGGCCAGGCCACTTTATGACACGTTGAAAAAGCCCACAACTCAGAGAGATGTAATAAATTGGCCTTTGGAAGAAACTGAGGCATTCAAACAGATCAAAAGGGTTTTGGCCTCAGCTCCAGCTTTGGGAATTCCAGATGTAACTCGTCCTTTCAACCTGTTTGTGGACAAGAGACAACATGTTGACTCAGGTGTCCTAACTCAAACAGTGGGACCCTGGGCAAGGCCAGTCGCTTACCTGTCCAAGACTCTAGATTCAGTATCTAAAAGATGGCTTCCCTGTTTGTGAGCACTCGCACCAACTGCCCTCCTGATTAAGGAGGCAGACAAATTGACTTTGGGACAAAATTTGACTGTCCAGGTGCCACACGCTATTCTTGAGCTCCTCAACAGTCGGGGTCATCGTTGGCTCTCGAACAGCCAGATCACTCAGTACCAAGGACTGCTTGTCAGAAATCCCTGACTCACTTTCCAGCCAATTAAAGCTCTGAACCCAGCCACTTATTTACACACAGAGCTCAGACAGCCCAACCACAATTGCCTTGCATTGACAGATGAGCTTTTTGCTAGTCGGCCAGACCTTCAAATGGAGCCTTTGGCAGATGCTGAGTACACCCTGTTCATGGATGGAAGTAGCTCTGTTAAAGATGTACAACATAGGGCCACCTATGCTGTTGTAACCACCGAAGAGGTGCTCCTAGCTGGACCTCTTCCTCAAAACTGGTCAGCTTAATGAGCCAAGCTCTGCACACTCATACAGGCTCTCAATTGGGCAAAGGACAAAAAGGTCAATATTTACACAGATTCCCAGTATGCCTTCGCTACAGTCCACGGCCACGGAATATTATACAAAGAGCATGGACTCTTGACAGCTGAAGGAAAACAAATCAAGAACAAGGATGAAATCTCTCAACTCCTGACTGCAATTTGGAAACCTAAAAAGGTTGCCATTATCCATTGCAAAGGACACCAAAAAGTAAAAGACACTGTTACGCAATCATAAAGCAGATGAGGCCGCCATGCTGGCAGCTGAAGCCTCAACTTGGAAAGACAATTATTTGGTCCAAAACTTGGAAGCTTTATATGGGACCCCACCAAAAACTGTTCTTAGCTTGCACCGAGGTCCCCTCCATTATACTGAAGAAGAAATAAAATGGGCAAAATAGGAAGGGGCTAATATGGGCCCAAATGGCATCTGGTCCCTACCAGATGATGGAATGATCATTCCAAAAGATCTAGCCTACACCTGGGTCAAACGTCATCATCACATCACCCACGGAGGAAAGACTGCTATGGCCCAACTTCTGGGTCACTATTACTACATTCCAAAACTGACATCAATTTGTGCAGCCGTCAGCCAAAGGTGCCAAATCTGTGCAAGGACTGAGGCCTCAACAGGCCCCCAACCACCTCCTGGGATCCAACACAAGGGACTCTCTCCTTTTGAAGATCTTTAAATAGACTTTACTAAAATTAAGCCGTGCTGCTGGGGCTGCTAATATTTGTTGGTCCTTGTTTGCACTTATTCTGGCCAGAGGCATTCCCTATGAAGATTGAAAAGGCCTCTGAAGTACGCAGAGTTTTATTAAGAGAAATTATTCCCAGATTTGGGTTACCTCTGACTATGGGCAGTGACAATGGGCCGTCATTTATAGCAGAAGTGACTCAAAAATTAGCCAAGGAACTAAAAATTAAATGGAACCTCCACACTGCTTGTAGGCCCCAGAGCTCTGGTAAAGTAGAGTGAATGAACAGAACCCTAAAGTCAATATTGACAAAGTATTACCAAGAAACTCAGATGCCATGGCTGGACCTGTTGCCTATGGCCCTTCTGAAAGTTAGGACTTCACCAGGACCCACTGGATACAACCCTTACGAAGTCTTATTCAGGAGGACCCCACCAGTAATTAAGGGCCTCCAAGGGGACCTACGCCAGTGGGGAAATATCACCTTGCAAGAACAACTTATTCAGTTAGGGAAAACCTTCTCCCAAATACATAAAAACATAGCAGAGAGAGCACCCATACCTACTGATACACCTGCACACACACACAGTCCAGGTGATATGGTTTGGGTTAAAGACTGGAAAAAGGATCCTTTGTCACCAATTTGGAAAGGCCCTTATTTAATTATATTGACCACTCACACTACAGTAAAAGTGGCAGAGATCCAGCCTTGGATTCATCACTCCAGGATCAAGTGGGCTCATCCTGACAATTGCTGGAAAGCCTGTCCTGATGAAACAAACCCTTTGAAGACCACCCTGAAGAGACAACGCACTCAAAGCCCTGCCCCTGCCTCTCCAGAAGCTGGCAGGTCTATGCACAGCTGAAGATTGAATAGACATCATGCACTGGAGTACCTGTCCTAATTGACTCATGTTTTGTTACCCAGTCTGGATATTAGTTCCCCTTCTCTTGTTTATGTTGGTGTTAGCCACAGGCCTCTGGGCTATATCTCCAAAGGACTGGACGGTCCCTTGCAAAATTGCCCTTACTCTCATTTATATTGGTGTAACTGTTCTGATAATTACTTTGCTTTATTTTTCTACAGTTTAATTTCAATGTACTGTTATTCAATTGAGTTATTTGTCTTTTTTCCTCCCATTGATCTTGATATCTGCAGTTGCATTTTGGACTGTGTCACTAGGAGATTGGGGAATTCCACAAAAAGTTACCTTTATGCTTTCCTATCTTGTTGTGGTTGTTGGACTAAGTATCCTTAACTGTTTAAGATGATTTTTCTCTGGATAATATACATTAATAACCTAGGAATATATGGGAATTCAGGACATTGGGAATTCCAAATTCAGGTTTATGGCATGAAGCCTGTCATAGTTCTTAATCAGACTAAATGGGATCCCTCCCAGCCTACAGTGAATCTTTATTTTGATGCATGTCCAGTTCAGGCTGCGACTCCAAACTGGAAAAATCGTCGCTATTCTTCAGATTGTAGAGGATTAAACTGGGAACGAGAATATTGTGCTAATAAGAAGTGTATTTGCCCAGAATGGAGATAAACCAAAAGATATTGTAAATCCCCTTTCTTATCTACATTCTCCCCTAGATGGGACTGTGTAATAGACTGGGGTGGATCCAAAGATAGCCTGTTGACTCAGCTACCCTCCAGCCCAACCTACTTATTGGGAACTTTCAACCCCTTGCAATATACTGTTCTATATCCTTCCCATCAGGGCTGGTCATCAGGTCACCAGATAAAGGTCCAAGTAGATGGATGAGGACAAGACCCATGGCTTGTTTTAAAAATCATAAAGGTCTGGTCACCTCTAGCACCCCCATCTCACATTAGGATTCCTTCTCCAAAACCTCCAATATTCCCATTGGCCCCTGCACTTGTTACAAATCACACAGGACCTCCAACTCCTGATCTCATGCACCTGGTCAATGGCATCTATCAGGTCCTCCAAGCTGTAAACCCGAGTTGGGAAAAGACTGTTGGCTCTGTGTTCCTCTTTCTGTTCCTTCCTATCGAGCTCTAAGCCTAACTCAAAATAATTCTAAACTTAATTCTACTAATACTCCTGAATGTCTACTTTAGCCTTATCCCACGACAGTGTGGGGAAACATTTCCTGCTTCCTGGGTTCCACAAAGGGCCAAAAGGTCTCTGCTGATTGCTTAGATATGCTAACTGTCACCACAGGTTCTCTGGCGGCCCCCCTTGGAACTTTGTTTGTTCTGATGGGATACGCCAGGTGTTTGATAGCACCAGGATGAGTCTTTGTGCACTTGCCTTTCTGGTACCCGACCTCTCTGTCTATTCTGGTAAACAAGGTCCTGCTCATGCCCATCAGTCACGTCAAAAACATGACCCCATGGGCCGGTGAGATGGCTCAGCGGCTTAAGCGCCTGCCTGGCAAGCGCGAGGGCCCGAGTTCGACTCCCAGAACCCACATACGAAAAAAGGGGCCGGTGATATTGCTCAGCGGCACGGGCGCCTGCTGGCGCGCGAGGTCCTGAGGTCGACCCCCGGTACCCAAAAAAAAAAAAAAAAAAACATGACCCCATGATATTACCCATACTAGCAGGAATAGCATTAACAGGGAGTCTGACACTCAGTGCTACAGCCATGGGCATAGGCCAGCAACAGTACTCACAGTTAAGTGTTCAGATAGCTGGAGATTTTGTCAACAAACAGACCTCAATAGATACATTACAGGATCAAATAGATTCCTTAGCTGCAGTTGTTCTCCAGAATAGAAGAGCCTTAGATCTCCTAACAGCCCAACATGGAGGCACTTGCCTTTTCCTAGAAGAAAGGTGCTGTTACTATGCCAACAAGTCAGGGATAGTAAGAGAAAACTCCCAACAGCTGTGGAAATGCCTTAAACATAGGGTTCAAAACAACATGGGGGGGCTCTCCCTGGTGGGGATTTCTAGACTTTCTCCCTTCATGGACAGGAGCTCTGCTTGGACCTTTGATGGTTTTTTGAAAATCCTTCTTTTAGGCCCTTGTGTGATTCGAATTCTGACTCGCTTTCTGACTGAATGCTTTGAAGCTATACACCACCAACTCTTTCCGAAGGTTACTTCCCCTTACCAGCTCCTTAGTACAGAAAAAACTGGGGAGACTGAGGAAGAAGAATCTTTCCCCTAATAAGAACAGAGGGGAATGTTAAGAGCAAAGTTAATAAATAGCAAACTAGCAAAGTTATTAGATAGCAAACTTATAGAAATTTCATAGCAAAAACTAAAAATCAATTAGTAGCTTCTGCCTAAGCTCATGCTGCCTGTCATGTAATTAGACTCAGCTAGCCTTGACTGTCTGCATCCAGCTGCAGTTTCTAGGTAGCCTACGGGGTCGGCCTGACTGAGTCAAGTTGTGATGTCTCTATTTTCCTGCCCAAAAAGATGTGTTGATAGCTTCCAGCATGCTTCAAGGACTTTGAGCCCGGAGCAGACCTGCCTGCTCAAGGACACATTAAACTTTACCTGCTCAGCTCAGACCCCCCTTCTCTCCTACTCAGAATGTTATAAACAATTCCTTATAAGTAAGAATACTTAGAATAAATAAAAAAAAAAGAATACTTAGAATAAGCTTACCTGGTAACCTATGATGTCATTCATGTAACCAATCATGTAATAATCAGCTTATACTTCCTGCTTGCTAAAATGTATTTAAACTGGACTCTAAACTGACTCGGGGCTAGTGATTTGGACTTGGTTCCCACTAGCCCAATGGTGTCACAATAAAGTCGCCTTCCACCCTCCTCAGTGTGGAGTGTTTTCCTTTTGGTCCTGGTTTGTTTCTCGTCCGCAACAGAGTCACTATTCTAACTTACTAAAACACCAGCTATCAAGTGGGGCATGGTGGCGCATGCCTATAATCCCAGCACTCGGGAGGCTGAGGCAAGAGGATCACCACAAGTTCGAGGCCAGCCTGGGCTACCTAGTGAGTTCAAGGCCAGCCTGAACTGCACAGTGAGACCTTGTCTCAAAAACAAACAGGGCCGGTGAGATGGCTCAGCGGCATAAGTGCCTGCCTGGCAAGCGCGAGGGCCCGAGTTCAACTCCCGGAACCCACATACGAAAAAAGGGCCGGTGATATCGCTCAGCGGTACGGGCGCCTGCTAGCGCGCGAGGTCCTGAGGTCAACCTCGGTACCCACAAAAACAAACAAACAAACAAACAAAAAAATCAAAACAAAGAACAGCTGCCCGGCAAGCACAAGGTCCTGAGTTCGATTCCCACTACCAAAAAAAAAAAAAAAAAAAGAACAGATATCATCACATAAGCCATAAAATTGCAAGAAATCTACAGTACAGTCTAAAACAGTCTATAGGGGCCGGTGAGATAGCTCAGCGGCATAAGTGCCTGCCTTCAAGCGTGACGTCCTGAGTTCAACTCCTGGTACCCACACAAAGGAAAAAAAGGGCCAGTGATATTGCTCAGAGGCACAAGCACCTGCTGGCAAGCGCAAGGTCCTGAGGTCAATTCCCAGTACCCACGTAAAAGAAATAAAGAATAAAACAGTCTATAATTGATGTATCAACTATGAAATCACACCCAATTTTTTCACACCCAATTTTATTTCCATTAAAATGTTTTCTGATACAAAAGAAAAGG
Source organism: Erethizon dorsatum (assembly GCA_028451465.1). Lineage (NCBI taxonomy): Eukaryota > Metazoa > Chordata > Mammalia > Rodentia > Erethizontidae > Erethizon > Erethizon dorsatum. The sequence goes on along the minus strand of CM051823.1, from coordinate 130,652,909 downwards.
TCAGTAATGTTTTCAATAAATTATAATATTAAAATTAAGTAAATCATGAACTTATCTTTTAAAAAACAGTAAAACCATAATTTGCCTTCTTTTCCAATTTGCAGATTCCTTTTTACTTCAATATCAGTATAATCATATTTCCATCTTTTTCTAAGATTTAATTAAAAGCCTTTAATTTAGAGGGCAGGAGATGTAGATCAGTGGCAGAGCACTTGCCTCATGCACACGAGTCTCTGGGTTCAAGACTCCACCACTACAAAAAAAGCCTTTTTTTAAGAAGAATACACACAGAGGAAAAAACGAGGAAGAAAGTATTTTCAAACTGTGCCAACTGCAATTTTTACATAGGCACATATTTTTATGTAATTTCTTTTTTTTTAAAACAGTACTACAAATCGAATCCAGGGCCCCACTTATCCTAAGCAAGAGCTCTACCGTGAGCTACATCCCCACACAAATATTGCCTTTATAATAAATAAGTAAAAAAGAAATTATCTAGAATTACCTCACCAAAAAGTTTAAAGTTGCGCAAGTATAACAAAAGAAGCTAAACAGTTTGAGTACTCTAGTTTCCTCTTACCAATCACAGATCTAGTATAGAGCTAAATATTTTCATTATCAACATCCGTGGATGTTAAATATTCCTTATTAAATTTTCTGACAGAGGGGCCAGTGAGATAGCTCAGCAGCATAAGCGCCTGCCTGGCAAGCGCGAGGTCCTGAGTTCAAACCCCGGAACCCACATAAAGAAAAAATAAAAGGGCCAGTGATATCACTCAGCAGCATAAGCGCTTGCTGGCCAGCACGAGGTCCTGAGGTTGACTCCCAGTACCCACATTAAAAAAAATTTTTTTTTTTCTGACAGAAAAAACCATGCTTAGCTGGCCATGGTGATGTACGCCTGTAATCCCAGCACTTGGGTGCCTGAGGCAGAAGGATGGCTGTGAATTTGAGCTACATAGTGAGTTCAAGGCCAGCCTAACCTACATAGTGAGACCCTGTCTCAAAAAAAAAAGAAAAAGAAAAAACATGGTAATGCAACATATTAAAATGATTATAACACTACTAGGAAGATACCTAGTCTTGGCTTACCACAAATTTGGCCCAAAAAGGAAAACACTTTAAGAACCTGATTACAAATTTCTGCCACAATTCTGATCAAAATTCCAACAACATATCTCACAGAATTAGAGAAAACAATCCTAAAATTCATCTGGAACCAGAAGAGATCTAGGATAGCAAAGGCAATTCTGGGCAACAAAAGCAAGGCAGGGGGCATCACAATCCCCAATTTGAAATTATACTATAAAGCTACTGTGATAAAAACAGTGTGGTATTGGCAAAAAAACAGACCCGAAGATCAATGGAACAGATTAGAAGATGCAGAAACAACTCCAGACATACTAAGCCACCTTATCTTTGCAAAACACATTCACTGGAAGAAAGATAGCCTCTTTAATAAACAGTGCTGGAAAAATTGGCTCTACACATGCCGAAGATTAAAATTAGACCCATATCTTTCACTGTGCACTAAACTAAATTCAAAATGGATCAAAGAACTAAATATTAAAACAGAAACATTAAATCTCCTGGAAAATAGGATAGGTAAAATCCTTGAAGACATTGGTGTAGGCAAAGACTTTATGAATAAAACCCCCATCGCACAGGAAGTATCACCAAGAATCAACAACTGGGATCTCATCTTATTAAAAAGCTTTTGCACAGCAAGAGAAACCACCAACAGAGTGAAGAGACAACCCACAACGTGGGAAAAAATGTTTGCCAGCTATTCCTCAGACAAAGGATTACTATCGAGAACATACAAAGAACTCAAAAATATCAGACCTCCCAAATTTAAAGACCTAATCCAAAAATGGGCATCTGAGATGAATAAACACTTCTCAGATGAAGAAATACGAATGGCAAATAAATATATGAAAAAATGTTCAACATCACTAGTCATTCGAGAGATGCAAATTGAAACAACACTGAGATTCCATCTCACCCCAGAAAGAATGGCTATTATCAAGAAGTCAACTAATAACAAATGCTGGAGGGGCTGTGGGGAAAAAGGAACCCTTCTCCACTGTTGGTGGGAGTGTCGACTGGTGCAGCCACTGTGGAAATCAGTGTGGAGACTCCTCAAAAAACTAGGATTGGAGGTCCCATTTGACCCAGCTACTCCCCTTCTGGGTATCGTCCCAGAAGAATTACAAACATTGTACCACAGCGATATATGTGCACCCGTGGTTATAGCAACACAATTTGTAATAGCTAGATCGTGGAAACAACCCAAATGCCCATTAACCAAGGAATGGATAAAAAAGATGTGGTATTTTTATACAATGGAGTACTACTCAGCCATAAAGAAAGATAAACTGGAAACTTTTATAGGTAAATGGATGCAACTCGAGAAAATACTCACAAGAGAAATAAACCGGAAGCACATTTGTAAACATCGTATTGTCTCCCTAGTATGAAAATGCAATTTCACTGTGACTATTCCATTCCTTAGTCTTTTATTTTTACCTAGCTTTTACATGGCTTAATCTTATACTGATTAATGTTTTTCTCCGAAAGGTATTTGTACATTCTCTAATGCTTGAGTTTGTTAATACATGAGAATGTTTACTTGTCTTTAAAAATAAATTAATTAATTTAAAAAAATTTCTGCCACAGCCAAGTGTCTACTGCGATAACCTACTAATGGAAAATTACTTAGTCACAATTCATGTATTGAACATTGTATATTTTAAATAGCAGGCGCCGGGGATTTAGCTCAGTGACGCAGCACCTGCCTGGCAAGCGTGAGGTCCTCAGTTTGATTCCTGGTACCCAAATAAATAAATAAATAAAAGGCACTTAAATCATGTTAAGGAAGTTTGTAAAAATATTTACAACATATTGAACTTATGTACAATTCATGAGCACTGAAATCACACTTCATACTATTGCCTCAGCACATAAATGTCCAAATATCCTTCCATAAAGTGAGTGGTGGCAACAGTTGACAAAATTTTGAAATCTAAACACCCTTCATTACCTTGCATTACTAAACACTAAAGACAATTTCCATATTTCATGTATTGTTTTTAAAAAGCTAAATGAATACATTAAGTGATAACCACTCCTATGTATTTCTCATTCACCTTTATATTCCTACCACAGATTAAGGCACATAAAGGAAACTTAATTGGCATCTGTGGAAAAAAAAGGAATGGATGCTAAGATCTTTGAGAGGATGTAAAAATTGTTTTTTAAAACAGTGGCCTTCGCCCTTCACCAGATTACAAACGGAGTTAAGAGATGAGGCAAACACATGAAAAGGTAAAAATCACAGGACAATTAAAATTATCGCTCGGCAGTATATAATTATTTGCAAAGAGTGGCAAAGACAGAGCTATAAATTGTGACCAGAGTAGGAGCATTATAGCCTTCAGTCCTTCTGGTCTCCCGACCAGTGAGCGACAGTGTATTTTAATTTAAAAAAGAAGTGACACAGCACTCATCCCACCCTAAAATTATCATCAGAGGAAAAATTCAATTAACTAATGAAAATAATATAAACTTCCATGTAAGGTTTTTAAGACCTATGGTAGCCCTGAAAAAAGTTGCACATTCCATAAGCACAATTGTTTGCTGGATTCAGGACCTCGGAAGGCTCCACCATTTCAAGTCTCAGGAACAGCAACCCCTGGCCCTCTCTTCCTCCGCCCCTCACGGAGCTTTTCACTGGACAGCCGCCCAAGAAATTTCTCCCAGAATCCGCAATAGCTATAGTCTCATCTTCCTCTCCCTCCCCTCTCTCATATCAGACAGTGGCATCTCCCTCCAGAGGAAAAAATGGAGGGCGGGGGAGGCAGAATCAGAGAAAAAGCTTGCAGCGAGGTCGCTTGAGGAGGAGGAGGAGGAAGGTGAGAAAAAGCGAGGACCGAGGGTGGGGTTCTCGATGGCAACCCAGTCTCTGGGAATACAAGCCCATCCCTACCTACCCCAAAGTCACGCCCCTCGTCTGTCAGGCCGCGGACAGAGAGACAACCCTATCACCTGTTCCGCATCCCGTGCCCTCACGCCCGCTAGAAGAACGCCCCTGCCCCAAAAGCAGTGGGCCCCTTGCTCATTCTCTTTTCCAGTCCACGTCGCCGCCGAGTGACAGGTCCCGGGAGAAGGGGGGGACGACTGGTGCAACCGCGCGCCGAACCCCTCCAACAGGCACGGGGGTGCAGACAGAACGTTCCGGACAGCCCAGGGGGATCCAGTCCAGGCCCAGCCTACCTCAGCTGGCCCACACCGGGCGGGGGTGGCACTTACTGCGGAGGTTGTGGATTAGCTCCGAGTGGCTGGCGCCGCCGGATTTCCAGGCCATCGCTAGGCACACCCGGAGCAGGTACAGAATCACCTTCAGCGCGGCGACGGTGCCTAGCAGTTTTCCCAACAGTGAGACCACCTCCCACACGGTCACCACCCCGCTCGCTTCCCCACTGGAGCCGCCGCTTTTACTGCCGTCGCCGCCGCTGCCGCCACTGCGCGCTCCCGGCATCCCCTGCGGCACGCATGCGCTCTGTGACGCCGCCGAGCGGGGTGCGGCCGGGTGGGGCCGGAGGCGGGAAGGCTGGTGGACCTCGCCCAGGCGGGTGCTGGTGACTTCTGTGGCTGCACAGCGATAGCAGGAAGCCGGCTGAGTCAGCACAACTGCCCCCGCGTGCCGCTTCCCGAGGCCTCAACCGCCGCACCGCCTTCGTACTGCGACTCCCTGCGCAGTGGGTCGCGTTGCTGGCTGCAGCTCCTGTGCCCGAGCGCGGCGGCAGGGTGGCAGGGCGGAACTTTGTCGCTGCTACTGTGGCTCCGCAGTCTCCGCTTGGTCAGCTGTTGCAAGCGGCGGATCTGCTCCTATAGCTGTCCAGATTGTTAGACGGTGGGCTTCCTCCGGCCTGCCTCACCCAACCCAATTGACTAATATTTAGGTGGATTGGAGTAAGGCTTCCAGTGATGGAACCGGGATCATATTAATAGAGCCCAACGGCAAAGGCCTTCTCTAACCTGAGTACTCCAACCTCTTGCTTTGTGACCGGCACATCACTGGTTAAGCAAGAGACTTTGGGACCCGGTTTGTTCTCGATTGTAAAGCATAAATTCAGAGTGGAAAACTACCAGGACATGGGGGTGGATTAAGGGAATAAGCTTTGCTCATTTAGAACAAGACTAACGTAGAGAGCTATAATTGGTTAAAAAATACCACAGTATCCTATGGTGAATATAATATTCTCCCAGTGCAAGTGTGCGTTTTCACTTAACCATAAGATTGGCGCAGGCTTTATTTGCTCTCAGCTCTTCAGGATCACGGGAAGCAGGGAGCATTGCAATTGCATCCAAATTTCTGGCTCCTAATTAGAACTGAAGCTGACAGAATCCATCCATCTTTTAGTCCAGTAAATTTTTAGGAAGGAAACAAAGATGTGTCAAAACGTCTATGCTGCTACGTCAGCAGTAATTTCCAAATTCTATTTCTCAAATTTTTGTCAAATGTGACACAGCCTGGTTCTGGCCCAAAATATACATTACTTATGTTCTAGTCTGTGACCATTAATAAACCCACATGCTAAATATTGTTTTTTACTTCGATGTTAGGAATGTAATTGTCAGTTTGGGACTCTAATCTATGTTATAGTTTTCCGTTCTATGTCGCTATGGTTTCATGATGATCTTGAAACCTTTCGGGAAAACCTCGATAAACAATTTGCTCTTGATTTCTTTTTTTTTTTTTTTTTTTTTTTTTTTTTTGTGGGTACCGGGGGGACGACCTCAGGACCTCGCGCGCCAACAGGCACCCGTGCCGCTGAGCGATATCACCGGCCCCTTTTTGGTATGTGGGATCCGGGAGTCGAACTCGGGCCTTCGCGCTTGCAAGGCAGGCGCTTACGCCGCTGAGCCATCTCACCGGCCCTGCTCTTGATTTCTGAATAAAGTCTCCAGACTCCATGTGTTCTAAGTTGTTTTTCTTGAGTCCACCCGTTTTATCTACATTTCTTACTTGCATTTCTAGACTTAAGCTGCCTCACCTGTGCTTAGTCATTTAACTTTAGTTGTGTATGGATAACATCTCTGGTGTGAGGGACAAAATGGTAATGGTTGATGAAGTTTGATCCAATCACTTTTCCCTCATGTCTCAGCCCATAAGTATCCACATTGTGAATTTGAGACTTGCTTTCACATTTCCACATATTTGGTTACCTCCCGAATAAACTTTCTTTTTGGTAAAACTCATTGTTTCAATGATGGGCATACTGCACACAGGCAAAATAAATCTGGTTTGTAAACAGCCTTCCTGTTGAAAAAAGTGGTAATTGTCTCTAAAGCTGACCTAGATGGACTGCATTTTACAGGCAGTGCTTCCATAAGTTGTGGTTGTGAAGTAGCACTACCAGTATCAGATAAAATAAACAATATATCATGGTCCGTTTTAAAGAAATAGCCAACACACTGTTAAGAAAACCTATAGTGGAAAGGAGATTTAAAAGACAAGTCATTAAAAAAAAAATGTGCCTGCCTGGCAAGCTCAAGGTCCTGAGTTCGATTTCTGGTACAAAAAATAAAATAAAATAAAAGTAAAAGATAAGTCATATTTCTTGCGTTCAGTAGGATTTACATTCTAATTAGAAGGGTGTGCATCAAAAGAACTGATAGGAGGGCAAAATGTGCGTGCCATTAGTGGTCTAGATAGCAAGTGTTGCTTTTATTTAGATCATCATGGGCTGATGTCATTAGGAAAAGGTACAGGAAAGACTGATCCTTGCAGGATGGGCAGGATTCTGAGCACCAGAACTGAATAGGATATTATACGTGTAACCAACAGCCCAGAAGCAACGTAGAGCACGGATTCGGGGGCTGTTGAAATTAGCACCAAGTTCATTCTTAATTATAATTGACCAAGGTTACACAGCAAGGAAATGGGCAGGAAAGGTAAAATCAGAGTTTTCAGAATTCCAGCTCCGGGTTCTGTCTGACAGACTGTTAACTTTTTTTTTTCTTTGTGGGTACCGGGGGTCGACCTCAGGACCTCGGGCGCCAGCAGGCGCCCCCGCCGCTGAGCCATCTCACCGGCCCTAGACTGTTAACTTTGTAATGTGTCTCTCTCCTCTCTCTCTGTCTCTGTCTCTGTCTCTCTCTCTCTCTCTCTTTTCTCTCTCTGTGTGTGTGTGTCTCCCAGTGTTTGTGTTGACTTTCAAGCAAAGAATTTGTGGAATAAACAACCAAAGCTTTAGCATAAATTATTAACTTTAGTCGACACCTCCACTTCAGTTATTTTGAAATGTTTTCTATGCACAGTGAAGAGCAACTGAATGCTTTGCATAATGATTTTATTTTAACTCTTAAATTTGTTTTACATTGCACAAATACATTGCTTCAGTGTACCTATACAGATGTGCAGATTAGGTGCAGATTTTACTGCACAACAACATAGATCCTCTTCAGTGGAGGCGTTTAAGATTCCCCTACCCGGGTATTGGCCTTGCCTGCGCCAGCTACTAAAACGAATTGGCCCTCTGCAGCCACCGTCTCTCACATGGGGTCCCATCCAATCAGGGCTGGCGGGAAGGGGCGGGACCGAGAGGCGCGAGTTGTGCTTCTTACTGTACTTAATTAAGAACGTTTGATTTCATCATGGAGAGTATTTGTGCGAAGTTTGTCTCTCAAAAAATCAGCAAAACCCGCTGGCGACCGCTGCCTCCCGGGAGCCTGCAGACCGCGGAGACTTTCGTTACGGGATCTTGGGACAATGAGGTAACCCCGCTCCTGAGGTAGCCCCTGGCTTCTCTTGGGTTTCCGCCCCGTGTCACCTGAGCTCAAACTCTCGCTTTCTAGCTCCTTTCGCTTTTCTTGATCCCCGATTCCGTCTCGGGTTCGGTTGTCCTGTAACTCAGACCCAGAGATGGTGTACTTGAGTCTTGTATCTCGTTTTAAACTCCTTACATAGCATTCGTTTGACGTGCTTTTGAAAAAAGGCTAAAGAAATACAAATTTTACTTTCCAAGAGTTGACGTCATCTCAAGATAAAACCTTTTGCTTCGCAGGACAATTATGTTTCACTGTGGTCTATTGGAGATTTTGGAAATTTGGACTCTGATGGAGGGTTTGAAGGGGACCATCAGTTATTGTGCGATATCAGACACGATGGTGATGTCATGGATTTACAGGTAATCTCAAAATTAAAAAAAAAAAAAAAAAAAAAAAACCAGATAAATGTGTGTTGTACCTAAAAGCTTCACGTCAATCCTCCTGCCTCAGCCTCCCAAGTGCTGGGATTACAGGCGTGCACCACCACACCTGGCTAGAATTGAGTTTTGAATTCTTCTAAAAAATTCCCTAAGTAGCTATTAGTACTCCCACTTTTAAAGGTTCACCAAAACTTAAAGAACTTGAAATCTCTAGGCCTGGTAGCTCACACCTATAATTACAGCATTGGGAAGGGTGAGGCAGGAGGATCCCTGGGAGTTCAAGGCCATCCTGGGATACATAGAGAGACCCTGTGTCCAAAAAATAGATAGGTAGATAAAAACCAGTAGTAAATGAGGGATATGAAATTTAAATTTTCAAAGCTAGATGTGGTAGTGGGTGCCTGTAGTCCCAGCTACTGGGGAGGCTGAAGCAGAAGGATCTCTTGAACCTAAATTTTTATTGATATTATTGATATTGATATTATCCTTCATGGAGATACTTTTATTTATATAGCAGTTTTGACTTTGAGATCTATTAACACATTTTTACTTGCTTAGCATATATCTTAGTTAGTTTTCTCTCATTGCTGAGACAAAATCCCCACACCCAAAGTTAAAGGAGGAAAGGTTTATTTAGCTCACAGTTTGTAGAGGTTTTAGTCCATAATCGGCTGGCTCCAAGGCAAGGTGGCACATGGCAGGAGGGCAACAGTTCATGGCAGCAGTAGACAGCAAAAGCAACAAGCAGGGAGGAGAGACAAGCCTCTTTCTGTCCCTTATATTGTAGCCAGTGTACTGGGATTAGGATGGTACCAATCCAGTCAGTGGCCTGAGCCAGCAGTCACCCACCCTTAATCTCAGCAGCACCCTTAATCCCAGCATTGCACTACGAATCAATCACACACTGTAGAATCAGCCATCTCGAAAAAACCCTATGACCACATGAGGCTTTGGGGGGACATCTAGACACAAACCATAACAGCATTTATAGGCTCTTTTCTTTTGGAAATTTTTATAGGGTTTACTACTAATTGAGTTGAACAAATGGGCTATTCTCTACTAAAATTTCTGAATATCTAACAAGCAGGAATTTTCTATTTAGTTTTTTGACCAGGAAAGAATTGTAGCTGCTTCATCAACTGGATGTGTAACAGTTTTCCTTCACCATACGAATAATCAGGTAAAGAACTTTTGCATGAAAACCAAGTTGTACTTTAGTTATCTTTATATATGGCTTAAAGAAAATTGTGCTTAAAACTGTACAAATAATAAAGTGTTAAAACATGAAACAAACCAGCTGTGGTGGCAGGTGCCTCAGCTATTCTAGAAGCTCAGACTGGAAGACTGCTTGAGTCCAGGAGTTCAAAAGCAGTCTGGACAATATGCCATGAATCAGTCTTAAAAGAAAAAGAGCATGTACTTACTGCTAAGCATACCCACAACCCCCTCTTATCCACTCTTCGGCAGATTAATTCTAGAACCATATCTGTGCCTTTATGGAAATTGGACTTCCCTTAAATAAATTCTATTAGTTAGATATAACAATATGATATTCTGGTGAGTAGTTTTCCTGGAGGTTTTCTTCTTGTGTTTCTATTCTAGTCTTTTGAAGAAAGATCATCTTCTAGCTCAGATACCGTGAAGGAGAACAGGATCAGCTATTTTGCTTCTATGAATAGAACACAGGTCTTAATTAGAAGAGAGGATTCCTTACATGAAGACTGAAGACTTGACCTTTTTTCAGTCAAGATGGAATCATCTAGAAGAAGCTATATTTATTTTCTAGATATAGCCCAATTCCTATAAGAATTTATAGACATGGTTTTGAACATTCACCTTCTTTTTTTTTTTTTTTTTTTTTTTTTTTTTTTTTGTGGGTACCGGGGGGACGACCTCAGGACCTCACGCACCAACAGGCACCCGTGCCACTGAGCGATATCACCGGCCCCTTTTTCGTATGTGGGTTCCGGGAGTCGAACTCGGGCCTTCGCGCTTGCAAGGCAGGCGCTTAAGCCGCTGAGCCGTCTCACCGGCCCCGAACATTCACCTTCTTAATACCTAAAAATTTTACTTTAGTTTGATACGAATGGGGAACATTATAGAATGACATTCCTTGTGAGTCTAATTTAGTATATACAAAGCCTTGATGAGAATAGTTTCTAGCATCAATATTCTAAAATACAAAGAAGCTGGGCATGGTGGTGCACATCTGTAATTCCAGCACTTGGGAGGCTGAGGCAGGAAGATCATTGTGAGTTTAAGGCCAGTGAGTTCAAGGCCAGCCTGAACTGCATAGTGAAACCCTGTCCCAACAGGCCCCCCCCAAAATAGAAAAGAATGAGTTATTTTTCTAAAAGGGTGTGAAAATTTTGAAATACTCTTATTGCAGGAAAGTGTTAATTCTTTAGACATTGCTTTGATTAATAGTATCCTTGTTTCTGATGTCTAGACCTTATCAGTCAACCAGCAGTGGAAAACAGCTCACCACCACACAAAGCCTTACGGTCCTGTCTATAGAGGTGCACCATGCACGGGTATTGTGTGCGACAACCCAGAAATTGTCACAGTTGGAGAAGATGGTCGAATAAATTTCTTCAGAGTTGATCACAAGGAAGCTATAAGAACTATAGGTAAGAATAGTTCTTTCATCTGTTACATAGTGATTCAGTGCTTATGATATGCTAATTAAGTGCCAGATGTTTGAGGGATATAAAAATATACAAGGCAGGGTCCCTTTGTCAAGACAGCATGTTAGGCCAGGAATGGTGGCACACACCTGTAATCCCATTACTCAGGAAGTTGAGGCAGGAGGATTGCCATGAGTTCAAGGTCTGCCTGAATTACACAGTGAGACCCTGTCTAAAAAAAACAAAAATAAATAACACTGTGTTTATGAGGTTAGGGTGAATGACTGAATGTCTCCAATTTAATCTGGTCCTGACATGGGTATCCAACCTTTTGGCTTGCCTGGAATGCTTTGAATAAAGAGGGATTATCTTGGGCCACATCTAAAATATACAATATAGTTAATATATACAAATAACAAGACTTCTTTTTTCCTTTGATTGTTTTTTGTTTTGGTTTTTTGAGACAGGGTCTCACTGTATAGTTCAGCCTGGTCTTGAACTCACTATGTTAGCCCAGGCTTGCCTCGAACTCATGGTGATCCTCCTGCCTAATCCTCCCAAGTGCTGGGATTACAGGCGTGCACCACCACACCCAGCTTCTTTTATTTTTTAATACTTTTTATTGCAGCATTTTTTTAAAAAAGAGGGCAAATAACCTGTGTGTCATAGGGTGGATATGCCTAAAAGTAATACTGAAAGATGGCACACTAGAAAAAGAAAATAGCATGGAGGCACAAAAAGCTGTACAGAAAATGACAAAAAATATAGTTTGACCAGAGATTAGATATTTAGAGATGAAAGATGAATCAAAAAAGGTAACTGGGGGGCCGGTGAGATGGCTCAGCGGCTTAAGCGCCTGCCCGGCAAGCACGAGGGCCTGAGTTCGACTCCCGGAACCCACATATGAAAAGGGGCCGGTGATATCGCTCAGCGGCACGGGCACCTCCTGGCGCGCGAGGTCCTGAGGTCGACCCCCCGGTACCCACAAAAAAAAAAAAAAAAAAAAAAAAAAGGTAACTGGGGCCAAGGTTTGGTGGCACACACCTGTAATTCCAGTGTTTTGTTAGCCTGAGGCAGGAAGATCACATGTTTGAACCTAACATGGACAATTTAGAAATTAATGAGACCCTGTCTCAAAAAGGGCTAAAGATGTAACTCAAAATCACAGTGGTTACATTTTTGTAGGTGGAAAACTGAGGCATTACTGAAAGTTAATGAATAAAAGAGTAATGTACACCATGTAGTGCTTTAGTAGAATTATTCTAGCACAGTGGGTCTCAATTACTGCTTCACATAGAGTTACCTAAGGGGATTTCCAACAGTCTACCACCCAGCCCTCTTGGATCAGAATTTCTAGGTGAGCTCAGGAATTAGTTTCTGTGTTGTTTTTAATTCTGAATTGCATCACTTGTTTAATTGTGAAGGGCTCCTGCTGGTGGCATTGCAAAATACTGGCACAAAATAAGTCTGTAAGTGTATGTTCTGTTCCATAGTTCTAACCACTCTAGCTAGTCAAAAGGACTAAAAGGATTTTAACAATCAGGAATGACTCCATGGAGAAGGGGAGATTTGAGAGTAAAGATGAATAGATTTGGTATGGATCAGCAGAATAATACAAGATCAGACTGAGTCCTGTAGGAATTACTGGGTTTTGGCACATTACAATAGAAGCTCTGGGTCAAGGACAAGTGGAAAATAAGATTAGATACAGAGGTGCTTGAACAACTGTCTCTGAAAGACAGGGTAGCAATCTTGAAAAGAAATAGGGAAAGGAATATATGAAAACTCAGTCCTTCATTGAGAAAACAGTTCAGACACACTGTGAGCAATATTTTTCTGTCAGAGGAAAATACCTTAACATGTATGTTACTATGTATCTTTCCACAGAAATCTATGTGTCATGAGAAACTTTACATTTCAATCAATTGGGCAGAGTGTATAACTCAATATTAGAGCTTTTGCCAGGCATGAAAAGTTCAAACCCCAGCACTGAAAAAAACAAATTTCATTAGATAGGTAGAGTGTATCTTAAAATTTTCTTGGAAAAAGGGGAGCCATTAATACACAACCACTTTTTAACTTGTAGACAATGCAGATAGTAGTACACTCCATGCTGTAACCTTCCTTCGAACTCCTGAGATTGTTACAGTAAATTCAATTGGACAGTTAAAAATATGGGATTTCAGACTGCAAGGAAATGAGCCCGCTCAGATATTATCACTGTAAGTATTGATTTATAACTTCAGTAATGTAATGCAAAGTTAATTTTTTCAATTGTTTATAGTAACTGACTTTAAAACCATATTGTATTTTAATCACATCATAAGAATAATACTTGATTAATACAGCAAGTATAGCATAATGGCCTTGATACTTCCATGGTTCATTTAATAATAATTTGTTGTATTGACTCAGAAGCTTTATCTTTGAAGTTTATTAGTAAGGGAGAACTTGTTTCTGTCCATCAAATGAATGTATTGATAGTAAAATACACGCTAAATGTGATTGGGGAAAAATACAATTCAAAATATTTCTTCTGAACAGAAATCCCCCTTTCTGGATTTGCCACTTTTGCTCCCTTTAAAAAAAAAAAAAAGTGTCATTCTGGGAAAAAAAAGTTATGTAGCTGGGCGTGGTAGTAATCCCAGCACTTGGAAGGCTAAGGCAGGAGGATCGCTGTGAATTCAAGGCCAGCCTGGGCTACATAGTGAGACCGTGTCTCCAAAAGAAAAAAAAAGTTATGTAAACTTAGCACTAAATATGGTAATAATAAAGAATTCTGCTATAGTTGACATATTTTTTTAAAGCCTAAGAAATGGAAATGTGTTTTGTACATCTTACTCAGGTTCTCTTGCTTCTTATGTTTTCAAATTGAAGACAGAATAATTTTGGCCTTTAATTCCAAAACATTTTTAGTTTATATTTTAATCTAGCTAATTTGTCGGCCTCATTAAGATTTAGTAGCTCCAGCCACATAATTATCATTTAGTTACTACAATAAAACATGTTTCTTGGGTTGGGCAAGGAGAAATTATACTTTACAATATATTTGACATTACTTATCTCTCACAAAAGGAATGGTGACCGAGTGCCACTCCACTGTGTTGACAGACATCCCAACCAGCAGCATGTTGTAGCTACAGGTGGCCAGGACGGAATGTTGAGTATTTGGGATGTTAGACAAGGCACTATGCCTGTATCTCTGCTAAAGGCTCATGAAGCTGAAAGTAAGTATTGTAGAGATATAGAAGATTTTTATTGGATAAAACATGTGACTTAAGCACTTTTGCATAAGGATACATATGGATTATCTTATATCATAACTTTTAGTGTCTGAATTGTATAAATTTAATCCCTTTTTATGTGACATTTAAGTTCTTCAATATATTTTGTTATTATACCCAAAACTGCAGTAAATATCAGTACATATTTATCTTTATGCATTTAGTTTCCTAAGGTAAGTTTTTGGAAGTAGAATGGATGGGCCAAAATTTTTGCATAATTTAAAAAAATTTTGTTAGTACGTTTTTGCTGTACATAATGATTACATTCATCATGGGGAGCTGGTACACAGATATAACACATTTTAATTATTTCTATGTGCCTCTTCCTCCCCATCTCTTGTTCCTCTTACCATTTGCAACATATCTGTCACACTGTTTCCTATTGTCTATCTTTTATTTTGTTCTTTAATTTATTCTCTGGATATATGATAAAGGAGAAATCATGCAATATTTAAGCTTGTGTGTCTAGTTTTAATATGGTCTCAAGGTGCATCCATTTCCCTACAAATGACTTAAATTTATCCTCCTTTACAGCAAAGTAGTACTCTATTGTCTATAAATACCACATTTTCTTTATCTACTCATCTATTGATGGACATTTAGGCTGCTTCCGAGATTTAGCTGTTATTGAATTGTGCTGCTATAAACATGGGTACGCATGTCTCATTGTAATATGATGTTCTTAACTCTTTGAGGAAGATAACTAGATGGAAAGAGTTGGATCAAATAGAATTTCTATTTTTAGTGTTTCAGGCTATCCATACTGATAATCATAATGGTTGTACTAGTTGACATTCCCACCAATAATGTAGAAGCGTTCCTTTTTCTCTCACAGCCTCACCAGCATTTGTTATTAGTTTTCTTTTTTTTTTTTTTTTTTTGTGGGTACCGGGGGTCAACCTCAGGACCTCGCCTGCCAGCAGGCGCCCATGCCGCTGAGCGATATCACTGGCCCTTTTTTCATATGTGGGTTCCGGGAGTCGAACTCGGGCCCTCACGCTTGCCAGGCAGGCGCTGACGCCACTGTGCCATCTCACTGGCCCCATTATTAGATTTCTTGATGAGACCCATTTTTCTGGAGTAAGATGGAATCTCAGTGTTATTTTAATTTGCATTTCTCTAATGGCCAGAGATGTTGAATATTTTTCCATGTATTTATTGGCCATTTGTACTTCCAAGAAGTGTCTACTCATTTCAGTGGCTCATTTTTTGATTGGTTCTTTTATTTGGGTGGGGGGGTGTCTAATTTTTTTGAGTTCTTTACATATTCTAATATTCCTCTGACAAAGTATAGCTAGCAAAATTTTCTTCTCATTCTGTAGATTGTGTCTTCACTCTGTTGGTTGATTCCTTTGCTGTGGTCCCATTTGTTGACCTTTTGTGTTATTCCTTGTGCAATGGGATTCTGTTCAGAACATCCTTGCCTATCCCTGTCTTCAAGCAAGTTAAATGTTTCTGTTTTAAGGGCCAGGGATATGGCTCAGTGGCACAAGTGCCTGCTGGCAAGTGCAAGGTCCTGAGTTCGATTCCTGATACCAAAAAAAAAAGTTCGTTTTAATATTTAGATCACTGAGCCGGTGAGATGGCTCAGCGGCGTAAGCGCCTGCCTGGCAAGCACGAGGGCCCAAGTTTGACTCCTGGAACCCACATACAAGAAAAGGGCCGGTGATATCGCTCAGCGGCATGGGCACCTGCTGGTGCGCGAGGTCCTGAGGTTGACCCCCGGTACCCACAAAAAATAAAAAAATTTAGATCATTAACCCATTTCGATTTGATTGAGTATATGGTGAGCGATATGGGTCTAGATTCAATCTTCTCCATGTATATAGCTACTTTTCTCAGCAGCATTTGCTAAAGAGGCTATCTTTCCTCGGTATGTTTTTGGCCCCTTTGTCAATGATCAGATGGCTGAATATGACTAGAGTTATTTCTGCATCCTCTTCTGTTCCATTGATCTGTATGTCTCTTTTGTACCAGTACTACTTTTGCATAATTTTAAAGCTGTAATAACATGGTGTCATAATTGTCCTACATAAAAATACCAGTTTATATTGCTATACTTAAGTGTGTGAGAATTCCCTTTCTCGTGCAAATGCATTCAATTATTTTTTGATGTTTACTAATCTTTTAACAAGAGGAACAATAGCTATATAGGCTACTGTCACATGAAAATGGAATATTTTTTATAAATGGGGGGTATATGGTTCTAGGGATTTAACCAAGGGCATTGTATATGCTAAGCACGTACTACCACTGAGCTACATCCCTTGCTCCTGGATTATACTTTTTAATTCTGATTTCAAAAAAGTTTATATTAAATTCTGCTCGAATAAAAGAACAAGAAAGCAAACATTGAACCAATATTACAACTTCTGATTAAATAAATTTCACATTATTTCCTTGGAAGGATAAATGACTTTTAAGATTATATTTAAGAAAGCCAGGTGTGGTGGCACATGCCTATAATCCCAGCACTTGGAAGGCTGAGGCAGGAGGATTGCTGTGTGAATTCGAGGCCAGCCTGGGCTACATAGTGAGTTCAAGGCCAGCCTAACCTACATAGCAAGACCCTGTCTCAAAAAAACAAAAACAAACAAGCAAACAAACAAACAAAAAAAGATTATATTCAAGAAGCAAATAAAGGGATAGAAAATAGTTTGCTATTCCCAGGTATAGCTATGCCCAAGAACAAGAGAAGAAAAAGAGAAAGTATACCTTTGTAGATTCTATACTTTGTAGAAAGTATAAGACTACCTGGTAGTAGACTTACAAACTCAATTCTCCTCTTACAAGTCCCTGTTAATTGTCAACCTGTATTAAGCAATGTACACAGATAAGTGGCTTGTCAAGTATTATTTTTAATTTATTCTTACTTCTGGCTAGAAATGAAATGTTTATTTATTTATTTTTATTTTAAAGAGAAAAAATTGATGAAATGTTTAATATAGAGGTTTGTCTTCTAATTGGAAAATAAATCCTTAAAAATGTATATTTGGGCAGTCTATAGCTCTTCAAGCTGTTTTGTTTCACTTTGTTTTAAGGAAGAGTATAAATATACTTCCCAGGAATTTCCCCAGAATACATTCTTCTCCTGAGGAAGGTGACTTTTTTATGCTTTGTGGCATGATACTTAATTGTGGTAACTGTCAGAGTGAAGATACGTGCGAATCACTTTGTATGCTAGGCATTAGACATTTCTGTACTGAGTCTTTAAAATGACCTGGCCCATACTCCCAAAATTGTTATACAGATTTAATGCAATTCCAATCAAAATTCCAACAGCATATCTCACAGAACTAGAGAAAACAATCCTAAAATTCATTTGGAATCAGAAGAGACCTAGAATAGCAAAGGCAATTCTGGGCAACAAACGCAAGGCAGGGGGCATCACAATCCCTGACTTGAAATTATACTATAAAGCTACTGTGATAAAAACAGTGTGGTACTGGCAAAAAAACAGACGTGAAGATCAATGGAACAGATTAGAAGATGCTGAAACAACCCCAGACATACTAAGCCACCTTATCTTTGACAAAGGTGCCAAACACATTCGCTGGAAGAAAGATAGCCTCTTTAATAAATGGTGCTGGAAAAACTGGCTCAACACATGCCGAAGATTAAAACTAGACCCATATCTTTCACCATGCACTAAACTAAATTCAAAATGGATCAGAGATCTAAATATTAAAACAGAAACATTAAATCTGCTGGAAGGTAGGATAGGTAAAACCCTTGGAGACATTGGTGTAGGCAAAAACTTTATGAATAAAAACTCAACCGCACGGGAACTATCCCAAAGAATCAATAACTGGGATCTCATCTTATTAAAAAGCTTTTGCACAACAAGAGAAACCACCAACAGAGTGAAGAGACAACCCACAATGTGGGAAAAAATGTTTGCCAGCTGTTCCTCAGACAAAGGATTACTATCGAGAACATATAAAGAACTCAAAAAAATCAGACCTCCCAAATTTAAAGACCCACTCCAAAAATGGGCATCTGAGATGAATACACATTTCTCAGATGAAGAAATACTAATGGCAAATAAATATACAAAAAAATGTGCAACATCACTAGTCATTCGAGAGATGCAAATGAAAACAACACTGAGATACCATCTCACCCCAGAAAGAATGGCTACTATAAAGAAATCAACTAATAACAAATGCTGGAGGGGCTGTGGGGAAAAAGGAACCCTTCTTCACTGTTGGTGGGAGTGTCGACTGGTACAGCCACTGTGGAAGTCAGTGTGGAGATTCCTCAAAAAACTAGGGTTGGAGGTCCCATTTGACCTAGCTATTCCCCTTCTGGGCATCTTCCCAGAAGAATTAAAAACATCGTACCACAGCGATATATGTGCACCCATGTTTATAGCAGCACAATTTGTAATAGCTAGATCTTGGAAACAACCCAAATGCCCATCAACTGAGGAATGGATAAGAAAGATGTGGTATTTTTATACAATGGAGTACTATTCAGCCATAAAGAAGGATAAACTGGAGACTTTTATAGGTAAATGGATGCAACTCGAGAAAATACTCATAAGTGAAATAAACCAGAAGCACATGTGTAAGCATCGTATTGTCTCTCTAGTATGAGAAACTGAAAGAGTAAATAAGATCCAAAATGTACAATAGATATGGTGAATCAAAAAGAAACTGGTCAAAAGGAAAGAGAGACTGGAATAGGGAAAAGAAAGAAGGGAAAGGGAAAAAAATTGTATATATATATATATATATATATATATATATATATATAAGATGGTTAAGATAGATACACTACCAATTTTACTTAGTTCATTGAAGAGTAAGGTTTGTGCCAATAATGTTTGGACAATTGAATGCTAATGTCTGGTATCCTGAATAACTAACTTAAAGATAGTAATACGTAATGCATTAACCATTGTTACCCTCCTATTATGTTGTTTTGAAAATTTGTTCTTCTTTTGATTTGTTTTGTTTTTTCTTCTCTTTAAAATAAAAAAAATAAAAAAAAACAAGTATCTTCCTTGCCTTAAATGAATAATTCTAAAGAACAAAATAAATAAATAAATAAATAAATAAATAAATAAATAAATAAATAAATAAATAAAATGACCTGGCCCAAACACACAGAACCCTTGTTCACTGAATACGTGTTTTATCTAATGCTGCAGGTAACTTCCTAGGGAGTCCTGGCAGTCACTGCCTCCCAGATATCTATGGACACACAAAGTTCCCTTTGAGCTGGGGTGACAGTCCCAGTATGGCTTCTTAGAAACCCTTAATCTGAAACTGGATCCATATTCTTGGAACATTTACAAATTTTGATTTTCCAGGAGCTGGTTGCTATTTCTGTGATACAGGCCAGAAGTATCCAGAGCATTGGCATAAGCAAGTATTGGATTCTGCCTCTTAGAAATTCATTTGTTAAAGAAAAAGAAAGAAATCATTTGTATGTTTATTTTATGGTTTCTTTTCTCGGTCTTTCCAATAATATAGTCTTCATCTATTAATGACACAGTAACTGGAAATAAGACAACTTACCAATTTAAAGAAAAAGTCTTTTCATTATTATCCATGATCATTCTTTTCCATAAAAATGGAATAGGTCAACCCAAGCATGATGGCACGTGCCTGTAATCCCAGCTACTCAGGAGGCTAATGCAGGAGTATCAAAAGTTTGAGGCCAACCTGGGCAATTTAGTGAGACCCTGTCATAATTTTAAAAAATAATAATAATAAGGGAGCCAGGTGTGGTGGCACATGCCTGTAATCCCAGCACTCAGGAGGCTGAGGCAGGAGGATTGCTACAAGTTGGAGGCCAGCCTGGGCTACATAGTGGGTTCAAGGCCAGGCTGAACTACATAGCAAAACCGTGTCTCAAAAAACCAAAATAATAATAATAATAATAATAGGCTGAGATATAGTTCAGCATGCCCTGGGTTACATCCCCAGTACCACAGAAAGAAAGGGAAAGCAGGAAAGAGGGAAGGAAAATATAGGTCAAATTCTTTATCAGTTATTTTCTTTCATTTATCTGGCCCAATCTACAAGTATATTTACTTGGCTTCTTCTTTCTACCTATGAATTACAGGCATGGGGAGTATATTCTGTCTTTTTTTTAATTCTGAAGCCTTTGATTTTTCATAGAATTGAGCTTCGTAGGTATGTGGGGGGGATTAATGGAAGATGGTGCTCAGAATTTTAATGTTCTTTGTTCAGATGATCTGCGTAGGACTGAGTTTCTTGTTTTTATCTCGTAGTGTGGGAAGTTCACTTTCACCCATCCAAACCAGATCATCTGTTTACTTGTTCTGAAGATGGATCCCTCTGGCACTGGGATGCCTCCATAGAGATGCCGGAGAAATCCTCACTCTTTCACCAAGGTATAACATCTTCAAGAACATTCTTGGGCTGGGGATGTAGCTTAGTGGCACAGTGCCTGCCTGGTAAGCACAAGGTCCTGAGTTTGATTCCTGGTACCAAAAAAAACCCAACAGAAACAAAAAGAACATTCTTCTGTGTCATTGTACGATGCTTTTAACTGCCAAATTAGATGTTCTTATCTTTTTAACATTGAACAGTAACAGAATGTTTCTATACTCATACTCCAGTGTAAATTTGAATATCATAGAGCTTCAAGTCTGATTGCTTACTGTCAGCTACTTACTGAGGCACTTCTGATGGCTAGAAATGCTATACAGTGGTTCACTTCAGACAGTCAAGGTTTTTCTTTGTGATTGCCCTTGTCCTGGGCCCTCATGCCATAGGATAGGCATTGGTGATTCTTTTATAATTGTGCTGGCAAAGAAGGGTTCATGTGGAGAAGAAAGTAGGTCTTCTATATATTAAGGAAGTTTCTCTTGGGGCCAGGGATATAGCTCAGCGGTACAGTGCTTGTCTGGCAAGCGTGAGGTCGTGAGTTCAATTCCCAGTACCAAAAAAAAAAGGAAGTTTCTTTTCATCTGAAAAGACTCTGCCTCCTGATTAAAATCAGTGGTGAGTAAAGCTGAACCAAAAACTGTACACTTATAAACAAGTTTATTTGATCCAGGCTTGGTAGTGCATGCCTGTAATTCCAGCACTTGGGAGGCTGAGGCAGAAGGATAGCCACAAGTTCGAGGCCAACCTGGATTACATAGTGAGTTCAAAGACAAACTGAACTACGTAGTGAGACCCTGCCTCAAAAAAAAAAAAAAAGTTTGTTTTGCATTTTCCAAGCTTCTTATTTTTCAGTATTTGTCTATAGTTCCAAAGTTGCTTTGATCATTCATTCAGAAATGTTTACTGAAGGCCTACCATGTGGTAGGCACTCAAATATTGGAGCCTGCAACAGTGAGCAAAACAAAATGTTACTACACACATGGGACAAAAATGGATAATGAGCTAGGAGTGTGGCTCAGTGGTAGAGCAAATATATAGCATGTGCAATGCCCTGGGTTCAGTCCCCAGCATCAAAAAAAAAAAAAAAAAGAAAGAAAGAAAAGATAATTTATCAATAATAGACCAATTAAAAAAATCAGAGACTACCCTGGATTTAGAAGGTGCTGTTTTTCCGTGTGTTAGAAAGGCTTAAAAACAAAAGGGAGGGGTGCAGGGAGAGCAAAGAAAGAAAAAGTAATACCCAGAAATCAGAATCATCAGTACTTTTGTCTCTACGCTGTTGGAAATGCTGTTATAGTTGGTGTTGGATCACGAGAAGAGGCACCATGTCAACCAGGCGGGAGCTCCTGCCACAGTGTCATTGCCAGAAACCTAGGTCAGGAGGAGAGCCACTGGTAGACGTGGTGGCACACACCTGTAATCCCAGCACTGGGGAGGCTGAGGCAGGGGGATTGCTTCCAGTTCAAGGTCAGCCTGGACTACATAGCAAGACCCGTCTCAAAAAACCAAAAAAAAAAAAAAAAAAAAAAAAGGAGGGCTGTTTCTCTGCTCCTCTGCCTTCCAGTCACCCACTTCCCATTGGCAGAGCCCATCTGGATGGCAGATGGCAGGGGAGCCTGGAAAATGGAGTTTGCAGACTCCCACTCCCATGATAAATAGTAGAACATAGAAAAGCTGGAAAGGGAGCTGAAAGCAAAACAGAAAATAACTGAGCCAAATACCCCAATAATTACTGTGAAGAAAAGTAAAGCAGAATAGGAAGGTGAACAATAAAGGTAGAGTGAGGGAAGCTCTTTAGAGGAAACATTAGGAAAAACCACTTGGCAGAAATTACATTTGATTGTTTTGTTTTTTGAGGCAAGTGCTTTGATGTGTAGTTCAGGCTGGCCTTGAACTATGTAGCTCAGGCAGGCCTCAAAGTTGAGGTAATCCTCCTACTTCAGCCTCCCGAGTGCTGGGATTACAGATGTGTGCCACCACATCTGGCTATTGTTTTTTTGGGACAGCGTTTCACCATGTAGGCTGGTCTTGAACTCACTATGTAGCCCATGCTTCCTCGAACTCACAGTGATCCTCCTGCCTCACCCTCCTGAGTGCTGAGATTATAGTTGTGCGCCATCACGCCTGGCTCAGAAATAGCATTGAGCAGAGACTTTCAGGAGGTGAAGTTGTGAGTCACATGAACACATTCTAGGCAGAGAACCCAAGACATGCAGGGAATGGCAAGGCCACTGTGGCTCTAGTTCACTTAACAGGGTAGGGGAGTGGTACAACAAGGACTGCTAGCTGGGGGATAGATCTCAGAGGACTTGGAGGCCAAGATAAAGATAGGATTTTATTCCAACTGTGATAAGCCACCATCAGAAAATTTTGAGTGAGAGAGTGTCAGAAGTCCCCTGTTTCCAAGAATCACTGGCTGCTGTGGCAAATAGAAGAATGAGAAAAGTAGAGGCAGGGAGACCAGGAAGGAGTCTTACCACAGTGGTTCTAATAATATAGGTCAAGCATCCTTAATGTGAAATCCAAAATGCTCTAAATTCTGAAACTTTGATGCCATATATGGAAGATTCCACACCAGACCTAACGTGATGGGTCACAGTCAAAACTTAGGTGCACTAAAAATATTGCATAAAATTACCTTCAGGTTATGAAGTGATTACTTTTCTGAAACATCAGAAGTTTTAATGTTTACTAACATAAAATTAGTCTTGAAAGGTTTTTACCGTTTCTTTTTTTTTCCTCCCAGGAGGACGATCCAGTACATTTCTGTCTTATAGCATTAGTAATCAGGCTAATGTTCACCAGTCTGCGATAAGTTCCTGGCTCAGCACTGATCCTGCAAAAGACCGAATTGAAATCACAAGCTTGCTTCCCACCAGGACTCTGTCTGTGAACAGTTTGGATGTTTTAGGTCCTTGTCTTGTTTGTGGAACTGATGCAGAAGCAATTTATGTTAGCAGACAACTATTTTCATGAAAAGACTGTAAATATAAGTTTTCAAGTAAAACATGGCCTTTTGAATTCCAGCTTCTGTGCAAAACTTTATTATTGGAAAATGTGATATTTGCAAGGGAATCATTGGTAAATTACTGTTCATGTTGGTGCCCAGTTTTGGCTTCTGTTTCTTGGATTCTCCCACAACAGCTGGAGGATCTGATCGATGACTAATGCAAAAGATTTTTGAACATGTGGAAGAGCATCTGGGGACCCCTGTGCTGATAAATACATTGGTTTCAAAACTATTATTGACAGCTCATGGAACCAACTTTTTGATGTTACAGGATTTAACAGTCAAACCCAGTGGGTTCCTACAATTTTTTGTCAATAGTGTGTAGGGTATACCTGTGCTGGCGG
Source organism: Erethizon dorsatum (assembly GCA_028451465.1). NCBI lineage: Eukaryota > Metazoa > Chordata > Mammalia > Rodentia > Erethizontidae > Erethizon > Erethizon dorsatum. The sequence continues at coordinate 130,629,063 of CM051823.1, read as the reverse complement.
CTTTGCCAATGTTAATGTTTATTCTTTTTCTTCCAAGTATTCTTTTCGATTCTTCTTTTTTTTTTTTCTTTTTGGCAGTGCTGGAGATTGAACCCAAGGCTTTGTGTGTGCTGGGCAAGCACCCTACCACTGAGCTAAGTTCCCAGCCTGGAGCTGGTAGAGATTGAACACAGATCCGGGCCTTTGCACTTGAGCTATATGCCAGACTCTTTTTTCTTTTCATTTTAGACAGTGTCTCACTAAGTCTCCTAGGTTTCCCACGCTGGGGTTAAATTTAAGATCTCAACCTCTCAAAATGCTGGAATTACAGGGATGTGCCACCATGCCTGGCTTGGAGGTTTTTTCAGATACTTCGAGAGTGAAAGGAAATGTGTGTATGTATTCTGCTTTTTATATACATATTTGGCTCAAAATATAGTAACTGTGGGGGTGAAGTTATATAGTTCAATGGTAGAGCCCTGGGTTAGATCATCAGTATCCTCCTGTCCCTACCCCCCAAAAATGATAATTAGTCACTAAATTCCAAAAATTGGAGAGGAAATCATTGCTGTTAGAAACTTTTAGTCTTTTATAGATTTATTGCTGGGACTAATCTTTTTTTTGGTGGGTACCGGGGGTCAACCTTAGGACCTCGTGCGCCAGCAGGCGCCCATGCCGCTGAGCAATATCACCGGCCGTTTTTTCGTACGTGGGTTCCGGGAGTTGAACTCGGGCTCTCGTGCTTGCCAGGCAGGCGCTTACGCCACTGAGCCATCTCACTGGTCCTGCTGGGACTAATCTTTAAAGATTTGTTTTCACAAAAATGATTCATTACAGATAAAGCAAATATAAGCAAAAGAAAATTTTAACTGCTTAAAGCTTATAATCTCAAATAGTTAATATTTTTTCATACCCCTTACTATTCATCAACGTATATAATCTCTTTTCTTTTTTCTTATGTGCTGAGGATCAAAACTAGGCCCTTGTGCATGCTATGCAAGCACTCTACCATTGAGCTGCACTCCCACTCCCAAGCCCATCTTTTTTTTTTTTTGAGACAGGATCTTGCTGTGTAGTCAGGCTGTTACGGCAAAATCACAAGATAGAGTCACTCACAGGAAGACGAGATTCGAGAAACAAATGAATTCTTTAATTGATGCCGGCTGGGGACAGCAGAAGCTGACCCTGAGCTTTTGTGTCCCCCTCCTTAAATACACTTTTGGAGGCCTTACAAAGTCCTTGGTTGCCATGGAAACTGCATGCTATACTATATCACCTCTCTGGAAATTTTACAAGGTTCTTCTCAAATATCTGGCCAATTAACACAGGGGATGGGGTAGCAGGTACCACCTGTGCTAAAACCATTTGTCTCCCTTTTTGTGGTTATGTGACCTTAAGATAGTGATAAAGAAAACCCATTTGTTTGTGATAGTACCATCTGTTTCTCCTCTTTGAAGTTTATGGCTACAGAAAGGGCAGTGGGACTAAAGTTCATCTAAAGGTTTTTACCTATTAGTTAAATTCAGAGGTTAAGAAAACAAAATGGAAATACTCTTGCCCTAATAAGGCTGGCCTTGAATTTACTATGTAGCCCAGGATGGTCTTGAACTTGCGGCAGTCCTCCTGCCTCAGCATCCCGAGTCTTGGGATTACAGGCATGCACCACCATGCCCAGCCTCCAAACCCATCATTTCCCCGCCCGCATCATTTTTTATAAAAATGAAAATATACATGTTATCTTTGTGGATGCACATTCTCTAGTTTCTGTACTATCACTTTGAATTGCTGCTTAATATTCAATGGTGTAGATATGTATGCCATAATTTATTTCAATTGGTTTCCTATTACTATTTCACATGTTCCTTGCTTCTTGATGTTAGGATTAGTGCTGCAAAGTCTACTTAATCCATATTTCTTTTAAAAATTGTCTATACCCTTTGCCATTTTTATTTCCTGAGGTAGTTTAGTATTTTCTTATTTTATAACATTTTTTTATATATGAAGAATTTTTTGTCATTAGTCATGTGATACAGGTATTTTTCAGTTTAGCTCATGACATTATATAGGGAGCTTTTCATAGAAGTTGGCACTTTTATTTTTTTATATACCGCTTGAATTATTTTTCTTAATGGATAATTTCAAACATACAAATAGAATACCCATGTACTTATCACCCAGTTTCACCCAGTTTATCAACTAACAGCAGAGCCAATTTCATATCTGTTGCCATCCATTCCCCTCTACCCCATCCTGCTCTGGATTATTTTATAGCAAATTCACATTTCACTCATAATTCTTCACCATGTATGTCTGAAGGATGAGAACCCTCCCCCTTTTTAAACATAAGGACAACACCATCATTCCTACACTGTATTACTGTTACTGTCAAGTATTCAAGCAGTGTTTAAATTTCCCAGGTTGTCTCATAAACATTTTTTTAGAGTTAGTTTGTTCTCCCATCCAAGTACTAACCAGGCCTGGTCTGTTGGATTACATGTCTCTTAAATTGCTTTAAATCCACAGGTTGTACCCTATTTTTCCTTTTTTCTTTTTTCTTTTTTGCTCATGGCCAACTTTATATGAATGGATCAAGCAGACAACACCTTGAACCTACTGATCTATTCATGTCACAAAGGTAGACATGTAGACATGTGCTTCCTGATGTGATGTAAAAGGAGTAAATTATACCACCTATTAAATATTATTACCCAGCAAAGCTACCTGTCTTTCATTTTGTGGTATTCCAGCATTAGATGTCTTAGTTACTTTTCTTGTAGCTGGGACAAAATACCCAACACCTATAAGTTAAAGGAGGAAAAGTTAACTTTAGCTCACAGTTTGTAGTGGTTTTAGTCCATAGTCAGCTGGTTCCAAGGCAGGGCTGCATGGCAGAGGACAAGCAGTTTATGGTGTGGCAGGCAGAATGCAATGAGTAATGAGCCTTCCTTTCCATTTTATTCCATTCAGGCTACAAGTCTATTGGTGCCACTCACATCCACGACTGGTCTTCCGATTTATATAAATCCATTCAGCCACACCTGGAACTATGTGGATCCGGTCAATGGAGTAATGCAGTCATTGTGTCCATGATCCAGTCACTCCCTAAAGCCCCACCTGGGAGCATATGAGGTTTTGGGGGACATTTTAGATACACATTAAGTCCCCGACTTCATGAACATTCAAATTGCGAACTTTCACAGGTGTATAAGGCTCATTTTATCGGATTAAGAATGAATCCAATTTACAAACATTCTCCTGGAACTGAACTTGTTCATAAGTCAGGGACTTACTGTAAACCATAACAGATGTAAGCATACAGTTTAAGACTAGCCTGAACTACATAATGAAACCATGTATCCAAAAAAAGAAAAAAAATACTCTGAGTTGGTCGTGGTGGTACATGCCTGTAATCCCAACATTCAGGAAGCTGAGGCAGAAGGATCCTGAGTTTTAGTCCAACCTGAGCTACAAAGCTAAGTTCCAGGCCAGCTTGGGTTGCACAGTGAAATCCTGCCTCAAAACAATACAAATAATTCTCTGATAAAGTTTCCCATTCTTTGAAGATAAAAGCATCAAGGCAGGGGCCGGTGAGATGGCTGAGCAGTGTAAGCGCCTGCCTGGCAAGCGCAAGGTCCTGAGTTCGACTCCCGGTACCCACATACGAGAAAAAGGCCCGGTGATACCGCTCAGTGGCACGGGTGCCTGCTGGCACGCGAGGTCCTGAGTTCGACCTCCGGTACCCACCAAAAAAAAAAAAAAAAAAAACCATCAAGGCAAAGTTTAGTGTATGGGTGGGATCCAAAACAATCCTGTAAAAAGGTATCATGTTGTAGTTAGTGAAATGATTCTATGAGCCTATTACGAGATGAGCTAGTCACTTCATACTATATTTGAATTTGTATTATGTTGGGATGCTTTAATGTGGGGTTTCACTAAATAAATGAATTTTCGTATTTCAATTGAAATTCATGTCCATTTGTCTTATCTCAGGAGCCATAAAGTTAATTCTTCTCATTATATATTCAAGTATTCAAACATTCAAAACTATATTGTAGCTTCTCTAAACCTTTCAGTGGTTCTTCATGGGCAAGGTTCCCTTCCCAGCCTTTCACGGACTAACTCCTGTTATTTTTTTTTTTTGGTGGGTACCAGGGGGTCGACCTCAGGACCTCGCACGCCAACAGGCGCCCATGCCGCTGAGCGATATCACCGGCCCTTTTTTCGTATGTGGGTTCCGGGAGTCGAACTCGGGCCCTCGCACTTGCCAGGCAGGCGCTTATGCCTCTGAGCCATCTCACCGGCCCTAACTCCTACTATTTTAAGGTGTTCTTTAACACTCCCTGTAGGTGTCCTTTTCCCAAGAACACCTTCACCAGCTTCCAACAATCTGGGCTAAATTATACTCTGCTTCAAAAGCCAATTGTGCAGAACTTAAACAGGCTGTCTCCCTCTACTGGACCACAAGGTCAAGAACAGGGACCATGTCTTTCAGTTGTATTAACATGTTCAACACTACGATCTTTTAGTAAGCAGTGAATTGTTATTAACTGAAGTGAAATCATCATTTTGTTTTCCCTTTTTAAAAAATAGTCCTGTTTGCCAAAAACTCGGTTTGAATCATGACTTCCAAAATGACTATTGCAGGCCAGTGATACAGTGCAGCGGCACAGTGCCTGCCTCACAAGCTCAAGGTCCTAAGTTCGATTCCTGGTACCAAAAAAAAAAAAAAAAAAAACTATTGCTAGATAGTTCTGCCTTGCTGAGAGCATGACAGAAACCTTGCCATACTTGTTCTGGATACAATATTCCTTTATAATACTGTCTCAGCTTATTTTAACATTTGTTAAATTTGACATTTGCCGAATCAGACTGCTGACTATTTGAACTTAAATCCTTCACTTTTTATATAAGATCATCCTAAAGCCAGGTTTCCCATATCTTTGAGTTAATACAGACAGGCTTTGATCCTTATTCTATACCTATTCTTGTTCAAAGACAAATTTGATTTCCGTATAGGAAGGGCTAGTGATCTTTCAGACTTCTGTAGAAGGTAGTTGTCTTCAGAATTCCTCAACATGCTCTCTACACTTTCATCCTGTTGGTTAGGAGATATGTTGAATGGACTGAAGGCCTTAGGCCCACTATAACCATTTTTTTGTTGTTGTTGTTATGGGGAATCGAACTCAGTACCTCATGCTTGCCAGGCAGGCACTGTGCTGCTGAGCCATATCCCTGGCCCAAGCATCCTTTCAATTATCAGTGACACATGAATCCTTGGAATTTGGCTACAATTATTGAAATATTTATGAACAAATTTATTCACATTTTTGCTCCATTTATCTTGTTCACAAGGTTGTGAGAAAATAACATCCTATCAAAAGTTTATAATAATTCTTTGTCCTTTATGAATAATACTTCTATTTCATAGTATTGTGGAAACAATCTTTCAATAATCCATTCTCGAATCTTGTCCAAGAAGCATAGGAAATTTACTAGGATACAGTTTATATCAAACCTTCATTTAAGCTTAAGGTATGAATGCAGTATCTGACTCAGACTATTAGTCTGAAGCAGTGATAGTGCTCATTTTATAGATATAAAACCTAGGGAGACTCAAAATATGATACGCAACTATTTGACTCTTTAATTGATATCATCCTGAACCACTTTCTTTTTTTTTTTTTTGTGGGTACCGGGGGTCAAACTCAGGACCTCACGCACCAGCAGGTGCCCGTGCTGCTGAGTGATATCACCGGCCCTTTTTTCACATGTGGGTTCCGGGAGTCGGACTCGGGTCCTCGCGCTTGCCAGGCAGGCGTGTACACTGCTGAGCCATCTCACCGGCCCTGAACCACTATTAATGTGAAATGCCAGTGTTGAACAACTGAAAGCTAGGTCCTCACAATCATCTTAACACTGAAACAATTCTCAACATTTCCCTCCATTAGAAGTGTACAAAGAGGGAAGAAAACGACATGGGGCATGGATGGTGAAGCAGAATAACTGGAAGCTAGCTGGCTCATAAGGTAAAAACTAATTAATTAAAATTAATGTTAAATTCCAAACTTTCACAACTGGACTTAGAGAGCCAATAGCTAACAGACCACCCCAACTCACAGACATCGGAAATACATTAACTCCCACCAGGCACGGTGGTATACACCTATAATCCCAGCACTCAGGAAGCTGGGGCAGGATGATTTCGAGTTCAAGGGTAGTCTGGGCTAAATAAGAAGTTCACGGCCACCTTGGACTCTAGAGCAAGGCCCTGTCTCTAACGAAACAAAACAAAACAGATGCATTAACTCTCAAGGTAATTTTAATATAGGGCTATAGGCCATGGATATACCATATGAAGCTAAAATATATTAATGCTAAACTTTTAAAATAATGGCAATAAATCAAAACATAACTTTTTAGTACCAGGCATGGTGGCACATGCCTGTAATCCCAGTACTTGGGAGGCTGAGGCAAGAGCATCGCTGTGAGTTTGAGGCCAGCCTGTGCTACATAAGTGAGTTCAAGGCCAGCCTGCACTACATAGCAAGACCCTGTCTCAAAAAAAACCAAAACAACAACAACAAAATTATCATATTTTACCCCTGCAAACACTTAAATTTAAGAAGCTTATAGCCAGGCCTGTCTCGGACAGTTTAGAAGTGGCCTGGAAGGGCTGGCACTGCTCTACTAAGAAGTTGTCAGTGACCCCTCCACTCGGAACAGGAATGGGGGCACTGTCAGCCCAAGAAAATGCAGGATCACCAAGGGTCCACTTTCAGTCTTTGGAGACCCAGTCTGGGTGTCTGGGTCTGCGGTCCTCCGTTTATGCAAGACACCGACACAGAGCAGGGACCCCTAGGAGTCCACCTGTTCCTCAGGTGCCTGCTCTTCCCCATGAGGGAAGCCCAGGAGGCCGGGCAGCTGTACTCCTGACAGCCTCCTACAGGATTTCCTATATCCAACCCTGATAGGATCTCCTAGCTGGAACAAGGTCCAGGTCTTTGATCTGGAAACTAAGAATAGAGAAGTCTTCAGAGGTGACTGCTCAGGTGGAGAAACCAGAGAAGAGAACAAGCTGTTGATTCCTAAGCAGAAAATTTCAGAAGAAGTATATTCATACAAAGTGAGAGTAGGAAGATTCAAACAGGATATTGCCCAAGTTCCTGAGACCACAGAAGTGTATGAGTCTTCGGACAGATTAAAAAGGCTTCAGGAAAAAAAAAAAAAAAAGGCTTCAGGAAATCCTAAGGAAATATCGCTTCCTGGAGAGAGTTCAGGCAAATAACAGTCAGCAAGAAAACCTTCACCAGTGAGAATAGTGAATGTAATGACCTGAAAAAAGCTTCAGTATGGATTCTACCCTTGATACAGATAATAGAGTTGTTAGAATGCAGAATATTGATAATAATAAGTATAACAGGAACTTCACCCAGAACTCAGCTGCTGGTCAACGTGAACACATAAATCTACAACAGAATTTTCAGAGTAGTCAGTACAAAGAAAGCCTAATGGATCTCTCCCGCCTTAGTAAAAGGGAGAGCGTTTCTACCACTCAGAAATCCTATAAATGTGACACATGAGGAAAAGTCTTCCATCAGAGCTCAGCCCTTACTAGACATCAGAGCATCCATACCAGAAAGAAACCTTAAAATGTAAAGATATGAAAAATCTTTCAGTCAGAGATTTTCTTAGTTGACATAAAAGAATACACACTAGAGAAAAACCGTAAAAATGTGAAGCCACCTGATAAATCCTGTGAAACTTCTAATAAAAATCTTGTAGCCAGTTTCAGATGTAATTTAACATAAGCTTCACACCAAAGCCAATTATTATTATTTTTTTTTAAAAAACAGGGTCTCACTATGTAGTTCAGGCTGGCCTCAAACTCCTCCTGCCTCAGCCTCCCCAGTGCTGGGATTACAGGTGTGCACCACCGTGGCCAGCAAAAGTAGAATAATTTGAACAACAAAATAAAATACCTGAATTATAAAAGAAATATCTGGAGTTCCTACTGGTACAAATGTTGAAATGGGAGAAGAAAAATCAGTGCAGAATTCCAAATATCCTTAGATAGGAGGTGGAGCATAACATTTCCCTCCTTTCATGTGTTCCGTGCTCATCTGGAGTCTTCTCCCAAGATTCTGTGAATTTCTGGGAGGGCTTATATTCTCAGGGCCACACTGGTTCCCAGATATTTTCCACGTGAGCTTCCTCCTGTCCCTCCCTAGTCACCCGGTCATGAAATGTGGCCCCCACTCCCCTGAAGCACTCAAGAGCTATGTAGGCTGAAGCTGGAGGAAGGGTTTTCTGTACAAACAAGACCGGGGATCAGGGATATAGCTCAGTGGCACAGCGCCTGCCTGGCAAGCACAAGATCCTGAGTTTGATTCCCGGTTCAAAAAAGAAAAGAAAAAAGGTAAAAAAAAAAAAACAAACAAGGGCCAGTGAGATAGCTCAGCAGCATAAGCGCCTATCTGGCAAGCGTGAGGTCCTGAGTTCAACTCTTGGTACCCACATAAAGGAAAAAAAAGGGGCCATTGATATCGTTCAGTGGCATAAGCGCCTGCTGGCAAGCGCGAGATCCTGAGGTCGACTCCTGGTACCCACATAAAACAACAACAGCAACAAAAAATACAAAACAAGAGCTATGAATGAAACGGTCACTTTCAAACATCCAGCACCCATAGTTAAGAAAGCCTTTTCCTGGCCTTTCATCACCATCCCTGCCCACAGCCCCAGCCACTTTTCATTTTCTTTGTTCTCGCCTGTTGATTTCTTCTCTCCTTTTCCCATTCCTCAAACACCATGCTTTACAGGTGCAAAACTACCAGATCTACATATAGCAGATCCTTGGATGAGTTCCTTGGATTATCCAAGAATTTCCCCAAAGACAATGGCTTATGGACATACTTTCCTTTAGGCGTAAAGGCCATTGAGGAGCTTAAGTGAAGAAATTCTGTGGTTGGTGACAAATGACAAGACTCTGAGGGTAGTATGCTAGCTTCCAGACATGTAATCATTCTGGGGAGCAGGGCAAGTAAGCCTGCAAACATGGTAGATTTGCATGTTTCATATAATTTTAGGGCTGAAAGGGACTCCATAGGTTACTTAGTCCTTCAGTTGAAGAAAGTGGGTCATATCTTCTGTCTTCTACAAACTCCACTTGCTTGCAGAAAATAATTTTCAACCAAATGTTCTTCAAATGTAATTTCCTCCTTTTTTTTCATGACAGAGTTTGAGTCCAGGACCACCTTCACTGTACCACTGAGCTACACATCCAGTGGAAATATAATCATTTTTTCCTTGCCTTTTGATCTTTTATTACTCAAAAAAAACTTCATTATTTAAATTTAGCTTTCAGGCTTTGTCCTTCAGCCTTCGACACTTTCATGGTGATTTTCTGCTCCTCAGAAAGGAGAGCAGCTGGGCATGGTGGTGCACACCTGTAATCCCAGCACTCGGGAGGCTGAGACAGAAGGATTGCTGCGTGTTTCAGGCCAGCCTGGGCTACATAGTGAGTTCAAGGCCAGCCTGAACTGCATAGGGAGACCCTGTCTCAAAAAAAAAGGAAAGTACACTTGATCCTGTCAGGGGCACATTTAGCACACATGGAACCACCATAGACCCTGCCGAAATGTTTCTTCCTTTTAGATAATCTCTTAAGAACGTTAGGTCTCACAGCCCAAACTTCTCCATCTGCCACGTGAAGATTTTGATGCTTTCCCGGTATTCTTGTCTGTGCCAAGCCCCTGATAAGAGCTTGCTTTGTAGGAAAGCCTATGATGGTATGTCAAACTCTGGACCATTCTGAGCGCCTTCAGACACCCACCCCCCCGGGGGGGAGCGGAAATGCAATCTTTTAACAAAGGTTTTCACATTTCAACTTTATTATAGCCAGTAATTAATATATCACCAGAAAACTAGTCTGGGGGTAGGGGTTGGAGGCTGAGGCAGGAGAGTCACAAGTTCAAGGGCAGCCTGGGCAATTTAGTGAAACCCTGTCTCAAAATAAAAAGGCTGGAAATTAAATAAAAGGGCTGGAGACTTAGCTTAGGGCTGGAGTGTTTGCCTAGCATGTGTAGACTATATCCTGTACTCTAAATCTTCAGTACCATCACCACATACACCAAAAAAAGTAGTTATTTTTAATTTTCATAGTCTCTAGTAGGAAAAATGACAAAAGGAGATACCTGGAAATTCTGACTGTACATACTGTCTAGAGGTAAAACTGATAAAGGTGCTTGTATTTACAGAAGGTGAACAGCACTTTCAAACATCACAAATCCAATGATACTATCCCAGACTTCCAGGATTTCAACTTAACAACAAACAACATTCCTTCTCGCTTCAACATTATCCCAGTCAAGACAATAATGACCTCTTCTACGGATTCAGCTGACAGATCTCAACTCTGCTAGTCCTGATTCAACAATGTATTATTTGGCGGATTCAGAAAATACATAGACTCTAAGCTCACTGACATACTCGGGGAAAGAGTGCTAAGCAGGAATAAGATATATATATATATATATATATTTTTTTTTTTTTTTTTAATCTACACATCTCGAGCCCTGATGTCCAGAGCGAGGTTTCAGAGCGTAGCTCAGTGCTCTTCCTCCTGAGACTGGAGCTCCTTGAGACGCATATCGGTTCTCTTCAACCAGAGAAAGCTCAATGGAAAAGAGAATGATCCCGTTCACCGAGTAGACGGGCGGCGGACAACCTCCTGCCACCAACGCGAGCGAGTCATGCGAGAAGCGGCGGGCGGGAGCAACGTGGGGCGACGCTCCCCCACGTTCGTTGCAGCGGGGACCGGCCCGGGCACAGAGGCCGCAGCGTGCACGCCTAACTCCCCGCAGCGGGGCGGCCAGAAGCCCCCAGTCCTCGGCCCCGCGCAAGCGACGCCGGGAAATGCCCACATCCGGGAAACCTGCAGCGGAGTGCGGCGGCGGCGACACGGAGTGGAAGGCAAAATGGCGGCGGCGGCGGTGGCCTGGTGCTAAGGGGCGAGCCAGGTCCCCGCGACCCCCAGAACGGGTCGCGCCGGCCCGCGGCAGCCCCCTGGCGTCTCTGCCCGCCCTGCCCCACCCGGGATACTTAGGGCCTCCGCGACGGGCCCCGGTCGCCTTGGCGCCGGCCCTCTGGCCCGTGGCCGCTGTCCAGGAGCCCCGCTCTTCCCTGCAGGTAGGTCCGGGGGTGGCGTAGCGGGTGGGGCTCACTCTGTGCTCCAGAGCCCTAGTCGTCGGGGCGGTGGCCGCCGGGGCCCACGCCCATCCCCGCTGGCGGGGGTCCAGGGGCTGCTGCGGACGGGCGGGCTGAGCCGGCCGGGTCCGGGCCTGACTTGCCTGGTTGCATTGACCTGAGCTGAGCCCTGCCCTGAGGAAACGAGGGTTGGCCGCACCCTTGCTGCAGGAAGAGCCCCAGGCCTTTCGGCCCTGGAGGTGCAGGTTAGGCTACAGAGAGCCTGTCCTTGCCGGGGGCTTCGTCACTACTGTCTCCCTTGAACCCTACTTCCCTCCAGGTCTAGGAGGGGAGGAAAGGGAAAGGGAATTCTGAAGGAAAGTGGCGAACTACATTTGGATCTCAGAGGGCTCCGGTCCTGGGTATACCTCGAAGAAATCTGGGAGGCTTTTTCCAGTCCGTTGTAATGTTAGGTCGCTCTTCATAGGTGGAAGTGGTGAGAGAGTTGGAGGTAGGTGTCTTTGTGGAATAGAAGTGTGTACATAAACACAGAAAACGAAGAAAAGACAAAACACAACTTGTAGTGGAAAGAATGACTCTCAGGTGATTTTAACCCCATTCTGACTTCTCTAATTGAAAGTTATTTTCTAAAGGGACAAAGTGTAATGTTTGTCCGTTCGTATGTATGACTTTTAAAATTTATATTGTTTAGAAGTTACTCATCTGGTAAACAATAAATACGGGCTCTCCCACACAAAAAATATTGTATCATTCCAATTCTGGAAATGGATTTGAATGCCTGGGCTCATAAAACTTGTCAGATGCTCGTAGATTTATTTATTGAAGATTAAAAAATTTTTTATCCGTTTTCCTCCGTGAGGAAGAAAAGGCAAGACATTATGGTTGGAATGAATGTTCCCGGTTAAGATAGCTACCTACATTTGTGATTGCCTTAACTAAGGTTTTCTCTTACCTTTTGATGTGTAGACAGATATGTAAAATGGGCTAGTTGATTCCCTAAAGCAGTGGAGGAATTTGATTGATGTTGAAATAAAAGAAGTACCGTTGTGTTTTTCTGATAGTATGTTACTGCAAGAAATTAGATCATAGCACATGCTGGAAAAGGCACATTCTTTCTGTCTGTGATTGACTATGCCTGCTGCTCCCCAAATAATTAAAAAGCACTTCTTTTACATCTTTATTATGATATCTAGCTTTCATTCTATAGGTTAATGTTAGTCATTCTATACACGTACAGTCTTAGAACAGTTCTACTCTGGGTTAGTTATCTTTTTCTGCATTATAAAATGTATCACATTATGAATATGATACGTTCATGAGTGACTTTATTGCACTACCCAAATTATTGAATCATTGGACATTATCAAGTAGAAATGCTAGGCATGGGGCTGGGGATATAGCTCAGCGGCACAGTGCCTGCCTGGCAAGCGCGAGGTCCTGAGTTTGATTCCAGGTACAAAAAAAAAAAAGAAATGTTAGGCGTGTTGGTGCACGCCTGTAATCCTAGCACCTGGCGGCTGAGGCAGGAGGATCTCTATGAGTTTTAGGCCAGCCTAGGCTACATAACAGTTCAAGGCCAGCCTGAATGATATGGTGAGACCCCGTCTCAAAGAAAAAAGAAATTTTTTTCAGCAGGAAGATAAAAATACAATGATACTTTTTTTCCTCTTTCCCTCCCTCCGTCATTTCCTTCCTTGGGTGTGTGGTGCTGATGCTCGAACACAGGAACTCGGCCATGTTAGGCAAGCACTCTCCCACTGAACTGCATGCCCAGCCCTTTTTGTGGGGGCATGGTCTGTCTAAATTGTGCAGGTTGACCTTCAGCTTGTGATCTTTCTGCTTCAGCCTCCTGCATAGAAGGTGGGATTAAAGGAGACCATCACCACTTTCAACATGTTTTCACTTGTGACCAGTTAATGCTTAGAAAGTAGATGAAAGAAAATGCTAGGTGCAGAGATTTGTGAGTATTGCTCTCTGTGGGACTATGCTACTAAAAAAACAGTACACAGCCCAGCATGGTGTCACACACCTGTAATCCCAGCACTCAGGAGGCTGAGGCAGGAGGATCACTGCAAATTCGAGGCCAGCCTGGACTACACAGTGAGTCCTTGTCTCAAAAAACAAACAAAAAAACCCACCCAGTACGTATTGTCATCAATATTCTTAACACTGATCTCTCTAGTCAAAGCATTGAGGGAACCCCACCCCCCCTTTTGTGGCAAGAGTCTCAGGCTGGTCTTGAACATGTGATCCTCCTGCCTGAGCCCCTCGTAGTGCTGGGATTAGAGACATTTGCCACCATGCCTGGTTCAGGCCATCTTTTTTCTAAACTTAATTCATCCTGTTTTTCCTTAATTGTGAAAATAAACAACTTTTATTTTGTTTTACTGTGGTAGGGACTAAACCAACGGCAGTTGCACCACCACTGAGCTACATCTCCAGCCCTGGCATTTGTTTGTGTGTGTGTGTGTGTGTGTGTGTGGTACTGGGGATTGAACTCAGGGCTTTGTGCGTGCAAGGCAAGAACTCTACCACTGAGCCACATCCCCTGCCCATGTATTTTCGAAGGTCTTAAATTTCAACAAAATTGAAGTTTGTCTATTCATTGTAAGCAATTTGGGTACCCCTTCAAAACATGAGTGAATCATGATCTCTGCCCTTAGGAGACTGAAGATGTAGGTGTGATAAAAAGGGCCCTGGACTGGATAAAAAGGGCCCTGGACTGGGTTAGGATGTGAAGTCCATTCCTAGCATTACCATCAGCTGACTGTGTGACCTTATATAAGTCATATTACTTCTCTTGATCCATTTTCTTGTCTGTTAAAAAACTCTCCAGGACATCTTACAGTCTATGGATCTGTGACCTAGGAGGAAAAAATAAGAACATAAATAGGACAAAAGTGTAAGTTTTATTGGAATTGTCCAAAGTGCACGTGGTGTTCAGAAAAGGATAACATCTTAGAGTTCAATGTCAGTTCCTGTTAGAGGAGACATTTGAATGAAGGTTTGGTATAATTTCTATAAGAAGAAATAATGCCAAAAGCTCTCCCAAGAAGAGTAAACATGATGAGTAAGGACATGAAAATAGGAAAGCACAAAGTATGTTAGCAGAGAGCCAGTAATTTGGCTTGGTTAGAGTATAAGGCACAAGTGTGGAGATAGTTGGGAAGTATGGGTCAGAGATAAGATAATAACATATGAGTCAGGTGCTTTTACTAAACACTTGACATGGTTGGTTGTTGTTGTTGTTTTTTTTTTGCCTTTAATTTTATTTTGTTTTTTGAGACAGGGTCTCACTGAGTTACACAGGCTGGACTAGAACTTGTGACCCTCCTGCCTCACCCTCCTGCCTCAGCACTCCCAGAGTGCTGGGATTACAGGTGTCCATGACCACACCCATCTTGACATATATTAAACCTGTTTAACGCTCACAACAACCCTATGTAAGATAGAACCCATTAAAAAAAAGAAAAAAAAGAACCCATTTCTGCCCACATTTGAAGATGAAGAAATTGAGGCACAGTGGCTAAACAGCTTGCGCAAGATCACACAGCTAGTAAGTGGTGGAGTTGGGAGACGTACCTGGACAGTGAAAAGAAAGGGAAGTGATATGATTAGAACTATTCATTAGGAATATTTATCTGACACCATTGTACTATGGGTTAAACAGGTAAGCGTTTTTGCTTTGAAGAGTTCTTTTATTCTTTTATTTTTGAGATGGAGTCTCGCTTTATTGCCCAGGTTGGCCTCCAACTTGAGATTTTCTTTCCAGAGCCTCCCCAGTAGCTGGGATTGTAGGTGTGGACCACTGCTCTTTTATTTTTTTATTTTTATTTATTTATTTATTTATTTATTTATTTATTTATTTATTTTTAAAGACAACAAGTAAACATTCTCATGTATTAACAAACTCAAGAATTACAGAATGTACAAATACCTTTTGGAGAAAAACATTACTCAGTATAAGATTAAGCCATGTAAAAGCTAGGTAAAAATAAAAGACTAAGGAATGGAATAGTCACAGTGAAATTGCATTTTTGCACTAGGGAGACAATACGATGTTTACAAATGTGCGTCCGGTTTATTTCGCTTGTGAGTATTTTCTCGAGTTGCATCCATTTACCTATAAAAGTTTCCAGTTTATCTTTCTTTATGGTGAGTAGTACTCCATTGTATAAAAATACCACATCTTTTTTATCCATTCCTCAGTTGATGGGCATTTGGGTTGTTTCCACGATCTAGCTATTACAAATTGTGCTGCTATAAACATGGGTGCACATATATCGCTGTGGTACGATGTTTTTAATTCTTCTGGGAAGATACCCAGCAGGGGAATAGCTGGATCAAATGGGACCTCCAATCCTAGTTTTTTGAGGAATCTCCACACTGATTTCCACAGTTGGACCACTGCTCTTGACTTCTTTGAAAAATTATTTTTAAAAGTTCTCTTTGCAACTGAGGAATGGATAAGAAAGATGTGGTATTTTTATACAATGGAGTACTATTCAGCCATAAATAAGGATAAACTGGAGACTTTTATAGGTAAATGGATGCAACTCGAGAAAATACTCATAAGTGAAATAAACCAGAAGCACATGTGTAAGCATCGTATTATCTCTCTAGTATGAGAAACTGAAAGAGTAAATAAGATCCAAAATGTACAATAGATATGGTGAATCAAAAAGAAACTGGTCAAAAGGAAAGAGAGACTGGAATAGGGAAAAGAAAGAAGGGAAAGGGAAAAAAAATTGTGTATATATATATATATATATATATATATATATATATAAGATGGTTAAGATAGATACACTACCATTTTTACTTAGTTCATTGAAGAGTAAGGTTTGTGCCAATAATGTTTGGACAATTGAATGCTAATGTCTGGTGTCCTGAATAACTAACTTAAAGATAGTAATACGTAATGTATTAACCATTGTTACCCTCCTATTATGTTGGTTTGAAAATTTGTTCTTCTTTTGATTTGTTTTGTTTTTTCTTCTCTTTAAAATTAAAAAAAAAAAAAAGTTCTCTTTGCTTATTATTAATGTGAATTTTCACCTCTCATAGTAATAAAGATTACTAAGATTTGATAATACCCGTGGTGACCATACTTTGTTGAAGGGATTGTAAATTAGTATACCTTTCTGAAAGACAATCTGAAAATAAATATCATAATTTTAAATATTCATTCTCTCTCATATTTGTGTATATTTTTGTTCTGTTTGTTTTGCAGTGCTGGGGATTAAATCCAGGGCCTTGAGCGTGCTAAGCAAGGCCTTTACAGTTGAGCTAATTGTAGAGTACATTCTCTTTGCCCTGTGCATTCTCTTTGATCTGGCAATTCTGCTTCTGGGAATTTATCTTAAGTAATGCTCAACAGTGTTTACATAAGAATTTTTATTGCAGCATATTTTCATTAACTAATTTCATTATGGCTAAGGAATGTGCTGTATACATGTACGCTATAAGGTGTAAGAAAATGAACATGAAATGTGTACTTATCCTCAGAACTAGAGTAGTACCAATATAATTGAAAACCAGTGTTTGCAACGTATTTCTATAATAGCAAAAAAACGGGTACAACATAAGTTACCATCAGTAAGGGACAAATACATCCTAGAACATTTACAAGATGAAATTCAGTATACAGTTATTTAAAGGGACATGGTCAAACTGTCATTTTCTCAGTTCTCAAACGCTATTAAATGTAAGACAAACCATGTATTTAGTAACAGTTGTTTTTAGTTATTATTTTTATTAGTATATGTTCGCAGTACATAATGATTACATTCATCATGGGAAATTGGTACATGTATGTAACACATCTTAATTCTTTTTAGTTCCTCTTTCTCCCCCTCCATTCTTGGTCCCCTTCCCATTTACAAAAGAGCTACCTCCTTGTTTCCTATTACATATCTCTTATTTTGCTTTTTATTTATACCTTGGGTTTCTCATATAAGAGAAATGTGATGTTTAAGTTTGTATGTCTGATTTATTTCACATAATAGTATAGCGCATCCATTTTCCAACAAATGATGTAAATTTATCCTTCTTATCCCAGCGCTTGGGAGGCTGAGGCAGGAGGATCACTGTGAGTTAGTTGGAGGCCAGCCTGGGCTACATAGTAAGTTCAAGGCCAGCCTGTACTACAGAGCGAGAACCTGTCTCAAAAAACCAAAAAAAAAATATATATATATATATCCTTCTTTATAGCAGAGTGGTACTCAATTGTGTATAAACACAGCACTACGTTTTCTTTATCCATTCATCTGTTGATGGATATTTAGGCTGCTTTGAAGATTCAGCTATTATGAATTGTTCTGCTGTAAACATAGGTATGCATATATCACTATAATATGATGCCTTTAACTCTTTGGGGAAGATACCTAACAACAGGAATAGCTGGGTCAAATACAATTTGTATTTTTAGTGTTTTTAGGTTCTCCATAGTGATTGTAATAGTTTACATTCCCACAAACAATGTAGAAGGGTTCTTTTCCCCCCACAATCCCACCAGCACTTGTTGTTATTAGATTTCTTGATAATAGCCATTCTTTTTGGAGTAAGATAGAATCTCAGTGCTGTTTTAATTTGCATTTCTCTAACGGTCAGATGTGTTGAACACTTTTTCATGTATTCGCCATTTGTACTTTTTCTAAAAAGGGTCTGTTCATTACAGTCCCCCCCCCCTTTTTTTTTGTGGGTACCAGGGATCAACCTCAGAACCTCACACGCCAGCAGGCGCCCGTGCCGCTGAGCGATATCACCGGCCCTTGTTTTCGTATGTGGGTTCCGGGAGTCAAACTCAGGACCCTATGCTTGCCACGTAGGCGCTTATGCTGCTGAGCTATCTCACCGGCCCCCCCGTTGCCCATTTTTTGATTAGGTCTCTTATTTTGGGGGGTTCTAATGTTTTTGAGTTCTTTACATATGCAAGATATTAGTCCTCTATCCAAGGAATAGCAGGCAAAAGTTTTTTCCCATTCTTTAAGTTGTGTCTTCAATCTGTTGGTTGTTTCCTTTGCTGTGCAGAAGCTTTTTAATTTGATATGATCCCATTTGTTGATTCTTGATGTTATTTCTTGTGCAACTGGGCTTCTGTTCAGAAAGTCCTTGCCTATGCTTATGTCTTTAAGAGTTTTGTCTATTTTTTTTTCCAGCAAGTTAAGTGTTTCTGTTTTGATATTTAGATTTTTTTTTTTTTTTTTTTGTGGGTACCAGGGGTCGACCTCAGGACCTCGCACATCAGCAGGCGCCCATGCCGCTGAGCGATATCACCGGCCCCTTTTTCATATGTGGGTTCCGGGAGTCAAACTCAGGCCCTCACGCTTGCCAGGCAGGCACTTACGCCGCTGAACCATCTCACCGGCCCGATATTTAGATCTTTGATCCATTTTGATTTTAGTTTAGTAGATGGTGAGAGATAAGGGTCTAGATTCAGTCTTCTGCATGTGTATAGCCAGTTTTACCATTTTTTTTTTTTTTGTGGGTGCCGGGGGGTCGACCTCAGGACCTCGCGCGCCAGCAGGCGCCCGTGCCGCTGAGCGATATCACTGGCCCCTTTTTCATATGTGGGTTCCGGGAGTCGAACTCGGGCCCTCGCTCTTGCCGGGCAGGTGCTTACGCCACTGAGCCATCTCACCGGCCCCAGTTTTACCATTTATTAAAGAGGCTATCTAGGGCCGGTGAGATGGCTCAGCGGCGTAAGCGCCTGCCTTGCAAGCGCGAGGGCCCGAGTTCGACTCCCGGATCCCACATACGAAAAAGGGGCCAGTGATATCGCTCAGCGGCACGGGTGCCTGTTGGCGTACGAGGTCCTGAGGTCGACCCCCTGGTACCCACAAAAAAAAAAAAAAAAAAAAAAAAAAAAAGAGGCTATCTTTCCTCAGCATATGTTTCTGGCCCCTTTTTCAAAGATCAGATGGCTCAATGTGCTCAGCGTTGTTTCTGCATCCTCTTATTCTGTTCCATTGATCCACATGTCTATATTTGTGACAGTACCAAGCTGTTTTTTATTTTTTTTTAATGGAAAAAAGGTAAAACAATTTTATAACAAAATAATAGAATAACAATAGTTAATACATGTTGTTGTCTTTAAAGTAGTTGCTCAGGGTACATGATATGGACATAAAAATTTCTCCAATCATATTAGCACAAACCTTGCTTTTTAATGATCTAAGAGACACTAATAGTATAACTGACTTGCATTTTTTTCCCCTTTTTCCTACTGTCCTTTCCCCTTTCACCCATCCTAGTTCCCTTCTCCTTTTGAACAGTTTCTTCCCATTTCACGATATCCATTGTACATTTTAGACCTTATTTACTCTTTCCACTTTCTCACACAAGGGAGATGATATGACCTTTACACATGTGAGTCTGATTTATTTCACTTATGAGTATGGTCTCAAGTTGCTTCCATTTACCTATAAAAGTCTCAAGTTTATCCTTTTTTATGGCTGAGTAGTACTCCATTGTATAAAAATACCACATCTTTTTAATCCATTCCTCAGTTGATGGGCATTTGGGTTTTTTCCAAGATTTAGCTATTACAGATTGTGCTGCTGTAAACATAGGTGCACATATATCGCCATGGTATGATGTTTTTAATTCTTCTGGGAAGATACCCAGAAGGGGAATAGCTGGGTGGAATGGGACCTCTAATCCTAGTTTTTTGAGGAATCTCCCCCACTGATTTCCACAGTGGTTGTACCAGTCTACACTCCCACCAACAATGGAGAAGGGTTCCTTTTTCCCCACAGCCCCTCCAGCATTTGTTATTGGTTGATTCCTTGATGGTAGCCATTCTTTCTGGGGTGAGATGGAATCTCAGTGTTGTTTTAATTTGCATTTCTTGAATGACCAGTGATGTTGAACATTTTTTTATATATTTATTTGCCATCTGAGAAGTATTTCTTCATCTGAGAAGTGTGTAGTCATCTCAGATGCCCATTTTTGGATTGGGTCTTTGAATTTGTGTGTCTTACTTTTTTTCAATTCTTTATATGTTCTAGATATTAGTCCTTTGTCTGAGGGACAGTTGGCTAAAATATTTTCCCCACTCTGTGGGTTGTCTTTTCACTTTGTTGGTGATGTCTTTTGCTGTGCAAAAGCTTTTTAATAAGATGAGATCCCAGTTGTTGCTTCTTCAAAGTATTTCCCATGCATTCTGGGTTTTGTTCATGAACTCTCTACCTACACCTGTGTTTTCAGGATTTCTACCTGCTTTCTCTTCCAATAGACTTAGTGTTTCTGTTTTAATATTTAGATCCTTGATCCATTTGACTTCAGTTTAGTGCATGGTGATAGACATGGGTCTAGTTTTAGTCTTCAGCATGTAGAGAGCCAGTTTTTCCAGCACTGTTTATTAAAGAGGCTATCTTTCTTCCAGTAAACATGTTTCGCCCCTTTGTCAAACATAAGGTGGCTGAGTATAGTGTGTCTGCATCTTCTAATCTGTTCCACTGGTCCTCAGGTCTGTTTTTTTGCCAGTACCATGCTGATTTTATCACAGTAGCTTTGTAATATAATTTCAAGTCAGGGATTGTGATGCCTACTGCCTTGCCTTTGTTGCCCAGGATTGCCTTTGCTATGCTAGGTCTCTTCTGGTTCCAGATGAATTTTAGGAATGTTTTCTGTAGTTCTGTGAGGTATGCTAATAGTATTTTGATTGGGATTGCATTAAATCTGTGTCACACTTTTGGGAGTATGGCCATTTTCACTATGTTACTATGCTGTTTTTATTACTGCCGCTTTGTAATATAACTTGAAATCCAGGATTGTGATGTCTACTGCTTTGCTCTTGTTGTCCAGGACTGCTTTTGCTACTCTGGGTCTTTTCTGGTATCATATGAATTTTTTTTTTTTTTTTTTTTTTTTGTGGGTACCAGGGGTTGAACTCAGGACCTTGCACGCCAGTAGGTGCCTGTGCCACTGAGCGATATCACTGGCCCTTTTTTCACATGTGGGTACCAGGAGTCGAACTCAGGACCTCGCACTTGCCAGGCAGGCGCTTATGCTGCTGAGCCGTCTCACTGGCCCTGCCATATGAATTTTAAGAATGTTTTCTCAAGTTCTGTGATGAATATTTTCGGTATTTTGATTGGGATTGCATTAAATCTATATATCAGTTTTGGAAGTATGGTCATTTTGACATTATTGGTTCTGCCTATCCAGGAACAGGACATATCTTTCTATTTTCTGATGTCCTCTGTGATTTCCTTTTTCAGAGTATTAAACTTTTCATTAGCAAGGTCTTTCACTTCCTTTGTTACATTAATTCCTAAGAATGTAATTTTTCTTGAAGATATTGTGAATGGTATTGTTTTCCTAATTTCTTTCTTCGTGGGTTTATTATTGGTGTATAGGAATGCTACCAATTTTTGTGTGTTGATTTTTGTATCCTGTTGCATTGCTGAATTTATTAGTTCTAGGAGTCTTTTGATTGAATTTTGGGGTCCTCTGTTTCACAGGTTATATTGTCTGTGAATAAGGATAGTTTAACTTCTTTCTTTCTTATACATATCCCTTTTATTTCTTTCTTTTGCCTGATTGCTCTGGCTAATGTTTTGATTACTATATTGAACAAGAATAGTGGTAGTAGACATCCCTGTCTTGTTCCTGATTTTAGAGGGAAAGCTTTCAGTTTTCTCCCATTTAATATGTTGGCAGTAGAGTGGTTATAAATGGCTTTTATCTGATTGATTTCTTCTATACCTACTTTCTTCAGGGTTTTTAATCATAAATGAATGTTGGATTTTATCAAAGGTGTTTTCTGT
Organism: Erethizon dorsatum; assembly: GCA_028451465.1. Taxonomy (NCBI): domain Eukaryota; kingdom Metazoa; phylum Chordata; class Mammalia; order Rodentia; family Erethizontidae; genus Erethizon; species Erethizon dorsatum. The sequence goes on along the minus strand of CM051823.1, from coordinate 130,607,107 downwards.
ATCTATTGAGATGATCGTGTGATTTTTGTACTAGCTTCTATTTATGTGATGTATTACTTTTTTTTTTTTTTTTTTTTTTTTTTTGGCCTTTTTGAGACAGGGTTTCATTATGTAGTTCAGGCTGGTCTTGAACTCACTTTTTTTTTTTTTTTTTTTTTTTTTTTTTTTTGGGTACCGGGGGGACGACCTCAGGACCTCGCGCGCCAACAGGCACCCGTGCGGCTGAGCGATATCACCGGCCCCTTTTTCGTATGTGGGATCCGGGAGTCGAACTCGGGCCTTCGCGCTTGCAAGGCAGGCGCTTACGCTGCTGAGCCATCTCACCGGCCTTGAACTCACTTTGTAGCCCAAACTGGCCTCAAACTCACATCAATCCTCCTGCCTCAGCCTGCCGAATGCTGGGATTACAGGCATGTGCCACCCTGCCCGACAAACATTTATTGATTAGTGTGTGTTGAACCGTCCTTGCATTCCTGGACGAAGCCTACTTAGTGATGGTGTATGATCTTTTTTAATGATTGTTACATTCTGTTGCCAGTATCTTATTGAGGATCTTTGCATCAGTGTTCTTTAAAGAGTTTCATCTGTAGTTTTCTTTTTTAGTTCAGTTGTCTGGTTTTGAAACGAAGGTAATGCTAGCTTCCAGGAATGAATTTGGTTGCCTTCCAAATTCATTACAGAGTCTGAGGATTATACTCGTTAGATTGTCCCTGAAGTTCTTGTAGAATTCAGTGGTGAATCCATTGGGTCCTGTGCTTTCTTTGTTGGTAGGTTTTTTATTATTGTCTCAGTTCCATTGTCTGTTATTGGATTATTTAGGATAATTTTTGTATCTTCTTGGTTTAGTTTTGGTAATTCATATGCATCCAATGGTCTGTCCATTTCTTCTGGATTTTCCCCATTTATTGGCGTACAGGTTTTCAAAGTAGTTACTAATAATTTTCTGGATTTCAGTGATGTTCATTGTGGTTTTGCCATTTTTATTTCTAATTGCATTGACATATGACATCTTTCTAATTGCATTGACATCTTTTTTGGCAAGATTGGCTAAGGGTTTGTCTATCGCATTTATTCGTTGGAAGAACCAGCTCTTTCATTGATTCTTTGTTTTTTAGTCATAATTTCATTAATTTCTGTTCTGTTATTTATAATTTCCTTCCTTCTACTGGCTTTTGATGCAACCTTCAGTTGCATCATTAGGGTATTTGGACTTGCTGTGTTTTTCTGAAGTGGATATTCACAGCTGTTAACTTCTCTCTTAGGACTGCTTTCATTGTGTCCCATAGGTTCCTGTATGTTGTACTGGCATAGTTTTGTTTTGTTTTTGTTTTTGTTTTTTTGATTGTAGGAACTAATTTCTTCCTTGATGTCTTCTGTGACCACATTTAAGAATGTGTTGTTAGATCACCATGTGTTTGCATAACTTCTATGGTTTATCTTTGATTTCTAGTTTCATTGCATTATGATCTGATAATATGCATGGAAAAATATCAATTTTTATTTACTTAAGCATGCTTTATGGGCTAACATGTGGTCTATTTTGGAGAAAGTTCCATTTCTACTGAGAAGAATGTGTATTCTGTTTTCATTGGGGATCATGCTGTAAATTTCTATTAAGTTTGTTTGAAAGTGTGGTTCAACTTTGATATTTTTTCGTTGAGTATGTGTGTGTGTAGTTGATATATTTGTGAAATTGGAGTATTGAGGTCCCTTACTATTATTATGTTGATGTTTATCTGATCTTTAATGTCCGGTAGTGTTTGTTTTATGAAGTTGGGTGCTCTGGTGTTCAAATATATAAATTATATATTTATAATTATTATCTCTTCTTGTTGAATTGTTCCCTTAATCAATATATAATCACCTTCTTTGCCTCTTCGGATCACTTTTGGCTTGAAGTCCACTTTGCCTGAAAATAGGATAACTACTCCTGCTTGTGTTTGGGGTCCCATAGCATGGAATATTGTTCTTCATCCTTTTGAGTTTTAATCTATTTCTTTTTTCATTAAATGTGCTTTTTGTATAAAGTGTTACATTGGGTCTTGTTTTTTGATCCAATCTGCCAATCTTTGTCTTTTGATTGGGGAGTTGAGACTGTTTACTTTAGGAGTTATTACTGAAAGATGCTTACTCCTGTGACTGTATTGTTTTCCTATTGTTGATTTCCTTTTTCCCCCCCCTGCTGCTTAACTTCTCGCCTTATCTGATGTATTCATTCTTGAGTTTTTGGCATCATTGGCTTCACTGTGTCTTTCTAGGTATATATCCTTGAGAATTTTTCAGAGTGCTGGCTTGGTGGTCATGCATTTCTTAAGGTGCTCTTTGGAAAGAAAATATTTCTCCGTCAATTTTGTTTTTTGTTTTTGTCTTTTTTTTTTTTTTTTTTTGTGGGTACCGGGTGTCAACCTCAGGACCTCGCGTGCCAGCAGGCGCCCGTGCCGCTGAGCGATATCACCGGCCCTTTTTTCGTACGTGGGTTCCGGGAGTCGAACTCGGGCCCCCTCGCTTGCCAGGCAGGCGCTTATGCCGCTGAGCCATCTCACCGGCCCCTGTTTTTGTCTATTTTTAGACAGGGTTTCACTATGCAGTTCAGGCTGGCCTTGAACTCACTTTGTAGCCCAGGTTGGCCTTGAACTTGAAGCGATCCTCCTGCCTCAGCCTCCTGAGTGCTAGGATTACAGGTGTGCGCCACCACGCCCGGCTTCTCCATCAATTTTGAAAGATAGTTTTGCAGCATATATTAGTCTGGATTAGAAGTTGTTTTCTTTAGGGCTTGAAAAACTTCACGCCACACTCTCCTGGCCTTTAAGGTTTGTGTTGAAAAGTTTGCTATAATTCTAATGGGTTTACCTGTATAAGTGATTTATTGCTTTTTTCTAACAGTTTTTTTTTTCCCCCCCTGGTACCGGGAATTGAGCTCAGCACCTTGCGCTAGCCAGGCGGGCGCTTGTGCCGCTGAGCTATATCCCTGGCCCCTGTCTCTAGCAGCTTTTAAGACCCTATCCTTGTGTTGGACTTTTAAGAGTTTGACAATGATGTATCATGGAGAAGTTCTTTTCTGATCGTGGCTTTTGGGGTTTTGTATGCCTCACTTATGTGTATGTTCTTTCCCCATACTTGGAGAGATTTTTGCTATTATTTCTGTGAAGAGGTTTTCTTTTTTATGCCATTTGTGCTGTGTTCTGATTTTTAACTAATTTCAGTTATTCTTAGATTAGTCTTAGATATGTTAGATTAGTCTCAACAGTTAGCAGCTGTTGGATCCGTTTTCCATGATCTTTTGTCATTTTTAAGGTATGTCCGAGTATATGTTCATGAGATTCTAGCTTATCTTCCAGTTCTGACACTTTGTCCTCACCTTGGTTACTCTTGTAGCTCATACTTTCAATAGAAGTTTTAATCTCCTGGATTTCTGTTTGGTATCTTTTCGCAAATGCCAGTTCTTTGCTAAACTGTTCACTTGTATTTTGTATCATTTTGTTTAGCTCAGCTAGCTTTCTAGTAGTGTCTTTTGTAAGCTCACTGATCGTTTTATTAAGTCCATTATCCTTTAAGTATATCATCTTTGAGCTTGTTGAGCACCTTATCAATCTATTTTTTTTGTCTCGTTTTTATCATTTCATATAATTCAGCTGTTTGGCTTTTGATTTCCTCCTAATCCGTGCCCTATGGGGGAGTTTTTGGAGGCACTTTATTGCCTTATTTTCTCATGTTTATTTTTTTGTGTGCTGAGGTTGCAAGTCTATTATAGTAGAAAGTCTCTGTTGGTAGTATTAACTTAAGTGTCTGCTTTCCAGTGATACACTCTGGGGATGACTAACTATAGCCCTTTCCTCTGTCTCATGGTCCAGCCACCTCCGTTAATTTGGGGAGGGGAGGGTGCAGTGTAATTGGCTCAGCTCCCAGTTCTCTGGTATTGATGATGACACACACACCAACCAGGTACTGCATTGACATAAAGTAAAAAAATTAATTAATAGCAACAATTGTTCCACCCTGGCAGTAGCAATAAAATCAGCAGCAATACTAGAATCAAGACAAACTGGAGATCAATACACCATATGAACCAATAAAAGCTACCACTGTATCACCCTTAACAGTAGAAAAGAGATCTGCAATATAATATAGACAGAAAGACAAACCAAATATTGACATACAGTAAATATGTACTAGATGCAGCAACTATATCACCATTAACAATAGAAAATAATTCAACAGTAATAGCATAGTTAACTAAATATCTAGAAATTAATAAAGCTTAATAGTAATCCAGTAAAGATAGAAGGGTTAGGGAATGGGAAATGAAGTAAAATTTTAAAATAAAGGAAGATTAGAAGTAGGAGAGAGGGCCGGTGAGATGGCTCAGCGGCATAAGCGCCTGCCTGGCAAGCGCGAGGGCCCGAGTTCGACTCCCGGATCCCACGTATGAAAAAGGGGCCGGTGATATCGCTCAGCGGCATGGGTGCCTGTTGGCACGCGAGGTCCTGAGGTCGACCCCCCGGTACCCACAAAAAAAAAAAAAAAAAAAGAAGTAGGAGAGAAAAGTAAGATATTGGATCTTAGTTGTTTTATTTTTATTTTTTGTTTTGTTGGTTTGTTTTTTGAGACATGGTCTTGCTATGTAGTTCAGGCTAGCCTTGAACTGTGTAGCCCAGGCTGACCTCAAATTCACAGCATCCTCCTGCCTCGGCGTCACGAGGGATTATAGGCATGCACCACCATAACTGGCTAGGAAGCCTATTAAGGAGTAAAAGAAAATTAATAGAATTAGATAAAAGTAACAGAAAGGAACAAAGAAGAAAAAAGAAAAAGCAGAGCAAAATAAAGATGAAAAAAAGGAAAGGAAAAAAAAAAAAGAAGACAAATCCCCCAAAAGCCAATGAAGGGAAACCCCCCCTAATCCTTGTTTCTTTCCAGGGGCTGCTGTATTAGTATCCACTAGATATGGGGGAGGGATAGTGAGACACTACTAAGACATAAACTTGGTCAGTGACTACCAGCTTCTCTAATTTTTGCAACTACTTCCAGTTCAGGAAAAATTAGAGAAAATGATATGTGCTCCTCAAAGCAATCACATAAGATACCCCACTTATAGAGTTAGCCCCACTCCAGCTTCTGTTGGCCAACAACCTAAATAGGTACACCTGAAGTCTTCCTGTTACCAAAACTTTCCCACTCCCTTGTCTTTGAGTCTGTGAAGAACAGTGATAGTGGCTGACTCCCTTCCTACAGCAACCTCTGAATAACTAGCTTCTGCTTGCCCTCCTTTGTGGAGTCTATTTCTGTATGTTAATAATGCTGTTTTACAGTAACACATCCAAAAACATCAATGGTTTAACTAACCAGGGAAGACTTTAGTAGATACTTTCCACCCAGTGGCTTAGTAATCCACATTTCCTCCATTTTATGAAGCTACTGTCTCAAAATGTGACCTGCATTGTCACTGAAGCAGGAAAGAGAGTTAGATAGGTATACTGGCTTTAAGCGCCTCAGCCTAGATTTGAGATATGTCACATCTGCTTACTAGGCTTTGGCCAGAGCTAATCCGAGAAGAGAGAGTAGTATATGAATTTAAGTCCCTGTCACAATGCATTTATCAAAAGCAACTGGAAGGAGATACACTGTAATTCCTCCACTCTGGTATTGTTTTGTTTTGTTTTGGAGAAAAGGTCTTACTATGTAGTTCAGGCTGGCCTTGAATTCACTGTGTAACCCCTGCTGGCTCCGAACCTGTGATGACCCTCCTGCCTCAGCCTCCTGAGTGCTGGGATTATAGGCATGCACTACCATGCTTGGCTTACTCTAAGCATTTCTGAAATCAGTTTGTAATTCCTCTACTCCAACATTTCTGAAATCTGCATTGACAAAAGCAGTTCATTTTACAGCTCAAATGTTTAAATGTAATGTTTGTTATTTCCCCCGAAAAGTTAATGGAATTTTTTTTTGTTAGTACATGTTTGTAATACATGATTACATTCATTGTGGGGAGCACAGGCATGCACCACCACACCCAGCTGATACATGTACATAACACATCTTACTTCTTTTTGCTTCCCCTTTCCCCTCTCTTCCCCCCTTCTGGAGAGCTAATGTTGAAGTGATATTGTTTCATGGAATTAATGGTTTCTCTAAAGAAATGCTATGTGTTTTAAATGTATTTTACATTTCTTGGCAGTGCCAGGGATCAAACTGAGGGCCTCACACATGGTAGGCAAAAGCTGTTATCGTTGAGCTCCATCCCCCAGCATTGTATTTTTTATTTTAATAAGAGTTTGTAGGAGCCAGGGATATAGCTCAGCGGCACAGTGCCTGCCTGGAAACTGCAAGGTCCTGAGTTCGATTCCTGGTATAAAAAAAAAGAGTTTGTAGCAGACTCATTCCAAGACCAGAGTTCTTCATATATATATATATATATATATATATATATATATATATATATATGAATTTTAATCATATTTTATTGATATATATATATATATATATATAATGATCACATTCATCATAGAGAATTTGTACCTGGCTTTTAAAATTTTTTATTTTGGAAAAGTTCATCTATACACAGAAGGCTATGATGAACCCACACATACCTATTATCCAGCTACAGACAATCGTCAACATATGGTGACCTTTGTCTTATCTATATGTCTGTCCATTTCAGCACACAACTAAATTATTTTGAAATAAATTCCAGACACTATATTTTATTCAGAAGTATTTCATCATATACACAAAAGATAAGGTTAAAAGATGTTTTATTTAAACCTATGACACATTATTACACATATACCATACCCTCAGTCATTCTGCGACCACTGTACAATTGGGTGTTAGTAATGTTAGGAATCATGTCATTAAAGTACAGAGTTACATAGTAAAGGACTAGAATGAGTCACTCTAGTCTACACTTTCTTAAGTTGATTCTGTAGAACATGACTCTCATAAAATGCTCTGGGGAAAAAGATTAAACCGGGTAAATTTGGGCAACACTACGTTTTCTTGTAAATGCCCATGGTAATATAAAAGAATGAGATACCATATTTCGTGTATTATTCCATTTTGGCTAGTAGTATATAGTAGAATATGCAGTATTAATAGTGATTCTGTTAGTTTCCTATGGCTTATGTAACAAATCACTATAAACTTGGTGGCATAAAATAATGTAGTTATCCTCTTGTAGTTCTGGAGGCCAGAAATCCAAAATCAAGGTGCTAGCAAGGTTGCCCTCCCTTTGGAAGATGTAGGAGAGAAGACCATCCTTGTCACTTCCAGCTGCTTTTGGCTGCCTGTATTCCTTGGCTTCTGGCCATATCACTCCAGTGTCTGCCTCCTTCATTATGTTGCTCCCTGAATCAGATTTCTTTCTAGTTCTCATAAGGATACCAATAATTGCATGTAGGGCTCATCTGGATGATCCATGATAATCTCTCCATAGCAATATCCTTAACTTTTTTACCACCCCAGCCCCCACACTAAGATTTTTAACTTAATCCTAGTTCCTTTTTCCAAGTAAAGTAATATTTACAAATTGCAGGGATTAAACGGTTACATCCTTGTGGCAGGATCCCACAAATTCAAGGTCAGTTTGGACTACGTAGTGAGTTCAAGACCAGCCTAACTACATAGTAAGACCCTGTTTGGGGGGAAAAAAAAAGGTGGCATTTTTTTAGGAGATCATTATTCAGTCTACTTAACAATGAGTCTCTTTAGAGGGAGATAAATTATGAATTTGTATATGTAGTGGTAATGCTTCACCATGTCAACTTGATTGGCTTGCGAGCCACCCTGGGAATTAAGTAAAGAAAGCTGAATGCGTCTGGCTGGATCATGGTGGCATGACTTGGTTACTGTATGGTATATGGTCCTTGACCCCTTCTTTGGTGCTCTTCTCCTGCTCTGCCTGAACTAAGCAGCTCTGCTCTACCATGCCCTACCACCAGGAGGTTTCTGCCCTGGAGCCGGACAACTGAGCCAAAATAAATTTTTCCTCCATTAGGTTGTGTATGTCAGGTATTGTGCTCAGCAGTGGGAAAGCTGACTAATATACCCAGCAGATGGAATATTAAAAGAATCCTAGATGCTAAAAATGAATTGTAATCCAGATACTGAATAAATTGACATGTGAGACTATACAACCACTGTTGATCTTTGTGGAGAAATGGTGAGCTCCAGAAGACATGGAAAATATCTGCGTTTTTAGAAAAGGCCAGAGATAAAGCCTGCAAATTTTAGATAGTGAAAAAATGTTAAGCCTAGAAAGATTCATTAGTAAGCTATTAAATATGAATATTTTAGGGAGGCTTAGAAAAGAAAATGCTTATCATTAGCAACCAGCTTCCTTCATGAAAGGACAAGGTATGTCCTGATTTCATTTCTGAAATAATTATTACTAGGTTGGGTTATATTGTAGATAGCCTATGCATAATTTTCAATTTTCAGCAAGACATTGGCAATTTTTTTTTTTTTTTTTTTACAAAATGGGGAAATGTGGGCTGCTTACCCTTGAATGATTCATGACTAATTTAGCAGTTGTACCACAAAAGTATTGACTAATGGGATGAAGTTATCAAGAAACTGTACTTCTGTTGATCTGCTAAGGGCTGCATCCTATTCCAGGCCTGCTGTAAATATGAGTATATGTAGAAATAATTCCCAAAATATAAATTATATTAATAAATTAAAGATGCATTTATTTTAACAGCTCTGTTATGATACAATTTATAAAGATTGGTTAAACGGCGATTTTTATATAATTTTTTTTTACTATAATAATAAAATAGTGGGGCATGGTGGCACATGCCTGTAATCCCAGCACTGAGGAGGCTGAAGCAGAAAGATCAAGAGTTCCAGGCCAGCCTAGACTACAAGTGGGGCCAGTTCTCAAAAATCCTTAATTTAGGCTGGGCGTGGTGGCGTATGCCTGTAATCCCAGCACTGGGAAGGCTGAAGCAGGAGGATCTGTGTGAGTTCGAGGCCAGCCTGAACTGCATAGCAAAACCCTGTCTCAAAAAGAAAAAAAAAAAAATCCTTGATTTAAAAAAGAATCCTTAAAGCAGGTTAATCAAGTGACCAAGGAGAGGTTCTGTGAGGAAGTAACACAGGGCAGAAAGCTAAATAATAGAAATCTACATATCTATCTAATTATATACATCTTTATGTAACATGAGTGTTAATTACATTTAATGAGAATAAAAATAGGCTCTTATAGATAATTATGTTTCAAATCCCAGCAGTACCACTTACATACTCTTTTGCCCAAACTCTTTGAACTTTAGTTTTTTCATTCACAAGGTAGCAATAGCCAGCCTATGTCACAGAGTTAATAGGATGGTTAGATAAGGAGATAGGCAACATTGTTCAGCACTAACCAGTAACAGGCTGTCGTAGGTACTGGGTGAAATTTCATGTTGCTGCACATGAAGAAAATACTTCTGTTATTACAGGTCACAAATGAAATGGCTTTTTTGAGTTAATAATTTTCCCTATCAATTAAGTAGACTTTTAAGTAGACATTTAATTAGACTTTAGGTGACTCTTCTTTCAGTGTGTTGTAGAAGATAATTTGTGTGAGGAATAAGACAAGTTGACCTCAGAGATCCTTTCCCGATCCCATTGTTGAGAAGCTTATTGTCCGTATAGTTCCATTCTGCAGTTTGGGGAATAAGCCCAAGCACCTCTTTTTGAAGCATGAGATCTTCTGGACTAGTATTTTTTGTTTTTTTTTGTGTGTGGGTACCGGGGGTCAAACTCAAGACCTCGCATGCCAGCAGGCACCCGTGCCACTGAGCAATATCACCAGCCTTTTTTTCGTATGTGGGTATCAGGAGTCGAACTCAAGACCTCGTGCTTGCCAGGCAGGCGCTTATGCCGCTGAGCTATCTCACCCACCCCTGGACTAGTGTTTTAAAAAGCTTCTTAAAGCAGCAGTATCCTTTCTTCTAAAGAAATCTTGTACTGAAGTCCAATTTGTAAAATTTAAAATTGGAGCCTCTAGCCGGAGTTGATAATGAGAGATTGTCTATTGTTTTATTCATGTAGTAATCCTCTGCATTTTAATATGCTTTATATACTTATTAAGGCATATTTTGTTTTGTTTTATTGTACAGTACTAGAGGTTGAACCCAGGGCCTTTGCACTGAGCTACGTATGCTTTTTTATTTTTTTATTTTGAGACAGGGTTTCACACACTCACCAAGTTGCCCAGGCTGGGATGGAATCTGCCTCAGTTTCCCAGCCTCCCAGAGTGCTTGGATTGCAGATGTGTGCCACCACACCCAGCACTAAAGCACTCTTAAAATTATTTTTATCATAACTACAGAATTCCTTATTTAACAACCTACCTGTTTAATGACTGTTCAGACTTAGTACTGAGGCATGCTGTTCAGATTTACAATTAGCGGCTCAGACTTAGGACCTGTCTTTTTTTTTTTTTTTTTTTTTTTGGTACAGTTCTGTACATCTTGTTTATAGAACCTCAATGTCTTTTTTTTTGGTGTAGTACAGTATTCCTTGTTTATATAGTACTGTAATTTTTATTGATTGTACTGTAGTTTTATGTTCTGTTACACACTACAGTACTGCATATAACCGTTATGCAAATAAATGCAGAGTCATCAAGTTGGAGTTTCCTTTGATCATTTTTTTGTTCTGAATATTGTAATGCACATACCGTGTACAGTTCTTCATTTAGGGACCAATTCATTTAAGGACTTAATCACAGAAACTGGACTCAGTTGTTAAACAAGGAGTGTATGTAAAGCTTGAGGCAAATACGGTAAATCTATTTTAACTAGGAAATAGGTACAGAGAGGCCAAGTATCTTGTTCTGATCCTACAGTAAATCCTTAACGGAGCCAGAACTATAAGCTGGATATCTTCACTCCTGTGTCAGTGAGGTCCATCGTACTGCTTTATCAATTATAGCTGTTATCTATTTTTTCTTTTACAGGGTTATTTAGATTATTGGGAATTTTAATGTTCCTGAAGACTTCATCAAAGAATTATTTTCACTTTTGTTCAAGAGAAAGCTTTGAATCTATCAACTAGCTCATAAAGAAGTCCTTTGTGTGGGTTACATATATAGATGTTTTCATGAAGAGGAGTGAAAAGCCAGAAGGATATAGACAAATGAGGCCTAAGACCTTTCCTGCCAGTAACTACACTGGCAGCAGCCGGCAGATGTTGCAAGAAATTCGGGAATCCCTTAGGAATTTATCCAAACCATCTGATGCTGCTAAGGCCGAACATAACATGACCAAAATGTCAACTGAAGATGCTCGACAAGTGAGAAATCCACCTAAATTTGGGACATATCATAAAGCCTTGCAAGAAATTCGAAACTCTTTACAACCATTTGCAAATGAAACAAGTTCTTCCTCCCGTAGTACTTCAGAAGTTAATCCACAAATGTTTCAAGATTTGCAGGCTGCTGGATTTGATGAGGTCAGAATTTTTGTTCTTCTTACTTTGTACTACGTAATAGCACATGCTCTGAGAATTTGACCACGTATACAGATTTGTATATTCCATCAACAAAGAATGTTTACAATTCAATTCATTATTATAACAGAATAATTGCTAACTGTAACTAAATTCTGAGTTGAAGAAAATCACAAGTGAGGGTAGGGAAGGACATGTGTGTGAAATATGAGCCTGCTGAGCTCAGTGGCTGCTGGAGAAATGATAGCTCCAAGGATAAGAAGTTTAAGTTTATAGTATAGGAAAAGTTTTTTTGAGATGAGGTCTTGTTCTGTTGCCCAGGCTGGCCTCATGATTCTTCTTCAGTCCCTCAAGTAGCTGGGACTACATATGTATGCCACTGTGCCTGGCTTTCATTTTGAAGACTTTTTCATAGCACATTTATTTAATCATATTTTGTTTAGGTTAATAATAAAAGTTGCTTACTATAATATATCCTATGAATGAATATTTTAGATGGCAGAAGTCATTTTAGATAAAAATCATTTGTGGAAAATGAATAAATTAAAGTTTTTATTAGTATATGTTTGCAGCACATAATGATTACATTCATCATGGACAATTAGTACATGTACATAACACATCTTCTTTTTTTTTTGTGTGTGGGTACCGGGGGGTCGACCTCAGGACCTCACGCGCCAACAGGCACCCGTGCCGCTGAGCGATATCAGCGGCCCCTTTTTCGTATGTGGGTTCCGGGAGTCGAACTCGGGCCCTTGCGCTTGCAAGGCAGGCGCTTACACCGCTGAGCCATCTCACCAGCCCCATCTTACTTCTTTTTACTTCCCCTTCTTCTCTTCTCCCTTCATCTTTGGGTTCTTTTCCCATTTGCAAAAGATTGTCTCCCTGTTTCCTATTATCTATCTTTTATTTTGGTCTTTAATTTATTTATACTTGGAGTTAAAAATTAGAAAATCGAGCCAGATGTGGCACACACCTGTAATCCCAGCACTCAGGAGGCTGAGGCAGGAGGATTATCACAAGTTCAAGGCCAGCCTGGGCTATGGCATGAGTTTAAGGTCAGCCTGCACTACAAAGCAATATCCTGTCTCAACAAATGAAAAAAAAAAAGAAAAATTAAAAATAGGAAATGTAAAATTACCTTTAGTTCTACTATACAAAGACAACTACTCTTAAAATTCTTTTACTATTAATGTTTTGGTGACCACATTTCTAGATATCTCTCTACAGTCATGCATTAATCAGTGAAGGGAGAACTATCAGGCAATTTCCTCATTGTGTGAGTGTCGTATAGTACACCCACACAATCCTAGCTGGTATAGTTTACTACACATCTAGGCTGTATGGGAACAACTGTTGTGTTGTATTTATGTTCTTATTAGTGGAAACATTGTTATCTGGTGCCTATTTAATTTTAAAAATGAGAACCTAAGTCTGAATTATAATAAAGGATTTTAAAAGAGAAATTTACAGCTAAACGGGAAGGAGAAAAGGTTATTCTTTCCCACTCATTCTAGTTACTATTTGATTAATATTATTTCCTATCGAGTATATTTTTATACTTACATGCTCTAAAAATACTGGATTTGTACCAGAAATTAGAGGAAGAGGAAGAGGAAGAAAGCACTTAGAATAGTTTTTGTGTAGGATTAAGAAAATGGCTAGAATGGACATTCTCCAGAGCACTTTTTTCCTACTTAGCCAAAAGGCAAAGAATAAAGAGAATCACTGATCTTACTCTTTCCTTTATATATTGCTAAGGAAAGAGAGTTTATCAAATCACAGGAATAATCGCCGCTAGGTGGTAATATGTTATGTCAGATAAGTTACTCTATAGATATGTGAACCAATCAGTAAGGATAGTAAGTCATACTAGACATGGTCCATATCTTTAAGGTACTTAAAAGTTCTTTCTGATGTACATAGTTTTAAGAAATCTAAAGCATTGTTCAAAGTCTTACTCTTTTTCTTTTTCTTTTTTTTTTGCAGTGCTGGGGATTGAATCTGGTAGGGCCTTGCACATACTAGCCAAGCACTCTACCACAGAGCAACATCCCCACTTCTAATGTCCTATTTTTTATTTATTGGCAGTAATAAAAATAATCGCTTTGCGTTATAAAGATATGTTAGCTTTAGTCCAGTCATACATCTCAAAATTGTTGCTTCATGACACTAATAACCCTTAAGCAAGATTCCTTCACCAAAAGTGCTTAGACAATTATTGTTCCTCATTTGTCCAAATAGTGAAGGCATAGTATTACTTATACTAATAGTGATATAAAAAATGTGGCAATGTGCTTCTATAGTCTCCTTGATTTACATAGTGTGTAGTTTCCCACAATACCATAGATCATCAAGAGCCTAATTTGATACTTCAGAATTCTTACCTAGTTTTTATCTCATTCTTTTTACTATTTCATAAACCCTAATGTACATATTCCTTTTATGAGCTCTGCCAGGTTCAAGACAGTTGCTTTCTTTTTCTCTTTTGAGAATGTTTCCAGTGACTCTGTAGAATTAAAAGCTCAACTATTTCTAGATTAATTTCTTAATAAGATAAAATGTTAAGAGCTGGGCATGGTGGCACATGCCTGTAATCCCAGCACTCAGGAGGCTGAGGCAGGAGGATTGCCATGAGTTCAAGGCTAGCTTAGGCTACACAGTCAGTTCAAGGTCAGCCTGAACTATGTAGCAAGACCCTGTCTCAAAAACAAACAAACAAAAATAAAATGTTAAATAGCAGTGACACAGTCATTGGGTGTAATGACACATGCCCATAAGCTCAGCTACTGGGGAGGCTGAGGCAGGAGGATCATGAGTTCAATGCCAGCCTGGGTGACTTAACAAGACTGTATCTCAAAATAAAAAAATAAAATAATAAAAATAAAAAGCTCAGTGTCAGAGTGCTCCTGGGTTCGATCCCCAGTACCACAAAAATAAAGGGGGAAAAAAAGTAAATACACAATCACTGGAGTGTATTTTTACCTAGAAACAGGTGTAATTATGTGGACCTAATATTCTCTGTCACATAAGACTTATATCTAAAAGTTACTGATTTGAAGATGTCCTTTTTCACACTTGACACTAACACCCTCATTTAATAACTACTTGGTTGATGTTATAGATATAAAATATATTTTAAAACATAGCAATAAATATTTTTTAAAAAGCCAGCATAATAATCACCAAACTCACAGACTGAAATTCCAGTGTATTTAACAAGAATGATTCCCATAACGAAAAAGAATATTGGGGTGGGTGCCAGTTTTCTTGCCAGCTGAGGTAGCACCGCCATGTGATAGATAATAGCATAATTACCAGTTCACTTGTGTTAACCAGTTTTTTTTTTTTGTGGGTACCAGGGGTTGAACTCAGGACCTCAGGCGCCAGCAGGCGCCCATGTCACTGAGTGTTATCACCGGCCCTTTTTTCATATGTGGGTACCGGGAGTCGAACTCAGGACCTCGCGCTTGCCAGGCAGGCGCTTATGCCGCTGAGCCATCTCACCAGCCTATTAGAGATGAATTTTAATTTTAGGTGATTTGTGTTATTTTAAATTTACATATAAAACATTAATTTCTTTGTATCTCATTACAAATTTGCAAAGTCTGAAATGTGACTGCATTACCTTTGCTTCAGTAAGGAATTGAATTTGGTTGTTTTCAACAAAAATACAAATAATGCTTTAAACAAGATAGTGATTCAGTTGAAATAGTTACCATTGGCTCAGCTTCTTAAAGATGTCAGAACCTAGGACTCTTCGGAGGGATCTTTTGAATTTCACTTCTTGGTGGCAACATGCTCCAGCACCACTATCATATCTATCGCCTAGGACACAGGATGCACAAAGGACCAGTACCTAAATCTGAAATCGCAAAATTATTCCATAAACCATGCTTCTTCTAACAAGATCAGTAACTTTTTTAAGAAAATGATAATGAATCTTATGTATGTTGGGTAGGCCATAGGTTTCTATCATCTTTTTTATTTTTTTATTTTTTTTGGTTGTACTAAGGATTGAACCCAAGGCTTCTCACATGCTAGGCAAAACACTCTACCACTGAGCTACAAACCTAGCCCTTTTTATTTTGAGACAGGGGCTTGCTGGGTTGCCCAGGCAGGCTTCAAATGCGATCTTCCTGCTTTAGTCTGCAAAGTAGCTGGGATTATAGACATGCTCACCCATGGCTCTACCATAACCTTTCTTTGATCTCACTTTCATTTCCAATAGGACAATCATCTATTAGTAGCCTATTCACCTATTAGTCTTTCTAAGCCATAATGACATTTTAGAATATCATTTGAAATACTTAGTTCTCTAGGACAAGTATGTAGTTTCCCTCTTCTCTATAAATGCACATCAAAATATTTGTTTATAACTTATGTTATATAACTTTATGTTACGCTTAACATAAAGGACAAGGAGTGGAGGAAGACACCCAGTATTTGCTCTCTATGCATTGCACTTACGTGCTTTCCATGTTTTCTTATTTAATCCTGACATCAGCCCTGAAAATTAATTACAGTTGAAGAAACTGAGGCTCTAAAATGTTCAATACCTTACCAGAGTTCACACAATTCTAAAGTGGAGCTGCTGAACCTCAGATAAGACTGATTCCAAATCTTTTTTCGTCCATCTTACCAGCTAACTTCCTAAAGTCTTCATCACATATTTATATTTATATCTGCTTTCTTCTATCATTTACCCTGTATTTGTGTCGCTATAAATACAGTTTCCTGAAAATGTAAACTCTTAAGAGGAAAAAAACAGAACTACATTGTTCTTTTACTAGTATACACAGTAGCAAAAGTGCTTCATAAAATGCTTTAGTGATACTTTAATGATAATGTTTTCCAGTATTTTGATTGATAACTTTGTAAACAATCTAGTAGTCTCTGTTTATATAAGAATGAAATTAAAAAATAAGTAATCAGAGTTATGTTGCCATGGTTGTACCCCAAAGAAAATCCCAGAAGGAAAAGTTATGTTACATAAAGGTGAAAATATTAAAGAAACGTATTAAAGATTTGAGGATTTATTTTCTTTACTTTAGTAATTTGAGATTTATAGTTTTTGTTGTGATAGTGGTGGTGTTTTTAGTAGTTACAAATAGGACATTAATATTGTGATTTAGAGCCCTGTCCTTCATAATTATGAATTCCTCTGGTGGAATTCACATTGTTCTTTCCCTCCTATTAATTACAAGATTTAAATTTTGTTTCATTTTTTTTTTTTAACTTCTTGTCAGGATATGGTTATACAGGCTCTGCAGAAAACTAATAATAGAAGTATAGAAGCAGCAATTGAATTCATTAGTAAAATGAGTTACCAAGATCTTCGGCGGGAGCAAATGGCTACAGCAGCTGCTGCCAGACCTATTAATGCCAGCATGAAACCAGGTGATTAATCAAGCATTTTTTTTCTAGTCTCTTTTATGATAGTTTTATAGCACTTAAGTATATCAAATATTTGGTCTTAGAAATTGTTAAAAGCATCCCAACTAACTGAAAGTCTCAAACTAAGATCATTATGTTATATAATGTTATATCAAAATGAATTTGAGGATGAGAACCTCACATTTAAACATTAATAGGTAATTCTGATAAGCAGCAGTCCAGGGTGAACTACTTGATTGGTTGTATTGCAACTGAAACACATCTTTTTTATACCCAAATAACCATCATTAAAACTCCTGTTTTTTTTTTTTTTTTTTCCTTTTTGTATCTTTTTTCATATTTTGAGAGCAAAACGCATTCATCATAGAATATCTAGACAACAGTTAAGGAGAAGAAAACACTTTGTGTGTGTGTATGTGTGTGTGTGCATTCCTGGAGATTGAACCCAGGGCCTTCACACTGAGCTACATCTATCCCTAGCCCTTTTTAAAATTTATTTTTATTTTGAGAGAAGGTCTCTTGCGAGGTCACTAGATTGCCCAGATTGGGCTCAAACTTGCAGTCTTCCTGCCTCTGCCTCATTCAGTGCTGGGATTACAGGCAAGTGCCACTATGCCTGGTCAATCCCATCGTTAACCACTGTATTTTGGTATGTTGCTTTTTTTTTTGGTGTGTTGTCCTTTTTTCCCAGGGGAAACCTGAGTAAGTTTGTATATATTTTGATTCTTGTTGAGACCAAAAAATGGTGTCATACCAAAAACTACTTTATTCATTTGATATACTCTGTGTAAATTTATTTTTCAAATGTTCAACAAATTTTTAATATTTTTTTATGTGTATGATGCTGGGGATTGAACTCAGGACCTCACAATGCTAAGTATGTGCTTTACCTATGAGCTATAACCCCTAGCCCTACAAAATAATTTTTTTTTTTTTTTTTTTTGTGGGTACCGGGGGGTCGACCTCAGGACCTCGCGCACCAACAGGCGCCCGTGCCGCTGAGCGATATCACCGGCCCCTTTTTCGTATGTGGGATCCGGGAGTCGAACTCGGGCCCTTGCGCTTGCAAGGCAGGCGCTTACGCCGCTGAGCCATCTCACCGGCCCCAAAATAATTTTAATAGCTCCGCATGCTTTATTTAACCAGTCTCCCATTTTTTGTTTTGTTTTTTAACCCGTATACCTAAATCTTTTGTATACCTAATGATTTTCTAAAAATAAATTTTAAATATTTGGAAAATGTTTATAGTTTCCCATAGATATTGCTGTCTAGAAAGATGGTACCATGTAAGCTAGGCGTGATGTCCACACCTGTAATCCAGCACTCGGGGAGGCTGAGGCAGGAGGATTACAAATTCAAGCCCAGCCTGGGTGATTTAATGACTTAGTAAGAACCTGTCTCAAGATGGGAGGAGGGGATGGGGATGTAGCCCAGTATAGAGCCCTGGGTTCAATTGCCAGTACGTACCCCCCAAAAACAGGTGGTACCAACTTATATTTTCCCTATCTGTTGACAATAAGAATGCCAAATATTTGTAAAGCCAGTACTGTGTATTTTTTTTCTGTTTAATTGATAATATTGTCTCATTTTACATTCACATTTCTTTGATCACTAATGAACATGTAATGGTTGTGTTGTGCTGTGTTGTGTTTTGTTTTCTTTTGGTTGCAGTATTGGAGATTTAACCCAAGGAGTGCTGAGCTACATCCCTAGTCATTTTTATTTTTTATTTTGAGACAGTCTCTCCCTGAGTTGCCCAGGCTGGGCCTTAAATTTGTAATCCTCCTGCCTCAGCTTCCTGGAATTATGGGAATGTGCCACCATGCCCAGAACAGTTTTGTTTGTTTGTTTCTTCTTCATTTGTTTGGTGAGGGAGATTGAATTCAGGGCCTTGTACGTGCTGATAAACACATGATCTACCAATGACCTACACCTCCAGCCCCTTACTGGTTATTTTTAAATTGTCATTTTATGTCTTTGTTAATCTTGTATTTGTTTGTTTAGTGACTTATAAGAGGTCTTTTATTCATTCATTCCTTCAACAGATTTTTATTGATCAACTGCTGTTTCAAGCTCTTTGCCTGACATTGGATAAGTTCTGCCCTTTTGTAGAGTTTATATTCTAGTAATGGGAATGTAAATAAATTGAATGAACATATGTAGAATTACAGCTGTGTATGAATGAGTGGAGAATAACATGGTACTGTGAACTCCTCTAAGAGGGATTTTGATCTAATCAAGAACAGAAAACCTTCCTGAGAAACAGCTGATATCTGAAGAACGTCAAGGGTTTACAAGGATGCTTCAAGTGAGGCACTTATGCATGGCTCCTTCACCAAGTTTTGATGCCACAAAGAAATAAAAGTGGCATATAAAGTATAAGTCCATATATTTTATTATTAGGTTTAACAGACATCTGATTTCTTTGTCAGATTTCTGGAAAAAGCTAACCATGGTGGTGCAAGCCTGTAATCTCAGCTACTCACGAGGCTGAGCCTGGAGAATTGAAAGACCAGCCCAGGCAATTTAGCAAGACCCTATCTTAAAGTACATAAAATTAAAAAGGGATGGGGCCAAGCATGCTGAGGCATACCTGTAATCCCAGCACTGAGGCAGGAGGATCGCTGCAAGTTCAAGGCTACACAGGGATACATAGTGAGTTCAAGACCAGCTTGAACTACATAGCAAGATCCTGTCTCAAAAATCTGAAAGGGGGGTGGTGGTTTAGTGGTAGAGCCTTTGCCTAGCATTTGTAAGGCCTTGGATTCAATCCCCAGCACTGCCAAAACAAAAACTTTTTGGAGCAGAGGTCTGTAAAATTCCTCACTTCTTTCAACTTCTGTACTTAACCACTTAACTCATAGGAGGCCAGTATTAGTTTTTACATCAGCACAAGGTAACACTTTGAGATAAGAGGCCTAAAAAGGAATGGAAGAAGAGTCTTATTATTTTATTAATAGGAAAGATTTATACATGTTTAAAAGATGATTGAATGACTTAGTCAAGAGGAGGAAATTACATATTCAAGAGAGAAGATTCAAATAAAGGAGGAGATAAGTTCCAAAGCACAGGATGAAGGTTGTTAGCTTTACTGGAAAGAGGAACTGCCATAATAGGAGCAGACAGGCTTCAGTAGGTAGGTTAGATCAAAAAGTTACTTTTTGATGTCTTTTCTCTGAAGTAGAAAACCATCACTTGCTAAGAATTGTGAGTGACAAGCTGGCAAGCAATCTGAGGAGACTGAGGATGGCAACAGTGGAGTCTAAAGAAACAATAGGATTTCCAGGCAGTGCTGAGGTCATTTGATGATGCTGGTCATGAATTTATAGTGGAATCAACCTACCTGTTACATCATCTTTTCTGGCAGATATGGGGAAAAAAAGGAAATAGCTGGAATTTCGCATGACCAGAGTTTTATTAAACAAGTACACAACAAGTTAAAAAGATAATAATGCTAAAAGGGTAGTTGAAGTCCTTCCTTAAGGCATATTTTTCTTCATCTACCTTCAGTGACTTCTCATTCCTTCCAGACTTCTCTCCAAGACTTGGCTACCTCACAGATTTTATCTAATATTACTTTTCCCTTCATTTATTGCTCTCTGGCCATACCTGGTTTCTTTTCTTTTGTCTTTCTTTCTTTTTTTTATTTATTTTTTTTTTTTGTGGGTACCGGGGGGTCGACCTCAGGACCTCGCGCGCCAGCAGGCGCCCGTGCCGCTGAGCAGTCTCACTGGCCCCTTTTTCGTATGTGGGTTCCGGGAGTCGAACTCGGGCCCTCGCGCCTGCCGGGCAGGCGCTTAAGCCGCTGAGCCATCTCACCGGCCCTCTTTTTTCTTTTTGAGACAAGGTCTTGCTACATAATCCAGGCTAGCCTTGAATTTGCTATGTAGCCCAGCCCAGCTTTGAACTTGGAATCCTCCTGCCCCAGCCTCCCAAGTGCTGGAATTATAGGTGTGCATCACCACCCCTCCACTATGCCCAGCCCAGGCTTCTTTTTGTTCTTGGAAAATACCAAGCTCCCACCTCAGGACCATTACCCAGTCTTAGCTCCTATGTCATCTCCCAGAGGAGCCTTTTCTGACCACTGAATGTCATTCCTTTCTGTACTCCTATTTCTCTGTCTCTCTCTCTCATTTGACACCATTTATGTTTTACATAAAGAATTTATTATGCCCTGACATTACTTTGTTTATTCACTTGTTTATTGTCTGTGTCCTCCTCTGTGAACATAGGTTCTGTGGGTCCAGGGGTATTATCTTGTTCACCAATGTATTTGGATTGCTTAGAGGAGGTCATGGTATAGTGGATGCTCAATAAATATTTAATGAATAAATTGAAACTATGAAAGAAAAAAAGCAATACAGAGGGAAGAAAGAAGTGATGGACCATGAATTTACACTAGATCAAATGTGCCATAAAGAGGATTAATCTTGGAGCTCTTGATGAAGTTGAGGAACTTCTGTAGTAGTGTTAATCAAAAGAGGAGGAATTGGAGAGTATAAATGTTGTATTACTCATTATGAAAGAAGAATAGATAAGAGTGATACCAAAATTTGAAATGCAAGCTTAAGAGTGATACTGGAGTTAGAATGGAGGGAAGAGGGTCAAGGAACTGAAAGACGAGGATAGTGTATGGTTCATGCATGTGAATGCTGAGGTTATAGGCTTTAGGGTAGATCAAATGCCAGAGTTGTAGATGAATAAGAAAGGGAGTAGGACCTCATTAGGTCAGGGGAATGGACCTGGCTGTCCAGATAGGATGAGCTACAAAAGCTCTGGCTTTTATTGTTTGTCATGCTGGGGATGGAACCCAAGGCTTTGTACATGCCAGGCAACCAGAGATGGCTTTTTTAAAGGAATAATGATCTAGAATCATAAATACAGAGTAGAGATGTAGAACCTTACTTTTGGCCCTGTTTGTTCTTTTTTTTTTTTTTATGCAGGTACCGGGAGTCGAACTCAGGACTTCGTGCTTGCCAGGCAGGTGCTTATGCCGCTGAGCTATATCACCAGCCCGGCCCTGTTTGTTTTTAAGGAAAACCTTAATTTCAAAGGGCTGAAAATAAAGTAACATCAGCAGGAAAAAAACTAGCTTTAAAATGGTGGCAGGAAAGCTGGGAATAAAAGTCAGTGATAGAAGAGCACTGGCTGGGCCGGTGAGATGGCTCAGCGGCTTAAGCGCCTGCCCGGCAAGCGCGAGGGCCCGAGTTCGACTCCCGGAACCCACATACGAAAAAGGGGCCGGATATCACTCAGCGGCACGGGCGCCTCCTGGCACGCGAGGTCCTGAGGTCGACCCCCCGGTACCCACAAAAAAAAAAAAAAGAAGAGCACTGGCTGCAACAGAGCAGTCTGTAAGGTGTGGCGGAGAAGTCTGGGAAGTGGAAGAATGTAGGGAGCTCTTACAGAGGCACAGGACAACAGGGATAGCCATATACTCCAGGGTTGTGGAAACTTACATTTTTAACTGATAAAAGCTAGATGAGTGACATGGTGGTTTTGGTCTCCACTGACCATCTAAGGAACGTGAGCCGTGAGCCTGGTGGTCAGAGGACTTGTCTGGCTTGCCCAGAATGAGGATTTTTCCAGAAGTAACAGATCTAAAAGCTGCCCATCCTACCTGAAATGCAGTATTAAACTGTATATTCTGAATGTTTACTGCTTTTTTCCCCTCATATGTGTTATTATATATATTTTCTCCCAGGATGATAGTGATCTTTCACATTTGTAGGTGTTTCTTGTTTCTTTTTAAATAGTGATAGGTATCTTACATATTTAGATCTCCATCTCTGTCATGCTTGGGAAGATCTTCCTAAGAGGTATGAAAGAGATACCCCAAACTATTGAAAGGCTTGTTCTTTTAGTGTTTATATAGCTTTATCTTTAATATTTAATCTTCAATCCTTCTGGAATGTATATTTTATAGTCTTTTATACCAATGTATTGTAGCAGTGAAAGGAATTCCTCTTCCCCTCTCTGAAGGTTTAAATCTTTAAATCTGCTGAAATAAATTGACAGTAGACAGATTAACATGAGCAAAGGCATACAAATTTATGTGTGCAGGAGCCAAATGAAATATAAAAGCTCAGAGAGGGGTCAAATTGTTGAGACTTAAATGCCTTCTTCATAGGGAAGAGGGAAATGGGAGGGCAATTTTAGAATAGTAAATGATTTTTAGAGGAGATGAGTGAACCCAGGAATAGAATGTGGCCTCAGACAAAGTTACTCTGGGCTCTAAGTCTGGAATTTGCTTTTCATTCACTTCTCCTGTGGTTAATCCTTTTTGGTTAATAATATTTCTTAACAATTGCATTCCTCTAGGAAGGGAACTACCTTACTCAGATAAGGGCTTAGAGAGAAAGGATCAGTGACCTTAATTCTAAGACTTTCTAGTTCAGCATGTCAAAGCTTTGGGGTAGCATTTTCTAAGCCCCGACAGAGTATATTTTTAATGTATTACATATTTTCCCCAAGTGACCAGACTGTTCCATTTAAATGCTTCATTTTTTGGTATTGTTTATTTTCTTATTTCATTAACTTGGAAATTCCATTAAAGACAGACCCTGTAAAATCCATACCATAGTAAGTGTTCAACTGATTATCCCCTGCTAACTTTTTTGTTTTAAAAACCACATTAAAATTAGTAGTTACGTCTATCAAAATTACAAATGAACATACCCTCTGATTTAGTAGTTTCCCCTCTAATAATTTATCTACAAATACACATGCATATATATAAAATGATATCTGCACAGAATTTTTTATGTCTCTCAGATATCTTCCTGATGACATTGAATACCTTCAAGGAAGGAAACTGGTAGGCTAAGGGACAGTTCAGGTACCATTTTGTATCTTGTAAATTTTGAGCAATAAGATTATATTACTGGGCCAGTGAGATAGCTCAGCAGCATAAGTGCCTGCCTGGCAAGCGTGAGGGCTCGAGTTCGACTCCCGGAACCCACATACGAAAAAAGGGGCCGGTGATATTGCTCAGCGGCACGGGTGCCTGCTGGCACGTGAGGTCCTGAGGTCCACCCCCGGTACCCACAAAAAAAAAAAAAAAAGATTGTATTACCTAGTCAAAAATAAAATTTTTAAAGGTAAAATAAAACCACTTACTGAAATCTGACAATATTTTCTTTTTGAGCTAAATTGAACTAATTAACATATGGTCTACTTCACATAGTTTTTGTAGTGAGAACACAAAATCTCAGCAGTTTTCAAGAATACCAAAGGAGGGCCGGGGATATAGCTCAGCGGCACAGCGCCTGCCTGGCATGTGCAACATTGTGAGTTTGATTCCTAGTACCAAAAAAAAAAAAAAAGGAAAGAGGAACTAGAGTGGGGGAAAGGAAGGGAAAAGAAAAAAAATACAAGATCGTTATACCACTGGTTTCTCTTAGTTCATTGAAAAGAAAGGTTTGTGCTAACATCGTTTGGAGAATTTTTTACGCCCATATCTTGTACTCTGAGTAACTACTTTGAAGATAACAATATACAATGTATTAACTATTGTTATTCTTCTATTATTTTGTTGTGAAATTTTGTCTTATTTTTTTTCCATAAAAAAAAAGAATGCAATACATTGTTATTAACAAATCACCATGTTGTATAACATTTTTTTTTTTCTTTTTTTGGGACAGGGTCTCACTATGTAGCACATTTTTTTTTTAATATAATGTGTCTGATTTATTTCACTTAAAAGTATGGTCTCAAGGTGCATCCATTTACCTAAAAATGTCTCAAGTTTATTCTTCTTTATGTCAGAGTAGTACTCCATTGCATATAAAAACCAAATTTTCTTTATCCATTCATTCGCTAATGAGGATCTAGGCTGTTTCCAAGATTCAGTTATTACAAATTGTGCTGCTATAAACCTGGGTGTGCATGTATCACTGTGGTATGATGTTTTTATTTCTTTTGGGAAGATACCAAGAAGAGGAATAGCTGGATCAAATGGAACATTGAGTTTTAGTTTTTTGAGGAGTCTCCATACTAATTTCCAAATTGGTTGTACCAATTTACGCTCCCAACAGTGGAGAAGGGTTCCTTTTTCCCCAGCAGCCCCACCAGCATTTGTTATTGGTTGATTTTTTTTTTTTATTAATTTTATTGGTACATTTTAGGTATACATAATGATCACATTCATCATAGGGAATTTGTACCTGTACTATAGCAGATTTCTTCAAGTCATTCCTATACTTAATAGTTCTTGAAAGAGAACTGAGTAATATTTGAGAGTATTAAAATTCTGTATTAAATTCTTCGAAACTAAGAGGTTAAAAACATGATTTTTCTCTCTTTTATGATCGTAGGAAGTGTGCAACAATCAATTAACCGCAAACAAAGCTGGAAAGGTTCTAAAGAGTCCTTGGTTCCTCAGAGACATGGCCCACCTCTAGGAGAAAGTGTAGCCTATCGTTCTGAAAGTCCCAACTCGCAGACAGATGTAGGAAGACCTTTATCTGGATCTGGTATAACAGCATTTGCTCAAGCTCACCCAAATAATGGACAGAGAGTAAATCCCCCCCCACTTCCTCAAGTAAGGAGTGTCACTCCACCACCTCCTCCAAGAGGCCAGACTCCCCCTCCACGAGGTACAACTCCACCTCCTCCATCATGGGAACCAAATTCTCAAACAAAGCGGTATTCTGGGAACATGGAATATGTAATCTCCCGAATCTCTCCTGTTCCACCTGGGGCATGGCAAGAGGGCTATCCTCCACCACCTCTTAACACTTCCACCATGAATCCTCCTAACCAGGGACAAAGAGGTATTAGTTCTCTTCCTGTTGGCAGACAACCAATCATCATGCAGAGTTCTAACAAATTTAACTTTACACCAGGGAGACCTGGAATTCAGAATGGTGGTCAAACTGATTTTATGATACACCAAAATGTCCCTGCTGGCACTGTGAATCGGCAGCCACCCCCTCCATATCCTCTGACGCCAACTAATGGACAAAGCCCTTCCACTTTACAAACAGTGGGATCTACTGCACCTTCATCATTTACAAATGGAAACATGCCTCAGTCTGTGATGGTACCAAACAGAAATAGTCATAACATGGATCTTTACAACATTAACGTCCCTGGACTGCAAACAACTTGGCCTCAGTCATCTTCTGCTCCTGCCCAGTCATCCCCAAGCAGTGGGCATGAAATTCCCACGTGGCAACCTAACATACCAGTCAGGTCAAATTCTTTTAATAACCCATTAGGAAATAGAACAAGTCACTCAGCTAATTCTCAGCCTTCAGCTACAACAGTCACTGCGATCACACCAGCTCCTATTCAACAGCCTGTGAAAAGCATGCGTGTATTAAAACCCGAGCTACAGACTGCTTTAGCACCTACCCACCCTTCCTGGATACCACAGCCAGTTCAAACTGTTCAACCTAGCCCTTTTTCTGAGGGTACCACTTCAAATATGACTGTTATGCCACCTGTTGCTGAAGCTCCAACCTATCAAGGTCCACCACCACCTTATCCAAAACATCTGCTGCACCAAAACCCACCAGTTCCTCCATATGAATCAATAAATAAATGTAGCAAAGAGGATCAGTCTATCTTGCCCAAGGAAGATGAGGATGACAAAAGTTTTGAAAATGTTGATAGTGGGGATAAAGAAAAGAAGCAGATTACAACTTCACCTATCACTGTTAGAAAAAACAAGAGAGATGAAGAGCGAAGGGAATCTCGTATTCAGAGTTATTCTCCTCAGGCATTTAAATTCTATATGGAACAACATGTAGAAAATGTCCTCAAATCTCATCAGCAACGTCTGCATCGTAAAAAACAACTAGAGAATGAAATGATGCGGGTAAAACCTTTTGAAATACCTATTTTTATATCTGATCGTGTATTTACTTGGTATTTATTTTAAAATATTTTGCTCCAGTATTTTTCTTACTTCTTATAACTAAATGTAATATATTACTCATTTAAGTGAGCAAACTGTAAAGTTTTTTTTTTTTTGTGGGTACCAGGGGATCAACCTCAGGACCTCGCGCGCCAACAGGCACCTGTGCCGCTGAGCGATATCACCGGCCCCTTTTTTGTATGTGGGATCTGGGAGTCGAACTCGGGCCCTCGCGATTGCAAGGCAGGCGCTTACACCGCTGAGCCATCTCACCGGCCCTGTAAAGTATTTTTGAGTATAGCATTTTATAGTATTTCAAAATTTACTCAATTTCCTATAAAAAAGTTCTTGTGTAAATTAAGAAAAATATAACTGTATAGCCTACAAGTTTAGATGTATATTATCCCTTTTTATGGAAATTGGAGCAAGGGTTATTTTCTAGGCTTACACCTTATCTTAGAACATTAAAAATCAACTAGGAATATCTAGGTCATCTCTTGACATACATAGGAAACATTTTTTTGTGGGGCATGGTGGCAAAGGATTGTAATCCCAGCACTCTGGGAGGCTGAAGCAAGAGGATTGCCAAGTTCAAGCTCAGCCTGGGCAGCTTAGCAAGACCCTGTCTCAAAAATATAAACTAAGGGTGGGGGATTGTTTGGGGATGTAGCTCAGTGTGAAAGCTGTAAGTTCAGTCTTCAGTACCAAAGAAGAAAAAGAAAGCAAAGAAATATTTTTTTACATTTCTTTTTAGGTGTAAGTTTTTGAGTTTATTAATCACATAGGTCTAATTAAAAAGTGTCAGAGGGCCGGTGAGATGGCTCAGCGGCTTAAGCGCCTGCCCGGCAAGCGCAAGGGCCCGAGTTCGACTCCCGGATCCCACATACGAAAAAGGGGCCAGTGATATCGCTCAGCGGCACGGGCGCCTGCTGGTGCGCGAGGTCCTGAGGTCGACCCCCCGGTACCCACAAAAAAAAAAAAAAAAAAAGTGTCAGAGATGTCTTCTTTTAATTATTTACCCCTTCTAATTTTATTTTTATAATGTCCTAGGAAAAAATACCAAAATTATTAAGTAAAAGTGTAGTATAGGGCCAGGGATATAGCTCAGTGGCACAGTGCCTGCCTGGAAAGCACAAGGTCCTGAGTTCAATTCCTGGTACCAAAAAAAAAAGTGTAGTATAAAGGAGATCAGAATAAGTAAATGCTTTAGTTTAATCGGTGTTGTGATTTCACATAGCTCTCATTAATAGATATTATGGTAGTACTATCATCAGTATTGTTTTTATCACATGTTTAGAATTCAAAGATTTGACTCCTGATCATACAGATACCACTGAAAATCCAAGAAGCTCTAATTTATGATTAAACTTCTTGAAGATACTCGAGAGAACTATTCTTTTAAAAATTATTTCAAATCTGATTTTACCATACAGTATTGTTATTCTCACTATAAATTAAATTATGTTAGATGAGAAATACCATGATAATCTCTGACTTACTTATATTGTAGTTCTTAGGATTTCTTACTAGAATCTGTATGTATTTTCTTAGTTTATTTTTCCTTTTTCCTCTTCACTTTCACTAATAGCTGATTTAAGCTTTTATGGTGTTGGAAGCTTTGCTGACTTCTGTAGCCTCCATTACTGTGTAGGCAAGTAAGATTTTAAGAGAAACTGGTACTATATCTGGCATGCTAGCCTTTCTTAAAAGATTTTGCATGGAAATATGCATCCTAACAGAAGCATGAAGTTGCTATATTTGAATTAGTCTTACATTTCTAAACTTAGTTCTACATTTCCAGTTGAATTCTTTTTCTGTTTAGACCCTTTAGTTCTGTATTAGCCAAAAGAAACTTTTTCCTTTCTAAATCTAAGTATTCCATATCTACTTAAAAGGTTTTTTTTGTTTTCATCTGCTTTTTGGTATCTTCCTAAGTCACACTGATTATTCTTTGAAATATTCCAAAATATCTAA
Organism: Erethizon dorsatum; assembly: GCA_028451465.1. Lineage (NCBI taxonomy): Eukaryota > Metazoa > Chordata > Mammalia > Rodentia > Erethizontidae > Erethizon > Erethizon dorsatum. Next base: position 130,578,438 of record CM051823.1, on the reverse strand, counting down.
AAGATACTTTCAACCAGAAAAATACTCTCAACCAGGTTGCCCCTTCAAAATGAGATAGGAGAAACTCTTAGCATTTTGTGTTAGTGGTGGGCTGTGACCCCCACTCTTACTCTGATGACCTAGGAAAGAGAAAAGACTGTCAGTAACTATAGTTTATTTCTTGAGAATGGGGGAAAGGGTTAGTAGGTTATAGAAAGCATTCCTTTGTTGTTTGTAATGCATCATTTTTAAGAATACATGAGACTAGAGTAGAATTTTTTTTTTCATGAAGGATAAAATGTGAGGAAGAATATCTGAGGACTAGGCATGCCAAAAGGAAGCATTTAATAAAGACAGTCTAATCCTGTAATTTGGGATAAAACCAGGTATGTTGGCACATGCCTGTAATCCTAGCACTCTGAGATGCTGAGGTAGGAGGATCACAAATTCTAGCCTAGTCTGGGCAATTTAGTGAGAACCTGTCCTGAAAAGGTGGGGGTGGGGGGTGCATGGAGAGAGTTGAAGATGCATGTTAACAGGCATTTGTTTTATTGCACATTTGGAAGCTATTTTTGAGTGTACTAGAGAACAGAAAGCGGCCTGTTGGTATCCTCTTTTCGGTCTCAACAGCTGAATTTGCATATATACTCACCTTGTATATCCTGTTAACTATTTCTTAAGCTGCACTTTTGATTATCAATTTTCTCTGAAATATATTCTAGATTTCTAACATGCTTTATTAAAATTATTGTGCATTTAACCTTTATATTATATGCCTGAATTTTTTCGAAGCTACTTCTTAATATTCAATACTGAAGAAAATTCCTCATGTAACATTTAGTTTATTTACCCAGGTTGGATTATCTCAAGATGCCCAGGATCAAATGAGAAAGATGCTTTGCCAAAAAGAGTCTAATTACATTCGTCTGAAAAGAGCTAAAATGGACAAATCTATGTTTGTCAAGATAAAGACACTGGGAATAGGAGCATTTGGTGAAGTCTGTCTAGCAAGAAAAGTAGATACTAAAGCTTTATATGCAACAAAAACTCTTCGAAAGAAAGATGTTCTGCTTCGAAATCAAGTCGCCCATGTTAAAGCTGAAAGAGATATTCTGGCTGAAGCTGACAATGAATGGGTAGTTCGCTTATATTATTCATTCCAAGATAAAGACAATTTATACTTTGTAATGGACTACATTCCTGGGGGTGATATGATGAGCCTATTAATTAGAATGGGAATATTTCCAGAAAATCTGGCACGATTCTACATAGCAGAACTTACCTGTGCAGTTGAAAGTGTTCATAAAATGGGTTTTATTCATAGAGATATTAAACCTGATAATATTTTGATTGATCGTGATGGTCATATTAAATTGACTGATTTTGGGCTCTGCACTGGCTTCAGATGGACACATGATTCCAAGTACTATCAGAGTGGTAAGTGAACTCTTAAAAGTTTATTTTATTCATGATAATGTGATTGATTTATGTAGTAAAATATAAGGTAGTATCATCACTGGACGGGAGCCAAAAGACCTGGGGCAGATCTTTACTCTGCTGGATAAAATGAAGTGAATTCTTTATACACTTAGTTAGATTTATAGAAAGAAAGAGTTTTGTATGTTATTTATTTATTTATTTTATTTTGGTGTTTTGAGGCAGGGTCTTGCTATGGCACTCAAGCTGACCTCAAACTGAGTCCTCTTATCTTGGCCTCCTGAGTGCTAAATTTGATTGTTTCTAAATATTATTAACATTTGTAAGTTAACCTCTTTACAAAATTTTATTTTGAAATATATCAGACAACATTTTTGAAGTAATTTTTAAATAAAGCTCCATATCTATCAAGATAATATTTTAAACTGCCCTAAACATTCATTTTCTTGTCTTTCTTCCAGAGGTAACCATTACTTTGGAATTTTGTAATCTGTTTTTTACTTTTCCCCATGTTTTAATTATGTACGTATAGCTCCCTAAACAATATGTTAATTTAATTTTTAATTTTGAATGTTTATTTAAATATAATCATCTTACATGTATTCTTCTATATTGACTTATATGTTTGAAGTTTCTTCATGTTATTGTATGTAACAGTTACTTTCACTGCTATTTAGGATTCCATTATGTGACTGTTACACAGTTTAATGCTAAACATTTTATGTATGTGATTCTATTCAATCCTGTGACACTGTGAGGCAGTATCAAGAAAATGAAACTTTAGTTAGCTGAAGTAATTTGCCCAAGGTCAGACAGAAATTAAGTGTAAGGGCTAGGCCTTCAACCCAGGTTTGTCTGATTACAGGGCCCATATTATTTCTACCATACCACACTGCCTTACCAAGATCCCTTCAAGGGCTAATGGAAGTGTAAGTTGATGTAACATTTGTTGAATACTCACTATATGCTAGGTACTTTATATATACTCTAATAGTCACAGCAGTCCTCTGAGGTATTATTAGCTTCCTTTGTGAATACATGCAGATTGACATTAAATGGACAGAATTTAGTGTCTCCCCAGGTTCATCTTAATTATTTGTGGGTCTTAAAAATAAGATTCCTAGGCTCTATTCCAGTCTTTTGAGTAAGAATCATGAGAGAATCAAAATCATATTTTAATGAAACTTCTCAGATACAACATAATCATTACAGTTAGGTTAATTTCAGATACATTTCTTTTTTTTTTTTTTTTTTTTGTGGGTACCGGGGGGTCGACCTCAGGACCTCGTGCGCCAACAGGCACCCGTGCCACTGAGCGATATCACCGGCCCCTTTTTCGTATGTGGGATCCGGGAGTCGAACTCGGGCCTTTGCGCTTGCAAGGCAGGTGCTTACGCCGCTGAGCCATCTCACCGGCCCTCAGATACATTTCTATAGGTGACTCCATCCGGTCATGGCTTTAAATACCATGTAATATGTGTCAGCGACTTTCAAGTCTCTCTTGTCAGAAATAGTCTCCTTGAAATCACCGATTTCTGTATCCATCTGCTTCCTGGATAAATCACATTGATTTCAAATAGGCCTTTCAAATTTAACAAATAGGCTGTTCAAAATTAACACTGCCAATAGGTAACTACTATACTGTATCTGCTACCCTCTAGTCTTCCCTATTTTAGTAAATGGTACCACCACCACCCACCTGGTTGTCCTGATTTTTTTGTTACACATGCCCTCCACATCAAATATATTAACAAGTCTTGTTTATTCCGCTTCTGAAATATATCCTGAATCTATTCACTTCTCTGCAGCTCTGTTACCACACCATAGTCTAAGCTTACATGTAATAGCCTCTTATTATTTATTGTTTGGAGGGGATGTCTCACTATACTGCCCAGGCTGGTCTCGAACTCCTGGACTCAAGGGATCCTCCTGCCTCAGCCTCCTAAGTGCTAGTACTGCAGGCATGTACCACCACATGTGGCTTATAATAGCTATCTATCTATCTATCTGTCTGTCTGTCTATTTATTTGTATTTGCAGTACAGGGAATTGAACTCAAGGCCTTTGCATTGAGCTGTATCTCCAACCTTTTAAATTTTTTTTCTTTTATTTTGAGACAGGATTTCACTAAGTCACTAAATTCCCCAGGCTGGGCTGGAACTTGTGATCCTTCTGCCTCAGCCTCCCAGAGTGCTAAGATTACAACCCTGTGACATCACATCCAGATTATAGCTACTTAATTATTCTGTTTTTACTTTTATCCCCTTATTGTCCGTTCTCAACAACATGGCTAAAATTTGAGACAGGGTCTCCTATGTAGTTCATGCTGGCCTCAAACTATGTAGCCCAAGCTGGCCTTGAACTAATGGTGATCCTCCTGCCTCAGCCTCCCGAGTGCTGGGATTACAGGTTTGCGCCACTACGCCTGGCTAAAATTTGCTTTTTATAAGCGTAAAGCAGATCTTGTCACCTTCTTGCTGCAGTTTCTCCAGTATCTTTTCATGATATAAACCCATGTGCACTGGTTCCTGCTTCATTTTCAAATTCTTCCCGTTCTCAGCTGTACTGGTCTTCTCTCAGTTGTTGTTGCTTTGTGGAAAGCCTTGGCCTGATTTTCGAATGGTTGAGTCTTTCTTGTGTTTCACGTCCCAGCAAGTGCCACCTTCTCAATTGGGCTCCCTTGCTACTCAGTCTAATATTGCTGTCTAGTCACATTTGTCTTGTCATTTGGGCTGATTGTCTGTGTGGGACACTTTACCATGTTACACTCCCCCCACCCCTGTTTTAAAATAAGAGACAGGTTTTGCTGTGTTGCCCTGGCTGGCCTCGAACTCCTGTATTCAAGTCATCCTGCCTCAGCATCCTAAGTAGCTGGGACTGCAGATGCAAACCACCATGCCCAGACTTTGTTTTTGTTTTTTTGTTTTTTGTTTTGTTTTGTAGGGGCGGGGATTGAACCCAGTGCCTCGTGTATGTTTAAACATGTACTCTAACACTGAGCTATACACTTAGCCCCACCATCACTATGTTTTTTAAATGTGTGTGTGTGTTGTATTGTGTATAAATTGCCTGAGTGAAGAACTTTTTTATTTTTTATTTTTGTCATTTGTTGAACAAAACACTGATCTAATTTGTTTGAAAATTTGCCCAGAGTAGTAACAGAGCAGTCTTGATAACCTTTTTTCCCTAATACTAGGGATTGAATCCAGGTCTTTATGCATACTAAGCAAGCCCTCTACCACTGAGCTACATCCCAGCCCTTTGAATAATATTCATAAACCTAGCTGCTCATGACTTATCATTTAACACTGAGTAAATTACTAACTCTTATATTTTCTTAGTGTAAAACTTTTACCTCTGAAAACTGGTCCTTGTTAGTATCAAACACCACCAGTGATTTGGCACAGTTTGTGTTTTAATTTGTTATAAGGGAGAATGTTAACCCTAAATCAAGAAATAAAGGGCCGGTGATACAGCTCAGCAGCATAAGCGCCTGCCTGGCAAGCGCAAGGTCCTGAGTTCGTCTCCTGGTACCCGCATATTAAAAAAAAAAAAAAAAAAGAAATGAAAAGATTAATTAAACGGGCTTTAGATTTATCTTTTCTTTGTTGCTTTATTTTCTTTTTACAGGAGACCATCCACGGCAAGATAGCATGGATTTCAGCAATGAGTGGAGTGATCCCTCCAACTGTCGATGTGGAGAGAGACTAAAGCCTCTGGAGCGCAGAGCCGCTCGCCAGCACCAGCGATGTCTAGCACATTCTTTAGTTGGGACTCCCAATTATATTGCACCTGAAGTGTTGCTACGAACAGGTAAAACATTTATTTATTTCATAAATAATATCAATAGGCCAAAACTTACCACTAGAATATGCCTTATTTTTCAGGTTTTGGGAAAACTATTAATCTGACAGTATAAATTGGTGATTTAATGTTAATGCTGATTGTATTAATTCTGAGCATTTAAAAAGACTGCTTATAAATAACTATAATTTTGGTATCTTTAGGCTATACACAGCTGTGTGATTGGTGGAGTGTTGGTGTTATTCTTTTTGAAATGTTGGTGGGACAACCTCCTTTCTTGGCACAAACACCATTAGAAACACAAATGAAGGTAAGGTATAGAACCTATACCAAAATAATTGTCACAAAGTCCTATATCATATACCATTATTTATTAGTACAGGTTGAGTATCCCTCATCCAAAATGCTTGAGGTCAGAAGTGTTTCAGATTTCAAATCTTTCAGATTTTTTATTTGCATATATATGCATAATAAGATACCTAAACATGAAATTCGTTTGTTTTCTTGGTTTGTTCGTTTCATGGTGCTGGTGATGGAGCCCAGGGCCTCATGCATGCTAGGCAAGCACTCTATCATTTATATTTCATATACACCTTATGAGCATAGCCTAAGGGCAATTTTATACACCAAGTACAGTACTCTACCACTCAGCATTAGACCCTTGCATTTCGTTTTGACTATGACCCGTCACATGAGGTCAGGTATGGAATTTTCCACTTGTAATGTCATGTGAGTACTTAAAAATGTTTTGGCTTTCAGATGGGCATGGTGGCACACATCTGTAATCCCAGCACTTTGGTGGGGCTGCAACAGGAGGATTGCCAAATTTGAGTCCAGCCTGGGCAGTTTAGGGAGACTCATTGCAAAGGCCCTGGTTCAATCCCCAGTATTTAAAAAGAAAAAAAAAAAAAAAGTAAGTCTTGAATTTTAAACCATTTAATATTTTGGAGATTTAGATAGGGATGCTCAACTTGCACTTCACTTAGAGCAGCTTAATGTGAAGTTAAAGAATGAACCAAAGCCAGTGTGGTGGCGCATGCCTGTAATCCCAGCACTTGCGAGGGCTGAGGATCGCAGTGAGTTCAAGGCCAGCCTGCACTACATAGCAAGACCCTGTCTCAAAAAAAATAAATAAATAAAAGAATGAATCCACTAAAATTCCATGTATGAACTCTAATCTTTATTATCTCAACTATCACTGTATTCCTGTATTCACTCTCACACACTATACTCATTTTAATTGTCATGAAGGCCTTTAGTCTTTTTTGAGGATTTATTCCAGTTACTCCTTGTCACCCACTACCTCCTAGCTTTATCGTCTTCTGTGCTTATTCTAGCCCCTGAATTTGCTCCTGAGAATAACTCTGCCACTTAAATGAGAAGTTGATCACGATTTTGACCATATATTGTTACACTTAAAGCCCTGTAATACTTCCTTTGTAACAAGGGTTAAAACAAATATTTGTCCTCTGTTTTTTATTCATACCCTTCCCTATCTCTGGAAGGTCTTACCCCTCTTCTGTGTTCCACAACCCTATCTCTTTTCTTTCTTTCTTTCTTTCTTTTTTTTTTTTGTGGGTACTGAGGGTCGAACTCAGGACCTTGCGCGCCAGCAGGCGCCCGTGTCGCTGAGCAATATCACTGGCCCTTTTTCTCGTATGTGGGTTCCGGGAGTCAAACTCAGGACCTTGCGCTTGCTAGGCAGGTGCTTATGCCACTGAACCATCTCACTGGCCCCCTATCTCCTTTCTGATGAAATCTGCTTTATTCTTTTTTGTTTTTTTTGTTTTGTTTTGTTTTTTATTTTTTGGTACTGGGAATTGACTCAGGACCTTGAGCTTGCCAGGCAGGCACTGTGCCGCTGAGCTATTTCAGTGGCCCCAGGTTTTGGTTTTTGAGACAGGGTCTTGCTATGTAGTTCAGGCTGTCCTGGAACTCACTATTTAGTCCAGGCTGGCCTTGAACTGTGGCAGTCTCCCGCCTCAGCCTCCCAAGTGCTGGGATTATAGGTGTATACTACCACGCCCCACAAAACCCGCTTAACTCTTATTAATCATTTTTGTCTTGAGATGATACCTCTTCTGCACCCCCCCATAACTACCTCTATCTTATTTAAAATATTTGAAAACTTCTTTTAGAATTGTTTATACTGCAGGTCTGCTGATAATGGATTTGCTCAGGTTTGTCTCAGTGTGTCTTCATTTTGCCTTCATTTTAGTTTTTATCATATGTATTTATATTAGTATAAATACCTGTATATGTGTGTAATTGAATGCTTTCTAAGACTGAAAACAAAACAAGGATGTCCATTCTCACCAATATTGTGTTCTGGAAGTCTTATTAGCTAGTCTAATATGCAACAAAAAGAAATAAAAGATGAACAGGACTGAAAAGGAAGAAATAAAAACGTTCCCTGTTCTCATGTGACAGTAATTTTCTATTAAAAAAAATTCCAGGGATTCTACAAAAAAGCTTATAAGACTAATAACTGAGTTTAGCCAGGTCGTGGGATATAAACATTACACATAAAAATCAGTTGCATGTCTGCATTCAATCAAGGAACAACTAGAAGCTAAAATTTTAATACTATTTGTTATAGTTTCCCCCAAATAAAATACTTAGTTGTAATTCTTTTTTTTTTTTTTTTTTTTTTTGGTGGGTACCAGGGGGTCGACCTCAGGACCTCGTGCACCAACAGGCACCCATGCCGCTGAGCGATATCACCGGCCCCTTTTTTCGTATGTGGGATCCGGGAGTCGAACTCGGGCCCTTGCGCTTGCAAGGCAGGCGCTTATGCCGCTGAGCCATCTCACCGGCCCATAGTTGTAAATCTTAAAGAACATGAATAACATCTGTATGCTAAAAGATGCAAAATGCTGCTGAAAAAAAGAAAAGAAGATTTAAGTGAAAACATGTACCGTGTTACAATTTTTACAGTCAGCCAGTTTATTTTAAAGAATTTAAGATGAAAAGGATAATCATTTGTATTTGCTTTTGGATATTGTTCTTCCTGAATTTCTGATGTTTCAAGATTTCTTTTTTTTTTTTTTTAATTTTTTTTTTAAAGACAACAAGTAAACATTCTTATGTATTAACAAACTCAAGCATTAGAGAATGTACAAATACCTTTTGGAGAAAAATATTACTCAGTATAAGATTAAGCCATGTAAAAGCTAGGTAAAAATAGAAGACTAAGGAATGGAATAGTCACAGTGAAATTGCATTTTCATACTAGGGAGACAATACGATGTTTACAAATGTGCATCCGGTTTATTTTGCTTGTGAGTATTTTCTCGAGTTGCATCCATTTATCTATAAAAGTTTCCAGTTTATCTTTCTTTATGGCTGAGTAGTACTCCATTGTGTAGAAATACCACATCTTTTTTATCCATTCCTCAGTTAATGGGCATTTGGGTTGTTTCCACGATCTAGCTATTACAAATTGTGCTGCTATAAACATGGGTGCACATATATCGCTGTGGTACGATGTTTTTAATTCTTCTGGGAAGATACCCAGAAGGGGAGTAGCTGGGTCAAATGGGACCTCCAACCCTAGTTTTTTGAGGAGTCTCCACACTGATTTCCACAGTGGCTGCACACCAGTCGACACTCCCACCAACAGTGGAGAAGGGTTCCTTTTTCCCCACAGCCCCTCCAGCATTTGTTATTAGTTGACTTCTTGATAATAGCCATTCTTTCTGGGGTGAGATGGAATCTCAGTGTTGTTTTAATTTGCATCTCTCGAATGACTAGTGATGTTGAACTTTTTTTCATATATTTATTTGCCATTTGTATTTCTTCATCTGAGAAGTGTTTATTCATCTCAGATGCCCATTTTTGGATTGGGTCTTTAAATTTGGGAGGTCTGGGCCGGTGAGACGGCTCAGCGGCTTAAGAGCCTGCCTTGCAAGCGCGAAGGCCCGAGTTCGACTCCCGGAACCCACATACGAAAAAGGGGCCGGTGATATCGCTCAGCGGCACAGGTGCCTGTTGGCGCGTGAGGTCCTGAGGTCGTCCCCCCGGTACCCACAAAAAAAAAAAAAAAAAAATTTGGGAGGTCTGATTTTTTTGAGTTCTTTGTATGTTCTTGATAGTAATCCTTTGTCTGAGGAACAGCTGGCAAACATTTTTTCCCACGTTGTGGGTTGTCTCTTCACTCTGTTGGTGGTTTCTCTTGCTGTGCAAAAGCTTTTTAATGAGATCCCAGTTGTTGATTCTTTGTGATACTTCCTGTGCGATGGGGGTTTTATTCATAAAGTCTTTGCCTACACCAATGTCTTCAAGAGTTTTACCTATTCTATTTTCCAGGAGATTTAATGTTTCTGTTTTAATATTTAGCTCTTTGATCCATTTTGAATTTAGTTTAGTGCATGGTGAAAGATATGGGTCTAATTTTAATCTTCGGCATGTGTAGAGCCAATTTTTCCAGCACCATTTATTACAGATGCTATCTTTCTTCCAGTGAATGTGTTTGCACCTTTGTCAAAGATAAGGTGGCTTAGTATGTCTGGAGTTGTTTCTGCATCTTCTATTCTATTCTATTGATCTTCAGGTCTGTTTTTTTGCCAATACCACACTGTTTTTATCACAGTAGCTTTATAGTATAGTTTCAAATCAGGGATTGTGATGCCCCCTGCCTTGCTTTTGTTGCCCAGAATTGCCTTTGCTATTCTAGGTCTCTTCTGGTTCCAGATGAATTTTAGGATTGTTTTCTCTAATTCTGTGAGATATGTTGTTGGAATTTTGATTGGAATTGCATTAAATCTGTTTTGGAAGTATGGCCATTTTCACTATATTGGTTCTTCCGACCCAAGAGCAAGGGTCCCTCTTCCCATTTTCTGATATCCTCTTCAATCTCCTTTTTCAGAGTACTGTAGTTTTCATTTAATTTGCATCTCTCGAATGACTAGTGATGTTGAACTTTTTTTCATATATTTATTTGCCATTTGTATTTCTTCATCTGAGAAGTGTTTATTCATCTCAGATGCCCATTTTTGGATTGGGTCTTTAAATTTGGGAGGTCTGATTTTTAGAATGTCCTTCAAAACATTTTGGAGTGCTGGTTTGGTGGTTATAAATTTTCTCAGATGTTCTTTATCATGGAAGTATTTTCTCCATCAGATTTGAAAGATAGTTTTACGGGGTACATCAATCTAGGTTGAAGATTATTTTCCTTTAGAACTTGAAATACATCATTCTAGGCTCTTCTTGAGGGTTTGTGCTGAAAAGTCCGCTGTGATTCTGATGGGCTTTCCTTTATAGATGATTTGTTTCTTTTCTCTAACAGCTTTTAAGATTCTACTCTTATGTTGAATTTCTGGAATCTTGACCATATATGATATGCCTGGCTGAAGATTTTTTTTGATCGTGGTTAATTGGAGTTCTATAAACCTCACTTATCTGAACGTCAAATTCTTTTTCTCTACCAGGGAAATTTTCTGTGATAATGTCTGTGAACAGTGTTCTGATGTCATTTATGCTATCTCCTGCTTTTTCTTTTTCTTTTCTTTTTTTTTTTTTTTGTGGGTACCGGAGGTCAACCTCAGGGCCTGGCGCACTAGCCGGCGCCCGTGCCACTGAGTGATATCACCGGCCCCTTTTTCGTATGTGGGATCCGGGAGTCGAACTCGGGCCCTCGCGCTTGCCAGGCAGGCGCGTAGGCCCCTGAGCCATCTCACCGGCCCCTATCTCCTGCTTTTTCATTGACTCCAATCAATCTTAAGTTATTCTTCTTTGCATCATCTAGCAGCTGCTGGATTGATTTTTCATTGCCCCTTGCTATTTTTAAGAATTCTTTCTTTTCATGATCACTAATTGCAAGCCTGTCTTCTATATCTGAGATCCTGTCCTCACATTGGCCTAATCTGCTACAAATACTTTCATTGGAATTTTTGTTCTCCTGGATATCTGCTTGAATCTGCTTTATGGAGTCCATTTCTTTCCTATGCTGAGCATTCATGGCTTCCATCATTTTCTTAAGCTCATCTATTTTTTTTGTCTGTGTCTGCTCTAGCGTCCTTAAGCATGGTCTTCATTGTGGACATTATCTCTGCAGTTATCTGAGAAATTATTTCTGATTTAAGTTTTTCCAGAGCCTCATTCAACTGCTTTGTTGTTACCACTTCAGAGATGTCAGGTGGGTGGCTTTCGTATTGTCCCACCTCACTGCCCCCTTGGTTTGCCTTTGGTGAACTGGATGTGTGGGGTTGCATCTTGTTTAAGTGTCCTCTGATTTTCTTTTCTTTCTTCAGTTTAATTCCTGGGTTGCTGTTTGTAAATTGCCTATGGTAGGTTGCTTTATTGCTAGTATTTCAAACTCTTAGGAGATTCTTGGAATACCAGGAAGAAAAGCGCCAGTTAGTGTGTCCTTCTCGGCTGGTGCTTCTCTGTACTACAGCGTCTTGCGTTTCTCCGCAGAGGTCCCCGCTGAAGCCGTGGGTGGAGTGGCCGCTGCCCTGAGTTTCAAGTTCAGCTGCTGCCACCCCCCCAAAATGGCGCCCGGCTAGTCGCTCTCGCATGCCTGACGGCTGGGCGTCAGCACTCACCGCCAGTCAGTGAGTCCTTCACGGCCGCTGCTTCTCTGCACCGCCGCTTCTCGCGTTCCTCTGTGGAGGCCCACGAGGGCGCCGGAAGTCACCGCGTGTCTGTAGATTTGAACCGCTTCAGTCGCGTCAGGATTCCCGACACAGGGAAATGGCGCGGGAGGCCACCTCCTTCTTCTTTGTTGGAGTTTCTCTCTTCACTTTCTCCGTGGGCCCCAAACTGCACTTCAGATCTTTCCTGGGTCCATGGGAGCCACTTCCCTCTTTCTTGTCCTCCTCCAGTCACTATATTTCAGTGTCCGGACGGCGACTTTTGGAAAGGTTCACTGCCTGCTTCTTACTAATCCGCCATCTTTTTTCCCATCCTGTCGGGACCTGGCCAAGATCCTCGACTGCCTGTATGAGGGGTATAACAAAAGGATCTCAAGATTTCTTCTATGAACTCTTTTTTCTGAAGAGCTTCTTCTTCTTTTTTTTTTTTTTTTGGTTAATATGTGAGTACCGGGAGTCGAACTTGGGACCTTGCACTTGCCAGGCAGGCGCTTATGCTGCTGAGCTATATCACCGGCCCTGAGGAGCTTCTTAAGCAAGGTTTACTGGCTCTTAATATTATCTGAGAATGTCTTTATTTTACCATTAGGACATTTTCACTTGGTATGTGTCTTACTCTATTTCCTGTTGCTATAATGGAATAGCTGAGACTGGGTAATTTATAGAGAAAAAGGGTTTTGGCTTATGGTCTGGAAGCCTAGGAAATCCATGACTGAGTGACATCACGAAGCCTCATGCTGCTTCCTTAACATGACAGAAGTTAGAAGTGAGGAGGTGTGTACAGAAGAGACAAAACACCAGGGACAGCCCTGCTTTGGTAATAAACCACTTTTGTGGTAGTAACCAATCAATCCAGTCTCATGAGAGAAGGAACTCAAATTCATTCCTGTGAGATAGCATTAATCCCTTCATGAAGGCAAATCTGTATGACATGGTACCTCCCCACCCCACAGTACCGGGGGTTGAACCCCGGGTCTTGCTCATCCTGGGCAAGTGCTCTCCGCTAAGCTACATCGCCAGACCTTTTTAGTTAATTAATTTTGATTTTATTTATTTATTTATTTTTGAGGCAGGCTCTGGCTGAGTTGCCCGGGCTAGCCTTAAACTTGTGATCCTTCTGCCACAGCCTCCCAGGTAGCTGAGATTTCAGGTGTGTGCCACTCCCTACCTCAAAGTCTCTCAAAGGCTTCACCATCTCTTAATACTATCACATTGGGGACCAAGCCTCAACATGAGTTTTGGTGAAGCCAAACTATAGCAGTATATAATTCTGCATTTCAGTTCTTGCAGCACTTTAAAATGTCCACTTCTTTCTATTTTCTATAATTTAAAAAGACATCTGCAATCATCCATATTCCTTAAGCAATGCATCACTTTTTTCTGGCTACTTTCTTTTTTTTTCTGACCACTTTCAATTAATTTGTCTTTTCCTTTCAGTATTATAATCATGATGTGTCTGTGTATAGATTTGTTCAGGGTTTATTACCCTATTTGGTGTTTATTAATCATCTTAAATTTATAGGTTTATGTCCCTTATCAAATTTGGGGAGTGTTCAGCCATCATTTCTTAAAATATTTTTCTGCACTTAACTCTGTCTCCTCTTAGGACTGCAATGACAGGAATGTTAAACCTTTTGGTATATTCCCACAGATTCCTGAGGTTCTATTCATAGTGTTTTTTTGTTTTGTTTTGTTTTGTTTTTGAGACAGGGTCTCACTAAGTAGTTCAGGCTGGCCTTGAACTCATGGCAATCCTCCTGCCTCAGCCTCCTGAGTGCTGGGATTACAGGCGTGCACCACCACTCCCAGCTTTCTATTCATATTTTAAATCCTTATTCTCTCTGTTGTTCATATTGCATAATTTCTATTAATCTATCATATTGACTCACATTCTATCATGCCCATCCATTAGTTTTATTTTTTCTTCAGATTAATGATCACATTCATCATAGAGAATTTGTACCTGTACATGATATAACTTGATTCTTTTTTTCCCATTCCCCTACCCTCCCTTCAACCCTTCCTCCCTTCTCCGTTTACAAAAGCTTTGTTTCAATTTTTTCTTTCTTTTCTCATCATCCATTAGTTTTAGTAATTTATATCTTCAGTCACTTTGCTGAGGCTTTGTTTCATTTCTGTAGTGCTCACTTTTATTGGGAGCACTTTTATACTGGCTACATTCAAGTTTTTGTCAGGTAATTGTAACATCTGTGTCATCTCTACTTTGTTGTCTTTCCTGTTGGTGAGTTGAAATTTTCCTGGTTTTTTGAATGCTGAGTAATTTTGGATTGTAATCTGAATATTCTGAATATTCTATTACAAGACTCTGCATCTTATTTAAAACTAATGGAAAATGATGACATTGTTTTGGCAAGCATTAAACCTGGCTGGATTCAGACCATAATTCCATTGTGTTTTCTTTCTTTCTTTCTTTCTTTTTTTTTTTTAACGTGGGTACTGGGAGTCGACCTCAGGACCTCGCGCTTACCAGCAGGCGCTTGTGCTGCTGAGCAATATCACCAGCCCTTTTTTTTCCTTTATGTGGGTACCAGGAGTCAAACTCAGGACCTCGCGCTTGCCAGGCAGGCGCTTATGCCGTTGAGCCATCTCACCAGCCCCCATTGTGTTTTCAATATCCATTTCATTTCAAAACCATTACATTGCTAGGCAAATCTGTCCCTGGGCTTTGTTATTTTCCCTTAGTTCTGAAAGTCTTCAGTGTGTTCTTTGGAATCAGAGCCACATAGATAGTCTGAAGGGTAAGCCCAGGAGTTCCTAAACAACTTTACGTGGATGAGTCTCCAGTCTCCCCTGTTGCAATGTCTACAATACTTTGCAGTTCCCTGGGGCTCCCCTTTCTGTTTTTCTGATTAGAAAGGGAGAGGTACACATGTATTTACTTCCACTCTGCTATAAATGTCTCATAACTACACCAGCATCCAGGACAAGGTAGCAATAAGACAGTGAGAATAAACAACAGAGATTTGAACCATCTTTTTTGGATCACATGCATACAGCAGTGGTGGCGAACCTATGGCACACATGTTTTTCTCTTAAGACAAAAGATGTTAAAAAAAAATGTTAATGTATGAATTGTTTTTTTCTAAACTAAAACCTCAGTATTCAAATTTAATTGCAGTGTTATTAGCACTTGTGATAAATAAGTGGGTTTTGGATTGCAGTTTGGGCACTCGTCTTTCTTGCCATCACTGCTATATGGTTTTATTTCCAGTTGGGAAGGGAGGTTCCCTCTCACAGTCGTGGGTGCCTGCAAGCGTTACTGCCACCTATATTCCTGCCAGGAAGCAATTTTCATGGAACTCCCTGAACCTGAACTAGAAGGGCTTCTTCTGAGGCTCACTGTGTCCCTGCCATGCCCCTTCCAAGTTTGGGGCAACTTTGAGTCTATGGGACACAAGACTTTTTTAATCTTTTAGATTACTGTGACTTTTTGTCTTTTAGATTACTTAGGTATCTGCTCCATGCATTCTTTCTAGGTTTTATAGCTGCATTCAGTGGGAAAGAGAAGATGGAATGTACCTACTACATCTTACTTAGAACTGGAACTTTTTTTCTGACTGCCTGTAGGGCATTTTTTTGTTTTGATTTGGTTTTGCTCCCCCACCTTAATTTTAATTTTTTTTTCAGTTTGACCATGAGGTACCTATGTTTAGTTTTCTTTATATTTATCTTGATCAAGTTCACTAGGCTTCTTGAATTATAGGTTGATGATTTTCATCAATTTTAGGAAATTATCTGTCATATGTCTTCAAAGATTTCTTTTGCTTCCTTCTGACTTTCTGAGATTCTAATTATTATATATGATATTAATTTGATACTGTCCTTCATATCTATAATGCTTTATTTTTTATTCTATTTTTTTCTCTCTGTGCTTCAGTTTACATAATTTCTATTGGTCCATCTTTGAGTGCTTAGTCTTTTGTTTTACCTTAAACTAAAAATTTCTTATAATAAAAAAATCTAAGTAGTATCAGCTACTTAGAAGACTGAGGCAGGAGGATTGTAAGTTCAAGCCAGTCTGGCCAACTTAGCAAGACCCTGCTTCAAAATAAAATTTAAAAAGGTCTAGGGATATAGCTCAGTGGTAGAGCACTTGCTTAACATGCATGAACCCCTGGGTTTAATCCCTGGTACCACAAAAGTAAAACCTTACCCAGCTGATTGTATGTTTACATTGTTTCCTGTGTAAAGTAAGTGATGAAATCACACATAAATATTACTATGTCATGATTGTTTTTCAAAAATAATTTTTAGGGGCTGGTGAGATGGCTCAGCGGCGTAAGCGCCTGCCTTGCAAGCGCGAAGGCCCGAGTTTGACTCCCGGATCCCACATACGAAAAAGGGGCCGGTGATATCGCTCAGCGGCACGGGTGCCTGTTGGCGCGCGAGGTCCTGAGGTCGTCCCCCCGGTACCCACAAAAAAAAAAAAATAATAATAATAATAATTTTTAAAATATTCTATTAGTTGGATCATCTTTTTTTCTGGCCTAGAATAAGACTTTAAAATGAATACATAATATAAGAAGGGATATATTTTTCTTCCTCCCACAATAGCTTTTTGGCTGCTATGTGAGTAAGGAAGAAAGGGTTTGTTTATTTATTTGATATTTATTGATTCCCTGTCAAGTTGAAGATGTCGTATGAAGGTAAAATAACTGTGCATTTTGCCATTTATTAGGGTTTACCCAAAACCTTTTAGCACTGTATTCAGAGTATACCATTCCCTCTGCCTGTGACAGTTCTCTTGGCATTCTTCTTTCTCCCCAATTGTGCTTTACTCAAAACCAGAACAAAGATGTATTTAACATCTGTTAGGTGTTAGGCAAGTATTAGGAAATACAAAGACAACTAAAACATAGTTTCCTGTTGGGTGTGATGGTACATGCCTGTAATTCCAGCACTAGGGAGGCTGAGGCAGAAGGATAGCAAGTTCAAGGCCAGCCTGGGCAACCTAACAAGACCCTGTCTCAAAAAAATAAAGTTTCTAACCTTTATGAATTTTTACTTCAGTAGAAGGATAGAGACATAAATAGCTACCACAAAATACTAGAAATATGATAGAAGTAAATACATGGTGTAGGCGAGGTAGCATGGGATAGCCATTTTTACCAGAAGGGCTTAATAGAGGATATAAAAATTTGTGAGTCTTGCAGTATGAGTTTAAATTGCCTGGAGAGGAGGGCATAGGAGAAAAGGTTATATTCTGGCAATGATTCATTACTAAATGCAGGAATGGTGAAATAACTATACAGTTTATTGAAAAAAAAAACAGTCCAATTATATTTTTTTCATAAAAATTGGAAGAAATTTTTGTTCCTCTCCTCCATCCTAATTTTTATTAATTTTCTTTAAAGGTTATCAACTGGCAAACATCTCTTCACATTCCACCACAAGCTAAACTGAGTCCTGAAGCCTCTGATCTGATTATTAAACTCTGCCGAGGACCAGAAGATCGCTTAGGCAAGAATGGTGCTGATGAAATAAAGGCTCATCCATTTTTTAAAACAATCGATTTCTCCAGTGATCTGAGACAGCAGTCTGCATCATATATTCCTAAAATCACACACCCAACAGATACATCAAATTTTGATCCTGTTGATCCCGATAAGTTATGGAGTGATGATAATGAGGAAGAAAATGTAAATGACACTCTCAATGGATGGTATAAAAATGGAAAGCACCCTGAACATGCTTTCTATGAATTTACCTTTCGGCGGTTCTTTGATGACAACGGCTACCCGTATAATTATCCAAAGCCTATTGAATATGAACACATTACTTCACAAGGCTCAGACCAACATTCAGATGAAGATGATCAACATAAAGGCTCAGAGATCAAAAATCGTGATCTAGTATATGTTTAACACACTAGAAAATGATCATAATGAAAATCTGCAAAAAGGCCTGAAATACTGGGTTTTTTAAATTCTGAGTAAAATTATGCAACTGTGGCAGAGCTACGTATGTGTGCTCTGTGTACAGTATTTTATTTTCCTAAATTATAGGATATCTTTTTAAAGTGTTAATTTATTCCAACCTTTTAAATCAGTAATTTAGAAAAAACTTGTTATACATAAGTTATGAACTGAATATTACAGTCAGTTCTTGGTACTTAAAGTACTTAAAATAAAAAATAGTGCTTTGTTTAAAAGGAGAAGCCTGTTATCTATTTGTATATATGCGAAATAATTTTAAAACTCAAGAGTTTTTGAAATTTTTTGAAAGACAGTTTTAGTTTTATCTTGCTTTAACCAAATATGAAACATGCCCATATTACAGAGCTCTTTTCCCCAATCTTGTTTTTGGTACAAAATAAATAAGCTAGAGAAATTAAGCCATCATGTTGCAGAGTGTTCCTAGGTTAATGATAATTTGTATAAGTCATATCCTGGAACTAAGAAATACAGGGTAGAAACATTATGTTCATCAGAAGGAAAAACAGTGCAGTTTATCTTTTCTCCCCTCCTTTGTGGAATACTTAGTCTTCTAGCTTTTTTCTTCTAGCTTTCTAAAAATCAAAAATTAAAAAAAAAATACTGGCTTTAAAAGAAGCCAAAGCACTACTAATTTTCTTTCCATTTTGGTATTACTGCTGCTTCCAGTTTTAAAAGGGAACAGAGTTGCCATAAATCAAAAATTCTAAATACTAAAAGCTAAGGTCTTTTATAGTTTTACTTTGAAATTAAACTGTTTTTCTACCATTCTAAGCCAAGACATTCTTTTCAGTTTATATAAAATTTTGATTAGAATTATTTGTGGATACTCACTAAAAGAAGCCCCCCCCGGGGGGGGCACCTGAGAGGATGTAGCTTAGAGCACTTGCCTAGCATGTACCAGGCCCTAGATTCAGTTTCCAGCACCTCAAAAAAAGAAAAAGTTTTCCTATATAGTGACTCAATCATCAATGCTATAGAACCTCTTTCCAAACAGTGCTGCATATACAGATTGCATTGGCAAAGGAAAAGATAGCTGTTTGGTAATATAGTATTTTACCTAAGGGCCGATTAACTGGTGAAAAAAATAATTAACTCAATTGAGATGACCATTAGTAATTAGGGAAAGTTACATAGTGGTCTTAGCTAACTTATTTAAGGCTAATTATGTTTTTCAATGTGCCTGTTTATATAATGCTTAAATTCTTAAGGATAATTGTGGTTTCATACCAAAATACATATAGATTACCTTTTAGGAAGGAGAATTGAGCTCTATTCCAACCTTAGTAAACTAGTTTGTATTTTATTTACTTAGGCTTCATTGATATGCAGTTTTTTTTTTTTTTTAATAAAAAATGTTCGTAGATAAGAGGACTAATTTAAGTGACTTCTTAAAACTTTTAGCTTGTTTCATATAAAAGCTAATAGAAACTGTGTAGTAAAATTAAAGGCAAAGGTGTTCCAGTTGAATTGGGGGAAGGAAAAAACAGTTCACATTTCCCACCTTTTGTAGGTGGCCCACTTAAAAGCGCAGCCTGCAAACCACTACCATGTAATGTGGGCCTTTGGGGTCACTGATTCTTTTGAGAATCTGATAAAAGTGGTGGGCTCTAGTTCCCAGCAAAGGCACATCAGCACACATAAAATACTGCATGCAGTTTCAGGAAATTCTGAACCTGATGAAACCAGTCAATGACTAGGTTAAAGATCTCTGTCCTATAAGAAAATTGGTATATTAAATTGAGAACTTTGCTTTTAATTTACTGATCAGTACTCTCTTAATTAGTACATCTTGTATAAATACTGATAATTTGTGATGGGAAACCTCTGTAGCATGTGATAAGATGACCCTATGCATGCTCCTGTCTTGCTGGTACAAAACTAAGATGTTTTAAACATACCATTTTGAGGGCACTGAAATGTTTGGCTTATTATAGGACTGATACAACAATATTTCAGAAGGATTTCTAATCAGAGAATTTTTTAAAAATACTAAAATAAGACGGCAGTCTTTACTTCATGGAACATTTGATTAGTCCTATTAAATCCTATGCAAAACAAACTAGTTCAAGAATTTTTAGCTTGTTGCTCACATTTATAAGATGCCCTCTGTTCTTTAAGCTTTTCAGTCAGATTTACTTATATTTTCATTTAATAGTTCTACTTCTGGACTGTGGTGCAATACAGTAGAAAACTAACTTTGTTACATTTATATTGTAGGAAAACTACGGTGCTGTATCCTCCCTCTTTTCTCCTCTCCCCACAAAATCTGTACTGCTGCTGTTCTTCAAACATAACACTATAAACTTTGTATTCTTTTACAATTTCCTCCAACAGTTTAAGCTTTTTGTCTTTGTCTGAAGCAGTATATAAGCCATTGGTATGTGCAGTTCAAATAGTTTGGATATACTTATTAGCTATTGTAATTCCCTAACTTTATCCAGTTCTTTCAGTGTAGATCCTGGTACTTCCTAACCAAAAGACAACAACAACATAAAAAAATCCAAATGCCCTCAATTAAAATTGAGTGAAAACATTGGTTCTCCATGTTTTCATTTTAAAGTGATTTTTCTCATTAAAAAAAAAAAACCTTGCTGTTTTTCTTATACTTACCCCTTTTATGCATATCAATAGTATTTATAAAATATGTTCTATAATTATGTAATTGTAGATAACTGTTATGTATTGTCCAGTGGTATCCTAAGGCAGGCCCTATTGCTATATGTTTTCTACTTTCTTATTTGTAATAGAAACTATAGAATGTATGACTAAAAAGTCACTTTGAGATTGACTTTTTTAAAAAGTTATTACCTTCTGCTGTTGCAAAGTGCAAAACTGTGAGTGGAAATGTTTTATTCTGACTTAATAATATGTTGGAAATTAGAGAATACAGTGGGAGGATTTTTAGATATTGCTGCTGCTGTTACCCAAGGTACTTTAGAAATTTTTCTGTAATAAACAAAAATCCCTTTGGTATTTAAAGTGAAACATTTAGTCTGTTTCTTTTAATCTAAAGCAAAAAGTAATTTGGGTCAACAAATTGGTATATTTGTAAAGCGCCATAATATATCCTTTTGTGGAAGGCACTATACAGTTTACTTTTATATTGTATTGTGTATATAAGTATTTTGTATTAAAATGGAATCAATGGCAACACTACAGTTTTATAAAATAATGCTTTGTTAGACAAGGAATTACAGCTTTGCAATAACTAAATTGTTTTGCATACTTCTGAATGTAACAGAATGAATAATCAGCCTGTGTTTTTAATGAATCTATTTGTATTTTCTCAATCATTTCCTCTAGTGTAATGTTTGCTGGAATAATAAAAAAAGCAAAATTTAAATCTTTCAATTATGTGTGGAAAGCTGACATTTAAGTTGCCTAAGTATGTTGATGTTTTTATTCAAAAATTTATTTTAATCTTTTGATTCTCAAAGAAAATTTATGACTAAAAATTTGATGCTTTGGAATTAAAATATATGTAACAAATGATACTAACTAGTTAGGTTAAGGCAAATTGAATATAGTGTAATCCAGTAAAATGTTTTTATTTTGTCTAAGTGTGATAAATATTTTTGAGTTACAAGCTTCCTTCAGATTTTTGTTTTAAAACCTTTTCATTATTACACTACATTCAATATCATTTGAATACATTTTACAATTTTTAAAATATGAAGTTACTGGTTAAATTTGCCTTTATTTACAATTCTTTAATCACATGAAATGCTAACCAGATAAAAATGTTTTATTTTAAATCAACTTTACATGAATGCTTCATTTTCATCTTTCCAAGCATTATCATCATTTTTATATCTTCTTTTATTCTTGTTTGTACCCCCTCGTAAATTTGTCTTTGTCTACCTGAGGCTATTGTATAGCTGACACAAACTGCAGTATTCTTCTGGACCCATATTTGGTGTTTCAGCTACACTTTGCTGTGCCACAGCCCGCAACACACACACCTGCTTATATGTGGAGAGAGGTTGCCAAATATCTATTTGAAGCACAAACAGCAACTGTCCAGTAGGCAGTCTTTCCTTACTCCTTTCAGTAATAGTTACCCAGACATCCTGAACATTTTGCTAGATTCGGAATCTGGATGGCACTTTGGGTTGTTCACCCTAGGGAGGGAGTAAGTTTACTCTAGGAAAACACGAAGTTCTCATGTGTACCTACCTCTAGAGAGGCTGAATAATGACAGGGGCTGTTCTTGTCCCCCAGTATCCATTATGCTATTCTTCCTTTTACTAATAGAGTCCCCATCCTCCAGGTTTAGACTGCCACACTAGAGTCCATGTTTCTCAGAATCCCTTGTCATTTGGTGTGGCCATGTGAATATCACTGGGATGAACAGATACTGTATGTGCAAATGATAAGTACATTTTAATTTGAAACTTTGCTATTTCCCTGTTCCTACAGGATGGAACAGGACACGACAGTGACTTAATTTTGACCATAAAAAGTAGGAAAACACTGTGGTGATAGTAGATTAACAGAATAAATAGAGCCTGGTTAGCTGAGAAACAATGAAGTAGGGTTGATTCCAAACTGATCAACTGCAGAATGTTGGAGAAGAAAAATACATTCAACTCCCATTTGTTACTGCCGGCAAGTCTAATACCGTGTACAATTTGTGTTAGTGTATAGCCTGATTTGCAATTTTTTTTGGCAGTTACTCTAGATTCTGCTCCTAGTATGACGAGCAAGTTAGCTCTTAATGGATTTATTCTATAAATATAACTGAGAAACTCTATGGACAATTAAAAAAAACTACTTAAATATCCTGGAGTGGAACCAAGACCAGATAGATTCTGGAGTGAAGTTTCCCCTTGGAAAAAAAAAGAATGGCATGTGATGAGTACCCCACTTTCATGACATCTTGCCTGAGAAAGGCCTAAATCTTTGGCTGAACCCTGAACTACACCCATGAGGGAGACTCCAAACATCTTACCTAAGAATTAAAGAAATGAAATGACATTTTAGGTGCTTCCCAAGAGAAAAAGAGCCAAGCCAAGTTAATATCTTGCTTAACTAAAACACCTCCAGAGACTCACTGAATCCACAGTATCTACAATATACCATTTCTTTTTTCTTTCTTCTTTGGTTTTTAATACATAATTCTTTTATTCTGTAAAAGGTAATGAAATATACAAAACAAAACTTTCCCTTTTTAAAACTAATGTTACAAACCCATAGTATCACTTACATATAAATACTATATAGCTGATTACTAATTAGATGCAAGTCCAACAATGTGTTCTGCTTAAGCAAAAAACCAAAAGTTTATCGGAGAGTCCTGTATCATCCATCCCAAATGACCGCAGCAGATTGCTGCCAGCTGAACAGAATGTCTGGAGGAAGGAAATCATTGTATGTGGGACAGGGTTTTAGTTTAGACTTAATTTTTTACCTCTCAAAACATGTAAATATAGAGATGAATCCTTCATAGAAATCAAGAACAAAATCAGTGGAAGCTTCTTTCAAAAGTAGAAGTAGTATGGCACAGATGTAAGCCACGATGTGGTTTCTTTAGTGATACTGAACCTTGCACACAGGCCAGTGTGAAGTTTGTACTTGGATTTTACAGGCATCTTAATTCCATCAGTCCTGCTCCAAGCATACAACAGGAAGTGATTGCATAATTATAAAAGTCAGGCCTTTTGGCACTATGATACAGCTGGGAAAAATAACCAGGGTGGCGCCCGGCCCAGAGTACTTCCAGCGGGTAACTGCTCTTTAAGGGACTTGGAACATGGTGAGGGGGTTTCTAGATTTAGAGTACTAAAGAGCCAGGGTGCCCAGGCTGCCTGGACCCTCTGGCAGAGCCCCGCTGCCAGGCGCCCTATGCACTGCCCTGGCCTCTACGTGGCCTCAAACTCATCAATGCTCTGCTTAGTGTTGCCCTACTGGATCTGGCGCAGGGTCTTGTACTTGTCCCAGCCTTGCCTCATGTTCTGGTTGTGGATGATGTCGTGGGTCCTCTTGTTCTCGGCTCTGGCCTGGGACAACTCATTGCTCAGAGTCAGCAGCTGCCGGTGCACGTGCTCATTCTTCTCCTCCTCAGTGATGCGCTTCTCCTCATTGCAGTGGTCCAGGATGCCCTCGTTGGGGAGCTTGGTGCTATAGCCCAGAGGCTCTGCGCCCTCCTCCTGCAGGTTCTCCTGCATGTTGGTAACTCACAGGTTCATACGCGGGTGGTGGCGGGAGTGGCGCGGCCATCATCACCAGGTACAGCTCATTTTTGGTCTTCATCAGGTCATTCCAGGCTTCTTTGGCCCTTTGCTGCCACTCCTCCACCTTGTCCTCCTTCAGCTGCTGTGCCTCCTCCAGCAGGGCGATCTTGGCGGCGTACTCTCCAAGTTCTGCAGCCAGCTGCTCCTGGCTTTTTATCTGCTCTGCCGCCTGTCTCTCCAGCTCCTCCTTGGCCTGCAGTGCAGCCTCGCAGTTGGCCTCCAGACCCCCGGCCTCCTCCTGGGCCCACTTCCTCTCATCCTCCAGCTGGAGGGCTCTCTGGATCTGGTCGGAGAGTTCTTTCTCTGCCTTCTTGGTCTTCTCATAGTCCTGCAGCTGTAGTATCAGCTTCTCCTCCCTCATCATCTGTTCCTTCTCCCTCTCAATAGTCTCTCTTCTCTCCTTCTCTGTCTCCAGCTGCTGCCGCTCCAACTGCTTCTGATGCTTCTCCTCCCGAGCCTGGGCCTTAATCTGCTGCACCTCAATGGTGTTCGGCTTCCTGCAGTATATCTACAGCTCATGGTTCCCCATGCAGAGCTGCAGGATCCACTTGTTAATTCTCAGATGTGGGGCATAGAACACAAAGTCGGGTGCTTTGTCAATGGGCTTAATGACAAACTTTTTGTTGTTGAAACAGATGTTCCTGATTTCATTCCAAGGAAAGCCAATCTTTGGGGTCTACTTATCATCTTTCTCATAAATGTTTAATCCAAGGGCATCAACTCCAAGCCAAAGATCTGTTCCTTTCTTATTTTTGATCTCCAAATAATTGATTCCATACATCTCCAGGTCCTGAGCAATCTTCAGGTACTCCAGCATAGCACTATCTTTGAGCATCCCACGGTGTTCTGCATGCTACATCTGGATCCAGTCCTCCCACTGGTCCTTTCTGAGTTTGTGCTGGTCCATGACTCTGTGGGGTCAGCCACTCAGAGCTGAGGTACCTAGACTTGTGCACTTCCTTGTTGTAGTCTCCAAACTTGGCCTGCACGGTGTAGGACCCCCCGCCAGGAGAACAGCTATCTCGGGGACAGTAGATCTCATCACTAAGAAACCCCTCCTTCACCTGGAGGAAGAACAGCTTCTGTGTGATGTCGTGTATAAGCTCCTCAGGCATGTCTTCAGGGCAGAACTTGGCCCGGAACTTGAAATGTAGGGGGTTCTCTTTCCTGACCTCCTGGGCACACACCTTTTTATCAAGTTTCAACCAGGTAGGAAATCCTTTATTGTCCACATACTGGAGGCCAAAGTACCACACTTCCCGGAGGCCAATAGTCTTAACCACCTGATCAAAAAGCTGCTTTCCGGTGGTATTTGGCTGGATGGAAAACTCCAGCTCCGCATCCATGGTGGTAACTCGGACATTGATTGGCTTTGGCATTTTCGGTTCCTGGTGAGCTGCCTCGATCTCCTGCAAACTCAGTTCTGTAGCAGTGACTGAGAGGGCTCTGGCAACCTGGAGTCAGGGCAATATACCATTTCTAATCCCAGGGTACAACCCCAAATTACTTGCCATGCAAAGAAAAGTAAAAGGACTATTCTTGAGAAAAAAACAGTAAGAGGAAGTGGACTCCCAGATCCTATCTCCAACATTTGGAGTTGGCAAAAAGGGAGAGTACAACAGCTCTTGCAACTATGCGCAGTAATGAAAAAAAATTTTTTTTCTGTGGAGCTAGGGATTCAAATCCAAGGTTTCACACACGTGAGAAAAATACTATACCACAGAGCCACATCCCAGACCAAGAAAAATATTCTTAAAACAAATGTAAAGATAGGAAACCCCAGCAAAGAAATAGTGACTCTAAGAAATAACCAAGCTGGGGATGTAGTTGAGTAGTAGCATGCTTGCCTACCATGTGCAAGGCTGTGGATTTCATTGAACTTCAGCACTGAAAAGCAAAGAAAGGAAATTTAGAAATATAATATCTGATGTACCTGACACAAGAATGGAGACGAAGCCAAGCACAGTGGCACATACCTGTCCTCCAGCACTCTGGGAGGCCAAGGCAGGAGGATCCCAAGTTTGAATGCAGCCTGGACAACTTAGAAACTTAGTAAGACCCTATCTCAGCATTTTAAAAATACTTTAAAAAGGCTGGGGATGTAGCTTAGAGGGAAGGCCCTAGATTCAATTACCACCACTGCAAAATTAAATGAATGAGTGAACAATTGAACAGAGATGACAGGAGGAAAACTAAATCTGAAGATCATCATAGGGGCCAAAGGTATAGTTATGTGGTAAAACATTTGCTTAGCATGTGTCTTAGTCACTTTCCTACTGGGACAAAAACACCTAACAACCACAACTTTAAAGAGGCAAGGTTTATTTTGGTTCATAGTTACAGTCCATGTTCAGCTGGCTCCAAGGCAGGAACAGGAAGGCAGAGAGGCTTGGCAGAGGAAAAAGTGCTCAACCCAGAGCAGCCAGGAAGCAGAGAGAAAGCAGAAGCCCAGCCCAGAGGGAGATACTAGGTCACACTCCCAGTGACCTGTCTGTAACCAGCCCCTGTCTCCTAAAAGAACTCATCAGTGGACTAATCCACTGATGACTATAGTGCCTCCATGACCCAATCACTTTCAAACACAGGAGCTTTTGGGGGACACTTTAGATCTACCACAACAGCATGCATGAGGCTTTGGGTTTGATCCCCAGCACTGCCAAAAAAAAAAAAAAGCAAAACAAAATACTAGAGATTTCTCATATACATAATTGGTGTATCTCTCCCCTTAGTAGGTAATGGGGCAGAAAAAATTAGAAAACGTTGGCCCCAAATTTACCAGATTTGGAGAAGGACATAAATTTATAGATTCAAGCAACTCAGAAAGTCCACAGCAGAGGGAAAAGATGGCAACCATGAAGTGAACTTCTCAAATCTACTGAGAGAAGTATAATTAAGTGATGGCCCCAGCTCCTGGGCTCTTGAATTCACCACTACATTGGGCTGGGCTTCACTTACTCCCAGCCAATGACTGGCCCAGCAGGGACAGAGGTAGTCTCATTCCTCCAAGATGTAACTGATGGGGAGCTCTGACTACGGAACTCCCCATTTGCCTTACCAAAATGTTCTTTAGAACAGCACTGCAATCGAAAGCTTTTGCTATCCGACCTTCCTTTCTTCTCTCCTTCCGGGGGTTCAAATCTGCATTAGGATATAATGTCTCTCCCAGCCTCCTCCTGCAACCTCTCCATTTACCCTCATAAGAGTTTGCTGCAATAAATCTCTTCCAATCTAATAATGTCCTGATGTCCATTTGTTGTAGAATCTATAGTACAACACCTCATAGGCAAATTGTCTATGAGGAACTAGATTTTATTTTATTTTTTATTTATTCATTTTTTTTTGGTGGGTACTGGGGGGTCGACCTCAGGACCTCGTGCGCCAACAGGCACCCGTGCCACTGAGCGATATCACCGGCCCCTTTTTCGTATGTGGGATCCGGGAGTCAAACTCGGGCCCTCGCGCTTGCAAAGCAGGCGCTTGTGCCACTGAGCCATCTCACCAGCCGGAACTAGATTTTATTTATTTATTTATTTATTTTTTTTTTTTTTGTGGGTACCGGGGGGTCGACCTCAGGACCTCGTACGCCAACAGGCACCCGTGCCACTGAGCGATATCACCGGCCCCTTTTTCGTATGTGGGATCCGGGAGTCGAACTCAGGCCCTCGCGCTTGCAAGGCAGGCGCTTACGCCGCTGAGCCATCTCACCGGCCCCGGAACTAGATTTTAAAGAGACAATCTTAAGAGAAGAAATAAAATGGGAGAGGGGAAGTAAAAATAATTAAGATGTATTATGTACATGTACCAACTTCCCATGATAAATGTAACCATTACGTACTACAAATATTTTTTTTTTTGAGACAGAGCCTCACTTTGTAGTTTAGGCTGGCCTTGAACCTACTATGTAGCCCAGGTTGGCCTTGAACTCATGGCAATCCTCCGGCTTCAGCCTCCCGAGTGATAAGATTATAGGCGTGCAACACCATGCCCAGCTATGTACTAAAAATATATACTAATAAAAATTTTAAAAGAACTCATTACAGTAAGCAAAAAAGAGAAGAAGATAACTGATATTACACACTGAATGTCTACTAACTTATCATAAAAATATAGACAAGAGCAGCCACAAGAAGTACAGTGATATTGTATGATGAAATCTAAAAATTCAGTACTCCTACTCATTTTTAAATTTTGTCATATATATATATATATACTCTGTATCCCAAGATGTGGCTTAATTTTGTAAGTATCTAGAGAAAACATGTCAGATGTATCAACCAAGTAAGCAAAGTTAATAAACTAAGTAAGTCCTTTTAGATTTCTCTGATGACATATGGTATATCTAATTTATAAATGATTTTATTCTACAAATATTAATTAGTACAATACACTAGACGTTGCTCTAGTCAAAAGGACAAAGTATGTGATTTAATTAAGTTTGTCGACTTGGACAAGAGACAATAAACAAATATGTAATACCGGGAGGTAGTCTTCATGGCCATTTCAGTTCTGTGTAATTTCAGAGATCACATCTCTTACAATAGTGTCCCAACCTATTCTCTCTCCCCTCTAAACCTTCCTACTTTTAACTGTCAAATTAATTCTTCTACTTGCTTTATAACTTACAACCTTCATCTAAAAATTTTTAATGGTTCTTTTTTTGCCTATCGAATAAAGTTTGAAGTCTTTAGCTGGCACCTACCTTGCTGTCTCTTTTCCCATTAACTTCTCTTCAAATGTCCTAAAATCCTGCCAAAATAATCTGTCCATTCACCAGGAAAATATACTCTTGGACTTTCGGAGGCTCACTTTGGACACGATCCTTTTAGAAAGGTGGTGTGGATCTGCAAACCACACTGTAAAAGAACAAATGACTGGTATAGTTGTCTTGAGGATGGTACACAAATATTCTGTGCACCTCCCCATCTCTTTGAAGTTGGGTTGATCACATGACTTCCTCTGGCCAATAAAATGTGAGCAGAATTGACATGCGTATCATATCCAGGCAAAAACTGCACAATCTATCTCCTTTTCTTTTTCACACTGCCAGAGGTCCCAGTGCCTGCATCTACACAGCTATAAACATAGAGTAAATAAGAAATGCTGGGTGTGTAGCTAAGTGGGAAATTGCATGCCTGACATGCATGAACCCCAGGACTGCAAAACAAAAGGACAGAGTAGACTAAAAACAAACAAAAAGAAACACAAAAACTGTTGCTTGAAGACTGTGATTTAGGGGGTTACTACACTATAACCTACTCTTCCTTGACTAGTGCAACTAGTAAAGGAATGGAAGTAGTGAATGTAAGCCACTTTTTGGAGGTTTGTCTTTCTACTTAAAAATCTTCATAGGCAAGCATGGTAGTGCACACCCATAATCCTAGCACTTGGGAGGCAAAAGCAGGATGATTGCAATGAGTTCGAGGCTAGCCTGGGCTATGAGTTCAAAGCCAGCCTGAATTACACAGCAAGACTGTCTCAAAAAAACAAAACAAAACAAGAAACCAAAAAAAAGGAAAGGAAAAAGAAAAATCCAAAAAGCAAAACAAAACCCACAAAACAAACAAACAAAAACTTCATTGTAAAATTTACATACAAACCAGGTGTGGTGCTGCACACCTCTAATCCCAGCACTCAAGAGGCTGAAGTAGGAGGACTGCCACAAGTTAGAGGCCAGCCTGAACTACATAAGACCCTGTCTCAAAAAATCATGAAAAATTTACATACAATAAAATGCATCTGCTTTATGGATACTGTTTGATGGGTTCTAATAAGTGTATTTACCCATGTAACTACTTCCTCTATAGAACATTGTCTTTCCATCACTTCAAAAATATTTCCAATTGCCTCTTTCCAATTTCTTCTCCCTCACTTGAATCTTGCCTCAGGCTCCCATTGATCTGGTGTTACTGTAGATTTGTTCTGCCTGTTCTAGAATTTCCTATAAGTGGAATCATACCGTTACTGAAGTTTCTCCAAAGAGGCCAGCTGTAAAGAGCTCCCAGGTTGTTTAAATTTCACTGATTGCAGCATTATGACCTTGTGGAGAGATGAAGTATTGTAAATTAAGAATCCTAAATAGTACTGGGCTATTTTAAGTCCCTTTGACAGCAATTCATCATCAGTCTCTGTGTCTAATTTAGTATTTTGTATGACTAATGCATAAAATCTTTTTTTTCCTGGTACTGGGGATTGAACCCAGGGGTGCTTTACCACTGAGGTACATCCCCAACCCTTTTTGAGAGAGGGTCTCCTAAACTGCTCCTAAATTGGCCTCGAATTGTGATACTCCTCTAAGCCACTCAAGTAGCTGGAATTACAGGTTTGTGTCACTGCAACTAGCACTTGATAAAATCTTAAAATGTTATGTTAGGCCAGATGAATCTCTGATCTCTATTGAACCTTGTCTGTGAATGAAACAGCCCCTGAATCCTACAGGAAATTTCTTGCCTTATTAAAAATAACATCTGCACCCTTTATTTCCTTGCCTTATTGAACACAATATTTGAATCCTTTATTTACTTATGTAGAGACAGGGTCTTGCTATGTTCCAGGCTGGTCTTGAACTCAAGATCCTCCTGCCTCAAAGCTTCCCAGAGTGCTGCAATTACAAGCCTGTGGCATCACACCAGGCAATATCCGAGCCTCATGAAAGATTTCCCCACCTTTCTGTAGTTTGGGCTTGCATAATCTCCCAGGATAAAACCGTGCGGCTTTTTTGTTTTGTTTTGCTTTTGGTGGGTACCGGGGGTTGACCTCAGGACCTCGTGCGCCAGCAGGCGCCCATGCGGCTGAGCGATATCACCGGCCCTTTTTTCATATGTGGGATCCGGGAGTGGAACTCGGGCCCTTGAGCTTGCCAGGCAGGCGCCTACGCGGCTGAGCCATCTCACCGGCCCCAAACCGTGCGTTTTTAATTTAATTTTTGGTTGTTTTGAGACAGAGTCTCACTATGTACTTCAGATTGGCCCTAAACTCACTATGTAACCCCAGCTGGCCTCAAACTCAGTGATCCTCCTGCCTCAACATCCTGAGTGCTGGGAGTACAGGTGTGTACTACCACGCCCTGCAAAACCATTTTCCTTTGGGATCTCATGTTGAATTTGTGTTCCCTGGGCATGGTCATTCCTGTTGGCTTGGAATAAACTATTTTCTTATTTTAGAATTTTCAGTTTTTTGCATTGACAATACCATATATATTCATTTTGTGTCCTTTTAGTTTTTTAAAACTATAAATTGGCTTTATAAGTTAGCATACCTTTGCACTCATAGAAAAGATGAATTCTCCTAATTAGGGTAATTACTCTAAACCTCCTTAAATTTGATTACAGTTTTCTGTGCTCCATTACAATGAAGTTCATATCCACTGTGGTTAAACGATTATTTTCTGTTTTAGGTATGCCCCATGAAACATTTATCAACCATTGTATACTCAGTGTCAAACACTGCGTGAGCACACAGCAACTGTGTTAATTGAACGGAAGTATCTCCCCCGAACTGCTGCTTTTTGTTTTGTTTTGTTTTGTTTTTCTTTTCAGACAAGGTCGCGCTGTGTAGTTCAGGCTAGCCTTGAACTCACTATGTAGTCCAGGCTGGCCTCGAACTCACGGCGATCCTCCAGCGTGCTGGGATTACAGGCATACACCACCACGCCTGGCTCCTGAACTATTTTTATATAATTGTATACTACCTGGCTGAGATGCTTTAATGTTAGAAATTTAATTTCGATGTATTTCTAAAGAAAAACGTGTCTTAAACGCTTCATGGGGGGTGGGGTGGGGTAGTCGTGGTAGCAGATGGAGACTGAGACTGGGGGAAGCATGGCCAACAGCCCTGTCCAGTACATATGTATAAATTGTGAAATATCCATTTTATTTGTTGCCTGGTTATATTAGAACAGTGACAGCTGGATGTGGTGGCGCACGCCTGTAGTCCCAGGACTCAGGAGGCTGAGGCAGGAGGATCGCTGTGAGTTCCAGGTCAGCCTGGGCTACATAAACAAGTTCAATGCCAGCCTGAACTACTTAGCGAAACCCTGTCTCACAAAACAAAAACGGTGACAAGAAAATAACATTCTGAGCTAGGCCTGATGGTCCTCTCCTGTAATCTTAGCACTTGGGAGACTTAGGAGGATCTCGAGTTCGAGGGAGGGAGGGGAGGAAGGGAGGTAAGAACCTAACTTGCCAACAGCATCGTATCCTAGGCTCCGTATTTTCCCTCTCCTTTATTCCTGCTCTACCCTGACAGGCCACAGCCTAGCAATTCCGACTCTAAATTCTAAAGCAGGATTTGTCATAAATGAATTGCTTGATCCTTGAAACTCACCTGTAAAATAGACACTCTCACTGTAACTTCTGAGTCTGGTGAAAACCAAATGGGAGGGAAAGTGGTCGACACAGCTATAGGGGTAAGCGTGGTAGTACTAGTTAAGATCTTTACCGGCCTCTTTCCTACCTTGGCCACCTGCGGCGTGAGTGGTGCGGACTGCGCATGCGCGCCCTGGCTGACCACGCCCCCTGAGTCCCGCCCCGGCGCACGTACGTCGCCCGGCGTCCTCGCTCCCGGGGCGTCGCCGCGCGTGTGCCGGAATCGACGAGGCTGTCCTTGGCACCGGAAGTGGCCCTGGCGGGTTTGCCTTAAAATTCTTGGCGAGCAGAAGTGGCTCCGGGGGCTGCCGACGGTTGATCCCGGCAGTGCGGGATCCGTGAGTGAGGGCGGGGGCTGGAGGCTGGGCTGGCCTCCTTCCGGGCCGCCGGGAGCCCCGCTGGGCCCGTCCTCTCCGCCCGGCGGGGGACGGTTTCCCGAGGCGCCTCGGGTGCGGTAGGTGAGTGCTCTGGGGATTCCGACCCCGCGGCTCGGCCGGCGAGGGAAATGGGGGTCTGCGATGAAAGCCCAGTGCGCGTGCTGCCCAAGCCTGCTGGTGCCTGCCCGGAGGTTTTAGGTCCTTGCTCTTGTGGCTGACACCTGTGGCTCAGTGACAGCCCCCTTACCTGAGGAATCCTGTCCAGCCGGGAACTAGTCCGGGGCTCCTGTCCATCCCATCTCTAGGCCCTTATTGTTAGAGATGTCACCGGGCGAGAAAACATGTTTTTAATTCTCTTTTGACTGGTCCCCTCCATGCCCACCTCCCCAACCCCCCCAATCCTCACCCAAAAATCCCGAAAGCTTTGACATTTTGATTCAGCTACCTTGCTTACAATTTATTTTGTTGATGTGATATTGTTGAGGATGTTTCTTATTTCGGTTATTCTAGAGCCCAGCGGCCTGTGGGTATTTATGGTCCTTTTTGGTTTGTTGGTACCATTTAGAAAATTTATCTCCCGAAACATTTGTTTCATACAGTATATTGTACAAAGTGAGAGATAAACGTGGATCCGTAAGTGCCTTAAGCTCTTATTGAATCAAAAATAGTTTTATCTTTTAACTTAGAAGTGCTAGTTTTGTATCAATTACTAACTTCCAACAACACAGAGATGCTCCCTTGTCTCTTAAAAGCACTCATTTCTGTCTTGCTCTTTGAAATTAAACCTTTAGTTACTGCTGAAAACATTCTTGATGCTTTAGAGTATGTGCAGTAGATCTTTGCCACATAGTCACAAAGTCAGAATGGTAGTCGCCTTAGCAAGTGTCAAGATATATTCTTGTAATATTTCTGTAGGCCTATCTCAGCATACAACCCTATTTTCTTCTCTGAAGAAGGTAATTTTTTTTTTTTTTTTTTTTTTTTTTTGTGGGTACCGGGGGGTCGACCTCAGGACCTCGCGCGCCAACAGGCGCCCGTGCCGCTGAGCGATATCACCGGCCCCTTTTCCATATGTGGGATCCGGGAGTCGAACTCGGGCCCTCGCGCTTGCAAGGCAGGCGCTTATGCCACTGAGCCATCTCACCGGCCCCAGAAGGTAATTTTTGTAATCAGTGCTTATACCAAAAAACACTAGGAGCAAAAGGCTTTGTCCTGTATTATCAACTAGTGGCTTTTATTGTGCAGTGCTGATCAACTTTCGATATTCCTAAACTGCAAATCTATAGAGCTCCTTCATGGTATCAATTATTCAAGAAGCATTTACATTTTATACATTTACTACTGGACATGTTGTGTAGTTACAAGGGATTCTGTACTTATTTTGAAACTAGTACCACCATTTTGACAAATATTGAGGATGAGACAATTTTGTAGAATTTACTATATTAACATCGTTGAATTTCTGTTTACAAAAACAATGGTTTGGGTTTTTTTTTAACTAGACTGTTTAAAAAAGATAGTGTTATCAAATCAATATGGTCAGTGTTGATAACATGCTAAATAGATTTTGCTCATGGTACTGTTTATTGATAGGGCTTGAATATGACTTTTAAATCATAATTTAATTGTTATACTCACAAGTCAATTTGTTTAGGTTAAATTGAAAATTTACCAAATACATAGTACAATGTGCTTTTATCTTTTTTTCTGGCAGATGTCTTTTGGTGCTTTTTCTAAGTGATTAACTTTCTTGTGCTTAAGTGTCATGATTATAAATGTAGGAAGATTGTAGGCCATGCTCTATTGGTTATAGGTCACTCATTTACTGTGCTTATTCATAATCATCAGTGACTGTCTGTAAATTGGCATATAGTTGCTTTCCTATTCCATACTGGAACATTCTGAAAATTGCCAACCTGTTGCAACTTTTAAAATCACATACATGGGTACGCTGAACCGCCTTCAGGAACATACATGTCTGCTTTTGTATTAGGAAATTTTGCAGATAAATATTTTAAAAACATTTTCAGACTTCTAATGTTGATTTTTTTTGTGTGTGTGTGCATGCTTTAAAATCTTACACTTGTCTCTTCCTAAGCAAAGAAAAAAAACCCTAGAATAAATGAAATGATACCCTTTCAACTAAATCTCAACAATTTAAAAGCCTAGTTCTGCCTTATTTTTGTCTTCAATGTTTTCTTTGGAACTCAATCTACTTCTGTCTTAAAAGAAATTTCTTACAGCTCAGGAGGTGCTCCTGAAATATTTATTGAGTGTATGATCTGTGCATATTATGGTAAAAACTGCGATGTCAGTGAAATCTGTTAAAAATTACGTAGTATGATGTCCCTTTTAGGGTTGGAATGTGGAGGGCTCCTTTTGTGTAGGGTGAGAATAGGAATCTCAGAATTAAAATATTTGCATTGGTTGTCTTCTTTTTCAGCATTTTTGATCACTTCTTCCAAATCCTAGAGAAAGGAGAAAAGAAAAACCAACAAAACTTTGTTTCTTTGGAGACACTACACTCTGTCATAGAAACTTTGCTGTAAATTTGAGATTTTACTATTTAATTTTAAAAATTTGGGGCTGGGGATATAGCTTAGCGGTTGAGCACTTGCCTAGTATGATTGAGGCCTTAGGATCAATCCCCAGCACCCCCCAAAAAAAGTTATTCCTTAAAATTTCATGTTGTATCTTGCTCATGAACTAATTTCATGTTGTATCCTTTTTGTATAAGTTAAAATAAATGAATTAGTCATTAGCTAAATTATAAATACCCAAGTCTTGTAAACAAAAAAAGGAACTTCTGTTAGAATAATGAAGAATGCTGGGGATATAGCTCAGCAGCACAGTGCCTGCCTGGAAAGTGTGAGGTTATGAGTTCAATTCCTGGTGCCAAAAAAAAAAAAAAAAAAGAAGAAAAACGTTGCTGTGAGATAAGGTAGCATAGCCTGTTGTTATTTTTCTCTATAATAGTATCACCAAGACAGTGAATGTTGAGATCTTATTTTTATAAATGTTCTAGAAATGTTGAGCCAATAGGTAGTGTTTGTAGTTCATAGTGATTAAAATTTTGCTTATCGGCATTTTTTCAAATAGATTTCTTCAAATACTGCCCGATTTTATGCTAATTAGACCTAGTTTCTGTCATCTTACAGTGCAGTTTTTATCAATGATAAGGACAATGATAAAGAGAATTTCATAAATTTATAGTATTGACATTCAAGGAGAAGGTGTTTTAGGCTTAGAGATTATTAAAAGGATGGGAAATAATTATTTCTGTCTTAACATTGAGTGAACTAAGGGTGCTTTGATGTTATCAATGAAGACTTTTTTTTGATAGCCAAGGACTTTGCAGGTCATTTGTTAACATGCCCTTGAATTGACTTTACGTTTCTGGTAGTAAATGTCAGTTCTTTGGCCTCTAACGTATTTTATCTGACTAGAAAAAAGTTCAAAATACAGTCTTTGAAAAAGATCTGGAGTATCTTATATGAGTTTTGAACCACTAAATCATGTCCCTCAAAATAAAAAAAATCTAATATAGATTTTTTTTTTTTTTGAAGTAGGAGAAAGGGAATGAAGATCCACAAGGACATTATGAAGGAAAAGAGGGAGAGATAGGAAGTAAATAAGGGGCCTGATATCTAAACCCATACTGATCCACTGTATACTTCCAGGAGCTGGCCCCAATTATATTCTAACACTGTTGCCCGAACTAAGTGTCACAATAGGGCAGGGCTGGCTTCAGGGCAGAAATTATCACATAAGAAGCTGTCATCCCAGCATGGTAGGGATGAACTGAGGATGAAGGAATGTGAAAGAGTGGAGGGTTAGGAAGTGGACCAGGTAAGAAACTTGGTGGTTAAGACAAAATCCTGGCAGTATGTATTCATTCAAACATTTATAGAAATCTGCTGTATGCCAAACATAGTTCTGGGTGCTGGGGATATATCACTTAACAGAAGAGAGACATGGAATTTTTATTTTATTTTTTGTTTTATTTTTAGAGCTTTTATTAAAATGGAACATTATCAGTGGTCGTGACTCTAGGGAGTCACTATTTATGCCATCAGGTTTTTTTCCTTTTCTTTTGGACCGAAGATGCTCAATCTTGAGTTACTCACAGACCGCAGTTCATAACTATATTGCTTCATAACAAATTACTCCATAACTTAGTGGCTTTGAACAACAGATTCGTATTATCTCACAGTTTCTTTGGGTCAGGAATCCAGGCATGGTTTAGTGGGTGCCTCTGATTCAGGCCCTCTCACAAAGTTGTAATCAAGATGTCAGCCAGGGATGAAGTCATCTCAAGACTCAACTGAGGGATTCACGCTCATTCGCATGGTTGTTGGCAGCATTCAGTGAGGGCCTCAGTTCTTCAGTAATTATTGGCCTGAGTGTCCCTCAATTCTTTTCCATTTGAGCCTCTGCACAGAACAGCAAGGAGTTGGTTTCCCTTTGAGTGGGTCAACCAAGAGACATTGAGCGAGATAGAAATCACTCTAATATCAGAGGTGAAATTCCATTTTTTTTGCATGCAGTATTTGTTACAAGCACACATGGGAGGGGTGGTAATTGCACAAGGTCATAGATTCCAAGAGGCAGAAGTTATATAGAGCCATTATAGAGAATCCTCATAGAGGCCCACTGTGATTATCCATGGGTATAGGTTTTTCTCTTGTATATATTTACTTTTTGTTTTTCTTACTCTTCATCCAATTTCTGCATTCGCAATTCTTTTTTTCCCTTTGCACATTGAAAAAAATTTATTTCAATAACACTGATAAAGCATATGTAGGACAGTTTCTACTGAAAAACTAAATGCCTTATTCTTTGAAAATTTACTGCAACTCTAATTAACTTTTTAACACAAAATTTTTTTTTTTTTTTTTTTTTTTTTTTTTTTTGGTGGGTACCGGGGGGTCGACCTCAGGACCTCGCGCGCCAACAGGCACCCGTGCCGCTGAGCGATATCACCGGCCCCTTTTTTGTATGTGGGATCCGGGAGTCGAACTCGGGCCCTCGCGCTTGCAAGGCAGGCGCTTATGCCGCTGAGCCATCTCACCGGCCCTTAACACAAAATTTTTAATGTACACATTATATGTATTCAGTATTCAAGTAAAATTCCCTAATAGTTAATGACATTTTAAAAATGTGCAAAACTGCAGAACTCATTGTAATAGAATGTGTAAAGTCAAAGGTTGGAACGGCTCACAGCTATTGGATTGAATAAGTGCATCATAAATCTTTAAAGAAAAAAAAATGCTTACTGTAGAATCTCAAAATCTCAAATATTCTCAAAATATTTTATATTTAGTGAGCAAAAAGAAGCTTGTACGCAGCACATGAAGCATCCACAGCAGGTATATGATTGAAACCTAATAAATTGTTGACTGATGTAGGTAGTAATAGCATCTGACTTTTAGCACTGGTCTTGATTACACAGGAGATGGAGCAATCATTACAATAGAGGAAACATATTTAAGAAACCATTGTCAATTTTTATAATAATGTTTCAAGCCCATTCTTTGTGCTGGTATTACAGGTGTGCACCACCACACCTGGCATGGCTTGAAATTTTAATTTTTTTTTTTTTCTGTGGGTACTGGGGGTTGACCTCAGGACCTTGCGCGCCAGTAGGTGCCCGTGCCGCTGAGCGATATCACCGGCCCTTTTATCGTATGTGGGATCCGGGAGTCGAACTCAGGCCCTCGCGCTTGCCAGACAGGCACTTACGCGGCTGAGCCATCTCACCGGCCCCCTTTTTTTTTTTTTTTTTGAGACAGTGTCTCGCCGTGTAGTTCAGGCTGGGCTTAAACTCACTATGTAGCCCAGGCTGGCCTCAGATTCATAGCAGTCCTCCTGCCTCAGCCTCCCAATTGCTGGGCTTACAGGAAATTTTAATCATTTTAAATGTCTTTTCCACACAATGAGTTCATAAGTAACTTTCACAGTTCTTTCACCACAGTGTTTCAGATTTTCTTTTTTAAAATTTTCATAGCCACAACCCTCCCTAATCCAAATAATTGCCCCCTGAGAAGCATGCAGATACTCCCAACTTTGAACTTCATTATGTTCTTTATAATTAATAAATAATAGCAATTACTATCAATATTAACAAAAGCTGACCTTTATCAGGTGCCTATTTCTAAAGCTTTGTTTATATCCATACCCATATATCCATATTCTAGTTAAATGCATAGAGTAGATTCTCATATATAGAAAGTTTTGGGGAGATTCATTTAGCATTTATTGACAACCCATTTTTTTCCAGGTAGTATGCTAAGTACTGTAGTCATTTATTCTTAACAGTGCAACTCTTAGAAGTAGCCACTATCCCAATTTTACGGATTTAAAAACTCAGTCTTAGAAAAGAATTAAGGGACTTGACCAATGTGGCTGAATTACAGTTCTAACCAAGATACACATATGGCCAGGTGTGGTAGTGCACACTCATAATCCCAGCACTTGGGAGGCCGAGGGAGGAGGATTGCCATGAGTTTGAGGTCAGCCTGAGCTACTTAGTTCAAGGCCAACCCAAACTACATGACTAGACCCTGTCTCAAAAAATGACAACAAAAAACCACCACCACAACAAAAAACCACATACAATTTCTTTTAATTCATACTTCCTCCAAAAGCTAAATTCAATATGGGTTCTTGCAGACGTTTAATAAGACTGGTG
This sequence comes from Erethizon dorsatum, assembly GCA_028451465.1. NCBI lineage: Eukaryota > Metazoa > Chordata > Mammalia > Rodentia > Erethizontidae > Erethizon > Erethizon dorsatum. The sequence goes on along the minus strand of CM051823.1, from coordinate 130,539,005 downwards.
TGTCATGTACTGAGCTAGGTCTCTCACCTTCAGATACAAATCCTGCTCTCAAAGAACTTTAAGTAATCTGTAGAGTTACAGTACTATGGACAAATACCATGAGATGAAACTCCTAGTAAAGTGCCAGAGGACGTTAGAAGAGGGAGCATTTATTTTGAACTGAGAAGTCCAGGGAGTAGACAGTGGAGAGACCTGCCTTCTGAGTGCGGCTTTGACACATGGAACTAAGATAGAGGAAACAAAATGCTTCTCCAACGAGTGGAAATAGCAGGAGCAAATGTATAGAGATGGAAAGGGCCATGTGTGTGATGGTGAGATTCTTGGGGAAGGGGGTAGAAAGTATACTTTTTAAAAACTCTTGGCTGGTGAGATGGCTCAGCGGTGTAAGCGCCTGCCTGGCAAGCGCGAGGGCCCCAGTTCGACTCCTGGTACCCACATACGAAAAAAGGGGCCGGTGATATCGCTCAGCGGCACGGGCGCCTGCTGACACACCAGGTCCTGAGGTCGACCCCGGTACCCACAAAAAAAAAAAAAAAAAAAAAAAAAAACTCTTTGTGGTATTTATTTTTAGGAGACATGAAATATGAAATGTTTCGTTTTCTTTTTTCAGCTTACAGCTGAGCATGAGTCTTCTTATGATTAGTGAGAATGTAAAACTGGCTCGTGAATACGCATTGCTGGGAAACTATGACTCTGCGATGGTCTATTATCAGGGAGTTCTTGACCAAATGAACAAGTATCTGTACTCAGTCAAAGACACATACCTCCAGCAAAAATGGCAACAGGTGAGAACATTGGCTGTTGTATGTTTTAATGACTTCAGTTCTCAGAAGAGAAGGTTTCGCTCAGTTGTCAGCTCTATACGCAGTTACACATTGGGAGTGTATGGTTTATTACGTGGATTTGTATATATTATTTGAAACTTTATTAGTACCCTTTTACCTTCAGTATTATAAGCTCTACTTAATCATTCTAATCGTTGTAAGCTAACACATTTTTTATAAGTAATGATTTTTTTAATTTTTAAAAATTACTTTTGGGGCCAGGGATATAGCTCAGCGGCACAGTGCCTGCCTGGCAAGTGCAAGGTCCTGAGTTTGAGTCCCCGTACCAAAAAAAAAGTACTTTTATCTAGTTTTGATTTTTACCTAAAATTAGAGTTGAACTTATTAAGCCATTGTCAAACCTCAAGTGACAACTGAATCTTACTGGCACCATGTTCCCTTTCAGACTTTACAAAGCAGGTTGAATCCCACTTGAGGAACTTTATCTACTGAAGACCAACAGAAATTTTCAGGTGGAAACTAAAACTTGCAAGTCCAGTTAAGGGTAGCACTTATTGTAAGGTTCAACCATCACAAGAGGAAAGAAGTGTTACACAGTTTAGTGGTCTTTTTGAGCTGATCTTCTGTGTGGTATATTATTTCATAACTGCTTTTTGAATCTTATACCATGTTTGTCTTTAATTATTTGAGAGAACTATCTTGTCTCTTTGTTTGTTTGTTTTGAGACAGGGTCTGTAGTTCAGGCTGGTTTTGAACTCACTATGTAGCTCAGGCTGGCCTTGAACTTGAGGCAACCCTTCTGCCTCAGCCTCATGAGTGCTGAATGTCGCTTTGAACTTAACCTCTTTTCCTGAATCTCCCCTTTCATATCCTTTACATTACCAGAAAGGTTTGTCACTGAAAGACTTTCTAGACATTTTGTTGTTAGGACAGAGAATTAGTCAGAAAGCTAAGATTTGTATAAATACACTTTATAGTAAAATATAGACATAATAAAATTTATCAACCATTGTTAAATGTATAGCTCAGTACATTAAATACATTCAAAATGTTCTGCAGCTGTTACCATATATAGTTTTTTTTTTTTTTTTTTTTTTTGTGGGTACCGGGGGGTCGACCTCAGGACCTCACGCGCCAGCAGGCGCCCGTGCCACTGAGCGATATCACCGGCCCCCTTTTCGTATGTGGGTTCCGGGAGTCGAACTTGGGCCCTCGCGCTTGCCGGGCAAGCGCTTAAGCCGCTGAGCCATCTCACTGGCCCTACCATATATAGTTTTTAAATTGAGTCAGAACTGCCTTTCAAAAATAATGTTTGGGGGGGCTGGTGAGATAGCTCAGTGGCGTAAGCACCTGCCTGGCAAGCGCGAGGTCCTGAGTTCGACTTCCGGTACCCACATTAAAAAAAAAAATACTGTTTGGATGTGGATTAAGACATTTACACTTTGAATCCATATTTTTCCAACTAGAAGTTGTGATCCGTTAGTTATGAAATTAGTGGATTTTGTGCATGGTTTTAAAATTTAGTTAAATATAAATACCACCAAAGACACTTTGCAAAAGTTTTATTTTTGATAAACATTAAATTTTCAGTTAACTTTTCAGCTTGTTATATGATTTGAATAAGAACTGTATCAGTAACACACTTTAGCTATAATGTTCAATTCATTTCATCAGAATTAATTTTGCAGTTGAAAACGAATTAACCAATGAAAATTTTGACATAAGATCTGGGTGTAGTTATAGAATATACGATATCAAAATGGAGGTTTCTAACATCTCAAATAAATGGCCCTAGTTTAATCTTGGCAGCGATTTGTTATAGAAATTTAAAGAGCCATATTCTTCTTTGAAACCAGGTTTGGCAGGAAATAAATGTGGAAGCCAAACATGTTAAGGATATCATGAAAACACTAGAGAGCTTTAAATTAGACAGCACTCCCTTGAAGGCTGCACAACATGAGCTTCCGGCTTCTGAAGAAGTCTGGTCCTTGCCTGTACCTGTTGAACGAAGGTAAGTAGAGCACCTTTTAAGAAATCAGTTGCCCCAAGATACTGACTAGCGCTGGTCATACCTAGGAGGAGGACTAGGTGGCTGAGAGACAGGAATGAGAGGGAAGTATTTACTGAAATGTCCTTTTTTAAGTATTGAATAGTAGATCAGATGACTGTGATCTATTTCAGAAATTAAAATTTAGGTGGAAATAAGCCAAAAATACACTTTAGTGAGTGACCTAAAAGTAATGGACATAGCGTTGTCTCATGGAAGGAGAATGGGGCTGGCAGTTGAAATATCTGGGCTCCATTTCTATCTTTACCATTATCTATAGCTTTGGGAAAATAATACAACCTTCTAGGCCTCAGATTTTTCTTACGTAAAGTGCAGGAGTTAGATTAACAGTGGTTCTCAAGCATTCACAGAATACTGCTTTTTAGGGGCACTGCTAATGTTGAATAATGTTTCTTTTTTTTAGCTCACAGAAAAAATGATAAAATGTTCCCAGTTTTAGGGTTGACTGTGGCATTTTTCCCCTATTTTCCCACTACCAAGAACCAAAAAATGTACAGTTAATTAAATAGGTATTTACTGAAGTGTTCTAAGTACGCAATCATGCTTAGTTTTACTATGTATTTTTTAGTTAACAAGCGCACAGTTAGATGTCAGGTATCCGTTTCACTCATTTAATAGATTTCGTTATTTATGTTATGGAGTTAAACATAAGTCTGTGTTGTGGGTTTCTGGAAAAAGCACTCATGATGTCCAGGTTCTTTGTCCCCTACCTGGTTCCATGCGTTAGGACGTGACTCAGATATTTTTCAGTTTGAACTCAGTTTTTGATTGTATTTTATAATAGTTGAATATTGAGTGCCACAGTATTTTGAGCATTATTTTGGGCTACATGTATAATTTCATTTATTTCTCATAATAAACCTTCCAAATAATTCATAATTTCCTGTATTTCAGAAAAAAACTGTGAGATGCCGTGAGGTTAGATAACTTTTCCTCAGTATTATGACACTAATAACCGATAGAACTTGCATTTGAGCCCAGGTTTATTGTGTTTTATAATAATGATTCAAAGCTGGCACTCTGTCATAGCTGTCCTTCTCAAACTAGCGTACAAAACAGTTTCCTGGGAGTGGTAATTAAAAATGTAGATTAGGGGGCATTACTTGCCGAGAATCTTACATAGTAGTAGCAGGCAGAGCCCAGGAATCTGCGGATAGTTGGCTTATGGGTCCTGTTTTAAAAAAAAAAAGAAAAGAAAAAAAATCCAATACCAAAATGTTTCTGGCATTTAAGATCAATTAATGGGTATGAGTTGTTTCTTAGGCACTTTCTCTTCAGTTCCTAATGAAAGTACTAATATTCTGTGATTCCTGATATCTTTTCAATATTTACTAAATTTTTTCCTTATTCATAAACACCTTTATATAAATTATATTTTGTTGTATTTCATAATTTATTTAAAAAGTACAGTAAGCTCGAGTTCGAAGCTACCCTAGGCTATGCAGTGAGTTCAAGGCGGGCCTGAACTCTGTATAGCAAGACCCTGTCTCCAAAAAAAAAAAAAAAAAGTACAGTAAGCTCATTAAATAAAAATAGGAAAATTCATAGAACTGGGGAAAACCACACAGTCATTCTACTTTATTTCCTTCTGGTCTTCTGTGTATTGTTTATTTTCACAGAAGTACTTGTAACATCCACAGTTCACAGTGTAATACACTTTTTAAAGGAACATCTTATTATTGGGCAACAGTCATTGAATATTTACTACATGCCAGGTACTGTGGTGCTGTGTTAATTGCTTTACATATATTATTTAATTCTCAACACAATTTTAATTATTTTTTTCTGGAGTAAGATAGCATTTAAATTTATTGGTACATTTTAGATATACATAATGATAATAGTCATCATAGGGAATTTGTACCTGTACATGATATATATTCTTTTTTTCCCATTCCCTTTCACTCCCTTCAGCCCTTCTTTCCCTCCTTATTTACAAAAGCTTTGTTTCCATTTTTTCCTTCTATTTTCTTTTCTTTCTTGTCCCTTCTTTCCTTTCCCCCTCTCCCTTGTTTCCCTTTCCATTTGAACATTTTCTTCCCATTTCCCAATATCTATTATACATTTTGGTCCTTATTTATAAGGTTTCTCACACCAATTTTAATTTTTTAGCCCCAATTTGTGATGAGGGAACTTAAGCTAGATAAGTTATTTGTTCTTCATATGGTAAATACTGATGATTTATAAGCAGTATAAAACCTTTTCCTCTGCTGCTTTTTAGGAATTGTGTGCTACTCTTGTGAGTGGGATATAGTCTGCATAGTTAACTGTGTGCTCATTGGTTGTTTTTCCTTTTTTCATTATTATAAATAAAGTTGAAGTGAATATTTGTGGGTAAAACTTTTTCCACATTTTTTTCCTTAATTTCAGAAGTAGAACTAGCCTATTAAAGTATTTTTCTATTTATCTTTTCTTTGCTCCTTTTGGAGAGTAATCACTTGGCCCTTGTATTAGTTTGTGTTGCCGTAACAAAGTACAGTACTACAAACTGGGAGGCTTAAACAACGGGAATTTGTTTCTCACAGTTCTGGAGACTGGGTGCATAACCACACGGTGCTGAAGGATTAGTTACTTCTGAGGACTCTTCTTCAGCAGATGGCTGCCTTCTTCCTGCGTGTTCACAAGGCAGAGAACAAGAGCAGCCTCTCTACTCTGTTATAAGGCCAAGAATGCTATCAGATCAGGGCTCCACTCCTGTGGCCTCTTTAACCTTAATTACTTCCTTAGTCCAGACAGTTATATGGGGGGGTACCTTTAAAATATGAATAGAGGGGCCAAATTTTGGGTCTATAACAACCCTGTAACTACTCTCTTAGTTATTGGTAAGATCTTTCCAATAAATATATGGGGTTATTGAAAATTTAGTTAATTGTGAATTTAGTGAGGTATGTGGTTACCTCAGTCTTAGGCAGAAGCAGGATTAATGAGCCCTGTATTTATTATAGTGTCCCTTCATATGGCTGCTCCTTTTCTTCAGTATTTTTGTTTGTTTGTTTACTGGGGATCGAACAGAGGGCTCAGTGCATGGTAGGCAAGTGCTCTACCACTGAGCCACATCCACAGCCCTTTTCATTTTGTTTTTAAATTTTTTTATTTTGTGATAGGATCTTACCAGTTTGCCCAGGCTGGCCTAGAACTTTTGATCCTTCTGCCTCAGCTTCCTGAGTAGCTGAGATTATAGTTGTGTGCAACCATGCCCAGCATTTAATATCTTTTTCTTTCCTTGACCCCTCTGCCCTCCAGGGACTGAACCTAGGGTCTTCTGCATGCTGGGCAGGCACTCGTCTACCGAGCCACATCCCTAGCTCAGGCCCTGATTTTGAATGCCCTGAATTACTATGAAATTCTCATCTTAGACTTCATTTGTTGTATCTGTGTTTCCTGCAACTTATGTTACTTGCTCCCTTAACTGAGTATCTTTCAAAACTTTGTTTTTCTGTAACTCTTCATTTGTACTCATGCAAATCATGTCATTCTGTCTTCAGCTATGGTGGTGATTGTAACCTTATCACCTAAATTTTTAGTCCCATTTAAAGAGCAGATTAACCTGATCCAATATTCTCGATGTTCATTAGGGAGATTGGCCTGTAGTTCTCTCTCTTGGTTGGGTCCTTCTCCGGTTTTGGTATCAGGGTAATACGTGCTTCCAGGAATGAATTTGGGAGAATTGATTCCCTTTCAATTTCATTAAAAAGTTTGAGAAGTAGTGGTGTTAGGTCTTCTCTAAATTTCTTGTAGAATTCAGCAGTGAGTCCATCAGGGCCTGGGCTTTTCTTTGTTGGGAGGTTTTTAATTACATCTTTGATTTCATTGGTTGATATTGGTTTATTTAGGATTTTTAATCTTCTTGATTGAGCTTTGGTAATTCATATGTATCTAGGAATCTGTCCATTTCTTCTGCATTTTCCATCTTATTAGAATACAAGTTTTCAAAGTAGGTATAGATGATCTGGATTTCTGCAGGGTCCGTTCTGATATCACCCTTTTCATTCTTAATTGCATGGATTTGAGTCTTTTCTTTTCCTTTTTAGTAAGGTTGGATAAGGGTTTGTCGATTTTATTTAATCTTTCAAAGAACCAACTCTTTGATTCATTGATTCTTTGTATTGTTTAATCTCCAATACATTAATTTCTGCTCTGATCTTTATAATTTCCTCCCTTGTACGAGCTTTTGGCTTAGCCTGCTTTTCTTTTTCTAGAAGTTTGAGGTTCACCATTAAGTTGTTCATTTGTGCTTGCTCTGTCTTCCTGATGTGGGTATTTACTGCTATAAATTTCCCTCTTAGGACTGCTTTCATTATATCCCCTAAGTTCCTGTATGTTGTACTGTCGTTATCATTCAGTTGTAAAAACTGTCTAATTTCTTCTTTAATTTCATCGGTGACCCATTGGTTGTTTAGGAGGGTGCTGTTTAATTTCCATGTGTTTAGGAAGTTCTTGTGGTTTCTTTTGCCATTGATTTCCAGTTTCATTGCACTATGGTCTGATAATATGCATGGGATAATTTCAGTTCCTTTGCATTTACTTAAGCAGGTTCTATGAGCTAGTATGTGGTCTGTTTTGGAGAATGTCCCATGTGCAGCTGAGAAGTATGTGTATTCTGATGTTGTGGGGTGGAACACTCTAGACATCTACTAAGTCCATTTGTTCCAAAGTTTGGTTCAGTTCTAATATTTCGTTATTGATTTTTTGTATAGTTGATCTGTCTTTTTGTGACAGTGGAGTATTGAGATCCCCCAATACAATTGTGTTAGTGCTCATTTGATTTTTCACGTGCATTAATATTTTATATAGTTGGGTGCACTGGTATTTGTTGCATGCATATTTATGATCATTATCTCTTCCTCTTGGATTGTTCCCTTTACAAGGATGTAGTGACCTTCTTTATCTCTCTGAATCACTCTTGGCTTGAAATTCACTTTGTCTGCAAAAAGAATAGCTACCCCTGCTTTTTTCTGGGTTCCTGTCGCATGGCTGATCCAGTATTCTCTTCCAGTGCTGCACACACACACACAAAATGTGAGCACAGAAAGGTTCATGGAAGTTACAGAGAAAAGATTAGAAATAGCTTAAGTGCTACTAGATATGTACCCTATAAAGTGTCTTTTAAAAGTCTGTGGATATCCCTCCAATCTCTTCCTATCTCACAGGATAAAACCTAGAGTTTTCAAATGTTTCTCCAGGCCCTTTGAAGGCTCCCACTTCTTCTGTGTTCTCAGTTCTTATTCCTCTGTGCCTCAGCTACTCCAGGTTCCTGAACAAACCAAGCACAAATGTGCTTCCACTTGCCTTTCCTTCAGTTCCAGTGTCTTAATGGCTTGGTCTCGGTCTCCGTCGCTGTCTGTCTCTGTTTCTGCCTCTGACTCTCTCTCTCCCCCGCTTTTTTTTTTATTTGAGACAGTGCCTTGCTGTGTAGTCCATGCTGGCCTTAAACCCATTATATACCCCAGGGTGGCCTCAAACTCATGGTGATCCTCCTGCCTCAGCCTCCTGAGTGCTAGGGTTATAGATGTGTGCCATCACCTCTGGCTGCTCTCTTGTTTCATTCAGGTCTCTCCTGAAGTTTCACCTCAGAAATGCTGTCTTTCAGATTCTTCCCATTGCTGCAGTTTTAAGCTAGGCCTTCATGTTATTTATTTATTTGTTTATTTGCATTAATGGGATGTTTTCCTTATATCTTTTTAACATGTGTAATCTACAAACATCTCTGTGTGTTCTACATTTTATCAGTGTATCTCGTTCAGTATTAGACTAATCTTTCTAAAACCTAAACCTTTTCAGTAGACTGTTTTGTTTTTGTTTTTTTGTGTACTGGCAATTGAACCCAGGGCCTTTGCACTGAGCTACTTCCTAGGCCTTTCATTTTTATTTTTTATTTTGAGACAGGGTCTCCCTAAGTTGCCCAGGCAGATTTTGAACTTATGATATACCTGCCTCAGCCTCCCAGGGTGCTGGGATTATAGGAATGCACCACTTGTTCCTAGCTGATTCTTATTGGCAGTTGGCTGAATCTACTGAAAGGATTTTAGAAGTATTAACTGGCTCAAATCTTCTATTTATGGAACCACCTTATTTGTTCTCTGCTGTCTCAGTGCTTACCATTACGTGCCAGGTTTGTGTTTTCCTATCCTTTACACTGATTAATCTCATTTTTTTTCTGTGTTTTTCTTCATTGATTTTCTTGTCTGCAGTTGTATCCTCTTGTCTAGTTCAGCACCTCTGTTTCCAGGCCCAGCTTATTTTCTGTCTTCATGAGGCCATTCCTGTTGCTGTAGCACTAAATCTGTTTCACACCTTCTGGTAGACTTGCCTCATCTTACATACCTCCTTTTTTTTTTTTTTAATACTCTCTGAGGTATTTGAGGATATCTTTCTTTTTAAACTCTTTTTTGCTGTTTTTAGTGGCCCCAAACAAGTCTAGGCACCTAATAGGACCCTAATAAATATTTGAGAGGTCTGAATCCTGCAACAGAAATTAAGAGATAGTGTATGTAAATACAGAGCACCATGCATGAGCTCTTGTAACTAACTATTCTCAAGTAGTGCTTATATCAGGTTTTTAATGGAAAATAATTAAAACTTTATTAATTAAAACATGGAGCTGGGTTTAGTGGCTCATACCTATTATCCCATTCACTTGAGAGTCTGAGGCAGAAGGATTGCACATGTGAGGATTGCACCTGGGCAACATGTCAAGATCTTGTCCCTGCCCCCCAAATCCCTAGCACCACAAAAAAAGACAAAGATAAAACATGAGAGAATTATGACATAATCTAAATTAAGTGGCACCAAATTGCATAAATATCAATGGATAAACATAAATTCAAAATGTGCACTGTCTTCTGGTTCTTTTGATAAAGCTTTTTTTGATACTTGCTCTTACTTTCAGGTTTGGCAGTCGGACTAATTTTTCACTCATCTTTGATATACAGTAATGTTCTTTCTGCATAGAGGTGACCACTACTTTCCCTTCATTATTTCTCTGATACAGTTAGTTGTACTCCATTTCTCTCAGCAAATCACCACAGCAACTTTGTCAGATTTAAATTTGAGACCTTAGGTTTCATCTTAGACCTGAAGTTTGTTCAGTCCTGTCCTGTTTAGTTTTTGCCTTGGTTTCTTTAGTTTATACTGTAACTTACACACTATGTGTGTTCATATTTGGGCCAACTCCAGAAGTCGATGTTTTAATAATCTTGTCTTTGATTAGACCCTCACCTGGACCTAGAAAACGCCAGTCTCCTCAGTACAGTGATCCCAAACCACATAGTCATCGCCCAAGTACAGCTGTCAGAGTTCAACGACCGTCTGCACAAAATCTGCACAATGACAGAGGGAAAGCTGTTCGCTGTCGTGAAAAGAAAGAACAGAATAAAGGAAGAGAGGAAAAGGTAAAAGTTAATGATTTTCATAATTGAAAAAGATACAGTATTTTTTAACCTTAAAAATGGGGGCTGGTGAGATGGCTCAGTGGCATAAGGGCCTGCCTGGCAAGTGCGAGGGCCCGAGTTCAACTCCCGGAACCCACATACGAAAAAAGGGCCAGTGATATCACTCAGCAGCATGGGCGCCTGCTGGCACGTGACGTCCTGAGTTCAACCCCCAGTACCCACAAAAAAAAAAGAACAAACAACCAAAAGAATACGCAAAAAAACAAAACACTATATAATTTCAGTACTTCTTCTTTTTTTTTCTTTTTGGCAGTGCTAGGGATTGAACCCAGAGCCTAGTATATGGTAGGCAAGCACTGAACCACTGAGCTCCATCCCCAGACCAAATTATTTCCGTAAGTTTTAATCATTAGTTTGCCAGAACTGTCATAGAACCTTAAGCATACTACTGAGCTGGGATTTTTCCCACTTACCTTTCAACAAATATTTTTGGCTGTTATTTGTAACTTTATAGTCTGATATCATTTGAAACTCAGGAAGAGTGTAAAGAACTAAGGCATAAAAAATTAAGGCATTTTTGTTTTTTATCATTTCTCTTTGTATATTTTTCTGTGAACCATCTGAAAGTTGTAGATAATGCCCCTTTACCCTTCAATATTTTAGAGTGTATTTCCCAAGTAGTAGGTATTATTTTACATGAGTGCAATACAGTTATCAGAAGTAGTGAATTTTACATTGCTACCTACAGTGTTGTCATCTAATCCACAGGTCTCTATAAAACTTTGCCATTTATCACAGTAAGGTCATTTCGGCTCTCCCCTTTACTCACCTTGAGTCTAGATCCACAGAATCGCTTGTCGCATCAAATTGTCATAGTCCTTTAATCTCTTCTAATTTTGTCTGTCTGTCTGTCTATCTATGCATCTATCCATCTATCTAATCTGTGTGGTACTGGCTATTGAACCCAAGGGCTTTGCACTGAGCTACATCTCCACATTTTTTATATATGTATTTTTTATTTTGTATTTTTGGGTCTCACTAAGTTGCCTGGGTTGGCCTTGAATTTGTAATTCTCCGAATCAGTCTCCCAGATGGTGGGATTATCAGTATGTACCACTGCACCTGGCACTTTTAGTCTCATTTTATTTATTATTATTATTTTTATTTATTTATTTATTTATTTTTATTTTATTTTATTTTATTTTTTTTGTGGGTACCGGGGGGTCGACCTCAGGACCTCGCGCACCAGCAGGCGCCCGTGCCTCTGAGCGATATCACCGGCCCCTTTTTCGTATGTGGGATCCGGGAGTCGAACTCGGGCCCTCGCGCTTGCAAGGCAGGCGCTTATGCCGCTGAGCCATCTCACCGGCCCCTATTTATTTATTTTGAGACACAGTTGGCTGTGTAGTTCAGACGGCCTTGAACTCATTATGTAACCAGGCTGGGCTCGAACTTGCTGTGATCCTTCTGCCTCAGTCTCTCCTGTGCTGGGATTATGCAGTGATGGGAACCTTTTAGAGCTTTCAATGATAAACAGCCCGCTGTTGCCCACATGCCATAGGTTTGCCACCACTGGATTATAGGCATGTGTCACCATGCCCAGCAGTTTAGTTTCTTTTAGTGTGAACATTTCCTCAGCCCTGGCATTTTTTTTTTTTTTTTTTTTGTGGGTACCGGGGGGTCGACCTCAGGACCTCGTGCGCCAACAGGCACCCATGCCACTGAGCGATATCACCGGCCCCTTTTTCGTATGTGGGATCCGGGAGTCGAACTCGGGCCCTTGCGCTTGCAAGGCAGGCGCTTACGCCGCTGAGCCATCTCACCGGCCCAAGCCCTGGCATTTTTGAAGAGTATAGGCCAGTTATTTTGTAGGGTGTTCCTCCATTCGGGTTTGCCTGATGATTAGATTAAGGTTATACATTTTTGGCAGGAAGATCAATGGCATGGTGTTCTATTCTCAGTATATCATAAGAAAGTACAGGGTGTCTGTCTTGTCACTGGTGATAAATTAGGTCACTTGGTTAAGGTGGTGTCTGCCAGGTCTTTTCACTATAAACTTACTGTTTTATCTTTTGTAATTATTTATGGGGAGATGCTTCAAGATTATGTAAATATACTGTTTCTCATCAGTATATCATCTGCTTGTTTTAGCCTCCATCTGAAACAGCTATTCCCATGCCGATTGCAAAATGCCATAATCGCTTCCATGTTAATTAACTGCATTGCTGTGAGGAAAAACTTTTGTCTTTTTTCCCTTTGTTTAGTTATATCAGTAGGGACTCACAGATTATTTTGCACAGTGTTATAATCTGTCACTATCATCATTTTGATGCTTAAAATTGTCCAAGATATGAGACATGGGAGACCCTGCTGCCAGATCCTGTGGCTTTTTGACATTTACAGTAACCATTATTCTCTGAGTACCTTCTCATTTTCTGGCACAGTAGGATGTTCCAAGCTCATCTTACATTTCTCCTGCTATGTCCCTGAATTTCTCATTTCTCCAGGGAGCCTTGAGTTCTATTAGTGGATAACAGTATTTAGAAGCCAACATTTTGATGCCATTAACTAGTGTTTGAAGGCTTATACTGTCTAGTAGTAGGGAGTATATGGAGATCTGTGAACTTAATTTTCTACTTCCTCCTCTTCTTCTCCTCCTCCTTCCTTGCCCAGGGCTGTGATATAGTAAAGCAGAGAGTTACTTGTGTGGCTTACTGTGCCAGAAAACCCCTTTCATACCCCTGGCTAAGTCAGAAATGAAATGTAGCAAAATATAAATCCCCCAATGCTGCGCCTATGCACTCCTATCCAAAACGTCAAATCAACGCTTCTACTTCAAGTTCTCTCTCCTGATTTTCATTGTAACTTTTACGCAAAAACTCATCCAGTAACCAACAGAATCTCATCTTCTTTGTTGATAAAGATGTTAATTTAGGTTTTTGTTTTTTGTTTTTTTGTTTTTGAGACATGGTCTTGCTCTATTTCAGACTGGCCTTGTAGAATGTTCCTGCATAGCCAAGGCTGGTCTCAAACTCATGGCTTCCCTCCTGCCTCAGCCTCTTGAATGCTGGGATTACAGGTGTGCATCACCTCACCCGGCTTAACTTGTTTTGTTTGGTTTTTTGTCTTTTTGAGACAGGGTTTTGCTATGCAGTTCAGGCTGGCCTTGAACTCACTTTGTAGCTCAGGCTGGCCTTGAACTCACAGTGATCCTTCTGCCTTAGCCTCCCGAGTGCTGGGATTACAGGCATGCACCACTACACCTGGCTCCACCCGGCTTAATTTAACTCCTGATTTTGTGCCACCTGCCTTACTTTCACCCCATTCCCACTTTGGGTATCACTTGCTCTTGGAAATGTGGGTGATCAGTGCCTTTCAGTTCCTTTTCCCAGATAGTCCTACGTACATCTCTACATTTGCAGCAGTGGTAGTTCCGCTTTTTTTGTTTTTTGTTTCTTAGTAGTTCTGTTTTTGTTCCTGAAAAAGAAAAGAGATGAGAAAAGTGGTTAATGAATCTGGTGTTTAGAGTATTAATCAGTACAGTGGTTGTCCTGGAGCATCATTTAGACCTTGGCTCATTAACCCTGTAACCATCTGCAGTCTGTTCATAGCTCTAATTTTATATTCTGAAAAGTGATGTTTAGAACATGAGGTTCTGTTAATCAACAAATCATTATCAAAGAGAAATTAATATGATATGATTGTTAAGGCAGGAAAATATAAAACTTTTCAAAGATATGGTATGGCAGTTAAGAGTATGGACTTTGGGTTTAGCTAGACCTGTGTTTAAGCATCAGCTTTGCTATTTCTGACTGTTGTACTTCCAGTTATTTGGTCTTTCTAAATTTTATTTCCTCTGATATAAAATCAATACTTGTTTATTTTTTAATGTGTGCTGATCATCAAACCTAGGGCCTTTTGCATGCTGAGTATATGCTCTGCCTCTGAGCTACACCCCCAGCCAGATATAAAATTATAGTAGCACCTGTCTCAGAATTTTTGTGAGGATAAATGAGATAGAATTTTCTGATATGTAGAAGTATTCAGTAAATCTTAGCTGTTATTTCTCCAAACAGTTCAGGTAACTAAAACTTTTTTATTTTTGTTGGATTAAACACTTCTACTATTGCATTGATTTAAAAAATTAATGAGATAGTTTAGGGCTTAATGACTACATTTAAAATGTTCTTTAAGTTATCCAGACACCAAAATAGAAATATTAGATTAAAAGTAGAACAAAAATAATTCTCCAAAGGGAGGATCACCAAAAAAAAAAAAATTATCAGTGAAAATATTTTAGCCTTCAGTTTAAAATGTGTAGCTACTTAAAAAAATATGTAGCTATTTCACCACTCTTTAGTTTTGTATTATTTCAGGGACAGCAGGAGGAGAATGCATTAAAAATAAATTAGCAGTTCGAGGAAGTTTTTATCTGTGTCTTTGTTGAGTGTAGACATTGCTTTGCTGATTGAGTTGTGTATCCTTGCTGGTTTTCTTTCTTATGTTTCGTCAATTGTTGAGAAAGGGTTATTGAAGTCCCCTGTTGTAACTGTAGGTTTACCTATTACTCCTTTTAGTTGTGTCAGGAGTTTTCTTTTTTGTTTATTTGTTTGTTTTTTTGAGACAGAGTCTCAGTGTGTAGCCCAGGTTGGCCTTGAACTCACTATGTAGCTCAGGTCGGCATCGAACTCAAGGCGTCCTGCCTCAGCCTCCTGAGTGCTGGGATTACAGGCATGCGCCACCACACCCAGTTTAGTTCTATCAATTTTTTGCTCATATATTTTGTCGCTCTTTTGTTTGGTGTTTACACATTTACAATTGCTTTTAGTAAACTGACCCTTTTATCGTTATATAATGTTCCTTTCTGTTTCTGTTAATTTTCTTTCCCTTGAAGTTTATTTGACATTAAAAATAGACATGCCTACTGTCCTTTGATTTAGTTTCCATTATATATATTTTTTCCTTTTCTCTGCTTTTAACTTGTCTATATATTAGAATAAATTTCTTGATTACAGCACGTAGTTAGGTTGTATTTTAAAATCCAGTCTGCAGCAAGTGTGAGGTTGTGAGTTCAATCCCTGGTACAAAAAAAAATCCAGTCTGCCAATCTGTCTTTTATTGGTGTGTTTAGACAAACTTTCATTAATATAATTATTATGTTAGGGCTTAAGTGTGCCATTTTATTTTTTGTTTGAATATACTATTTTCTTCTTTTTCTGTATTCTTTTTCCAGACTTCTTATGGGTTACTTGAACATTATTTAGAATTCTATTTTGGTTTATTAGTAGTATTTTTGTTTATTTTTTGAGATAGGTTCTTGCTCCATAGCTCAGGCTGGCCTCGAACTCACAGCAGGCCTGCTTCTGCTTCCTGAGCGCTGGAATTGCAGACATGGACCACCATGTCCGGCTCTATAGTATTTTTGAGTATATCTGTGTATAGCATTTTTAGTAATTTCTCTGGGTGTTGTGTGTGTATAAACACTTGAGTGTTAATCTATGAATGTTTTGATTTCCTCTCTTTTTCTGAAAAGTGTTTTTGCTGGGTCTAGGATTCCGAGTTTTCAGTGGGTACTTGAAAACTGAGGTTTGTCGGGTACATTTACCACTTCCTTCTGGTCTCGTTGGTTTCTGAGTACAAGTCTACTTTCATTAGAATTGTGTTTCAGTATAGGCAAGGTATTAATTTTCTCTCATTGTTTTCTTTTTTTTTTTAATTTTCAGAAGTTTAATTATAGTGTGTGTGTTGGCATGGATTTCTTTGGAGTCATTCGTTTTTGAGGCTTTCTGGGTTTTTTTGTTTGTTTGTTTATTTGCTTGCTTCTAATATGTTCATAAGTGCTTACTGAAGCACTAAATAAAAAATTGAAAAAAGAAAAAGAAAACCCAGGGAACTCATACCATGTCTTGAGTTCCCCAGCTGTCTGCCATCTTCTCTGAACCTTTTGTAGTTTTGTATATAATGCACAAGAGGTCTGGTTCTCCTAGGTGGAAGGAATAGTGAAAATTACATGTGTTCCACCTTCTGGAAGTGAAAGCCCAGCTGTTATTTTTAACTCTTAATTGAGGCAATGGATTTTGCGTTTATAATTCTGCCAGCTTTACAATATCTGACTGTAGTCAGGTATGGTGGTGCATGCCTACAGCACTGTGGGAGTATTTTCACTTAGAACAAATTGAATAAATGTATACTTAATAAAGGAACGTGAACTAATTCAGCTAAACTCTCTGAAATGTCAGATTCCACAGCTCCCTTTGGCTGACCTATTCTAGCTGTTTTTCCTTTCAGCTTAGCTAAAAAATTTTTGTGCTCTGTCAGCACTGTGTTCTAAGGGAGAAAAGAAAAGGCACTAGAAAGTGCCTTCTACTTGTATCCTTCTTGGCTTAGATTATAGGTTCCTGGCAGATGTCTTCTTTTTTTGCCTGGTAGCTGCTGTCACAAAACAGATACTATGAAGTATTTGTGAATGAATGGCAACTTCATAAATGCTTCCAAGACAATACCTTCCTTGAACCCTTTTTTTTTTTTTTTTCTTATTTTGGTAGTACTAGCGATTGAACCCAGGGCCTTCATACTGAGCTACATTGCCAGGTCCTTTGCCAGAGAAACAAAATACAGTCTTTCAAGCAATCAGAAACTCTTGTTTTTTCTCCCATTGTAGAACAAATCACCTGCTGCAGTTACAGAACCAGAGACAAGTAAATTTGATAGCACTGGATATGACAAGGACTTAGTAGATGCTTTGGAAAGAGATATAATTTCTCAGAATCCCAATGTTCGATGGTAAGTGATATCATAACAAGATAATTGGATGCTAATGATGCTTTTTGGAACAGTAACTAAAGCAAATACATGTACTAAAGATCCTTGGGACAGATCCAGAGTTATGCAACATGAGCAGGACACTTAATGGAAAACTTCATTTTGGCTTAGGCTATACCAACTTTTTTGTCTGAGATTTTTAAAAAAATTAATTATATATTAAATGGGAATAAGATAGAAATTTCACCTTTTTGGGATATCTAATGATGAAAAGGCAGTGACTTTTCTGCATGTGTCTTATCTATAACATCTAATAGATATTTTTATTTCTTGTTACTTAGAGCAATGATTCTCAACTTTATTAATATTACATCTGGCCAGGTATGGTGCCACACACCTGTAATTCCAGCACTAGGGATGCTGAGGCAGGAGGATCGCTGTGAGTTTGAGGCCAGCTGAGCTACATAGGGAGTTCCAGGCCAGTCTAAACTGCACAGCAAGACCCTGTCTTAAAAAAATACAAAATAAAAATTACATCTAATCAAAGATTTATATTCTAGCACATCGAATTATAAAAGCTCGCTTTACCACAAAATTAGGTATATCCTATGTTTTCTGTTAAAATATTAATGATCATAAGGTATGGTTTTGGGTGACACTTAAAAATTTTGGGGGGGCTGGGGATATAGCTCAGTGGCACAGCACCTGCCTGGCAAGCCTGAGGTTCTGAGTTCGATCCCCGGTACCCAAAAAAATAAAATAAATTAAAAAAAATTTTTTTTTGGTATTTGATATTTACAGATTAAAAAGACATTTTTTTTTTTTGTGGGTACCGGGGGGTCGACCTCAGGACCTCGCGCGCCAGCAGGTGCCCATGCTGCTGAGCGATATCACTGGCCCCTTTTTCGTATGTGGGTTCCGGGAGTCGAACTCGGGCCCTCGCGCTTGCTGGGCAGGCGCTTAAGCCACTGAGCCATCTCACCGGCCCAAAGACATTTTCATAATAAAATTCTTACGTATATCAGTAGTAGTGGGGAAATGACTTCATAGTAGTTTCTGTAATATTCTGACATTGTCATCTACCTACTAGAATTGGAGGAGGCAAAGCAACAGTATGCTGTCTCTGCTTTATGTCCTTTTTTTTTTTATTTTAAAGAGAAAACAAATAGAACAAAATTTCAAAACAAGATAATAGGAGGGTAACAATGGTTACTACATTGCATATTGTTATCTTTAAATTAGTTACTCAGAGTACAAGATATTGGCATCCAGTTGTCCAAACAATATTAGCATAAACCTTTCTTTTCAATGAACTAAGAGAAATTAATGAAATAACTATCTTAACTATCTTTTATATATATGTGTGTGTGTGTATATACATATACATATATATATATTTTTTTGCTTTTCCATTCCTTCTTTTCTCCATTCCCCCATCCCAGTTTCTCTTCCCTTTTGAACAGTTTCTTCCCATTTTATAATATCTTTTGTACATTCTGGATCTTATTTACTCTTTCAGCTTCTCACACTAGGGAGACAATACGATGTTCAAACATGTGCATCTGGTTTATTTCACTTACAAGTATGGTCTCGAGTTGCATCCATTTACCTATAAAAGTCTCCAGTTTATCCTTCTTTATGGCTGAATAGTACTCCATTGTATAAAAAGACCACATCTTTTTTATCCATTCCTCAGTTGATGGGCATTTCGGTTGTTTCCAAGATTAAGCTATTAAAAATTGTGCTGCTATAAACATGTGTGCACATATATTGCTGTGATATGATGTTCTTAATTCTTCTGGGAAGATACCCAGAAGGGGAATAGCTGGGTCAAAATGGGACCTCTAATCCTAGTTTTTTGAGCAATCTCCACACTGATTTCCACAGTGGTTGTACCAGTCTACACTCCCACCAACAGTGGAGCAGTATTCCTTTTTCCCCACAGCCCCGCCAGCATTTGTTATTGGTTGATTTCTTGATAATTTATATCCTTTTTAAAAATTTTTCCCTCCTAGTACTGAGGATGGGTAGAATCCAGGGAGTGCTGAGCTGCATCCCCAGTCTTAAAAATTTTGAGATAAGATCTCTATAGGTTGCCCAGCCTGGCCCTGAGGTTGTTATCCTCCTACCTCAGCTTCCTGTGCCCTGTTATTCTTTATTTTTTTTTTAATGGCTTAATTGTTGCTAAATCATGGGGATTATGGAATAAGATCATAAAACAAAGAATTTAAAATGAGATGGCATGTTTACTATAGGTTAAACATCCCTAATTTGAAAGTCAAAAATAATAAAATGTTCAAAATTCAGAGGTGGTGCATGCCTATAATCTCAGCACTCAAGAGGCTGAGGCAGGAGGATCACTGAGATTGAGGCCAGCCTGGACTACATAGTGAGTTTAAGGCCAGCCTGAACTGCATAGTGAGATCCTGTCTCAAAAACCAAAAAATAAAATAAAGTATTTGGAGCATTTCAGATTTTTGGTCTGGGGATGCTCAGTTGGTAAAATCTATGCAGATATTCCAAAACCTGAAACACATTTTTTCAAGCATTTTGTATAAGGGGTACTTAAACCTCTACTTAAGAAATCTGGGGCCGGTGAGATGGCTCAGCGGCTTAAGCGCCTGCCTTGCAAGTGCAAGGGCCCGAGTTCGACTCCCGGATCCCACATATGGAAAAGGGGCCGGTGATATCGCTCAGTGGCACGGGTGCCTGTCGGCGCGCGAGGTCCTGAGGTCGACCCCCCGGTACCCACAAAAAAAAAAAAAAAAAAAAAGGAAATCTGTAGGCCTTTGTTCTCATGAACCAAGCTGAAAATAATTACTGCTAAAAATTGAAGACAGTGATTATGTTCTTTATGTATACTGGTTGGGATGGTAAACCCACACAGTATATTAGTTTGTTAATGCCCAGAGAGAGTCTTAACATTCTGTCATCAGTATAAAATTGTGCACCACCATTGGTTCTCAAGAGTGACTACATAGTTACATGTATGATGCAAGGGTTTGTTGATGAAATATCTTCTCTTTCAGGGATGATATTGCTGATTTAGTAGAAGCTAAAAAGTTGCTTAAAGAAGCTGTGGTATTACCAATGTGGATGCCAGAATTCTTTAAGGGCATTAGAAGACCATGGAAAGTAAGTTCACTGTAATAGCATCATCAAAGTAAATGGCAGTGCATTCCTGTAGAGAGCCACTATGTATCTATATTGGGGAAAATGGAGATAGAAACTGGAAGTGAGGAAAAATTTAAAAGGTATATGTAGTGAGCTCCATGTGGTGGCACATGCCTGTAATCCAAGCACTCTGGGAGGCTGAGGCAGGAGGATTCCAAGTTTGAGCCCAACCTGGGCAATTTAGTGACTTTAGGACACCCTCTTTCAAAAAATTAAAAAAGGGCGGAGGATGTAACTCAGTGTGAAGGCTCCAGGTATGATCCACAGTACCCCCTCAAAAAAGTGTATGTTGTGTTACTCAGAATTTTGTTCACAAAAGCTATTGCACAAGTAAGAAATAGGAATGGTGTTCAGAAACATCGTAATACAGCAGATTTGTAATGAGCTTGTATTTGTGAAACTACTCCATTTCATTTACATGTTATTTAACTTATAACTTGTTTGGGGAATTATTCTTAAGAAATTGAGAAGTCAGGGGTGGTGGTGTGTACTTTTAAATCCTCCATTTAGGAGGCTGAGGAGAAGAATCATAAATTCAAGGCTAGTCTGGGTTACACAGTGAGTTCAAGGACAGCCTGGACTATGTAGCAAGACCCTGTCTCAAAAAACAAAGAAACAAAAAACCAAAATAATGAAAAAGTAATTCAGAGGTATGTATCTGATGAGGACTTTTGAAAGTAATGGACTAATCGGTAAAAAAAACCAACAAAAACAAACCCAAAACTCTTGGATTTGGAAAATGTGCTAATGGGTAACTTTGCACTTATTATTTTACAAGTTTCTTTAAATGTTAAGTGATAAGGAAGATACAACACTATAGACGTATTTCGAGGAAACTATGTAAAAAGAAACTTAATTGTGCAAAAAGACTAGTAGGAAATAAATCTGGATGCTCCTTGTACCTGTGTTAGGGTATAGGAACTGTAAAGTGTTTCTCCTCATCTCTGAGTTTCAAATTTTTAATAATGTGGTTATCTTCCTTTGGTAATAGAAAAAAGCACATTTGTGATAAAGTATCCTTCTGGTTTTCTTTGTCCTTTATTTGTCTTAAGTTGGTTGAAATTTGATACTTAGTAATGTCTCTATTGTGAATGGTAAACCAGGCTTGTGACAGGTGCCTGTAGTCCCAGCTACTCCAGAAGCTAAACAGAAGGATCACTTGAGCTCAGCGCCTTGAGGTCAGCATGGGTAACATAGTGAAACCTTTTCTGAAAAAGAAAACAATAGCAGATAAATTCTTTACTTACACTGTTATATTCCCAACAGGGAGTATTGATGGTTGGCCCACCTGGCACAGGAAAGACCCTCCTTGCTAAAGCAGTGGCTACAGAATGCAAGACAACGTTCTTCAATGTCTCTTCATCAACTCTGACTTCCAAATACAGAGGAGAGTCTGAGAAGCTCGTCCGTCTGCTGTTTGAAATGGTGAATGTTTGCGATAGCTGCGGTAATGATTCTTTACTTGCAAAAGGGGAGCGAGTGAGTTGTAACTTTCTGCAGGTGTGGATTAGGTAGGCATGCAGCCGTTCTGCCTGGGGTGTGAGTCCTGTGCCCTTGAGTCCGTCCTTTACACAGATGAGTAGTTGAGTCTCTCTGTCTCCTTTTCTCCGGAGTTTCATTCACATCTGCTAGTTCACGAGCTGCCATTATGGATCAGCATTACTTATTCTTCTAAAGGAGTCTGAAATTACTGTTTTTCAGATGAATAGGCTTAGTTATAATACGGTAAATGCAGTATTATAACACTGCCAAAAGGTGAGACTACTAAATGCTTATGCAACATGGATCACCTCCAGTCTATCAACTGTATCAAATAACAACTGGAGTTTAGTGACCCAATCTTAAGTTTTTTGCTTCTTTTAGTTTTTTTTTTTTAATTCCACCCCCAAAATGTGAGTGTCTATAAGAAAAATGCAGTAATGTGCTGAATGTTCTGGTAGTGTTTGTGGTTGAATTCAACAACCTTTTATACTTCAGACTTGTTAAACTTTTTTTTTTTTTTTTTGTGGGTACTGGGGGTCGACCTCAGGACCTCGCGCGCCAGCAGGCGCCCGTGCCGCTGAGCGATATCACCGGCCCTTTTCTCGTATGTGGGTTCCGGGAGTCGAACTCGGGCCATCGCACTTGCCAGGCAGGCGCTTACGCCGCTGAGCCATCTCACTGGCCCCCTAGGCTGTTCTTGAGTTTGTGATCTTCCTGCCTCAGTCATCCAAATAGCTGGGTTTATAAACATGTACCACCCAGCTGATCTGAGGTTTGTTTTGTTTTGTTTTTCAGTACTGGGGATTGAACCTAGGGCCCTTATACAGAGCTACACCCTCAGCCCTTAAAAAAAAATTTTTTTTTAAAAAAGAGATCATCTTCCTTTTGATGATTTCATTTATACTCTTTCCTCTCTTGGCTGCTACTCTGGTAGTATCAGGTCTCCACTTCTCCATAATATTGGATCTGACCAGACTGAGCCAGTGTGAACATGAACCGCAAACCAGGGTTCTTGAAACAACAAAACAGCAGTAAAAACCAGCCTTTCATGTAGAAGGAGATTGGGAGTCAGAGGATTCAAATCACCTTCCAGACTAGAAAACCTGGAGTTCAGGCAAACACAGAAACCAAACTATTGCAGGAATGAACTACAGGACCCTCTCACACTCAAGAGCAAGGTGGTTTTGGGAAATACATATCTGACCATCTGGCCTCTTCTGTTAAGTGGGAATGGTCCCACACCAGCATTTTTAAAGGGAGATGTTTTTACTTCTATTTCATTTCCCAAAGAGGTATAAAAGCTCCTAAAAGTGATATTATGGATCAGAATAAATTAGTTCACTCACAAGAAACATTCCTGGATGATGATTTTTGGTGCTGAGGACATTCCGCACATTATTGCATGGAGGCAAAATTCAGGGCAGTCTGAGAAAAAAGCAATCAAAAGTGGTGGCTTCATTGCTGACGAGTTTATGTGGGACACACACAACCTTTTTTTTTCCAGTGGATATATCAAGGGGCCAAGGTCATCAAAATTAGTTATTTTATACATTATAGTGCATAGACCAACAGAGGAAAAGACACTTTCTTGCAGAGCAACCAAAAGGAATTTTGCAAAAGGCCTGTGTCACTGAAGTGGAAGGACTGAAGCCCATCACTGTGGCCTTCCCTGGCTGCATCCCTTCTCTTTGGTTGCAGTGGCCGCAGTGGGAGCCGTCTCCTCTATATGTTTTGCTGGCTGCTGCTTCTCCCCCTCCCATCCTCTTCCACATTCTCCCCCTCTTCCTGGGGATAGACGTCTGGGTATTTCCATGCATTCTCACATGGCCTAAAACTAGGCTATACAGCCTGATCTCTTGATATCCTTGGTGCTGTAGTAGAAGCAAGAAAAACCCAACTTAAACTGTTCTCCACAGGGGCTGCTGGCCATCTTTCCTAGACATGGGCAGTTCCAGTTAATGTTTCCGTTTGGCAGTATCAAACCATGTTCCTCTTATGGCTTGTTGGGGTAATCAGCCACCAGCTCTGCATTGCTGGGAGTTTCATGGTCTTCTTCAGTCATAAAAATGATTGGATCTTTCCCTTCCTGCTGCCAGTAGGCCATGGCTGTGGCCTGGCACTGTGACCCCTTCACATGGCACCTCACTCTCCTAGGAGGGCCCTTAAAATTTTTTAGAGACAGGGTCTTGGTAAATGACAAAGTTGCCCAGGCCGAGCTCAAACTTGCGGGTCTCCTGCCTCAGCCTGCATTATTTTTTTATTGTGAGTTTTATGAAAGTGTATCGAAAAGTATTATTTTTTACTGGCTTCTGTGAAATTGCTTGGGAAAACCGTAATCGCCATTAAGTAAATCCCTGTTCATCTGGAGTAGTCTGTGTGGGCACTGGCTGATTCAGGCTGGTGTGTAGCTTCTGCTCTGGTGACCAGATGTTAGGGATCATACTGGAAGCCGGCTGATTTTTTCTGTTAATCATGGACTCTCACTGGATAGAACTGTACTGCCTTTCCTATCTTGGTTTTGACTTACTATAGCTGATGTCACTTTTAGTGTGCCTTTCCTTTCCCAGGACCCCTCAAAATGAATGTTGAGCAGTTCCCAAGACATATATATATATTTTGTCTTTTTGAGACAGGGTTTTGCTACGCAGTCAGGCTGGCCTTGAACTCACAGCGATCTTCCTGCCTCAGCCTCCCGAGTCCTGGGATTACAGGTGTGCACCACCGTGCCTGGCTAAGACCTATATTTTAAATAGGCCAGTTAAATTTGGTGAAAATGTCTAGTGTTTTTCATGTGGCATGGCAACAAATACACTAAAAAAATATAGCCATAATTCTTGTATTGTCAAGAATTATTTTCAGTAGAAACCCAATAAAATGAATTTAAACAAAAATAATAATAACAATAATAATATAGGGAATTTTCATAAGTTACCTTTTAGATTATTAGGCCTAGCAGGAGTCATCTGTTCAGATGCCCTTAGGACTCTTTCTGACTCTTGGCTATCTGGGCTTTGACTTTAGGCAGGCTCATGAAATGGCTAAGATAACTCTCAGAATCTTAAATCTTACTTTTGTCGTCTTCGTGGTAATCCCAGAGAAGTTACTAGAACAAGTTCCAGTTGTTCAGGTGGAAGTCCGGCGATTGGCCTCTTCTGAGTCACATGCTCCTTCCTGAGCCCATCATCTTTGGTCACAGAACTGCAGTGATCTGAGAGGGTTGGCTTAAATCATCCATACAGCTCTGAGGAGAGTTGGCCTCTTTGAAATAGTAGAATATAAAAAAATGCAGTAGTCTACAAATGAAGAAACTTCTTGTACCAGAAGAAGGGGTGCAGTGCAGGCAGAATAAATTTGCGTTCCTTGAAAATCTCCTCACAGCATCTACCCAGTCCAGCCAAAAGCAATCTGGCATGTGTTACAGCCTCTGCTTGAAGTCGGACCATTCTGCATTCCCTCAGTACTTGAGAATCAGTCTAGTAATTTTTGTTTGGTGTGGCAACAAAGGGATTTAAATTGAAATTTTGTTCATATAAATTCTGTTAGTATATGGTTCCTAGCTAGAATTTCAAATGAGAATGTTACTGGATACTTTAGTAAGTTCATTCTCTACACTTCTTGAAAAGGACATACAAAAAATTTTATACATAGTATCTAAAACCCAAGTAATGACCATTTAAAATGAAATTATACCTTTGGAGGGAATTATAGAATTCAGCTACTTGAAAGGCTGAGGCAGTAGGAGCACAAGTTTGAGACTAGCCTAGGCAACTGAGACTTTGTGTCAAAAAGAAAAAAAAGGTAGTTGGAAGTGGGTAGGGTGGCACATACCTGTAATCCTAGCACCGTAGCAAGCTGAGACAGAAGGATTGTAAATTTGAGCTCAGCCTGGGCAACTTATCAACTTAATAAGATCCTGTCCTAAAAATAAAAAATGGCTAAGAAGGCAGCTCAGAGGTAGGATGCTTGCCTAGTACATGTGAGGCTCTGGGTTCAATCACCAGTACTGGGGTGGGGGATGACTTAGAATCCAGATTTTCGACTATAAAAGAAAGTGGGACTTATATATTTGGATTTTCCAAGTGAACAAACTCAAACTAAATCCACACTTTGGATGCAGTTTTGTTTTGTTTTGTTTTGTTTTCCTTCAATGTAGTTAGTTGCCTCTTAAGAGTATACTATACTAGATTATAACCTCATGGTTCAAAGAATTAATAGACCCAGTATGGTTGCATGTTCAAGTGTGTAAATGCTGTTTGTTTGTCCAGATTGTTTTTTGGAAATCTTTATTTGGTTTAAATAATGATTAACAATAAACCTCTTAGTGCAATAGCTTTTTCAGTGTCCTTAAGAATATTGTTGAGTCTAAACTATTTACTAGATTAATACTTGGCTGAGACATATTAATGGTTCAGATTGATATTCCATGTTATTTTGAGGGAGACATGCATTTAAGGGGCAAAAATAAACTTAGGGGATTCTACTGAGCTATAAAAAGGAGTAAAGTATTATATGCTGTAACATAAATTAACATTGGAAACATGTTAAATGAAAGAGGCCAGACATGAAAGGCCGTATGTTATATGATTTCATTTTATATGAACTGCACAGATCCATAGACATAAACATCAGTGGTTGCCGCCAGGCATAGTGGCGCACACCTGTAATACCAGTACTCAGGAGGCTGAGGCAGGAGGATTGCTGTGAGTTCAAGGCCAGCTTGAAGTGGCCAGCTTTAACTAACATAACTGGCTATGTGAATTTGAATGATAC
Source organism: Erethizon dorsatum (assembly GCA_028451465.1). Classification (NCBI taxonomy): domain Eukaryota; kingdom Metazoa; phylum Chordata; class Mammalia; order Rodentia; family Erethizontidae; genus Erethizon; species Erethizon dorsatum. The sequence continues at coordinate 130,512,573 of CM051823.1, read as the reverse complement.
AGGATTATTCTGTACACTGTGATGAAACGGATAACTGGTGGAAAAAATTTCTAGATATTGGTTAAGTATTCTAAAGTTCTAGAAAATATTTGGTCAAAGAGAACCAGTAACTTAAATAAAATTATAGAGTCTCTAAGGAATTCTAATTAAATTGCCATTTTTAAATTTGACTACTAATAGTATTGTATATTTTAATGCTCTTAAGCAGTTAATTAGAAGAGTCAATTTACATACATGTCTTCAAGTTTCAACTAAAATAAGACCATTTAAGCCATTTAAAGTATAAATTTAGTGCTTATTTACAATGTTGTGTAACCATCACCACTGTCTAATTGTGGGACCTTCTTATCTCCTGAAAAAGAATTCACACTCTACCCCTTGGCACAGCTTTACTAATTCTGTAAAAAATTTTTATGTTTTTTTTTTTTGAGATAGGGTCTCACTATGCAGTTCAGGCTAGCCTTGAACTTACTTTGTATCCCATTCTGGCCTCGAACTCACAGTGATCCTCCTGCTTCAGCCTCCTGAGTGCTGGGATTACAGGCGTGTGCCACCACACCTGGCTGAAAGGTGCATATTGCAGCAGCTGCTTCAGCCATTTTCTAATTGCTAGCCCATAGATTATTTAAACGAAATAAAAACTTAGTATTGCATGGTTTCTTTCTTTAGGCTCGATTTTATTCTCCAGCCACTATATTTATTGATGAGATAGACTCCATTTGTAGTCGCAGAGGGACTTCTGAAGAGCATGAAGCAAGCAGAAGAGTGAAAGCAGAGCTGCTGGTTCAGATGGATGGTAGATATGTGTCTGTGCTTGCAGTGACTTGGGGTGGGGGTTGCTGAGTATCCAGTGCCAGTGGGCCGAGCTCTACTGCTGGTGCTAGCCCAGTGCTTTTAATCAATCAATCTTCACAACTCCAGGTGGACGGGGGGGTGGCAAATAGAGCCTGAAGATTAACAGTGGTAAATTTGGTACAGCGTCAGTGGTGACATCTGAAATAATGGGGATCTATAGGACGGACACACACACACACAGATCTCTTTAGCCATGAAATTGAAGTAAAAATTAATGCAGGTAAATTTGCCTTAGAGGTTATGTATCCTTTTGAAAACAATTTTGAATTGAATAATTGAGTTGGGCTGATCTTTTAAGTCTGTTTTGAATTGTATTTTTACATATTATAGAGACTCATTTTCCTAGGATTAGAAATTCACATATTTGCCAGTTAGCTTTTTAAATCTTAAGGAGGCATGAAAATTAACTACCTTGTATTGTTGTATTAAATATTTGACAATCTTCATATAGCTGAGCTTTATTTCTTTTTATTCTTGCCTTATCCCTTTAGGTGTTGGAGGTGCTGCTGAAAATGATGACCCTTCCAAAATGGTTATGGTTCTGGCAGCTACAAATTTTCCCTGGGATATAGATGAGGCTTTACGGCGACGTCTTGAAAAACGAATTTATATTCCTTTACCATCAGGTATCATTATTTAAATCTTGTCTGAAACCTCCTGCCAAGTATTTTTAAAATTATCTTTTCTTTGCATTAGTAGTTTGGCTGCATCTAGGGCTTGAAAGCCTTGATAATGAAGAAATTAAAAGTTCAGTGAGTGGCAGCTCTTGCAATTTCAAGCAAATGAGAACTGGAGAACAACTCTTCACACAAAGTAGACTAGAGAAATAGTAACAGTGTTTCTGTTGAAGGCTTACATTTTAAAATTTGTTTCTACCATTAGCAAAAGGCAGGGAAGAGCTATTACGAATAAGTCTGCGTGAGCTGGAATTGGCTGATGATGTTAACCTTGCAAGTATAGCAGAAAAGATGGAAGGTTATTCAGGTGCAGACATTACCAACGTGTGCAGGTAATGCATTATTTTGGAAGGTAAGGTTTTCGTGAGTGAAAACTAACATAGCCAGGCATGGTGGCACATTCCCACAATCCTAACACTTGGGAAGCCGAGGCAGGAAGATCGCCGTGAGTTTTAAGACAGTGTATACTATGTAGTGAGACCCTGTCTCAAAAAAAAAAAAAAAGAAAAAACCTATTACATTTTTATGCTGCATTAATGTAAAGACCCACGTTTCAATCTCTTACGTCAGGGTCACAAATGTTTCTTTTTTGTGGTACTGGGGGTTGAACGCAGGACCTTTGCACTGAGCAACATCACCTTTTTAAATTTTGAGACAGGGTCTTGCTAAATTGCCCAGGCTTATCTTGAATTTACAATCCTCCTGCCTCAGCCTCTGAGTGCTGGTGTACAACCTGTGGCACCACACCTAACTCAAATTTCTGTTTTAAATTTTAGGTGCTAGTAAGATATTTGGGTATCTTGGTGAAAGCAGGTGTGGGTAAGATATCTGGGTATCTTGCATGTCAGTGAAGTAATTTTAAAGCTATTAGTTCAAGATGTTAATGTTAGAACAATTTGGGTAAATTGGAAAATAAACAGTTGTATTGATTTAAATAGTTACTGGCACATTCCATCACTACAGTGTTACATGGGATGTGACTGTGAGACGCTGATTTGACACCCACGGGGTAAATAAGAACATCTTGTTCCCAGTGACTATATTCTAAATGATGGAAATGGGAGCAAGAATTAAAAAAAGGTTATGTGTAATCCAGTTAACTAGATTTTATCCTAATCCACATCTTAGCTGAGACATTTACTAGCAAAGATCTTGACTGCACCAGCTTCAACTCTAAAGTGAGCACACGTTCAGGGTTACAGCAGTCAGTGAGAATGTGTGTACACATAAAGCAGCTAGATGGTCCCTTTGCATACACGCTGGCCACTATAACTGTCATCATAATGAGATTTGGGGAAAGGAAAGAGGTGCACGAGGTTTCTTAAATAGAAAGGGAAAGGAGAAACTTGACACCTTTTACTTTATGTAGAAAAAATGTTTTCTGGTGAAATACTCTTTTCTGTCTCTGTGATGCTTATTCTTTATTTTATTGAATACTTACAGTGAAATGCAACTGCTAGCTTTATTGTACCTTTGTACTTTTTCTTGGGTTTTATGCACATTATCAATTACTTATTGGTTAGTATTCTTACTTTCTAGTATTCTTAGAATGGAAGACTGAATTGCTAAAAAAACAACTTAGAACAGGCCTTGTATTCCAGTGTAAGGTCCAATGTGGTGCTACATACGTATATTATACAGTAAAATCTTAGTTAGAGGATATTATAACGCATGCATTAGATTTTTTTTTTTTATTCAATCAAAATAACACTTTGTGGCGTTTTTTTAAAACTCAAAATCTAGGGATGCATCCTTGATGGCAATGAGAAGGCGAATTGAAGGTTTGACCCCAGAAGAAATCCGAAATCTTTCAAGAGAAGAAATGCATATGCCCACAACAATGGAAGATTTTGAAATGGCTTTAAAAAAGGTTTCTAAGTCAGTATCTGCTGCAGACATTGAAAGATATGAGAAATGGATATTTGAGTTTGGATCATGCTAAATTCTCACATGTAAACTGTGAGAAATCTGCCTTAAGTCTTTGAAAATAATTAAATGTAGTATTTCATTGCACTGAGTGCTATATTTTTTTAAACTTTCATAATGATAAGATTTTTTAAATCCTTTGTGATTCTGAATAAAGGCAGTTTTTTAAGCTCTAAATTTGTTTTTCTTTAGCATTTCCTGATTTGTTTCATTCTCCGTGGGTGCTATAACATAAATATTGTTCCTTCAGTTGGAAAGCTGGCTTTTTATATACTTCTAAGTATAGAATCTTCTCTCCCACTCTCTGCCACTGTGGCTCTCACTTCCTCAGTTGGCAGTAACTGAAAATTACTGAATACCTTTAAACAGGTAGCTAGTTAAGACACAAGACATGATCCAGACCCAGTGCCTTTCATTCCACCTGGTGGCGTAATAGGTCCCCTCTCTTTCTGGGATAGTAAAACTTCACTTTTACTGTGCTGTTAAAAAGCAAACAAGCACCACAATCTTGTCTGAGTAACTTTGCCTACATAAGAGGCTGTGCTACAGGTATTTCTAAGCCTTTGCTGTTCTTACACTCTAGTCAAACTCATAACAGTTAATTGTATAAATAAAGGTAATAAATGAAAAAGTATATATACATTTTGGGGTAAGATTTCCATTTATGATTTCTTATAATAATTTATTATATCATTCCAATCACAGAAGAGAGAGAATCAAGGAGACAGTTCTTTGCTGTGGTCCCAAGTCTCGCTGGGAAGGAGAGAAGCCAGGATAGAAATCTGCTGACTGCAGAGCCTCTCCTCTCGAACAGACCATGTGGTCTCCTGTTTTTCTCCTTGCTACAGTCTGTAAGCTTATGGTTAATAGATGCAATAAGACTTTGTCACTAGCATAAAAATATAAAGTATTACTAGCTAGTGAATTTAGGATCAATACTTTTTTTGGCGGGGGGTGTTTGTGACAGGGTCTCGCTCTGTAATTCAGGCTGCCCTCAAACTCACAGTGATCCTCCTGCCTTAGCCTTCTGAGTGGTGGGATTACAGGTGTGCACCACCACACCTGGCAAGGATCAGATCATAAATTTCATGTCATTATTTTTGTTGTTTTTACAATATGTAGATAGGAATAATACACAATTGAAATTTACTCATTATAAGCCAGGCAAAAATGAAACGTCACTCCTTCCTTCTCATACTTGTCATTGCTCTTCCCTACTTACATATCTATTTAGTGTTTTTTAAAAAGCTGGGTATGGTGGCGCATGCCTGTAATCCCAAGCACTCCGGAGGCTGAGGCAGGAGGATTGCTACGAGTTTGAGGCCAGCCTAGGGTACAAAGTAGTGAGTTCAAGGCAGTCTGAACTAAATAGCCCCTGTCTCAAAAAAACCAAAGCAAAACAAAACAAAAAAACCCGGGCCGGTGAGATGGCTCAGCGGCGTAAGCGCCTGCCTTGCAAGCACGAGGGCCTGAGTTCGACTCCTGGAACCCACATACGAAAAAGGGGCCGGTGATATCGCTCAGCGGCACGAGTGCCTGTTGGCGCGCGAGGTCCTGAGGTCGCCCCCCCGGTACCCACAAAAAAAAAAAAAAAAAAAACAACCCAACAAAAAACAGCCAGTACTTTCTTGGACTGTGTATATTAAGTGATAGATTGCAAATAATAGAAAGTATTACACTGAGTAAAGGTAAGTTATATCTTCAGGTCATGCTGTTAAAATGTGTCACTGAGTGGTGGTTTAAAAAAGTAAAGAGAAAACACAGGGTAAATAGTTCCATACTTAAAACCACAAGATGAAGGATACACTGATTCCATGAGCATGGTAGATTCATTAGCTGATCTGAGCCTTGGCTTCAGCCAGTGTAAGTGAAAGGAGCTATACCTACACCTGTGTAGGGCAAGTTTTTTTTTTAATATATTTTGGAGAGGGGGAGAGGTTATGTAATTGTAACCAAAACAGCTATTTTTTTTTCCTGAAAAGTTTATTTTAGAGTGAGAACATGTCACTGTAAATCCTGGTGCATTCAAGGTAAGTAGTCTTGGTACAGGATACAATCAAATTATAATAACACTTCAGTGATTTTATACTGAGTCACACTTAATATTATGGCATCTTGTTCTGAATAAAAAAGTGCTAAGTTCTTGAGTTTTAAATTAGAATTTCATAAAGTGCTTTTCATTAAGTCATGGTAAGTGGGTATAATTTCCTTAGCAAAGGCACATTGGAAAGTTATTGGCACATGGTATTCTATCTCACCTTTTTTTTCTTTTTGATAGTTTCTTCACGTCTTCTCTTCCACTTTGCTTAAATTTTTCTTAAAAATTCATCAGCTGAATAGCCAGCCTTTTTATAGAATAAGGTGAACTTTATTTTCGCACTGTAAAAGTCAATTTTCAGGTAGTCTCAGGAGTTTGGCAATTTCTTTGTGCATAAACTGATTCTTAGTAATTCAAAGAAAAATATATTCAAGTGGCAAATTTGGAGACAACAAACTAGTCCAGAGTCCATGATTTGAGATGGTATTTTAATTTTTAAATACATGTTTGTCTTCAAGGTTTTCTGCTGTCTTCTCAGAGCAATCTGGATATAAGTTAATAGCTGTCACAGGTATAATATTCACTTTATCCACCTGAAGAATTCCTCTGAAATACAATTATTTACTATCAAAATTAAGCATTTCCTAAGCCAGTAGTGTAATATAGGGATACTTTAAGGTTATAATTATATACTTAAGCCAGGTATGGTGCGCACCTGTAATTCCAGCACTTGGGAAGCTGAGGCAGGAGAACTGCCATGAGTTCAAGGCCAGCCTGAACTACATAGCAAGACCCTATCTCAAAAAAAAAAAAAAAAAAAAAAAAATTACCTAAGATTACATGCTTTTGCTTCATTTTCTCCAATTTACAATGGTTATGCAAACTCTGAATCCAAAGTTCAGTTTAGCCAGACTGACTGAGGGAAAGGAATACAGAAGTTCAGTACCTGGCACTGTAGGGAAGGAAAGCACAGAGTAAATCTAGTTCTTCAAAGCAGAGCATTATTCCCTACATTTGCACAGGTAAGGCAGAAAGACTAAACCCAATATTCTAAACAATATTCACCACTGGAACAGCACCTTGTATCTCCAGACAGCATCTTTTTCTTACTATAATACCTGACTGCAGAGTACGTCTCTAGAATGAATCTAAAGACCCTGTATTGTAAGTTCAATGTTACTCCAATTAATACACTGGCAGAGGCCAGTTGTTTTAGAACCAAACAAGCTATAATGGTTTAGATCTAAAATGTCCCCAGAAGTCTCCTGCATTCAGAGGTGGGGCTTTTGGAAGGTGACTGGATCATAGGGGCACTATATTCAGTGGGTTAGTCCACTGATGAGTTCATAACTGAACGCAAGGGCAACCATTTGGTACCCCTCCTGTCTCTCAGGAGCTATTCCTATTTCCCAATAAATTTTCCTACTCTTAAAAACACTGAACATGCTATTAGGAGGTGGAGCCTGGTTAGAGGTGGGTCACAGGTGACCTGGAAGGGTGTATTCTTGTCATCAGCTCCTCCCTTTGTTCTCTGCTTCATGGCCACCATGACTGAGTAGCTTTTGTTTACCAGGCCCTTCCAATGTGCCATTTCTGCCTTAAAAGTTGGCAGACCACTGAAGGAACCCACAAACTGAACCAAAAAACTCTCCTTTAAGTAGCAGGTGTTGGTATTTTGTCCCAGCAACAGGAAAGTGACCAATATATAAACTGATTATAAAGTTCACTGAGGAGAAACTTTGCAAGAATAGTCATAAAATTTTTTAAAATGAACAGTGGGGAGAAGAGAAAGTTGCCCCAACCAGCTATCAAAGACCTTACTAAGGGCCGGTGGGATAGCTCAGCGGCATAAGCGCCTGAACCCACATACGCAAAAAGGGCTGGTGATATCGCTCAGCGGCACGGGTGCCTGCTGGTGTGAGAGGTCCTAAGGTCGACTCCTGGTACCCACAAAAAAAAAAAAAAAAAAAAAAAAGACCTTACTAAAACATTACAATAATAAACTGGGTGTGGGCGTGCATACCTCTAATCCAGCACTCTGGGAGGCTAAGGCTGGTAAATTCAAACCCAGTCTGGGCAACTTAGCATCTTAGCAAGACCCCATCTCAAATGAAACAATGTAAATGGCTGGAGGTGTAGCTCAGTGCAAAGGCCCTGGTTTCAATCCCCAGTATCAAAAACCTGTTACATTTATTAAAACTGCTACTGGCACAGTAGAACAGACAAATAGAAGAGTCCAGATACCACAAAACAGATGTGAAACAGACTAATATATTGGAATTTTGTTTATAACATTCCAAGTTAATGGAAGATGGCCTCTGTTTAGAAAACAAAATCAAAATTCTAGCTTAAACTACACTCAAAAGTGATGCTGAAAAATAACGTTTAAGAAAACACATAAAACCTGGGCATGATGGCACATGCCTGTAATCCCAGCACTCAGGAGGCTGAGGCAGAAGGATTCCTGCAAGTTCAAGGCCAGCTGGAATACATAGTGAGACCCCCATCTTAAAAAAAAAAAAAAGCTGGACATGGTGGCACACAACTTAATCCAAGCTCTTGGGAGGCTGAGGCAGGAGAATCGCCACAAATTCAAGGCCGTCCTGAACTACATAGCAAGACTCTGTCTCAAAAATAAATAAATTAAAATACAAATAAATAAATGAAAGAAAACACATAAGCCAGGCGTGGCAGTGCATGCCTGTAATCTCGAGATGGGGACCACAATAGGGACAAAGTACAGGTGCACTCCTGGGCCTTAACTGGGGACCTGTTACTCATTAATAAGTATAGTACATATTCTTCCCTGCGCCCTCATGCTCCTGAACAATCTTTACAACATCAAAATCCAGTGTATAATGAAAGCCAGAGGCCCTGCCATAGCACCTCTAAGACTAAGCTAGCTGAGGAAATAAAACCGATGGGGATCATCACAGGGGGCAGAAGACAAATGAAGAGTTAGGCCCTTAACCTGTTACTCATTAAAAGTATGCTTTGTGTTTTCTTCTGAGACAGGGACATAAAAGCTGCTTTTGCTAAAAAAAAGTGACTCCTCTTGGGGCTACAGATGCCCAGTAGTGACTAAAAACAGGATAAAGCTTGGCATTTCTGCCTTCACTCTGGATCTCCTTTATTACCTTAAAAACTCTGGGTCATATCCATAGTCAGCTCTGCATATAGGCATGGTAATTGTTTAAGGACTATCTGTCTAAAGACTGGAAATACAAGGTTTACTAGCCATAGGTTACCTAACAAATCATCCCCTTTTATGACTGAGGACACTCAGGTGAGAGATTTGCAGACACATTTAGCTACCAACTTTTATCCCCTGTTCTGCACCTCAGTCTTGTCATTGCCCTAAACCTGTAGTTGCCTTGGATTACAGCAGAGCCTCCACAAAACTGAGACTGCCCCTGTTGTCTTAGAGCTCCCTCTAGTGGCCTAATTTTTAACCTAAGGTTTTTTTGTTTTGTTTTGTTTTTTGGTTCTTTTTGGTTTTTTTGAGACAGGGTCTCCTTATGTAGTTTAGGCTGGCCTTGAACTCACTATATAGTCCAGGTTGGCCTCAAACTCGGGTGATCCTCCTGCCTCAGCCTCCCGAGTGCTGGGATTACAGGTGTGCACCACCACATCCAGCTCAACCTAAGATTAAAGCCAGTTTACCACCAACAAAAGAAACATCTGTTGTCATAACCGGGCCCAAGCTCCACCTCCATCCCAGGTTTAAAAGCTGCTGCCCTGCCTCTCCCACCAAGCTGAAGTCTAAAAGCTACTGTACTTGAAGTACTAATAAATCTTTCTGCCTTTATTGGTTGTCTCCAGATCTTAAAACTAATACCCTCCTTAAAGTAATCATCTCATGGAACTCTGATTGCTTCCTCAAGCAATCGGGATGTCTCCAGAGCCACTCTTTTAGAACCAGGCTTGAGATAATTATCAACCAGACCTTAGCCCACCTCAGCATCCTCATAAGAACTGGCCTCTTCCCTTTGTCAATGGCCTAGTCTGATCTTAGATCTGTGCTCTCTTCAGTTCTCTTCAAGCTGAAGTCCTTTCCTTATTTTCTCTTACATTCCAGTTTTTCCTTGTAAATTTATGTTGTTGCCCCAGTTTTAATTTCCCTTATCACTGAATCAAGGACCAACATTAGCTGGTGTCAATCCAAGACAGTTGGGAGGCTGAGGCAGAAGGACTGCAAATTCAAGACCAGCCTGGGGCACTTAATGAGACCCTGTCTCAAAATAAAAATGGGCTGGGGATTAGTATAAAGTCCTTGCCTTGCAGACATGAGGCCCTGAGTTCAATCCTCAATACTGGAAAAACAAACAAAAAAATACAGCAATTTTAAGATAGGAAAGGCCTATTTAGGCAAATTAAGACCTCCAGAAACCATAAAGGAATAACATAAAATGCTCAGATCCAAATGTAAAGCTTTTGTATGACATGAGCTACTACTGTGTAAGAACAAAATAATGGTAGCCTGGAATAAAAAAAAAATGCAATACATAAATATGCATAACAAAAGGGCAGCTATAAATGATTTCTCTAGCAGTACAAGTGAACAGCAGACAAAAGCTACAAGTAGGCAGGTCACAAAAGAAATACTATTTTTTTTTTTTTTTTTTTTTTGGTACTGGGAATCGAACTCAGGAGCTTGTGCTTGCCAAGCAGGCGCTGTGCCGCTGAGCTACATCCCTAGCCCACAAAAGAAATATATATAACCAGTTATTACAAAAGATGCTATACCTAAACCAGCAAGGTTGCTAGTAAAAAGAAACAGAAAATTAAAATGAGATTATATTTTTATCTATAGTAGCAAAAATTTAAAAGATCATCAGGTTTTGAGCAGTTTTTAAACAGACATATCCCCTGACCTAGAAATCATAGGAATCTGTTTACATAGATACACATGTACAAAGAGAGATGTATCTACACAAGAATGTACACTAGACCATTACTGGAAATAACATGAAATTGGAAATTATTGGAAATTGGAAATTAAATGTCTACGGAGGAGTACTTACGTCCTTGTTGTGGAACACTATGTATTTTTGATTTGTAATAAGATATATCTTATCTCCAACAGGTTTCTGGGCACACAGCTCCTAAAATCTTCCAATCTCCAAAGTGATAACCCTTGGTATGCTAATGAGGTGACTGATGGCTAGGAGCTCCTGGATGGTCTCAGGGGAGGGGTTGGTTGCCAGAGGAATCGACCATGTGATTAAAGGACTGGAAGATTCAGTCCCATCCCCCCAATCTTTAGGGAGGGAGGCGAGCTGAAGATTGAGTTGATCACAATAGCTAATAATTTGATGACTTACATCTATGTAATGAAGCCACCATAAAAACCCAGAAGGACTGGGTTAGAAGAACTTCCAGAGAGCTGAACATGTGGAGATACTTGGAGAAATGGTATTGAGAAGAAATCCCCACACACACAAACTGGTCACCAGAGGTGAAGTAATGAATTGAAAATCTCTGGTTTTTCCTCTTTTAGAACTATGCAGCCATAAAAAGAAGGTGTATATAATGATTTTTAAATTGAAAGTATTAAATAAAAATTGAAATGAGGTTAACTACAAGGGGTAAAAAGAATTTTAAACACACATACACACATTAAAAAAGCTGGGTGTGGTGGCACACATCTATAATCCCAGCACTTGGGAGGCTAAGGCAGGAAGATCTCTGGAGTTCAAGGCCAGCCTGGGCTACATAATGAGACCCTATCTCAAAAAGAAAAGAAGAGAGGAAAGAGAAAAGAAAAGATCAAGTCCATGTATCCCAACTACACTGAGGCCCAAATTTACAACAGCAAATTTACAGTTACCACAGAAAACTAAATTTTCAAGAGATTTCATGTACAAATATCTTGAGGATAATTTATGGTTTCAATGTTAGATTGCACTATATTCCTTTCACTAAGGTGAAATCTTTGCAAAGCTAGATTTTTAGCGGCTACTGTCATAAAAAGCAAATAATGGGCCGGTGAGATGGCTCAGCGGTGTAAGCACCTGCCTGGCAAGCACGAGGTCCTGAGGAGTTCGACTCCCAGAACCCACATACGAAAAAGGGGGCCGTGATATTGCTCAGTGGCATGGGCGCCTGCTGACGTGTGAGGTCCTAAGGTCGATCCCTGGTACCCACAAAAAAAAAAAAAAAAAAAAAAGGCTAATACTATGCAAAAACTAATGCTGAACGGGAAATGAGGGCAACAATGTCCAATCAGATATAGAAGGAGGAAAATAAAAGTCAATTTCTCTACCCCTGCTCTTGTTCCAGTCATTAGAGATAACTTCTCATTCTAAAACATTTTCTATACATTTATGTACATAAAATTATACAAATACTTTTCTTTTACTCGAATGCAGTGAAACTGTCGTGCAACACTCCCAGAACCAACCCTCCCCACAAGATTTTGGACTTCTCCAGCCACAGAGAATCACAGTGCCATTTGCGTAGTCAAGCCTAGCGCTGTTTGCAAGAGGAAGCAAAAGCAAAACAAGAGGCTGTTAGAAACACTGCAGCAATGACTACGCTGCTAGTCTCTAAAATTAACTACTTTTTTTTTTTTTTTTTTTTGTGGGTACCAGGGATCAAACTCAGGACCTCGTGCGCCGGCAGGAGCCTGTGCTGCTTAGCGATATCACCAGCCCTTTTTTTGTATGTGGCTACCAGGAGTTGAACTCAGGACCTCGCACTTGCCAAGTAGGCGCTTATGCCGCTGAGCTATCTCACCGGCCCATTTAACTACATTTTAAACCGATACTTTGGGGTGAAAATGCATAGTGAAGTCCTCTTGTTTTGCTGACTTCCTATCATACACACTGCACCTTCCATTATATGTTTGTTTCCTTTCTCTCCCTATTACACTAAGATCTTCCGAGAGCAGTTTGTCTTAAATCAGATTTGCATCTCTAAAAGTATTTTGATTACAATATGTATTCAACAAATACGTTTTAAGTTTGGTAAAGTTGGAAGATGAGCTAGGAAAAAGTAATTGTTATTTTCCTGCCAAACTGTCTCACCATCTTACCCTCTTTTTCATATTTTCTATTCTAAAATATATAGTCAATATAACTTGTGTGTGTGTGTGTGTGTGTGTGCACGTGCACATACACATGTGTGTGCAGTACTGGAGACTGAACCTAGAGCCTTCACACTGAGCTACATCTCCAGCTCTTTTTAATTTTTTTATAAATTTGAGACAGGATCGCACTAAGTTGCCTAGGCTGGGCTTGAAATTGAGATCTTCCTGCCTCAGCCTCCAAGTGTGCTAGGATTACAGGTGTGCACCACCATGCCCAGCTGGGGCCATGATTTTGGGGGGCGGGCATAATTTTTATCCCTGGCATTGTGAACACATACTATCATGGTTCATAATAATAGTGAAAGGTGTCATAATTTAGTTTATTTTTATAAGTGCACCACCACACCTTGCTAACTCATGTCTTAATAATTAAAAATACTAATGTTTCAAAAGTAAGAAATACTTACCTGTATTCAGAAACTGGGAAGAGCAACTTTAAGATGGTTAAGACCCCAGCTGCTCCTAGAATTCCAACCACCATGACATTTAAAAACATGAAGAACACATGGGAAACACTGCTCCAGAATGTGCACAGATCTTTTCTGAACTTTTCCATCCACTGACACATTACCTGGGAAAGGAATTTTGGTTAGATATGCAAGTTCATAAACTTTTACATTCTAAAACTTATTAACATTTTAGATACAGAAATATTCTGTATCTTGATTGTGGTGATGGTTACATATACTAACTGTTTATTTTTAGCACAAGGGGTATATAGCTCAGTGGTAGAGAGCTTGTCTAGCATGCGTGAAGTCCTGGGATCAACGTATCCTCAGTCTCTCTCTCTCTTTCTCTTTTTCTCTCTCTGTCTCTGTCTCTCTCTCACTCTGTACATACACACACACACACATACATATACACACAACCCGCCTGAATATTTTAAGCAGTGTATTCTATTTTTAAATGTACCTTAACAAAGTTCTTTATAATCTTAAAAGTCATGTTCCAAAATACAGGTACAAAAATGTTAATATCCTTTTAAATTATTTATACTGCTGTCTAACTACAAATCAAGTAAAATGCTAATCGACAGATTAGTTAGACTTGTCTAACAGAATGGACCAAAATCAACTGTAAGTTTCAAATAGTTGGAGGACAAGAGATGGAAGAGAAAGATAAACTTTTTAGTAGCTTTTGAACAGGTGGGATGTTCACTCTATAGAAAATATTTCTATATTTCAAGAGCAAGAGAAGGACCTAAGCTGGGCACTGACCCCAACTGCTATGAAGACAGGTGAAGACAGTCTGCTCTGAGCTGCGGGGCGAGGTAAGGGTCAGACGCGGTGTGGGTGCCAGAGTCCAAAATACCCGTATCACCTGGATTTCTCCAGCAACCTCAAATAAACAATCCTAACCTTTGGTGAGAACTTTTCTTTGTAGACTAACCATAGATAACTACTCTTTTCTTTTCTTTTCTTTTTTTTTAATGTGGGTACTGGGAGTCCACCTCAGGACCTCGTGCTTGCCAGCAAGCGCTTGTGCCGCTGAGCGATATCACCGGCCCTTTTTTTCCTTTTATGTGGGTTCTGGGAGTCGAACTCAGGACCTCGCGCTTGCCAGGCAGGCGCTTATGCCACTGAGCCATCTCACCGGCCCATAGATACTACTCTTAAATGGAAATTGTTTTAGATAAGGGCTCTAGCTAATACGCAGAGCTATCCGCATGTGATCTGAATTGTAATTTCCTAGTCAGCAGCATAAATGTCACAGGTATATAAGAACTTAATAGGTGCCAATGCATTTACATGTAATATCTATTTTACTTAATCTTTACAATGATGTAATGAAATACTTTACAGATTAAGCACAAATAAAGAAACAGGTTAGAGAGTTAAGAATTCTTCCAAGGTCACATAACTAATCAATGGTAGACCAGTTTTCAAATGTTATCACTGTGTAAGATCCCAAGGCCACAATCTACCTATGTATACACAAGGTAGTAGCTGCAGAATAAGAAATGGAGAGATGAAAAAGAATTTTGGAACTACAAATTCCCAACCAGATGAAATCCAGTGCCTTCATAATTATGACCTGACTGCGTTGTTGTTATGGTGGTGGGGACTAAATCCAGGGCCATGAGCATGCTAAGCAAATGCCCTATCACTGAGTTATACTCCTAACCCCTGGTTAATGAAGCATAAAGAAAAAAATAAAAGTATCTAAAAACATCACATTGGGCCGGTGAGATAGCTCAGAGGCATAAGCACCTGCCTGGCAAACGCAAGGTCCTGAGGTCAACTCCCAGAACCCACATAAAATAAATAAATAAATAAATAAATAAATAAGAACATCACATTAACATTAACATCTAAAAACATCACATTAACATTAAATGTTAATAAAGCATAAAAAAAATAAGAATGTCTAAAAACATCACATTAAAATCATAATAAGTCTACTTAACAATGCTCCATGCTTTCCATTCTCATGGCTTCTATCTCATTTTAAATGTTAGTATCAGGGCCGGTGAGATAGCTCAGCGGCACAAGCGCTTGCTGGCAAGTGCAAGGTCCTGAGGTCGACTCCCAGTACCCACATAAAAAAAAAGTTAGTATCTATTTTCTTCACCATAAACATAAATGTTTATGATAACACCAAATAAAGCTAACAGCACATACTTAATTCACCTTATATGAGGACGGAGGTTCTGCTCTGAGAGGAGTTTTGGGTAATTTGCCAGGTAAAGCGTTTTCATCTCCAGTGGTTTCCACATTCCTGATAAGATATTGGCTAGTGGTCTGCAGTGAATTCACACTTTCTACTGAGGAGGAAGAGTACAAGACTAAAATGCTAGTGGCGTGCTAGGCTCTCTTCTACAAGTCCTAGGGTTACCATACCAATAACATTTAGGATTGTAAGATTAAATATTTTACCATGGGAGAGAAAAAATTTTTTTAAACACCAGAGAAAAACATATCCTCATTTATAAGGGGCAACAGCAGTTATAATTTTGTCACACAGAGAGTCTAAATTTTAAAAGCTCTATGTTTTCAGTGGAAAAATGAATACTTCATCTTCTAAATGAACCTTTATATTATTATAAATATCTATATTATTATAAAATAAAGGTGGATTAATACTGGAAAAATGTCACTATGTAACCAGCACTAATCACATTTTACTACGGCTCAAAACAGCTTCCTAAAGTCTTCAAGTGGACATAAAAGTAACACATGTATACATGTTATGAAGGGTTTTCTTTTAGTTTTTGCAGTGCTGGGGATTAAAGCCAGGGCCTCATGCATGTTAGGCAAGCACTCCGCAATGGAGCTACAACTCCAGCCCCTGTAGTTTTGTTTTGTTTTATCGTGGTAGTAGTATTGAACCCATGGGCACTCTACAACTGAGCTACATCCCCAGCTTGTTTTACTTTATATTTTGAGGCAGGGTTTCCTAAATTGCCCAGGTTACCCTCAAACTTGTGATCCTCTTGCCTCAGCCTCCCCGGTATCTGGGATTATAGGGATGCACCATCATGCTCTGCTGAAATATTTTTTAAAGAAGCTTATTTCCAAACATATTAACTGTAATAAAAACATATAGCAATTTTTATAAATAACATAAAAATTACAAACTTTAAGAATATATAAAGCTACTACCTAAAGAAATATTTTCCTTAACATTTTAAATAATGATCTTTCGCATTACCATTTTTGGAGAGGTTGGGAAGGGTAAATACAATGTCATTGTCTCTGGAGATACAGCACAGCTTGCTCTCTTCCAAAGGAAGGGCGTAGTCAGAATGTCTGAGTATTCCCTGGTCCTTAACTAACATAGCAATCTCAATAACATCCTTTTGTTGAGCCTATAAAAGAAAAAATAAGTACTTTAACAAATCCAATGGCCCAGCATCATATACATTTAAAAGTGCATTTTTCTCCCTGATGTCTATAACTAAAAAACTTGTCCATTCAGAATATTACTACTTATTCCCTCCCACTTTGAGGTATTTAATTTAACCTTTAACACACTCATGTCTGCTTTAGCACCAACAATTGTATGTTTAATTTCAGTTCATAGAGACTTAGAAAAAATGGTAGTTGAACTATGAACCACATTTAATCTCTTCACTTCCTTCGTTTAATGATGTTCATAACATTTTTTTTTTTTTTTTTTTTTTTTTTGTGGGTACCGGGGGGACGACCTCAGGACCTCACGCGCCAACAGGCGCCCGTGCCGCTGATATCACCGGCCCCTTTTTCGTATGTGGGATCCGGGAGTCGAACTCGGGCCTTCGCGCTTGCAAGGCAGGCGCTTAAGCCGCTGAGCCGTCTCACCGGCCCTGTTCATAACATTTTAAGTGATACAGATATGTATGAAATGTGCAATTTCAAGAATGAATACGTGTCAAGTGCTAAAACAAGTCAATTCTAAATGATTGGATACAGGCAATTATTAGGGTACCTTCTTCTTTATCAAGTCAGAAATCAATAATATAATTGAACACATACATAGCAAGAACAAATTTAAATCTTTACAATTGAATTCCCAATTAATAAGCATACTATCTTACTTGTCTTCCATCAATCTCTACTACCTCTTCTTGAATGACAATTAGTTGCAAACTGGAACCCGAGGTCATAGGGCCCTCATGAACTAAAATCCTTACACTGACAATTCCAAAATATTCCTTTTCCTCCAAATTTTCCAGACCGTCATTCTTTACTGTAAGAAAAAGTAGTGATAGCTTTGAAAAAAAATTGCCACCAAATCTGAATTTGATTATTTTGATGATATTTACATGGAACAAGACAGTTGAAAACTAATGTCAGCTTTCTTCATCCTAGACCTTAACACTGTTTCAGATTTATAAAAACAAAGACTATTTTACAAAACCTTACAAATATCTTGCACTCATTTGAAAAGGGGAAATGCTTGATAGCCCTTAGATTTTGTATAAAATGTTACGCCAACAGCATCCTTTTACACAGGTTGGCAATAACAGAGCCAACACTGCATAACTAATTTACAAAGGCCACAAGACACAGTCTATCTCATGTTTCAGCAAACTAAGGACATTCATTCATTCATTCATCCATCCATCCATCCATTCATTCACAAAATCCAGTAATAGAAGGGGCCCAAATATACATTGTGGGCTTGTTTTGTTTTGTTTTGTTTTGTTTTGTTTTATGAACTTTAATCCTTTCCCAGTAAGTGACCTACTCCCATTGGAGAAGTCAGGAACAGGAAAGAGATGGGAAAGGACATTATTACTCCTTATAATGAACAACAGGATAGGACTAGCTACTAACCATACTCCCCTCTAGCTAGAAATCCAATGGAGATGGGTGTGGTAGTTGCAGTAGTTATAGAGCAAGTGGCTATTAAGATAGAAAGTGCTGGGCCAGGGATATAGCTCAGCAGCACAGTGCCTGCCTGGCAAGTGCGAGGTCATGAGTTTGATTCCAGGTACCAAAAAAACAAAAAAACAAAAAAAGATAAAAAGTGCTATAGAAAAAGGTAACACAACACACATCAATGAAACTGTCAAACAAGAGCAACATTTATGTGCTGTCCCTCAAATAATCTCAAGACTATTTGTCAAAAAACCCAGATATACATTCTGAAAGCAGGCCTAGCTGTTTAAACTACTAGTCCTCTTCTCTGGAATATCCCAGTATCTAGTTCATTCACCACTTAGTATAATAGTTAATTACCTATTCTCCCCTTTAGTCCCTCCCCTTCCAAACCATTCATACAACAGTGCCTTATTATCTCACTGTGATATCACTTTGATCGTAAAACCTTGCTCAAACACTGTCAGTGACAGCCCCACTAATTTTCTGGTGGTTCTCTGACTGCTCCTCCTCCTTCAGGTTCCTCACCTACAGCCGATGTTCCCTCTCTAGTGTGCCTAACACCCTCATATCCTTTGATATGTACAACTGTAAAATGTCCCTGCTCTTACAGTCAATATCGAAGTTTGTGTGTGTGTGTGTGTGTGTGTGTTTGTGTGTGTTTTGTTTTTGTTTTTCCTGTGGTGCTGGAGAGGAAAACCAGGGCCTTGAACTTGCTAGGCAAGCCCTCTACCAGTAAGCCACTAACCTATATCCCCAGTCCTTTTTTTTTTCTTTAAAGATGGGGTCTTGCTGTGCTTCTCAGGCTGGTCTCAAACTTCTGAACTCTAGTGATCCACCTGTTTCAGCCTCCTGAGTACTGGGCCCATAGGCTTGCACCACAGAGCTTGGTTTCATGTTAGTGTTTTAACTCTTTACTGCTGATCTCCCTCCTGCCTTGTCAGCACGTCTGGATGTCCAAAGCCTAGGGCATAGGAGGCTCAGTGGATGAGAAACCCACTGCCTCTCTCCCTCCCTCTCAATGTGGGCTGGGCCTAGTCACCTGTTTCTGACAAATGGCACAGCACATATTCTTTATTTCAATCCAATAACATTACATATTTAATGTACCATATCTGCTTATCTTTTATACAACTCAAAAATAACTTTTTTTTGTCTTTTTGAGGCAGGGTTTCGCTATGCAGTTCAGGCAGGCCTTGAACTCACTTTGTAGCCCAGGCTGGCCTCGAACTCGCAGTGATCCTCCTGCCTCAGCCTCCTGAGTGCTGGGATTACAGGTGTGCACTACCATGCCTGGTCCAAAATTTTTAAAGGTTAAAAACATTCTACTGACATAAGCACAGAAGAAACTGAAAATAAGAAAATCACACAGACAAGTCATTTTTCTCCTTATTTTCTATAACTACAGCAATGATACCTTGGTTCACAAACTTAAATTTGTTCTATGATTTTGGAAAAAAATGTCCCATTTGTGTTTGTGCGGGAAATATGGTCACAGGTGTGTTTGTCACCTAATGTAGAGTTTGCAAACAAAAATAAAATTCTGCCAAACACTTCTGTTTGTGAAACAAACTTCAGAAACAAAAGCATTCGTGAACCAAAGTACCACTGTGCCTCTCCCAAATTTTGGCTCTTGCTATCCCACCTCTATGCACATTCTCATATTAATATCAACCTACCCGAAATGCAGTTCCATCAATGTCAATCTCAGGAAAAAGAAAAAAGTGAATATTCCATCAATAACCAATATAAAGAAGAGACTGTTAAACACATTATAAAGTGTTACATACAAATGATGTGCCTTATTACTTTAAAATGGAAATATGTAACATCCAAAAACTTTTACTGATTTAATATTATTAAAACAGAACAGTTTTGGAAATGACTTAGGAGTACTCACCTATTAAAGCCTGACAGCTTATTCGGGTTACACCACTATTTACAGGTAAGTCATTTACATATACCTGTCCACTCTCATAGGTTATGTTAAGAACAACCTTAAAATAAAGCAGCATATTCATTAATTCCAATCATTTATAAATGATGACAAACTTTTCATGTCAAAAATACATTATTTTTACAACTAAATTAGACATACTGATGCTATGGCTTGGATGTGGTTTGCCCCTCACAGACTCGTTTGTTGGAGGCTTGGTCCCTAGCGCAGTGGTGTTGAGGCTGTGATACCTTCAAGATGTGGGACCTACTGGGAGGTCCTTATGTCACCGAGAGCCTTTGGAAGAACTGTGGGACCCAAGTCTCTCTCCCTGCCTCTGACATGTGCTCCTTTCATCAGCACCATGCTGATGCCAGCGACTTGTCCCTGAGCCTCCATAACTATGAGCTAAACACATCACCTTTTCTATAAAGTACTCTGGTGTGGGTATTTCATTATAGTAACAGAAAATGAGTTAATACAGTAGTAAAAGTACAATAAACTGCATAACGATTGGCTAAATGGCATATGCAAAACATAATCAAAAGGAGACAAACCTGTTCTTTAGATACTTCCCCATCATCTTTCAGTGTTGTTACATTAATTCTGATGCCACCCTGCAAAACAATATATAAGGACAGGTAGCCATTTCATAAATGGAGAATGACTCAGTTCTTTTTCTCTTTCTGGGTATTGAACCCAGAGCTCTGTGTCTGCAAGGCAAGTGTTCTGGCACATTCCCCAGACCATTTTCATTTTTTTTATGGCCTTTTATATCCCCTTATTCACAATTCCAATTTTTTATAATCTATATACTTTTTTCCACTTAATTGTGAAGTATATCACCTATGAGCATATAATATGCAAATGTGATATAAAAGAAAATACTAAGTCTCATGTACCTACTAAATTAAAATCTAAAGTATTACCCATGAATTCAAAGTCCCCATATGAGGCTGACAAAGTGCACTCCCTCCCCTCAACAGGAAAGCTGTATACTGATTTCCGTATTAATCATTTCCTGCTTTTCTTTATAGTTTTACTACCTGTGTATCCCTCTTTAAACAATATATATTTTAGTTTTATCTGTTTCTGAGCTTTATTTAAGTAGAACATTTTGGAGACTTCCAGGAAGATGGCAAAGTGGTGAACAGCAGAGAAACAGCCTCTTCAAGATTTGGTGTCCAGATACCGGATTATAGCAACGTGAGGAAGAGAAAGGGGGAAGTGGGTCTCTGGGACCCAGTGAGGATCTGAAGTGAGAATTGAAAACCACGGGGACAGTGAAGAGAGAGACTTCAACAAGGAGGTAACAAGCAGCGCTTTCCCCCTGAGCCCTGACTCACTGTGTTGGAAGGACAGTTCGAACCTGCAGATGCATGGTGACAACCGGCGATCCCAGAGGCCTCCCCAGAGAAACAAACCAGTTCAACGGAGCAGTGGATGCAGCAGACTGCAGTTATTTGGGTTCAGACATCCTCCAGGAGAGGGCAGCTGGCCAGTAGCCATCCTGGAGAGGGGCCAACTGAGCTCAGAACTCAGAACAGCTGTGGGCTGGCTCCATCTAGCGGCTGCCAGTGTCAGGGTGAGGCTGTAGAGTTCAAGAGGGCAGGAGGCACATGGAATGTTGCAGGCTGAACATACTGGGTTCCAGCCTCACAGCCAGAAACCACTATGAACTTCAGTGGAAATAAAGGTGCAGGCTTGCTAGGATTATCCACTACCCTGCCACAGCTACAGTTAGCTTGCTGGGATTAATCAACACCGACATGGACTCTGTCTGCCCACTTTGTCTACCAGTGATAGCAGTGCCACTCCTTGAAGTGAACATTTTTTCTTCATTTTCTTCTTTTTTTTTCTTTTCTTGTTTTTGTTTTCTTTTGTTTGGTTTTTCTTGTTTTTATGAGTGTGAACATTGTTTCTACTTTGTTGTTGTTCTCTTCTGGTTTTTATGTCTTCCTTCCTTCTTTCCCTAATGTCTTCTTCACAGTTTCCCAAAGTTTACATAATCTTCCTCTGTCCTCAGCCTTGCTTCTAATCTTTTCCTCTTCTATTTCTCTATTTTTTCCCCCTAATTCCTTTTAAATTTTCTTCCCTGAGGGAAAAATCGCCATACCGAGGGCATATTTACTGTATACAATTTTTCCAGTTTGTTTTAGATTTTGTTATATAACCACAAATTTAGTTCATACAGTTAAAGGTGGCAAATTAATAGTAACCACAATTTGTCAACTTCTAGGCTGTTGGGTGCTACTGTTATTGCTGATTGTACTATTTTAGACAAGGTGACATAATTGTTCTAATCAGTTGTTCTTCCTGGTATGCTAAGACTGAGATTGCCCATGGGTCATAAAAATACTATAAGCCAGTGCCAAAGAACCAGGGACTAGGCCAAATAGGCAGCAACTTCTCATGCCCAAATAAATTGAAGAGACAGGCTATTGCAACAGACTCAAAACCCAAAATCCAGCAACACCTGGAAGACATCTCTGAGAAGTAGTCATTTCCTAAGGGTTCTAAATACTAGCAATAAAGCTACCTACCATAAGCAATTTACAAGCATCAACCCAGGAATTAAACTTAAAAAAATAGGAAATGAGAAGACACTTACGCAAGATGCAACCCCAGACCTCTAGCTCAGCAAAGGCAAACCCAGGGTGTAATGAGGTAGAATAATTCGAAAGCCACCCACCTGGATTCTTTGAAGTGGTAACACTGGAAGTAACAAAGCAGATGAATGAGGCTCCAGAAAAAAATCAAATCACAAATAATTTCTCAGATAACTACAGAGATGGTGACCATAATGAAAAACATGCTTAGTGCTTTAGAGTAGATACAGATAAGAAAAAAAAAAAAAAATAGAAGAGCTTAGGAAAATGACTGAAACCATGAATGCCAAACATAAGAATTGGGATCCATGAAACAGATTCAAACAGATATCCAGGAGAATAAAAATTCCACTGAAAGTCTACACAGCAGAATGAGCCAATGTGAGGACAGAATATCAGATCTAGAAGACAAGATTGCAGTTAGTGATCATGAAAAGAAAGACTTCTTAAAAATAGCAAGGGACCATAAAAAAAAAAAATCAATCCAACAGCTGCTAGATGATGCAAAGAAGAATAACAAAAGGTTGATTGTGTCAGTGAAAAGCAGGAGATAGCACAAATGACATAAAAAAACTATTCACAGAAGTAATGGCAGAAAACTTTCCAAGCAGGGAAAAGAACCTGACATACAGATAAGCGGGGGCATATCTACACCAAGGCATATAATATGCAAGATTCCAGAAATTCAACACAAGAGTAGAATATTAAAAGGTGTTAGAGAAAAGAAACAAATCACCTATAAAAGAAAGCCCATCACAATCATGGCAGACTTCTCAACACAGACCCTCAAATCAAGGAGAGCTTGGAGTGAAGTATTTCAAGTCCTAAAAGAAAACCTCCAACCCAGATTGATATACCACAAAACTGTCTTTCAAAACTGACAGAGAAGGGCCAGTGAGATAGCTCAGCGGCATAAGCGCCTGCCTGGCAAGTGCAAGGTCCTGAGTTCGACTCCCGGTACCCACACACACAAAAAAAAAATTGACAGAGAAGTAAGATACTTCCACGACAAAGAACACCTGAAGAAATTCATGAACACCAAACCAGCAGTCCAAAATGTTCTGAAAGACATTCTATAAAGAGGTAGTGAGGACTACAACTCAATGAACCCCACAAGAATGAATCCACCATGTAAGGAAAGCAATTAAACATGGGGACGGCAGGGGGACCAACAACAGGAAGAATAAAATGACAAGGATAAGTCAATAAATATCAGGTATAAGCATCAACGTAAATGGTCTCAACTCACCAATCAAAAGAAACAGGGGTTGGAGATTTAGCTCAAGCGCAGTGCCTGCCTGGCAAGCTTGAGGTCCTGAGTTTGATTCCCAGTACCCCTCCCCAAAAAAGAAACAAATTGGCAGAATGGATTAAGAAGCAAGATCCAACACTATGCTGCATACAAGAAACACATTTAATTCAAAAAGAAATTCACAGACTGAAAGTCAAAGAATGGAAAACAATACTCCATGTGACAGGAACCTGGAAAAAAGCAAGGGTAGCTATTCTATTTGCAGACAAAGTGGATTTCAAGCCAAGACTGGTTAAGAGAGAAAAAGAAGGTTACTACATCCTTGTTAAGAGAACAATACAAAAGGAAGAGATAATAATCACCATAAACATATATACACCAAATACCAGCATTAATAAATAAAACAAATTATTAACAGATATGGAAAATCAAATAAGCACTAATACAGTTGTAATGGGGATCTTAATACTCCACTGTCACAAATAGACAGATCAACTAGACAAAAAATCAACAAAGAAATATCAGAATTAGACCAAACTTTTGAACAAATGACTTAGTAGATCTCTATACAGTGTTCCTCCCCACAACATCAGAATACATATTCTTCTCAGATGCACACAGGACTTCCTTCAAAATAGACCACACACTAGCTGTTCGTAGAACATGCTTAAGTAAATGCAAAGGAACCGAAATTATACCATGCATATTATTAGACTATAGTGCATGAAAGTGCAAATCAATAGCAAAACAAACCACAAAACACACATATATACATGGAAATTAAACAACACCCTTCTGGAACAACCAATGGGTCACAGATGAAATTAAAGAAGAAATTAAACAGTTTCTACAATTAAACAATAATGCCAATACAACATACCCAAACTTATGGGACACAATGAAAGCATTCCTACAAGGAAAATTTATAGCAATGAATTCTCATAACACAAAAACAGAATAGCTCAAATAAACAACCTAATGTTGAACCTCAAGCTTCCAGAAAAAGAAACGCAAGTCAAGCCCAAAGCTCATGTTAAGGAGGAAATTACAAAGATCAGAGCAGAAATCAATGCAATGAAGACTAAGAAAACAGTACAAAGAATCAATGAATTGAAGAGTTAGTTCTTTGAAAGATTAAATAAAATTGACAAGCCCTTAGCCAACCTTATCAAAAAAAGGGAAAGAAAAGGCTCAAATCCATGCAATTTGGGTGAAATCACAACACCTCCTGCAGAAATCCAGATCATCAATACCTACTTCGAGAACCTGTATTCTAATAAGACAGAAAACACAGAAGAAATGGACATTTTCCTAGATACATATGAATTACCAAAGCTGAATCAAGATATAAAATTTTTAAATAACCCAATTACAGTAAATGAAATTGAGGATGTAATTAAAAACCTACCAACAAAGAAAAGTCCAAGTCCTGATGGATTCACTGCTGAGTTCTATAAGAAATTTGGAGAAGACTTAATGCCACTACTTCTCAAACTCTTTAATGAATTTGAAAGGGAAGCAATACTCCCAAATTCATTCCTTGAAGCAAGCATTATCCTGATACCAAAATCAGAGAAGGACCCAACCAAAAAAAGAGAACTACAGGCCAATCTCCCTAAGGAACATAGATGCAGAAATTCTCAATAAGATTCTGGCAAACAGAATGCAGCAAATCATCATGAAAATTATACACTCTGACCAAGTAGGATTCATCCCAAGGATGCAGGGATGGTTCGACATATGGGAATCAATAAGTGTAGTACACCACATTAACAGAGCCAAGCACAAAAACCATATGATCTCGATAGATGCAGGAAAAGTGTTTGACAAAGTCCAACACTCATTTATGATAAACACCCTACAGAAAATTCGAATAGATGGTCTTTATCTCAATCTGATAAAAGCCATCTATCACAAACCAACAGCCAACATCATACTAAATGGTCAAAAACTGAAAGCTTTGACTCTAAAATCAGGAACAAGACAAGGATGTCGACTGTCACCACTCTTATTCAACACAGTTCTGTAAACATTAATGACAGCAATTAGATAAGAGAAAGAAATAAAAGAAATAAGGATAGGAAAGGAAGAAGTTAAATTATCATTATCTGTGGATAACATGATACTCTACATAAGAGACCCCAAAAACCCCACCAAAAGACTTCTAGATTTAATAACCAAATTCAGTACCATAGGTGGATACAAAGTCAACACTCAAAAATCAATAGCATTCCTGTATACAAATAACAAACTCACTGAGAGAGAAATCAGGAAACAACACCTGTCACAATAGCATTCAAAAAAAGAAATACCTAGGAATCAATCTAATGGAAATAAAAGACCTTTACATTGAAAACTACAGTACTCTGAAAAATGAGATCAAAAGGGCTATCAGAAGATGGAAAGATATCCCTTGTTGTTGGGTAGGAAGAACCAATATAGTGAAAATGGCCATACTTCCAAAATTGTTATACAGATTTAATGCAATCCCGATCAACATATCAACAGCATATATCACAGAATTAGAGAAAACACTCCTAAAATTCATTTGGAACCAGAAGAGACCTAGAAGAGCAAAAGCAATTCTGGACAACAAAGGCAGGGGGCATAACAATCCTTGACATGAAATTATACTATAAAGCTACTGTGATAAAAACAGCATGGTACTGGCAAAAAATACAAAAAAAAAAAAAAAAAAAAAAAAAAAAAAAAAAAACAGAGCCAAGGATCAATGGGATAGATTAGAAGATGCAGCAACAACTCAAAACACACTCAGCCACCTTAATTTTGACAAAGGAGCCAAAAACCTTCATGGGAGAAACACCTCTTTAATAATGCTGCTGGAAAAATTGGCTTTCTACATGCCAAAGATTAAAACTAGACTCATATCTTTCAACATGCATGAAACTAAAATCAAAATGGGTCAAAGATCTAAATATTAAAACAGAAACACTAAATCTGCTGGAAGATTGTTGTAGTTAGGGTGTGCAAGGCACAGATTTAATACAGGACACATAATTTAAAGGATTATTTTACAACATTCATGCAAGTCAAATGCAGAAAAGTGCAAGCAATTTTGTCCATGCGCTAGAGACCCAAAGAATCCACCTGAAGGTCTGGATGCTACGGCAATGCCCTGCATAAGTCTAGCTGAAGACCTAGAGCCCATGGCAATGTTCTCCACAAGTCCAGCTGGAGGCCTAGTGCCCAAGACAATGTCTCCTGCAAGTCTGTATCAAGGATCTGCACTGGGATGGTTCAAAGGCCAGTGGTGGAAGCTAGAAAGTCTATGCCAGTGGGACGAAGGATCTGTGCCACCAAACTGAGGGATCTGCACTGTAGCAAGGAAGCGATGCTCAAGGTAAGGACCCGACCTCTCCCAAAGAGAACCACAGTCATCCTCAGCAACAGTGAGGACCTGAGCTCCTCTGATGATGAGAACAGCTGAGTTCCTATCAGGAAAACTAGCGTGACAAGCTTCTCCAGGAGAATCAATGGCACATCATTTTCCCCTCCAGTTCTCCTTTTATGCTGTTGGCAACAATCCTGAGGTGCACCTTGCACACGCAGAACCACACTGATTCAGTTCAGCTGGGTGTTACAAGATGACCATTAGTTAATCCACCACAAAGACAGAATAGGTAGAACTCTGGAAGACATTGGTGTAGGCCAAGACTTCATGAATAAGACCCCAAATGCAGAGAAAAGAATCAACAATTGGGATCTCATCTTATTAAAAAGCTTTTGCACAGCAAAAGAAACCATCAACAGAGTGAAGAGACAACCCACAAGAGTGGGAAAAAGTTTTGCCAGCTGTTCCTCAAACAAAGGACTAGTATCTAGAATAATATAAAGAACTCAAAAAAATCAGACGCCCTAAATTTAAAGACCCAGTCCAAAAATGGGCATCTGAAAGCAATAGGCACTTCTCAGATGAAGTAGAAACCACAAATAAATACATGAAAAAATGTTCAACATCACTGGTCATTTGAGAGATGCAAATTAAAACAATGCTGAGGTTCCATCTCATTCCAGGAAGAATGGCTCTTATCAAGAAATCAACCAATAACAAATGCTGAAGGGGTTGTGGGGAAAAAGTAAATCTTCTCCATTGTTGGTGGGAATGTAGACTGGCGTAATCACTGTGGAAGTCAGTATGGAGATTCCTCAGAAAACTAAAACTAGAGGTTCCATCTGACCTGGCTGTTCCCCTTTTTGGTATCTTTCTGAAAGAATTAAAAGCATCATACCACAACAATAAGTGAACACCCATATTTTAATCATATTTCCTAAATTTTTGACATTGCTGTCCTAGAATAAAACAATGTTTATCTCATATACTTTATTCTTGGTGTTGTATTAATTTTGAAAATAGGAAAATTACCCATAAACAAAAAAATAATATAGAAGTATTATAAGTGTAATCTAAAGTATCACCTCCTCCCAAAGAAAAACTCATTATATTGACAGCTTGGTTGCCAGCAATTAGGCTTTTGAAGTGACTGGATCATAATGGTTCTAGCTTTTTATCAGTGATTTATTCCACTGATAAGATCATACTTTGATGGCACTAATGGGAAATGAGAGAAACAGGAAGCTGGGCCTAAATGAAGGAAGGAGATCACTGGGGTGTGACCTTGGAGACTGTATCTGGTCCCTGGGCCCTTCTTCTCTCCGGTTCTCACTCCCTCTATTTCCTGGCCACCACAAAGCAGCTTTCCTCCACCATGCCCTTCTGCCACGCTCTGGACCTAAAGCATTGGATCTGGGTAACTATGGACTGAAACCTCTGAAACTGTGAGTCAAAATAAGTCTTTCCTTCTCTAAGTTGTTTTTCTGAAGTACATATTTGGTCACAGTGATGAAAAACACTAACATACCAAGTGTTTCTTGGCATTGTGAGTATCCTCAATATTTTATATTTATATACAGTCATGAACCACATAACAATGTTTCAGTCAACAACAGACCACATACATATATGACAGTGGTCCCATTAGGATGTATCACCTATTGATTAAATAGCTGTCTCTCTCTAAGTATACTTTACGATATTCACAGAGCAATAAAATCATCTAAGGATCCATTTCTCAAAACATCCTCATGTGACTGACTGTATAACTTCCAACAAATGAGACTAGGACTGACATGATTTCACAAGGTTGGCTGAATCTAGGGACAATCTATGGGAAAAGATTCATACCATGTAAGGATCATACCATATATTTAAGGATCATACCATGTATTTAAGCTGACTTATCTTCTTTTTTATTTTTTTGAGGTCTCAGGGTCTTAACAATGAGCTACATCTCCAGCCTTTGTTTTATTCTTTAAGACAGAGTCTCACTAAGTTACTAAATTGCCCCTAGCTAGGCTATTTAAGCTGACTTTTGTGCACTTACTTCCCAAATCCCCTAGGAACCCAGAAGCTTCCCAACTAGTAATTCCTCACAAATAGCCTGGGTTTCTCCTGATCCATTTTGCTCTACATTAAACTTGCATTAGAACCAAAGAAACACTAAAACCACCCAATAAGCTATCGAGTTGTGAAATACATTGTTTTGTGTTCAAAGTTCAGTCAAAAGTTCCTCCTACTGAACTAGAAGCTCTGCTAACTGTTGTTCTACAGTCCAAAGAAAGCCTCCAATGATGTTCTAAGAAACCTTTCTCAGCTTCTGCCTCTCAGCAGTGAACATACACTATATTGTTAGTAATTTACTGCACTTATATATATATATCACTTGCTTGGCAAAGTACTGGGTTTATAAAAGACAATTAACAAAACAAATACATTGTATTTTCCAGAGAATGAAGTTCAATTAATTCTTTGTGGAGAGAGGGGACAGGAATATAACTCAGTGGTAGAGCACATGATTAGCATATGCACAGTTCTGAGTTCAACCCCCAGCCTCCTTCCCATTATGGTCCTTCTGTGTAAAACCACTGCAGAAGGAATTCCACCTGAACTAAGTTTGGAGCCAGGTCATGTTTCCTGCTCTGAGAATCTGTGACTGAATGACATGATACTCTACGTAGAAGACCCCAAAAACTCCACTAAAAAATTGCTAGATTTAATAAGCAAATTCAGTAGTGTAGCTGGATACAAAGTCAACACTCAAAAATCAATAGCCTTCCTGTACACCAATAACAAACTCACTGAGAGAGAAATTAGGGAAATAACACCTTTCACAATCACATCTTAAAAAATGAAATACCTAGGAATCAATCTCACAAAGGAAGTAAAAGACCTCTACACTGAAAACTACAGTACTCTGAAAAAGGGTTGAAGAGGATATCAGAAAATGGAAAGATATCCCTTGCTCCTGGATAGGAAGAACCAATATAGTGAAAATGGCCATACTTCCAAAACTGTTATACAGATTTAATGCAATTCCGATCAAAATTCCAACAACATATCTCACAGAATTAGAGAAAACAATCCCAAAATTCATCTGGAACCAGAAGAGACCTAGAATAGCAAAGGCAAATCTGGGCAACAAAGGCAAGGCAGGGGGCATCACAATCCCTGATTTGAAATTATACTATAAAGCTACTGTGATAAAAACAGTGTGGTATTGGCAAAAAAACAGACCTGAAGATCAATGGAATAGATTAGAAGATGCAGAAACAACTCCAGACATACTAAGCCACCTTATCTTTGTGCCAAACACATTCACTGGAAGAAAGATAGCCTCTTTAATAAATGGTGCTGGAAAAATTGGCTCTACACATGTCGAAGATTAAAATTAGACCCACATCTTTCACTGTGTGCTAAATTCAAAATGGATCAAAGAACTAAATATTAAAACAGAAACATTAAATCTGGAAAATAGAATAGGTAAAACTCTTGAAGACATTGGTGTAGGCAGACTTTATGAATAAAACCCCCATCACACAGGAAGTATCAACAACTGGAATCTCATCTTATTAAAAAGCTTTTGCACAGCAAAAGAGAAACCACCAACAGAGTGAAGAGACAACCCACAAAGTGGGAAAAAATGTTTGCCAGCTATTCCTCAGACAAAGGATTACTATCGAGAACATACAAAGAACTCAAAAAAATCAGACCTCCCAAATTTAAAGACCCAATCCAAAAATGGGCATCTGAGATGAATAAACACTTCTCAGAAGAAGAAATACAAATGGCAAATAAATATATGAAAAAATGTTCAACATCACTAGTCATTCGAGAGATGCAAATTAAAACAACACTGAGATTCCATCTCACCCCAGAAAGAATGGCTATTATCAAGAAGTCAACTAATAACAAATGCTGGAGGGGCTGTGGGGAAAAAGGAACCCTTCTCCACTGTTGGTGGGAGTGTCGACTGGTGCAGCCACTGTGGAAATCAGTGTGGAGACTCCTCAAAAAACTAGGGTTGGAGGTCCCATTTGACCCAGCTATTTCCCTTCTGGGTATCTTCCCAGAAGAATTAAAAACATCGTACCACAGTGATATATGTGCACCCGTGTTTATAGCAACACAATTTGTAATAGCTAGATCGTGGAAACAACCCAAATGCCCATTAACCGAGGAATGGATAAAAAAGATGTGGTAGAGGGCCGGTGAGATGGCTCAGCGGCTTAAGCGCCTGCCTGGCAAGCGCGAGGGCCTGAGTTCGACTCCTGGAACCCACATACGAAAAAGGGGCCGGTGATATCGCTCAGCGGCACGGGCGCCTGCTGGCGCGTGAGGTCCTGAGGTCGACCCCCGGTACCCACAGAAAAAAAAAAAAAAAAAAGATGTGGTATTTCTACACAATGGAGTACTACTCAGCCATAAAGAAAGATAAACTGGAACCTTTTATAGGTAAATGGATGCAACTCGAGAAAATACTCACAAGCGAAATAAACCGGATGCACATCTGTAAACATCGTATTGTCTCCCTAGTATGAAAATGCAATTTCACTGTGACTATTCCATTCCTTAGTCTTCTATTTTTACCTAGCTTTTACATGGCTTAATCTTATACTGAGTAATATTTTTCTCCAAAAGGTATTTGCACATTCTCTAATGCTTGAGTTTGTTAATACATAAGAATGTTTACTTGTTGTCTTTAAAAAATAAAATAAAATAAAAGGTCCTCTGTATTAAAAAAAAAATCTGTGACTCAACTGGAAGTTCAGGCTTGTAAGTGAGGGCTGTACATGTTTGGATAGTGGGTGACTAAACTGAGAAGTTTCTCCCCACTCATTTCCATTTCTTCATTCTAAATCTTTGTTCATAGGCTGCCTCTGGAACCCAACTAGCTTCCTAAGGACGAGAATCAATATTCGGTTTAAAATAAACATAGTCGGGTGTGGTGGCACGTGCCTGTAATCCCAGGACAGGAGGACTGCACAGGGTTTGAGGCCGTCCGGACTACAAAGTGAGCTCGAGGCCAGCTCGAACTACCTAGCAAGATCCTGTTTCCTAAAAAAATTATTTTTCAGTCTGTCAACTACTTCCATAAAAACAAACAAACAAAAATGCTTAGAACACAATAAATTTAAGGCACTGGAGAAAGATGAGGGAATTTTTTTTTTACTTCAACCAGTTTTCTTAAATTTTATCGGGTTGGATATACAGATGGACAAATGAACAAATATGTGATAAAACTAATGAAGTATAGAAAAATGTTAATATAGTCTAGGAATGCAAACTTTCAATATGGTACCCACTAATAATATGTGGCAATATAAATTTAATTAAAATTAAATACAAATTTTAAAACTTACCTCTCCACTTAGCTTCAAGTGCTCACTGGCTACAACAGGCTAGTGGGGAGAGAATAGATACATCAACAATCATTGCACAAAGTCCTACTGAAGAGCCCTTAGCTAATACAGGTAACCACTGTAAAATTCTGCCGAATTTTTAGAAAATAAAAAAGCCTAGGTCAAATAGGTTTAGCTTTCCGTATATACTCAACACCTATAAAATTCTGACGTTAGAGCTGAACCTGCTAAAGTGGAATGAAGACCTAAGAAGGAAGAACTGAAGTAGTAAACTTACTAAGAGCCAGCCCACAAGACAGTAGTTAAAGGTTTTTTTCCCTCAGACTGTATGCACAGACTCAATGTCTCCTGGATTCAAAAGTGACAACAACGAATCTTCAAAATCAGAAAAGGAGAAAAACAATGTTCATATTTCTAACTTTAAAATTATTTCATTTTTTATTTGGTTTCTGGCACCTGTTTAGGAGCATTCCTATTTTTAACGAGATGCAACTGTGGTCCACATATAATTTCATATAAAAGTGGTTCTTAGTGCAATGTTGTGGCTCCCTGGAATGTGCAAGCGGAAATAAAACTAAGAGATTCTCCTCATTTTTGTATCCAGGGAGAGTAATGTCTTAACTCTAAAACATTAAATTTTTTTTTTTATAAAACCACCTTTATCATAAGTACTCACATTCATTCACGTATTGCTTAGTTAGTAAAGATGTACCTTCCTAGTTCCTTGTCATTCTGGGAAATCCGGGTTTTAAAATTTTCAATCTTTTCCCTGAAAATGGCAGATAACATGGCAAAAAAGGATAACTAGCTGCCTTTGAATACTTCAGTGCAGTGGTCCTCTCTCCAGCGGGTTTCGGAGTCGCTCGTGGGGCTCACGGCCCCGCGCCGCCGAGTGTAGTTCCTGGACAAGCAGAGCTGCCGCCGAAGGACCACTGCGCTTACAGCTGGTCACCGACGAGGCCGGGAAGGGCAGCTCTCCCCCACCCCCGGGCTGGGAAAGGCCCCCTTCCCCCTCGCCGGCCAAGCAGACACAGACGACACGGGAATGCGCTCTGTAACTGGGCATCTTCACATTTCCCAAACACACAAACGCTGCCGGGCGCGGCGCGGGCTGTACCCCGGGAAGGCGCCGTCACCGAGCCTGAGTCACGGGCGACCGCGCACTGCGGGTGGGAAAGCCCGGGAGCACCAGGACAGTTGGCGGGCCGTAGGAATCTCTCGAGTTGGGGGACCGTGGCTGAGCTATACACTGAACGGCCCTGTGGCCCCTTTCCTTTCGCTCTCGCCTGCCACTCTCACGCCGCCCCATTTCTTTGAGGGCTTCTCTCACAACTTCTTTGGGGGACTCGCACCCCGCTCCTGACCACGGGCGAGAGGTGGGTGGCGTCGCCGCGGCTGCCCGGCCTGTCCGAGGGTCCGAGCCTAGGACTCGTCTACCGTTCCCGCCCCGTCCTACCTGCGGGGCTCCGGGAGGCGACGGCTCCAGGGCGGCCGTCATCAGCCACCCGGCCGCCGGCAGCACCAAGAGGAGCAGGCGGAGAGCGAGCGGCACCGATTCGGACCCTTCCATCTTGGACGACCCGGGTCAAGCCGCGGGAAGGTGAGGGCGGAGCCGGCGGGGCGAGGGGCGGGGCCTCGCCGGCTGCCTGGGAGTGGGGAGCTATCAGGCGCAAACAGAAGAGCAAATTGCGCGTGCGCCCTTCCGCTCTAGGTAGGACGCAATCGAGTCGGGAAAAATAGTCCTAGGTCATTACAGCCTCTGTTATTTTATTTAATTAATTAATTTATTTTTTTGAGATAGTCTCTCGCTATGTAGTTCAGGCTGGCCTTGAACTCAGTCCAGGCTGGCCTCAAACTCGTGGCAGTCCTCCTGCCTCAGGCTCTCCAGTGCTGGGATTACAGGCGTGCATCACCGCACCAGGCTTCAGCCTCATTTATTTTGAGAGGGGATTTTCACCTTAACTAGTGGAGACTTTTATGTTGGCATTACACTACTTTTTAATATATATATATATATATATATATGATTCTGAGGTAGGATAGAATGAATATAGGGAAAAAGGAGACAAGGAAACCATAGTTCTAAGCTTTACGTCTCTGCTGTCTTATTTGTCTCCTTTGTTACCTTAAAACTTTAGATTGGAGACCTGCTCAGCTTTGCATGTTGTAAGGAGTTTCTGTACCATAAGGTTAGCCCTAAATTTGCCTAGCCTATCTCATCCCCCTGTAAGACCGAGGACACCAAGAAAAAAGAGCAACTAAATTTTTAGGATTTGCAGAGACTCCCAGATGCCACCTTTTACAACTGTCCAGTTCTAGATATCCCTCTCCTCCACCCCTAAGGATGCCTAGAAGTCTCCAAACCTATAATTTCCTCAGATTTCAGGAAAAAAAGAGCCTGACAAACTACCCCTGGGTGAGATCACCTCCCCAAGTGATAGTAAGTACCTTACGACAGGAACAGAGAGCCCCCAGCACAAAAACCAGTCATCTCTTTGGAACCGAATGGCCTCTCAAACCATAAAGATTCCTCCAGAGCTGAGACAATGATCCACCAGACCCTGGCTGGGCCATAAAAGCTGGCCCATTTCTTTGGTGAGAAGGCCAGTCTAAACCCCCTCATCATAATCAACCTCCTCCAACTGCTAAAGCTGGAGTTCTTTCCCAATTCTCCCTTTTTAACTCCTCTGCCTATAGCAGCCTAATAAATCTGCCTATGTTTCACACGGATAGGTTTTGAAATTACTTTTAAGTGATGAAAATGCACAAACCTACTCTGTGGGGTAGGTTGAAGTCCCCATCTCATTTTTGGGGATCTCTTTGGACAACATCTGGTGACATATCTACAAAATGAAAACGATGGTAATACTTCAGAACATTAATAAAACTTTTCATATTTAGAGGAGAATTTTTTTATTGGTGGTTTCCACCCTTGATTGCACATGAGAATTAGCTTTTAAAACTACTGAGGTCTCTCCCTGCACCTGAGTTTCTGATTTAGTCAGGCTGGGGTACCAGTATTTTAAAGTTCTCAGGGGATGTGTGTGTGTGTGTGTGTGTGTGTGTGTGTGTGTGTGTGTGCGTGTGCACGCACACGCGCACGCAAGCAGCCAAGATTAAAGACCAACCCTGTCATTAAACAGTCAACATCTAACCAACCACCAAACCAACCACATATTAAATGTTTGACATTCAGCTGATCATTGGAGGCAGTGTGGGATCAACACTCTCAACTGGAAGTCATTCCCCCTGGCCTCTGGGTGCCTTTCTAGTTAGTTTCCTAATCTATGAAATGAAGGTGTAGAGACTTTTTTCCAGTTTTCAAATTTTTATTTTTAACTTTCTGAGACCCTCTAAAGCAGAAAGTACAAAGAAATTCAAGTATTTCATATTAACAAGATCGCATATTGTTTGAGGAAAAATTCTGAAACATGGATGTTAGGCAGAATAAAAATGTGTTTAGTCTTTCTTTGAAATGAAACTTTTTTCAGTGCTAGGGACCTAACCTAGGGACTCACACATCCTAGGTAAGGGCTCTACCACTGCGCCACATCCCCAGCCCAACATAAAACTTGTGACATGAACACGGAAACTAAGTGTATGCCTATAATCCCAGCACTTGGGAGGCTGAGGCAGGAGGATTGCTGCAAGTTCGAAGTCAGTCTGGCCTGCATAGTGAGACCCTGTCAAAAAAAAAAGGGAAAGAAAGAAAAAGAAAACAAATCCTCCTTTCTGTCTTTGAGTCCCTTTTTCTTTACTCAATAATCCCACCATACCACATGTGTGCATTTTTCACTAGAGTGAGCTATAAAAGGTTTGGCAAAAAGTTCATTCAACTAACAGCTTGCCTACTCTGAGAAACTGCACATCAATGTTAACTTATAAGTGGTTTCTGCAATGAAGTCCCACCTATGTTTCAATTTTATCTGCAAACATTGGCTTTTTCACTGTTTCAGACTTCTGGAATTAAAAATGAATCTGTTGGTGTCTTAGTTACTTTTCTTGTTGCTGAGACAAAATACCCAACACCCAAACTTAAAGGAGGAAAGGTTTATTGTTGCTCACAATTTGTAGAGGCAGTGTAGCATGCCAGAAGGGCATTGCAGAGGAGAAACAGTCCATGGCAAAGCAGGGGAGGCAGAAGGCAGCAAAGTGATGGCAGCAGCCCTCTTTCTGTCCCTTGGGTGGGTAGCCCTCACACCCAGGTGGGGCACCCTTAATCCCAGCATCACACATCCTAGTCCCAGCCACCTCCAAAAATCCCCACTTATGACCACATGAGGCTTTGGGAGGACATGTAGATACAAACTGTAATAGTTGGTTAGAAAACAAGACATGTGAATCTGTAGAATTTAAATTAAAATTATATGTGTAAGGTCCTAAAGTATACATACATGAAAAGGTAGTAGGGGAAGATGAGTCTCTTCAACAGACTCTTCACATCACCTGACAGGTCTTTCTTCTTCAAGTGTCTGCTCAGCTAGGTGTGAGCTTCAGGAAGGGAGTAGCCACGGCTTAAAGTACAGAGCCAGCTAAAGTAGACTTTCAATGGGAATAGGTTGGACAAATAATGGCTAAGTAGTTAACAGTATTAATTGATAAAGAACAGCTTCCCATTCTACACCTCCTCCCAGTTCCTTAATGTGGTTGATCCACTTATTTGTCTTATACAACTGCTCCCTAGTGATGACCTCTTTAAGGGACAGCTTGATGTTGCCTACTATTGGCCTTATGGGCCCTCACACCTGACATTTACTGTGAAGATATGCCACAGCGACTACCTTTCAGATATTATGTAACCTCCTGGAACTCATTCCTGCTTGCTTTAAACCCACCAATTAAAATTCCCCATGGGAAACCTGTTTGAACATTGTCCTGGGTTCCTTCCTCTTTTTTCACATGATTTTGGATCCCCCTCTTCTCTCTACCCTAAGTATGCTGCATAACCCCCAAGACCTATAAGTAATAAAATCTTGATTTTTACCTTGTGTCTTTCCTAATTGTTGGAGTAGTAGTCTCCATCTTAAAGGTCTTAAATTACAATAGACCTTTTAAGACTTGTTTTTAGGAAAGGAAGGTAACTCCATGTGCAAGTAGAAGCAGAATGTTAGGGTATCTTTCCTCTGCCTTTAATGGATTTCTGTCTTGGGAGTAGATTTTCTTTTGAGTCACAGTTCATTTTATTTAATCCACTAGAACATAGGAGCCTCATTTTATCATCCTTTACTTCATTTTTTACTAAAATGATGGTTAACTTAATATTCACATACATTCACAGTGTTTTCTGTATTCTTGATACTCTGGCATCTGGAACCTTGCTGACCCTAGAGAGATGAATTAACCTAGATATTTCAAGCTACTTCCCTGGGAGTGCACTTTCACATATAACCTGAAACCCATACTCCGAACTACCTCCTCTATCTGGTTTTTATGCTCCAGGAGACAGTTTTCCTCTTCCCTAATCATCTTAGGGTCATGTACTACACAAGCAGTGATAGTGCCTATATGCCAGAGCCTGCAGAAATTATTCAAACTAGCCAGTCCTAAGCCTCCTTCCCCACCTTGCCTTGCCTTGTCTTTCCCAGGGCAAGACAGATTTCCCAATTTTTCCAGATTTTCCTGTGGCCCCTGCTCATGCTTTCTCCTCACTCCCCCCCCTCCTGGCCAACCTGGGTGCTCTCCCCATGTGCCTTGCACAGCATGCTGTGCCCACCTCTTGGAAGCTACGCTAACGGGTTCTTTTTTCAGTGGTAGTTCTCTCCTGACTTGTTGGTGTCACTATACCATAATAACTATAAGCCTACATTTTATTTATTTATATATTTTTTTGCAGTTCTGGAGATTGAACCCATGGCCTTGCACATGCTAGGCATGTGCTCTACCACTGAGCTACATCCACGGCCATTTTATTTTATTTTATTATTATTATTTTTTGAGACAGGGTCTTGCTATGTAGTCCAGGCTGGCCTTGAACTCACTATGTAGCCTAGGCTGACCTCAAAATTGTGGCGATCCTTCTGCCTCAGCCTCCTGAGTACTGGGATTACAGGCATGTGCCACCACACCTGGCTCCATGACCATTTTAAATTTATATTTTGAGACAGAGACACACTAAATTGCTCAGATGGCCTTGAATTTTTAATCCTCTTTGCCTCAGCTTCCCAGGTACCTGGGATTACAGGTGTGCACCATTGCATCTGGCTATAAACCTACATTGCAAAACACCATACCAATATCTACTAAAAAGGTCAATGATATAATAATTACAACAAAGAAAAGGCAGAATACTTGACAAGGACAGTCAAATGAAGGAGCAAATTGAAGACTGTCCAGAATGCATAGAACACCTTGCTTTCCAGCTAACCAAAATCTTCTTTCAAGCTACTTGAAACTACCACTGTTACCAACAGATATATAATTTTAAATATGAAGACAGCAGTGACTAGGATAACTCGTAGTTCACCAGATTCCTTGGGATATGAGAGGATAAAGCAGGGAAAGTATGGAAGATGAATAAAGGGAATCATACTGGAGTTGTCCAACACATTAATATTTCTGAACCATATGTTAACACATGGCTTCAATACATGTGTTTTATGCATAGAGTTAGGTAGAAGATAGCTTGTGGGAGACCAGATAGGAAGATTAATGCCTAATTGGCCTCCTCTGTGAGCACTAAGGAGAAAGGCAGTGTGAGTGTGTGCTGACACACTGCAGAGAAAGTTAACCTAATGTTCTGTCTCTTGGTGTTTCATCCTTGCCGTCCCTCAGTCAGATAGGGCCAGCTTGTAGGCTGACCCCTACAATGGCTCATTTAATGCAACATTCGGATCACACTTTTGGCCAATATTAGTAGGGTTATGAACACACAAACATATTTGTTCAGAGTAGGTACTTGACATTAACATAGGAGAAATTGGTCCCGATGTGTGATGATATTTGCTAAGCAATAAAATATTTATTTCTGTTTAAAATTAGATTGGCTTATTTTCTAAAGTTTTCATCTACTGTTCAAACTTTTGTATTAGTACATGCTTACAATACATAATGAATAGATTCATTTTGGCTAGTTGATATAAGTACATATTGCATCTTAATCCTTTTTAATTTTAATTCCCCTCCCCTCTCTCCTTTTCCCTCCCTCCATCTGTAGATCCCTTTCCCACTTGCAAAAGATCTATCTTCATGTTTTTTGTTTTTTGTTTTTTTTTGGTACTGGTAATCGAACTCAGGACCTTGCACTTGCCAGGCAGGTGCTTATGCCGCTGAGCTATATCCACAGCCCTATCTTCATGTTTTATACTTTTATTTTGCTTGTTAAATTTTTTTTCCTGTATTTGAGACAGAATCTTACTATATATTCCAGGCTTGCCTTGAACTTGCTATGTAGCCCAGACTGGCTTGAAACTCATGATGACCCTCCTGCCTCAGCCTCCCAAGTGCTGAGATTACAGGTGTGCACCATGGTGCCTGACTCTTAAAATTATTTAAAATTATTTATACCTTGAGTTTCTCATATAAAAGAAATGATGTGATATTTAAGTTTGTATGTCTGATTTATTTCACTAAGCCTTATGACCTCAAAGTGCATCCATTTTCCTACAAGTGACTCAAATTTATCTTTATTTATTTATGTATTTGTTTTTTTGGTTTTGGGAATCGAACTCAGGACCTTGGAGTTGCCAGGCAGATGCTGTGCCACTGAGCTATATCCCTGGCCCAAATTTATCCCTTTTTATGACTAAGTAGTACTCCATTGTGTATATGTACCACATTTTCTTCATCCATTCATCTGTTGATGGACATATAGGGTATGAAATTAATCTTCAGACTAAATCGATTTTTTTTCCAATCATAATTCCTTTTATTTCTCTTGTCTAATTGCTGTGGCTAAAGTTTCCAGGACTATGTTGAATAAGAGTGGGGACAGTGGACATCCTTGTCTTGTTCCTGATTTTAGAGAGAAGGCTTTCAGTTTTTGTCCATTTAGTATGATATTGGCTGTTGGTTTGTCATAGATAGCTTTTATCAGATTGAGATAAAGACCATCTATTCCAATTTTCTGTAGGGTTTTTATCATGAATGGGTGCTGGACTTTGTCAAAAGCTTTTTCTGCATCTATTGAGATGATCATATGATTTTTGTTCTTGGTTCTGTTAATATGGTGTATTACATTTATTGATTTACGTATATTGAACCATCCCTGCATCCCTGGGATGAATCCAACTTGGTCATGGTGTATAATCTTCTTGATGATTTGCTGCATTCTGTTTGCCAGTATCTTATTGAGGATTTTTGCATCTATGTTCATTAGGGAGATTGGTCTGTAGTTCTCTTTCTTAGTTGGGTCCTTCTCTGGTTTTAGTATCAGGGTAATGCTTGCTTCCAGGAATGAATTTGGGAGTATTGCTTCCCTTTCAATTTCATTAAAGAGTTTGAGAAGTAGTGGTGTTAGGTCTTCTCTAAATTTCTTATAGAATTCAGCAGTGAATCCATCAGGGCCTGGGCTTTTCTTTGTTGGGAGGTTTTTAATTACATCTTCGATTTCATTGATTGTTATTGGTTTATTTAGGATTTTTATATCTTCTTGGTTGAGCTTTGGTAATTCATATGTGTCTAGGAATCTGTCCATTTCTTCTGCATTTTCCATCTTATTAGAATACAAGTTTTCAATGTAGGTATAGATGATCTTCTGGATTTCTGCAGGGTCCATCGTGATATCACCCTTTTCATTCTTAATTGTGTGGATTTGAGTACTTTCTTTCCTTTTTTTAATAAGGTTGGATAAGGGTTTGTCGATTTTATTTAATATTTCAAAGAACCAACTCTTATTCGTTGATTCTTTGTATTGTTTTTTTTAATCTCCAATACGTTAATTTCTGCTCTGATCTTTATAATTACCTCCCTTGTACGAGCTTTTGGCTTAGCCTGCTCTTCTTTTGCTAGAAGTTTGAGGTTCACCATTAGGTTGTTTATTTGTGCTTGCTCTGTTTTCCTGATATAGGAATTTAATGCTATAAATTTCCCTTTTAGGACTGCTTTCATCGTATCCCATAAGTTCCGGTATGTTGTACTGTCGTTATCATTCAGTTGTAGAAACTGTCTAATTTCTTCTTTAATTTCATCTGTGACCCATTGGTTGTTCAGTAGGGTGCTATTTAATTTCCATGTGTTTAGCAAATTCTTGTGGTTTCTTTTGCCATTGATTTCCAATTTCATTGCACTATGGTCTGATAATATACATGGGATATTTTCAATTCCTTTGCATTTACTTAAGCAGGTTCTATGAGCTAGTATGTGGTCTATTTTGGAGAACGTCCCATGTGCAGCTGAGAAGTATGTGTATTCTGATGTTGTGGGGTGGAACACTCTGTAGACATCTACTAAGTCCATTTGTTCCGAAATTTGGTTCAGTTCTAATATTTCATTGTTGATTTTTTGTCTAGTTGATCTGTCTTTTTGTGACAGTGGAGTATTGAGATCCCCCAGTATAATTGTATTAGTGGTTATTTGATTTTTCATGTCCATTAATATTTGTTTTATATGGTTGGGTGCACTGGTATTTGTTGCATATATATTTATGATTGTTATCTCTTCCTCTTGGATTGTTCCCTTTACAAGGATGTAGTGACCTTCTTTATCTCTCTGAATCATTCTTGGCTTAAAATTCACTTTGTCTGCAAAAAGAATAGCTACCCCTGCTTTTTTCTGGGTTCCTGTTGCATGGAGTATTGTTTTCCATCCTTTGACTCTCGGTCTATGAATTTCTTTTTGAATTAACTGTGTTTCTTATATACAGCATATTGTTGGATCTTGCTTCTTGATCCAATTCGCCAGTCTGTGTCTTTTGATTGGTGAATTGAGACCATTAACATTAATGGTTAAAAGTGATATGTATTGACTTATCCTTGTCATGTTATTTTCTTGTTGTTGGCTCCCCCTCTTTTAATTTTTATTTTTCCCTCCCTCTCTTTAATCATTTGCTCTGCCTGGTGGATTCCTTCTGTTGGGGTTTCTGGAGTTGTAGTCCTTGTTATCCCTTTCTAGGATGTCCTTCAAAACATTTTGGAGTGCTGGTTTGGTGGTTATAAATTTTCTCAGATGTTCTTTGTCATGGAAGTATTTTATTTCTCCATCAATTTTGAAAGATAGTTTTGCAGGGTACATCAATCTGGGTTGAAAGTTATTTTCCTTTAGAGTTTGAAATATGTCATTCCAAGCTCATCTTGACTTGAGGGTTTGTGCTGAAAAGTCCACTGTGATTCTGATGGGCTTTCCTTTATAGGTGATTTGTTTCTTTTCTCTAACAGCTTTTAAGATTCTGCTCTTATGTTGAATTTCTGGAATCTTGACTATGTTATACCTGGCTGAAGATTTTTTTTTATCGTGGCTAATTGGAGTTCTATAAGCCTCACTTATCTGAACGTCAAATTCTTTTTCCCTACCAGGGAAATTCTCTGTGATAATGTCTGTGAACAGTGTTCTGATGTTATTTATGCTATCTCCTGCTTTTTCATCGACTCCAATCAATCTTAAGTTATTCTTTGCATCATCTAGCAGCTGCTGGATTGATTTTTCATTGTCCCTTGCTATTTTTAAGAATTCTTTCTTTTCATGATCACTAATTGCAAGCCTGTCTTCTATATCTGAGTTCCTGTCCTCACATTGGCTTAATCTGCTACAAATACTTTCAATGGAATTTTTGTTCTCCTGGATATCTGCTTGAATCTGCTTTATGGGAGTCCATTTCTTTCCTATGCTGAGCATTCATGGCTTCCATCATTTTCTTAAGCTCGTCTATTTTTTTGTCTGTGTCTGCTCTAGCGTCCTTAAGCATGGTCTTCATTGTGGACATTATCTCTGCAGTTATCTGAGAAATTATTTCTGATTTAAATTTTTCCAGAGTTCTGAGCTCAGCTGCTGCCCCCCCACAATGGCGCCCGGCTAGTCACTCTCTCACACGCGGGACGGCTGGGCGTCAGCACTCACCACCAGTCAGTGAGTCCTTCAAGGCTGCTGCTTCTCACGTTCCTCCGTGGAGGCCCCCGGGGGCACTGGCAGTCACCACATGTCCGCAGATTTGAACCGCTTCAGGTGCGTCGGGAATCAAATCACAGGGAAATGGCGCCGGCGGCCACCTCCTTCTTCTTTGTTGGAGTTTCTCTTTTCACTTTCTCTGTGGGCCCCAAACTGTGCTTCAGATCTTTCCTGGGTCCATGGGAGCCACTTCCCTCTTTCTTGTCCTCCTCCAGTCACTATATTCCAGTGTCCGGACGGCGACTTTTGGAGAGGTTCACTGCCTGCTTCTTACAGATCCGCCATCTTTTTCTGGACTCCCTAAATCAATTTTAGCATTTGCATTTGGTAGAATTGTGAATTATATAGCTCACTTCTTACCTATGTAACTATTATATGATCCTCTGAAAATACTTAAATATTTGTAACATTAGAAACACAAAGTACAATAAGGTAGAGATAAGCTGTATAAACTGTATAATCACAAAATTTCTCTTTTTCCATGGTAGTAGGAGATTTTATATTTATTGATATAATTAAGTATAGCATAATTTGAAGGTGCCTCTTTAGTTAATGTCTGTTTTTCAGTGGTGCATTCTGGGCATGGCTAACTATAGTCTTTTGCCTCTGTCCCTGGATCCAACCACCTCTATTTATTTGTGAGGAGAAGCTTCAGTTTGTTTGGCCTGGCACCCAGTTCTTCAGGAGTGGGCTGCAGTATTGTTAATGACACACAGGCAATCCAGATATTGGCATACAGAGAAAACCTATTGATACCAACAACTGTGCCATCTTCGCAATAGCAATAAAATCACCAACAGTAATATTATCAAACACAAGCTGGATATTGACAACCCTAAGTACCAGGAATGTACCACCTTTAGCCATACAAAAGAGACCTATAATTACAGTGTAAATAGTAAGACAAGCCAAATATTGACATATAGTAAATATGTACTATATGTAGCAACCATACCTCTGCTAAAAACAGAACATTATTAAACAGGAATAGCGTATAGTTAACTATCTAAAGATCCATAAAGTTGGGCCGGTGAGATGGCTCAGCGGCATAAGCGCCTGCCTGGCAAGCGCGAGGGCCCGAGTTCGACTCCCGGATCCCACATACGAAAAAGGGGCCGGTGATATCGCTCAGCGGCACGGGCGCCTGCTGGCGCGCGAGGTCCTGAGGTCGACCCCCCGGTACCCAAAAAAAAAAAAAAAAAAAAAAAAAAGATCCA
This sequence comes from Erethizon dorsatum, assembly GCA_028451465.1. Taxonomy (NCBI): domain Eukaryota; kingdom Metazoa; phylum Chordata; class Mammalia; order Rodentia; family Erethizontidae; genus Erethizon; species Erethizon dorsatum. The sequence goes on along the minus strand of CM051823.1, from coordinate 130,467,915 downwards.
TAAAGTTTAATGGTTCTACTAGTAGGATAAATGTGTTGGGGAAGCAGAGAATGATAAAAGTAGAATTTGAGGGCCGGTGAGATGGCTCAGTGGCGTAAGCACCTGCCTTGCAAGTGAGGGCCCGAGTTCGACTCCCGGATCCCACATACGAAAAAGGGGCCGGTGATATCGCTCAGCGGCACGGGTGCCTGTTGGCGCGCGAGGTCCTGAGGTCGACCCCCCGGTACCCACAAAAAAAAATAAATGAATAAATAAATAAAAGTAGAATTTGAAAAATTAATCAGTAGAAGGTGAGAAGGAAGAGTGCTAAGTCAGGTAAAGGTTCCTATTGAGGAATAAAAGGAAACTGATAGGTAAAAGTAATGGAGACAAATGAAAAAGAAAAAAGGAAACAGTAAAATAAAGGAAAATAAAAAGGAAAAAGGAATCAAAAGGGGAAATAAAGAAAAAGGAAAAAAGAGAAAAAACTCCTGTATCAGTCAGTGGTTACTAGAGAAACATATTTAATGCAAGACATATAAATATATAAGGATTTACAAGATAAGCTTACAATTGCTGCCTGCAGAACTGACTGCACACCTGAGTGTGGAAGAGTGCACAAGGGCTGTCTAAGGTCGAGGGCCTGGCATTCATTGTAGTGTCCTGTGCAACTCTGTATCAGGAGGCTGAAGGGTTATGCTGGAAGGCTGAAGAATCTGCACTAGAAGCCAGGAGATGACATCCAAGGGGAAGGTGAAGACTGGAGCTCCTCCGCAAAAACAGAAGCAAGCTTCCTTCTTCATTTCCTTTTTATTCCATTTAGGTAAGAAGCCTATTGGTTGGTGCCACTCACACCAGGGCAGGTCTTCTGTCTTCAGTAAATCTCTTCAGCCACTCCTAGACTATGCTAATCCAATTTAGTTGGACATTTCTTAATGAAGTTGTCACAATCAGTTAACTATCACAACTCTAAACTCCCAGAAACCGATGAAGGGAAAAGAAAGAAAAAAAATTGAGTAAAAAAAATTCCTCTGTGTTTTTGAATGAGTGATTCTTTTCCAGCATCTGCAGTCTTGGAATCCAGCAAGTCATGATTTACTCCATCTGGTTTTATGGCCTGTGGGTTTCTGACGTGCCCTTTTTGCTCCAGAGCCTCTTCTGTCCATGCACCGCAGACTGTGGCAACTGTCCAAGTTGAGCCATGTCCTTGCTCCCATTGGTAGATGGGGAAAGCAGTCAGATCACTGGTCTCTGCTGGATGTGGGCAGCAAGGCAGGTGTTCAAGCATACTGCTAGACTTAACGCCTTCACTTTCAAATCTAGTTACTTCTGAAAACTACACTTGGTGGTTTTTCACCACAGAGCCTGGGGCCTATGTTCTTCATAGCCTGAGCTTAAACTTCTCAGGGGGTTTTAGCTTGCACCCTCTCTGTGAATTTCTCTCATGGCTGTCTCTCACCCCATCACTGTGGAAGGGTAACATCGGTAACTGTAAAGTGGAGTTGTTCTGTGGCTCAACTAATCCCTTTTCAAAATGGTGTCTGATCAGGCCGGTGAGATGGCTCAGCGGCTTAAGCGCCTGCCTGGCAAGCGCGAGGGCCCGAGTTTGACTCCCGGAACCCACATACGAAAAAGGGCCGGTGATATCGCTCAGCGGCACGGGCGCCTGCTGGCACGCGATGTCCTGAGGTCGACCCCCCAGTACCCAAAAAAAAAAAAAAAATGGTGTCTGATTAAACACTCTTTGGTAATATGGTAAGCGCTGCACTGGTTTTCTTCTCCAACTGTAGCCTGCTGTGAGGGAGTCACTTTTGGAGTAAAACTCCACACTGTTTTTGTAGTTTACAATAGCTGTGGGCTTTACTTGGGGCTAGTGCAGGACCAGTCTGTTATTTCTCCCTGAAGCTGCCAACTCTCCAGGGCTTTCTTTCTCTCCCTGAGTGTTGGCCTTGCCCACGATCAGATCAGTCCATTTGTTGGTGCCTCAGCTGCACTGTGCCAAGAGGAAGCAAAACTCAGAGCTGGCAAGTGGCCATAGCAAGGGTGCAGAATCCAGGCATGTGGAGTTTGTCAGGGAGTGAATGCAAGGGGACAGTTTTGGTCTGCTATCCATGGAGGCAGATTCCTTCCCAAATATTACTCTTTAATGGTGTCTATAGTCTTATAGTTTAAGATAATATTGGGGAAAGATTTATTGAGTTATAAAAACAAATATCAAGCTATTAGGTTGAACTAATATTTCAGTTTTCAAAGATTTTTAGGAAAAAAGATGATTGAAGATAGAGATCTGTGGATCTCTAGTGTTTCTGAGCATCTTGTGAACAAGGTAATGGCTGCCCTTTGTTCCAGACTTTTCAAGGGACACACGCACATGAACACACGCATATGCCAAACAATGCTGGGAAATAGTTCCAGAGCAAAGAACAGACATGTTTAGGCCGATTATAAAAGATTCAGAGCCAGGCATGTTGGGTGAGGAGGCCGGGATATGAGGATCACTTAAGCCTGGGAGTTTGAGGCCAGCCTGCACAGCATGAAACCCTAGCTCAAAAAAAAAAAAAAAAAAAAAAAAAAAGAAAGAAAAGAAAAGAAAAAATAAAAGGTACATTAAGTTCCCTAGCTGAGGTTTCTTCTATAGTACAATTCACTGATTCACTGAGTGTGTAGGTGTCATCTGGGCCTTCCATAGAGCCTGCATGGATCTTTGGCACAATGGAACGGATATAAATACATAGCCTCCTTTACTGTGAATAATAAAGTATCTGTTGTCTCTGACTCAGGAGTTTCCTATCTTCTACTAGCATCCATGAAATTCTAGTAGGCTAAGTTTTTAGTTTGAAAATAAGATGAAATCTCAAACTTTAGCTGGGCATAGTGGTATACACTATAATCCCAAAACTTTGGGAGGCTGAGGCAGGAGGATTACATTTTTGAGCCCGTACGGGGCAATTTAGTGACTTAGCAAGACCCTGTCTCAGAATGAAAAGAATTAAAAGGGTCTGTATATGTAGTTCAGTGCATAGGTCCCATGTTTAATTCCTACTACTGCAAAACAAATAAATAAAAACAACTCAAACCTTCACAGTTCTTGACAATTACTTCTTGGATTCCAGTAATTATCTTATTTGCATATTTATTAACATTTGTTTTGGAGACAGGGTCTTATTATGTTGCCCAGATTAATCTTGAACTGGTGGGCTCAAATGATCCTCCAGCCTCAGCATCTTGAATAGCTGGAACTGCAGCTGTGTGTCAACATGCCCAATTCAACATTGAATTTTTATTGCTCACTGAGTGGAATTCCCGTGTTGCCTTATTTTCTCATCGATGGTTCTCATCAATAAGTACCTTGTTCTGTTTTGACATTAAGATTTAAAGCTGGGCATGATTGAATGTGCCTGTAATTTCAGCTCTTGGGAGGAGTATCTCAAGTTCAAGGCGAGCTTAGGCTCCATAGTGAGTTCAAAGCTGGCCTGGACTTTATACATATCAATCATTGCTTTTTGGAAATGTCATTAGAAAATGTTAGATGTGATTGAAAAGTGCAAAATTTTAAAATTTGGAATATGGCATCTTTGGTAAAACATCACTCAGTATTATGTAGCTAAATATTGCGGTTTTTTGGAAATCAGAAATCTATGAAAATGTCAGCCACAATAGAGTTAGGATGTTTTATTGAGGTAAGAGTAGGAGTGGAAGGTTACGGTAACCATAAAGCCATAAAGTATTTTAAGTGCTACATCTGTAAAATTTAAGGTTCAGAACTAATCTTCTGATTAAGTGAAAAATGAAATGGCAAATTCTTGTTTTTCTTTTTAAATATGCTCCATTTTTTTTAGATAGGCTCTCACTGTCTCACAATTAAGGCCGGCCTTGAATTCACTAAGTATCCCAGGCTGGCCTTGAATTTGTGGCAATCCTACTTCCTCAGCCTCCTGAATCCTGTGATTACAGGAATGTACCACCACACCTGGCCTACAGTCCATTTTTAATTAATTAATTAATTAATTAATTAAAAAGCAGTTTTAGGTTTAGGTAATATTAAACAGAAAGTATGGAGAGTTGGTAAATAACCTCCCTACTCTTTTTTACAATTGATAACCGAATATGGATATACTTTATGAGCTAAAAGTTGATAGCATTAGAATTCACTCTTTGTGTTGTAGTTTTATGGGCTTTGGAAAATGTATAATGTTATTTAGCTGCGATTACAGTATCATATAGAGTAGTTTTTCTGCCCTAAAGATTCACTGTGTTCCATCTATTTGTTCCTTCCCTGATTCTGGGACTTTAACAATCACTCTTTTTTTTTTTTTTTTGTAGTGCTGGTGATCAAACTCCAGACATTATGCATGTTAGGCATGGTGCTACATATCCAGCCCAATCACTTTTTACTGTCTCTACATAGTGTTGCCTTTTCTAGAATGTCATATAGTTGGAATTATATACTATGTACTCTCCTCAAATTGGCTTCTTTCACTTAGCAATATGTGTTTAAGTTTCATCCAAATCTTGTGCCTTGAAGTCTCATTTATTTTTTTTTGTGTGTGTGTTGGGGATTGAACCCAGGCCCTCACCATGCTAGGCACACATTCTACCACTGAGACACACCCCTTCCTTGCCCCCTCATTGTGTGTGTGTGTGTGTGAGATTAGGGAATGAACCCAAGGCAGTCTACCGCTAACTACATCTCCAGCCTTTTTTTATTTTGAGACAGGGTCTTGTTAATTTGCCTACACTGACCTCAAGCTTCTCAAACTTGTGATCCTCCTGTCTCAGCCTCTCAAGTAGCTGGGTTTATACACATGCACCGCCACATCTGGGTTTCTTCCTTTATTTTTAATGTTGAATAGTATTACATCGGATTAGTGTACCACACTGTTTATTCATTATCCTATTTTTTATTTTAAAGAGAAGAAAAAACAAAACAAAACAAAACAAAACAGAACAAAATTTCAAAACAACATAATAGGAGGGTAACAATGGTTAATACATTACATATTGTTATCTTTAAATTAGTTACTCAGAGTACAAGATATCAGCATTCAATTGTCCAAACATTACTGGCATAAACTTTTCTCTTCAATGAACTAAGTAAAATTAGTAGTGTATCTATCTTAGCCATCTTATATATAAATACAATTTTTTTCTTTTCTCTTCTTTCTTTTCCCCATTCCCCCATCCCTGACTCTCTTTCCTTTTGACCAGTTTCTTTCTGATTCATCATATCTATTGTACATTTTGGATTTTATTTAATCTTTCAGTTTCTCACACTAGGGAGACAATATGATGTTTACATGTGTGCGTCTGGTTAATTTCACTTATGAGTATTTTCTCGAGTTGCATCCATTTACCTATAAAAGTCTCCAGTTTATCATTCTTTATGGCTGAATAGTACTCCATTGTATAAAAATACCACATCTTTCTTATCCATTCCTGGGTTGATGGGCATTTGGGTTGTTTCCAAGATCTGGCTATTACAAATTGTGCTGCTATAAACATGGGTGCACATATATCACTGTGGGATGATGTCTTTAATTCTTCTGGGAAGATACCCAGAAGAGGAATAGCTGGGTCAAATGGGACCTCCAACCCTAGTTTTTGAGGAATCTCCACACTGATTTCCACAGTGGCTGTACCAGTTGACACTCCCAACAACAGTGGAGAAGGGTTCCTTTTTCCCCACAACCCCTCCAGCATTTGTTATTAGTTGATTTCTTGATAATAGCCATTCTTTCTGGGGTGAGATGATATCTCAGTGTTGTTTTAATTTGCATCTCTCACATGACTAGAGATGTTGCACATTTTTTTGTAAATTTATTTGCCATTTGTATTTCTTCATCTGAGAAATGTGTATTCATCTCAGATGCTCTTTTTTGGATTAGGTCTTTAAATTTGGGAGGTCTGATTTTTTGAGTTCTTTATATGTTCTCGATAGTAATCCTTTGTCTGAGGGACAGCTGGCAAACACTTTTTCCCACGTTGTGGGTTGTCTCTTCACTCTGTTGGTGGTTTCTCTTGCTGTGCAAAAGCTTTTTAATATGATGAGATCCCAGTTGTTGATTCTTTGTGATAGTTCCTGTGCGGTTGAGTTTTTATTCATAAAGTCTTTGCCTACACCAATGTCTTCAAGAGTTTTACCTATCCTACCTTCCAGCAGATTTGATGTTTCTCTTTTAATATTTAGATCTCTGATCCATTTTGAATTTAGTTTAGTGCACAGTGAAAGATATGGGCCTAGTTTTAATCTTCGGAATGTGCAGAGCCAGTTTTTCCAACACCATTTATTAAAGAGGCTATCTTTCTTCCAGTGAATGTGTTTGGCACTTTTGTCGAATATAAGGTGGCTTATTATGTCTGGAGTTGTTTCAGCATCTTCTAAGCTGTTCCATTGATCTTCGGGTCTGTTTTTTTGCCAATACCACACTGTTTTTATCACAGTAGCTTTATAGTATAATTTCAAGTCAGGGATTGTGATGCCCCCTGCCTTGCCTTTGTTGCACAGAATTGCCTTTGCTATTCTAGGTCTCTTCTGATTCCAAATGAATTTTAGGACTGTTTTCTCTAATTCTGTGAGATATGCTGTTGGAATTTTGATTGGAATTGCATTAAATCTGTATAACAATTTTGGAAGTATGTCCATTTTCACTATATTGGTTCTTCCTATCCAGGAGCAAGGGATATATTTCCATTTTCTGATATCCTCTTCAATCTCCTTTTTCAGAGTACTGTAGTTTTCAGTGCAGAGGTCTTTTACATCCTTTGTGAGGTTGATTCCTAGGTATTTCATTTTTTTGGATGTTATTGTGAAATGTATTTTTTCCCTAATTTCTCTTTCAGTAAGTTTGTTATTTGTCTACAGAAAGGCTATTGATTTTTGAGAATTGACTTTGTATCTAGCTACACTACTGAATTTGCTTATTAAATCTAGCAGGTTTTTAGTGGAGTTTTTGGGGTCTTCTATATAGAGTATCATGTCATCTGCAAATAATGATAATTTAACTTCTTCCTTTCCAATCATTATTCCTTTTATTTCTTTCTCTTGTCTAATTGCTCTGGCTAAAGTTTCCAGGACTATGTTGAATAAGAGTGGGGACAGTGGACATCCTTGTCTTGTTCCTGATTTTAGAGAGAGAGCCTTCAGTTTTTGTCCATTTATTATGATATTGGCTGTTGGTTTGTCATAGATAGCTTTTATCAGATTGAGATAAAGACCATCTATTCCAATTTTCTGTAGGGTTTTTATCATGAATGGGTGCTGGACTTTGTCAAAAGCTTTTTCTGCATCTATTGAGATGATCATATGATTTTTGTCTTTGGTTCTGTTAATATGGTGTATTACATTTATTGATTTACGTATATTGAACCATCCCTGCATCCCTGGGATGAATCCAACTTGGTCATGGTGTATAATCTTCTTGATGATTTGCTGCATTCTGTTTGCCAGTATCTTATTGAGGATTTTTGCATCTATGTTCATTAGGGAGATTGGTCTGTAGTTCTCTTTCTTAGTTGGGTCCTTCTCTGGTTTTAGTATCAGGGTAATGCTTGCTTCCAGGAATGAATTTGGGAGTATTGCTTCCTTTTCAATTTCATTAAAGAGTTTGAGAAGTAGTGGTGTTAGGTCTTCTCTAAATTTCTTGTAGAATTCGGCAATGAATCCATCAGGGCCTGGGCTTTTATTTGTTGGGAGGTTTTAAATTACATCTTCGATTTCATTGGTTGATATTGGTTTATTTAGGATTTTTATATCTTCTTGATTCAGTTTTGGTAATTCATACGTATCTAGGAATCTGTCCATTTCTTCTGCATTTTCCATCTTATTAGAATATACATTTTCAAAATAGGTATAGATGATCTTCTGGATTTCTGCAGGGTCCGTCGTGATATCGCCCTTTTCATTTTCAATTGCATGGATTTGAGTCTTTTCTTTTCTTTTTGTGGGTACCGGGGGTCAACCTCAGGACCTCGCGCGCCAGCAGGCGCCTGTGCCGCTGAGCGATATCACCAGCCCTTTTTTTGTATGTGAGTTCCTGGAGTTGAACTTGGGCCCTCGCGCTTGCCAGGCAGGCACTTATGCCACTGAGCCATCTCACCAGCCCCTTTTCTTTTCTTTTTTTCATAAGGTTGGATAAGGGTTTGTCAATCTTATTTATTCTTTCAAAGAACCAACTCTTTGATTCATTGATTCTTTGTATTTTTTTTAATCTCCAATACATTAATTTCTGCTCTGATCTTTATAGTTTCCTCCCTTGTATGAGCTTTTGGCTTAGCCTGCTCTTCTTTTTCTAGAAGTTCAAGGTTCACCATTAAGTTGTTTATTTGTGCTTGCTCTATTTTCCTGATATAGGTATTTAATGCTATAAATTTCCATCTTAGGACTGCTTTCATTGTATCCTATAAGTTCCGGTATGTTGTACTGTCATTATCATTCAGTTGTAGAAACTGTCTAATTTCTTCTTTAATTTCATCGGTGACCCACTCGTTGTTCAGGAGGGTGCTGTTTAATTTCCATGTGTTTAGGAAGTTTTTGTGATTTCTTTTGCCATTGATTTCCAATTTCATTGCACTATGGTCTGATAATATGCATGGGATAATTTCAGTTCCTTTGCATTTACTTAATGGTTTTATGAGCTACTTAAGGTTTTATGAGCTAGTATGTAGTCCGTTTTGGAGAATGTTCCATGCGCAGCTGAGAAGAATGTGTATTCTGATGTTGTGGGTGGAACACTCTCTAGACATCTACCAAATCCATTTGTTCCAAAGTTTGGTTCAGTTCTAATATTTCATTATTGATTTTTTGTCTAGTTAATCTGTCTTTTTGTGACAGTGGAGTATTGAGATCCCCCAGTATAATTGTATTAGTGCTTATTTGATTTTTCATATCCTTTTATACTTGTTTTATATAGTTGGGTGCACTGGTATTTGTTGCATATATATTTATGATCGTTATCTCTTCCTCTTGGATTGTTCCCTTTACAAGGATGTAATGACCGTCTTTATCTCTCTGAATCATTCTTGGCTTGAAATTCACTTTGGCTGCAAAAAGAATAGCTACCCCTGTTTTTTTCTGGGTTCCTGTTGCATGGAGTATTATTTTCCATCCTTTGACTTTCAGTCTATGAATTTCTTTCTGGATTAACTGTGTTTCTTATGTACAGCATATTGTCGGATCTTGCTTCTTGATCCATTTTGCCAGTCTGGGCCTTTTTATTGGTGAATTGAGACCGTTAATATTGATTGTTAAAACTGATATGTATTGACTTATACTTGTCATGTTATTCTGTTGTTGGTTCCCCCTTTCCCCCCCCTCCCTCTGTTTAATTATCTGCCCTGCCTGTTGGATTCCTTCTGTTGGCGTTCCTGGAGTTGTAGTCCTTCTTATCTCCTTCTAGAATGTCCTTCAGAAGATTCTGGAGTGCTGGTTTGATGGTCATAAAATTCCTCAGATGTTCTTTATCATGGAAGTATTTTATTTCTCCATCAATTTTGAAAGATAGTTTTGCAGGGTACATCAATCTGGGTTGAAAGTTATTTTCCTTTAGAGTTTGAAATATGTCATTCCAAGCTCTTCTTGACTTGAGGGTTTGTGCTGAAAAGTCAGGTGTGATTCTGATGGGCTTTCCTTTATAGGTGATTTGTCTCTTTTCTCTAACAGCTTTTAAAATTCTGCTCTTCTGTTCAATTTCTGGGATTTTGACTATGATATGTCTGGCTGAAGATTTTTTTTTTGATCATGGCTAGTTGGAGTTCTATAAGCCTCATTTATATGAAGATTAAGTTCTTTATCTCTACCAGGGAAATTCTCTGTGATAATGTCTGTGAACAGGGTTCTGATGTCTTTTATGCTATCTCATGCTTTTTCATTGATTTCAATTGATCTTGTTATTTTTCTTTGTGTCATCTAGCAGCTGCTGGATTGATTTTTCATGGTCCCTTGCTATTTTTAAGAATTCTTTCTTTTCATGATCACTAATTGCAAGCCTGTCTTCTATATCTGAGATCCTGTCCTCACATTGGCTTAATCTGCTACAAATACTTTCAATGGAATTTTTGTTCTCTTGGATATCTGCTTGTATCTGCCTTATGGATTCCATTTCTTTCCTATGCTGAGCATTCATAGTTTTCATCATTTTCTTAAGCTTGTCTATTTTTTTTGTCTGTGTCTCCTCTAGTGTCCTTAAGCATGGTCTTCATTGTGGATATTAACTCTGCAGTTATCTCTGAAATTATTTCTGATTTAATTTTTTCCAGAGCCTCATTCAGTTGCTTTGTTGTTAGCACTTCAGAGACGCCAGGTGGGTGGCTTTCATATTGTCCCACCTTATTGCCCCCTATGTTTGCCTTTGGTGTATTGGATGTGTGGGGGTTGCATCTTGTTTAAGTGTCATCTCATTTTCTTTTCTTTCTTTAGTTTAATTCCTGGGGTGAAGTTTGTAAATTACCTATGGTAGGTTGCTTTATTGCTAGTGTTTAAAATCCTTAGGAAATGACTACTCCTCTGTGGTATCTTCCAGGCGTAGTTTATTTTTGTGTTTTGAGCCTGCTGCAAGATCCTACCTCTTCAATTTGTTGGGTATGACAAGTTGCTGCCTGTTTGGCCCAGTCCTTGGTTCTTTGGTACTGTGCCACTGTAGTTTCTGTGACCCTTAGTCAATCTCAGTCATGGAATACCAGGAAGGAAAGCTGTTTAGAACAATTATGTCACTTTTGGCTATAATGGTACTTAAAGCATGTAACACAGCCTAGAAAATGACAGTCTGAGCTAACCAGTTATTTGCCACTTTTAACCATATAATGTAGAGTTGTGGTTATATAACAAAATCTAAAACACACCAGAAAAATTATATGCAGTATATAAGTCCTTAATATGTCAATTTTGCCCTCAGGAATTTAAATTTCAAATGAGTTAAGGAGGAAATAGAGAATTGGGAGAAGAGGAAGGAATTAGATGTAAGGCTGGAGGACCAAGAGGGATCCCACTGACATTGGGAGACTGGTGTAGAGGACTGGTGGGAAAAAGAGAAGGAAGGGATAAAAGGAAGAACAGATCAGAACCACAATCACAAGGAGAACAGAGGCTCTATTTACACTCATATAAAAACCAGATAGAATAATGAAGGAAAGAGCAAACAGACAAACAGAAACAAAAATGAAGACAAAAACAACAAAACAAGGAAACAAACAACCCCCCCACAAAAAAAAAAAACCTTTACCAGAATAAAAAACGAATGAGAGAAAAAAAAAAAAAAAAAGAATCAGTTCCAGGTTTTGACTCTGCTGTAGGCAGGCACTGTGTGGTGACAGAGTCCTGTTCCGTGCAGGTCTGTCCCTGCAAGCCAGGAGCAGCCCTTTGGCGGGGCAGTGGGCAGTAGCCTGTAGTCTTTGGCGGAGACCAGTCTCATTCGCCTGCCCGCCGTCAGCGCACTTTCCGGGGGCCTGAGAGCCCCGGCGCCGTGCTGAGTTCCAAGCGCTGTGTTCTGGCGCCGTGCTGATTTCCGTGTGCTGTGTTCTGGCGCCGTGCTGAGTTTCGCTGCCCTCCTCACAATGGCGCCGGGCCAGTCGCTCTCTTGCGCGGGATGGCTGTGCCTCTGAGGCACTCACCACCAGCCAGCACAGGCCTTCACTGCTCCCCTGCACAGCCGCTGTCTCGCGTTCCTCCGCGGAGGACCCCGGGGGCACCGGCTGTCACCGTGCGTCCACAGATTTGAACTTCTGTTGCGCAGCGGTTCCTGGCATAGGGAGAAGTCGCCTGTGGTCTCCTCCTTCCTCTTCCTTGAAACCACTCTTCACTCGCTCTGTGAGTCCCGAACTGCGCCTCAGAACTTTCCTGGGTCCAGTGGAGCCACCTCCCTCCCTCCTGTGCTCCCCCAGCCACTATATTCTGGTGGCCCAATGGCAACTTTTAGAGAGTTTCGCTGCCTGCTTCCTACAAATCCGCCATCTTTTCTCCTTCCTCATTAGCCTATTGAAGGCCATCTTTCTTGCTTCTTTTGGCAATTGTGAATAATGTGACAATAAACATTTGTGTGCAGATTTTTGTGTGTATATAAATTTTCAACTCATTTGGGTAAATGACTAGGAGCTTAAGTGCTGATAGTATGTGTCTTAGTTTGTTTTGTATTGCTGTAACAGGATACCTGAGCCTGATCCTTTTATGTTTTGGATGGAGGTCTGTTTTTCCTAGGTTGACTTTGAATTCACTGTTCTCCAGACTCAGTCTCCCAAATAGCTGGGACTAGAGGCAGTGCCACTACACCCAGCTGAACTGGTAACTTATTTATTTATTTATTTATTTATCAGAAAACTGAGGCCAGATGGAGCCCTCTCTCCTGATGGGAAAAGAAGAAAGCAAGGAGGAGGAGGGGGAGGAGAGGGAGAGAGAAGGAGAAGGTCTCCAACAGCTGCAGCGTGTTTATTTATACACTTGGGAGGTTGAATGTCACATGAAACCCGTCCACCTAATAGCTTGCCCACATGGCTTGCCTCGGGCGCTCTGTGTTCTTGAGGCTGGAGCACCTTATTCATGTGACTTGCCTCAGGAGCTCTGTGTTCTTGAGGCTGAACTTGCACCGGCTCCACACGTGCGATTGATCTCCATGAGCTGGTAATTTATAGAGAAATTTATTTAGCTCACGGTTCTGGAGGCCCAAGAGCATGGCACCAGCATTTGGTTGGCTTCTGGCTAGGGCCACATGTTGCTTGTATTTTGGCAAAGAAGCAGAAAGGGAAGTGGTGTATGCAGAGAGAGCACCCATGTGGAAGAGAGAAATGGCAGGCTGACCCGCTTTATAGTCACCCAATTGCATGGTAACTTATCCAGTCCAGAGACCTCACTCTCTCCTACAAGATGGCATTAACCCCTTTCAAGGGTGGTATACTCATGACCTAAATACCTCTCCCTAGGTACCTCTTCTCAATACCATTACATTGGGGACCAGGCATCCAGCTATGAACCTTTGGGGGACAAACCATTTCCAAACCATAACAGTAAGGTAAAACTATGGTTAGCTTTGGAAGAAACTGCTGATCTGTTTTCCAATGTGGCAATCCAATTTGGTATTTCCACTATAATCATTTGAATATTCACTCCTTTAATTGCCAATATTCCCTTGTTCAACAAATATTTATTTACATATCTGTGCCAACCTTTCAGAGGCACTAGGTATATAGAAGTAAACCAAATAAATTTGACTATCCTTCTGGAGTATATATTCTAGTTACAATGAACAAATATAAACAGATAAATTCCTAAGCAGCATACTAGATGGTGAAAAGTACTATGAAGAAAAAGCTGTATGGAGAAAAATAGAAGTGTACGTAAATTTGGCTAGCACATAAAAAGTTATTGGAGATTGTAAGGGTGAAAGCTGTTCGAATTAAAAGAGAGTCATTTATGCCCAACCCTACCAAAATGGAATTGGAAGATCATAAAGGAAGAGTTCTTAGGAACACATGCACACGAAGAAAATTTCAAGGCCTCCCTGAAAACTTTGCATGATTTTATCCAGTGACCACTTCTAGAAAATGTCTCCTTAGCAACTGTCTGTTCTATTTGACACCACCCTCCTTGATCTTTATGATCGTTTCAAAATGACTTATGTAACCTTCTTCATTTTAACTTAAAAAAAAAAACCTTATCTTCCTTTGCTCTCTTAGATACGCTTATGATCTGTCAGTGTCATGATATGGGATCTGAGGAAGTCCTTCAAAGAGGAGATGGTAATTTCAACTCATTCCACTCACATGGTAGGTTATAGGTTTGCCTACTCAAGTCACAGAGAAAAACTGCAGGACATATCAGTGAGAGGCATACACAAGTTTTATCAGGCAGAATTACAGAATTACAAACCCAGAGAAAATAGAGGGTGGCTGAGAAAGGAAAGGAGGGAGAGAGGAAGGGGTGAGCATTATGGCCTGGAATTGGGGTTTCTGTGGTCTTGGGAGGGTGTCCTCAAGACTGGTGATCTAGGAGGTGTATTTCTACTTTTAGTTTACCTGTTTTAGTGAGGTAGGTTTCTTGTTTGTTTTTGAGACAGTGTCTCACTCTGTAGTTGAGGCTGGCCTTGAACTCACTATGTAGCCCAAGTTGGTCTTGAACTTGCAGTGATCCTCCTGCCTCAGCCTCCCATTCTTGGCCTGGGGTAGGTTTCAATGTGAGCCACTTGAATGTTTTTGAAGTTCAGATATGCTACCAACTTGTGAATCAGTAAAATGGGAGGAAAAGCACAGACTTAATTTACAGCTGAAAAGCCTGGGCCTGATTTATGGGCTTATTGTACCTTTAAGACCCTTGGATTTTGAGGGGCTGTTGGGGGAGTTTCCTGGAAGGGAAAATGGCATTGTAATCTTGGGTAACTTTGTGTCCTGAAGCTGCAGTTTTTTCTCTTTTGGCACCGGGAATCGAACTCACGACCTCGCGCTTGCCAGGCAGGCGCTGTGCCGCTTAGCTATATCCCCAGCTGCAGTTTCCTTAAAAGTTCAACTTTAAAATTAAGATTTTCCTTTTCTTCTTCCTATCCATCTCAGTAGTGTACACATACCAGATTTGCATAAATATGTATAAAATGGCATGAAAGAGAGCAATAGGCTTAGCCAGGAGAATAGGAAAAAACTTTGCATGGAAAAATGTGATCAGGGTCCAAAACTCCAATAGAGGCCAAAATAACTTTCCAAGTCTTCTAAATTAACAGTATTTATAACACTGGTAGAGGTTTGAGGCTGAAACCTATTTTTTAAGCTTGTGACAAAGGACTGGTCATGTGATGCTGTAATAGGTATAGCCCCTGGTCTAGCCATGATCAGCAGCAAAAAACTCCTTATTGTGCGCGTCAGGCATGAGGAATTTTTAGGGGCCGGCGTACTAGGGGTTGAAGCCAGGACCTCGCGCAAGCCAAGGGCCTGACTTTCCGACTTACAGCTACAAGACTGACGAGGAAGCCTTGGGACTCCTCCCCAAAAGAAGGTGGGGAAGGACGTGCCGAAGGCGCACTCTGGTGGATAAAAGAACGGACCGCTTGGAGGGACGCTCTGTTCTCGATATGGGCCCAAAAAATGTACAAAAATCTTATATAGTGGCCCTTTTGAGCGACAGTCTTCCGTGGAAGTCACCGAGGGCCGACCAGGATTTTCAAAAGGCCCGCGCCTAGGAAGGAGCAGCTGCATCTCACACGTCAGCAAGGCTGCTACCCAGGCTTAGACGGCATCTGCCCGAAGCGGCCGGAAGCAGGGGCGGCGGCGCCAGGTGATGACGCAACCTGGGTCGCGCCCAGGTGACGCTTGGCGTAGACGACGCCGGGTTGCGTCTGTCACCTCCCTCCCCTACTACTCTCCGGGTTGGTGCTAAGGAGGAGTAGGCGCCATGGCGGTTCTGCTGGAGACCACTTTGGGCGACGTTGTCATCGACTTGTACACAGAGGAGCGGCCGCGAGGTGAGGCCCGCACCCTTCTCAGCCTGGGCCGCGCCGCTAGCCGGTGTCCTCTCTGCGCAGCCCTCGGCGGCATTGGGTGGAGCCTCTGATGCTCGTCACGGGGCTGTTCTCAATGGGCCGTGCTTAGGAAAGTTTTTGTGAGATTTCGTTCATGAGCCGCCCTTCTCTCCTATCTTGCGTTGACCAGTCGGATGGAGGGCGCTGCAGTCATTAATTGCTTTGGGGGTGTGTGAGTGATGGGGGATGCGTATTGCAATACCAATGGCTTTTGCGGTTTTGCTGTGCTTTATTTACTTGTGGAGAGCACATCAAATGCTACTTGGTGTGTAATCAGTTAAGTCTTGAAGAAAGCTGATAAGAAGTGCGTGGCTCAGCGAGTGTGGACATCGCATCCCGCCTGGATGGAGGAAGGAGGTGTCCTCAGGTATGGACAGGCCCTGCAGGGCATGGAGTTAAGCCCTATTCCAGGCGTCTTGTCCTTCAGGGTCTTGTTTTCCACTGTAGGAGAGGTCGAGGAGGGAGCCCGTTTCAGTTTTGTAAGTTTTGTAGTAGTAGAGTGCGTGAGTTGATATGGAAACGAGGGCGTGGGAAGAAGGGAAGCAACCAGACTGTAGGACATTTGAGTTAGCTCTTTCAAAGATGACTGAGAACGAGGGTTTTTTTTTAGGAGTTTGCTTGGAATTTTTTGGAAACACCAAGGGGTGCGGCTGGAAGGAATGGTACGTGATGAGTCAGGTCCTGAATAGTCTGCGCCCTGCAAATGACCAATCTTTGAAGCTTTAAAAGCAGAATTGAGGCATGGGATTGCTTTGGGAAGATAGGCAGCAGGTAGAGAATGTATCAGTTGGAGGAAGCAGAGACTAGAAGAGATTAGATACAGTAAGAGGCCTGCCCCTATGGAATGGAGTCCATCAGAGAGGATGAAGCAAGCTGTACTGTAGAACGAGTGGCACCTTTTCCCACAATACACTTTCTCCCACACTCAGCTATTCCCCATTCCCCAAAAGCACTTCATATTCTCCCATAATCCTTGCCATTCCTTGCTGTTTCTCTGCCCCACATTCCTTTCCATTCTTGTCCTTCTGACCAACTCCCTACTTATTTAGGTCTCAGATCAAATATGATCTCTGCTCTGCAGTGCTCCCTTCTAGAGTTAGATCTGTTCTCAGATTCTTTTGGAAAATCACATGATACTTATTTTATTATAAAATTTACCTTTTGTTCTTGAATTACTTCCAAGACTTGTCTCCTCTCAAGAATGTAGTCCAATGGGAGCAGGAACTACCTGAATTAATCTCTGTATCTTGAGTATTGAGTACAACCTCCGTCACTTTGAGGGTGCACACTAGAGGTACATATAGTTACTGATGGACTGAAAGGTACTGTAGTAGGATTCTGTGCAAGTGATAGAAATCCAGCCTTATGTTATTGGGGTAAACTTGGCTTTCTGAATAGCTGAATTTGGGGGTTTGAAGAATGTTTTAGGGAACTGTATTTTTTTTCTTTTGGTTTTGCTTTCCTTTGAGCTCCTTTGACACACTCTCCATGTGCAGCAGCACCTTTAAAAATGAATGGGTCTCCTGGTCCAGAATTGTGAAAAACTAAAGGAGAGGTAGGGTTTGTCTCACCTAATACACAGTAATTTTACAGTTAGCATGGAGACCAAAAACAGTAGATACTCTATGTGTACATATTTGTAAGCATATGATTTTAAGTTACTTACATTTTTACCTACTTATCAATGAATAGTAACATATCTAGACTTTTATCCTTTCCTTTTTACTTTTTAGTATAGAAAATTAAAAATATACCAGGATAGAGAAAATCATGTACTGTAATTAAGTTTCATGTACCCATGACCATCTTCATTTAATGGTTGTCAACACATAGCCAGGCAGGCAGCCTGCCTGCCTCCCTCCCTCCCTCCCTCCCTCCCTTCCTCCCTTCCTCCCTCCTTCCCTTCCCTCCTTCCCTCCCTCCCTCCCTTTCTTTCCTTCCTTCTTCCCTCCCTTCATCTCTTTCTTCGTTTCTCTTCCCTTTCTTCTTCTTTTCCTTTCTTCTTTCTTTTCTCCCTCCCTCCCTCCCTTCTCCCATGCTTGTGCTTGTGCTTGTGAGAACCCAGGCTCTCAGGCATGCTCGGTAGCTAGGTAGGCACTCTTACCACTGAGTTACATCCCTCACTCCTGGTTTCATTTATACCTTCACTACCACTGGATTTATTTAATCTGAAATTAGTTTATTACGTAGATATAAAAGATACTGACTTTAAAAAAACAGAGGCACAAGTCATTATTACATCTTAAAAAATTAACAATAATTCCTTAGTATCATTTAAACTTTCCGGTTACCTCATAAACACTTAAAAGTTGGTAATTTAAATTAGGATCTCATCAAAGTCTACATATTAGTGCATGTATCTCTTAAATTTTTTTTTTTTTTTTTTTTTTTTTTTGGTTTTCTAAGACAGGGTCTTGCTGTGTAGTTCAAGCTGGCCTTGAATTACTATGTACCCCAGGCTGGCCTTGAACTTGTGGCAGTCCTCCTGCCTCAGCCTTTCAAGTTCTGGGATTAACAGGGGTTTGCCACCATGCCTGGCACTTAAATTTTTTTTTTTTTAATATGCGGGTACCAGGAGTTGAACTTAAGACCTCGCGCTTGCCAGGCAGGCGCTTATGCTGCTGAGCTATATCACCAGCCCTTAAATATTTTTTAATCTATGCCTTCCTCCCCTTTCTTTTTCCTTAGCATATTTTTTAGAAAGAGTCCAGGTCATTGTCTTACAGAATTTCTCTGGTTTCGGATTTGGCTAATTTTTTTTTTTCAACAGGGTCTTGCTAAGTAGTTCAGGCTGGCCTTGAAATCACTGTGTAGCCCAGGTTGATCTCGAACTTGTGGTGATCCTTCTGCCTTAGCCTCCCAAGTGCTGGGATTCCAGGCACCACGCCCAGCTAATTATTTCCTTTTTATGTCTTTTGACATATTCCTTCATCTCTTCTATTTCCTAAAAATTTCTATTTAGATTTAGAGTCTTAGAGTCAGGTTTAGTGTTTGGGGCAAGAATATTTCTATAAGGTAGGGTGCACTTGTGGATGCATCACATTCAGGAGGTATTTGATGTCTGGGTTGCTGTTTTTGTCATGTTACCATTGGTCAGTGGGTTCAGGCCTTGTCTACTTTATAAGTGTTTCCATCAGCTTTTCATCTACAGATGTTGGCAGCCATTGATGATCATTGCCTAGGTCCATTATTTTTGTTTTCTTGTAAAAGGACTACTCCTGTTTGACAGTGAGCTCAGGAATATACTCAAGAAAAATAACTGAAAGCTGGATATTCAAGACTTCACAACAACTTGGCCCCCATCTCTATACCCTTTTCACTATTACTCTGTGATACCAGAATATTACAGAAAGACTGGTTTTTTTTGACACCTCCTCCCTCAAAAAACATTTAAATTCTCACTTTCAGGTTTTTTCATAATAAATGCCCAACATGAAATCACTTTTTGCTCTCTGCCTGTCCAGTTCTTAATATATACATTAAGTTCTGAATATATATATAATATATACATTAAGTTCTTAATATATATAATATATACATTAAGTTCTTTATATATATATAATATATACATAAAGTTCTTAACATATAATATATAAAGTTCTTAACATAATATAGACATAAAGTTCTTAATATATATATAACATATATATTAAGTGACACATAAAATTGTACATATTTATGATGAGCTATGTGATAATTTGATATAATCCAGTTCTAATGCTTACTGCTTTTGATGCTTTTAATGCTTCTATGAGGTCTCCTAATTTCCTCAGCTAGAAACATTCTTTTGAACTCTTGTGGCACCTCAAAAACTACTTTTTACCATTTTACTATTTCAGTGGCACAAATGGTATTGTTAGATATGCCTAGTGTTATAACTGTTTACGTTCAATTGTAAGTAACCTAGTTCAGTAAAAGCTTCTTGAGGGCAAGGACTGCCTCATGTATGTCTGGTTTCTAACTTCGTGCCTTAAGTCTTGTGTGTCTCTCCATGACTAACCTATGAAGCAGTAGAGGGCAGGGACCATTGCTTATGGGATTTGTGATGGCAGTGCCAAGCATCTGGAGGGTAAAATGTTTGTGGACTAAGTGAACCAATCTATATGAGAAGGCTATTTACAGTAAATACAGACTTTTGCTGTGGAATTGTGGTACATACCTGTAATCCTAGCACTCAGGGTGGCTGAGGCAAGAGAATTGAAATTTCAAATCCTGCCTGAGTAAGTTAGTAACTCAGAGACCTCAAAATAAAAAAAAAATGGCTGGGGATGTAACTCAGTGAAAAGGGTTGGGTTCAGTCCCCAGGAACCACCCCCACCATGGATTTTTGTGATGTACTTTTTAATCATTGTTAAAAAAAAGTCCCTAGAGGTTTGATTTTCTCTAATTTATATAATGTGTAGCTATTTTCATATATTCTGCTGCATCTTTTCCCATCATAGTACCCTCTTTAATTGTCCATTTTTCTCTTAATAAGCCCAAGCCATTAAATGATTGCTTATCTCATGAGGATAAATACCAATTACCTGCATTAACTCGGATGCCCAAAAAGTTCTAAGATAAAGGAAATAAACAGATAATTTTAAAATATTGACTTTTTTTTTTAATATATGTGGGTACCGGCGGTCGAACTCAGGACCTTGCGCTTGCCAAGCAGGCACTTATGCCGCTGAGCTATGTCACTGGCTGCAAAATGTTGACTTTTTAAAGGCTCATTCCCTGTTTTTATTTTATTTTTTATTTTTATTTATTTATTTTTTTGAGACAGGGTCTCACTCTGTAATTCAGGCTGGCCTTGAACTTGTGGCGATTCTCCTGCCTCAGCTTACCCCGAGTGCTGGGATTACAGGCATGCACCACTACACCTGGCTTCATCCCCTGTTTTTAATAGCTTTATACATTTGACTATTTTTTGCTTCTTTTAATAATTTAGAGATTAAATTATACTAACTATGCTTTTTGCTTGTTTAAAATTGAATTTGTAGATTACTATGATAAATTTAGTGTTTACTTTCTTTCAGCTTGCCTGAATTTCCTGAAGTTGTGCAAAATAAAATATTATAATTATTGCCTTATTCACAATGTACAGGTGAGTTGGTAGATATTAGTCATGTCCTTTGTTTTTTAGAACCATCTAGCAAGTTCTATGAATTAATAAAGAATCCTATGTATTATAGAGGGATTTTATCATACAAACCGGTGATCCTACGGGTACTGGCCGTGGAGGAGAGTCAGTTTTTGGGTAAGTTCTTTTATTTTTAATTGAAAAAAATAGAACTCCTTATATCATTTTAAAATATATTTCAACTGTAGAGTTTACCCCAAGTTTCCTAAATGTTTATATCAAAAATGAAATATTTTGAATCATAGTAATATTTCTATAAATAGTTGCTAACACTGTATATTTTACTACTTCTGTATTTTGTTTTGAGAGTACCAATGTTTTATCAACTTACTGTATTTTCAGTCAACTGTATGGAGATCAGGCAAGCTTTTTTGAGGTGGAAAAGGTGCCAAGAATTAAGCACAAGAAGAAAGGCACTGTGTCCATGGTGAACAATGGCAGTGATCAGCATGGATCTCAGGTTAGAAAATGGGTATTTAATGAGCTTTGCTTACGAATGAAGGACTGGAAGGAGCCTACAAAGTTATCTTTTAAATTATTTAGTAATGAGAGAATATAGTCAAAAGATATTTTTAGGAGGAAGACATTGCACTTTTTTCTGTATTTAAAAGCATTGTAGGGCTGAGAGTGTAGCTAAGTCGTAGAATGTGTGCTTTAGTGTGTGCGAGGCCCCAGCTTCAATCCCCAGCACGGTAAAACAAAACAAAACAAAACACATTATTTTCTCAGACATATAAGCCAAGCCCATTGTGAGGAAAGTAGGATATAGAATAGATGAGGGCTAAAGAAACTAAATATAGAAAAGGGCAAAGAAGAAAATAATATTAACTACAATCTCATCACCCATGAATGTGACTAGTCTCATCTGTGGCCTGTTTACTTTCAGTATTTTTTTTTTTTATGTGGGTACCGGGAGTCGAACTCAGGACCTCGCGCTTGCCAGGCAGGTGCTTACACCGCTGAGTGATATCACCGGCCCTACTTTCAGTATTTATTACTTATTTTAAAACAGATTATATTGAGTATCTTTCATTCACCGTGTTGTGTAATCCTCACAACAACTCTGTTAGGGTAGATGCTTTTATTTTCCACTCTTTTTGCCTGAGGAATCTGGGCCATGGCTTGTCCAAGTATTTTAAATAATTGGGAATATCTATATGTTGATATTTTATATATAAAGTCTGTGTTTTTTTTTTTTTTTTTTTTTTTTTTTGAGACATGGTCTCACTATGTAGTCCAGGCTGGCCTCAAACTCACAGTGATCTTCCTGCCTCAGCCTCCCAAGTGCTGGGATTACGGGTGTGTTCCACCATGTCTGGCCCTAAAATCTGTGTTTTTATTTAATCCTAGTAACAGGTGTGTAAGAATTGGCAAATAAATGTATAGTCTTGCTTTTGTGTATTTTTTGCCAGTTTATCAGTGACTTTAGAGTTATATATATTTTTAGTATTTACAGTATTATGTGTCTTTTGTATAGTTTCTTATTACTACAGGAGAAAATCTAGATTACCTTGATGGTGTTCATACAGTGTTTGGTGAAGTGACAGAAGGCATGGACATAATTAAG
This sequence comes from Erethizon dorsatum, assembly GCA_028451465.1. Taxonomy (NCBI): domain Eukaryota; kingdom Metazoa; phylum Chordata; class Mammalia; order Rodentia; family Erethizontidae; genus Erethizon; species Erethizon dorsatum. The sequence continues at coordinate 130,445,756 of CM051823.1, read as the reverse complement.
AAAATTAACGAGACCTTTGTTGACAAGGATTTTGTACCATATCAAGATATCAGGTGTGGTTACAATGTAGTATCTTGCATGTACTAGAATGTCTTAATACTGTGGTGTTTGATATATATGGATGAGACTGGTATGCATAGGACTAGTTTCTGAATAATTCTTTTTTTTTTTTTTTTTTTTTTTTGTGGGTACCAGGGGTCGACCTCAGGACCTCGCGCGCCAGCAGGCGCCCGTGCTGCTGAGCGATATCACCAGCCCTTTTTTTGTATGTAGGTTCCAGGAGTCAAAGTCGGGGCCTTGCGCTTGCCAGGCAGGCGCTTATACCGCTGAGCCATCTCACTGGCGCCTCTGAATAATTCTAAAATATGGATTAATACAAGATGATAATCTCTATAAAAAGATTTTATACTTGTACTAATTGTAATTGCTTCTGTTGGGAGAAATTATTAATGTTTTAGTTTTTAACATGCAGAGTATTGAGAAATGGGTTGAAAGTACCAAGATTCAGGCATTTACATCTTAAGGTAATGCAGAGTTATAATATTAATAAAAAATGTAATACTTGTTGTAAAAGTATACTGTAGATTAGTAATGTCTATGTGCAAGTTGCAGTTTTTTTGGTATTAAGGATACTGTGTTAGTTACTTTTCTCGTTGCTGAGACAAAATACCTGACACCCAAGGTTAAAGGAGGAAAGGTTTATTTAGCTCACAGTTTGTAGAGGCTTCAATCCATAATGGCTGGTTCTAATATAGGGTGCCTAGCAGAGGGGCAACCGTTCATGGCAGTGGAAGATAACAAAAGCAACAAGAGAGGAGGGCAGAGCAAGCCTCTTTCCCTCCCTTATATTGTACGCAGGCTACCTGCCCTAGGATGGGTATAGCACTCACACCCTTAATCCCGGCATTGGACCATGAATCAGTCACAGACTGTAGATTCAGCTGCCTCAGAAAAGCCCACCTCCCATGAAGCACGAGGCTTTGGGGGGGACATCTAGACTCAAGCCATAACAGACATTAATTTTTATAATGTAGAAAAATAAAATATGCATTCTGAAATAAATGTAACTTGATTGGATTTATTTTGTAAGGATAAATCATACAGTGATTTTAGATGATCCATTTGATGACCCTCCTGATTTATTAATTCCTGATCGATCACCAGAACCCACAAGAGAACAATTAGATGTAAGTAAAGTCTTCTTCTAATTCTATGTACATGTACATTAATGACTTGTAATGATTTAGCTTATAGTTACTAAAACATACTTCTTCATAGTGATTATCTTGCTTGATCAGTTAAACCAGTTTTATCACCTAACTCTAGTTAAGTGAACAGCTTTAAAACCAAATTAAACTATCATCTTGTGAGGGAACTTTTCAACTGAGGTTACTTTGGAGTTAGGCTAGAACCCAGACATTTCTGTGGAGTAGCACAGACTGTTTCCCCAGGTATTTTAATCTATCAATTTCTGCTTATAAGACTTTCTCACAGCTGAATGTATGGTTAAGATTAGTGCTCACTTTTAAGATCATTTATCTGGTCCCTTCAGTACTTAGTTGAATAACAGATAATAGCTATGTAAATGTTTATTTTGATTTTATAATAAATCAGAAGCCCAATCTGGCTAGTATATAATTAATTTAAATCAATTTTCAGTGGTTTGTAAATTTGTTGCAGTTGCTATTCAAACACATTTGGTGGAACTAAGAATAAACTGTAAGTTGTTCGAGTTTCTCAGATTTTTTTTTTTTTTGTGGGTACCGGGGGATCGACCTCAGGACCTCACGCACCAACAGGCACCCGTGCCGCTGAGCAATATCACCGGCCCCTTTTTCGTATGTGGGATCCGGGAGTCGAACTCGGGCCCTTGTGCTTGCAAGGCAGGTGCTTACGCCGCTGAGCCATCTCACCGGCCCTCTCAGATTTTTTTTATTCTTTAAATATTTATTATCAGTAAATTCTGCCTTACAGAGTGGTCGAATAGGAGCAGATGAAGAAATTGATGACTTCAAAGGAAGATCAGCTGAAGAAGTAGAAGAAATAAAGGCAGAAAAAGAGGCCAAAACTCAAGCTATTCTTTTAGAGATGGTAAGACAATTATCTTTGTTCAAATAGTTGTTTTGTAGCATATTTAACACAATTTATCTATTTTTGGCTCTTGTCTTAAAATAGTAAAAACTTAGAGTTTTTTTCTGGATTAAATTTTATAGGCATAATAACACATGAGAGTAAACACATTTGGTGCCAGGTGCCTTTTTTAAAAATGGGGAGTGGGTATCTAATTCATAAATATTAATTTCAGTTGTTAAATATCCATATAATTTTTAATGAATATTTATTAGACTGATTTTTAATTTTTTTGTCTTTCTGAGACAGGGTCTCACAAAGCAGTTCAGGCTGGCCTTAAACTCACTTTGTAGCCCAGGCTGGCTTTGAACTTGCAGTGATCCTCCTGCCTCAGCCTCTTGAAGTTGCTGGGATTACAGGCATGTGCCACCATGCCCGGCTTTAGATTGAATTTTATGTATATTGTTGTGCCACTCAAATACTGAGATTAAATGGTAGAATAGGGGTTGGAGATGTAGCTTAATGGTAGAGTGCTTAGCATGTGCAAGGACCTGGGTTTAATCCCTAGCCCCTAAATAAAAAAGTACATATATACATAGTAGAATAAATCTGGGTGGAAACTGATCACTCTAAAATATACTTTCTCTATATTGGTAGTAGTATGAAGTCATTTGGGGAATAATTATTGTGATCTATTTTAGAGTTTATATTAGCATCACCAGTCTAAATAAATAAATAGCAAAGGCTATAATTTAAAAAAACTTTAGTGAAATAAATAAAATCAAAAATGCACATTTTAAGGAACACACTATATATCTAAGAACATTAACCTAGAACAACCAATACCAAGACAAATTTTAAGAAAATTACTAGGTTTGGAAGAAAGATCTTTTGTGCAACAGTCCAAAAGAGCAAGAGACTAATAAGAGAAAGATTACTAGATAATCATTCTTTTTAACAGCAGAAATTTAGGCAGTTTATTACCAGAAGAGAAAATGGATTAGCTGGACATGGTGGCACATGCCTAAATCCCAGCACTTGAGAGGCAGGAAGATCGCTGTGAGTTCGAGGCCAGCCTGGCCTACATAGAGAGACCCTGCCTCAAAACAAAACAAACAAAAACAGGATTGATGTTTTTAAAGCTGTTTTTAGATAAATTCAAGCTTATGGAAAAATGTGTAAAATTTCTATATACATTTTACCCAGATTCACCAATTTTTAGCATTTTGCTACGTCTGCTTTTTTCTCTGGTTAAACATGCACGTAAACACACTTTTTTTTTTTTTTTTTTTTTTGACTATTCGAAAGTATGTTGCCTATCATTTTCCTTTATTTCTTAGTTACTGTGAATCCTAAGGGCAATAATATCCTATTTATGGTACAGTTATCAAAATCAAGAAATTCAAATTAGTTTATTTATTTTTCTTCTTTTTTTGGTTTTTTGAGGCAGGGTGTGGCTATGTAGTTCAGGCTGGTTTTGAACTCACTGTGTAGCCCAGACTGGCCTCTAACTCACAGTGCTCCTCCTGCCTCACTTTCCCGAGTGCTGGGATTACAGGCATGTGCCCCCAAACCTGGCTAAATGACCCATGAAAACACAATTTTTTCGCAGTGAAAGTGGTACCATCATCTTTCTCACTGTTCCTTCACTGGTTCTTCAGTGGAAAGTGGTACGCTTTATTTAGTGCAGTAGTTGACTTGTGAAGTTGACTTCATTTTGGTTAAAGTAGAAGGCCAGAGGTTGAGAATTTAAGAAAAACAGCTAGAAACACTGTTCAAGAATTGTCCCAGTTCCTTTTTTTTTTATTTTTTGAGAGAGGGTCTCCCTCTGTAGCCCAGGCTGGGCTCAAACTCATGGTGATCCTCTTGTCTCTGCCTCTGGAGTGCTGGGATTACAGGCGTGCGCCACCACATTTGCTGCCACCATGCCCAGCAAATGTTACATGTTGAACAATAGTGTGGAATGAATTGGGCATTACAAATCATAGAAAGCTAGATTCAGTATATTTTTCAAGAGTTCAAAAATAAGCAAAACTAAACAATAAGTTGCTTAGGAATGTGTATATATAGTAAAATTCTAAAGATATGCAAGAGAATAGCCCCAAAAGAAAGTAAAAAAGCTGGGTATTTATAATCTCTGGTGAGGGAGACAGAGAGGTAATGGGATCAAGGACTATATTAGTTCTTACGTTAGGTGGTTTTTATCATATGTGGTTTTTATTTTTCTGCTTCATTTATTTAGATATACTTCACATATATTCTTCTTTTAAAAAAATATAAAATACTTGTAAAACAGAAAAATCAATTAAAATTGGGTCTTTGAAGACAGATCTGGATTCAGATCCCATCTCTGGTATACTCTTTGCCCTTGGGCAAATTACTTCCTTACTCCTTTTAAATTTCATGTTTTTTTAAAAATGGAATTTGCAGGGTTGTTTTAAGAACTAGCAGTAATGGGGCTGGACACGATGACACATGCCTTTAACGCCAGCACTCTCGGAAGCTGAGGCAGAAGGATCGCAAGTTTAAGCCCACCTTGGGCAACTCAGTGACTTAGTGACACACTGTCTCAAAGTGAAAAAATGAAAAAAAGGATTGGGAGTGTAGTTCAGTGTGAAATCACTGGGTTCAATTCCTAGTACTGCAAAAAACAAAGAATTAGCAGCAGTGCATTTGGAGTGCCCACATATGGTGTTTGCACAAAGTAGGGATTAGGTAAATATTAGCGATTAATATTGTTAGTATCAGGAATATATAGTTTCAAATTTTCAAGTCATCTTTAGATTTCTTTTCCTGAGCCTATAGTGGTTTACGATGTAAATTTAGATGTTTTAGAGACATCAGTGTTGAAGGCTTGGATGCAGTATTTAGAATGGAAACTAAATAAAGGAATTGATTTGTATCCTTGCTTATTTATAATTTAGGTGGGAGACCTACCTGATGCAGATATTAAACCACCAGAAAATGTGCTGTTTGTGTGTAAATTGAATCCGGTGACTACAGATGAGGATCTTGAAATAATATTCTCAAGATTTGGCCCAATAAGAAGGTAATGGCTAGAGTTAGTGAATGAGAAATTTAGTAATATCTAGGTTTTTTTTTCTTTTTTTGGTGCTAGGAATTGAACTCAGGACCTTGCGCTTGCCAGGCAGGCACTGTGCTACTGAGCCATATCCCCGGCCCCTATCTAGGTATTAGTTGGTGGTTTTCTTATAACACTTTTGGTGAGTCTCTGAAGTTTGGGTGAATTTAATACTGTTGAATTTTTGCAGGTAAGTGTTTGCATAGTAGAGAAGAAAAGTATATGTACACACACACACACACACACACACGGATTAAATATTTGAATGATTCTCCCAGTCCTGACAGAAACATTTTTACCTTAAAATAGGAAATGAGTGGGGTGATTCAAGTCTAGTTCTGTAATATTTTCAAGAGTATTCTTTAATATTTAAAATATTTATCTCATTTAATCAACAACCAAAATTATCAGCAATCTATGTAAAAATTAAACTGCAAAATTTTTCTTTGGTTAATTTTAATTTTCTCTGCATTATTAATTAAAGCAAAATTATATGATGCTACTATTTCGGCAAGAAAGGGGGACTGTTTTGTAATTGATGAAAATGTATTATTTTTAGGATTTTCCTTCAGATTTTTAAAGTGAGTTGTATGATGCATGGAGAAAGACAAGCAAGTTGCTTTCAGCTTCTGCTGACTGGCCCTCTCACTTGGTTATTCTATGGTAGATAAGTTCTATGTACTAGTTATACTTACAGTGTTAAATTTAAGTTGGGTTTATATTAAAACTCCAAAGCATAGACTTATTAATCATTTATATATGTATGAATATACATATATTAATCTAAAGTAACATACCTACAATTTGTCTGTATTTGGACTAGAATTATGATTGAAAAAATTTTTGTAGCAGTTTATTTTTATTAAAGGAAAATTAAATGTTTTAATTTTATTCTTTAGTGCTTAAGGAATATAGGACTACAGGCCTAGGAAGGGCATTTAGAGTAGAATTCAGATAATTTAGTAATTGGATTGATGAACTATTTTTTAAAAAAGAATATTTATTGGCCAGTGATATCGCTTAGTGGCACAAGCACCTGCTGGCAAGCATGAGGTCCTGAGTTTGACTCCCAGTACCCACATTAAAAAAAAAAAAAAAAAAAAAAAAGAATATTTATTTATTTATTTATTTATTTTTATTTTTTTGTGGGTACCGGGGGTCGAACTCAGGACCTCGTGCGCCAGCAGGTGCCCGTGCTGCTGAATGATATCCCCGTCCCTTTCTTTGTATGTGGGTTCCAGGAGTCAAACTCAGGACCTCACGTTTGCCAGGCAGGCGCTTTTGCCGCTGAGCTATCTCACCAGCCCAAATATTTATTGAAGAAATTGGAGAAATACAGATCTGTGAGTTTAACTTTGTCATTTATTTATTTATTTATTTATTTATTTATTTATTTATTTGTGGGTACCGGGGGTCCACCTCAGGACCTCACGCGCCAGCAGGCACCCGTGCTGCTGAGCGATATCACCGGCCCTTTTTTTGTATGTGGGTTCTAGGAGTCGAACTCGGGCCCTCGCGCTTGCCAGGCAGGTGCTTACGCTGCTGAGCCATCTCACCGGTCCTAAGTTTGTCATTTAATAACTGACTTATTTCGTTCTTTGGTTTTGAAGAATGACAGTGAATGGTTTTTATTCTAAATCACTTCATAAAACTTTCTTTTAGTTGTGAAGTTATCCGAGATTGGAAAACAGGAGAGTCGCTCTGTTATGCTTTCATTGAATTTGAAAAGGTATGTCATAATCTAGATATTTTAGGTTTGGTGTTTTTGGCTTTTTAAATTAATTATTTTGTGTGTGTGTGGTACTGGAGTTTGATCCTAGGGCCTCATGTTAGGCAAGTATTCTACCATTGAGCTAGATCCCTAGCCCTCTTTTTATTTTTTATTTTGAGATGGCCTCATAAGTTGTCTAGGCTGGCCAGCCTTGAACTTGGCCATCCTCTTTCTGCCTCAGCCTCCCAAGTAGCTGGGATTACAGGCATCTGCCACTATGCATTTATTTATTTATTCATTCATTCATTCAGTGTGGGTGATTGACCTCAGAGCCTTTACACTGAGTTACATCCCCAGCTCTTTTTATTTTTTGTATTTTTTATATATTTTGAGACAGGGTGTCACTATGTAGTTCAGCCTGGCCTTGTACCCAGGCTGGCCTTGAACTTTTTGCGATCCTCCTGCCTTAGCCTCCGTAGTGCTGGGATTACAGGCGTGTACCACCACACCCATCTGATGTCCTCAGCTCTTTTAAAATTTATTTATTTTTACTTATTTATTTTTTGAGACAAGGTCTCACTACGTAGTCCAGGTTCACCTTGAACTCACTATGTAGCCTAGGCTTACGTTGAACTCACAGTGATCCTCCTGCCTCAGAGTGCTGGGATTACAGGTATGCACCACCATGTCTGGCTTTTTAAATGTAGAGATGGGGTTTTATTATGTTGCTAAGTTTTGCCTGCTTTTTTTTGAAGTAGCCTGGATGGGCATTGAACTTGTAATCTTCATGCTTTAGCCTCCTGAGTAGCTGGCATTATAAGCATGTGCCACTGTGCCTATTTTGTTTTTATATGATATTAAACGTGAAAAATTATAGAACTCTTTTTAGTTTCTAGGATTACGTTTTCTTTAGGCACCCAAGAAAGTGAGCTTTCTTTTATTAACGAAAGGAGTAAATTCAACCTCTCTTGATTTTTTGTTTTGTTTTGTTTTGTTTTTTTAGACAGGGTCTCACTATATAGTTCAAGCTGGTCTTTGTGCCACCATGCCCAACCTGTTGATTTTAATATATGTCCCTTTACTGTAGGTTCAGATGCTGTCTGTCCGATTTTATCTTTAGAACTTTGCAAGTTCTAGGCAAAGTCCTTCATGATGATCTTTCGTTGTTACTAAGTTTAACTACATTATTTGGCTTCATTTCCGTGGTTTGTAGTTTCTTTGTAAGTGTTCATAACTGAGTCTGTATTTTTTGTATGTTAGGCAAGTTTTGTGTGCTTTGGGTAATTTGATCCAAAATTTTTTTTTAAATTGAATTAAATACATACAGAAAATGTACAAATCATAAGTGAGAAGCTTGATGAATTACTACAAAGCTAACACATGTAAATTATCACTTAACTCAAGACATAAAATACTTAGCAAAAAAAAATTGCAAACATCCTGGAAGACCTCCTATATCTTTCCAATAATTTCCTTATCACTTCTAACATTAATTTCATTTAATTTTTTATATAAACGAGAACACTTATTTTGTGTCTAGATTCTTTTGCTAGTGTTGCATTTGTAACATAAGTATTGCTGCATCTAGCTTTGTTAATTTTTAAATTTTCATTGACATAGTTTTTCATTGTGTGTACATAAAACAGTTTATATTCATTCTGCTGTTGATAGACATTTGAGTCCTTTCTAATTTTTGGCTATTATGAATGTTGCAACTATAAACTTTACTTATATACTGTTTTTAGTTATTTTTAATTTTTAAAGTAAATGTTCCATAAATATTTCTTTTGGTATACGTATGTGTTTCTCTGGGATATATATCTAGGAATGAATTGTTGGGTCAGAGGGTAAGTATAACATTAGTAGATAACTAATCAGTTTTCTGGGATAGTTATATTCATTTTCACTTATCAGTTCACGGCCATCTATGTTTTTCCATATCTTGACCAACTCTTGATATTGGTCAGTCTTTTTAATTTGATCCATTCCGGTAGAAGTGTAGTAGTATCTTATTGTGTTTTATTTTACTTTTCCCTGGTTGCATACCTTTTCCTATGTTCATTACCATTTGGATACCCCTTTTTGAGTTTTTTGTTTGTGTTTTGAGACAGTGTCTTGCTATGTAGCCCAGACTGGCCTCAAACTCATGAGGTTCCTGCCTCAGCCCCCTGACTGCTGGGATTACAGGAATGCGCCACACCACCTGGATGGCTGTCCTTTTTAAATGAAGTACCTACTTAAGACTTGCCCATTTTTCACTTTGGTAATCTGACTTTTTGTTGATTTGTGAGAATTCTTGTATTTTGGGAGCGGTAGCTCTTTTTTGCAAATATCTCTGTTCTGTGGATTATCCTTTTTCTTTCCTAGTGCTGTCTTTAAATAAACATAAATTTCTAATTTTATTATTTATTTATTTATTTATGGGTACCAGGGGTTGAACTCAGGACCTCATGCGCCAGCAGGTGCCCATGCCACTGAGCGATATCACCGGCCCTTTTTTCGTATGTGGGTACCGGGAGTCGAACTCAGGACCTCTCGCTTGCCAGGCAGGCGCTTATGCTGCTGAGCTGTCTCATCAGCTCTCTAATTTTAATTTAGTTCAGTTTGTCAATATTTTTCTTCCTTTTTCATGGCCTGTTTAAAAAAAAAACTGCCTAGCGCTCACTTGCTCTCTCTCTTTCTCTCTCATTACTTTCGCTATCTTCCACCGCCATGACCTGTTGCCCCTCTGCCATTTGCTACCCCGCCTTGGAGCCAGCCAATTATGGACTGAAACCTCTACAAACTGAGCTAAATAAACCTTTCCTCAAAGAACAAAAAGGCTGGTGAGATAGCTCAGCAGCATAAGCGCCTGCCTGGCAAGAGTGAGGTCCGGAGTTTGACTCCCAGTACCCACATACAAAGAAAGAGCTGGTGATATCGCTCAGCGGCATGGGCACCTGCTGGAGCACAAGGTCCTGAGTTCGACCCCCGATATCCCCCCAAAAAAAACAAAACAAACAAACAAAAATCTTTGCCTTCTCTAAAGTCACAAAGATATTCTCTATTCTTTAGACGATTTGTTAGATTATTCCCAATTTGAATCTATGATTTGATTTTCGTGTATTATGTGGATTGCATTAAGTTGCATTTTTCTGGTACTGGATAGCCAAGAGACCTGGTATCATTTATTGAAAAGGTTGTCCTGTTCACACAGGCTCTACGGGGCCACCTTTGCTAAAAGTCAAGCATCCACATATGTGCAGAGTCTGTTTCTGGTTGTTCTACGGTTCCACTGGTCGATTTTTGTCTGTTCTTGTGCCACTGTTTTTGTTGTTGTTGTGTTAATCACTGCATTTATAATGTCTTCATATCTTGTAGTGTGAGTTCTTCAACTTTATTGTTCTTGAAGATTGTCTTGGCTATTTTTGTGTTTTGCATTTCCATGTATATTTTTGAATTATTTTTTCAATTTTTTTTTTTTTAATGTGGGTACTGGGAGTCGACCTCAGGACCTCGCGCTTGCCAGCAAGCGCTTGTGCTGCTGAGTGATATCACTGGCCCTTTTTTTCCTTTATGTGGGTTCCAGGAGTCGAACTCAGGACCTCACGCTTGGCGGGCAGGCGCTTATGCCGCTGAGCCATCTCACTGGCCCTATTTTTTCAATTTTGAAGAGATTTTTTTAACTAATAAATATAGATAAATTGTGTGCAATACTATAGTGAAAAAATGATCTGAAAACTTTCTTTTTGGGGAAATGGCACAGTGATAGAATTACACTTGTCCAAGTATAATCAATCAGTTTCATCAAATATAACATTGATTGCCTACCATGTGCCAGATGATATTAATGATCTAGATGAATAAAGCCTTGTCTGTGTCTTCATGGAGTTAATAATCCATTAACTTGATTAACCAATGTGTAATAATTCTTGACACACATGGGTAAGTAAATATGATTGTAACTAGTTCTTTTATTTGGTTCTTTTAGAATTGTCTGTAGTACATTGTAAGCAGACAAAAGAATAAATATCCAGGAATACAGAAGAAATTTGATTAGTGCCATGTTTAAATATGTTACTCTGGTCTTCAGATGTCAGAAGCAGGCTTAGAATTTGTGAAGTTACTGATAGGAATGGTTCTTGTGTAGCACAACCCGAGGTATCACAGGCACAGGATGCATTACCTAAAATTTTAGGGAATTGCTGTGCTTCTGAATTTAGAATTTTTCAGGCCGGGTGTGGTGGCTCACGCCTATAATCCTAGCACTCTAGAGGCTGAGGCAGGAAGATCGGCAGGAGTTCAAGGCCAGCCTAAACTACAGAGCAAGACCCTGTCTCGAAAAACAAATGAACAAACAAAAAAAAAGAATTTAGAATTTTTCACAATTAAGAAAGGTACACGATGTGTGTGGGGACACACACACACACACATATTACATCGGTGGATTATGTAGTACTGCTCTGGGCCAGCATTCTATAATGAATCACAATATTTTTCAGTGAAAGAAATGGATATTCATATCAAGTGGATTTTTTAAAAAAGGCCATAGACTCCTATTAGGTCAGATATTACTGCCAGATTGCTGGGATTTTTTGTTCTTGTTTTTGTTTTGGTGTTAGGATTTCTTCAGGGCTTCATGCATTTACGCACTTGCTCTAGCACTGACTTACAGCCCCAGCCTCTTTTATTTTTAATACCCAATTTATGAAAACAGCTTTTACTTTTTAGGATACAGTATTTTTGGGTTGTGAGTAAAAAAGATCATACATTTGCACTGTGTAACAGTTGTTTAAGTGTGTGTATTTCCACTGTAGTCATACTGCCTCAAATCCTGGTTTTGGTGCATGCTATGTGACCTTTGGCAACTTCTGTACCACATTAAACTCTGTTTTCTCATTGAGAAAGTGGGGATAATAATAGACTGCCTTATAGGGTTGTTACTAGAGTCAACTGAGATAACGCAAAGCATTTAACAATATCTGATGTGTAATAAGTACTCAATTATTTTAGTAACAACAGACTGTATGTTCTGTATTTATCCTAGCTACAGAAATCTTTTCCATAAGTATTTATCTTTAAGTTTTTATCATTATTGTCAGGAAGAAGATTGTGAGAAAGCATTCTTCAAAATGGATAATGTACTCATAGATGACAGAAGAATACATGTGGATTTTAGCCAGTCTGTTGCAAAGGTTAAGTGGAAAGGAAAAGGTATGTTGGTTTATCTTCCTTTATGTCTGTTCTGTGCATGTGCTCTGTATAGCCTTGTAAGGGCTACATCCCCAGCTCTTACAAGATAATTTTTGAGTGAATTTCTTCATGTTCTTCTGAAATAAAACTTTACCTAGGTGAGAGTGATGCTTTGATTTCACGTGTCGTCATAAACATCATTTAGTTTTAATCTTAGTTAATCCTGAGATAATATTATGTCTATTTAATATATATAATTGTTTCACGTTGGAAAAAATGGATATACTATATCCATTCACAGTGCTGAGTACTTTCCCTCACAGTGTTAATGACTTTAACAGTTCTGTGAAATGTTGGTGCTGTTTTTAGTTTATAAATGAAGTGTCTCACTTACGACAGTCCACTTGAGTTAAGATTTGAATTCAGAACCTCTCACTTTAATCCATTACTCTTTCTTTTATAACGTAACTGCCTCAGCCAGGTGTGGTGGTGCACGCCTGTAATCCTAGCACTCGGGAGGCTGAGGCAGGAAGATTGCTGCAAGTTCGAGGCCAGCCTGGGCTACAAAGTGAGTTCAAGCTAGCCTGAACTCCATAGTGAAACCCTGTCTCAAAAAGAAGACCAAAAAAAAAAAAAAAAAAAACCAAAAAACCTGCCTCATCTATAGTGAGACTCCTAATGGCAGGCACATGGCAAATCATTGATAAAACAATGTCAATTTCTTACTGTTTCCAGTTATCTTAACTTTTGCAATAGTTTGTTTCATATTACGTGAAGTGTTGTCTGCCCATTTTTATTTTCAGAGTATCTAGAATTGCTAAGTATATTCATTTTGTCTTTGACACTTTCCCTCTTTTTTCATTCTTCTTTGTATCTTCCTTAAATCTTTGACAATCAAAGACTATAGGATTCATAATCCACATCTCTTTCCTTGTGCCTCCAGTTTGCTTTGCTTTTACGTAGATTCTCGGACCCTTCCTTAGGAAGCATTCCCACAAGAAGCACTAGGAAGTGGTAGTTGAGGGGACAGGAAAGGCAGGCCTGGCGGCAGGTCTGGGACATGTGTGGAAACTGAAACTCTTTGGTAAGGAGATTGGGCAGAAGAGTAGAGAGGTTGCATTCATGTTCTTCCTTTATGGCACTGCTCCTGGAGGCCAGCCAGGATGTAGCAATAGCCTTATATTCTTAAAAAGATTGTTGTTTTTTGGCACTTGAGAGGAATAAAGGTGCCTGTAAGCCAGCATTTCAAAGTGGGACATTTTTCTTTGGTGTTCTCACCAACCCTCTCATGTTATCTTTAGTGAACTTCTATATATGTTCTATTGTTTCCTGCCTGCCTGGTCCTCTGTTGAGAAACAGGTCAGGGGTCTTCAATGCCTCACTTCTTCCAAATTTAGGTCTTTCAGATCCCAAACTTAGGTCCCAAATCTTCAGTTTTCCACTGGGCTTAATATTCTCATGGACTTAGTGGCTATGCTTGTACACTGTACTACTGGCATTTAATTTATTTGAAAATTTGATGTTGTAATATTCATATATATCATTAGGTGGCAGCATATGGCTACCTAGCAAAATGGATATCCAATTTCTGTTTGAGTAGTGGAGATTGAATTACTATGATTCTTTTGTTCTCTTGCCCTTTTTCTGTCTTATATGTCCTTTTTAAAAATAGCTCATATCTTTTATAAAATAGTTATTGTTCCTGATTAATTAGGTGATTTTTCTTACTAAACTCTTTTTCTTAACGAATAGGTGGAAAATACACCAAGAGTGATTTCAAGGAATATGAAAAGGAACAGGACAAACCATCTAATTTGGTTCTGAAAGATAAAGTAAAGCCCAAACACGAGTATCCTTGACAAGAGTCCGTCCGTGTGTATTGACCGTCCACTGTGATGTGTAGAGTACTGTGTGCTGTGTTTCAAAAAGTCATGAAGTTATTGAAAACAAAGCTCTTGAATCCAGATCATTTGTGAAGAAGTAATTTATTATTATTGCTTTTCAATGTCATACATATACTTTGCTTTTTCATTATATCCTATATTATGGAGAAAGTTAGGTTTGAAAGAAATCTTTAGCCTAAATCTTTTACCTTCCTACTCTTAGGTTAAGTACCTTCCTACCTACCATATGCCTAGATTTTCAGGTAAGATTTTTGTTTTCTGTATATATAATTATAATGTTTTAAATTCCTCATTATCAGAAATTTCCTTCTCCTAACCATTCTTTTATGTTTAACTCCCTTATCTAAATAACAAACTCCTGAAATTCTTTGTTATAGGATTAGGTTGCTTCTTTCTGCGTAGTATATTGTCATTTTAGCAAAAATATTTATTTAGCTCTTCGTGAGTTGCAAGAGTTGACTTTTAGAGGATTACAAAGAAATCTGTTGATCACTTAATTCACGTTCTTTCAAGTTGTAGGTTGAGACAAGTAAAAAGCAATGAAACATACTGTTCATATTATGTCATTTTAATTTGTTCACTGATTTTTTTTCCCATTATAAATCTATCACTCCACACATTACAAAGGTTATGTCTTTTGTGGTTGTTTCAGGTGAATGGCGTCTTTGTTTCCTAGTTTCTACTGATGCTTCAGGTTTCTCCTTTCCTATACTATATACACATTTCTTTTCCAAATACTCATCAAGGAGAGATGAATATCTCGTTGACCTTTATATATTCATGTTTTAAAATGTGTCGATTATCTGCAATGTGTAAAGCATTGTGAGGGATTAAAGCTATATAAAATCTGAAGGATGCTGACAGTATCAGCATAAGAAGAAGCTTTCACAGGCAGATGGACCAACAAGCTATGATTTGGTCTGAAAAAAGCAACACTAGAGGGTTTGAGATTGAAAGCTCAGAATCATAAAAAGTAGGAATATACACTTGAGATTTATTTACGATTTTAGGTTTACCTCTAATAATTGCAGCTGGAAGAAGGGAAGCATGTAGGACAAATAAAAGGAAGTGTAGTTGTAGAGCATAAAATAGAAGGAGGTGTCTTTTTCCCCCATGGAGCAATTCAGCCTGAAATGTTTTAAATTTGTAACATTAAAATGCTTTAAATTCAAGAAGATAGATTGTTAAGATTTAAGACAAAAAACTAAGCATATTCATGAACAAATCTCTAGTACTGTTCAATAGAACTTTCTTCAGTGACGAAAATGTTCTACATTTCCATTGTCCAGGATTCTAACTACACATGGTAGATGGAGGATGGATTGAGTAACTGAAAATTTGTTGTTGTTGTTGCTGGGGATCAAAACCAGGGCCTCATACATGCTAGGCAAGCCTTGTACCACTGAGCTACATCCCCATACCAGTAAATGACTTTTAAATTTTGTTTAATTTTAATTCTCTCTCTCTTTTTTTTTTTTTTTTTTGCAACACTGGTACTTGAATCCAGGCCTTTGAGCATGCTAGGCAAGCACTTTACCACTAAGCTACAGCCCCAGTCCTAAATTTTGTTAATTTTAGTTTTTTATTTTATTTACAATTTAAGTCAACTAATAGATTTTTTTTTTAATGTGGGTACCAGGAGTCGAACTCAGGACCTTGTGCTTGCCAGGCAGGCGCTTACGCCTCTAAGCTATCTCACTGGCCCTAACTAATAGATTTTTAAGCTAATTTTTTAAATGGAGGTGTTCCAATAAAAACTTTATTTTTGTGGACACTGAATTTTGAGTTTTATGTAATTTTCACATGAAACATTATTCTTTTGATTTTTTTTTTTTTTTTATGCGGGTACCGGGAGTCAAACTCAGGACCTCACGCTTGCCAGGCAGGCGCTTATGCCGCTGAGCTATATCACCGGTCCTCTTTTGATTTTTTAAACACATTTATTTTTTTAATTTATTTTTTCATTGGTACATTTTATATACATCATGATAACATTCATCATAGGGAATTTGTACCTGCACATGATATATCTTGCTGCTGCTTTTTTCCCCATTTCCCTCCCCTCCCTTCAAACCCTCTTCCCCTCTTTATTTACAAAAGCTTTGTTTCTATTTTTTTCCTTTTATTCTTTTTTTTGGTCTCTTCTTTCTGGCTTCCCCTGCTCTTGTTCCCCTTCTCACTTGAACATTTTCTTCCCATTTCTCAATATCTGTTATACATTTTGGTCCTTATTTACACTTTTGGTTTCTCACACTAGAGAAACAATATGGTATTTAAACATCGTGTCCAATTTATTTCACTTCAGAGTATGGTCTCAAGGTGCATCCATTTAGCTAGAGATGTTTCAAGCTTATCCTTCTTTATAGCAGAGTAGTACTCCATGGTATTAAAAAAAAGACATCTTTTTTATCCGTTGATTGTTGATGGACATTTGGGCTGTTTCCAAGATTTAGCTATTACAAACTGTGCCACTATAAACATGAGTATTCATGTATCGCCGTGGTATGATGCTTTCAATTCTTTCAGAAAGATACTAAGAAGACAGTCAAATGGAACCTCTAGTCCTAGTTTTTTGAGAAATCTTCACACTGATTTCCACAGTGGCTGTACCAGTTTACACTCCCACCAACAGTGGAGAAGGGTTTCTTTTTCCCCAAAGCCCCTCCAGCATTTGTTATTGGTTGATTTCTTGATGACAGCCATTCTTTCTGGGGTGAGATGGAATCTCAGCATTGTTTTAATTTGCATCTCTCGAATGACCAATGATGTTAAACATTTTTTCCACATATTTATTTGCTGTTTCTACTTCTTCATCTGAGAAGTAGAAAAGTATTCATTTCAGATGCCCATTTTTGGATTGGGTCTTTAAATTTGGGGAGTCTGAATTTTTTGAGTTCTTTATATATTCTAGATATTAGTCCTTTGTTTGAGGAACAGCTGGCAAACATTTTTCCCACACTGTGGATTGTCTCTTCACTCTGTTGATGGTTTCTTTTGCTGTGCAAAAGCTTTTT
Source organism: Erethizon dorsatum (assembly GCA_028451465.1). Taxonomy (NCBI): domain Eukaryota; kingdom Metazoa; phylum Chordata; class Mammalia; order Rodentia; family Erethizontidae; genus Erethizon; species Erethizon dorsatum. Next base: position 130,428,803 of record CM051823.1, on the reverse strand, counting down.
AATAAGATGAGATCCCAGTTGTTGATTCTTGGTGATAGTTCCTGTGTGATTGTGGTTTTGTTCATAAGTCTTTGCCTACACCAGTCTTCAAGAGTTCTACCTATTCTATCTTCCAAGATTTAATGTTTCTGTTTTAATATTTAGATCTTTGATCCATTTCGATTTTAGTTTAGTGCATGGGTCTAGTTTTAATCTTTGGCATGTGGAAAGCCAGTTTTTCCAGCACCATTTTTTAAAGAAGCCATCTTTCTTCCAGTGAATGTGTTTGGCTCCTCAGTCAAAGATAAGGTGGCTGAGCATATTTGTAGTTGTTTCTGGATCTTCTAATCTGTTCCATTGATCCTCAGGTCTGTTTTTTTGACAGTACCATGGTGTTTTTAATCACAGTAGCTTTGTAATATAATTTCAAGGCAGGGATTGAGATACCCCCTGCCTTGCCTTTGTTGCTCAGAATTGCTTTTTTTTTTTTTGAGACAGGATCTCACTATGTAATGCAGGCTGGCCTTGAACTCACTTATGTAGTCCAGGCTGGCCTCTAACACACATCCATCCTCCTGCCTCAGCCTTCCGAGTGCTAGGATTATAGGTGTATACTACCATGCCCGGCTCAGAATTGCTTTTGCTGTTCTAGGTCTCTTCTGGTTCCAAATGAATTTTAGGATTGTTTTCTCTAATTCTGTTAGATATGCTATTGGTATTTTGATCGAGATTGCACTAGATCTGTATAAAATTTTTGGAAGTATGGCCATTTTCACTATATTGGTTCTTCGTACCCAAGAACAAGGGATATCTTTCCATTTTCTGATATCCTCTCCCATCTCCTTTTTCAGAGTACTGTGGTTTTCAATGTCTTTTATTTCCTTTGTTAGATTGAGTCCTAGGTATCTCATTTTTTTGGATGCTATTGTGACAGGTGTTATTTCCCTAATTTCTGTCTCAATGAGTTTGTTGTTTGTGTACAGGAACACTATTGATTTTTGAATGTTGACTTTGTATCCAGCTACACTGCTGAATTTAGTTAGTAAATCTAGAATTCTTTTGGTAGAGTTTTTGGAGTCTTTTATGTAGAGTATCATGTCATCTGCAAATAATGATAATTTAACTTTTTCCTTTTCTATCCTTATCCCTTTTATTCTCTTGTCTAATTGCTCTCGCTAATGTTTCTGGAACTATATTGAATATGAGTGATGATAGTGGATATCCTTGTCTTATTCCTGATTTTAGAGTCAAAGCTTTCATTTAGTATGATGATGGCTGTTGGTTTGTGATAGATGGCTTCTATCAGATTGAGTTAAAGACCATCTATTCCAATTTTCTGTAGGGTGTTTATCATGAATGGGTGTTGGACTTTGTCAAACACTTTTTCTGCATCATATGGTTTTTGTGCTTGGCTCTGTTAATGTGGTGTAATACATTTATTGATTTGTGTATGTTGAACCATCCCTGGATCTCTGGGATGAACCCTACTTACTCATAGTGTATAATCTTCTTGATTTGCTACATTCTGTTTGCCAGTGTCTTACTGAGAAATTCTGCATCTATGTTCATTAGGGAGATTGGTCTGTAGTTTTCTTTTTTGGTTGGCTCCTTCTCTGGTTTTGGTGTCAGGGTAATACGTGCTTCCAGGAATGAATTTGGGAGTATTGCTTCCCTTTCAATTTCATTAAAGAGTTTGAGAAGTAGTGGCATTAGTTCTTCTCTAAATTTGTTGTAGAACTCAGCGGTGACTCTGTCAGGACCTGGGCTTTTCTTTGTTGGTAGGTTTTTAATTACATCCTCAATTTCATTGACTGATATTGGTTTACTTAGAATTTTTGTATCTTGATTCAGCTTTGGTAAATCATATGTATCTAGGAAAATGTCCATTTCTTCTGTGTTTTCTGTCTTACTAAAGTACAGGTTTTCAAAGTAGGTATTGATGATCTTCTGGATTTCTACAGGATCTGTCCTGATTTCACCCAAATTGCATGGATTTGAGTCTTTTCTTGCCCTTTTTTTGTTAAAGTTGGCCAAGAATTTGTCAATTTTATTTAATCTTTCAAACTTTGTATTGTTTTCTTAGTCTCCATTGCATTAATTCCTGCTCTGATCTTTATAATTTCTTCCCTCTTATGAGCTTTGGGCTTGACTTGTGCTTCTTTTTCTAGAAGCTTGAGGTTCAATATTAAGTTGTTTATTTGAGCTCACTCTGTTTTTCTGATATGAGAATTTACTGCTATAAATTTCCCTCATATGACTGCTTTCATTGCATCCCATATGTTCGGGTATGTTGTATTGACATTGTTTAAATGTAGAAACCGTCAAATTTCTTCTTTTAATTGTATTTGTGACCCATTGGTGTTACTTATTTTCATGTGTTTATGAAGTTCTTGTGGTTTGTTTTGCTATTGATTTCCTATTTCATTGCATTATGGACTGTTCATATGCACAGGATAATTTCAGTTTCTTTGCATTTACTTAAGCATGTTCTGTGAGCTACTTTGTGTTCTGTTTTGGAGAACGTCTCATGTGCAGCTGAGAAGAATGGGAATACTGATGTTGTGGGGTGGAATACTCTGTAGACAGCCACTAAATCCATTTGTTCAGAAGTTTGGTTCATTTCTGATATTTCTTTGTTGATATTTTGCCTTATTGATCCATTTGTGACAGTGGGGTATTGTGGTTCCCCATTACAATTGTATTAGTACTTGAGTTTTCATGTCCGTTAATATTTGTTTCATAGTTGGGTACGCTGGTATTTGGTACGCATATATTTAGGATTGTTATCTCTTCCTCTTGGATTGTTCCCTTTACATGGATGTAGTGACCTTCTTTGTCTGTCTTAAGCAGTTTTGACTTGAAATCCACTTTGTCTGCAAATAGAATAGCTACCTCTGCTTTTTTCTGGGTTCCTGTCACACGGAGTATTGTTTTCCATCCTTTGTCTTTCAGTCTGTGAATTTCTTTTTGACTTAAATGTGTTTCTTGTGTGCAGCATATTGTTGGATCTCGCTTCTTGACCCATTCTGCCAGTCTGTTTCTTTTGATTGGTGAGTTGAGACCTCTTACATTGATGCTTATAACTGATCTGTGTTGACTTATCCTTGTCATTTTATTTTTCTGTTGTTGGTTCCCGTTCCCCACCACTCCCCATATTCAATTACTTGCCCTGCCTGGTGGATTCATTCTGTCAGGGTTCATGGAGTTGTAGTCCTTGTTACCTCTTTCTAGAATGTCCTTCAGAGCATTTTGGAGTGCTGGTTTGGTATTCATGAATTTCTTTAGGTGTTCTTTTTTTTTTCTTCTTCAGGTGTTCTTTGTCATGGAAGTATGTTATTTCTCTGTCAAATTTGAAAAATAGTTTTGCGGGGTATATCAATCTGGGTTGAAGGTCGTTTTCTTTAAGGGCTTGAAATACTTCACTCCAAGCATTCCTTGAGTTGAGGGTTTGTGTTGAGAAGTCTGCTGTAATTCCGATGGGCTTTCCTTTATAGGTGATTTATTTCTTTTTTTCTAACAGCTTTTAGTATTCTATTCTTGTGTTAAATTTCTGGCATTTTGACTAATATATGCCTTGTGTAGGTCTTTTTTTTTTTAATTATGGCTAATTGGAGGTCTATATGCCTTGTTTATGTCAAATTCTTTTTCCCTGCTTAGGAAGTTTTCTTCAATTAATTTTTTTTTTTTTTTTTTTTTTTTTTTTGTGGGTACTGGGGGGTCGACCTCAGGACCTCGTGCGCCAGCAGGCGCCCGTGCCGCTGAGCGATATCACCGGCCCCTTTTTCATATGTGGGCTCCGGGAGTCGAACTCAGGCTCTCGCGTTTGCCGGGCAGGCACTTAAGCCGCTGAGCCATCTCACCGGCCCTCTTCAATTAATTTGTGAACAGATTTTTTATGTCATTTGTGCTATCTCCTGCTTTTTCATTGACACCCATCAATCTTATATTATTCTTCTTTGCATCATCTAGCAATTGTTGGATTGTTTTTTCATGGTCCCTTGCTATTTTTAAGAAATGTTTCTTTTCATGATTGCTAACTGCAGTCCTTTCTTCTATATCTGATATTCTGTCCTCACATTGGCTCATTCTTCTTTGTATGCTTGCAGTGGAATTTTTATTCTCCTGGATATCTGTTTGAATCTGTTTCATGAAGTCCATTTCTTTCCTGTTAGGTGTTCTTGGTTTTCATTTTCCTAAGCCGCTCTATTTTTTTATGTGTATCTGCTCTAGAGCCACTAACCATGTCTTTCATTATGGCCACCATCTGTAGTTGAGAAATTCTTTCTGATCTGATTTTTTCTAGAGCCTCATTCATCTGGTTTGTTACTTTTGCTGTTACCATTTCAGAGAATCCAGGTGGATGGCTTTCGAAGTGTTCCACCTCACTGCCCCCTGCGTTTGCTGTTGGAGAGCTTGATGTCTGGTGTTGCATCTTTCTTAAGTGTCTTGTCATTTTCTTTTTTCTTTTTTTTTCTTTAAAAAAAAATTTTTTTTTTTTTTAGTTTAATTCCTGGATGATGCGTGTAAATTGCTTAGGGCAGGTACCTTTATTGCTAATATTTAGAACCCTTAGGAAATGACGACTTCTGAGAGATATCTTCCAGGTGTAGCTGGCAGGGTTGTGAGTCTATTCGAACTGAGGACAGCTGTGGGCCAGCTCCATCTATTGCCTCCAGTGTCAGGGTGAGGCTGCGGAGTTCAAGTTAGCAGAGATTAGGGGGCCAAGTTCATGCCGGCAGGGAGCTAAGGTCAAGCTGGCAGGAGGCACATGGAATGTTGCAGGCTGAACAAATTGGGTTCCAGCCTCACAGCCAGAAACCAGCCTGAATTTAAGTGGAACTAAAGGTGCAGGCTAGCTGGGATTATCCACTACCCCACCATACATCTACAGCTGGCTTGCTGGGATTAATCATTTTGGATCTGGAATCTTGTCTGCCCACTTTGTCTACCAGTGACAGCAGAGACACGCCTTAAAGTGGACAATTTTTTTTCTCATTTCTTTTTTTTTTCCTTTTTGTTTTTGTTTTTTCTTGATTGTTCTTTTTTTTTTTTTTTTTGTGGGTAGCAGAGGTTGAACTCAGGACCTCATGCGCCAGCAGGTGCCCATGCCACTGAGTGATATCACCGGCCCTTTTTTCGTATCTGGGTACCGGGAGTCGAACTCTGGACCTCGTGCTTGCCGGGTAGGCGCTTATGCTGCTGAGCTATCTCACCGGCCCTTGTTCTTGTTTTTATATGAGTGTGAACATGGTTTCTAGTTTTTTTGTTGTTCTGTTCTGTTCCTGTTTTTATTTCTTCCTTCTCTTTTCCTCTGTCTTCTTCACGAGTTTCCCAGTTTGTGTAATCTTCCTTTGTCCTCCAGCCTTGCTTCTAATCTCTTCCTTTTCTTCTATTTCTCTATTTTTTCCCCTTAATCCCTTTTAAATTTTGTCCCCTGAGGGTAAGATTGTCATATTGAAGGCTTATTTACTGCATACAGTTTTTGGTTGATTTTAAATTTTGTTATGTAACCACAAATCTAGTTCATGCAGTTAAAGTTGGCAAATTAATAGTTACCACAGTTTGTCATTTTCTAGGCTATGCTTGATGCTATTATTTTTGCTGATTGTACTACTTTAGCCAAGGTGACATAATTGTTCTAATCAGTTGTTCTTCCTGGTATGCCAAGACTGAGATTGCCTAAAGGTCATAAATAATACTGTAGGCCAGTGCCAAAGAACCAGGGGCTGGGCCAAGAGGGTAGCACCTTCTCATCCCCAATAAATTGAAGGGGTAGGATCTTGCAATAGTCTCAGAACTATAATGTGTTTAAGTATGTCTTTATTACTATTTTGTCATTCCCCTTTTTGACATTAAAAATAATTCTAACATGTATGTCTTTATTCGTATAGCTTACTATTTTAGTTTTTGTAAGTTCTTATTAGAATTTAAACATGATAACTATTGATGTTGATGCTAAATTTCCTCCTGTAGAAATTGATCTAAAAGGAGTGTCATGTGAAAGTACTTTTCATCTTACATAGTTTCTTGGGTAATAGTGTTTATATTATCTTAATTTTTTGTAGTTAAAGATGTGCTTTGTCACCTGCCTGGCAAGCGCGAGGTCCTGAGTTTGACTCCCGGTACCCACATAAAGGATAAAAAGGGCTGGTGATATCACTCAGCGGCATAAGTGCCTGCTGGCAAGTGCGAGGTCCTGAGTTTGACTTCTGGTACCCACATTAAAAAAAAAAAGAAGAAAAAGATGAGCTTTGTTTTCTAAGTTTAGATTTTTTCATTACTCACAAATACATTTCCTTATTTCTTATGCTACTTGAGTTTTCATTTGTTAATACTCTTATTTTCTATATATTTTTGCCCACTAGTTGTTAACTAAGATCAGTGTTTTTTCCATCGTCTCAACTACATAATGAAAATATTAGTTTTCTTTTAGAAATGTATTCTATGCTTTTGACATGCTATTTGCTTTAAAAAGTTACACTTAGCCTTGCGACTTCCTTTGTTTATCAGATTCTTATGTTTTGATGTCTTATCTATCATTTCTCATGTTTATCCTTAACTAATGCTGTAGTGCCAAATATGATCTTATACTAGATGAGCAGGCAGAAGACTCAAAATCAAGTCACTCACACACAAGTAAAAAACACAAGAAAAAAACACGACACTGCTCTGAAGAAAAAGAAGATGAAGACTACATGCCAATCAAAAATATTAACCAGGTATTTCTAATGCCCAGACTTAAGTATGGAGAAGCAAATACAGTGGTACCTTGGTTCATGAACTTAATTTGTTCTATGATTTTGGAAAAGATGGCTACGTTTGTGTTTGTGTGGGAAAGATGGCTGTGGTCAATTTTTGTCACCTGCTGCACAGTTTGTAAACAAAAACAAAATTTTGCCAAATGCTTCCGTTTGTGAATCAAATTGTTTGTTGACAAAACCGTTTGTGAACTGAGGTAACACTGTATGTTGTCCCTTTTTTTTTTCTTTTTGAGACAGGTTTTCAGTATGCAGTTCAGGCTGGCCTCAAAGTCACAGTGATTCTCCTGTCTCAGCCTCCCAAGTGCTGGGATTACAGGTGTGCACCACCACACCTGGCTGTTGTCCCTTTTTAAATTACCTCTTGGTGGTATAATTTAGGAGGTAATGAATAGTTCTGCATCAGTATAGGTATATAATTCCTAGCTCTAAAATGTAGAATGGTTGTATATGGTAATGGGCTTTAATTTTCAAGAATATGTATCACAAGTTATAAAAGATTGTTTTCACAGTGACTTAATATATATTTCTAAATCGTCAAGCAAGAACAGTTTCCAAATCTGTGTCTACTCATTTATTCCTATCAAAACCAGTGTGGCTGTGCTGGAAAAATGCTTCTCAGTTGTTAATTTATCAAGAACTGTTTTATGCACAGCACTTGCAGTCCTGGAGGTTTTACAGCCTATGGAACATTTATGTCCTTCCATTTTGTGCATATGAAATAAAACTACACTAATAATTAACTTGATCATCCCAAAGCTCTCCCGAATGAATTATTTGCTAAAATAATGAAAATGAAAATTCGCCAGGAAAATTGATTATGAAGAGATCATCTCTAACATGTGTTCTGTCTCTTGGTTAAATAAAAAGCAAGTTACACTCAGCTCCTTGCTTTTGTTTTAGCATGTGGAAGACATGTGAACTAGGTCCTAGTGGATGAGGATTTCAGCAGGCTGAGTTGATTAGGGTGAAGAAGACAGATGGAGTGTGGTATAGTAGGCAAGGTTAAGAACTTACTGTCCAAACAATTAGGTTTACATTTCAACACTGCTAGTTATTGATATGACCCTAACAAGTTACTTAACATTCTGAGCCACAGTTTTCTCCTCTGTGAAACTGAGGTAATACTTAACAGGTATGTGCTAAGATTAAATGAAAAAAATTATGTGTGTAAACATTTTCATCACTGAATATTCTTACTACCATTACTTGTACTATTATAGACAAATTACTATTTTAGAGTTAGTGGTAATAGTTTCTCCTGTGGTTATGTCATTAACTGGGTTCATATTTTAATTAATTTGTCTCATTTTATTTTTGAAGTTAAAGGATTGCTTAAACATCTTTTTGGTTTGTAGTTTTAAAAACTGTATGTCTAAAAAATAAAATATACAACATACATGGTGGTACATACAAAGAACCTACTTATATTCTCGTTTCTTCTCCTTTTTCTTCTTTCCCTATAAGTAACTATTTTACATATTTTGTGGTTTTTTCATTTAAAAAATTTTCGGCAAATATATATTTGGTAAGTATTCTTGGCTTCCTGTGTATTGGATAGCATACATCCCTACCCTTTGCTATTGTCTAGCAGAAGTACAGTCTTTCTTTTTTCCATAGCCCATTAACTGTTTAAAGACTGCCATCATTCATGTCCTGTCCCAGTTGTAAAATATGCCTTCGCCTGTTTCTTTAAATATCCCTCCCATGAATCAGTAGTAATATGAGCAATAGTAGCTAACATCTTTATTGTCTTTGTAATGTGAAGTGATTTCTTTTATCCTCATTTCACAACAAAGAGAGCAGTAAAGATTAAAAAGATTGTTACTGGTCCATGGTTTTACATAGCTAGTAAATAATGGAATCAGTTAGATCATACTCCTAACTACTTGACTGCTGTTCTTACCTAGAATATATTCTTGTCAGTTTTCTTTCCTCAATCCTGTTATTTTACCAAGAATAATTTGCCCATAGTTCTGTTTCAGTGAGGTATAACAGAAATGTCTCCTCCCTCTTAATTTCTGTACTTAGTCCAAGATCACTCCTCCCCAAAAAAGTCACCCCAGAGTGTTTTTTTTAGGCAGGGTCTCACTGTGTAGTGCAGGCTGGCGTTGAATTCACTTGTGTAACCCAGGCTGGCCTTGAACTTGTGGTGATTCTCCTGCCTCATCCTCCCAAGTGCTGGGATTACAGGCGTGCACCACTACCTCTGGCACCCCAGACTTTTAAAATGGTAGTTATATCACATTCTTATGAATTTTTAGCACTCCTTCCACTAAAAAGCTTAATTTCCCCCCCACCCAAACATGTGCTGCTTTTAGCTGCAGCTTTTCACCCTGAACTTGTGCATGGAATCTTCAATGAATTGATGCTGGAGATAAACATTGGTGTGTGCGAGATGATCAGAGGTCTAAAAAAATGAAAAGACTGCCTACATTTCAAGTCTGTCCCCTCCTCATTTTTATGGTTCTTTTGATTCTGTTATTAATGATTACTTAAGGCCTTATAGTGGCAGATACCCTCTTTTGGCATCACGTTTTTTGGGAGGAATACTGTTAGCTGCTTTTATTTATTTATTTATTTATTTATTTATTTATTTATTTATTTATTTATTTATTTATTTATTTATTTATTTATTGTGGGTACCGGGGGGTCGACCTCAGGACCTCGCGCGCCAACAGGCACCCATGCCGCTGAGCGATATCACCGGCCCCTTTTTCGTATGTGGGTTCCGGGAGTCGAACTTGGGCCCTCGCGCTTGCAAGGCAGGCGCTTACGCCGCTGAGCCATCTCACCGGCCCTGCTTTTTATTTATTTGTACTTTTTGGCAGTACTGGGAGTTGAACCCAGATCCTGGCTAAGCAAGCGCTCTACCATTGAGTCCCCTGGCCCTTTTTTATTTTGTATTTTGAGACAGTCTTACTAAGTTGCTCAGGGTGGCCTCAAACTTGTAACCCACTTGCCTCAGCCCGAGTAGTTGGGATTATAGGAGTGTACCATCATGCTCAACTTGCTGTTAGCATTGTAAAAAGAATTTTAAGGGAGTTGGTAACTATAAAATTGCTAAATTCTGAATAATAATCTCTTAACTCTTATAATTTCTTAACTCAGTGTATTAAAACATTTTTTGCTGTTAAACTTTGATTTAATAATATAGCTACATTACTTCTCTCATTTTCTTTCTAATAAAACTCAGCAGCACTATTTTTTATTTCAGTCTGAAAGACATAATAATTAAAGGGAATTTGTACCACTAATTACATTTCAGGTATACAAATTTTCCTATTTGTTGGTATTTTGCTGAGAGAGTACAGTTTCCTAAGAATGTTTTAATTTATTCCTTCAAACTACTTTTTATTCAACAGCCTTACTATTCAATTTGAAAATTTCTCTAATTTTTTCCATCTCATGTCTTAATTCCAAAGATAGTTTTCGTGTTGTTGAAGTTTGGGTTTTACTGGGGTTACAGGAAATGAGGTTACCTGGCTGAGAAATACCCATACTGGGTATTAGTTCTCCACTGGTGTTTTTGTAGTGTGTGTATCCTTGTAATTTGGCACTCTTATTTTTGTTGTGATTTAAAGAATTTAATATTATTTTAGTGATTTAAATGTAATTGAATATTTGATCTAATTCCAGAGATCTGAGCAAGCCTAGCTTTTAGTCTGATTAGACATATTTTGACTACTTTATATCAAGTCATTTGCTGTGTTATGTTGATTGCTTTAAATTGGCCTGTGTGTGTGCTTTGTTTCCCTGTCTGGCCATCTTATTTCATGCCTTAAATGTATAAAATAATAGAACTTCTTAAAGTCTGTAGTAGAAAGGACTTAATGCTCATCTTACTGATTTTCTTCACTTTAGATATGAAGATGGTGATCCTACAAGCTTTTAGGTCTTTATAGTTAGGGGGACCTAGAACTTTATTTATTTTAATTTAGTCAGTTTTTTTCTTTTCCCTTTATTCTTTACCATCGTTACAGTTTCAGTTTTGTATGTCAAGTTACTGATTGGTTAAATAATTATCTCCGACCTGTGTAGAGCTCATGAGTCTCAATCTTTTTGCTTCCAGTATGAGGTTAATATTGTACTCCTGAAGTGCTTATCACTGTACTGGCACATAGTTAGAGGGTCTGGTCTGATAGGCCTTCATCCAGCCGCCTAAACTTTCTCCTGTAAACACACAGTGCTAATTCCTCCTTGCTTTCCAGTTCTCATTTACACTACTTTCATCAGCCTTTTGGTAGCCAATTCAAACCCAAACCCACTCCCCTTTCGAGGCTCACCTCAAATCCTAACTTCTTGAAACTAATAAATGTAACTTCAAGAGTACTTTTCACATATCTCCTAAATGGCAAAGACCATTTAAATCCAGATCTGCCTGATGTTAAAGCTTGTTTAGCTTTGAAAACTACTCCAAGTAGAAGTGATTTGAAAATTTTAGTCCCTTTCAAATTTTCAGCTTCCTCAGATTTTCAAAGAATTAAGTATTTCATAACTTCTTTTTCCCTTTGATGCTAGGGAATCACACCCAGGGCCTCACATATGATAGGCCAGTACCCCACCACTGTGCTGTGTCCCTAACCTCATAGCTTTTTATCTCTTAATTTAAACATTCGTAGCACTTATATGCCTATTTGTGTATGTTGAGGATTTTATGAAATAATCATTTGCATAAAACCAAGTCCTTAATTATGAGTATCTGTCACCTTTTGACACTTAATGCCTACTAGAATAATGTCATGATAGAGTAGAGGTATTTGGGAGTACAGTCCTTAGAATATTGCCTTTCCTTTGAGCAATTTTGTAAAGAAGTTTAATTTTACACTCTTGAAAGAGGATTAGCTCTGGTTACTTTAGATTTCAGCCATTCACTGAGATACTTGTTTTAATTAAGAGTAGGACACAAATAGAAATAGAGTTGTTGTTAACTAGCCCTCTTCTATGGGAAAATGGCTACTACTTAATTACTAAGAATAGAATTAAATACAACCATTATATTGTCTGGGGGCAATGAATTATTGCAGTATTAGTTTCTCAACTAATAGTTTTAAGAAATATGTAAGTAATAATATTAACAAAAACATATCAGCCTAGTCTAAACATACAAAATGTATTTGAAGATTGAGAGAGGAGTAGTTATGAAATAAAACCCTTTAAAAATTAAACTGGGCTTGGGGTATAATGCAGTGGTAGAAAACATGCTTATTAGCATGTGCAAAGCACTGGGTTCAGTCCTCAGCATCGAACACTTCTTTGAAAATTATTTGCCCATATCAAATTATGCAGAATCTATTTTTTCATTTTAGACTGATTGTCTTGTCTAAGACCTCTGCCTCCTGTCCTATTTAAATGAAGTCTTCTTTAAGGATTGGTATGGTGATTTTAGCAGTTTTAGTTTAAATCAGTATGAGATCACATTTTGGGGGAGTGGAGCAAGGGAAAATGGAAGTGTGAGTATACATAATCAGAACTTTTGATGTCATATCTTTATAGACGTTCTAATTTCGGTTGGGCTGTTTTGGTTCTATGTGGTACTGATCCCTCAGTTCAACTAAAATAGTAGTACAAAACAGTGAGATTGATGAGAAAAACGGTTAAATCTTTTTGAATTACTTTGCTTTTTAATATATGAGACTCTTGACATTAATGGTGTTATTCAAATTTCAGCTGTTAGAACAGCTTGCTAATGGTGGACTTTTCTGGATTTTATTTAATTGACAGTTCCCACAAAGTATTTATTTTACAGATTTTGACTCTTAACTCTTCCTGTATTTCTTTGACAGGATATCTACAGAGAAATGGGGTTTGGTCACTATGAAGAAGAAGAAAGCTCTTGGGAGAAACAAAAGAGTGAAAAGAGAGACCGACCTCAAAACCGAAGTCGTAGTCGATCTCGAGAAAGAGATGGGCACTACAGTAGTAGTCACAAATCCAGATACCAAACAGATGCTTATGAAAGAGAAAGGAGTAAAAAGAGGGACCGAAGCAGAAGTCCAAAGAAATCCAAAGACAAATCTAAGTACAGATAAAAGATGAATCAGAAATGAGTGGTTAACATATTTACTCTTGCCTAATTTAAAGGACCAGGAGAGCAGATGTTTAGATTTTGTGTCGGAGAAGTTAAAGACTCTACTTGTCTTTTTTTTTTTTTTTTTTATACTAGGATTTTTGGCCCTTTTAGATTAAGACTGATAAAATAGGGCACTGCATGATCAAGAATTGAACACTTTCTGTGTATACTTTTTTTACACTAATATTATTATACATAAATGGTAGTATTCATTTTCAGTGTCTTTCACATTTTGACTCTTGTTTTTTAAATGAAGTTTTTCATACTGCAAGAATGCATAAATATGTATATATAAGGTTTAAAGAATAATTAATATGAATGTCTCTGTACATATCAGCCAGCTTAAGAAACAACATTTCCTATATTTCAGGAGTCCCAAATATGCCCTTTTTCTCAAGTAATTATTATTCTGTTTTGTCATTGTCTTGCTTGTGGTTTTACAACTTTTATGTGTATCCCTAAGTGAAATGTTAATTTTGTATGTTTTTGAATTTTATATAAATGGCATAATGTATGTTTACTTCTGTGGCTTTCTTTTTTCAATTTAACATTTTTAAGAGTCATTTTTATTTCTGTTGTAGTATTATATGAGTATACTGTAATTTGTTCCTTTCGTTGGACATTTAGATTTCATATGTTTTTGTATTTGCTGTTACAAACAGTGCTGCTATATGAACATCCTCTAAGAGTGATATTGCTTGGTCACATGGTTTGAGTATATTTATCTTTACAAGGTATTGCCAAATTACATTTTAGAGTGGCTGTGCCAGTTTATACCCCTGTCAGCACTGTCTTTCATTGTTACCCTTGTTTCACGTTTCCAACACTCATTAATTTCAGACTTTACAATTTTTACCAACCTACTGGTTGTTAAAGTGGTATCTTACTGTGATTTCCAGCAAGAAAACTTGTTCTTATTTATACGTAAGTTACCATTTTCTTTTGACTGATTGTTAGGTGTTCCTTTTTAATCACAGTTTGATTATGATGTGCTCAGTGTAATTTTTTCCTGCTACAGCTATTTACCTGTGGGTTTACGGTGTTCATCAAATTTGGAAATTTGAGGCATTATCTGTTCATTTATGTTTATTGCTGTACCCTTCTCCCTCCTCTCCCAAGGCTCCACTTACTTGTATGTTAGGTCATGGCATGATTTGCAGTGTGTAAAAATAGACCTAACGTGATTGTTAAGTCATAATCACAGTTGTCCCACAATACACTATGCACTGCTTTTTTCTTTCTTTCGTTTTTTTGTTCTGTTTTTCAAGTTAGGTAGTTTCCATTGCTGTGTCTTCATGTTCATTAATTTTTTCTTCTGAAGTACCTAATCTTATTTTCATCCTACCTCAGACATTATATTTTAGAAGTTTCATTTGGGTCTTTTTCTGTCTTTCTTGTGTACTTCTTAATGTACTTATGTATGTTCTCTATTTTGGGGGCTACATCTGTAAGATATTTCCAATAGCTGCTTTAATGTGCTTGTTCATTCTGTCATCTCTATCATTTATGGCCTGTTTCTGTTGATTGATTCCCACTCAACTCTCACTACCACCCCAATTTTAGGTCATTATTCTGGAATAATTTAATGGAATCTTTATGGTATCCTTTGCTCTTTATTTCCTCTAACAAGAAATTAGGTCTAGATGTTTGGCTAGAGTTTGGTTAACCTTTCCTTCTGTGTTTTATATTCTGTTTTTATTCGGTTTAAGGAACATACCAGGGCTGGGCGTGTAGGTCAGTGATAGTTTGCCTAGAATGCATGAATCCCTGGATTTGCTCCTCAGTGCCACACACACACAAAAATCTACCTATTCTGAGGTAATAAAGATAGTCTATATTCTAAAAATTATAAAGCTTTGTATTTTTACATTTAAATCTTTAATCCATATTGACTGACATATGTATTTGGTATAATAAGGGAATCCAAATTCGCTTTTTAGGCATTGTTTAAATGCACATAACCAGTTGTCTAAAGCCCATTATTGAAAGGTTAGTTCATTCTCTATTGATCTACAGTTCCCCTTGTTATATATATATGTTTCTGTACGTGTGTGGGTTTTATTTCATGTGCTTTCTATTCCATTGGTTTGTTGTCTGTCCCAGGGCCAAACCAAACACATATTTTTATGACTTTAGAGGAAGTCTTGATCTTTAAACAACTTCCTCCACCTGTTCTGTTGCTAGGAATGACTTGGCAGAGAAGCAGCTTTGTAACCAACTTGTCATCTCCCAAAGAATTCTCTTTGGACTTTAATTGCATTAGTGTTGAAACATCACTTTGAGGAAGAAAAAAATTGCATAGTATTGAACCTTACTATTCATTAAGCTAGCATATTTTTTTATTCTGATTTTTCTAATAAAGCTTTTGAATAATTTTGGTTGGATTCATTTTTAGTTTCTGTTCTGTTGTCAGTGGTGTCTTTTAAAAATATAACTGCTGACCTCAGAAATTACATTTTTTTTTTTTTTGGTATCAGGAATCGAACTCAGGACCTTGCACTTGCCGGGCAGGTGCTGTGCTGCTGAGCTGTATCCCTGGCCCAGAAATTACATTTTTTGATGACTACTGCTAAATCCAACCATTTTGCTAAGTGTGTGTGTGTGTGTGTGTGTGTGTGTATGTGTGAGAGAGAGAGACTGGGAATTGAACTTAAGAACCTCATGCTTGTTAGGCAAGTACTCTAACACTGAGCTACACCCCCAGTCCTTTTTCCTTGTTTATTGTGGAACAGGGTCTGCAGTATGAGGTGCCTGGGCTGGCCTTCAGTTCGTGATCCTGCCACAGTGTCTTCAGTAGCTGGGATTATAGGCTTGCGCCATTGTGCCCAGCCATTTTGCTAATCTTTTATGTATATTTGAAATTTGTCTGTAGGGTTTTGGGTGTTTTATGTGGTCAATACTATCTGTAAATAATGATAGTCTTTATTTTTTTCTTCCCTACTTATTTTTTAAATTAAAAATATGTATGTACATATTATAGTGCTTGCTAGCTGAAGTTTCTAGCAGCATTGAATAGTAATTTCTAGTGATGTGATTTTAGCTGGTTATAATCTCTAGCACAGTGATAAAACTGACGTGTAATTTTTCTTTTTTGTATTGTTTTTGTCTGGTTTTGATGTCTAGGTTAATACCCCCCTACCCCAGAAAATAAAAAATAAATTATCTGTTCTTTGAAAGTTGGATAGAACTTGCCTATAAAATTTGCTGAACATTGTATTTCTTTCTGTGAAAAGAATTCTTAAATATTGATTAGGTTTTGGTGATTATAAAATTATTAGCCTTTTTATTTCTTAGTCATTTTGGTTATTCCATTTTTCTGGGAATTTGTCATTTTCATTGTGGTTTTTAATTTATTAACAAGAGTTGCTCATATAGTTCAGTAGATTTTTACTATCTTTCACCTTATGTTTTTACATTTTAGTATGCCTTATAAATATAACTAGATTAGTTTTTAAACTTAATTTATGAGCTTAATGACTGTTGAAGTACTTGAATTTATTTCTGTCCTCTTATTCTGTGCTCTTTTTGTGGTCCCTATTTTCTTTTGGATTAATTTAAAAAGTGTTTAAATTCTACCCATTTTTTTCGTTTTGGGGAATTTTCTTTGAATTTTAGTATCTACACTTAAAGTGTCTTGTTAATATTTTCATCTTTCTGTCTCTTTCAATTTTTGTGCTAGACTCACCCAACATTTTAGTCTTAGCTTGTGATTTTTAACTTTAAAATTAGATCCTATGGATATTACTATTTTTATAAACTGTTTAGATTTATTCACTGTTCTTGCGTCTCAGGCCTCTTGCCCAGGATAATTTTCTTTTGTCCCGAAGCATGCCATTTGATGTACCTTTTGTGACAATCTGTTGATGGTAAACACTTACGGTAGTTTTTGTTTATCAACAATGTTTTTAATCCCTCATGTTCTTTAAAGTTGATTTTCTGTATGCACATTTCTAATCTGACATTTTTTTTCTCAGTACTTCGAATGTATCTTTCTCCTTTCTTGACTTTTTTTATTGTGGAGAAGTCTGTTCTCTTTCTAAATGTCATTCTTTTGGATGTAATGTGACTTTTTCTGGCTGCTTTTTGGTTAATTAAAATTTTAATTTTTAATGTAATTGTAGATTCAGATACAGTTTTAAGAAAAAATACAGAGAGATTCCATGTACCCTTTACCAAGTTTCTCTCAGGAGAACGTGTTGCAAACTCGCGTACAGTATATAACCAGGATGTTGGCATCGACACAGAGAGGTTACAAAACATTCCCACCACAAGGACCCCTCCTTGTGCCACCCTTTTATAACCACAGCTTCTTCCCTGCCTTTTCGCTTTCCTCCCCAACCCTGCCAACCACTTACTTGTTTTCCATTCCAATAAGTTTGTCATTTCAAGAATTTTATATAAATGGAATTATATAAATAGTCTTGGGATTGCCCCACACCCTTCACTCAGCTAAATTCCATGGAGATTCTTCCAGATTGTTGCATGTATTAACTTATTTTTATGGCTGAGCAGGATTGCATGGCGTGAATATACCACAGATCGTTTGGCCTTTCACCTGCTAAAGGACATCTGGGTTGTTTACAGTTTGAAAGTATAATAAACAAAGGTGCTGTTGGTTTTGAATGAACAGAATCCTCATTTTTCTTGGATAACTGCCCAGAAGTACAATTGCTAGGTCATATGGTAATTATATATTTTTTTCCTCTTTCTTTCTCCCTCTTTTCTTTCTTTCTCTCTTTCTTTTCTTTTTCTTTCTTTCTCTTTCTTTCCTCCTTTTTCCTTTTTCTTTTTCTTTCTTCCTCCCTTGCTCCCTCTCGCTCTCTCTCTCCTCTCTCTCTCTGCATCTTTCTTTCTTCCTTTCTTGCTCCTGCTCCAGCTTCCACTCTGTCTTGAACTCCCGGGCTCAAGTGATTGTCCCATATCAGCTTCCCAAGTAACTGGGCCTATGGACCTGGCTGCATATTGAGATTTTTCTTTGTTTGCAGTATTGGGGTTTGAACCCAGCACCTTTGCACTGAGCTACATCTCTATGTATTATTATTTTGAGATAATGTCTCACTAAGTTGCCCAGGCTCAGCTCAAATTAGCCATCCTCCTGTAGTCATGTACCATTGCACCCAGCTGCATATTTAGATTTTTAAGAAATTGCTGAAAGCTTTTTTTCCAGAGTAGGTGATACCATTTTACATTCCCACCAGCAATGTACAAGTGACCCAGTTTCTCCATGTTCTCACCAACATTTGGTGTGGTCACTGTATTTTTTTATCTTAGCCATTCTGATAAGTATGTAGTCATCTCATTTTGGTTTTCATTTCCATTTCCCTAATTCCTAATGATGGTAAATATTTTATGAACTCTGCTTCTGCATATCCTGTTAGGTGAAATTAACCTAAGTGCTGATGTTAGTTTTTGTTTCAGAGTCTGGAGAATTTGTATATTCTAGATACTAGTTCTTTGTCAGAGACATTGTTCGCATAGTTTTCCCAGTGTGCAGTTTGTATTTTCAGCTGTTTTTACATATTCCTAAAAGTCTTTTGCAGAAAAAAATATTTTAATTAAGTCTGTGATCCATTTTTGGAGTATATGTGGGTTTTGTTTTTATTTTTATTTATGGACATCCACTTGCATGAGTACCATTTGTTGCAAGACTGGCTGCCTTTAAGGTTTTTCTTTGGTATTCTAGAATGTCACTATATGTTTACATATAGCTTTTTTTCATTTTAGGATATTGTTTTCTGTGTCAGATAGCTTCATGTTTTTCGTTATTATGGAGCCATCTATGCCATTTTCTTTTGAAATATTGTCTCTCTTCTATTCTGTCTGTTCTTTCTTTCCACATGCCAGTTGCTTTTATGTGAGGCTTCCTTGTTTTGTTCTTTGTATTTAACTCTTCATATTTTCTGTATGGTACATTCTGAGTGCTTTTTTCAGGTCTGTATTCCAGGTTACCCATTCTTTCTTCTTGTAAGCCCAATGTGCTGTTTAACATGTCTACTGAATTTTCATATTCAGTGGTTCAAAAAATACATTCAGTGGTTAATTTTTAGTTTTGATTCTTTTTCAAATTTTCCTACTTATTTTTATGTTCCTTGCTTATTTCTTTTTACTGTTATTTTATATTGTTTTTGGTACTTCCAATATCTTCACTTCTTGAAAATTAAAATCTTTCTTTTTAAGTTTCTTACTTATCCATAGTGGTATTTGTGTGTGTGTGTGTGTGTGTGTGTGTGTGTGTGTGTGTGTGTCCTCCCCCTGTTGCTGTGGATCAAGCTTAGGGCCTTGTGCATACTAGAGAAGTGCTTGACTACTGAGCCATACCCCCACTCCCTCCGTACATGTTTTGATTTCGTTTCCTTAAAATGAGAGTACTTTGGAACTCTGAAAGTACCCACATTAAGGTTGCTTTTCTCCAGACAAACTTATATTTGCTTTCAGGGCCTAGGGTCTGTTCTCATTTCTTGGCTTAGAGTTTCTACATGCATGCATAGTGTACTCTGGACTCCTAGGCCAGTGGTAAGGCCTAGGATTATTAAGGTCTGTTATTAAGGTCTCCCATCTTCTTTATCATTGTTGAGCTAGGGAAGATTCCTGCAGATCTTTCTTTCCTAGCCTAATTTTTCCATGATGCTGAGCCTTTTTAGTTTTCTGGCTTTATGTGAAGATCTTAGATTCCCTTCCCAACTCATTCAGGCCCAAACCCTTGTCTTTATTAGTGTCCCTCCTGAGTGTGACCTGAAGCCCTTAATCCCCAGCTCAACCTACAGGGCTACCCTGGCTGGTCTCCTTCCACTTTGAGTTTTGAGATTGACTCACAATCTCTCCAAAGCATTTAAAATTGTGATCACTAATTTATATGGCATGTGGAAGTTGTATGGGGGCGGTTACAATTAAGAATATCTAGTCCACCATACTGCTCAGAGCAGATACGTCTTTATTACTATACATAACTCTTGGCCATCAGTAGAAAAATCTTTTATTATATAGGTTACTGTCACCTTAAGTATAGAAATATAAATGTCCATACAGAAGATTCTAAAATATAGTCTGAAAGAATGAATGAGCAGGGAATGTTGGTTGCATGTGATAGGAGCAGTGAGAAGAAATAACCTACTGAAAATGGAAACTTTAATATATTGTTCCAGTAGGAAAAATCAAAGTAGGAAAAATTTCTGAGCCTAGCATTTCAAGGAGAAACAATCCTTAATTGCAAATTCTGAGAAAATGGTTTTTAACAAGATGTGTGTATAAAAACACTTTAATCAGAAAGTGATTTTAATGGTAATGACCACTAATACTGTTCATCAAGTATCCCTGATTAGATACAGGGCAGTCTAGGCTCTTAATTACTACTGCTAATATCTAGGGTAAAGTGACAATGTTTCCTGTTTCTTTGGTTTTGCCTTTCTCTAGGTTTGAGGCGAGTCATTCCCCCCACACATCACCACCATCATGGTGCGGGGCCTTGAACCCAGGACCTCACACATGCCAAGTCTGTGCTTTACTTCTGAGCTACACTACCAAACCCTAGGTGAACTTACAATACTAGACTTCAGTGATATTTCCTACTAGCTGCTAAAATTGAAAAAGTTGAGTGAACTGTGGGTAGATTTTTTGGTATTAAAATAGCTTACTGTAATTTTTGACTTAATCCTTTGCACCAGTAGAATTTTTCGAGATTTTAGTCAGAACTATTAAAGGCTAAGTAAGAGAAAACCTTTGTATAGGTTCAGCAATCAGACTTTCACAAATTCTTTTAATTTGTTGCTTTTCAGTTACTGGAAGATATATTTCATCTTTGTTTTCCACTCATCATAAAAAGAATTTAATTTCAGGTTTGACATTTCTTACCATTCAACTGAGTCATAAAGAATGCCTAACAGATAGTAAAATCGAAATCACAGAAACCTGCCTTACCTTTCCGGGGATGTTGCTATGAAACCATGTTTTGATGGGAAATTTGAGAAAAGCCTGTGCTTCCTGTTGCTGAATGATAGAAAGTGGAAATCCCCTTCATTTTCAAATTTATCTCTTTTTAAAGTAAGTAATCTCAGTTATTATTCTTGCCAGTGAGACAGTCTTTATTCTTACCTATTTTACCCACACAGGGCTATTATTAGGGGTACCGACAAGAGTTAACAATATTATGTTTTGCTTCCTCTCTTGTTCCTTGTTCCTTAAATGGGTAAGGTTTTTGAATGATGTTTTGTGTACAGTTAGAAAGTTGGATTGCTCTTATTTACTTTGCATAGAACACTGGGAAGCTGACACATAAAAGATTGCACATAAGGAGCTAGGCATGGTGGACCATGCCTACAATCCCAGCTACTTGGGAGGCCAAGGCAGAAGGATTGAGAGTTTAAGGTCAATCTGGGTGACTTAGTGAGACCTTGTCTCAAAATGAAAAATGAAAAAGGGCTGGGAATGTAGCTCAGTTGTAGAGCACCCCTGTGTTCCATACCCAGTACCACCAAAAAATAAATAAATAATAAATTGCATATCATACAATTAGCAAGAGAGTTTGTATAAAAAGTGAATTTAGAACAGTGTTGCTTTGTTGCTGTGAGTCTAGAATAAGACCATAATGACCTCTGATTCCTGAAAAAAAAATTTGTTTTGTGTCCTTGGTCTGGTGGAGAGGGGTTGGGATTCAAGACAGAAAAGTTGAATCAAGAGCAAAAACATTTGAAGGTAATGAAGAGCAGAATGTCAAGGGAGAGCAATGTGATGCTGTGCCCAAAGCAGAGGACAACGAAGACAAAGGCCAAATGGGAGGTAGAAATTGGTTCAGGGACCATTGAATACAAAACTCTGATGTTTGAGTTTGATTTATCAGGCAGCAGAAAATTTGAGCATATTCCTAACAAAGGAAGTGGCACTGGATAATTGAGAAAAGTGACTCAGAGTTGTATATCAAATTCCCAAATTCCTCAGATGGCATTGAATATGATTCATTTGGTATCTGTACCGCACATAACCTCCAATCTCAACTTTTATCAACGTAGACTTCCCAGTGGAGATGGTATATAAGTTAAGACCTTCTCCACTTTATAGCCATGTTGATGCAGGGCTAGAACATAGATTGGACATTAACAATAAAAACTGAAAAGTCATGCAGCCTTTGTACATAATCACTCCTTAGTCATTATAGAAACCAGTTCAAATGTCTTTGGAATGGCTGTGGATGGACATGGTTTTAGTAAAACATCTTTTGATGTTGTATATGCAGGGTCAGTGGAGCCCCTGGGTTGAGGTGGTCTGTTTCTTTTAGTGGCCTATTAGCAGAGAGATAGCCAGAAGCATCTTGGAGACAGTCACCTTGTCACAGTGGTCTCTGCACACCTGGCATGCAGCAAAGGGCCTAATAGTAGAAAATGGCCTCGCACATACTGCAATCTCGGTAGACGGCAGTACATATTTTTATTTTCACTATAAGGGTTGTTTCATTGATAATTATCTACCACTTTGAGAACAAACCAAAAAATACATTTTCATGGCCTTAATACATTTTCATGATCTTTTCTCCTTACATGCGCTTATAGGAAATACTGTGATGCTACAAAATTGCTTCATTCCCAGGCCTGTGCTGCTGGCCACACAGCCCAGCACGTGCAGGCACAGGAGTGCTGGCTGCCGGCCATGGCTGAAGGCATGGCGTCACTTCTCAGCTGCTCTTCCTGTTGTACAGTAGGAGAGGGCTCAGCTGTGAGCAAATGTCACCACAACTGAGAGCTCTGGGGAAGGTGTTTTGGGTTGAGGAGTGGATTCACTTCCTAAGGCTGCCATTACAAACCACACAAACCAGGTGACTTGAAACAACAGAAGTCACCTCTGCGTTCTAAGTCAGAAATCAAGGTGAGGGCTGGGCCGTGCTCCCTGCAAAGGCAGCAGGGACAAATCCTTCCTTGCTGCTTCCTCTCTTCGATGTGTTCTGTGCCTTACATCTGCTTCTCTCTAATCTCTGTCTTCACATGGCCTTCTATCCTGTATCTCTGTAGGCAAATCTCTCTCTCTTTTTTTTTTTTTTTTCTCTCTCTCTCTGGTAAAGATACCAGTCATCAGATTTAGGACACAGTCTAAACCAGTGTGACCACATCTTGATTACATCTGCAAAGACTTTATTTCTAAATAAAGTCACATTCATGAGTATGGGAGGTTAGGACTGGAGCGTATCTTTGGGGGCACAATTCAACCTACCACATGGGGGGAGGTGTTTGCACGGCTCAAGAAAGTCTTCCATAGCTCTGTGGCCAGGGATCCCAAAGGTGTTGAGCAGAATCCTGGGCTGAGAACCCAACTGGCACATCTCATCTCACCTCACCTCACCTCACCTCACCTCACCTCACCTCACCTCACCTCACCTCATCTCATCTCATCGTGGATTATTATCCATTATTCTTCGCCTTCACCCAGGTTGTTGTTCTACCTGTTTCTCACAGCCTTCATGTCTTTTTGCTCATAATCTTTCTTCCTAACAGTTGATACAGTGTTAGCACAAACCTTCTCCTATCTCCCCTGGGGCTGAGAGAAACCAATAGACTCCAGAAAAGGCAGGTCCCTCACAGTCAGCTTCTCTCCATAAGAACTATGCATTATAGCAGCCATAGGTGAAGATTTTCCAAAACACCCAAACCCAGTTTATTTGGGTTCTGTAATCACAATCTCACTAAGTAGAGAATGTCTCCAGGACCAAACACAAGGCAGACACGAGCCCAGGGTGAATCAGACGCTACACAACAGGGCAATGGATTCTCTAGCCAAGGTTAGACAAAGAATAGAGTAAGAGAGCACCCTGGGAGATCACTGCTTCCTTATATTGGTTGATAAGAAAGTCTGAGAGCCTTTGAGGTTAACCAGTCTTTGGATGGCCACACCGTTCCCTGCACTGGGACCCATTTAGCAGCATAGAGCACTAGGAAACAGTTTTCCCTAGCTTCACAGTGACTAGAAATGGCAAACATTTTTGCTTCAAAACTTATAAAAACAGGGGCCAGTGAGATGGCTCAGAGGCGTAAGTGCCTGCCTGGCAAGTGCGAGGGCCCGAGTTCGACTCCCGGAACCCACATATGAAAAAAGGGTTGGTGATATTGCTCAGCGGCATGGGCGCCTACTGGCGCGCAAGGTCCTGAGGTCGACCCCCGGTACCCACACACAAAAAAAAAACCTTATAAAAACAGCCTATGTGTGTAAACACACATTAGGTAATGATATGATTAATTTCATTTAAGTGCAAATATTTTTAAAGAAAGTTTTTTGAGACAGGGTCTAGCTCAATTGTCCACGCTGGTCTTGAACTTGCAATCCTCCTGCATCAGCCTCCTGAGTGGCTGGAATTACAAGCATGTGCCACCATTCTTGGCTTGAAAATGCTTTTGAAAAAATCTTTTTAAGTTTCTCCTAAGATGAGTCATTTTACCATGAGCCTTAATCTCAGCAATATGGATCACGTCTGCTCTCTGGTGCCTTCGAGTCTATGCCTAGATTTTCCCTCCACCTGGAGTGTCCCAGAGCACCAGACTTTCCTACCTGGCATTAGATTACTCTAACTCATCATTCAAGGGCAACCCAGCCCTCCTTTCCTCCCCACGGCCTCCTCTGCCTCTTCACACAGTTTCTTCCTCTTTGATGGGGCTTTGGCACCTGACCAGCCCTTTAGTCCAGCAGTTCTCAACCAGGGCTGATTCTCCCCCAAGCGGGCCACTTGATAATGCTGGGGAATATTTTTAGTTTCACAGTGGAGAATGTGTGCTACTGATAGCCAGGATAAGCCAGAGAAGCTGCTAAGCATCCTACGGGCATGGAGAAGCCCCTCGCATGAAATTATAATGGCTTTTCTGTGTCTATGGGAGATGGGTTCTAGAACCCTCCCGAGGACACAAAGTCAGAGGATGCCCAAGTCTCTTATATAAATTGGCATAATACTTGTATATAACTTATACACATCCTTCCATGTGCTTAACACATTCACGACAGGGCTGTAATTTGTATGTCTTGCTGCTGGGCAGCTTGAACCACTTGTGGTACATGCATTCCTGTACCATAGTGCAACTTTTTATTAATTTTATTAACAAAAAGACCCATAGAATTGATAGATCCATTTGTACCACCAGTGGTACAAGATGCCCAGTGGGACAGTGATGCAGGTACCACGTGTGGTTCAAGCTGGCAGGAACATGTTAAATCATCTCTAGACTACTTATACTACCTAATACATATGATACCTAATACAATGTAAATGTCATGTAAATAATTGTTACACTATATTGTTTAAGGAAGAGTGACAAGATACAGTACAGGCACTTTTCTAGGGGGAGATATTTTCCATCCACCGATGGTTGAATCGGTGGATATAGAATCTGTGGACGTGGAGGATCCATATGGAGGTACATCCAGCTCCAAACATCAACAGCACTGAGTTTGGCAAAACTTGGTTCCATCTAAAGTTTACCACATGGCTGTAACTATTTGTGTAAAATCCTATGTCTGCTCACTCAGAGGCAGGAACTTTGTTCATCTCATGATCATATACTCCACAGGTACAGGAAGTAAAATAGCACCTTTTTGAAATCACTTAAAGTTTTGTTCCCTTGATCCCTGCAGTTGCTTAAGATAGCATCTCAGGTGAGACTCAGAGGAAGTGAACGTAGATTTTCTGTAATAATCTAATATTGTTTTTAAATGCACAATTGTTCTGAATTAGATTTTTGGCTAATTCAATAACAATGACAATTGCTCCTCCTTGGTTTCTCTGTGAGCACTGTGGGGTGCACACATTCTTACTGAGGCCTAGGAGGGTTGTTTTGTTCATCTGTACAGCCCTCTGACAATTTTTCAGTGCTTCTGGGGTGCTAGACTTTACCACATAAATTCTAGTAATCCTATCTTCATTAAAGCCCCTGCTCAAAATGATAGCAGTCATCTGTTAAGCCCCTAAGATATACCAGGTCCTGTTCTAAGCAATTTACATGTGTTGATTTAATTCTCACAATATCAGTATCAGGTGGATGAGATTATTGCCCCCATTTTACATGTAAGGAAATTAAAGCATGGAGATGTTAGATATTCAGCTTGAGGTTACACAGCTAATAAATAGAGCAGTCTGGCTTCCAGCTGATGACTCCAAATTGCCTATGGTAATAAGCTTAGATTATTTCTTGTACATCAAAATAAACTCTAGATCATGATTAAAGACGTGATTATAATAAATAAAACTTTACAACTTTAGAGAAAATATAGGAAAATGCCTTTTTAATCTGAAGTTAGGGAAGGATTTCTTAAATAAGGTCGGAAAAATACAAATTATGAAGGGGAAATCAGTAATTTTGACTACATGAAAGTAAAAATGTCTGTAGGTCCCAAAACATTGTATGCAAGACTAAAAGACATTTGTTAGTTTGGGAGCATGGGACTTAGTATAAAGAGGATATAAAAGCTAAAAAAAAGGGCCGGTGAGATGGTTCAGCGGTTAAGTGCCTGCCTGGCAGGCACGAGGGCCCGAGTTCGACTCCTGGAACCCACATACAAAAAAGGGGCCGGTGATATCGCTCAGCGGCACAGGTGCCTGCTGACGCACAAGGTCCTGAGGTCGACCCCCAGTACCCACAAAAAAAAGAGCTGAAAAAAGAAAAAAACTACACAATAGGAAATGGGGAATGGAGGAAAAAGGGGGGAAAACTACATGGCCAATAACTATATGATATTACGCTCCCTTTCACTTAGTAGCCAGGAAATCAAAGTTGAAATAAATATGACATGTATTTTCTCCTTCCTCACACATCAGACTGGGCAAAAAGCACTGTCTCATAACCCTGAATGTTGGCAGGATATGGAGAAATAGGAACCCTTCCCCACTTCTGGGGCTACATTAATGGAGAGCCGGGCGTAATTAGTAGGGCTGAATCTATGTTTGTCCTTGTCACCTCCACAAATTACCATACTCTGTTTTAGCTCATCAAGGAAACAGATTATGTAACAAAGACTGTGGTGTCCACTGATGCTGCAGAGAAGAGGCAGCCAAGACAGGAGGTTCTGGCCTGTACCATCCATGGGTTTCCAGGCTCCCTGGCACATGCTACCTATCTGCACATTTGTGCCTTCCTCTATGGTGAGGATCATACCCACATGCCTACGATCTAGTCTCAGCACCTCTGGGCCACTTCCTGAAAGTACAGACCTCTGTCTCACTGCTAGGGCCAGAGTAGGCAAAAATAGCCTTGGCAGATCTACACCAAGTTTAAACCTGGCCTGAGAGGGAAATGTGCTGGGCTTGCTGCCTATTTTCTTAGCACTCCAACAGCATGTGGACAGTGGTGCCTGGGTCTAACTACCACTGCCATAGAGAGCTGCTGCTTTCCTTACCCTCTCCTGGGCAGAGCCTAGTTTGGGGGCAGTGCTGATACAAGTGAAATTGGCAGCCCTTATTTCTCATTCAAGTGGGCAATGAGCAGCCTAAGCCATGGCTTAATCCTTTTGAGTACCTGCCAGAGTCATGGTCACTGAGTCATTTTTCTGTGGGGGAATCCAGATGAGGTTTCTCTAATTCAGATACTGTAAAGGGACTGTATAGTGGTTCTTTTCTTAAAGGAGACAACTGAGCAATACATTTTCTAGTTGAAATAATGTCTCCAGGAATTAAGACACAGAATTTTGGGGGCCTCCACCAAATATGAACTTGTCTGATAATTGAGTAGGTCCCACCATAGTTTTTGAATGATAACCAGGGCTGCCTTCTTGGTCCCTGTCCTGGGCAGAAGTGCTGTTTGCCCAGGTCTGAAAACAGGATTCGTTGTTTCCATGGGCCAGATTCACATTTTTATTAAGTGCACAGTGCAATTATACTTGGCAATCTCCTCAGAGGATTTCTTCTTTGATGGGTTGCTGTCCTATACCTTAAAGAACTGTGGCTCACTCCTCTGGTGTTCGAAAAGATTGTCCAAGGAGCCCCTTGGCAGTATGTGTCTGTAGGTTCTGTTGCTTTGTTCAGGTAGACAATTAGAGAACGAGGCTCTTGGGCAGTGTTGGTTCATTCCCTACAGAAATGCCCACCCCAAACTGAGGTGTAAGATTATACCCTCAGCTTCTGTCATGGCTTCCAGGGAAGAGTGAGCATTTGAGACCACCCTGGCATCTTCTATGGGACCAGAGCTGAAGAGATTGTCTTCTTTGACACTCAATGTTAGGATTTAGTTTTCTCGGAAAATTGAATACCAGGGAAAATATTTATTTCTCTTGAAAACCTTGCATGCTTTCTCAGGGATTCAGGAGTGTAGAGGCTGCTTGCAGGTTATATAAAGAGCCTGCTTTGGGCTAGGCATGGTGGCGCACACCTGTAATTCCAGCACCTGGGAGGCGAAGGTAGGAGGATTGCCATGAGTTTGAGGCCAGCCTGGGCTACGTAGTGAGTTCAAGACCAGTCTGGGTTACATAGTTCAAGGCCAGCCTGAACTATATAGCAAGATCTTGTCTCATAAAACAAACAAACAAACAAACAAACAAACATGGTTTGGGGCCAAGTGGTTTTGGGTTTCAGTCCTGACCCAAGCATTTGCTGAGTGAACTCGGGCAGCTTAGTTACCCTGTTTCAATTCCAATGACCTCATTTTAATTTTCCTTGGAACACTTTGATAAACCACATCATATATATTGTAGGTGGGAAACAAATGTCAATTATTAGAAACCTCATTTTGATGCCAAGAAATCCAAAACTAGAACTGGTATTGCAACATAATAACTATTTTAATCTAGTTTTCTCAGACAATATTCCTTTTTCTCCTAGTGATTTATGATTGTGCATTTAAGCTTTATTTCTTTTCTTTTTTAAAATTAATTATGTTTATTGGTACATTTTAGGTCTACATAATGATCACATTCATCATAGGGAATTTGTACCTGTACATAATATAACTCGATTCTTTTTTTTTCCCATTCCCCTACCTTCCTCAATCCCCTTTCCCCTCCTTATTTACAAAAGCTTTGTTTCAATTTTTTCCTCCTTTTCTCATCATTTTTTTCTTTTCCCTTCCTTCCTTTCATCCACCCCCATCCCTAGTTCCCATTCCCATTTGAGCACTTTCTTTCTATTTCACAATATCTATTATACATTTTGGTCCTTATTTACACTTTCAGTTTCTCGCACCAGAGTTTTATTTCAACAAAGCCATGTTTTATTCTAGTCTGCTTCAAATCTTCGAGAAACAGGTAGGGAATAAATAAAGTGGGTCAACAAATTCTGGCTAATTTGTGCCATTCTTTTTGTTTGTTTGTTGTTGATTTTTGAGACAGAGCCTCACACGTAGCCTAGGCTAGTCTTTTTTTTGTGTGTGTGGGTACCGGGGGTCGACCTCAGGACCTCACGAGCCAGCAGGCGCCCGTGCTGCTGAGCGATATCACCAGCCCTTTTTTTGTATGTGGGTATTGGGAGTCGAACTCAGGACCTCACGCTTGCCAGGCAGGTGTTTGTGCCACCGAGCCATCTCACCGGCCCCCTAGGCTAGTCTTGAACTCACTATCTAGCCTAGGCTGGCTCCGAACATGAGATCCAGAGTGCTGGGATAACAGATGTGTGTGTGCCACCACCCACCCCTGGCTAATTTGTGCCATACTTATTTCTTTGGCACCAACTCCCAGGTTTAAATCCAGTGCGATCACTGGATGGCTGTGTCCTTGGGGAAGTCTCTGTGAGAGATGTGTTTTGGGAGGAGGGCTGCTGTGTGGTTTGGTTGCACCTTTCCCTCTTATTCTGATCATTGATGGGCATCCCCAAATTCAGGAAATAAATGCTGAGCTCTGCATCTGTTGCCTGTACCTGCATGCAGAATGCTGTGGTCAGTGGGTCTGGGGTCAGACTTCACCTGACCCAAGGAGAGAGAAGCACTGTCCACTCCATGCAGGGCAGCAATGAGAAGAGCCACAGGGTGTTATTATCCCTGTGTCCAAGCTCGTGCTCCAAAGGATTTCATGAGTTATTTGGGCCTCCTCTCTTTGTGAAGGAAGGAACAGCATCTTCCTCCCAATGCCCACGTCCATTGTGTACCCTGTAGCCATCTCTGTTCTCTCCCTTGCCCTAACACTCTTCCCCCTGGCAAGCTGTCATCGTGTTCAGTTTCGAGTTCTTCCTCCCTGAGGATCATCTAGGATCAAATGTTCTTCTCCAGCACAGGCAAGAGTGGGAACTTGGAGCTGCAGTTCTCACCCTTGGATTCTTCTTGCCTTTTTCCTCTTGGATCCTCCTGGATTTCCTAGTGGCTCCTGCTGCCACCTTCTGGAGAGTTCATTTTGCATGTGGCTGTTGAACTTTGATTCAGTGACTCATGCTGAGGCGAAAACATCAAGTTCTCCTCCCTCATTTGATTGCTTTCTTCCTTTCCCCTTAAAAAAAAAAAAAAAACAACAACTCAAAGCCTAGCCACCTTTGCAGCTGAATGTGACTTCTCACACAGGAAGTGGAACGTTGGCATGAAGTGGCTTCCAGCAGTGGTGTAGCCTTTACTGGCCATCCTCTCCTGACTCCAGGGAACCCTGGGGAACCGGACCTCTTGCATCAGCGTGGAGCCTGTGGAGCAGCTGGGCCAGAATCCATTGGGAGAACCAGGACATACCCTGCTGGTGAGTGCATGTGCCCAGGCCATCAGTCAACGTGGCAGACAGTGTGCAGACTTCAGTCAAGGGGCTGGGAGCAGAGGCTGACTCTTGGGGTGGGGTAGGAGAAGGGCCAGTTGGTGAGCAGTCTTTGGGCGAGTACTGTCCTGAACAATTTGACTTCTCACACCTGAAATTATTCTAAGTGCTCAAATTGAAAAATAAGGTAAGCATCTTAAATTTCTTGAGGGGCAATCCTTGTTCAGTTTTAGCAAGGATTTTGTAGGGGACAGATTAAACTCTTCAGTTTAAGCAAAACCTCCTGCCGTGGTGTTTGCAGGCATTTTAAAGATAAAGGAACACAACTCAGTTTACCCTGTCTCGGTGATCATGAAGCGTCTAGATAATGATTTGTTGGTAGCTAGTTTCCTGGGTGAATACAGATCGGGGACTCTGGGCAGCACCCTCAAACACTGTGCTTCTAGAGGAGGGCTCTGTGAGCTTTGAGCGGGCTGGTGAACAAATTGAACTCTTAAAGCTGATTGTGCCGAAGGTAATTTTGGCAATTCCCTGCATTCATTAGAAACCTCAGCTTTGCCTCCCCAAGATTACAGATTTTTCTCCCAGGCCAGAGGATGCCACTCTCAGAGTACCAGCATCTGACACATGGATAGATTGGGATGTAGAACATAGGAGCGTTGTTCTGGAACATGGATGAGGGCTATAAACACCATGACATTAAGCTGTACGCAAAGTATAGGCAACAGATAGCTGTACAGAAGATCTGGGAACAAGTTTAAGGAGAACACAAATGGCCAGGCTGGCACACCGATGCTCACAGCAGCATTATAACAGTCACCAAAAGGTGGAAACAACTGAGGTGTCCATTGATGGATGAATGGGTGAATGGATAAATATAATATGTGCTATATACACTCAGTGTTATTCAACCTCAAAAAGGAAGGAAATTCTGACACATGCAGCAACATGGATGAACCTTGAAGATATATTATGCTAAGTGAAATAAACCATGACAAAAGGACACGTGGTATCTGGAGGGGTCAAATTCACAGACAGTGGAATGGTGGAGGGCAGGGGGAATAGGGTAGCAGTGTTTAATGAGTAGTTTTAGTTTTGCAAGATGAAAGGTGTTCTAAAGATGGATGATGGTGATAGTTGTCCAACATGTGAATGGATTTAGTGCTATGGAAATGTATACTTAAAAATGATTAAAATGGTGAATTTCATATTTAATTACAATTAAATTTTTTTTTTAAATTCTCTTTTTAAAAAAGCCCAGGGCAAAAAAAAAAAAAAAAAAAAAGCCAGTCTTATGGTCTGAAATCTTTGCCTCTCTTCGACTTCCTCAAAATCTAACTGACAACTCCACTGAGGGCCTGGAGATCTGAGCTGAACCACAAAACTTCTGCTTAAACTCTTGAGAAACTGGAGGCAGGCCAACCTTCTCATCCTAGTGGCTGAATTCCGGCAGCCGTTATGTCATGGATTTCTACGGAACTGGCAGAGGCCACACGGAAAGGTCTTGGGGGACAAGGACAAGATGCTGAATGTGCTCATTTGGGGCCTGAGCTGTGGCCTCGTGGCAGCAGGCCATGGCTAGGGGTCACCTCCTGGCAAGGGTGATGGGAACTGTGGCCCTTTGCAGTCTGGTGTCTCCTGCTTACTTGCTGTGGAATGTTGGATAATTCAATAAATCCTCCCTTTTCCTCAGTTTCCTCAGAGAAACTGCAACATGAGGAATGAGGTGGTGTTTTCCACCTTCCAGGGACACTGGAACTTCCACACACAATGTAGGAGGAAGCAGCTTGTAATTACAAAATACTGCACACAGGGCCACTGGTTCTTTGTGTCTTATCCTTCATCTTTTCTTCTCTTTCATATTTTCTTTGATTTCCTCAGGGTGTCTTTTGGTCAGAGGGTACAGACCTTTGGCCTGGGGGTCCTCAACCTGGTTGGTTGCTCTGGAAGAAACAGATCTGACCTGATTCCCCTTGTTCTACCTATGAAGCCCCTCAGCCCCCTTTCCCTATTTTTGTCCTCTTGGGCTGTCTCTCACTTTGGATTCTACCAGAACACATGCCCGCAGTCTGGTTGCCTTGTCTACTAACAACTAGGGAAGAAATTGTGGGGATGCTGACTACTGCAAGAGCTTACAAGGCAACTGTGAAGATTTTATTATTAATCTTCTGTGCACTTTGTGACTTCCAGTCAAGATTGAGGAAGAAAACTGAGATGAGGTTGTTTAGACTTTCAGGTCTTAAAAATAGAAAGGCAAACCAGCAGCTGGGGTGGTGGAGCCCAAGGACCATCACATCCCAGGGGAGGGTTGTCACCCAAAGACCCAGGTTGGCTCCTGAGCATAGGACAGCCCCCCTACTGCCAGCTAGGATCTCCCTTACTTAGAAAAACAATTTTTTTTTAAAAGGAAATGAAGTTTTGTTTTAAAGCCTCAAGAGAACAAAAAAAGCCTCTAAAGAACATGAATTCTTTCTGTTAATTTTATGTAAAAACAGTCATTTTGTCCCACATAAAACTTTTGAAAGTTCTTCAGAAAAGGAGCCCTGGGTCTAACTGGTGGGCTCTGAGGAAAGCTGCAGCCATGGACAAGGGCCTCACGTGGCCACTTTGCCTCCCCACCCAGATCAAAAATCCAAATCTCATTGTAGAAGTGTTCATGTTTCTGTTACATCCAAATGCAGAGTTAAAAAATAAACACAGGTTCTTCTTATACCTGTTCCTTTGTAACTAAAGAAAAGTCACCTGACCTAGTTGTACATACTTTGTTTTTTTCCATTTCTGCAATAACAAGATACTATATAGGGCCTGAGTGCAACTCAGAGTGACAGAATTATTTTCAGGACCTACTGATTGTCAGTCTCTACTATTTTCTAACTATATAACCTTTATTCTGTACCACTCTGAGCCTCAGTTTCCTCATTTGTGAAAGGAGAGGCCTTACGTTTACCGCATCATCCCACCAGGAATAATAGGAAATTTAAATAAGAGTCTTTATGTGAAACCACAAAGAGCCACATGAATATAAACTTCTATGTTTCTGTTATCTGTTGATCTTTCTGCTCTTCCCTTCTCTCTCTTTCTTCCAAAGCAAAGTAAGTGCCACAACACAGTCATGAGCAGGGAGTGGTGGAGATGGATGTGGATGGAACCACGTGGCTTGGGAAGGATTTTTGGTGAGCTTAGCCTGGTGAGAGGACAGGTGTCTGGGCTTGGGAAGGAACCTGCGTAAAAGCTTTTAGGGTTAGTGAGTGACCTCTTAGGGCTGATCTTCCTCTGTGGAGTTTGGACCCCAAACTCTTTGGACCCCAGCCCAAAGAGACAGCCATCTTGAGAGAGAAAGACTGTCACTAGGTACAGAAAGGAGTGACTGGACAAGAGGCACCTGACCAAGAGATGGGAGGTAGGTCAGGCCTGAAGGTGAGGCTTGTGCTGTCATGTGCAAGTTTTGTCCTTTACTCTGTATCAGGTGAGGAACATGGAAGTTCTTTTGGAGGCATGGAAGAAAGTCTTTGAGTGATGTGTGAGTTGAATCTGGAGATTTACCAAGCCAAAAGGAGCATTCCAGGTAAAGAGAAAAGCATGTGCATGAGCATATTCTGGAATTCTTAGGGAGCAGGGAGAGTTTCACTGTGGGTTCAGAGAAGGACTGTGTGGGCTGTTGGTGGATGGTGGGTGAGGTGGACAGGGTCAGAGTTATATCATGGCACAGCTGATCAGAATTTGGTGTCTTTTTGTAGTCAACAGGATTGGCAGAATGTACTTCTAAACAGGGGTTGATCTGAGACACGATCAAAATAATAATGAATGTTTAAATTTTAAAAGTTTATTACAGTAAAAGACACATTGGCATTAGTCCCCTCAAAATTTTCCTCCCCTGTTCTACCTGTGAAGTCTCCCAAAACCCCTTTTCTGTTTCTGTCCTGTTGGGCTGTTGCTGACTTGGGTTCTACCAGAACGCACACTTGCAGCCTGTTTGCCTTGTCTACTAACAACTATATTCCCCCCTGCTTTGAACACACTTATCTCATCATTTTTGGCACATTCTAAAGAAATTCTCTTTCATGAGTGTATTTCTGAGATGTGATCAAAACTATGGTGAATGCTGCTGCTGAGTGCCATCCAACAGAAAGCCAGGCTCATAAAAACTTTACAGTGTGTCCTCATCCACCTTATTCGCCACATTTGACAACTTGCAACTTCTGGCTCCTCCCCAAAGTGAAGATGACCATGAAAAATAAGCATTTTGAATTGATTCAGGACATCGAGGAGCCAGGACAGTGCCACTGAAGACATTCAGGAAAGAAGACTTCCAGAAATGCGTCAGAAAGTGGCAAGAATGATGGGATCATGTGCTTGAAGCAAGGGGTCATATTTTAAGAGAGATCAATGGCAATGTATCTTTCACTGTAACAAAAACAAACAAAAATGAAACATTCACTGTATTTCTCTCATACCTCAGCCTGTGTTAGAAATAGGATGCTGACTGCAAGTCAGTTATAGGCAAATGCACTTAAAGAAGGAGGGCCCGTGGAGGCTGTGGTGATTTGGGTAAGGGATGAAGAAGGCTAGAGTGAGGCTTGGGGAGCTGGTGAGTCGAAGGAGATGGGGTTTGAGAGGGACAGGCTGAGGGGAGGAAAGACACTGGGCTTTTTGGACCAGGGCCCAGGAGAATGGCCACACATCCAAAGGCCAACTACATGGACCCATCTCTGTGGAAATACCTGTTGCATTGGCTCTTGATTTAAGAAGAAACATTTTAGTTTCAGAACCCTTCTGTACCCTTAAATATTTTGTAGGACCGCCATGAACTTTTGTTGCTGAGGGTTATATTTACCTATTGAAATATACTTTGTTAGAAAGTAAAACTAAGAAATAGAAAATAAATCCATTTATTTTTAAACAGCAATAAACTAATTACACCTTTATGAGAACTCTATCTTCCAAAACAAAACAAAACAAAACAAGTAAGAAAAATGGCATGATTTTTTTCAAATCTCTTTCATGTCTAGTTTCATAGAAGACAGCTGGATTCTCATATCTGTTTTTGCATTTAAACCACAGCAATATCATAGGACAGATAACCTCTGGAATATTCCATGGGATACTCATGAGAGGAAGAGAATGAAATAAACAAGTTATATCTTAGTATTATTATGAAATTGTTATTGAAATTATTATTATGAAATTATGAGTTGTTATAGTTTTTACCTCATGGATTCCCTGAAAATGTCTTGGGGTCCGCGAGAGTTCCCTGTGAGAACCACTGAAGTAGACGCTTAGCAGTCTCTGTTGAATGTCAGCATTCTGAGTTCCCACAGTGCTTTGTTTACATGGTGCACATGTGCGTGGCGTTGTGTGGTGCGGTTTGTAGCTGTGTGTGTGCTGGTGCTCAGGAGGAGGTCATACAGGGGCTGCAGGATGGAGTTCCACACTGAAAGAGGGAGCAGAAGAAAGAGCTGGAAAGATGTAGGAGGAGAATCAGGCCAAGCTCTAGAGCCTGAAGGAGCACAGAGTTTTGAGAAGAGGCAGTCCATGATTTTAAAACTGAAAATAATGAGTCAGAGTGTGGTCCACAGAGTCAAAAGCAGCAGAGAGGTTGGATGAGGCAAGGGTCGTGAAGATGGTGTTGCACTTGGCAATTAGAAGGGACTGGTGACCTTGGGGGCAGTTTCAGTGTTTCAGCAGTGGTGGCATCGTCCTGTGCTGAGGCTGAGCGGGAGACGAGTGAGTGAGGACTGCAGCAGGGGCCTCTCTATCCAGAGCTTGGTTGTGAAGGGCCCTCCACCTGCCAGATCCTGCACTACAGGGAGAGGCCTGTGAGAGAATATGAAGGCCAAGTGGGAACCCACAGAGTCATGAACACTGCAAAGGATTCAGATGGAAGAACAGGATGAGCAGGTGAGGGACCAGCAATGCTGAGAAGAGGACGGGATGAAGGAAAAGTGCAAAAATCTTCGATGAGCATGATTTCTAACAGGCAAAAATGGAAGACAACCTAAATTTCCATCCTTTGGCATATGACTAAGCCATGGAAAGTACCATCCATCTATCCATCTGTCCATCCATCCATCCATCCATCCCTCAACAAATATACCTTGGAATTCAACTGTGCCAGGGCTGTTCCAGATTCTGGGGATACCATAGGCAGCAGGACAGGTAAACTGGCCTGGAAAAAAATTTCTAACATCTGTTTTTAATAAGAAAAGGAAGTTGCCAAACAATATGTCCAGTGTGGCATCATTTATGTAAAAATCAAACCAAATAACCCTAAAACTGTATTTGTTTGTATCTATTACTTTTCAAGATAAAGTGTAGAGAAAGTGCTGAAGACATGCAAACAGCATTTAGCAAAGGAGGCACTGGGGAAGGCAGTATTCTTTATACTCTTGCATTATTTGAATTTTTCATAGTTAATATATTTTCATGATTATGGCTGTATTTAAAATTTCTTTGAAAGATGTAGATCTTTGAGGGTGGAAGAGAGATCAACTTGTCCCAAGTGTTCATATTGGTTTAGTCATCCTCTCCTGAAAATACCATAATAAGAAGTAACTATTTTCCAAAACAAAATAGTTAGCCCTCTCCCCTGACTCATCACCTCACAGTTGTAGCTCAGGCAGTGATACCGAAAAGAAAGGGTCAAATCTGGTCTCCCTGTGACTTCAAATGTTCAACCCTCTCTGTGTCCAAATTTCCTCTTCCTGTAAGGACACCAGGCATTGGACAAGGGCCTATGCTGATGACCTTGTTTTAAAGGTCCTGTCTCCAAGTAGAATCACACTGTGAGGTCCAGGGGTTAAGAACTTTGACATAGGAATTTGGGGGCACCATCCAGCCCCCAACAGAGCCTCAGGCACATTTCCTTGGCCTATCCTGAGTACTGGGTGCCCTGCTCAGCACCTGCCACCCTGGGGTGTGGTTGGTGAACCCTGCACAGGCGTGTTGGGGTAAAGGCCTTTGAGAATGCACGAGCGCAAGCAGTCTGATTGCATCTGCGGCTCCCCTACCACACTGAGCAACTGAAAATCCCCAAGGGGACCAGGCTCAAGGTGATTTCCTGACTGATAAGGCCAGAGGGAGGGAGCGTGTACACAGCTTGCTCTCAGTTACCTGGCAGCCTGGCTGCCACACTGCATAGAAAACACTTGATGGACGTTGTTTTTCCTTCAGCTCATGCATGCGGGGCTCTGCCAGGAGGAAGCTGGGGGCAGGACCCACACAAGGTGCAGCCTGGCACAGTATGGAGCGCCCGAGCAAGATGGAGTTCTTCCAGAAGCTGGGCTACAGCCAGGAGGATGTGGTCAAGGTGCTGGACAAGCTGGGTGACAGTGCCCTGGTCAATGACGTGCTGCAGGAGCTGATCCGGACAGGCAGCCGCCCCACAGCTCAGGAGGTCCCAGACAGTGGCACTGGGCCCCTGCTCGTTCCCAGGGGCTCCTGTGGGGCCCCAGACTCTGCCTGGTGGGGCTCAGGGCCAGCCCTGGAAGAGGACTACGGTGACCCAGCCAGTTCTCTACGCCCCATAGTGATCGATGGCAGCAACGTGGCAATGAGGTATCTTTCCTGCTTTCCCTCGTTGGGTAGCGGTGGGTGGGTGGTGGAGGACTGAGTCTCAGGAGGCCTATGACTCACCCCTGCTTTTTACGGTTGTTCTGAAGAACTTTGGAGCTAATGGATCAGGCGTAGAATCCCTGTTCCACCTCTTAGTAGCGATGTGGGCTTAAGAAAGCCACTCAACATCTCGGAGCCTCCATTTCTCCATCTGTACTGTTGGAATCGGCCCTCCTGAGAAAGTGGTATGCAGGGCTGCACAAAATGCTGGGGACGAGCCCCCTCTGATCGTGTTCAACAAGAGGGTGCTATTATCATTCTCACCCAGAGAAAACACGCAGAGCCTTCCTTCCTCTGAGGAAGGCGTGGGTACTGAGGAAGAGCCCAGGATCAGGGGTGGACAGATGCGGCTTCTTCTCTGGACCCTGTCCCTAACCAGCTGCGTGACTCCTGGAAAACAAGAGTTCTCAGTTCCTCTTCTCTCTTCTGCCTCCCTCAGGGATGTGAGAATCTCATGGGAGAAAGAACAGAGCTGCGCTGGGAGCCCTCTGCTGGGGGTTGGCTGGGGAGAGGAGGTCTCAGTTCCCCTGTCGGGTTTGAGAGAAGTGTTTGTGGTCCTCCCCTCCTCCCCTGAGCTGCAGATTGTTTTGACACCTTTGTGCATTTCTGGGATGTGAGCATCATGCCCTGAATGGCTGTTGCGCCTGGCTTGGCTGAACCCCACTGTGATAATCTCTGTAGCCTCCCACGCTCCGCCCTGGGTGAAAAGGTCATTGCTCAAACATGTGGATTATTCTGCCACTTGGCTTAGTTACAGCCACGCAAACACAGAGCCATAGGAAATTGTTCACTCATGGCTGCAAATATATGTGCCTCCCTTTTAAAAGCCGAGTTATGGGGAAGAATTCAGAAAAGCAGTTTCAGTGGCTCCCACCATGTCAACAAGACATCCCCAAGTTTCCCCTGGGGATATGGGCTCACTCTAGATTTGCCTTTGCAGGACAGATAGCAATTTGGAAAGGTTCAACACAACATGGCCCAGCCTCCAGTGCTGTCCTCCCACACCTGCATGTTTTGTACTGAGAGCTGTGCACTGTTTTTTAACAGCCAGGTCTCCCGTCTTGTTATAGCAACACATGATGAAGCCAGGCATGGGGTGCATGCCTGTAATCCCAGCACTCTGAGGCAGGAGGATTGCAAACTGAGCTCAGTCTAGGCAACTTAGCAAGACCCTGTCTCAAAAATAAAAAAATAAAAAGGGCTAGGGATGTAGCTCAGTGCAAAGGGTTTGGATTCAATCTTCAGTAACACACACACACACACACACACACACACACACACACACACACAGATGATGAGCCACTCTTTCTCTGGGACTGAGGAGCTGGCCCACGGGGTTGCTGTCATATTCTCATGCATATTCCCTGTAGGGGAGCCTGTGGAATCCTGCTCCATTTAGGATCTGGAGCATTACTGGGACTTGTAGGAATCCAGTAGGCTCTAAGGGTCCTGGAAAGAGCTGGAGGGAGACTGGTCTCTGAATAATCACGATGAGTCTCCTCTTTCTCTCTCTGGGCATAAAATGATAGCCATATAAGTTAAAAATATTTCCAGCTTTAGATTCCAAATCAAAACAGCAGAATGGACACATGGTAAAAAGATTACTTCTGGGGGTTATAGAAAAACATTAGCATGTTTTCTTTGGGAAACAGAGAATATTTTTAGGAGTTGTTATAGGGTGGTGGTGCAAGATTTTCTTTTGATGGGAGTCTCAGTTGCTGCCTGGAATTCCAACTTAAACTACATCCTTTATTTGCACATGACCATGAAGTGTCCTGGGTGATCCATCTGGTCCCACCACCTCTGCCCTCCACCTCACAGCAGCAATCAGTTTAATCTCCTCATGCTCAACCTGCATGAGTGACAAGTGGGAACCCTTCCTCAGACTTGCTGTGA
Organism: Erethizon dorsatum; assembly: GCA_028451465.1. Lineage (NCBI taxonomy): Eukaryota > Metazoa > Chordata > Mammalia > Rodentia > Erethizontidae > Erethizon > Erethizon dorsatum. Next base: position 130,388,873 of record CM051823.1, on the reverse strand, counting down.
GTCACCAGTCAGAGCCTAAGTGTTTGCACACACTTGTTGCCCACAAAACATCTCAAGTAACCAGAATGCATTTTCTCTGTGTGTTCTCCATCTGTGCACATGGATATATGTCCATGGACACGTCCATGGACACATGTCCACACAAATCCATGCACACACATGTGTATGCACATGCAAACAGGTGTGCCTTCCCCCTGCATCCCAATAGTTAGGAAAAAGAGACAAATTGTACAACAACCACCTGACTGTTGGACTTAATTTGTTCCCCTCAAAGGCAAATTCTGGGAGAGAGTGAGGGTCTAAGGTTCCATTCCATTCCCTGTCCCTTCTCCTACAGTGGCATCTACTATGTCCTCCAATCGGAGTTTCAACAGGAGCCATGTCCCCTGGGGCCTGCCAGATCCTGTGATTGAGATCTAGGCAGAGGCCGTCCCTTTACAAGTGATGGATGGTTGAAACTCAACTGGTGTCATTATCTGCTGACCTCAGAGTTCCAATAACCTCAGAAACAGGGTTTCTGGAAGCTCCCCTTCACTGATTTTGTAGTATGGAAGACATTCGTGTCTTCTGGTTTTGAAGGTGAGGCTGCCCTACAGGGGGCAGGGAGGAGCTTGAAGCTGAGTGGGACACGTGCCTTTTCTTTCCTGAGCAGATGCGAGGTGCAACTTCTTGGCAAGAACGTCCTCCATAGTGTCTGCCGCTGGCTGTGATTCTGTCTCCTGGAGCCTGTGGTGGCCTGTGCTCACAGAGAACAGTAGCCTGCCTTTTCAGTACAAGTTTTTTTTTTTTTTGTCATGACTTTGGGAAATTGTGTTTTGTGGGTCCTTATAGACTAGCATCTGCTCTAGTTTCTTACTGCTATTTGGTGGCTTAAAACAACACACATTTATTCTTTTCCAGGTCTGGAGGCCCAAGTCTGACACAGGGTTCCAGGGTTAAACTCAAAGTGTCAGCTGAGCTGGGTGTCTTTCTGGAAGCTCAATGAGGGAGCCTGTTTTCTTATATTTTTCTGCATTGCTGACTTGTGGCTTCTTTCAAGTGAGGCTTGAAACAATACACACCATAAAGCGCTTCTGTACACATATCTGTTTCTCTGAGAAGGTCCACAGCTTTCAATAGATATTTAAATGGTCTGTGATCTCCCAAATGTTAGGGACTGCTCATGCAGAATGAGAAATTACCAGTGATGTCATGCTTTATGCCTTTTAGGAGGCGCTAAGCTATGTGTCCTTGGTCAGCACAGGGAGTGTTAGAGTGGGCATCAGTCCTTGTGTCTAACCCTGTCTTGCCCTGGAAGGGACTTGATGGGCTTGGCCAAGGTCAACACTGGTCAAGTCAGCCCTGACCTCTATACGTGTGCTCCCGCTAAGGTTGCCCACGCAAGATGATCCGGGACTTCTCTCCCAAATGTTGCGGGACTTTTGGCTCAAGTGTGTTGGTCGTGACTGAACTGAGGCTTGTGCTGGCTGCCGTTTCTGTAGGTTCATAGACCAGGTCACTGCCAAGGGCTTTTGATAAATGATGGGATGTTTGTTCAGGGATTTGGGCTGCTGTATGAAACATTCTGTCCTTGAGGCATTTAAATAGAACAGAGCTAAGCGTGTAGCAGTTCCATACAACGGACCTAAAGAGCTTTCTATCTCCTCACTGTAGCAATGCAAAAAGTCCACTGGGCTCCCATAAGCAGGACTAATGGCTTTTTTTTGCCATTCATAAGTGGTGAGTTGGGGCTGGGGATACAGCTCAGCGGCACAGTGCCTGCCTGGCAAGCACGAGGTCCTGAGTTGGATTCCTGGTCCTCCCCGCAACTCCAAAAATCAACATAAGCAGTGAGTCGATTTTTCTTTTTCTTGTTCCGGGCATTGAATGCAAGGCCTTTGCATGAGCTTCAGCACCAGCCTATTTTTAGTGTATGTGCTGCTGAAGTGAGCGCCCAGCCCTTTTAAAAACTTTAATTTTAGTTTGAGACAGGGTTTTGCTAAATTGCTAAGTTTACTTGTGATCCTCCTGCCTCACCCTCCCAGAGTGCTGGGATTGCCGGTGTGTGCCACCATGGCCGGCCGCAATGAGTCAACTTTAATAAGAATTCTATGTTGCAAAGTGGGTGAGCATCAGTCTGGGGACCAGGGGAGCCAGGCTTAGGTCAGAGCCGAGGACTGGAGACAGTTCAGTGCCTGAAGGTCTGAATTTGGACTTTGACCCACGGCTGCCGGAAGCAACTCTCTGCTGTGATGGAAAGTTTTAGTCTGTGCTATCTGCTATGATAGCCACTTGCCACGCGTGGCTACCCAGCACTTGAGAGGTGGCTAGGGTGACTAAGGAACTGAATTTTAAATGGTATTTCCCTTTAATTCATTTGACTTTCAATAGCCACACATGTAAAGCTGTGCAGCTCTGGGTTTTTAGCTGACCAGCTGTGTGGCCTTGGCAAGTCCCTAACTTTTTTGAGTCCTGTTTATACAGTTAAGAGGTTGGACCAAGTAATCTCAAATAGTTCTTTCATCTCTGACACTCTAAGGTTAAAGGCGATTGTTTCACGTGTGTTAGAAAGACACAAGCATATTTTCTTCTAAAGGAATTTCTCTTTTTCTTCAGAGCTTCAGAGAGAGAGTAAGCAACTCGCCTGCTGTCACAGAGCAGTGAGTTAGCTCTGGAGCCACTGCTCTTTCCAATGTTGCCCATCACCTCTAGCAGTTTCCATGCCTGTGGCTCTTCCTGCATCTGACCTTGGAGTGGGCTGCATGGTGGGAGTCCCTGGCCTTTGTCCAGTGCCAGAGCCTACCTGTGCTGACCAAAGCCCGACCCAAGCAGGATGAACCTGGACCTGCCAGAGGCAGACAGGATGTGCAGGGCCCCTGCTCCCTTACCAGGGTTGCAGGGCTGGTACCCAGGACCTGGTCCTGTCTGCTGCCACCAGTGCTGGCCTCAGGTGCCATGTGTGCCTTGGATGGTAGATCTGAGGGACCAGTGGCCCAGAGTCGTGTTTTCAGGTAAAATCCCTGTGCCTTCAAGGTGTGTATGTGTGTGTGTGGGTGGGTGTGTGCCTGTGTGAGAGAGAGCGAGCGAGCTCGGGTCACTCAGCTGAATACCTGAGTTGCTAGACTCCTGGCTTTAAAAGCGAAATGTCCAGCAACATTTTAGAGAACAGACAACTCGCATGGTGGTCTGTTAGTAGCTGCGTCATGGTGTTTGGGAAGAATGTGCCTTCCTAGGAGCCACGGTGCAGCATTTTGTTTTTTGCAGGGCTCGAGAACTCACAAGCACCCAGCCCACTTCGCATTCTGTAGGCAAATCTAGCAGTGGTGGGCTTCGGAGCCTCCAGCTTGGAGGGAAGCCACCTGAGAATTTCGCATCCTCTTACTTCTTCCGAGGAGAGTTTCATTTCAACATGTCCTCCTTTGGGGTATGGTGATCTTTTTGTTTGAGTTGCTGTCTACACTTTAAAACTCTTAGGAAACCAGGCAGATTCTGCTTCTTCTAGAGGAAGGAATCAGTAAGTAAGAAGACTCTGAGTAGAAATAGCACCTGTTTTCATCATGTCCCTTTCTGTGGGCTATAAATTGGCAGAAAGAGACAGATAGGAATTTGATTTTGGGCTGGGGGTCAGACTGGCTTCTGAGCCCCTGAATCTGTTCTGACCAGCTTTAGCCTTGGGATCCTACTTAAGTCTGCACCTATTTCTCCTTTATGAGGTGAGGGCACCCAAGGCAGACCCTGCCCACCTCCTGTCACCCTCACTTGCTCAGGGAGAGATCTCCTGGGGAGAAGGTTTAGAGTGCTGGCAGTGTAAGCCCCCCAAAAACCCAGTGGAAACAAGGGTGTCCGTTTATATCTGAGATTTCTAAGAAGTCATTGCTCCTCTTCCTTCTCTCCCACTCTACACCCCGCCTTGCTCCCACGGGGTTGTTTTGTGAGCCCTAGCTCCTGCAGCAACTTCCTGGGTACCAGTCAAGGATCCAGTGGTGTACAAGATGGTCTGGTTTCTATAAATGACAATGCCCCAACTATGGCTCCCCAGGCACAATTGTCATGTTGGCATAATTTGCTTCAGGCACCATCCCACTTCCCCTTTCCACCTTCATGCTATTCAAAACCTCTGGGCTCTCATTTCCTTTTCCCATCACCCTGCTGCCTGATAAGCCAGCTCCCAGTGCTGAGCAGTAACCCGGGGAAGGCTCCTTCCTGCAGGAGCACTTAACCTTGGGTATTTGCTCCTAGGAGCTGCCCCTGAGGCCCAGGGGTCTTAGTGCCAAGGGAGGAAGAGTTTGCAGCCAACAATCAGGCTCAGAAGGTAGGGGCATTAGATGCGAGCCAGGCACATTTCTTTATGTCAGTTCCTTCAAGGGTAAAACAAAGGTGAAGGTCACTTCCTCAAGGACTTGTAATGATTAAATGAGATGAAATGTGCCAAGTGGCTTGGCAGACAAAACTCTGTACACATATTAAAGACGAACTCCAAGAAGTGGAGGGACATCTCTCCTTGGCACCCAGCACAGTCTTGTAGTAGAGGTTCATAATCCACGCTGAGATAATGACATAGTCCCCAGACAAATGGAGGCCTTTGGCTTACACATGTCCCCATTGACCCAGCATGACAGTCAATGCCTGATCACCTGCCAGGGCCTAGTTTTCCCTCTTACTGAATGTCCCCCAGCTTTTAACCACGCTCCCTATGAAAGTGTCAGGGAGAGGAAATTGGCTTTTGAATGGTTAAAACAGAGCCCCAGAAAGAGATTAAGAAATAACTTTTAAAGTCATGTGGCAGTGCTTTTCTTACTTAAGAAAGGACTGAGGCTAGATTGCTACAGTTGGGAGATGCATGGGCTTGGGGATGCAGGGGCCCCTACTGCTTTGAGCTGCACAGAAAATGCTTACCTTGTTCTCCATGATACAGGTAACCTCTACCCTGTTTCCACATAGGCATTCGCTGGTGCCAGCATGGTGGCCTCTCTGTGTCTTGTCTTCTGGGCAACTCAGGCTCATGTTTCCCTTCTCTCTCCCTAGTCCTCTCTCAAATGGCCTCTCTGAAACCTGGTGTTGGCTGGGACAGGGCTCTTGGCCCTCATTCAGGTCTGAGTGGCCAGATGAACACAGGAGTGTCATTGGTTCCCTTTGGCATTTTGGGGAGCCATGCTGGCTTAAAGTGCTCTCCCCTGGAAGGCATTGGTCTACCCTAGGAGTCAGACTAGACCTGCAAAGGACCTGGGTGTTGCTTTGGGCTCACCTATTGGCCATTTTCTCTCAGACAGCCCTGCAGAACTAGAATTTCTCTGAGGGTGTGCAGCCTGTGAGGCTGAGCTAGGAAACCAGACTTCACCTCCTGTTCACACTGATATTTCTGGATCCCCCTTGTCTTTCGGCTCAGTGGGAGTAAGGGGCAGTGACTTCCTCATTCACCCCCATCTCCTTTCCTCTTCCGGCTTCCCCTGGGATGGGAGGGACTAGCATTCCACCTTGCACCTTCTTAAATGTTATCTTAGTTACTTTTCTCATTGCTAAGACAAAATACCCAACACCCAAAGTTAAAAGAGGAAAGGTTTATTTCAGCTCACAGTTTGTAGAGGCTTTAGACCTTAGTCAGCTGGCTCCAAGGCAGGGTGACATGGCAGAGGGACATCGCAGAGGAGAAACAGTCCATGGCAAACCAAGCAGGAGGCATCGAGGCAGCAAGCAGCAAGGTTCCCTTTCCCTTTTATCCCATCCAGGCTACAAGCCTTTTGGGTGGTATCACCCACACCCAGGGTGGGCCTTCCCATTATCCACACCCAGAACTATGTGAGACCAATCAGTGGACAGATTTAGAACCACACACCCCTAACCCAAGTATCACATAGCTTAGATCCAGCCAGCTCCATAAGGCCCCACCTATGAGCACATGAAGTTTTGGGGGGACATCTAGATACAGGCATAACAAGTGTTTTCTCATTATCTGTGCAAGTCTCCTAGTGTGGCCTTGATGACTAAACAATATGTTCCCTTTACCAGAAGAAGCCCCATACCAGGCTGCAAAGCCTGTGTTCTCTCTTGTTATTGAAGCTGAAGGAATTCTGCAAGCTCTCTGGTACCTCTACAGAGCCTGACTTCCGTTACCATTGATTAGTGCTTCATAGACCTGTGACTGTCCTACCCCCCTGCCCCCGAGAAAATAACAGGAAAGTTCACACAAGTAAGAAAGCGTGGTAAGGAAAGCTTAGCATGTGGTCCCTTTCCAGACTCCGGCGGGCTACTCCCTGACAGGCTTTGCAGGGGCCTCTACTCTCAAGAACCCGTCCCTCCCTCAGTCTCCCCTGTCATCCTATTCCTTGGAATATTTTTCCCGTGGAGCCAGAGTGCTATGCCCTTACCACCAGCTTTCTGATTCTAGTTATGGGTTCTAGTTTGTGCAAAGAAGGCACTATCTTTAAAATGCAGATCTGCCTGGTCCCTTCTCGGTAAAGAGACTGTGATCCAGGATATTCCTGGGAAAATCACTCTTAGGAACCCTTCCTATGTCTTCTCAAATTTCTTTGTCTTCCTATCGTAGCCATGGAAATAAAGAAGTCTTTTCTTGCCGGGGAATCCAGCTTGCTGTGGACTGGTTCAAGGACAGAGGACACACTTATATCAAAGTTTTTGTCCCATCCTGGAGGAAAGAGCCATCCCGATCTGATACCCCCATCAGAGGTAAGCTGGGCTGGTGTGTGCGTGAGGGACGCTGTGCACTCTTCCTTGGTAATGCTCCCCAAGTCGCGGTTGGTTATCTTTCTAGTGACTGGTTTAATGGTGTCTGTTAAAAGCTCCATGAAATCAACGGCCATGACTGTTCAGTCCCAGCAAAATACCTGACATATAGTAGATACTCAAAAAATAGTTGAATAGATGAACAAATAAATTACTCAGTCTTTTAGTGTGAATGCTTAAGTTCCCAAGATGATCGTGTCTTACAACTTTTAACACTGAAGAAAGATTGACTCTGCATCAGACCCTACGAGTATATAGGATCAGAAAGAGACGTTCACTCTGCCAGGTAACATTCATTATGTACTGAATAGCTAGTCCCATCTCTTCATTTAAAACAAATGGTGGGGGCCGGTGAGATAGCTCAGTGGCATAAGCGCCTGCCTGGCAAGCGCGAGGGCCCGAGTTCGACTCCCGGAACCCACAGACGAAAAAGGGGCCGGTGATATCGCTCAGCGGCATGGGCGCCTGCTGGCGCGTGAGGTCCTAAGGTCGACCCCAGGTATCCACAAAAAAAAAAAATGGTAATTGAGACCCAGGAAATTCTTTAATTCTTATATCAGCTAAGAATATTTTAAGCAACAAATAATTGAACAAGGTGGTTTAAACCAACAGGATTTTGTTTGGTTTTTGCTCAGCTCTGGGATAACAGGAAGGCAGGTGCTAAGCCTTTGTCGGCACTCTTTCAACCAAGCCAACTCCGGGAGGCCAGCCTCTCGGTCACTCTGGGAAATTTCCTTGGCGTTTTCTTCCTGTCTTTTTATCAAAAGTTTTTGTCCTTGTCTGGGATTTGTTTTTAATTTTGTTAGTGGTTACTAGTTTCTTCTTCTGTCTCCTTTACCTTTTCTATTTTTAAAATAAAAATGTTATTGTCTTTTTTTTTTTTTTACAGAATAAATGTTTATTTTACTAAGACCATACATTTTTTTTTTTTTTTTTTGGTGGGTACCGGGGGGTCGACCTCAGGACCTCGCGCGCCAGGAGGCGCCCGTGCCACTGAGCGATATCACCAGCCCCTTTTTCGTATGTGGGTTCCGGGAGTCAAACTCGGGCCCTCGCGCTTGCCGGGCAGGCGCTTAAGCCGCTGAGCCATCTCACCGGTCCATAAGACCATACATTTTTGAACAAGACTCTTATCTAATAAGAGAAACACGGCTTTTGCCGGTTATATGATTGTAAGCAATGTAACAATTTAGCAATACACAATTTAGTTACTTTTAGAGCATATTAAAACAACAATCATGGCTGACTGTATTATACCAGGACGATTACCTTTTTTTTTTCATTCTTGTCTTATGGCTGCAGCATCTTCCTGAATATTTCTATAGTAATACAGACTTTTTAAAAAGTTCTCTCAATTTCCACAAATGCTATTTTTTCTGTCTCCCTCTCCCTCCCCGCCTCCCTCTCCTTTTCCCTTTTTCCCCTCAAAGTCTGGTGGTAATCTATCCCTGTGCAACTGCCCTTGGCTTTCTCTCCTGGCACGGGGACCTTTCCCTGAAAGGTGGGGCTGACCCTTGGTGCTGACCTCCTTCCATGGGGCAGGCAAGCAGCAGGCACCTCTGCCCAGCAGGCATTTGGTGCCACAATGATGGGAATGTTATTCTAGGGGAGCAGCACGAAGGGACCTTCCTTCTTCCTTTATTTACAGTTTTGGGGTAAGAAGTGAGGGCAGGCCCCACCCTTGGGGCACCTGCCATGCGTAGCCCTCCTGGGAGCCAGCCCACCCTGGCTAGCATCCACCCTTCCACGGCCTGGACTGCTTTGTGGCTGCACAGGGCAGAGGGCCCTAGCTCGGCTTCAGCCTTCTGTGCACACACTGGGCTGTGCTGCCCACCCTGCTCTGTAGTCAATATGGTCCTCTCTGCTTTTCATCCTCCTAGGATTTATCAAAATCCTGGGTTTGCTGTTGTTCCCAAACCCATTTTTAATATGATGGATCCCCTTTTCGTACCTCTTAGCTGTAATCTCAGTGGAATTTATGGGAAGAAAGGGGGATATACACATATGTGCAGTTGTCCATTATGAGCTGGTTACCCCCAAATAATTCTTTATGGCGTGAACATGGAGACTAGTATCTTTCAACCATTCATTCCATGTGTAAATATAATATAGCTAAAGAGTAGGAAAATTATTTTGGGGTAGGAAAGGAATTTTGAAACAAGCTATCATAAGGGCAATACTATGGGGGAAAGATGAATAAAAATATCACAAAAGAAAAAAAAAGAAAGAAAGAAAAAAGAAAAAAACATGTCTCAGACTGGGGGAGGCTACACTTCACCTACTGTTGATGAAGGATTAATATCTAGATTTATGGAGAATGTCTTCAAATTAATGAGACAAGGACAGTGAACCAATAGAAAAGTGAGCTAAAGCAAGAATGAGTCTTTCATAGGAGAGAAGACATAAATGGCCAATAAACCTATGCAAAGATGCTCAATCTCATTAGTAACCAGACAAATACAAAATAAAACCACCATAAGAGGGCACTTTATATTCAGCAGATTGACAAAAATTATTAGAGAATTTCTAAGGAACATTCTAGAGAGTTCCTTGGACTTCTATGCCAGGGGTTTACTCCCGAGCTACTGCAGTGAACACTAGACAACCAAACTTCACCAACCATGGTCAGTGGAAAAAGCAGTTGTATAAAGTGCATGAAGAATATGATTCCACTGTGCAAAGTTCAATGTGTAACTATATTGAAAATGGTCCTCACACATATGTATTTCTAAATTAAAACAAGGGAATTATAATTTATAAAACACTATACTGTCAAATATGAATTATCTTAAGGGAATGGAGAGGCTGTAAACAGGGAGGGGCAGCAGGAACGGACCACCTTATGCTTCTCAAAGTGTATGGCATTTCTTATTGTACTTTATACCACAAATATGTTCTGTATCTTCTTAAAGTCTGCAAATCGTGTCATACTGGAAGGGACTTAAACTTGAGGGAAGAAATAATTTATGAAGAATAGGTTAATACTTTTTCAAGTTCTAAGAAACTATTATGTGGAAAAGAGATTTTCCTTGCAGGTATCCAAAGGCAAATCTAAGATCAAACGGTGGCCCTTCCCAGGGCACAGACTGCAGCCTCTGCTAGGAAAGACGCTGCAGTATTTGCACCAGCTGGCACAGGTCCACCTCCTTCCCAGTTTTTGCCAGACCTCTTACACACCTGAGCTTGCTCAGCCTACTCACAAGCACACAAGGTAGTAAAGGAGTTGTCATCAACCTCATTTTATGACTGTAGCACCTAATGTTGAAGAGGGGTAAGGAACTGGAGCCCATCTCAGAATCCAGGCTGTGTATTCTGAGTCCCAGACTCTTCCTCTTACATTCTTGAGTCACTCAGAGGTGTCTGTTGCAGGATGCTTCAGCTCAAAGGTGGCCAGGCAGACTCCTATGGGATGTTTCTCAGTGAAGAGCCCACCCAGGAGCCTTCCAGGTGGATGCCAGGCTGCTAGTCATCGCTAAGGCATCACCAGCATTCCAGTAAAGACAGGCAGTCCACCCCCAGAAGAAGGCCCCAGTGTCTACCACTGTAGGGCCAATGCGGCATGTAATCCTCAGTAAGACAAGAGCTGTGGCTAAAATCTTCCTTCTAAGGAGGCTCTCACAGGTTGGGTACCATATTCTGGACTCTGTCTTAACCCAGGCAGGACAGAAGCCAAAAGCGACCTTGGCCTAGAGCTGCTGGAAAATTCAGTGAAGTTGAGGGAAAAAAGTGGGCATCAGGAGTGGGAGGAGAAACTGGTGTCTGCTCCCTGCCCTGCTTCCATCTGACTGGCTGGGGCAGGGCGGAAGGAGAATGGCGCAGAATGGCCCTGACTATGGTCTCCGCTTGTGGCCCCAGAGCAGCACGTGCTGGAGGAGCTGGAGAGGCAGGCGGTGCTTGTGTACACCCCATCCCGCAAGGTGAACGGCAAGCGGGTGGTCTGCTATGACGACCGCTACATTGTGAAGGTGGCCTATGAGAAGGACGGTGTCATCGTCTCCAATGACAACTACCGAGATCTGCAGAGCGAGAACCCTGAGTGGAAGTGGTTCATTGAGCAGAGATTGCTCATGTTCTCCTTTGTCAATGATAGGTACGGGGTAGGGGGCCTGGCACCAAGGGCTGGGGTGACAGCAGAAAGCTGTACCTATGGCTAGGCAAAACTGGGCTTGGGGTCATGGGCAAACCCAGCCTTATAGATGGAGCTGGCCTGTCACCCACTTGGTCTCCCTGGGCCATAAGGTACTTCTGTTGCTCTGGGTCTCTTCTCTTTCATGACCAGCGTCCTGGTGGGTCGTTTCACCCACAGGGCAGTTTGGTCCCTGACCTTGCAGTTCCCATGGCCATATCCAACTGACTCATGGCAAAATTGCCCAACAGGGGGGCCAGGGTATGTTCTTAGTGTATCAGAAACTTTTTTATTTAGAATTTAATCCTCCAGGGGCTGGTGAGATAGCTCAGTGGCATAAGCGCCTGCCTGGCAAGCGCGAGGTCCTGAGTTTGACTCCCCGTACTCACATATGAAAAAAGGGCTGGTGATATTGCTCATCGGCACGGGTGCCTACTGGCACACGAGGTCCTGAGTTCGATCCTCGGTACCCACAAAAAAAAAAAAAAAGAATTTAATCCTCCAAATAAGACCTCTGAAATAATCATCATGGGAAAAAATCTGGACTTTGTTGTATTTCCTTTCACTTATTTTAGGGTTTTTTTTTTTTTTCGTCTATTTTTTCTTTTTTCTTTTTTGGTACCAGGAATCAAACTCAGGGTCTTGAGCTTGCCAGGCAGGCGCTGCGCTGCTGAGCTACTTCCCTGGCCCTACTTTAGGTTTTTAAAAAAGTTTGAATTACACGTGGGGGTGGGGTACAGAGCCCTTCCTTTAGGCAGTAAAGACCTTAAATCTGCCTGAAAATGGCTGCCCCCATGCCTCTTGGTTGAACTGGTCAGGAGAACCTGTCAGTCCGCTTGGCTCCGAGGTTGGTCCCCTGAATCAGGTCAGCCCTGGACCAAGCGGCTGTGGCTGGGGAAGGAAGGATGCCAGGGTCACAAGGCACAAATCTGTCAGCAGCCACTGGGTGAGGGCCCTGACCCTGAGCTAAGGAGGGGTGGAAACGATGGCTTGTCTACCGCAAACATGCTCAGGCACTCACTGGGACCCCGGATGGTGGATGTGGGCCTGGGGAACAGACTGGTGTGGCACAGGGACATATTCCTACTTCAGTTTTTGTTCCAGGCCGTGATGATTCAGCTCTGATTCTGAGCTCTTCAGCTAGTCTTTTGGGATATGTTTTTAGACAAGTGCCCCAACTCCATAAGGGCAGCGACTCTATGTGTTCACCTGCCATGTCCTAGCATGCCTGGCACGGAATAACCAGTGTCGCAGGAATGCATGAGTGAATGAGTCCATGGATGAGTGAATGAACAGCTGTGGGGGTGGTGAAGGGAGGAGAGGGGAGAAGAGGACACCTGCTCACGACAGGGCGGCTCTCCACCCTGAAACCAGGGAGGCATTCCTGTGCTGTGGGAAGAGCTGGGGTTTGGAGCGGTCAGTGGGTCATGGCCATCAGTCACCCATGGCTGAAAGTAATACTATCTGTGAGATCACTGTGAGACTGTGAGAAAATTGTCCCCCAAACTGGTAACTGTCCTTCCAAGGCTAGATGGGGACATGGCATCCCCAGGGTACACTGTTGTCCCCACCATCGCTGAGGGGGTGGAGATGGCCTCCTGAGCCCTGGGGCAGATTACACCAGCACCCACCCGATTGTCATTTCCAGATACACAGGGCCAGCTGCTCTCCCTGTCTAGCTTTGGCCTAGATGTCTGGCAAACCTTGTGACTGTGGGTTCCAGAAATCCTCACTGAGGGTTGATGGGTCATGGCTGCCTCTGGCCTGGCGACCGCCAGGGGCCCAGGCCAAGTCTGTTGGACACATTGGTCTCTGCTAATGGGTGGCCAGGCCATGTCTGCCTGCTGACTGTGAGCGAGGGCATCCGCCTCCCTGGGCCCTGGGCATGTCCACAGGGCCTTCTTGGCACAGTTTCTGCTCCCGAGAGAGCAGGAGGTGAAGGCTTTGGGAACTTTTAATAACTGTAGTGGGCGGGTCCCCAGATTTTGGGTCAGGGCCCAATTCTAAGAAGCTGGCTGTGGAGCCTCACGCTGAGCCATGGAAACTGCCCTGGGCCAGGACCACCCAGCTCTCTGCAGGGCGGGACCTCATCATGACTCTGTGACTCTTGAGGGGACAGCAACCCATAAAACAGCCCCTCCCCCATTTAGAATCCATTAGATTCTAATCCATTAGAATCCATAAGATCCTCCCCCATTTAAAACCTTTGTATGGACTGGAAGGGTCTCCTGGGAATAGAAGTATTCATTTAAAGAGGCAGATCTCACCAAACAGGGGAGTTTTCCTCCTGAGGCACTTTATTTTTCCCTTGGATCCCGGAGCACCCTAAGCATGCGTGCCCTTCCTTGTCAGGGCTCTGTGCCAGGGAGGAGGAGGGGCAGGCTGTTGTCAGAGAACCACATGTACAGAGCTAGGGAAGCTGAGATGGTGCCCAGAACCCCTGGATTTGCTGAGGAGGGGCCGTGCTGGTGCTTTGGTGCTGTCTTCTGGCTGCTTTCATCTGCTTCACAGAGGCACTGGCCGGTGCTTCCGACTCTCAGCGCTGACCCTTCGCCTCCACGTCCTGAACTGAGTTCAGCATGGGGTGAGGCACACAGAAGAAAGCCTCAAGGAGCCCATATAGCCCCCAAACCTTCTAGCCACCTTCTGTTAACCCCACGGAGGTTCCTAACCTATGAGGACAATGGGAAGCTGGGAAGTGGAGGTAGAGCAGTTATGCTTCAAATTTTCTGGATAGAAATCACCTGGGAAATTGTTAAAATGCAAATTTCTGAAGAACTTCAGATTCTGATTAAGCAAGTGCATGTGAACTCAGGCTGCGTCCATATCCAGTTGCTAGGTGATTCTCTGCCTGCTGGCTTGCACACACCTGGAGGAAGTCTGGGCAACGGCTGGGGCTGTGCTGTTCATGGGCTCAGAGTGAAGAGGGTTGAGCGTTTAAGATGTTCTGACAACCGCCCTGGGTGGATGGTCCATGCCATTTGGTGCTTGCTGGGTGTCCTGGGCCTGCACCCCCAGCTCCCATACAGAAGCCAGCAGCGAGTCCCTTTTAGTCCAGCAGTCACCCCTCTGTGCTTATTTCCTAGGTTCATGCCTCCTGATGATCCCCTGGGCCGCCACGGACCCACCCTGAGCAACTTCCTGAGCAGGAAGCCGAGGCCCCCAGAGCCGTCCTGGCAGCACTGCCCCTATGGTGGGTAGCGCCCAGGGCCTTCTGACTCCTGTTCAGGGACTGGTAGGAGCAGCAGAGGGGCACAGTCAAAGGTGCTGGTCTGGTGGTCAGCAGCCTGGGTTTTCTCCGAGTTCTGCCCCTGGAGAGGTCGCTGCAGCTCTCCGGACTGCAGTTTCTGGGCAGGGCTGCTGGAAGGCTGAACTGACATCCTAGACACTGTTGCGTGGAGCTTTGGGGCTGGATGCTGGAGTCACACATGGGACAAGGCTGTGCCATGTGCCCCTGGGTCCAGTTCTCAGCTCTTTCACTGTGTCCCCATCCTGCCCCATTGTCGCCCCTAACTCTACCCAGTAAAAGTGCCCATTAAGAGTAAGGATTTTATCCCAGCTGACCTTCTAGGCAGCTCTTTCACTAACCTGCTTGGAGTTACTGTGCTCAGAGCACTGTTGCTCATCCTGTAAGAGGCCCAGGGCGCTTCTCACCGCTGCCAGGCGCCCGGACCCCAGGTCTTTCTTGGGGACTCTGGGAGGAGAGGCCAAAGCCCCGGCACTGCTGGAACCGCAGGCCTGTCCCTGCATCAGGTCTCACTCTGTGCCCTCTCTGCTCTGCCCCTTCCAGGCAAGAAATGCACCTACGGCATCAAGTGCAAGTTCTACCACCCGGAGCGGCCGCACCGCGTGCAGCTGGCGGTGGCAGATGAGCTGCGCGCTAAGACACGGGCCCGGCCCGCTTCTCGGGAGCCAGGCACGCACAGCCTCGCCCCCGCGGCCCTGGCCGCCCTGCGAGGGGGCTTCTCGCGGTTGGCCGTCAGCGACTATTGGGGGCCCACAGGCGGCGGCGCTGGCAGCCCCGCGCAGCATTGCCCCGGGGAGCTGGGGCCAGGCCCGCGCGGCCTCCCATTTCAGCGGAGCCCGAGCGCTCCCGGCAACCTCCCGTCCCAGCTGTGCGCGCAGGCCCAGCGGTGGGGCGCACCCGGCTCCAGGCTCCTGCTGCTCCCGCGCAGCCCGCGTGACGACCAGTGGGCCCCACTGCCCAGCTCTGGTCACATTCTGGGCTGCTCGGCCTGGGCGGAGCCGGTATGGGGCGATAGCGCCCTGGGGGAACCTTCGGGTCTGCGCGGCCCAGAAACTGAGCGCGAAGTAGATGCGCATGCTCCAGCAGGGTCTTTCCGCTAGACCTGGCAGACCTCGGGGTGTCCCCGCCCTCTCCCATCTGGTCAGGCTTATCCGGCTTGGGCAGAGATCCCACAGGGTTGGTTCCAGTGGGTGGCCCAGTCTTAACTGGCAACTTGGGAAAGCAGACCCATTGATGGTTGCCAGCCCGGCCTGAGTCCACCCTGGCAGGACCCTTTTTCTTTGAATTGGTCAGAGGATCCTGCTTTCTCCTCTTTAACGGTAGGTGCCCCCATGGTGGCACTTGGTGACCCTTACTGAGGGTCTGCTCTGTGGAGGGAGGCTTGGTCTAAAACAGCTGTTTGTGTCCAGCTGCAAGTGGGTCACAAAATCAATTCAGTGTTGGCTGCACACTTGTAATCCCAGCACTGTGGAAGACTGAGGTAAGAGGATTGAAAGTTTGACCCCAGCCTGGGCAATTTAGTAACTTAGTGAGACCCTGTCTTGTAATAAAAACATTTAAAAAGGGCTGGGGATGTATTTTAGTGCATAGGCCTTGGATTAAATTCCTAGTATCAAGAAAGGAAAAAAAAATCAATTCAATGGGTCACCACCACAAACGTAACAGCATAGGACATATCAGAACATACCCCTTGTAATCAGGCTAAGTATAAACTCATTTCTAGATGTGTGTGCCCGTGCAACTTGGAAAGCCCTGTAAACTTCATGTGGTTCATGGTTGAGAGTTTGAAAAAGTTGGTGAATGATCTTGAATTTCATTGCATCAAATAATGTTTGAAATATGTAGTCAGGTGGCCAGGAGACGTTTGCTATGGGAAGTTTTCAGGTTACCTATTGCTAACCTTGTCCACAACGGGACCCAGCATGGCTGTGTGGCTGTGTGGGACCGCGAGAGTGGCGGGGCCACTTGACCCCGAGGCCTGCTCAGGAGCCCTCCACCCCACTTTGTGCACACACATCACACCACCCAAATGTCATGCACACACTGCATGACACACACACACTCTGCACGACATACACACACTGCACGACACACACACACACACTCTGCACGACACACACACACTGCACGACACACACACACACTCTGCACGACACACACACACTGCACGACACACACACACTCTGCAGGACACACACACACTCCACGACACACACACTGCACGACACACACACTGCACGACACACACACTGTACGACACACACACACTGCACTACACACACACTGCACAACACACACTGCACGACACACACACACACTGCACGACACACACATACTCTGCACGACACACACACTGCACGACACACACACACACTCTGCAGGACACACACACACTGCACGACACACACACACTCTGCACGACACACACACACTGCACGACACACACATACTGCACGACACACATACTCTGCACGACACACACACTGCACGACACACACACACACTCTGCATGACACACATACACTGCACGACACACACACACTCTGCACGACACACACACACTGCACGACACACACACACTGCACGACACACACACTCTGCACGACACACACTGCACGACACACACTCTGCACGACACACACTCTGCAAGACACACACACACACTCTGCATGACACACACACTCTGCACGACACACACACTCTGCACGACACACACACTCTGCATGACACACACACTGCATGACACACACACACTGCATGACACACACTGCACGACACACACACACTCTGCACGACACACACACTGCACGACACACACACACTGCACGACACACACACTGCACGACACACACACACTCTGCACGACACACACACTGCATGACACACACACACACTGCACGGCACACACACTGCACGACACACACACACTGCACGACACACACACACACTGCACGACACACACACACACTGCACGACACACACACACTCTGCACGACACACATACACTGCACGACACACACACACACTGCACGACACACACACACTCTGCACGACACACATACACTGCACGACACACACACTCTGCACGACACACACACACTGCACGACACACACACACACTGCACGACACACACACACTCTGCACGACACACACACTGCACGGCACACACACACTGCATGACACACACACACTCTGCACGACACACACACACACTCTGCACGACACACACACACTGCACGACACACACACACTCTGCACGACACACACACACTGCACGACACACACACACTGCACGACACACATACACTCTGCTTTGCTCAGTGTTTGGTCTCTCTGTTTTTTTCAGCCGCCCAGCACAGTAGTTTCTAGCACAAGTCCTTCTAAACCATACTTTACAGTAGACCCAGGAGTCAGACGTTTTTGCCCAGAAACCTCCAGAGAGCTGGGCTCTCATGGGGATTTATTGCCACCTTCCCGTTGTTCTGTTTCTTCCAGATAGCTACTGCTCTGTGTTTGAGGGAGAAGGCGATCACCCATTTGCACTGGACAAGAAATGAGATAGTGCTGCCAGCACATAGACGTCACATTGTCAGGGGCCCTGGCATCCCTGGGTGGCACCCACCCATTCTAGTTATCATGACGGCCCTCCACATGGTGGCTTCTGTGTTGATTAGGGGACTTGGTAGCTTAGCTATTTACAGAGCATGTGGGCATCTGCCAGTGGAACCTGGTCCTCAATGCCCTCAAGTCCCTGCTGTCTGGCAAGTGCATGGGGAAACCCTCCAGCTTATTACTGGGCTGAGCGTGTTGCTGGCACAGCCCAGGGAGTGCCAGCAGCCCTTTTATTCACGGTAAATGCTATCCTTTGGGAATGCTGTGATGACGTTCTGCCATTCTGTGCCTTTGTGGTACTGGGGATTGAATCCAGGGCCTCCTGCATGCTAGATAAGCACTCTGCTACTAAGCTATACCCCTTGCCTTTTTGTATTTGTATTTTGACACAGGGTCTTGCTAAGTAGTCAAGGCTGACTTCAAACTTGTGGTCTTCCTTCCTCAGCCTCCCCAGTAGCTGGCATTACAGATGTGTGCTACCATGCTCAGCACCTTCTTTTTAATCCCTATTCTTACCTGGCTCCAGCCAAATCTGTTCCTTACTTCCTTTTCCCAAGGAGAATGCTGTACCGACAAGGTTGCCTTACCATCTTGGGATCTCTGTTCTGAAGAGGCCCATTCCTCTCAGAGCAGGTAGATTTTCCTCACGCGTGTCCTCTCGACATGATGAGCATGCTGGTGGAGCAGCTTTTGGTTTCTCTGGCTTTATCTCCTGATGGAGAATCACTGGATTACTTGTTTACATTTGGAAATGTTTAAACTGCTTCCTTTGAGGACAAGTTTGAGTTTTAGTAAGCTGTAAAGCTATTATGTTTGGTTCAATGTGATAAAGACAAGTGCCAACCCCCCCCCAAAAAAAAAAAAACAAGTGACGAAACAGCGCATTTCAAGTGTAATCCCCTTTGGAATTTTTCCAAAGTCTTAGTATGTCTTAGTGACACAAAAACATGAATGGGACTGGTAAATGGAATGTTCCTACTTGCATGGCGGTTACTGTGCTCCAGAAATAAATCCCTTTCACCACACTTGCACTCCATTGTCAACTTGTGTATCAATTTCTCCTCTCCTCCTCCACTGGGTTTCTACGTGTTTAGTACTATGGGTGTGAAGCCCGAGGTGGTGGCCAGTTTCGCAGCCGCTGTTCGGTGTTACGCTTCTCTGGGAGCTGCATTCGAGGGGCAGGGATCCACCCTTCCCAGAGAGGTGGCCGGGCCCGGGGCAAGCAAATACTTTTGCTGGTTGTTCCCAAGGACACAGGCAGCTCACCTGTTTGCTAGACTTTTAAATCTTCACCACGGAGCTGTGATTGGCCTCATACAGGCAGCTCTGCTTGTTTGAACCTGCGGCAGAGTTCTTGACAGCTCCTATAAGAAAGGCTCCATCTGGAAGAGGGTTTGAGGCCAAATTGCAGGATGTTGGGGTTTGAGGGGAAGAAGCAAGCACAGCCACTCACATCAGCACTGTTCAAAGAAGGTGAATCTCAGCTTTGGTTTTATGGAGAACTCACATGGGGAGGATGAGCCAGCTGCTGGGTGGGGTGGGTATGGTGGCGGTGAGGCTGCAGAGGTTGTTGGTCTGTCTACCTATGGGGTGGGATGAAGGGAAGAGTATAGGAGAGTGGGGGAGGGGGAGAGACATTAAAGAATTAGGAAGACACAATATGGGGCCAAGGGAGAAAGGGGTTCTGGGAGCTGGAACAATTCACTGGCATCACAAATTCTACCACAAGGGACTGCACAGAGCCAGGACCAACTACATACTTCGTGGGGCTCTATGAAAAATTAAAATGCTGGGCCCTTTGTGCCAAATGATTAAGAATTTCAAGATGGTGATAGCAGAACACTGAAGCAAGAATGGGATTGGGATTTTTCTAAGTGCGGGGCCCTGTGTGACTGCACAGGTCACACGCCTCCTATGAAGTCACCAAGAGGACAAGCAAGGGAACATTCTCAGCACCGAGAATGTGTGCACAGCAGAATACTGAGTAGAAGACACACACACCTCATAGCAGGAAAAGGCCGTGAGCACCGGGGGAAGGTGCCGGCCCCCCAGGTCGCCTCCTGAGGGTCTGCCTGCTGCATACACCTGAGGACTGAGGCTCCTTCCTGGGCTGTGCCTGTCTACTCCTGACCAAGTGACTAAAAGAGCAGGAGTTGCTAGGCTTGGGCAAACTCTACACTGGATCGTCCACTTCCAAATGGGCAAGAGATGCCTAAACCTGGCAGCAATTATAGTGTTGGTATTAGGCAAGGCTCTTTGGCTACAACTGTGGCTCACAAAACCAAATGGCAGGAGGCTGGCGATGGAGGCAGCTGTAAGGCTGACCGGAGTCAGAGGCTAGAAATTCTGTCAGGCGCCTCTGGTCTGCTTCCTTTGGCACCTGTTTCTTTCTGTTTATTGTCTCCTTCTAGGGTCTCTCCTACAAAACAGGCCATTCGGCTGGCAGACTTAGGCGCATATACTTCTAACAAAGGACTTAAGATGCAGCCTCAGAAAAATCCAGAAGGATTCTGATTGGCCTGGCTTGGGTCATGTGCCTATCCCAGGATCAATTACTGTGGAATAAGGAAGTTCTACAGCCAATTCAGCCTGGGTCTCACCCACATCTGGCTAGGGTAAGGGCATACATTGTTATTGTGAGCTCCTGCACAAATCCACAGGGTGGGTGAGTGTTGAAGGAGGGGAGAGATGAGCAGTTCTTTCAAAGAAAGGGGGACATTGTTTAGGCAGACAAAATGCATGCCCACAACAATGATCAAATCTGGGGACTGGGCCAAGGCTCCCAATGGCCCCACCCTCCTCCACCCTCAACTATGGTCCTATTTGAGAAAGAAGCAGCTGTGTTAGGAAACACCTCATGTTTGCCCATCCACAGACAACACTGCCTTCCGTGAGAGGGAAGCAAAGGACCTGCTGCTACAGAGCCCAAGGCATCATCCTGGCTCCTATACCAGTCCTGGGATTGAAGCCAGAGCACTTTGGTGGAATAACACCAAAACCCCGTGGGGGAGGAAGAGGCTCCTCAGACTCAAAGCTGACATTGTTCTCTTTGACTCACTTCTGAACTGATGCCTTCAGAGCTCACAAAACAGCCTGGCAGAGGTGACCTGACCTAGTTGGTAATTAATTCATCCTGAGTTTCTGGGGACTTCTCTCTAGCCTCATGGAAGAATGACACACCTATCCTATCCCAATTCCCAGACTCAGGAAAGGTGCTGAGTAAATAAACAAAAAGGCAGATGACACAGTGCTCAGAAGCTACCTGAGTGCTGCACTGACTGACTGGCCAGTAGTGACTGACATTGGCTGACTGACTGATAGACACAAACACTGACGGACTGACTGACTGACAGTGACTGGCCCTACTGACACCAATAATGACTGACGGAGACAGACAGACCAATAAGACACTGTCTGACTCTGATTCACTGACTGCCTGGCTGACGGACAATGACTGACCCGATTCACTGACTGCCTGGCTGACTGACAATGACTGACCCGATTCACTGACTGACTGGCTGACACTGACTGACAAAGCTTAATCGTGGTCAGCACCTGCAGCTGTTGGGAGTGATTACTCAAACACAGTAAAAAAAATGAGAGTTCTAGATTTTTCTGCATCAAACAGACTCCTGGATATAGTGTGTGTGTGTGTGTGTGTGTGTGTGTGTGTATTACAACAAACCATATTAAGTTCCAATGCTAGGCTTTACTGATTCCATTCCAGAATGAGGCAGTTAGGTATTTTCTTCACAAATGAAACAGATGAAGCACAGGAGGGGGATGAGCTTCCTTTCCCCGTAGCAGCCATTTCACCCTATCAGGGCCCTTCCTGTCTAAGGCTGTCTCAGGCTCTAAAGCTCCCGCTTCACACAGAATCACCCACGTGTCAGTCCTCTGAGTTCCATGTTCCGCTCCATCGTAACTCTTTTGGTCGCCTGCCCTCCTCAGTCTCATACTCGCCACCACATCCTCACATCCCATCTTCGGAGCCCTCCTCTCACCTCTCCTTCTTTAAGTCCGGCCTCCTCAGCCATCTTCACACCGGGAGCCCTTCTCAAAGCTACCTTTTCTGGGACTGAGCAGTGCCCCTCTGTCCCTGACACCCTGTAATAGCTTATTTAAGTGATTATTTGTTGCTTGTTATGGGACTTTTCATGTATTTATGTATTTTTTATTTTAAAAAATTTCCTTCTTGTATTTAGGGCATACTTCCTCAACTAGGCCACACATACTTAGGTGAGACTCTGTCTCAGCTTGGTCTCTCCAACAGCCCTGTCAGTCACGACAAGGAGGTTACATTATAGAAACAACACAGTCCTGAATCTTGATGTTATGAGCACAGAGTTCGTTTCCTGTTTCTGACATATACCCCTTGTAGGACGCCTGGGACTGTTCATGCCATGACCCAGTCTGGGGGACACCGTCTGACTCTGATTCACTGACTGACTATGACTGACCTGATTCACTGATCACTGTCTCCAGTTTCCAGGGGGGCTGAATCTGGGAAGAGAACATCCTGAAAAGTGCACTTTTCCTCAAAGCTTTCACCCAGATGTCACTGCTGCTCCCATTTCATTGGCCCAAACAACTCCCACGGCAGCACCCAATTTTCTGGGGGCTGGAAAGGCCATTCTGCTACTGAATGTCTGCATGTGGTGGACACACTTGGAGATTGGAACCCACGTCAATTTACCTGTGGTGGCCTAGGGAAAAATATTTGATTGAAAGTGCTGAAGGGAAGAATGAGTTCAGTGAAGCATAATACATCTGTCCCAGGGGAGGCCCATCACCCTGCGGCCCCCTTGGCCATGTGCTCTGTCCTGGGCTGTGCATTCAGGATGGTGATAGGGCAAGTGCAGGGAGACAACCCTTGCTGGGTCCCCATGGCCTTTCTCGAGGTAGGAGGAGGAAGGTGGCATTTCCCTCTTCTCTGTTTCTGCTCTTTGAGTTGTTTCAATTCCAGGGAATTTTTTTGGCCAAGCTGTTCTCAAAATAACGCTGCATGGTCTGTTTGGTGCAAACACAGTTGATTTATAGATTTGCTGACCTTTGAGATGTTGGCAAAACTCCGCCTGAGGCCCTGGGGAGGTTTTCCCTTGCCTGTTTACCCAGAGTGATTTAGGAACTTTAGTGCCAAGAGGGTTCCCTGTTTCTTCCTCCCCAAGACCTGACCGCGTGGCCCTGCCATCAGGTTCACACCCTGGGTGCAGCTTGACCTCATATTTTATACAAAGAGGCAGTTTTCCTTTGGCGGCCCTGCACTATGCTGTTCCTATTATTTGGCCTGTAACCCTTCTAAGAACGACCTAGGGCGAAGGCCCAGAGCTGCCTGTCTCACAGTGCCTTGCTGCCTGCTGCTGACTTCTTCAACCCTTCTTGTAGGAGGCTGCCCCTCCATGACTGAGGGGCTAAGAGCAGAATGAATTGTTGTTGCCCATTCTGGTGATTGTCATTTATTCTGAAGGGTCAGCCATGTTACAAAGTCCCTGAGCACAGCCAGGGCCAGGGGCATAGTAGACAGCAGTGCTGATCTTTGAAGCAGGAGAGGGCAGAAGGAGCCCCAGGAAACCTTAGGCCTGTGGGTGAGGGCTATGTACTTTGCTCTGTGACTTCATACATTTGTGTCATGGTAGAGTAGGAAAGAAATTCAGAGGATGGGTGAGGGAACAACCACCTGGCTCAAGGCAAAGGGGGATCTTGCTGCCCCAGATCTACGCCGTTAGTTTGGGATAGCTGAACAAAGTCTCCGTTCATTCATCTCGTACGCTTCGAGAGGTCTCTAGTATGAGATTTGGAAAATCATGGCCTCACACTGCTTACTTTCTAGGTAAAAGTGGAGCTTCTGCCTGTGCATGATCTTTCTACCCTGCACAGGTTATGATGGATCAGCCTATTTACCTTCTTGGTCACTGTTGGGATGCGTACC
Organism: Erethizon dorsatum; assembly: GCA_028451465.1. NCBI lineage: Eukaryota > Metazoa > Chordata > Mammalia > Rodentia > Erethizontidae > Erethizon > Erethizon dorsatum. Next base: position 130,365,238 of record CM051823.1, on the reverse strand, counting down.
GTGATTTCCAGATGACGAAGCTGAGGCACAGAGAAGTAACTTCCCAAAGGTCAATTTTACATTAGATTTATGGAAGCTTACTTTAAAAATAACTCATCATAAATAATAGTATGTGTGCATATACAAGTACTCTAATCTACCCCCAGAAGTTGCTTGATTAGCATCTGAAGGGCCCCATATTAGTCGCTTCCCATCCCTGGGACAAAATGTCTGATACCTGCAATTTAAAGGAGGAGAGGTTCGTTTGGCTCACAGTTTCTACTGCATTCAGCCCGAAGTTGGCTGGCTCCAAGGCAGCAACTGCATGGTGGAAGGGCTTGGAGGAGAACAGTTGCTCAACCCGTGGCAGCCAGGAAGCAGAGAGAGAGAAGGGAGGAGCTGAGGAGGGAGATATACGCCCCACAGGTACACTGCTGGAGACACACCTCTTCTTCAACCGGGCCCGACTTCCTGATAGCAAATTTAGCTATGAACTCATCCATGGATTCATCTCCTGATGAGTGCAGTGCACCCACGATCTATTACTGTCCAAAAGTCCCACCTCTGAATACGAGACGTGTGCGGGGACATTCTACACCTCCATTTGATACTTCGGACTGCATAAGTGAAAGTAAAACCTTCAGTGGGGGAACAGTTGCAGGAGGTAAGGGGATGTTAGTGAAATCTTTTTGTGGTGGTGAAAATGTTCTGATGTTAATTGTGGTACTGGTTGCACAATTCTGAATATTCTAAAAATCAGTGAATTGCATACTTTATTTATTTATTTATTTTTTGCAGTGCTGAGGATGGACCCCGGGGCCTTGGGCGTGGTAGGCAAGCACTCTACCACGCTGAGCTAGCTATACCCTCAGCCCCCAACTGTGCCATTTTAAATGGGTGAATTGTATGGAATGTCAATTATATTCCAATAAAGCTCTTGTTAAATGAAAGAAAAGCAAGCAAGCTGGTGCGTATAAAATCCTGAAGCATCCCGCGTCTCTGGCATGAGGGCCTGTCTGAGAAACTTTGGCTTACGAGCTCCTGGTTTCTCTAAGAGCCCTTGTTACAGCTGCTCCCTGAATGACAGATGAGTGGGAGTCAGTGTGGGGACACGGGGAGGGGCCAGGCTGCTGCCATGGTTACTTGGGTAAGCTGGTGGCAACCAGCTTGTCAGGGAGCAGAAAGTGCATGGCCTGGTCTTGCCTGGGGAGGGCATTTTGGTGCCAATAATCTGAGAGCGTGGTTGTGGGTCCCAGGTTCTGGCTGTTCTTGGCCCATCCCGGGGTCATGGCCCATGACAGTTGCTACCACATCGAGGGCTGTAAAAGCAGCAAACTAAAGCAGCTGCTAAATGTCTGTCATTATTGCCCCTTGGAGAAAACATCTGGATCCCAAGTTACAGCTGACCCAGCTGCAGAACCACTGGGCTATGAGGCCACTAGATATTTTTGTGGGTCCAGGGCTGACACAGTATCTAAACTAAGGGTGACGGAAAGCCCAGAGCCCCTTGAAGGCCCTGGGGCAGGGCAGGGATCCTCAGAGAGGAAGTTATTTTTGTTTGCCCAGGTCTGTTCCACAGCTAGCGCTGAAAGTCCTGCATCCCTGGAAACCCTCAGTCCCATGCCAAACCTAGTGAGTGGTCACCTGAGTCCTCATAAGCCCACAACCCTGAAGGCACAAGGCCAGGCTGAATGATTCCTGAAATCCCACTGGAGTGGACCTTTTCCCTGTCCCTACCAATGCCCCTGATGACAGGGGTGCCTTCTGGAGGAGGGCTTGATGGGAGCCAGCAACTCATTCCAGGAGTGGAAACAAGCTGAGGCAGGAATTTGGGTGCGACCGGGGCAGCTTCTGTCAGTCTCTATTATCTCGGCAGGTTCCCTGTCTGGACCTGGGGGAGAGCAGGTGTGGAAAAGGACATGAGGGAGGACAGTGGAGTGAACACAGGTCAGCTCTGGGCCCTGGGTGCATTGCTCCAGTGTCCCTTTCTGAGCCCCCACTGGTGGCAACCTAGCCCCTGACAAGCTACCTATACAATGCATTTGGCAGTCACGAAGTGAACAGTGCTGGGGATTGCCAGCTCTGGCGGTGACGCTGCGCCTGCGGAGGGGACCACAGAGGCTGAGGGAAGCTCTCAAGCAAGGCTGGGAGGGAGGCTCATTTGGGGGCCGGTTCTGCCCTCCTCTGCTGTGGCTCCAGGGACCTGGGGTCAGAGGTACTCATGGGCTCCCTGCCCTGCTCAATCTGGAGCCTCCCCCAGGTCCAGACAGGGAGCCTGTGTGTCTCCTTCAGCAGCCAGTCACAGCAACAAGAAAAAAATGTTTTGCTTTTATTTCTCATCATATGGATTGTAAAAATTGCATACGTTATTACATGTGCAGCGAAAAACGTCATTTTTATCACATCATATTTTCTATGCCCAAACCTAAAATCAAAATTTATTCAGTAATCAAAATCATCGATTTATTCAGTAATGGGTCTATTTAATTTTTTAAAAAAGAGTTTACTGAAAGGGCTGTTGAATGCTAGTGGAAAAAATATGAAATAATCACTCAGATCTTATCCACAAATCCTACCACCTTAACCCAGCTTAGGAACATCATGACACCCATTCAAAACGTCTCGTTACAGTAAAAGCCAGAATAACACCCCCTCCCTACACTGTGTTTGGTAAAAATGAGTCAGGAATGACTTATGTTTTAGAAGATCATCAGAGTGTGCACAAAACGTTTCAGAAGACCATAAATAAGCAAACTTTCAGAAGTTTTTCTGAGTAGTTAGTCATTGGGAGAACGCTTCCAAAAATGCTTGAGACTAGAGGAGGCATAGTGTAAAAGAGACACCTTCTACTGGTGTGGCACGGAAGCCCTCAGCACGTCTCCATGGACTGTGTTATGTACTTTTGTATTAATTCATGACAAGTAGGGTTTCTGGGGTGGATTACCCAAGGTCACTCAGCTGGTGAGTGTGGGACTGCAGCTGTGGATGGGCCCCGTCCAAGGCTCCTTTCCTTATTTATACCTGTGAGCAGCAACTGCATGGGGCTTGTTTGCCACCTGCTGCTTTGTGGCTATGGCCTTAGTCTCAGGCAGCGTGGGTGCTCGTCTTAGCTCTACCTCTTGCTACCTGCTGTGTGCCCTTAGGAAGATACTTGAGTTCTGAATCTGAATTTTCTCATCAGTAAGACAGACACAAAGAACATCTGACATATTGGATTGTAGGGAAGATTAAATGAGGTACTGAAAATAGAGCAGAAAACAGTCAGCTTTATGCGTGGCCTGTCATTTGCAGATCTTGAGTGTATAAATGGCTGGGGGACGTGGTGTGCTGATTGTTTGGGGAACACATCCTTATTTTAACTGACCTGTGTGTAGTGCTAGAAATACTAGTATTACTGGGCCAGTTTTGTTCTTAGTCACACACAAGCTTGTGGTCACTTCAAGACTTCCCAAGGCCCTGTGGGGAGTTGGTAACAGGAACTCCAAGGCCTCACCAGAATGGACGGTCTGCAATTTGTAAAAATCACCACTTTCATTTTGGAATTTGCTTCAAAAGTCCTACCTCATGCAGACTTTTCCCACCAACTACAGAAATAGTGTTCTCCCTCCAACTCGCTTCAAATGTGGACATGAGGCATGGTGTTCAGAGGGCTTCAGACACTGCCTTGGTGCTGGCAAGGATGCTGGGAGGAAGCTCTACAGAACACAGACCTCGACAGCTTCCGGAAGGGGAAGAAAAACACCGAGTGATTGCAATTCAGATCTTCGGAGAGCCGCGGGTCTGGAGCGGCTGAGAAAGCTGATCAACCGTCATTCCTTCCAGTTCATCCTCTTTCAACAGAGCCGCTAGAGGACAGGCCACCAACAGAAGGTAGTGCTGTTGCGGTGGTCTCTGCCCTTGCAGCCCCGCAGCGCATGTGAGTCCTCACATTGACCATTAGGTGGCACTGTTGTAGCACAACATGCACTGACCTGGGCTGGCGCAGATTCTGACCACGCTCAGGTTGAACGGCCCCTGACTTTCACTTCAGGGTAGGGTTCTGCAAGTCTAGTAATTGGGAGCCTGAGGCCACCAACCCGTGCACGGTTGATGATCATATAACGCAGGTGACACCTACACGTGTGCTTTGGCAGTTACAGCTCTTTGAGATGGAAGATGTAATAACTGTGGGTACCACGGGCTACTGGAAAGGCAATTTAAATATATCTTCATGTTGTATTTTAAAATTAATTATAACTATTTCAAATATATAGAAATTAGACAGAATGTTATAACAAATGCCTGAATCAGACCTTAATATCTTGCCTTGCTTTCTTCAACCATGTCATATGATAATGATTTGTCATTTTCTCTAAACAGGTATTAATACACATTTTATTGAAATTATTTCTGGGTACCTTGTAATTTCTCCTATTAGTATTATTATGAATGATTTTTTTTTATATGCGGGTACTGGGAGTCGAACTCAGGACCTTGTGCTTGCCAGGCAGGCGCTTATGCCGCTGAGCTATATCACTGGCCCTGTGAATGGGTTTTTAATTCACACTTTCTTGTGGTCTATTACAGGTAGATTTATTTTTGTGTGAATAATCCTGAATTCCTTGAATGCTGTGTCTACTTCTGTTGAGATGATTATAGTCTTTCCTTTCATTTGTTAATGTGCATTCCTTTTTATAATTTTTTAATGTTGAGCCACTGTGCAAACGGGATAAGCCAGTTAATTTCCTCCATTAGCAATGGCAACCTAGGTTTCTGGGATGATGCAAACGCTTTGCTACCGGATACACATGGATAGTAAACAACCGTGGTTAGTGCGACTGAGGAAATGAACTTTACATTTTATTTAATTTTAATTAATTTATAAATTCAAATGGTCACCTGCAGCTTGTGGCTGCCATGCTGGACAGGGTGGGGCCGCAGTGTCCAGCTATGTGCCTGGGTGCTGGGCTATGGGTGCCACTGCTGGGCTTCACTTTCTGGCTGCTTCTCATATGAATGAATGGGCTCCTTACTGGTGGCTCATTGACCACTCATTCATTATTTCTGGCTGTCTGAGAGAAACATGGTAAAGAGAGGAAGACTTCAGCTTTCCTTAGGGAAATAAAATAAAAACCACTGAAGTTGAACCCAAATGTGAAGATGTGGAAGTCCCATGACTTCTTGCCATGTGTTGATGTTGGAGTATCCACCATTCCAGTCTCCCAGTCCTGTGTGACCATTATAGCCAAGCAAAGCACAAATCCACATTCCCAGAGAAAAGCCCAGACATTAGTTTTTCTTCAGAAAAAATGTGCATGTGCATTCCATTATTAAAGACACCATATCCTATATAGAAAACACAGGGAATAAAGTGACAAGAAAAAATCAACCACTTAATATTTTGTTTTCTTTTAATACTGTATATGAGGTTTTTGTTGTTAGGTATATAATTGAGACTATTCTGCATATAAAACTTAAAATCCTGGCTTTCTTCTTTCTTTGGGAAGGGGAGATACTGGTTATTGAACCTAGGGCCTTTGCACTAAGCTACATTCCCAGTCTTTTTTAAAATGCTGAAACAGGTACTTCTAAGTCACTAAGCTGCCCATATTGTGCTTGAACTTGTGATCCTCCTGCCTCAGCCTCCTAGATGCTGGGGTTGCAGGTGGGCAGCACCAGGCCCAGCTCTTCCTTTTTTCCTGTAATATTATGACATAAGCATTTTCTTGTTTTATTACAAACTTTGCAAACATGATCCAGTCAGAACTATATTTGTCCTAGTGGAGAGACTATAATTTTACTTATTGCGTATTACTTATTTCTCCTTTATTGTTGTTGTAAATGTAAATATCACTGGCATAATACTTTCCAGAATTGAGGACTTCTGGGAAGATGGTGGAGTGGTAGGCAACAACAAAGTAACCTCTCCAAGATTTGGAACCCAGACAATGGAAAATAATAATTTGGGGAAGAAAAGGAAGGAGATGAATCCCCCAGACTCAAGAAGGACCTGAAGCGAAAATTTGAGCCCACAGAGAAAGTGAAGAGACAGATCCCAGTGCTGAAAAAGGAGGGGGCAATCTGTACTTCCTCCCTGGCTCCTGGTGTGTGAGAGGAAGATTGAATCTACAGAGACACAGTGAAAGCAGGTGACTCCAGAGCCTCCAGGGATAAATGCAACAGTGGAAAGGACCAGTGGATGCTGTGTGCTACCACAGCTAGTGAGAGATAGCAGTTCAGATTACTGCATTGTCCCCTGGAGACAATGCTTGGTTGGATGCTGTTTTAGGGAGAGGCCAACTGAAATGGATTCAGAGCAGCCATGGGTTGGCTTCACCTCAGGGCTCTCAGTGTTAAAACCCCACAGTGACTGGGTAAATGACAACCACACCAGACGTCCAGAGTCAGGGACCTGTGGTCAGGCTGGCAAAAGACACCCAGAAGGACATAAGCTAAATGACTCAGGCCCAAACCCCATGAACAGAGGCCAGGATCAGCCTGAACTTCTGTGGATTTGAGAGTATCAGAACCAGCACCCTTCTCTAATCCTACTGCAGGCTTGCTGGGGTTATCTAGCATAGATCTGGACTTTGATGCCTCCTTAGTCTACCAGTGAGAGCAGAGTAACACCCTGAACTGAACACTACCACAAAATACAATACTGTAGATTCCAGAAGATAACTACAGGCTTGAAATCACAGAGACATTTCTTTCTTTCTTTCTTCTTTCTTTCTTTCTTTCTTTCTTTCTTTCTTTCTTTCTTTCTTTCTTTCTTTCTTTCTTTCATTGTTTGTGGGCTTTTGTTGTTGTTGTTTGATGTTTTCTGATTGTTCTTTTTTTTTTTTCGTGAGTGTGAACATTGTTTTTAGTTTTTTTGTTGTTGTTTTGTTCTTGTTTTTCTTTCTTCTTTCTTTCCCCTGTCTTCTTCACCAGTTTCTGAGGCTTGGATAATTTTCCTTTGTCCTTCAGCCTTGCTTCTAATCTCTTTCTTTTCTGCTATTTCTCTATTTTTTCCTTTTGTCTCTTTAAAATTTTCTCACCTTATGATAAAATTGCTCTGTTGAGTAAGTATTTACTGTATATAATTTTCCAATTTGTCTTAGATTTTGCTACATAGTTATAAATCTTGGATCTATGGTTAAAGGTGACAAATTAATAATTGTCAGAGTTTGTCATTTTCCAGTGTGTGCTTGATGCTATTGTTACTGCTGATTGTACTGCTTTAGCCAAGGTGACATGGTTGTTGTGATCAACTGATCTTTATTGTATGCCAATGCCTAGATTGTCTGGAGGTCATAAACAATACCATAGTCCAGTACCAAAGAACTGGGTGCTAGGCCAAACAGGCAGCAGTGTTTCGTCCCTAATAAATTGAAGAGGCAGAATCCAGGAACAGACGCAAAAGCCAAAAGACAGCTATGCCTAGAAGAGATCTCTGAAAAGTAGTCAATTCTTAAGGAGGTTTTGATCTGGGTAATAAAGCTACTTATCATAAGCACATTTACAAGACTCAATGCAGAAAACAAATAACAACAACAACAACAACAACAAAATGGAAAATGAGAAAAGTGGAAGCAAGATGCAACCCATGACCCCCAACTCACCCAAGGCAAATCAAGGGGGCATTGAGGTAGAAGAAATCAAAATCCACCTAACAGAATTTTATAAAATGGTAGCAGCAGAAGTAACAAAATGGAACAAAAAGTCTCTTGACAAAAACAAAACAGAGATAAAGAGATGAAGACCATAATGAAGGAAATGATTAGTGAATCTAGAATACATACAGATAGAAAAAATAGAGGAGTTTAGGAAAGACATGGAAACCATAAGTGCCCAACATAAAAAGGAACTGTATTCCATAAACGGACTCAAATATAAATCCAGGAGATTAAAAATTCTACTGAAAATATATGCAGCAGAGTCAACAAATGTGAAGAGACAATATCAGGTCTAGAAGACAGGGTTGTGGTTCGTGATCATCAAATGAAAGACCTCTTGAAAACTAAGACCACTAAAATTAAAAAACACTCCAGGGAGAGACCCTTCTTAGCATAAGATCATCTCCGCCCTCTTGAGTCATCCCAAGATTATCTTTGCCCCGAGTCATCAACCCCTGAGTCTTCCACCGAACTTGAACCTTCCGCTACCCCTCCTATCATTGTGTAAACCCAATAAATAGTGGCTGTCGTGGAGTGTCTTTGTCTCTGCCCATCCTGAGGCACTGACCTCCCAGGCCCTCTTCATGCATTACTAAATTTGTCTCTGTTTCTTATTTCATCCTTTCACTGTACCCCTCATACAGGGAGTTGGGGATGTTGGCCAGGTCCCCAATAAGGGACCATGAAAACTCAATCCAATAGTTGCTAGGCAATACAAAGAAGACTAATATAATATTAATTGGAATCAAGAAGCAGCAGAAGCTAGCACAAAGGGCATAAAAAACCTGTTCACAGGAGTAATAGCAGAAAACTTCCCAAGCGAGGAAAAAGAATTTGATGTACAGATAAGAGACATATAGAACTCCAGATAGTCATGATCAGAAAAAGACTACACCTAGGCATATAATAATCAAGATTCCAGAAATTCAACACAAGAACAGAATACTAAAAGCTATTAGGGAAAAGAACAGATCACCTATTAAGGAAATCCCATCAGAAGCAGACTTCTTAACTCAAACACTTAAGCCAAGGAGAGCTTGGAGTGAAGTATTTCAATCCCTAAAACAAAACAACCTCCAATCCAGATTGATGTACCCCACAAATTATTTTCCAAAATTGATGGAGAAATAAGATACTCCCATGATAAAAGAACACCTGAAGAAATTCATGACCACCAAAGCAGCACTACAAAAAGTTCTGAGGGATAGTCTAAAAAAACACAATGAAGACAACAATTTAATGAATCTACCAGGTAAGGCAAGCAATTAAACAGAAGGGAAAGAAAGGGAACAAACAACAGGAAAATATGACAAGGATAAGTCAATAAATATCGGTTATAAACATTAATGTGAATTGTCTTAATTCACCAATCAAAAGAAACAGATTGGCAGATGGGTCGAGAAATAAGAATCAATAATATGCTGCATACAAGAAACACATTTAACTCAAAAAGAAATTCATAGACTGAAAGTCAAAGGATGAAAAACAATACTCCATTCAACAGGAATCTGGAAAAAAGCAGGAGTAGCTATCTTACTTGCAGATAAAGTGGATTTCAAGCCAAGACTGATCAGAAGAGAAAAAGAAGGTCACAACATACTTGTTAAGGGAATAATCCAACTGGAAGAGCTAACAATCTTAAATATGAATGCACCAGATACTGGTATACCCAACTATAAAAAACAAATGCTAATGGATATTAAAAATCAGATAAACACTATAAAATTGTAATGGGGGACTTCAGTATACCACTGTCACAAATAGACAGATCAACTAGACAAAAAAAAATCAACAACAAAATATCAGAGCTAAACCAAGCCTTTGAACAAATGAACTTAATAGATGTCTACAGTGTTCCACCCAACAAAAACAGAATATACATTCTTCTCAGCAACACATGGGACTTTCTCCAAAATACATGATAGAACATACTTAAGTAAATGCAAAGGAAATGAAATTATCCTATGCATATTATCAGATCATAGAGCAATGAAACTGGAAATCAATGTCAAAAGAAACCACAAAAACCACATAAACACATGGGAAATAAATAACAACTTCCTGAACAACCAGTGGGTCACAGATGAAATTAAAGAAGAAATTAGACTGTTTCTACAATTAAACAATAACACCAATATGACAGAACTTATGGGATGCAATGAAAGCATAAATCCCTGTCCTATGAGGGAGATTTATAGCAGTGAATTCCCACACCAGAAAAAAGAGCTAGCTTAAATAATTAACCTAATGTTGAAACTCAGGCTTCTAGAAAAAGAAGTGCAAGTTAAAACCAAAGTGCATACGAGGGAGCAAATCATAATGATCTGAGCAGAAATTAATGCAATTGAAACTAAGAAAACAATACACAGAATCAATGAATTGAAGAGTTGGTTCTTTGAAAAATTAAATAAAATAGACAAACCCTTAGCCAACCTTATAACAAAAAGGAAAGAAAAGACCCAAATCCATGCAATTAAGAATGAAAAGGGCAAAATATCAATGGACCCTGCAGAAATCCAGAAGATCATAAATGCCTGTTTTGAGAACCTGTACTCCAATAAGATGGAAAATGCAGAAGAAATGGACAGATTTGTAAATACATATGAATTACCAAATCCAAATCAGGAAGATATAAAAATTCTAAATAACCCAATATCAGGCAATGAAATTGAAGAAGTAATAAAAATAACTATAAAAAAAAAAGCCCAGGTCCTGGGGGATTCACTGCTGAATTCTACAAGAAATTTAGAGATCTAATGCCACCACCCCTTAGACTCTTTCATGAAATTGAAAGGAAGCAATACTTCAAAGTCATTTTTGTAAACAAGCATTATCCTGATACCAAAAACCAGAGAAAGATCTAATCAAAAAGAGAGAACTACAGGCCAATCTCCTTAATGAATAAAGATACAAAATTCCTCAATAAGATAATGGCAAACAGAATGCAGAAAATCATCAAAAAGATTATACACCATGACCAAGTAGTATTCATCTCAGGGATGCAGGCATGGTTCAACATATGGGAATAAATGAATGTAATGCACCACATTAACAGAGCCAAGGAAAAACCACATGATTACCTCAATAGATGCAGAAAAAGCATTTGACAAATTCCAACACACATTCATGATAAAAATCCTACAGAAAATTGGAATAGAAGGTCTTTATCTTTGATAAAGTCTGATAAAAGCCATCTATGACAAAAACAGTAGTAAAGATCTTACTAAATGGTCAGACACTGAAAGCTTTCACTCTAAAATCGGAAACAAGACAAGGATGCCCACTATCAGCACTCCTGCTCAATATCACTCTGGAAACATTAGCCAGAGTAATTAGACAAGAGAAAAAAAATGAAAAGAATATGCATAAGAAAGGAAGAAGTTAAATTATCATTATTTGTGGATGACATGATACTCTACGTAGGAGACCCCAAAAACTCTACCAAAAGACTCCTAGAATTAATAACCAAATTCAGTAGTGTAGCTGGATACAAAGTCAACATGCAAAAATTGTTAGTATTCCTGTCCACAAATAATAAAGTCACTGAGAGAGAAATTAGGGAAACAACATCTTTCACAATAGCATTAAGAAAAATGAAATACTTAGGAATTAATCTAACCAGGGAAGTGAAGGAGCTATACATTGAAAAGTACAGTACTCTGAAAAAGGAGATTGGAGAGGATATCAGAAAGTGGAAAGATATCCCATTTTTTGGTAGGCAGAACCAATATAGTGAAAGTGGCCATACTTCCAAAACTGTTACACAGATTTAATGCATTTCCAATAAAAACACCAATAGCATAACTCACAGAACTACAGAAAACATTCCTAAAATTCATATGGAACCAGAAGAGACCTAAAATAGCAAAAGCAATTCTGGGCAACAATGATAAGGCAGGGGGCATCACAATCCCAGATTTGAAGTTCTACAAAGCTACCACGATAAAAACAGTATGGTACTGGTGAATAAACAGACACGAACATCAATGGAAGTGACCTGCATCAGACCCCCCCAGTAGCCTCAGGCTACATGACAGCTTGTAGGATTTGCTGTTGGCCTGGCACAGTGCAGCTGACTTGGCTGGAAGAGGAAGACTTTGGGCAGACAGACCAGGGGCTCCTCTTGCATTAACCTTGGCAAGTCCACCTTTTGTCTGTTGTATGTATTGGAGGTTTGGGGGGAAGATTGAGTATGGAAAAAGATTTCAGTTGCTATTTTGAAAACCACTGCTGTGGGCCAAAATTGGCCCTTCCTGTTCACTGCAAATTTCCAATGAGTGATGCAGCTTACCAAGGAGTAGTGTCTCCTCAGTGTGGGTTTGCACTCTGACTGCTGAAGTTGGCCTGCTGGCTAGACCTGGAGCAGAGGGTGATGGTGTCCACGGTGCAGGGCAGTGAGCTCACTGAGATTCCTGAAGACACCTTTTTGCCTTGGGTATAGGTTCAGCCTGACCTGACTGTAGTCATCTGGAGTTGTGACCACTGTGATTGCTGAGTAACCCTGATCAGTTTCCCTCATAATATTCCACATACTATAAACAAACCAACCACTAGAGTGGGATGTGGCACTTTGTGACTGGATGATGGTGCTGACAGTAGCAGGACTGTGCTTGAAGTTTTGCTATTAGCTTGAGACATTCTTGTTTAAAGTGTCATGTGTGTCCTGACCATTGTATACACCCCATGCTTCTGACCCGAACCACAGGGATTCCCCGGCCTTGCTGCCGCCCAGGACCACATTTCTGTCAGTGCGGCTCTAGTAAATTGAACTCTGTGTGATCCCAGCTCTGCTGTTTCTTTCTGCCATCTCACAGCAGCTTGGAGCTGTACTCAGTCCTGGGCCAGATTGCCTAGAACCCCAAGGTCTGCCTGCCACTTCCTCTCAAGCATAGTGCAGGCTGCAGGAGTAGACGAAGCACAGGACATAGTTTTAGCAGACAATGGGTCGAACCAGAATGATGGGAAACCGGGAGAAGAGAACGTTAAGAAACACACCACACGGCAATGCGCAGTGAGGCTGAGGAGGGAGGACGGGAGTGGAGAGTCTAGGGCACACTCACTCCTGCTGCAACGCAGAGGGCTCCCTGCACAACATGGCCATTGAACTCTCGCACATGCTGACAAGGTGGCCAAGATCTGGATACAAATGTAGACAAGGGTTAAAAGACTTGCTCAAATCCCCTCCCTTTCCAGACACCACAGGTACTTCCATTAGCTTTCTTTATATCCAGAATATCCCTGCAAATAATCCAGCCAGTGCTACATCGTGCCCCTCGTGCAGCCCATCCTTCTTCCTGCTGCCCAGGCAGAATATAATCTGGCAGCCTGCAGACTATGGAGGCAGGGTTGCAGTGTAAACCACGACAAGACCTCCAACCAGCGTCCAGGGTGGGCCTTTGGCACCATGAGGGAGTTGTCTCTGAGGCCCTTTTATTTTTTTTCATTAGTGTATGTTTGTGATATATAATAAATACATTCATCATGTGAAATTGGTATATATACATGTTGTGTCTTGGTTCTTTTTTACTTCCCCCTCCCTGCTCTCCCATCTTCCCCCCTCATTCCCAGGTCCCCTTCCCATCTCCACAAAATTTGCCTCCCTGTTTCCTATCATCTGCCTTTTATTGTGCTCTTTAAATTATTATACTTTGGGTTTCTTATATAAGAGAAACCATGTAATATTTAACCTTCTGTATTTGATTTATTTCACTTAGCATTTTGGTCTTAAGGTGCATCCATTTCTCTACAAGTCACTCAAATTTGATGGCTGAGTAGTACTCCATTGTGTATATATACCACATTATCTCTCTCCATTTATTTGTTGTTGGGTGTATTGGCCACTTCCAAGACTTAGCTGTTATGAGTTCTGCACTATAAACATGGGTACGCATGTGTCACTGTAGCATGATACCTTTAACTCTTTGGGGAAGATAACGTAGAAGAGGTATAGCTGCCTCAAATTCTATTTTTTGTTTTTTGAGCAATCTCCATATTGATTTCCATAGTGGTCATACTAGTTTAGATTCCTACCAATGAAGCAGAAGGGTTCTTTTTCCTCTACAATCTCTCCAGTGTTTGTTTATTGAGTTCTTAATGGTAGCCCTTCTTTCTGGAGTACGATGGAATCTCAGTGCTATTTTGATCTGCATTTCTCGAATGGCAAACAATGTTGAACATTTTTCCATGTACCTATTGACCATTTGTACTTCTGATGCTTTTATAGCCTTGGTTTTCCTTCCTCAATGCCCTGGTTGCCTGAGAGTGCCCAGTATACTCCTACTGCCCCCGGCTTTCCAGATATCCCAAGGCCACAGTGTCCCTGTGCTAGGTCTTTCCACTCTGCAGCCCTTCATTCGGCTCCTGCCACATGTCTGGTCTCAGGCCCTTGCTGGATAAAAGTGCTAAGATGTAACATTTCTCAAGATAAAAAGGCTGTACCTCTTGTGAGATTTAAAAATACCTATAATGATGGATGCTAATGTGTGTTGCTTATATAATGTTACGTGTTTCCATACTGTTTCACAGGTAGTAGGAGCCTTTCTCCGAATGGAATGACATCTCCTATCATGTTGTGCCTTCACAGCAGTAAAACCAAGTCCTGATGCTGCCTTATTAATACTGTGCCAAGCAAGCCTGAGATAACACAGCAGCTTCGTCGGCCTGCTGGGTTCTGTGTGGCCGCACTCCCTTGACCTGGGCAAGTGTTGTCCTCAGGCTCCTGGGGCTCCATCCTGTGGGAGCCATTTGCAGCTGCTGGCCTCTGAGATTAAACCATCATTGGACATAATGGTGGGGCCAGAAGGGGATTTGTTGTGATGGCCATAAGAACCTCAGATCTCTTCTTTAGGAAGCCTGGGTTGACTGAACGCCCCATCTGCTCCCCCGTGAACCTCCACAATGTCTGTGTGAGGCTACTTTTCCCACCAGCTACTCCCAGTTCATCCCTGAACTTGGCAGATCTCCTGCTAGGCAAATTTTGCTCAAGGATGTCTGTGGGTGTGGCGGGCACTTTCTTAGCCTGATCTGCAACCCAAGGCTTGTCCTGCTTGGCCCTCCTTTCTGCACCCCCATTTCTCTCTCCCTTCTTTCTCCTGCCTCTTTCTTCATCCTTCATAGCATTTCTCCACATGCCCCTTCAACATCCAGCCCATCTCAGCATCTACTTGTAGGATCTGAGCCAACAAAACAAGATTGGGGAGGCTAGGGTGACTCTGGAATGGAGTTGTCTTGCCTGCTTAGAGCTCCAGCCGGTGCCTGTCTGTGGGCTTCCAGAGGGTCCCAGCCATGGCATGGCACCTTGCACAGAACCTCCTCACAGTGGGAGAGGCACAGAAGCAGCCAATTCGTGGGTCCCAAATGCACTGTCACCTAGAATACTGTCCCACTGGAAGCAGTGAGGTTCACGGAGCACAGAAGGGGCATTTGGATGGCACAGTTGAAGCCCCAGCTGAGCAGCAGCATCCTGGGCAGACAGCAGACTGCCATGCTACAGGGAGTAGTGCTGGCATGAATCAGAAGTCCCTCTGTGGGGCTGCATCCCTAGCAAGGATACAGTGCGTGTGGCTAGAACACAGGGGTGCATAGGAATGGGTCTACCTACTGTGGCCACCAATGACCTACCAGGGGGCTATATGCTTCCCTTCTGTCCAGCTGTGGGCTCTGCAGGGCTGCTAGCTCTGGCTCAGAAAGAGTGCAAGGACACAGCTAGGGTCCATGACTTGCAAGGCACCAAGTGGTCACATAGTTTTTGTCTCCTGGGACCAGCTGGTGAGGGAACACTGTGAAAATATAGAGGGTGATTTCCCCCCAGTAATGGGGATTGAACCCAGGACCTTTGCACTGAGCTCCATTCCTACCTTTTTTTTCAGTTTTTAAAATATGAGTCAGGATCTTGCTAAGCCATTAAGTTGTCCAGGCTGGGCTTGAACTTTAATCCTCCTGTGTCATCTTCCCAGAGTTCTGAGATAATGGACATGTGCTACCACATTCAATTTGCACCTCTTTTTAAACCAGAGGTCAGAGAGGAATATGTGTGGAAGTCACTGAGCCTCTTGGCCATGTTTTGGTCCTCTCCTGCCTCCCTGTGATTGCAAACAGAGATTTGTAGCCACCCTGTGTGCCGGGATTGCCAAGGACTCAGAAGCCCAGGGAAAGGAGGTTTGAGTTGCCCACCAAGTTCACCCTAGACCTGCTGGAAGGTGAGAGGGACCTGGAGTGGATAATAGGAGGGGGACATGTGAGTAGCAGTTGGCCCTGAGACCATTGCAGTGGCTGGTGCTGTAGCTCCTCTCACCTCCTCTGTCCCCATGGAGAAAGTGCTCCCCGGACTCCAAAAGAAGACAGTAGAAGGGAGAAAGCTGGTCTGGAGTGCAAGGCTGGAGTGACAGCTGCAAGCTGACATGTGCTGTGGAGGGCTGCTGGCTCTACTTCATCCCCACCATCATGTGGCGCCTCCTGCAGGCTCCTGCTGGCCTCTGCCCAAGTACTTGTGGGCTGTGAAGTCAGCCTAGTTGTGCAAAGGCACTGAACTGCTGCAACAGGCAGTGGCCGCTGGAGGACTCCCCTGGCCCTGGTTGTAGCCTGTGTCTTGCCCACCTTTGCATCTCAACCCAGGTGTGGTGCCTGTGACCCAGCAGAGCTGCTGCTTGGATTCAGAAGATCTGTGGAGCCGTCTCTCTAGTGGGCAGTGAGGGGCTGTAACCAATTCGAGCAATGTTAGAATAAAAGGCAGCCTTTCATGCAGAATCAATGTAACTTTATAAAAATTCAGTTTCTATATTTGCTACAGATCACTGAAAAAAAATCAGTTACTGATTGGGAGTAGTTGGGAGCCTGGCACCTGAGAAGCACGGGTGTGAGGTCGTCCTCTGGGTGCTCTTGGTTTCCCCAGGACGGCGGCTGCTCCGGAGGAAGGGCCTTCCTCCTACGCTTGTACTCAGACTGTGGTGACCGTGATTTTTCCATTAATGCCTTGTGAAGAGGAACAGGGACGCATCTAAGTCCAGGTCAAGTGTCATGGCACAGACACGGGGATCGGGAGAGCCTGGTGCGGTGCAGGGCACTGCTGTGCTATCTTGAAACTGTAGCTTCTGGCCTGGAGCTGAGACCTGACAGGTGGGGTGGATGCTGATCGCGTCCCTCGACAGAATGTGGCAGCAGAGCTCACGGGACTCATCGCCTACAATCTGCTGTGGGCTGGCGCGTCAGTGTTGTCTCTGGGATGAATCAAAGCTGTCACCCTTGGTTCCAATGGTTTCTTTAGAACTATGGAAATATCAACCCTGTAAGAAAACATTTCTGAAGGGAAAACTGAAAACAGCTTAAAATTTTCTCTGTAAAGTTTTTCCTGGTGAGCAATGTTTTCAGCTTCAAATGTTCCCTTGTAATTACGTTGTCTGTGTTTGTGCTTTTCCTTGCTTCGCTTCTGTTCTGTTTAGTCAGCAGCTCGGGGCATGCCACGGAGTGTGCCATGGCCTGATGTTTGTCCCCGTGTGTGTTTAGAAAGCAAGGAAGGGAGCCATTAGGAAGAAACAGGTGTTGTTCCCTCCCCAGCACAGCATTAAATGTGGAATGCTGTTTTTAAGATGCCTTTTTTCTCCCTTCCCTGTTAAAAGGGTGTGGGAGTGATGTCAAATTCAGGAATCCACCCAGCTGAAGAAAATGAGATCTGGTGAGTAAACCACGATGTAAGATGCAACCAGCGGTGGGACCTGGAGCAGAAATTCCTAGCCCTTAGGGCCTTGTGACACCAGAGCTGTTGACAGGCCTGTTTCCCTTCCCACTTCCTCCTCAACTGCAGAAGCAGCAGCAGCCATCAGTATCAGGGTTCGCTCTATTGCAAAGAAGTAGAAGCTATTTTCATAAAAGGTAACGTTTGCTCACATTTAGAAATTTATTCTTCCGAATTTGAGCTTATGCTACTAAAGAGAGACTGAAATGAAAAGATTAACAAGGCCACTCTCGCAGCTCTTAGGAACACACGCAGGAGCCTAAAAGGCAGACGTCTGGCCTCCAGCCCCGGGCACACGAGAGGAGCCAGTAAGTAGATGATGGGCGGGTACAGAGCGTGGGTAACTTTGTGTCTTGTTAAGGGTCATAGTCCCAGAATCCAGATGAAATATGGCACCTCAGACAGCTTTTAAGTTTCATCTGTTTTGTGTATTTGTTCTTTCCTGGTGCTGAGTAGTATCCCAATGTAGAAATACTGCGTAATCTATTTACCCACCTACCTGTTGATGGATGCTGAGGTTGCCTCCAGTTTTGGAATAAAATGACTAAAGCTGTTATTAACATTCATGTTTAGCTCTGTATCCGACTTTCATTTCTCTTGGGCAAATGACCCCTCACACATTTCATAGCTCATTTTTGCCAGTCAAGTTAAGTACATTTTGGGGGGCTAGAGGTATAGCTTAGTGATGAAGCATGTGTTTAACTTGCACTTGAGGCCCTGACTTCCATTCCCCGTCCACCCCTACCCCAATATTAAGTATACTCTTAATTATCCTTATAGAGTGGCTCAAATTATCTTTCTTATTTTCCTCACCTTTCAGCCAAGTGAGGATGCCTGCAGATTTTCACACAGCCCCTGAAGTTTCTGAATTCCACCGCAGCTCACACTGTCTTCTCCATGTGGAATGTTTTCCACCCGCCAGGCTCAACTACATTCGAATCCCATCTCAGATGCTTCCTTTTCATCAGCTGTCCCTACTTAACCATGAGGGGTCATCTCTCCCTTGCACTTTGCAAGGCACTTGCCTTGTGTTATGATTACAGCTGGTAATAATGGTAGTTTCCGTTATGGTTTGCACCTTAGATGTTCTTCAAAAGCTCATGTGATGAAAGCTTGGTTCCATCTAACACACTACTGGGAGGCGGTGGAAACTCCAGGAGGTGGGGCCTTGATGGAGGAAGTAGGTCGCTGGGAGCATGCCCTTGAAGGTGTATTTTGTTCCCAACCTCTGACACTCTCACTCTCTCTTTGTTTTCCAGCCACCATGAAGTGAGCCGCTTTGCTCTACCACACCCTTCTGCCCTGATGTTCTGCGTCACCATAGGTCCAGAAACAGTGGAGCCAGCTGACCATAGACTAAAACTTCTGAAACTATGTGTTAAAATAAATCTTTCTTTCTTTAAGTTGTTTTTCTCAGGTATTTTGTCACAGTGATGAAAAGCTAACGCACTTACTCTGTAAACTCTCTGCAGACACTGGATCAGTGAATACTGAGCACTGACCTGCTCCTAGAGAAAATGCAGGGTTAGGTTCTTAAGAGCCTCTGTGCACAGTCTCAGCTGCCTCTCCATAATGACCTGTTTTCTGTATTTCTTCAAAGACAGAACTGTACTGTTGACTCATGAACTTTGAACTCACAGCCAGCAGCACTGTGTCTAATGCCCTAAGGTGGCTCCTCCAATGTACGCATTTTCGCCCTGAGGTGAAGTACAGCTTACCTGGGCTTTGGACTTTAGATGGTACTTCAGGATTATGCTTGGGGTCATTCAAAAAAACAAAATCACAGACAAAAAATGTGAAAAAATGTCCCCACCCAGACTGAAAGGACACTTGTTTACAGTAACAAGAGCTGAAACAGAGGCTTTTAAAAAATAGTGCGTATTAATAATACAAAATAAGGTTCATTTTGATATATTAGTACATGCACAGAACATATTTTGATTATTTTCATCCTCATTGCCCACTCTTTCCCATTCCCTCACACATCTCTTAAGGCCTACTTTCTAGTTTCCTGTTATCTTTCATTTTTTAAATTCATTTTTATGTTGCTCAATAAGATAAAACATGCAATATTTAACTTTCTGAGACTGGCACATTTTGCTTAATGTGATGGTTTCCAGTGCCACCCATTTTCTTGCAAATGACATGATTTAATTCTTCTTTATGGCTGAAAAAATATAGAGAGATCACATTTTCTTTATCCATTCATCTGTTGATGGGCATCAAGGCTGTTTCCACAGCTTAGCTATTGTGAATTGCAGTGATATGAATATGGTTATGCATATATTACAATAAGTTGCACTCTAATTATTTCATGAACATACTATGGAGTGGTATAGACAAATCAAATTGTATTTCTTTTTTCTTTTTTTTTTTTTTTTTTGAGGGATCTCTATACTGATTTGCATAGTAGTCATACTAGTTTACATTTCCACTAACAATGTAGGAGGGCTCGCCCTACTCCCACATCTTTACCAGCACTCACTCTTTTTGGTATTCTTTTTTTTTTTTTTTTTTTTTTTTTTTGTGGGTACCGGTGGGGTCGACCTCAGGACCTCGAGCGCCAGCAGGAGCCCGTGCCGCTGAGCGATATCACCGGCCCCTTTTTCGTATGTGGGTTCCGGGAGTCGAACTCGGGCCCTCGCGCTTGCCGGGCAGGCGCTTAAGCCGTTGAGCCATCTCACCGGCATCTTTTTGGTATTCTTGATGACAGTCATTCTGACTGGACAGAGATGGGATCTTAATGTAGTTTTGATTTGCGTTTCCCAAACAGCTAAACATGTTGAACAGTTTCTCATGTACTTATTGGCCACTTACATTTCTTCTCTTGAGAAGTGTCTATTCAATTCATTTGTCCACTTATTGATTGGTTGTTTTAGGGAGGAATTAATTTTTTTGAATTCATTACATATTCCAGATATCAATCCTATATCGAAAGAGTATGTCGCAAAGGGTGTTCTCCCAGTCTGTAGGTCTCTTCATTCCATTGTTTTCATTGCTGTGCAGAAGCTGTTATTTCCTGTTGTTGGGATCCTACTCAGCAAGTCTTTGTCTGTGACAATGGCTTTAAGTATTTCCTGTTTTACTTCCAGCAGTTTCAAAATTTCTGTTTTTATGTGTAGGTCTTTGATCCATTTTGATTTTAGTACAGGCTGAGAGATAGGGATCTAGTTTCAATCTTCCCCATGTGGATATCCAGTTTTCCCAGCACCACTTGTTTTCTCTAGTGTATGTTTTTGGTCCTTTTGTAAAAAAATATCAGACGGTTGTAGGTGTATGGGTTTGTTTCTATGTCTTCTTTCTATTCCATTGGTCTACATGTCTGTTTTTGTACCAGTATCACGTTGTTTTTATTACTATGGCTTTGAATTTGAAGAGAATTTGAAATCAGGTATTGTGATGCTTACAGCATTTTTCAGGACTGCTTTGGCTATTCTGGGTCTTCTGTGCCTCCATATGAGTGTTAGGATTTTTTCTAGTTCTGTGAAGAATGTTATTTTAATGGGATTGCATTGAGTCTGTAGATCTCTTTTTTGTAATATGGCAATTTAAACAATATTAGTTCTGCTGATTCATGAACAAGGGAGAACTTTCCATTTGCTCATGTCTTCTTCAATTTCTTTCTTCAGGGCTCTGTACTTTTTGTTATAGGGGTCATTCACCTTCTTGGTTAGGTTAATTCCTCGCCATTTTTAAAGAAGGTATTGTGAATGGAATTGTTTTCCTGACTTCTTTCTTGGAAGGTTCATTACTGGCAAGTAGGAAATCTACTGGTTTTGTATTGATTTTTTTCTTGCCATTAGGCTGAGTTTATCAGATCTAATTAAGAACCATCTGGTGGAGTTTTTAGGGTCATCTATATAAAAGATCATATCTTCTGCAAAAGGGATAATTCCTTTTATTTCTTTCTCTTGACTAACTGCTCTGGTTATAGGTTCAAGTACCATATTGAACAGGAGTGGTGACAGTGGATACCTTTCTTTCATTTCTGATTTTAAAGGAAATGCTTTTGGTTTTTCCCCATTTAGTGTGATGTTGGTTGTGGGTTTGTCATACAGCTTTTATCAATTTAGGAAAGATATTTCTATACTTGTTTTCTTCAGTTTTTTTTTATCATGAAGGGATATTTAATTTTGTTGGTGGCTTTTTCTGCATCTATTGAGATGATGTGATTTTAACCCTTGATTCTATTTATGTGATGTATGACATTTACTGATTTGCATGTATTGAACCATCCTGCAACCCTGGGATGGAATCAACTTGGTCATGTATGATCTTTTTAATGTATTGTTGAGGTCTGCCTGCAAGAATCTTATTAAGGATTTTTATGTCTATGTTCATCAAGATGGCTGATGAACCACCCAACATTACATTTTTTTGTTTTTGTTGAGGCCTTATCTGGTTTTGGTATCAGGTGAATGCTGGCTTTGCAGAATAAATTTGGAAGCATTTCTTCCCTCTCTATTTCATGGAAAGGTTTGGGGAATACTGGTCTTAGTTCTTCTTTAAAAGTCACGTCCTGGGCTTTCCTTAGAAGGAAGAGATTTTATTACTATTTCAGTTTCATTGCTTGGTATTGATCTATTTATATTTTTAAATATCTTCTTGATCTTATTTTGGTAAGACATGTGCATCTAAGAATTCATCCATTTCTTCTAGACTCTAAGTTGTTGGAATATAAGTTTTCAAAGTAGTTTCTGGATTTCAGTGGTATCTGCTGTAATTTAGCCATTTTTCCCTTACTAACTTGATTTTCTTTCTTTTGGTAAGTCTGGCTAAGGTTTAATTAATCCTGTTTATCTTTTTAAAGAACAAGCTCTGATTCATTGATCCTTTTTGTTTATTTGGTCCTGGGGATCAAATCCAACCAATATTCTTTTTTTTGTTAAGTTAATTTTATTGGTACATTTTATATATACATAATGCTAACATTCATCACATGGAATTTGCACCTGTACATGATATATCTTGATTCTTTTTTTCCCCTTTCTCTCCTCTCCCTTCAACCCCTCTTCCCCTCATTTACAAAACTTTGTTTCCATTTTTTCTTCTATTCTCTTTTTTCTTTTCCCTTCCCTCCTCCCCTTTCCTGGTTCCCCTCCCCATTTGAACATTTTCTTCCTATTCCACAATATCTATTATATATTTTGGTCCTTATTTACACTTTGTTTCTCACACCAGAGAAATCATGTGATATTTGAATATATGTGTCCAATTTATTTCATTTAAGAGTATGGTCTCAAGTTTCTTCCATTTACCTAGAAATGTCTCAAGTTTATTCTTCTTTATGGCATAGTAGTACTACATTGTATTAAAAAACCACCTCTTTCATCAGTTGATAGGCACTTGGGTCATTTCCAAGATTTAGCTATTACAAATTCTGGTGCTATAAACATGGGTGTGCATATATCGTTGTGGTGTGATGCTTTTAATTCTTTTGGGAAGATACCAAGAAGGGGAATAGCTGTGTCAAATGGAACTCTAGTTTTAGTTTTTTGAGAAATCTCCTCACAGTTTTCCACAGTGGTTGAACCAGTCTACACTCCCAACTGTAGAGGAGTGCTCCTTTTTCTGCACAGCCCTGCCAGCATTTGTTATTGGTTGATTTCTTGATAACAGCCATTCTTTCTGGGGTGAGATGGAATCTCAGTGTTGTTTAAATTTCCATCTCTCTCTCTTTTTTTTTTTTTTTAATGTGGGTACCAGAGTCGACCTCAGGACCTCGCGCTTGCCAGCAAGCGTTTGTGCCACTGAGTGATATCACTGGCCCTTTTTTTCCTTTATGTGGGTTCCGGAAGTCGAACTCAGGACCTCGCGCTTGCCAGGCAGGCGCTTATGCCGCTGAGCTATCTTACCGGTCCTAATTTTCATGACCAGTGATGTTGAACATTTTTTCATATATTTATTTGCTGTTTCTACTTCTTCATCTGAGAAGTGTTTATTCATTTCAGTTGCCTATTTTTGGATTGGGTGTTTAAATTTGGGGGGTTGATTTTTTGAGTTCTTTATATTATTCTAGATATTAGTCCTTTGTCTGAGGAACAGCTGGCCGAAATTTTTCCCCACTGTGGGCTGTCTTTTCACTCTGTTGGTGGTTTCTTTTGCTGTGCAAAAGCTTTTTAATAGATGAGATCCCAGTTGTTGCTTCTTTGTGATATTTCCTGCGTAATTGGGTTTTGTTCATAGCCTTTGCCTACACCTGTATCTTCTTCTTTTTTTTTTTTGGTGGGTACCGGGGGTCAACCTCAGGACCTCGCGCACCAGCAGGCGCCCGTGCCGCTGAGCGATATCACTGGCCCTTTTCTCGTATGTGGGATCCAGGAGTCGAACTCGGGCCTTCATGCTTGCCAGGCAGGCGCTTACGCCACTGAGCCATCTCACCAGGCCCACCTGCATCTTCTGACTCATTCCTGATTCTCATTTTTTCAATAACATTTATTCTTTCCCCTGGTCTTATGGTTGTGAT
The DNA here is from genome assembly GCA_028451465.1 of Erethizon dorsatum. Taxonomy (NCBI): domain Eukaryota; kingdom Metazoa; phylum Chordata; class Mammalia; order Rodentia; family Erethizontidae; genus Erethizon; species Erethizon dorsatum. Next base: position 130,341,426 of record CM051823.1, on the reverse strand, counting down.
TCTCTTTTTCCTCTGTATTTAAGAGTCCCTTATTTTCTACAATGCTGGCTTAGTGCTCACAAATTTCTTCAGGATATAGTAATCTAGGTTGGCAATTATTTTCCTTCAGGGGTTGAAATACATTGTTTCAAGCCTTCTTGGCTTTTAGAGTTTCTCTTGAGAAATCTTTTGTTATTCTGGCAGTATGATTTTTTTTTTTTTTTTTTTTTTTTTTTTTTTTTTTTTACAGGGTCTTGCTATGCAGTTCAGGCAGGGCTTAAACTTACTATGGAGCCAAGGCTGACCTTGAACTCACTGTGATCCTCCTGCCTCAGCCTCCTGAATGCTGGGATTACAGGTGTGCACCACCTCACCTGGTCTGATTTGGTGTTTCTAATAGCTGTCAATATTCTTTCACCTGAATTTTTGGTGATTTGACTGTGGTATGTTGTGGAAAGCTTCTTCTCTGTTCATGTCTATTTGGGGTTCTAAATACCTCCTACACCTGGATATCCATTCCATTCCCCAGAGTAGCAGAAATTTTCTTCTATAATTTCGGTGAAAAGGTTTTCTATTCCATTAGCTGATACATTCTCATTCTTCTTGAAGCTGATGAGTCTTAAACTTGATCTTTGGGGTTGTCCAAGAACTCTTGAATATTGACCCTCTTTTTTAAAAAGATTACTCTCTGAATGTTCTAGCAAATCCACTTTGCTTTCAAGCCCTGATGATATTTCTTAGTCAGCTATCCAACTGCTGAGACTTTCAATTGAGTTGTTCTCTAGTTAAGCTTTTCATTTCCAGGATTTCTATTTTTTTTTTTTTTCAGAATCTCTACCTTTTTACTGAAGTGGGCGTTCATATTTCATTATCTTCCTTAAGTCACTCAACTGCTTATCTGTATCTTCTCTTAGCTCATTCATCATTTTAAATATCAGTTTTAACAAATTCTTTGGAAAGTCATCCACTTCAATATCAATGGAATCAGCTTTTGGGGAATTATGAATTTTTGGAAGCATCTTGTTGCCTTGTTTTCCCATGATTCTTGTGCTTTTGAGTTTTGCAGATCAGTTGGGTTGGATATCTCTACCACTATTGTGTGGAGGTCCTTTCATTAAGTGGCTTTTTGTGATGTGCCCTACAGTGAAAACACCTACTCAACCAGTTCATTCTTTTTTTTTTTTTCATTTTAAAGAGAAGAAAAAACAAAACAAATCAAAAGAAGGACAAATTTTCAAAACAACATAATAGGAGGGTAACAATGGTTAATACATTACGTATTACTATCTTTAAGTTAGTTATTCAGGATACCAGACATTAGCATTCAATTGTCCAAACATTATTGGCACAAACCTTACTCTTCAATGAACTAAGTAAAATTGGTAGTGTATCTATCTTAACCATCTTATATATGTATACAATTTTTTTTCCCTTTCCCTTCTTTCTTTTCCCTATTCCAGTCTCTCTTTCCTTTTGACCAGTTTCTTTTTGATTCACCATGTCTATTGTACATTTTGGATCTTATTTACTCTTTCAGTTTCTCATACTAGAGAGACAATACGATGCTTACACATGTGCTTCTGTCAACCAGTTCATTCTTGTATTGAATGAATTTGATAAAATTGTCACTTTTATATTTCCTGTTATATGATCTTATAAAAATTAACAAAAATATGCAATTTTTGGTCATCCTGTACTTAAATAATTGGACTGGTAAGTGGTTAAAAACTTTTCTACTATTTCAGTAAACCAGGAAAAGAAGGGAGAGTAATAATATAGGATAGGTTGGGAGGAGGTGATGGAAACAAAAACAAAACAGAACAAAACAAAGACAACAACAAAGAGGATCTAAAGATGATATTTACATACAAAAGGGGAGGGAGGAGAGATATGAATGTGTATGAGAAGGAAAGGGAACATAAGTGGAAAGTGAGAGGATAGGGAGAGTGAATCCAATTAATGCACAAACACAAAACCCTACAAAATGCTTGATATGGGAAAACATGACAGAGTAAGGTAGAACACTATTGAAGCAAAAGCAGTAACATGTACACACATACATGCAACAAGTCCAATATTGCTCCTTGTGGGATTATTTATAGTGCAGACAATTATTTCTCCCAGACTTCTATCGTTGGATGCCATCTGACAAAGAGGGCTGTGAAAATCTCTTTCAGTCCAGAGCTCTCAGCTCCTATTCAAGCAGAAGGTGTGTAGGGCAGTCTGGAGGCCAAGCTCACCCCTCCATGTTTAGAGATGAGTGCTAGGGCAAGGTTGTCAGTGGCGGGACTGGATCACACTCAATATCTCATTTTTTTATTGCATGGTTTCTCATGTGAAAAACTCAAAATATAAGAGCAAAATAAAAAGACAGAAGACGAAGTAGGGAGATAGAGCTTTCTCAAATGGGAAGGGGTTCAAGAGATGGTTGAAAATAGAATTAAGATGTGCTATGTACATGCACCAACTGTCCACAAGGAATATTATCATTATGTACTGCAAACACGTACTAATAAAAAATCTCAATTTTCTTCTGTACCTGGGAATGAGGGTGCAGGAAAAAAATTTGGGTTGTCTGCCAAACCTCTCACTTGCATAGTCTGTGGGCAGATCCAGACTATTCAGGCCAAGGTTCTGGGACTCACCAGACTTCTTGCTCTTAGAGGCATGGATGCCAGTATCCACGTGCCGCCACGCTTATTCTGAATGTCTCTGAGCAGGACAGAGGCAGCTGGGTGTACAGGATCTATGCTGAGAAGTCTTCAGCACCCAGCGCTCCCCTGGTCTCTGCAGCAGTGCTCCCGGACTCAAAGACTCCCTCCCTGTCTTATAAAAGAGAGGCCTTGTGTACCTCAGTTGGAAGCAAGAACGTTGGGCAATTCAAACTTGCCTCTGCTCTATGCGTGTTCATGAATGACCACCGAAGTGCCTTGAACATTTTTAGTGAGCAGGCAGAGCCACAAATTGTATGGAATCAGTGAATAACGGCCAGCTGCACTTGTATGCTTTTTTCCCTTTTGCAAGCTCTAAGGTGGCGTCAGGTCATCAAGCACATTGCTGCCCCAGGGGAAGAATGTGATATTGAGGAATATCTGAAAGAAAATAATAGAAAAGTAGACCTTGTTACAAAATTTCTAAAGGAACTTTAGTTTTGTTGTCTACCTTCTGTGTGTCAGATCCACAAAGGGCACAGGGTATACAGTGGTGAACAAAATTGAGAGACCACATTCTCATACACAAAGGGGTAGGGCAAAGGAGAAAGTAAGGAAAGTCGAAATATAAAACATGATTCTGGAGATTTAAGAGTTGATGACCAGAGATTCCCCTAAAATAAATGGGAATAAAAGTTAGCTGGCAGTTCCCTAGGAGGGTCTCCAGACAGCACTTAGTAGTGCTTAGAAGCATGACTGGAACCTGACGTGGTTTTGAATTCTGGCTCTGACCCTTATTAGCTATGTGACCTTGGGCAAGGTATTTGACCTCTCCTTGCCTATAAAAACAGGTCCTTTCATTAAGTGGCTTTTTGTGATGTGCCCTACAGTGAAAACACCTCTTCGGGTTGTTATGAGGATTACATGAGTTAGTAGTTATGAGGTATTTAGATCAGTACCTAACATAGTAAGCACCTGCAGGATGAATATTTAAAACCCTACACAGTTATGTAATTGCTTAAGTAAATCTTGTTGAGTCAATCTGATGGTCTTTGAAAAATAGTAGGAAGTGTGATGGCTACTTCTACTTCCCATTCTCATTACCCATCTAAGCAATGTGGTCTGGATCACTTAGGTGAGTATCCTAGCACAAGACTTGTTCAGGGCAGAGCTGGTCTGCATTGACTGCAGGACTAAATTACAGTTGTTCCTGAGGCTAGAACCACCGATACTGTTCACATAGACCTACTGAGTCAGTGTCAGGTGTGTTGAAAGGGACTGACTCAGGGTGGAATGTTCATAGTAAAAGAAAAATTAAATAATCTAAATGATTAGAAAAATAATCCCATAAAAACAGCACAGCCATTAAGTAAAAGCACCAATAGAATAATAAAAAGATTACAAAAGCAAAAACCCAAGGGAGTGACTTCATAGTACAAACGAAAGGTCAACAGGGACTCATGACATCCCTCTGAATGCCTGGGCACATCACTACACCATGGTAGCAAAACTCTGATACACTCCTAGCTTGGAGTCAAAACACATCACCTGCAGGTTCCAGAAAAATAAGCAGCAGTGTTTCCCCAATGATAATTGTGGTGCCAAAGGTGTCATTTAACATGAGACCTTAACGTAATTTATAAAATGAGGGAGAAGAAGTTGGCCTCCAAAGAATGGAGAACAGATTGTATGAGGGAAGAAAGTAGTTATTCTGTCTAGAGAATGTTAAAATGTTACATAATTATTCTTTGACAATGAAAGGGATTTTCCCCCTTAGATCTCAGCCTCATGCTTACAGAAAACTGAGAAAATAGTCAATGAGACTTGTTACAGTAATAAACCCTTTTGTTCATGGATGAATGCTGTGAAAACGAAGCCTGACAATTCTACAACAGGTTTCATGATTTTTGCACTATACAAAGTGGAGTTTACAACACATACTTATGCTCAGGGACAAAAAGGACAGTTAGTCTAAGGTTTTCAGAAAACACTGCTGATTACTTAGAATCTGGGAGCCATGTGTTTCTGAAGTGCAAAACTAGGTACATTTACCAGTATTAATGACTGTGAACAGAAGAAAAGAAGATTGTTGTTAATAGAATAATACAACAGACCAGTCTTAAAAACTTTGCTGTTTTGCCTTTTGATATTAAGATCAGTTACATCTTGGGATACTTCGAGATCATAACAAAAATCACATAGCATTAACTGGAACAAAATTGCATAGATTGCTTCCCATTAGCTTAGCAGAGTGTGACTGTCTGGATTAATAAATTAGTCTCTAATGTATACGTGCTATTGTTACTGAAGAAGGCTGGCACTTCAGTGAAAGGTCATGTAAAAGACTTTTATTAAAGACTTATTAAAAGGTAGTAATTAAGACTTCAAGCCAACTCATGTAATAAAATGCAGGCTTGTTTCAATTCACGTCACTCATTATTACAGGTAGTCTTGATTATGTGGACCCAATTTTCAATCAGTCCCTGCGTTTACTTATTCCTTTGTTTGGAGCCTGCCTTTCTGCTTTTCTTGGGAAAGAGGAAGACAGGGCTATTAGACCCTTTGCATTCAAATTCCTTCTTTCCTCTTTGTTCTTTGTAAAAATTTCTCCCATCTCCCTCTTTGCTTCAATTTGAGTAAAACGAAAAATGACAACAAAAGACAAAAAGAAAAAATACCCTCAAATCATGTCCAAGAAAAATCCATTCAAACACTTGTATCCAAGAAAAGACAAACTTTAAATACCAAAGTCAACCAGATCTAACAGAATCAGGGACCTCAATTTCAAATGCCGATTTCTGAATTTTCCAGAATATTCAAGTATCTACTTCTCTGTCCTCCTGTAGCACAACAGAGAAGACAATGAAACATTTCTTAGTTGTTATATTTATATATCCCAGAAGCACTGTACTTTCAGTATTTCAAATGCAAAACAGTGTAACTAGGCCTCTATCTAGCCTGGGATCTATCATTTGTAGTATTAGTCCTATAAAAAAACATATATGAAGCTCAAACTGGCTATATCCCTTGCTTAACTTGAATAAATGTTAGAAATTACTTAGCCTTAAAGTCATTATCACCACTGATTAGTGACCTCTTACTACCCCGGGGTATTTACTGCAGGGTCACAAGAGTGCAACACCTACCTTGTCAGAACACATGTATTTGTGCACCAAAGCAGCAAGGAATGTCAGTGGGCAGAAAACATCACAAGTACTATCACAGAAGGTGGTTTGGTCTCATGATCTTGACCTTTGACTGGATCCTTGAAAAATTAAACTTAAGGAGACAGGGCAAATGGGGTGAACAAAAGTACAATGGTGGGGATACACAAGGCCTATTTTGGGAAGTGATTAGGCCAATTTAGTTCTAAGTATTCTGTTGAAAAGTAACAATCCTGAAGAGGTAGCTGAGGCAAGCCCAGTGAACAATGGGGGAACAAGAAAGATTTCTGGACAAGAGAGTGTGGATGAGGTGTTATCTCTGTAATGTATTATAACCTTGCTGCAATGTGCAAGAAAGTTTAAAAAACCTCGAGGTAGGAGACTCAATCAGTGTAAATAGGGACAGGCCTACTGAGAACCAATAGTTGGCCTCAAAGTTGGTTAAATTTTTTTCTTTTTAAAACATTTCCATGGTGAAGATACTGAAGTGTTTACTATGCTGTGAGGATCATTTTGGAACAAAGATCAGTTAAGTTATACTGGTTCTGTACTGTGTTATGATGTAGCTGGAAGAACATGATCTGAATGAAAGACGAAGTCAGGTAACTTTGGGTCAATTTAGACAACACAAACATGCAGATGTGCAAACGGTGGATTTAGGTCCTTCCAATAAAGCATATATTTTTCTGGAGAAATAATTTGTCATAGTCATAAAATGTATGTTCTTTAGGTAGCTGGACAAACAAAAGAAATATAAATATACTGATCTTCAGGTAAACCTTTGACATTTTTATAATATTCACAAAGCAACCCACCTTGGATATTAAAAAGGGGGAAACTCAGCTATTAGTGATTGAAACACCAAATTCTATTCCACTGAGATGTCCCTGGAACAATTCAGAAAAATAAATAGCAAACTTACCTGTTAATACTGCTGAGAGAAAAATGCCTCGAAACTTGTTCATACAAAACCATGATTTACTGTTTCAGGTTAATACAGAGGTGTTGGCTCAGCGTTTCACTCTAACCTTCATGACACTTCTGTGAGGTGGGTTTAACCTCCCAAATCAGTCTACTATACACACTAGGAGAAAGACCTAATTTATCAAATATCAAGCTAAAAAAATGTGTTTTCTTTAGAACAGACTTTTCTTTCCATTGTCTAATTGTATTTTCAGATGGAAGCAATAAAAATTAAAATGCAGTGGAGTCACTTCAAGTAAAATGGACATAAAACTGTACCTTGAAAAAACTGGATTTAAAAGTACTGTATGTTCACTTGTCATACTATTAAATGAGAAACTGCTAACACCCAGCATACAGATGTTAAATCTGGTATGGCCTTTGGCGGCAACAGATTTAATATTACTTTCTAGGGTAATGAATTCAACTTCAGTCATTCACAGACTGAATGTTGTATCTTACACTTCTCACCTCTTGAACCCATCATTGCTCCTAGAATTTGCTATAGACATTAAACTGGAATAGAAGAAACTGATGAAATGTCAGTTAATTTTGTTATTTATAAATGCACTGATACTACTATAGTTTTGGACTCTGTTGATATAATTTTCAGCATGATTTCAATTTCCCAAATAAATTTTAGGCTATAGACTGATTCTGGTTGGTCACTTAGAAAAGTGGAAACTTTAATGGGCCAGTGAGATGGCTCAGCGGCTTAAGTGCCTGCCTGGCAAGCGCGAGGGCCCGAGTTCGACTCCCGGATCCCACATACAAAAAAGGGGCCGGTGATACCGCTCAGCGGCACAGGCGCCTGCTGGCGCTCGAGGTCCTGAGGTCGACGCCCCTGTACCCACAAAAAAAAAAAAAGTGGAAACTTTAAAAGAAAACTAAAACTTCATATTTTGCTCATAAAAAAATTGGAATGGCATCTCTGTATATTAGTTATGACAGGAGTTACTACTTGACATTCTAATGTGAGTTTTCCTGCAAAATGCAGTTTCACATGAACAGACAACTACCCCGCTCCTTTGAACACAGAGAATGTCAGCACCCAAGAATGAGTGACAAGAAACACTTAAAGGTCCGTCTTTCCATGAGGTTCTTAGACGTGGCATTCTATTTTATTACAGTAATTGCCAAAGGTGACTCCTGACCATGATATGTCCATGCACACCTCATGTTCCGTGGCAAAGAGTATCTTTTACTAGTAGGTTTAAAAGACAGCTCAAAGCAGTCCTTTTTATAGCTAAATCACAGAGGTCAGCAAATGTTATTTTATTCTTTTCAAGCTCAGAAAAATGCTGAGCCATAATTTTTTGAAAACCGTGAATATGAAGAGAAGAGAAGCACCACCATGCCGAGCACCTGTACAACATGGGGGAGAGGAAATAGTAACTAAATGACTACCTAGGGTAAATAGCCCAAGAAATCACATTTGTTTTCAAGAATGGGGCAAAGTTTTTCAAAATTTAAAAAGAAATGGAAGGAAAGTTATAACACACTATGAAATAAAAACAATATACATTTTTTTGGTTCAGTTGAAATAGAGTTACTTCTTTTAGAATGAAACCTGGGGAAACTGATAAAAATAATCCAAGAAAAGCAGTTTTTTTTTTTTTTTTTTTTTTTTTTTTTTTTTTTGGTGGGTACCGGGGGAACGACCTCAGGACCTCGCGCGCCAGCAGGCACCCGTGCCGCTGAGCGATATCACCGGCCCCTTTTTCGTATGTGGGTTCCGGGAGTCGAACTCGGGCCCTCGCGCTTGCCGGGCAGGCGCTTAAGCCGCTGAGCCATCTCACCGGCCCAAGAAAAGCAGTTTTATGCCATGATGTCATGAAAAGACTCTAGAGAATGATTTTTTTTCCTGACCACTTAACAATTAAATGTTCTCCTGGGGTACAAATTATTTCCTGCCCTATGAACTTTAAAAACAAGCCACAAAAATTCACATTAGAATATAAGTTTTTTAATTTTTATAAATAACTTATCTGTTACAAAGATAGTTTACCCAGCTAAATCACAAAACCATCAACTCAAGATATCCAAATTACATTTTATTAATAAAACAGGTAAAAACTGATTTATCAATCTTCACATAGAACTGCAGATGAAGCTGAAAAACAAGGTCTATTTTTAAAACAAAATGTATCAAATATAAGGGCTTTGGGTTTATGTCTAATTATCTAGGATTGTCATATTTCTTTTCATATACATAATTGTAAAGCCTGGAAGCCAAGGCTTTGACATTCATAGAGATCACCTGTAATAAGCCTGTTTATTTAAAACACAGCCACTTGCATACATTTACAGTGGGTGACAGTCTACATTATTTCCTACCTTTTGCTATATTTCAGCACTTCCCTTAGCCCCATTGTAAGCACTGATATATAACTTCATAATTCTTTTTAAATGCATACTGTTATTTTTTTGATTTCATTTAGTTATATACATTCCTGATCATCTGAATATTTATTTTCCTTATAAAAATATATCATCAACATAAAGAGATGCTTGAGGTTGCTTCAGTGTTCAAGTTTGCTTTTCTTTTTTCCAGCTTTTCTTCAGTTGTCCTAAATATGACTAGCCTTGTTTTATAAATACACATGATACTGCCACCAAGTCAGGTTTAGAAACAGATTGTTCCAACAGTAAAGCATTTAAACTTCTTTCAAAAAAAAAAAAAAAAGGGCTGTCGGTACTGCTGATGTTGCTGGTTTTGAAACTGTACTTTCCCCAAAATAATCTCTTGTGAAAATTCTGTGGGACACCAAGCAGATGAAGCAAGCTCTGTCAGTGGGTTAAAAATACCTTTCAAGCTTCCCTATGGAAGACAAGACACTGTGTTGTGCCACCCACTGCTCAAGTCAGTATATAGTGTCATCTACCCACATAATTCTTGAAATATTTTCTGCAATTCATTGTGCAGCATTTGTATCTTCACAGAACACTGGCACCCATGAGGGTAAAGTACAGAGTAAGTAGAGGAAAGTTATTTTGTGCATAGTTTCATTTCATTAATGCTTTTTTTTATGGCATTGTTTCTTTCAGGTAAGGCTTAAAAAGGGACATGATCGTGCTTAATCACTAAAAGGAAAAAAGAAAATTAGTTAACAAAAGGCTATTACACTATACATACAGAAATATAAGAAAATAATAAAGAAATCACTTAAAGCAGACGAGAGATCTGCACAGTAGGAAAAGCTTTGGGGCATTTCACTGTATGTTTGTACAGACAATGCTTGCTGCTCTCCTTTTATCTTCAGGTCCTAGATGCTGGCTTCACAGAGACATTTTCAGGGAAGACAAAGACAAGGCCAAGAGTACCACAGATTTGTGAAGTTCTTCCCCTATCCATTGGCACTTTGTAGAGGCAAACAGTTTTTAAATAGTTATACCTTGTTCCTTCTCTTTGTGTATGTAGTGTTTTCACTGAAAGCTTTAAAAAAAAAAAGCTACTGTTCTATTCCTTCCTCCTGTCAAAATTCAGTAGTGACAGGAGGGGAAAAAAGTACTGGGAACACCTAGGCATTAACATAGTGAGAATTATCCATAATGAGATAATGGTAACACTGTACATGGTTAGGCAGCAGGCAACCAAGTCTTTGAGCAGATTACCTTTCATGTGATGAATTTCAACTGCCCATGACATTATACTGAGGTATTATTAGCTCTGTGGGCTGACATTAGCACAACACCATCTTGTCACACCTTCAATCTGACAAAATCCTATGTAACAGTGAAACTTTTCCCCGATGACAGATTGATTTCTTGAACTTTAGATGTGGTTTTAGCGAAGACATAGGGGTTTCTGGCTCAGAAATGCCGTGGCATCTCACATTGTTCACAGCGGATTAAGGCTGGATGGTTCAAAAAAGTACAGGCAGTGCAATTCCACTGAGCCCCCTCATCATCTTCTGTGTCTTGATTCTTTGGTGTTTTGATGGTGGACCTTTGATCTGCAAGGAAGTAAAAAAAAAAAAAAATTTTAGAAGTAAAAATCATTATGTATGACAAATCACTGGCAACTCTAAATACCATTTGTACTGTGTAGCATGAAGCATCCTGTTAACCAAAGGAAGCAACTAGCTCAAACTGACACACATGCTTGACCATCACCAGCCTCCACCAAGCTTTTTCTCTGGGAAAGAGCAAGCAAGGCATGAGAGAATCACTTTCATACCTCTTTAAGGGAGGAAACAAGACCACTGTCTCCAACACCTCTCTCTTATGGCAGAAGACAGGGTATCAAATTGTGAACATTTTTATGTCATTTAAGATTGTGAAAAGGTGTCTTACTGAAAAACAATACTGCAAGTGTATTTAAGTCTTAGAGTTTCATTTCCCACCGGAGTAGTGTTTATATTTCTTTTTTTCAAACTAGGAATGAAGTTTCCATTAAATGTTCTTTGCTAAAAACATAAATCTTAAAAAAAAAAAAAAACAAAAAAACCCTTATTTCTAAAGTTTTAACTACATATTAATGATATGAAGAAGTAAATCAGTGTAAAAACTTTATCAAACTTTATTTCTTGTTTTACTTTTTAAAATAACATCTAATAGGGCAGAAGAAAAAGAACAGTATGTAGCTTTTTCACTCTGTCAAATGTTTCCTTTGTTGTGCAAAAAGCTTTTTAGTTTGATGCAATCCCACTTGTCTATTTTTGTGCTTGTTGCCATATCCAAAAAATCATTGTCCAGAACAATGTCAAGGAAGTTTTATCTGATGTTTTCTTCTAGTTTTATGCTTTCACATTTTATGTTTGTCTTTAATCCTTTTTAAGATGATTTTTGTATATGCTGTGAGGTAATAAGGATTCCATTTCATTTGCATCCATGTAGATATTCAATTTTCCCAATATCATTTATTAAAGAAACTGTCATTTCCCCATTGTGGTCTTGGTACCTTTGTCAATGATAAGTTGACCATAGATGCATGCATTTATTTCTGGCTCTCTATTCTATATCTACTTTTATGCTGGTACCATATTATTTAAATTACCATGGCTTTGTAATGTATTTTGAAAAGAGGGAGTATGTCTCCAGCTTTGTTCTTACTCAAGGGTGCTTTGGTTGTTTGGGGTCTTTTATGGCTTCATTTGAATTTTTGGATTTTTTTTTGTTTCTATAAAGAATGCCCCTGAGCTTTTGATAGTGATTGCATAGGCTCTGTAGATCATTTGACTAATACGGACTTTTGAATGATATTGACTTCTCCAGTCCGTGAACACAGAAATCTTTTCATTAATCTTTGTTTATTTCTTTCATCAATGTTTTATAATTTTGGTGTACAAGTCTTCTACCACTTTGGCTAAGTTTATTCCTAAGTTTATTCCTATTTTATTCTTTTTGTTGCTATTGTAAGTGGAACATTTTTCTTGGTCTTGATTTCCTTTTTGTTTAGCTCACTGCATATAGAAACAATTGATTTTGTATACTAATTTTGTATCCTGAAACTTTACTAAATTCTTTTATTAGTTTTAACTTTTTTTTTCTTTTTTTTGAGTGTTTAGAGTTCTCTATATATACAGCAGTCTTCCTTTGTTGATGGGGGAATCACTGCAGGACCCCTAGTGAAATTCTACAGATTGCACTTGTTATGGTTTGTGTCTAGATGTCCCCCCAAAGTCTCATGAGGTCACAGGGCTTTATTGGAGGTGGCTGAATCTAGAATGTGTGACTCACTGGTTGTGCAATGCTGGGATGAAGGGTGCTGGGATTAAGGGTGGGTGACTGTGGGCTCAGTCCACTCAATGGATTGGCAAAATCCTGGTAGACTGGATATGATATAAGGGACAGAAAGAGGCTTGCTTCCGCTCATTCTCTTGTTGCTTTTGCTGTCTTCCACCGCTATGAACTGTTGCCCCTCTGCCATGTGCCACCTTGCCTTGGAGCCAGACGATTATGGACTGAAACCTCTACAAATTGTGAGCTAAATAAATAAATTCCTCCGTTAACTTTGGGTGTCAGGTATTTTGTCTCAGCAATGAGAAAAGTAACTAAGACAGTACTAAACCCTATATATACTATGATTTTTCCTTTACATACATATCTATGATAAAATTTAATTTATATACTAGGCACTGTAGGAGAGCAACAAAAATAAAACAATATACTGTAAAAAAGTTATTTAAAACTTGTAACTTATTTCTGGAATTTTCCATTTACTATTTTCAGATCGTGGTTGACTACAGATACTTAATGCCAAGCAAAGCAAAACTGAAGAGGACAATCTACTACGTAACTGTGTCTTTTGTAAACAGCATTTTATTTCCTCTTTTCTGATCTGATCTGAATGTCGTTTCTCTTTTCTTGTCTAATTGCTTTGGCTAGCGCTTTGTACTATATCGATTTTTTTTTTTGAGATAGGGTCTTGCTATGCAGTTCAGGCTGGCCTTGCACTCGTTATGTAGCCTATGATGGCCTCAAACTCGTGGCAATCCTCCTGGCTCAGCCTCCAGAGTGCTGGGATTATAGGCGTGCACCACCATGCCCAACTGGTCTTTGTACTAGACTGAAAAGACGTGGTGACTACTCAGGAGGGTGAGGCGGGGGAACATAAGTTCAAACAGCCTGAGCAACTTAATAAAATCTGACTCAAAATAATAATTACAAAAAAGGTGGGGCATGTACCGCTCAGTACTTCCTGGCCATCCCTGCCTTGTACCAGATTTTAGAGAGAGAGTTTTCAGTTCCCCACCACTGATTATGATATTATCTGTGTGGTTTTGATATATGGCCTTTATTATGTTGATGTTAGTTCCATCTATTCCTATTTTGTTGAGTTTTAACAATGAATAGATGTTGAACTTTGTCAAAATGTTTTTATGCACCTATTGAGATAATCACGTGTTTTTTTTTCCCTGTTTGTTCTACCACACTGATTGATCCACATATATTGAAATCATTCTTGCTTCCTATGGATAAATCCCACTTGGTTATGGTGTATGATCTTTTTAGTGTGTTACTGAATGCAGTTTGTTAGTACTTTAGTGAAAACTTACATATCTATGCTTACTGGCCTATAGTTTTCCTTACCTGTACTATCTTTGTCTGGTTTTGGTTGCAAGGTAATGCCGGCCTTACAGAATGAGTTTGGAAGTGTTCCTTCTTCTCTTTTTTTGGAAAACAATAAGGATTGAATTAATTATTTTTGGAATGTTTGGCAGAATTCATTCATGAAGCCATCTGGTCCTAGGTTTTTCTTTGTTGCAACACTTCTGATTACTGATTCAATCTCCTTATTTATTACTGATACATTTGGGCTATTTCTTCTTTACTGAGTCTTGATAGGTTGTGTGTTTCCAGGAATTTATCCATTTCTTCTAGGTTATTCACTTTTTGGGGCATATAATTGTTCCTATTAGTTTCTTTTGATTCCTTTATTTTTGAGGCCTCTGTTGTCATGTCTTCTCTTTCAGTTCTGATTTTCTGTGAGTCTTCTGTTTTTTATTAATCTGTCTAGCTAAAGGTTTATCTATTTTATCTTTTCAAAAAAACAAAAAACTCAGTTTTGTTGACTTATCTATTATTTAAAAATTATCTATCTGATTTACTTTTTCTTTTTTTGACAAAGGGTCTCACTACATAGTTCAGGCTGGCCTTCAACTCACTACGTAGCCCAGGCTGGCTTCGAACTCACAGCAATCCTCCTGCCTCAGCCTCCCGAGTGCTAGGATTATAGGTGTGAGCCACTATGCCCAGTTCTATCTGATTTACTTTTGCTCCATTCTTTTTTTTTTTTGTGGGTACCGGGGGTCAACCTCAGAACCTCGTGTGACAGCAGGCGCCCGTGCCACTTCCATTCTTTATTATGTCCTTTCTTCTACTAACTTTGGGCTTAGTTTAATTGCCGTAATTCCTTAAGGTGTAAAGTTAGGTTATTTGAGATATTTCTGTATGAGTACCACGTGCTAACCGATTGCACCACTGGAGCTCCAATTTGAGATATTTCTTTTTTAATACAGGCATTTATCTCTATTAACTTACCTTTTTGTATTGCGTTTGTTGCATTTCATAGATTTTAGTATGTTGTTTTTATTTTTCAAAAGATACTTTAAAATTCCCTTATCACTTACTCAAACACCCAATGAACATTCAAAAGTGTGTTGTTGGTTTCCATTCATTTTTCTGGTTTTCTTGTTATACTGATTTCTAGTTCATTCCGTATTTGGAATGATCTAGGTAGTCTTAAATTTGTTAAGAATTGGTTTGTGAACATAAGATCTGTCCTAGAGACTGTTCCATGTGTATTTGAGAAGAATATGCATTCCTTTGCTGTTGGGTTAGACAGTTCTGTGTATGTATGTGTCTTCCTACTGATCTTTATATCATACATATGCTTAGATTTAAAAATCTATTCTGTCCTATAAAATTAGAGCCATTCATGATTTTAGTTACCATTTACATGAAATATCTTTCTCATCCCTTCAGCTTTCAGCCTATGTATGTCTTTCAAATGAGTCGCATTTAAACTTGGTATGGTGGTGCACATCTGTAATCCAGCACTCAGGAGGCTGAGGCAGGAGGATCACTGCGAGTTTGAGGTTAGCCTTGGCTACATAGTATGTTCAAAGTCAACCCGAACTACATAGTGATACCATGTATCAAAAAAAAAAAAGTCTCGTTTAGAAAGCATATATACTCTATGCCTTTTGACTGTTGAGTTTAATCCATTTACATTTAAAGCAAATATCTTTAAGTGAAGACATTACAATTTTGTTGTTTCCAGTATATCTGGCAGTTTTCTCGCTCTTCTTTTCCTCTTGTCTTCCTTTGTTATGGGATGATTTGTTTTTTCTTTTTGTGGTACTGAGGATTGAACCCAGGACCTTCACACTGAACTACATGCTCAGCCCTTTTTATGTTATTTTAAAATTTTTAAACAGGGTTTCACTAAGTCACCAAGTTGCCCAGGCTGGGCATGGACTTGTGATCCTCCTGCCTCAGTTTTGCACAGTGCTAGGATTACAAGTATGTTCCACCATGCCTGCATATGACTTTTTAAAATAGTGATTTATTTTGATTATTTTCTGTATCTTCTGTGTTATGTTTGTGTGTGTGTGTGGTTAGCTTAAGCCTTGCATGAGATATCTTTTAATTATGTCCTATTTTAGGTTGATAACAATTTAACTTCAACTGCATATACTTTCACCATCCCCACCCTGCCACATTTTGACTATATGTCCATTAACAATTTTTTATAGTTTAACTCTCTAGTTGAAAGTAAATTACATACCCTGGTTACAGTGCTTTATTAACCTGCACCTCTATATATACCTTCACTAGTGAGATTTACATACTTGATCCTGTTTCTATACAAATTTATTTTATTTTATTTTATTTTTATTTTTGGTACCAGGAATTGAACCCAGGACCTTGTGCTTGCCAGACAGGCGCTTGTGCCACTGAGCTATATCCCCGGCCCCTCTATACATATTTTAATGCCTTCCTCAAAACACACAGACATATTTTGACATGTCTTAATCTGGTGTACATACATTCTGAGAATATCAATGACATAGAATGATAACAGGTAACACTTTTTGAATACCATTCATTTGGAACTCAGCATATTATGATTACTTAAGAGTTACATATAAATTAAAACGGTATATGCACGAAAAAATAAACTTTTCTAAAGTTTCTTCCCTATCACTTGGCTAAAATTTTAAAGAATAACAGATTTTTGCCCTTGGTTTTGTTTTTAAACCAAGACTACTTTGGGAGTATATACTCATTCCTAAGGTCACACATTTTACTTTTAAAAAGATGAATACATTATACCTTTGTATCCTCCCGAATCCCCAGCATGTAAATCAAAATAAACATCTTTCTAATGAATCCACCTAAGAATGCCAAAGTTTGAAGCACTTCTAAAGTGGAAGTTTGCTAAATATAAAAATTTTCTAAGATCTTGCTTTAAAAATGTAACAATTTTCACACTTAATGGATACACTAACCTTTGGGTTTTGGTGGCACAGGACCTACAAATCCAATATTGTCATAAAAGTTATGAATAGCGCTGGGATTAAAATGTGGTCCTGAAATATATAAAAAGTAAATATATCAATGTTTATAGCTCAAAAATACTTTATAAAAAGCAAGCATTTCTTTCTAAAAATACTACAGTATAAACAGAAGAAATGCTCTTCAATTTCATCTCTAATCTCAAATTATAGGTAAGGTCTCAAAAACATATTTCAAAATATAGATATAGTATTCATAAACAGAAGTAAATGGTAAATTGGGGAAGAAGTCAAATTAATGCTGGTAAGAAAGAATTAGAAGTAGACTCCTCTTCTATGTGACAAATTAACTTAAAATTTCACAATTTAAAATTAAGATGAAATTATCAAACCAGGACTTAAGCAACTACATAGCCTGGACCCAAGGAAGTATATAAGCTTTGTGCTAATGTGATATATTAATTTTACACTAAAGGAACAAGTTTAAAGACTATAGTTTCTAGAAAAGGACTATAGTTTCTTTTCTCTCCAAAGTTTAACCTGTGTCATTTTTCTGTGAATGTTTCAAGATAAATAGCTTACCAACATTTTAAAAGAAATTTAAATAGTGGATGCTGGAACACACTCAAAAGTGTGATTCAGGACTTCCTTTTTTATTCATTTCCTTCCTTTTCCTGTCTTTTCTATTTTACATATTTCTAACGTTTTTCCAACTTCAGAATTACATTTAGGTAATAAAAATTCCTTTTAGTTTTCTAAGAAACTGAATTAAACTACAAACATTTTTTACTACAATAAGAAATTATTGCTTGTTATTAACAGTTTAAGTATAAAAAAACTTATCATTGTCCAAAGAACAAACAACCATACTTTTGCTTTCTTCTCTATTTTATCAATTAGAACAGTGCCATTAAAATATGGGGCCACAATTCTTGAAATGTAAAAGGAAAAAAGGAAAACAGTTATATGAATACATCTATATTAGTAAATATTGTGTGACAAGTTCTATACACATAAAAGCAATATATCTGACTACACAGCTAGACATACTAATTGTTGTTGTCCCTTAACATGTGATTAAAATGGATATGAAGGATATATAAAATATGTCAAGTTATGCCTGAACCAAGTACATAGTTAATTTGGGGGGGAGGGAGGGAGATAGGTCTTTAGTACTATTTGGCTCCAAAGCCAAAAATCCTGAGACAGTAAGATTATGACTGATAAATCTGTTTTCAGTCACAGGAAGAGCTGGCAGATTAATTCAATTAATTTCAGCTGAGTATGCACTGAACTTTACCTCGGGCTTGAAAAAGATCAATTTCTTTGGTTAAGCAGTCAATGTCAATCTGGAGTTGTCTATTACAACTTCTCAACTGCTGCATTTCTTCAAGCTGAAAAATAATTCCATGTAAGAAAGATTTGCATTGAATTCTCATGTCATTAGTTATGAAAGAAGGGTTTGGCAGGGGAAGATAAGGTCAGAGAAACAAGTATGAATTAAGTATTTACAGAAACTAGATCAAGCTTTTACACTATGGCAGACTGCCTATTCTCATATTCAAGCACAGAGGTCATGACAATTACATAAGACTTACTGAAGGTATTTGGGATATGGAATTTGATCTTTTCAGGCGCCTTCGAGTTAGATTATTTTCCATTTCGTTGACCTCAGATTTTAGTTTATCCAGCTTTTTCTTTTGAATCTCAAGTTCTCTTTGAAGTCTTTCCATCCTGGCCTTCTGGTGTACCAATAGAGCTGCAACAGATATTAGTAAACATGAGGACCCACCCACTTTAGTCAGTTAACCTTTAAGCAAACTTGAAAAAAGAAAATAAATGAGTATTTCTGTGATAAACAAGAATTTGCCAAGAATCCCAAAGCTACATTAAAAGAAAATACTGTAAGTTTAAACATTTACAATTTCAAAAATTCTGGAATGTTTTAATTAATTAAGCAAATGTTACTGACTTTAAAAATTTTTTTTAGAGTTTAAATTCACTTTCTGGCAAACAGCATTTTTGGCCTATTATTTTTCTGAAGGTTCTAGTCTAGTTAATTAACCTACTAACTGCTATCGAATTCACATCTGACCCTATATTAGAAGACAGAATAAAAATAATTAAAGACAATATGATTAACCTAGAAGGCAAAGGAAGAAATAAAGGAAAGAAATAGAAAACTAAACAAAACACCCCAACAGGAATATTCCAAATATATTAGTAATCACATGTTGTATAAATACAACATAATAAAATGTATTCACTGATACATGAGATCAGCAAAGATTTTAAAAATTTAGCTACATGCTGTTAAACACATTCCAAATACAATTCACTCACCCATTCTTTTAATAAGCTGGGATTCTGTTAACTGATTGTGTCAATTTGAGTAAGAAATGTCCAACAAAACTGGATCAGCATAGTTCTGGGTGTGGCTGAAGGGATTTACTTAAAACAGAAGACCCAACCTGGGTGTGAGTGACAGCAACCAAAAGGCTTGTTGCATGAATGGATTAACAGGGAAAGGAAGAAGGAAGGCTTGGTTCTGTTTTGTCAGAGGAGCTCCAGTCTTCACCTTTTACCTTGGACATTGTCCCCTGGCTTCTGGCATAGACCCTTCAGCCTTCTGTCAGAGACCCTTTGGCCGCGTGATACAGACTGGCAGGGGACACGACAGGCCTTCGACTGGAACCTTTGGATCTCTAGTGCACAGATAGACTTTTTGCACTCTTTCACACCTGACTCTACAGGTAACCATTACCTGCATTATAAGCCAATCCTATAAATTCTTATATACTTGCATATCTTAAATTTGTTTCTCTAGTAAGCACTAACTGATACAGAGCCTACTAGGTGTCAGGTATTTTACAAGTGACTTGGGAAGTCAGTGACCAAAAATCTGCTTTTGTAGAGCTTACATGACAATGCCAGGAGAAACTGGGGCAGGGGAGGAGGGCAAGTATAAAATTCTGAACCAGTGGTCACTAAAACTACAGCTCATGGGCCAAACTGGCCTGCTGCATAAATAAAGTTTTACTGAAATACAGCCTCACTCATCTGCTTACTTGTCTATAGTTGTTTTTATGTTTCGACAGCAGAGTTGAGTAGTTATGACAGAAACTATGTGAACTATAAAATCCAAAATGAGTTACTAACTGGCTCTGTTATCAGATTGTGTGAGGCTTTTTGACCATATTAAGGATTCTGAATTAAATGGGGACCCATCTCAGCACAGAAAAGTTCAAATGAAAATGACTAAAGTTAAAATAAATATCTTGTGCATTCTCAGAGGCACAAAGTAATAGCAGCCACTTGATTAGTGGTATCTGAAGACTATATGCGCTGAAGGAAATGACAAAACCCAAAGCCAGCTCCTGACTAAATTGACTCAACTCCTCACACTTAACAATTTGATAGGAAAAAAAAGGTACCCCCATTTCTGGGTGTAAATATTATTTATTTCAGTTCTTTTCCACATAATGTCTGACATTCAATAAAAAGAATTAGGAGATATATATAAAAGTAAGAGAAAGCCCCAGAGAGATAAAATAAAGAACAGAACCATATTCAGGGATAATCTAGATGCTGGAGCTACCTGACAGGGAAGTTAAGAATAACTGTAATTAATATGCTAAAGGATCTAACTGAAAAAGTGGACAACATGCAGAAATAGATGGATAATTTGAGCAGACAGAAATTACAAATGAGTCAAATGCTGTAAACAAATAGGATGAAAATAGGATGTAAACAATAGGATGTGTAAACAATAGGATGACAATAAAGAATTTCTTCAGTCTTATCAGCACACTGGACACAGGAAGATCAGTGAACTTGAAGACAGAAAATTCAACAAAGTAAACACAAAGAAAATGGTGGAAAAGAATAAAGAATTCATGAGTTGTGGGGTAACATCTTCTAAACAGCCTGATGTGATAAAGATGACAAAAACAAGGCAGAAAAATATTTGAGGCAATAATGGCCAAAAATTTTCCAAAATTAATGAAACACAACGAATCACAGGTCCAAGAAGTCCAGAGATCCCCAAATAGTATTAAAACACCTACATACAGCATAGTCAAACTGCTCAAAACCAAAGACAGAGAAAAAAATCTTGAAGGCAGCTAGAGAAATTTTAGTATAGATATATGAAGTAAAAAAAGAAAGCCAGGGCCAGTGAGATAGCTCAGCGGCATAAGAACCTGCCTAGCAAGCGCAAGGTCCTGAGTTCGACTCCCGAAACCCACATATGAAAAAAGGGCCGGTGATATCGCTCAGCAGCACGGGCACCTGCTGGTGCGCAAGGTCCTGAGGTCGACTCCCGGTACCCACATAAAAAATAAAATAAAATAAAATAAATAAAATAAAAGAAAGCCAGTGTATTCATTTCCAAAACACCTCTTTCAGGAAAAAAAAAAAAACAACAGACTTTAAGGCCAACATGTTATGAGACAAAGAGGTTCTTAATGACAAAAAGGAAAAAATACTAGTAAACAACTCTCTTTCTGTACAGACAGTCACAGAAGATGCTCTGCTTTCCAATGAATGCACCATGAGAGCATACATTCCAGGATTCTCCTAGCCGCAGCTCTGTACCAGTAACTCCCAATCTGATATTTCTTTATGTTTCTATCAAAATAGGAAAGTAAGCTGGATGGCTGAGCTACAGAGAAGGCCAATCAGTAGGAACAGCTTTCGACATGAGGCAAAAACCTGATTTAAAGATTTAGAATCAAAGGAGCCACAGTTGCTGAGGGTATGGCTCTGAGATGTTTTTAAAGTTAGAGTTAATTTTTCAGAAAA
Source organism: Erethizon dorsatum (assembly GCA_028451465.1). NCBI lineage: Eukaryota > Metazoa > Chordata > Mammalia > Rodentia > Erethizontidae > Erethizon > Erethizon dorsatum. The sequence continues at coordinate 130,319,901 of CM051823.1, read as the reverse complement.
AAGTAAAACATTGCATCCTTGGTAATTTATAAAGAAAGGAGTTTTGCAGTGGCTGAAGAAGTAGCTATCACAGGACTAGCGATCTAAAGTAAAACACTGTAAATATGCTTGCATTTTAAGCGGTATTTCTAGTTTGAACAAAATTTTAGAGTTATAATAATTATGTTGCTTAGACATGACATAGTTGGTAGACTACTTAGATCTCTCAGGTATGTCTTCTAGTTATAAACAAACTTAAAAATGCTCAGAAAATAGAAAGAGTTCTATTTCTTAGCAATTCTTTATGTTTATCTTTAGTTGACTTTTCTTTTTTTTTCTTTTTTTATGTGGGTACTGGGAGTCAAACTCAGGACCTCGTGCTTGCCAGGCAGGTGCTTATGCTGCTGAGCTATCTCACTGGCCCTTTAGTTGACTTTTCAATTATGCTTTGGAACTTTTAGATAGGAATCTGAGGACGCTGAACTACAGAGAAAAAAGGTCAAATTAATTTCTAAAAATCACCGAAAATTCAGCTAAGGCTAAACTTTTCTCTAGCTATGGTTTCTGCAAATTTAACTTTTGCTGTATAAAATAGTTCAAATACTTGTGCATTATGAAACAATGCTGTTACACTGATCCTGAAGGGTAATTACAGAAAGTTGTTTTTGTTCTTACCAGCTTCCCCTAAATGCAGTGGTGAATAGACAGCAAGAGACATGGCAATTTTACCTCCAGGGTCCAAAGGAAGGGGATGGTTGGAAGTTTTTCAAATTGACTGGGCTCATTGGGGAAGGCTAGGACTTTTCATCTGTTATGGAAAATGATTTTGAACAGGGACTTACTTATACTGGCTTTCTGTTTTGGCATACAAGCAGTTTTAAACAAAATCATTATCAACCACACATACAAACCAGAATCATGCACAATCTAGTAATAGAGTGATTTGTTATACAGACTTCAGGGAAGGAAAAAAAATTTTTCCATCCTGATTTACATACAAATTAATACTGACTTAAAAGGCTAAGCTATAAAGATTCAATTATATTATCCAGGAATCTAAAGATGGCCGACACAGTATTGTGCTTAAAGACTTTTCTGTCTCCAAAAAGTCCATGAAAATGAGAGAGGAATACAACTGGTACAATCCAACAATAAAGAACGAAGAAAGCAATTAATGGACAGTAGAATTCAATGAATTTGTAGAACACTAAAGCTGATGAAACTACAAAGACTAACGAAGAGCAGAGAAAGCTGCAGTCTCATGGACAGGTAGGACGCTGCAGACAAAGAGACAGCTGCCCTGCGCTGAAGAAACCAGAAGATGATCTTGACTTTGGAGAATGCAGGTAACAACTGGAGAGAAGTGAGGAATGAGACAAAGAGCAGCCAAATTAGCTATCTGGAATGGTCAACTTCTCCCTATCCTGAAGAGAGCGTCAGACTACATACAAATGCATACTTATTATTTAAGCCCCTTGTCCTCAACACCCATTTCCCATTCTGGCCTCCACACGCACAGAGCACGAGGTGGTGGTGGTGGTGGTGATGGTGCACTGTTTTCTCTCTCTTTTTTTTAATCTGGGTACCGGGAGTCGAACTGAGGACCTCGTGCTTGTCAGCAGGCGCTTGTGCCGCTGAGCGATATCACTGGCCCTTTTTTTCCTTTATGTGGGTACCAGGAGTTGAACTTACGACCTTGCGCTTGCCAGGCAGGCGCTTACACTGCTGAGCTATCTCACCGGCCTGGTGGCTTTTTTATATGCCTGTTCTACAAAGGAAATAGAATACATGGTGTGTTTAACATCTCAAACACACATTCATTTATTTAATTTTCTAAACTTACCTATCTTGTCTTCCTAAATAAGTGAAGAAAAGCAGGTATTATGGGTAGAGAAAAAATAATTCAATACCTTTTAATTCCTCTTTAAATCCAAATTAAATTAATGGATAAAAGTAATTTAAGCATGCAACTCCCTCTTGTGGTTGTTAAGATAACTGAGCATTTGTAAACTTTTAAGTACCACATCTTTTAAACCACTCCAGGCATTCTAGATGCTTTATACAGAAAGTTTAGTCTTGAGCCAACTTTGTCAGCTTCTGATGAACAACAGAAATGAATGTTACTGAATTTATTCTGAAACTAGAAAAACACACTTGAAGTTCCAGATGATGTTAGCTTTAACAATTTTAGGCATTCTTACAGTGTAAATAATGCCTAATTTCTCCAGAAGCTTAAAAACAATAACAGGAGAGAATCAAATATACTTATTAAAGAAATACCTATGCCACTGTAAAATGTACGAGGCATTAATGGATACAAAGATTTTAGGTTTACTTAAAGGAGGGTGAGGGGAATTTTGCTGTTGAAAATTATAATAGGGGGCTGGGGATATAGCTCAGTGGTAGAGCACTTGCCTAGCAATACAATATCTTGGGCTCGATTCTCAGTATCAATAGAAAAAGGGTGCTTATTTCAGTGTCTTTTAAGCTTTTGTCTGTCTTGACTTTATATGCCTAAATGCTTGTCATGCTGAATCAGTATCTAAGAAAGTATGTCAGCTTCTAAAATATATCCAAAAATTTCTAGACTTAATTTTGTTGACAGCAGGTATTACATTTACTTTATACACCAATGTATTACTAGTTATTTATTTGGTGACTAAATCACAAGATTCTAAGATGGAAATTACTCTTCAAAACAAGCCTGTTTTTATCTATTTTGCCATTTTTAAGAGCAAGTTAAAGCCAGATATTTTAACAGTGCTACAACTGGAACTCTAGTTTGGGGAACAAATGTCTGAGGAATGATGCTTAATCTCTGTAATTATTTTGAAGACATTTAAGTTACTTATACATTAGTAAGACATAACTGTTAGTCACTTTAACAGAACTGGTGTGGCTTCTGGCTATGTAATAATTTGCTGGCATTTTTTTGTACATGATTAAGATTTTGCATGCAATCTTGTATCATTAAGATACAGACATTGTCTAAAATAATTTATTTTAGACATTAGTAATGTTTATAGCTTGGTAAAGTTTATAGATTAAAAGGGGCCATGGTAGCTATTTTCCAGTTTGTGATGGATGCCACAGGAGACCAGTTCAATGTGGTTTCAAGGGGTATCATTATAACTAAAGAAAAAACACAGCATGAAGTTTCTGTTGTTTCTTCAAAATCTTGGAATAGGAAAAATTTTCTAAGTAAGACACACATACACACATATAACCCAGAAGCCCTAAGGAATGGCTTGATGCACAATTTCAATTTCTAGATAATAAAAAATTAACTGCTTGTAAACACTCACTGGTTATTTCTGGTGAGAACTTTTCATCATATACCCTTTAATTCTGTTTATATTAAAAAAATCAAGTCTGTAGAAAAATATTTTAAAGCAATTTCTATCAGAATTTCAGATAACTCTGTAGGTACTGATAAGCTGCTTCTACAATTATATGGAATTATAAGATTTTAAGTAGTCAAAACCAATCAGCTTGAACAAAATAGGACTCAGGTCCCAATTTTAAAACTTACTACAAAGCAAGTGTAATTAAGACAGTATTAATATGGGCATAAGGAACACAGATCAATGAAAAAGAGTGAAAGTCCAGAAATAACACACGTCACTGATGGTCAACTGATTTTTTTCAAGGGTGCCAAAAATCATTAAATGGGCAAGTAAGTCATTTCAACAAATAATGCTGGGATACCTGGGAAGTCGCCTGGAAAACGATGAAGCTGGATCTTTAATTTATGCCATTATGTAGAAATTAACTCAAAATAGATTAAACACCAAAATACTAGAGCTGAAACTGGAATTATGGGTTAATCTCTATGACCTTGTGTCTGTAGATTGATTCTTAGAGAAAACACAAAAAGTATGAACAACAAAAGTATACAAATGGGACTTCCACAAGTTAAAAAACTTTTGGGCTTACAGGAAACCATCAAGAAAGTGAAGATAACTCTTCACAGGAGAAAATAATTGCAAATCACATATAGAACTTACTTTTAGAATATACAAAAAGCTCATACAACTCAATAAAGACAAATAACCCTATTTAAAAAGACATAAAGGATGCGAATGAACACTTCTCCAAAGAAAATATACTGCCAATAGGCACACGAAAGGATGCTTGAAACCATTAGCTATTAAAGAGAAATGCAAATCAAAACCCACAATGTAATATGTACTTCACAGGCACTAGGAAGACAAGAATCCACAAAATCAGGTAACAGCAAACACTGGTGAGAATATGGAGAAATCAGACCCCTCATACACTGCTAGTGGGAATGCAAAATTGTGCAGGCCCCCTGGAAAACAGCGTGGCAATTCCTCAGTGGTTAGATATAGGATTACTACATGACCCAGCAATTCCACTTCTGAGTATATACTGAAGGAAAATAAATATGCCTATCCATACAAAAGCTTGTACACAAATGCTTATGGCAGTGTTACTTGAAACAGACAAAAGAAGGAAAAACCCTCAAAATTCCCATCAATTGATGAATAAATAAAATGCAGCATATCTATATAATAGCATAGTTGGCTATAAGACAAAATTAAGTACTAATATTTACAACATAGATGAACTTTTAAGTGAAAAAAGCCAGTCACAAAAGATCACAGTGCATACAACTCCATTTATATGAAGTGACCAGACTATATAAATCTATACAGATCCAAGAAGCAGACTAATGGTTGCCTATTGTTGATGGTGTCGTTGAGGATAAGGAAGTAAAAGCTTATGGGTATGGGGTGTTGTTGTGAGGTGATGAAGTATTCTACTTCTAGCTGTGGGTATGACTGCACATATTGGTGTCTTTACTAGAGACCACTGAATTGTGGGCTACAAATGAGTGAATTGTATGGTATATTACTTATACCTCAATAAAACTATTAAAGTGACCAAAATTTTAAAAAATGAATAATTGAACATGCTGAAGTACAAGTCATAAGATATATTAAGCAAAAAGTGTATTATATAACTATAATTAAAGTATGACATTAAGGTATATCAGACATACTGTACAGAATATATGCATATATTCAGAGTCTGCCAAAAATAGTATACATCAGGAAAAGAACTTGTATAAATATTTTAATACTAAATTTCTTGAGACATCATGAGATTAATATAAATTACCTTTGGCCTGTACACTTACAAGAGGTGCTCAGAGTTCCAAAGGGGAAGCTCATTAGCTTCCAGACATTTATTAGTACAGTGAACTGAGGTGTGTATACGTTTTGTTGGCACTCTCTGTATATATACACTTGTCCCTTGCAATCTGTGGGGGATGGGTTCCAGGATGCACATCCCCTATCAAAATCCAAGGATGCTCAAGTCCCTTATATAAAATGGTACAGTATTTGCACACAACCTATGAATATCCTTGTATATACTTTAAATTGTCTCTAGATTATTTGTAATACATAATACAAAGTAAATGCAATATAGTTGTTATACTGTATTGTTAGTAAATGACAAGAGAAAGGTCTATACATGTATAGTACACAGGCAATGACCATAGGCCTAATTTTCACTCTGCAGTTGGGTGAATCTACAGCTGTGGAGGCTATAAGTACGAAAGGTCAAATGATTATATAATCCCACAATCCCACACACTGTATATGTGTTTATATACACCCATATAATGTATGGTGTGTTCCCACTAAAAAGTGTGCATGTCTACATACATAGGTGTATGTATACCTGTGAATGAACATGAAGGAGTATTAAAAATGTTAATAGAGATCAGCTCTGACAGTTAAATGGTGGGAGGGCTGGGCCAGGGTTGGAGCTATATTTTATTATAACTCATTTTTGTTAGACTTTCTCTTACCCATGTCATATTATTTTCATCATGCTTTTTAATATACTGGTTTAATAACTTAAGAAATAACTTGTTAGTAGGTAAAGCTCTCCAAACATGGAATGTGTTATCTTAGAAAGCACCTTGTTTTTCACATGTATTCAAGTAGAGAATGGATTTACACTTGCTAGGGATCCTGTAGGACTACATGCTGTTCGGTGAGTAGACTGGGTAACTTTTCATGTAGAATTCTTTTTTTGTGTGTGTGGGTACTGGGGGTCGACCTCAGGACCTTGCGCGCCAGCAGGCGCCCGTGCCGCTGAGCAGTATCACTGGCCCCTTTTTCGTATGTGGGTTCCGGGAGTCGAACTCGGGCCCTCGCGCTTGCCGGGCAGGCGCTTAAGCCGCTGAGCCATCTCACCGGCCCCTTTTTTTGGTTTTTTGAGACAGAGTTTCACTACGCAGTTCAGGCTGGCCTTGAACTCACTATGTAGCTGAGGCTGGCCTTGAACATGCAGTGATCCTCCTGCCTCAGCCTCCTGAGTGCTGCGATTACAGGTGTGCACCACCACACCCAGCTATGTCAATTAATTTTAATTACTGAGTTATTTATTTAATAATGTGATTTCAATGCCAACACAGAACATTCTACAGAAGGCATTTTTCAACCAGCAGATACATTAAGTTAAACAAGGCACAAACAAATTTAAAGTTTTGAAATAAGTTATATTTCCTTTTGAAAAGAGTATCTAATTCACTGAATTTGTGTTTTATTAAATCTCATTAAATAGAACGCCACTGTGATTTGGAGGAAAGCACCGGTGAAAAAAGGAATGAAAAAAATGAAGTCCAAAAAAATGATTTTCGACCCACAATTTTTTAATTGCATTTCTATTTTAGGTTCAAAGCCAGGGTTACTAGTTAATAGTACAATGGGACCACAAATATAACTGGGGAAAAGTGGTATTAAAGTATCAATAAGAATACTTATGATTTTATATATGCAATTTAAAAAAGGTTTACCAGCTAGGTCAACACTACTGATGGATTTTTGGAGAAATAAGAGCAAATGAGAAATCATTTTTGGCAGCTGTGTTAGTGTGCTAAGGGTTCCTGGGTTTTGTAAAAAAAAAAAAAAAAAAAAAAAGGAAAAATAGGCCTTCTTTCTTCTACCATGAAAACTGGTCTAAATGAGTAAAGCATTTTGTTCTCCGTTATCTGTTAAAGTTGCCAGTGCTATAAAACACATGCCGCTATGAATGGAAGAGGACTCTAGAAAGTCTCAGAATACAGTAAATGATGAAGTACTTTTGCTACTTTTCAGAAGTTAGGTGGTTTGAATCTTAGGAGAAGGGGTGTAACTATGTGATGGATGACAATACTACTGATAAGCAATTTTGTTTCTATATTTGTTTTCCTTAACAGGTAAGAAGAGTCTTTTTTGTATCTGGAAATTTTAAACTTACATTTCTCTTCAACATTGTTTTCTATTTGGCACTCATTTTTGTCTTAGATTCCTGTAATACTTTAAGGACTCAAGTTTAATTTACTTCCTTTAGGGATGGTAGTGTTGGTGGTAGTTTTGGGCTTAGTGCTGATATAACAAGGGAAGTAGTCAAAGTTTCATGAATTTTACTTCTTTTTCTTTTTTTGCTCTTGGTGTATTTAATATTTAGAAAGGCATGCATATATATGTGTGTGTGTGTGTGTGTGTATATATATATATATATATATATACACATATGCATATATATAATTTTTTAAAGAGGCAGGGTCTTATTCTGTTGTCCAGACTGACCGTGAATACCTGGACTCAACAGATCGTCCTGCCTCAGCCACTCCAATAGCTGGGACTATGTGTACACATCATCATGCCTGGTGGCCCTGTCACAGCTTTAATTAGTATATGTTTGCAGTACATAATGTAGTATACGATGTGGAGTTGGTACATGTACATAACATCTTAGTTTTCATACCTTTCTCCACTGCCTCTCCTCTCTCCATCTCTTGATCTCCTTCCCTGAGAAAGAGCTATCTCCCTACTTCCTATTATCTACCTTTTATTTTGTTCACTTCTTTTTCTTCTGATCACTATAACAGAACATATTAAACATATCTTTTTAAAATAAATTTTCATTTCTGAATTTATTGTAGTATTTTTAGATTTCAAATGGTAGACTATAAGAAAAATAATACATTTTGATTACCAACTTATGGTCCTTGCTCAATTTGGGAAAAATATGCTCCTCATTCTAGTACCTGACTAAATTTATTTTTCTACTCTGACACTGTATGTTTCAAAATCCTATAAAGAGCAGCTTCACTGCAGGAGGCAAAGTTACTTCTTTTCTCTTACACCACTGAAATCAGAATTCTGAAAAGATCCTTGCTTAAAGATCAGTATTACTCAGGTCACACCACTTAATACTACAGAGGGTGCTATATAAATTATAAAGTACCACACATATGTAGAATAAAAGCATGAAAGATTTATTTTTCAGAAAATTACAATCCTTTGATACCTTGAAGCAGGTTAATGAAACACCAGATCGAGATTGTCACTTAATATGTAAACCTGGGTCAATGTCAGTTTCATAATAAACAGAGAGCAACAAGGAGGTAAAAGGGTATAGAACAGCACCCATTCCAACAGGCATGCACACAGACAATACAAGAGCCACACAGTGACACCAACATTGCAACATTCCATACATATGTAAGTATGTTTAAAGAAAGTGATCAAGGTTGTTACAGCTGTCTAAAGGCTGCTGTTAAGAGAAGCAATCTGAGTGGTGCATTCTGGGGAAACTTTTTGGTAAGCTTTAAAGCTTTCGAATCAGAGCCTTCGCTTAAAAGGGATTTAAAATTTTTTTTTTTTTTTTCATTTTCAGGTGCCTTCAGAAGGTATTCTCTACATTGGGTACTTTATTGTCTCAAATTATTTCTTTTCTTTTTTTTTTTTTTTTTTGTGGATACCAGGGGTCGACCTCAGGACCTTGCGCGCCAGCAGGCGCCCATGCTGCTGAGCGATATCACCGGCCCTTTTTTTGTATGTGGGTTCTGGGAGTCGAACTCGGGCCCTCACGCTTGCCAGGCAGGCGTGTACGCCGCTGAGCCATCTCACCGGCCCTCAAGTTATTTCTAATTTTAGCTCTTTATTGTGATTTTTTCCTCCTATATTTGTTTGTTTTTGGTACTGGGGATCAGACCAAAAACCTGAAACTAAATAAGCAAGGGTGCTCTACCACTAAGCCACACTCAAGTCATTTCTATTTTGTAGGGTTTTGTTAGGTTGTCCAGGCTGGCCTTGAACTCAGTGCCCTGCCTCAGTGTCCTGAGCAGCTGGGTTACAAGCATGTGCCACCATGCCTGGCTCATTTGCTTGTTTACTGAATGATCTTTTAGCTACATGTTTCTGAAACTGTGGCATGTGTGGGCCCCACAGTAGTGTGCCATGGGTATGTGAAACCACAAGACACATCTGAGAAAAGATTCTTTTGAAAATGTGAATAGAAAGACATTACAGTGCAGCAATTAACAGTGTGGGCTCTGTCAACTTCCTAGTTAGAACCTTCACTCTGCCACTTGTGCTTTGGCAAGTTACTTAACCTATTTGCTCCTAAGTGCTTTAGTCTGAAAAAAGAAATAATGTTAGTGTCTACTTTATAGTGGTCATGGGAAATAAATGAGTATTCAAAACAGTGATTAATTCACAGCAAACTCTCAGCAAGTATTCATTATTACATATCTTAATATTACTCATCTTTCACCCTATTGGAGAAATAGGAGACACTGGGAGTTCTGGGGTAAGTTTAGGTAGTGAGACAAAGAATGCCTCATTGAAAAGGTGACTTTAAGTAAGGAACTGAAGCATGAGAGAAAGGTAACTATGGATTTCTGAGGAGAAAATTCAGACAGTAGGAAGAACAAGTACAAAGGCTCTAAGGTATGGCTTCTATAATTAATGAAGAATACGAAGGTCGTAGGGCTGGAACAGTGTGAGCAAGATGGTGCATTAAAAGGAAAAGAGCTGGTGGGGAAGAGGAAAGTGGAGCGTGTAAGGCTTCATAGCTTTTATTCTGAATGGATTAGATGGCCCCCACAGGCAGAGATCTGACATGTTTTGAATAGTGTCTTAATGGTTGCTGAGTTAAAAGAAGATCACAAGGAGGGAAGGGTAAGAGCGCGGAGGCTACTGCAATCATCTACCTGAAACTAAATAAGCAGAGCTTTTCATAGAGAACAGGATGATCGACTAAATCACATACTGCTATCCATACATCAAGGAAAATGAGGGCTGAAAGATGTCTGCTGGATGTAGTAATCTTATCACAGATGACCTTAACAGAAGTTCTGGTTGACTGCAGTGGGGAAAATACCAAGTGCAGTAGATCCAAGAGAGAATGGGAGGAAAAAAACTGGAGATGGCACATTTAAGCAGTATGTTTTTATCACATTTGAGTTAAAATACGAATAACTGTTAAAATATAAATAACTGTTAATATAACTGGTAATATTCAGCTCAATATAAATGACCACTTGATAAATTCTCTTATCAAATTATCTTCTTAAAAAACATTTGCTCTCCATTTAAGTATCAGCAACTACTCAAACATAGGAAGCCTGCTATTTTGACAAGAGGAAAGGAGAAAAATGATACCTTGGGGAAAGAAAAGAAAAATAATGGTATATTAAAATTCATTCACTGCTCAAACTAAACAAAAGATGGTAGCAGTTAGTTACAGATATGTGGAAAATGTAAATTTTTTTTTTTTTTTTTTTTTGTGGGTACCGGGGGTTGAACTCAGGACCTCGCGCGCCAGCAGACGCCTATGCCGCTGAGCGATATCACTGGCCCGGAAAATGTAAATTTTAACACAATTTCTAGTACAATTAAAATCAGCCAGGGACCTCTGAAACACAAGTGCACATGTACGCATATACATATGCGTGACATTTGAGAGGCTGAAAGAGACAAGTATCAGGAACGAGATTCAAGTTTTTCTTTGAGTTAAAATTTTCCTAGGACATGTAGCAATTTAGACTTTGATAGAGCATAAGACTAACAATTTCATGTCAGAAAAAAGAAAAATTTTTATTTTTTAAATATGTGGTCAAAGAAAGCAGAATCAACTAATCTCATAAAAATGTGTTTTTATGGGTTTTCATCTGTAGATGTTTTAAAGGGAAGCCAGCACCACCACAGATACAAGAAAAACTGGAAAGAAAGAGTTATAAACCATTAAAAAAGAAAAAGAAAAAAAAAAAGCTAGAGTTGACTATTCTGAAGAGCTGATAACTCTATCCAATATATGATAATAAAACTGTAATTTAAATTTACAGGAATGCTTCCAAATATTAAGATAATGTTATTTGGGATAACCCTTAAAAGACAAAGTAATGCTGATACTCATCACTGCTGTAAAATCAAGTAAGTCTAGCACAGGAATTATCCTTCCCTTAGTACCAATATTACCTTGTGTGTAGGCAGCATCATCAGATCCCATGCTCAATTTCCGTGCTTCACTTATTCTATCCGCATGTGCTAACGTAGGGTCCGTGAGGTGCTGAATATTTTCTGTTTCTACATAATGATCAGGATGATTCAGAAGATTTGTAAGTTCAAAGGTAGGGGAAACAACCCCTGGCGAAACAGCAGGGGGTTTATTGGGAGAAACTGTGATTTTGAAAGTATATTTTGTATTGGGTTGAGTGACCACCACTCGAGGAGAAGTTGCAGAGTTACTGCCTATTGCTCGACTTTTGGGAGGGTGGTGATGAATAAAGGTAGGACCCATGCTCACTTGCCCAGACATATTCCTGGAGGCAGCAGATGCCCCAGAGTTTGTGGATATGAAGACTGTGGGCTGATTCCGCATGCCCGGTTCATCTCCTGTGGTGGCATTAGCTGAAATATAAACCTTAGGTTGACTACGGGAGATCATCTCATCAGTATTTGGGGGACTGGCAGCTATGTAAACAGTCGGCTGATTTCTATTTAAGGTCTGGCTGTTGACTGAAGAGGAAGTGCTGGAGGTTCGAGGTCCAGAAGAACGCAATTTTGAAGAACTGTTTCTCTGTGGGGGTTCAAGTTTGATTTCAATCTGGTTTTTTCGAGGTCCTGTTGAAATATTCTGAATGTTATATTGGCTATGAGCAGAAGACTGTGAGCTACCAGATGAATGAACTGTTGGTGGTTGTGGAGTAGTAGGTGAACTGATGGGCATGTAGACATGAGAGGTCTGGTGGCCTTGCTGACTTGGCTGTTGGGCTGAGGTATGTGGCAGAGGATTAGATGCAGGATAAGTAGTCCAGGGACCAGGCTGTGAAGGCTGATAAACTTGTTGAGGGTTCATGGGATTAAACTGAGACACCCAGCCAGAATGCTGCTGTGTCTGTCGAGTTGTACCACTAGGAGTTGTAATGTAAGGCCTAATGTAGATAGAATTTCCCTGTGGACTGTTAAGTACAGGCGGAGGTACACCATGTATGTGCAAAGATGTAGGAGTATTACGACCAGTCTGGATATTTGGGGCTAAGGTTACCATAATGGGATTAAATCTGGGAGTTTGTTGAGAAAGGTTAGATGTTCCTTTGCTGCCTAAGTGAAATCCAAGATGTGGTGCTGAATTTGAAGCACCAGGTGTACTGGACATTCCAAAAACATTAAAGCCTTGAGGAACTTGAGCTGGTGCTGTTTGTGGCTCCTGCTGAAATAGTTCATTATTGGACTGACCACCTTGAAGTTGTCCATCACTAATGCTGTGCATTAGAGTCCTACTTCCATTCATTCTATTTCCTTCTCTTCCATGGTGGTAAACATTCTCTGACTGCAAGTCTAAGTTGAGAGAAGTCATGTGATTGCGTAGACCAGAAATTCCAGAATCATCCGAAAAATTCAAGTCTCCTTCACCATAAAGATACCTTGTACTCTCCTGAGAGAGAACAGCACAGCAGGCATCCAGGTTATTATTATTCTATTAAAAAAAAAAAAAACCTGATGTTAATAATCAGAAGGAAATAAGTACTATCATTAAAGACTATCGTCAGCAAAAAATACCATGTAATAACAGATACATTTGAGCCTTTCTGAGAAGAACTGTTTTTTATGCAAATAGTTGAATTAAAAATCCTCACTACTAATATAATAGAAAAACTCTCATTAGTAGCAAAAATGAATCAAGCCATTATTGTTTTAAGAGGTGCTATTTAGTAAAATGCACCATACAAATGCAGTAAAATTATAATCTAATTAAAATACAATTTCAATATTGAATAAGGTAATCATTCCACTTAATTGTATAATACCATATGATCAAATATTTTTTAAAAAGTTAAGTGATATAATTTAAGGTTTTTCAAACTACTTAGAAGAATATTCAAGTGCCATACATATTTTTTTAAATTAATGACCCTTTAAACAAATTTATTTGTAGTATTTAAATAAAAATGTTCTAAAATTCATACCAAAGTCATTTCAATTCACACGCTTCCTCTTGTGTAAAATATTTACAGCAGTATCTCAGCTCATAAACGCTTTAGGCAAAACATTAGGAAAAATTTTGTTTTTGTTTACGAACTCTATATTGGGTGACAAATATGACTGTGGCAATCCTTCCCCAAATTATGGAACAAATTAAGTTTGTGAACCGAGGCACCACTGTACCTATATATGAATTATAAGTGCAAGGTAGCCTGTAGGAGCTGAGTTCGTATCTCTGCCTTTACAGAGCACCATACCAAAGTATTCCAGAGAAAAGATTTTCTAAACAAAACCTCATTCGCACAAGAAATAACAGCACAAATCAACAAATGGGATTATATCAGACTAAAAAGCTTCTGTACAGCAAAAGAATCAATCAGTAGAGTGAAGAGATATCCTACAAAATGGAAAAAATTTTTTGCCACCTATTCCTCAGAGGACTAATATCTAGAATATTTTGTATATTCTACTAAAAAACTAAACTAAACTAAAAAAAGTAAACCATCTAAAATTAGAGATACAGTCAAGAACTGGGAAAGGGAAATGAACAGATACCTCACAGAGGAAGAGATACAAATGGTCAGCAAATATATGCAAAATGCTCAACATCTCTGGCCATTAGAGAAATGCAAATTAAAACAACGCTAAGACTCCATCTTACTCCAGAAAGAATGGCAATTATTAAGAAATCAAGTAATAACAAACGCTGGTGAGGCTGCGGTGAAAAAGTAAGCCTCCTTCATTGTTGGTGGGAATGTAAACTAGTACAACCATTATGGAAATCAGTATAGAGATTTCTCAAAGAAATGAAATTAGAAATTCCATATGATCCAGTGATTCCCCTGCTAGATATGTTCCTCAAAGAGTTTAAGATATCATACTACAGCAATATATGCATACCAATGATTATAGCAGCACAACTCATAATAGCTAAATCCTGGAAACAACCTGTATACTCATCAACAGATGATCTGATAAAGCAAAAGTGGTATCTACATATAATGGAACACTATTCTGCTCTAAAGAATGACAGATTTGATACATTTGTAGGAAAATGGATGCATCTAGAAAATATAATGTTGAATGAAATAAACTAGACACACGAGCTTAAATACTGGATGGCAACTCGCATTTGATTGAGGCAAAGTACAAAGATAATAATGAAGATGGATAGATGGAGACAAGGAGATAGATCTCTTCCAACAGGGAAGTGCCCCAAGGGAAAAAGTGTGAGGGGAGAGAAGGAGAATGGGAAATAAGTAGAATAAAGACATGCCATGCACAGAAACCTAATAACTTCAATTAATGTAAACATTATATGCTATAACATGAGCTAAGATTAATAATAGCAACAAGAATGAAAAATAGGATAGGGGAATTAGAGGAGGAAGAGGGAGGGAGGGGGAGGACAGGGGAAGGGGATTAAAAAAGAGTGGCATGTACATGTAACTACTCCGCAAGATGATTGTAAATTGCATGAACTATAAACTTGTACTAATACAAAAAAAAAACCTATTCCAGAGACATAAAATGAAACAAAAAACAAGACCAGATCGTTTTTTAAAGAATGCTCCAAAGAAACAGACTAACCATTAGTCATAAATCATCCACAAAAATATTAACTGAACAGCTATCATGTATATGCACAGCACTGTTAAGACTGAACTTTTCCTCTAGAAGAGCCTGCAACTCAATTTGGGAGACAAATCATGATTTTTGAAAAAGCAACATTATTACATGAGAGTGTGCCAAATAACACGTGGTACTGAAGTTTAACATAGTTAATACTGTAGGCTAACGTAAGGAAGGACTGGGTTAATGGGGGAGGTATGGCCTGAGAGTATCATGGGACTTCTTGGAGGAAATGTAAGAGTAGACAAAAGCATATTCCAAACAAGGTGACTAGAACAGATTTCCCTGGAGTTAAAAGTGTGTATCAGAAGGTTTGTGAAACAAATTATTGCAAAGGCAGTAATGAAGGATTTTTGAAAAACGAGTCATACTAGAGTTTGGTTTTTATTATAAACAATGGGAAGAGCTACTGAAGGTAGATGAACAGAGAAGTAGACACACAAAGGGTATTTGGGGAAGATCATTCTTTTCATACTTAGGATGAAAGGAAATGACTATCCTTTTGACCAAACAACAGAAGACATGAGTGTAACAGAATTTGGACATAAGTAAGAAAAAAATTCAAAGAGAACTGGAAGACTAGGAACCTGAGAGAAAGGGGACAGTTTTAAAAATAAAAAAGAAATGATGTTAAAATGTTGACAAGCACTCTGATATGAGATAAAATCATGTAAGAAAGCACAGGGCAACAAAGGCATCCTGAAGGTTGGTTAAGAAATGATAGTTCACACTGAACAGGTAATACTAAAGAAAAGGTTGGAGAGCAATGGTTGACTTCCTTTCCTCCCAGAACCAATGATTTTTATCTTTCATGGTATAAAAATCATTTTATTCTACTCATAACTCTGAATTGATATCCACTAGTTTTTCAAATAAAGTTGAAAAATGATCATAATCTTTATTGACTAATATAAATAGTCATTTTAAACAGACTTTATCTTTTGTCGAACCTAACAGGTACTTTTGTTAACTTTATTGCCATGTCTAGTAAATTCTCCCTACTAAGTCAAAGCGCACAGAGACAGAGACCTTTTCCTTCACATTCTATCATTCTTCCCAAGTTAAAATGTATATTTCTCCAAAATCCAATTCTATATTCCTTTTGTAGACATTTCATACTCATTTTTACAAAGTCTTCCTCTATAATTTTGTGGCTTTCAAAAATCCCTTCAATCCTCTATAATTATTATTTAATATGTTCATATTAAATAGCAATATTTCAGTCCCAGGTATGCCATAACTCATGTGGTTTTATGGTACTTATCCTGTCGGTGCACCTTCTTGGTGCAATCTTATGTTATGAGCTCTACACAGCTAAAGACTTTAAACAGCTATTAATAATTACTGTTCACAAACATTATTTCATTAGGAGCTGTAAAATGGTGATACTGGCCATATTCCAACTGTAAGATGTCTTCATTTATTAGCATCAATTCTTCTTGAAGACTTACTCTCCTCAACTATTTGGTTACTCTTTGCATAGAAGAGGCAGGATAATTTTTAAAGCTGGTACCTTAGAAATTTCCAAAGCTGGCTAAGATTTATTTTTAGTATTATTATAAACCCCTACATATCTGTAATGTTTTGTGCTTATCATAGCATATGTTCGCGCCAGTAGGAACAGCTTCATGTTGGCTCCTGTGTACATATGACATGAGCTAAGTAGTCTTTCATAGCTTCCTTGCTTTCCGATATGACAAGATACGTAAGCTCATCTTGTACATGTTCGGTTCTGAAATCGGCCATTTCCCAAAGAAGCCTTGATTACTATTAGTGGGAAACTGCGGGAGCCTTTGCTTTAAGTGTATCAAAATGGGTGGGATATGAATTTTTAAAGATTGAGGATCATGCTTTTTTGTGTACAGCCAGAAATCAGCATTCTATTCAAAGCTACAAAAAAGTCTAAATCATAACTTCCAGTTTCTCTTTCATTTTCTCCAAACTTCTCAGATATATCAAAGGAAACCCACTGATAACACTTCTCACATTCTGATTCATTCCTTCAAACATTTACTGCCATTTACTTGGCAGGTAGAAAGGTACATAATTGCTGATCTCTAGGATCTCAGGCTAATGGATTAGATTAATATATGTATATAAATACAATGCAGAATGGTGGAGGTCAGAAATACAGGTAAGGACTTTGGGTGGAGGCCATCTGAAAAGGCTTCAGCTAAGGAGATAGGACTTAACACTAAGTTGTACAAAATACTGAATGAGCAGTTCTTAATTATTTTAGGAAACAATCAAGCGTTTTTAAACATATAGGTTTCTAATACGAAAATTTTAAAATAGTGAAAAATTCAGTTTAAAATGAAAGTGCCAACTATGCAAAATTTCCATACTATTTTATGTTCTGATTTAACTGCAAAATATAAAAACAAATTTAAAAACACAAGTTTTAAAGTTACAAATCATACCTGCTGGTGATACAGCCATCTTAGAAAATATACAGGATCAAGAGGTATGAGTACAGTAGTTCCAATAAAATCTAAGCAATAAATAAAGTCAAGAAGAGAACAGAAGAGGGATTCTTCTCTAAGAATCAGGACACAAATTAAGAACACTTACATAGGGAAGCAACATGGCATGACCCTTTTCTTTTTTTTTTTTGTGGGTACTGGGGGTCGACCTCAGGACCTCGCACGCCAGCAGGGCGCCCGTGCCGCTGAGCGGTATCACCGGCCCTTTTTTTCGTATGTGGGTTCCATGAGTCGAACTCAGGACCTCACGCTTGCCAGGCAGGTGCTTACGCCGCTGAGCCATCTCACCGGCCCCCTGACCCTTTTCTTAAAAAGATTTGAACCAGTACAGCTTAGGGAGGCTCTCTCAAGAGAACACCCAACTGAGAAAGGGCAAACAGCTCCCAAAAGAGAGGCTATCACCAAACAAGAGATGTTTATATTACATTTAGAGGTGATTTAATTTGCCTTTATAGTTTAATGAAAATACTTTCTTTCTTTTTTTTTTTTTTTTTTTTTTTTTTTGTGGGTACCGGGGGGTCGACCTCAGGACCTCGCGCGCCAGCAGGCGCCCGTGCCGCTGAGCGATATCACTGGCCCCTTTTTCGTATGTGGGATCCGGGAGTCGAACTCGGGCCCTCGCGCTTGCCGGGCAGGCGCTTAAGCCGCTGAGCCATCTCACTGGCCCTGAAAATACTTTCTTAAATTTGGGAGATTTGCACTCTTGCTGTAACCACAGAAACCATTTTTTCTTCTGTCTTGTCTCATTTTTTGTTTTATCAGCTAAAAAAAAAAAAAAAAAAAAAAAAAAAAACTGCCAAGATGCTGAGAATGACTATCAACTCACCTTTAAAAAGTATAGTCTGTTTCAAAAGCAAGTTCCAAGAGAACAGGCTTCATTTCAGTCTGCACTAGTTGTTGGGAAGCATGGCAAATAGAGGAGTTTCTTTTTGTGAGACTACTGGGTACCCAGAGGAAATTCAAAATAACCTATTTTCTAATTTTTGTAAAGCTGAAAAACATGCTTAATTACTGTATTTTTAAACAAGATACTAAGATCAAAATAATAATAAAAAAAAAATCTCAATTCTTACTCTGTCCCTATCTGGCCTATGTGCTCTTACCTTCTATTCTCTATGGGTGACTATCTTTTATGAATTGTGTTTTTAATCCTTCCAGCAGTTAGGCTAGCAGGAGCATGAAAATATATATATATATGTGTGTGTGTGTGTGTGTGTGTATGTGTATACATATATGTATGTATATGTATATTTATTCCTCCTGCCCTCATTGATATACAAGGGCATCTCATCTTAATGTACTCTGAAGATCATAC
Organism: Erethizon dorsatum; assembly: GCA_028451465.1. Taxonomy (NCBI): domain Eukaryota; kingdom Metazoa; phylum Chordata; class Mammalia; order Rodentia; family Erethizontidae; genus Erethizon; species Erethizon dorsatum. Next base: position 130,301,197 of record CM051823.1, on the reverse strand, counting down.
TAAAGAGTACACTAGAGCTTTTTCTGATAATATTTTAAGTAATTTTATAAAAACTTCTATTTTACACCTCTATCATGAGGTATAGAAGTGTTCTGCACCCAGGCGTGGTGGCACATGCCTGTAACCCCAGCAATTGGGAACCTGTGGCAGAAGGATCACCATGAGTTCAAGGTCATCCTGGCCTATAGAGTGAGTTCAAGGCCAGCCTGGACTATATAGTGAGATCCTGTTTAAAAACAAACAAACAAACAAACAAACAAACAAACAAACAAACACCAACCAAACAAATGAAAGTGTTCTGGATAATTATTTCAAAATCAATTCTATCAAATTTGGTTGAAGAATCTGTAGTACGTTTCTATTAGTCTTTCAAGATTCACTGAACACCCTCAGTATAGCTTTATTTTACAAATTCTATTTTTTGAAAAGTTTGGGGAGACTATCTTTTCCTCACTATCTGTTCTTTCCCCATACTTTCTTTAACTTTTTTTTTTTTTTTTAATGTGGGTTCTGGGAGTCGAACTCAGGACCTCGCGCTTGCCAGGCAGGTGCTTATGCCGCTGAGCCATCTCACCGGCCCCTTCTTTAACTTCTTACTGCATTCTTACTACTTTTTCCTTTCATATTCTGTATTGACAAATGTGAAATATTGATTTGTTCACCAAATATTTATTATGGGCCTTCTACAATTATTACTCCTTTTAGTACTGGTATGCTAACATTTACTGAGCACTCATTATGAATCAGATACCCTGTAACTGCTTTACCTGTACTATCATATTTAATTCTCTATGAAGTTTTTTATTTCCTTTGCAGTTGAGGAAAGGAAAGTTAGAAGATGAGAGTCACAGAGGTTAACTAAATTACTGCCAGGAAGTGTCAAAATGTGATCAAGTCTATTTATCACCAAAACTTACGATCTTAATCATTATATTATAGAAAGGTCAGATAAATTTGGAGAATGCCATGCAGCTCAAGATATAAGAAGGAACTGGATAAGATTTCAGGCTGTAGAAGCAGCCAGAATTTCAGATCACAGACTAGTACAGGCTAGTCAAGACACATGAAACTCATTCTAAAGGGTATGTGAACAATCAGGAAGTTTTAAGTGTATAAACATGACAAAATCTTCATTTAAAAAGACACTTGGGCAGAAGAGGATGGACTGGAAAGACCAAAAGTGGGTTAGGATAAAGGCAGATAGATCAATCAAAAGTACAGATAAAAGATAAGGTTGTGAACAAAATGTATGTAATCATTTGATATCAAGTACAGATTTGATTAAAATGTCCTAACTTTAAACTTTAAAAGTTATTTGTCAAGTTTAAATAAATCCAAGCCAAAAACACTTTTTGATACAAAGATTTCCAGTCTAATCAAATGGAAACATATAACTACAAATTCAAAATAAGTTCAAAATTATGGACTTCTAAAATTGTGTATATTAAGAACAATATAAAAATATATTAGTTGGAACACTTGCATATTAAAAATTCAAAAACAAACTTTTTTCCATTGATGACTCAAACACTTCATTTTACAAATAATACAGAGATAATACAGACAGCCTTCCCAAATATGCGTGCAGTACCCAATTAATATTAGATCTATGTTTTCTGACTCTTTAATAATTTTTCTCACTTTTATACAAAGACCTAGAATTTTTTTAAAAAGTTCTGATAAAACAAGATGGGGAAAAGTGAATCATGCTACTAGCTAGTAAGTATGGGATCATGTATTAATGCTTTATATTTAGAATTCATTTAATCTTTGTATCTACTTTATATGACAGATTATCCACACTGTATATTCAATACAGAGAGCTGAAGCTTGCCAAAGGTCACATGACTACTGGACACCAAAGTTCGTTTCTTTTTATCACAGCATACAACACCAACATGAAGATAACTTAAAAATGCCTTCTTCCAATGTTTAAAAGACACCAGATTTGTATTAATAAATTTAAAAATCACTGAACACTGACCTGTAACATGCACCTGGATACAACAACTTCAGGTACTTCAGGGAATTTCTGTCGCAGGTCATGTAAAACCTGAAAATCAATTTGGTGGCTTCCTTGGGCCATTCGTATATTGCCTAATCAGGACTATCTGTACAGTAGGCAATTCTAGGCCTTAGTGGAATTAGTACTCATCTCTTCTGTCCAAGCATTTTCTGTGAAAGAAAGAAAAATTTTTTTAATGAGAACTGATTATAGAATGAAAATTGCTGTGGATTTAAAAATTTAGTGCAAAAAGGCATGTTCCTTATTAGCATCCAACAACATTACTATGAAAATATTACTTGGACCTATAATGCTTTCCATATAGTTAATACTGTCTTCAGTATAATGCCTGAAGGCAAACTTTTACAATGTTTAATTCCTTTTTATGTGCTTGTTGCATAAAGACTGCCAAAAGGCATTCAAATAAGAGAGAAATCACTGTCGTGGTTTTCCTCTATCATTCTTTTAAAAGACAAGAATGAATAACTACTGATTTGCGACTAACGTGTGGCCAGTGTCAAGAACTACTCCTAGGCCACTATAAAAAACAAAAAAAAAAAAACAAAAAAAAACCAACTGTGAGCCGGGCATGGTGGCACATGTCTATAATCCTACTACTCAGGAAGTGGAAGCAGGAGGATCTCCACGAGTTTGAGGTCTGCTTGGGCTACATAGTGAAGTCAAGGCAGCCTGAACTCCATAGTGAGACCCTGTCTTAACCCTCCCCCACAAAAAAAGAACTACTCCCTAAGCTTTATTCCTCATGTTCCTAATGTAAATCATGTTTAATCTTGAAAATCTCTTTGGGACATAAAAGGATATAAATACATTAGAATGAAATAATTTAAAACCATATTATTTAATTAAAATACCATTTAGAATACATTTAAAGACATAATCTGTTTGAAACTAATTTCTTATTTGTAGTATTTCTTTTAACTTCAAAAACATTAGTTTAAAAAATACAAGTCTGTAAATTTAGGTCTTTTGTCCATTATTGTGTATCTAATACCTTACAGTCTTCGGCATAATAAATGAAAGCATTTTTAAAGTACATTTGCTTATGACGGGATTCCCAAGTCTCCAAGAGAATAAAAAATCATTTAGATATTTTATCATTCAATTGAATTTTACTAAATTACTTTGCTGATGTAACTTCAGTTTAGTTACATCTCATAGATAAAAATCACTGCCAAATCAAGCTATTTGCAGTACAGATTTCCTAAAAGTATTTCTATGTAAAACACACACACCAACACACACACACATACTTTTAGCACTCAAAGTACTGTTCTATAAATGTAGGAGATTAGAGAAATACCAGAAATTAGCAAATAATATTTAAAAATAATATATGGGGTGATAAACACGCTACAGAACTGCTCATCTGCTCATCTGTGATTCCTCTCCAGCTACCAGCCCATTGCTCTGTATTTCTCCCATCTTGGGCTAGAACTCCTTGAAACTACTCTCTCATTCTTTTTTTTTTTTTTTAATTTTTATTTTAAAGAGAAAAAAAACAACAATAGGGCCGGTGAGATGGCTCAGCGGCGTAAGCACCTGCCTGGCAAGCGCGAGGGCCTGAGTTCGACTCCCAGAACCCACATACGAAAAAAGGGCCGGTGATATCGCTCAGCGGCACGGGCGCCTGCTGGCACGCGAGGTCCTGAGGTCGACCCCAGGTACCCACAAAAAAAAAAAAAACAAACAAAAAAAACCCCAACAACAATAAAAATGATACAGAATTTCAAAACAATAGGAAATTAACAATGGTTAATATGCTGCATCTTGTTATCTTCAAAGCAGTTGCTCAGATTACAAGATACAGGCATGCAGAATTAAACAATATAAGCACAAACCGTTCTTTTCAATGAATTAAAAGAAATTAGCAGTATAATTATCTTAGCTATCTTGTGTGTGTGTGTGTGTGTGTGTATCTATATATCTATGTTCTTTTCCCTTCCTTTTTGTCCTTTCCCTCATCCCAGTTGTTTTCCTGTTGAGCAGTTTCTTTCCCTTTCACAGTAGCTATTGTAGATTTTGGCACTTATTTACTCTTCCAGTTTCTTACACTACGGAGACAATATGATGTTTACATGTGTGAGTCTGATTTATTTCAATTATGAGTATGGTCTCTAGTTGCATCCATTTATCTATAAAAGTCTCAAGTTTATCCTTCTTTATAGCTGAGTTGTACTCCACTGTACAAAAATATATCTTCTTTATCCATTCCCTGGTTGATGGGCATTTGGGTTATTTCCAAGATTAAGCTATTACTAATAGTGCTGCTATAAACATGGGTGCACATATATCACTGTGGTATGATGTTTTTAACTCTTCTGGGAAAATACCCAGAAGGGGAATAGCTAGGTTGAATGGGACCTCTAATCCTAGTTTTTTGAGTCTCCACACTGATTTCCACAGTGGTTGCACCAGTCTACACTCCCACTATCAGTGGAGAAGGGTTCCTTTCCTCACAGCTCTGCCAGCATTTGTTATTGGTTGATTTCTTGAATGATAGCCATTCTTTCTGGGATGAGATGGAATCTCAGTGTTGCTTTAATTTGCATTTCGAATGACCAATGATGTTGAACATTTTTTCATATATTTATTTGCCATTTTTATTTCTTCATCTGAGAAGTGTGTATTCATCTCAGATGACCATTTTTGGATTGGTCTTTAAATTTTGGGGGGCCTAACTTTTTTCAATTCTTTGTTCTAGATAGAAGTCCTTTGTCTGAGGGACAGTTGGCTTAATTTTTTTCCCACTTTGTGAGTTTTCTTTTCACTCTGATTTTTTTTTTTTTGATGTGCGAAAACTTTTTAATAAGATGAGACCCCAGTTATTGATTCTTTGAAGTACCTCCCCTGCAGTTTGGTTTTTATCATGAACTCTCTGCCTACCCCTACGCTTTCAAGATTTGTACCTACTCTGTGTTCCAGTAGATTTAGTGTCTGTTTTAATATTTAGATCTTTGATCCATTTTGACTTTAGTTTAGTGCATGGTGATAGACATGGGTCTAGTTTTAGTCTTCAGCATGTGGAAAGCTAGTTTTTCCAGCACCATTTATTTAAAGAGGCTATTGGCCCTTTGTCAAAGATATGGTGGCTGAGTGTGTTTGTAGTTGTGTCTACATCTTCTAATCCGTTCCATTAATCCTCAGGTCTGTTTTTTTGCCAGTACCATGCTGATTTTATCACAGTAGATTTATAGTATAATTTCAAGGCAGGGATTGTGATGCCTCCTGCCTTGCCTTTGTTGCCCAGGACTGCCTTTGCTATTCTAGGTCTCCTCTGTTTCCAAATGAATTTTAGGGATGTTTTCTCTAGATCTGTGTGGTATACTAATGGTTTTCTGATCGGGACTACATTAAATCTGTATAACAGTTTTGGGAGTATGGCCATTTTCACAATGTTGGTTCTTCCTATCCATGAGCAAGGGTTATCTTTCCATTTTCTGATATCCTCTTAGATCTCTTTTTTCAGACTGCTGTAATTTTCAATGTATAGATCTTTTACTTCCTTTGTTAGATTGATTCCTAAGTATTTCATTTTTTTGGATGCTATTGTGAAGGGTGTGGTTTCCCTAACTTCTTTCTCAGTGAGTTTGTTGTTTGCGTACAGGATTGCTATTGATTTTTGAGTGTTGACTTTGTATACAGCTATGCTACTGAATTTGGTTATTACTTCTAGAAGTTTTTGGGGGTCTTCTATGTAGAGTATCATGTCACCAGCAAATAATGATAATTTAACTTCTTCCTTTCCTATCCTTATTCCTTTTATTTCTCTCCCTTGTCTAATTGCTCTGGCTAATGTTTCTAGAACTATATTCAATAGCAGTGGTGATAGTGGACATCTTTGTCTTGTTCCTGATTTTAGATTGAAAGCTTTTAGTTTTTGTCCATTTAGTATGATGTTGGCTGTTGGTTTGTCATAGATGGCTTTTATCAGATTGAGGTAAAGACCATAGATTCCGGTTTTCTATAGGGTTTTTATCATGAATGAGTGTTGGACTTTATCAAAAGCTTTTTCTGCATCTGTTTAGATGATCATGTGATTTCTTTTACTCTTTTGATACGGTGCATTACGTTTATTGACTTGCGTATGCTGAACCATCCCTGCATTCCTGGGATGAATCCCACCTGATCATGGTGTATAATCTTCTTGATAATTTGCTGCATTCTGTTTGCTAGTTTTTTTTTTTTTTGTGTGTGTGGGTACTGGGGGTCGAACTCAGGACCTCATGCGCCAGCAGGCACCTGTGTCACTAAACGACATCACCGTCCCTTTTTTCGTATGTGGGTACCTGGAGTCGAACTCAGGACCTCGTGCTTGCCAGGCAGGCGCTTATGCCACTGAGCTATCTCATCGGCCCTGTTTGCTAGTATTTTATTGAGGATTTTTACATCCATGTTCATTAGGGAAATTGGCCTGTAGTTTTCTTTTTTGGTGGGGTCTTTCTCTGGTTTTGGTATCAGGGTAATACTTGCCTCCAGGAATGAGTTAGGGAGAACTGCTTCCCTTTCAATTTCGTTGAAGAATTTGAAGAGTATTGGCATTAAATCTCTAAATTTCTTGTAGAATTCAGCAGTGAATCCATCAGGACCTGGGTTTTTCTTAGTTGGTAAGTTTTTAATTACATTTTCATTAACTGGTATTGGGTTATTCAGAATTTTTATATCTTCTTGATTCAGCTTTGGTAATTCATATGTTTCTAGGAATCTGTTCATTTCTTCTGTGTTTTCCATCCTATGTAAAGATTTTCGAAGCAGGTATTGATGATCTTCTGAATTTCCACAGGATCTGTAGTGATTTCACCCTATTCATTCCTCATTGCATGAATTTGAGTTTTTTCTTTCCTTTTTTTGATAAGGTTGGCTAGGGGTTAATCAATTTTATTTATTCTTTCAAAGAACCAACTCTTTGATTAATTCTTTGTATTGTTTCCGTAGTCTCAATTGTGTTAATTTCTGCTCTGATTTTTTAATTTCCTCCCTTGTATGGGCTTTGGGCTTGACTTGCTCTTCTTTTTCTAGAAGCTTGAGATGCAGCATTAGGGGTTTTTTTGTGCTTGTTCTGTTTTCCTGATGTGAGAATTCAGTGCTATAAATTTCCCTCTGAGGACTGCTTTCATTGTGTCCCACAGGTTCCGCTAAGTTGTATTTGCATTTTCGTTTGATTGTAGATATTGTTTACTTTATTATTTTTTTTCCTTAACATGAGTACCGGGAGTTGACCTCAGGACCTCACGCTTTCCAGTAAGCACTTGTGCTGCTGAGCGATATCACCAGCCCATTTTTCCTTTATGGGGGTACCAGGAGTCGAACCAGGACCTCGCGCTTGCCAGGCAGGTGCTTATGCCGCTGAGCTATCTCACTGGCCCTTAATTTCTTCTTTAATTTCATCTGTGACCCATTGGTTGTTTAGGAGGGTGTTATTTAATTTCCAGGTGTTTATGGAGTTTTTGTGGTTTCTTTTGTCATTAATTTCCAATTTCATTGCACTACAGTCAGATAATATGCATGGGATAATTTCCATTCCTTTGCATTTACTTAATTAAGCATGTTCTATGGGCTAGTATATGGCCTATTTCAGAGAACATCCTGTATGCAGCTGAGAAGAATGTGTATTCTAATGTTGTCGGGTGAAACACTCTGTAAACCTCTACTAAGTCGATTTGTTTGTAGATTTGGTTCAGTTCTGCTATTTTTTGTTGATTTTTTGTCTAGTTGATCTATCTCTTTGTGACAGTGGGGTATTAAAGTCCCCCATTAGAATTGTGTTATTATTTGATTTTTCATGTCTTATTAATACTTGTCTTACATAGTCGGGTGCTCCCATGTTTTCTGCATATATATTTATGACTGTTATCTCTTCCTCTTGAATTTTTTCCCTAACAAGTATGTAATGACCTTCTTTATCTCTTTTGATTATTCTTGGTTTGACGTTCACATTGTCTGCAAACAGAATAGCTACCCTTGCTTTTTTCTGGGTTCCTGTTGCATGGAGTATTGTTTTCCATTCTTTGACTTTCAGTCTGTGAACTTCTCTTTGAGTTAAATGTGTTTCTTGTATACAACTTATTCTTGGATTTTGTTTCTTGATCCACTCTGCCAGTCTGTTTTTGATTGGTGAATTGAGGCCATTTACACTGATGGTTATAACTGATACGTATTGGCTTGTCTTTGTCATGTTATTTTCCTGCTGTTGGTTCACTACTTTTCCGCTCTGCTTAACTGCTTGCCCTGCTTGGTGGTTTCTTTCTGTTGCTGTTCTTGGAACTGTAGTCATTTTTATATCTGTCTAGAGTATCTTTCAGTACCCTTTGTAGTGTTGGTTTGGTGGGCGTGAATTTCTTCAGTTGTTCTGTCATGGAAGTATCTTATTTCTCCATTAATTTTGAAAGATAGTTTTGCAGGGTATATCAATCTGGGTTGGAAGTTGTTTTCTTTCCAGACTTGAAATACTTCCCTCCAAGCTCTTCTTGAGGGTTTGTGTTGAGAAGTCTGCAGTTATTCTGATTGGCTTTCCTTTATAGGTGATCTGTTTCTTTTCTCTAACAGCTTTTAATATTCTGTTCTTTTGCTCAGTTTCTGGGATCTTGATTATTGTATGTCTGGGTGTAGATTTATTTTGGTTATGGCTAATTGGAGTTCTATATGCCTCACTTATGTGTATGTCAGATTCTTTTCCCATACTTGAGAAATTTTTTGCTATTACTTCTGTAAATAGTTTTCTTAATGTCATTTGTGTTGATTCCTGCTTTTTGATTGACACCAACTATCCTTACATTATTTTTCTTTGCATTATCTTGCAGTTGTTGAATCTAGGGCCTTCAAATGAGCTACATCTTCTTGTCCCCCTATTTTTTAAAGAAAGAGTCTTGCTAGGATGCTAAATTGTCCAGGTTGGGCTTGAACTCCCAATCCTCTTGCTTCAGCCACCTGAATAGCTACGATTACAAGTGTATGCCACTGTTGCCCAGCTACCATTGTACTTCAGGTATAGTTCCTATATCAGCTGAACAGCTCCTGTAGACTAACTCTTCATGAATAACCATTATATATACTACACAAAGTATAAAAAACAATGATTGGAAGGCAGAAGGCAGAAACAGAAATGGTGGTGGTGAGGAGGCCAATATTTGGAAGAAGGTAATAGCAAGGATGATCTTCCATTTTTATATGGCTTTTAGTCAGAAAGCAGGCCCCAACCGGTTTGGGTAGTTAATTAAGACCCAGAAGAAAATGCAGTCTTTATTTACTTGTTGAACCAAAAGACAGGCTTTGGCATGACCAAAAAGGCTGAAAAGAGAGAACCATAGAGAGAAAGCCCTAAATCCTTTGCACATGAGTCTGATCTCTAAACTTGAGATAGATTCTAAGTAGCCAAGCTAAGGTTAAAGTAACTGATCTAAGACTCCAGAATTTGTAGTTTGGGTTCAGTCAAGTTAACTGTCCACTAAAATGAACCAAACAACAGGAAAAACCGATTCATATTCAAGAGAAGAAAATCAATGGAGAACAACCCCAACATGACTCAACTGGTGGAACTGGGACATAAGAATTTTGGAAATTCTATTTGATCCAGCTATTCCCCTTCAAGGTATCTTCCTGAAAGAACTAATGACATCATACTACAATGATACATGAAAACCCATGTTTATAGCAGCAACAATTCAGAATAGGTAAATCCTGGAAGCATCCTATATGTTCTTCAACAGATGAGTGGATAAAGAAAATGTGGTATTTATACATGATGGATTAGTACTATCATAAAGAAAGGTAAACGAGTTATTTGTAGAGAAATGGATACACCTTGAGACCATAATATTGAGTGAAATAAATCAGACATACAAACTTAACTATTGCATGGTTTCTTATATGAGAAACTTAAATAATAAATAAAGACCAAAATAAAAGTAAGAGGTGGGGGGGACAGATCTTTCTCGAATGGGAAGGGGATCAAGAGATGGAAGGAGGGAAGGGAGAGGGGAGAGAAAGGGGGTGATGAAAAGAATTAAGATGTGTTAATAAGCACATGTACCAACTCCACACGAGGAATGTAAAAATTACATACTGCAAACATGTACTATAAAACAAAAGAAATATCTAAAAGAGGTAAAAGAAAAATATTTTTAAAGCAGTTACTTTAACTAGGCTCATGGATGTAAGGGCAAATATGTTTGGACTTCTCAGCAAGGAAATAAACTTTTGAAGAATTAAATGGAAATTCAAGAACTAAAAGTAAAATATCTGAAATGAAAAATTCACTGGATGAAATTAAACACAGACTGGAAATGAGAGAAAAGTCAGTGAATCTGAAGACAAAGCAACCTGAAGGATGGAAAGAAACAGGACTGGGGTCAGAAATAGTCCTGTGGGAAAGTCTAAAAAAACTAATGTATCTGTAATTAGAGACTAGAAGGAGAGAGAACAGAGAATAAGGTAGGAAAAATATCTGAAGTAGTAATGGTTAAAAATTTCCCCAAGTTGGTAAAAAATAAATGTATGAATTTAAGATCAACAAACCTCAAACAAGCCAACAAACCAAAAAACTCCACACATACCGAAAACAAAAACCACAACAAACCCCAAAACAAACAAATTAACCATACAGAGGCACATGACAGTCAAACTGCTGAAAACCAAAGCAAAACAAAATCTTAAAACATAGCCAAAGAAATGACATCTAACATACAGGAGAAGAACACTGAGTGAATACTGACTTCTCATCAGAAACAAATGGAGACCAGTAGATAGTGAAATGTCATAATTTAAGTGTTGAAAGGGGAAACGCTAAACTGTCAACTCACATGCTATATCTAACAAGAGTAAATTTTAAAGATGAATGCTAGATAACTTTTAAAACAGACTTTGTGGAGAAGTAAATGAATTGTAAGGACAACCTAAACATATTACTGAAACAAACTGGTACTTGCTTAATTCACAAGTGAAAACAAGAAGTACCTTAACAAACATATTTTGAAAAATTATTTCTCATAGTAAACAAAAACATATTTTCTATGGTTAAGATATAAAATGACTGTTCTTCTGAGTAAAGAACAAAGAAATCACACTTAGAAAATGTTTCCAGCTTTATGTACAGTTCTAGTACCTAAATTTCCACCTACTATAAACACCTAGAGCTGATTGCTCCTGACCATTCTCCCCTTCCCTAGTCCACCAGAGAGGACGGGTTTCATAAAACTTTCAGAAGGAAGATAATTACAGTGGAACCTTGGTTCACAAACATTTTGTGAACAATTTGGTTTGCAAACAGAAGCATCAGGCAAAATTTTGATTTTGTTTGAGAACTCTGTATTGGGTGACGAACATAACCATGGCCGATTCTTTCCCAGAATTGTGGAAAGAATTAAATTCGTGAATGGAGGCACCACTGTATTGTGCTAAGCTGTTCCAAAGTCTAGGCAAATTACAGTTTTGTCATTTACTTTAACATGCTATCATCTTCTGATGCAAAAATCTGGTACACACAAACAAAACACCTAAATACTACTAGCATTTACTTAAGAGAATTGGTGTATGATTTTTAAATACGGTAAAACCTTGATTTGACAGAATAATTCATTCTGCTCTTAATCCAAAGCACTTGTACATCCAATCAGAGAAAGAGAGAGAAATAAGTTTTGATCATATGACATTTGGCATGTGTACTTACTACTCACACTGCAAGATATCACTTGTTTATCAAGTTAAAATTTCTTAGAAATGTTTGTTCGTCTTGCAGAACACTCACAGACCAAGTTACCTGCAATCCAAGATTTGACTGTATGAGAAAATGAAATAGAGCAGTTATACAGTTGGCTTTACTACGGGTCTCTAAGACAGTTTAACATACTTATTATACTTCCATTATATTAATACTGTACTGTTAAAGGGGAACAGTTGCACTAGTATCCAAATGTACTGAATGTATATTTAGAAAAATTCATTCTTGCTTTAGGGGGAAAAACTCAGCTTTGGTTCTATCAAGATGGTATAAACTAAGCCAATTCAGAATCTCCTCTATCATAAACACTAAAAACTACTGGAAAAAAAAAAACAAAAGCAAATACAAAAAACTAAATTTATTTCAATATACAGCAGTGCCTGAAATTTAAAAATTCCCTGGTGCCCAAAATAAAGATGGGATTAAAAGCTAATACAACATGAGCAACAGTCAAAATGCTGTGCTGTATGGGACAGCGAGGAAAAGCTGACAAGGAGAGGGGCAGTAGTTACTAGAACTGGAGGCGCTAAAATAGGTTTTTTTTTTTTTTTTTTTTGTGGGTACCGGGGGGTCGACCTCAGGACCTTGCGCGCCAGCAGGCGCCCGTGCCGCTGAGCGATGTCACCGGCCCCTTTTTCGTATGTGGGTTCCAGTAGTCGAACTCGGGCCCTCGTGCTTGCCAGGCAGGCGCTTATATCGCTGAGCCATCTCACCGGCCCCCTAAAATAGGGGTTTTAATGCTATTTGGAATAGAGATAGACTATAGGGCCTCCTTTGGGAGGAGATAGGTATGAAGGTAGAGTCTTCATGAATGGAATTAGTGTCTTTATAAAAGAGGCCAAGGGAAGTTTGTTTGACCCTTCCACCATGTGAGGACACAGCTGACAGGTGTAAACTATGAACCAGAAAGCATGGCCACTCTAGACTGACACCTTAATCTTGGACTTCCTAGCCATCACAACTGTGAGAAATAAACCTGTTGTGTATAAGCTGCCCAGTTTATAGTATTTTGTTATAGCAGCCTCAGTAGAACAAGGTATCACCTTATTTCTGCAGCTTCATTTTAACTATCGCTTATTTCGATGATCCACATATATGTATATAAAAAAGTTGAGTCTTAATTTCAGTCAACTCTTCAATTTTAGTAACAACATATTCTGATATCCTACTTTTAGTAAGGCCATTGTAAGTTTTCTATAAATACCTGTTAATGGCAGTTACCATAGTTCTATGGAGTAAAGTGGAATTACCATGATCTCTAGTTAGTAAGAAATGAACATTTGGTATTCTTTAAAACACTGGGGAATAATATTAAATAAGAGATAGAAGAACAAATCCAGTAATTCCAATTTAAAGAAATCTATGCGCAGATTCAATGTAGTATTCACTTTGTTATCATTTCTCTAAATTCATTACAAGGGGTGTTATTAAGAGTTTCATGGAAAACCAAGTTTTTTGTGGTAATGTTTGAGAAATGCTACTGTTTAAAGTTAAAAAGTTTCTTTACTCCTGAACTTTACTATGCATTGTGACTCTCGGGTAGTAGTGGCAGATGCAGTATTTCTTAAACTTAATTGGGCATCATTCCATTTACCTGTAAACATCTTGATGTAGAAAACACACGGGGGAAATGCTGTCATATAAAGAAAGTAATCAAAACACAGTGGTATCTTCTGACTTAGGAATTTGTCTAAGGAAATAATTTGACATACATTTAAAATATATGCAAAAGAAAGTTCAAGACATAGCTTTCTAATAGCAAGCACCTAGAAAGAACCAAAAAGCCTATCTTTTGGGAGAGCTGCTTCACTAGTTGCAATCTATCTATTCTAGACTATTACACAGTCACTGAAACATAACCTCAAAGAATCCAAGGAAATGGTTACATAACTTTTGGCAAAAACTGAAAACATATTGTCATGTAAGTCATTTTTGTTGGGGGAAAATTAAGATGAAGGACTATAAACAGAAAAAATTTTGTGTAAGAGTGGTAGGATCATGGAAACTTTTGATCTATTAAAAAATAATGATGAAAGACTGGGGATATAGCTTAGTGGTAGAATGCTTGGCTAATATGTGTGAATCCCTGGGTTTGATGACCAGCACTATAGGAAAAAAATGATTAACATCAAAATGTACATTAATACATCATACGATGAAGGTAAAAGGAAAAAGGCACAGTAAGGTATTGACAGTGCAATTTCTACAGATATGAATTTGGCAATCTATAAAAATGAAAACTGCGTATATTATTTGATTTTATAATTACTTTTATCAATCTGCTGTAGATACAGCTGCACAGAAAATTGCACGTATTTACCATAGCACTGTAATGACAAACCACCAAAAACTACACATTAGGTGTTTTAACAGATGGGAAAGAAGTGCCAAACCTTAAAAGATGTGTATTTTTGTGCAAAAAAGGTGACTTTCCTCATCAGAAAAAGGGTGTGCTTCCTAGGCAGCATTTTTCAGTTTGGTCTGTGGACCACCTGTATCAGAGGCTCTGAGAATAGGGTCCACACACTTTAATGACTCCGCTGTGAACCCACTACGATTGCTGTGAAGTGACAACAGGTCACAAAAATGTTTTTTTCAAGTAAAGTTTACTCCTGGTCCTGTAGGGCTTGTAGTTGATAATACAGTAAATGGAACGTAAGGAAGAGACTAATCAAAAACCAAGTTGACTACAGTCAAAGGACTACTTCCAAGAGAAACTGGTAGCACTAATATAAAGAAGGAAAACAGATGAGAAGCACCATGGAATTTCGTGAGTTTAAAAAAAAAATTGGCTAGAAGTAACGGAATAAAAGGAGATTATTAAAATAAGTCAACTACCAACAAGCCTCTAACAGGAATGGTTAGAAATTTTTCTGTAATTTGACGCTACTGGAAAGAAATAACTGGTAGAAGGGAAAACTACCTCTGTAAGTATACACAAACAGGTCCTGCAAATACATATTTAGTAGCTCAGGACAAATGTACAACAAACATATGTTAACTTAATATCAACTAAAAATGAAGGACATATATTGTATAATACAAACTATTTGTTTACTACCAAGGAGTACCATAAAGAAGTAAATGGCGGAGCAAAGCTGAATCACAGGCAGTCCAACTTTTTTTTTTAATGTTTTGGACAGGGTCTTGCTACGTAGTGTAGGCTGATCTTGAACTCACTATGTAGCCCAGGTTGGCCTTGAACTTGTGGCCATCTTCCTGCCTCAGCCTCCTGAGTGCTAGGATTACAGGTGTGAGCCACTATGCCCAGCAAAATCCAACTTTTAAAATAAAAAGAATAACTGCTAATGTTCTTTGTATAAACTACTCAGATTTACAAAATTTTAACTTGACTAAGTACTGATTTGTATTATTGAATCCAAGGCCCCATATATCTATGCAAGTGTCCTACCACTAAGCTATTCCTGGCCTTACTATTTGAAACTCTTACAGAAAAAGAAATTTATAAGTAAGTCACTTTGAGACAGGCATACATTTTCCTAAAGAGGAGAATTTCCTAAGTGCAGAATTTAAAAGAAACAATGTTCTATTTTAGCCATTTGTGTTTCTAAAATGTTTTGGTGAAAAAATGCTAACAGTTAAAAACAGAGGTAACCACATGGCTAAACATTTCAATCTCAATTCCATATAAATGGACATTGCCTCATTCACAACTAAATGAAATAATGTATATAAAACACATATATTTGACACATAGTGGTAGCTAGTTCAGTAACAATTCTCGGATTCCACATTTATGAAGCATAATATGCTACTTGCAGCATCTTCTTGGGCAAATCACTTAATTTCTCTGTGCCTCAGTTTCCTCCTCTATAAAATAGTGATTAAGGAAAGTAGCTATCTTACAGGGTAATGGGCAACCCATGTAAGATAACAAAGTACATAATGAATAAATATACATCCCAATAAAATAGTGATACTACCATCTCGCTCTTTGTAAAATGGAAAAAGCAACTAAAAAACTTCAAAGATTAGTGGAAACACGGTGAAGGTTAATTGTATTACACCTGCCTGGCCAACAGAAAAAAAAAATAAGGTAACAGTAATACTAATTATTTATTTTAAATACTGTGGATTTAAAAAGCAGAAAGAAATAAAACTTTAGCAAATAGGGCTGTATGCTATGCTGGATGCAGAATACTGAAGCTGACTGAACCTTTGAGGACTTCTGTTTTGGTGTATATGAGACAAATAACTATATAAATGGCGAGCTCAGAGAAAACTACTAGAAAAGCCAAACAATACTAGGTTGTGCATAAATGCTAGGTAAGTAGTATAAATTGTGCTGTAGGTACGTTAAGGATCTCTCTGGACTGAGGGAGGGAATGGCAGAGCCCTGAAGCAGATATTTAAATAATAAGTTAAAGCAAGGGAACCAAATAGTGGATGAATTCTGGAGATAATGAGTCAGTTGTGTGTCTGGGGCAAGAGGAAAGAAGGGGCCTACAAAGGTGTTGGTGGTAGGGAGTTGTTACAGGAGAAGATGAAGGCCAATGAAGGCTTACTGTGTATGGTGATGATGGTTTTTTTTTTTTTTTTTTAAGAGAAGGCCTGGAAATACACTAAGTTTTAATATTATTATGTAAAGCTACATATTTATCATTTTATCTTTTTTCATCTTTACATGAGTGTTTTACTCAAATTTATTTTAACAAAGAAAAATATAGCTCATGGTTAATATTAAAGAATAGTATGAGCAAACAGGTAATAACTCACTGCTCAGCTGCCTTAGGATTCTCCCTCAGTTTATGGACAAAGTAAGAAGAATATGTTTCCATTTCAACACATATCCTAAAATTAAATTCTGGCTTCCATAATTCCTATTAGAGATGATAATATTTTCTGTAAACCATTAAATCTGAGTTGATCAGGATCCTAGGAAGTTATTTTATAAAAGTATATCATTTAAGATGTTAGAAGATAGTCTTTGCTAGGCTTCATTTACCCAGCAATCCAATTTTACCTCTTATAACTAACCCCTGAGCACAAGCAAAATTCTTTACATAAGTTATGTTAGCTGCAAAGTGGTGAGACTATCTTGTTCACAGTTGTATCCTAAGTACTTAGTATATGGTAAGGAGATGTTCAGTACATATTTGTTGCAATAAATCTCTAAATAAACATCTGAATACATCTAGCTTTTAAAGACTATTATAAAAAGTAGTAGTCACCCAAACTCAAGTGTTTCCCTTACTTTCAGCTGTTAGTTCTGCTATAGCTTCTGTTTCAAAACAACAAATTTGTTCCAACACGATTGCTATATTAGAGATTAATTTGAACATTAAGTAAATTTTGCTACTACTTCATTAGGGGGAAACAGTAGATGAATACAGAAAACCATATCCAGCTGAAACAAGCTACATGTAAATATACAAAAAGTGTATTTTTAACATCTATTGACTATTTCATCTATTTGTGATGAATTATACCCAGCCACATCTTATATTCAACTTTCCTTCTGATTTCAGAAAACTTTTTTGTCATGAGCTGCAACCCTTCCTGTGTAAACTTCAGGTCTTGTTAAAGGCAAACTACAATATTTACTGTAGTGTTTACATATCTTGACCATTTAACATCTTTTTTTTTTGTGGGTACCGGGGGTTGAACTCAGGACCTCACGTGCCAGCAGGTGATCATGCCGTTGAGCAATATCACTGGCCCTTTTTTTGTATGTGGGTACTGGGAGTTGAACTCAGGACCTTGCGCTTGCCAGGCAGGTGCCTATGCCGCTGAGCTATCTCACCAGCCCAAGTATTTTTTTTTTTTTAAGGTTCTTTCTTCATGGTTTTTGAGACAGGGTCTCATTCTACAAATATAGTTCAGGCTGGCCTTGAACTCAGTATGTAGCCCAGGCTGGTCTTGAATTCATGGTGATCCTCTTGCTCCTGCCTCCTGAGTGCTGGGATTACAGGTGTGCACCAGTACACCTGCCTAAGGCTCTGCTCTTTATTTATTTTGCAGTGCTAGGGATCAAACCCAGGTCCTTGCTAGTGCTAGTCAAGTGCTCTACCACTGAGCCACATCCCCAGTCCGTCTTTATTTTTTACATTCACAGATGAAGTTTTTGAGTGCTATAACCCTAATCTCTTTTTCTGTAAGCTTTATGTTGTTCTGGTAGGCACGCTTTTGTGCACATCATAATTATTTTTAGAAATACATATGTCAAATTTTAACTAAACTGGCTATATGTCAAAATTCCTCTGATCCCAACAATTGTTAACAATGACCTCCCCAGGATGACCAATGCAAAGGCAAAATGTTTCTACCTATCTGGTTGTCAATATAATCTTAACAGTTTCTTAACACTAATTATAATTCGCATCTCCTCTGTGAATTGGCTTAACATTATCCGACTACAATAAACTATTTTGAATTATCTTCATCACAAAAAGAATTAATGTGGTGTCAGAATAGCTGATGTTATAATTAATTAACTAAAGCAAGTTTTGAAATGTTTTTATTTCAATGAAGATTTAAAATTTAAATGTAAAAGAAGAATTAAATTACCTTAGTACATACACTGTTTCAAATACTTTTTACATTACTGATGTATTATGCAAGTATCACATCATATGCCACTTAGGTAATACTTGGTGCACTTCACATCTGATTAACTTTAAAAGAATTTACCAATGCCATTAATTTAACCTACAAAATATTTTTATAGAAAATTACCAGAATCGTATCTCTTAGAGTATGACACTACAATTCTATCAAGGCAAAAGCACTTTCAAAGAAATCTGTAATATCAAATTATTTTTCTAAGATAAAATGTATGAATTATAGCTATGTAAGTAAATATCTAAAGTTCAAGTATGATAAATAGAAAATTATAACCAACCTTTAGCATAAACTTTATTATAGAACAGTTGTAATACCGAATCATATTGCATATATTTGCAAAACTAAAGTAAAAGAAATATACCAAGTCAGTCATCCAAATGTTAACTCTCTATTATGTTCAGTTTTAGTGTTATTTAAAAGCTTGAAAGCAAAGGATTATGATAGCAAAAAGTAGATTATCTCAACTTTATGCACCTGGAATAATTTACTTTCTAAAGAAATATCTTTTTACTAATTTTTATTAGTAAACATTACTAGCTGAAGTAACATAATGATCCACACTATCTCCTCTTTAAGAAAATTTCCCAATTTTCTCATTTAAGGCATTGCCTCAGGGCTATGAATGTTTATCACTTCTTATGGTTAAAGGTTTACCAGTGTAAGTTCTTCTAGAAGGAATGTGCAAGTTAGCCACACTTGGCAACTTATGCATTGTGGTTTTTGTGATGGGTGCTACCATATTCTAAGGATTAAGAAAAGTGCAATAAATCTGAGACAAAACATATTACATAACTGACTACCTTGCGTGTATTTTCCAATTCCTGTCTTATAATTATTTTCCAATAAATTAGGGTTTTAAGATGGAAACAAAGATATCTTTTAGTGCCCCCCTTTATTGTAATTTTTGTATAATCTAACCTGTGCATAAATATCATCTTTTAAAAAAAAGGAGATGGGCCGGTGATATGGCTCAGCAGCATAAGCACCTGCCTGGTAAACACGAGGTCCTGAGTTCGACTCCTGGTACCCACATAAAGGAAAAAAAGGGCTGGTGATATCACTCAGCGGCACAAGCGCCTGCTGGCAAGCGCGAGGTCCTGAGTTCAACTCCCGGTACCCACATTAAAAAAAAAAAAAGGAGTTAATATGTTCTTATTTATAGGTAAAGAAGAAAATGAAACCCTTTGAAAGAACCAGTTTTCATCTTCTACCAACCATATTTATGAGCCAATTAACACAATAATATGTAAAATTTTTAATAATTTGATTAAATATTAACTTAAAATGGCACTTTAATATGAAGATTTACAGAAAGTTATGAGAAGTTTCACCAACTGATCCCCATGTGGATTCAATCTCTCAGTCTCATGTTTTTTTCTGTTCATCTCACATAACCGCTTATCCTCTAATGTCAAGGCTGTTGGCTAACATTTTCTCAGAGTGGACTGTTGGCCAGCTGCCAGGGTGTGTCTGTGTGTGCATATGTGATAGCACTGGTAGTGTGATGTTTAAATTCATGGGTTAGACATAGTATAAATGGGTATTTGTTACTAATAATAAAGTACTGAGAGTTCTTTCTTTACATCTATATATCTGTACAAATTACAGCACCTAATTTAGATAAAAACACACATGTATAAAGAGGTGCATATAAGGATACACCTTAGGTGTATATTATCAAAACAACCTGAATATCCATCAAGGAAGAGTAAATACATAAATTATTGCATAGTCATACTAAGAAAGACATGCATCTTTTATTTTTTCTTAGTGGAGTAAGATATCCAAATAATTATACGGCAAGACCTATATGACATTTTTGATTAAAAATCAAAATGCAGTTTCTATGTATAATATGACAAAAAAGATGAAAAGATATTTTATTTTACTTTTTTATTTTTTATTTTTTGTGGGTACCAGGGGTCGACCTCAGGACCTTGTGCACCAGCAGGCGCCCATGCCGCTGAGCCATATCACCAGCCCTTTTTTTGTATGTGGGTACCAGGAGTCGAACTCAGGACCTTGCGCTTGCCAGACAGGTGCTTATGCCGCTGAGCTATCTCACCGGCCCCAGAAAAGATATTTTTTTTTTTTTTTTTTTGTGGGTACCGGGGGGTCGACCTCAGGACCTCGCGTGCCAACAGGCGCCCGTGCCGCTGAGCGATATCACTGGCCCCTTTTTCGTATGTGGGATCCGGGAGTCGAACTCGGGCCCTCGCGCTTGCAAGGCAGGCGCTTACGCCGCTGAGCCATCTCACCGGCCCAAGATATTTTAAAAGAGATATTTTTATATGAATGCACAGGAAAAGTTCCAAAGGACTTAGTTCCAATTCTGTCCTATTTCAGTTTTTAAAAAATACTGTATATTAACGTATTACCTGAATAAGCATAAGCAACTGAAAGAATTAGAGCAGAATAAATATTTCTCTATTATTATTCTCTCTATATCTTCCCTTAACATTACTTGCTTTCTGATATGTGGGACAGGAAAGTCACAGTATGAGAAAATGTTATTTTAAAACATCTATACTTTGCCAACACTGCTATTTTCAAGTAACTCAAAGCTTATGCTGTTTATGCTGAAACTGTTAACAGCTCAATTATGAGGATATATGAAAAGATGAGACTTAGTTATGTTTTAATTTAAATGTTACTTATAAGTTCGTATGATTATGTACACAACTACCCATCTCTAAACTTATGAATTTCCTAATTTATAACCCATAGTTTAAGAAAAAAAAAAAGCCAGGTCACATTTTTCTTTTTTTCACCCAAGGGTTAACTCAAGGTAAACTACTTTCTCAAGCCCTCAAATTAAGTAAGTTGCATTCATACACCAATGAGAGTTTAACTGATTACAAGAAAGAGGAAGGGAATAAAATTAAAAAGTAGGTTTACTGTTACTATTAAACTTATAAATTTCCAATAAACACCACACCCTTACAAAAAGTCACTGTACACAAAGGTAGACAAGACACTATTTTCTCTGAGCTTGTACTACAATCACTCTGGTTCAGAACTCATGATGCCCAAGTCCTATGCTAAATGCTTAGTAATATTATTTTGGTTACTTCTTACAATATTACTGTAGTGAAGATTAAGGAGAAATTGCAGGTAAAACTCTTGCCTGGCAAAAAGAACAATAAATGTTGTCCTTTATTACAAATTACTACTGCCTAATCTTAAACTTTGTTATTCCAACTTTCACTCTGCTGCAGCCAGCTTTTTTAAAAAAGACTCAATGACTTTTATATGTAAAAGTGCCAAGCAATCTTCAAAGGATTCCCACTGCCTACTAAATTAAGCTCAAACTATTTTACCTGTCATTTGAAAACATGCTGTGACATAGCTCCATTTCCCTGCAAACCCCACTATTCTCTAAGCACAGTGGATCCTTAAGAGAATGGTTTTAGGACATGTAACATAAATACTCCTGACACTTTCTCTGAAGAATCTTATCCTTCAAGGCTCAGTAGAAATATTACATCCTTTAGAAAGCTGATACTCTGGTACTCTTGTTGTCCTCTAGTATTCAAAGATGATGAGTACCAGGACCCTCCAAGAATATACGATCAACAGATGCTTAAGTACCTTTTATAAAATGGTGACCTGGGTGGGGTGGTGCTACATAAGTGAGCTCAAGGTCAGCCTGCACTACATAGTGAGACCCTGCCTCAATGCCCCCCAAATTAAAAAAAAATAAAATGGTGATGTATCTATATATAATCTACACACATTCTCTTATATATTTCATCTCTAGATTACTTATGATTCCTAATGCAATGTAAATCCTCTGTAAATTGTTGTAATATTTAGAAAATAATGACAAGAAAAAAGTTTCTATATGTTCAACACAGATACAACCATATTAGGTCCAATTCCCCGCCCCTGCCCCCCGTACCGGGAATTGAACCCAGGGCCTTCACACTACGCTACATTCCCAGCCCTTTTGAGATTTTTAAATTCTAAGATAGGGTCTTGCTAAATTGCCTAGGATGGGATCGAACCTTCCATCTTCTTGCCTCAGCCTCCCAGAGTGCTGGGATCCAGGCATGTGCCACCATGCCTAATTAATTTTTAATCTGTGGCTGGTGCAGAACCAACCCATGGCCACAGATGACCAACTATGCTTGTCTATAAGCTCACACAAAAAAATAAACTTTATTCATCTCTATATCACTATGGTACCTAGCAGTATTTTACACACAATTTACGTTCATTAATAAAGAAAAATTTCACTACTGAGAAAATAAGACTTAATATTCATATAAAATTCCTTCTTCAATTTCCCCTTCGATTTAGCCTATTAGTGGTAATAACTCTACTAATTGACCCTTTTCCAGTCAACAATGTTAGTTCAACATCTGTGAGATACAATTCTTTCAACACCAAACAAATAATGTAGTAAATCATTAGTGACCTAATGCTAACTAGACTGTCCTATGTTAAAGGCATTATGCATTAACAGTGAAGAAAGAAATGTAAAGAAGGAGTCAGGCATATGCTAGAATATTAGGATCATCTGTCAAAATTAATAAATGGGATACGCAATTCCTCTGTTCAATTTTGGGTAATTTGTAACCTAGGAACTGAATTTTAAAATCAAAAGATATATATGATTACTTACCCATTTAGTAAATAAAGTCGAATTTATGGGTTAACTCTGTCTCTAAAGCTAAACAAACTGATAAAAGCAATAAATACCCTTTTAAAAGCTAACAGACTTTGTCCATCTGACCATTCACAAGTAATTTTCCTTGGTTAAAAATCTAAGGCATTAGAAAATCTCAGTTGTTAGTTTTCATGCTACATCTAGGACAATTTTAACTGTACGTGACTTTCTTACCTGGCTTTTTTTAAGCAATCAAGTTTAAAAACTAGCCAATATTAATCATACTCTTACATTTAAAAATATAGTTAAGTTCTTCACTTAAAGACCTGTAATATATTATTTGGCTCTATCCAGAAACATTATTTATGACTGCCAATTACTGAAGAATGCATTAGCTTTTTACATGAAGACATCAGTAGCACAGAATAGACGAGGATCTCAGAAAGGATAATTTGTTTAATTTTATTCCATTACTTGTATCATATGTAAATCTCATAAAGGAGGACTGTTGCTGATGTTAATGTTTATTTTTCAGTTAGGACCAGAGTACTTTTTGTACATTTATGAGGGTTAACTCAATAGATTATTTCAAATTTATTTTTTGTAAACTGTTTTTGCATTAGTTTGCTACTACAAGCAAACAAGTTAAATTAGAAATAATCAGGCAAAAGTTATGTTAAAGTTAATACTATCCACTAATTACCTAGATGTTAGGGATGCTACTATGTTTAAAGCAAGAAGGCTACAAGTTTTGAAGGTAAAGTTGTAGTTATTATAGATTTCATAGTAAGGCAGTTACACAGCTAATCTTGACTGGTGCCATGGACTTTAGCATACCTGGAAATAGAAAAATTCAAATGGAAGCTGTTCTTGGCTGGCCCATTGCCATTTTTGCAGCTTACAAATTTTTAATTAAGTAACTGCAGTGAGCTCATCTCTACTGGATACTTCTTTTCCAGGGCAGGTCCAGGAACTGGGTCTGGAGCCTTGAAAGCAGAAGAGAAACTAGAGTAAACTATAGGTAGGCAAAGTAAGAAACGTGACCAGATAACATTGTAAGATCTAATAGCAATGAAGTACTTCCTAAAGTCTTTAACATAAAATACTGTGAAGTGGAAAAGGGTTTCTTAAGTTACAAATTACCAGAGAAAAATCAAATAGCTTTAGTATTTTAGAAATTCAAACAGTAGCTTTTATGAAATCTCTAATGGCTATTAGAAGCAGCTTGTCCAACAGAGTATAAAAGTAGCTATCATAGAAAAACAACAAGAAAATCTATTCTCATTGGTAACACTGGAATTATAAAGTCCTAATTTTCTGGTCATTTTACAGCTATTTTGCTATTGTATTTGCTATCATTTTTTAAACTGCTTTCCTAATTTTCTATGATCAATTCTCAGGGTTTTCTTAAATGCTTTAGATAAATCCAAGCAATGAACTGAATTTCAAGTTTCAGTTTTAAAAAAAGTACTTGGCAATTCTTAAAGAGGGAGGCAAAGAACAGCTCATAAGATGTGGTTTTCAACCGCACTGGAAATTCTTTTTTCCATCACCAAAATAAATTCAATGATTTAAAAAAAAATTGTTAGGCCCATAGAAAAACAAAAACTAAAAACAAACTTCCAACTACAAAGATTACAGATATAGTAGAACATTAAAAGTGGTAGACTCTGTACTAATTAGATTTCTAGGGTCTGGAAATGATGTCGCTATGCTCACAGGCTGGTACCCTTAGGAGTTTTTCTAAGAAACAAATTCCATAGCAGTCAAAATAAAATAAATTCTTTGCTGTTGTCAAATGTGAAAATTGTAATGGGACAAAACACACATACACAGAGCAAAGATAGGGATTCAAAGAATTTAACTTTCTGTTTCTGTAGTACTAGTAATACAACAAAAAACTAAAATTTTTTTTGTGAAGAATGTTAACTTTCCACCTTGATGGCATGTTGTAAAGAAAAGAATTCAAGAAGAGACCTAGGTTCAAATCTGATTTTGGCATGGCCTTTGGTTATACTCTATAGAAATTTCCTTTCTATTAAATGACAAACTATTACTCATCTCAATGGACTGTCATGAGACTTAGCTAAAAAGTACATAAAGCACCTAACAGCCTTACATATAATGGGTATCCAATACATTTCTCCCCATTACAAAATAATGAAATCCATTTTTTGTTGTTCAAAACATGTGAGTATATGTATGTTTTCCTTTTCATAAATGCTAAAGGAACAGCTATGCTTAAGGTTTAACTAAGTCAACTGCATCACATCCTAAGAGATACAACTATTACACTGACTTCAGAATAGCTACATAAGTAAATACATGAGAGAGCTCAATTCTGGGAGCTGATGCTAAATAAAAATATAACAATTTACATTTAAGATATAAAGATAATTCATAGTAAGGGAGAAGACAGAATACTTTTTTTCTCTGGAGGTTAAGAAAAGACTTGTTTCAACACACTTCTTGTTAAAATGTTACAAATACTAGAAGACAGTATCTTAAAAAAAAGCAACCAATATATGATATAACTTGGTACCTCAGGAAATGCTTTAACAGCAAAGAAAAGTCTTATATATAGGCAGTAATTATCCTCTTACTGATAGAACAGTGGGTTCCACACAAAATGATTATTTATCAAAGATGGCTCAAAGATCATATTACACATTCTCTGACATTACCAAGTAATAGAGCAAGTATCACAAGCCACAAGGAATTTTTAAAAAATGATTTCCTAAATGTATTTACTCCACAACTTTATTTCAAAACTGTTCTCATTCCAAAAGAAAAGATTAAATTGGTGTACTGTTCAGAAAGCAAACACTTCAGAGAAACCATTATTATGTATTTTAACTTTATAGCTAGCCATCATACTGTAATTTCACTATTTATAGTAAAGTTTATTCTGCCTTTTCCAGGTATACAATGTCACCCGTAAATAATAATAAATTTGCCTCCTCCTTTTCAAAAGTCATTATATATCGATTTTGTTTTTTGGTCTAATTATATTGGTTAGCATTCCCAAGACAATGTTATACAACAGAACCCTACTACATTCTTGGTGGGGATGTAAACCAGTATAACCGCTTTGGAAAACAGTATGAAGATTTCTCAAAAAACTAAAAACAGAAATTCCATTTGACCCAGCTATCTCTCTCCTAGGTATCTTCCCAAAAGAGTTACAGTAATCATACTACAGTGATACATGCATACCCATGTTTGTAGCAGCACAACTCACAACAGCTAAAATTATGGAAGCAGCCTATATCCCTATCAACAGATGAATGGATAATGTGGTGTGTATATATATATATATATATATATATATATATGTATACAATGGAGTACTACTCAGCCATAAAGGATAAATTTGAGTTATTTGTAGGAAAATGGATGGATCTTGAGGTCATAACACACTATTAAATCAAATAAACCAGTCACAAGGACTTACACATCACATGGTTTGTCTAATATGAGAGACCCAAAATATAAAAAAGTGAATGAGCAAAATAAAAGAGCCATGTTAAGAAAGAGAGAAGCAGATTCTGTAGAGATGGGAATGGGATCTGGGGAGGAGGGAGAGGAGAGGGCAGGAAGAAGGGTAGGAGGAATAAAAATGGTCAAGATACTTTATGTGTGTGTATCAAACTCCAAGCTCAATGTATCACTATGTGTCACAAACATACACTGAAAAAGCCTAGTGTGGTAGTGCATGCCTGTAATCCTGCATGCCTCAGGAGCCTGAGGCAGAAGGATTGCTTTGAGTTTGAGGCCAGCTTGGGGTACATAATGAGTTCAAGGCCAGCCTGAATAAGAGTGAAAACAAGACAAACAGCCTGAAAAACAAGACAAACAAATATACTATATATATTTGGCCAGAGCTTTTTGATTCATGACTTTTTAATAGGAGTTCAACATGTTACTAAATACTAAAATAGGCGGGCCGGGGATATAGCTCAGCGGCACAGCGCCTGCCTGGCAAGTGTGAGGTCATGAGTTCGATCCCGGTACCAAAAATAAAATAAAATAAAATAGGAATTTTAGTATTTTACCATTTCTAGTAAGGAAATGTTGGCTTCTGGTCTGAGATAATAAAATCTTTGGAATATCTGTTTATTCTTATTTTACTAACTCTTGGTAGAAATACATGTTGAAATCCTCTTCCCTTTTTTGGTAGCCTTTAAGATAGTCATACCTCCCTCCCACTAACTAACATGAATTAATGTGATCACTACATTCCTAGAATGAATCCCATCTGGTCACAGTATTATTCTGTAAATGCAATGCTAGATTCTATTTGATATTTTATTAAGCATTGTTTGCAACAACTTTTGTATGAAACTCATCTGTAGTTTTACTCTATTTCGTTATCATGTTATGCTGGCTTTGTAAAAAGAACCAGGAATTCTTCTCTATGTTCTGAAATAGTTATCTGGGGCTTGAAGTTTTAAAGAATTCAAAGGTAAAAACTTCTTGGGTCTGGTATTTTTTTTGCAGGGAAGGGTCTCTCACCAGTAAGATTAGCTTTTTCATTTGTGGCTCCAGACCCTGTCCTTTCACATTTCCTTAAGAAAACCAACACCTTTCTAATTTTTCCCTTCAACCTATGAGCATGCATAAGTCTTATTCGTCTTAAATACACAGCCATGTGTGCATTCATACCACAAAGTTTTTCTTCACCAGTTACAACTTCTGGTCATTGCACAAGTTATTTATTCACAAAGTTATTTATTCAAATTGCTGTTGTAGCCTGGCATGGTGGCATACGCCTGTAATCCTAGCACTTGGGAGACTGAGGCAGGAGGACTGCTGTGAGTTCGAGGTCAGCATGAACAACAGTGAGATCCTGTCTCAAAAAAAAAAAAAAAAAAAATCCCTCCGTCTACTGATATAGTAGAAAACACCAACAAGCATGGAAGAAACTGCAATGGGAATGTAAGGAATAAATATGCTAGCTCATCTCTCTCTTCCCACTCATGTCTTGCCAAACTTCTCTACTCAGTATTTATACCATGGCCCCAACTTTGTTTTAATCTGCCTTCAAGGTCTTCCCCTTGATAATACTTCTATTCAAATTACCAAATCCAATAATCTCTTCAAGATTCTCATCCACCTTTTTGTAATCATTTAAGTTCACTGAATATTTTAAGTTTTACTAGGTGCTTCCTAACTCATCCTATCATTAAATCCTCATGAAAACCACTGTGGAAGACTAAGTAGCTATTACTCTGACTTTGCAAGGTTCCGATGATTAAGAAACTTTGTTATCAAAACTCTAACAAGCAGTAGAGTAAAAGCCTGAAAGGTGTGTGCATTTCTAACTCCAGGTCCAGGGTTCCTTCTTATTGTCCTTAGAGGCATAAACTGAGAATTTTCCTCTTAAAAATTCCTTTTTCTGGTCAACACTGTGCAGTCTTCTAGTTTCCTAGGATCCTTAGTTCTAGACATCTTAAGGTTTGTTAAAAGGATGGATAGGGGTGCAAAATTATGACATTCATTCTCCCACTTTTTCCTTTGGCATCTCATCTATACTCACAGCGTAACTTAAAGAGACTCTCTTTTAAGGTGTAGTTTAAGTGTTCTGTCTACCTGATAAAACTTAAAACATTCAGAATCATAGAATTTGATGTTGAAAGGAGCGTTAGATAATCTACTCTAATATTTTTAATATAAGAAAAACAAAGTTCTAGTCACAAGTCAACAGAATCTGAAAAGTTTAATAAAGACAAAATTTGTTATGAATCATAATTGTACATTTAAATATAGCAAATATAGAATATTTTAAGAGTAATTATTGAGCTTTGCTTCATTTTTGTTAAATATTTATCTCTATTTTGAATACATTTTAGTTATATGACAACAGCAATATGTAAGCCCATTTATCAAAGTGTATTTTAACAGTGCAGATCAATAAAGTTAAAACCTACTTAATCATATATTTATGCATGGTCTTCACTGCAGATTTTGGAACAAAATCATACCACTATGCCTCCACCTGAGTTGACGTCTTGAGCCAGTGTAGCAGGCAGCTCGTAGAAAAGGCATGGACAGCTGCTACAGCATTTAGAATAGCACCTGGCTGTCAATGACCACTGCTGCTGAACAATGACTACTTCTAAATTTATTCACGCTGCTGTGAATATGGCTAGAGTAATGATTTGACCATACAGAAACTTGTTAAGGGCCAAGTATCTCACTCTACTCCTTTTAGTCCTTTTTCCAGGTTTTGTTCCAGTGAGCAGGATCACAGCCCTCACTTATCTAGGAATACTGTACCTTCCCTACCCACTCCCAATGCAGTAACAAAGATTTCAGCAAGTCTTTCAGGCTCCTTGTAGGTTGCTGAAAATTAAGAGCTCCTTTTAAAAGAAAAATTTATACTCCAAACCTTCTAAGCTTTCAAGCTGATTTAACCATGATACAGATTTACATGAGAAAAGGGAACCTCAGTGAAGCAAAAACATGCTTTTAAATTGTGCTTACTCATGCTCAAACTCTTCCACACTAGCTGCCCACTTTTGTCAGAAGCAGAAGTTTCTTTTCGGCCTGAAAACAAAACTACCTTAAAACTCTTCTCCTTTTTCTCTGTCTTTAAATCTCATCCATTTTACAATTGACATTTTTCAAAATACAATCCCTAAAGGCCCTTCTCCCTGGATGTTGCAGTCAATACAGCCAACACATTATTTCTGTAGTTCTAAAATCTAAAAAGTTCAGAAAAGATTTTTTAAAAATGAAGTTTCATGTTGAAACTCATTGGGTGGTGGTAAAAATCTGACTTAAATTGATGTAAGACTAGTTACAGGCTTGAATTGGCTCACTTACTGTTAATATTTCCATATTTCACCGAAAATATTACTGTTTAATTGTAGGGCGACGTCTCAGACCTTGCTGCGGGTTTATATAATATACAAGATAGACAACATTTTACTTTACAAAATGTAAAAATTTTAAAATTCCAAAATGAATAGGACTCAGGCTTTTATTTTTTTTTTTATTTATTTTTTTTTTTTTGTGGGTACCGGGGGTCGACCTCAGGACCTCACGTGCCAGCAGGTGCTCGTGCCGCTGAGCGATATCACCGGCCCCTTTTTCGTATGTGGGTTCCGGGAGTCGAACTCAGGCCCTCGCGCTTGCCGGGCAGGCGCTCAAGCCGCTGAGCCATCTCACCGGCCTGGACTCAGGCTTTTAGATAAGGCACTGTAGACCTGTACAATATTCTTTCAAGAACATTAATTTAGGTATCCTATTCTTACCTTTCTTCTTGATATTTACAGAGCTCCATGTATTTCAGCCTGCATATCACCAAGTTCTATACTTTTTCTTTCCAAATATTTTCTGAAATTCTACTCTATCTCAACTGCTACCTCATTTCTACATACAAAAATCTAAATGACCAGACTCACGACTTACCTCCTTGCCACTGAGGTCTTAGCACTGACCTATTAATTACTGTGCAACAGACTGAGAAATGTTTCTATCTAGCCACTTAAATAATTCAGTTATACAAAACAATTAACTGAAACAGATATATAAGAAGGTTAGGACAGTGATCCTGGAATTATAGATGAGTTTGTTATCTTTTCAAACCTCAATTTATCTATAGTTATAAGCTATACAGCGTTCCTCCTCACTTCTAAAAAAAACTTTCTGAAGCTTTAAAATTTCATAAATTAAATCATATTTAACCTATAATTGAAACAAAACAAAATTTGTAAGACTTCTTTCTTTATTAACACTAAAACCCCTCACTGTAGTTTTTCAATGTCTTTTGTAGTTCGTTGCTACTAGATCATGGGTCATAGAAACCTTTGGCAGTCTCCAGAAAGCTACAGATTGATTCCCTTTTATAATGGTTTTGAAGGCATAAAAAACAACACCTAGGATTATAAAGAAAGCCAATTTTATTGAAATATAGTTAATTTTTTAAAAATGATTTTAAATGTATGAAATAAAATACTATTACCAAAAAAAAAAAAACAAACCCAATGATACCAAAGCAGTTACCTCACATGTGATATGTATTTACCTATTAACGCATAACACAACAAAATCTAGCAGGAGTCTAAACACAACCATAATTTTGAGGGAGTAATATGCATAAATCAGATCTAAAGATCTTTACAATTACAAAGTAGTATGAAAATTATCTGTGCTTTTATTATTAATAATAAAAATAGGCACTGCTAATACTGTGGCCTGCTGCTTAAAATCATAACAAAAAATGCTAAATCAATTAGAAATTAATAAAAATAACTTCTCATCCAACGGAGACCCCTCTAAATTCTATCCTCTGATTTCTTCAGGGTCATTCAGCCTAGACTAAAACCTCTCTACTAAATCTACCTACTTTTAATTTCCACCAGTCCCCACACCCTTAGGAATCAAGTCAGGTTTGTTTGAACATGTTCAAGCTCTTTCCTTTCTTAGTACCTACTGCCTTGCTTAGAATGTCATTTCTACACGTTGATGCTTATTAAAATTGTAACTACCTCTTCAAAACCAACTTCAGTTTCACCTTCTTAAATCCTTTTTCTTTTGCTTCAGCCCATATGGACTTTGTCCTACAACACTAATAATGCTCCTATTGGTCAACAGTTTATGATCTGACATTTAATTATTCTCTTATAGTTCTACCTCTGTGTCTCTTCAAAGTTATACAATCTCTGGGGACTTGGGCTATATGCTTAAATATAGGTCATTAACTATATATCACATAGGAAAGTAAACTATACTTCATAAGTAAAGTACTCTCAAGAAATCAAGTATTATAAGATCAGTTGTTTGGCAGCTTTGACTACCAGAAAATCTATCAAGAGAAGGCCCAAAATTCCACTAAGCAGCTAAAACTAACATCATAAATTAAGCTTATGGTTTACCTTTATGAGAACCTAGGTACCACACTTGCTTATTACCATGGTATTTACTGGACAGGAATGAATTACAAGTAATAAATTGTTATGGTCACTGTGTCAACTTCAGAAATCTAGAAGTTTAAGGAAGTGACTCAGCAAGGGGCCAGGGTCCTCACTTTGTAAACATCCTGAGCCCCTGCAAGAGGAGGGCACAGAGATGGTGTGAGTGCTATACCCACCCTAGGGCAAAGAGCCTGCATACAATATAAGGGAGGAAAAGAGGCTTGCTCTCCCCCTTTCACTCTGTTGCTTTTACTGTCTTCTGCTACCTTGAAGGGTTGCCCCTGTCCCACGCCACCCTGCCTTGGAGCCAGCTGATTATGGACTAAAATAATCAGCTACAAACAGTGAGCTAAATAAACCTTTCCTTGCTTAATTTTGGGCATAGGGTATTTTGTCTCAGCAAGAGAGAAAAGTAACTAGGATATAAATCAAGGAAAGAGAACTAAAGCAGGCATAAAACAATGCTTCACTCCAAAAATCTGCTAAGCACTTACTACATGCCAGGTAAAGTTCTAGAGTTCATGGATTCAATTCTCACACAGACATTGGTCTAGAACCTGGTGTTCCTGACTTATTCTGAAACTCTGAAACAAAAAGCTGTTTCTGTCTTCCAAACAAAGGCTTAGTATGCAAGCTTGGGCTGTATGTGTGTGAGGTCTCCTATCTCAGAAGGTAACAAAACATAGAAAACATTATTAAATACATTTGGAGCTATAAATATCTGCAGCTCTATATAATATAGGTATTTTAAATCTTCATATAAAATACATAAAAAATAGGTTTGGGGAAGTTTCAGTTGTCTTATGGAAGTATTTTATTACCTACTGGTACTTGAAGTATGAGGTGTTACTTTACTCAATGATTAATAATAGAATCACAAATACTTCACAAAGTTTTATTTTTCTTCAAAGAACTCTGCCAGTTGCCTCATTTATTTAATATAAAAATTTAAAAAAATTATATACCAGTTTCCTGAAGGTGGTGTGGGGTAATGGTACTGACAATAATATATTTATTCTTTAGCTTTTTCATTGAGTGGGGGAGGAAAGAACAAAAGAAGATATAAACATGGTAGGAAACAAGGAATTGCTCTACACAGTGTAAACCTCTACTGCTGATTATGACTAAAAAGAAAGAACTTTTTCCTAAAGGAAAATTCTTAGACTAACAGCAATGGAATTCAGACAGTGAGGAGAAAGAAAGGGTGGGACTAGAACAAGTAAACTAACAACCTAACAATACCATGTTACCAACCTAAACTCATCTTGTCCAAAATTCAACTTGCTGCCTCCTACTCAATAATGTATTTCTGTTAATTATAAATAGCATGAGTGTGAAGCTAGAAACCACAGTCATGTCTCCAAATTGTTTTCCTTTCCCATACAATCAATGGCAAAGTTTTACTGATCATTCCTGCAAAAAAAATGTCTTGCATTCATTCCCTTCCTTCTAGTCCCACACTACCACGTTCTTGTTCAGATGTTACCTGGACTATCACAGTACACAGTAACCTCTTACTGAATAGCTTACTCTTCAGCCTTTCTAAGTTATATTTCACAGTGGGAACAAACTTATGAGCTGTCTAAAATGCAGGTTGGATCATATCAGTCTCCTCCCCAAGAGAGGGAAGAGATTTTGGACAGTTATATTGAACTGAGTCGCATCAGGAGCTGTTGACACTAGGGAATATCTAGGGAATAATGGGAATAGATTATAAAGTTTTTAAAGTAACAATTTTATAACAAAATTTCTATTAATAGAATATTTAATCAGTGCTAGGCACTGGGCCAAATGACTTAGAATGCATTTATTTAAGAATTCAAATAATCACATAAGACAGATAACTCTGTATTAGACTCAGGTAACTATACATGGTTTCACCCACTAAACGAAGGTTTATTTACCTAGTTCTCTTCCGTCCTTACTCCCGAAGATACTTAAAACAGAGTACTAAACCCTCTTACGATGCTGGTATCAACAATACCAGAGAAAGTACTTCTTCCTTTAAATTTTATTAATTTTTCATGGACTAACATCATATTTATCTCTACCTATACATACAAACACACACACGCGCACACACACACAGGGGGTCTGAAAAGAAAATACTGCAGCTTTAAATTTATATTAGTATGAAGACCTAGGGTGTTTTTATCTTAGAATGCTCAAACTGAAGAGATATATGGAAATACTTTCATAATTATTACTGAAGAGAAACTTGGCCTATACCTCTACAATCTAACTGGACATGGGGTAAAGGACTAGATAGAGGATAGATGAAGACAGATGATTCCTTTCTTTTAAAATGTGCAGAGAAAATGTGCTGAAACATGTTACTATGGACTTGATAAGCTTAGCCTAGTACTCATTCAACATAAGAAGTCTGGGCCAAAAGTCAGATGTATTTGCAGAGATCCTTTACCACTAGGGGTAAAACGGCAAAAGGCAAAATGCGTGCCTCACTGACCTTAGGTTAGCAATGGTACTATTCATGTATAGGTACCTTCTCCAGGAGTGAAGTGCTTGTTTAAAAGCATCAAAATACGACTAGAAAAGATGTTCAACCATAATTTGTACTCCAGAATTTCAAAAACTCACTTTCAGAAATAAGCAAATCTAGCTTTAAACTTGGGTTGTCTGTGTTTACTTACTCCACAAATATTTAGTAACAGTTCACATGCTAAGGCATTATGCTAATGCTATAAAAATGTATATTTAGTGGGAAACACTGAAAAGTAAACAGATAATTATAGTACAACTTGGTGAGTCCTACAATAGGTATAAATAAAACAAAGTGTTAGAAATATATAAATTACCAATAAGAAAATACAATTAATGATTAGTTGTAACAGAAAAAAATTGTGGTATTTAAAAAGATTTTCCAGAAAACTTCAACGTAAAGTAAACAATTATGTGAGATTCAGAAGATACGTCTTTTCACCAAGTCTCTATGACTGAGGCTGACTTTCCTTTCATCAATTTATTTCTAACTCAAGTATCTCCTTGCTAACTATTTTGCTTTTTTTTTTTTGTGGGTACTGGGAGTCGAACTCAGGACCTCGCGCTTGCCAGGCAGGTGCTTATGCCGCTGAGCCATCTCACCGGCCCTGCATTTTTGTTTTTAATTTTTGTTTTTGATTTCTCCCTCTGGCTGGTTTTATCTGCAAGAGAAATGCTGTCACAGGAAGTTATCTGGGCACTTAATGTCAAATTCTTTTTCACAATTCTCATAGAGCTGCTTCATTTTATAAAGATTTAGGACAAAGCTCTGAAAATTAGTAAAAGTTTTAGATGACTATTATAGCCATCCACCTATCAAATAAGTAAGATTAAATACATATTATAGCAAATACAATTGCCAAAATTATCTTCCAATCACATACTTTCTGGTGCACTTAATGTCAGATACACAAGTCTGTTGATAACTAGAACCAATCTAAATTTTTACTAAGTTCTTCACATGCTAGGACGGTGGTGGTGAATTTATGGCACACAAGCCACAGCCAGCTATTATCATTCAAAGTTCTGAAAGGTTCACCACTGCTGTGCTAGGAGAATCTGGCATTTTGCTAATAAATCTTAAGTGAGGATATAGTAAAAGCAAAGTGGTTATAGGTATAGTTTTTAACCAATACTGTACCAGTATAATTTCTTATACATGAACTCAGAGACTTCCAAATTTGTACTTCTAGCTTGAATCTCTTATCTAAATTGCACTTCAAATATCAAACGAATTGCCTACTTGATATCACCACTTGTACATATTAAAGGCATCACAAAGTTAACATGTCCAAAAACAAGTTTCTGATTGTCCAGCCCAATCTAAACTTGCTACTTTACTACTCTTCCCCATCTCAGTCAAGAGCAACTCCATACTTCCAATTGCTTGGGCAAAAAAATCTGGGGAGTCATCCTTGAATTTTCTTTCATGCCTCACATCTAATTCATTTGCAATTCCTGCCCAAACAGGGTTTGAAAACAAAATCTGATCTCTTCTCACTCTTTCCTGTTGCCACTCTGGTGGTACTATCACTTTTCATCTGGTGTATTACAATTTTCCAACATGTTCTCTTGTTTACCTCTTTTTTTTTTTGTTCTGCACACAGCAAATATTAAAAAAAGAAAGTTGCCAGTTTAAAAAAAGCCAGATAATTATATCAATTTTTTATTTATTTATTTTTTTTGTGGGTACCGGGGGTCGACCTCAGGACCTCACGCGCCAGCAGGCACCGGTGCTGCTGAGCGATATCACCGGCCCCTTTTTCATATGTGGGTTCCGGGAGTTGAACTCGGGCCCTCACGCTTGCCGGGCAGGCGCTTACGCCGCTGAGCCATCTCACCGGCTTCAATTTTTTTTTTTTTTATATGCAGGTACTCTTATCCAGGAGTCAAACTCAGGACCTTGCACTTGCCAGGAGGCGCTTATGTCACTGAGCTATATCACCGGCCAATCATATCAATTGTTGTACAAAAAGGATTTGACAGAATTCAAGACCAGTCATGATAAAAACTCTTAACAAACTAACAATATGGAGGAAATTTTCTAATCCAATAAACAGCACCTACAAAAATACCTACAGCTACCATATACTGAATGGTGAAAAGTGTTTTCTCCATTAAGATCAGTCTCACCATTTCTAGTGAACATGGAATTGAAAGTACTAGCCACCTCTACATCGAAAACTACAGTACTCTGAAAAAGGAGATTGAAGAGGATATCAGAAAAGATATGATATCCCTTGCTCCTGGATAGGAAGAACCACAATAGTGAAAATGGCCATACTTCCAAAATTGTTATACAGATTTAATGCAATTCTGATCAAAATTCCAACAGCATATCTCACAGAATTAGAGAAAACAATCCTAAAATTCATTTGGAATCAGACGAGACCTAGAATAGCAAAGGCAATTCCGGGCAACAAAGGCAAAGGCAGGGGGCATCACAATCCCTGATTTGAAATTATACTTTAAAGCTACTATGATAAAAACAGTGTGGTATTGGCTAAAAAACAGACCCGAAGATCAACGGAACAGATTAGAAGATGCTGAAACAACTCCAGACATACTAAGCCACTTTATCTTTGACAAAGGGGCCAAACACATTCACTGGAAGAAAGATAGCCTCTTTAATAAATGGTGTTGGAAAAACTGGCTCTGCACTTGCTGAAGATTAAAACTAGACCCATATCTTTCACCATGCACTAAACTAAATTCAAAATGGATCAAAGATCTAAATATTAAAACAGAAACATTAAATCTGCTGGAAGGTAGGATAGGGAAAACTCTTGAAGACACTGGTGTAGGCAAAGACTTTATGAATAAAACCCCAAATGCACAGGAACTACCACAAAGAATCAACAACTGGGATCTCATCTTATTAAAAAGCTTTTGCACAGCAAGCGAAACCACCAACAGAGTGAAGAGACAACCCACAATGTGGCAAAAAATCTTTGCCGGTCTTCCTCAGACAACGGATTACTATCAAGAACATACAAAGAATTCAAAAAAAGCAGACCTCCCAAATTTAAAGACCCATTCAAAAACGGGCATATGAGATGAATACACACTTCTCAGATGAAGAAATACAAATGGCAAATAAATATATGAAAAAATGTACAACATCACTAGTCATTCGAGAGATGAAAATTAAAATAACACTGAGATATCATCTCATCCCAGAAAGAATGGCTATTATCAAGAAATCAACTAATAACAAATGCTGGAGGGGCTGTGGGGAAAAAGGAACCCTTCTCCATTGTTGGTGGGAGTGCTGACTGGTACAGCCACTGTGGAAATCAGTGTGGAGATTCCTCAAAAAACTAGGATTGGAGGTTCCATTTGACCCAGCTATTCCTCTTCTGGGTATCTTCCCAGAAAAATTAAAAGCATCGTACCACAGCGATATATGTGCACCCATGTTTATAGCAGCACAATTTGTAATAGCTAGATCTTGGAAACAACCCAAATGCCCATCAACTGAGGAATGGATAAAAATGATGTGGTCTTTTTATACAATGGAGTACTACTCAGCCATAAAGAAGGATAAACTGGAGACTTTTATAGGTAAATGGATGTAACTTGAGAAAATACTTGTAAGTGAAATAAAACGGATGCATGTGTGTGAACATCGTATTGTCTCCTTAGTGTGAGAAACTGAAGGAGTAAATAAGATCCAAAATGTACAATAGATATGGTAAATCAGGAAGAAACTGGTCAAAAGGAAAGAGAAACTGGGATGGGGGAATGGGGAAAAGAAAGAAGGGAAAAGAAAAAAATTATATATATATATATATATATATATATATATATATATATATATATGATAGTTAAGATAGATACACTACTAATTTTGCTTAGTTCACTGAAGAGAAAGGTTTGTGCTAATAATGTTTGGACAACTGAATGCTGATATCTTGTACCCTGAGTGACTAATTTAAAGATAACAATAAGTAATATATTAACCATTGTTACCCTCCTATTATGTTGTTTTGAAATTTTGTTCTATTTTTTTTCTCTTTAAAAAAAAGTACTAGTCAGAGCAGTAAGGCAAGAAAAAGAAATAAAAGCTATACAGCTTGGAAAAATTAAAACTAACTGTATGTGAAACCCAAATAATTTATTTAAAAACTAAATTGGTAATTTACCAAGGTCTCAGGGGTATAAGGTCTCCCCATAAAAATCAACCATATTGACATTTGCTAACAAAGACCAAATAGCAATCAAAATTAAAACATAATAAACACACAACCACTTAAAAAAATCTATGGATCTAACAAAATATGCATAGGCTCTGTAAGATGGAAACTACAAAGTGCTGATGAAAGAAATCAAAGACTTAAGTAAATGGAGACATACCACGTTCATGGACTGAAAGACTCAACAAAATAAAAAAGTCCAACTCGCTCCAAACTGACCCACAGATTTAATGCAATTCTTACCCAAATCCCAGCAATATATTTTTATAGATTCTAAGTTTTACATGGTAAGGGACTAAAAAGGCAAAAACATTCCTGAAAAATAAAATTGGAGAAACATTTTAAAGACTTCTATATAGTTACGGCAATCAAGATAGTATGGTACAAATGAAGGGATAGACATAAAGATCAATGGAAAAGACTGGAGAATCCCGAAAAGACTCTCACAATTATGGCCACCAGATTTTTGACAGATGCAAAAGCAATGACGTGGAAGGACAGTCATGTCTTTTCAACAAATAATACTGGAACAACAGACACTGGTTAGAGGTTATAAAGAGAAGCCACATCCTAGGAGAAAATATTTGTAAATCACTTACTCAACAAAGGACTTGGACCCAGAATATGTAAAAATACCTTTTTAAGCTCCATGAGAAGAAAACGAAGAAGCCAATTAAAAAATGGGCAAAAGACTTGAATGAACACTACACCAGAGGACATACAGACAGCAAAGCAGCACATGAAAATATGTTCAACATCATTAGCCATTAGGAAAATGCAAATTATGATGCAATGAGAGGTCACAGACTAGCTGAAGTGAAAAACACTGACAATACCAAGTGCTGGTGAGGATGCAGAGAAACTATCTTTTGTACGACACTAGTGGGAATGTAAAAAGAAAAGCGAGGCTATTTTTTATAAAGTTAAATGTAGTATTTATAATGCAGTGCAACAACTGCGCTCCTGGGGATTTATATAATGTACTTTAAGTAAGAGCTTTTCTAAAACTATTCACTGAAGATTTATTTTTGTAGTCCCACAAAGTCTTCAAATTGGTGTTCACATGAATTGTGATACACCCATACAATAGAATATTTCTCAACATTAATAAAGAATAAACTATGATACACGCAACAATTTGGACCTCATGCACATTATGTTGAATTATGAAACTTCATCTCAAAAGGTAAAATAATGTATGATTCCTTTTATGTAACATTCTCAAAATTACAAAATTATAGTGTTAGAGAAGAGATTGGTGGTTGCAAGGGGCTTATAAAGGGAAAGGCAAGAATATAAAGGGGTAGGAAAAAAAGTTTTCTGGTGATAAACATTTCTATAGCCTGACTGATGACCACATAAATCTCTACACAAGATAAATATTATAGAACTATACACAAAATAAATGTCCCCCCCAAACACCAATAAATAAATCATATTCTAAGAAATGATGGGAGGGCAAATTAAGTTGTATCTTAAAACTCTTACTGGCTTCCTACTTCATCTGGCATACAATCTTACCACTCTAAAAACCTTAAACAAAAAGCATACACTCACTCTGATCTCATCTACTCTTCTCCTGCTCCCTCACTCATTTCCAAAGTATACTGGCCTTCCAGCTTTTGGAAGATGGTAAGGCATGCTCCCATTTGAAGGCTCTGTGTTTGCATTTCCTTCTATTTGGAAAGCTCTTCCCTTTATCACTTTATTGAGGTACCTGCTCAAACATCTAATCTAATCAGAAACCCTTCTGATTTCTGCCACATAAAGTGGTGTCCTATTTCTTTCTCCCTCCATAGAAACCTTAAAACCAAGCAAAACTCAAACATCTTTTTCATCCGTTACTCCCTTGATCTATTCTGTATTGGTGAATGTCACCACTATGCACCTAGGACCTCAAGCCAGGGCATGTGTGACCCTCACCTTTGCTTCACATCCAGTATTTCTTTCTTAAGCCTATCACTTACTCTTTTCTTTAATTACCCATTACCACAGTCTTAATTCCCATCTTTGTCAACTTTCAAATAGGTGGTTCTAAGGCCGGCCTCTTCCAATTTCTTTTCTAAAGTATTCTCTCCACTGTAGCCGAAGTCTTTCTTTCTTTTTTTTTTTTTTGTGGGTACCGGGGGGACGACCTCAGGACCTCGCACGCCAGCAGGCGCCCGTGTCACTGAGCGATATCACCGGCCCCTTTTTCGTATGTGGGATCCGGGAGTCGAACTCGGGCCCTCGCGCTTGCCGGGCAGGCGCTTAAGCCACTGAGCCATCTCACCGGCCCCGAAGTCTTTCTTAAAGCATTAGAAACTTAACCTTTCATCACTAATAGGACGAAGTCAAATTTTCTTTACAAGTATCTTCATGATCTGTCTTCTAATTTTCCATCTTACTTCCTATTAACCCAGTAAGTGGAGTCTAATGCACTGCAGAACAATCACAATTACTAATGACATGTCGACTCTCTACTTCTATGCTTTAGGAATGCTGTTTTTCTCTGTTCAAAATGACCTCTCTATCCTCAGTCTGTACATTTCTTCCTTGTCTGACACATACATTAAGTGTCATCTATCCTATGAAGATTTCCCTATCATATCTTTTCATCACCCATGGAATCAGATATTTTCTCCTGTGAGTTCCTAAAATACTTTACTTACTACTGTCACATTTGTCACAGTATAGATGCTCATTTGCAAACGTATCTCAAGGACAACAACCATCTTACCAATCTGCCCATACCTTTTACCCTGCAAAGTATCTGCCACACAGCAGGAACTCAGAACTATTGAGTTAGAATAATAAAGAATGTAGTGATGAGACACCATGAAGAATGAGTAAGGCAAAAATTTCTTAGGTCAGCAGCTCTTTTGCACAGATGTGCCTTAGAAGTTATATCAAACTCTTCTTGTTCTTTTAGTCATGTGATAATCCTACAAAAGTTGAAGTACTTACTGATCTGTAGCTTGGTTTGACAAGGATCATCAGCTCAATTTTCCCATAAACCAATATATTTCCCCCAAAGAGCGCCTTCTTGTTCCACTTGCAGAACTACAGTGCAATAGTACTGGCAGTTGTTCAAAGTACAGTGTGTGACTGTTCATGTGAGGAAAATCTCATGAAGAGAATAAGGATGTCTCACTCAGGTCAACCAATCACCTCAGCTAGAAAAATCTCAAAGAGCAGGCAAGCCCAACCCATGTATGTCGGTGGGTGCACTTTTATATGTTAAAAGGCAGAATCACCATATGCGGAAGTGGGAATAAAAGCGGCAATGGTATTTAAGTATACATGCTGGTCAGAGTAAACGGCAACAGTTGCCTCGGTGCAAATATACAGTACCCATATTCCCACCAACTTTTATTTGACACTGGTCCCTTAGATATTTCTTTGTGCATATTTTCTCTTCAATTCTAGAACTGCTTAACTGTGACACCTACATACATCTTTTAAATTCTAAAGAGTAGATGTTCATGTTTACCAGGTCATAACAAAAAAGCAACTGTGAGCCCAGCATGGTAGCACACACCTATAATTCCAGCACTCTGGAGGCTGAGGCAGGAGGATCACAGAGAGTTCAAGACCAGCCTGGACTACATTGTCTCAAAAAACCAAAACCAAGAGCCGGTGAGATGGCTCAGCGGCTTAAGCGCCCGCCTGGCAAGCGCGAGGGCCCGAGTTTGACTCCCGGAACCCACATACGAAAAAGGGGCCGGTGATATCGCTCAGCGGCACGGGTGCCTGCTGGCGCGCGAGGTCCTGAGGTCGACCCCCCGGTACCCACAAAAAAAAAAAAAAAAAAACCAAAACCAAAACCAAACCAAAAAACAAACAAACAGCAACTGTACCACAATTTGTACTCAATGGATTAAAATGGAACACATATTTTGTTCTGAATTATTTTTTGTAAGTAAAAATCTTCTTGCCTATACTGCTATCTTCTCTACCATTATTTTCCTCTGATGACTTAGCACCAGTAAAAACCTATGATCCGGAAATATGCCTATGAAAGTATAAAAAATAGTCCACAGAATGTCAAGAACATGGAAGCAAGTACCTATACAACAGACTTCATACCACAGATTTAAATATTATTAATTTTTAAGAGGAGATTTCTTCAGTTTAAATTTTTGTGCAATGTATTATTGGCTTTGCTGCATGAAA
The DNA here is from genome assembly GCA_028451465.1 of Erethizon dorsatum. Taxonomy (NCBI): domain Eukaryota; kingdom Metazoa; phylum Chordata; class Mammalia; order Rodentia; family Erethizontidae; genus Erethizon; species Erethizon dorsatum. The sequence goes on along the minus strand of CM051823.1, from coordinate 130,258,491 downwards.
GACAAACTATTACAAACTGCAAAATTAATTTGCTAACCTAATTATTATTGGTATTGTGACCCATCTGAAAGAATTTGAAAATGTTGTTTTCAAAATAATGGTATTTGATCAAAACAAAAATAAAACTTTTGTGCATATGCATACAAATTACCCCTTTGTTAACAGCAAAACTATTTGGCTATAAAACAAGACTGAAGAGACCAATATGTACCTCACAATTCTTTCTGCAATAATAACATGTCATTTATCCAATGGTTAATGACTGGATCCCCATCATTATCTGTGCTTCTCACTTTTACAGGCTGCACAAAAACTACATAGGTGTAAGACTAAAAAATATTAATTACAGAATAAGAGATTTCATATCACTACAGAATACTCTAGATATAATTAATAAAATGCAGTCAGTTTTTTAAACTGTTTTAACTGAAACTACTGCAACTGGCTTTACATTTCTTTTTTCCTCCTTTAATCAGATTTTATTGGTACATTTCAGATATACATAATGACCACATTCATCATAGAGAGTATGTACCTGTACATGATACAACTTGATTCTTTTTTTCCCATTCCCCTACCCTCCCTTCATTTTTACAAAAAAGTTCTCCTCCCCTCCCCATTTACAAAAGCTTTGTTTCCATTTCTTCCTTCTTTTCTCTTTTTAAAATTTTTCCTCTTTCCTTTCCCCCTCCCCTCCCCTTTGTTCCCCTCCCCATTTGAACATTTTCTTCCTATTTCACAATACCTAATATACATTTTGGTCTTTATTTACACTTTCAGTTTCTCACACCAGAGAAACAATGCAGTATTTACACATATGTCCAATTTATTTCATTTAACAGTGTGGTCTTGAGGTGCATCCACTTATCTAGGAATGTTTCAAGTTTATCCTTCTTTATGGCAGAGTAGTACTCCATTGTATAAAAAAAACCCACATCTTCTTTATCCATTCCTCAGTTGATGGGCATTTGGGCTGTTTCCAAGATTTGGCTATTACAAACTGTGCCACTATAAACATAGGAGTGGGGCCGGTGAGATGGCTCAGCGGCTTAAGCGCCTGCCCGGCAAGCGCGAGGGCCCGAGTTCGACTCCCAGAACCCACATACAAAAAAGGGGCCAGTGATTTCGCTCAGCGGCACGGGCGTCTGCTGGCGCGCGAGGTCCTGAGGTCGACCCCCCGGTACCCACAAAAAAACAAAACAAAACAAAACAAAACAAAAACAAACAAACAAAAAAAAACATAGGAGTGCATATATCACTGTTTATATTTCAATAAATTGTTTAAATCACACCAGAAACAATTCTGAATGTTACTGAATAATCAATGAAAAAATGGTATCATTAAGATATTATTAGTATTTATTAATATTAATATATTATTTAGTTATTTAGCACTAATTAGGTGAGCAAAATACAGCAATCACACCAGCTCACTCAATAGATTAAGACAAAAATTTTAGCAATAAAAGCAAAAGACAACTATAATTAATCCAGCAATAAACAAGGAGACAAATATCACTGTTTCCCTTTTGAATGTGAAATACAAACAGAAAAGTACATTATTGAAATACTAATTGAAAAGAGCTAGCTAGCAATTTAAGACAAAAGTACAAGGATTACTTTATATAAATTAGCACAGTTTTATAAGTAATATTTAACTTCAAAGTGGAGGTTTCAATATCTAATCCATGCCAATTTGTAATGTTTTTCCTATGTAAGAACTAAATCATGCATTTGTGACTTATTTCAAATCGAAAATGAGTGTTTCCCTCAGGAATAGGTATGAAAAATATGAAGAATAACTGGCATGCTTATTTTGTGATTTAAAAAAGCAGTGATGTTTTACTTTATCATTTGTCTAAAATTTTAGTATACTGAAAAGTGCAGAAATTATTTTTCCTTCTGAAATGAAGGAAATGAAGAGAAGAGATACCCTAAAGGGAAACCTAACAAAGAAAATTCCAAGTGTGAAATCACTTCTCCTTATTTAAACTACATACCCAAGGTAACTAGTACAAGAGTTCAACTTGTTTTATTTCAAAGATTACTATTACATTTTATAATTAAACTGCTAAATAAAAGGTGATCAAAATGAGGCCACTATGAGAGTTGTACAGTAGTTAGAAAAACTGCCTTGAAAGCATAGGATGGGCTGTGGGTGTAGCTCAGTGGTGGAACACTTGCCTAGCAAGCCTGAGGTGCTAAATTAAATCCCCAGCACAGGGTTGGTAGGTGGGAGAATAGGATATCATAGGATGTATCTTACATTTTGAGTGCTACTTATTGATGGCTACTAGTTATCAGGTAGATACTGTTCTGGGTAACACAAGAAATACAGAAAATGTTGTTAGAACTACCATGCAAGGTAGTCACAACACTTCTCATTTTTCTAAAGGAAAATCCTTGGCTCAAAGAGTTTGAATGATACCTAAGATCACATAGCTGCAGTTAGCAATAGAACTCAGATTTAAACTGGGTTCATCTAAGTTTCAAGTCTAGGTATTGCACGTCACTGATCCCCAGATAGTAAAACTAAGATATTTAATTAAAGCAGTGGAGATTGACAACCTGATGAGTTAACAGAAAATCAAAAGTAGTATTTCCTTCAGTTGCTGAGAGAATTAAAATCAGGTAAACTTCCTTCTACCCGTAGCCCTGAAGTTCACAGGAGAAGTTTTGCTTTTGTGATTCACCTGCTTAAACAAAACTTGTCTGGTGTAAGATGAATGTTCTGCAAGGTCAAGTTGCTTATTTGCAGTGTTCATGTGTATTAGCAATTATTTTCTCTCGATGAGGAAAGGAAAATCCTTCTGTGGAACTGCCACTGACTCTATATTGATGAAACAAGCATTATTATCTTTGGGCTGCCTGGCTGACAAACTGACAGGAAGCAAACTTAACTTTGCTAACACTAAAAGCTTAACACACTAAGGTATTAAAAGTCAAAAGAAATTTTTCTTAATGTAAATCTCAGAGTAAAACTTTAAGCTAAGATTCACAATAACAATATTTAATTATATAACAGTATTATTAATGGTATTATTTAATACAGTGATATACTATTATTAAAAATAAGAAAACTGCCGGGTAAGGGGATGCATGCCTGTAATCCCAGCACTAGGGAAGCTGAGCCAGGATGACTGGAGTGAGTTTGAGGCCAGCCTGAACTATAAAGCAAGACCCTATCTAAAACAGAACAAAACAAAACTAAAACAAAAAATAAGCAAACAGACACAAAAAAGAAATCACAAGAGTAATAAGATATTCAATTGTATGTACATACAGTACTTCTCATTTCTAAAGTAATATTGTGGCATATAAAATTTGAATATAAAGCACCCTAGATGTGCTTTGTTGGTAATTTTTTCTTTTTTATTGGTATTTTCTTTTTTATTGGTATTTGTTTATGACACATAGTAAATACATTCATCATGGGGAACTGGTACATATACATATCTCATCTTGATCCTTTTTACTTCCCCTTCTCTTCCTCCTGTCTTCCCCTTTCCCAGATCCCCCTTCCACCACCGCAGTCTAGCTCCCTGTTGTTTCCTATTATCTTTTATTTGCTCCTAAATTATTTATACTTTGGGTTTCTCATATGAGAAAACCCATGCGATATTTAATGCTTTGTGGGTAACTTTTTAAAAATTCAGGAAATATTTTGTGTAAATGCCTAAGGGTTTTAGACCTAGACAGAAGTCTTACATTTCATAATTACATTACCTAATTATTCATTAGGTAGAGAATAACTTGCAATAGTACAGGAAAATGAGGACTGGTGCTAAGATTTAAACATTTGAGGAAGGGTTACTGTTAAAGTGTGTGTGATGGGATGTTTCTGTTTTTTTGTGGAAACACCAGTACTCCTCACATCATAGGAATGTAAGTAAATAACTGAGTCATTTAATTCATAAAACCTTAAAAATCTATAGTTTCAGTGAAATTGCCTTAAAGGAATAAAATAAACTTGACCTTTAAATTAGTTAAGAGCATACGGTTATGCATAAATTGTTTTTTCTATTCTGCTTTTAAAAACTGCTATACCCCTTTTTCACATACATGCCAACATCATAGGAACAGGATAATGAACAGTAATCTAGCTGCAAATTATCAATTCTTTCCTGTCAATTTCTTGGATTTCTTTTCAAAGTTTTGGCTGGTTTTTTTTTTTTTTTTTTTAAAGAAAATAGCATTCAGAATACTTTGCATAACATTTTAGTCTGTGCTTTAAACTAAGGACTTAAGAACTTAAGTCCAGTGAGGCCATAATCTTTCAGATTCAGAAGTTTATTACCAAAAGGAGTTGTGATATATGAAAAAACAACTAAGAACCATTCAACATTTAATATATCAAATTCCTAGCTATTCAGGCCTATCAGTGACCAGATTGTGAAGTAGTGACTGAAAAGAAAACAAGATGTGGTCTATCGCTGAGAAGTTCAACTTAGTGATCATCCAGTATAAAAATGAAAATAAGTATTGCAATCTGAATGGCTATTCTCTTCTTTCCTCAAAAAACTCATTCATAATTGTGTTTTTATCTTTGTAAATGTTTTCCTTAATATGTACTTTGTGGGCGCCGGTGAGATGGCTCAGCGGCGTAAGTGCCTGCCCGGCAAGCGCGAGGGCCCAAGTTCGACTCCTGGAACCCACATACGAAAAAAGGGCCGGTGATATCGCTCAGCGGCACGAGCACCTGCTGGCGCACAAGGTCCTGAGATCGACCCCCGGTACCCACCAAAAAAAAAAAAAAATGTACTTTGTAAATTCTCTGAAATACCTTTGCTCACACAATAAAGGAGAAAAAATGGAAAAAGGGGGAATATTTCCTAAATATTTACTATGAGCCAGGCACTATCCTAAATGTTTAACGAGTATTTACATGAATTGCCATTTATATATTTATTGTCTATTGTCAAAACACTCAGAGCTCATTAATCTACATGACAATGTTCTTTCATCAGAAAAAGGTTTGTGAAGTTACTCCTAACATTACATTGACTAGATAACGTGCACAAACTCTCCAGTGACTGTACATTACAGTTGTGTTTTAACTACCTTACGCTATCAAGACAAGACTGCTTTAGTTGTCCTAATGACATGTATCTTAAGTAATGTCCACACAATGCTATGAGAGCTTCTTGAAGGGTCACGGACTGTAGCCATGTTTGTTTTACAGAACCCTAGCTAGGGAGTAAATAAAAAACCTGCAATTTACTGAGTTTCTACTGATATGATAATTTGCATAAAATGTACAATTTAGTAACCACAGATTAGAAAACAGGTTCAAAGAAGAAACTGTAAATCAGCCCCAAGTCCACTGCAAACTTAGACACAAAACCACTGCTCAAACCAGGGGAGTAAATTCCAAAATTTTCTTATTTATCAAGCAGCTTTCTGAAGTCTTTAACAATAGGAATTGCCTATTAATTGAAACTCTTAACTCTTAACTACAAATACAATCTCGATCCCAAGTTATGAAGTATATTCTTATTCAAACACAATTTTATGTAATGGATAGTTTTGAAATCAAGAATACCCATTATGCAGTTTTTACAAGATCAAATAAACAATGTTCATTCCCGAAACCCTTTTTCCGTTTTTTCTCCACTGCACTTTTTCGACCAGATACATTTTGCTCATTTAATATGTCTTCTACCACTAAAATGTAAACTACATGAGAACAGACATTTTTGTCTGTTATTCAGTACTGTACCTCAAGCATCTGCAAGAGTCCCTGGTACACAGTCAGTGCTTAATAATTATCTGTGAAATTAATGAATGCTTAGAACACAGTAGGAATTCAATAAACAGTTTGTTTCATTTTACTGTGCAGAGTAACACTCCTTTGATGCCAAATTCTGAACTGGAATCAATGATTAGAAATACAATAAAATTCTTTATTAAAGTTTTATATTTAAAATGAATGGGACAAATAAAAAAGTCACATTCAGCAAAGCCTCATTTATTAATCATCATCAAGAGATGAGGGGAGTCTGTATAAATTTATTTTTGAACTAATCCATTTTTAAGTGCCAAAACTTTAAAATTTTTCATACAGATCTTTTACTGATATTTAACAACCATGGTTTTACTTTGTAGCAGTTCTGACTTGGATCTCCTGCTGAAACATCAACTTGTCTGCTGGCACTTCTCACCAGTGCTCACTTATTTTCTAGGATTAGGAAATGAGAAAGTAAGCATTCTGTAAAATGAGTCAATAAAAATCTAAGTGAAATGCCTAACTTCATTGTAGGAGTTTTGTGACTATTATGGCACACACGCAGGTGTGGGTGTATGTGCACACACATACATCCCTTTTTAACAAGAAGAATGAATGTAGGTAAAGTACAACTTATTAATATACAGGCTGTTTTGATGGATGGGATACATAGAAAACAAAGAAAAAAATCCTCCTCCCCAATCGTGTACAGTACTCTTTAGTTATCAAGATCACAGATAAGTTTAGTGACTGAAGAGAATGTAGAATGTACTCCCAGAGTACTTCAGAGTTTTAAGAATCAGAATCATTAGAAAAAAATATTAAAATACTGTAAGTAGTTTGGAAATACCAGCCAGAGGTAAATAAATATGAACACACATACATTTAAACTTCACATAATTTCAGCGTCTCCAAATTCTATCATTCTTAATACAGAGAGTTTTAAGTTGACATTTATAGTCAGAGGCTATCAAAAGTCTCAGAACTAATGTCCTTAGTATAGTTCAACATGATCATTTTCCTATACTTGGCAGTCACTACTATCCACATCTTCATATTCCTAGCTGCCTAAAACTGTTTATATACTCCTCTACTACCGTCTTATTCCCCAATTCCTCATTGCTGTTTTGTCCTAATTTCCACACTTGTCTTTATTATCTCATAATCTTTTATTTTAAAGAGTCCCTATCTTAAATCAAATAAAGATGGCAAATGTGAAACAAAGGAAAAGTGTTATTACTTTTTTCTGGGTCGTGGGAACCTGGCCAAGTAGAGATATAAAGGAATTAAAATCTTTACAGTATTATTTATGAGATTTATTTATTGTAAAGATTACCAGGAACTTTCTTTAAAAAAAAAAAATCTGTAACGCAAGGCAGAAAGTTTCTTCTAAAGTATGCCAACAATTATAAAAAAATAAATTTTTAGTCTTGATCTGTTTATGTAACTAAGAAACTGCCAATTTTAGAAAACTCAGACATTCCTCAGAGACTTTTCTAGCATATAACTCATTGAACAAGACAGCCTACACATTGCACTTATTTTTCAAACTGCAGCAGGTTCACTGATACATATGTACATTTCTTTCTAAACAGTACTTTGGGAAAAGAATTTTCCTTATAGAGAAAGTTACAGAAGTAGAATAAAGTTTTACTTCTGTTAAGACACAAGACCAATTATAGTAAGACATTTACCCAAGTCTACTATGTTACTAATACTAAATAAGCAATACTCACTAATTAAGAATCTAGATAGTTCTCATTTCATTGTAATAATTGTACACAAGTCTTACAATATCTTCAGCTGAAGGCAAACATTTCTTTCCGTTAAAGAAAGGACCAAACATTGGCACTATTTTAATTTAATGGGATTGACTGAAGTTAAAGTTTATTTTTCAGGAAACATGATGTCTCATGCGCATCTGATTATTGCATCCACTTAATGAGTTACAAAGAACACAGGCTGTACTACCAGAGTTCACTAAGGAGAGGCCACATAGTGGTCATTTTACTAATGTCCTTTGGAGAATACTTTAAAATTCCAAGCAGCCAAGAAAAAAATGAAATGAGTATATTCAGTGGCGACTTTACTAATCTAATTAACATATTCAACTTTTATTAAGGTTTAAAACTTAAGCGCCAGCTATAAGAAACTGATTAGACTTAAGGGGGAAAACCCAAACAGAAGTTCTGAATCACTGGAATTTTTGCTCTATTTCCCGTTAACATACTGAGAGTACCATCATTCAACATACTCATTCCACACACGTTTTGAAAAAGTTATAGGATCTTTCTTTAACCGGGCTCTAATTTAGTCTGTAGCTCATTTATCTGACAATTCTTCTCATAGTTCCTAATTAAAATGCTTAGCCAAAGGACACAACAAAATGAAAAGCAAATCTTCCTTTACTAGAAACTGTTTTCAAAAGTTGGTTTCAAACTGTCAAGTTTTAAAATCAACTGTGATCTCACTGTTACAAAGAATTTAAAGGTATTTTTGAAAAGGTGTCAGGACTCTACTACCAAGCAGTAACTATGTAAAAACTGAAAGCAAATATTCTATTCCATGCCCACCAAAATTCCCGGCCAAATCTGAAATTGCATAATGAGCAACAGCTTCTTTGAGTATGTTAAGAAAGAAACTACTTCCTTTCATAAAATGTGAATCAACCTGATCTTAAAATTTTGCACTTTACAAACTTAACCTAAAACAGACAAAATGGATGCAAATTATACTGCCTTACTGCTGCCGTGAACACGACCTTAGCGTTCAAGAACTTTCCAAAGAATAAAGGCACTGAACAACCTTTGGAAATGTGAATTTCATGAACTACTGAGGAATCCCTGTGAAGCCGCAAATTCCCTCCACTCTCCTGGAAACCCCTCTTATCAGAAACATTTGAAGAATTTCGCCACTACAATTAAGCTGACTTGAATGGAACCCTAACATCTCAAATATACTATATATGGAATGAAACACGGCCAAATACATAAATACAAACTCACACGATCTCTGACAGTCTGGTATACAACTCTGCCCGAACAATCCCACAGCATCAGCGGCAGAAAGATCCACCTGTCACCTGTTCAGCAAGGCCAAGAGACCCTCTCAACCTCCCTGTCTCAACCACAATTGCAGAGGTGGAGGGTGCACGAACAGAAAACTAGAAATACACTGCGAGTTCCAAGGGGGCCATATATTCACAGCGGCGCTTGCTCCTCACTTAAAAAAAGGCTGCAGAAAACCAAAATCGGAAAGGCAACGATGTCCCCCAGACCAACACATAATTTCTCTCCGTCCCGAAGTCATCTTTACTCGGATCCCGGCTCCCCGAAAAGACTTCTGCCTCCCCCACCGCCAGCGCACACAAGCCTGCGGGTGGGTAGAGCGGGCCCTCCACTCCCGGACACCCCCTGCCCTGAGCTCCTCCGGCGCCCAGTTCCCATGCCCCCTCCCCCGCCACACCGACGCCCCGGAGCCAGGCCCGGCCCGGTGCTCCCCACCCCCACCGGTGCGGAGGACTTGGGGGGCCTCCCTCTGCCTCGCCACGGGGGGAAGGACAGGGGAGGAGGGAGGAAGAGGGCGAAGAAGGCGCGGGCGCCCCGCGAGGGCCTCGCGAGTCGGCAGAGCCCCTGCCCATTGACGGGGAGGTGCGGGGGGCGGAGAGGAGCGCCGCGCGGGGGACCCCGCCGAGGCCCGGCAGCGCTGTCCGCTTACCCTTTGCCGCCGCTTCCCCCTCCTCCTCCTCGGCCGCCGCCGCCTCTCCCACTAGGGCAGCCGTCTCCACCGTCGCCGCCAGCGCCGCCGCCGCCTCCGAGTCCACAAGGCAGGGGGGACACCTCAGCCCTTCCTCCCTCCCCGCTCAGCCCCCTCCACTCCGCCGCCCCGCCAACTCCCTCGGGCCGCCGCCGCCGTCGCTCGCGGCTGAGGGGGAGGGGAGGGGGTCGGGCTGGGTCGCCCCGCCGGCGGCCGCCGCAGATCAAAAGCGATGGCTGGGCGGCGTCGCCGTGCCCGCGGCTCGGCTCCGGCTCGCTCGGCCTCCCTGTCTCGCTCTGCCCCCACCCCCTCGCGCTCGCCGGCCCTCCCCCCACCCCCCCGGCTCGCGCTCGCGCTCGCTCTCGTCGCGGCTCCGCCAGCCCAGTCCAAACCAAAATACTGTCACACAATATGGCGGCGCGGCGGCGGCAAACACCGCGAGATCTGCGGCCGCGCTGAGGCGGCGGCCGTGACGAAGCCTCCCCTAGCCGGGTGGCGGGGGAGCGGCAGCGGCGGCGGCTGCGGCTGTGGCGGCGCGGGGATACTCTTTCCCCGCCCCGCCCCCTCGCAGTCCCCACGCCGGTCGGAGGCCGAGGAAGGACGCTGCCCTGAGGCGCAGAGCCGTGCGGGGCTCGCTGTAGCCGCCGGCGGGGGTGGGCTGCGGGTCCCTGCGCACACGTGGGGCCATGAGCGGTTTGGACTGAAGGGTGAAAGGAGCTCAGCCCCGGCTTAGTCGCACGTTGCAAAGGGGTCGCGGGGTCCGGGAGCAAGTGGCAGAGCTTGCGGGACGGCCGGCGGCGCGGCTCGGTGGGGACCCGGGGCGGCGGAGGGGAGCAGGTGGGCCCGTGGCGGCGGCGGGCGCCGGGCGCTGAGGGCGGACACACCCCCTTGGAGCCCCGCCGCGCGGAGTGACTGGCGGGAGGCCGGGCCGTCCCCGGGTGTGCGGGAGGCGGCGTGGAAGCATCGCAACGCGCGGCGTCTAGACTGGGGCACTGTGCGTTGTCGGGCTCTGACTTCCGGAGCAAGAGTGGGTCGGGTGGGGGGTGGGGATGGAGTGAAGTGGGGGGATTGTAATCCTGCAAGGGATTTGTTTCGATTTTATTTTAATTGCACTTTCCTAGAAGTCCTAGAAGCAGAGCCAAAGACACTTTAGCTTTGAGGGGAGAAGGGGAAAGACTTGACGTTTCTATCTGCTTAAAGAAATATTTGTGTAATTTCCTCCTAGAAGAAAAAAGTTGAGCACTCAGACATTTCTCACGATGTAAAACATTTATTTAAAAACTCCAGCGCTTTCATGGTGTCCAAAACACTACAGCATTTTTCTGTCCCTGTCCAAAACGTCCGTATCACTGCCAGTTTCTTCCATGAAACAGTTCTTACTCCTGAGAAAAATCCTGGAGAACCATTTTTGTCTATTTTCAGTATAAGCGATATCATTACAGTGGATATTTTTTAAAGCATCTTTTAAGAAGTATAGCGTTCCATACAGTTACTTTTCCCACTTTTCCCTCACCCATGCTTTAAAAATACCTAAAATAGTGGGATATAGCACTAATTGAAAACCTTTATCATTTAAAAAGCCAAAAGTACTTAAAAGTTACAAAATCAGAATTTAAGAATTTTTTTTTTTATCATTAAGAGAAGTAAAAGTAGCAGGGCATGGTGGTGCAAGCCTGTAATCCCAGCAATTGGGAGGCTGAGGCAGGAGGATCGCTGTGAGTTAGAGGCCAGCCTGGGCTACACTGTGTGTTCAAGGCCAGCCTGGACTACATAGCAAGACTCTGTCTGCAATAAATAAATAAATAAAAAGTAAAAGTAAATTAGGATTTACAAAATGGAAAGATAATTGATGAAACTGGAAGATTTGAAGAAGTGTTATATCCCCCTTAACTTTCCTGAATATGTTCTGTTCGAGAATATTCTTGTTTGCAAGAAAACCATTTATCCCTATTAAGGGATAAACAGGATAGATGAAATTTTCTCTCAAATGGTTCACAAAAATAAATTATATATGTATAAACATATATACATATTTTTATATGCATATATATTAAATATATACCCACATTCACATTGGTCATATATATACTGAAAGAGATTGAGAAAATTGAAAACAGTGAATCTGTTATTTTATCTTTTATATTAGCACTCATTTGTGATACATAGCATAGTCATCGTGGGGAGTTGGCACATACATATCACATTTTAGTTCTTTTTACTTCCACTGCCCTTCCTTCCCTAGTTATTATTATTTTTTTGTGTGTGTGTGGGTACCAGGGGTCAAACTCAGGACCTCATGCGCCAGCAGGCGCCCGTGCCGCTGAGTGATATCACCGGCCCTGTTTTTTTGTATGTGGGTACCAGGAGTCGAACTCAGGACCTCGCGCTTGTCAGGCAGGCGCTTATGCCGCTGAGCTGTCTCACCGGCCCCCTTAGTTATTTTTAAATTTAAAAAAAAAATTTTAATTTGGTGAATCTGGTAGTTACTGTCTTGTATTTTTTTTTTTTTTTTTTTTTTTTTTTAGCAAGTTTGAAACAATTGCAAAATCAATACTTTTAAAAGCCAGAATTTGAGAGCTGGGTGGGATGGCACAGGCCTGTAATCCCAGCACTTGGGAAGCTGAGGTAGGAGGACTGCCACAAGTTCAAGGCTAGCCTGGGCTACAGGCAGAGTTCAGGACTAGTCTGAAATATATAGCGAGATCCTGTCTCAAAAACAAACCAAAACTAAACACCAAAAAACAAAACAGGATTTGGACCGGGGTGTAACAGTGGTAGAGCACTTTTCTAGCCTATGCAAAGCTCTTGGTTTGGTTCCTTGCACTCCCAAAAAAGCAAAAAACAGCTTCGAACAGGGCAAGAGTTCCTTTAAATCACTAAGACGAAGAATAGAGAGTCATAGATGATAGGCCCTCTTGGAGTGGAAGTAGTCATCTATTCCTGGATTACTGATTGGAATTTGGGTCATTCAGGTATTTCTTCTTTATTTATTTAAATTTGGAACAAAAGCCAGGCATGGTGGTGAATGCCTGTAATCCTAGCACTCTGGAGGCTGAGGCAGAAGTATTGCTGCGAGTTTGAGGCCAGCCTGGGCTACAAAGTGAGTTCAAGTCCAGTCTGAACTGCATAGCAAAATCCTGTCTCAAAAAAAGGGGCGGGGGCAAAAATAGCTAGGAATCCTTATTTATATATTTGGTAAATATGTTTTCCATATTTACTGATTCAGCAAATATTCAGAATCACAAGGTTCTGGAGAAAAGGAGTGGAACAGACTTTCCAGGTGCTTTCTGTAATGGTTACAGAAAAATAATTGTGTGTATGTGTGTGTAAAATCCCTAACTATATTTAAGAGTCTTTTAGTCTGGTACTGTGCTGTCTGTTTAAGTGGAAACATAATTAAAATTCAGGCCCTCATTGCTGTAGCCACATTTCAAGTGCTGGAACCAAGTGTTCCATCTTCACAGAAAGGCTACTCAACAGTCCTGGTAATCAAAGAAATTACACAAATAGCATGGATGCAAGGTAGATAGTGATAAATACCACAGAAGCTTAAAGGAGTAGAGATTACTTTGCTGGAAGGTAGAAGTGGAAGAAATAGAGCAAGTTTAAAGAAGAAAATTGGGGCCGGTGAGAAAGCTCAGCGGCATAAGCACCTGCCTGGCAAGCGCGAGGGCCCGAGTTCGACTCCCGGAGCCCACGTATGAAAAAACGGCCGGTGGTATTGCTCAGCGGCACGGGCGCCTGCTGGCACGCATGAGGTCCTGAGGTCGAGCCCTGGTACCCACCAAAAAAAAAAAAAAAAAAAAAAAAAGAACAGTCTATCAGTAGGTATATGACATGGATAATATGAAGCCATAGAAACCAGATAGCAGTATAACAGCACAAATGAGAGAGAATGAACTGATACAGTGTGAGCCCCTAGTAAACATGTTTTCATTGGCATATAACAAATCCTAATTTAAAATGCTTTAAGTAGTAAGTAAGTTTGTACCTCACAAATTTAGAAAATCCAAGGTAGAATAGACTCTAGGTCTGGAAGAATTAGAAGCTCAATGATACCATCAAGGGCCAGGTTCTTCCCATTTCTGTTTTGCTATCTTGGGTGTTGGCATCATTTTCTGCTATTAGTTCCAGGCATCTTGAACTATAATGTCCAGAGGAAGAAGTTGTCCTAGGAGAGGGAAAATGTTTCCCAAAACTGCTTCTCTCCACGAACTTTTTTTCCTATCTCTTAGGCCATAGTTGACTTGATTCCTAGTTGTCATGGTGGAACAAGTGTTGAGGAGTCAGAGATAGCTAGGTTGGAGTGAAAATTACTTGGGAATGTAGAGAGAGAAGTTATAAGAGAAAACATGATAGTTTTCTAATAGCCTCTGAGTTTGAGATGCCAGGAATTGTACAGCTAGAGATGGGGGCTGGGAGGATGAGATGATGATTTGAACATCCAAGAGAAGCATCTGAGAATAACACTGCAGGCACAAAGGAAGAGGTTTTTAGAAGGGATATTTTCTGGGACAAAATATATAAGAAAGGAAAAAAATCAACAGATGTATGTGTGTCCACATGCATGTGTACAAACTGAAGTCTGGTTCTAAGATTCGTATGGATGTGTAAAGGCCTAGAATAACCAAAACAATTTGGAAGAAGAACAAAGCTGAAGACTCACTCTACCAAATTTCAAAACTTATTATAAGGCTCAGTAATTAAGACAGTGTGGTATTGGCAGAAGGATAGCTGAATATACCAAAGAAACATAATAGAGAATCCAGAAATAGAACTTGAGAACTTGATTTATGGCAAAGTTACTGCTGCAGTTCAGTGAGGAAAGGATAATATTTTGAACAAATGGTGCTGGAGCAATTGGCTACTCATCTGGAAAAAAAGGATATTTTACTCCTACCTCACTCCATATACAATAATTAATTCAAGATGGGTCATAGACCTAAATGGAGAAAAACATTAAGCTTCTGTTAATCAAAAGACACTGCAGTATCAGGTTAGTATGTAGGGAAAAGATAATATATTTCAATACATGTATCTAATAATGGACTCATATCAAGAATATGTAAAAAAATTCTGTAAGTAGGAAAAACGAAAGAGCACAATTTTTTTTTTTTTTTTTTTTTTTTTTTTTTTTGTGGGTACCGGAGGGACGACCTCAGGACCTCACGCGCCAACAGTGCACAATTTTTAAAATGGGAAAATCTCTTGGACAAGTACTCTATGAAGATGATTTCCAAATGACCAATAAGTACAGGGTAAAATGTTCAATGTAGTTCCTCATCAGGGAAATTCAAATTGCAATCAAAATGACATATTACTACTGTACATACCCATCAGAATGTCTAAAGTTATAGATACTGACAGTGCCAAGTGTTGGCAATGAAAGATGTAAAGCTATCTAAATTCTTACATTCTGCAGATGAGAGTGTAAATGATCTGACCACTTTGGAACACTTTGGCACTATCTACTAAAACCAAGCATATGCCTACTTTATGACCCAACTGTAATAGTTAATGTTGTTTCAACTTAATTGGGTCGTAATGCTCAGTTTTTAGGTAAACATTGTTCAGGGTATTTAAGTGAAGGTGATCTTAGATTGGATTAATATTTAAATTATTGGTGGGTAGGTCTCATCTAATCAGCTGAAGGCCTAAATAGAAAAACAAAAACAGAAACTAACCTTCCATATTTAGGAAGAATTCTTGAGCTTTTACAGCTGAACTGGAGGCTTGGCTCTACCTAGTTTTCCAGCCTAAAGGCTTTCAGACTGGAATTGTAGTATCTTCTTTCCCTGGGTCCCTGGTTTGTCAGTCCATTATGCAGGGTTTGGATTTATCAGCCTCCATAATTGTGTCAATTACTGTACTTAAAAAACATTAATATCATATATGATACATATACATATATATGATATATATTCTCCTATTGGTTCTGTTTCTCTGAAGAACTCTAATCCCCCTGAGTATATACTATTGAGAAATAAGTGCATGTTTCTATAAAAACATGTACATTAATATTTATAACATTTATTCATAATAAACAAAGACCAAACATACACAGCAGCCTTATTCTTCATAGCCCCCAAGTAGCGACAACCCAAATATCTGTGAAGAGAAAGATGAATAAACTGTCATATATTCATACAGTGGAATGTTACCTAGCAATAAAAGAGAATGAACAACTTTTTGTTAATGGTCAGTTGATTTTTCCACAAGATTGTTAAGTCAAAGGAGCAGGAGAGAATAGTTTCAACAAATTGTGCTGGGACGATTGGGTACTCATATGCAAAAGAATGAATTGAAAATTCTATCTCTCACCACAAACACAAATTAGCTCAAAATGGGTCATAGGCCTAAATGCAAAAGGTACAAATATATGATTATTAAAAAAATGTAGGAATTAATCTTTATTACCTGGATTAGGCAATAGGATCTTATATATTACATCAAAAGCATAAGCTAAAAAATAATTAGTTAGATTTCATCAAAATTTAAAAACATGGGTCTTTAATCAAGAGAAATGAGAATATACATCCATGTGAAATCTTGAACACAAATGTTTATGGAAGCATTATTTATAATAGGCAAAAGGTAGAAACAATTCAGATGTCCGTCAACTGATACATGGGTAAACAAAATGTATATTCACCAACTATTATTTGACAATGGGAAGAACTGAAGTGTTAATGCATGCTACAACATCGATGAACCTTGAGCAACACATTTTACTGGCAGAAGCTAGTAACGAAAGACCATGTGTTGTGTGATTCCATTTACACGAACTATCCGGAGTAGGCAAATCCATAGAGACAAAAAGTAGTTTACATGTGTCCAGGAGCGGGAGGGAGAGGGAAATGTGGAGTGACTGCTAATTAGTGTGGTAAAAATGTCCTATAATTGTATGTGGTTTTTGCTTCACAACTCTATGAATATACTAAAACCCACTGAATTTTACACTTTGAAAGAGTGGCTTTTATGGTATGTGAATTATATCTTAAGCTGTTGCATACTAAAAAAGAATGTTACTAATACACTCAACAGAATAGATGATCTTTTAAATGTTGTGAGGGGAGAATCCATAGATGAAAGAGAACATATAGTATGATTTCATATATATGAGATTCGAGGTCAGATGAAACTAACAGATTGCAATACAACTCAGAATAATTACCTCTGTGGGGAACAAGGACAAAGAGTACGGGTGGGTGGTACAAGGGGGAGCCAACTGGAATACTAGAAATGTTCTCCAACTTTGATCTGATTGGCTGTTTGGATTTATATATTCTTTTTTTTTTTTTTGTGGGTACCGGGGGGTCGACCTCAGGACCTCGCGTGCCAGCAGGCACCCGTGCTGCTGAGCGATATCACCGGCCCCTTTTTCGTATATGGGATCCGGGAGTCGAACTCGGGCCCTCGCGCTTGCAAGGCAGGCGCTTACGCCGCTGAGCCATCTCACTGGCCTTGGATTTATATAATTGTAAACATTTATTGAGCTACACACTTAAAGACTAGTATGATTGAGGTCTTTTATATTTCAATAAAAATTAAAAAAAGGAGAAAGAATGGATAACATTTTAAAGAAATTTAAGTTTAGAAAAAGAGGGATAATAGGCTGCAGGAGGGAGCTCCATTGTTTCAGTTATGTGGAAAGAAAGGTCTTTCGCTCAGAGACTTGGGAAGGGAATTAAAATTTTGTGGAAAGGAGATAATGACGTTAAAGAAGAGAGACTTTCATTCTTGTCTAATTGCTTTTTGGGATAGATGGTGATTTGTGTGCACATGCTCTTATGCATACAAAATATGGTATGTCTGTGTCTTGTGATGCCACTGTGGGGAGAAGCACCAGAAGTTATTAATTATTTTAAAATTTATTTTATAGAATAATAGAAGTAAGGTCAACGAGAAATGAATAGTCCTCTTCACCAATTGAACTACTCTTTGCCTTGGTCTACACTTGAAGACTGAAGGAATTAGAAGGGCTAATCTTCCCCTCATTGTCTCCCTTTCTCCATATATCTTAGCCTCTTTCATAAAAATAAATATTATTTTAAGTGGTTTCTATCAGCACAATTAACAATCATTTATAATTTATGACAATACTATCTATCTTTCAGCTAGAATTAGATACTCAATGTATTTAAGGCTGTTCACTTTTAGGTAAGTAGAAAGCTGTTTTTTTTTAATTGTTATTTTACCAACAGAACAGCGATGGTGGTTTCTATTTTTGAGACTAGATTATGATGCAAGATTTTGAAAATGTTGCTATTGTCTGATGTAGAATATAGCATATTGATGCATTAACAAAATGTGGTAAGAACTCAGGGCATACTAAATTTACTAATTATAAACCAGTTCACAACTAAAGACCTTGAGGTTCAAGAGGTTAAGTGTTTTACTCAATCTAAAGCAACTAGTAAGTGAACAATGGGCCTTTGAACAGATCTTGACTAGATAGGCCAGTCCATTTCACCATACCATCATGTAAACACATTCTCTGTGCTTAAAAATTTTACAGACTTTAGTAATGACAATAATAAAATGGGTAGACAGTTTAAGAAAAACTAAGTCCTTCTGGGAGTTCATAAGTGAAGATGGCAGGAAACTTTTCTCAGAGATGATTTTCCAGGTGAACCTTGAAGAAGGGTTGTAATTTCAAAAGACAAAAAATGGGAGGGCATTCCAGGTGTATATGATAGCAGGAGAATTAGGTATAGGGTCAGAAAAACAGGGGACATATCTTGGAACATTAAAATAGCTTTCTTTTACTGAACTATGAGAAAAAAATGTAGGGTAGTGATGGAAGACAAGATAGAAAAAGTAGCAATGTAAACAATTTCATAGGCAGTGCTATACCATTAGTCTTATGTACAATGGAACATAAACAGACTTATACTTCACCTGTCTTCTATTTAAGTAGAGAGGAAAGCAAGTGGAAGTGGGGAAACAATAGTCACTTTTTTGTGGGCAAAGGAATGGAGACCCTGAACAAACTGGTGGCAATAAAAAGGAAGAGTAAGTAGTAAGAAAAATTTCAATGGTTAATTTCTTCTTTATTATCACTTTAGGCAAATGAAAGAAAGTAGGGAAAAGGTATTAAATAAATCTATGAGATGAAGAACACAAATTTTTTCTTTTTTTTTTTTTTATATATGTGGGTACCAGGAGTCAAACTCAGGACCTCGCGCTTGCCAGGCAGGTGCTTATGCCGCTGAGCTATATCACTGGCCCCAAGTTTTTTCTTTTACTTTTTATTTTTATTTATTTATTTTTTTGTAGTCCTGAGGATGGAACCCAGGCCCTGTACGTGCTACGCAAGTGTGCTATCACTGAGCTACACTCCAGCTCAAGACTATATGATTTTGATATTGAATCATTGAGTTGCATAAAAGTGAGAGGTTGAACTTACAGAGAATACAAATGGTCAATAAATGTATGAAAAGATTTCAACCTCATTGGGAAACGTGTAAATGCAAATTAAGGAAAAAGTTATTGTCTTCTAGCCTATCATGTGGAGAAAGATTTTTTTAAAAATCTGTTCAGAGACAAGCTTAAGAAAAATATGGGGTTTAAACAAGAAAATGAAAACATCTGGTGAAGGACACAAAGAAAGCTAGAAAAAATAGAAATAATATACTTGGGTGAGAATATTGTATATTTTAAGAATAAAAAATAGCCCCAAATTTATAAATTTAACTCAATGCAACAAAAAGTTGACAAAATGATTTTTTTTTTTTGTGGCTACTGGGGCTCAAACTCAGGACCTTGCGCGCCAGCAGGTGCTGATGAAATGATTTTAAAGAACATCTGTATATTTGATTAAGTGAAGTAAAATAAGCAGGTTGTGGAACAGTGTTTATAGCACGCATTGATTTGTGTAAATTACACACACACACACAAGGAAAACAGGGACAACTAAAATAAGAGGGAAAGACAAATATCTTTATCTCTTCTCTTTTTGATTTTGAAAATTAAAGTTCATTAAATCAAAAGGAATAGCTAGAAGAGCCTTTTAAAAGAGGAATAATTGGATATTGGGGGTAGGGTATGATTGATATGACATACTCTACTAGACAAAAATCTTTTTAGAAGGATTACGTGAATGAACATAAGTAATATTTGCAGCAGTTTTTGGCATGTGCAGTATTACATAAATATTTGTTATTTTTATAATTTTAATATGGAAATGGCATGACTTTATAGTCATATATTCATAAAGGATTATGTTGATACATTTTTGCTACATGAAGTTTAAAAACTTTTGGATGGAGAAAATAAAACAATAAAAAGAAAAGACACATAACAAACTAGGAAAATACTATATAATGTACATGGATAGGTGAAGTCAGCCATTTTACAAGTATTTTTGAGTATCTGCCCTGGGCCAAGCATTGCACTAGAGGCAGGCTAGATTGTGATGAAGAATATGGGTTTTGGCCCTTGGGAATGTATAGTCTACAGTGATTAAGAGTTATGTCCCCATTATACAAAGATTATTAAAAATCATAAAAAGCCCCACAGCTAAGAGATGGTCAAAAGAAATTTTTTTATTTTTACTTTTTAAGATATTGCTTATGGTAAAAAAAATACAGGATAATAAATTCCATCTCAGTAGTCAGTTTCACACAAACAAAACCGATGAGATTTATTAATTTGTTTCTTTATTAATGGTAAAGATTAAAAAAAGAAAAAGAAAAACCCTCATATTGGATTGGTAGAAACAGAGGCATTCTTACATCCTGGGAGTGGGAGTATAATTGGCATAAGCTTCCTGCAAGGCAGTTTAACAGCATATATTGGAATTTTAAATATGCAAACTGTTTGACCTAGCAATTCCTATCCTAGGAAGAAGTAATTGGACATATATTTGAAGATGTATGCGGAAGAGTATTTCTGTCAACATCTTGTAATAGAAAAAAAACGTGAAACAAGGCTAATACATCTTAAATATTGAGTTGACTTATGGTGCATTGAAACAATGGAACATGATTAATAAGGATAATGTGGATCTACATACATTGATGTGAAAAGATGCCACAATATTAGGTGAAAATTTAGGTACATTTCACAATAGTACTCTGATCCCCTTTAAAGATGTGGGTATATGTCTAAACGTGGATATGTATGGGAAAAGTCTGGAAAGATGGATTCCAAAGCATAACAAATATTGTCTTTGGTTGGTGACATTTGAGATGATTTTTGTTTTATTCTTTATACCACTTTTGGTGGCATTTTCTAAATTTTAAGGAATGAATATATTATTTATGCACCAATAAACAAAATAAAGCTATTTAAAAGTTGTTTCTTGAATGATTTTTTTCCAAAAATCCTTTGAGAATGACCATTGTTTAACCAAAGCCATGATAACTGAAATTTTTGTTATTAAAGCTCTCATGTTTTGCACATTCATATTTTTTCCTGTTCTGAGTTGGTAGGGAAACCTTTGTAAATAATAAAATATTTCAAGAATTTGGAACAAAATGACAATCACAGACTAGTGACCTCATTTCTACGATGCTTAAAAGAACTGAAGGAAAAGAAACCCTGACAGGACAATAGACAAGAAATTTGAGCCACGATGGCCTCTTTGAAGTAGGTGCCCCCCTCAGGGGGGCGGGTGGTAAAATGGAAGAGAACTGAGCAGTTTGCCTCTTCCTTGGTTTGCCATTGGTCTTACTGTTCTCAAAACTTCGTAAGTTTCCCCATACACCAGGCCTTAGGGTGCAAGAGAACAACTCCCTTCATCCTTGTCTCTCTCCTACCCTTGTTTGCCCTGTTATCTGAACATTAACTACACTTGGCTCTGCAATGTTTACTGTGCTAAGATGGCAGGAAAAATATCCCCAATTCAATCCAGTCTTTTGTGGGACTCAGGGACCTAAAGCTTATCATAATTTAGGCAGAATTACTCTATGACTCAAAATGCTACCCATCCATGAACAGAAAACAACTATGCCCCAGCCTCAGATCTTGGGGCCAGAGAAGGCAGGCTCTTGGAACTTGGAGTTACTGTTGTAAATAATGTATAATTTCATATAGGTTGCAAACATGATCTAAAAACTAAATAGACAAAAGTACAATTACTGTTGTATATAGGGACCCACATTTTAAACAGTTAGATGAGAAAGATTTCTTATTCTCAAAAAGTTTACAAAGTACAAACTTAAGTTAATAAACTTTGCATGGTCTTTCATGCCTTCCTATCTCTGTGTTAGGGGTTTTCTCATCCCATTCCCACTCTGACTTTCTTGCCCTGGTTAACTGGACAAGAGCATAATGCCCAGCACCCAGTACATTTCAACAAGACCATTTTAGTCCAAATTTTACAGTCTAAATTTTACAGACCTGTAGAATAGCCCCTTACTCCTCACATACTTCTTTCCCTTCCTCTTCTTTCTCTCACAATGAATGCCCATGTAAGTTTTTAAAAAATAAAAACAAATTTTAATTGTTATGGTGTTTGGAGGTAGGGGAAAGGAAAGGGGTTGGATAATTTTCATGTTTCCAGACCTAATTATTGGTTTCCTCACTAGAAAAATTCACAAAATTTTCTAAACATCTTTTTCCCCCCAAAATAAATGTTGAAATGCTTACTATTGTAAAATGGAAAACCTTATGAATTCTGAAGAACTTTATAATAATAAGTCTATGTATCTGAATTGGAAGAAAAAATGACATGTTATGGAAATACATGTAGACTTCAGTTTCAGTACTATAGCATTTCCTTAAAATTTAAAAGAATGTTACCTCAGATTTATGAATAACTGCTTTGTTAGTGTTACACTCAGAGATAGTATTTCACTGAAGAAATTTGTGTTCTTTTTTTTTTTTCTTTGAACTAATTTTCTTTCCACATGATAATGTCAGGGATTTTAGTTTCTAACAACTCATCTATTAACAGTAAAGAACAGGTGGGAGGCTTGAGATAAGGAAATAATTGGGAGGTGATTTTATACATTTAATGGTTCCCAAGTCCCAACAGTCTTGTGAAATTGGATAGGGTCCATAGGAAGAGGAAATGTATTCAAAGTGACAAGCTATGGCAGGGTTTGAATTTCAAGCTTGTGGTGAGCCAAATAATATGATGTAGCAGAATTTGACACTAGATTATGTTAATAATGCACACAAACACCCCAAGTCAGCACCATTTATACTTATAATCTATATTTCACAAAAATATTTGAACAGTGCAAAGATATTTGAACAGTAAGACATTCTGTTTTTGACAAAATAGCTTTCAACATTTTCCAGGTGATGTTTCCAAACTTGGAAGACTGCAGTACTAAGCCACATTTGAACAAAGGAATCCAATTCTCAGGTAAAATGGAGATCTTGTGGGATCTTGATCATAGTGCACACCTGTGCTGTTTTATATATAAAAATCAGGTGTGTGTCACATATTTATAAATTTGAGTGCTCTGTGAACTGAAGCCAGAGTATCAGGACCTGGCCTCTTGTTTTTGTGTCTGCCCTGTCTTCTATTTTTACCTATCAGAATATGACCTGTTTTATAATATGTCTTCCTTTGGTAAGTCTGGACATGCCCCACTTCTGAAGCTGCAGAAAGAGAGTCAATCCAACTAAAACAGACCATTCCAGATTGAATTCGCAGTGTTCTGTTACTGAAGGAATAGGAAGAACCCACAGGAAATTGGGCTGTCTGGCAAAACCCACTGTGACCATCAGTAAAAATGGAGATGTGATCACTATAAGAAACAAAAACATCTTTAAAAATAATGAGTTCTCCTTTATGAGGAAACCACATGAGATGGCCATAAAAGCAAGGATGGAAACCTTAGAAAACACCTCCCTGATTCAAGCTCAGGACAGGGATGGATGAAAGACCACCACCAGGAAGAAGTTAGTGGATGGGAGAATGGACATGGAATGTCCTGAACCATGTTACTTAACACTGACATTGGAAGGAGGATAAACGTACTCGTCTCAAACTCCTAAGCACTCCCAAACTGAGATCCAAACTACTAAGTTTGCTTAACAAAATTCTACAATAAAAAATTTATCTGTTCCTGAAGAAGTAGAAATGACAAATAAATATATGAAAAATGTTCAGCATCATTGGTCATTCTAGAAATGAAAATTAAAACAACACTGAGATACCATCTCACTCTAGAAAGAATGGCTATTATCAAGAAATCAACCAATAACAAATGCTGGTGGGGCTGTTGGTGGGAGTATAGACTGGCACAACCACTGTAGAAATCAGTGTGGAGACTCCTCAAAAAACGAGGAGTAGATGTTCCATTCAACCCAGCTATTCCTCTTGGTATCTTCCTGAAAGAATTAAAAGCATCATACCACAGAGATATATGCATACCCATGTTTGTAGCAGCACAGTTTGTAATAGCTAAATCATGGAAACAGCCCAAATGCCCATCAACTGATGAATGGCTAAAGAAGATGTGGCTTTTTTATACAACAGAGTACTATTCAGCCACGAAGAAGGATAAGCTTTAGACCTTTCTACCTAAATGGATGCACCTTGAGGATATACTCTTAAGTGAAATCAACTGGACACACATGTGTAAATACCACATTGTTTCTCTGATGTGAGAAACCAAAAGTGTAAATGAGGACCAAAATATATAATACATATTGTGAAACAGGAAGAAAATGTTCAAATGGGAAGGGGAACTAGGGATGTGGCAGGGGGAAAGGAAGGAAGGGAAGAAATGATGAGCAAAGAAGAAAAATGGAAACAAAGCTTTTGTAAATAAGGAGGGGAAGGGGGGTTGAAGGGAGGGTAGGGGAATGTGGAAAAAAATAATCAAGATGTGTCATGTACAGGTACAAATTCCCTATGATGAATGGATGACTATGTATACCTAAAATGTACCAATAAATGTAATCAATTAAAAAAGGAAAAAAGTTTTCTGTTCTTTTAGTGTTTAGTTGAAATGCCACCTTTGCAGCCACTTTCCCCAATCCTCCAAGTAGATACTTTCATTCCTTCTTTCAGACCTTTTCAGTATTTGCTTCTTGCCTTTCTCAGATCATTTAACCTGAGTCCCTCATTTCCATTTAGATCTCATGTTCTTGACTTCGTGGATTCATCTTGACCTTTGTATCCACTGTGGTCCCTAGCATAGGCTCTTTCCCATAATAGGCATAGCAAATGTTTCAGTGACGAAATGAATGATGAGTATATTCTTTAGACAATTCAGTAAAATGTAAAATTAAATACAAATACATCTGTCATGGAATCAACTAAATTAGCAGTGTGTGAAAGCTTAATATTTTTACTACACAATAATATATAAGTATTGTAGAAATTGAAGAAAATACAAACAAGCCAAAAATATGGTGAAAGTTTCAGTTAAAACAGTTATTACAGTAAAAGACACATTGCCAATTAGCCCTCTCAAAATAGTCCCCTTTACTTCAAATGCACATATCATCCCATTGTCCTTGCCACTTTCTGAAGCAGTTCTGAAAGTCCTCTCTCGTATCTTTAGTTTTACCATCTTGGTTGCCTCCATGTCCTGAATTGGTTGAAAACATTTACCTTTCATGGTCATTTTGATTTTGGGGAGGAGCCAGAAGTAGCATGGTGCCAGATCTGGTGAATAGGATGGATGAGGACACACCATCATGTTTTCAGAAGCCTGCCTTTCTGTTTGATGAAAACTCAGCAGCAGTATTCACTGTATTTTGTATCACAACCCTAGAAATACTCAGGAAATAAGACCCCTGGAACGACTTCAGAAGGTGGCAAGAATGATGCGCTAAATGTGTTCGAAGCGAGAGGGAGTATTCTGAGGGGAATTAATGGCAATGTGTCTTACTGCAATAAATTTTTAAAAAATTTAAACATTGACTTCAGTTTTCAATCACTTCTTATAATGTACAGGAATTTCCTTATGAAACCACCCATGAGAGAAAATCAGGAGGGGCTGGGAGAGGCATCAAGTCTGACTCCAAGTGAAAGAGAGGAACGGGATGTTGGGTCATGGTATCCTGGACAGCCACGTAGTCTGGGGAAAGTTCAGCAAGGCCCAAGGGGGTGACATGATTATTTTAGAATAGCTAGAATATAAGCTAAAAGAGAATAAAACTCACTAATAATTGTAAGCTTAGAATTAATCACTGTTAACATTTTTATACATGCCTCTTCGGATTTAGGAAAATATGCATACATGTGTATACATAATCTATATGGTTATATATTTGTGTATATATACATGCGCATACACAAAATATGCATACATATACATATATGATCATAATTTTTTAGTATTTGGCAGAGTGATTGCACCTGCTCCTCAGCCTATTTTGGACATATTTTTGAATGACTGTATAAAACAGAACAGGCTGTATGTTCATAGAAGCCAATTAAGGGATTTGAGTTTTGTATTAAATAACATAAAAATGCAATGGGAAAATATGCCTTAATACTTCAAATTTTTTTCCTATTTTCCAAAATGGAGCCTTACTAAAGCCTAAGCTTATTGAATCAATAGCCTTATAAAAGTGATTTATTTTGAAATCATAAAAGTAAGACTTTAAAACATGTAACATTTAGTAAATGATGTTTGTTGCAAAGTATAGTAGTCCTTGAATATACATTGCTGTTCTTAGAATGTGAGTGGATAAAGATGAGAAATTATACAGAAACACTGAAATGAAGATACAGTTCAATCTCAGTGTATACATAAGATTAGAATTACTATGATGCTCCAAGTTACAATCACTTGACTAGTTGGATTTCTCATTTATCCCTAGCAATCTTGTAGCTCCCCTGCTGCTGTCCACTATTGGAGAGAGAACTCAAATGTCCTTAGACTAAACTCTGTAACTGGTGTCTT
Organism: Erethizon dorsatum; assembly: GCA_028451465.1. Lineage (NCBI taxonomy): Eukaryota > Metazoa > Chordata > Mammalia > Rodentia > Erethizontidae > Erethizon > Erethizon dorsatum. The sequence goes on along the minus strand of CM051823.1, from coordinate 130,232,187 downwards.
CCTCTCATTCTTTCTGGATTTGGCTGCCTCAAGTGCCAGAGATTTATTACTGATGAAGTTCTGTGGTTACCAATCATCAGGACAAGAATCTCCACGCTTTCAGACGTGTGGCTTCCCCCAATCCCAACATGGACCTCTGCTGATTAGCCCAGTTCATGGTGATTCCAAGGGTGAGAAGGAAAATGGCATCTTGTCATCATATATGTTCTAACTTGGCATGTTAGTTACTTTTCTCTTGTTGCTGGGACAAAATACCTGACACCCAATGTTAAAGGAGAAAAGGTTTATTTAGCTCACAGTTTGTAGAGGTTTCAGTCTGTAGTCGGCTGGCTCCAAGGCAGGGTGGCACATGGCAGAGGGGCAACAGTTCATGGTGGTGAAAGACAGCAAAAGCAATTGTCAATATGAGAGAGAGAAAGAGAGAGAGAGAGAGAGAGTGAAGAAAGGGGGAAGAAGGAGAGAGGGAGGAAGGGAGAGAGAGAGAGAGAGAGAAAGGGAGAGAGGAAGAGAGAAGGGGAGAGAGAGAGAGAGAGAGAGAGAGAGAGAGAGAGTGCTCTTTCTGTCCCTTGTATTGTATGCAGGCTATCCACCCTAAGGTGGGTGTAGCACTCACATCCTTAATCCCAGCATTGGACCACAAATCAATCACAAACTCTAGATTCAGCTGCCTCCAAAAAGTAACCCCCCCTCATGACTGCATGAGGCTTTGGGGGGACATCTGGACACAAACCATAACACCTGGTTGTGCCACAATGAATCTTCCCAGTCCTTGAGTGGTAGAGCACTTACAGCTATCTCAGTTTGCACATAACTTCATTTTTGCCAAATTATCCAAAGCACTTGGGAAACTGAGTTAGGATCCTCCCTTTCCATGCAGTAGCATGCATGTCTGGAATGCTCCATTCCAATTTTGCAATTGGAAGGGACTTTAAGGACTATTTCACCCAGCCCCTCACCCCCCAACCTGGGCCTTTGCATTGAGCTATGTCCCAACCCCCCCTTTTTTTTGTGGGTACCGGGGGTCTACCTCAGGACCTCGCGCGCCAGCAGGTGCCCGTGCCGCTGAGTGATATCACTGGCCCTTTTTATGTACGTGGGTACCAGGAGTCGAACTCAGGACCTCACGCTTGCCAGGCAGGCACTTATGCTGCTGAACCATCTTACCGGCCCCCTACCCCTTTTTAATTTCTTTTAATTTTGTAACAAGTTCTCAGTAAGTCACCAAATTGCCCAGGTTGGGCTCAAACTTGCGATCATCCTGCTTCAGTCTCCCAGAGTTCTGGGATTTCAGGTGTGTATCACCAAGACTGGCTAAGTTCTATTATTTTATGTGTGTAGAAACTGAAATGATTTGCTCAAGGTCAGAGTTATTGGCAGAATCACTTCTACAATCAAGACTATCTGACTGTAATCAATCTTGTACCCACCATTCAACAAACATATCTTATCAATCAAAACCACTGTGGGACATTTTTCTTTTATGTGATGAAAATATGTCCCTAGAATCAAACATACAAATCAGGATTTTAAAAGATTCGACCAGAATAACTATTAACAATATGTATACATTTTAGGATGGACTCTTTTACTTAGAGTCACCAGAATTATAGGGCTTATCCTTAGTTTACCATCTTATACTATTATATGAGATGTTGTTCCTATATTATTAATATTTAGACACAAAAATTATGCAAAAATAGTAAGAAAAAAATAATCCTTCCATCTTCATCCAGAAGCTTCATCTTCATCTAGCTTGCCTTGCTTTATTTAGCTTCATTTTCACCCAACAATACCTCAATTATAAAATAGAATAGGTTTGCTTTTTTACCACTGCACCAGGCTTACTCTTTCTGATATGAATTATAGCAGTTCATAAGGTCAACTGATCAATAGATTCCAATGTAGTAATTAGTCTCTTGACCAGAACTAAATATTTCAAACCAATATCATACCCACCAATGAAAAATCTCCATTAAAATCGGACGGATTCTTAACACCCTTTTTGATGTAATGTTATTCATTTTCTATTATATATGAAATAGATAAAAATGTCAATAATTGCACCAAGAAAGAGAAAGAAATCCCAAATTCAATTAACATTATAAAGATTCTTCAATCAACTCCCAATGAAAGTTATGATTGATAGTAATAATAGCAATAGACATGTTTTAACAATTAAAAAATAACATAGGCAAGAGGAATGTGTTTAATGAGTTAATGGAATTAGTACCTGTAGCTGAGATTATCTTCAAAATTCTTAAACAGTTTCTGTCAAGTGGATGAATATGATATTATTTTACAGTATTTGTGTCTGAAATAAGAAAAATAACAATTCTTTGTATCCTAGACTTTGTAAAACGTCTTCCATATTTTAATACTTCCTTAGATTAACCTTAAAGAGTAAATATTATAACCCCCAATAAATGAGAAAAGTGAAGTTCAAAGAGGTTAAATGACTTGTTTAATGTTATACATATGGTAAGTAATGGATTTTTTTTTTTTTTTTTGAGGCAGGGTCTCACTATGTAGCCCAGGCTGGCCTCAAACTCATGGCGATCCTCCTGCCTCAGCCTCCTGAGTGCTGGGATTGAGTAGTGGGTTCTTGATTTGAAACGATGTCTTCTGATTTTCAAACTATGTCTTAACACAAAGAAAATGCGTCATTACCAAGGAATAGCACACATATTTTCAGGAATATCCAGAATGGTAGCCACATTATTACAAAATTTTAGAGCTACTATGAATATAACCCCTTGCTAAGATTTGGATATGGTTTGTCCCCCAAGGGTTCACATTTTGGGAGTTTTGGTCCTCAGTGTGACAGTGGAAACTAGCAGGAAGTGCTTAGGGCATTGAAGGTGCTATATCTAGCAGAGATTAATGTAGCACTTCTGGAACCCCAGTTCCCACAAGAGTGAGTTGTTATGAAAGGACAAGACTGGCCTCTCCCCAGTCTCTGGTTTCCTGTCTTGCCATGCGATCCCTCTCTCATGCACTCCCACCCTGATGGCATTTACTGTGAGGTCCTCACCAGAGGCCAAAAAATGGGGACACATAACTTAGACTTCCAGCCTCCAGAACTGTGAGCTAATAAACCTCTTTTCTTTGTAAGTATCCCATTTCAGGTACTTTGTTATGGCAATGGAAAATGGACTAGGACTCAGTCCTCTAAAATCCCCTAAAATTGCTTAATTTTTTCCTCCTTCAATTAAATTGTGATTTAGTGCCAAGGACACTTCTTTGGGTGTTTTAAATTGATGGTCCTACTTTTTTTTTTTTTTTTTTTCCATACTGGGACTGAAGCTAGGGCCTTCATTCTGAGCTATATGTCCAGCGCTTTTTAAAATTTCGAGGCAGTCTAAATTGCTAAATTGCCCAGGATTGTCTTGAACTTTTGATCCTCCTGCCTCAGCCTCCAGGATTACTGGGATTACAGACGTGCACTACCACAATTGTCTTGGTGGTTCTATTTTTAAGTAAAACAGAGTAAATTGACAATTATGTTGTGAAATGTAAAAAGAATTGTTTTCAGCACTTCATAACCCAATATATTTTTACATAAAACCAAATAGTTTTTAATAAATAAGGAGTCTACAATAAAGGAAGAAAAAACACCAACAAAAAATTAGTATTTCATGAATGTAGTATATTATTTTAAAATATGGTCCTTTATTCAAAAATAGCTTAAAAATTTCATAAATTGTGCTCATTGAAAAAACATTTTAAAGCAATGCAATAAACATATGAACTAAAAAATTTAAGTTCTTCTTGCTCAAATCTTTATTTCTTTGTATACATCTTGTCAAATCCCTTTCTAATCACTTCATTTAAAAATAATAAGTTATAGACATAGCAACTAAAGGAAATGCATGATCACTACCAGATCCTGGATAAGAAAAAAACACAGATATAAACAATTTTATTGGGACAATTGGGTATTTACATTTGATTCCAGATTTGATAATAGTATTACAACAATATTTACTTTCTTCAGAGTGTAAATTGTATTGTGGGTGCAGAGGAAGTTTCTTATTTTTAGGAGATAGATGGTGAAGTATTAGAATCTGAACCTAACCGTCAAATGGTGGAGGAAGGCATGGAAGAATGGAGAGAAGGAAGGGGGAAATGAGAAAGACTGAGGGAGGCAGAAGGTGGTGCTGGGGAAGGGAAGGGAGGGGAGACAAAGACAGAGACAGAGACAAGAGACTAAGCAACTGCAGAAACCAAAATTATATGAACTGGTGAATATGAATCTAAGGGCTAGAATGTAGATGTTTATTGTATTATTCTTGCAACTTCTCCAACAGTTTGAAAAATTTCAAAATAAAAGAATAAAAGAAGGGGATAGAAAATGTCCTAACAACAAACCATAATGAAAATAGCCTTTTGGCGTCAGAAATAACTGTGCTCGATTTCAGACTCTATCGATTACTTGTCAGGTGACATTGTCCTGGTGACTTAACCTCTTAGGGATTCTGTTGTACTTCTTAAAATAAAGATACTGTCTGTCTTGGAGCATTCTTGAAGGAGTTAAGGGAGAGAAGGACTGGCCTACAACATTCTCAACACATACTGCTTTTCATTCAATTTAAACTTCTACCATTTCCTTTAATATAACCTATGTGAGAACTTCCTGTTTATAGCAATGGTAGGCTAAATTATTCAAGTCACCTCCATACCCCACCTTTCACAGCTAAAAACAACGATAAAGGATGGATATATTTTAAAAATCTCTAGAAACACTGAAGAGACAATAAAATAGTAAGAAATTTTCAAGCTAAACATGAAAGGAAAATGAGAACCCAGAGATGAAATCAAGAAGGAAGCCACTTTAGCCTTGAGGTCATTTTAGGATCCTAGAAAATTAAAATCTTCTTTTTGATAGGCTTCAGAACCAGAAGAACAAGAACCAAAGTCCAGAGCTTTCTGGAGCTGGGACGTTAAGCCCATGATACCCCTGCAATGTACTGAGTGCTCAAAGGGCTATGGCCTGCAGGTAAGCCACAAGCAGGATCCCCTAGTCAAGCTTGGCACACCTATAGTCCCAGCTGCTTGGAAGGCTGAGGCAGGAGGATGGCTTGAGCTTAGGAGTTGAAGACCAGTCTGGACAACGTAGTGATATAGGGCAGATAGAACATTAGTAGGCCTGAGGGACAAAGATAGGGTTCCAAAATAGTATGTATTGTCAGTTAATTGAAGAAAGACTTCAATGTATAATGATTTATAATCATTTGTGAGGTCTCAGATCTAAAGCAATCCCACAGAGCACAGTGTCATTTTAACATTATACACTGTGCACATTCCTTTTATTATCTGGCCACCTGGCTGTTTATTTCCACCACAAGGCATGCAGCATTCCTGGGTGCCATGGCCTACACCCAGTGATATCAGAAAAGGAACCATTCTCTAAAGACCCTCCCTCCTTAGGCTGAGATCTGATTTAGATTCTTATATGATTAAGGCCCCTGAGGGAACACTGACCACTTAAAAGAAACAAGGAAGACATTTTCAGGATGTCAACATTCCAAAGTAACCCCTCAGAGAAACGTCAATAAGCACCATAATCATCATAATTGCCTGTACAAGGAGTCCAAACTCGCTCTCTGCGCAGAGGAGGAGGATGAGAAAGATAGAAGACATTGCAGGAAGGTAGAAAACATGTTTAATTGAAGTCCCAGAAGGAGAGTGCAGAGACAATGGGAAAAGGTAATATTTGAAGATATAATGGGTGAGAATTATCTAGAGCTGATAAAAGACATCAATCCATAGATTATAGTCATTCACTCTTGAACTAGGTGAATTAAAAAAAGACCTTACTTAGACTTATGTAGTGAAATGACAGAAAAGCAAAGACAAAAACAATGTCTTAAAAGCTTGTGCAAAAAAAAAAAAAAAAAAGATTACCTTCAAAGGAGAGGGGGCTTGATAAGTAAAGGCTAGGTGGCTTCACTGGCAGCTCTATGAATCACTTATGAAAGAAATTAGTCAGATCTTTCACAGATTTTTGCGGAGAATCTTGAGTCCCTTTCAAGAGTCCCTATAACATCTCCTTTTGTGAAAACTCTATTGAAGTTTGTATCAGAGGTTTTGGCTGTAGGGTTAGATAAGAAGGAAAAGTTAAAGTATAATGAATGGAAAGGAAGGAAGAAAGTATAATTTAGAGGATAAAGTTATGTACTTTTCTGTATCCAAAATTCTGTATCTAAATTTCACGCTAAAAATTTCAAAAAGATCTTTATGTTTGCATACAATTTCCACTGCACTCTTACATTAATGATCTTATTTGATCATCCTGATCCTGTGAGAAAATTGAAGTTCAGAGAAGATGAACCATGAAGCTGTGAGAATTTGTACCAGAAGTGAGGTCTACTGTCTCTTCAAGTGCTTTCCATTTCTCAAGTATTTTCCTATGGCATCCATTTAAATGACCATTGTCCATAAATTCATTTATTTGGGAGCATGATTTACATGATGTGGTCTGCTATTGGTCATAAAATGACATCAAACTATGCATGACTGTGGTATTAGACAGGAGGAAGAGATTAAAACTTCACCAGCACAACTGATTTACTTTGCTTATCAAAAGAACAGGTGTCCAAAGTATGTTGGAAGCCATCCATAGCGCTAGAGGTATAGGCTGAATCGTGTCCCCTTCACATCCATATGTTGATGTCACAATTCCTAGTACTTCACACTGTGACTGTATTTGGAAAAAGGGTCTTTAAAGAGGTACAGTTAAAATGAGGTCATTAGGATGGGTCCTAACCCAATATCACTGCTGTCCTTATAAGAAGAGGAAATTTGAATTTGGAGAAGATCATGCAAAGACAGGGAAAGGCAGCCATGTGCAAGCCCAGGAGAGAGCCCTGGAACAGATCCTTACCTCACAGCCCTCGGAGGAAACCCCCTGTACAGTTACCTTGATTTTGAACTTCTAGACTCCAGGACTGTGAGAAAATAAATTTTTATTTAAGCCATCCAGTCTGTGTTATTGTTCTGGCATTTTTAGCAAACTAACATAGGAAGTAACTAAAAGAAAAGAAAAGAAAAGAAAAGAATAGAAAAGAGAAGAGAAGAAAAGAAAAGGGTATTACTCTTGAACACAAGGCAGGTATAATGCACTGATGGGTTTGTATGGCAAATCTTAGGTTTTATAACTATTCACTCACTTTAATATTTTTCTATTAATATTTTTTTCAGGGAAATAATTGCTGTTGGATATTTGACAAACATTTGCTTCTATATCTGCCCTTTTATCATTGAAGCAATTACTTTTATAACACCATATTGGGTTGAGGTTTTGTAGTAATTAAATTATTATGTTATGGCAGAAAAATTGCTTCTCTGATGACTTGACTTATATTAGTAGATAATGTAAATGAAATCATGTTGTCTGTGAATGATCTGACAACATTTTGAAAGGTATCGTAAATTTCACTTTAACAGAATATGTTGAGCTTATATGTAGACAGTGATATTTTGAAGAGTTGATGTGAATACCAATATAGTAACTATTTGAAAAGGCATTAGAGACCTGTTATATATGCCCTTCTTTACCCAGGCTGAATGCACCTGAAACATCTGGTCTTTCATTCATTAAACTCAACATTCCAGTGGAAAATGCTATTGGAATGTGCAAAGATCCAAATGACAAGCCACGACAGCTGCATCTGAGACCAGTTTTATTTTGAAATCAGAAAATCCATGCAAATAAACAACAGCAACTCACATAAGAAATGAATTTTTTTGAGTTCTTTATATGTTCTCGATAGTAATCCTTTGTCTGAGGAACAGCTGGCAAACATTTTTTCCCACATTGTGGGTTGTCTCTTCACTCTGTTGGTGGTTTCTCTTGCTGTGCAAAAGCTTTTTAATAAGATGAGATCCCAGTTATTGATTCTTTGGGATAGTTCCCGTTCTTCACTGTTGGTGGGAGTGTCGACTGGTACAGCCACTGTGGAAGTCAGTGTGGAGATTCCTCAGAAAACTAGGGTTGGAGGTCCCATTTGACCCAGCTATTCCCCTTCTGGGCATCTTCCCAGAAGAATTAAAAACATCGTACCACAGTGATATATGTGCACCCATGTTTATAGCAGCACAATTTGTAATAGCCAGATCTTGGAAACAACCCAAATGCCCATCAACTGAGGAATGGATAAGAAAGATGTGGTATTTTTATACAATGGAGTACTATTCAGCCATAAAGAAGGATAAACTGGAGACTTTTATAGGTAAATGGATGCAACTCGAGAAAATACTCATAAGTGAAATAAACCAGAAGCACATGTGTAAGCATTGTATTATCTCTCTAGTATGAGAAACTGAAAGAGTAAATAAGATCCAAAATGTACAATAGATATGGTGAATCAAAAAGAAACTGGTCAAAAGAAATGAATTAATGATTTACTAGAAATAACCCCAAAAGAAAAAAATCTCAGTTACAATTTCTAGCCTTCTGTCTAGAATTAAAAGAGGTAGATTATCAATCACCCTGATTAAGTTGTTAGATTTATATAAAACAATTTCATTAATCACCCCAAATGAGATGATAGATTTATATAAAGTGATCTTACACTATATTACATGTAAGAAAAAATTCAGGATATGTTATACTCAGTGATTTTTCTAAATAAAAACATTCCATTTCCATTTTATCCCAAATCCCTCCTCTCTCTCTCTCCCCACCTCCCTCTCTGCCTCCTCACCTTCCCCTCTCTTTCAGAAGAAGAAACCAAAAGTTTTCTAATGTATTGTCATTATTAGGCCCCTTAACCAAAGGCCGTAGTCATGAAAATGGGTCTGATAGGAAATTTCTGGAGTTCTCATGGCTGTTTTCATGGGAAGCACATCTCAGTTGGAAACTCCTAACTTGCCAACGTTTCAAAAAAATAGTGAACATAAGTACTTGGAAAAATTAATTTATCCATCTCATCAAAAATTTTAATTCAATCCTCATATATTGAGTAACAATGAAAACATTTATAGTTAGCTTTGGTTATATGATATTTTTATTAAAGAAAAACAAAGGAATTTAAGATTAAGAAGGTTAAGGAAATAGGTCATATCATTAGCTATGAAAAAAGTCTAACCTTTGAATAAGCTTATTGTTGATTTGCAGAAAATTTTAGGGGTATGTTTGTTCCTAATTGAAAATATGCTGGATTTCTTAGTGTGTAACTTTTATGCTTCTTAATTTACCTGTTGGAACACTGCTGACAACATAGTTTAGTGCAGTTTCAGAAATAAATTTAATGCCTGATTCTGCCTCTTAAAAAATTTATGCTGTTTATTTTAATCTCTTTTTCAAAGTAAGCAAAAATTCTAAAAATGTTTCCTTTAAACTCGTCATTTTATAGCCAATCCATTGCTTACATATAACACTAACTGCATCAATTACTCATTTAAAAATTGTTATTTTTATTTGACTGGTTCAATTTTCTTTTCTTTTCTTATCTTAAAGAGAAAAAAACACAAAATTTTAAATCAAGATAATAGGAAAGTAACAATGGTTAATACACTGTATATTATTATCTTTAAATTAGTTACTCAGAGTACAAGATATAGGCATTTAACTGTTCAAACAATATTAGCACAAAGTTTTCTTTTCAATGAACTAAGAGAAATTAGTTGTATAACTATCTTAACTATCTTGTATATATATACATTTTCTTGCTTTTCCCTTCCTTCTTTACTCCTTTCCCCTGTCCCAGTTTCTCTTTCCTTTTGAACAGTTTCTTCTCATTTCACAATATCTATTGTACATTTTGGATCTTATTTACTCTTTTGGCTTCTCACACTAGGGAGACAATACTGTGTTTACACATGTGAGTCTGATTTATCTCACTTATGAGTATGGTCTCAAGTTGCATCCATTTACCTATAAAAGTCTCAAGTTTATCCTTCTTTATGGCTGAGTAGTACTCCATTGTATAAAAAACCACATCTTTTTTATCCAATGAATTTTGGTAATCTTTAAATGGTAAATGTACCCATCACTTTTGGATTTCACAGTATATTATCCCCAATCATTTTGAAAGGATAATTTACTAAGTGATGTTCTATATCTGCAGAAATTTGGGGATTGTGTTGAATTTTAACAAAATGAACCAAAGCTAAAAATAGAAGAAAAGCTTTTCAATTCAAATCTCATTACTTTGGAATTTGGGATAAATTGTCATCCAAATCCTAGGCTGAACTATACCTCAGTTTTCGCTATTGTAAAGGGGATTTACCCAGTAAATTATTAATGTAAAGAAGGTGAGGATGTTTATAACCATTGATTCAGTTCACAGCTAGTTATTTAATAACTACTAAATGTCTTATACTCTTCTGTGTCCTTGGAGATATAAGAAAGCAAAACAGACAAGGATTTCTGCCCTGTGTAGTTTATTTTCTGATGGAGTAGGGGTGGCACAGGAAGCAATTAAAAGTTAGCAAATATGTTGATGATCCTATGGTTTGAATGTGTCCCCTCCAAAATTCAGGTGTTGTCCGTGTGGTAATATTCAGAGGTGTCTACAGAGCCACGAGGACGTCTATAGAGACGTGATGGAGGGAGCTCTTCTCCTTGCTCTTCCGCTTTCTGCCGTGTGAAGGTACACTTTTCCCTCCTTCAGGATGCAGCATTCAGGGAATCATCTTGGAAGCATAGGGCAGCCCTCACCAGGGCTGACACCTTTATCTTGGACCTCCCACCCTCTAGATATGTGAGAAATAAATTTCTGTTCTTTATAAATTACCCAGTCATAGGCATTTTGGTATAGCAGCACAAAATTGAGTAAGACATGTGATAATAATTATTATGGATAAAAATAAAGCAAAGGGAAGATAGAGACTATGAAGGGTGAAGAGGCGGTTAAGTCAGAGTGACATCGTAGGTGACATTCAAGCAGGAGTGAGGGCTGACCCATGCATCCATGTGAAAGGAGGCCTGCAGGAGCTAAAGCCAGGAAGTATTTCCTTGCCCCAGCAAGACGAGAATAGGGGAAATGAGGTCAGATTGTGCAGGACTGTGTGCCCCACACTGGCTGCGCATCTCAGTCACCTATGGAGCTTTTAAGAGACTCAAGCCAGGCCCCAGCCCAGGGGGTCTGTGTTGAACGAGTCTTCCGAGGCAACCCATGGAAGGCCTTGAAGCCGTGGATAAGGACTTGGGCTTTTATTTTGAGTAAGTTGGAGGCCATTGGATGGTTTTAAGCAGAGACATGATCTGGAGGGGCGAAGGCAGTGAAAACTACAGCCTAAAGAAAAGGTGTTTGTGTTTATCTTCCTGTGATTGGTTTATGTCAATTGACATCATGTCCTCCAGGCATATTATCCCTACTGTCACAAATGATAAAATTTTATTTTTTAATGACTGAAGACTATCCCATTATATATATGTAAATGTACTTCATCAGTTTCAGATCTAAAAGTATATTCTTTCTAATTATTATATATACATATATATTATGTATATATTTTATACACCAAATTTCTTTTTAAAAATTTGGAAAAAAATTTTAAAATTTGAGAAATTTTAAATGGACACATAAACATTATATACATTTATGGAGTGTCAATGTAATGTTTTGATACATGTATATATGGTGTAACACATTTTCCTTATCCATTCATCTATTTATGGACCCCTAGGTTGATTTCATTTCTTGGCTACTGTGAATAACACTGCATTAATGTGGGAGCACAGATGTCTCTTCAGTGTACTGATTTCCTGTATTTTGGATATAAACCTAGTAGTGAGATTGCTAGATATTATCTCACTCATATGTGGAATTTTAAAAAGTTTATCTCATAGAAGTTGAGAGTAGAATAGTGGTGACCAGAGGATGGGGAAGGGAAAGAGGAGCGAGATTGGCAAAGATCAGTCAATAGGTACAATATTACTCTGAGGAGGGAAGCAGGAGGTAGGAAATAGGAAGGGGACATAAAAAGAATTAAGATGTGTTGATGTACATGTCCTGACTCTCTGCGATGAGTGCAATCATTATGTACTGCAAACCTGTACTAATAAAAAATAAAATAAAACAAAATCACTATTAGGAGGAATGTTGTATTGCACAGTAGTCTATTGACTACAGATGCAATAGCGTACTACATATTTCAAACTAGCTAGAAGAGAAGATTTTGAAATTCGTCACTGATAAGGACTGATAAATGTTTGAGGTTATAAATATGCTAATTACCCTGGTTTGATTATTATGCAATGTATACAGGTATTACAATGTCACATTGTGCCCATATATATGTACAATTCGTATCTGTCAATTAACAAATAAAACTTAAGAAGCCTGTATGCAGGTTTACAAAGAGCCGATATTAATCCATGTTATTCTTATCAGAACATTATTATAAGACATTCTCTAAATTCTATAATCAATTATTTCTTATTAAAAAACAAAGTATATTTCAAGTTTATTCATGCACAATTCATGCGTTGTTTTAAAAATATTCTGGAAACCATGCTTTCTCTAGCTTGATTCTCTTTTCTGCAGTTTGGGTTGGAGAGGTTTTGAGGGACGAAGAGAGGGCCTTTTCCTTCTCTGCGGCCACTGCCATATCCCTCTCCCTGTCATTCTCATCTCAGGGACCTGGGCAATGAGCAGGACCAGAGGGCAGGGAGCTGGTAGGGACGATGGGACCACCAGGAGTCTTGTGTTCACTTGCAGGCCTAGCTTTGAGCTGTGTAGAGCCTGAGCTAGGCAGAGAAGCCTGTGTGTCTTATCATTCTGCTCTCTGCTATTTTGCACTGAGATAAAAGGAAAGGAAGAAGAACATCTACTCTACTCTACAAGAACATCTGCTCTACTAAACAGTGAGACATGAATGACATAAGAATCACTTTTTTGGGCTATCTGCCCTTCAGAGTCTTCATCTGGAGATAGCAGTACTGCCTTATAAAATGATTTGAGGATTAATGAGATAATCCATATGAGGTAATGTGCACAGTATCAAGCACATAGAAAGGACTTGTAAGTCATGCTAATTCTCTATTTCTTATGTATTTAAAAAACAAACTAGCTTTTCATAACCATCATTTTATTCTTCGCTTAATAATAATTTTGCGATTGAATTTAAACATGTTATATATTTTTAGGAGAGCATCAAAGCTCACTTGTGAATACCTTATAATGAGAAACTAGTGGAGCTGTGTTATATTGAGATTAATGCTTAAGACCTTCTTATAAATAATATAGCCAGTACATATGTACTCAGGGCTTTTATTTACTAATCCACTTTAGAAAATGTTCAGTACTAACCTGCCTTTTCCTGAAGTTCTCTCTGCAGGGAATAGTATTACCTGGCAGTTTAAGTGTGCACAGTGTATTTATTTTTAACACATATAAAAAGTAAAACTAGGCACAGTGATGCATTGAAAACGAGTTCAATTGCAGGCTGATTGCGAGAGGCTCTGTATTTTGTCTGCTGGCCAGGAAGTTAATATATGCAGCACAGTTTCCGTTGAAAGAAATGCTTTACAATGACTTTTAAAAAGCAGAATTCATTGACTATTTGAAAAAGTCACAATTTCCTACTGCTCTCTTAAAAAAAAATCCCAGAAAACAAAGTTTATTTGTTATATTCCCTTATAACTTTCTGCGTAGGGGAAGCTTATTACTTTAACCTACTTAATACATCTCAGAGAATTTCTACTTTGGGCATAAATATGCACATTTTAGGGTCTATTCCAATTTTATTTATTTTAAAAATGTGCTTGTTGTTTTTTCTATTATAAAGGAAATATATGCTCAATGTCAAAAAATGTAAAAAGAAAACTCACCTACAGTTCTTTCATCCATCGGTAACTCCTGTCGACCTCCTATTTTACTTTAAGTCTTCTTTTAGTACACACTTTTATGATTACATAATTGCAGTTAAACAATATGTAATTTTTTTCTTCAGGAAACCATAAGTTTACCACTACCATATATAAAAAATTTAAATTTTCCTTTTCCTCTTAATATCATATCATAAACATTTTCTCATACTACTAAAAATTCATTTTAAGGGCTACTAATATGCCAGTGTAGATATGTATCATAGCTAGTCAACTAATCCTATATTTTGATAATTGTCTCTAATTTTTGTTTTTAAAAATAATGCAGTGATATTCCAATCAAAATTCCAACAGCATATCTCACAGAATTAGAGAAAACAATCCTAAAATTCATTTGGAATCAGAAGAGACCTAGAATAGCAAAGGCAATTCTGGGCAACAAAGGCAAGGCAGGGGGCATCACTATCCCCGACTTGAAATTATACTATAAAGCTACTGTGATAAAAACAGTGTGGTACTGGCAAAAAAACAGACCTGAAGATCAATGGAACAGATTAGAAGATGCTGAAACAACCCCAGACATACTAAGCCACCTTATCTTTGACAAAGGTGCCAAACACATTCGCTGGAAGAAAGATAGCCTCTTTAATAAATGGTGCTGGAAAAACTGGCTCTACACATGCCGAAGATTAAAACTAGATCCATATCTTTCACCATGCACTAAACTAAATTCAAAATGGATCAGAGATCTAAATATTAAAACAGAAACATTAAATCTGCTGGAAGGTAGGATAGGTAAAACCCTTGGAGACATTGGTGTAGGCAAAGACTTTATGAATAAAAACTCAACCGCACGGGAACTATCCCAAAGAATCAATAACTGGGATCTCATCTTATTAAAAAGCTTTTGCACAGCAAGAGAAACCACCAACAGAGTGAAGAGACAACCCACAATGTGGGAAAAAATGTTTGCCAGCTGTTCCTCAGACAAAGGATTACTATCGAGAACATATAAAGAACTCAAAAAAATCAGACCTCCCAAATTTAAAGACCCACTCCAAAAATGGGCATCTGAGATGAATACACATTTCTCAGATGAAGAAATACTAATGGCAAATAAATATACAAAAAAATGTGCAACATCACTAGTCATTCGAGAGATGCAAATTAAAACAACACTGAGATACCATCTCACCCCAGAAAGAATGGCTACTATTAAGAAATCAACTAATAACAAATGCTGGAGGGGCTGTGGGGAAAAAGGAACCCTTCTTCACTGTTGGTGGGAGTGTCGACTGGTACAGCCACTGTGGAAGTCAGTGTGGAGATTCCTCAGAAAACTAGGGTTGGAGGTCCCATTTGACCCAGCTATTCCCCTTCTGGGCATCTTCCCAGAAGAATTAAAAACATCGTACCACAGCGATATATGTGCACCCATGTTTATAGCAGCACAATTTGTAATAGCCAGATCTTGGAAACAACCCAAATGCCCATCAACTGAGGAATGGATAAGAAAGATGTGGTATTTTTATACAATGGAGTACTATTCAGCCATAAAGAAGGATAAACTGGAGACTTTTATAGGTAAATGGATGCAACTCGAGAAAATACTCATAAGTGAAATAAACCAGAAGCACATGTGTAAGCATCGTATTATCTCTCTAGTATGAGAAACTGAAAGAGTAAATAAGATCCAAAATGTACAATAGACATGGTGAATCAAAAAGAAACTGGTCAAAAGGAAAGAGAGACTGGAATAGGGAAAAGAAAGAAGGGAAAGGGAAAAAATTGTATATATATATATATATAAGATGGTTAAGATAGATACACTACCATTTTTACTTAGTTCATTGAAGAGTAAGGTTTGTGCCAATAATGTTTGGACAATTGAATGCTAATGTCTGGTGTCCTGAATAACTAACTTAAAGATAGTAATACGTAATGTATTAACCATTGTTACCCTCCTATTATGTTTGTTTGAAAATTTGTTCTTCTTTTGATTTGTTTTGTTTTTTCTTCTCTTTAAAAAAAAAAAAAATGCAGTGATGAATATAATTGTGCATAAAGCCCCATCAGATTGTTCCCTCAGGACTGATTTCTGGAAGAGAATTTGGTGGCTCAAAGGTTGTAAAAACTTTCAGGGATTTTGATATACATATATATGTAAAATTCTCTCCAAAAAGCTGAACCACTTTGCTCTTGGGTGGATTTCAAAGCATGATGGACTCTTTGGCTTTAGTTTTAAAAGATTATTGAAAATGCTTTTCTCATCCTGTTTTGAAGACACAAAACAAAGTTATATCAAATATTAGTAGCTTAGAAATGTTAAACTGCCAATAAAGAAAAGTTATTGTTTTGGATCTACAGAAATAATTTGTATACAGACGCACACAATATAAATAACATTTGAAATTTATTTTTTTCATGTTCTGTGCATACACTGCATGGAAGTCCATTAATAGCAACTGGAATTTTTCCAAGACCATGACATTGATATAAAAATAAGTAACAGTGTATATTTAAGTTTGAGCAACTTGATTGGAACAGCTTGATTATTAAAAAGATATTTCTTATGGTAGTGTATCCCTCACTTAAACAAAAGATAACTTATTTTAAAGAAATACTGAAAAAATTTGTGAAGTATATTTTTGGTGTCTTTTTTCTCTGAAAACAAAAGTGAGGTTTAGTTTTTCTTAATTCAGTGTGTATTAGTTACACAGAATACTTTGATCAGTTCCACCCTTCCACTAATTTCCTGCCCTTTCTTCTCCCCAGATTTAGTTGTTTTAAGCAACATATTATCTAGAGCAGTGCTTCTCCAACTGGGTTTTTGGCCTGGAAATAGACACATCCCCTAGGAACTTGCTAGAAATGCAAACCCTTGCGCCCCACTGCTTTAAGAGTTAGAGAATCTGGGGATGATGCCAGCAATCTGTGTTTTAACAAGTTCTCCAGACAATTCTGATGCCTACCCAAATTTGAAAACCTCGATTTAAGGTCTGAAAACAGAGTGGTTTGCCCACCTACCCCAATGTCCATCGCCCAAGGCTACCGAGCAACCAACTAAAAGTATATGGGGGACCATTTTGCCCTACCAGCCTTTATCACCCACAAGTATTTGGAGAAGTCACTCAATTTGCTTAGCACGTGGCCATAGGTGACAAGGTATACAATTATGTTCAAACACAAATTTTAGAGAGAGTTCTGCTAGGCAAACTTAAAGAGTATAAGAAAATTTTTAGATTTGCTCTCTTTCTCACCTTACAAGAAAGTATTCTTTGTCATTCCCAGATTTTGTGGTGTTATAGGGGTACTAAATTGAAATGCAGAACAATCTAAGGGAGGTAGATCACTTTGTATCAGATAGGCATAGTAAAGATAAGGGTGATTGTTCTTCTGTAAGGACATGCTGGGTAAGCATATAAGAGCCCAGGCTACAGGCACAATTGTGAAGTGTGTGAGGGTCCCATGTTTTCTGTCTGCCACTTTTGGAACTATACATGACAGCTAACATTTCCTGAGTGATTACTCCATACCTTGTTGAAAACTTCAGTGGATATTGCATCATTAACTATACCAAAAGAATGTGGCCTCTTAAAAACAAGAATTAGAGGTAAGGCAACCTGCCCAACATCATGAGATATAAGGGTCAGAGGTGAACTCAAACCAGACTGCCAGATCCCTAAGCATGTGCACATGCCATGCATATCTTTCATTAGTATGCGACAGTGCCCCATCTTCCTTTCCATGTAATAGAGTTCCAGCTCCATCTCTGTGTGTCTTCCTGCTCTTTCCAGATCTTTCCCGCTGGCTAAGGGGAAAGGTCTTAGATGCTCCTGGCTCTGTGGTCCTGGGAAGAGTGTGGGGTGCTAGATATAGGGTAATTCACACCAAGGGAACAGTCAGCATGATCCGGTCTCACCACTCTCAGAGTTATTTGCACTTAAATGACAAAACTTGAGGAGGTTCTTTAGATGTTGATTTTGGGTAGCCTTTCTAGTGGTATTGCAGCTAGGTAGGTAATATACCTTGGACTGTGCAAAACTTTCCAGCAACTTTACAAATTATGCCCTGTAGGAAGGGCCTGTCCTGCCCATGAGTTAGGATAGATTGCTCGTGTGCTTTGGAGTGTGTGTTGACATTCATTCCAGGGCAATTGTGGATTTACCCAAAGTGAAAGTTAGGCCTAATTTTTTGTTCGTCACGACCTCCTCTTAGTACCAGCTGGGCCTGAAAAGCATTCTCAGAACTAAATAAAAATCACTTATTGAGCATGAAACATGTGCTCCTTGGTAAGTGTTTGAGATGCAGACTGACTTCAAGAAACTCACAATTTAGTCAGGGTACTATGAGACAGAACACTGTGTAATGTCGTTGGAACTGTGATGCAAATATTTACAGGGAATTAGAGAAAAGATGAGAGAACCACTGATCCAGCATCAGGAAAGGGACACTTTGGCTTAGTTTTGAAGAATGGACTCAAGTCAGCGAGCAGAGTCTGGCTAGAGGCATTTGGGTGGGTATGGAGGGGAGCAAAAGCACTTTGTGTTGCTACAATATGAAGCCAGAGGCAACACAGTGAGTGGTGGGAGATTTCACAGGCAAGGTATGATGTTCTTAGACACTTCAGGAGTATCAATTCTCTACTGTGAGCTGTGGAGGTTTAAATGCTCCAAGAAAAGAGATGATGTGGTCAGTTTGCATTTTAGGTATATGATCCGGCAAATATGCCTGTATTTGAGGAGCCCAAAAGTGGATGAAATCCTTGGTGGTGAAAGCCTAGTGCCAACATACCTATCAGACGGTCATAACTTGTAAACCTGAATCCCGAATTGTTCATCCCATTGATTTTAGTGGTTTTTGTTGTATTTTAAAAATTTTTTGTAAAAATCAATGTAACACACACTGTTTAAAACCCAGAGTTCCCTGCCCACCCCATTCTACTCTTGTTCCCCAAAACTCACCACTTCCCTTTGAATTGTTGCTCCTTATAATTACTTCTACACCTCAAAATGATATTCTTCTGTCCCTATGTGACTTATTATAGATGCTATTAATTGACTTTCTGTGATATTACATGAAGGTATAATTCCCGCCCACCTCCCGTGTTCTTAATATATTTATCATTTTCATAGTTTCTCTAATCATTTACATAGGTCAGGAACTAAAATCCATGGCTTCTGCTCTATACCCACTTAGCATCAAGCACACAGTAGAAACAGAGCCTAGTGGAAGGAGAGAGGGAGTTGGAGAAGGCTCTACTTCTACTACCACCCGCACTACAACTCCCACACCTACTAATTATAGAATGTTCAATTTATTAAAGAATAAACAAACCACCCTTTTTAGTTAGCGCTTTGTTAATCTTTTTATTAAGGGAAGAAATAAAATCTTTACCAAAGATTTTTCCGTTTTTTCCCTGTCTCTTTCTCCCTCTCTTCCTTTCTTCTTTTCCCCTTAACTGATCTCTTAAATTGTCTCAACCAGTCGCAATTTAATTATGACCCAGCAATTAAGGATGCTTTTCCAAGATGTACTCTGGTCTTAGGTGGGTAGGAAGATGATTTTTGTTTTGGTCTGTATATGGCAAGAGATGCTGCCCTCATGAGTAGTGGCAACCAGTACTTCTTGATTGTGTACTAATTCACATGAGTTGATCATAGTTTGTAGGTTTATTGTGAAAAAATAGTAAATTCCTGTTGAATTCATGTGTCTTGTCATTTTTTCCCTAAAATATGGTCTGAAAATTCAGTGCATAATGCTTTTATAACACATTTTCCTTAATTATTTCTCACTACATTCCCTTAATTTCTAGTCAAATACTATTATGATCAGGAAATATACTTTAATAACTTAAATTTTTTTAAATTTTTTGAGATTTAAAAAATGTGGTTCAGATCATTATCTCACTTGGCAAATGCTCCATAAATACTTTAAAAGATGATTTTGTTGTTGAGGAGACTGTTTTATAAATGTCAGTTAATCAAATCCCATATGTTTGTGAATTATACAGATAGATGATAGTTTTGTTTGACTCTTCTACATTCTTACTGATTTTCTATTTGTTTTATCTTCTATTGAGATGGGTTATTAAATTCATCAGCTATAATTATAAATTTGTGTATTTTCCCTTAGGGCTGTATCAGGTTTTGCTTTGTATATTTTGAGGATTTGTTATAGGTGCATAAACATTAAGGATTGTTATATTCTTCTGGTCAATTGAGGACTTTATCATGTGAAATGTCTTTTTTTTTTAAATCCCTGGTAAAATTCTTTGCTCTGAAATCTAACTAGGGTAGGTGTTAATATAGCTTCTCCAGATTTATTTTGATTAGTGTTAGCATGTATATTATTTCACATCCTTTTAATTTCATGTTTTCGTGCCTTTGTATATAAAGTGCATTTCTTTTTTTTTTTTGTGGGTACTGGGGGTCGAACTTAGGACCTCGCGCACCAGCAGGCGCTCGTGCCACTGAAGGATATCACCGGCCCTTTTTTTTGTATGTGGGTACTGGGAGTTGAACTCAGGACCTCGCACTTGCCAGGCAGGCGCTTATGCTGCTGAGCTATCTCACTGGCCCCTAAAGTGCATTTTTTTTTTTTTTTTTTTTTTGTGGGTACCGGGGGGACGACCTCAGGACCTCGCACGCCAGCAGGCGCCTGTGCCGCTGAGCGATATCACCGGCCCCTTTTTCGTATGTGGGTTCCGGGAGTCGAACTCGGGCCCTCGCGCTTGCCAGGCAGGCGCTTAAGCCGCTGAGCCATCTCACCGGCCCTAAAGTGCATTTCTTATGGAAACATAATTGGGTATTGCTTTTTGGGGGGAAGATGTCTTGCTTTTTAAAAAATTCCAGTAAGATGATCTTTTTTAAAATTGGGACATTAGGTCCCACCTGTATTTAATATGATGACTAATAAGATTAAGTTTAAATTATCTTGCTTTTGTTTTATATTTATCCCATTTGTTCTTTGTTCACAGTTTTGGTTTTTCAACTTTCTTTGAATTAATCAAGTATTTTTATTATTTCATTTTAATATTCTATGTTGGCTTATTAGTTATAACCGATTTGTTATTTTAGTGGTTGATTTAGGGTGTAGTTTACACAACTTTAACTTATCACAGTCTACCATCAAGTGATATTTACCCTCTTCATATATGGTATAAGGCCCTTACAATAGTATAGTTCCATTTCTACTCCTCCTTGTCTTTGTACTATTATTATTTTATATCTTTTAAGTGAATTTTATATACTTTTTCAGATTGCTATTTTATTTAGTCAATTAACTTTTTTTAAAAGAGATTTATTAGTAAGAATAGGAAAATTTATCTATTTTCTCATGGGGTTACCATTCCAAATGCTTTTCATTCCTTTGTGTAGGTTTCTATTTCCATTTGATATAATTTTCCTCTGTCTAAAGGACTTAAGCATTTCTTGCAGTATGTGTCGTCTGGTGATGAATTCTTTCTTATGTCTCACTAAGTCTTTGTTTTATTTTCATTTTTGAAATGGATTTTAGCTGGGCATAGAATTTTAGATTGATAATTTTATAGTTTTTATCAAACTTGGAAATTTTGGGGCCTGTTTTCTCACCTTTGATATGTGGGTATGATGAATTTAATATACCCTCTAGCATATAACATTATGTGGAAAATTGAATAGTGAGGTGAAGAGGTAGATAAACACCATGCAAAAGATTTTGGACTTTATTGTATAGGAATATAAGGCTCCTAACCAGAGAAATGATTGATTTGGGAAGATCACCCTGACAGGTTTCATGTGGATTGAAGATACTAGATAATAATAATGACTAGATTTATTAAGCTCCCTGCCATACTACATGTGCTTTACATATATTAAATCATTTCATCTTTATGACCAACTCATTAAAGATACTTAATATCTTTAATAACATAAAAGTAGAGAAACTGAGGTTCATAGAGCATAGGCAACTTGTCCAAGAAAGAAGTAAGAAAGATATGCAAACTAAAGCAGGAATTCCAACTCAGACCCAAACTCCTACAGTGAACTGACGGGTGCTAGAAGCAGATGTTAGCTTAGAAAGTCTAACAGTATATCAGGCTAGACATATAATGATAAAGGAGAGGAAGGAATAGATTTTGAAGGTCTTTAGATTTCTAGATATTTGGTGTGGATAACTTGGATGACTGGTTGCACTATGAGTTAAGATGAGGAACACAGGAGGGGAAAAATAGGTTTGATGAGAAAGACATATTCAATTTTTGACATACAGAGATTAGAATTCTTGGGAGACAGGTGGAACTGTCCAAAAGGTGATTAGAAATGCCATTCTAGATCCCAAGAATATGATGGAAGCTAGAAATATAAACTTCAGATTCATTAGCAAGCAGCAGGATTTCTTAGTCCATTTTCTATTGTTGTACCAAAATACCCAAGGCTTGTTACTTTATAAAGAAAAGTTTTGGAGATAATAGTTTTGGAGGTTGAAAGTCCAGGAACGGGTATCCCTATCTGGTTATGCTCTGGTGAGGACTCTTTTGGCAGCATCACGATATGGCAGAGGAGTAGAAAGGGAAACAACTGCATGCAGAAGGAGCCAAGTGCATGGGATGGCCTCCTTCATATCAAATCCACTCTCACAAGAACCAACTAGGATCTACATCAATCCCTTCCAAGGACAGCACCCCTAATGACCTAGGTCTCACCCTACAAAGGTTTCATTTTGTCCTAACACTGCCACACTGAGGACCAAACTTCCAGCCCATGAACTTTTGTGGGGGAACACTCAAACCACTTCCAAACCATAATATTCCATCCCTGGCCCCCAAAGTTAGTGTTTTCTCATAATGCAAACTGCAACCATGTGATTTTCAGTAATCTCAAACTCTTAACTTACTTCAGCATTACTCAAAAGTCCATGTCCTGAGTTTCATGGGAGACTCAAGACAAACTCCCAGCTATGAATGAAAAACCAAGTTATCTGTTTCAAAGATACAGTGGCAGGACAGGGATAAAATAAACATTCTTATTCCAAAGGGGAGAAGTAGGAAAGTAGAAAAGAGTAATCAACCCAAAGCAAGACCAAAATCCATCAGGGCAGACATTAGACCTTAAAACTCCAAGTCCACCGCTCTAGCAGACTGTAGTGGGGGGAGGGAGAGTTTCAAGCCCACACGGCTGATTTCACTGCAGCAAGCTAATGTTTCCAGCTTTCCAAGGTGGGTATTTTAGGATGCTGATGGCTCCACCTTCCTGGGGACTCAAGAGTGGCAATCCTACTTCCACAGGGCCACTAAGGACTCGAGTGGAGAAACTCTATAATGACTTCACCTCTGTGGCAGCCCTTTGCCTGACTTCCCAGGATTTCCTGTGACATCTTGGTAGAAGCCACCATAACCTCATAACTTTTGCGTTCTGTATACCTGCAGAATCATCATCATATGTATATCACCAAGGTACCAGTGGCGGCTGGTACAAGTGGTGTCTAGGTCAGTTTGAACCATGGCCGGAGTGACCTTAGAGTGCTTCTTGGGAAATCAGGGAGCATAATCGAAGGTGGCCTCCTCCTGTGGAGAGCGACCAAGGCCATTTTCCTGAAAGCATTCTACCCTAAAACGGCTTCTTGCTCTGTGACGGCAGCGGCAACCTTGCAGATTTTTTTTTTTTTTTGTGGGTACCGGGGGTTGACCTCAGGACCTCAAGCGCCAGCAGGCACCCGTGCCGCTGAGCGATATCACCGGTCCTTTTTTCATATGTGGGATCCGGGACCTCGCACTTGCCAGGCAGGCGCTCATGCCACTGAACCATCTCACCAGCCCAGCCTTGCAGATTTTTGAGATGCCCTCAAAACCTCTTTCCCATTGTCCTGAGTATTAACAATTGTTTCTTTTTTCATCAGTGCTAATCTCTTAGCAAGTAGTCACTTGGCTGCATCCTTGTTTTGGTCTCCTGAATATGTTTTTTTTTGGGGGGTCAGGCTGCTATTTTTCCAAATATTGCTGCTATGATTTGTGTGTGTGTGTGTGGTGCTGGGGACTGAGTCCAGGGCCTGCTTGTTCTAAGTATGGTACACACTCTACCACTGAGCTACACCTCTAGCCCCTGTTTCTTCTTCTTCTTCTTCTTCTTTTTTTTTTTAAACTATGCCGTTCACCTTTACATCCTGCCGTTGTTCCTGAACCTTACTGTGTTTTGAATTTGGCTCTGAAGGGAATGAATGAGGTCTACTGTAGCAAGAAAAGGTGGTGGCGTCCAGGACAGTTTTTCTTCTTTTCTTTCATCTTTCTCCCCCCATACTTTCCTTTATTCCTTCTTTCTGTTTTTTTTTTTTTTTTTTTTTTTTTTTTAGATGCAGGGAATGGCATATATTGCTATTTCCTAAAATCATCATCATTTGGTTTATGGATTCCTTTGACCTTGACACCTCTCTGCCGGCCTGGTTATCAGAATGCTAGCCATCCTTCAAGGAAAATCACAAATAGTACCTTTCTCATCAAAGTTTTCCCTGGTCTCTCTCAGCTGGATGAGATTTCTTCCCCCTCTGAGTAGCTGTATGTTATAGTTTGTGTCTAGATGTCCCCTCAAAGCCTCAAGCAGTCATAGGTGGGGCTTTTTCAGAGGTGTCTGCATCTAGAGTGTGTGATGCTGGGATTAAGGGTGTGTGATTACTAAATGAGCCCACTGATTGGTTTGGCACTTCTCTAATCTCAATAGCCTAGACAGAGTGTAAAAAGAGCAGAAAGAAGCTGCGAAGGTCCCTTGCTTACTTGCTTTTGCTGTCTTGTGCTTACCATGAACTGTTCTCCTCTGTGTTGCCCCTCTGCCAGGTCACCTTGCCTTGGAGCCAGCCGATTATGGACTGAAACCTCTACAAACTGTGAGCTAAACAAACATTTCCCCCTTTAACTTTGGGTGTCGGTATTTTGTCTCAGCAACGAGAGAAAAGTAACAAACACACTGTACTAATTTCTCCCAGTTTTTCATACTATGCATTGTGTTAGAGTTGTATGGTCAGTCATATGTTTTGGCATACAAGGATGGTATACTATTTATTTCTGTATTTCCATCCTAAAACTCTCAGCTTATGGTAATGATTCAACTATTTCTTTGAAAATTTGAATTGAACTTAAATAAAATGTTGTTGACTACGGAAGTTACCACATTCCTCTGCACTCCAATACTTTGGGAAACTTCGGGGAAAAAGAGTTTTTCTTTCTTCTTTTATTCAATGTGCATATTTACTATAACAGGTATGAAATCATATGTTGGGTAGTATGATAATTATAGTAACCTAGCTGCAGAATTGTACATAAGATATTTTATATATTATAAAGAGAAAATGTCATGATTAGACTAAGAGACTCAGATTTAGGACTCAAAATTTTCTTTCTTGTATATCCTTGCAGGAGATAAATCAGCTTTTGTTAGGAAAACATGACCTTCAGTCTTCAAGTCCTATTATTGTATTATATTAACTTACATTATTAAGATGAGGGTAGGATTTTTAAAAAACATATCTTGTTGACTTATTGAACCCCAGGAAAATACTTGATGATAGTAAAAAAGTCATAAAGGAAAATTTCAAATCAGTTTAAACATTTTTTTATATTAAAATGAACAGATGTTTCTTAAAATCACTGAGTTCCCTGTCAAATAGCTATCACTGTTAAAATCACATATTATGTAACATTTTTTGGTTCCAAATAGAATTCAAACCCATGTACAAGATTACAATGCAAATTACAACCAATGTATAGATGTAGAAAACAGTTAACATTAATACTCTTTTCAGAGATTATTACCACTAAGCTGTACCTATTTTGTGATAAAAAAAAGTCCAATTTTCAGTCCATTCTTTTCTTTGAAGCCTACAATAAACTTGGGAGCTTTATTGTACATTTTAAATTAAACTTTTTTAAAGAACAGTTTTAGATTTACAGGAAAATGGTGAAGATTGTGCAGAACTCCTTTATTAATATTTTACATTGGTATGGGATATTGGTTGCAACTAATAAAAACCAATGCTGATGTCAGTATAAACTATAGTACATATTTTATTCATATTTCTTCAGTTTTACCTAAGGTCCTTTTGAGTTTCAAGATCCTATCTAGTATATCACATCACAATTATACATCGTGTCTTCTTAGTCTCCTCAGTTTCTCAGACTTCCCTTGTTTTGATAACCTTGATAGTTTTGGGGAGTACTGGTCAGATATTTTGTAAGGTACCACTGTTGGGATTTGTCTGATGTTTTTCACGATTAGGCTGGTTATGGGTTTTTAGAAGACCACAGAGTCAACGTGACCTTATCACCTCATATCAGGAGAACATGCTGTCAGTGTGACATTACTGTTGATGTTGTATTTGAACACCTGGCTTAGTGAGTGTTTGTCAGGCTTCTCCTGTGAACTCCTTTTTCCCCTTTCCTTAGTGTGATCTTGGAAGCACATCATTGTGCACAACACACTCATAATGCTCGGGAGGTCATGGTCCAAAAAATTACAGTGGGAAGACTCATATCCAAAAGATACATTCGTTACTAGTATGTGCCGAAATGCAAAAATAAATACTACAAATTTGCATTTATTTTATTTACATAATAAAACAATGCTTTTTTTGTTTATTTCAGCTACAATTCAGAAATCATTTTTTTTTTCCTTATGTGGGTACCGGGAGTTGACCTCAGGACCTCGTACTTGCCAGCAAGTGCTTGTGCCGCTGAGCGATATCAACGGCCCTTTTTTTCCTTTATGTGGATACAGGGAATCAAACTCAGGACCTCACACTTGCCAGGTAGGTGCTTATGCCGCTGAGCTATCTCACTAGCCCAAGAAATTTTTAAACAGAGAAATGTAACAATACATACCAGAGTTTGTGCTATCTCTCAGACAAAACAGTATGGAGTATCACATACCCTTACAAAACACGTTATAAACAAACTGGCTGCTTAAAGGTTACAGCTTAATGTTAGTCATGTACAAATGTGCAGCTACTCATAACCTGGAATCTTCCACATATGTAACAATATTTAAGAAAAGAGTTTGCCTGTATCTCTCAGATCAGCTGTGACTTCCCTAAGGAGCAGAGAGTTACATTGTACCTCTGTGGGAGTGGAGAACCTACATAAATTGTCTGGGGTTCTTCTGCATGGGCATTTTGTCTCTTCTCTCTTTATTTATTTATTTATTTATTTATTTATTTATTTATTTATTTGTGGGTACTGGGGGTTGACCTCAGGACCTCACGCGCCAACAGGCACCCGTGCCGCTGAGCGATATCACCGGCCCCTTTTTCGTATGTGGGATCCGGGAGTCGAACTCGGGCCCTCGCGCTTGCAAGGCAGGCGTTTACGCTGCTGAGCCATCTCACCGGCCCACTCTATTTATTTTTTATTCAGTAGTTTGTTTCTATCATTATGGAGTCACAAATATTTTATTTTATAATTTGGCTATCATTCTTTATACGTATTTTATTTTGTCACTCAAATTGCTTTAGCTTTGTCCACTGGAGCTCTTTCGGTTGGCTTCTGTATCCCTTTGACATGCTGCCAGTGTGTGTGTGTAAAACACTTCCTTACTCTAGAACCTTGATCATCTTGTATATTTCCTCCTTTAGGACTAGAATCAGCCATTTCTCCAAGAGGCCTAGTTTCTCTGATGGAGAATGCTGTTGCAAACCAAGATATGGATGCTAGGTTTGCTCCTTCTGCTCCTTCTTTGAGGTCCTTTCAGCTGATAGAGTAAGTCTGAAATTACACATAATATCAATAAATATTTCTTTGTAGCCATCTTTATGTATATTAAACTAAATATGAGTTTATACTGATGTCTCCAACTCTAATCCATTATCACATGGATTGTTCTAGCCTCCTTACAGGTAAGATTTCTAAAACAGAAAGTGATTATTTTAGTTGTATAACTTCAAAATATATGCCTCTATTGAAGATTGAAGAGATAGATAGGAATGAATGTCAGTCCATATCTCAAATTCTTTGTTTTCCTTTAAATCATCTCGTATCTAACTCTGAGCTGTACTCTGTAGTGGAGGATCGTGGGAAATTCCATTTGAAAATACTTAGGGCTAAACAAAGGTCAGAGTCTGATGGCACCCTAAGGCACTGGGTCTGGTTGCCTTCCTGCCTTTGTTTCTGCTGAGATGCCAAAGATTGCTGCCCACTTGGCTCTCTCAGGCCTTAAGGCTCCATGCCCTTGTGCTACAGTTGAGGTGAGGAGGGGCTAGTCTGGGTACATGCATGGTCATCCCCTCTGGTGTCTGCTCTTTCTTTACCATTTCTGAAAGTCTCTTTCCCTCAAGGACGAGTTCTACCTCTTTAAAGAACATAGGCTTTTTTGAAAGAAAGAAAGAGAGAGAGAGAAAGAAAGAAAGATTTACCTTTTAGGAACCTTCACTATGGGATCTATACGTTCTTAGACCTCCCGTTATCATGGAGCATGCAAATGTCTGGCTATCTGCTTGAGGTGATGGAAGGGGAAAATCATAAGGAAAGTCAAAGCCAAGCTAATATTTTAATGCATGCCCTTCCAGAAAGAAAGAAAATGAAAGGAGGAAGGAAGGAAGGTGTCTTGGTTACTTTTCTCTTGTTGCTGGGACGAAATACCAGATGCCCAAAATTGAGGAAGGAAAGGTTTATTTAGCTCACAGTTTGTGGAGGTTTCAGTACATACTCAGCTGGCTCCAAGGCAGGGTGGCGTGGCACAGGGGCAACTGTTCAGGCGGAAGACAGCAAAAGCAGTGAGAGCAAAAAGGGAGGAGCAGAGAGAAAGCAAGCCTCTTTCCCTCCGTTATATTGTGTGCGGGCTGCCCGCCCCAGGGCGGGTGTAGCACTCACACCCATAATCCCAGCATTGGACCATGAATCAATCTAGAAGCCCCCCCCCTTGACCGCGTGAAGCTTTGGGGGGACATCCAGACACAAACCGTAACAGAAGGGAAGAAAGAAAAAGAGAAAGAAAGAAAAAGCCAAGATAATAAACTGCTTTTGGTTAGAATTACAGGCAAAAGAAACATTTCCTACTTTGAGATCATAGAGTCTATGCTTTCACTACTGAGAGCAAGTGATCAGATTGTGTTGACACAATTAGCACTGGGACCCTGTAACTGGGACACTTGCTCTGGTGAGTACTGTGGATGGCTGAGGGAAGACCACCCAGCACTGTTATGTATGTCTACCTCATGGACAGTTGTCAGTTCCAGGCCTTAGGTACAAGATTCCACTACATTTTTGAGTTTGGGATTGAGGTCCTTTTATGTTTTCAATAATGACAGTAGTAAATGGAAATATTATGCTTGGCAGACTTAACTCAGTGAGGTGGAAAATGAAATTTCCTTTCCTCTAATCACTATTTTCAGTTACTTAGTCTACGCTTCTTAGTCTAATAGGTAGCAGCAGACTTTTAAGACACTGTACTGTTTTAAAGTAAGACTAATACTCTTCCATTCTAGTCATTTCTAATTTATAAACTTTTTCTCATTCAAAGTTTTCCCTCACCCCTATCACAGGCTAGGGTTCTGGATTAAAGGACACTGAACATGAAAAGTGTGTGTTCTGCCTCTCTGTTCCCTTTCTTTGTTTAATTTTGAGAAATTAGTGACAAAAGAGGAGGGCTGGAGATACAATTACAATCTCCTCCTGTTGATTGCTGCTCCCTTCTTTGCTAAAACAATGGACTGAGGTTGCTGTCCCTGGAGCAGGCATCTGGAAGTTGAATCTCCCATGCAATAAATGAACAGGCTTTTGGGAGGCCACAGGAAGCCTCCCCACAGCATGGTTCCCCTTTTGGAAGGTCTAGCTCCGGCCCAGCCTCTTCCAACCTGATCAGTACTCACCCCTGGCAGCCTGCCTTTGTTGCTTGAGTTCACCACTTGATGAACAAATCTTCATACTGTGATGCTGGCAGAGCAGCTTCCTTCCAGCACCCATCCTCAAGAGCCACTCAACCCACTGGAAACTCGAGTATGTTCAGTGCCAAGAATAGAAACTCATACTTCCTCATTCCCCGTTCCTTCTCAAAAAAGTACCATTTCCATTTCCCCTTCTCAGGTAAACAGAAATCCTTCCATTTTATTACCTGACAATGCCATTCTTGACTTCTGTCTCTTACCCTGACTTTCTCACCCTTGACACAATTGACATTTTGAGCAGGACAGTAAGGGGCTGTCCTGTGCATTGCAGGATATTTAGAAATATTACTGTCCTCTATCCACTAGGTGACAGTTATGACCATCAGACATGTTTTCAGATATTGCCAGACCTCTTAGTGATAGGGTGAGTAATCTTCCTGGTGTTGGGCCTGAAAATCCCTTGCCCTGGTATACTACTCAAAAGACTATCTCCCTGCACACAATGCCCTCCCTTGCCCCCTGCAAATCTGTGCTTGTGCTACCTTACATGGCAAAAAGGACTTTGCAGAGTGATTAGGTATGCTGAGATAGGAAGATCATCCTGGATGATTTGGGTGGTCCCATTGTCATCACGAGAGGTTATTTTGAGGGAGGCCAGAGAGTATGAGTCAGGATGGGGAGGGAAGTCTCTCTTAAGCACAAAATATTACATTTCTCACAAGGGCAATTACTCAACAACTTCCTCCGATGTCTCCACTAACTTAGTCTTTGGGAGTTTGGGGGTGGGTTAAATGTTGTACAATCTCGGTTCTTTAGGGGTGTCTGACACAATTTTTCTCTTCCTTTAGATTTGGGGCCATGTAACTCCTTTCTGTCTTCAACTTTTGGCAATTTCTTTTGCTAATTCCAAGGCAAAAAAGAAAAAAAATCTCATTTGACTCTTGGTTAACCTCAGAAGTAACTGTATTGCAGCTTGCAAAATGTAACTTCTGCTTTCTGGTTGTCTGTGAGTAAGAAGATCAGATTTTAGTTCCAACACCTTGTTTGCTATTCACAGTAGACTGCTGCCTGTCTGTCAATATCCACTCTTCCACAGAAATAGAATCCAGGCAGAGTACATGACTGCCCAGCTACGGAGTACACTTTCAAATCTTTCTAACGACTGGCTGTGGATAAGTGTCTAAGATTTAGCCAAAAGGCTGTTAGTAACTTCTAGGTCATGTCCTAAAAAGGAAGTGGCTTATGCTCTACTTCCTCTTTTCCCCTGGATGAGAATGCTGATAAAGTGATGTTGAAGCAGATGAGGTCAATATACAAAAAGTGGTAGAGCCACAGATAGAAAGAACTTGTGTCCCTGGATGACCTCATGGAGGAGACCTGCTTCCCCACCTTAAGTAACGTTAAGTTTTCTGTCTATATCTATCTATATCCTTATATCTCACATCAACAACATTATTCACAGTCCTAAAGCAGACTCTGTCCCTTACTTTCTTTGTGTTCCATGAAGTAGGGCTTCCCAAACATTGTCATGCCACTGATGTTCTTGGCAATATTTTCAACTAAATTGAAATGAAAATACAAGGATATGTTGCAGAGAGACACAGCATCAATGCAGCAGATCCATCACAATCCCAGTGCTGGCATTACCATGCTACTCCACAACCCTCTGCCCATCCAGTTCTTTGCAAGAGCAGATGGTCAGTAGTGCTTTCCATTCTTTAAGACCAGGCTTGAACAACACCTCCACTGTGTCATCTTTGCATACAGCCAACCACAGAAGAGCTCTCCTCTGAACTTGCATGCACTACTTTAGTACCACACAGCTCCTCTGGATCCTGGGTAGGTGGAAGAAACTGAGAAGCAAAGGTGGGCAACGGGCTGCCTGTGTACCTGAGAGGCTGGTCTCAAGCTCTGTAGTGGACATGGATTTATGATGGAAGTTTCTAAGGTCTGGATCCTGGACTAGTATTTTTTGTTTGTTTGTTTTGTTTTAAAAACAGTGTCTCACTATGCAGTTCAGGCTGGTCTTAAACTCACTTTGTAGCCCAGGCTGGCCTTGAACTCATGGCAATCCTCCTGCCTCAGCTTCCCAAGTGCTGGGATTACAGATGTGCACCACCACACCCTGCTGGACTAGTGTTTTAAAAACATATTTTTATTTTTTAAATTAATAAGTAAAATGGTATGTATCTATGGTATACAACTGATGTTTTGATATATGCATATATTGTAGATTGATTAAAACAAGCTAATTAATGCATGTGTTACCTCCCATTATCATTTTTGTGTATGTGGTGAACACTTAAAATCTCTGCTCCTAGTAGTTTCATTGTCATTAACAATAGTCACTAGATGCACAACAGATTTCTTGAACTAAAGAAAAAAGGATAATGCAGTGGTTAAGAGAATGAGAAAAAAATCCATGGATAGTAAATATTTGCAGAGTACAAAGTATGATAAAAAAATGTGAGTATTTAAATTAAAAAATTATTACAGTAAAAGATACATTGCTATTAATCCCCCTCAAAATACTCTCCTCTCTTTGAACACACTTGTCCCATTGTTCTTGCCACTCTGAAGCAGTTCTTTCATGAGTGTCTTTAGTAGTGCTGTCGTAACTGCCTCCATGTCCTGAATCAGTCCAAAATATTTACCTTTCATGGTCGTCTTTACTTTGGGGGAAGAGCCAGAGGTTGCATGGTTCCAGATCCGGTGAATGAGGTAGATGATAACACATCGTAATGTTTTTATGAGCCTACATTTCCATTGGATGGCACTCGGCAGCAGCATTTACTGTATTTTTGAGTATACCTTGCAAAGACACGCATGAAAGAGGACTTCCGGACTGCTTTAGAAAGTGGCAAGAACAGTGAGGCGATTGTGTTCAAAGTGAGAGGGAGTCATTTGAAGGGGATTGATGGCAATGTATCATTTACTGTAATAATATTCAAAATTCAAACATTCAACATACATGTTCGTCACAACTCATATATATCTGATAAAGGACATGAATGATGAAAGACCTATGTAAAGAACTCTTAAAACCAATGACAGGAAATGATAGGAAAACCAGACAACCCAATTAAAAATAGGCAAAAGAATTAAACAACATTTCATCAAAGAGATATGTGGATGGCAAATAATCCCATAGAAAAGATATTTAATGTCATGAATACTAGAGAAACATAAATCAAACACTTTTTAGAATATCTGTAATAAATATATTATTAAGCAGTAGCTAAGATAAGGAGCAACTGGAACTCTCATCCACTACTGATGTGATTGCAAGATGGCACAGAACTTTGGAAAACAGTTTGGCAGCTTCTTGCAAAGTTAAATATGTACTCACCATATGACCTAGCAATGTTTCTCCTAGATATTTATCCAAGTGAAATGAGAGCCTATGTTCCCACAAAAACCTACACATGAATGTTTATAGCAGCTTTATTCATAATTATCAAAATCTAGAAACAAACCAAATGTTTTCCAACTGGGTAATGGCTAAACAAAATGTGATAATTTATGTAGTGCACTACTACTCAGCAATAAAACAAATGAATTACTGACATATGCAACAAGAGAGCAGAATCTCAAATACATTATACTGAGTGAAAGAAGTCAATGGCTACGTACTGTATAATTTCATGTTATGAAAAGCATGGTATATGATAATCTTGTAAAGACAAAACTATAAGGACACAAAACTGACTAAAGGTTGCTAGGGGTGGGGGTGGGAGGAGAGGTGAATACAAAGGGACAAAAAGGAGTATTTTTAGGGTGATGGAGCTGTTTTGTTTAATCTATTTTATTCCATTGTGGTGGTGGCTACACAACTCTATACTTGCCAGAAGTTGAAAAACTGAGCACTGAAATTTGTTAAGTCTACTATGTGTAAACCGTACCTTAATATCAAAATGGAAAAAAGAATAATGCAGTAAATTTTTAATAAAACTATTCAATTGAGAATGATATATCTTATGTACGCCATATAATTTGTAACACTACATTGGTTGTAATATAGTGTATCTTCTTTCTCTTCATTAGCTGAAGTGGGAACTCAAGTTGTGAGAGCTTGTCCTGTTGAAATTCCAGTGCTTATAACATGCTTTTTTTTTTCACAGTACAGGGACTAATGCAAACAGCTTTTCCTAAGTATTGTAAATACCCAAATAAACTAAATACAGCTTTTATTTAGGTATTACTGTGTCTCAATTTTGATCTATCTTAAATAAATAAAAATAATGTGTTAGAACTTTATGGTCCCAGTGAATTTTAACTGATTAATTCAGTTTACTTCTTACTAGGGATTTACTTCCCAATATCCTTGAGTATCCTTATTTCTTGCAAAAGGTATCTAAAATGCAGAGAAGTCAAAAGAATTTCCAAGGCTCCACAGCAGAAAGACTCATATGATTTGATAAGGACTTGAGGTTTCTGGCTCCTAGACTCATGATCAGTCTACTAGTTCGCTCTGAAAAAAAATTTGACATGAAAAAAATGGACTCATTCTGTCATCATGAGAATTGGAAACAACTACTGTATTATGTTTTTAAAAAGCTTTTATTATATAAGCAATGTGTGTTCACTCTAGAGAAATTAGAATATATGGATAAGCAAATATAAGAAATTGCTGAGACAATATTTTATTTTAAATACAGAGGGAAGATTTGTTTTTATGGTCACTGTGGGAGATTCTCCTCTCTACATTCAGATCAGCACCAAGAAACTCTGTTTTCAGAGGTTGGGAAGTGAACATTTGCTTCCTTTTTCCACACTGGAGCCTCCCTGCTGGCTCTTCAGAGAGAGAGAGAGAGAGAGAATCATTCCTTAGCCAGTGGCAGCCAAAGAAGCTTCTGGCCTAGGAGCTTTCTAGCGTCTTCACTGAGGCAAAGCAGAACCATGGGCAAAGCCCAGAGAAAGCACTACAGAAAATATACTCCATCTTTGAGAAACTCTCTCTCTCACACACACACACACACACATCTAGAAATCCCAGCTCCATTGAACATATGTGCTCGGGATTCAGTGAACCAAGTGCTAGGGAATGATGGTGACACTTCCTGGATGCCAGGTACTCACCCTAGCAATGCTATGCAGAATGACCACCCTGTTGTATGAGGCCATGGAGGATTTGGAGAGGGTAAGTAACTTGTTTAAGGAACACAGTGAGTGGGGTATATGGACAGAATTTGAACCCAGATAATCAGGCTCCACAGCCTGCTCCCTTAACCAGAATTCTCTGAAGGGACAAAATACACAATTTTTTTTTCCCCCCTTAGGGACACAATTCTTAGACTTATTTAAGAAGAAAGTTTGGTGGAGGGAGGCAAGAATTTTAAAACCACATAAAGTACCAAGGAGAGGTTTTCCATCATATATATTTTCACCACTAAGCATTAGCAAGATATCATATTTGTTTTCAGGATTTTTCTGAAAAAAGAAAAATCATATGCTTACAACAAAGACCTCAAACAGTGCAGAAATACATCAAAAAGGAAAAAAAAAAATCACCTGAAGTTCCTACCACATTAGATAAACATCACTCTAGATATCTTTCTATTTACTCAGATAGGGTGACACTTCACTCAGTGCCCCTGAACTCATTCTGAACTCTTGTTCTGTGACCAGAACATCACAGGACATTTTTACTACCGCTTTCTCCATTCCTCTTCTAAAGTTCCTGTTGGGTTTATTTGGAGTAATCTTCCAGCCACCCAGCCATCCTCCATTCATCCTCCCAGCCCCCCATCTTTCTATCCATCATTTAGTCACCTACACATCTCTGCATCCATTCACTGCTTAATACGTACCAGACATTATGCTCAGTGCTTGGAATAAAAAAGTTTCTGGCACGTGGTAGAAGAAAATTAATGAGAAAAATAGACACACGAGAACAGTGACAAAACCTTAACAGTATTCTTCTAAAATGTCAGGCATGGTTCTAAATTCATTACATACATTAACTTGTTTGTACTTGGGAAGGTCAAGGAAGGCTTCCTGGAGGAAGTGACATTTGAATAGAATCATGAAAGGTGAGAAGTCACGCAGTAGAAGTTCTGGGAAGGAAAATGTAGCCCACAAAGAGGGAACAACTTATCCCAAACCAGAAAGAATGTGGCCTAAGAACTATAAATGCTTTGTTGGGACTGTTTCGTCAGGAGGGAAGTGGTAATGGAGGAAGTCAAAATGGTCAGGTTATGAAAGGGGCATGTGAAGAATTTTAAGGAACTACAGGGTATAATAAGATATGTATGGTTCAGAGAGCTTTCTGTCTGTAAGTGGAGGATAGATTATAGGAGAATAAGGATGAAGGTAGGAGGAGTGAGGGCTGATGTAGTTGAGAACTGCTCAGGGCCTGAATGAAAGATTTGCTTATGGGAAGGGAAAGGAGAGAAGAGATTAGAGAGAGGGTTGGAGGTTAGAACTGCCACACAGTGATTGAGTGTGTGTTCAACAATCTCTCCAACAGGCTTGTGATGTAGACACCATCATTAACTCCGTGTTACACATGAAGAAACAGATCTGCTAAGTAACTTATTCTGGGTCAGATCTGAACCCAGGTTCTCTGACTCCAGAGCCCATGCATTTGACCCTGTGTTATGCTAACTCCCACCATTTTCATTGACCACATCTATAGAGGGCGATCAAGACATAGACTCAGAGAACAATTGGATGTAGAAAGAAAAGAATGGTATCTGGGCTGGCTGTGAGATTCCTGCGTCACACGAATACAGGAAGCAGTTATTACTTATGTAACACCAGTGT
This sequence comes from Erethizon dorsatum, assembly GCA_028451465.1. NCBI lineage: Eukaryota > Metazoa > Chordata > Mammalia > Rodentia > Erethizontidae > Erethizon > Erethizon dorsatum. Next base: position 130,195,802 of record CM051823.1, on the reverse strand, counting down.
GGCACCTAAAATAATAACATGTGTCTTAGCACACACAGAGAACTGCTGCTTAGCAAACTGAATATACTTTATCCCTTTAATATATGTGACAGAGAAGAGAATTTCTCAAGGCTCACTGCCATGGTTTATTTGAATGTGGTTTGTGTCTCCTAAAGGTCCATGGTGATGAAAATCCTGGTTGCTAGGTCGGCTCTGTTGTGAGGTGGTAGAAATTTAGGAGGTGGGGACCAGTGTATGGTCTTTAGGATGTTGAAAACAGGCAAAGCAAACTCATGGAGGATGAAGTTGCAAAGTGCAAGCCTAACCCCTACTTTGTTAGATGTTGCAGGTTTGGGATATTCATGCTTCCTTTAGCCTTCCTCTCCCTGTAGACAAGCCTACCCAGCCATCCAGATGTGACCAAAGGGTCTTCTGTGAGCATGAAATCCAAGCAAAAGGAAAGAATGGGGTAGTCTTTGTAGTGAGGTGACCAGGTTATGACACTGTGGCAAATTACTCTACTTAGGGACAGTCTGCCAGGTATTCAGTATGTCCAGTCTGCCAGGGCCAGTATGCTGGCGTCCAGCTGTAAGGATGTTCTCTCTTCTGGGCAGTGACACAGACAATGGGCAGTCTGGGGCTCTCGGGCTCCCTTTTCCTTAATTTCTTTCAGGCCAGTCCTTTGTTTGTTTGTTTGTATCCTTTCTGTATGTGGATGTACTCTTGTTTACATTCAGTGAACACCAGATGATATTTTCTGTTTCTTTTGTTTTTTTGACTTACAGTCGAAGGTGAATACTGAAAGTTACTATCACTTGATACATACTACTTTTAACTGGGGGAATAAACTTATTTCTGAATCTGAGTGTGGTAATTCATTGCAATACCTGGGAATGGGAACCTTGGAGGGGAAGGACATGGGCCAGCTCTGTAGTCAAGTGGGACACTGAGAGAAACAGAGAGCAGGATGAGCAAGGCTTGCTTGGGGGCGATCTCCCAGTTGGCTGGCGAAGAGAATTTATGTGGGATCTGTGGTGGACAATTGATGTGGGTCAGTGTTAGGTTGTGGAAAATGCCCAATTCCAGGCTAAAGAGTTTGTACCTTATATAGACATTAGGGAAGTATCGCAGACTTTCCTATGTGGCTTGGGGGAGAGGGGTTAGCACTGAATCTTGGCCTAATGACTGTAGGCACGGCCAGTGTTATATTCTCTTTATTCTATTCTTCACAAAACTTTACTTTCAGCAAAGATGCTGGGTGGAATAGTGCTTGGAGTGGTAAGTGGTTGTGGAGGGGGTAGGGGGCTAAGGAAGCTTAGGGAAGCAGGAGCAAAAACACAAACATAAACCACAGAAGAGGAAAGTGAGCTATTGGTTATTATTTCCATTCCTGTGGCTATGAAACACTATCCCAGTTGTGGGAAGCTGAGAAAGGCCACAGCAAAATACAAGAGAAGCAGTAGCATTAACAGTGATGTTCAGATGTTGGAAAAGAGCTAAGGTGTAGACTTACGTTATGGAAATATCCTCAACCTCAAGCGAATTCCAAGAACATTCTAAAAGAGAACACTGGCAAAACTGGGTTTGCTTTGTAGGGTCTTCGCCATTAGAGACCCACAAAATTGTAAACCTTGGAAACTGCTGTGCTTTAAGAAAAGGCTTCTGAACCCTTGTCATTTCAAATGCATTTTTCCAGCATCATTTTAAATGAGTCAACACTCTCCTTCCCTCTTTTATTTTTTTAAGGCTCCAACTCACTAAATTTGTCTAAATCAGATTTAGAAATGATACAATTCCAAAGATGAGTGTATCTTAAAGTCCCAAGCCACTCTAGCATGTGCAAAATGTTTGACTAAAAACAATAAAATGTAACAATAAAACGGGGTTGCTAACTCTTCCTCCATGTTGGCTATCACTGGACTTGTGGCCACACTGTGTCTTTCCTACACTGGTTTATACTTTCTCCTTGGTCACTAACCTTTTTCTCTGAAGCCAATGCCACTCGCACCTGATCTACCCTCACACTGCTGTGACTTGCCTTGCTGTGTCATAGAGACTGTGGTTGTTGATGGTATTCTTGTCACTATCCCTGTGGGGCCCTGGTTCAGCCATTCCTTACCTTTCTCCTTCGTGTCCTATCTCCTTGTCTTTAACACTGTACTGAGAACTCCTTCCCCTGCCATTGTTATAGGTCATTTTTAGGGCCCGATGAAGGAAGCCTTGTTCCTTCTATTAGTCCCATATATCAGCCACTAATTATTAGCCACTAAGGTCAGAATTCACCTTTGACTTGGTCTTAGAGGTTTTCACCCATCCATTTGTTGAGGACCTTGCCCACATTCCCTGAGGGACTGGGAAAGGAAATATATTGGCCCTTCTAGGTAGAGTCCCTGCACCAAGAATGGGCACTTTGGGTCCTGCCTCACTGTGAAGCCAGGGAGTTATAGACTTTGCCATGGAAGATGAAGTGTGGTCTTCATTCCTCATGGTTGTTGACTATGCCATGTACTACCTGCCTATTGTGCTTGGTTCTTGGCCCAACACCACCCTTATTGGTCCATGTGTTTCTGTGTGAGTATAGGCACGCCCTTCAGCATGCATGGAGAAACATTCACCTGATGGTCCTAGAAGCTGGGAGGAAGGAGGCTGGGAAGATGCCCTTGAAAGAAGACAGCAACCCTGCCAGATTCTCCAGTTTCCAAAGTCAAGAAGTGATCTGGTGCCCCAGCATAGTTTGCCTACCAAATAGCCTGCAGCGAGGGCTCCCTGTGGGAGGTGTGTCTGCTGCAGAAGGCGTGGGAGAACTCTGGGGTGGCAATGCTGCCACAGGCCTGTCCCATAATAGCTTTTAGCAATTCCTTTTAGGGAAATTGTGTGCCGGGGTTGTAGAAGTGAAAAAGCCTATTAAGTTACTCTGCATTTATAGGGCAGAAGAGGGACTGTTTTTCACATCTGGGGAAACTTTGTCCATGCCAATAGTTTGGAATATTCTGTCAGTCTCCGTATGTTGACATCTTACCAACCGTTTATGGTTTGCTTAACATGGCACTTCTTCCTAGAAGCCTTTGCCAGCTTTTCCCAAGTCACCCTCTTATGCACATCTTTCATATTGAAAATTTCTGTAGGGTGGTGGCTGGTCAAGCTTGGCTTCCTCACAACACCAACATGATATTTTGTGCACAAGAGGCTGCCAAATTAAATTGAGGTTTCTGTGTCTGGATAGTAATAAGAATTTGTTAAGTTTAGGTAAAAAAATTTTGTTTTGATATAGACAATTACTGATTTATTTCTAATGAAAAATGGCTGGTTTTCTGTGACAACCATAAAATAACTCATTGTTCTTAATATGTAATACTAGTTTAACAGGTCTGAAAATTAAACATTATTATTAAAACTTCTCAGTCCTAAAGAAAAATACATTATTATCTGTACCCTAAAGAAAAAATACATTATCAAAATGTGATCAATTGAATACTCTTTCATGAAAGAATATTTAGCTTAAAATGAGAGAAGAAAATATTAACTTTTAAATATTAGGTTTAGTTATTCCTTTTGGATTTAATTTTTACATATGGGACAAACTCATCTTGGGAAGTAGTGGCTGATGTTGAAGAAAGATAATAATGTGGATTTGATACTACATCTTGATGTCCTCCTGTCCTCTTCCCTATTTGGCAAAGAATTTTATGCAGCCAAGGAATACAGGCTTTTCAAGGTCACCTCTACTAGCCCGAATTTATTTTTCCAGGTGAAAACTCAAGCATTTGGACTTTTTATGCAGAAGAACAGATCTTGCCATTGCTAACTTTGATGTTTGCTGGAAGAATAAGGCCACAAGTGAGAGCCTAATAATCCTCTTTGCTTGTACATATATGAAACTTCTCCATTAAACATTGAGATGCTATAAAACATCTACATGATTTTTTCAGACTGGATCATCTTAGCTCACAATTTCTTGGTCAATGTGACATTTCTTCAAGGAAGAGGGATTTTGCTAAACTTCAGCCAATACCACATTTAAATGGCCTTTATTCAACGAAGATCCACCTGCTGAGACACAGGAGTCTTGACCTGGACCCAGAGCTGCTTTTGGGGTGCTAAGCTTACTCCCCAGGGTGCTGGGACAGATAAAGTAGCCTGGGTGGTGCGTGCAAGGCAGGGCTGGGCTTGCCTCTTTCAGTTTATTAAAATAGAAGTTACTTTGCCCTGGAAGCTGCTATATCTCAGCTGGATCAGTTTAACTTAGCTGTGTTTTGGAGGAGACATCATCCCTCATTTCTCTTTTTCCTTTTTTCGTCAACAGTCAGACATCCATGGGCTCTTGTATCCCCAAACACTAGCTAGCTATCATTAAATATAATTTGGAGATTTAACAATGCTGTCAATACGCCGTGGTATTTTGTCATCACTTTGCCATTGGTTAAAATCCCTTTCACTTAAGGAGATTTTGCCCCCTTTCATCTTTGTGGTTGCCAGACTTGTAATTTGTTTTTCTGTTTAATAGAAACCTTAGAATCATTGGTATAAAGTATGCTATGAAAAACACATGCTTTTTAAAATAGATCTTTTCGTCTTTAAAAATGAAAATATTGTGCTTTCATCTGTTCCAATACCAGTAAATGCATATTTTATAGCATCTCCTCTAAACTCTTCAACAAGATAATTAAAAAAATTTTGTGTACCACAGCCAACTCCCTGAACTACTTTAATATGCCCTTTCATTTTTCCTTTGTGTAGAGGAGATGTCAGACATACAATTTGCATAGCAAAGAGGACATTGAAAAGTTTCAAATGCTAGTGAAGATTTTGAATAACAAGGGAAGAACAAAAATATGTTAACTCTTTTAAAACATCTTATTCTCACTATGTTTTTCTTCAAGCTAAAAAAGGCCTCTCTTGAGAAAGTGGATGATATGAAGCCTCTCCATTAAACTTTCTAATTAGAAAAATATTCAATTTTATTAGTTGTAATTAAACATTAGTTAAATAAATCTTTTAAAATTTGATCAAAATAAATCAACCTCTAAATTTCTAATATTAAGTATTTCAAAGTTCTAAAAATGGAAATACAGGGGGCCGGTGAGATGGCTCAGCGGCTTAAGCGCCTGCCCGGCAAGCGCGAGGGCCCAAGTTCGACTCCCGGATCCCACATACGAAAAAGGGGCCGGTGATGTCGCTCAGCGGCACGGGTGCCTGCTGGCGCGCGAGGTCCTGAGGTCGACCCCCCGGTACCCACAAAAAAAAAAAAAAAAAAAAAAATGGAAATACATTTTCATTTACAGAACTATTTAGAAATTAAACATTTCATTTGGGAAATGAAGGTTCTGTTTTAAATGAGCAATATAGTAAAGTTTACAACTCTTAACCACAGGTCAGTAAATATCTTTAATTTATATACACCTGTGGCAACTGTGCTTAGATCAAGACGGAGCAGATTTCAGCACCCCATAGGGCTGGCTCCCTGTGCCTCTTCTTAGCGAATATCAATCCACTCCCCAGCCATCTTCCCAGATAACTACTATTATGATACTTGTCACCATAGACTAGTTTTGCCTGCTTGTGATCTTCATATATATGGAAACATCACATGTGCTCTCTTGAGTCTGGCTTGTTTTAGTCAGCATAATGTTTGTAGGATGATTTGTTCGTGACACATGCAGCGATAGTTCATTCTCCACCCCCCCGTGATCTTCCTAAAGATGTGTTTGTGCAATACTCCTCCTCCTGAGAGGGAAAGGGAGCAATACAGACAAGGAACAATAGCAGGCAGAAATTAACTTTATATTTTTATTAACTGTGCAAGTGTGCAATAAGATGTCTTTTCCCACATTTTTCTTTTAAAGCAGAGTTCCAAGAAGTCTGAGCTAGAGGACATGGCTGGTTAGGCTTCTATTTTACCTCTCTCCTACCATTTTATACTCACGTCTTGGATTTTGCCACCACCTGGCCAACTACATGGTACCATGATTGGAACACCCAGGCAAAGCAAAGTGATTCTGGGACCCCTCCTGAAGAGGTGGGTCCTGGGCCAGTTACTTCTCCCTTCATGTGGAAATGAAAACATAATAGGAGATAACCTGGTCTGATGTTTTAAAATCCAATTATGCTTCCCCAGCACAAATGTGGCCTGGTCAATGGTTGCATGTGAAAGCATCTTGATATTTCCTCATTGGGAAGACTGAGAAAGAGGTAAGTGTCTTTATGTTGCCTATTATAACAAAATATGTGTAATTTATGAAGATTAGAACTTATTTAGCTCATGATTCTGCAGGCTGAGGATCCAAAATATGGTGTTTGCATCTGTGGCTTCTTCCTGCATATCAGGATAGAAGTTATCACATAACATGGTAGAGCAAGCTAGACAGAGAGAGCTCTTTTTACAACAAAGCCATCCCTGTAATAATAACCCATCAATCCACTAATGCATTAATTCATGAATGGATAATTCCATTCACCTTTCCAAGTCCCTCTTCTCAATACTGCTGCATTGGAGACCAAATTTCCAACACATGAACTTTTCAGGGGACACATTCATACCTTAGCAGGAGGTAAGGAAGCAAAAGTAAGGGGAAGGAGCCTGGGAGTTCCTTCCTATCTTATACAACCCTATAAAATTTACATGCATTTCTCAAAACAAGTAGTATCTGTTCTTGGACTTTTAAATATAGAATTATGTCTGATCTCTTATTCCTTCACAGAATCCAGGTCATAGGCTGTAGTGGGGAATCCAAGAGCTGGGAATCCAAGGTTGACCTGGGCTATAGTCTTGGTTCTGCTGCCAATCGTCAAAAGGGTGACTTAGTCACTCATGTCATCTCTCTTATTTCTCATCTAGAAAATGTAGAATTTTGAGTAATGGTCCTCGTAGTGCCATGGAGAACTTTTAAAAGCAGTTAATTACAGACTCTACAAGGGAGTGTTTTTTTTTTTTTGTGGGTACCGGGGGGTCGACCTCAGGACCTCGCGTGCCAGCAGGCGCCCGTGCCGCTGAGCGATATCACCAGCCCTTTTCGTATGTGGGTTCCGGGAGTCGAACTCGGGCCCTCGCGCTTGCCGGGCAGGCGCTTAAGCCGCTGAGCCATCTCACCGGCCCCAAGGGAGTGTATTTTATACCTGAAGGCTTTCCCCTCCCTTTTATTAATAAGCATCTGTAAGACAGGCTGTCTAATTTGGAGATTTGAGATTTCTGAATATCCTGCCTTTGACCAGGTTTGGTAATGCTAAGTGCCAATTCTGGTTGTTGACATTGGAATTGTTTTTACATTAAAAATCTTGTTTTAAGGTATCCAAATGAGGTAATGTGGGGGTGAAACACTGAGCAAAGAGTTGAGAAAAGTCAGTAGATTTGCTTCTTTAGGCTTAGTAGAGCCTCACCCTTCCCGTGTGTGTATATGTGAGTGTATGTATATATGTGTGTATGTGTACATGTCTACATGTATTTATGTTTCTGGGTAAAATTGTGTGTATTGCATGTGCATGCATGTGTGTGTGTAGGGAGAGCACTATGGACAAATGCATGGTTAGAAAAAATAGTCACATATTTAATTATAGGACAAGAGAGACACTCTTCTTCCCTAGGTATGGATCTGTGAGAGACAAAAACATACAAAGTGATGAGTGCATTTAAGTGAAGTGTTTGTGTGTGTGTGTGTGTGTACACGCTTGTAGGCATTGTGTCCTGGAGCTGGCTTTCATTGGCTTGAGAGCCACTGTGTGCCTGTTTTCCTAGTCTGTATTCAGCAACATAATGTTACCTTTCCTTGCTTGGTGTTGTCTTGTTGTTACGGTAGCTATGAGATCAGTGCAACTCAAACTTCAAGGCAGTTAACAGGGGAGTCCTTAAAATGCAGCTACCAAGGCTCCATACCCAGAGATTTGGACTGAGAAGGTGTGGAGTGAACCCCAAGATCTACGTTATTGACAAGGATGCTATTATTAGCACTATTATTGGCATAATCGTTAGTATAAAGTTACTGACAGCATTATGGACAAGATTCTGAGATCATGGGTCACACAGACTGGCCCAACTTGGGAACTTCATAAAGGCCAGCTGCAGGCCAGACCCCTTTAGCTGCATGCTGCCCACATTCTGTGGGTTCCCAGTAGGGAAAGGGCAGAGTCACATTAAAGAAACATGGGGGCCAGTGAGACAGCTCAGCAGCATAAGCGCCAGCCTGGTAAGCTTGGGGTCCTGAGTTCGACTCCCAGTACCCACATAAAGAAAAAAAAAGGGCCAGTGATATCGCTCAGCAGCACAAGTGCTTGCTGGCAAGAGCTAGGTCCTGAGGTCGACTCCCAGTACCCACATTAAAAACAAAAAAACAAAAAAACATGGACCCTAGTCTCTAGAAGAGTTTTCCCATCTGGCAGGCAAAGTTCATCGTGATTATGTACACAGGTCAGTACAGAATGCCAGGTGACCAGGTTCCCACTAACGAGGACACTTTTCAACTGGAAATGTGAAAAATCCACACAATTGCCAAGACAACTGGTCCTCATAAGTCCAAATATTCTGGGCATTTGAAGCCATCTGAATGATTTTAACTTTTTGCTCACCATGGCTAAGCTTCCTGGTCAGATACAAAGCTCCCAGCCACAGACAATGTCTGCTGAGAGGAGTATCTAGTTTTTACCAAACCCAACCTAGCCTCTTTTTCAGCAGCTAACCACCTGAACTGTGACAATTTTCTAAGCAAGAAAAACTTTAGATGGTTGTGTGGTTTTCAGCTTTACTCTTTTCTAATTTTACATGTGAAGTGTTTGGAATCAGATTGATTTTCTTTAAAACTATGGTCGAAATTAATTTATATTGCCTTGATTAAAAGAAGAAAAATTGGTACCTTTAAGAGATTTTCACCTTAAATCCTCTGATATTTGAGACAATTTTTTTTAATCCCCCAGGATGCAATCCTTCAGAAGCATATAGGCAAGTTTTAAGAACAGGAAAGAGCTATGAAAAATCTAATATAAAGGCTATAATTTTCTAAAGATGTCTGTTCCTTATTAAGATCAAGTGCATGTCAGTCATCTTATATTTTTGGAACATCCACTGATTGTGGGAAGTGTATTGGGTGCTTTTTCATGTATGGAAAATTTTATCCAGTGTAATCATAATTTTTTTAGCTCAATAAATATATTAAAGGGCTGGGGATATAGCTCAGTGGCACAGCGCCTGCCTAGCAAATGCAAGGTCCTGACTTTGATTCTCAGTACTACCAAAAAAAAAAAAAAAAAAAAAAAAAAATATATATATATATATATATATATATATATAAAAGGAGACAAATAAGATATTTTTTATATCCAGTTAGCACAATTAATATCTCTGAGTTATTTAGTAAAAAGGACTCCTGATCTCATAAGACTTGGACTTGAATCCTAGCCTTGCCTCTCATATGAAGAATGAGCAGAATATCTTGCCACATGAGGAGATTGTGAGAATCATATGCAATGATATATATGAAAAAGTTTTATCAAAGTGTATGAAAAAAATTAGTAGAGTTTATAATAATGCAGATTTGAACATAGTTTATAAATATTAAAATCTATAAACAAGTAGAGAATTCCAGCTTTATAATCCAATATATATCTTTTATTCTAATTCCCTCTAGTAAAACAATAGAATTATTTATTGCATTACCCTTTTGAGATGAAATTAATGTGCTGTATTTGGAGATGAATCAGTTTTTAAAATTAATTTTATTGGTAGATTTTAGATATATATAACGATAACATTCACCATAGGGAATTTGTACTTGTACATGATATATCTTGATTCCCCTATTTTCCCCAATCCTCTCCCCCCAAAAAAACCTCCCTTCAACCCCTCTTCCCCTCTTTCTTTGCAAAAGCTTTGTGGTGATGAATCATTTTGAGATGAAAATTATAAGTGTTTCCTCTCCCTTTTCTCTTCCTTTTCTTTTCAAAGCTTTCTTTCTCCTCAGCATGTCTAGAAGTGTCTTAGCGTGGCGTGGCTTTTCTCAGACTGGCTGGCTGGTCAGAGACTGAAAGGTACAGTCCACTGCTCCCTGCTAGATGAGGAGAGGTTGTTAGTCACCCTCTAGAACTGTCGTGGAGCTGTGTCTCATAACACTCTTATTTTTCTCCTTCTTCTGGCCTTCCTGGAAGGTTTTTGAGGTAGGCTTAGTAATAAACATGGTCTGCAAAGCCATTTTGGCCTTCTGTCCTTTTCCAAATTTCAAATCTGACATGCCAAGAGGCAATTTGAAATAAATATAAATATGACTTTTTGATTACTCAAAATATCCTTTTTTGGGTTGTTTTTGTCCCTCGCTCATACACATAGTAACTTTGTGTAAATATATATTAAACCCCAAGGTCCATTGAAAGAAGAAGTAAATTACATAATTCTAATTCTGATGAATGCAGACTATAAACACTTCAATATTTATTAGGCTTATCAGAGGTACTGCATAATTTTCTGTATAAAAGTATAGATTTTACTGTATTTTTTCTTGAATAACATTTATTTCTCACAGATTTGGAGGCTAGAAAGCCCAAGATCACGGGGTGAGCAGACAGTTCCTGGTGAGAAACTTTCTGGCTGTCAGACTTTTCAGTATCCTCAGCTGGTGGAGACAGAAAGCTCTGGTCTCTCTTCTTCTTCTCACAATGACGTGAACCCCATTGTGGGGCCTCACTGTCATGACTCCATCCAACCCGATTACTTCCCAAATGTCTTACCTCTAGATAATATATTGAGGTCTAGGGCTTCAACATATGAATATAGACAAATATTAAGTCTATAACATTCTGCCCCTGAAACATCAGAATTCATGTCCTTCTTGTATACAAAGCACAATTCATTCTGCCCCCAAAAGTCTGACTCATTTCAGCATCAGTTTAAAGTCTAAAGCCAAAGTTTCATTTAACTACTATAATCTAAATTAGGTATTGTAATGATTTTTATAGATTGATTCTTGTACAGTGAATGAATACACTTAGGAGTTCCCTGTCATCAAGTATTCTTTCATAGTATAGTCCCTGGAACAGAGTAGGTATTAAGTAAATGTCTTCTTAATTAATAATAATAATAATTATTATTATTTTTGGTACCAGGAATCAAACTCATGACATCATACTTGCCAGGCAGGTGCTGTGCTGCTGAGCTATATCCCTGGTCCTCTTATTCATGTTAAAGTAAGAATGTCATGGGGGAAAGTGAGAAGTTACTCATATAATTGTGGCCACATTCAGGGAGGAAGAGGAATGAAGAAGGCAGGAAGCTGTGTGGGACTCCAGGGGAAGGCCAGAGGAAAGAAGTGTGGGACTCTGAGTAATGACCATGAGCTTTATGCTCCGGCTCTAGCTTAGATTACTCAGAGTTTCATCCGTTACGTCTGGAGTAATGTGAAGAGAGAGAGTCTTAAAATGAGTTCAGAAATGGTCAGATGGTTTGAATCAGCCAGTGAAAATGCTTTAGTTTGCAAGAAACAAGGTCAATTCAAACTGGATTTAATAGTACAGATGTGTACTGAATCATGTATATGAAAATCCAGAGATTGATCAGTCAGGCATGGTTTGATCAAGGCTTCTGCCTTATTTTCCTGTAACTGTCACACTCTGCACTCCTCTATGGACTGATTTTGTTCTCAGTCTACTTCCTATGGAGGTCTTTGCGTGGTTGTCACTGGTCATCAGGCTACATGCTTCCTTGTTCACATAGAAGTAAGAAAGAGAACAGGAGAGGACTTGGCACATCTCATAAAAAAAGTAATAATATCCCCTGAAGACTATAACAAATATCTTTTATATCACATTGTCCTTAATGGGACTAAACATCTCCATTCCCCAACCAGTTACAGACAAAGTGAATGGGAATGGAATCATCACGATTAACTCACACTAAACAGGTAGGATGAAGTAATTATTGGTATGTGTAACGCATTTCTGTGTAACAAAGAACCACATATCCCAGCCATAAGCATGTTTTCAGCTCACAGGTTTGTCTTGTTTGGATGTGGGGCCCGCGGTGCTTCTGCTGCATGTACCTCTCCTTCTTTGCTCTACACAGCTTCTCTCCCTGAGACCAAAGGCTAATTCTTCTCTTAGTGATAGAGTGAGTCAGGGGCAAGGTTTCTTGAGGCTTAGGCTTGGAAGTAACACACCGTCCCTTCCTCTGTCTCATTTAATGGGCCCAGGGAAGTCACGAGGTCAACTCTAAAGTCAAGAGGAAGTGAAATATACTATTTAGAGATGGAACTTCAAAGTCATATGGCAAAGCGGGTAAATGGGGCTGAGATGAGGGTGAGGTGAGAGAACACTTGTCTTCAGTGCAAAGCTTAGGGGGGTGCCAAGATATTTAATCAAGATAAACAATATTTTAATGAAATATTTTTTAAAAATCAAAATTAATGCCAAAACATTTATGATGAGCAAAATATAAAATTTTAAATCAAGACAGAATTAGTACAAGTAGGGGTAAAAAATTAGGGCCAATAACTCAGTGTACCATAGATCACTGGCTCTACTGTCCCCTTTACGGGACTCTGGTGCTCGGCCTCAGGACACATGCAAAGAACTCTGCCTTCTGGAGGTTTGCTGTTTGTTCCCTCCTAGTCTGTAGTTTAAGTGTCTGTTTGTCCCGGAAGTCTCTAGAAATTTAACAAGAGCACTCTCAACGAAACACCCTAAGAATAAAATTTTCTTTGAGACACTTGTTTTAAAAAGGAGACAAAGAAAACAAAACAAAACAAAAGAAATTTGTGTTCCATTCAGTGGTTTTTATACACTAATTCTTGTTTGCTAGTTTAAGAATTGGTACTATTTCCACAAATAATAAAATTAGTAAGGTAGTACAGTGATTCTTATAATACTCAGAGACCGAGATTCATGATACTTTTAGATTTTTAAATACAGCCCTTGTTTTGACAAAATGCAGTTAAAGTCTTTTTGGATCCATCACAAGTTGTGTCATGGGTGCTTAACATTTTATAAATGAGATTGGCCTAGAAATTCGAGCGCATACGTTCGTGTGGGGGGACTGTTCTCCTGTCTTGTTTGCTGAGTGATGCTAATCCCAACACTGAGGATGTTGGCAGAAAGCAAGACTTCGAAGCTCTCAGGGCTCCTTTGTGTGGAGCAGAATTATGCAGAAAATAATTTTCAGGCAAACAAAGAGGAAAACATTTGATCTAAAATCTTATCATTGTTTTGTTTAAAGAGCAATCTCTTCTCCAGCTTGAAATGCTTTAGCTATATCTTATTTCTGCTTAAATACCTCCTAGTGGGGATTTTATGCAGGGTTATGTGGGTTACTTCATCTGAAACTCTTCCTGTCAAGCCCCTGCATCCAGAGAGTTATGGCAACACAGGGGTTGGGTGGGGGCTAGCATGAACCCCAGAAGAACTACGAATCTTAATACAGTGTACAGTGAGAACTGACCAATGCCAATTGAACTGTTAGCCTCAGAATAGTTCCCATGATGGCCCAATACAGAGTCTTGAATGTTCACACTTAAAGTCACTTCTAGTTGGTCAAGGTGCTACATCTCTATTAGGGACCCACCAAAAGCCCACCATGCCAACAGAAAGACTTAGCTCAGCAAGTGACTGACTCAAAGTGACAGGGTTGTGCAAGCAGTGAGACTTAACATGGAAATGGAGAAAGAGGGAACATAAATCCATGAAAAGCTGCTGAAAGCTGGATTGTCTAGAGAACAGCAGACTGTATTTGAAAGTAAGTGTAAGAAGGAGGGAGGTTTAGGAAGAAAACTACTAGGAGACACAGAAACCAAACCCGTGGTTCCAGAGGCCTCCGTGAAGACAGATTAACCCATTGCCATCAGTATCAAATGAATTTCATAATGCAGGGTGGTAAATATAATTTTGTGAGAATAACCAAGTTTTGGAGCAAGTACAGTGAAAGAAGGGATAAGCTGAATGAAAATCCAACATACCCGTTACAAAAGAGCTAGCGTGATTCTCTATTTGCTCCTCAATTTTCTCTTTGAAATTTATTTTACACAGTCTTCAGAGTCATCCCTTTTCTAAAACCCAGATAAAATCATGCCTTTTCCTTGGTTTAAGTAAGTGATGAATTCTCACCGTCTACAAACTAAAGTTTAGACTTCCCTGCGTGACACGAATGCTCTTTAAATCCATCTTTATTCTACTTCATTCAACATCCAACATAAATATTTACTGAGGGTGCATTGTGTGCTGCTGTAGGATCCGTGTATGAGGGCAAACAAAAGCTGCGCTCTCCTGCCTCTCACGCAGCAGCCACACAGACCCCCTGGGATTCTCATGTCACTCCTTCCCACTGTGCTTCACTATGCAGTCACCTCTGCCTAGAACGCCTTCCTAGCCTTTGCTGGAGAACTCCTACTCATCCTTCAAGACCCGACTCATATGTTTGCTCTTCATGGCAGCCTTCTCCCACAAGCTAAACAGAAGTAATTATTCTTTTCTCATTTCCAAGTAGCCCATTGTTTGTATTCCAAGGATAGAACTTAAAATTTTATTATTATTGTTAATTTATTTATCCCTTGAATCAGTTTGTAAGACTAGTGATGGAGCAAGGGCCTGCAACAGTTGTTACTGACTGTAAATAAATGAGGGGAGGAGACACATATCTGCACAGAAAGCACAGGGCTGAAAACAAGGGTCCTGGGTGAATGTGGAGACAAGGAGCAAAGGAGAAGTAGGGGAAGGGAGGGAGAAATCATCTTCAGTTGGAGCTCCCCATAAGGCAGGTCCAGACTGCAGGGCCTGGTGAGCTCTTTTGGAAGGCTCGATGCTGAGAGCAAGCAGTACATGGGGAATAAACCAGGAGCTGAAGATGGACCATCATGAGTAGAGTGTTGGCTGGCTGGAGCTACACCCACAACTTGGGCACCGTGCTGGGCTCTGGGAGATGCCACATAGAATTGCTTCCCAAAGCGTAGGTGTGAGTGTGTGGGGGTGGGAGTGGGGCTGGGCAAGGAGCCAGAAGGAGAGACCGCAACATAGCAAAACTTGAAACCAGGTAAGCAAAATAAATACAGGGAAGAATCTTGCAAATACTGACCTGTCCACCAGGCATTTTTCTAGACAGAGAGAGAGAGAGAGAGAGAGAGAGAGAGAGAGAGAGAGAGAGAGAGAGAGAGAAAGAGAGAGAAGAGGATTTCTATTAGCTTAAAGAGGCAGAACTATGACAAAGGGTGAATAGACATGTCTGTGACTGGGGGGGTCATTACTGCCCCTATGAGAGGAGAGAGAAGATGACAGTTGTCCCCAGACACATGACAGCACAGGCATAGGGCATATGGCCAAGGTGTAGCCTGGATGATAAGGAAGCTGATCAAGCTGAGCCTAACCTGAACACCTCATTCTTTTTACAGCAGACCTCCAGAAAATTCCTGACTTAGCTTGCTGACAATTTCCTCTCCCAGTGGGAACAGAAAGAATGAGGAAAACTGCAACCTTGGATAAATTTTAATGAACAAGGTGGAATTTGTGTGTGCACGGTTCCTTATGGGCACCTTGGGAGAAAATTTGTGATAGCCAGCAAGGGAAACTCAGACATGTGCAATTTTTTATGAACTCTAAATTTGTGGAATGATTGTTTCTTAAAATTCGGGGGAAAGATAGGCTGATTCCATGACCCAGGATTTTGGTAAACAAAATCTCCAGAGGGTGTGGTATACCCAATCCAGGCTCAGGATTTTTAATTACAACTGATCTGATTGAATTCAAGGGGGAGATGCTTTCTCCTTTCTCCCCAAAGAGCAACAGCACCCCCAGCTCTCCAATGAGCTGTAAATCTGAAGGGCAGTTACAGAACTGATAAGAAGAGCATATGAGCAAGTAATTTAAGAAAAGCATGGGACCCGGGACCCAGTACCCAGAAGACTCATGTCACAGAGGCCAACACCTAGAATGAGCTGCAGAGTATGAAGAAGGCAATTACAGTCATTAGTCAGAAGATCAAGGGTTCGTGTTAGAGTGATGTGACAGCCCAGGAATTAAAAGCAGAGGCTCTTGCCTTTCAGCTCCCACATCTTTGTTGTTGTTTTGGTTTTTGGTTTTTTGAGACAGGGTCTCACTATGTAGTCCAGTCTGGCCTCGAACTCATGGCCATCCTCCCGAATGCTGGGATTACAGGCATGTGCTACCACATCTGGTTCAGCTCCCACATCTTTAAAGGGTCATTTTGAGAATTAAATGAAAGAATGCGTGAAACACTTGGAACTGTGTCCTAGGAGTACATGGTATGCTGGAGGCCACCCAGGTCCTTCCATACTTATATGACCCTGTTGCCGTACCAGGGATGTGGCAGTAAATGATACAATGAAATTCCCGCTTCTGGGAGCTCCCATCTACAAAGGAGAAGGACAGGCACTATGAGAGCCAGTAACCTTGGGGTGGGGTGTAAAGGAAGGGTGGCTTACCAGAGCAAGAGGTGCTAAAGTGAGACCAGATGGGGGTGGGTAGGGCTGGAGGAAGGAGCGGCAGGAGGAGGCTCAAGGAATTGAAATTGACTGTGATTGCTGGGCACAGAAAGCTGTGGCATGCAGGGTGGAGAAAGCAGAATACTTGCACTTGCTGTTTTGTCTTAGTCTTCTTTGCCAATCAGAATCAATTTGAGACTGAAAAGATACAAACATTGGAGGAAGGAAGTAAGAAAAAAATTAAAAGCACACGTAACTCTTCTAACTCAGAACTGGCCCCTGCACCTGAGCCCCTGGCTTCTGATCATCTCACGTCAACTGTCACTATTTAAGGGCCCAGTCCAAGAGCACCTGCTGCCAACCTGGAATTTATCCTTTGGCATTTCAACTTTAATTTTAAGGTTAAAGCAGAAAACAACAGAAGAATTTCCAATTTGTGTTTTTAGAAAAAGCTTTCATTTCAATGGTGCCTATTACGCAGGTTAGGGAAATGATGCAAGAAGACTGGGCTTTCTGTTTGCTGGTAACTGCTTCACACCACCTGCTAGAAAAACAGTGTCCTGGAAGAAGCAGAGTATGAGACACGATAGAAATTTTAGACCTGGACATGTGCTTTGAAGAGGAAATTCCAGGGAATCATTTCCCTCAAAGCTAGGACTGGGTCTTTAATGAAAAGTACAGTGAATAGTGTATAATTTCTAAAGCCTAAAGGCCCAGCAAAGAAGGATGGATAGACATAGACATTTGCATTAGCATTGCTTGGAGAGGCATAAAACTGGAAACCATCACTCCAGAGAGGAACAAGTGAACATTGACGGTGTGGAATGCAGAATGACTATTAAAAGAAGGAGCCACAGGATTGTCCAGGGTGGGTTAATAAGTGGGTAAAGTAAGCTGTGGAATAAAGTGTACATTGATTCCATATTCATAGAAGGAAATAACAAAACACCTTACATTTGCCCATGCACACTGATACCTAGTTGTATAAGCATGAATACTGATATTACCTTAGGAAAGTAAGAGCAGACAGATGTTGGGAAGGGAAATAACTTTTAATTTCTATGACTTTTAATTTAAAGAATTTAAAACTTTATAGATATTTATGATTTTTATTTAGTTAAATATGAATTGCTTTGTAACATGAAGTTTTATTTTTAAATATGTTAAAGAAACTGTTTAAATTAGATATTGAAAAGGAAGAAGAAACAAGGAAAAATGTTGTGGTAATTTTATATCCTATTCTATAATATAAAACTATATTTTTAGAGTTATCTGATATGAGATGAAAGCATCAAAGCTCTGCCTTCATCCATCTTTGGGAGGTTGAAATAATGTATGACATTGGTCGGATGACTTTGAGTGCCTGGGTCACCAGTGCATGTGCACATGGGTGCGCTTAACCTGGTTTGAGAAGCCAAGGGCTAACTTTATCTCAGTCATCCTCTACTTCCCAAAAGTTAAATCATTAAGCTCAACTGACACTCAATGTCATGATCTCTCTGTTACCTAACAAAATCTATGGTCCCAACCTTCTTAAAAAAGTCACTTCTCGGGCCGGTGAGATGGCTCAGCGGCGTAAGCGCCTGCCTTGCAAGCGCGAGGGCCCGAGTTCGACTCCCGGAACCCACATACGAAAAAGGGGCCGGTGATATCGCTCAGTGGCACGGGTGCCTGTTGGCGCGCGAGGTCCTGAGGTCGTCCCCCTGGTACCCACAAAAACAAAAAACAAAACAAAAAAGTCACTTCTCATCTATCTGGCAAACTTAGTATTGTGCGAGTATGTACTCTGAAGCCGAATGCCTTAGATTAAGCCTCGGCTCAGCCACGTGGGAACTGCTTGACTTGGGGAAGATATTTAATCTGTGTTTCTTGACATGCGGAAATACTAAGATCTACATGCAAAGTCTCACCAGAATTAAACAAGTTAATGCATGTACAAGTTCTGACATATGACAGCAGTGTCTGCCATATTTTATTATATCACACTGTTATTACTCACTTCCTGGGTTCCATTTAGTACTGACTTTATCTAGAACAGCCTTTCTTGAACTTCTAGGAGTGGTCAACTACTCTTTCCTAATGCTCCCTCTGCAGCCTGCACAGTCATGTTGGTACATTTCATTGCATGATACTCTATTAATTTTCTCCTATTTCCTTCCATTCTCAGGCTATGAGGGCAGGAACCATGTCTCCTTCATTTTTGAGTTGCTGGCATTCACCACAGTGCCCGAAGTGTAGAAGGGGAAAAATTGATGCTAAAGGGGCAGGTGAAAGGATGGTGGATCGATCAATCCACCCCTGAGATCCATTCTTATTTAGACTACTTGCAAATACACTGGAAAACCTCAGCATTTGTGTTTGTATTCTGTTACATCTACTAGTGCTGACAGCTTATTGATACACATAGTCTAATTCATCTTTCTTTGTATCAGTCATGTTCCAAACTCGAATTGCTCATGGGCTTCTTTGGCTCCTGATCTGTTTCTACTTTCTTTGTTGTCTTATTCAACTGCTTATCAAAGGAGCCTGAACCTGACTAGGGGTTATCATTCTCTACTTTGCCAAGTGGGCTGGGAGAATCTGAGAGGAAGAGAAATGCCCTGAAGGGGATGACCATAATTTCAAGAGATGTTTTCAGATCCCACAATATAATAAAGGAAAAGAAACCAACACCTTAAAAAACCTTCAGTCACCTCTACACAGGTCCACATTTCAATTTCATTTCTTTTCATCAACTCTTTGCTTTTCATGGCATACTGTAGTGAAAACAATTAAGGTAGGCTATTTACAAGGGATTCACTGAAAGGACTCATTAAAGGAACCTGTTTAGAAGACTCCCACTTCAAAGACCAGCCCTCAACTCTAATAAAGATAATACTTCCAGTGAGCAAAAAGTCAAGATAAATCAGTGAAGTGAAAAGAGTCCATCCAAGGCCTGTTTGAAGTGAAAGCATTAGATCCTACATGAAAGGGCTCAGATGTGGTGACTTTTGTTTTTTAGGTTATGGGGGCAGGGAAAGGTTTGCACAAACCTATTTCTACTTTTTAGTACACAAACTAGTTATAATATCAATCTGTTATGAATAAACTTAATGTCTCCTCCAACATTCATTATTATTTCTGACTGGTCTACTTGATCTGTGAAAATGAGACTACTTGAAGACTTGTCACAGATTTTCAAGTTGAAAAAGATATATTGATAATACAAATATTTTTATGTCACTATATATCTTGATAAAATAACACTCATGTCTGGAGAGTGTGTCAGTCTGGAAAGCTTGCCCAAAGCCAGATCTATTTTCTTAAACCAGGAAAGGCCCCAGGCCATGCTGGCAGCCCTTCAGTGCCTCATGCTTCCATGGTTGAACACAGGTACAATAATTTTGGGTGTACACTGGCAGATTTCTGGAAGAAGAAAATTAACCCCTGTGTTTACATTATGAATCAGTAGACAATTATTTCATGTGCTCAGCTCAATTCTCAGAGGACTTCTTTCCTTTTAGATCTTGATCTTATGTAAAGATAATAATGGAATTTCAAATTCAGATTCAAATTTCTGGGAATTCTAGTTTCTAGCAAATGGATGAAAGGGCTGGGTTCCCAGTGTCAGCATTTATGAAGCCTCTCTGGCACGATACTCTTGATAATACCCCAGGGTGTTACTTGTTCAGCCTTCATCTGTGGATGGTTTTTCCAGGGGCTGGGCACCAGGGGGATTTGATTGCCTCTTCTGGGGACAAGTCCAAATGCCCTATGGATAGGAGATGGACCATCCTTATGTCACCCTTTTCTCGAATGCTAAACAGCTTAGATCCAGAGGCTGTCTTGGGGATCATAGGCTTCGAAGTTTTGAAGAAAGAATTGCACTGTTGGTTTTATATGGGAAATTCCCCTATGCCATACTTTCTGGGATATTTTAATTTTTTTTGGCAGCTCAGTCCCAGGGGAAATGTCTCCTTTTGGGCATTGTTGCCCAGTTATTAAACTTTCAATTCCTTTTTATTTTCTGTATTAGTCACACAACTTTATTTGCATTGTAATACAATACACCAAAAATAAATAGAATACGGTTATTCAGATATAAAAGTGCTAATAGATTTTAATTTATACTTTAATATTACTTTCTATTAACATTAGTATTTAGTGTTATTGTTATTTAGGGTGATTGTTTGAGTTATCTCAAACCTTAAGGGAGTATGTGATATATTCTCATGGAGAAAAAAATGAATCAAACTTGATAAAGATGACCATTGTTTCTATGAAACAAAAATTGGTTTCATCAAAATGATTGTAGAAGGATGAGCTCTACAAGATCATGGTTTATACAGAAATGTGGGTTTAATAGGTAGGAAAGTGTGACATATTGAGCTGTGATGTGCCTATGTACAGAGATACCAGTGTAACAATTTCCTAACAGAAAGCTGAGGCGCAAGTAGATAAAATTGGATGGAGAGAATGAGTGAGGAAAGGAGAAGTCTGGGGAAACAGTGGAGGACTCAGTTACCCAGGGATAATCTCTTGTCCTCTAGGCACAGCCCTTGCTGGGCAGTGGAGAGGGGAAGCATCGCCTAGAAGGCCAAGGCTGGGCTTCAGGTCAAGTTTTCATCTTCCCAGACTTTTTGCTTCTCATTTATTAGTATGTGTTCAGAGGGGCCATCTTGAGGTCTGATTCGGTGGTCATGTATACATGCATTTGGACTCTGTTTCATTGGCTTGAGCTATAAGAGAAATCACAATTTGGTTTGTAAATTACTCCAGAGAACATGGAATTAATTTCTGTTTATATTTGATTGGGAGTCTTTTATGCAGTCAACTTGGCCTTCCTTTTTGGTTTAATTTCAGTTTGGTCATATTTCTTCCCATAGTATGGAAACTGGCTGACAAATGGAATTAATTTGCAAACATATTTCAAAGAAATCCATATTTCAATTAACATACCCTTTCAGATGTTCAACCTTTCCAAACATTTATTGGTGTCTGACAGAAGGAAAAAAAATATGTTACAACAACTTGAAATGGCATTTTAAAAACATTAAAATCATTTACAGTATACAAGATCAAGATTCCAATCATTAAACAGGTGAAAATCCATCATTTGAAAACAAAAATCACAGGGCTGGTGAGATGGCTCAGTGGCACAAGTGCCTGCCCGGCAAGCGCGAAGTCCTGAGTTCGATTCCCGGTATCCACATATGAAAAAAGGGCCGGTGATATAGCTCAGCAGCACGGGTGCCTGCTGGCGTGCGAGGTCCTGGGTTCGACTCCCGGTACCCACCAAAAAAAAAAAAAATCACAATGAGGAAAGAAAAGGAAAAGTGGTATACCTGCATATATAACCAAGTATAGGAATTAAACATAGCAGGGAAATGTACTGCTTTAGTCTGCTTGCACAATCACTTAAAAATGTCATAGATTGGCTTAAACACTCCCAATGTTATTTCTCACAATTTCAGAGTCTGGGAAATTCCAGTTCAAGGTGCTGGCAAGGTAAGTTTCATTCTGAGGCCTCTACTTTTGGCCTGTGGGTGTACCTTCTTACTATGTCCACATATGGCCTCTTTTTGTACTCGTGCAGGCAGAGGGAGAGTTTTGGTGTCTTTTCCTCTTAACAGAAAGGCATGAGTCCTATCAGATTAAGATCCCATCTTCACTCAACCTTCAATACCTACAGGAAGGCCTTATCTCCAAATATAGTCACATTAGAGGTTGGAACTTCAAGATACAAATTTAAAGGAGACAAAAACATTTGATCCGTAACATATGCTAATTAAATTTGTAGTTCTAAATATCTATATAGTTAGAATATAACTATTTGACTTAATGTTAGTCAAAAACTAATGAAAAAAACTTAGTAGATAACACACTGTTCATTATTTGGCATGTAAATTATACCACAATAAAGACAGAACAAAAAGATAATGGAAAGAGAAATCAAGAGAGCGTTTCTTGGTTTAATATCAGCAACACAGTGATTTTGTCACTATCCTTTTATGATAATAGTAATAATATCCTACACTTTATAGCAGTTTACAAAACATTTTAATCTACCTGTCCTTGTTTACATTGGAATTCCAGAGGCTTTCCCTAAATCCCTTGTGTGTCTTACATGGTAGCAGGGACTACTAAGGCATTCTCCCTGTGGATGTCTGTAGCTATGCTGTGCTCTGGTCACAAGAGCCTCTTTTTCATTTTAAGGCTGCTTCTAGCCCTGTGGCTGAGGGCTTGAATAGAATTGTCTTGCCCCAGTGCAGGCAAATCCGATCAACAGACTAGGTTTACCTGCTGCCTGCAGCCCACCGGCCACTGTCAGTCATGTGAACGCAGGAGCTACCTCCGCTGTCTTCAGCATTGTGTCCCGAGGGCCTGGCACATAACAGGTACTCCATATATATTTGCTTAATGAAGACTCACACTTTGCAATTTTGAGCCTTCTGGAAGTAACTATCAAGTTTAGGAGATAACCCACCGCTTTTTTTTTAGCACTATTGAAAAAAAAAAAAGAGAACAAAGTAAAGCCATTTGTAGAAGCAACTTGAATAAAACACAGGGTTATTTTTCTTGCCAGTATCTAAGCTCACTAAATTAAAGTGAAAGGTCCCAACAACATGTCAAAACATTCAGATATGCTTTCCTAATTGAGAGCCTGGTATTGGTGCAGAACCTTAGCGTGGTCAGAGCACCACACATTCTAGGCTTGTCCATGATGTTGTTTTGACGGGTATGTTGTGGCTGGAGCTGTGGTTTGCCCATCAAACGGCTTAGCCTCTGCTTCTCGGCTCAGTTCCTGGCTCACGTGACCTCACCACATAATCCTGGTAAGCTCTGGCCACGGTAACTCCAGCCCAGGATGAAAGTAATGGCTACCAAAGGCTGGGCCCAGCATTAGTGTGAGTGTGTCTGTCGAACGATCACATGACAATTGCGTTGCTAACAGTCAGAAATGTCAGCCTCACTGGAAACACGAATGTTCTGAGCGTGTGATAGCTCCAGTGATCCCTTCCTGAGTGGCCCTTGCACTTGAGACAGAGAAGTGCGTTCTTGCTGGGCACTGGTTGGGAGGCACTGACATTCCACAGTCACTTGAACTAATCCCTTGTAGAGGTTCCTGGGATCTTTCCACTGTTGCTGTCCTCTCTTCTAAACTGGTCATTGAAATATGATAAATGTGGGTTTTACTGCTAAGATTAGACATTCCCTTAGCCCCAACTCTGTCCACTGGGATATTTTCATCATGAATATTAAAGAAGTAAAAAGAAGGCAAGTTTTGACTGTGTCTTTTTTTTGTGTGTGGGTATCGGGGGTCGAACTCAGGACCTCGCGCTTGCCGGGCAAGCGCTTATGCCACTGAGCTATCTCATCGGCCCTTGACTGTGTCTTTTAAGCTGTCACAGTGTGCAAGGGTAAGGAAAGAATCTTCCTTGGAACAGGAAATCTGGCTTGCCATTGCTTTGTCCTGTGTTTGAAAAGGAAGTGATACTGTGACAGATTTCAAGGTGCGCAGGGGTTGTCCTTCAAGGCCTCTTCTCTCAGTGATGATCACTGCAGTTGCACAAAGATAAGTGGGTATTGTGATGGAGGATGCCCTTGGAGGGTGCGGGAAGACATAATAGCACGCCATTCTGTGGGCCTGGGGCCCAGAGTGATGAGTGTTTAACTGGCCAGTGTCCTTGCTCAACCTGAGTCTCTGGACCAGGCCAGGTAGGGTCAATCTCAAATGCACTAAGTTTGAGCTCCTCAGTTAGTGCTGCCTTGTGCAGATGTAGCCGGGTTTAAAATCTGGACGGAAGCTAAGCGCACCCTGTGACTCCTTCTCCTGGATAGAGAAAAGGAGGGTGGCAAAGCAGCAAGAGGAGGAGCCAGATGCCCTGCAGAGTAAGAGAAAAGAAACACAAAGCTTTAGAGATACAAAGGGTCTCGGAAAATTCCAAAGTTTTGATGTGGAGTTTCATGGTTGTTCAGTTATATTCTTGTTGGACCACTGGGTCACAGTTTTGCCAGCCAGATAGACCAACAAGATCCCACTGGGAAATGGCATCTGCTCATCCTTGAGGCCACCAGAGCAGACACACAGTGTTGCTCCCACAATGTGGACAGTCTGGTTGTCAAGTGTGAGGCCTTTAGCGACAGAACACCCAGTCCCTGAAGCACGGGCCTCTTGTTCCAATGTGGCTTTCAGAAAGCCATCGAACACTGTGTGAACAGGAGGAAGGCAGGAGTGCCTGCTTCCGCACTCTAGCACAGAAAGTGACAATTCCTTCTGAGGCAGTTCCACTGCAAGTTCAGGCTGTTCACGAAAGTCCCAGGAGTGTGCTGTGGGCACAGGGCAGGAACCTTGGGCAGATGCAATGCCTCTTATGGGGAGGAGGCCAAGCTGGACAGTGGAAATCAGCAATGAGGATTATGTAGTGTCTTCTGGGGGCAGCTCCTGAGCAAATGTAGGCATCTGCCTGAGGCCTCCAAAAATACGTTACCTGAAGACTTTGCAAAGGCTGAGGTTTGCAGAAAAATGGAGTAAAAACAACACTAATTTTTTGTATAAATTTACAAGAAATGAAAGATCATGTCTTATACATGGTTTTATAGCTTACTCTGTTCATGTAGCATTATTTCAAGAGGTTCTCTGTATGCCTTTATACATCTTATTTCTTGCTAAATTCCAAGGAATTCTTTATGCTCTGAAATTACTACTCATAACACCTAACACAATCCACAGAAGGGTTCTCCATGCAAATAAATTAAAATACTTAACTTAGGTCGATTTAAAAAACAAAGAGAGTTGGGAAGATAAATTATTTGGCTCTGCAGTGGCATGTTGGATCAAGTATAATATAGCAAAATATCAGTCTTACAAAAAAAGTCAAAGGAAAAGATTATGCTCAGAATTGCTCCTGGCTGACTGGCCTCCGGGTTATTAATTCAAATGTCCCTCCTATTGGTGTTGTTAATGGCTTCAAACAGCTCTTGTCTCCTGTTATGCAAGGGGAAGGTTGGACCTCTTCCAAAGAAAACAGCAGTAGCAGAAGGAAGCCAACATTTGCAGCATTGTTAGATAACTCCAACTATTAATTTTCTTCAACCAAGTCTCTTTTCATTTTTTCACAGATATTTCTTACACTGCCTAAATCTATAGTTAGGCATTCCTAATACTTTAAAAGATTTCTAAATAAAAAAAAGAACTTTCTCATTTAATTAACATTATGTCTCTTTTTCTGGGCTGTTTCACCAACATAAAGCACAGAGTGAGCAATAGAATCTTCAGATGTGGGTTGTTTGTGGTTCTTAGTTGGCAAGTAGGGATGCGGAGGGTATTAGAATCTGGGGAACAAGGAAGGGAGTTAAGCAGGAATGATTTGAAAAAATTGCTCACATGAACCTGAAATGTCTCCAGGTAGAAAACTATTTAGCGATACAGAAGCTTAGACTTCAGAGGTTGTCCAAGTTCAGCCAGCAATCTCTCCTACTTCAGGTTGGAGTCTTCTCAGTTGGAACTCTTGACCTATGCTTGAATACCTTGAGTGAGGATGACCTCATTGGACATTGCATTTCTGGGCCATGTTGATGTTTAAAGTATTTCTTCATCTTGAGCTCTATGTAGTGGTCACTTTTCATTTTGGGGTGTCTTGAATCCTTCCTAAGAACAATCATAATTTTTCTTTGGGGAATACTGTTTTCCACTGAAGCAGCCTAGTTTGGACAAATGAATCTAGATGGGTGTCCTGCTGTGGAAGGCAAAGGGACCTCTGGAAGTCCTTCTGTCAGACTCTTCCTTTCGCTTCCCTGAGACAGTCAAGGGCCGTGCATGTGACTATACTTGTCTAATAAATCTCATGCTCCTGAGACTTGGATCTTGAGCAGGGTGACACGAGGATCAATGACATGGGTAGAATTTTTTTATTCCAGAGACAGTGCCAGGCAAGATGGTGAAGAAGTTTCTGATACCAAGAACTTCTGAAGCCACCTGTTTCTTGAGGGTCCCCTGTCTGATCTCTCATCCTTTCTAGGAACCGGTGAGCTCTCTCACTACATCCAGTAAATGCATTCTTTTGCTTAAACTAGTCAGAAATATTTTCATGTTCATAACCAAACAGTGCTAACAGATACCATCTGTTACCTTCAACTTTACCCTACAGACCCTAGTTCTGCTCTCTGCTGTTACACAAAGTACATCTGATCGCTTTTCAATATGACCTACAAATTTTTTAAAAACATCTATCATGTGCCTCCTAAGATTTCTTTTCTTCAATCAAATAACCCCATTTCCCTTAACACTTGCTTGCTACTATGGTTTATGGAGCCTTCACCATCCTGTTTTCCTTGGCCTAGAGCCCAGTTTATCAAGGTCCCTCTTACAGTGTGTCATCTGGGATTGAAGCCATAATCTCCATTTGGTGCTTTGACCAGTTCAGATTATGGTCAGCTGTTTCCTAGCCTTGACCTGAGCACTCTATTTATATGACTGCAAACAGACCTTGCCTAAGCTCTTATTAACTCCATGTTATACTCTTGACTGAGATTGAGTGACACAGAGTGGGCATTTAAAAAGTTGGAGTTATTATTAATCGTAACACCCTCTGGCTTTTTCATAAAAAGTGCTAGTGTCAGGTCACTCTACCTTGGATTTCCGCATTGCTTTTGAATATGTAAATGTGGCACTTAGCATTTACTCATATTAAATATTGTGCCTTTCATTTTGGTGTATTCTTAGGCCTATGCAACTAAACATTTCTTGACACTTTCTAATCTTAGTAGTTTCTCATATCTTTTTATCCTCTACCTATATGGCAAACGTGCCTTTGATGTTTTCTTCAAGTCATTGGGAAAAGTCCTACACGGTTCTAAGTCACAGCACTAGATCTTTTTCCACGCTGAAATCAATTCAATAATCAAATCAGCACCATGTATTGCCTGCTGAAAATCCAACCAAATTACACTATATTTTCCCATCTTGTCTACAAGAAAATGAGTGGTACTGTGGGATGTGTGGCTAATGCTGCCGTATACGATGTACATGTGGCAGGTTGGGTGGGCATCTGGGAAGTGAGGAGGATGATTTTTCATCTTCTTTTTCATATCGGTACTGTTTCCTCCCAAACAAAACCCTAGGCAAAACCCCAATACATAAAAGATAACAATGGGTAAGTCAAAGTGAAGTAGAGTGCAGGTGGGCAATGGTTGGGCCAGGGGCCTGCTTGGTTTTCTGCTGACTTAAGTGCCCTTTAGTTTGCCCCTCGCCAATACCCCGTCTCCTTCTGGAATCTCTTCAAAAAACGATGACCTCTAGGGGATTCTGGTTTTAATATTGTAATTTAAAAGATCTAAAGCGCAAGCTTTCCCTTTATTTCTTCTTCTGTCTTCAGCTCTACAAATGTCAGCAGGGGAAGTCAAGATTTTATCAGATAGTCTGCTTTTAGTAAGATTCTATATTATCTTAAAAATGTTATTGAAAACCTCCTATGTGAAGCGTTTCATGCTTGGAGCTGTTGGTGAATCATGGGTCTCTTGTATAACAGTATACCTGAAAACATAAATGACAAAAGTATGAGTGATTATTAACTTTTAAAAGGCAGAATAGAAAAACTTCATAAACAAAGTGAAGACTCAGAATTTTATAGGAATATATGTAAGATGGAAGATATTTAGATTTTAAAAAGTAAAAAAATGAAAAATGCAAGTATAGGACTGAGAAGTCTAACATAATTGTATTTTAGCTTTTGCCTTTTAGGGGGATTTACAGGGCCAGAGTGGTAGAAAATGGTGTTACTACTTATGGAGAGCTTGTAGAGGCTAAAAGCAAAGGCCTTGCTGCTAATGGTTACCAGCAGAGTGATTCTGAGCAAGCCTGCTTCTCAATGCCTCAATGTCCTCATCTGTAAAATGGAATTCTATGTCATTGGGCTAAAGGAAATAACTAATAGATGGTATTTGATGTTGATTAAGTTAAGTTTTTGGCCTTACATTAGGTTTCTGTCACTGGGACAAAATATTTGATAAAAGTAAACTTAAAGGAGGAAGGTTTATTTTGGCCCATAGTTTCATATGTTTTAGTCCGTGGTTGGTTGGCTCCATTGCTTTTGAGCCTGTGGCATGGCTGAACATCACGATAGGGGCCTCATGAAGAGAGGGAGAGAGAGAGAGAGAGAGAGAGAGAGAGAGAGGCAGATAAAGGAAGAGGAAGAAGAAGGAGAGAGAGAGGAGAGAGAAAAGAGAAGAGAGAAGAGGGAAACTCCTATAGATCTCCTTCAAGGACATGCTCCCAGTGACCTAGCTTCTCCCACTAGGCACCACCTCCTAAAGCTTCCATCATCTCCCAGTAACATTTCAGGGTGGGAACCAAGCTTTCAACACATGGGCCTTTGGGGGAACATTTAATCTCCAAACTATAGTAGGCCTTGAGAAATTCATCATGTAATAAACAAGTATATCATGGTAGTGCAAAAGAAATCAGGACTAATCAACTGAAGAATGCCCCCCGAGATGATTTCACTTGAGGAATGTCAAATCCATGGGTCATTTAGTGAACACTTACTACTTTTGTTACATTGTGCTCTCATAAATCCAGTTCTGGCCTTTCTGAGGCTCATAGTAAGTATAATGGAGGAGACAGATACATGGCTCTACCATGACATTTGTGTGCCGAGTTTAAACACAGAAGTAAGAACAGGTTGCTGGGCTCTGGGTAGCTCTAGGCTGAGGTAGGAAGGAGGGGTGGTTTGTACTTTGTGGGGGCGGAATAGCCAGGAGTCCTTGGTGCACAGTGGGGGACTCTCCCTGGAGAAGCAATGTGGGAACATTGAGCACACAAACTTACTGCAGGTACCTGTGTGGCTGAAATTCTCTGCCAGGTTATCAGGTGGCCCTATTGGTAACTTGGGCCTGGAAAAGTGCTGTTGCTGGATAGTCACCATCATATTCACACTTCTTTGGTTAGTTTTGCTTGTCATTTACATCCACTTGTGAGCTCTCCCTGCTACCTCCAGCTTCAGGTTAGTGGATTTCCATAAGGATCTGTCTCTACGCTTGTGGGGTGTGGAGGCTGGCGAGGCACGAGGCACATGAGCCGTGTGCCTCAGGGTATGTGGGATTGCTGTAAAGCTACAAGCGATGGGCTGGCTCAGAGTGGGCACCACCTGCTGGAGTATTCACATCTCCCTTTTGGGTTTTGACTGCCACATGGGTCGTGGTGGGAGAAGCACAGCAACATCCTTCAGGAAGGAACAGGGGGTAGGACAGGCATTCTGAGATTTGTTCTCTGGGATCTTTTCTCAAGAGGCTGTTTAGTGTAGAGGCTAAAATCAAAGGCTTTGCTCTCAGTGATTATCAGCTGAGTGATTCTGAGCAAGCCTGTTTCTCTACACCTCATTGTCTTCATCAGTAAAACAGAATTCTGCATCATTGGGCTAAAGGAAATAACTAATAGAAGACAATGCACACAATGCTAGGTACATAGTGAGAGTTAAATATATGTAATTTTAAAAATTACCCAGTACAGTGATACCTACCCCCAATTTCTTGTTTAAATAATATGTATACTCCTCACACTGTACTATCAACTTTCCAAGAAAATTTCACACTCATTAGAAAAACTTGGATTGATGATAATTGTTTTAAAATAAGAGTTCTAACTTAGCTTATTCAAATTCTTTTAAGAGAAATTAGACTCGCTTATGTATTATGTTTTAAGTGCTTTGTATAGGCTATCAACATTACATAGAAAATATATTTTAAAGCATGTTAAACTTATTTTGAGTATCATCCCCAAATCAAATTTCAAATTTAACTTGTAGGAAAATCAGACAAAGAGTTAAACAACTGATTACTAATTTCATCCATGCAATTTACAGAATGCATTTAAGCATCTTGTTCCATAAGAATATAATTGCAGATGCTTGGCTGCTTTCTTACTACTTTTTCCAGCATTTTCTGCGAAATAAAAAATACAGTCTTTGGCATTAAAGTGGTCACTGTTCAAGTTCACAAAGCATGTGGTAGTTAATCATTGGCTGCTTTGCTCTTTTCATAGGCAATAAAAGGGTATCATTGTTTATAGTTCATCTCCCCTTCTTGCTGTTCCCCAAATACTGATGTAAAAGTTCAGAAGCACAAGAACTGAATTGTGAAGGCTTTGAGGTTAGTGTGGCAGCCTAGGATTAGAATGTAAGTGTCCTGAAGGTGGAGAGACCTGTCCTCTGCTTCATGCGGAAGGCTCTCCTTCTGTGAGGAGTAGTTGGAAGTGGCCTGACATGCCCAGTGAGTGAACTTGCCTGAGTTTTGTGCCATAGCACCTCTCACTCTTGTAGCCAAACCAAGTGCTATGAATGCACAAAAGGTCCAGGGGGGTAAGGGACTTGTTTGCAGTGGCCCTAAGATACCAGAATATCAGCCTGACCTAGAAAAATGTTTAATGTAATTTCCTAACCTTTACAGTGAATGCCAATGTGTCAACAGTGGGGCAGGACAAAAATAGACCTTCTAGTTCACTGCAGCTCATCCTTATAGCCTTGTAGGGTAAAGAGGCTTCTATTGAAGCCTTTCAGCTTGCAGATGTCCCTGTGTGGTATGGATTTCAGCCAGGTAGAATGATTGATTAGCTTATTGTCAAGGAAATGGCATCAACCGTCACCTGGGTCAGTGAGCTTTGCTTTGATCTCTGGGTAGAGAAATAGATACATTTATTTCAAAATTCTGTATTCCTTGCCATAGGCTTTTGACCCAGCAAATATCTATTACTAATCTAAGTTGGACCAGAGACCAGTTTATTATTCCTTTGAAGGTAGGGCAACTCAAGCCCTTTGACATTGGGGGAGTAGGAAATGTAGAAACCTGGTCTCAAACTTTAGGGGTTCCCACAGGGCTGACAGTCCTGAATGGGGGCAGCGGGAAGTTCACTGCTTCTCATGGAGGGAGAGTCACTCTTTGTGTCACGACGAGCTTGTGGATGGAGCACAATGGGTAGAACATCCAAGCAGATGAACTAATGAATGATTGTGAACACTCAGAGTAAAACAGCAGAGGTACCCGTTGTTGCTTATCATTAGATCATTGCAATCGGTACAGCAGATGGCAAGCCTGTCACTTTGCTTAATACATCAGTTTCATTCAGTATGTATTTGGCCTGAAAGAATAGAGAAGAAAGCTAAGATTTCATTATACAAAGTCCATTTGGCCAAACTTGGCCATTTTGACTTTCAGCTGAACTTGGAGCCAAGCCTTTCTGTTATTTTAACTTTTTGCTCACTCCTGGGAGAGGTGTTCAGATATATTTTCTGAACTTGAAACTAGCCAATGCCCTGAGCAACTGCAATTAGAATTGGGGAAATTTAAAACCCGGGTCCAAATAATAACGTGACCACTAAAAGAACAAATAAACCAACCCAACAGCATTCTGCTTGATGGTTTGAAAAAAGGCACTATTGAAGTCAAAGGTGGCTGTTTAGGCCTCCTGGGGCCTGAACGCACAATTTAAGATGAAAAAAACTTGCAGGGGTAGAGACCAGAGTTTCACTGAGCAGAGAGGGTACAGGAGAGGGTACTCTGGTGCAAGTCTAGGATTGTCCCACCAAGTCCCTGGTCTCCTCTTGTCCTGAGCTACCCACCGCCAGGCCTCTTCTCTGTGGCCTGCTGACACTGTGCAGGCTCTGGTTTCCCTTGTGGAAGGAAGCCATGCAGCATGGATGTGGCTCGGAGTCCCAGGCAACCAAACAAAACCTCTGCATAGGGACAGCCTGCCTCATGTTGCCCAGGGCAGGCTGCAGATATCAGGGGAAAAGGATCTGCCGTGATCAATGGTGACAAAAGCTGCCCGGTGTTACCAGCAAACCCCTTTCCCCTTTTTGAAAGACACACACACACACACACACACACACACACACACACACACCCCTTTCTTTAAAGGCTCTCTGGGTACAGTCTTCATGAAGCACACATTTTCTTTGTTAGCAAAAACACATTGCTAGGGCAGGGTTTTACTTTGCACTGTTGACAGTTTCATCTTTATTCCTGTGTTTGGTTTCTGACACCACGTATTTTTCCTTCCCCTTTGGTTTTGGAATCTCTGGTGTTTTCTTCTTTTTATCTGTCTTTCCCTGCGCCCTGCCTGTCCTTCACAATGCCTGCGCTTAGGTTGCAGTCGGCTGGCTGGCTTGCTTTCCTTGTGGATTTCATTAAGAATACAAGTTTGGGCCGGTGAGACGGCTCAGCGGCTTAAGCGCCTACCTTGCAAGCGCGAGGGCCCGAGTTCGACTCCCGGATCCCACATACGAAAAAGGGGCCGGTGATATCGCTCAGAGGCACGGGTGCCTGTTGGCGCGCGAGGTCCTGGGGTCGACCCCCCGGTACCCACAAAAAAAAAAAAAAAGAATACAAGTTTGAGTTTCATTCTTTTAAAGGTTGCCTATGTGCTAGCCTTTCCCCCTCTATTTTGTTATCAGTGTCACCCTTTAGTGCCATCTTTTAAGTGTTCTTTTTGTCTCCCAGACAAGAAAAGAACAATTTTGTTTGGGGGTCATGGTACCCCTTCTCCAGAGGGCTCTTTCTGCATGTGTGTTGATTCTCTAAACAACTCATGAGTGTGTGTGTGTGGGCATGCACACACACACACACCCTTTTTGCTTGACTAATTGGCTACAGTTATTCTGGGGGTTTCTGTGGCTCTTAGAGGCCAGTGCAATTGAATTGGCACTTTGGGACTCTTATACTGAGCACATTTAAAAGGCTGATTTAGAGGGAGCTTTGACAAAGGCTCTTTTAATTATTTTTTTCCCCTGCTTTGCCAGTGCTCACTGCTGTGGCTGGTCAGAGGCCGGTCCCTTAGTCATTAGGGGGCCAAGCCATTATGAGTTCCTGCTTACTCTGCAAATATAACAGGCTTATCACGTAGAACTCTGTCTCCAGCTGGTTTAAAATGTAGGTGGTGCCAGTGGGTAGCAGCTGTTACAGGCTGGGGAGCTGGGAGATGTGGGGACATTGCATGGTGCGAGGAGGTCAAAGCAGAGCGCTCTGTACAGTGCAGCATACCCTGCCACTCTCACACCCTTGTGGCGGAGCGTTCAGAAGGGTGCCTACCTCCCCGGGGGCCTCAGATACTACCTGCCTCTTGCCAGCCAGATCCTAGACAAGCTCAGCACTGGCTTTCAATATGTGGGGCCAAAACACTTAGTCATGTTGCAAATAATAATTCATACATTTGTAATTCAAATAGGCATGGCTATGCATAATTCAAGTGAAAAGTTGTTATTAGGAATGAGGGGGGAAATGGATTCATTTCAGAGATTTTGTTTTCCAATTTCAAATTATTATTTTCCTCGGGTTTCAAGGCTGAGGCAGCTTTATTTTTGCAGCTGTTTTATCTGAATTGGCTCTGGGCTCAATGGCTTCGTGGCAGCACTGATCAGATAGGGCAGAGCTATGGTCGGGGCATATCACTGAATAACAGATACTGACTGCTTTTTCACTCTGAGAACTGATGTTAATGTACATTGTTTGTTCTCCTTCTGGCGCTTTGCTGGTATCCTGCCCCAACTGTGCTAATAGATTAAAAAACAATTTTTATTATGAAGCATTTCAAACATCCACAAAAAGTAGAAACTAATAAAAGAATATTTATGTACCAACACCCAGTGATAACAATTTTTAAGACATCCTCTCCCATCCCATTGATTATTTGAAATTCCATAGTTTAAATATCATTTGCATGTTACAGATCTTCTTGACCTTGAGGAAGAATGACTAATATCTTACCTATGGCCCAGAGAAGATGTCCCACTGGGACCGCATGTGGGGGCAGTTGGAGTTTCATGGAAGAGGTGGGCAAGTTGCAAAGTGACCTCGCCCCCAGTGACATCATAGAGGAAGCCAGTCCCTTGAAGGAATGCCCTGAAGTGCCTTCTCTCCCCTAGAGCTCTTAGCCAGTGGCCTGGCATCACGGGAATGTGCCACGTCTGCGTGTTGGTGGTAACATGATGCTTTTTCTCCTGGGGCCCATATCAAGTGCTTTGGTCTCCCAGACTTGCCTATGGCTGGGAAACCAAGGAGCCAGACTTTCAAGCAACCTTCACTCTTTTCATAGTTTCAAAATGTAGTAGACTATAAAGGTTTTAGCTAGGGTGATCAGAGTTTATCGGAGCAAAGAGAAGAATGTAATTTTTAAAAAGTGATTGTGGACCTAGTGCACAAGCACCACAAATGATATCGATAATCTTTTTAGTCACTAATAAGGAAAGGCTGAAGAATTTGTTTACCATTCCCACCTTCTGTAACTCAGATGACATAGGAAAAAAAAATCTGATTCCAATAATTAAGGCTGTATATAAGAGGTGAGCCTTCCTTTCCATAACATATATGTTCCTGAGAAAACTATGTATATAATTTCACTTTCGGTGGGGAAGTATAAATAATTTCTATTGAATCTGGAGTTCCCCAAAGGGATTTTAGAATAAACTTATTTCAGAAATAATTGTTTAAAAAAGTGAACAAATACCCTATTCATTCATTTATTCATCCATCCATCCATCCATTCATTCATTCATCAAATCCTTTTCAGTCCTAAACATTTCAATTTGTACATTTTATAAATTTGGATTTGGGTGCATCCAGAATTGTCTAGCTGGCATTTTGCTTTCTGAACAATGGTACCGTGAAACTCTAACTGAAGTTAATTCACTGGCATAAAAATACATTGATATGAGGAAACACAGGTGTCTTGCATTTGTTTTTACATTTCATGTCTTTCAGTAAATCATGTTAAGAGAACTGGCATTGATCTTTGGTGGGATGGGAAGGGTCCAAAGATCTGTCTGTCTTCATAGCTCTCTGCTTTCTACCTTGTTCCAGAGGAGTCTGAATTAAGATAAAAACAATTTTTACCTGGAAAAGGCAGCAGATATTATTGTAGATTCCTAAGAGCGTATCATCAGAAGTGAATACATCGGGTTGTGTGAGCATCCCTCAGCAGGGAGTGGGGGGAGGGGGACTGGCCACAGAATTGGGACGAAGAGGATTATGGCTGCCAATTATGGTGCTCACGCTTGCTCACTTCATCTTTACCCACTCACATGCGCACCTGGGGACTGACAGGACCACATCTTCTGGAGTATCTGAAGAAGGGAAACAGAGGTTCCCTCACTCTTCCCTTACCCCTTGCATTTGGAATCTTGCTCATTGCACAGCCAAGCCTTCCCTGGAGCTATTTCCTGTGTCCTGTAAAAGGTAGACCTGCTCCAAAGCCACATCCCCATGCTGCACAACAGAACAGTGGTCACCATGTTGGATGGTAGAATGTGAAATCCTTTCATCCATCTTGTTGTATCTAAGCCTGATTTAATGAGAACTGTTGTAAGCTCCTTGTGGTTGCTGTTCTTTTGTACTTTTTGGCAGCTTGGTTACCTATTTCAGCTTTGGGGTTTCAGTCAGGAAAGGCCTCAACAGGAGTCAAGTCCCTTTTACTTCAGCAGCCACCCTGGGCCCAGTGCCTGCTTATTTTCCCTGTTTATCCTTCCTGAACTTTTTAAAGGCTTTGATCTTGGGTTCTTAGCCATTCATATTGTTTTTGGAATACTTGAAATGGTCCATTTCCCCCCAGTTCTTAAGCAATGAGACTACCTAACAGCAGAGCATACTTTTCATTTACAGGCTCCAGCAAGAAGAATGGACTGCTTTTTGCTGGCTGCATGGTGACTTTTAATAGAAGGAGTTTATTTGGAGCCCACCCAGTTTAAAAATCGTGTTGCTTGTTGTCAGCTATGGGACAAGTAAAATTTGTATTAGTATTCTAATAGGGTGATTGACCCACAAGAGGGGCAGAAACCCAAAGGGAGGTCCCCAAATACTTTGTCACCCTTCTCTGTCTGAGACAGGGTCATATGTCAGATGTTTGCCTTGTTTCTTGTTCTGCATGGTATCCCATGGGTTGTGTCAAAGAACTTTGGACTACATTTGGAATTCGGCAAATTCCAAAAAATTTCCTTCGATATTGAATTCCATCTTCTTTTCGTTAATAAATGTATATTCTTTTTCATTTTAGTTTTCTAATGTACAACTTGAATTTGGTTATGGTAAAGCTTTAAAACACAAATGGATTCTGATAGCCTAGAAGTAACTTCTCAAGTTGGTATTTCTGATTTTTTAAAGATTTGTGTCTCTATTGCCTGCTTTTGGAGTAACTACAAATTCTGTTATTTGGCATGTGAATCCCAGAGAGCAGTGACAATGCCTTTATCTTGTTGTTTTTCTATTTGGCTCTCATGTATGTAGCAAAGTGAAGTTAAATCTATTTTAGTTGCAAATGTGAGCTTTTAAAAAATATTAATGAAAATTATAAGCACTTGACCAAAACACAAATTCTAGAAAGAGACCAATTAACCCCAACATCCTTTATATACATAGAACTGAAAAATAGCCAAAAAGCAACATACGCTATCAATTACACTGACACATTCTAAAAAATATGTATGTAGGAGAAAATACCTTAATTCCTTTGTCAGTTCTCCTTTTTATTTTTCAAGAGTCTGCTTGACTCCCGCATAAGGGCACGTAGGGCAGCATTAATCTATGTATCAACATGTCCATGATTTAAAAGGCAAAGCAAAGCATATTCTTACTCTGCCACTTTAGGACTAGTTGCTTCTTTGTTCTTGGAGACATTTGTGTTCTCTCTCCCCCATGTGGCTCTGTGGGCTGGCGAGCTTCCCTGGACAGGTAGCAGAGTCTAGCAGGAGGAGTATTTCCTTCATGCAATCTCAGTGAGAACCACAGTAAGTGGTACCTTGAGTTATCCCTACACCAAGGATCACCAGGAGCAAAAGGAAAGCGGGATCCATCATTTCAGAGTTCACCCCAGAAGCCACTGATACACATGTCGGCATTGATAGTATACATGGGAGAAATGATGGGAAAAATCCATGCAATTTGATTTCATCTAAGAAAAAATTTTTTGAAGTTTTAGAGGGCAAAATTAATAAAATTTTGCTAAAAATAGGATCTCTTTTTCTAAAATGGGAAACTTTGGCTATCTTCCAAAATGATTGTGTCACCGTGTTGTAAGATAATACTTAAATGCAATTAGCTCCTTGTACTGTCCAAAGTGTGTGCCAGAAATACATGGCTACATCTTGTTCATTATCACCTTTCCTGGCTTGTGGGCTGCCATCAACATCATTTTCTTCCAAGGTCAGCTGTAGTTACGTGCTGAGAACTGTCTAGGTATATTTAACTTTGGGGATGGGTCCAACATTCCACTTTAAAAGATGATCGTATTGTTTTTCCCGCTTTCCATTTCTGAAAAGGCGAGGCTTTGGCTAGTGGGTACTCTACATATCTGGCTGCAAATAGGTTACCAAGAGCCAAGCAATGTGGTGCCTAATTTCAGCATTCACTTAAGGAAAATTATTTATGACAGTCTGTGCAGGTTTTTTTCTTCCTTTTCCTAAAGGAAGAGATGTGTAATCTCAGCTGGATTGAAGGAATATTTGCATTCAGCCTCAGCTATGGATGCATTCAAAATGTCTTTGAAAGTTTAAAATAGGTATGGTATATAAAAATTTAAATAAATGTCCAAACAATGGAAATCAGTCATTGAGGAGATCATTAAATCAAGTTCTCAAATGATAAAATAGCTGAGAATTTTTTTCACATCAGCAGCTGAAGCAACACCCAAAAACCTCCCTGAAACAAAAGAGGTAATCAGCCTCTATCAAGCATTGAACTATCCAAACCACAGAAAACCTGGGTAATGGCGATCTTAGTAGGGAAAGTTGTCATTTCCACCTGGCCAGCTTTGTGTTACAGACTGAAATATTTTCCAGTGGCTTGGGATGTGGCAGAGCATTCGATTCATACTTTATCAAATGGCAAGACAGTGAATGAACAGCAAGAAACACAGATGCCAGTTTGGAAACCAGTGTGCATTCAACATCATCACATGTCAGAGCCTAATGAAGCTCACAGATTGGTTATTTCAATTTCTCTTTAGCAGCAAAGATTCTGCAAATTGAAACAAACTGAAAGAAGTACAGGAAAGGGTCATGTGAGTAGTTGTCCTCACTGGTAAGTCAGGAAGCGCTGAGAATCGAATTCCACAACAGAAACTTAAAACAGGCTCAAACGTCTATGGAAAAACAGAGCTAATGAATCCCTCATTTTATTACTCAGAAAGCTTTTTTTCTTATGAGGAAATAGTCCTTTTGATATTAATAAGATGGTCCTTTGAGTACATTTCATGTTGTGTATTTCTTGCTACTTAAAAAAAATTATGCTTGATATTGGCTCAGAAAATGAATTTGATGCAGGAGATAATGACAAAAGAGGGTACTGGTCCCAATGTAACAGAAAGATGGATTTATATTGCTCTCGATCTTCTGGTTAAAGTTAATAATAATTAATTAATAATTAGTAATTCTTATCAGATGTGATATGAATTATTTAGCTAAAATTATTCTAGCAAAATAGCTTTTCTAACTGCACAGAAATCTGATCTATATAGATATAGATATATAGCTATGTATATATATCTACATGTGTATGTGAATATAGAGAGAGAGTCAGCAATGAGCTGCTGTTTGTGGGTAGGTTTCAACAAGAAAAGAGTATGGGTCACACTTCTAACCATCTGTAAGTATTTTCAAAGGGAGTAACTGTCACCTAATGTAGAGCATTCTGGGGAACTGAAACTAATGGTACACACACAGAAATACAGAAAGAGATGTATCATGAGACATTGGCTCATGTATGGAGGTTGAGAGTCCTGCAATCTGTCTATAAGCTGGAGGCCACTGAAGACGATTTAGTTGTGGTCCAGACCCGAAGGCCTGAGAACCAGGAGTGCTAATGTCCTAGGGTAGGAGAAAATGGATGTCCCAGATCGAGCAGAGAGATAGAGCAAATCCACCTTTCCTTTACCCTTTGTTCTATCTGGGCTGTCAATGGATTGAGAAGATAGACCTTCTACCCATCGTGCAAGTAGGTAATCTTCTTTACTTAGTCTACAGCTTCCCGTGTTAATCTCTTCTGGAAACGCCCTCACAGACACATAGAGCAGTAATGTTTCACTCGCTATCTGGGCGTCCCTTAGGCTAGTGAAGTTGAGGGGGTGAGTAACTTGCTCCAGGTCTTGTGATGGGAATTCAAATGCTGCTATTTCTTAGATAGTAACAGACTCACTTCTCTTCTGCCTTCATTCTAGGATTGATTACCCAGTAATAACATAGTCTACTTAACTTTTATAAAGAATGTCCCTCCCTCCATGCCACTTTTCCTAGAATAAGTGGAGAGACTTTTACCCAGTAGGTTAAATGCTAATATTAGAGTTTGTCAGTTGTTTCACTGTAGGAGGGACAGGGACAGAAAGAGTCTGGCTTGTGTGGGTATTTTCCTTAGGTTGACTATAGATAGTGGTAACTCTTAAAGGTGCCCTAAGCCCTGGGAAGGCAGCCATGAGGTTAAGATTATTTTATAATAACACCGGGATGTTACTTGACTTCTTCATTGGGTTGACTTTGATATTGAAAATGCGACAGCTGGGAGGGTAAAACTGGCAGTGCCTCAGGACAAGTGAAGGCAGTGGCACCAAACTGTGCAATGATCATTGTGATCTTCACTGTCACCCACTTGCTTATCAAATATGCTGGTGCCTTAAAAATGACCATAGGGGGCCGGTGAGATGGCTCAGCGGCATAAGCGCCTGCCTGGCAAGCGCGAGGGCCCGAGTTCGACTCCTGGAACCCACATACGAAAAAAGGGCTGGTGATATCGCTCAGCGGCACGGGCGCCTGCTGGTGCGCGAGGTCCTGAGGTTGACCCCCGGTACCCACAAAAAAAAAAAAAAATGACCATAGGATTAAAAAGGAATTATATTAATCTCGGTCTTTGGTTACGGGTGTAGCGAGTATTTGGACAAAGTGGAATGAAGATGTGTTGCAGCCCTTCTTCTGTCTCAAGTACCAAGGGCCCCGAGGAGAAGGGCTGTGCAGTTGCTGAGTTGTGAGCTCGACTAGCTGCTTTTTCAGGAAGCACCACTTTATTTGAAAGAACGAGTGACATGCAAACTGCGGTTATTCAGACTTGGATGTGTGGCAGATATTTTCTTGAAAATGAACTAAGTGAGCTTGGCATTTCAAGGAAAATAACTGACCATATTTGTTGCCAAAGATAAAGTTCAATTTTTAAATGAAAATTAGATGTTTAAAAAACTTGAATCTTCTGCTGTGGTCTTGATAGCTTCCTGAAACTTCAGAACTTTTCTGATGAGATTTATAGTGACATTAACAAGAAAAATTTTGGGAGAATGCTATAGAATGAATTGTACCAACAGTTGAAAGATCTGAATAATATGGTGAATTTCTAAAGATGACCAGCATTTGGTGTTACAGAATGAGGTACATGTTCACGGACAAAATATAGTTCCTGTGGTTTGAATGTGTCCTCCAAAGTTCATGTTTTGGAAATGTAATTCCCAGTGCAACAGGGTCAGGATGCGGGGCCTAATAAGAGGTGATTTTTAAGTACCTAATAA
The DNA here is from genome assembly GCA_028451465.1 of Erethizon dorsatum. NCBI lineage: Eukaryota > Metazoa > Chordata > Mammalia > Rodentia > Erethizontidae > Erethizon > Erethizon dorsatum. The sequence continues at coordinate 130,154,927 of CM051823.1, read as the reverse complement.
GAAGCAGAGCTCTCATGAATGAGCTGATGTCATTATTGTGGGACTGGCTGGTTATCTTGGGAGAGGGATGTTGTAAAAGCAAATTCAGTCCCTCTCTTTCTCTCCTTCGCTTCTGTCATGGGATGGGGACCACAAAGATTCTCACACAATGCCATCATCTTGATATTGGACTTTCTAGCCTCCAAGAACCACAAGTCAAATAAACTTCTATTGTTTATGAATTATCTCATCTGTGCTACTCTGTTACAGCAACACAAGATGGATTAAAACAATAGTCTAATGGAGTTTGAAGTAACAGAATATAAAAAGTTCATTGATAATGAATTCAGATTTCATTTGCAATTAACTTTTAAAAAAGAAACTACAAGGGCCGGTGAGATGGCTCAGTGGCTTAAGCGCCTGCCCGGCAAGCGTGAGGGCCTGAGTTCGACTCCCGGATCCCACATACAAAAAAGGGGCCGGTGATATCGCTCAGCGGCACCGGTGCCTGCTGGCGCGTGAGGTCCTCAGGTCGACCCCCGGTACCCACAAAAAAAAAAAAAAAAAAAAAAAAGAAGAAGGTAAACAGGTCCTGAGAGTTTACAAGTTGAGAGCTGCTGGTCTGCAGGTGACAGTACGGGACTGCTGGCACTCCCCAGTTTGTGTTAAAGATCTCTTTGTACTCTACAGGTTAGAGTAAAGGCCTCTGGGGTCACAGTGAGGATCTCTTGAGAAAAATAAAAGAAGAATTTCCCATGGAGAAATGGGAAAGAGTTTCTTTGCAACACAAGTGAACTCTTCCTAGGATGCCACACCAATGTATAAGGTGCGAGGGATGAATCAGAACCACTGATTGAAAATAAAGGTAATGTAAAGTAATGGGTGACTTTGGAAACAAAAGAACACTTTGTACAGGCTCCCCTTCCTTAACTGGTCCTGAATACACTTTCCAGCTCCATTCTTAAAAAACAGTAGTGAGTTAAACAGCAGGTTTTAAGTGACAAAAACCCAGTTGGAATCTCAGTAAGGCCTCTTCATGAAAATGTAATCTGGGTAAATTTAGTTTCTGAATGGGTGTCTCAGTTTTCTTATCTGTCAAATGGGATAGTAACACACAGAGTTGTTAGGCAGAAAATACGGCACTGTGCGGTTCTGCATCGACCCAGTGCCTGTCACACGGTAAGTGCTTAACAGATGTGAGCTGGCTCATCAAACATACATGCTCCTATGTGTGCACAAACACACAAAATAACAAAACCGAAACATGAATCACTTTGGAAAACAAAATTTAACTTTGGAAATGGATCTGGCACAACTGTAGCAAATGGTGGCCCAGCCTCACTCAGAGCAGAGATTTTCTAGCTGTGAAGCTTCTGGACTTGGGTGGTTTGAATTCTGGAAAAGTTCTGTGTGGCCTTTTTGACCTTCTGGCTGTCACCAGCTCCCTCCACCCTAACCCATCCTCCCCAGAGGCAGTTTGTAATTAGAAACTGAGTAAGTGACAATGGAGGACAGTTCATAGAGGAAAGATGTGAGAACCAAAAAGAAAGTTCACAAGTTTCCTGGACACAGTTTTGCTTTTCTAAATCTGGCTTTTGCTGGCAGGACACTGGCAGTCTCTTTCCTTTGCAGTCAGGGATTTTAACGGCTTTCCAAAAAGCCCCAAGTTTTCCTCCTCTGCTCATTAGTGTGCGATTCCCAGACTTCCCTACTGAGGTCCATCAACCAGCCTTAGAGCACAAGGGTATAGAGACCCTCTTTGCGGAAGCATGGGTGATTCCTGCTTCCCAAGCGCCCACAGTTGGTTTGTTCTGGAGGAAAAAGCTACATCTCAAGTCCTTTGTCTTCCAGGAGAGCATGCTGAGAGTATGGGGTCATTCGGGCCATAGGTCTGCACTGCTGTGTGACCTGGAACCAGTCAACCTCTCTGAGTCTCGGTTTCCTCATCTGTAAGAATATGAAAGCATCCTTCCATCCCTGCCCTGACCCTGCCAGCTGGAGGCTCGCATCTAAGCACGCAGTCCCTCTGGGAGTGTGGGCCAGAGCCCCAACTCGAGCCAGCATCAGCTCCAGGCTGGAGTGCTCTCTGCAGCTTAATGCCACTCTCCTTTTGCTCATTCTTTCATCTTCTTTTAATCCTTAATCCAAATTAATCTTTTTTCTCCTGAATAAGCATTTTAATAAATCTTTTTTTTTTTTCTTGAATGAGTATTAATCCTTTTTCCTGAATGAATAGAAAACATGTTCAATGTTATTTTGGCCTTCCGAAGAATAAGTGATTCTTTGCTGCCAAGAACCAAGTTCTCCAAGCACCAAATTTGCCACAAAGGGTTTATTTATCTATTTATTTATTTTTAGGTAATGTCAAACAGGAGCCATTGAAGGCTAATGCGAATCTTTCTGTTCTTCTTAGTGGGTTGGTCTGGTGTATTTGTAAAGGACTAGTTTTATCCCTGAGTACAGAAAAGGCCAAATAAGCAACATAAACAAGATGCACACCAGGTTTGCACATAGTTCTTCAGCTTAGGGACCTGGACTTCTTTGACCTTGTAGTTCTACTATAAATGGCCTCCATTCTTGAGGTCACATCATGTTCTTAAACGTTGCTCTAACTCCCACTTTTGCCTCCACCCTTGTATTTTATGCTTCAGGAAAGAGGACCGGGAAGTCCTATACAGATTATTTTCCAGGAGATGCGTGAAACACTTTGTTGCATCCCGTTGGCCAGGGCTTAGTCACATGACTATCTCTGGTTGCAAAGGAGTCTGGGAAACACAATCATTATTCTAGGCAGTCATGTGTGGGCAAAAAGTGAGAGAGGATTTGATTTTGATAGGAGAAAAGAAAAAGAAGCATTAAGAGGCCACTAGCAGCCTCTATCCCCAGCAGTTTTTATGTCATCTTATCCCCTGGCTGGGGAGGGGGGAAGAGACTAAATCAAGGATTACTGAGTTTTTTTGTAAAAGGCCACATAGTAAATATTTTAGGCAATGTGGCCATAATGTCTTGTTTGCCATGACTTAACTCTATAATAGTAGTGAAAGAAGCCATAGACAGTATGTAAATGAATGCATGTGGCTGATTTGGCACTTGGGCCTTAGTTTGCCTACTCCTGGGCTAAACAGTAATAGGGATACAAAAGTGAACAGCTATTCTCCATTCATTAGGTGTGTGCTATGCACTGTGCTGAGCACCCCACAGGTATTTACCTAGCAATTCCCTACCTCTGTGAGGTAGGCCTCTTCCTTTTCTGTTTGATCTATGTGGAAAGTTTGGCTTGGAGAAATTAAGTGAATTGCTTAAGGTCACAGAACTTGTAAGTGGCAGATGGGTTCTGAAAGAAGACATTGACTCTGCATACCACTCTTAACCTGCTCTCTGAGCGAGTTTGGGCAGTGAAAGGCTAGGACAGGGATTTGCTCTGATTTGTGAATTCAGAGAGCACGAAAGACATGTTGAGTTTAAAAGCTTAGTGCCTAGTTAGTAAGAACAGCTGGCTGAAATGGAAAAGGCATTCCCTGAAGTGGGTTGGTAAGAAAACGCATGGTGAGCCACATCAGGATCACCTAAGGCCACCTGGTTTCTCTGGAGCAGGGTAATGGGCTGTCATAGGTGCTGACAGAGCTCCTAGAGTGAGGTTGCAACTGCAGGTGACTGCAGTTGGCCGGGGCTGCTGTGTCCAAGTCTGTGAACACAACAAGAGACTAGAGCTTTATGGGGCTGTGTTTGGCACATCTGCTCCACCATGTAGGGGTGGGGGACAGAAGGAGACAGAATTTCAGGAACTGGGAAAGTCTTGGCTGAATTAGAGAGGTGAGAGACTGTCAGTGGAGGCCAAAGCCGAGATAAGCTTTGTTCCCAAATAAAGGGAGAGGTATCTGTTTGGGGAGAGAGAAAAAGAAGTAAGTTCCCAGCTACTGGGGAAACGTTAACTCAGCAGGATAGCTTCCTTCTCTGTAGGCAACCAGCGGTCTCATTTTCATCCTTGTGAAGCCACATGTGACACATAAACAGAGTTCCCTGGAATGCTGCTGTCTCCAGGGAGAGCCATTCAGCTAAGCAAAGCAAAGCTTGAGCCTCTTTGGCTGGAGCACTGGCCTTGCCACCATAGGGTCTTTGAGCGCCTTTGTGGCCCATACGTGATTCCTAGGAAGCTACCTGCATTCTCCAATCAGGGATAGCTTATCACTGATGTAACATCAACAATCTAAACAATACATATAGTGTACAGAGCTATTGTGAGCATATTATCTCATTTGATCTTTTTTTTTTTTTTTTTGTGGGTACCGGGGGGTCAACCTCAGGACCTCGTGCACCTGCAGGCACCCGTGCCGCTGAGCGATATCACCGGCCCCTTTTTCGTATGTGGGTTCCGGGAGTCGAACTCGGGCCCTCACGCTTGCCGGGCAGGCACTTAAGCCGCTGAGCCATCTCACTGGCCTATCTCATTTGATCTTATAGAAACTGAAGGAAAGGAGTAAGCAAGATACAGCTAATGCAATGAACACTTCCTGACCTTGCAGTGAGTGAAAATGGATGAATTCTCTGACCTGCACTATATTACCTAGTTCTTTGGCCGTTCTGGGAAGCAGGTTGTTATCATGTGTCCATTTTACAGAAGGAGCAGTAGGGTCAGAAAACTGAAGTAATTTGCCCAGAACCCAAAAACTCACAACTGGTTTGTGATGTTCCTGGAACCTGTGCTCAGTCTTTGGAAATTGATTTTGATGCCCCTCTTCCTATTGATCAGCTGTGGGTACTCATAGCCAGTACGACAAGGTAGATTTCAGGGATTCCAGAGGAAGATGGATTGTACCCAAAGTGCAAAGCCACTAATCTAAATAAAATTTAGAGGAAACGAAATCCCTGAATAGAGTTAACCTACAGAAGAAACCCAGGAGCCTCACCAGGGGCAGAAATAAGGCTTGGACACATGATGTGTGCCCAGTACTTTGTTATTAATATAAACCTGTTTTCATGATGAAAAAACTAAGCAAACAATACTTGTTGATTTATCCACTCATACTTTCCACTGGTCTTTATTCAGAGCCATGTTCTGTGGAGATGCTGGGCAAAGAAAGCCAATACCTAGTTGCTACTTCTAAGTAAGGCTACATGAGTGGTTAAAGATGGGCATCCATCCTGATGGATTGGAGTCCATGCCATAGCCATTGTTAAATAATTTGGATACCATTGCTAGATGCAGCAATAAACAAGTTCTTACTCTCCCAGAGTGAAGAAAGTCCACTTGTACTCAACTAATGTACAAGTCAGGCAGTGATAAAAGCCATCATACAAATAAAGCGATGTGATGTGACGGAGATACTTCAGGCATGGTGATTAGGAAAAGTTCTTCTAAAGAAGTCACGTTTAGACCAAGACCTCATGTCAGGAAGGAGCCAGTCTTTGAGAGAATGGGTGGCATCTCGTGGAGAGGAAACAGCCACTGGGAAGGCTGTGAGGTGGGAATAAGTTTGCTTTTGGGACACAAAAAGAAATCCAGTGTGGCTGGAGCAGAATGAGTGAGGCGAGAAAGGAGTTCATAGGAGGCCAGGGAAAGGGAAGGATATGGCTGATTCACACAGGGCTCTGAAAGTGTTTGAAGTTTCCCATAAGTTTCAAAAAAACCCACTGGAATGTCAAACAAGGAGTAGTATGATCTATTTATGTTCTTCAGAAAAGGCTGGTTTCAGAGAGAATGGATTCTAAGGTGCAGCACGGGATGCAGAAAGACTTGCTGGGAGGTTTTTAGTCATCTGGAGACTAGTGACATGGATGACAGAGAAAGCCACAGTGATGGAAGAAAGTAGATAGCTTTGGGATATGGGTTTGGTTTACAGATAATTTGGACCTGTTAGAAAGGGAAAAGAATTGTCTTTGCCTTTTAGATTATTGGTCTGAGCAATGGAAGTGGAGAAGACCAGAAAGAGCAGGCTTATCTGTTTTAGATGTGTTAAATCTGAGATGCTGTTGAGCATTTAAATCAAAATGCTTTCCTGTTTATGCCCCATGGTATAAAAGGTGAACTACATAATAGTGTACAGAGAACCAAAATCATAAGACTGAAAGGATTTTGTAAGGCTATTGTTTGAAAGTGTTTTAAATGTCAACACCCAGGGAAATCCTAAGGTGACTATTAGTTTTGGAAAGTAATATTTGTGCGGGAGAGAAGCAGGATCTGTACAGGAGAAGCAGGCAAAAGCCAGTTCGTGAAAGGTCTTATAAGAAGATGATGAGGAACTACTGAAAGGGTTTGGATGGAGAATCATATGTCTGCATTGAATTTTTCAAAGACAACTTTGGAAACAATATGCAGGGGAGATTGAAGGGGAGTGAGACTGGAATCAGGGTGAACAATGAAGATTTACTGCCAAGAGTGCAGGTGAGAGAGGATGAATCCTGGAACCCAGCCAGGGACTGCGTGGAAGATGAGGAAGCAGATTCAAGAGATTTTTAAAAAGGGACATTTGACTGTACGTGGTGATGTTTTGGCTATGAGCGGGAGAAAGTATTCCTCATTGACTTTGTCTTTGGCCTGGGTACGTGGGTAGATGTTGGGGCTGTTAAATTAGATCCAAAGCACAAATTCTTGAGGCACGAGTGGATTTCATTCTATCTTGTTTTTCATGTGCCAATCCCTGTGCCCATTTTAAATCTGAGGAGCTGATCAGCTTTAGCATTTTCACCAAGGGACCCCTTATTCAGGAAAGTGTTGTTCAATGGATTAGAATAGAGTAAGGTGGTACTTGGAGGGACAGCAGCATTTAAAAGATAAGCATGAAAGAGACTCAGTAGGAGGCAGGAGAACCAATCAGAGGAATAAAAAGCCAGCAGAGCAGAATGACAGGGAATGGCCACCAGCCGTTGCCAAAGGAGACAGGATTTGTGAGGGTTCTTTGGATTGGGTGTCAGCAGTTGTGGCTAGAGCAGTTTCAATAGTCTGGGGTCAGGGGAAACCAGGTAGCGGTGGGTGGAGGGACAAACAGGACAGGAAGTGTAGAGCATGAGTGTGAAGAACTTAGGAGCAGTATGGACAGAACGGAGAGATTTCTCACTTGCTTCTTTGTGAATGAGACACAGTGATCTACTCAAACAGAAGGAAACCATGTGGAAGATTTAAAATCAGCGGTGAATTAAAATATTGAAAATGTTGTAGGAAATTCAATTTTGAGAAACAGAAGACTGATATATTTATTTCTAGCTCATCCTACCATGTATAACTGCCCTTCGAGAGAAACCCTCTCTGCCTGAGAGATTCAAGTTTGACCCTGAGTTAGCCAAAGTGCAGAGACTGAGCTCTTCTGCCGGAGGTCACAGAATGCTTTGGTCAGAACTCAGGACAAATCCCGCGAGGGGAGCCTCCGCTGCCTTGGCACAGGCTCTTTGGTGGGCACCATTAGATTTCAGTTTCCTTTATTGTTTCAGGTCAGGCCAGTTGGCTGTTTCCCACCTACAGGGTTGATTTGCTTTAGTACTTCCATAAAATACAAAAGAACTGGGATTTGGACGTCTACCCAGGTAACACCACTAAAGGCCTGGAGGGCTGTTCAGCATTTTAAGTGCTACCCTGCAGAAAGAGAGAGAGAGAGCGAGAGAGAGAGAGAGAGAGAGAGAGAGAGAGAGAGACAGAGAGAGAGAGAGAGAGAGAGGTAGAGAGAGACAGAGAGAGAGAGAGAGAGATTAAATTCTTGTTTCTTCTGATAGATGTGGTAGCTGTCCAGAGAAAAGTTAAAGTTCCCATTGCTTTTTTCCAGAAAGAGTAACGGGGAGCCCTTGCATTCCAGCCAACAATCCCTCTTCTCAATTAAACAAATAGATTCTAGTGCTGGAAGCTTTCTGAGCTGTTGCTGAGAGCATAAAGGCTGCTCTGTCTTTCTCCATGGTAAATATATAGCAAGCATTTAACTCATTACCAGATAAATCACACTGAGGTGCCTTAGAAGAAGATGCATCTGGTATTGGGTTTTATTTTTTTAACCTTGATTAATACAGTTCTCCTTTCTTGACTAATTCAGTCCCCGAGACACAAATACACATATTTAACAATAGCAATTCCACTAAGAGAATTAATTAGAGAAATGATTTGTTTAAAGAAAAGATATGGCAGAGATATTCAGTGCTGACCAGTGGTCAGGTGCTTCTCTGTGTTTCCCATCCCTTATGGCCAGGATGTGTCGTGGACTCATTGTGGCCAATAGAAAATGGAAAGAAGGGAGATAAGTAGGTTCTAGACCTGCACTTAAAATCGCCCCATGGATTCTCTTCTCTTCTATGATGACCATGAAGGCCATGTGTTCTAGTTGGCATATATTCAAAATGGAGGAGAGCCACCCAGTCCCTATCAGACACTGTGTGATTAAGAAGCAAACCTTGTTTAACACAGTAACACAATAGCTTACTGTGCTAATCTTTTGAAATTTCTGGATTTTATTGTTAATGTCAAAGCCTACTCTAACCCAACTAATGCACAATCAAATGATAGCACCTTATCAGGGGAGACAAGTCCCAAAAGACAGCAGATACTGAAGTGAGTCAGAAGAATTTTCTATCTCAGTGGTGTCTAGACAAAGTCTGCCTCAGCCTATATATCTGTAGAAATTTCCAGATACATATGGCCCATAGAGTATCCCTTTAAGGCTACAACCTGATGTCACACAAAAGAATATTTATATATAATTATTCATGTTCTGAAGTTTCTAAAAGCCACACTAGCCCATATGTAAACCATAGTTATGATCATAATAATTCCCCATTTCACTCTCTTATTTTGCTGTCCATCTATATAGGACTTGTGAAAATCTCTCCATATGTTTTCTTGATTTGTTTGTTTGTTTGTTTTTTTGAGACAGGGTTTCTCTGTGTAGTCCAGGCTGGCCTTGAACTCATGGCAATCCTCCTGCCTCAGCTTCCAGAGCGCTGGGATTACAGGCGTGCGCCACCACACCTGGCTTCTCTCCAAGTGTTAATAGGAATTCCTCTATAGGATGCCTCCTATGAAATAATGAACAACTCTCACCATCTGTGGTATTTACTACGGTTTGGATGTGGTTTGTCCCACCTAAAACTCATGTTTGGTTGCCATTGGGGTAGTGTTAGGAGGTGATTACATTGTTAAGAGGAATTAATGCCTCTTTCTTGGGAGTGAGATCTCACTCTCACTGGGCTGGATTAGTTACAATGAGATTGAGGCATTATAAAGCAAGGACACCCTGGATTTTGCTTCTTTTGTACATGCCTCTTCTCCTTCCATGTTTCCACCATGAATTGAAGCAGCATGTGGCCGTCCCCGGATGTCGCCTCTCAACCTTGGACTTTCCATGCTCCAGAATAATGATCCAAAATGTATGTACCATTTCTACCCCTCCCAGACATCGCTGCTGTTGAATGCATCTGAGGTCATCAGGGACCTCCCGTAGTTGGGCATTGCTGCTGTTTTTGCTGGGAACAGTCAGTAGACAATCCTAGTGAGAATAAAGTGCTTCAACAGAGTCACCTCCCCTTCAATGACCACATCAAGCATTCTGTCTAATTCTCTCATTTTTAAAAATAAATTTTACACAGGAAAATTTTGTTGGATCCACCTCACCAGTTTTCCAGATAACATGCCAGACACATTGAATCCAGTAGTATTTCTAGGGCTAATGGTCAGCCCCCTGTGACACTAATTATGGTTTTTCCTTTAAGTATTTTGTTAATATTGGGGCTAGAAGCTTACCAAGATGCTCAGGAGATTCTTATAATTTTTCTTCACTCACTGTCTTTGAATTAAGTCCCTTCCATTTTTGTCTGCATTGCTCCAGGAGGAATGGGGTGATGTGGAAATTAAGAAACAGTGTCCATGGTTGTTGGATCCCTTACTGACACAGTGTGGAGAACATCTTCTCGTTATCTACTTGTATATACAGAGCCCCAGACTCAGCGGTACACCCTGACTGGGGTTATGTCTTTTTTTTTTTTGTGGGTACCGGGGACCTCAGGACCTCATGCGCCAGAAGGCGCCTGTGCCGCTGAGCGATATCACCGGCCCTTTTTTCGTATGTGGGTTCCGGGAGTCGAACTTGGGCCCTCGTGCTTGCCAGGCAGGCGCTGACGCCGCTGAGCCATCTCACCGGCCCTGGGGTTGTGTCTGAAGGACTCCCATCATTTGTAGCCCGCCCCAACAATGCAATCTCATCTCAATCTGCTCTCTGCAGTCACAGCTGGTAACGAGCAGGTCTAGAAGGCTGGATGTGCCTGTGATTGTCCATGTTGTCTTCAGGCTGTTTAAAACATTCAGTGGTATCGTCAGGAGATACGCTTGAACTTCATGGAGTAGAAGGAGGGATTAAAAAGCAAGTCTGTGCTTTGAAAAATATATTAAAATCTAAGAATCCATCTCAGTGACCTTTTTGCTCAATGTAAAACTCTGCAGAACTTTGTTTGACCTATTTCTTTGTCAACAATGGATGTATTTCATTGAGATTCTCTTCTATGCAAGGTATTCTATCAAATTCTTTGAATATATTATCTCATGTTAAAATGACAACCGTGTGTGGACTAAATATTACTATCTTCTTTTGGCAGAAACAGAGACTGAAGTTCAGAAAATTGAAATAAATTGCCCAAGGTCATGGAAGTAAGTAGATGGCAACAGAGAGATGGAAACTTAGCTGTGCCTTTGTCCAAAGCCTGGATCCCTTCTTTTTTTAAGACCACACTGCACTTTTGTAGAGGAAATTTTCCTGTCATTGCAGTACTACTTTTCTAGCCCATGCAATCATGCCTGGGCTTATTATAAATGTCCAGAGTAGGCTTGGACCCCCCTCAGCTTTGGTCCCTTCCTGGCCTCTGCTAATGTGGAAGAGAAAATGGGTCCCCCCATTCTCCTTGGTCTTTGGCAGTAGGAGTAGGAACGGAGATTTAAAAAAAATCTAGATCAAATATACTCACCAGCAATAATTCTCAGAAATAGCCACATGAAGAAAAGAGGCATTTTTTTTTAATTTAAAAGATATTCTGCATAGATTGCCTCCCCCAATTACTTAATTATACAATTATTTAATTAATGAGTGTTGTCATTAGCTTCTTTATCCACATGCCTGATTTTATATTCTCTACTGGCTTTCTCAAGACTTGGCATCATTTGATGCTTGTGCCAGTCAGGAAACCAGAATTTATGCCAGGTAGCTCAATACAGGGAATTTAATTAGGGGAGTTAATTGCAAAGATCTTGGTAAAGCCGACAGAGCAAACAGGATGATGGAGCTACTCTGATTTTAGAAGCTGAGTTAGGAGATGGTGTTTCTGGAATTTAGCCTCTTTGGCTTCCTCTTGCTGGGTTCTGGAACGTAAGAGCAGGGTATCCCAGGGGGAGCGAAGCTCCTAGGAACTGGAACCATGGAATAGATGTAGCTCCTGCCGGAGAAACTTCTCTGGGCACTGAAGGAGGGGGAGAAGTACCCTAGCTTCCTCCTTTATTCCATCTGCTTTTTGGCAGCACCTCCCATTGGCCAACAGAAGCCAATGTGTCTAGGAACATGGAAACTGTGGAACCCAGGGTCAGGCTTAAAAGACAGAAAGAGGAGAGAGAAAGTATGACAAGGAGGGAAAAGCCAAGAAGTGAACGACAGAGGTATGGGTTGGACTATGTCCCAAGAAAGATATGCAGAAGTTCTAATCCTGTGTCTCAGATTGTGACCTTATATGGAAATAGGGTCATTGAAAATGTAATTAGTTCAGATGATGTTGTATTGGGTAGGGCTGGCCTTTATTATTATTTTTTTTTTGTGGGTACCGGGGGTCGACCTCTGGACCTCGCACGTCAGCAGGCGCCCGTGCCGCTGAGCGATATCACCGGCCCCTTTTTCGTATGTGGGTTCCGGGAGTCGAACTCGGGCCCTCGCGCTTGCCAGGCAGGCGCGTATGCCGCTGAGCCATCTCACCGGCCTGGGCTGGCCTTTAAGCCAGAAGGAGGTGAGACATATAACCAGGAGAGTACCTGTAACCACCGAGGTGGAGAGCAGCGTGAAAGACCGTGCAGCACAAGCTAGGAGAGGAGCTTGGAACAGATCCTTCCCAAGAGCCCTCAGAAGGGACCAAGGCTTGGCACCTCTTGATTTTGGACTTCTGTCTCCCAGGGCTGTGAGAGAATAAAGTTGTGTTGGTATAAGTCAACCAATTCGTGCCACTTTGTTTTGCTTTTTTGGGGTGTGTGTGTGTGTGTGTTTTACTGGGGATTGAACCCAGAGCCTCACATGTGCTAGGCAAGTGCTTTACCACTGAGTCACACCCCACCTCTTGGTCTTGTTTAATGTCATTTAAGTGGCATCCATAAAAGTGAGTGAGGACTTGCACTTATTCTGCATCCAAGGGCAGAGCCTACTGCCCTGCATGGCCCAGACAGAATATTCAAGGCGTTCTGGTCTCTTGCTGTCCAGCAGTGGGATCTTCCAGTGAACATATAATGAACCTGAGCTTAGCAAATATAAAACAAAAGTTTAAATGAAAGAGATCACTACATTTCCTTGATTGAAGATGGAACCTATGAATGTTTTATTTGTTGAATTGATCTAACTTGTGTAGTTGAAATGCTTATAACTTACCTACAAAGACAGCTATCTTATCTATAGTGATCTGATATATCTTTTCTTAAGATTTATGTTATTAATTTATCATATTTTATGTTGTTAATGTTTGAAGACAATATTAATGTCCCTTATAAATGACCAGCGTTGGATAATATCTTCTGTTTCTCTTCGTAACTAATCAAGTTCTCAGTGTTTAAAGAATTCCTAAATTCTTTAAAAACAAACAGCAACACCAGTAACAACCACCACCACCCATGTGGCACCAGCAGCCTGAGACATGACTGTTAGTACCGAGAGAAATGGCCGGTTATTTGCATTCAGACGCCCCAGGTTTTAAAGCGCCATGGAGCCACACAACTTTTAGAAACTCTCATGTGTTCTTACCATGGCCACTGTGTCAGTTGTGTAGTAATTGCTTAGAACAATCTTGTCTGATGGAGGAAAAAAATATAAGAAGTCTTCTGACCTACGATCTTCCCTCCAAGTAACTAATCCCAAGGATTTAGAGACTATAAAATCACTGTCTTAAATGGCAATCTTACATGGGCTTGTGGTAGTCAAGTGCATGGTTTTTAAGATCTAAAAGAAGAGTTATCTAGGTCTATGCTTTTATCTGTTTTAAATTATTTTTCTTCACCTCCACAGTAATACAATGAAAACCTTCCTTGCAAAGGTACATTCTGTTTTTTACTTTTTCTTTCCCAGAGGGAGAAGGAGAAAGCAAGGCCTTCAGCATTTTTTTTCTCTCTCAAGACCTTCTATATTGTGACCTGAGAGCCCTCCAGAGGTTCATATTCACTCATTTCCCCGGCCCATGTGGGATGGATTGGGTTTGGTGAGATATTCCTGCTCATTTCTAAGGTTTAAGCTGGCAAAATTTGCTTGATTTTATCTGACGTTGTAATCTTTGCAATACTTGCGCGTTTCACAGGAGTAGGAATTATTGCCTGGCTTCTGCAGGGTCTGTACCTTAAGGCCTATAATACTTTGCAGATGACGTCTCTGAGCAAACTTGGCCTCAGGAAGCCCCCAAGCAGAGCGCTGCTTCTATTGCTGCTGAGCTCACTTCCCAGCTCCCAGCGGGTTCCCCGTGTGTCCCAACAGCTGCCTCAACTGTCACTTCACAGTTCCTGCTGCAGAGCAGGCTCTTAGCTCACTGGAGAAGCAATGTCCCTCTGACAGAGCTCCAGGCTCACTCCTAAGGCCAGTGTACATGCTGGCGACAGTCACCTGGGTCCTAGCTGAAGGGTTTCTGGGACTCTGGCACCAGACTCAGGGAGACTAACCGAGCTCCAGAGTCAGTTCCACTATGTACTTCTTTTTTTTTTTTTTTTTTTTTTGTGGGTACCAGGGGTCGACCTCAGGACCTCGCGCGCCAGCAGGCGCCCGTGCCGCTGAGCAATATCACCGGCCCTTTTACTGTATGTGGGTTCCGGGAGTCGAACTTGGGCCCTCGCACTTGCCAGGCAGGCGCGTACACCGCTGAGCCATCTCACCGGCCCCCACTATGTACTTCTTTACAGCCTTCCATGACAAGATGGTGAAGGTGGGGGCAACCCACTTTCCAGGCCCCCTTCTCTCCCTCTTAGACAGAAGCTACCTTTTTCTCAATAAATTCTTCCTGCTCTTAACCTCTGTTGTTCCTAGAATTCATTCCTTGATTTTAGACAACAGGAACTTGGTTTTTTGGACATCTAGCAGGTTGGGAGTTATAATACTTCCCTTATACTATTTGGATTATTTGGTGGTTGTATATCATACGCCCTATATCGTGGCACTTACCTATAATCCCATTACTCGGGAGGCTGAGGCAGGAGGATTGCCACGAGTTCAAGGCCAGCCTGGACTACATTGTGAGACCCTGCCTCAAAAAAAAAAAAAAAAAATGAAAAAGATGGTCAAGGTGTCCTTTCTAAAGATTCCTTTATCATTCACTCAAGAATAAGGTAGAGGGCCGGTGAGATAGCTCAGTGGCGTAAGTGCCTGCCTGGCAAGCTCGAGGTCCTGAGTTCAACCCCCGCTACACAGCAAAAAAAAAAAATATATATATAATAAGGTAGAGTGCATATCTCATGTGTTGGTTTTTGCTAAAACATGCTGAGAGTTAACAAGAGATATGTGACATGGTTCCTGTGAGAGAAGGGAGAACACTCGTTTGGCTAAGCTAATAGTCCAACACTCATTCCCAAATCCCTTTATCTCTTGTTTGCCTCCACTGTGGACACTGGAAAAGCCCATTATTTGTTTCTCTAGTCTTTTTTTCTTTTGTGACTTATAGTGACCATGTGACCTAGTTTAAATAAAACAGAATTACATCAGGGCCATCACCTCTGACATTCTTTTCAGGTTAGAGCAATATCTAATATATGGTTTAATGTCTACGTGATATTTCAGAGTGAATACATATTACATTTATCCAGCCATTTCCCAAATGATAGATCATTATTTTCTATTTTTCATCCTTTAGCAATGTTGTAATAAACATCCCATTTCCATGAAAGTTCCATTCTTATGTACTAGTACTTTTCTTTCTTATAGGAAGGTCACAAGTGCTGTATAACGGACCAAAATATGTGTGTATTTAAATTTCAAAAGATACTGACAGATAATTTTTTCAAAACTTCTGCATTTCTCATTCTTAGTACTCTGCGTAAGTGGGCTTATGTCCTTACATCTTTATCAACACTGGAAGTTATTTCTCTTTTCAATTTGTTCCAATTCTTATAAATCAAAATTAGTCATTAGGGTCGTTTTAACTTCCATTTCTCTGAATCATAATGAGATTATTATCTTTTTATAGGTTTGTTGGCCATTTACATATCATCCACTATTAATTGCTTGTTTATAGTCATCGTCCAATTTTCTAATCTATTTGTAGGGACTTAGTGCATGTTGCCCTCTGTCTTGTGTACAAAATAATTTTTCTATCCTACTGTCTTTTGGTGACAAATGATTTTTAACAATCTATATGATCAAATATACCTTTTTCTTTCTGACTTCTGGGTCTTCTCTTGCTCCATGCAAGGAGTTTATTTTGTGAAGTTAGTTCAACATTTTAGAATGTATTCCTTTGGGAGCCAGCAGCACCAGACAGATTAACTTTAAAGAGATCTAGAGCAGCAAAGGAATATTTTCAGAATATTGTAGATAGGAAATTGTGCAGAATATATAATGATTAAGATCTCTAGAGGCAGGTGGTCTTGGATGTGAGATCCATTTCCTGGGTGGAAATCCTGGGTGAGTAACTGTGGATACTTTGGGCAAGATTACAAACTGAATGTTTGTATCACCCTCAAATTCATACGGCGTCCAATATAACTATATTTGCAGAGACTTTAAAGACACATTTAAGGTTAAAAGAGGTGGGGTGGATGCCTGATATAAGAGGATTAGTGTTCTTATAGAAGTAGACACCAGAGAGCCTGCCTATACTCTCCTTCTTCTTTCCTTCCCTCCTTCTCTTCATCTCCTTCTCAACCTTTCCCCCTCCTTTCTTCTTTCTCCTCCTCCTCTTCCTCCTTCCTTGTCCTTGGACCTGCAAGTTAGAGAAAAAGCCTTGGAGCAAAGCCAAATTTTCCTGCACCTTGACTGCCCCATTCCAAAACTGAGAAAATAAATGTCTGTTGTTTGAGTCACTCAGTCTATGGCATTTTGTTATGGCAGCTGGAGCAGACTAATACAATGTTTGATTGACGGCCAACATCCAGAGTCACACTCTGAGGCTGCCTGTGGATGCTTGAAGATATTTCAATCCAAATGAGTTATTTTTTGAGTGTAGGATTTTTCTTTCTCTCTTCCTCTCAAGCCAAGGTTGCCTTTGTCTCTAAAGACGAGATCTCTCATGCAGGAGTGCTGGAAAGGTAGTGAAGAATTCCCTTGCTTCCCATTCGGCAGGCTTTCCCATGTCCCTGACGCACCAAGCATGGGAGAATGTGGATCTAGAAGCCACATGGCCAAGTAAACCAAGTCCTGATAAGAGTTATAAAACATAGGAATATGTAATCCATATTCATGAAATCTCACTTGTAGTGTCTTCACCTAGAGATGCCATGGTTTGTAAGCTGCTTTTCTTATCTGCAAATTTCCTTGTTTTCAGGTACTGCTGGAAGACAATATACAAACAATAACCAGAACACGTATAAAAATAGAGCTCTCACTCACAGCTCGCCAGGGAAACCAACTCCTTATTGACAACCCAAGGATCCAGCCTACTGCAAGTCAAACTTGCAGGAAGCCAGAGTGCTAGTTCTGGTAACAACCCAGAAAGCTAAACAGTAACACTGTAACACCAGCTCTGAACGGCCAGGATTTGTTTAATAATTAACAGCTTCCCTAATCTTTGTTTCTGCTTCCAAAGAAAGTCAAATATGTACCCTCAACCAATCACATAGGATGCCAGGCTTCTAGTTAGTCCAACTCCAGCTTCCCCAGGCCAAGAGTTCCCAATCCTGAAGCCTTCCTTTTTCCACTGCGGAGCTTTCCTACACCTCTACCTGCCTTTGAGAGTTGGTCAAAATTCCAGTGGTGGTGGTGGACCCTCTTTCTGTACTACAAGTTCTGAATAAGTAAATAGCCTTTGTAGCTCCCGTCTGATTGGTCTTTATTCACTTCCATGCTCTTTTTTCATCTATTCTAGATGATTTGGGGGATTCTTTTCACCTTTAATTATACTCTAAATTACCTGCTCTCCTGTTCGTGATGAAGATACTGCTCTTTTGTTCATGGTTGTAAATTACTAAATGACATGGAAAGAGTAACGATAAATTTTTGAAGATAGAAAGTAATGCTTAGTATGAGAAACAGGCACAACCAAGCCTCAAAAAAAGAAAATTACTTCCTTCTTTTGGCGAATGTGAACTCTGAACATATCACACAGGGTCTGGATCCCTGAAGGGATTCTTTTAGGCCAGTGATGTGCAATCCAGGGTCCCCAACCACCTGTTCCTATTCTCTCCCACCTCCATGTCACTTTTTCAAAAGCATTTGTAGTGAAAACCCCCATGTGCCTCAATTCCTGAATCTGACCTCAGGCAGCCCACGGCTCCTGGCCTTCGTGGTGCCATTTTCATTTGACTGCACTGGTTGCCTGGTCTCCTGGGTGTCCCCTGGGGGACTGGACATATTGTCTAGGTGCTTGTTTTGCTCAAGCCAGTGAATGAGGCATGAGGAACACTTCAAAAGAAAGCATTCAAACTGCTGATCTTGGCAGTTCTGCTGTTTTGAAAGACAACAGAACAGTGGAAAAGAACAGGATATCATTCTCTTGGAGTTTTTCTGCTCTGCTCTGGAAATAAGAGAAACATTTTGCATTTTGGGGAGAATCATTTGAACCAGGTTCTTATCAGCCTTGCATGGATTAAGGTTTAATAAAAAACAAAAACATCAACCCCCAAAATTTCCCCAGTTAATTCAAACTGATCCAATGCTTATTTTAGTTTGGTTTGTTTCTCATCAATATAAATACATATTTCCTTAATGTTAGGTATTGCTAATTAATAAAAGTCCACTTCAATAACTTCAGAAATTGTGTTTTTTCAAATGTAATCCTATAATCTACTTCTCTGACAAACTTTAAATCATTTAATGGAAAAAATGAAGGTCGCAGGCTGTCAATGAGGTCCCAAAGAGAAAGCTTGTCTATTTTGATGGAGGTGGGGAGGTGGGCATGGCGGAGGGGCATGGCAAAGGACAGCTACTCATCCCATGGTAGCCAAGAAGCAGACAGAGGGAGATGGAGAGGGAGAGGGAGAGGGTGACGGAGAGGGAGAGGGAGAGGGAGAGACAGAGAGAAACAGAGAGAGAGACCAAGGAGTTGGGGTCAAGCAAGAATGCACAGGGCTTAACCCTTCTGGATAATAAGTTCTCAGCAAAAACAGCAGCAATGCCTAACTACAGGTGATCCATGATGACCTCAGATAAATTTAACAGCAGCAGTGATCTGGATGATGGAGAAAGAATGTCTGGCAGACATGGTACATTTAACATTTTTCCAGGAAGATATCATCCATGATAAAACACTTGAAGAAAGAGTCAAGGGGCCGGTGAGATGGCTCAGCAGCGTAAGCACCTGCCTTGTAAGTGCGAGGGCCCGAGTTCGACTCCCGGATCCCACATACGAAAAAGGGGCCGGTGATATCACTCAGCGGCACGGGCGCCTGCTGGCGCGCGAGGTCCTGAGGTCGACCCCCGGTACCCACAAAAAAAAAAAAAAAAAAAAAAAGAGTCAGGAAGGGAGGAATAGACACAGGCACAGTATACCAACTTGTTTGTATTTAGCAGGCAGCTACCATGTATTTTAAAGATTTTGGGTGCATTTACCAATGACAGTATAGATTGGAAATTGCAGCCCCTTGCTGTGTGTGTGTGTGTGTGTGTGTGTGTGTGTGTGTCTATCTCCTCTGACTCACGGATGCTGCTTAGGACTGTATAAATATTAGTTATGAACAACTGTCAGACCTTTAAGGAGAGGGGTCTGGGAAGAAGTCAGTAAGTGCAACCAATGGGACAAATAAAATATATAAACTTCCAAAGTACTATTCCAACACTACACCTAGGGTGTGGAGGGGGAGGAGGCAGTCAGTGCCCCTTAACTGTCTATTTGTTAGCTAATCAGACATATATATAGGTATCTTAGTTACTTTTCGCATTGCTGAGGCAAAATATCTGACACCAAAAGTTAAAGGAG
Source organism: Erethizon dorsatum (assembly GCA_028451465.1). NCBI lineage: Eukaryota > Metazoa > Chordata > Mammalia > Rodentia > Erethizontidae > Erethizon > Erethizon dorsatum. The sequence continues at coordinate 130,135,697 of CM051823.1, read as the reverse complement.
GAAAGCTCACAGCTTGTAGAGATTTCAGTTCATAGTTGACTGGCTCCAAGGCAGGGTGGCACATGGCAGAGGGGCAGCAGTTCATGGCAGGCAGAAGGTAGAAGGCAGCAAGGCAGCAAGCAGCAAAGGAGTGAGGCGGCAAGCAACCACAGCAGCCCTCTTTCTGTCCCCTGTATTCTATCCAGGCTACATGCCCCTAGGGTGGGTAGCACTCACACCCAGGGAGAGCCTTCCCATTATCCACATCCAGAACATGCCAAACCAATAAGTGCACTACTTTAGTAATCACACACAATTCCAGCAGCACACACTCTAGATCCAGCCACCTCTGAAAAAGCCCCATATATGACTGCATGAGGCTTGGGGTGGGGACATCTAGACACAAATCATAACAACGGAGTACAGCAAAAGTGTGCTAAGAAGCCTCTATTTTGAATTTGAATCATACACTCAATTTTCTGTCCTACCACCAGGTATTTTGCCACCATCTTCTAGGGGCCCTCCCCAGTTTCTCCCTGGGCAGGACTAGTAATAGACTCATGGGGTATCTATGTGGCCAACCCCTTACAGACAGTCACCCTCTCTAAGTTTTCCCTCCCCTTTCCCTCCTTTCCTGTGATCCTCCAGATCTCGGAATCCGATGTACTCCCACAAGGACTCTCTCCTTGGCCAAACTTTAGCTAGGCTCCTGAGTCCTTTTTCAAGCCAAGCCTTGTCCCTAGCCCTGTCCTTGGTCTGCTGAGTTGAGCTTTAGCAAAGAATCTTATTAAGCCAGTGTATTAGTCACTTTCCTGTCTCTGGGACAAAATAACTGACATCCACAACTTAAAGGAGGAGAGGTTTATTTTGGCTCACAAGTTTTTAGAGGATTCAATTCCTAGTTGGCTAACTCCAAAGCAGAAAGGGTAAAGTGGCACCGCCTGGCAGAGGATAGCTGCTCATCCCATGGTATCCAAGAAGTGTGTGTGTAGGGGGAGCTGGGGACAAGTAAGAATATAACCTTCCAGGTCAACACCCCAGGTGACTCACCTGCAATGAGGCTCTACCTCCTAATAGCACAGTCAGCCCTGAACTCATCAATGGACCAGTCCACTGATGAGTATAGCGCCCCATGATCCAGTCACATTCCACATGAGACTTTTGGGGGACATTTTGTATCTAAGCCATAGCAGCCAGTTTATATAGAATCCCCCACCCTTGCTGTCCAATCAAGCTCTTCTTTTCTCCACACAGTCTTGATATCCAACCAAGCTCCTCATGGTCATTTTTCATCCACTCCAACACCCTCCTTGCCTGTCGGCGATAAATCCCTGCTCCTCTCTGTGGTATCCAGAGTGGAGCCCAGCTTTTCTCCTGTACTGTAATAGTCTTGAATGAAGTCTCCTTGCCATTTTAACAAGTGTCAGGATAATTTCTCTTTAACGTTGTCCGTATCCTCAAACTTTTACACTTGGATTCTCCTTTTCCTTGAGCTCTTCACCCTCTATTAACTGTTGGTGCTAGCAGTGTTGAGTCCTGAGGGATGGGAGAGAAGAGAGGAAGGAGCCCTTATCCCTGGTGGCTGGGATAATCAGAGTGTCCCCACTACTCAGGTTAGCTGTTCTATTATGTCTCTCTTCCTTCCTTTTGTTAAAAGGGTACTTATCTCCTTTAAGACTCTGCTCTGAGCCCCAGGATTAAGAGAAAAAAAAAAAAAAAGGAGGGGAAAAGCCCTACAAGCCCTTCATTTGTGATATTGAAAGAACTTATTCTGCAGTAGTGAGAAACTCCATTCCATCACAAAAGAATTAACCTATATGTGGATTTAGAAGTGATTATCCTCATTTGAAATTGGTGCAAAGCAAACAACTAAAAGGCTATACTGAATTATTGAGGCAATGGGGAAAAAAATGGGCTTAAGGTCAATTGGACCTAGATTTAAAGCCTAATCCCCTATTTACCTTGCCAGCACTTTATGTTAGCAGGTAAATATGGGAGCTGCCGTCCCTTTACCCGCAAAATTCTCCACCTCTTGATGTTGGTGAGAGGAATAAATGAGCAGCTGAACCTATGCTTGACATATTTTAAAGGTCGTCCTCTCTTCCTTACTTTAATTCTGTCTGAAGACTACAGTCTCTGTGAGGTCTGTTTTGCAGACAAAGCGTATGGTTCAAAAGTGCTTTATTTTGTGATTTATCTGATTATAATATATTTTAAGAATTCACAACATTTTCTGAATTTACTAATATTTTATGAGGCAATTATAGTCCTCTCAGGGTAAAATATAAGGACATTTTTAAGAATAAATTTATCTGAGCTAACACATACATTTGGACAGAATGAAGTGCCGGTTCTCTAATGAATTTAGGGTAATGAGAAAAACAGGAAATTTGCTATAATAATAAAGTGAATGTTTACACTTAAGCTTTATATATGTTTTACAGAAAAATTTAAACATTTGCAAAAGTGGAGAGAATGAATAATGAGCTCCCATGTATCTGTCACCTAACTTTTACAATTATTATATTTTGTCAGTCTTGTTGTCTGTACCCCACTCTCCAGTTCTTGCCACTCTCTTCATTGGAATATTTTATTTATTTACTTATTTCATTTTTTCATTATTCATTCAGTTTATTAGTACATGTTTATAGCACATAGTGATTACATTCATGTGGGGAGTGGGTGCATGGGGATAATGCATCTTAATTCTTTTTACATCCCCTAGCTGTCCCTTCTGTCCCCCTTCCCTTTATTTCTTGGTCCTCTTCCCATTTGCAAAAGATTTATCTCAAATTCTAGGCATCATATTTTAGTGTGTATTTCTAATAGATAAAGATCCTTCTTATTTTATATAACACATTATTATTATCCTCATCAGTAAAGTTTAAAAACAAATTCTTGTAGCTTACATAATTTTTATATATTTTTATTTATTTATTTGTTTTTCATTTTTCTGAGACATGGTTTCACTATGTAGTGCAGGCTGGCCTTGAATTTGCTTATGTTAGTTAGCCTAGGCCGGGCTTGAACTCACGGTGATCCTCCTGCTTTGGCCTTCCAAGCGCTGCCACCACGCCTGGCAGTTCTCATATATTATAAATATCCACCCAATATTTAAATAACTTTGTCTCAAAAATAGCTTTTACAGTTGACTTGATTGAATCAAGATCCAAATAAGATATATATGTTGTATTCCTTTGGTATGTTTCTTAAGTATTTTTAAATCGGTACTACCCCTCCTTTTCTCTCTACCCCATTCATGCCCTTTATTTGTTCAAGAAACCAAATCATTTGTCTTAGACAATTTATTAGGATCTGGGTTTGGCCAATTGCATTGGTGTAGTATCATTTAATGTACTCTCATCCCCTGTGTTTCTGATAATTGGTAGTTAGATTTAAATGCTTGATCAGATTCATTTTTTTTTTTAATCAGGAAAACTTCATGGAAGGAGTTGGTATCAGCTATTGACCACATCTGGAGACACATTTACAACAATCAGACAAGAGAAAAGGTATGTTGCTTTCACCCTAGAATAACAGAATTCTCTATATGTGGCAGAAAGTATGTTATCCTTGGAGTAAGACAGAATTACAATATTAAACTATGTGACCACGGACAAGAGACACTGTGGACTTTGTCTTGCTGGGTACTGGATATTTTTGTGTTTCTATAAATATTCTTGAAACTTGTTGTGGGATGCAGTTACATTACTTGTAAATAGTTTGACCTTTTTGGATCTTTTTTTTAAGATTGTTAGATGGGCCCAGAGCAACATTAACGTAGGGCTAATTATGTGTCGCTACTGAAGCAGGATCCTCTTATTTCTCTACCCAAATTTCCAACTTGGTTGTTCACGCATGTGAGCACCAGGTACTGTCGCCTCTCATACTTATAGTGTCTCTTTCCCCAGTCTCAGTTAGTTTCCTCCTATATATATATATATGCACCAATATGTTCTTCTACTAAATATTCAAAAGGGGCCCTCTCAAGTCTTTGGAATTCCCTCTGTGCAGCTCTCTCTTCTCCATTACTCCGCTCTATGAACACTAGCTGCCTTGATCTCCCCATGCACTCAAATACAAGGGTGTAAGCCTGGACAGTCATAGGACTAACTGCATTTTCCCCCATTTCTTAAGAATAATTTTTCTTCATTGGTGATTCTCCTGCCTCAGCCTTTCAAGAGTACTGAGATTACAGGAGCGAGCCACAACATCCTGCTAAAAGGACCTCTTAACTGACAGTCTACTAATCCATGAAAGGTATATACCTTCATTTATTTAGGTTTTGTTCAATTTTTCTTAGCAAATATTCTTTCACTTTTTTTTTTGTGGGTACCGGGGGTCGACCTCAGGACCTTGCACACCAGCAGGCGCCTGTGCCGCTGAGTGATATCACCGGCCCTTTTTTTTTTTCATATGAGGGTACAGGGAGTTGAACTCAGGACCTCGCGCTTGCCAGGCAGGCACTTATGCTGCTGAGCCATCTCACTGGCCCCTCTTTCACTTTTTGATGTAGAGGGCTTCTAGCTATTGGAGTGAGTCTCAGGTATTTGATTTTTAAAAAATGTCTTTTTGGTGTCCTTTATTATTTCTAGCAGTTTTATGCTTCCTATCTGGTGTCAATTGCATTAGACCTAAAAAATTCTTTTAGCATTTTTTGCTGTACTGGCCTGATAGTCATGAATCAACCCAACTGTTTTTGATCTGCAAACATCTGATTAAAAAAAGAACAAAAACCAAAATCTACGATTTTGTAGCTTATCCTACTTTCTCTCATGGAACCCAAAGAGAATCTGTTGAATGGAGGCTGGGTGGGGGCTGGTGTCACAGGAGATAGTCCACAGGCTCTCTCTCCACTCTCAGTATATCTTACAGATACCTTGGAGTTGTTGGTATGATCATAAAGTATAAATCTTGTTTAGGGCTCCAGTCTTTATTCTATGGTTTGGTTTTCTCAATATTTTCACTATGCATTACTCTCTTTTCTTTTTACATGCCACTGCTTATGGTGTTTCCTCTCCAGGATATCTGCCTATCTCCTAATTTAGATCACCTGGAGGTCTAACTCACCTGCAAGGATTTCTGCATTTCAGACCTGTTGTGACACTTATGATTCGGGCTCTGGAATTTAGACATACTGACTGTTGTACATAGACATGTACCATACTACTGTTTGGCAAGTGTTACTTTTGCCTCTCTAGCTAGATATCCTTCCTTCCAGATAGGGACTCAGTTGGAACTTTTCTTATGTCTTGTTTGGTCCTGGAAGGTTTAGGGAAGCTATAAATATTTGCTGCTATGTCGACCCTGAAAGTGTGAAAATTGCCATTTGGTTGGTGATTTTGTGTCAGCCAGGATTGTCTTGTGTTTATGGTTTAACATTTTTGTCTTGAAGCCCATGTGGCATCCACTTAAAATGAGACTGTTTTGGATTGCTGTCAGCCCTTCTGAATAAAATGTTTGACTTTGTCTCCACAGCTATGCCATAGGATGCTGGTTCCATGTGTCTTTTTAGTATTAGTGATGCCTGAAACTCACCACACAGATATTTTAACTTTCCTGCTTCCTCTATCCCCTGAGCTGGCTGGGCCCAGCCATGGTAGTCTATGCTCCATGAAGTCTTGCCTCAGTGGGGCAGACTGGCGGTGTTCCAGAACCACACTTCAGTTGGATTAATGTAGCTATGGGAGGCGCCAGCTGAGAGTGTGTCTTTTCCCTGATATCCACTGAGCTGTCAGCAACACAACTGGCATATTGTAACGTGGCACCCGAAATATCTAGGCAAGCTCTCAACATGTAATTGTGAGGATTTAGAATTAGTTTGTTAGTCTTGATTCAGCCTGTTTACCCAGAAACAACTATTTCCAGGCCTTTCAGGCTTGAACAGATTTCTGGGAGATGTGATGTCTTCCTCTTTCCCCAGGGAAATTGGAGAAGCTTTACCTTTGCCTCAAGTTTGTGTGTGTGTGTGTGTGTGTGTTCTTGGGGTTGCCACAATGATAACAATATCTGTCTTATAGAGTTGCTATGAAGATTTTAAAAAGGCACCATTCTTGTTAAAGTTTTATGCATATTTAAAAAGTTTATAAATGCATATTACGCATGTTCTTCGTGCATATTTTATGCATTTTTTCAAACTCTTTCATGAGGTAATTGGGGGGCCAAAGCAACAAAAGAAATACATGAGTGAGCACCAATAAGGTTGCTTTCTTAGAAGAGCCAGACTCTTTGGAGAGTCGGGCTCCAAATTTTAGGAGCACAGGACTGAATCTTCATAACAACCTTCAGATCAAATCTGACCTGCCTGGCACATCTGGACTGGGGGTACACAGTCCCCAAACTTGCATGGATATGAAGGTTTGATGGCAAAGACCCAAAAATGTACATCTACATTTTCTTTCATCAGCTTGCTACATCTTTCTTAGAAAACAAATCTCCACTGCATTTTTTAGTACTATTCGAGCCTGTGCATTCATTCTTTCATTAAATCACTTGTTCAGCTGGGATTCTGTCACTCTGAACTACATTCTAATAAAAACTGAACTTTAAAATCTACCCAGAAATCAGGGAGTAGAGTGGAGCTGTATTCAACAACTCAACATGAACTGTGTTTGGGGCTTGTACTTTCCAGTTCATCTTTCACCTCGCATTAGCCAGTGAATCTTGCCCTCTGGTAGTGGGTGTGGACACAGGTATTCAAATTATTGTGTGGACCCCTAGGAAGTTTACAGTGGGAAAGTGTGGTCTCTCTCTTGCTTTGCAAAGGATTTTATTGTTGTTAAAATTCCCTGAGATATGAATTAAGCCATTTGAGTACTTTATCATCGTAGTTCTGAAACGAAACCTCTTGGGGATTGGTGGACTGAAATCTTGGCAGGCGGCGATGTGGAGCAAACTGCTCCCTTCTCTGGCCCATGGGTGAAGGGATTTACTGCTCAAGTAGATAAGATTCGATGTAGTTAGACACTGTCAGCATGTCCTGGTGTAAATGCAATGTCCTTCCTTGACTTTCCCATAGGAAAAATAGATCTCGTGACACTTTCGTTTCTCCACTGTAGTGTCCAAGCATCTTTTCTCATAAAGGGTGCTGAGACATTGGCCTTTAAAGGTATCCAGTGTGGGAAGACTTAGGAGCATCATCCGATGTACAGTTTAATCATTTGTACGTCAACATGTTTACAAGTGCATGTGTAATTTAAAAGCAATTTACACACAGAGAATGTGGGGCTTATCTGTAAGAAAGAAGTATTTCCTGCTTGACGGTGTTAGTATCCTCTTAGATTATAATGGCAGTGGCTTGGGGTGTCTCAAAGGGAGGAACGGACTGAGCTCCACTGTAGCCTTTTGGCTTATTGCCCTTTTGGTTGGTCATTTACTCATTCGATCATCTATTCCCTCAGCACTTTGTGCAGGTGCTGTAGACATACCTTGGAAAGCGGAGATTGTCTCCGGAAGACATTATAGAAGAATGAGAAAGATGAAATGACCAGGTGATTGCAAGACAGCAGGTGAGGCGGCAGGTGGAGGAGCACAGTGGGGAGTTGCAGTGTTGGTGTGGGGGGCTGGGGAGGGGGAAGCATTCTGGCAGAAGCCACTGCAGTTTTATTTTGCAATATTGGGTAGCACAAGGCTCCTTTGCTCTGCTATACTTCATTCCCACTCTTAAAATTTATGTTCTTGTTTCTCTATGTTTATTCTTCTACATTCATTTTGCATTATTTTTAACAAATTCCAAATTTGGGATAAAGCAAAATTACAGATTATTTTAGGGAGAATCATCATCTTTATTGAGTTTTCTTACACAAGAACAAAATAATTTCCTCCGTCTTTCACATTTTTTAAAAAAAATTTTAGGAGCACTTTTTCAATATGTGCCCTATATTGGACTTGATAAATTTATTCATACATAAATTCCTATTTTTTAAATTGTGATCACAAATGTCTCATTATATTTCATAATTTGATTAATTGTGGTCAATAACAAGGGTAGTAGCTTTGGGGTGTTTATTTTTCACCTGGACATAAAGCAGTTCCACTAGGCACAGGTGACTCCTCTCATCTACGTATTGCTTTAGGTTAGGTTCCCAGGAGATGGATTTGGGGACAGAGGTCTTTGTGCAAGAAATTTATGGTAATATCCTCTCAAGAAAACATCCACGAAGGGCGAGGGAAGCAGAATTGGGAAAAGGAGAAACTGAACCACAGAAAGCCTGGAGGAGCTCCAGAGCTGGGCTGGTCCTTCAGAGTATGCCGAATTAAGGCAAGGGAGCCAGGCCTTTGTACCCCCACATTGACCAAGCAGTGAATGCCCCACACCAAATCCTTGTACCCTAACAAGTGTTAACCTTGGGCCATCTAGTTCCCTTCAGCAGAGGGCAATTCCCACAGCACTTAAAAGTCAGTGCTGCATACTGCTGGAGAACTGAGGTCTGAAGTCCTGAGAGGGAGAGTCGGTGGCATCCCACAGCATCCATCAGCCTGGTACTGGCACTAAGTGGTCTCAATACCTAAATGACTACCATCAAGGACACTGACTATACTAATTAACTCAGCAAGTCAAAAACACCTGGGTAGCTGCTCCTTCTATTTCTCTCTCTTTTTTTTTTTTGTGGGTACCGGGGGTCGACCTCAGGACCTCACGCGCCAGCAGGCGCCCGTGCTGCTAAGCGATATCACCGGCCCCTTTTTCGTATGTCCGGGAGTCGAATTCGGGCCCTCACGCTTGCCAGGCAGGCACTTACGCCGCTGAGCCATCTCACCGGCCCTCCTTCCATTTCTCTTAAAAGACCTGGTATTTAAATTTAACTTTTAAAGATTCGCAAGGTCATTTTACTAGTTAACAAGATATAGATCATTTTTTTGAAAATAGGCAACACTCATTTTGGACTTATTGTGATGACCCTTGGAGTGTAAAATAATACATATGCTCCGTATATGAAAATTTACCAAAATAGCACAGTGGCTCTTCAGTCCCAACACTGTCGAACAGAGTTTTGAAATGCTTTCACTACTCCAGAACTGTTGAAAAAATTCCAACTTCCTCAACAAATACTCAGAGGGAGACTTAAAATTATGGCTATTTGTTTGTTTCAACAAACAAATTTATTCGGATTTAATTTACATAAAATAAAATGCACCTATTTAAAGTGTAGGGTTTGATGAGTACACTTGTGTGGTCACCACCACAATGATATATAGAACATTTCCATCACTCCCTTCCCAGTCAGCCACCCTCCCTGTCCCCACCTCATTCTTAGACAACCACTGATCTGCTGCTTTCTGTCACTATAGATTAGGTAAACAAATTTCACATACACGGACTTATAAAATACACATTTTTTCATGCATGATGTCTTTCATCTGGCATAATATATTAAAATATTTTTATTGAGGTATTTACACCCAGTATAACTCATTCATTTTAAGTGTACAGTTTGATGACTTTAAACTGTATACAATTAGGTAATCACTGCTATAATCAGGATGAGACATTAAAAATTTCCATAGTCTCCTTTTAAAATTCTCTCATTCCTCTTAGCAGTTAATTTTGTAATGTGCAATGTCATGCCTAACCTGTTGTTATTATTGTTATGTTACATTTTTCATATCAGCTGTTATTTTATAAAAATCATACATTTCTTTTTACTATTGTGTACATGTTTTCATTATAGCTTTTAATATATGTATAGGATTTTAAAATCTTAATTTTTGAGGCTTTAGTTTTTTTAAGGTCCTTGTATACCAACTACATTATCGCTGCTATTTCTGGGTTTGTTTCCTTTGATTGTATTTTCTCCTGGTTTTATTCTTGTTTCTTTACATGCTTTGTGAATTTGACTGGGTGTTTGGCATTGTGAATTTTGGTTGTTCAGTGCTCATTTTACCACATTCTGTTCACAGTTGTTTTTCTGAACAGTTAAATTGCTTGGGATCAGCTTTATCATTTTGAGATTTTTCTTTCAATGTTGTTATAGTGGCCCACAGCAGCCTTTACTTAGTGATATTTAGCTCCACTGTTCTGGCATCATGATTCTTGACAATCACTGTGGTTATTTGTGCTTTAAAGTCCTTTTTTTTTCAAATGTCAAAAATGAGGGAAATTGTCTGATTTTTAATAACATTTACCATCTTTGGTATAGGTACAAATTTCCTTTTGTATCATATTTTTCCCCCACCTGAAGAAATTTCTTTAACATTTCTTAGCAAGTAACAATCTCTTAGGTTCTCCCCCAACTCAGGTTTGAAAGATATCTTCTCTGGATATAGAAACCTAGAGTGATAGTTTTTTTCTTCCAGTACTTTAAAGATATGGTTCTATTCTCTTGTGATTCGTTTTGTTCTAGCAAGAAGTCTGCTATCTTTTTAATCTCCATTCCTCTACTCAATGTGTATTTTTTCCATACTTTTAAGATCTTCTCTTTACCAGTAGTTTGGAGCAATTCAATTATGATGGTGCTGGCATAGTTTTCTTTATGCTTTTTTCATTATATCATGACCCTAATTCAAGTGCTGTTATTGGTAGTTTTGTAGTCTGTGACTGCTAATTCCATTTCTGTCATTTTTTGGTTTCTTCCTATAGACTATTTTTCCTGGTTATGGATTATATGCTCTTTTTTCTTTCCCTGCCTAGTATTTTTGACCAAATATCAGGCATTAAATTTACATTGTTAAATACTGGATTGTGTCATATTCCTTTAAAGATTGTGGGGCTTTTTATGGCAGGCAGGTAAATTACTTGCATCTTGGTTTAATGCTTTTTTGTTTTATTTTTAAACTCTTAAAAACAGAGATATATTAGCTTTTACTCTGTTAGTCTTATTTTTAAGGCAAGGTCCTCCTGGAAATAAAAACCTTAATGATTGTCACTAAATATCCAATGTATTCAGGGAGCGGCCTCTTTTGCCTCATGAAACCTGGAACTATTGCCAACCCTGTGTGAACTCTGGGAATGGTCTGTGTACAGTTCTCTGGTGACTGTTTCTTCCCTGAAAGTTGTTTTCCCTTGGCTTAAAAGTTTTCATCTTGCACATGCATAGATTCATCTTCAGGTAGACTTCAGAGGAGCCTCATGCAGATTTCTGGAGCTCTTTCTCTGTAGGACTCCTTCTTTCCAGATAATTCCTCAAAGTCACACCTCTGTCTTCTCAACTCAGTGAGATTGCTGAGCTCTAGGCTTATCCCACCATTTTGCACAGATCCAGAAAATTCCTCCAGGCAGAGAGCTTGTCGGTGGTTGGGCTCTCCTCACTTGGTTTCCTTTTCTCAGGAAGAACCGCCTTGTACTGCTTATACAATGTCTGAAAATAGTTGCTTCCTATATTTTGTTTAGTTTTCTAGTTGTTTATGATTAGATGGGCATTCTAGATTCTCCCAATGTAGCTTTTATACTATTATTTTTAAAAGCATATGTTAAAGTAAACATCATCAGGGTTTAAAATTCATTTTATGATCAAAAATTTTATTATGATATGCATTTGAATTCTATAAATAGGATCTCAATTGCACTTAACGGAAATAAGATCCTCAGCTTTTAATGGCTTAAAACTTTCAACCATTTTAGTAGTAACAGTAGTTACTACTACCCTCAGATACAATACATTCTGAATTTGATAGGAATAATAGTAGTTTTAGCATTAATATGGAAAAAGCATTTTGCCCAATAGTCTACCAATAAATCCAAAGCTCATAGAACAGAAAATGGACAGATTTTAGGTATAATTAGAAATAAAACTACATGCATGCCAGAAACTAAAGAAGTAGATTATTTCTGTTCTTTTTTTGTCTTTTCTGCCTTCACATAAATGTTTGACTTACCTACATGAATATTGTCCACTAAAAGATCAAGATGGACCATGTCCCAACCATGAATAATTGCCCACGTACCCAGTGCCTAAAAATAAACTGTGATGTAGCTAAAGAAAGCAAGCAGTGAGACTAAAGAGAGATAATATCCAGGCAGCATTGAGTTTACCTCTGGGCAGGATGGGGTGTGTCAGACTGCCTACCAATGCGCATGGCTCCCACTTTAGAACATTTGGAACTACCCACCCAGAGAGTGGTCTGCAGCTGATGCAGAATCTCTTTTCCATGGACCTTCAGGGTTGGAAGAGATTTTACAATCAGTGCCCTCATTGATTTCCTGTAAAGTTAGTGAGTTTTTGGTGCCCAGTGGCTGCTGTAGCCATTGTTTTCTGACTGGAAGAGATCTGTTTCTGGTATACTCACAACCAGGATGCATTTTCCATTAAAAAAAAAAAAAAATCATTCTCAAATGAGAGCAAGGTACAGTTGCAAACAAATTATCCTACTCCATTCTGTAAAAAGGGCTAACTTGACTTTTAGGCTGGATGAGGAACTTGGTTTCTGAGACAACATGAGTTTCAAATTTTAGGGGGTCCTAGTTATCCCTACATTCATTAAAGGAGTCCCTACAGTTATGGGGCTGCAGGATGCAGAGGAAAGCCAACATCAGAGGCAAGCAAAACTCATCAAAGTCTGAAAATATTCACTAATGATCTGGCCACTTGGGAAATTTATCCTTAGACAGCCCTCTCAGTTTCACTGGAGTTTTTTAGCTCCTCGCGCCAGGGCTCTTGTGGCTTGTCTCTTACTGATGGTCAGATGTTAACAGTCAACAATAAAATACAAAAGAGTCAGGAATTCATAAAATGGAAGAAAGTATTGTTGGAATCACACTAAAGTTTTGACAAATGAGAATCTGGCAGTCAACCTGATGAACAATTGAAGGAGACTGTCATGTTACTTTTCTTGTTGCTGAGACAAAATTCCCAACACTCAAATTTAAAGGAGGAAAGGTTCATTTAGCTCACAGTTCATAGGGGTTTCAGTCCACAACTGGCTGGCTCCAAGGCAGGGTGGCATGGCAGACAGACATTGTAAGAGGAGAAAGAGTTCATGGTGGGCAGAAGGTAGCAAAGCAAGGGACAAGAGTTGACCACAGCTCTTTCTGTCCCCTATGTCTTGCCTGGGCTACCTGCCCAGGGGGTGGTAATCCTAGCATCATGCAGTGAATCAATCCCAGCATCGTGTCCTTAATCCCAGCAGCACAAACCCTAGATTCAGCCACCTCCAAAAAGCCCCACCTATGACCACTGTGAGTCTTTGGAAGGACATCTAGAGGGACATCTAGAGCCACAGAGAGAAATTTAGTAAAGGTAAAAAGCAAAAGATTTATACTGTCTAAAAAGAAACCAGAGTACAATGAGGAAGTGGATATGATAAAAATATGTTATATGGATGTATGAAAATAGCGTATTGAAACCCAATATTTTATAAAATTAATAGGCATTAATTAAAAATATATTTAAAAAAGAAAAGCAGTTAGTAAAGACAAGGCTAAGACATTCTCAGGCAGACAATCATTTGACTATCAGAGGATTAAAGGAAACATTAGAAAAATTAATGATGTCCTGGAATTATTTTTCTAATTACTTCATGAGCATAACTGCAAAAACCAAACACAAATGTCAAGTGAACTACATCTTATTAGGCTATCGATTTATTTGAAAGGTAAAATGCCCCCCTCAAAACAACCCTCATACAATGTATCTTTTTGAAATTAAGGCATAATGACAATTTACCCTAGATTTTGTTAAATGTAATATAAATTTATCTTTTATAAATTTAAAAGTTTATCCTTTGTAAATTTTATAAATTTCAAGATCAAGTTCTTATTGAGCTGTTTTTATATTTAATTGAAATGTTTCTCCCTATTTTAGGACTTACTTTAACTGACATTTATTTATTTATTTATTTATTTATTTATTTATTTATTTATTTATTGTGGGTACTGGGGGGTCGACCTCAGGACCTCGCGCGCCAACAGGCACCCGTGCCTCTGAGCGATATCACCGGCCCCTTTTTCGTATGTGGGTTCCGGGAGTCGAACTCGGGCCCTCGCGCTTGCAAGGCAGGCGCTTACGCCGCTGAGCCATCTCACCGGCCCCTGATTTATTTATTTTTAAACTCATTAGTAAAAATTGTATATATTTTTGGTGTACAACATGATATTTTGATATTTAAGTACATTGTAGAATGGCTAAATCAAGCTGTTTAACGTATGTATTACCTCATATACAGTACTTATTTTTTGGTGATAAGGACACTTAAAATCTACTTTCCAAGCAATTTTCAAGTATACAATACATTTTTGTTATACTAGAGCAGACCATGAGCCAATTGTGCCATGGTACTCTTTTACAAAAGAAACCTGGTACTATAATCCTATACTAAATTGAGACCCAAAAGCATATGCCCTCTGGTGACTTTTCTAAAATGAAGAATTTGAGAGGAGTATCTGTGTATCCAGTAACACAAATTACCTACGACAGATTGGCTGCATTGATGAGCACTAGTTCTGACCTGTTGTTCTGACCCAATGCCACTTCCAGCCTCTTTTTTATGGAAAGAAAAGGACAGTGCAAATCCTAGAGCCTGGAAGTCCTGCTGTGCAGTTTACAGCCCCACCTCTGCCTCATCCCTCCCCATGTATCCCCCCTCCTGTCTCTGATTTCCTTTTCTTGGACAGGACCTTTTTGTTCCCAGACTTATCAGTTCTGGTAGCAGTCATGCTGGGAATTGTTGGGGTATGTCCTTCAGCTCTGGATGCTGACAACCAGATGCAAATTATTCATATGGCCATCTTGAGGGACAAGTGTAGTTATTTGTCTTTTATTTCATTTCTGCAGGGATACCCTGGAACCACCATTTCCCTCTTTTTGCAGACACTTGTAGTTTTCACTCTTGACCTCTCCATCGCCACTTGCACCACTGTTTAAGTATCCTGGAGGCTTTTTCCTTTCAAATGGTCAGTCTTGGTTCCAAATGCCAGTAGGGAGAGAACTAAAAAGTCTGATGAGTCTCTAGGGGCCCCAGTTTATGGATTCTGCTATGATTTGAACATCTTCTCCAAAATGCAGGTTGAAGTGTCTGCAACCTATCCAGTGTACCTACTCTGGTCTAGGGGGAGGAGGTAGTATTAGGAGGCGGGATTCTGAAGAGGTGATTGGGTCATGCAGGCCTTGCCTTCATGAGTAGATTCCTGTTGCTGCTCAGGAGTGGGTTGTTTACCATGAGAGCAGGTCTGTTGTAAGTTCAGCTACCTCTTGACATCTCTTTCTGCCTCATGCATGCTTGCTTACCTTTCCACCCTGTTGTGATGCAAGAAAAAGACTTCCAGGATGTGTCGCCTTGACCATGGATTTCCCGCCTTCAGAACTCTCATCTGCCAAGTCTTAGTGGCACCATTGGTAAAGGTTTTTATTTTTTTGGTTTGAGGTTACATACCCAATCAAATGATCCCAGAATGATCTCTGTGCAAGAAGAGTTATGCTGGAGGGCACTGCAGCCTCTGGCACACACGGGGCCAGAATGCAATCCCTGTCCCCTTCTCCATCAGCCAAGCTCACCATTCCTTTATGTGGTATTCTGTGTGGGACTCTCGGGCTCCTCTCCTCCAAAGAGAGTTCGGGTAAGACCCTTCCAACCTCTGAGACAATTTCTCCATAAAATGGAATCTCAAAAGGGAAAAGGCACCTGAAACACTTCTGCACATTTGCCCTTTGCATCTCAGAGAGGAGATCTGCATCCCCAGGTCATTCTATGAGGGCACATTTCCCCGGATTTACGATGCCCACCCACTGTCACTGGCTGACTGAGCACACTAGGAGCTGGCCACTCGAATGCAGCGTTTAACTCGTCAAGTTTACCAACTCTGGTCGGAGCTGTTACTTTCTCTTGGAAAAAGATGTTAAATCTTCCTCACTATGTGCCATATTTTTTCCTTTGGACCATACTCAGTGCCTAGCATATTACAGGTATACAGGGAACATTTGTTGTGGAAGATGGAGGAGGAGGAGGAGGAGGAGGAGGAAGAAAAAGAAGAAGAAAAAGGAGAAGAAGAAGAAGAGGAAGAGGAAGAGGAAGAAGAAGAAGAAGAAGAAGAAGAAGAAGAAGAAGAAGAAGAAGAAGAAGAAGAAGAAGAAGAAGAAGAAGAAGAAGAGGAAGAAGGACCTGACCCGATAGGATGAAGAACTCTGCCTAGGGCAAAAGGAGAAAACAGGAGGTGGGGCTGAGGTGGGGAACAGGCAGGGTTGTGTGTGCCATAGGTAAATATGAGTATTGGGAGTGGTCCATGTTAATTTCACAGATGAATTAAAGCACTTGATAACCTTGTAAATAGACTACTGTACATTTATATAAATGGCACACTTAGCTTGTAGTTATAAGGAGTTAAAATAATTGCACAAAAAATGAAAGAGTCCATCAGTCAAATGCTTGTTTTGCCTACGTGAAAGTCAAGCAACCAATGGGACTGACTGTTTTCTCCTCTGAATTGGCCTTCTGTTCTGTGACCCGACACTGCTGTGCCAACCGCTGACTTAGGGCACTGTAGGCTGCTGCACTGACCCCAGTGCTCTGCAGACGCCTGTGTGCAAAATGAAGCCAAGTAAGTCTGCTCAGTAGCGATGCTGGTTCAGGAGGATCTGTTAAAGTGCCTCACGGGGTTGCTTAATCAGTGGGGTGGTCAGGTTATCACATTCTTCCAGGGCATTATATGGGGAGAAATGAAGAGAATCAATGTGGAAAGAGGGCTCCATGTTATGATCCGTTCAATTTAAAGGCAATTCTATATTCTTGAATTGTAGTAGAGTATATCTGTGTAAATATGCACTACTTAAAGTCTGTGGCTGGGCATGGTGATGCACGCCTATAATTCCAACCCTTTGGGAGGCTGAGGCAGGAGGACTGCAAGTTCAAGCCTACTCTGGGGAATTTAATAACTTACTGAAACCCTGTCTCAAAATTAAAAATAAAAAGGCCTGGGGACGTTGCTCTGTGTGAAGGTCCTGCATTCAATACCCAGTGCCAGGAAAAAAAAAAAAAAAGACTGTGAAAGGCTGAATAATGACCTCCAAAGATGTTCTTGCTTCTCATCCTAGGTATTTGTGAATTGCTGCATCATATGGCAAAGAGAACTCTGCATATGTGATTAAGTTAAGGATTTTGGCACAGGGATATTATCCTGGATCATCTGGGTGGCTCACTGTAATCACAGAGTCCTTATAGGAGATAGGCAAGAAGGTCAGAGTCAGAGAGGATGTGACAACCAAAGCAGGGTAATAGTAAGATTTGAAATAAGATTTGCTATTGGCTTTAAAGATGGAGGAAAAGGTCACAGATCAGGGAATGTAGGTGGACTCCAGAAGCTGGAATAGGGAAGGAAATAGATTTTCCCCCAGGTCCTCTACAAGGAACAAAACCCTGTTCACAGCTTGATTTCAAGCTATCTCATCTCTAGATCAGTGAGTTTTTTTGTTTTGTTTTTGTTTTAAGCCACTAAGTTTGTTGTGATTTGTTACAGCAGCAGTAGGAAGCTAATACAGACTCTATTAACTGCTTAGCAAAGGATTGGAATATGGTCTACTTTAACATTAAAAAATTGTTAAGAAATTTTAATTTTTTTTATTTCTTAATTTCTTTCTCAATTTTTTTGGTGTTTTGGAGACAAGGTCTCACTGTGTAGTTCAGGCTGGCCTTGGACTCACTATGTAGCCCATGCTGGCCTCAAACTTGCAGCAATCCTCTTGCCTCAGCCTCCCGAGTGCTGGGATTACAGGCATGTACCATCATGCCTGTGCTAAGAAATCTTTAAAACCCAAGTGTCTTCACTTGTAATCCTCCCAGAAATATTTTTATCCTTCATGTTGGGGACTGGATTTTAACTGAAAAGAGTTCAAATAATGGGCAACTCTGACATCCCTTTGTTATTGACTTTGTTTTACATAATTCACTGTCTTCAACTTTTTCAAGCTGCTTGTCTATGTTGAGAGGGCTTATTTAATTGAATTTAGGTACTTAAATTCATAGAGATACTTAAGTGGCACAAATAAAGCAGAGACATCAGAGTAGGCTGCAAATTGGAGGAGGGCTACTGCCAAACCTTCCTTTGGGACACTGCTGGGAGACGATGCAGATTCAGAGGGAGGGAGTGGTACAAAATTGTCATCTTTGCCTCTGGAAAGGCACTTTTAAAACTTAAAAATCTCAAAATTGACCTAAAGGAATCCAGAAAGCAGAACTTGCTTCTGATGTAATATTATTTTGGAGCACTTCTGAAGCCTTTTTATGTTGAAAGCTCTTATATGGGAACATTTATCAAAACCAGCTCAAGGCACTGTCAAAATCTCCATTTCTGCGTGCATGAAAAGGAAGAAATTGCAAACAGGTAAAAGCCAGCTAGGCAAATACTAGTAATGCGTTTAGTAAAAGCACAAGAAAGTGAAATACTTTTTCACTGAATGATAGAATAATAGAGGCACAAAACTTTATTTATGTATTTATTTATTTATGGTTTTTTTAAGGGACAAGGTCTCACTATATAGTTCAGGCTGGCCTTGAACTCATTATGTAGTCCAGGCTAGCTTGAACTCATGGCAATCCTCCTGCCTCAGCTTCCCAAATGCTGGGATTATAGGTGTGTGCCTCCACATTCAGCAAGAGGTACAAGATTTTATAAAACAAATTTATGTCTTGGTAACTTGTCCTCTGCAGAGGGGATCTTCACTGAGTCTAGATGCTCAGAGAACTTGATCATCAGTCCTTTGTGGAAGCTCAGAGCTTAAATCCGAGGTGTTGCTTGCATCAAGTTTCTGACTACTGGATTGACTTCGTTTCCTGTTGTCTTCCGTTCCATGACAGCGGTGCAGTCTCCTCTCCTCCCAACAGCAATCTGTCTAACTTCCACAGCTTCTCAGGACTCAGTTTACGCTTCCCTTCCAATCTTTCCTGCAAACTCTAGCACTATAGATGAGGTTGGGAGCCCCTTCTGGCTGCAAGGCCCACACTCACATTTGCTCCATTGTCAAGCATCTGCTAGATGGACTCTTCTCACTCAGGCGGTAACCCGTCTACCCGAGTGACTATGTCTCATTCACCATGTACTCGCTGTGCTTAGAGATGTGGCACACAGTGAATATTTAATAAATCTGGTTGAGTAAACTGTCAACAGTCTTTTTATATATTTGGAGCGGAGGCTTCTCCACTCTTCCACTGCTCACTTCACCCCTTCTTCTTCCCTCCCCGCTTCTCTTTCCCCACCTCCTCTCCTCTCCCCACCCTGCTCCTCTCCCTTCTTTCCCTTCTTCTCTTGCTTCTTTGATCATAGCAGGCCTTCACTCCCTGGGCATTCTGGAATTTCAAGTGAGCACCGCTGCTAGGGTGAGGGGCAGTGATGTCTTTGGAGACAAGCTGCACCTCCTCTTTTCTTTCTGCCTAATCTTTACAGTGCCCTTCATGCAAAGCCTCCTGTTCCATCACCTGTGCACACTAGCTGTCTTTGGGCAAAACTCAGGGCTCTGGGCTCCTCTAAACTCCCTTTCTAAGACACCTGAGTTCCAGAGCTAGCCTCCTAGGAATGTTGCAATGAATTCTCCAAAACAGGGTTGCTCTGAAGGCTCTAGGAAGAATCTGTCCTGTTCTCCTAGCATCTGGTGTTTCCTAGAAAACCTTGCTGGTCTGATCTTTGCTTCCATCTTCCGGTGCCCTTCTCTGTGAGTTTCTGCTTCTGTCTCTTCTCTTGTGAGAAGGACGCCAGTCATACTGGATGAAAGGCCCACCTTACTCTAGTCTTCTCATTTTAGTTTATGTCTTAATTACATCTGCAAATACCTCTTATACCTTTCCAAGCAAAGTTACATTCATAGATTTCAAGGCTTCGTTCTGCAATGTATCTTTTTCAGGAGCTAAGTCAGCCTATAACTGTCCCTTTCTCCAGGGATCTGCTGCCAGCTCCCTTAGCCTGGGACAGCCTTTGAGATGTCACCTGACTCCAGTCGCTGGTCCAGTTGGCCTTGACTCAGACGAACTCAGGGAAGGGAAGTGCATTATTCATCTTTCCATCACTACTGGAAAAACAAACAAACAAACAAACAAAACAAACTAACATATCGAGAAAGCATTTATTTTGGCTTGGTTTTAGAAGTTCTAGTTCATCATCTGGCTGTGGCAAGACAGCACATCATGGCAGGAGTATGTGACACAGCAAAACTCTTTACCTCATCATGAGCCAGGGAGCAGAAGACAGGAAGAAGGGACTGGCACCCACAGTCCCTTCAAGGACACTCCCCAGTGACCTAAGGACCTCCCACAAGGCCCCATGTCCCAACATCACCATGGCTGGGGACAACACCTTTAATACATGGGCCTTTGGGAGACACTTACTGAAACCACAGTTGGAAGCTTATGGGAGGAATATACACTAAAAATAAAAGTGGTTTTTATATGTAACTCAGCTATAAAAAAGGACAAATTTGAGACATTAGTAGGAAAATGGTTGCACCTGGAAAATATAATTTTGAGTGAAATAATTCCCACACACAAGCTTAAATCCTGTATAGTAGCTCTCATCTGAGTAAGGTGAAGTCCAAACAAAGAACACAATAAAGGATGGATAGATGGAGAAAAGGGGCTAGATCTCTTGCAAATAGGAAGGGGTCCAAGAGAATGAAGGTGACAGGAGAGGGGAAGGGGAAGGGGAAATAAGTAAAATAAAGGCATGTTTTGTACAGGAAGCTAATAACCTCAATGAATGTAAAAATTATCTGTCACAAACATGAGATGAGATTAATTACAAGAATAAAAATGAGGGGCCGGTGAGATGGCTCAGCGGTGTAAGTGCCTGCCTGGCAAGCGTGAGGGCCTGAGTTCGACTCCCGCAACCCACATACAAAAAAGGGGCCGGTGACATCGCTCAGCAGCACGGGCGCCTGCTGGCACATGAGGTCTTGAGGCCGACCCCTGGTACCCACAAAAAAAAAAAAAAAAAGAATAAAAATGAGGAAAAGGGGACTTAGAGGAGGAGGGAGGGAGATTATAGTGAAGGTAAAGGGATTAAAAAAAACCTAGCTGTATTATGTATATGTACCCACTCTCAAGATGATTGTAAACTGCATGTACTGCAAATATGTACTAATAAAAAAAATAAATGTCACTAACATCCTGGACAGGGACCCCACGGGCTTGGTCCTAAGGACACTGGAGCAGGAGATTCTTGATTTTAGAAGGCATTGGGACCTCAGCAGTTTGAGGTTTGGAAATCCATTTTCTGCTCTGCCATGAACAAACTTCAGCCTGATTCTGAGTGTTGCTTTCTTCTGTGTCCCATCAAAAGTGACTTCCAAGCTCTCTTCACCAATTCCAGTTCTGCCTGCACCCCCCACCCCCTCCAGTTGCAGCTTGCTCTTGATTTGCCTCAAGACCTTTCAGCTGTATGGCCTATCCCAGACTGACATGCTCTTGTCACAATTCTTAATTCCTATGCTGTTATAGACTGAATGTTTGTGTCTCTGTCAAATTCATATTGTGAATTCCTAATCTCCAAGGTGAGGGTATTGGGAGTGGGGTCTTTGGTAGATGATTGCTTAGATGAGGGTGGGACTCCAGTATGGGATTGATTCATACCCTTAGAAAAGTAAGAGACACCAGCGCCTGATCTCTTTCTGCCATGTTAGGGAAAGGAAAAAGGAAGCTGCCTGCAAGCCAAGAAGAGGGGCCTCACTAAAAACGGAATCTGCTAGCATCTTGATCTTGGACTTCCAGCCGCTCCAGGTTGTGAGAAATAAATATGTGGGGTTGAAGCTGATTAAGACTAACGGAGAGACTCTGAAAGGCTTGGGCCCCCTATCTGAGGCAGGCTCCTTGTCTCCCCAGGTCCAGCTTTGGGCATGTGTGTGCACTGCGTTTGAGTTCGTGTTTGCATAGGAGATGGTGCTGTAACCCGAAGGACCCCCTTGCTAATGACTGCAATTGAAGTGTAACTGCAAGTTGCTCTTGAAACACAGAGAAGAGGGATGGTACTTTCACCAGGTAGGGATGGAATACAGCTCAGAGAAGTGCTCAGCAGCCTCACAGGAAGCCCTTGCAAGGGCAGATGACACTTCTGCTTTGGTGGAGACAGGCTTGCAGCTCTTCTGCAGTGTAGGATCGGTGCACATGAGGAGGAAAGTCCTAACTCCTCAGGATTCTCAGCACTGTCTTCCCCCTGAAAGCCAGGGAGCGGTGGGCTTGTGCTTGTTTGCTTTTAGGCTTCTACAGCACATACTGTTTCATGACAAGTAGAGGCAGCCAACGTAAGGCTCACAGGTCTCCTTTGCTGAACCCTTTCTGATTCAGAGACGTCGGAGCCCTTCCTCAGCGTGAAGGAGCCCCTCTGCTCATGTAACTGAAGTTTTAAGTACCACGTAGATCCTGTTTCAAGTCGGACAATAAAATAAAATTCTTTCTTGTCGTCTCACACAGTTTGGGTCTCCCCAGTATATTTCAAATTGGCACAGTGAGCTGAACCTCAAATGCTTCTGGACATAGAATGAGCAGGGGTAACAGCCTCACCAGCTCAGTGGCATCTTGCTCACTGTCATTGGATCACAGCTGTCTCGGCTTCTCTTGCTGTATGAAAAAGCTTGATTTTAAGGAGACTTAAAGGAAATTTAAGTTATCCCTATTTGAGAGGTAATAATGATTAAGCTCCAATGTATAGGTTGATAGATTTTAAAAGTCACTGATGGGGGCTGGTGAGATGGCTCAGAGGCGTAAGCGCCTGCCTGGCAAGTGCGAGGTCCTGAGTTTGACTCCCAGTACGAAAAAAGGGCCGGTGATATTGCTCAGCGGCATGGGCGCCTGCTGGCAAGCATGAGGTTCTGAGTTTGACGCCCGGTACCAACATAAAAAAAAAAGTCACTGATGGAGAAGAATTTGTTTATTTAAGTCTTCCAATTTGCCTACTTTAAAGAAAGGTGTTCACACAGTTTACATCTGTTCCAGGTTCCTGAACAACCAGAACAGAGTTTCAGATTCCCAGAAACAAGTAAAGCATGTGGCATTTAACGAAAGTTTATGTGGGGCACAGAAAATAGATAGCAAAGGTTAAAATGACAAAACAAGACCTCACGGTAATCATATCAGCTTTCAGAATGGCTCTGCTGAGCATTCTGAGGGATATAAAAAATCAGAAGTGACAGTATTAGTCCTCAAGAGTTTACAAGTCAGTTGAGGTAGATAAGATGGAACTCAGGGAAAACTGCAGGCGTCCCTGCTTATTCATGGGAAATACCTCAGGGAATGCTTGGAACTGAAGATGGTAATGAACCCTGAAAGTACTATTTTTTCCTACTCATACATACTGTACTACTCAGCTTTCCCGTTGCTGGATACAATACCCAACAACCATAACTTAAAGGAGGAGAGGTTTAATTTGCTCTTGGTTTTAGTCCATGGTCAACTGGCTCCATGGCGGAAGGCCATGGCTGGAGGGAAAAGCTCTTAGTTCATGGTTGCCAGGAAGCAGAGCAGGGGAACAGTGCCAGAGAGGAATGGGCCAAGGATCAGATATAGGACCAAGGCCACAATTCCATAACCCACCAAGATATACCCAGCGGTGTGCTTTACCAATCTGCGGGGTGTTTCTTAATCCAAGGAAGTTGGCATATCGGGATTAACAGTCATAGCCATAGTGAAGTTTAACCTATAAGTGAGGCACAATGAGAAAATTAAAAATGATGACTAATAATAATTATGACAAAGTATTGTAATAATAGTTATTTGAATGAGATCTCTTTCAAAATATCTTATTTAACTATGCTCACTTTCTTGTGATGATGTGAAATGATCCAATGTCTGTGTGAATGATGAAGTAAGGTGAATGATGTAGACATAGTATTAGGCTCCTGTGAAAGAGTTACTTAAAAATACACACTGTTATATTCTTTTTTTTGGTGTGTGTGTGGGTACCGGGGGTTGACCTCAGGACCTTGCACGCCAGCAGGCACCCGTGCCGCTGAGCGATATCACCGGCCCTTTTTTTCGTATGTGGGTTCCGGGAGTCTAACTCAGGCCCTCGCGCTTGCCAGGCAGGCGCTTACACCGCTGAGCCATCTCACCGGCCCCACACTGTTATATTCTGATGATCAAGCCAATCTGATAACTAAGATGGCTGCTAAGTGACTAACGGGCAGGTAAGTTATATGGCACAGATAAGCTGACAGAAAAGATGATTAA
Organism: Erethizon dorsatum; assembly: GCA_028451465.1. Lineage (NCBI taxonomy): Eukaryota > Metazoa > Chordata > Mammalia > Rodentia > Erethizontidae > Erethizon > Erethizon dorsatum. The sequence continues at coordinate 130,111,646 of CM051823.1, read as the reverse complement.
TAACATGGGCAGGACTGAGGGGACCATGGGACTCAGAATGGCACACAATTTAAAACTGTTTATTTTTGGAATTTCCCACTCAATATTTTTGTCCACAACTGACCATGGGTAACAGAAACCATAGAAAGTAAAACCAAGGATGGGGGGGCTAGTGTAGAAAGAGTTAAAAGTGGAATTTAAAAGCAGCACTAGAAAAGCCATTTCATGGTAATTCTGGGCTAATTGCCAAAGCTATCTTATCAACAGTAATTGTTCTGCATTGAGGTGGGGAAGGCACTACTTTAGGCTGGGATGGTCAGAGAAGTGGGACTTGACCAAGGAGGGTGGTTAGGAGGTTGACATGGGACAGAAGAGGGGTCTTTCCAGACAGAGGGAAAAGAGGGGAACTGATGTGTACAGGAGAAGCAGACATTGTGTGGAGATGCTGGGTAAAGCTCAGGCATTTGTTTTTTCATATTTTACACATACTGAGAGAAACAGACTAAAAATATCTACTCTATAGACTAGGTTTTATGATAACTGTTAACCATCTGGACTTCTGGCAGAAGGGTGTGTTTTTTTTTGTAAAACTTCAAGTAGAATATCATATAGAACTATACTGAGATAAAAACTATACTGAGATAAAACAATCAGAATTTTAACAGTGAATTCTTATACGATTTCTTGGATAGGTCTTTTTATATGAGGTCTTTTTTTAAATCATAGAAGGCAATGTTGCTTTGCCCAAAGTAGTTCAAAATATCTCAGTGAGAAAACCATTGTGTAGTTACAACTGTGTTTGCTTCACTTCTGCATACTTTAATTTACTGGAAGGAAATCTTCTAGTTGAGGGAACTTCCTCAAACTTCCCCAGTTCTCAGATGGAACTTCAGAATGTTACCTTCAGTCAGGAAAGCTGATGGTTTTAGACCAAGGGTGTTGTGAACTGTCAGTGGGAGTGAAATAAGGCTGTGTTTTACTCATCCATGTGCAACCAGATTCTAATAGACAGCTCTTAACCTGTTTGTTATCCTGACCCCAAGTTACTGTCTTCCTGCCTGATAACTTTGCAAATGATTCACACACCTTGTGGCAGTCCCATGAAGTGATTGAATGTATGGCGCCTCTAGGGAGGTTGTCACTGCTCTTTTGATGTCTCTGTAAACTTGTGCTTATGATGGTATAGCACAGAGATGCCTCAGTTTTGCTCCAACATACTTAGAAGGCATTTAGGCAATTTTCCCAAAAGCTGAGCCTGGTGAGCTTCGGAGCTGTGCCCTAGCCCTGCCCTTTCAGGAGGGCACAGATGACTGCTCTACAAATTCCACTGAAGTATAAGCCCATACTCAGAAGTTCATCTTTCACTGCTGAATGTGTCCCATTGTGGTTTGTATATGGTTTGCTGCCTGTGGGTGTTCTGTGAAAAGCTTGTTTTTACATGCTCATGGAGAGGATTCCAGTTGGACAGAGTTGCTGGTTCTGGCAAAGCAAGGATGAGAAGCAAGGTTCTCCAAGACCAAACTGAGAGCCTGGGGACTTGATGCCCAGGACAGTGGGAAGAGTTAAGCAGGAGAAGCAGGAGGCAGCCAACCAAGAAGGACAGGCTGGGTAGGCAGAAGCAGCAGTTCCCAGTAGCCTTAGAGGAGATGAGGGTGAAGTAACAAAGGAGGAAGAACTGAGTCAGGCTGATAGAGGTACACGGTGCCTCTGTGGAGTGGTGCTGGCCCAGGAAGGACCACCTCTCCCGGGACCAGCCAAATCCTAGAGACGGCAAAGATTTCTCCTAGAAACAGTTTTCAAAAACAAAGCAACCAATCCCAAGTTCATACCCCAAGTACCTCCTTTGTCAGGCTCACACTTGGGATGTGATCCATCTGCCTTAATCACTCTGGGGCCAAGAACCAGACAATTAGGACAGCTTCCCTACCCTAGAGCCCACAGAAATGACTCAAATGACTCAATCCTGACTAGATTAACTGCCTCACCAGCCTCTTCTCATGGAAACTACAATGAGGTCTTTTGCCCATGATGTCCTTCCTCGCCTTCTGCCTCCTGACTGAGGCCTGTTCTTTCCTGTGGTCCCACAGGTCCTCCAGGACTTGCGAATTGTGAGACACAAGTCATATCTCCAATGACAATCATCTCATAGTCTACTGGCCTCACCATACCTAAATGATAGTTAACCCTACTACAGCGCACCATTAAAAAAGAAAACACTCATTAACCAGTGCCCTACCCAAGGTAGGCTCTCCATCCTCCTGAACCAGCCCAGCTGCCAGTTCTCTCCTACTATTACAGGGCTCATGTAACTGATAAGTAAGTCACTAAGTGGAATTAAATTGAATATTAAAGTGTAACTAAGAGTTAACAGTTAGCAAATGTGTCTACTATTGTCTCAGAAATTGTATATTTAAGGCTAAAGTGAACCCTGAAAAATCTATTTTCTTAGGCATCCAATGTGTGGTCTGGGAGTAGAAAATAGGTAAAATTAAGAAATAGATTTGAGATCTATTGGCCTAGAATGGTGCAGGCCACAGGTAGGCTGGACTTGGGTGTCAGTCCTGAATCATGCAAGAACAAGTGGCACGATCTGAAACTTATTGAAAGTTCACTGCATGTGGGGACAGTTGGAAGGAACTTATGACTCATTTAATCCTCCAATAAAATCATGAGGAAGGTGCTACCAATTCCATTGTGAAGATTGGAGGCAGAGGTAAAGAGATGGTAAAGAATTTATCTATGGTCTTACAGCTAGCTGTATGGCAGGGATAGAACAAAATGCAGGTAAAGTAGCTTCAGAGCCTGCACTCCACCACTATACGATAGCCTTTGGGAACCAGGCAGATCCACTCAGGAACTTTAGCCTTACCAATGAATAGTTTTGTGACTTTGGGTTAGAAACTTGTCCATGTATGATATAAGGGTCCATCTGCAGTGTGAGGCTGATAATATGTATCCACTTTATCCATCACTAGGTATAAATGTAACACCACTTATTCAATAGGGGATTTGAAGATTAAATAAGACAGTGATTACAAAGACACTGAATATTGTGTCTGGTAAATAAATCAATGGTAAGTAAATATTAGTGCCTTTTTTTGTTCCTAAGCAAGATATGGCTGGACATTGTACCATTACTCTGCCTTGGCTTTTCCATAGCTGCTCATATCTGACCTATCTACATGGGTAGAGATAAGAAATTGGAACTTCTGAGGAGGATAACAGGCAAGCAAGCTGACATTCAGCCAACATCTTAGTTCATTTTGTGTTGCTATAATAAAATACCTAAGACTGAATACCTTATGAAGAAAAGAGGTTGAATTAACTCACAGTTTTGGAGGCTGAAAGTCCAAGATCGGGCAGCTCCATCTGTTCACCTGTGGTGAGGACCTTCTGGCTCCATCACAACATAGCAGATGGCATCATCTAGCAGGAGCATGTGTGAGAGTGACAAGTGGTGAGTGCAGAAGAGAGAGATTGGAAGGAGATGCTACCTTGCTCTTACAGCAACCAATTCAGTCCCACGAGACCTAATCCACTCCCATGAGACAGGCATTAATCCCTTCTGAGGGTGGTGTCTACACAATCTAAGTACTCCCCACTAGGCCTCACCAGGATCTCATAACCTCTCAATTCTGTTACACTGGAGACCAAACTTCTAGCAACGGACCTCTGGGAGATAAACCACATCCAATGATTGCAGTCAGTATGCTCTGCAACACTCGTGTCAATTGTTAAAATATGGATATGTCCACATGGGTGGGTAATTTGATGTAGTTTTCAGCCTTCTCCAGAGAGTGGCCCCTGTTACTCAAATACCCAGCTTTCTCTGCAGGGACACTTGGCCAACATTATACCTCCAGGATGCTGCTCCAAGATTGTGACTGGTGTCTGTTCTGGTCAGCTGGTGCCTATACTGCTCTGGTCGTTTAACATGCAGAATATCAGCACTGCAGGCAAAAGCAGAAGGGCTGCACTGTGGCTCTCAAATGAGGACCTGAAATTATTGCATGAAGGCCAGCAAAAGCAGGAAGCATGTGCTGGGCATTTTGCCATCCTTTTATATGCTGAGGGATCAAAGAGAGAAAAAGAGCAAGCTAGAGTTTTTCCTTTCTCCTCTCCTCTCTTCTCTTCTCCTCCCCTCCCCTCCCCTCCCCTCCCTTCTTTTCCTCTCTTTCTCTCTTCATCCTCACCTCCTATCTTCAACCTTAGCTTTGAAAAGTGATCTCCTATAAGGCAGGGTAATATTTCTAGACCTTTTAGCAAAAATAAAAATTGTTCAGGTTTATGAAAATATTATTAAAATGGATCTGTGCCACATTAAGCAGAACTAAGAGATAAGATCACCTTTCTCTGGGCTTAAGTCAAATTGCCTTTGACCTCTGAACCGTAACTGCTTATAATGATAAGAGCCACTTCTTGAAAACACCCTACTACAAATTCCATCTGTACTGGGACCACCCAGCATCATTCACATTTATTATGAGTCTGGAGATGCCTGGCTTTGATTCGATCTTTTGCAAACAGAGCTGCAGTTTCTTATGAGCTGAGTCCCGAAGCCAGGAGGTATCTTAACAATCACATGTGAGCTGTCGCTGTGGAGAATGGTTAGGTTACTTTGGAGTTTGAGCCAAGGCTTCATCCACTTTGCTAGGGGAATTTGGGAGAAGGCTTCTAAGATCTGGCAAACCCAGCTAAAGATTGTTTATGTACCATATTTATCACATCATCATCAGAGAGAAACACCCAAATCATGTTTCCTTTTATATATGAAAACTGCACAGTTCGCCAAATAATTCCTCATGCAGAATCTTGTTTGCTTTCTCAAAAATCCTGTAATATACCCCATTTTATAGATGGAGATAATGAGATTTAGAGGCATTGATTTCCCTACTCAGTGATGAAATGTAAATAGAATCTTTCTGCATAATATTCTGCCCTTAACTCTATTGCTGAAAAATCATAAACAGATCTGTTAATAGTTCCTAGAAAGTAGGAATTCCATTAAATTATTTTAACTTTGTTTTCAATAGGATGGCAGGTTAAACTTAACCATATCCTCAATAAATTGAAAATCTGAGAATTAGGGATGCTAAGTTTGTATGTACAATTTTGTCATTTATATATGTTATGAGAACCTGGAAGGGTCTTAGCAATTAACTAGTTTCTCCCAAAGTATATGACTCAGGATGTTGATAGATGTTATGCATTAAAAGAATTTCATGATCAAATAAAGCGCAGAACAGTGATTTAGACATTTAAACAGGTGTGTTTACTTTAGGGCTGCAAGAGGTTTTAATAGTGTGCTGCTAAATGTTTAACAACCAGTGCTCTGGAGAAAAAGCCCTGCTTTATAGCATGTGCTGATTTTTGTGGTGTAGATTTCCTGCCATGGATAAATTCCTGCTACCAACATGGCATCAGTGATCATAAAGATAGGTAGAGATGTGCAGCCCTGTTATAAAGTATTCCTACAATTCAGAGAGAATGGAAACAAAAGATGGAAATAATAAAAGCGCATGTATGTTGGTTAGTTTTCCATTACTATAACAAAATACCTGAGATAATGAACTTAAAAGAGGAAAGGTTTATTTTGGCTCACAATTTTGGAGGTTTAAACCACAGTGCATTGGCCCTGTTGCTTTTGGGCTTGTGGTGAGACAGTACATCAGAGCCAGAGCATGTAGCAGAGAAAGCTCATTTACCTCACGGCCAGGGACAAAAGAAAAGGGGAGGCGACCACAGTTTCACAGTCCCCTTTGCGAGCATGTTCCCGGTGACCTGAGACCTCCCACCAGGCTTCAACTCTTAAGGGCTTCACTACCTCCCAATAGCACTGCACTGAGGGCCAAGCCATGACTACACGGGCCTTTGGGAGATATGTGAGATATGAACACATAGGAGCAAAATGAAGAGAATTAATTAGGAAGTCTTGCTTTAAGTAACTATTGTTTTTCATAGAATTTATTTAATGTAGATTTATATAATTTAATTTTTGATAGTGACTGACTGTTTAACAATTGCCTTACAACATTTCTAAAAATTTAACAACTGAATATTGCAAGCTGGAACAAGCCTGCTCCAGCACTCCACAGCTTATGACTCTCAAAAGGGGTGAGTGGGTGGGAGTATATTAAATTGTACTCTACAAAATTATTTGAGCCAGGGGCCTTTCTTCAGGTAGTATTTTATAGGACTTTTATTCTGTAGAGAACACTTCAGAAACTGCTGATCTAGTCCAACTTGGTCATTTCTTTTCCCTTATTTTTCTCCATTTTCAAAGCTCTCATGGTCTCTTTGACTACTCGCTGGGAGCTTAACATACCACACTTCCACTAAACTCAGTTCAATAAATATTTATTGGGCTCCTGTTAAGTACAAAGCGTTATGCTAGTAACAGAGAATGTTAAATGGCTAAGCCTTAGCTCCTACCCTTGGGAGGGAGATTGTAGAACAAATAGGGAAAGAACTACAGTGGAAGACAATGTATAGGTAGTATCATAGAAGAGGTATAAGCATCCATTAACTTTCTGCATTCAAAAGAAACAAAATCACATTTAGTTGTGGATGTTATGATGGGAGATACTCAAGTCCAAAAGGGGCCTGAGATTCAGCTGTGCCTCCTGCCTGGGGCTGGAAGAGGTACAGAGAGTCCCAGTGGCCAGATCAGTGTGTACCTCCTGTTCAAAGTCTAGCTATTCATTCATTACTTCATTTAGCACACAAGTATTGGGAGGCTTCAGTAACATCTGTCTTTTTTAAAAAAATTGGCATGTTTTTATTACCTTCTAGACTGAGCATTTGTTCACATATTAACTGGGTACAGTATTTGGGTTTTCTCTTCTGTGAATTCTCTTATTTGTATCCTTTGCTGATTGTTCTACAGGATTTATTTTTATTTATTTATTTTTTTGTGGGTACCGGGGGGTCGACCTCAGGACCTCCTGCACCAACAGGCACCCATGCCGCTGAGCGATATCACCGGCCCCTTTTTTTTTTCGTATGTGGGATCCGGGAGTCGTACTCGGGCCCTCGCGCTTGCAAGGCAGGCACTTATGCCGCTGAGCCATCTCACCGGCCCTACAGGATTTATTTTTGTTCCCTTGTCAGTATTCAGGAATTTCGACATGTTCTATCCTATAAATTACAGTTGTATAAATGCTTTCTCCCAGCCTATCATCACTTGTTTAATTTGCCTCTATTGTCCTCCAGATATAATGTAATGTGGTGGTTATCATGACTGTCCTTTATGATTTCTACACACTGATGTGACCTTGGACAAGTTACCCAACCAATCTGTAAAACAAGGTGATTATAGCTCTTACCTTTTAGGGGTGTTAGGAAGATTAGATCAATGAACAAACATTAGAACTTTTGTTTAGCAAATACTAGTCTTCATTAAGTAACCGAGAATCTTTAATTTTATCTTCATCAAATCCATTAATTTTTACTACTTTTAAGGTATTGTTTTTTTTTTTTTTTTTTTTTTTGTGGGTACCGGGGGGGACGACCTCAGGACCTCACGCGCCAACAGGCACCCGTGCCGCTGAGCGATATCACCGGCCCCTTTTTCGTATGTGGGATCCGGGAGTCGAACTCGGGCCTTCGCGCTTGCAAGGCAGGCGCTTAAGCCGCTGAGCCGTCTCACCGGCCCTAAGGTATTGTTTTTTAGGAGACTTTTCAAGAAATTTCTCAACATTTTCTTCTATTAATTTTATTTCTAATTTCACATTTAATGGTGTAAGAAAGCCTCCAATTCTCCATGTAATGAGCCAATACCTTTTTTAAATAATCTTTTTCCAATAAAAAATTGTTTCTTTTATCTTTAATTCTGCTATGACTTATATCTAGATGTTCCCCCAAAGACTCATGTGGTCATAGTGCTTTTTTGGAAGTGGCTGGATCTAGAGAGTATGATTGATTGGTGGTGCAATGCTGGGATTAAGGGTGCTGGGATTAAGGGTGGGTGATTGCTGGATCTGTCCACTGATTGGATCAGCACTGCCCTAATCCTGGTAGACTGGATACAATATAAGGGACAGAGTCTTCTCTCTCTCTTCTTGCTTTTGCTGTCTTCCATTGGCATGAACTGTTGCCCCTCTGCCATATGCCACCCTGCCTTGGAGCCAGCAGATTATGAACTGAACCTCCGTAAACTGTGAGCTAGATTAACCTTTCCTCCTTTAACTTTATTCTCAGCAATGGGAGAAAAGTAACTAAGACAAATTCTCTAATAGAGACTAATATTCTCTAATATTAGTATTAGATTAAATATAGGCTATTACATGCACATATTAAAACTATCATCTTTCTTTGGTCCATATTTGATTGGTGCATCCTTGTACAACACCTTTCTGTGTTTTAACCTTTCTGTGTCTTTTAAAAAATGTCTCTGGTGTAGTATTAACAGATAATAATAATATATGCTAAAGGTGTCTGTCTTTTGATCTCTATTTTAATTAATTTATATTTTAATGATAATGATATAAGTAGCAATGTAATAATACTATAAGTATCTGTAGTAAAAATCTTGGTGGCCTTCAGAAGTGGGGCTGGCTCAGGGCTGACATATTGCTGCAGGACAGTAATGATGACACTGAAGATGTTTAACTGTTCGATGCAGAAGAGACAGCTAGCTGACCAAAAAGATCCCAAGTCAGACATCCAGTGGCATCAATTGTCCATTTGTTCTCTCGTGTCAGTGCAATTATAGTCTATCTTCTGTGTGAATTGCTCACCGGCAGCTTTATTGCCTGTATGGTAACCATTATCTTGTTGTTGTCATGTGACTTTTGTGCAGTGAAGAACGTCACAGGTAGACTAACACATTGGTGGAATCATACTGATGAGGATGGAAAGTGTTTGAGTCCAGGAAGGCAACTTCTCAAGAGGATACAAGTGTTTTAGAGGCCAAATCATGAATATATTTTTTTTTTGTGTGTGTGTGTGGGTACCGGGGGTCGACCTCAGGACCTCCAGCGTCAGCAGGCGCCCGTGCTGCTGAGCGATGTCACTGGCCCTTTTTTCGTATGTGGTTTCCGGGAGTCGAACTCGGGCCCTTGCGCTTGCCAGGCAGGCGCTTATGCCGCTGAGCCATCTCACCAGCCCCAAATCATGAATATTTTGGTTAGGATTCATTTCTTGTCCAGTGCTTTGGGTGAGATTTGCCTTCAGTGCTCTCTTCCCCTTCAGAGTAGAGTGGCTGGCGGTGGTTATCATGGGTGTGGTGCCACAAGGTGCCAACTTGTATGGTTACATCACGTGTAAGGTTAGGGCATCTGTAAATTCAGTTGTAGGTGCTGTGAACTTTGCTGGAGTCTTAATCAGCAGATCATGTTGTGAATGTATTTGTACATTGTTAAAATATTTTAAAGATGTTTTGTTAAATTGAAGAAGCATCTTGGGCCAGTGGGATAGCTCAGCGGCATAAGCACCTGCCTGGCAAGTGTGAGGTCCCGAGTTCGACTCCCATAACCCACATACAAAAAAAGGGCCGGTGACATCGCTCAGCAGTATGGGCGCCTGCTGGCACGTGAGGTCCTGAGTTCGACCCCCAGTACCCACCAAAAAAAAAAAAAAAAAAAAAAAAAAAAGAAGAAGAAGCGTCTTTATTGGAGTAGTAACTTGGAGTGCATACCTTTATGTTTGTATAAAGCTCTATTGTTTACAAAGCAAAAAATAAAATCTGCCATCTGAGCTCATGTTTTCTATTTATATGGCTACATCTTGTTTCTTTTTATTTTTTCCTATTTTCTACTAGTCATATTAAACTTTCTCTTGCTTATTTAAAAGTTATATCTTCTATTTTTTATTTCTTTAAAATAAATTAGGTCTCCCTTACCTTTATTAGATTATTTCAGGATATTATCTGTTATTTAAATAAGTATTATAAAAGTTCCTCCAAAATAGTCTCTGACATTAATAAAATTTTAATTTCTCTCGTAATTAAATACTATATATGCAAACTGAAACCACAAGCAAGTGCCAGTTTTAACCTCAAAAATTGGTAAATTTAAAACTTTAATAATACTCAAACTTGAGAAGGGTGTATGAAAACAAAAATTCTTCTTGGGGACACAAGTGGGTGTGAAAATTTTGGGAACATTTAAGAAATATCAATCAGAATTTTGAATGTCCACACTTTTTGATCCACCATTCCTAATTCTAGGAATGTATTGAATTGATAAAGAATTTTATTGTATCATTGTTGTAGAAAGAAGCATACTGTTTGCAACTTTCCCTACTATTTCAATTTCTTACTATGAACATGTATCATTTTTATTATTAAAAATGTACTGGGGGGGCCGGTGAGATGGCTCAGCGGCTTAAGCGCCTGCCTGGCAAGCGCGAGGGCCCGAGTTCGACTCCCGGAACCCACATACGAAAAAGGGGCCGGTGTATCGCTCAGAGGCATGGGCGCGCAGGCGCCCAAGGTCCTGAGGTCGACCCCCCGGTACCCACAAAAAAAAAAAAAAAAAAAAAAAAAAAAAATGTACTGGGGCCGGTGAGATGGCTCAGCGGCTTAAGCGCCTGCCTGGCAAGCGCGAGGGCCCGAGTTTGACTCCCGGAACCCACATACGAAAAAGGGGCCGGTGATATCGCTCAGCGGCACGGGTGCCTGCTGGCGTGCGAGGTCCTGAGGTCGACCCCCAGTACCCACAAAAAAAAAAAAAAATGTACTATATATAACACACACAAGGATAGGAGAGAGATGTAAATATGCCACAAAGTCAAATATAGTTTCTAACATATGAACATTTGGAAGTCTCTGATCTAATGTACCACCTTGTTTTATAAATAATATTGTATTTCAATGAAATAAAAATGGAAATTTTTGTACTCATCATCTTTCATGTGAGTACTTCAAAAATTCAATGCATGAGGTGAGATCAAAGGATATGATGAATATTTAATTTAAAAAAATTACAGTAAAAGATGCATTCCATTAATCTCCTTCAAAATACTCCCCCTTGCTTCGAACACACTTATTTCATGGTTCTTGCCACTTTCTGAAGCAGTCGGAGAGTCTTCTTTCATGAGTTCATTAGTTGCACTATTGTTGCTACCTCAGTGCCCTGAATTTATTCAAAATCTTTAGCTTTTATGATCATTTTAATTTTGGGGAAGATCCAGAATTGCATGGCGCCTGATTTAGTGAATAAGGTAGATGAGGACACAATTTTTGTTTGTTTGTTTGTTTGTTTTTTACAGAAATTGCTGTTAATGTTTTAAATTGACTTAGCACATCCTGGCAGTCACAAAAAACACACAAAAGAGTGCTTCCAGAACTGCTTCGGAAACAGCAAGAATGATGGGATAAGTGTGTTTGAAGAGAGGGGGAGTATTTTGAAGGGGAGTTAATGAGAATATGCATTTTACTGTAATAATTTCTTTCAATTTTTATTTAAACATTCACTGTATTGTTTGACCACACTTCTTAGTTTTACTAATATTTTTAATAGGTGAGTTATTTAAACAAGGAAGGATTAAAGTAGCTTGATTAAGTTCTCACAGTGAGTTAATGCAGCTGAAAATAGAGCCCTGAGCCCTGACCACTGTCACCTGTGGGAGATGCATTCATCTGACATCACAGAGGTAACAGTGAGTCTCATTCCTCAGTCATCACTCAGTTCCTTTATGTCTTCTCAAGAGGAACAAATCCTACCAAGATTCTTAAAAGAAACCATATTCACTTTATGATCATTCCCCTTTTTTAATTTTTACGGGCTGTCTTAATCCATTTTGTGCTCCTATAACAAAACACCTGACACTGTAATTTATAAAGAACAGGAATTTGTTTCTCATGATTCTGGAAGTACAAGAGCAAGGTCCTAGGAAGATCAGTTTCTGATGAGGCCCGCCCTCTGCTTCCATATTGCCACATCCTCTGAAGGGAGGAATGTTGGGTCCTTGCACCATGGAAGGGACAGAAAAGCAAGAGAGCATTCCATTCAACCTTGGTTTATAAGGGTGCTGATCCCACTCTTGTGAGCAGAATCCCCATGACTTAATGGTCTCCCAAAGGCCCTATTTCAGTTGGTTTCTCATCAATGAGATACAATATCTAACACCCACAACTTAAAGGAGGAAAGGTTTATTCTGGCTCATTTTGCAGAAGTTTCAGTTCATGGTTTGTAGGATCAAATGTAGAAATGGCATGGTAGAAGGGCCTGCTGCAGAAGAAAGGCGCTCCTGTCATGACACCTAGGAAGCAGATAGAAGAGGGAATGGGAGAGGGAGATATACCCTTCCAGGTCATGGCCCCACTGACCCATTTCTTTCTACCAGACCCCACTTCCTAATAGCAAGTGAGCTGTAGTGCACCCATAACCCAATCACTTGCAAAAGCCCCAGTTCTGAACACATGACTCTTTTGGGGGACAACCTAGATCCAAACCATAGCAGGCTCCGCTTCCTAATACCATCACAATGGGGATTGAGTTTCAACATGAGTTTTGGAGGGGACACAAATATTAAAACCATAGAACACATCATTCAGAATTTAACCATTGACCAATCATCTACATGACTTGGTAATCAATAAAATTTGACAATTTTAGTACCTTCTATTAAAATTGAATAATATTCCATGAAATTATAAGTTTGTATTGAATTTTTGAAATAGGCCTAGTGATCACAGAATGAGTGCAACGGGAAGCATGGGTTTGGAGTAGGCAGATCTGCTGAAGCCGTGTTCCTGAGGTCTGGAAGCACAAACTTGGCGATAAAATTCAGACTCAAGAAGGCTTCAGAACAGCAATCTCAGGCAGCCCCCATTTCCAGCTTTGATTTATGTTTTGTTCAAACAAAATATCTTGCTTCCTAAGTGCTGCTTTGGTTTAATTTCACCAGAGTAGCAATTCTTAATCCAAAGCAATTTGCTTGATGGTCAAATAGCATTTTTCTGAGCACTTGGAAGTCATGAACGTCTACAGTTGCATAATATTCTCTAGCAAACAAGGCAGAGGTACCTACAAGAAGAAAACAAATAAATGTGCCATATCAAGCCAGGTCAGAACATTTCATCCACTTTACAGTTGCCATCCTAGTCCATCTAAATAAAGGTGGCAGATAGAACTTCAGTTAATTCTCACTTTTTCAAGGATATACTATCTTCTACCTCTTCTGTGCCTTCAAAGTGCTTTGTCTATATTTTCATTAATGTATTAATCGCATTCTGTATAGTTATTAATTTTTGCATCTGCCTTTGCAGGTAGACGGTGTCTTCATCTTTGAAAGACTGTGCATTTTCCAAGCCAAATACAATGCCTGCTTGTATTACGTACTAAAGTCTACTCGTATTCTGCTCATGCAGTGGCAAGATAATTTGAAAGAAGTAATATATCATTTACCAACACAAACATTCAAAGCAGGAGTGCGATATAATGTCAGAAGGCAAGATAGATACATCAGGGGACTCTCCTGGATAGCAAAGGGAAAAAACTGTATATGATCATCTTTACATTGAATACATCAAGTGGAGTTTCTACTCAAATCACACATTACTTAAACTCCTGGCCACTAAGGTGGCTGGAATGTTAAAGGCAGTATAAGTTTTCATATTTAAAATATTCTTCCTAAAGCTATTAGAGATATTATTGAAGTCAAAGAAAAAGCCAGCATCACAGATCAATTTAAATTCTCTCTAAATTTTACTCACAAAACTTTCCTATATGAAAGGAAATCATTTAAATTCTTATTTACACTGATCCATTAACTCAAATAACTTAAGTTTACTGAAGTATGTACACTTTTTATTTTGAATTAGTTTAATGAACTAAATTTACAGTACCAATTATATCCCTAAATTTCAATTACTGCCACTACTCATTTTTATAATAGTAATTTAGAAGGAGAATTTATGCAATAATGGCATATTTACAGGACTATGTGCCCAAAGAGATTTGCATTTCAATTGAGAGATAAAACATTTTTTTTTCCCCAAGCCTGTAGAAAGGAATTACTTTGCATTGATAAGATTTTAGGAAAGGATTTTTACACAATTGGTAAACTGGGTTAATAATTTTTAGAGAGTTGGAAATAATTGGCCAATAATTTCTAACAAAGGGAGAATCCCTGGGCTAGATGAGTAGTTTTCATTAACTTGAGATTCAGGGTCAACATATGCACTGCTCACTCATCAAGGAGATTTGGCAGATGGGGAGGTGCAGGAGGTCAGTAAAAAACATCTGCCACATAGTATCTTAGAAGGTTACTATTAGGACCCAGGAGAAGTAGATAAAATCAGGATCACAATCAATAAGGGCAGGTACTTTTACTTCTTAGAAGTAAAAGTTATGATGATGTCATTTATGGAAAGACTCTGTAAGGTTATTCTTTGATATAGGCTAGTACTTGAGAACTTAAAGGAGAGGAGGTTAAGACTTGGGAAATAATGCAGGGAAATAGGGACCTGGTTCAGGGGGATCAGCTGACTGTCTCTCACTCCCAAATTTAGGGCTTCCCTGAAAACTGAAGGATCATTCTTAGTGGTAGCCCTTGAATTCTAGGAGAAACCAAGGGCTCTACCCAATGTGAGACAATTATCTAGGGTATGACAGGGACTCTGATGTTCCTCTGCAATGCAATTTGGTTTTAAGAGTCTGGTCATTTTTTGCAAGGGAACACAAGCTGCCTGTATTTCTCAATTTTGTCTGTCAAACTACTGTCATCTCATGAGTAAGATGCAAGATTTTTTTCCCTACACTTAAGACACCACTAAGTTTAAAGGACCTTCGGCTATCTAGACAGGTGGAAGTGGAGGGATGAACTTCCAGAACTGTTCCTAGCTGGAGGCCGGAAGAATGCCTATCTCCATTATAGTCATAAGAAGACCTCAAGACTTAAAATACCATGGAGAAGTCTAGCCAGAACACACATTTTTGTATGTGGCACCATTCTTGGTGTCCAAATTGTAAGTATTGACTGAAATTGAATTAATTGTGATTGATCTACCTGAACTATTTTTTCTCCCCCCCCCCCCCGGGAATGAAACCTGGCAGAGAATGTTGCTGCTGCTATTGATAATAGCAAAGATACTTTAAACAGCATTTTAAGCTTTTTTAAGTCATTCATAACAACCATGAAGGAAGTAGGCAGCTACAGTTGCGTATTTCAGCATAGGTGGCCTTCCAAATTCTCAGAGTTTTCTAGGCAATTTAATTAAATTAAGGTAGTTGAATGCAAATATACGTCCCTCCTCTGCTTCAAAGTCCTACATGGGAGGGGTTGGAGACAGAAAAGGAAAGGAGTTTTAAAAATTTACTCTCTTGGGCTGGTGAGATGGCTCAGCGGCATAAGCGCCTGCCTGGCAAGCGCAAGGGCCCGAGTTTGACTCCCGGATCCCACATACGAAAAAGGGGCCGGTGATATCGCTCAGCGGCACGGGTGCCTGTTGGCGCGCGAGGTCCTGAGGTGGACCCCCGGTACCCACCAAAAAAAAAAAAAAAAAAAAAAAAAATTTACTCTCTTTCTAATTTTTGAAACACCCTATGCTATACATATCTTTCTGATTGGGATAGTTCAAATTAGCATAATTCTAAAATAACATTTTGGGTCACTTCTTGAATTTGGTTCTAAGATTGTATTAAGCTAAAGCCTAACCAAATATATATTCACTACTACATCTGGAGCTCAGCAGGCATTTGCTCACTGTTCACTGAAAGAATGTTAAGATTTTGGTTTTAAGTGTGTCTAATCTTACAGGTCTAAATGCCCAGTTTTGTCAGGGTAGAAAGCTGTGCACTTATTTAAGCGATTCTGCCTTTTATTCTAATCCCTTTATGAATTCTCTTATTGGAATTCCTGTTTTAGACCAAGGCATGTGGTTTTGAATGGTTTGTTGATAGCAAACTTTGGTTTTGTGAGAGGATCTGCTATTTAGAAAATCCAAAAGGCATCTGGAGCCCAGTCTGGTAAATAAATTGGGTAATCTAACTTTTTAATCTCATTCATATGTGATTAGAAACTAAGGAGACTAATTTGCAATGCATTTCATTAGCTATTTCTGAGAGCAATTCCAAAACAGGAATTCCACAGAGGCTTTGAAGAAAAATGGTACCACTGGAATAAATACATAATCTAGAGGGGCAGGTCCTGAGTTCTATCCCCAGTACCAAAACAAACAAAAACACAAAACAAACCCAACAAAACAAAAACCCCCACCTTATGTGGAACTACCTCCTTTTATTCTTTTTAAAAGTCTTGTGGAGTTTTGTTTCCAAAAAAACCCTAAACTCCAAGTGGCCCTCAGTCCATATCCATGGGCAGTGCCTGCAGACTACTTGGAGCCAAGTGTTATAAGTCTGTCCCTTTGGTCCCCTGGACCAGTGGCCATGACAATTAGTATGAGTTTGAGTTCATAGCCATGCTCATCTGTCCTTCAGGGTAGTGGGTTGGGTGGTGTCAGTAATTTGACTTTTTTAGCCAATTATATTTTTACTGGAATTAAAGTAACAAGCTTCTGTGTTACCTATTAACTTCCTACATGCTGAGATGAAAATAGGTTGAAGCTGTGGAAAAATGCTGATATACTTAAAATACAGAACCAAAATAGCCATATAAACAAACCTCAGGGAATTTTAACCAAGAAATTACTGCCAAATAATTTGCTAGCCCGTTAAAATGCTGAATATTTTATTTTGAGAAGGAATTATATTTTTAGTCTCTGCCATGCTTGTCAACACTCTACTATAATAATAGATTTAACCATTTATTAAAAAGAAGAAAAGATGGAAGAGACCATTTGCACCAAGCCTATGAGCATCTGTGAAGGCAGAAGTGCACAGCTAACACTTGAGGGGTTCTTGAATAGGTCAACCCTCATTCTTTCAGGTATCTTCATAGATTTTGCTGAAGAGTGAGGTTGGACAACTATTTGTATATTTTTGGTCAGAGAGATTGGACTCAACCTAAAGCATTCAGACAGAAATCACAAACATTTGACATAATAAACAGAGAGACTGCTATTCCAAGAGGTATCTTCAGTTAGAAAACTGGACTGCAACAGCCTTCGTGGGCCATGAGGACTGGGGGATAAACTGAGTGTGCAAAGAAAGCCAGAGGTGAGAACAAAGGCACAGATGGAAGCAGAACTGGAAGGAAGACCACAGGGATGGAAGGGAGACCATAGGATGGCCTGGGGATGGTAGAGAAAGAGGCAGAGCAAGCAAATGTTTAGGTACCAACAGATTTGGGTTTCCTATGTATACATTTTGAGTTGCATGAAATACTCCTTGCAGTAAGTTTCTTTTCTAAGCTGACTGAAACAAGCTTTTCTTTCTCATGCCCAAATTATCTTGATGGATCAGTCTCTCACCATGGCAATCTCAGCCCATGCTCTTTGCTTTTATGTCTAGGTACTGGTCAATACATTTTTTAAAATAAGAAAGAAATGAAAGAAGAATGTATAACTACCAAATATACCTAACTTAAAAATGTTATTTTTTTTCTCCTATGCATAGATCATATTGGTCAGACCGCATGCTGACATGTAAATTTGTTCCCACCAAATGAGTCATTTGAGATTTTAAAAGACCAAAAACAAAAACCCAAATATCTCCCAATTGTTCTGGAGGATAAAAAAGCAGCATGTTGGTCTTCTTGGCTTGCACTAAGAAAAATAACAACAACAAAAAAAAATCAAACTGGCTTCAGTACATTTAAAACAATAATATTACTATTTCTGCTACCCCAGTGGGAATAGAGTTGTAATACACTGCACACTGTCTGGATTGGCTTGATTTTAACTTGGTGGAGGAATGAAAAATGTTTGTTACATAATCCAGGGTTAAATGGGAAGAGCAAAGTTCTCTTTTATTCACATTTTCCTGAGATTATTATGCATACAGGAGAATGAAACTGGCATGGAGTGGCTGAGACACACTTCTAGGGGATGTCAGCCCCTGCTTGCTGCTATCAAGATCATGTGTGTACTAGAACTAAGATAGGACTTGGGGAGACTGGAATGTCTGTGGTTTTTGCTTTTACAGTACTCTCTCCTTATCCATGGTTTCACTTTCCACAGTTATGATTACCTACCATCCACCATGGTCCAAAAACATTAAATGGAAAATTCTAGAAATATATAATTTGTAAGTTTTAAAGCTCACAGCCTGAGTAATACAGTGAGATCTTGCTTCATCCTGCCCACCACATGAATTGCCCCTTTGTCCAGCCTATCTATGCTGCATATTCTACCCACTTGCACATCACTTAGTCATCCTCTTGGTTATCAGGTTAACTGTCATAGGATATAGAATTTGGTACTGTATGTACATTCAGGCATCCACTGGGGATCTTGGAACATATCCCCTGAAGATAAGGACAAACAACTGTGTATTAGAATGGCACAATGTAGACAAGGTGAGAATGATGTGATTACTGCAAGAGAAAAGACCTAGGCAATGGCCAAGGAAATAAGCAGAATCAGTCACTTCTTCTCTATCTTCTTTCAAAATTGAAATGCTATATTGTCTTAGGTCTGGTTTCCTGGGAAAAGACTCAGAGTTGGAGATTTGTGTTGTTGGAGATTTATTAGGGAGTGATGTGGGAACAAATCTGTAAGGAAATAAATGAAACATGATTGGGAAGAGAAGTGAAGCTCAAATGTAAGTGTAAGAGAAATCTCTGCTAACTGTGTGGGACTCTGGAGCTTGGGTGGCACTTCAGAGCTACCTCAAATGAAAACAGAGGGAGGAGGTCTTTATATCCCTGCACTGTCAACTTGGATGCAGTTTGTTCTTGGGGGGCAGCAGGGCATAACCTTGGCAAGGAAGCTGCCTACTGCTGCATGCTTCTCCTGAGGAGGCCCTACTCCGAGGAATGAATGCCTCCATCCTGTGGGAATGCTTGGGTGGAACACAACAATATCTACTACAGTCCACCCCTTCTACTGCTTGGATCCACTTGCCTCATGTAGCAATTCAATCCCAAATGAAAGCTTTTCTGCTTAAGCTGAATTCCTGGATAAATTTACAAAAGGTAGGTTATTGGGAGAAACAACAGCCCCTGCTACTGTAGCATGTCTTGAGGTTTCAACTTATATACATTATCTTTCCTACTATCATTCTTAAGTCCTTTCCCTCTTTCTTAATATCAGCCCAGGCCTAGGCAGCTTATCTGATGGGGTGATCAGACCTCATTCCTGAGGGGCTTGAGTCCCTGGTCAAAATACCCCTTTCAGGCTGTTGTTGATCCATATTTTCATTTGCATCAAAGAAATTGGGCAGGGAAATACAAAGAGATGGATCAATATATAATCTGGATGGCAAAAGTATTTCTTCCTGTCCCATTATGTCACTTCAGTTTTACCTCTGGTGACTTGTGTCAGCTTACTCAAATGATTCACATTATCCAGGATGATGACCATTTTCTTGCTTGCAGGTTTCATGGTATGAGGATCTTGAAATGAGGCTCTCTTTGTAGTGCTTAGTGTAAGCATTACCTTCAGGCCAAAGAACCTAAAATTTCAGGATGGAACATTCCACATCTCCAAGTGGGAGTTATGATAATCAGGTTGCTCCTGCCTCTATCTCTTGGCTCCTGGACCTGTGTCATAGAATACAACTGAAGCACGGCCCTGTGTAAAAGTCACTGGGTGTGATGTATACATTTGGAGTATAGTGTTTCATTCTTGTAGAGGGTTGTATCTAAGCTGTGTCTCAGTTGCACCTTCAAAACCTGTTTGCATAACTTATATTAGGCTGAAAGTTTTTGAGTGATATGGTATGCAACAGGGTTAGTGAATTCCATGGTAATGTACCTACTGCTGTACCTCTTTGTCTGTATAGCGGCACCCTGTCCAAGATAATATTGAGATCCTATGTCAACTAACCAACACTTTGTAGAACCTGTAAGCCTTCCTGGGAGGAAGTGGTTCAATGTCAGCTTGTCAGCAAGTGGCTGATCTCCTGGAGGGATCATGCCAAACTGGGAACTTGGTGCTGCTCTGTTCCTGCCCAGTTGGTATCAGTAGCTAGAACAACCTCATGTGTGGGGGCCTGCAACACTGGATTCTCATAGAACCTCCTTCACTGGTCTGTTCATGGGCCCAATTATGCCAACAGTGGGGAGGCTGATGACAGATGTCAATGGGTCACATCATTCTGTCTCTTTGTTATTTAGATGGAGATGTTGCAGCATCCTTCTTTCTCTGGGCCTCATTCAAAGCTGCCAGTCTTCCCTGTCACCTAACAAATAAGTTAGATCAACACTCCAGAGGATGGACTACATTCCAAAGAGGTCAGCCAGGTATGGTTCTTCCTTCATAGTATAGCAGAAGTGCAAAACAAGTTTTTTAAATGTTAGAGGAGTTGTCCCTATCATGCATTGGACCACTGAATTCACATGCATCTTCTTAGGGTTATTGTTTTTCTCCTTTGAAAATAAGGATTTTACATAGACCTTCAGTATACCAGGCATTTCTTGCTCATGGTGTCACTGATGCATCCAACCAGTGTAATTTCTGCAGAATGTTTAGATCATTGGTGAACCTATGTCACGTCTGCTCAAAATCTTCCAATGGCCTTGTATGTCAGAGTGAGAGCCAGAGTCTTTATACAAAGTCTCGTATGACCTGCCCTTTCTGTCCTCGATGACCCTTTGGTTTGCTTCTCTGCTTCTCATTCTTTCTTTTCTCATCCCATCTGTTCTGTTCACTGGGCACATCAGGATTCTCCCACCTCAAAACCTTTGTAGCTGCTGGTCCTTGATACTGGAAGGCAGTTTATTCCACATCCATGTGGCTCCCCTTTATTTCACTCAAGTTTTTACTCAAATATCACCTTCCTTCCTCTCTCTATTCTCTATTTCACCACCTCTTTCAGTGTCCCAATTTTCCTTCATCACTACGTTTTTACCTATAGAGCTTCCTGACATCTAACACATGATTTATTTCTTTACTTATCTTGTGTGTTGTCTGTTTCTTCCCACTAGAATATAAGTAAGATCAAGTAGAGCAGAGAATTTTGCCAGCTTTGTTTACTTCTGAAGAAATTAGAATAGAGCCTGATACATACTAATCATTCAAAAGTGTTTGTTGAACCAGTGAATCATTTGCAGTGACTTCATTACTAGTATAGATTCTAATTCAGGCAGTTTACGCACTGGCAGATGTTTGTTTTTATTTGTTTCCATTACAAACAATGCATCCTCGAACATCCTTCTGACAATACTTTTGGGCACAACAATCTTCTAATAGAGCTCATATTCCCCAAAAGAGAAAACTGAGTTTAATAATGGCACTAATAAACAAAATTTTATCATTTTGAATCTTAGAGCTACACCGTTGGCAAAAATAATAAGCAAAGATATATAGGGGAAGAAAAGATGCTAACTGAAGATCCACAAATAAATTTCCTTCTCAACACATGCATGTGAAGTTCGTGGGAAGGCACGCCAAAGTATTTAGAGAAATTTTTAAAATGGCTTATCTTTCTTCTGTGCACAATCCGTCCTCCTCCTTCTCCATTATTTACAGTCTTGGCAATGGCCTTGCATCTCTAATTTAACTTTGACTCCTCTTTATTTCCATCACTACTCTCTGTCATAAGTAGTCATTGAAGGGTGTGAAATTTAATGCTTATCATCTCTTACATTCTTGTATTTTGGCTATTTCTCTTCTTGGTCCCCTCCCTGTTTAGGCCTCAGCTTGGCTGGATCCCCCAACAGCTGAAAGAAAAGTGAAAGAAACATCTCCCCAAACTGTATACCCAGAGAGATTCTGACTCTTTCATACTGGATCCTTTCTTGCAGGGTGACACTGGTATCAGTCCAGGGTCTCCGGCAAGCCAGTGGCAGGTCATTTAAAAATACTTCAATGCATGCTGCCACAGCCACACAAGTGATTTTGTTTATGAAAGCTTGTGAGATTATTTGTGGGGGACCCTAAAAATATTAAGGTGGAACTGAGAGATGCCCAAGTTCTTGCACTGGTAGGTAGGGATATTGGTTACATTTAGGTTATTGCTGTTACTATAACAGCCTCTATATTACCCTGGTGCTTTTTATTTACCAATCCCTGCTTGTCAGAAACAATTGGGAATTCCTTCATTCATAGTTTCAAGATGTTTGTAAATTCTTTTCTTTAAATTTTAGATACTTCATATTCTTATATTAATTTTTATCACTCTCATCTTCCAGCCAAGTATCCAATGTCTTTCTGAATTTATTATTCAGAGCATTGGTTCCCCCTTCTGGGTTAGCCTCATGTAAATAAATGATTATAGAAATGATTAAACAGATGACAAAGTAACATTAAAAGGTGCAGAATTTTACCAATGAAAAGACATAAAAATGTTGCAATCTGGGTGGAGCAGAGAATGGGAGAGGAGTGTGGATATGCGGAAAAATATTATGAAAGTATTGAAGCACGTGGTTGGGTAAGCAGACAGAGCCTAAGGCTAAGCCAGGGCTCTGCATGTTGGCTGTGGCTGTAGTGGCATCATCTGGGCGGTAGTGACCAGTCCAGTGGCAAGATCTATAAGTGGATGCTACCTTGGTTGCTGTGGTCAGCTGGAAGAGCTAATGCTGGTCTTCCATGGACAAGTGTATAAATCGAAGATTAGTAAGGTTAATGAAGTATTGACATTGTTATGTGAAGTATGTATTTGTAGGGATTGTGTGAGTGTAACAGTTTGCTACTTTATGTATTTGCTACTTTACGTATTATGTATTTGTTACTTTATGTATTATATTACTTTATATATGCTTTGATTTTAACTTTTATCTGAGATTTAAGTAATCAGCTTTATGAAATTTAAAAGATTGTTAGAATAATAACAGTTGACTAAATGCTAGGAAAGGAAGTATTTCTTAAATTTGTGGAACACACTTGGCAGGCATTTGAAGTATTGAGAAGTCTGTGTTAAATACATTATTATAATGTGAAATGTCTAAGAAAACCATATTAGTTACTTAACAGAATAATTTAGTCTTTTACGAGTTAATTTAAATATTCATTACAGAACATGAAAATGATTCTTCTTATACTTGGGTAATTACTGTATTTCTAAACAGTATTTTCAAACTGAACATCAACAATTATGAAAACCAAGATTCTTAGTTTATGACATTCATAAATTGGATACTAATTTAAAGCCCCATTACAGTAAGCCTTTCTCTCTGGACACACAAACTCTTAGATTTTTAAAAACTCAGTTGAGGGCCGGTGAGATGGCTCAGTGGCGTAAGCACCTGCCTGGCAAGCGCGAGGGCCCGAGTTCGACTCCCGGAACCCACATACGAAAAAAGGGCCGGTGATATTGCTCAGCGGCACGGGCGCCTGCTGGTGCACGAGATCCTGAGGTCGACCCCCGGTACCCACACACACACAAAAAAAACTCAGTTGATAATTCCTATTGTGCTGTCAGACACATAGAATAACTTAAGTAATTGAGATGGAAAATACTCAAGGAAAACCTTGATTTAGTCATCGTGGACTTTTAATATCTCTCTCCACTATCTGGTGTAACATACACTTCATTCTGTTGTTGTTATCTTCACATTGAACCATATGTTACATCATTATATTTATTCTTTTTTAAGGGTACCACGGGAGGGTAGGTGTAAATATTGGATTTATTTCTCCCCACCTGACTTCCTAAATAGGTGTTAATTGTAAACATCTCTAGTCCTTTTCTAACTGTCTTACTTCTATTTGCCTTCTGACCTGACTTTATCCTCTTGGAACTTTTCTCATTAAGAAATACAGCTGTACAGAACTGCTCGTGGTTCACAGGAAGGTGCCCAGAAGTCAACTCATGCGTACGAGTTCCATTTTAGGCAGCACAATGAGTGAGGGTTTATGCATGTCTTAAATGGGTCACGCTGTTCCTTGTTTCTAGAGCTGGAACGTCCTTTCCTCTCCAGGTCTAACTGACTCCTCATTTTTCAAAATCTCACCTTTTCATAACTGCTCAAATGTATTTTTCAGGGACTTAACTCTCCCCTTCCAACATTATTGAGACATTCATAGTGTTGTATGTAGCTAGCTGGTATTCTATTCTATGACTATACTACTGTCATTTATTCCTTTCATGGTTAGTAGAAATTTCAGGTTGTTTTCAGTCTTTTTACTTTTTATGTTATAAATAATCATATACTTGTATCCTGGTTACATGTGCAAAAATTTTGCTAGTGTTTATAAATATCTAGGAGTGGAATTTATGGGTCAACTTTAATAGGTGATGTCAAAGGTTGTACTGATTCTTACCATACTGCACCATAAGAGACATCCTGTCATTCCATGTTCCTATGAACACTTCATGTTGCCAAGATTTTTAATATTTGCCAGACCCAGGCACGCGGGTCTGAAATTATCCACTGGTCAAGCTTTATTTGCACTTCTTTAATTACAAATGAGTTGGACATCTTTTAATGTTTGTTAATGTTTGGTTTTCTTCCTTTGTGAAATGTTCAGGGTTTTTCTTGCTCATTTTGCCATTGGCTTTATCTATCCATCTATCTATCTCTATCTATCTATATACCTATCTATGTGTCTATCATCTATCATATACCTGAATATCTTATTGTTTCATAGATGTTCCTTATGTATCCATTGTCCTAAACCTTTGTTAATTTTGTGAGTATCTAATATCTCCTCCCAGTTGACAGTATGTATTTTTGACTCATTATGGTATGAACAGAAATTTTTTTTTTTTGTGGGTACCGAGGGTCGACCTCAGGACCTCATGTGCCAGCAGGCGCCCGTGCCACTGAGTGATATCACCGGCCCTTTTTCCATATGTGGGTTCCGGGAGTCGAACTCGGGCCCTCGCGCTTGCCAGGCAGGTGCTTACGCCACTGAGCCATTTCACCGGCCCCAGAAATTATTTTAATATAATTTATTTTGTCATTATTTTCCATTATGATTTTCACACTTTCAAGTATGTTTAAGAATGGTTCCTGTATCCTGAGGTGATAAAGTCATTCTCTATATTAATTTGAAGTAGCTTTAAGCTTCTAGATAAGTTGAAAAGATAAAAACAATATTAGAATTCTAAAATACCATGTGGTCAGACCCACATATTGTTTATTACATTTTACTCTCATTTGCTTTTACACTCTCTCTCTTACTTTCTTCACTTTCTCTTTTTCTTGTGAAACATTTAAAGTTAAGGTAAATAAATTGTGACCCTTTACTGCTAAATACTTCAGTGTATATTTCCCAAATATGAAATTTCTACATGTTCATCTGTCTGAGTCTGGGGTCTTTAGTGTCCCATCTGCTTGTCTACCCTATTAAGATAGAAGTCATTGTCTTTGCTCCAGCACTGTGGTAAGCCTTGGCATCTCATACGGAAAGACCCCTACCTTTTGTGTTCCTTTTAAGAGTATCTTAGCTACTATAATTTCTTAGCCTATTTGTGTAAATTTTAGAATTACTTTGTCAATTTTCAAGAAAATAATTTGGGAATTTTGATTGGAAATTCATTAAATGTACTAATTGATTATGTAGGAACTGACATCTTTGCAAAACTGAACTTTCTCATCTATGCAGCTACCATGTCTCTCCATGTATTTAGGCATTTTAAATGTGTGGTTTTTTTTTTTTTTTTTTTTTTCCTTTATGGGGGTATCGGGAGTTGAACTCAGGACCTTGCCCTTGCCAGGCAGGCGCTTATGCTGCTGAGCTATTTCACCAGCACTAAATGTGTTTTAATGCTCAATTTAGACTTATAGTCGACATCATACTAAATGGCAAAATGATGAAAGTGTTTCCTCTAAAATCAGGTATGAGACAAGTATGTCCACTCACACTACTTCTATTCAATGTAGTACTTGAAATTTTAGCCAGAGTAATTAGTGAAATGCTATGGTTTAGATATAAAATGGTCTCCAAAGTCCCATGCGTTTGGAAGTAGATTGAATTATTGCTGACTTGCTGTTAGGTAGGGTCTGGCAGAAGAGGCAGATCACTGGGGTGTCACCTAGAAGAGTGTATCTCCCGTCCTGGCTCCTCCCTTCCCTCTGTGTTTCCTGAAGGCCATGATGTGAGCAGCTTCTCCTCTGTTACGCCCACCTGCTGTGCCCTGTAGCCTTGGAGTCAGCCAAGCACGGACTGTACACGTGAGCCAAAATAAATTCTCCTCCTTTAATTTGCTGGTGTTGGATACTGAGACCCAGTGACCAAAAAAAAAAAAAAAGTGACTAAGATAAGAGAAAGAAACAAAAGGGATGCAAATAGGAAAGGAAGATAGTGAATTATCCATATTTGCAGATGATATGATTCTATGTTTAGAAGACCTTGAAGAGCCCATCAAGTCTTTTAGAACTGGTAAATTCAGCAAGGTAGCAGGATACAAAATCAACATAAAAGATCAACAGCCTTTTTATACATCAGCAACAAACAGAGAGAGAAGTCATGAAAACAATTCCATTTGCAATAGCTTAAAAAAATCTACAAATCAACCTAAGCAAAGACCTTTCCAATGAAAATTATCAAACACTAAAGAAAGAAAGAAGACACTAGAACATGAACACATTATGTTCATGAATTGGCAGAATATTGTTAAAGTGATTACTGACAGTAATTTATAAATTCAATGCAATCCCTATCAAAATACCAATGATATTCTTCATAGAACTAGGAAAAAACCCTAAAATTCATATGGAAACACAAAATGCCCAAAATAGACAAAGCAACCCTGAGCAAACAGCACTCTGGAGGCATCAAAATACCAGATTTCAAAATATACTATGGGCCATACGTAACAAAAACAGAATAGTACTGGCGTAAAATCAGACACATAGACCAATGTAATAGAACAGAGGACACAGAAATAAACCCATACAGCCATAGCCACAGATTCTTGACAAAAGGGTCAAAAACATATGTAGGAGGAAAAAAAGCTTCTTTAACAAATGGTGCTGGAAAAAATTGTTATCCTTATGTAGAAGGTTGAAACTAGGTGCTCTCTACAAAAATCAACTCAACTCAAAAGGGACCAAAGACTTAAAAGACCTGAAACTTCGAAGATACTAGAAGAAAACATACAGGAAATACTTGAAGATATAGATATAGGCAATGACCCCTTGAATAGGAGTTCTATAGCTCAGGAAATAATAGCAAGATTTGATAAAAGGAATGCGTCAAATTAAAAACTTCTGCACAGCAAAGCAAACAAATGAACAAAGGGACAGCTTACAGAATGGGAGAAAATCTTTGCCATCTACTCTTCCAACAAAGGATTAATATCCAGAATATGTAAAGAGCTCTAAAAAGGTAACTCCAAAAGAACAATTAACCCTTTGAAAAAATAGGCAAATGAACTGAACAGAACTCTCAAAAGAAAAATTCAAATGGCCAATAATTATATGAAAAAATGTCCAACATCTTTAGCCATCAGGGGAATGGAAATCCAAACTACACCAATATTCCATCTCACCCCAGTTAGTAAGGCTCTCAACAAGAATACAAAGAACAGTAAATGCTGGTGAGGATGGCGTTGGTGGGAACATAAATTATTACAGCCACTATAGAAACCATTATGGAGGTTCCTCAAAAAGCTAAAAACAGATATATATCCAAAGGAACTGATATCGGCATAGTATAGGGTACCTGTACACCCATGTTTATTGTGGCACAGTTCTCAATAGCCAAGGGATGGAATCGCCTCCATTCCCATCAGTGAATAAAGAAAATATGGTATATAAACACAATGGAACACTATTCGGACATAAAGAAGAATAAAATCATGTCACTTGAGGGAAAATGGATAAATAACTGGAGATCAAGTTAACTGAAATAAACCAGACTCAGAAAAGACAAGTATTGCATCTTTTCCTTAATACGTGGAATCTTAAGACATGAAAGTAGAAGGGAGACTACTAGACAAGATGTTGATCAAGGGAGGGAAGAGATGTAAGGGACGGGATGCAATGTGAGGATGGATATGATAAAAATGTGTTATGTGCATGTATGAAAATATCACAGTGAAACCTAACATTTTGCAAAATTAATATGCACTAATAAAAATATACAGAAAAAAATACACAGTTGTAGACTTTTGCACAATGTTATAAACCTCTTTTATGAATTTACTCTTCAGCATTTTATCTATTTCTTGATATTGTAAATAATATCTTTTTAAAACTTGAAACTTCCAGTGTTATTGATATAGAGAATACAATACTGATTTACAAATTTGTATTATATCTAGTAACCTTGGCAGAAGCTCTAATGCTAATAACTTGTAGATTTTTTCAGATTTTCTATACAGATAATCATATGATTTGTATAGGGTTATAATTTGTTTCTTCCTTTCCAACTAAATATCATTTAAGATGATCAGGACTTCTGGGACAGTATTGAATAAAAAAGAGAATGGATGCCCTTGAATTGTTCCTGATTTTAAAGAAAATAATTGTTAACATTTCAACATTAAATAACTGCTGTTATTTTTTATTGATACCTTTTATCAAATTGAAGAAATTCTATTAGTCTTCTGCATAATGAATTTCATCAAACGCTTTTCGTAAATCTATGAAGACGATCAATACACACCTTTAGTCTGTTATGTCAATTATATTAATAGATTTTGAGTTCAAATTAATTTTGCATCCTACACTAAATCTAAAATAAATCTTGTATACTAAATAAATCTAACTTGCTTATAATGTAATACATATTATATATAATTCAGCTTGCCAATATTGTTTTTTGTCTGTATATTTTCACATAGGGTTTTCTCTGGTCTGGGAAAAACAATGATAATAATTTTGTCTTTTTCTTTTTTTTTAAACAAGGCCTCACCATGCAGCCTCCTGCCTCAACCTCCCAAATGCTGGGATTACAGGCATGTGCCACCACACGTGGCCAATAATTTTGTAAAATAAATTGAGGTAACATTTTCTCTTTTACTTTTTTCTTTTTTTTTTTTTCATTTTAAAGAGAAAAACATAGAACAAAATTTCAAAACAACATAATAGGAGGGTAACAATGGTTAATACATTGCGTATTGTTATCTTTAAATTACTTACTCAGGGTACAAGACATCAGCATTCAATTGTCCAAACAATATTAGCACAAACCTTTCTTTTCAATGAACTAAGCG
The DNA here is from genome assembly GCA_028451465.1 of Erethizon dorsatum. NCBI lineage: Eukaryota > Metazoa > Chordata > Mammalia > Rodentia > Erethizontidae > Erethizon > Erethizon dorsatum. Next base: position 130,082,613 of record CM051823.1, on the reverse strand, counting down.
AAATTAGTAGTGTATCTAACTATCTTGTATATATATATATTTTTTTTTCTTTTCCCTTCCTTCTTTTCTCCATTCTCCCATCCCAGTTTCTCTTTCCTTCTGAACAGTTTGTTCCTGTTTTACCATATCTATTGTACATTTTGGAGAATTTTCTCTTTTTTTGCTTGCTGGTGAAGTTTGGTAAGATTGAAAGTATCTTGAAAGTATCTGTTCCTGAATTGGCAAACTCACCTGTGGAAACATTGAAGCTCAGGACTTATTGTAGAAGGATTTTCAACCTCTAATTTAATTTTATTAATAGTTACCAAACCATTCATATCTTCTATTACTGTCTGAGGCATTTTTGGTAATTTGTACTTTCCTAAGAATTTTCCATTTCATCTAAGTTTTCAAATTTATTTCTATAAATTTGCTAATAATAGTCTTTATATTTTCTGCTACATCTATGATTTGATCCTCTTTTTATTTATAACCCAGTTTTGTTTATTTATACCTTCTCCTTTTGTCTTGATCAGTTTTGCTGGACATTTATCTGTTTATTAGTCTTTATAAAGAAACAGTTTTATGCATCTTGATTGTCTTCATAGTTTTGATCTTATCTATTTCCTCAATTTTTACTCTTGTAAAATTGTCTTACTCTCCTTGGGTTGATTCTGTTACATTTTTTTCAAAATAATTTCTTTTTTTATTTTTTGTGGGTACCGGGGGTCGACCTCAGGACCTTGCGCACCAGCAGGCTCCCATGCTGCTGAGCGATATCACCGGCCCTTTTTTTTTGTATGTGGGTTCTGGGAGTTGAACTCAGGCCCTCGCGCTTGCCAGGCAGGCGCTTATGCTGCTGAGCCATCTCACTGGCTCCAAAATAATTTCTTGAACTGGATTCTTAGTTCAATAATTTTCAAAAACAATTTTGAAAAATAAGAAATAAAACGGTTACATTGACCTCCTACCTTGTAGTACTTTTATTCTCTTTACTAATTTGGAATTTATACACACTCTTTCCAGTTTTTTATTTGTTCCCTAGAAAATTTATCATGTATACTTAATTAACATGTCTAATGTTAATCACAATTTTATCTTTTTGAATAATGCATGCCTGTATGTTTTACCTCCAATTATCTCTCAGTTGATTTATGTTACTGTTGTCAGGTATTTAATTCAGTCTTTATTTTCCAGTCCTCACAGATTAGACATTAGTGTCTCTAAGTTACACCCACATAGGCAAGTCACCATCACTTTGGATCTTCAGTTAATTCTTTCAAATCCTAACATCATCCGCTAACTTATCTTGGCTTTCCTCACCCTAAAGACTATAGACTTTTAGTCCAATCCTGACTTGGAGGTTACTAAAATAATTTAAACCTCAACTTTGTGAAACTATTGCTTTTCTGAGAATTATTTACCTCAGGCAAATTATTCTGAAAACCTGCATTTAAAAATAAAGTTTAGCCAGGCGTGGTGGCGCATGCCTGTAATCCCAATACTCAGGACGCTGAGGCAGGAGGATAACTGCGAGCCTGGGCTACATAGTAAACTCAAGGCCAGCCTGAACTACACAGCAAGATCTTGTCTCAAAAAAGAAAAAAAAAGTGTGTGAAATATCTCCTCGTTTGCTGGGATTCCATGAATTTCCCTAGGTCTTCTGTCCTGTCTCTGTGGTTGAAGTCTTGAGAATTTATGGCAAACAAAGTACTTGGGTAAGGCAGGTGATATATGATATGTGAAAACAAAGGACTGGGTAAAGAACGGGAACATGGGCTTTACTTGTCAGAGGGCATTCCACGCACTTCCTGAGAAAACATGTCAGAAAATCCTCTCAGACAACAGGCCCTAATCAGGTCTGTGCAGCACAGAAAGGGACAAACGAAAGCTTAAGATAGGAGAGAATCACCACTGTTCTCTCAAAAAATAAAGCTGGATTTCTTTTTTTTTTTTTTTTTTTTGTGGGTACCGGGGGGTCGACCTCAGGACCTCGCGCGCCAGCAGGCGCCCATGCCACTGAGCGATATCACCGGTCCCTTTTTCGTATGTGGGTTCCGGGAGTCGAACTCGGGCCCTCGCGCTTGCAAGGCAGGCGCTTATGCCGCTGAGCCATCTCACCGGCCCATAAAGCTGGATTTCTGAAACAGCCTCTGTAGTGTCAAAGTAACTGACTTCTTGTGGTCCTTCTGGCAGTGAGAATTGCTTGGTTTCTGACTGGGACAGGAACAGGGACTTGAGTGCTAGCCGGAAAACCCCTAAACCCATGTCCTAATTCACATGACACTCTATCCTGATGGACCCCCAGGGCACCTATTTAGGCACTTTTAATTTTGATCTAACTTCACACTTACTGCATGTCTAATTCATAAAGGAGGTGGCTGGGAGTGGAATCTGTGACTGGATAAAGAGACAATGCAATTCTTACCTGACTATGACATTACAAGATGACAGCCAGACCTGAAGGTGGAGGCAGCGTAGCTTCTCTTCAGAGGTCCTGGGGACTCAGGGTGTCAGGGGAGGGGGGCAATAGCAGGCCTTTGAAATATGTATCTACAAGTCAAGTCATGAAGGGGCAATGTCCACCTCTGAATGAGAAAAAGAAGACTGGAGAGATAAAGTTAGTAGATGCACAAGGAATTTTGTTTGCAAAATCTATACTCAGTATTTTTTATTTGGTTTTTAGAATCAATAAAATGGGGTCTTCTAAGATAAACAGCTATATTTTTGTTTGGAAATGGGGAAGTTCCTTCCATAATTATGTAATAATAGAAAGCTTTTTCTGTCTTTGAGATTTCATGCTTAAAATATCCCCAAATTCTAGAAAAACAAACAAACAAACAAATAAAAACAAAACTCTCCAAAGCTTAACCTCTGACTATTAACATTGCTTTACCACTGATTAAGTTTTACTTTTCACTTTTTGAATAAGACCTGCTTTATTCATCTTTTGGGTAGAGTCTGTCATATACTGATAATGTTTGCAAAATTGCTAATATGGAGTCTGGGAAATGAAAATTTGGGCAAAGTTTTTGTTAGCCTTTTTAGAATTCTTTTGGCACTTACATTTTCTTAGGATTGAGGACTATCAATAATAACTCAATGTGAACAGAATCAATCCCCCAATGAAAAGACACAAACCGGCAGAATAGATCAAGAAGTAAAATCCAACAGTATGCTGTATATAAGAAACACATTTCAATCTGTAAAGAAAATCATAGACTAAAAGTCAAAGGATGGAAAACAATATTCCATACAATAGGGACCTGAAGAAAAGCAGGTGTAACGATTCTATATTCAGACAAAATGCACTTTAAGTCAAAAGAGGCAAAGTGGGCTGGGGATATAGCTCAGTGGTACAGTGCCTGCCTGGCAAGCACGAGGTCCTGAGTTTGGTTCCTGGTACAAAAAAAAAAAAAAAAAAGAGGCAAAGAATTTTACCAAATATTGGTTAAGAGAACAATCCAATAGTAAGAGATAGGTATTAATATATATGCACCAAACAATGGTGCACCCCAACTTTATAAAACAAGTACTATTGGACATAAAAGACAAATAAGCCATAAACATAATTATAGCGGGGGACCTCAATACCCCACTATCACAAATAGATCAACTAGATGAATAATCAATGAGGAAATATCAGGGTTGAACAAAACGAATCAATAGATATCTACAGAGTGTTCCATCCAACAACAATAGAATACACATTATTTCAGTAACACATGAAACTTTCTCCAAAATAAAGCATATATTAGTCAATAAAGCAAGCTTGGGGTGGGGATGTAGTTCAGTGGTAGAGTGCTTGCCTTGCATGCACAAGGCTCTGAGTTCAATCCCCAGTACCACCAAAATAAATACATAAATAAATAAATAATAAAGCAAGCTTAAGTAAATGTAAAAAGAATTGAAATTATACCATGCATATTACCAGATCATAGTGTAATGAAGTTAGAAATCAATGGCAAAAGAAAACACAGGGCCGGTGAGATGGCTCAGCAGCTTAAGCGCCTGCCCGGCAAGCGCGAAGGCCCGAGTTCGACTCCCGGATCCCACATACGAAAAAAGGGCCGGTGATATCGCTCAGCGGCACGGGCGCCTGCTGGCGTGCGAGGTCCTGAGGTCGACCCCCCGGTACCCACAAAAAAAAAAAAAAAAAAAAAAAAAAAAAAAAGAAAACACAGAAATTGTGCTAATGCATAGAAACCAAACAATGCACTCTTAAATGAACAATGGGTTACAGAAGAAATCAAGGATGAAATAAGACCATTTCTAGAACTAAATGATAATGCCAGTACAGCATACCAGAACTTATTGGACACAGTGAAAGCAGTTCTAAGAGAGAAGTTTATAGCTGTGAATCCCACATCACAAAAAGAGAGAAGCCCAAATAAATAACCTAATAATGCCTCAAGGTCTTAGAAAAACAAAAACAATCCAAACCCAAAGCTAGTACAAAGAAGAAAATTATAAAGATCAGAGAAGAAAGCAATGAAATCGAGACAAAACAAAACAGCCACACAAAGAATTAATGAATTGAAGAGTTAGTTCTTTGAAAGAATAAACAAAATAGACAAGCCCTCAGCCAATCTAACAAAAAGAGAGAGAGAGAGAGAGAGAGAGAGAGAGAGAAAGGGAGAAAGACCCAAATCAATGCACTTAGGAATGAAAAAAGTGAAATCACAAGGACACTGCCAAAACCAACCCCCCCAAAAGATTATTAACAACTAGGTTGCAATAAATTATGCCAATAAATTATGCCAATAAATTAGAGAATTCAAAGAAAATGAATAGATTCCTAGATACTTATGAATTACCAAAGCTGAACCAAAAAGATTTTTTTGTGTGTGTGGGTACCAGGGGTCGACCTCAGGACCTCATGCACCAGCAGGCGCCCGTGCCGCTGAGCGATATCACCGGCCCTTTTTCTGTATGTGGGTTCCGGGAGTTGAACTCAGGCCCTCGTGCTTGTCCGGCAAGTGCTTATGCTGCCATCTTACTGGCCCTGAACCAAAAAGCCCTGAATAATCCAGTAGCAGGCAATGAAACTGAAGCAGTAATTTAAAAACCTACCAAGAAAAGCCCAGGTCTGGATGGGTTAACTACTGAATCCTACAAAATCTTCTGGGAAGTTCTAACACAAATATGTCTCAAGATTTTCAACAAAATTGAAAGGGAAGGAGTATTCCCAAAGTCAGTCCTGAAAGCTACCATTACCCTGATTGCAAAACTAGACAAGGATCCAACAAAAAAAGAACTATAGATCAATCTCTTTAATTAATATAGATGGAAAGATTCTCAAGAAGATACTGGCAAACAGAATGCAATGACTCATCAAAAAGATTGTATGTCATGAATAAGTAGGCTTCATTCCAGGGATGCAAGGATGGTTCAATATATGCAAATCAATAAACATAATATATCACATAAGTGGAAGCAAGGACAAAAATCATGATCATCTCAATAGATACAAAGAGTTCTCTGACAAAATCTAGCATCCTTTCATGATGAAAACACTGAAGAAAGTAGGCATAGAAGGACCTTATCTCAATCTGATAAAAGTCATTTATAACAAACCTACTGCCAACATCAAATTAAATGGGGAAAAACTGAAAGCTATCTCTCTAAAATCAGAAAGAAGACAAGGATGTACATTATCATCATTCCAGTTCAACATAGTACTTGAAACATTAGCAAGAGCAATTAGGCAATAAAAAGAAATAAAAATGATATATATACAACAAAGGAAGAAATCAAATTATCATTATTTGTATATGACATAATCTTCCTCATTACATGGTCTTCTACAAAAGTTCACCAAAAGGCTATTAGAATTAATAAACAAATTCAGAAATGTAGCAGGATACAAAATCAATGCATAAAAATCAATAGCGTTACTGTACACTAATAATAATGAACCCATTGAGAAAAAAATTAGAAAAAAATATCATAGCACCAAGAAACATTAAATATTTAGGAATTAACCTAACTAAGGAAGCAAAAGACTTCTACAATGGAAACTACATCACTCTGAAAAAGGCAACTGAAGAAGACATCAGAAAATGGAAAGATATCTTGATCCTGGCTAGGCAGAACCAAAATGACCATACTTCTAAAATTAATATATAGTTTTAACAACACAATCCCAAGCAAAATACCAACAACATTCTTCACAGACTGGAGAAAATAATCCTAAAACTCATATGGAACCAGAAGAAATCCAGAATAGTAAACACAATCCTGGGTTCAAAACAGAACAAAACAAAACAAAACAAAACAAACAACAACAACAACAAAAAACCACAAAGCAGGTGGCAACACAATTCTGGGCTTGAAGTTATAGTACAAAGCTACTGGAATAAAAACAGCATGGTACTGGCACAAAAAGAGACATGAGGATCAATGGAACAGAATAGAGCAGTGATGGTGAAGCTTTTAGAACTTTCAAAGGTACAAACAGCCCACTGCGGCACATGTGCCGTAGGTTTATCAGTACTGCAACAGGAGATGCATGAAGAACCCCAAGCACATTCAACTATTGAATCTTTGACAAAGGGGCCAAAAACATACACTGGAGGAAAGATAGCCTCTTTAATAAATGGTGTTGGGAAAACTGGCTATTCAAATGCAGAAGATTTGATCTAGACCCATATGTTTTACCATGTACTAAACTAAAATCAAAATGAATCAAGGAACTAAATTTTAAAAAAGAAACACTTAAACTGCTGGAAGAAAAATAGGTGAAACTCTTGAAGACATGGGTAAGCAAGGACATTCTGAGTAGAGTGCCAATGGCACAAGAAATAATACTGAGAATCAACAAATGGTATCATACCACATTAAAAATCTTCTGCACAGCAAAGGCAACAACCAACAAAGTGAAAAGACAACCTACAGAATGGGAAAACTTTTTGCTAGCTATACTTCAGAGGACTAACATGTAGAATATATAAAGAACTCAAAAATATTAGATCCTCCCAACATAAAATAAAAAATAGGCAAATGAAATGAATAGATGCTTCACAGAAGAAGTACAAATGGCCAATAAATACATAAAGAAATGCTCAACATCATTGGCAGAGAAATGCAAATTAAAACATCTTAATCCAGAAAGAATGGCCATCATCAAGAAATCAAATAATAAAAATGCTGGCAAGGCTGCAGCGGGGAAAGGAACCAACCCATCTACATTGTTGGTGGGAATGTAAACTAGTACAACCACATTGGAAATCAGTATGGAGATTCCTCAAAAAACTGAAACTAGAAATTCCACTTGACTCAGCTATTCCCCCTTCTAGGTATCTTCCCAAAAGAGTTAAGGACATTATATATATATATAATATATATATAATAATTATATTTTTATATATTATATATTTATAAAATACATAAATATATTTTTATAAATATATATTTTAAAAATATATTTATATATAAATTTATTTTTAATATATAAAATATATTTACTATAATATAATATATAATTTAATATATAATTTTAATGTATTATATAAATTTATTTTAAAAATAAATATATATTTATAAATGTAATATATATTTATATATATTTATAAATATAATATTTATGAATTTATATATATTTATAAATATAAATATATTTATAAATTTATATATATTTATAAATATAAATATATTTATATATTTATATATACTTATATATTCTATATGATATATTATATGATATATATGATATATTATATATGATATATAATATATATGATATATATTATAATATATATAATAGTAATACATGCATACCCATGTTTATAGCAGCATAATTTATAATAGGTAAATCTTGGAAGTGGACTTACATTCATCAACAGATGAATGGATAAATAAAATGTGGTATATACACACAATGGAGTGCTACTCTGCCATAAAGAAAGATAAACTTGGGTCTTTTGTAGGAAAATGGATGCACATTGAGACCATAATGTTAAGTGAAATAAACAAACTATCTTAAATATCACATGGCTTCTTTTATATGAGAAACCCAAAGTATAATCAAGAGCAAAATAAAAGAGAATAGGAAGTAGGGAGATAGATCTTTCTCAAATGGGAAGGGGATCAAGAGATAGAGGGAGAAGGGAGGACAGGGAGGGAAGGGTGATGAAAAAGAAATTAAGATGTGTTATGTGCATGTACCAACTCCAACAAGGAATGTAAACATTATGTACTGCAAACACGTATGAAAAGGGGTGGATCAAGAGATGGGTGGAGGGTGGAGGGAATGGAGGGGGATTAAAAAAGGAATTTAGACATATTATGAGCATATACCAATTCTCCACAAGGAATGTGAACATTATGTCTTACAAACATGTACAAATAAAAATCAATCAATCAATAAAAAGTTTGGGGTCATCGTGTTTTTTGTTGTTGTTGATTGTTTTTCCTTTTTGTTTTCAATAGAAAATTCATGTTTAATTCATGTTCTGTTCATTTAAGCATAAAGTATTCTTTTAGAGCATAGATGTTTTTGTTTTCTTCATAATAATTACTCCAAAATATTTAAATGCTTTGTAAAGATACATACTTTTAAATTTTATACAGGGTATATGCTTACATAGATTATTTTAAATTATATTAATTTTTTATATTCATTTGTCCAGTGCTATATGGCAGGTATTGTTTTTTTTTTATTTTAGGGCGATGTTTTTATTTTAAAAATTTGTTTGTTTATTGTAGGTATTACTATTTAATATATGTCAATTTATTTAATCCTCACAATAGCCCCACACATGTTTGCTGTCACTATCTCCACTTCACATGTGAAGAGTCCGGGCACAGAGTGCTAGGTGAATTCCTCCAATCACGCAACTTCATATGTTAAGTCCAGGCTTCAGACAACCTATCTGGCTCAGCACTGATGCTGTCCACATTCTGCTATAAAAACTCACCAGCCAGATATGCTCAGTAGTGAACCTGTTTCCAAAGTTCATGCACATTTGGAAGATGCATTAACTTCTAAGAACCATGAGAATATTGTGGAAAATCAAATATGCAAGAGACAAAAGAACAGACAGCACTTAATTCTACTTATGTGAGGTACCTGTAGGAGTTAAATGCATAGAGACAGAAAGTAGAAAGGTTGTTTCCAGGGGCTGAGGGGAAGGTGGGAGGAGAGAGTTGTTTAAGGGGCACAAAGTTTGTCCTTAGGAGTTGCTGGGAAGTGGAAAGCTGTGTTCAACTATTCTGAATGTTTAAAAAGCAGGGAAGACTTCAAGTTGGGGATTGCCTGGTGAGCGGCTTGTGAGATGGAGAAGCAGGCAGGGATCAGTTTCAGGAATGCACATTTCATCTTTTGGTTCCAAGATCCTGTTGTACCATGTGGAAAAGAGAAACCAGATCTGAGCCTGACTGGGAAGGAGGAGACCTGTGATGGTGCCACCTTCACTCAAAGAAGATGTCAAGCAACTCTGCCCTTGATGGGTTGCCCCAGGCTCCGCTCTGCTGGTGGCCATTCTGCTCAGGACAGCTCTTGGACACTTCTACTCCTGAATGAATGTCCTTGGCAGCTGTCATCAATGTCCCAGTGTGTCACAGCCCATGCCTCCCTGTAGTGCTCCAGGCTTCGCCCTCCATCGCAATGATAATAATTGCAATCATTTTATCAGGCGCACACACACACACACACACACACACACACACACAATCAGGCTTCACCTTCACGGCATCCCCACTACTTCAGTGCTGATATTCCTCATTAACAGAGGGACATGCTTCCTCTGATTACCCTGATGAAATGAACATCCCCCAAACACTCTCACGACACCCTCTGCATTTGATTCCCTGCTCTTTCCTCAATGCAGTTACCAAATTGGTAGGATTTATTTCCACATCTAGCTCTCTTGCACGTCAGTAAACTCCACCTCTGCTGTGTTCCTCTAAGTAACTTCAGCAAGGAGCAGTACAGTGGTGTGAGTGTATTTGGCATTTAACAAACATTTGTGGAATGAAGAACTGAGTTACATAACTTACCCAAGGTCACAGTGTTAATAAATGATAAGTTGGAGAACAGGATCTGAATAAAACCCTGTCAAATATCTCTTCCTTGTTCCTTATATTTTTAAAATGATATGTACACCAATATACGTGCATAGACTCCTGCGTGCACAAATGTACTGTATATGTACATTTAAGAAACATAGGGCACAAAGAAGAGAAAAGGAACACTTGCATTTCCCTAGAGAGGAAACACACAAAGAGGGGCAGCCATCCATGATGGGCAAATGTCAGACAGGATCAGTGCCAGAGGCTTGGCTCCTTCCTGGCCGGGCAGCAGAAACCCTCAGGGCGGTATTCCCCACCCCCATATGTCAGAGTCAGATCAAACTATTATCTGATATCAGAGACCATCAATCCCCATTGCGTGAAGCTCTGCTGTCTTTCCATCCTGACCAGGCCATCCTTGCCATTAACCTCCTCCTCGCCCACACGCTGCTGCTCAAATGCACATACTCATTAGCACACAGACCTGCACACATACACAAACACACTCACCAATCTACATACATGCACACACACAAACATACGCACTAATACCCACACAGATCCATATTCCACGCACACGGAGACTCACACATGCAGATGTATACTCATATACATACCCTCACACTCTAGGCACACATACACAACACACACATAGTCACACACTCATGCATGTGTGAGTCTAAAAAGTTCCTGTCATGCTTTCTAAGACTCCTCGATGCCCCTGATGAATTAGTTTCGTACTCCTTGGGTTGACATTTGGGACCTGTCCACAGAACCCCAGTATTTTTTCCCAGCCTTTCCTGCTTCTGTATGTTTGATCCATGACCCCTGGAGGAGGATTCCCAGCCTGGATCATCCTGGTTGGCAGGGAGATGACACAGGAGGGCTTTCAGTACATCCCTGCGGGTCTCAAGGAAGAGCCTCCTATTCGGCCCATTGATATGTTTGCTTAAATTTTTTTTCACCTGCCCTAATCCTCTTTCACATACCCATAGATCCTTCATCAAAGCCTAGACAAAGGTACAACTTTGTGTATCTTTCCCCATCCTTTCCCCTTTGGAGAGTACTTCCAAACCCCAGGACTATGGATGCCACATTTAAGCTTGGTTAAGTGTGATATTTGTGTAATTTTGAAGAGTTTATCAAAATATCTTGCACAAATCAGATGTTCCTAAAAATTATTTATTCCCCTACTATATAAACGACTATTGCATTTGGTTGGTCAGTAAATTCTTCCATAGTTATTTGGCTCAATTGATATCATTGGATGCTGAAATGTGTCTAAGGCAACAATTTAAGAGTAAAGAATTATCTGATAAGGATAGCACACTAAGTCAGAAACTCCTTCCTGATATTGGTTGACATGACCAGCCCTTCCCTGGGCCAGTCTCAGGGGGATGGAATCCTGGGGAGACCAGCTGCACAAGGGTATCTGGGAAGGGCCAGTTTATAGGATCATTCTTGGTGGGAAGCAGGAGGAAGCAGGTAGGTCACAAGAAAGAGTGAGAAAACTTGAGCGAAAGGAATGCAGAGAGGGAATGGGACAGAAAGAAATATGTAAAAGTTTAAAAACCCATTTCTCTTAATTACAAAATTTTGTCTTGGGCAGACACGTCAAGCCAAAGGATTATACTGATTCAAGAGGATTACACTAAAATATTCCCATCACACTTTCTATATGTTTGTCTTATACACTTTCTCATGAGCATAGTCTAGTGATTTTTGCTCCTGTGTCCATTATTTTTAAAATGAAGCTCCCACATGAATAGCCTATCCGTTTTCTATAAGCTACCATGGGTTATGAGCTCTTCAGAGGGAAATGTCTATCCAAGTGAAAAAATATTATTATTGCTACTTCATTAATTTCAAATTCTGCTGGAGCTTCACATTTGGGATCATTGGGATATTTTATGCACATTGCTTTGATCTCCACATTATTTATTTCCACATTAGCATAAGCGTTTTTCCTGGGGAATCTCTAGTTTCTGGCTCAAGGGTTCTTTGGCAGTACAGATGCCGTATAAAAAAGAGTGGGCCCTGGGGTTTGCCATTTCGGTTCAACATGTAGGTTTACCTTTGAAGGCTTACAAACTATCAGAAGGGGGTAGGGGAGAAAAGAGATTTTTTTTTTCCTATCTCTGAGTCCAATTACCTAATAAAGATTCATCATGCCTTTTGTCCGAGAAGCTCTGTGACCTAATTTTGCTCCTTGCCTCGTTTCAGATATCACAACCTATTTTTATGCATTCAGCTTCCCTGATGAAATCCACATGTCTTAAATCAATAAAGTCATTGTTTAGCTTCCTTCTCTTTTTCTGCAGTGCCTTTTGCTTGGTCTATTTTGTTTGCATACTTGTTTGTAGGAAATATGGCTCTTTATCTAGGATCTTCCCCTTACCCCTTCCTCCCTTTGGGGTCTTTTTCTTATCATTCATTTTAATGATCATCAGTTGGTTGGTATGTAGCTATTAAATGCTCTTTAATGCTCTGGTCTAGAGTAACTTTTGTTTATGTAGGTTTTCTTTCTCATTTATTGTTTGTTTTAGATAGGTTAAGAAATTAACAGTGGAAAACTCAATGCCTTTGTTCAATATCTTTGTATATATGTAGAGCATAAAAAGCCCCTTGTGTAAACTTCAGAAATTCAGCTTTTATTGCTGGTCCACAGACTCCCTAGTCTGTCTCACCACTAAGCATTACTGAGTATTAGATCTTTTTACATTCCTGAGGTCCCCAGATCACAGCAAGACCCTCTTTGAAGGCATTCTGCCCTAAAGGAACCAGAAACCCGGAAAAGTTGCCTTACATATAGTTGGGCTACTTTTGTAAGCAATGCTTTACTTAGCACAAATTCCAGGGCTTTAAAATACCCAAAGCACCAGAGACAGTACCTCAGGGTGTTTTCTTCTCGAGTAGATCTCTCCAAGTCTTCCCATGGATTCTAAGTAGTTCTCCATCCTGTGACTGACTTTCCAGAGAGTGTGGCAAGGGCTGGCCCAGCAGCATTTCTTCTGATGCCTCCAGGAATCTTTTTCTTTTTCTTTTCCACTTTATCACAGGAAAAAGGATGGGCTGTGTTAGAAAGGGGGTACTCGAATATGGATGATGATGGTGGAATATCATCACAGCTAAAATGTTAGTGTCTATTTCATCTGAGAAACTTTCTTGGACTCAACCTTGCCAAGAGGGAGAGAGTAAAGAAGAAATAAACAAATGGCGAGGCCTAATGTTCAGACATTCTTCATGGTCTTCCTCTTGTCCTTCCTCTGTTATCTTCCTTGGACTTTTTGTGGCTTCCTGCCCCTTGCAATTTTTCTCAGTATCTCGCCAGAGTCACAGCAACTATTTCCTTCCCATATCATCTTCTTTTTCTGTAGTTTTATTTAAATAATATCCTAATATTGAAAGAATATGTTTTCTTTCCTGAGAATGTATGTTGTTACCATTCTGGACTTCATATGAGAAGGTAAGCTTGGAATGAAATCCCTACATGCAACATATCTAGCTCACCAACCAATTTAAAGTGGCTTTAAATCAAAATCCCAAACTCAAACCTATCTACAAGTGCTTTATTAACATCTTTCCTTGAAGGTAGATAGTTGAAAGGCAAAGTAATGAACACAAATGCCCCACTTTGCTCAACTGAGAAATGCCACCAACTTCCTGCACACTTCAATTTTCTTTGTCCTTTCAGAAGGACAAATACAGAATCCTGTTGTTGTGACCAAGGGTCACGGCCAACTTCATTTTCTGTCTTCTACATTCTCTGCTGCCTCCTACTTCAGAGACTTTCCTCTTCGATGCCTAGAATTACTTCTCTTTCTCTTTTACGAACTCCTTCCTCAGATCAATTTGAAGCACTTGTGATTTTCACACGTGCTGTAGTCAATGTTTGCTAAAGAAGCAGATTTAATGCAGGACACAAAAATTTTCAAGATTAGCTGACAATCTCTGTCCACAGAGTCAAATGTAGAAGAGTACAAGAGATCTGTTCTTGTGCTAGAGATCTGAAGAATTCAGCCAAGGGCCTGGGTCCCACAACAATGTCGCTTACGAGTCCAGCTGAAGGCCTAGAGTCCATGGCAACATCCCTCATGACTCTGCATCAGGAGGCAAAGAAATGCATGATGGAACACCCAAAGACCCATGCTGGAGAGCCCAAGGGCCAGTGCTGAAGTCTAGAGAGCCCACGCAGGCAGGCTGGAAGGCTGGTGCTGGAAGCTGAGTGCCTGTGGGTCTTCCACTCCCAGAACCACACTAACTCAATTCAAATGGGTGTTCCCACTCAAGTTGACCATTGATTAATTAGTCACCATGACATTTCCTGTGGGGTGGCCATCATTGGCTCTCTACTTCTTTTCTTTCTTGAACTATTGAGGTAAGAAGAACACAGAAGTCAAAGCTGGGAAGTTAATCTTGGTTTCATGGTACTGAATGTCCTATAGGAAGGGAAGGGTTCCAGACATTTTGCCTATGGCTGGTGACAAGGTCCTCAGGTTGGTTTGTGAGACTGGAGTAAACTGGGAAATATTCTCAGCCTTAATTGAGAGTAGCACTCAATGCTAGTTTGAGACCAAGGTTTCTGCATACCTTATCCCCAATTCCACCAAATTCTTCTTGATCTCTATCATTCATTGGTTCAGGAAGCAAAATGGGGCATTCTGAGCATTGTCAAAGGGTGTCCCAGAGATTGAAGGAGTGGTGATAGAGCAGAGCAGGGTGTGGCCATCACACCTTTGTTGTTGCCACCATTTAGTGATTGAGCAGTTTTGTTGTGATGAGTGCTATACCTGAGTTATAAATGGGTCTCAGATGTCTTCAAAGAAAAGAGATTGTGTGTAAGGATAAGTGGAACAGAAAAGTGACTGATTGCCACTTACAGTACCAGCCACCTAGAGCACTGTCTTGATGAAGATTCTGAAGCTTTGTCCTACCCAGAAAGAAGTGGGTGGCCTATGGTGGGCATGGAAGAGAGAAGTGGCAGCAAGACTTGTGTGCCCTTGGGTCTTACAACTTCTGCTACCAGAGAAGGCAGTGATGGAAAGGCAGAGGACTTAGTCTTCCCCCTGACTCCCAGAACTGAGCTGGTCCAAGCCTCTCAATCCTGCCTGTCCGTCCTGGTACTTCCTTTGGGATCTCCCAGTTTTGCTGTATCCAGTCTGACTCGACAAGCTCATTGGAAAAGAAGAGTGAAGAGAGGACCAGCAAGAAAAGACCAAGAAAGAGGACAGAGAGACATATCCAGCACTGTCCAGGAAGATGAGTGTGTGCTTACACACTCCCTGGACAGATGGCAGACTTTGAAAGAGTCTTGACTTCTGGGTGTGGCAGTTCTTCAACTATATAGCAGAAATGAGAAAGGATTGTGTGATAACTTAATGAGATAATATATAAAAATCCCTTGGAGTATCTTCTTGGCTTCATAACTGTCAGCTATTATCATTAAATTGTGTAATCTCTATTTTTCTCCTAAAAGCTCTTCTCCTCCCATGGTGGCCCAATACTGTATGTCCCCAATGATTTCAAGTTGTCCTTATCCATGTCATGTCTCCTCATGGGACCTCTCCGAACTTCTTAGTGACTTCTTTGGAAATTGAGGCATTGCAGGATTAAGGCATGGTACATCTGGAAGAAATCTTGACAATCTTCTAAATTCTCACATTAGGAATTCATAGCACAGAGCTAGAGGCTGTCAGGAGATGAGTTTCAGTGTTCCTCAACAGTTGTGTGAGTTCACAGAAACCTTAAAGAAGATGATGGGTTATTTGGGGGGCTCCCTGCTTCACTGTCCTGCTCACTCACTTCCCCAGCACTTTGCTCTCTGCTCCTGAGGCCCAGCTCAGCTGGTACCCAGGAGGGATCCAGGCCCTTTTCTGAGATCATCAGCCCTCATTCCCTGGAGAAGCATTGGACTTGGGGCTTAGCAAGTATCTGATTCTGGTGATGGGCACTGTTAGGAATGGCTGATACATGTGACCACTTGGCAGTGTTTGCATTTTAACAGAGGAGGCCACTGACCAGGATTTACAGGGGATTCTGGTAATGTTTTAGCTTAGAGGGCCTTTCACTTTCCGCTTATATTTCAGAAAATCAGGAGCCTGTAAATAGATAATTAAAAGAGTTAACATGAATCAAATGCTTGCTACACATGCTCAGTGAACATTCATTTTTATTATTCATTCTGATTCAGAGAGAGTTGCCTTCTCTTCTGCCAATGTCTGTTTTTTAAACAAAAGATATTCAGAGAAGTGCATTCTACACTCTCCATGACTGTTCCATTGTCCTCAAGGTCAGGGTGTTTTGTCTTGTATTTAAGCTAAATCCAGTCTGTGCTGTTATCCCTATTACAAAGGTAAGGAAACTGAGGCACAGAAAGATTAGGAATTTGCCCGAGGTCATCCAGTTAGGAAGAGAGAGAGGCTGAAATGAATCCTAGCAGTTTGGTTCCAGAGCCCAGACCCTCAGCCATTGTGTGATACAACATCTATGCCCAAAGCCGTAAGTGAGTACAGATACCACTTGGAAAGATCAGGTGCCTTGATGTTGAGTAATTCAACACATCATTTTTTAAACAATGATAAAGCAAATATAGTATGGAGTCTTATGCAAACACACAGCCTCAAAGACATTTTCAGGATGCAGTGGATTGGTGCAGGCTACACCCTAGGGTCCCGGAGGCATACACTTCCTCTCCTCTGAAGTCTAGGGTGAGCTGCAGTTTGATGAAAATTTTAAGAACTACAGTGGTGTACCCCATCTATTCCTTGCTTCAGTTCCCTTGCAATGAAGCCAGAGGTCAGAAGTCAGATGTTGGGTGCTAATAACAGAATCTATTTTTCTTTTGGGAGCTTGCTCTATCTCCTACCTTCTTGCATGATCAAGGTAGGGAGAAAGAAGAGGTAGCTCATGCCAGCAGCTTTACCTGGAATTCTTCAGACATTGGAGCCAACGTCCCAGTAGTCATATTTGAGTACTGTCACTGGTCAGTGCCCTTCCCAGGGACCTGATATCCCACCCTGCGTGGGCTGCTGGGCTGCCTGCCTTGCCCCCTTGTTCTGAGATGAAATGAACAGAGCTATTCTAAGTGAGCATTTGATGGCCTCATCTGTCTGCTGATGAAACCACGGCAGAAATCAAGAGACAAGGTCCTTCCCTCACTTCCAGAAGTAAAGATGGACTCATGTTGGGCTGAAGGAAAGTCTTCCCCCAATCTTGATAAGCGTTAATGTGACACTTCCCTCCTTTCTGGACAGGGCTCAGAAAAGCTCTTCTTATCAGCTCTTCCTTTCCTGCCTGCTCATGAGGAGAAGAAGCCAGCATGAGGACGGGGAGCTCGTTGTGGGTGGGCTTTGAGCACTGGGGGTGCACTGCCTGCGGGTGAGCAGCAAGTTCATGTTAGCAAATAAATTTACTTGGCCTATATTGCTTTGCTCCTTTCCCTTCTAGACTGGATTATTTCCAGTCAAACTCTACGGACTGTGTTCATAAAATGCCCTTGGATCACAAATAGCTTGCTGCACCAGAGGCCATTCTGAGACTTTTGTTCTTGTATCGTTTACATGCTTTTCCCTCTCTTGTGAGTGTTTTTATTTGTTATTTGAAGTAATTAGATTCTCATGCAGTTGTAAGAAGCAATACAGAGAGTGCTGCTGTAGTCGTCACCGAGTTTTTCCCAGCGCTACGAAACTGTCATACGGAATTACAACCAAGCTGCTGCCGCTGTTGTAATCAAGACACAGATCAGGCCCATCATCCAAGAACCTCTCATGTTGATCTTTTAGAGCCACATCTACTCCTTTCTTCTGACCCACCCTCTGCACTAATCTGTTTACTGTTTCTAGAATTTTGTCATTTCAGTATGTTATATAAATAAAACTGTATATGGAATTGGTGTTTTTCACTCAGCATAAATATCTGGAGGTTGTAGCAATAATTCATTCCATTTTAATCCTGAGATGTATTCTGTGGTAATGTACCAAAGTCGATGTGACCATTCAGCGATTTAATAGCCTAACTGTTATTAATTTGGAGCTATTATGAGTAAAGCCATATAAAAATTTGTGCTCAGGTTTTTGTACGAATATAAGTTTCATTTTTCTGGGATAAATGCCCAGTACTGTAATTGCTGAGTCACATGGCAGTTGCAAGTTTAGTTTTTTAAAAAGTTGTCAAAATTTTTTCCAAAGTGGTGGTAAGATTTTATATTCCCATCAGCAATGAATGAGCAATACAGTTCCTCAGCACCCTGGTTATCCTGATAGGTATCTAGAGAGATCTCACTGTGGTTTGATTTTGCATTTCCCTGGTGGTAAACGATGTTGAATATTTCTCACGTCCTTAATTTTCATTTGTATATCCTTTTCTGTGAAGTGCTTCTTGTGTCTTTTGCCCATTTTCTAATTCAATTGCTGTATTTTTTATTGTTGAGTTTTGAGAGTTCTTTATTCTAGACATAGTCTGTGGATGTGTGGTGCTGTGGTTTGAACGTGTCCTCCAAAGTTCATGGGTAGGAAACTTTCTTTTTTTTTCAGCATTGGGGATTGAACCCAGGGGTGGCCTACTACTGAGCGACACCCCCAGCCTTTTAAAAAATTATTATTTTGAGACAGAGTCTTGCTAAGTTTCTCAGTCTGGCCTCAAGCTGCAATCTTTCTGGGACAGCTTCCCTGAGTACTGGGATTAGAGAGATGTGACATTGTACTTAACCATGGTTAGGAAGCTTAATCTCCAGTGCCAGAGTGTCGATAAGTGAGGCGTTTAAGAGTGATTAGTCACTGAAGCCTTTGCCCTCGTAAGTGGGTTAATGCCATTTTCATGGGTGTGGGTTAGTTACTGCGGGAGCAGATTCCTGATAAAAGGATGAATTTGGCCCTCTTTTCTCTCTTTTGCTCTTCTACATTTTGTCATGGGATGGCACAACACAGGCTATCAGCAGTTGCCAACACTGTTCTTATACGTCTCAGTGTCTCGAACCACAAGCCAATGTACATGAGCCAGTCAACTATTCTTTATAAATTACCCCATCATAGCAGCACAAAATTGGCTAAGATGTGGTTTGCAAACATATTCTCTAGTCTACAAGTCTTGTGTAGTTTTTTTCTTCATTCTCTTAGCAGGATCTTTTGCAGAGCAAAAGCTCTTAATTTTGATAAAATCAAATTTATCAATTTTTCTTTGATGAGTCATGATTTTGGTGTGAAGCCTAAGAAGTCTTTGCCTCGCAAGAGTTTCTTCATATTTTCCCCGTAAAGGTTATCATTTGTACTTAAGTCTGTGGCCCATTTGGAGTTAATTTTTACAGATGGTGTGAGACCAAAGTCTAAGTTCACTTTTGCTTATGGATGTCAAATTGCTCCAGCAGCTTTTGTTGAAAACAGCTATAATTTCCATTGAACTGCACATCCATCACTGTCAAAATCAGTTGTGCATGTTTGTGTTAGTCTGTCTCTATTCTGTTCCATCATCAATGTGCTTATCCTTCTGGCAATACCATAGTATCACGTTTACTATTATATACTCTTACTTGTTTAATACATAACATTACTTACTAAAAAAAAATCTCAAAATCAGATAGACTGATTAATCTCACTTTATTATCTTTTTAAAAAAACTTTAAGCTATTCAATTTATATACATTTTTATATACAAGTTAGAGTAATATTTTCTATGTCTCTACAAAAATCCTTGCTGAAATGTTGAGGGAAATTGCATTAATCTATGCATCAATTTGAGAATTGATGTCTTTACTATGCTGACTCTTCCCTCTGATTGCTCTCATTAGTATTGTGTAATTTTCATCATACACACTCTATAATGATTTGCTTGATTTAGATCTAAATATTTCTTTTATAGTAATAATAAGAGGAAGAAGAAGAAACGGAGAAGAAAAAGAAGAAGCAGAAGAAGAAGAGGAGGAGGAAGAAGAAGCAGAAGAAGAAGAAGCAGAAGAGGAAGAAGAAGAAGAAGAAGAAGAAGAAGAAGAAGAAGAAGAAGAAGAAGAAGAAGGAGGTGTGATAGTCAGCTGGGTTGTTAATTTGGCTTGGGAGCCACCTAGGGAATTAGTAAGGCATACATCTGGGTACCTCTTGGTGGGTCATAGAGGCATAACCTTGGGTATTATATGTGGTCTATGGCCCCTTCCTCACTGGTGCTGTTCCCCTACTCTGCTTCTCTACCACCATAAACTAAGTGGCTTTGTTCCACTATACCACTTTGCATGATGTTTATGCCTTGGAGCCAGCTGACTATTGACTGAGCCCTCTGAAATTGTTAGCCAAATAAAACCTTTAGGTCTTACTTTTCTCATTGCTGAGACAAAATGCCTGAAACCCACAAGTTAAAGGAGGAAAGGTTTATTTTGGCTCACAGTTTGTAGAGGTTTCAGTCCAGGAGCAACCTTGGCTTTTTTTTTTTGTCCCTTTATATTCCATCCAGGCTACAAGCCTATTGATTGATGCCACCTAAACCCAGAGTGGAGCTGCCCTCTTCAGTAAATCCCTTCAGCCACACCCAGAAATAACTTAATCCAACTAGTGACTAATCCAGATACCACACACCCTTAATCCATATTCACACACCCTGGATCAAGTCACCTACAAAAAGCCCCACCTCTAAGCACATAAGGCTTTGGGGAGACATCTAGATACAAGCCATTACACTTTAAATTATAGGTGTTGAGTATTTTGTACCAGCAATGGGGAAGTTGACTCATGCAAATGATATTATATATTTTAAAATTTCTTTTTGTAATTCGTTTTATGGTTAAGACTTAAGATTTGTAATATGGGAGACCTCAAGATGGCGGATGAGTAAGAAGCAGGCAGCAAAACTCTCTCAAAAAGTTACCATTGGAACACGGGAATATAGCGACCCAGAAAGCGCAGGAGGGGGGGAGATGCCTCCCTGAAACCCAGAAAAGTTCTGAAGCGCAATCTGGGACACCCGGCACCAGTGACGGGTGACTTCCAACAAAGAAGAAGGAAAGAAGGAGCAGACCGCGCGCGTGCACCTTCTAATATCCCGGGAGTTGGAGCGCCGGCGGAGGCTCAATTCTACGGACACACGGTGGCAGCTGGCGTCCAGGGAGCCCCCACGGAGGATCCTGAGACAGCGGCGGGGCAGGGGAGCGGCGGAGAACGGCGCTGACCGGCGGTGAGTGTCTCTCAGCCACAGCTGCCCCGCGCCAGAGAGCGACCGGCCGGGCGCCATTGTGGGGGGTGTGGCGAAACTCAGAGCGGCTGGGAAACTGCTCTGGGAACTTGTGCTCCGGACAGGGCAGCACAGGGCCTCTCAATTGAGCCCACGAAAGTGTGCTGAGGTCAGCAGGCGAACGAGACTGGACTCTCAGCCACACCTGTCCCACGCCAGAGAGCGACCGGCCGGGCGCCATTGTGGGGGGTGTGGCGAAACTCAGAGCGGCTCGAAAACTGCTCTGGGAACTTGTGCTCCGGACAGGGCAGCACAGGGCCTCTCAATTGAGCCCACGAAAGTGTGCTGAGGTCAACAGGCGAACGAGACTGGACTCTCAGCCACACCTGTCCCGCGCCAGAGAGCGACTGGCCCGGCGCCATTGTGGGGGGCGTGGCGAAAAACCAGAGCGGCGGGAACCAGTGCAGGGAACCCGCGCTCCGGACAGCACGCTGAGCCTCTCAGGCCCAGGGATCGTGAAAGGGTGGCGAGAGCGGAGGCGAGCTAGACTGGTCTCTGCCTGAAAGTACGCGGCTCTGCTCACCACCCACCAGAGGGCGCTCCTGGCTTACTGGGACGGACCTGCACAGAACAGGACTTTGTCACAAGGTACCTGCCTACAACAGAGTCAACACCTGGAACTGATTCTTTTTATATTTTTTATTTTTATTTTTATTTTTTATTTTTATTTTTATTTTTTTTCTCACTGATTTGTTTTTTTGTTCTGGCGAAGGGTTTTTTTGTTTTTGTTTTGTTTTGTTTTGTTTTTTGGTGGGGTTTTATTTTTGATCTGTCTGTTTTATTGTTTTTATCTTTGTTTTTGTTTCTGTATGTGTATTTGCTCTTTCCTTCATTATTCTCTCTGGTTTTTTATATGAGTGTAAACAGCACCTCTAACTTCTTTGTGATTGTGGTTGTGATCTGTTCTTCCTTTTATCCCTTCCTTCTCTTTTTACCACCTGTCCTCTGCACTAGTGTCCCAATTTTAGTGGGATCCCTCTTGGTCCTCTAACCTTACATCTAATTCCTTCCTCTTCTCCCAATACTCTATTTCCTCCTTAACTCATCTTAAATTTAAACTCCTCAAGGAAAAATTGACATACATAGGACTTGTATACTGCATATAATTTTTCTGGTGTGTTTTAGATTTTGTTATATAACCGCAACTCTATACAGCTAAAAGTGGTAAATAACTGGTTAGCTCAGTCTGTCATTTTTTAGGCTGTGTTTGATGCTTTAGTTAACATTATAGCCAAATGTGAAATAATTGTTCTAAACATCTTTCCTTCCTGATATTTCATGATTGAGATTGACTAAGGGACACAGAAAATACAGTGGCACAGTACCAAAGAATCAAGGACTGGGCCAAACAGGTAGCAACTTCGCATACCCAACGAATTGAAGAGGTAGGATCTGGCAGAAAGCTCAAAACCTAAAAGCAAGCTCCACTTGGAAGATACTGCAGAGAAGTAGTCATCTTCTAAAGATCTTAAACACTAGCAATAAAGTAACCTACTATAGGTAATTTGCAAACATCACCCCAGGAATTAAAGAAAGAAAAAATGAGACGACACTTAAACAAGATGCAACCACACACATCCAATTCACCAAAGGCAAACCTAGGGAGCAACGAGGTGGGACAATCCGAAAGCCACCCACCTGGCCTATCTGAAGTGGTAACAACAAAGCAACTGAATGAGGTTCTGGAAAAAATTAAAACAGAAATAATCTCACAGATAACTGCAGAGATAATGTCTACAATGAAGACCATGCTTAAGGACACTATAGCTGATACAGACAAAAAAAATAGATGAACTTAAGAAAACTATAGAAACCATGAATGCTCAGCATAGGAAAGAAATGGAATCCATAAGGCAGATTCAAGCAGATATCCAAGAGATAAAAAATTCCATTGAAAGTATTTGTAGCAGAATAAGCCAATGCGAGGACAGGATCTCAGATATAGAAGACAGGCTTGCAATTAGTGATCATGAAATGGAAAAATTCTTAAAAATAGCAAGGGACCATGAAAAATCAATTCAGCAGCTGCTAGATGACTCAAAGATAAACAACTTAAGAATAATTGGAATAAATGAAAAAGCAGGAGATAGCATCAACGACATTAAAACCTTGTTCAAAGACATAATCAGGGAGAACTTTCCTGGAAGAGAAAAGGAATTTGACACCCCTATAAGTGAAGCTTTTAGAACACCAACTAGACATGATCAAAAAAAAACTTCAGCCAGACATATTATAGTCAAGATCCCAGAAATTCAACAGAAGGGCAGAATCTTAAAAGCTGTTAGGGAGAAGAGACAAATCACCTATGAAGGAAAACCCATCAGAATCACAGCTGACTTTTCAGCACAAACCCTCAATTCAAGAAGAGCTTGGAATGATGTATTGCAAGCTCTAAAGGAAAATAATTTTCAGCCCAGATTGATGTACCCTGCAAAACTATCTTTCAAAATTGATGGAGAAATAAAATACTTTCATGACAAAGAACATCTGAGAAAATTTATGACCACCAAACCAGCACTCCAAAACGTTCTGAAGGACATTCTAGAAAGAGATAGGAACCCCAACAGAAGGAATCCACCAGGCAGGGCAAATAATTAAATAGCCGGAAAGCGGAAAAACAAAGAGTGGGAACCAACAACAGGAAAATATCATGACAAGTCAATACATATCAGTTTTAACCATCAATGTTAACGGTCTCAATTCACCAATCAAAAGGCACAGACTGGCAAAATGGATCAAGAAGCAAGATCCAACAATATGCTGTATACAAGAAACACATTTAATTCAGAAAGAAATTCATAGACTGAAAGTCAAAGGATGGAAAACAATACTCCATGCCACAGGAACCCAGAAAAAAGCAGGGGTAGCTATTCTTTTTGCAGACAAAGTGAACTTCAAGCCAAGAAGAATTCAGAGAGATAAAGACGGTCATTACATCCTGGTAAAGGGAACAATCCAAGAGGAAGAGATAACGATCATAAATATATATGCGTCAAATACCAATGCACCCAGCTATATAAAACAAGTACTAAAGGACATGAAAAATCAAATAAGCACTAATACAATTGTATTGGGAGATCTCAATACTCCACTGTCACAAAAAGATAGATCAACTGGACAGAAAATCAATAATGAAATAGTAGAACTGAACCAAACTTTTGAACAAATGGACTTAGTAGATGTCTACAGAGTGTTCCACCCCACAACATCAGAATACACATTCTTCTCAGCTGCACATGGGACGTTCTCCAAAATAGACCACATACTAGCTCATAAAACCTGCTTAAGTAAATGCAAAGGAATTGAAATTATCCCATGCATATTATCAGACCATAGTGCAATGAAATTGGAAATCAATGGCAAAAGATCCCACAAAAACTCCCTAAACACATGGAATTTAAACAGCATCCTCCTGAACAACCAATGGGTCACAGATGAAATTAAAGAAGAAATTAGTCACTTTCTACAACTGAATGATAATGACAGTACAACATACCGGAACTTATGGGATACAATGAAAGCAGTCCTAAGAGGGAAATTTATAGCATTAAACACTTATATCAGGAAAATAGAGCAAGCGCAAATAAACAACTTAAGGGTGAACCTCGAGCTTCTAGAAAAAGAAGAGCAGGTTAAGCCAAAAGCCCGTACAAGGGAGGAAATTATAAAGATCAGAGCAGAAATTAACGTATTGGAGAATAAAAAAACAATACAAAGAATCAATGAAGCAAAAAGTTGGTTCTTTGAAAGAATAAATAAGATTGACAAACCCTTATCCAACCTTATTAAAAAAAGAAAAGAAAAGACTCAAATCCATGCAATTGAAAATGAAAAGGGTGATATCACGACAGACCCTGCAGAAATCCAGAAGATCATCTATACCTATTTTGAAAATTTATATTCTACTAAGATGGAAAATGCAGAAGAAATGGACAGATTCCTAGATTCGTATGAATTACCAAAGCTGAATCAAGAAGATTTAAAAATCCTAAATAAACCAATATCAGCCAATGAAATTGAAGATGTAATTAAAAACCTCCCAACAAAGAAAAGCCCAGGCCCTGATGGATTCACTGCTGAATTCTACAAGAAATTTAGAGAAGACCTAACGCCCCTACTTCTCAAACTTTTCAATGAAATTGAAAGGGAAGCAATACTCCCAAATTCATTCCTGGAAGCAAGCATTACCCTGATACCAAAACCAGAGAAGGACCCAACTAAGAAAGAGAACTACAGGCCAATCTCCCTAATGAACATAGATGCAAAAATCCTTAATAAGATACTGGCAAACAGAATCCAACAAATCATCAAGAAGATTATACACCATGACCAAGTTGGATTCATCCCAGGGATGCAGGGATGGTTCAACATACGTAAATCAATAAATGTAATACAGCATATTAACAGAACCAAAGACAAAAATCACATGATCATCTCAATAGATGCAGAAAAAGCTTTTGACAAAGTCCAGCACCTTTTCATGATAAAAACCCTACAGAAAATTGGAATAGAGGGTCTTTATCTCAATCTGGTAAAAGCTATCTATGACAAACCAACAGCCAATATCATACTAAATGGCCAAAAACTGAAAGCCTTCCCTCTAAAATCAGGAACAAGACAAGGATGTCCACTGTCCCCACTCTTATTCAACATAGTTCTGGAAACTTTAGCCAGAGCGATTAGACAAGAGAAAGAAATAAAAGGAATAATGATTGGAAAGGAAGAAGTTAAATTATCATTATTTGCAGATGACATGATACTCTACACAGAAGACCCCAAAAACTCCACTAAAAAACTGCTAGATTTAATAAGCAAATTCAGTAGTGTAGCTGGATACAAAGTCAATATTCAAAAGTCAATAGCCTTCCTGTACACAAATAACAAACTTACTGAAAGAGAAATTAGGGAAACAATACCTTTCACAATAACATCCAAAAAAATGAAATACCTAGGAATCAACCTCACGAAGGATGTAAAAGACCTCTATACTGAAAACTACAGTACTCTGAAAAAGGAGATTGAAGAGGATATCAGAAAATGGAAAGATATCCCTTGCTCCTGGATAGGAAGAACCAATATAGTGAAAATGGCCATACTTCCAAAATTGTTATACAGATTTAATGCAATTCCAATCAAAATTCCAACAGCATATCTCACAGAATTAGAGAAAACAATCCTAAAATTCATTTGGAATCAGAAGAGACCTAGAATAGCAAAGGCAATTCTGGGCAACAAAGGCAAGGCAGGGGGCATCACTATCCCCGACTTGAAATTATACTATAAAGCTACTGTGATAAAAACAGTGTGGTACTGGCAAAAAAACAGACCTGAAGATCAATGGAACAGATTAGAGGATGCTGAAACAACCCCAGACATACTAAGCCACCTTATCTTTGACAAAGGTGCCAAACACATTCGCTGGAAGAAAGATAGCCTCTTTAATAAATGGTGCTGGAAAAACTGGCTCTACACATGCCGAAGATTAAAACTAGATCCATATCTTTCACCATGCACTAAACTAAATTCAAAATGGATCAGAGATCTAAATATTAAAACAGAAACATTAAATCTGCTGGAAGGTAGGATAGGTAAAACCCTTGGAGACATTGGTGTAGGCAAAGACTTTATGAATAAAAACTCAACCGCACGGGAACTATCCCAAAGAATCAATAACTGGGATCTCATCTTATTAAAAAGCTTTTGCACAGCAAGAGAAACCACCAACAGAGTGAAGAGACAACCCACAATGTGGGAAAAAATGTTTGCCAGCTGTTCCTCAGACAAAGGATTACTATCGAGAACATATAAAGAACTCAAAAAAATCAGACCTCCCAAATTTAAAGACCCACTCCAAAAATGGGCATCTGAGATGAATACACATTTCTCAGATGAAGAAATACTAATGGCAAATAAATATACAAAAAAATGTGCAACATCACTAGTCATTCGAGAGATGCAAATTAAAACAACACTGAGATACCATCTCACCCCAGAAAGAATGGCTACTATTAAGAAATCAACTAATAACAAATGCTGGAGGGGCTGTGGGGAAAAAGGAACCCTTCTTCACTGTTGGTGGGAGTGTCGACTGGTACAGCCACTGTGGAAGTCAGTGTGGAGATTCCTCAGAAAACTAGGGTTGGAGGTCCCATTTGACCCAGCTATTCCCCTTCTGGGCATCTTCCCAGAAGAATTAAAAACATCGTACCACAGCGATATATGTGCACCCATGTTTATAGCAGCACAATTTGTAATAGCCAGATCTTGGAAACAACCCAAATGCCCATCAACTGAGGAATGGATAAGAAAGATGTGGTATTTTTATACAATGGAGTACTATTCAGCCATAAAGAAGGATAAACTGGAGACTTTTATAGGTAAATGGATGCAACTCGAGAAAATACTCATAAGTGAAATAAACCAGAAGCACATGTGTAAGCATCGTATTATCTCTCTAGTATGAGAAACTGAAAGAGTAAATAAGATCCAAAATGTACAATAGACATGGTGAATCAAAAAGAAACTGGTCAAAAGGAAAGAGAGACTGGAATAGGGAAAAGAAAGAAGGGAAAGGGAAAAAAATTGTATATATATATATATAAGATGGTTAAGATAGATACACTACCATTTTTACTTAGTTCATTGAAGAGTAAGGTTTGTGCCAATAATGTTTGGACAATTGAATGCTAATGTCTGGTGTCCTGAATAACTAACTTAAAGATAGTAATACGTAATGTATTAACCATTGTTACCCTCCTATTATGTTTGTTTGAAAATTTGTTCTTCTTTTGATTTGTTTTGTTTTTTCTTCTCTTTAAAAAAAAAAAAAAAAAAAAAAAAAAAAAAAAAAAAGATTTGTAATATGGTGTTATAGGATGCATACAGATAGTAAAATGGTTACTATAGTGAAGCAAATTAACTTGTCTATTATCTCACATAATTAGTTTTTTGTTATAAGAGCAGCTAAAATCTACTTATTTAACAAAAATCTGCAATACAACACAGTTTTGTTAACTACTATCCTCATGTTTACATTTGGTCTTTAATCTTGTTCATCCTTCATATCTGCTACTTTGTGACATTTGACTTGTCTTCTCCCTATTTCTCCTTCCCCCCAAGAATTCCCTGTCTCTGAATATTTGATCTTTTTTTTTAAGATTCCACATAAAAGTGCAATTGTGCAATATTTTTCTCTGTATGGCTTATTTTGTTTAGCATAATGCTTTTAAGGTCCAGCTGTGTGGTGGCAAATGGTAGAATCTCCTTTTTAAAGGCTGAATAATATTCCTCTGTGTGTATGTGTATTACATTTTATTTATCATTCATCCATTAATGGATCCTTATGTTGATTCCATATGTTGGCTGTTGTGTATAATGCTACAATGACAGTGGGAGATATTTTTACAAGATTGTGATTTCATTTCCTTTGGGTATACACCCAGAAGAAGTATCCTTGGGTCTTACGGTGTTTCTTTAGGAACCTCCATCCTGTTGTTTTTTTTTTTTTTGTGGGTACTGGGGGTCAACCTCAGGACCTCGCATGCCAGCAGGCACCCATGCCGCTGAATGATATCACCAGCCTTTTTTTCGTATGTGGGTTCCAGGAGTCGAACTTGGGCCCTCGCGCTTGCCAGGCAGGTGCTTACGCCGCTGAGCCATCTCACTGGCCCCTCCATCCTGTTTTTGATAATTGCTGCAATAATCTACATTTTTACCAGCAGTGGACAAAGGTTCCCTTTCCTTTACACCTTTGCCTATATTTGTTGTTTCTTGTCTTTTCCATAATAGCTATCTCAACAAAGGTGAGGTGACATGTCTTAGTGGTTCTAATTTATATTTTCAATTTCAGTGCTTATGTTCTTTGCAAATATATAGAAATGCAATTGATTTTCTTATGCTTATTTTGTATCTGCAGTCTTGCTGATCTCAATTAGCTCTAAGCATTTTGGGGATACTCATGGGATTTCCTATGTAGATAGTCATACCACCTGCAAAGAGGTATGGATTGTAGTTCTTTCTTTCCAATCCATGTACCTTTTATTTTATTTTCTTGCTTTCTTATACTAACACATGCAGCATTATGTTGAATTAGAATAATGGGTTCAGACATCCTTTCCTTTTTCCTAATATTAGATGAAAAACATTTACTACTTGTACGTGGTCTAAATGCACAAATTAAAAGACAGGGATTAGCATAGTAGATTGAAAAACATGACTCAACTATATGATATTTACAAGAAACCCACTTAAAATATAATGATGTAGATGGATTGGAAATAAAAAAGGGACAAGATATACCATGAAAATATTAAGCAAGTAGGTGCATCTATCAAATTATCATATAAAATAGCCTTCTCAGCAAAGAAAATTACCAGAGACAGATAAGAACACTATTATAATGATCAAAGCACCAATCCACCAAGAAGACATAATAATTCATTGTTGTTTAATTTTCAAGTGTCTGGATATTTTCTTCTTATCTTTCTACTGTTGATTTGTAGTTTGATTTCTCTTTGGTCAAAGGACATACTTTGTACGATCAATTGGTCAGTTCTAAATGTGTTGGTTGCAGAACAGTTACCTCCTTTTGGGAGAGATTAGAAGGCAACAAGGCTGCAATGTTACTTGGGTTAATATGATGCGTTAATCTCTATACCTCCATCCCTCTTTTTTCTACTTTCAGAAAGTAGAGCTTGAGCTTCTGTGTTTATCTGATGCAGTTTGCTCTAGGAGCATGCCCTAGGTCTAGAATGCCAAATACTTTCTGGAACTGAGGTCTGGACACAGAGTAATGACAAAGTTCAGGTTACACAGGTGAAGCAGCCAGTCACCAGGAGGCAAGAGTTGGGTTGTGAGTGGCTTAAACCAGAAGAACAAGTATTATCTGCTATGGCTGCCCTGACAGATACCACGTGGTGAGGTTCTTAAAGAGCATGCACTTCTCTTCTCACAGTTCCAGAGGCTGAAATTCTAAGATCAAGGGGGGTGGTTTCACCTGAGGTTTCTGTCCATGACTTGGAGATAGCTACCTTCTGGTGTCTTCACATGTACATCTGTGTTCTAATCTCCTCTTCTTATGAGAACTCCAGTAGAATGGGTTGGGGTCCACCCTAATGACCTCCTTTTAATTTAATTACCGCTCTAAAGACAGTATCCAAGTTCGGTCATATTCCCAGGTACCGCGGATCAGGGATTCAATATATGAAGTTCAGGTAGAAACCATTCAGTCCATAACACTCCCGAAATCAGGAAAATAGGAGGTGGAGGCAGAAAGGGAAGAATGAGCTTGTGTTGAGACATTAGGGTGGGCTGGTCAGCAGAGGAAGTTCTATGACTTTTTCCTCAATGCTTTTTACAACTGACTATGATGTGATGTTTAATCTGTACTTCTCTCCCAGAGGTTCCTGGCCTTGCCAAATTCAACTGAGAACTTATTTTTTTTTTTTTTTAACACAAGGAAAGTTAGGTTGCTAGGGAAATTTTATAGGCACTAAAAGTATGTCAAATCTATTTTTTCTTTTACTTTCTTGTCAAGATATAATATACATAAAACACACTGATCTAAAGTATACTGCTCAATGTTTAAACACATATACATCTTTGTAACCACCACCCAGATCAAGACATAACATGTCTGGCATTCCAGAAAGTTCCCTGTGGTCTTTCTAGTAGATCCCTGCCTCTCTACTCAGGGATTAGACTGAGGTGAGGTTGAGGTTCAGGAAAGGAGGCTTTAAGGAAGCTGCTTCAGACATCACGCAGTTGTATGGGTTCCTGAGCTGCCCAAGAGAAAAATACCAACATCAGTGTAACAGGATTCGGCTCCCCTGAACTTCTATTAGACCATTCTGACCAGACCACAGGTTCCTGATACTGTGTCTAGATTTTGGACCTAGATATCAGGTGACCGAATGGGGTCTGGAGATTTCACCGTTTCCTGGCCTGTTGCTTCTGTTGGTAAGTGGCCTTACTCCTTCACCTTGTCCCCATTGGGTAGTTCAAATATGATCATATTCTCTATGCACCATGATGGTTTGGACCACATCCCTTCAAGTTCAGTTGTACAACTCACTCCCGACTCTTCTGCAAGAGGTTAGATTTCATTGATTCCCCTTTTCAGAGATTCAATGCACTGAATCTTCCCTTCTACTATATCTTCCTTTCTGGAGTTCTCCATATTAAACAAGTTTTTGTAAACGATTAGCCATAGGCTTACTTTCCTTTTGGGCCCACCACTCTCAAGAGAACTGTGAGATCTAAGGTAGGCATGGCAGAATGACTACCTTGGAAGACAAGAAAGGACAGGATATCTGGTAGCCATCAACTGAGACAGGTCAAAGACCACTGTGGACATGGAAGTCCTGTTCTGTGGGTCAATGACATTGTCCCAAGCCATAAAACAAAGAATTGAGGGGTTCTTTATGCTGGCCAAGTGTGACTTTTTAGCAAGGAGGACCAGCCAATTCTCACGTCCCTTTTTTGGGACACAGCATGAGGGACACTGTGCGAGTCTTTGTTTGGTGGGGATCAGCTTGGGAGGCAGCCCTCAGACCTGCTTTGCACCAGATTATTTACAAAAAGCACAGCTACTTTCCTTTCTCTGTTGAAAATGCTCCACTTCATTTGCTCTTGATGATTAAGTCATTAAAAGAAGGAAAGTAATATAACTACCAATTATAGTTTTGATGAGCACAAGATAATTATGACAACCACTGGGAGTTGATGTTTCTGCCAGGAGTAAAGCAACTCAGCATTTTTAACCTTATCTGCTTAACCTTAGTGCACACCTATCTGTGATCTCTCTTAGTTCTTAACAAATGTCAATCTGCCCAAGGGATCCCCATTACTGCCACTATGGATGCTAGCCCCCGAGGGTACCTTTAGCTCATCTGGGTTCACTATCAGGCGCCACGGAAATTCCTTTCGGTAGCACACAGACCCTGGTGTCCTGGCCTGATTCCAGGTGTCTAGATATGGTGTTTTTTATTTTCTTCTCCACCCTGCCCCACCCTTGATGGGGATATTGAGGAATTTAGGACAGTCTGGGACTTTCACGGACCAGCACAGTGTGACAAGAAAGACAGCAGGGTGTGAAATCAGACAGATACTGGCCATTCAGTTGTTCCCTCATCATCTGTGGTTTCACTTTGCTTGGTTTTAGTTACCTGTAGTCAACCACAGTCAAAAAATATTGAATGAAAATTATAGAAATAAATAACTCATTAGTTTTAAATTGTGCATTGCTCTGAGAAGTGTGATGAACTCTCATCTGTCCTACTCTTTTCTGCCTGGGACACAAATCATCCCTTTGTCCCATGTATACGCACTGCACGTGCTGCCCACCCATTGATCAGTAGCCATCTGGATTATCAGGTCAACTATCACAGTATCATAGCACTTGTGCTCTTCAAATAACCTTTTCTTCTAGTTAATAATGGCCTTAATGTACAAGAGTAGTGATGCTGACTTTATTGCAGTGTATTGCTATAAGTGTTCTATTGTATTATTATTGTCATTAACCTCAGTGTACATAATTTATAAATTAAACTTTATCATGAGTATGTATAATTGGAAAAAACAGTAAACATAGGATTCAGTACTATTCAAGAGTTCAGGTATTCGATGAGGGTGTTGGAACACATATCCTGTGGCTAAGTGTGGAATATTTTATACCTTGTTATCTACTTTATCTGAACCTGTGTCCTCATCTACAAGATTAAGATGGTAATGTTTTCTAGGCTTTTATGAGGCATCAAAGGAAAAATGTGTCCAAAACATCTGGCACTTATAGACTTTGAATGTTGTCCTGTTCTCATGTTTCAGTTTATCTGTACACTCAGAAGAATCTAAGGCCAAAGGGATATTAGGGCTCTACTAAGCTCCTCAAAACTGAGGGCAGCACAGAAGTAATATAGGACCCCACGCTGAAACACTAATAATTGGAGGAGCCTCCCTGGGAAGCTCTGGGTTGGCCCAATAAGAACTTGCATCTAATGGCATTCAAATGCAGTCAGGCCAGCCAGAGGGAGCATAGGCACTAGAAACAAGCAGGAAATCTTAATCTCAAAACCCAAAGCAGCATTAAATACCCTTCCATCTAAGTAAGCAACTCACATCTTGAAAGGATCAACATTGTCCTATCTCCGCCAATGCCAGCAACTGCCACTGAGAAAATTAAATCACTGTATTGTTGAATCCATGCTATATCCTAGTTTTCAATTAACTGGAGCTGAAAATAAGCCTTATCTAACCCAGGATGGGGTGGTGGCAAAGAAAGTCATAGAAACAGAGGAGCAAAACCTATCACAGAATCAAGAGAGATGAGAGTAAGAACTGGATTAGGACAGATGGAACAGGTGGCAGTCTGCACTTTTCTGGGAGATAGACCTGCTGTGAACAGCCAGAGCTCATCTCCTTAAGCTCCTGGGTATGTCAGGGACAGAGAAGTCATAGCATTCTGATTCACTGGGCAGTTCTCTTCCTCCAAGTGAATTAACACATTGTGCTCTTAAGTCCATTTATAATGAATTTAATTTGCCTGAATTGTCATCCAGGCTTGAACAGACCTAGGGACACACATAGCATTGCCAGTTACCTAATATAAGCTAATTTTAAATATATTACTACCACTCTTGATGGAACAGCATGCACTTTACTTTTCTTCTGTGATATTCCAGATGGGCTCCATTAGCCTTCCTGCACCCGTATCCCAGTAGGGGAATGGATAAACCAAGGCTTGGACTCCCACTTACCTGCTTAACCCAACTTCAGTGCTAAGCAGCACAGAGACTTTGACCAGGCCACTTAAACACTCTGAGCTTTGAGTTCCTCTTCTGTCAAAAGACGGAAGAAACCCTGACTTTGCTAGATTTTCACCGACAAATGTTGTCAAGAGCTTAGCAGAGTGCTGGGCACGCTATAACCAAAAAGCCAGTGGGTTGTGCCCATTCCTTGCCTTAGCAAATATCCCTCACTGTTTCTACTAACTTGACTTTGATCTTTAGCTGCCCTTATAAATCTGACATCAAATCAAGTATTACACTTTCATATGCAGTCTCTGGCCAGGCCAGAACCTGAGATTGCTTTCCCATGTGTCTAGTGACTGAGTGTGGCCCCCTTTTTCTGTGTTCCCTAAGTTCCTTGAGCTCTTGCTGACCTGACCTTTAGCTGATGACTGTTTTGGGGCAGCAGCCTCTGTATTCTGAGAGGTCCTGAGGTTAGGATCCTGCTGTATTATCATTTTATCTTCAGCTCTTAGCTTAGTTTTTGGTCTATAATAAAGTCTCACAGATTTGTGGAGTAAATGAGTGAATGAATGAACTCCTTGTGCGTCATACACATCTTTGGAGCACAGAAAGGTCCTACTAGAGCACTTTGTGTGCTGGCAAAGACTCAGAGAAATTTTTTGGAACAAAAACATTCCAGTCCTGTCTCCCCAGCTTTTGGTAACTCTCTCTAACTGCTATTAATTCTTATCACTTTCCTCTCTTCAGTGTTTTGTAACCAGGGCAGCACAGAAGGGCTCTGGACTATACAGCCTTGCAACTATGCTTTATAATAGCTCTGTTCTTCCCCAAATTTTCCCTTCCTAGCCTACGCAAGGAGGGAAACTGGGGGTCTTATCAAGCCATCACTAGCTTATCTCTCAAAAAAAAACTTTCCTTGGGCCATTAAGTTGAACGTTACTGATTCCATTTGAGAGATTACATGGAACCCCACAATGACATCTTTCAATAGCAACAATTACCCACACAGCTGATCTTAACAAGCACCGTGATGTTCCAGGCACCCTTATAAGCATTATACTCATCAACTCTTCTCAACAACCTTATTATTTTTTGTAGGTAACAAAATTATCTCCACTTTACAGACAAGGAAACTGATGCATTAAGAAACTTGCAAAAGGTTGCTAGTAACTAGCGAAGCTAGGATTTGAATCAAGGCTATGTGATCCATCTCTGGGACTGTTAACCACTGAGCTGTACTAAAATTTACTATTATTCTTATGTCAGCCAAAGAATTTGGTGATGTAGACCCAATTCAAGGACCTCCCAGCTTTTCACTTGTTGAATAAAACTCCTGAACATACAATTTCATGTACATGTCACTGTCCTTTCACCAATGAGATCCCAAAGATAATATCAAAGCAAAGTTCCACATTGGCTTGCCTCTCCTATTATGGCCTAGTCAATATTTTTCTTTTTAGAAGAATGCAATGTGGTTCCCACCCTCCTTTCCCCACATATTTCACAGAATGCATCTTTCCGCAGAGTGAACAAACCTCACCAGTCACTTATGAGACTCACAGTGCTGTGTGCATGGGGCTGCAGTTGGGCTGGGAATGAAAACAACTACACCATGGTAACAATCCGTCATTCTGTCCATCTGCTGCCCAAGAGGGATCTGAAAATAGTTTCAATTCACCTTTCAAATCCACTGCTCTATGAAGGGCTTGTAACACTTGGCAGCCCTGGATGCCTGCCTGAGAAACAGGACTGCTATTCGGACTACTGGTGTCCAGCTGTAAGCCTCCTCGGAGAGGAACAAGCCATCCATTCATCGGCTGTTGTGAAATGTTCCTTCCCCACCAGCCCTCCCAGCCAAGAAGGAGAATACCTGGAGGAATGGCATTCTGGAGTTTTGTTCTTCTGAATGTGGGGATCCATTATTTATTTTTTAAATTGCCTAATCTGGTTTTTTTTTTTCTTTTCTTTTTTTCCTGTTTAACCCTCTTCTTCCTGAACTCCTCAGCTCTACAACTTTCTCCATCTTTTTGCTTTTCTTTCTTCAGTCCTAAAAATTGGAGGATTGAGGATGAGTCAGAGTTGACAGTCTAGAATTTTAAAATCAATTAGCAGGATAACTATTTATAATTTATCACCCACCAGGGCACTTTTGAGAATGAAAAGATGTGCCATTAAGAATAATAGAGGTTCGGCTGGTGAGATAGCTCAGCGGCATAAGCGCCTGCCTGGCAAGCGTGAGGTCCTGAGTTCGACTCCCGGTACCCACATAAAGGAAAAAAAGGGCCGGTGATATTGCTCAGCACCACAAGCTCTTGCTGGCAAGCGCGAGGTCCTGAGGTCGACTCCTGGTACCCACATTAAAAAAAAAAAAAAAAAAAAAAAGAATAGTAGGAGTGGATTGGAGCCTTCCTGGATGATCAGAGACGTGGTCACCCGGGTTAGCTCTGGATTCACCGCATAGCAGCAAAAGTGCATCCAAATGCTGAGCTTGTGGTGGGTGGCGGTGTTGGGTGGAGGCATTGCCCTGTGTTGGTGTTTGGTTTTAGTGCCTAATTTTGTGCTTGATGTTGAACAGTACGTAGTCAATTGGGATTAAAACAGGGGAGAAGACTCTCTGTTTTGCTTGTATCTTTAGTTTGTGATGAATCTTTCTTTGTTCTTTTACTTTTTTGTCACATTTTTAATAGTCAAGCATCTTAGCCTATTAGGTCTCTAGCTTGAACTTGAAAGTTCCTTGGTAAAAACTTAATCTCATGTAGATTTTTTCCCACTTAAGCTATAAAATCTAGTTTAAAACAGTTATGCTTTAAACAAGCATTCTTTAAACAAGTATACTATCAGATCAGGAATATCTGTGTAAAAATATGTGTGTAATTACATGTATTTTCATTTACAACACACAGCAAAGCCATGAGATAGGTGGCAGAATCAATTTTTTTTTTTAAATATTCAATGCCTCTTTCGGGTTGGAGTCAAATGATAGCAACTAAGAACAAAGAGGTGTGGAGAATCAATATCATCAAACAGTTTAACTGATAAGTCATACTTTGGATGAAGTATAAACATATAGGTACATCATTCTAAAAACTACCATGTTCCTTTTCTGGCTCTGAGTAATTGTGCCACAGTGCACAGCACAAAGTTTTGATTGGAACCAACAGCCAGGTCCCCAGTCCTCTCCCCCAAGATCCTTGCTAGCAGGGACCACCTCTACTTACAGCACACGCTCACTTTCCCAGCTCTACTTGCAGCCATCAACATTGAATGAAATCCTGGTGAATTAAACCAGAAAGTCTTCCCTAGGACTGTGGGAAAAGTGTTTGTTGCTGACTACGAGGGGAAATTTGAGGCTCTCTCTTTTGGGTACAGTCTGAATAGTCTTCTCATGACCATAAAGGGACAAACTGAGGATAAATGTCAACACACAGTAGGCAGCTGAGCATCAAGATGGAAGTCACCTGAGTTATTTTCTATCTCATTAGGACACTAAGCCAACACTAAAACTACCCACTTGTAGGCTTCTTGATATAAGAAAGAATTAACACTTTTATTTTTTTAAATGACCTTTAGCATGCTATTACTTGCAGCTAAAAGCATCCTTGATGATTCACCTAATGAACAGTATTGCCATCATTCACCATCAGCCTTACCAACCTCTTTTTGTTGTAAATATTTTATAGCATTTCTTTTACTCCCTTGAAATTAGACATCTAAATAGTAATACTTATAAACAGCATTTTAAAATTCATAAAATGTTTTTAAAGTAATATAAATGAGAAATGTTAAGAAATAAATTTAAAGAATATGCACTCAAATATGTAAATAATTGGACACAACTATGCAAGGAGCAGACCTTGCACGTCTGAGTAGAGTCGCCATGAATATAATAGCTCTCACATGCAGCTTGATGCAGGTGTGCTTCCTGGTGGCTCAAAGCCCAGCAGAGGTGTAGATATTGCTATTGTGATTTTTCAAAAGGTGAATAACTTGGTAAAGTTCCAAGCCAAACAAAGTACAGTCTCACATGGACTTATGTGGTGCATTCTCAGAAAATTCAGTTCATGTTTAAAATCACGCAAAAATTACTGCAATTATATGTAACATAGAGTTGGAGTGAGGACCACAGAATTATAAAGGTTTACCTACGTGAACCTCTGATGAAGTCACACGAGACTTCGGACAATTCATTGCTATGCCGTACAGGACACCAGAATCATACCTAGTCCTGACTCTGCAAGTCATGCTTAAGCATGCTCCCATTTCTGTGGGGAAGGGGCAGGCAGGTGAAGGACAGTACAGAAGCTGGTAGCAGTCTGTGTAGAATAGCACTCTTGCTGAATCTCTTCTCAGTGCTTCTTCAGCTTGCATACACTTTGTTTTCACTGACTCCCTCAATGTCCAAGGAACTGTGGTAACTACTGGTAGACATAGAGTTGACTAAGTTTTCCTCTGCTACCTCCTCAAGGAGGTGTACATGCTCTTCTGGATAAGGGATGTGCAGATTTAATCACATTCTCAGAGAACTCCAGGACACAAAGGTTACAGATTATGCACAGAGCAGGCTTGATACTTACATAGTAGACTATTTGAGGGGTTTTCAGAACTTCATCTTCCAACTATCTGATTCACCCTGACCCACTCCAATGCAGCAGAGCAGTTTCAGGAGGCGATAATAACCATCCTGGCTGTGCTGATGTGTATCAGCCAGCTGTTCTGCTCAACATGGGATCCTGGGAAGGAAGACACTGTCTTGGGCCCAGCACAGTGGGAAGTGCTGCCCTGGCTGCAGTGGGCCGCCTCCGCCAGCCTCAGTTGCTGCACAGTGCTGCCTAGGTGGGCCTCTGGGAGGACAGGGGAAATGGAAACCTGGCTCTGCTAGCACGACTTGAATTTTGGTGCATATTAAAATTTTTCCAGTGTATATGGGCTATCACTACTTGTTGCAAGGGTGTGTTTGGAAAGCAGACTGTCGACTATCTGGGTTGGAGAATGAGGGGGAAGGGTGGTTTATAACTGGGAAACTATGTGCTGACTATAATCATGTTGAAAAGCAGTGTGGTTTCTACGGGGTTCATTCTGGAA
This sequence comes from Erethizon dorsatum, assembly GCA_028451465.1. Classification (NCBI taxonomy): domain Eukaryota; kingdom Metazoa; phylum Chordata; class Mammalia; order Rodentia; family Erethizontidae; genus Erethizon; species Erethizon dorsatum. Next base: position 130,043,587 of record CM051823.1, on the reverse strand, counting down.
CTAGTGCATTTCAGTTTCCCCCTGGAACAAGGCCCTTCTGAAAAAGAAAACATACCTTGGCCATGAAAATGCAAAAACACTTCTTCTACAGCTCCAAACAGCTCTCCATCTGGAGGGTTAACTTGTCCTAAGGCCATCTTCTTTTTGGAAACCCCAAAGATCTTTTTATGCCTTCTCCTCCTTTACACAGATGTTTACAAAAAGGAGCAGGAATAATTGCCAATTCAGTAGGCTTCTTGCTCTTTTGTGCATTTTAAAGGCATTTGCTGTTTGGGATTTGGAAGAAAATCATGAGAAATGAGAATCTCTCGCTGTCTTGGCTGGAAACTGGCTCATTGTTTGCAGAGAGAGCTGGTTTCCATGGTTTTGGACTGCAGACAGCTGCATTTTTTAGAGTAGTTTCTACTTGCAATTGGATCTAATAAATAGCCAAGGTAGCCAGTTCCCAACAGAAAAGGTCTTTAAGTGATTTGAAAACACCATAGTATGTTATCATTCAAGACCAACTGCCTGTATTTTTTAGTTACTAAATTCTCTCAGGAGTTTATTGCCTTATACAAATTCTGCCTTATACAGGGCAGCCAGTCATACTTCAGGCTTCAGGTCCTATTCTTAAAAATAAACATGTTCCTTTCCTTTAAACTACAGAAGACCTGTGGCGGTCTGGGAGAAAAGTAGGGTGGGGGCCCATATAATCTGAGGATAGAGCAATGGTGCTGGAGCACTCCATTCATCTGAGGGTGTCACAACTGGAAAGAGACCACTCAGCCTCCCCCTCCTGTCGAGCCATCCTCACAGGCCCCATATGGCATGCTGCAGATGACCCACATGTGGAAATTGGCTATTGTACTTTCTGTCAGTAAACAGAAATAGGACAAACTTTTGCTTCTTTCTTTCATGACATATGAAGAAGAACAAATGTACTAAAATGGAAAAAAATCTTTTTTTTTTTTTTTTTTGTCTTACTGGGCCACTGGCTTGGAATAGAGGAGGATGAAGCAATGAATTTGACATTTTCCATGTTTAGTAGCAAAGTTAACACAATATATGGTGTCTCCTGTATTTTGAGCAGCTTAGTGAACTGGACAGTGAAAAGCTCTAGGTCCCTGAGCTGAGCCCAGTGATACACACCTATAACCCCAGCACTCTGGGAGCCCAAAATAGGAGAATCAAAGTTCAAGCCCAGCCTGGGCAACTTAACATTTTACAGAGACTTTGCCTCAAAATAAAAATTAGAAAATGGGGGATTTAACTCAGTGCATAGGTCCTGAGGACAATCCTCAATACAAAACAAACAAACAACCAAAAAAAATTTAGGTCTCACCATATGTCAACAATACCTGTAGTCTTTATGACCCTTCAGCAAAAACCTGTACACTTTTTAAACAGGAGTGAACTATGTGGTTACAATAGTTTCTGATACTGCCACAACATTTTCTGTTTCTTTTCTCCCTTTCCTGACTCATTTTTCACTATATTGGCTTTATTGTCATTTGATCCTTCTATTGCTATTCGATTTTTCTTCTGGTCTTGTCTTCTCAACTAGATTACTAGTTCTTTAGGATCAGAGAATATTGGAGCTTTTAATTTTCTGATGTATTATTTTCTCACTGCTATGCTTTGAATATGTCCCCCAGATTTCATGTGTTGAAAACTTTGTCCCCAAAGCAAGAAGTAGGACATTTAGAAGATGACTGGGTCAGGAATGCTCTTTCCTTATGAGTGGATTATCCATTTATGGATTAATGGATCAGTGGCTATTGTGGGAATGGCTTTGTTACAAAAGTAAACTATCCCCAGTTAGCTTACTCTGTCTCACCATATGATGCCCTCCATCATGTTACGGCATACAAGAAGGCAACGGTAGATGCCAGTGACATTCTCTGGAATTTCCAGTCTCCAGAACTGTGAGCTAAGAAAACCTCTATTTTTTTAAAATAAATTATCCAGCATTGGGCATTTTGTTATAGCAACAGAAAATGTACTAAGATGCCACCTAACATGAAAATCTAGTACTCACACAAGAAATCAATAGGGCCTATGAAATACTTTCTTTTGGATAACATTCTCACCAAATAGAACTAGACATAACCTTTGTCCATCTCTGTGCCTCTTCTCTCAGCACCATCATTAAAGATCACTTAAACAACTTAAACACAAATTTAGCACCAAATATATAAAATGTAGAAAAGGATCAGATGAGCTGAAGTTAGATTAATGGTGATAGTGGAGTTAGAGAAGTTAAGAAGAATAATATACTTTATGATGTAAGTATAAAATACTTACATCAATACAATAGTTTTGGAGGCCACTGCCTGTCCCCTGGACAAGAACAAGATTTCTCTCCTAAGCATCTTGAACTTTCTCACTCTCAATTGAAAGCATGTTTGACTCAGGAACTATTATTTCCTTTCTTTGGGAACAAATCTGAAAATAACAACAATAATAAACATTTGTTTTCAGTACCAAGAACCAAACCTTTACAGCCAGGTATGGAGTTCCTTGCAACATCCGATGGGTCAATATCTTCTTGGGTTGACTGTGGGAGGGGGGCAGCAGAAGACTGCTAACTCTGAGGAGCTGGAACATCTTGAAGGTGGAATGTTTTGCCATCTCAAGCAGAGAGAGGCCTTACAGGGAAGACAAGAAAGCTCCCTAGAGGACAATCAGATAAAAGTTAATGGTTCAGCCAAATTGTAACCATGCCTTATTAACCTCTGCACTGGGCAGAATGCTATGCCTTTGTTGGTCCTCAATAAATATGGGAGCTTGAGTCAGTTTGGGGCTTCATTTTGGTGAGGTCTCCTGAACTGCCTCAAAGATATTCTGTGTCTCTCATGTTTTTCATTCATCTCTCTATCAGGGTTTGCTGGCCCGAACCCACAGCCAGGTAAGTATGTTTGGAGAAATTTGACTCAACTCAAAAGAGAATTCCTGAGGGAAGCAGAACCTCAAGACGTGATCATGAGACCCCAGGCCCAGCTCATTCTTGCCTCACACAGCTTCTGTAGCTTGGTTGACAAATGTGAACCAACCTCAGAAATGTTGTTCCTAACCCAAGTCCATCGAATAAAGTGATATAGCATTTACTTTCTCAAACGTACTTTAGCTGATAAATACTGTTTTTTAAAAATCACTGCAAATTCTGCAATAAAATTTTACAAAGATTATTTTTAAATGTGGCTTTCACAAGGTGACTTCCGTCTATCAGGAATCTGAATAACTGCTATGGTGAGATGAAAAATCTCCCTTTGCCACCTATTGCTGTGTGTAAGAGAAGAGTACAGATGCAAAAGGTGGGGGAGGCAGAGCAGGGCAGAGAGCTGACAACAGAAAAGAAGAGAATGAATGGGTCATGAGTGGAAACATCTACGTGGACTAACTGGGAAAAGTAACTTCCACAACACGCATGAAAATGGGAACTGATTTTAGTCACCTCTCCTATTCTAACAGTCAATGTCTTCTGGATTTAAGGATGTTCATTTAGAAGGAATTATGGTGAATGGGATTTAAAACCAGAAGACCTGAGTTTGAATCCCAGTACTGATTTTTTCTAACTGAACTCTAACTTGAGTTCAGGTAGCTTCGCCTCTTGAGCCTGAGTGGTCCCATGGGTGAAATGCAGATTCTTACTTAGCTCAAGGAAGCAACTTGATGAGGCACCTTGAAACCACTGTGAAATGCTGTTTATTATGACACCTAGCTTGAGAGCTCTTATGAGAATCTTGTTGGTTTTTAAGAACTTACCAGCATCTAACACAAATAACTGACATAAAGTAGATACTTTTCAATGTGGGAAGCAGAGAAACCTCAATATCTTGAAATAACTTGCATCAGGGAAATGAAGATAAAATAATATTTTGAATAATGTCAACATGGATTGCATTTCTATAGATTTTTATAGAAAATTAATTTATTAATTTAATGCACATTTTTAAATGTCTCCTAATTGCAGCAGCTAGTGGCCATTGGGAAAAGCAATGAAGAAAAGACCCCGCAGGACCTCTCTGCGTAGTCAGGGGAGCTACACATGAAGACAGACTCTGAGAACGGTACCCAAGGAGCTGAGTAAATATCTGTTAGGATGAAGAGACAATTAGCTAGACTGTGTCTTTCCTCAATTATTTTGGATCAGTATGAATCTACGTTTGTAAGCCCTAAACACTTCACACTGAAGAGGGACAAAGACACTGAATAGCTGAGATCCTCAAATAGCACGTTGTTACGTTTAGGGCATCGGAAAGCCTAAGGATCTCACTTTGGCTTCCACTGCAACTCCTTTAGTCCCTACATTCTCAGTGACGAGTGCTTCTGCAGTAACTAAGAGTCTGGCTTGGTTCCTTTGCTTATTTTCCATGCCATCCTTTGGCTAAGGTTGACATGGTAGTTGAGGGAAGGGTAGGAAGCCCCCAGAGGATCTCCTGGTCATTTTCTCATGTTGAATTGAGAGTTAAGGTATCTGGGGATGTGTGACTAGAGCTCCCTGCCTTATGCATGAAAGGAAAATCACACAGACATAACCCAGCATGCTCAACCTACCTCAGCGTTGGAAGCCCCATCTGTAGTCGGACAGCAGCCAGTCTGACCTTGGGTTTTACATATAGGCAGCTTGTGTCCACCATTGTTAACTACATCAGGCCTGCCTGGGACCAAGAGGAAACCCTTCTGGGCCCAGGCAGCATTTCCAAGCATGTGATCACTGACACTTCCTCCAAGCTGGTGCACTAAATTTCAGAACAAATTCTTTTCTCCTATGTTGGCTTAAAATCCAAATAATTTCCACTGAAGTGTGATCTCAGCCTCAGTCACAGTGGCTTTCCTGTACGGTCTTCTTCATCTGCTGACTGTGCTTGGTAATGTGTGGGTTTATGTGACTCCATTGACTCTGATTCTTCCTCGACTAATGGGGATGTATCCAACCTGGTATCTGTAGAGTTAATGTTCAACTCCCTTCAAAACCTCTTAGCAACCAGGTTTAATATATGAACCCCAACAAAGCACCTAGGTTCTTGCTTGAAGATGTTTATCTACGATGTTATTTAAAAATTATAATAAAAATCATGAACTTTACACACACACACAAAAGACATGCACAGTGACACACACACACACACACACACACACACACACACACACACGCGCGCAGAATGCTTGGCCAGTGAGTAATTGTAGCTGACTTAGCTCTTACTCAAAAAGGAGAAAGCAATAGCTTCAGGTTGTCTTTCAAGCTGAGAATTAGGTTTTCTGAGTTCTGGGTCATGTGAGGGTTTGTTTCAGGTTACTTGAATCAGGGCCCCATGGCAGTTATATTACTGGGATGTTGACCTCTTTCCAAGAATTGCTCAAAAAAGTACACGAAAGGCTGAATGATCTGGCCTTAAAAAAGCTAGATGAGAGAAATAGTGTTTTCCAACTACAGCACATTGCTGCTCCACTATCAAGAATATCTGGATTTCTAGTCATCAAATGCTCAGTGACCTTCAAAAGTGTGCTCTCCCCTCCAGCCCCCATTGGACAGTAACACTGTATTAGCTGAAGTCAAAACACACTGGTGGTGACTTGCCACAAGACCAGCATAACACTTGGACTTGTTCTGTGAAAAGCATGGACATTGTGTGTGTGTGTGTGTGTTGTGTGTGTTAGCCTCTGTAGAAGCTCTGCTATTTATTGATTTTGTGTTTCATTAACTAGTTCCACCTACCACTTCCCTCTACACAGAAATCTGTGACGATGTTTTCACCAAATAAGACAATAAAATTCTAGATGATACACAGTTGTCTCAATTAACCTTGATTTTTGCAGACTAGTTAGGTATCACCACAGTAGCTAAATATCCTGTATTCATCTTTAACAAAAACTTGAATAAAGCCACTTACTATGAGCTGGATTCCCCAGAGCTTATCAAACTATACTACTGTTGAAAGAAAACCTTTAACTCTGGAAAGGATGTGGCACACTTCAAGTTCTCGAAAAGCTCTATAGCCTTTTCTTTTCCTTTCTTCTTTAATTAATTACATTAATTTATTTATGGAGTGTGTCAGCCTTTGCTGGAGGCTTCATGATACATGTCACTTGCAGGCTGTACTGTGCTGAGGTGGAAGGTTAGATGTTCTTTCCTTTGGACCTCCCCTGCTTTCTTTGAAGGGAAACTGTCAAAGTTTCACTCAGCCTTTTCACACCTCTCATTTTCCTTCATCCATACCACAAGTACAAGTCCGAGGTTAGGACTACTTAAAGAACCTTTGGCTGGCAGTGACACAGAGCTGTGGGTGGGGCAACTTCTCATTCAAATGAGTGGGCAGAAGTCACAGCCGCTGCAGAGGATCAATTTAGCTTGAAGGATGAACAAAAGAAAAAGGGCAGACATGCTCAAAAAGAGCCAAGGGTGAAGGGAAAGGTGAACCTCACTCTCTCTCCACCTTCGAAGATCCATCAGGGTGGAGGAAACTACACACCTATTAGGGCAATCTGCAGAGGATCTGCCACACACAAGATCCAAGGCAAATTTCGTGCTATCCCTGGGGCACCTCCATGCCTTGCTTTGGCTGGTTAGATCCAGCCTCCTTCTTTGGACAAATACAATCTGTCCAGTAAGTAAAAATTTGTGGCACATTTTCTCCCCCATATTTTGGAATGTTAACAAAACTGAAAAAGAAAACCCCATAAATCTCTGTTCATCCAGATCTGTCTTGTTCTGAAAAAGAGCCCAGCACAATTTCCCCAACTCCTCCAGCCCACACTGTGTTTGCCCTGCAGAATTGAGGCCTGATTCAGGAAATTCAGCTATTAATCATCCTGCGCCCTGGTGGGAGTGTGGGGCCGGGAAATCTCGTAGCACCTGGAGCCCTGAGGGCTGGGCCCCCGGCCAGCTCTGTTTTCCCACACCTTGGTCAGGTTTCATGGTCTCAGTTTCCTCATCAGCATCTTTAGAAACACAGGCTAAACATTTGTATGGTGACTTACTCTATGACTTCAAGTTCACGTGTTGTTTTCTCATCATTGCTTGTTCAAGAAACACGAACAGAAATCGTGTTTAATATTGCTTCTTCTTCTCCTTCACGAGACACCAGTAGTTTGTCCATTAATTTATTTAACAAATATTCATCTTATAACTGGTTGTAAGGAAGACATCTGCTTGTCCTTAGGTAATTCAGTGATTCTCACACTGTAACCATATGAGAGTCTTCCGGAAGCTTTGGGTAAAGCATAGATTGCTGGGCTGCACCTTCAGTCTGACTTAGTAGGTCTGCAGCACTCACATCTGTATTTCTAACAAATCATCAGGTAATGCTCATGCTGCTGGTTTGGGGGCTGGGGGTCACATTTTGAGAGCCACTGGCTTACTCACATAGCAGTTCTCCCAGATGCTAGTATGGTAACAGCTGGTGTCTCGACTCTTCTTGAAGAAGGATCTGCCTGTTTGGAAAAAAAAAAAAAAAAAGCCTCGTAAAGCCGCTCAGAATGGGTGACACATTTGTCAGTCAGCAGCAAGGTACTAGGAAGGGAAAGGCGCTGCTGGGGAGGGAGTAGAAGGAAAGTGAGGGGTTTGCACCTGCAGAGAAGGCAGGCAGGAGGAAGAGTACCGTAGGTGAGGTGAGGGCTGGCCGTTGTCTGAAGGTTGTCTCTAGCGTGCTGTAAAAGCCGTCTCTGTGCCCTTCCTGCCCTCTCCAAACCTTTAACACAGAGCTGTAGGAATCCAAGGGAGAAAGAGGCCAGGGAAGGATAAGGCTCTCCAGGAAACCCCAGAGTCCTCAGGGTGGCCTTGAGTGTCCAAGGCTACAGAACCGGATTCATGGTGGTGCTGAAGCCTGTGTTACTGGCTTTCCAAGAGGTGGGAGACCTTCCAGGACCTCTGAGGACATCAAGGCTAAAAGCCAAATTCTCAGTGAGGTCTCAGAGATGTACACAAGCATTTTTTTTAACTTAGTGTGTTTTTATTTTGAACTTCAGGCCTTTAAAGAAAGCTTCAAGCTGAAATTCCACTAAAATTACTATAATCAAAATGATACCATATTGGTGCTATGAAAATTTTCAAATTTGTAGTTTTATTTGACCTTTACTAAAGTCTTATCAGAGGGAAAGGACTAGAATTAGTCATATATTCCTCCTGGGAAATTAAGGGATAAATAAATGAACAATAAAGCCACAATTGGGAGCCTGACAATCTTGGAAAGACCCTTTGTTCTTAGGGTTCCATTTTCCTCACAACTGAGGTAGCTCTAGAATTCAATTTGGACCAAACTGACATTTGGAACAATATTTCAGGATATCCCAGGGAAGAGGTTAAATCATTTCATCCCTACTGAACATCTGATTCTCAAATGCAGAACCTCAGCCCTTTCCATAAAGACTTGCATGTCATTTGCCTGCAGGAGGGAAGGAGGCGGGATTGTGATCAAACTTAACTCTCTTTACGTTTTATAGCCACATGTTACCCTCTGATATAAATCTTGTAACTAAAAAGGTCTACATAAAAAAAGAGCCAGTCACAGCCAAATCCTCTATTTTTTGGCAACACTAACTACATCTGTCTTTATGGCCAACAAACAAATCAATTTCATCCTAAATCAAAATGATGGGTTTCCTAGCAGTTTTATGGAGCTTCCAGCACTGGCCCAGGAGATTCTGGGATAGGCAGGACCCAGAGGCTCCCTCCCACTTAACTTGTCTCTTCTGTTGTCTTTAGTCAGGTGAGACCAGTTTTAAATGAGATTCTTTAGTAGGAAGATGAGGACTAGATCCCACAAAACTAGGCCTGATGGGAGTCTGTAGTCTCAGAAACGGGTAGCTTTTTCATTGGGATTGGGCATACCGAGAGTGATCCATCTTCTCTGCCCATGGCCCCAGCCCCCACACATCCATCCATCCACACTCGGACTGGAGATGCAGGAGAGCCAGGACGCTCCCAGGAATGAAGCAACTCTTGTTCATTAAGCCCTAATGTGCCTGGCTCATTTCACAACTACCCTTAAAGTACATATTCCTGTTTTACAGGAGAGAGAGCAAAGTCTCAGGGACTTGAAGGAACCTGTCCTGGGTAGGTAGTAGGTGGTGGAGTTGGTATTTCAACCTGTGTTTCTACAAAGTTCATATTCTTCACTGTGCCATCCACTAGCTCTCAAAGCCTGACTGGGGACAAAAGGGGAATGAGTGACTTTGTTCATAAATGGAAATTCATCTTTTTAATTTGGGGATTATGTTCTTAGTTTTTTTTGCTTAAACTGGCTATTCTCTCAAAATCATGGAGATGGTAGCTAATAGTTCTGTCCCTCCCCTCCACCTTGTTCTCTTTGTTTTTACTTGACCAAATGTGTGTGTGGGGGCACAGACAATTTTTCCATGTTTCCATTAAGATTTTTTCCTGGTCCATATATCCCAAAGTCTGGGATCTCTGCTTTATACATGGAAACTCATCATAGTTCAAGAATAGGGTAGGGCCGGTGAGATGGCTCAGCTGCATAAGTGCCTGCCTGGCAAGTGCTAGGGCCCGAGTTTGACTCCCGGAACCCACATACGAAAAAAGAGCCGGTGATATCGCTCAGTGGCACGGGCGCCTGCTGGCGTGCGAGGTCCTGAGGTCAACCCCTGGTACCCACAAAAAAAAAAAAAAAAAAAAGGAATAGGGTAGTTCTGGAGTCCACGTTGTGGGTAACATGCTGAACATTTGCTTTGGAATTCACCATCCAACACTATACATTTGGTTCCAGTTTGATGACAAATTTTAGTTAGGACTATGTCTCAGTTACATTTCTTTTTACTGAGACAAAACACTCAACACCCAAAGTTAAAGGGGAAAGGGTTTATTTAGCTCACAGTTGGTAGAAGTTTCAGTCCATAATCAGCTGGCTCCAAGGCAGGGTGGCTTGGCAGATAGGCATCGCAGAGGAGAAACAGTTTGTGGTGTGCAGAATGTAGCGAAGCAATAACGGACGACCACAGCTCTTTCTGTCTCTTATATCTTATCCAGGCTACTTAGGGCGGGTAGCACTCACACCCTTAATCCTAGTGCCCTTGATCCTCGCATTCCACCATGAATCCATCCCAGTGTCACACACTCTAGATCCAGCCACCTCTGAAAAAGCCCCACTATGACCGCATGCAGCTTTGTGGGGGACATCTAAAATACAAGCCATAACAGACTACTAGAGACTCTCCTCTAACCTGAAGCCTCTCATTCTCTCAAATTTCCATATTCCTGCCTGGGTGCATTGTGTGTCTGGGTTTTGCTTTCTTTGATAAAATGTGCGAATCTGTTAACATTCTTCTGAGACCACTTTTATTTTTACTTTATTTATAGGAACATAGCTGTTCCTTCTTCAGTGTTCTCATGATTTTTACAAGGAGTATGACCTGACTATCTGCTGATGAAGTATCACAGCCCCTTAAACCCAAGCAAAGCAATGCAAACCTAGGGCAGACAGAAGAAAGAAGAAAACTGCAGCTGGATTAGAGGCCTCCCAGTGCTAATGACATTCCACTGTTTCAACCAGCTGTGTGACCAGAGGCTAATGACTCCTCAATTCTTTGAAACACCATCACCTCATCACTGGTGAGCTCAGGGCAGCCGTGAGCCCTCAGCTCCCCTGAGCCAGCAGAGGTTTGTGTCTGCACCCACCCAGCTTCAGGGCCTCTGGAGTGTCTCTCAACTCAGGTCCTTTAATTTCCTTTATGGACACAGTAAATCATTCTACACACCACAGGGCAGGGGAAAAGTCTGATTTATGAGACCTACCTGCTTGGTTCTTTCAGAGTAAGATTCCCATAGTGAATGATTTTCCCTCTTCCCATTTGTTTTTCCATTTGGATTTTGAATATGTTTAAGTAAAATACCCATGTAGTATCTCTTAAAAGCTGACCAGTGGAATTCTGGTCCTATCTGTGATGGTTTCCCAGGGATGGCCGGTTACGGTCATTTTTCTCTTCTCTTGGTCTGTCCTGTTTCCTATGACTCCTCTTTCTCACTGCATTTTCCCCACCTCCCTTTGCTCAGTGGAAAAGGAGCAGGTCACCTCATTCCCTCAGCCATTCGTGCCTTCCTTCCTTCCTTCTTTCTGAGTGCTATGCTCTGTGCGGCAGACCCAGCAGGAAACCAGACAGACAGGAGCCTGCCCACCCAGAGGGACTGGAGGGGAAAGACACAGACAGTCACATGGGCACTTGCAAGGCAGTGTGGTGAGAGCTGCGTAGGGGTGAGCATTGGAGGGCTCTAACCTAGCCCTAACCTACCTAAAGGCTCTAACCTACCTGAGGCAGGTAGGGCTTTCAGGAGGCCTCCTGCGATCTGAGAGCAGAGTCCTGGGCACTGTGGACATAGCCACATACTTAGCCACATATATAGCTAAGTATGTGGATTTCTAGAATTGTCTGGACTTTAAATTGGTCATCTGACTATGGTAGGAAGCCTGGTGGAGATATAACAGGTAGAAGAATTGTCAGACTAGAGCTAGGCGACAATCTCTTAAAGCTACTGTATTTGGGGCCGGTGAGATGGCTCAGCGGCTTAAGCGCCTGCCTTGCAAGCGCAAAGGCCCGAGTTCGACTCCCGGAACCCACATACGAAAAAGGGGCCGGTGATATCGCTCAGCGGCACGGGTGCCTGTTGGCGCGTGAGGTCCTGAGGTCGTCCCCCCGGTACCCAAAAAAAAAAAAAAAAAAAAAAAAAAAGCTACTGTATTTGGATCCCTGATTTTAATATAGTCCAATAAGCCAAAAGGCAAATAGGGCTTTGACGGTGTCTGTGTGTGTGTGTGTGTTTTGCGTTGTGCGTTCTCATGCTCTCAAGGTGTGTGTTTATTGCTCATTTCTTACTCTTCATAATGAATTAGCCCAGCTTTCATCCAAACAAATGAATGCACACTTAGAAATTAAAAACTTCACCTAAGACTAGACTTTTCCTAAAAGCCAAAAGAAAGTGCTGGATTAAGAATTTAAGAGTTTAGGATTTTTTGGTTTCCAAATGAAAATCAACAATATCTCCTACCCTTTCATTTTTCTCTGGAAGGGAACATTATTTAACTTTGTTTTTTATCAAAATTCAAGTGTTCTTCAAAGACCTTTACAAATCACCATTTATCTTAATGAGCTCAAGCATCAGTTTTGATCAACCGTGCTTTGCTTTTTACCACCTTTTCACTCCTTGCATTGTTTTCATACTCGGGGACTGTGTGGACTCCTGGGATGGGGCAGAAAAGACTTGTGAGGAAGACAACTGGCAATCTACGTCTGACAATATCTAGGTGCCTTCATTTCACAATGTGGATTGATTATGATTGAAAGGAGGCAGTTCTACTGTAGAACGGTACTTAGAACTTTGTCTTCCTGACTGCTGGGTCACAAAGAAGCCCTTCACGCTTCAGCAGCTACTCTGATGGTTAATACATCCTCCACAACATTTTGTCAAGGGTCTTTGTTTTCTCAGTCTTCAAAAGGGAGAAGAGAAAGGGGATCTGTTCCTCTACTCAAGTTATGAAAAGCAATGTACACAGTTATATTTTTAAATTAAAAATTTTTTAAATAAGTGATTAAATTCTAAACTAAAAAAACTTCTCAAATGTTCTTCTTTCTGGCTTCTGGAAAAGTTTAGTTTAAATTTATCCTGAATTTGTAAAATGAATTGTTTAAGTAAATGAATTAGGGGACTAAACAAAAGCCACACTAATCCAATGATCTTTTGTCACATCACTGATTTACTTCCTTGTATTTATCATTACCAAATTATCTTGCTTGTGCCATGATAGAGCCTTCATAACTCTATGTCAAACAAATGAATAAATGGATATTTTCATCTGCAACAATTTACTCACATAAATTATATTTTCTTGCTATTGTATGATCAAGACTGCATAAGTTATTTGGGTTCTGGGGCTAAAATAAAAACTGAAATTAATGGACCCAAGAATCAGAAACCCAGAATTCAGTGACAATATTCATGAATAAACTTTTAGGTAGATGTGGAGTTGCGCTTCATGTCCATGTGTCATGTGAAAATGTGACTATGTTTGTTTGGGCAGCTATATTAAAATATCATAGACTAATTTATAAACAACAGAAAATTATTGCTGACTGCTCTGGAAACTAGGAAATCCAAAACCAAACTAGGAAGTCCAAGGTGTCAGCAGATTCAGGGTCCAGTGAGAGCGTCACAGATGTTACCTCCTTTCAGGATAGTCACAAGGCAGAAGAGACAAAGAGCTCCCTGGAAACCACTTTCATCAGGTTGCTAAACCATTCATGATGGCTCTGCCTGCAGGACTTCACATTTTAAAGACTGTGTTTTTTAATACTATCATATTGGCAAGTAAGTTTCAATACATGAATTGTAAGGGACACATTCAGACAATGCCAATGACTAGTTTTTATGACATCCTAATAACCCCTGAAGCTTGTTACTAAATAGAAGACTTCCGTGAGGTATCAATATTAGGTGTGGAAATACCAGATTAAGGAAGAAAACAAGATAGTTCATAAAAATATAGGCAATTCGGGCCGGTGAGATGGCTCAGCGGCTTAAGCGCCTGCCTGGCAAGCGCAAGGGCCCGAGTTCGACTCCCAGATCCCACATACGAAAAAGGGGCCGGTGATATCGCTCAGCGGCACGGGCACCTGCTAGCGCGCGAGGTCCTGAGGTCGACCCCCCGGTACCCACAAAAAAAAAAAAAAAAAAAATATAGGCAATTAAATTTATGAAAATGGAATTAAGTGACATTTGAGGTCTTATCAATGGCAACTATTTTTTCAAGTGGATTTGGCCTGAGAAAGCCCTGATTAATGTATAGGGACTTAACTCAGTTATAGGGGAAGAGCAAGTTTATTCATTACGTATACTCGGTAGAATTGAAAGCTGTTTTAGCAAGTTACTCTGATTTGGTACTAGATCATTTTCTTTGGAAAAACTCAAAACAGTTTACTAACAGAATTTCAAAATTAATCTTAACATGCCTAAGATGAGATGGTGAAATTGTACTTTCCAGAAAATGAGAAACTGAAGCCCAAGGAGAATGTCTCAAAATCAGGATAGAGTTAGGAGGAGTTAGACTGTCATGTGGGGTTATAATTTCCAGACGTTGCCACTGGATTTTCTTTGGTGTTTGGTCTACTTCCTTTCCAAGTAGCAAAGAACCAATTTTATCAATACATTTTTTTTTTCATTCATCAATGTGTACTTTAAACTGTGCTTCACATGTGCCAAATGGGAATCAAACAAGTAGTATCAGTATGAGTTTGACTTTCAGAAGCTTAAAAGGATTTTACGATTGAGAAATGGTTCTCCCCATTTCTGAGGAAAATGGCTGCTAACAATATAGCAAATCACAGAATGGACTAGAATGAATGCAAGCATTTTAAATGGCAGAGGAGAGGGTGCAACAGGTCATGAAGTTCTCATTTGAACGAGAACTCACCATTAAAGTGGCAGCTTGGGTTTGTTCACTGGCAGCCTGGGTCCCTGGGCTGACACAGATGGCAGAACAAAGGAGAGTGCGAACTGTACCCATTGTTCTTGTTGAGAATGAAAGGCTGTTTTCCAGTGTTGAGCTGGAAAATAAATATTAGGATAAAAGTGTGTGCTTGGGGACAGGGACTGTGAATGTCTGGTACTATCAAGTAAGTTTAGTGAGGGCAGACTCAAAGAGAACGTTGAAGGGAAAAATGCACTAAAGTTGTGCACAATTCACCATGGGAAGGAGACAAGTAATTGTTGGCTTATTGGCTTAATTTATATAACTGAGCCTAAGAATTTGCCTGTGGGGGGAAACCCATGTGTGGGACTGGATTATCTTGAATGGTCTTGCCCTGAAGTCACTGCTCCAAACTCTGTCAGTTCCCAGGATCCCTGGTAGTTTAGGCAGTGAACAGCTTTAGGTTAAACTGATTTGGTCAGCTCAACCCATGCTTGTGTGACCCACCATCCATATCGAACGCCAGCCCTTAGATGCAGCACTCTGCCTCCTGATGTCCCTTCCACACTGCACTGACTCGCCTGCTTTCCCTCCTCTACTTGCCAGCCTCCTTCAACTGGTAAGCCCCAAAGTTCATAAAAACAAGCCCTTTTAACTATTTCACAAAAGTTAGTCATCACGTGATGATGAGGGAGCTTCACTGTGATGAGTTCTGGAACCAGCAAGACTCGCCTACAAGCTAAGGTCTGGCTAGAACATTTGTGGTTCAAATTCATGCATTTATATGTTATGATTTGCCCGATGTCACAAACCTTTACATCACTTGACACTAGTTGACAATATTAAATGTACAGCATCCATGCACATTTGTGTTGTAATTTATGTGACAGTTCTTTAAAGCCTTGAGTGCCAAAGCTCTTAAACTTTTTCTTGGTAAAGGACTCCTTTGAGAACATAGTGAAAGTATGAACCCCTTCCCAGGAGAAATATACACTAATATGTTTATACCAATATGATTTGGCATATAAATTCAAGAAGTCTGGATCTCCTGATGTGTCATAGATCCCCTGATCTAATAGGATTTATAAGTATAAAGTATTAAGTATATTATCATTAAATACGTAGAATTGTATATTTAACATGACCTCAGTAATATAAAGAACGAGTCATACATATCTATATCTATATCATCTATATCTGTATCTATATATGAATAGAAGAACATGCACAAAAGAATATGCTTATGTGTGGATGAAAAGATTGTGGATGACTTTTATTTTCTTCTCCAAATTTTGTTATTTTTTCCAATTTAAAAATATATTGTCCCTCGTTTATTCTCACAGAAGCAGCTGTACCTTGTGACAGGCCATTGAAATAGTGAACAGAGTTTTCGAAAGCAAATCTAAAGAGACTCTGTAGTAGCCTCTCGTTGGGGCGGCTGTTGGGCTCACAGAGCTGACCAGTCTCTGGCATCAGGTGATTTAGGCCATGGGAACCTTCCTCCTGGCCTTCTTATTGGTTCAGAGGTTTGATTCTGGCCAAACCAATTAGCGGTTCTTTTTTTTTCTCCCCAAGATTTTTGTGAAAGGTAACTAGCAAGGAGCCAGTACCTCTTTAGTGACAGAAGTTGTGAGAATGACATTTGGGAGCTTTTGGTGGGTATGAAGAGGCACCTTTGGGCTGGTGAGATGGCTCAGCAGCATAAGCACCTGCCTGGCAAGTGCGAGGGCCCGAGTTCGACTCCCTGAACCCACATACGAAAAAAGGGCCGGTGATATCGCTTAGTGGCATGGGCGCCTGCTGGTGCGCGAGGTCCTGAGGTCGACCCCCGGTACCCACAAAAAAAAACAAAGAGGCACATTTTCTGCTGGTCTACATGAGAGAAACAGAGGCTCCAGATAGGTGGTTGATGCCAGTGGTTAAGTCTAGCTATTCCTTGTCCTTTTATTTTGGTTCTTCAATTTTCCCTCTGATTTTATAGACACCCTTCTGCTCTTTCAACAAATTTCCTTCTTGTCTGAACTAGTTAGAGTTGGATTTTTAACTAGTACACCTGAAACCAATGAGGACATAATTAACAAAAGTATATTTATAAGTAGTCAAGAATAAAATTTGACCCAAGGTGTGAAGAACATGAAATCACCAGTTTTTCTGGACACAAAAAGGCGCCGTCTTTGTGTGTCGGGCACCATGCAGGACAGAGGGAAAACACAAAAACAGAGACAAGTCAGGGTTATTGGTTCAGAACTTTAGATCATCCTGTTTGCTAAGGAGGTGGAACTTGTCCTGTTGGCTCTATGAAGAAACAGACAATAACAGGATTGTTCCAACCTAGGTTATGACCATAAAAATTACAAGTCTCTTCTCTCATTTACGAATGTGATGCTGGGGATAACAAATTTACAAGGTATGAAAGATATATATATTTTCTAACTCAATGAGCTAGAAAATAATTCCTGTGTTAATTTGGCAACTAGAAGCTATCCAAGCCCTGCTAAAATCTCAGCAGATTGGTGGAGATACAACTACATGTGGATTTGTGCTCTTCACAGCCAATTCCATTTCAACAAATTTTTAAGTATAATGCAATTAGTTAGAAGTATGGGATGTGGTTTAATTATTCTAGGAATATTCGACACAGTGAAATTTCAGAGTGACCTTCTCAATTAAAATATAACTCATCCAAATGAAAAGCTCCACCTTCAAATCCAGCCCTAACTACATCCATACTGAAAGTGTGGAAAATTACCTGTAGTTGGCAAATGTGTGTTTTTACTGAACTTAGAATGGCCTGCTGAAGCGAACAGGGTAAGCAGACCTTGTGAAATCTTTAGGGGCTGGTTAGGGTAGGACAATGAGTAAAAAAGAGTTTTGAGGTTTACACCTGGTGTGACTATCAGATAACAAGACTGGCTTAAATTTTTTTGTTGTTTCTTTAAGCAACATTCTCTAACCTAAATTGTTCTATGGTAATTCAAGTAAAAGCTATGTTCACATTTCTTGGAGGTTGAGAGGTAGTGTTATCCCAGTATTTTAGACTGAGGCTTTCAGTCATTTTTGATCTGACATGCAGATTAGCTTTAAATGCTTCTAGATTTTGGATCTGATGCTATAGCTATGCAATCAGCATTTTGGGGCATGCTTGAACTTATCAGAAAGTCTCAGTGCTTATTGTGGGTTTTGATACGATTTATCAGATTTCTTTTCAGAATGTGCCCATGTTACTCCCATCACAGACAGAGTGAGAGTAGCTCCCTGTCTTCTCATCCCAGGTATAAGTACTTAAATATATTTGTCCTAAAGTATCAACAGTGATGTCATATTTCTTCACTCTGAATTTCTTTGGCTATTACTGAGAGGAACAATTTTTTCTTGTTTCTTAGCTTTCTGCATGGCTAAATTCTGAGAGCTATGTTCTCTGCACATATTTTACTTTATATTGATTTATGTAAATTCTTTACAGATTTATAATTTGATCTTTTATTTGCCATATCTAATGTAAATATTTCTCTAATCAATTTGTTGCACACTGTTTCTGTTTCTGTTTTTTATTTTATTTTATTTTGTTTTTGTTTTGAGACAGGGTCTTGCTACGTAGTTCAGGCTGGCCTTGAGCTCACTATGTAGTCCAGGCTGGCCTTGAACTCATGCAATCCTCTTGGCTCAGCCTCCTGGGTGCTGGGATTACAGAGGTGTGCCACCATGCCTGGCTTTTACGTTTTTTTAACCTCAGAGTTTCTACAGTTTTTCCTTTGTATTTCTCCCTTTGTGATTTGTTTAAAATCCTTCCCACTTCCAAATTCACCTTATTCATGTTCTCTTGTGTGATATAAGTAAATTCTGTCAATTCACTGGAGCAAAAAGGTGTTTTTGACGTTATAAAATAAAATAACTTTAATTTTGAGTGGTGTATATTTATTTATTCTATTTTATAAAGCAATAAAAAAGTAGACAAAAAAGAGGGCATGTAGAAGAGTGAATATACATACTTCCTGAGATCTAAGAGTGTTTACAGGATCTGAGGCTCTGTGTAGAGGAAGGAGCCAGCAGTGACTTATTTTTGTCCTTGCAATTCTTCTGGGTTTCTGGTTAGTGTTCTGACCAGTCAGGAAAACACCTTGAGGCTTGGATTTGCCAATAACAGCCTCAGTGCAAGCTGTGACTAAAACACACATTTCTCTTATCTCACCTGACCATCATAGGGATTAAGTGCCTGGAAATCCAGGGCTGAAATGAAGGTCTTAGGGAAGCGAGGTAAGTGAGATACAGGCTGATCCCCGACCTCCTTTCCCCTTCCCCACCTCTTCCCCTCCCCACGCCCTGCACACCGATTTGTAAAGAGTGGGAAAAGGGGCATTTTCACATTTCTTTTCTCCTTACTTCCTTGAAACTACAGTTTGAGCTAAAGTGATACCGTAGGTAGAATGTCATAAGGACCAAACCAGGTAAAACACAGACTTATTCTAGGAAAGTATTCCATGTTAGATTGATGTCTGGAATTAGAATTTAAAAGAAAAAGCCCACAGAAGGAGCTGCTGTCTCTATTATGTTTACTCAAACTCTCAGGCCAAGGGTTGAAATGCTGTACTCACTCCCATCGGGCTCACGGGAGAACCCTGAAGTTATTATATGTTAAATGCACCCAATGAATGGAGAAAAGTGACAATGATTTTTTTATACATTGGCTATGGCAGCATAATTTGGACAACAGAATGCTAAACAAAGAGGCAGAAGGTTCTAGAATCTACTACCAACCATGTCACCTTGTGTAAACCTGTTTTCCCTTTGCAGCCTTAGTTCCTTCATTCATGTAACCATTTACACCTAGGGTTGATAAAACACACGTGACAGCATTTTAAAACATGATATGGAACTGTACAAATGTGCTGCATAGTTATGTTCAACTGAAATAAATTTTTACCTTTGATCTCTAAGCTAGTCAATCAAATGAACAACCCTTGTATTTTAAATTTATAAATTCTAAAATAATACTATTTCAATTTTAGCATATTTTCAGTGTCAAATAATTACACTGAAAAATCTCTTTTTTTGGATGACTTTCAAGACTAGATGTTGATGTTGATATCAAGGTTTAGTTGATCAATAAATTTATAATTATAGAAACCTTTATCTTCCAATCATTTCACTAAGTGGGTAAAAGTGGAGACTCTAGGTGTACGTGGTAATGACTTTTAGCACGAGGATTGTAAAATGTGTCTCAGACCTGGTTTTATTGCTGGGGGTGGGGGGGCACTTAATTCTGTGAGAGGTTGGTGCCAGTTTGTTTGTGACTGCTGTCCAGGACTCGGGTTAAAGGTTGGCTTTTAAGTCAGTTTTGCTGTGTTCCACACCATCTGGTGGGAAGCAATCTGAGATGAACAAGTTTCTAACCTATCATTCTTGCCAGGATAATTGAACAGGTCGCCTTACCGATGGTGAATCCGTAATCCGCTGTCTATACATGTTTACCTGGAAGTGAAACAATGAGTACTGTAAAAAAAAAGAAAAGAAAAGAAAAGAAAAAAAAAATTACAGAACCAGGAAAGAAAAGTCTTGTTTTTTTTTTTTTTTTTATGTGGGTACAAGGAGTCGAAATCAGGACCTTGCGCTTGCCAGCAGGCGCTTGGGCCACTGAGCTATCTCACCTGCCCCAAAGTCTTGTTTTTAAAAAAAAATCAAAACAAACATACAAACAAAAAACCCCTATTTTGGGTAGAGAAAATTAGAGCCAGGCTTTCCAAACTTTTTTCATATCATGGTGCACCTAGAAAATGATTAGTTATTAATTTGTAAAGTACTCATGGGGCTGACTGGAAGGAATTTGGAATCTAGTCCCAGCTGCTCAAGGCCACAAGAGGTCTTGTAATCCCCACTGGGAACCTGGCCTTTGAAGACAATGACATGGAGGAAGCGTGAGCAATCACGGGGAGGTCAGCTCATCCACACATTCCAGACTGAACTCCCCTGTCCACATAAGTGAGATTCCTCAGTTCACCATCTCATTTATTTCACTTGTGTTGCTACCCAAGCTGGAAATACTCAGTGAATGCTGCTTAGTCCATTAGCTCTTTTTGGTCCATTCAACTCAATAAAAAATTACTGAGCACCTTTGTGCAGGACATATTTTCCACTGATTGAAGTTAGTCAAAGAGTATCTTCAATTTCTGGCTTCTATCCTTCCTTTTAAATCCCACAGACTGTCCCCCAGGGCACATTTGAGGACAACCCTAAGTCTGCCTTGCCTCCATCCATTATATCACAGGAGACAGAGCTGTACACAGATGGTCCCCATGTCCTGAGTGCCAGCCACTGGGCAAACCTAACTGAAAGGTGGTGGACAGGGAGCCCAGAGGACGTGGTCCGCAGGGATCAGCCTCTCAGGATATGGAGCCTGCAAAAAAAAGTGTATATGTTTATGGGAGGAGGCAAAGGGAGCCTCATCAGCTCACCTGCTAATTAATTTAGAAAAAGAAGAAACAGTTTCACCGGGTCCATTCTGAAATGTCCAAGGCTCCCCATTGGCCTTAAAGTAAATATTTCTTTCAGAATCCTTAGCAATCGACTCAATCTTGTTTCTTACAATCAATGAAAAAGGGCATTGGGTTTGGCTATGCATCTTGGCCAAGCCATTTCCTGTGATACTACTGGCTCATTATAGAACTTCTTGGAGCCTTTTTTTCCCCTCTAGTATGCAAACAAGGATAATATCTTTCAAGTAGATATGCTCTGTTAATATCCGCAAATTCCACTGTACTTTGAGGTGTAGCTCAAATCCCACATAAAACCTTCTCCTTATTGAAGTCTTGATTGATCTCTCATATTCTTCATAGTTAGCCATAATTTCTGCTAATAAATCCTTGTGCATTAAAAAAAATTGAAACTGAGAGTTATTTGAATCACCTTTTTTTCCAGTTTATACTGCCTTGCTAATGGGACAGTATGGCTTTCTTGACATCTTCCAACAACCTTACTTTTTCGGTACTTTCCACTTACCTTTATAGCTGCAATTATGATGTTGCCTGAGGGCTATCTGTGACAGTCATCATGTGGGTCACTTCTCAATTTACTGAATCAGAGTTTCGAACTTGTAATTATACAACACACTCAGAAAAGATGATCTGATAAAGACTAGTTGTAAAAATAAAACAGTATTTTAAAATAACAAAATGATATTAAGTTATACGACCCAGGAGAGATAAACAATTGATTGAGTGACAGCATGTACCCCGTGATTCAAATCCACTAACCATGAATTCTTTCTGACCCATCTTGCTCTCAAGCAGTGGAGGAAAATAAGCAGGTATGGGTGAAAAATTCAGTTTGGAAAGAATTTGGGCTTCTGGAGTAAATTGTTGTGGATGCGGCTCCCTCTAGTGTACTGAACAACATAGGTGCCCGTGCACGGTGGCTGCAGATTCTTATTCCCAATCACCAGCCTTGTTTGAGCGGCTGAGATCTCTGTTTTGTCACCACCTTCCTTCCTCTTGAACAAATAACTATAAGTCAGGGAAGAAAGAGGGACAGATGTCCTTTATTCCACTGGGTTTGAACACTGATTGTTATAGGGGTAGTGAGTTGATTGGAAGTATACAAATAATATGAGAAAGTATGTAAGTAAACATTTTATTTTAAAAACAGTTTTTTACTTTTTCCTGAGGTAAGAGAATGTAACTAGGGAGAATAAGCCAAACTGAAAAATGATTTCTAGTTAATTATTTTACTAAAAAGGTCCCCATCTTGTATTTATAAAAATATTAATCATCTGCAAATATATTTTTCTCAAGCAGGATACATGGGCCATTGGGAAATCCCAAAATTAAACCACAGCAGAAGGAAAGGAAAGCAATTCTTCTAGTGGGGAGAAACACAATGTAATGACATATGCTGAAGCAATGTTTCTCAAAGCATCATCTCTAGAACACTGGTTCCACAAGGTTGCAATGGTCTTATTCAAATAAGGGTTCCATGTGAAATAATTCTGAAATATTTGGAATCTGGCAAAGATGAACTGATTTTTAAAAATAACTTTAGTATGTCTCAGAGCACTTGGGATGCTCTTAATATACCACCATATCGTGTGACACCACATTCAGAATTGCAGCATTTTCTAAAGTATTTAACAGTGATTTTTAAAATGCTTATTCTTTTGAGATTGTGCACTGGATCAAAATTTCATTATCTTCCAATCAAAGACAGATAACAAATATGAAAGTGTGTTGAAGAAAAGAAGATAGATTTGATACAAACAGGGTGACTCTTAGAAAGCTGTGGTCAGTATCCTCTCTTTCACATTTGAAAAATTAGTAATACAATGTGTTAAAATCTCAATCCATGGCAGTTTTATAGTTGGGTCAAAAGGATCAGCCACGCTGAAAGCATCACCAACCCACAAAATCGCTACCACATTTCTCCTACATCATAGTTGTGATGCAACTTCTGGGAATAAGAAAGAAGATTTCAAAAAGTGCAGCCCCCAATCATACCAGATTTTGAATTTTTATAAAAAATTTTCCTGGTGACAACCCATAGTAATTCAAATGGATGTGGGAGGTCTATTATTATTATTATTACTATTAACAGGATCATAAATACACAGGGGACACAGGAAGCCCATACTGCAAGCTGTAAACTAAAGATGAATCTTGTAACTCTCAGCTAGACAAACTCCTCTTAAAGAATGTTCGAGAAAAATGGAAATCCACAAAGTGGTTTGTCTTGGATAATAGCATAGTAAATAGAACAGCAGAAGCAGGTCAGGAGATAGGGACTAGGACAGCTCTTCAAGGAAGGTCCCTGCTCTCTTACCCCAAATTTGTGTAGTAGAGTACTATTCACATTTCAAGAGTGTGGTTTTCTATGAACTCACTAGCCGTTTGGGCAACAACGCTAACAGATGTGAAGGATGGGGTCTTGACAGACCTGGAATTATGTGCAATTATGTTTCTCTTGCTAGGAATATAGTGCTCTGTGATGAGAATGAGTCCTTCATCAACTGCAGAAGGACTGTGGCTCTTAGTCTCTTGGTGTTTAGGGGTGGAGGGTAGGAAAAGTTCATCCCAGAAGTAGTTTGTGGATTTCAGTAGACCTCTTATTTTCTCTCTAGCGCTTTCCAGCTGGTTTGACTTCAGGCACTGGGAGGTCAAGTGATTTACTCCGAAGCCCAGTGAAATAGACCAGCTGGGACTTGAACACAGGACTTTTCTGGTGTGCAGCCCTTGCCCTCAGAAATCACTTTGCTTCCTGGTTTCATTGAATCTCCACTCTGCATTGTGCAGCCAGTATGCTGGATGTGGCAGGTGCCATCCTCCAAGCTGTTTCTGCTTGGGACTGGATTAAATGGCGTGTTACAGGTCAAGTCTAAATGTTCTGGCAGCACAACCAAGGGCAGACGGCCCCATGCCTGCTCAAAGCATACAGCATCTGGTGAAAGCCAGATTGAAGATAGCTAAACTCACCCGCCCAGATTCCAAAATGAAAAAAATTGCTCACATTTTTCCTTTGCATGGTGATTTTTCTTTCCTCCTCACCCCTCCCCCTTTAAGAGGGAATCCCATGTTTACAAGTTGAAATCCAAAATGCACAAGTGGTCAGTTCACAATTCTGTGACCCGTGAACATCCGTGGGTCTGGGTGTTCCTTGGGAATCAGCAGTGCTGGGAGCAGTGAGCCAAGCCTGCCCTAGGCTGAAAGGAATTCTCTAGCGAAACAGTCAGCGAGCAAGGCCTGCGCGGGGCTGGGGCCTGGTTAGCCTCTAGTTCTGCCTTCCAGAGGCATGTCTGCACCCAAATTCAACTAGTTCTATGAGCTACATTTTGACTCTAGTTTTTCAGGTGGGTCCATGTGAAACTTCTCACAGGAAGTAGAACATGAACCTTCATTTTGCCTTTGAGATGGGCAAACAGGACCCAATTCTGCTTACCAAGAAACAAGAAACTCTCTGCGTCCTTTTAAGGGGTGGGAACATTCTAGAATAAAACACTCATTTTCTATCTGTCTTGAAAGATGTGACTGAGAACCAGTAGGGAGTGGGTCCCTTAGCCCTAATTTCCAGGAAACCCATAGGTAAGCACATAAAATTCCAGTGTGGCGGGTGGTTCTGAATGTGGCTGGATGTGTCTCGCCATTTCCATTCTAGGTTCTAGGTCAGGAGATGAACTTTTGCTCCATCATCACTTTAAAGCTTTAATTTGGTAGATGCTCAAAAGTTAATTAAGTGAGCTCTTAATGGAAAATGTTAGCATGTGATATATTTGCGTCTCCTCTCTGGACCTTGGTTTCCTTGTCCAGATCACTACTACTGAGCTCTGTGGCAACTCTGGGAGTTCCAATTTGAGGCTCACTTTTCTCCTAGGTGGAGCTTGATTCTTTTGCTCTGACTTTTCTGCTGCAATCTGGGAGTTATGGGATAAATTGTTATCTCCCTCAAATCCACATGTTGAAGTCTTAACCAATACCTGAGATAGGGTCTTCAAAGAAATTTGTAAGTTAACAGGCAGTCTTTAGGGTGGGCCCTAATGCAGCATGACTGGGGTTCTTATAAGAAAAGGACATTTTATTGAGGGTGTAGCTCAGTGCGAGTGTCTGCCCAGCATGCATGAGGCTCTGGGTTATATCCCTAGTACAGCGGTGGGGGAGGAAATTTGGGCACAGTCACATAACACACAGGAAGGAAACCACATGAAGACACAGGGAGGAGACAGCCATCCAGAGGTCCAGGAGAAAGGGTGCAGAACAAATCCAACCCTGCTGGCACCTTGTTCTTGGACTTCTAGACTCCAGAACTGTAAGAAGATAAATTTCCAATGTTGATGCTCCCAGGCTCTGAAACTGTCTTTGGTAGCCCAAGCTGACTAACACCCTGGGCCCCGTGACGAGGACTTCTCTGGGCTATGAGAGAAGTTCCGTTTATTTTTCTTAAAAGATCTTTAACAGTGGTTTTAGCCTAAAATAGGTTTTTCTGTAGCAGAATGTTCATATATTTTGTTTATTTTTATAGGTTTCTTTACCATCAGATACAAAGTATGTTATTTTCATAAAATAAATCATCTTTACATTTTCTTGAAGGAAATTCACAATTTTGACTCACAGGGGTATTTATCTTAATGGATATGAATCATCATTTTGTCTTGGGAGAAATATTGCCATTATCTATAAAATTCATTTAAAGCAAATAGCTCATTGGAGTAACTTGTAGGTACCAACACATTTATAAAGAGCTTTAGGCCAAATGAACAACAGTGGATGTGGTACAGTCCAACTTTTGCTTAGTATTTTTGACTTTACGTTTCATTCAAACTTATTTAACTAGATTACAGAAGGACAAATTAAATGGTAAAGAAGGCTCATACTTATCACTTGTTGCTTAAGATTTTTAGATTATTTATTTATTTGGTACTGGGAACTGAACTCACGACCTCATGCTTGCCAGGCAGGCACTGTGCTGCTGAGCTATATCCCTGGCAGATTTTTAGATTCTTGAAATAAATCATATTATTACCAAAATGGACATGCCTTTACCCAAATATCAAGATTGAGTCCTTGCTTCTACAAATCAGTCACATGTGGTTGGAGTGTAGTATGCAACATCTAGAAAGCATGGGGATTCTCTTTCTGTTTCTTCTCTGAAAGTTTCACTGGACCACAGCAGTGAATTTGTCCAGGATGGGCATTTCTGGAGTAAGACTTCTTGAGAAATTAGAATCATCCAGTGTTTGAGGCTCTGAATGTCTGAGAAACAGATCAGCAAACACACTGAGAGAAGTGGCATGTCCTTTTTTTCCTACCTTACTGTACACATGCAGCCTTGATAATCCATGTCAGTCATCGAGAATTCCAATGCAGCACCCTGACACCAAGCCAAAAAGTGGAAACAGAAATAACATCCGTGGTTTACTATTTTATATACATAGCTAAATGAATGAGAGGACTAGCTCATTTTTTGACAGTGTTTTTGGGTGTCTTATAGTTACAAAAATGAAAATTGATAGATTTTCAAAAACATATCTTCAAAATGACATTTTAAGGAAAGAAGCTTTGCTGATTAAGAAGGCTGAGGGGTCTGTGATAATTTATAGGCACATTTACTTCCAGTTATCAACAGAATGGAAGAAATTTCAACTTATTTATATTTCTTTATTTATATAGGTAATGAATAAGTTAAGGAACACTTCATCTCAAACACAGATTGCTTTTATTTTAGCTAAGCTTATGTTTCAGTTCCATATATATTTTTGAATTTCCATCAATGTCAAACATCATTTTTTTCTTCTTTAGGGAAAAAAAAAAAGATTTACAAGCACTTTTACAGCACTCAAGGAAAGTAGGCTGAGGGTTCATAATAATAATTTTCCTTTTAAAAAACATCCATCAGACCAAAATAAAATCATTTTAATTAACTCCTTCCTGAGTAACTAAAACCTTGGAATGTGCTGAAAGGTTATAATAAATAAGGCAGTCAAAGATCAACTAGCTTAAAATGTATTTTTTAAATTAAACTATGTAAAATGTACAGTATATTTCATGAAGTATAAACTGTATTGGGCCCAGGGCCAAATAAATGTTGTCATGTGTACCAAATAAACCAATGAAGTGCCTTGACTTTTAGGAACCAGAGGCTGTTTGTTGGGACAAAATAAGAAGTCCCTACAAATAATCAGTTGGCATCTTTTGTTGTGAAGTTATACTGATCACTGCCAAAAATAAGTACCTTCGCGCACACAGGAAGATGTGCCCATGTGAACTTTCAGAAAGAGGATGGACTTATTGAATGACCAATTATTCTGGTGTCTGACAACAGCAGAGAAAACTTAGCTATTGTAACTTTATTTTCAGATTGTGAGGTTGCACAGTGTGTAAACTTACCATCATTCTTTCCATGTAATTTAATAGAAATGACTCACAACGTACCAGGCAGCACTTCTTATACTGTTTTGAATATGATAGCTGTTTTTTAGCTTGTTTTTTAAAGTATGCCTAATAGTAGGTCCCTGGTCTCTTTGCACAGGACAAAGGATATTTCTTACTCTTCAAACATGTCCCTTATTCACTTTGCTGCCCCAGTCCTTTGAAGCAGAAAGAAAACCCACAAGTGCTGGACTCTGTGCTCTGTGGCCCCTGCCTTCACTGGATGCCTGTGGGCTGGAGCCTTCTTAATACACCTCAAGATAAAGTAGCTTCACCACACATTTGGCAGGTTTCAAGTGACTTGCTTTGTATCCTGGCCACTGCTAAGTTTTAGTGAAGAAAGAAAAAATTCTAGAGAGACTGTTGTTTTCTGAAAAGCAGAAAATGTGTAGGTTGCCTGAAGTCAGAGTCCTAAGTCCTCTGACTCACTTTGCAAAAATGACTCTGATGGGCTGGCTCTGAGGGGAAAACACAGAGCAGACAAAATTTCGCACAAGCATCCTTCTTACTTCCACCTCTGCATTCTGGCTTCTAGTATTATCCACCCAGGAGAACATGCACTTTCAGGATTTTTTAAAAAGGTGAAAAACACTTCAGAATTTAAGGGAAAAGATTTCTAATAACTGAATCAATGGGTAGGGGCAGGCGATGGGGTGGAAGGTGGGCAGATGGGGTATTTGGGGGTAATGCAACAGCCCAGCATCTACTCAGTTCACATAGAGGCGTCCGCCTGCTCATAAAGCTGGTCAGTCTCCTACCCAGACCCCTTACTTTTCTGTATTTGATGTCCCTGGTAAGGGTTCTTAAGAGTAAGCAGATTCCATAAGAAATGAGACTATAGTTCTATTGCTGCCTGCATAGAATGGAGGACCCCTTGTTACTAAAAGCAGGTAGGTACCGGATACCAGATAAGATCCTTGTTGGGCGGGGGTGGACTTCAGAGATCACGCACTGTCTGTGGTCAGGTTTAGAGTTCCTGCCATAAAAACGAATGCCAGAGCTAAACTGGTTCCTAGGACTTCCACTTAAACCAGTGCCAGGAACACAGATGTTTCAGATCGGGTGCAAAGCACATGTCCGAGTTCTTTCCCTGCTGCCACAGGGCCCCCGAATTGGCTCTGTGCTTCCTATACTCTTCCTTACACAGCAAACAAATCGTTTTCCTTACTGTGCTACTTTGGTGACTGTCAGAATGGTGCCTGGAATTGGAATGTCTCAATGGAACTTGCCATGCACTTTGACTTTGAAAGGTACTCCAGGCTCTGATGGGTTGGGGACAAGGCACAAGACGACTTGTTCTTTCAGAGACAGGTGCACTGTTCTTGGTGACAGTGTCCCCGAGATGGACCAGAGGCAGAATTCTACCCATGAGGGCAGAAACCATTTAACAGGGACCTCCTTTCTTCGCTGTTCTTATCTTACCTTCTCCTCTTAGATACTTCTAGGGCAGACTCCCTGGTCTGTGAAGTGGTTTTATATTTCTACTGACATATACAAGTCTGAATATCTTCTACCACTGAGGTAATATTTTTACAAGTCATTTTACAAATGATAAATTATTGGGCTGTGGAATATATTTCTCCTCTTTCTTCCATCGTATGGGGAAGGGGAGTGGAAAGGCTATTTTATGACGTGATGCCTTGTGCTGGAGCCATTTGTGTACTTGGGAAAGCCCTAAGGAGCCGAGAGAAAGCACAGAATAAAATTAAACAAACGACACCCGCAAAACCGGGCATCTCCCAATGACCCCAACATGTGGGAATGTTTTGTTCTTTTCAATGCCCCCGAGCATTAATTTAAAGTCCCTTCAGGATTTTTCGTCCCTCAAACAAGAATCTTTCTGGAAAGGGAGATAAAGCCACGGAGGCAACCAGAGTTGGCATCACCTCTTATAAATATCTTCCAGCCACTTCTCATCGTCTTGCTCCTCGTCGTCGATCGGCTCCTCGGTTTCCAGAGGGGTGGGGACGAAGAACTGCGGCCTCATGGGGGGCCCGCGCACGCGCGACTTCAGGCCGAACTTGCGCTTCAGCAGGTGGAACTGCTCCTTGACGTAGTGGTAGAACTCGTACTCGTATCTCATCCTCTGGTAGAGAATCTGCACGGCCTCCGGGGAGGGCACAGTCTTCCTCACGGTCACAGTCATGTTCCCAAGTTTCCTATGCTCTGGAAGAGAACCGGGCACGCGTGAGCGACCGCCCGCCACGCTTTGGCTCAGCAGGGAGAAGGGGAGACCAAAGAACTGCACAACCGGGCTGTGGAGGGAGAGACGGCCCGAAGACACGCGGCAGGATTCCCCCCTTTTGAAGTGTTAGTAAGGACTGCAGTTGACTAAACGTAAATTATCTAATTTCCTTTTCACGGGATGTGAGGCAGGAGATTGGGCCAATTAGTCATACATTCTTTTGAATAACAAAACCTCCCCAATTCTCCCCTTTTTATTTCCTGATGCTACGCAAATACAGGGCTTTGCCTTCAAAGAAGGCACAGGAAAGCTGTCTCATCATCTTCTAGTGATCTGGGGATTTAAAAAAAATTAAAATATTGATGCAGGATCCAGTTGCATTTCAATATTTCCACAATGCATTTGTCAAAAGAAAAGACTGTAAAGTTTTTACAAATATAAATTTATCTTGTAGATTTTAAACTTTTATAATTGTGATTATATATAGCCAAGATTTGTTTATTACCAGTACTTAATAAAATATACTTTATATTTAATACTTAATAACAAAATTTTAATATAAATAAAACAAAAACTCAACTGTTTTAAAGTGTATAATTCAGTGACATTAATGACAGTGTTGTGCAACTATCACAAATATCTCCCAAATCCTTTCATCAGTCCAAATAAAACTTTGTGTTCATTAAATAATAATTTCCCATTCCCCTCCTCTTCTCAGGTAACCTTTAATCTACTTTCCATCTGTGTGAACTTTTTTTTTTTTTTTTTTGAGAGGGTCTTGCTATGCAGTTCAGGCTGGCCTTGAACTTACTATGTAGCCCAGGATTGCCTTGGACTCAGCAATCTTCCTGCCTCAGCCTCCTGAGTGCTGGGATTACAGGCATGCACCCCCATGCCCGGCTCACCATCTGTATAAATTTGCCTATTTTAGTATCTCATATAAGTGAAATCATGTATTTGTCCTTTTGTGTCTGGCTTATTACGCTTGTGTAATGTTTTCACAGTGTATCCATGCTGCAGTGTGGATCAGTACTTTCTTTTTATTACCAAAATTCATGCCGTTGTATGGATATGCCACAATTTATCCACTCATGCCCTGAGAGACATTTGGATCATTTCCACTTTTTGGTCATTATGATGGACATTTGCATATAAGTATCTCTTTGAGACCTTTTTGCTAAATATTTGGAATATATACCCTATGGTACTTCTGTGTTTAATTTTTGAGGAACCTCTACACTGTTTTCCACAATAGCTGCACCATTTTACATTCCTACCAGCAATGTTTGAGGCTTCCAATTTCTTCACTTCCTCTTCCACAATTGCTATTTTCCTTCCTTTTTTCTAAGTTATGGCTATTCCAGTGTGATGTGGGCTCTTGTAGTTTTTATTTGGATTTGCCTAATGAGTAATTATTCTGATCTAGTGTTTTATTCTAAGGATGAATGATCTTTTCACGTGCTTGATGGCCATTTTCATCTCTTCCATGGAAAAATGTCTATTAAGCCCTTGGCACATTTTAAAAATTGGATTGTTGTTTATTGTTACTGAATTGTAGGAATTCTTTATATGTTCTGCATATATATCAAGTAGATGATTTGTAATAATCATCAAGTAGATGATTTCTCCCACCCTGGGAGTTTTCTTTTCACTTTCATCTACTGCCTGTGCTTCTGGTGTCACATTTAAGAAACCAGCGCCAAATCTAAGATCATGAAGATTTGCTCCAATATTTTCTCCTGCCACTCTTGTTTTTATCTAAACTTTTGTCACTAAACTTGAGTAGATACAGGATTTACTATATACAATTCTGAATAATTGTTTCCAAAATTAGGTTTACCAGAAAGGACACTTCTCATTTTTGAGGATATCTGAGATACTTTCTGAAGCCTCCAATAGCCATTCTAAAGAAGGAATTAGGAAAATTCTGGCAGTAGCAACGTCTTCATAGAAATAAGGATATTGCCTTTCAAGTTGATTCTCTTAAAAGCATAATACATATTTGTCAAAAACTTGGCATAGACTATTATAAAGTGGGTTCATGATTGAACATTTTATCATATCTGTCTTCTTTGCAGAAATGAACTCTAGATAATTTGGTGTGGACCATATTCATGGGGTTTAAGCCTATGTATCTCTTTGTGTTTTAAAACCGAGTAACACGATTTCATGAAGGACAGATAAGGCATGGAGGGTTTTAAGTGAATCACTGAGAGGTAGGAGAAAAACAATTCACTCATTACAGTCTCCTACAATCTCTTCTTCTGAGAGCACTCTAAATTTGGTGAAAGACAGGTGCACTGGCACATGCCTATAGCCTCAGCTACTTGGGAGGCTGAAGCAAGAGGAATGCTTGAGTCCAGGAGATTGAGGCTAGCCTGGACAACAAAGCAAGATCCTGTCTAAAGAATAAAAAAAAAAAAAAAATAATAATAATAAAATAAAAAATAAAAAATTCCAGTGATTTTAAAATAAATATATGAATTAAATTATTTGCCCCAAACTGTTTCCCCTAAAAGTCAAAGGAATTTTACAAAAATTTATTTGCTGCAGCAGTTAGCTAAATAGTTGAGGGAACTAGGCGAAGGAAGAATCAAGGTAGGAAAGAAAATAAAGGAAAGAAGTCAGTGTTGGTGGGGACTGTTGCCCTCTCCCCTGAGAAGGCCCCTCTCTGAGTTGCAGTCCTGGCCTTTTGCCCCAGGTCCTCCTTCAGGGAGGTGGACCAAGTGCACAGTGCACAGGGTGGTACACGTGGGTGTGCACCTGAAGGGAGAGGTTGAGAAGCTCTCCTCCCTGGGGCAAGTGCACTTGTCTGCAGAGACCTGACATCCTCCTGCAGGACTGCATGCTACCATGCGCCATGCCTAGCTGTTTTCTCCCACCAGCTTTGTTTGGTAATAGAGCTGACATTCGGATCTCCACTGGTCTGTCTCCTGTGTCTATTTCTCAGTGAGTTAGAACCCAGGTGGGGCTAAAAGGGTGTTATATATTGATCCCTGAAACATCAAAGGCAAGTCACATAAAACATGTGCTGAGACATTCTACTTGTTTGTATAGGAGGCAGGTCCATGTCTTGGCTCTAAACTTTCTAGCAGCCAATAAAGAATTTACCACAGTACTTTGTTCTTAATTTAAGATAATCTATTCACAACTATTCCTACTTATGAAGCCATTGGGAAATATTTTCTATCAATTTTCATAAGAAAATGCTGTAATGGAGTTAGCAACATTTTAAGAACATCCTTACAGTAAATTCAGGGTGATAGGAAAATGGCACTTCCTAGATATTAAAGTACTTAATGGTCTGGCTTACTCTGGGAACACACTTCAAGAGAAAGGTATTTAACCCTCTGTGCAGCTTGACTAAAGCTCAGGAATATCGGGACTTCAAGAAGCCTACATATGGATATCTTAGGTATTTATGGACCTATTAAGACTCTTTGATTTCAAGAAATCTTGTACATTCCGATGAGTATTAGCCCCAGTGTACTGGATAATTTCT
This sequence comes from Erethizon dorsatum, assembly GCA_028451465.1. NCBI lineage: Eukaryota > Metazoa > Chordata > Mammalia > Rodentia > Erethizontidae > Erethizon > Erethizon dorsatum. The sequence goes on along the minus strand of CM051823.1, from coordinate 130,010,602 downwards.
AGAGTTATTTTGTGTGTCAGACAGGTACGTAGTCATAAATATTGCAACATCAAAGAGTGAAGGACTTGGCTTTACATCTTATGAAAGAGGAGTGGTCTAATAGTGCCTGCAAAAGGCCACCCTAGTGAGTTATGGAGAAGGAGGTGAGTGTAGGGAGGTGACTATAGGAGCCTAGGTTTTTTGGGGTAAAGAAGTAATTTGGGTTATCCTCTACTGCAGTCTCCAAGCTCTTTGTCTGAGAGTTGAAACTATAATTTCCTAAAAATGATGTATAGCAAGTATAATCAAATAAGTACTGTGACCACAAAACCATCCAAAAAATATCCACTGAATTTTTAACTTAATGCAAGGTGACTTTCTAGGTTAGTCTTCAAGATAAATTGGTTGCAAATGATGATTCACATAATAAAGTGAGTTGACTTACAGTATAAGGTTTTTACTTTCAAGCCAGAAAAAACTTTGGGAAGATTTCTAAAAAATTTTAGTATGCTGGACTTATAAATTTCCCTCTTCAATTATAATTAGGCAACTGCATTACTTGCTATAAAGCTATCCCTAGTTTGTGACAATAAGACTCTTCCCTACATGTTTTTCGCTATGGCTGGGATGGGGCAGTTGGATGGGCAGAATAGGAGACCAGCTCTATCAAAAGGGACATTATGTGCATAATTAGTACATGTTCATCAAAAGTAATATATATAAACATGTATTAATCATATGTAACTAATATGTCCTTCAAGCATAAGCGAAAAGAGACAGAACATGTTTGTATGCCTAGTTAACTGACCTGTCAAGGGGAGGTAGCAATCCAGCTGAGCTGATCCTTTATGGAACACTTTTACAGTAATAGCTACATTTAGTAAGGACTAAGGTATAGCAAACACTGAGCCAAGGGCCTATACACATAACTGTATTTTAATCCTTATAATCACCCTTTGATGGAAGAGCCATCTTACAGATGAGAAGACTGAGGCTATGAAAGATTGTAACCTGCTCAAGATTACGCTGATAGAAAGTGGCAGGGGTGGGAGTTTCTGCATGACAATCAACTGCTGTGCTTTTGCTTTGTTACCACTAGCAGAGGACAGGTCCATAACCTCATCACTGTTCCTTAAGCATTTCTCCACAAGGCGACACAGCGTAATGGCCAACAGCAGGCCAGGGCCTACTACTCCTCACAGTGATTGAAGAGCCCAGGTTTATAGCGGATCTCACAGGAAACAGGAAGGCATTTTATTTTTTTAAATTTTTTTTTTATTTTTTGTGGGTACCAGGGGTCGACCTCAGGACCTCGCGTGCCAGCAGGCGCCCGTGCTGCTGAGCGATATCACCGGCCCTTTTTTTGTACGTGGGTTCCGGGAGTCGAACTCGGGCCCTCACGCTTGCCAGGCAGGCGCTTACGCCGCTGAGCCATGTCACCGGCCCATAGGCAGGCATTTTAGAAGGAGTAGCTAGTAAGTTAATAATTTGGAAGAAGAGGAGTGTTGATATAAAAAAAAGGTATTAGGTTGTCTCTGGGCCCAAGCAGAAAAGCCAGCACCTGTAGAGTCAATGCTGGAAACCTCCAACATAACCACCATTGAGAGTTTCTCAGTCCCACCTCAGAAGTGGACACTTTCTCTGAGTGCTTCGTTTAGAATTTAGAATTATGTGTTTCTAGTAGGAAACATTATTCTAACCCAGCCAAAAAAATAAACTCAAGATCTACCTCGTTGGGGAAGAGCCAGCCTTATGATGACCAGTGTCTCAAGTTGCAGTGAATGCAATCAAGGCCGTTCCTGGACAGCACGAGCTCTAAGGATTCTACGTAGATCTCCTTATAGTGCCTTATTTTTATTTTTCATTTTACAAGGTAATGAGAGATCTTTAATAAGATCCCCAGAGGCCATTCAACCAAAGTTTAATTCAGCGTCCTGGTGAAAGTGAGTTGCCTATCGGATAGTGTTGGTCAGAACACTAAGAAGCAGAGATTTGTATTTGCCAGAAAACTCTACAGCGAGAATAGACTTTTAAGGGAAGAGGTAAAGGGGAATTTTTCATTTCTGGCTACAGGAGTTTTAAGAGATCCTTTCTTGGACAGTAAAATATTGCCAAGTGTATTTCAGTTTCCTTAGTCTTCTTTATTTTTCTTAGTCTCTTTCCTAAATTCCCTGTCTAAACATGAAGGACAGTGACAACTGGTTAGAAGAATCTCATGAGAGGTATATGTATATATTTTTTACTAAGCTGCAGTTTTAAATTAATATCCAATTCTTACTTCACCCATCTATCCCCTCTTTCTTCTCTACTGACAACCTCCCTCTCTCATCTAGTTCCTTCCCACCAAAATTCACATATGTTTTTAAAAAACAAAATTTTGTCTCCATGCCCCTCCCTCCTTTCTCTTCCTTTCACCCCAGCCCAAATTCTTGGAGGGTTGTCTAAATTTGTTATCACCAAATTTTCAACTGACATACATGCCTGAACCATCATGTTTTCTGCTTTCTGTTTCCCCTATACTTCATTCAATTCACTTTGGCTTCCATGGTAACTCAGTGGCTCTTCTCACGCCTTTCCTGTGACCTCTCAGCATGGCCTCATAACACTTGTGGGCCATGTGCTCCATCCAGAAACCTTCCCTCCCTTCTTTGACTGTCCTTGTCTCTCTCTGGTTGTCCCCTTCACACTTCTCCATCTTCTCCTTCCCAGCCCATCCTTTAAATCCCATCGTTTCCAGCCTCCATGCCAACCTCTCCTCTCCCCATGTTACTCCTTGGGCAACTTCATCCAACCTTCTGCCCCTTAGGTCTCATATCACTGTGGATAACAAAACCAAAGTTTATATGTAACTACTACAACTTTTTGGAATTTCTGTTTTTCACGGAGCTGCCAAATTCAGTAAGAAGGTTAATGATATTGCCAGGAGGTTTTATCATAAGCAGAGAAATAGGAGAGGGTTTTTGTTGAAGCAGAGATTTAAGTTCAATCAACATTGACAGTAAACATCTATTATGGATTTGGATTATGCTCATATATATGTTATTTTATTTAATACTGTCAATAGCCCTATGAAGTAAGTATCATGACCCGTATTTTGCAGATGGAGAAACTGAAGTTCTATGAGATTAAGTGACTCACTCAGTGTCACAGAGCTAGTGAGAAGGCAACAGAGGGGGAATTTGAACCTGGGTCCTTCTTTGTGTGCAGGTTTTCTCTAACTTTAAGCATAACCAGGGAGGCTTTTGTGAGCCTATAAAAAATTATCACCATAATATAGAAAGACCAGAGAGGAATCTCCCTCCCCTAGTAAGTAGAGTTTTTAAAGTCACATTTGGAAGACATATGGTTATGTGTCTTGCTGTCAGTGCTATGGAAAAGTCGTTCTATTGCTAAGTGTTCCACATTTTTGTAAAATGCCAGACTTTCCGTCCAAACAAAACAAAGCTATGTGCACTATGGAATCAGCCTCTCTCCAGATTGTAATAATAGCAGTTCTACAGGAAGTTGTTAGGAATTCTGTAGACTATTGTTATTTTAGCCACAAAAAATGATAACTTTAAAAAAATCTGCACTTACTATCACCATCCTTTGGAAAGTAGAGGATCCTTCTCTAGATGGCCACAGACTGCAGGACGTGACCATCAGGAAGTGAAGACCTCAAGTCACGAGCATCCTTTGAACCTAGCTGGAACTGAGAGACAGGGACACTTGTCTCTTGTGCCAACCGAGGACCATTTACAATGGAAGAGAAACATCCAGAGCTCTTCCCATGAAGGCAGGGGTGGCGGGAAGGTAGGGTGAGTCAATTGGCAGGCAATGTGTTGCTTGGCACACAGAGTATTTTTTCAGTAACTGACTTAGTTATAAGACTTGGTCTATTTCACATGAAGATCTGGATTTCTGGCTTCTCTCAGAGGAGGGGTACGGAGTTGAGAGTGACTGCCTCTTTGAAAGAGGCCAGTGCTCTCTAGTTTGTGTTAGACCCTAAATGCCAGCTTGTTCTTTTATGTTACCTGCCTGGCTCTTCAAGAAATTTGAGCTTTATGCTTGTATTTTAAAGGTTCTGAAATTCTGGGTTTCATAAACCTCAGAAGGAAGTGCTTCATGTCAAAATTAAGGCTTCAGTCAGGCTTCCTTGGGTGTCCAATGTCACCTTCCTTTCCTTTCTGCAAATATTTACTGAATAACTATTCTGCAACAGGCACAAGCAGCATAAGCAGTTAACGTGACATCACCACCACTACCATCATCAGGCATTTTGAGAGATTTTTCTCTGCCAGGTACTGTGAGGTATGCATACGCACAGTTACTCCTTGCAAAACTCCCAACGCCACCACGTCTGTTATCACCACTTACAGCTGTGACAGTGGACTTTAGGAGTTCGCTCAAATTCACAGAGGTAAGTGGTAAAGTCAGAGGCTGGATCAGGGCAAGTTTGACTAATGAGCCCAAGTTCTTAACCCTCCACCTTGCTAAGGTGGAATGGAGCTCCCAGACTGAGGGACCTTGTCACCTTGGGTATGGAGAGAGCGTGGCTCTGTGGCTTATTTGCTGGCATGGATGTTCCTCTCCTGGGTCAGGGAGCAAGTCTGATGAGCTTTTCTACATGGAAGTACACTACATGGAAGTTGGTCTTTCTTAACTGCTATTTGATCACGAAGATTTGCTGTGTGTGCACATCTGACAGTACTGTATGGTGTGTGTGTGTGTGTGTGTGTGTGCGTGTTTCTCAACCAAAGAATGGAAAACTTTTAGGATGCTCTGAGATACTATTGGCCCTTGGAAAAATTTCCCTGGATTTTGTTCTTAACACCCTGACCAGGTTTTGATCAGCAGCTCTCCTAACGGGGCTCTGTGTGCTGAGAGTGAGCAGGATGGGGTGACACACCATTTGTTCGTGTGTCTAACAGTGGGTACCCAGGGGAAGCCTGGCACTACCTGGACATGTCTCTTGAGTTAGTGGGAAGACCCCAGAGCCAGAAGAAGGAGGCTGGGCTCTGTCTGTGAAGCCAATTCCCAAGACTTCTGAGTGTGGGTCCCAAGCAGAAGCAGGCTGCCCTCCATCGGGGATTCTTCAGCTCTCACTGGGGTCTATAAATTCCAATGTTTAGCTTTGTGGTTCAGCTGGTTTTAGGAACTATAGTGCTGGCCATGTCATATGTCTCTGTCCCTGTCCTTTAATTAATAACAAATATATTTTGGAAAAGAGAAGTTGTGGTTTCAGAGATGCTTTTGATTTTCTTTTTTTCATTTTTCTTACTGACCTTTAGGGATTGACCAAATAATCCCTTAGCTATGTCCATGGTAACTACAGGAAATTTCCTGAAAATAGGCACTGGTTTTGAGCTATGAAATGTCCAGCAGGAGGAAAAACAAACAAACAACCCAAGTATTGACCTTTTTATTGAAATAGCAAAATAGAGATAGTGTTTTTCTTTATAGACGTGTCCAGTGAGCCACAGTCAGGACTGAGTGGGGACAGAGTCACCCTCTGTACCCTTCCTAGGGAGGGGATGACAAAGACCCTGCAGAGCAGTTATCATCCTGAGTCAAGATCCATTTTAAAACGTTAGCCTCCAGTGACATAAAATCTGTGATTAGTTACCTGATGTTGAAGGAAAAAAGAACAAAATGAGGCCACTGGGGCTGTTTTCTGCATTATTAGATTTACAGATAGTGGTATAAATACCTGCCCCACCTACTCTTGCCTCTGTCGACAGAACAGCATCTTCCTGGCTTGCATGAGCTCTTGGATTGATGTGTTTTCACCATGCCCTGCACAGCAACCCATTTCACGAATAGGTACCAAGGGCCTGAGAGGTCACAGGGCTGGCTCAAAGCTTAAGGCCAGTAAGTGGCAGTCTTTAGACTAGAAAGCAGGCTTTCTGATTCCCAGTCTAGCCCCTTTCTGCTACATCACAGGCTGTTAATTTCCAAATTGAGTGGAAATCTATAACTACCTTCTTCTCCTTGCATAGTGTGTATTCTGGCATTAAGAGGATCGGTCACAAAGAAGGGCTTGAGTGTTTTAACTTGAGGGGAATGCTTTGGGAAGTTGAGGAGGATCTGGTGAAAAACTTGCCAGCCAGCAAAAATGTTTTCAGAATGAAAGGGACTGTGTCTTTTTTCATTTTTAGTTTGCTGGCATCCAGCTTTACACTTGGCACATAACAACCCTCCGTAAATGTTTGTTGATTTGAAACCTGTATTTTAAATCCATTGGTAAGACTGGATTAACTCAAAGGACAACTTTGGATGTTGACTCTACATATGTCACTTTTGCTAACTTCCTTCCTTAGGTGAGGGTCCTCCCTGAGCAAACCTTCTATTTCTAGAAATCAAATTTCTTTTTTTCTTTTTTTTTTTTGTGGGTACCGGGGGGTCGACCTCAGGACCTTGCGCGCCAACAGGCACCCGTGCCGCTGAGCGATATCACCGGCCCCTTTTTCGTATGTGGGTTCCGGGAGTCGAACTCGGGCCCTCGCGCTTGCAAGGCAGGCGCTTACGCCGCTGAGCCATCTCACCGGCCCTAGAAATCAAATTTCTTGAAGGTAGGTAGATAGGGAAGGGTTGTCTCCTAAGCCGCTTTGGAGAGGTAGTGGGATTTGCTTTTCTTATCCAGTCCTTTGAAGAGCACTATGTTCTGGTGACAGACTGCTTACACACACTTAGCAAAGCTGAAGAAATGCCGTGATAAGAAATGTTCCCCACAAGCATCAATATTTTTGAAGAAGGACGTATGTTTAAGTGCCATGTGTGTTACTGTAGTCAATAACGAAAGAAACCCAGGCACTGTTGGGCAAAAAGACATCAGTGTGGTCTAATTTTGTTATGTTAATGCTATCCAGTGACTTAATTTGCCATCACTTTCCTCACTCTTTAATGTCGTTTCTCCATTATAGAAGAAAAAAGTTCTGTTTAGAAGTGAAACATTTATTCAGATCACATTCACTTGCTCCATGTGCCAAGGGTTTTGCTGTGGATGTAATCTGAACACTTCCTGGTGGAAGATCACAGCCCAGGTTACTGGGAGTATCCTTAGGAAGCCAGTGTCTGAGGGCAAGGACTGCAAGGGTGAAGTCCTGCAGGACTCTGGGAAGCACTTCTCTGCTCTACAGGACTCTGGTGAAGCCCCCCACCCCTGCATGGCATGTGTTTGCCAGTGGAATGTGCAGGGCCTGGTTTGACAGTGCATGCGCTATCCTCATCGTGCTGACACACAAACAACGGGAATTTAAATTTCGAACATGGTGATAAATATCCCTTCCTAGTTTGTGTGCAATACTATGTGATGACAAGCATACTGTGCTTAACACAAGCTGAGCCCATGAATGGATGCTGCTTTACTGCCCAAGATCTTGACATTGTTTTTCTTCTGCAAAAGTGGGGTTTCGCCACACCTCTGCTATATTGAAATTATGCTTGGACTGGTTCATAATCATCAGTACTCTTAAAAGTCCCTTCAGTGTAAATAAAAAGCAAATCACAGACTTACCCCTTGGGGCCTCCCCACCCACCTCTCTTCATCTGTCAAACACACATAATGGAAAAACGATGTTGCCCTGGCCTTAGGCCAGAATAAACAATCTGGAAATACTGTGTAAACCCAGCTGCTCTGGCAAAGGACAGAGTCCTCACTTTATGACCTCTGAGATGGTTAACCTTATGCAAAGTAACCCAACCTCACTGCTGATTTGCAGTGTATTTTGATGCCGAGTGGGCTTTAGTGCTGTTTCCCAATCAAAGGGAATGCACACCATGCACTGACCAGAGGTCCCTCCCCCAACAATCTGGACTTGTTTCAACCTGGTCCAGCAGAGGTCACATGCAAGACATGCATACAAGTTTCATAGCTGCCAAAGAGAGGCCAAACTTTACCCCTGAAAAGAAAAAGCATCATCCAAAGATAGGCTCCTCAGCTTCAGAGGAGCTGAGGGTGATAAACCCATAGGCCCTGCTCTTTTAACAAGTGCTCTGTCTAAATGAAAGTGTGGTTTACTAATCCCAGAAGAATTTTCCAGCACACAGGGAGGAACAGGCACACTTTCCCTGCTGATGGGTGTGGGGAAAGTGATGGTCAGGGGTGGAGCATCTGACAGCGGGAGAGAAAGCATCATCACTCGTTCTTTGGGGTCAACGAAGGATCGCAGCAACTGCAGAGCCCTGCACCGTTCTGGCTGTTCCTGAAACCGTGTGAACATGATGCTTGTCACAGATAGAGTAAACTCATTTCCTGAATTCTGCAGGGAGGCCACACAGTTCAAACACATGAAATACAACTGCAGGGCAGCCGGCCCCCTGCAGCTGCTGGCAACGGAAATGAATGTGTGTCACTGTAGCTCACAGTGATGTGCACCATCGACAGGGCCAGTGTTTGATGTGCTACTCGGATGATCGATGGCATGTTAAGATCAGCGTCTTGGAGGTATGGCAATTAAGGGAGGGAAGAACAAAAAGCACTTCATGACCACCTCCTTGCTTAGGGTCAGTAAAGTAAACACAGGGAAAAACTTTTTTCAGTCTTCTTTTCAGATCTGGAAGAATAAATAACTAAAAATAATTTGAGGTGACTTTGAGTTTCAAGAGAACCTTTTCTCTACATATGTAGACAAGTGAAAGTTACATGATTTACTTTTTTAAAAAGCCTGAAACTGCTAGGTTCTTTTAATGGAAGAGAATGAAGGCTTTCTAACACCCCTGACTTTGCTTTGCTTTTTGGAAGCAGGAGCACAATAAAAAGAAAGAGGATGAAAAGTACTTGGCCTGTGTGGAGTAGGTCACTGAGGGCCCATGGAGACCAGGGCACTGGCTCCTTTGGGATGGAATTCAGCCAGTAACCAGCCTGCTTCATGTTCAGAATCACTGCACAGAAGAGTCCTAACCCTACCAAATCTGGAGGTGAGGGCGGTCCACTGAAGGGGCCTCCCGATCACTGCCTACGTGAGTCAACTCCACGCTCATCCACAGGATCTGCCAAAATTACTTAGAAGGCGGTGGTGATTCTTGCTTGAACTCCATTTGGTCACACATCAGGGCTGTACTAAGCTCAAAACATGATTCCAGGGAGTGGGAGAACCTCTGAAAGCTGAAAACACAGGAGGAGCAAATAATACAGTGAGAAACAAATGCACAATCCTTCCAGTAACTCCTTGGCCTACCTGGGAATCCCAGCTTCAATGGAGATGGGAAGGGGCTCACTCCAGGCAGAGCATCAGAGGAGGGACAAGAAGGGGAACCATCCAGGGGTGGCACTGATTGCTGCAGATATCGCTCTTTTGTAGGGTCCAGGTGAGTACCTTGATGGACAAACTTCACAGCAATGAATCATGGGCAGAGCTTGACATTTGCAGAGACTGAACCAGGAGTCTGTGGGTCTGTAGTGTGGATGATTGCCCACTACAGCTGAGCTGATGCCGGGGCCTTCCAGCCACACCCCAAGATCCTGAAGCTCAGAACTAAGTGTGTTGGGGCTGGAAGAGGTTTCTGGGCCCCTCTCTTCCTGGCCCACACTCGCTTGTCCAGAAAGATCAACCTTGGACCACCTTAGTGACTACCTAATTTGGTGGCTCTCAGAACTGGCTTTCTCTCCCAAATCATCAAAAAGCTGGTAATTTATTTGAAAGTATATACTCCTCTAAACATATATGCATGCTTTCTCAATACAGCATTTACCATTAAAATATTGCTTTGAGTTTGAGAATGATGATGGAAAAGGGTTTCTTTTCACAGCAACAATGGAACAAAACATTTCTATTTAGAAAGATCTACTTCTGGAAAAAAAACTTACTGGAAGATTTACCACAACTTTATCAATAAATGTATCTTTTTGTTGGAAATATTTTTAAATTTAAAATCAGTATTGAAAAAATGTGTTTTTGTACTTTTGTTACTTGATTTGGAATCAAACTATATGAAGAAGAGAATTGGTGACCGATGGGGACATCCCGATGAAACAGACTGCTTATTTGACAAAGATTAAGAGAAACACTAAGCTAACTGTTTTGCCCCCAAACGCTTTGACACTTTACAATTCCTAAGTGCTGATTTCATTTTATGTACAGGATTCCATTATTTCTCATAATCCATGTGGCATTAGGTGCCCTAGGCCTCCCCTTGCCAGCCATCTATTTCTTTCCATAGGGGTGAGGCTGTCTCTAAGATAAATGGCAAATTTCAATACTGAACAGAGAATTTTCTTCATATTGTTGCTATGGTCTTCAATTCTCCCACTCTAACATACTGTTTACTTTCTTTGGTCAGAGATCCAGAAATTTATGTAATGCAATTTTCCTAAACTTTAAGATATTTACTTTAATGTCACATGAAAGTCAATCCATTGCCTAGCTCACTAAAGTCTCAAAACGCACAGGGTCCTTTGAAAATCTTGTATCTGCTAACGGTGAGAAGACAAAGTATGGACAGCAGTACATCTGATATGGGAGTACGACTGCTTGTAAAACACTTAGTGCTCAAGAAATTCTTAGTAAATTACACTACGCAACGGCTACAATAACAGGGATGAAGTATTTCCCCATCTGTGGGATCTGTACGACCGTACTCTGATTCATACAGAATTTGGTAATGTTAGTTCTTATAGGTAACCCTAAATGTATTTTCCTTTCTTTTTCTTTTTTAATGTACTGGGGATTGCACCCAGGGAATATTGAGCTGCATCCTCAGCCTGTTTTTCATTTTATTTTGAGAAAAAAAAGCCCTCTAAGCAGTCCAGGGTGGCCTTGAACTTGCAATCTTCCTGCCTCAGCCTCTAAGTAGCTGGGTTTACAGGTGTGCACCACCACACCAGGCTGTTTCTTTAATACAACATAGTCTATTGCATTCTTTGTTTTGCTTTAACAATCTGTTTATCACAATCATCAGCTTTGATGAGTCACCCAATGGTGAGTCCAAAGAGTCAGCAAACTGGATGTTCTCTCTGGAATGTTAAACATGGTGAAATTTTGATAAACCCTTCAAGGGCTGTGAATGAAGTAGCTGTTTATGGAGGCTAAACATGTCGATAAGTGAGATATTTAACCTCTTGCCCAGGCATTAAGAAGTTAGGATAATGAGAGGTGCTACTCAAAATAACCATTCCCATCAGGAAAGTGTGAAATGAAGTTCCAAGGATGCTGTCAGTTCTACTGGGAGAGTCTGCAATGCTACTTTCAAATTAAATTTACTTTATCTGGGCAACATGTAGTACTCTGGTAGCATCAGGTCTTGGGGATGTAATCAAACAGCCCTGCCTCCTCTTCTGTCTCTCTCTGTTAAATATCAGATCTGCCACTGAATGCTTTATAAGACAGCAGGTGTATTTAGAAAGCACATTAGAACTTTCTTTTAATAAGAAAAAATAAGTTTGTCATTCTTCTGACATATAGACATTGACATGTGTTAGGTGTTAGGTCAACAGCAGGATACAAGTTAAGGCCACTGGAGAGGATTTCTTTTTTTTTTTTTTTGTGGGTACGGGGTGTCGACCTCAGGACCTCGCGCACCAACAGGCACCCGTGCTGCTGAGCAATATCACCGGCCCCTTTTTCGTATGTGGGACCCGGGAGTCGAACTCGGGCCCTCGCGCTTGCAAGGCAGGCGCTTACGCCGCTGAGCCATCTCACCGGCCCTGGAGAGGATTTCTTAAACAGAATTTCCATGACCAAGGCTAAGAAAAGCTGCAGAAGTCTGTGATATTTGTGGAAAGGAAAAGAAATATTGTAAGTTAGACTTCTGAAATTGTAGTACTGTGTACTACCTTCCTCTTAGATGAGATGGAGGGATAAAGGGGGACTTAAACAACCTACCAATGCTGGAAAGACTATGTTGCAGACTGGAAGCAGCCAAGAAGAAGGTATTAATTTTTTAAAAACGTGCTAATGCTAATGGGTATATTTGAAGGGTTTCATCAGGACTGGTTCATTTAGGAATTGCTTTAGAGACAGGTGGGCAAGGAGGCAGAAGGAAAGGATAAAAGGAATGATATTGAAGGCATTCTCTAAGAATCTGTTCAAAGCATGGAAAATCAAAGATGTCTGAAGCAGAAAAGTCAACAAGTGGAAAAGCTATAACCTATTACATTTTAGTTTCACTGGGGCATGAAATGTAATTTCATGATGTTCTAGAAACAACAATTTAACCGCATAAAACTGAATAAGTGAGTTGGCATTACATGCCATACTTTTATCTCATTTTGATATAATAGAAACTGGTTTGTTAGGTCACAGTCCTCTTTTTCAAATCATGCACAGTTAAAGAAATATTTTAAAAATTCTAATTGCTCTTACATTCTAGAAAAACCATACATAGACATGGGGGTTGATTTATGACTTTCTGGTAACCTGTACTCTCGAATGGCTTTTACCAAGTGATTTATTTACTTGGTCTCTGCTGAGCTAACCTCCTGGCCAGACTATCTGCAACCCTTACAGCCCAAAGTGTAAGGAATTGAACTGCCCCACTAACACATCTCTAGAATTTCCATGAGAGCTGTGGGTTTTCATGCAGATACACTGGAGTCCAGGGTTCAATTTTAAAATGTCTCTTTCATGCCATTTATCTCTGGAGAAAAGAGAAAATAATTGACAGTTTCCAATACACTGAATAATATGGCGAGCTTTTAAGCCTTTGCCAGCTACATGGTGCTGCCTCATCCGCCTCTGGTTTTCACTGTCCACTTTCCTCTCCCAGATTAGAAAATTAATCTATGAAATGTCACCTAAAACAGCAGCGTTCTTTATAACACTTGTATGAAGTCATTAGCTTTCCCAATAAGTATTGGTAACCCCTCTGGCTCTAACATGTAAGATGCACACAATATCTGTAATTCCTGGAGATTGTCACAACAATGCTAGTGCGTGTAAGACCTCCTTTAGGAATGAGCTCAAGGTGATGTAGCTAAACATGCTACCAGGAACGAGCATGTCCCCCTTGTAAACTTTCACACTATTTCTACCAAAAAGATGAAATATTTAATGCTATCTTATTCAATCAACCCTTTTTTGGGTTTTACAGGTGACAATAAAATGAAGGCCCAGCTTCTTGGCTAGAAGTGCAGGTGACTGAAAGTTCTTTGGCTCTTCTTTGGGTAGATCTGATACCACCCTCTTTTTCTGAGCATTTTGCAAAATTTCTAGAGCACAAGAAACTTCTACTCCCAAGCCCCTTGTTTTGGTGGCCTGGGGGATTGAGCACAGGGTCTTTACACTGAGCCATATCACTAGCTTTTTTTTTTTTTTTTTTTTTTTGAGACTGGATTTTGCTAAGTCATTAAGTTACCCAGGTGGAGCTTGAATTTGTTGTGACCCTCCTGCCTCGGCCTCCCAGAGTGCTGGGGTTACAGGCATGTGCCACCATGCCCAGCTCCTTTTATTTCTACCAAGCACAAGGCAGCAGGGAGGGTACTGTTGGGCATGGTGAGGATGAGGTGAGAATACGGCAGAGACTCATTGCTGTTTTCAGATTTGGCTGGTGCCCTGGTCAGGGTGACAGATGGTAGGTAGCATGAGAGCTACCACTCCTTCTCTAACAAGCTCAGTGGTCATAGCCAGGCCCAGCCTGACAACATTTGTGTCAGTGTTTTTGGCTGCCATGACCAACCATCCAGAATGGCACTAAATAAGAACCCAATTATTGTACTTCTTGGTTGCAAGAATGCTTGAAAGATTTTAGAACACTATGCCTCTGTGCATTTCGTGAAATATTTAGATCCCATTCTTTGGTATGTTGATAGTCGCAACATAATTCTTTCTATACACTTAGAATATTTGTAAGGGAATTAGTTTTCAGTTCCATATAACACCACTAGTTCACCTCTTCACTGAATAAATACATGAATAAGTATTTTTTCTTAATATATGTTAAACACAGATGAACCAGTTGGCTTATAGTGCCTGATAAAGAACAAGCATTTCAGTAACTGTTATGGAAAAGCCAGGTGACACGTGAGCTTGGTTTGACAGACACACAGATGAACACTGCAGATACTGAGAGTGTTAGAATGTTAAGGGGAAAGATATGACATTCGACATTAGTATGGAAAGTTTTCAAGGTTATTGATATCTACAGATTTTATTCATATCACCTCAATGATATTCATGAGTAAAAAAGAGTTGTGTGAAAAAATTTGAAAGCTAATAGTTCTTTTTAACAGACTAAGATCAAATTATTTTTGAATTGATTTTACTAGTTGATAACCATATTTATCTGATTATATATTTCAATAAACAAATTTAAAAATAAATGTTACTGAATTTAATTCAGTGTAAATTTAACAGTGAGCTCAGCAGAGAATAATTTTTCTATCTAAACAACTAGAATAATGACAAAATACTAAAAAGTGTTGATTCACTGCTGAATTTTACCAGAACTCTAGAGAGGAACGAATGCTAATACTTCTCAAGCTTTTCTGTGAAATTGAGAAGCAAGGAATGCTGCCAACTCATTCCTTGAATCTAGTATTACCCTGTTACCAAAACTGGACAAGAACTCAACAAAACAAAACAAAAAAACCCCATAGGTCGATTTCCTTAATAAACGTAGATGCAAAAATCCTCAAGAAGATATTTGCAAACAGAATGCAACAAATCATTAAAAAGATCATGCATCACAGCCCAAGGTTACAAGAATGGTTCAACATACACAAATCAGTAAATATAATTCATCACATAAACAGAAGGAAGAATAAAATCACATGGTCATCTCCATGCAGAAAATAACTTTGCAAAATCCAACATCCATTCATAAAAAAACCCTGATGAAAACAGATATAGAAGGACTTTATCTCAAACTGATAAAAGCCATTTATGACAAACCCACTGCCAACATCACACTAAATGGGGAAAAACTGAAAGCTTTCACTCTAAAATCAGGAACAAGACAAAGGTGTCCACTCTTACTACTCCTGTTCAGTGTGGTACTTGATTATTTAGCTAGATTAATCAGGCCTGAGAAAGACAAATAAGAAAGGAAGAAGTCAAAGTATTCTTATTCATAGGTGTTAGGACCTTTTATAGAAGATACAAAAAACTCCAGAAAACTGTCAGAACTAATAAATAAATTCAGCAAAGTGGCAGGATATAGTCAACATACAAAAATTAGTAATGATTCTGTATAATAACAATGAACTCACCAAAAAGAAACCAGGGAAACAATCCCATTCATAGTAGCTTCAACGACAACAACTACAACAGCAAAATTAAATCCCTAGGAAATGAAAAACTATAGTGCTCTGAAAAAAAAGATCAAAGAGGCCATTAGAAAATGGAAAGACATCCCCTGTTCCTGAATAAGCAGAACAAATATTGTCAAAATGGCCATATTACTAAAAATGATATTTAGATTTAATGCAATTCCAATCAAAATACTAGCAATATTCTTCACAGAACTAGGAAAAAAAAAAAAACTCCTGAAATTGATATGGAACCAGAAGAAATCCAGAATGGCCAAAGAAATCCTAAGCAACAGGAGCAAAGTAAGAGGCATTACAATCCCGGATTCCAAGTTATACTACAAAATCTTCAGTATACTTCAAATCTACAGTAAAAAAAAAAAGAAAAAATCAAAAACAAAAAAAACAGCGTGGTACAGGCACAAAAACAGACATGTTGATTAAAGGGATAGAATTCAGGATGCACAAACAATCCCATGCACCTTCAGCCATCTGACATTTGACAAAGGGGCCAAAAGTATACGCTGGAGAAAAATAGCCTCTTTAACAAATGGAACTGGGAAAATTGGTTATCCAGGTACAGAAGAATGAATCCAGACCCATATTTCTCACCCTACACTAAATGCAAATCACACTGGATTAAAGGCCTCGATATAAAACCTGAATCTCCTGGAAGACAAGAAAGGTGAAACTCTTGAAGGACTTTCTGAGCACAACACCGACTGCGTAAGAAATAATACCAAGAATCAACAAATGGAATTGTATCATATTTTAAAAAGCTCTTGTAATGTTTTTCTCCAAAGGTATTTGTACATTCTCTAGTTCTTGAGTTTGTTAATACATGAGAATGTTTACTTGTTGTCCTTAAAAAAAAATTAATAAATTAAAAAAAAAATAAAATAAAATATAAAGGTACCATTCAAATGTCAGCGGTTATTTAAATTTTGTGATGGACTACTATGGAAAATTGTGATTATATTTTCTTTTCTTATTATGGCTGATAAATAGAACATAAATGCTTCTTTGCAGGGGAAAACAAAACAAAAAAAAAAGCTCCTGCACAGCAGAGGAAGCAAGTGACTGAGCGGAAGTCACCTAGGTCTGAGTGCGAGTGCTGCCTTTTCCCACCACCAGCTTAGTGATCTACAAATGTTGTGAATCTTCTCCAAGTTGGCAGTTTCTTATCCATAAAATTATCACAATTATAGTTACCTCATAATTATAGTATCTACTTCACTATGATTAAATAAAATATACACCTAAAGGGTTCAACAAAGTTCCTGGGAAACAGTAAGTTTCCAGTGAGTGTGAAAATTGTCAAAATGGAGTTGCTTGCATCAACTCTAATAGAAATAATGAAAAAAAATAATAAACCTAAGAGGTTATTGAGGGAAGGGTTCTCACGCACAGTTGCTGACAATAACTATCGCAAAACCTATGCCAAATCTTGCCCAAACACCATTGCCACTGCAACCTTATACAAAAATACTCCTGCAAAGACACCTGCCCAGCACCTGTCTGCCCATCCTCAGACTGGTGCCACCCTTGCTATCAGTCCTGTGGCCAAGGCTTGTTGTTTCAAAACATCTCCTGTAATCCTCCTCATTCTTGCCTTTTAAAACTTCTTGCTACAAGCTCTTTGAATATAGATGCTCATAGTTTACTAGCGCACACGTGTTCCTATGGCAGTGTTCTGCTATCCTCAAATAAATACCATTATTCTTGGAGAATAATGATTGTTAATTCGGTTGCCACTATAATAGTAAAAATATTATCATTACCGTTCTCAAAATGTCATCTTGAAACATCAGTATTTTGCTGCTAAATCAGGAAAATGCTGATCTTTCTAAGTGAAACAGAAGAATTTAAATTTAAATGAAAATTAGCGGGTAAGAGATACATCATGGAATTATTGTATCAAGACTTCTAGGGGCCGGTGAGATAGCTCAGCGGCATAAGCGCCTGCCTGGCAAGCACGAGGTCCTGAGTTCGACTCCCAGTACCCACATTAAAGTAAAAAAAGGGCAGGTGATATCTCTCAGCGGCACAAGCGCTTGCTGGCACGTGAGGTCCTGAGGTCGACTCCTGGTACTCACATTAAAAAAAAAAAAAAAAAAAAAAGACTTCGAGATATGCTGTTCCTTCAAAATTCTATGAACTGGAAATTTAGTGAAAGTAAAAATTCATGACCTACACAGTATTCATGAACATTTCTAGATCAACCTGCTCCAGGTATGTATTCATTAGCTTTACAACCTCTATTTGATTCTATGAACCAAATGTCCAAAATGTAGTTTGGATGTTTCACATAATTTTCTCTCCTTAAAGATGGGATTATCTCTTTTCTATCCATTTTATGTTTAATTACATCTTGTCTGTGTGAGCAAATAACAAACTTTCAAAAAACAAACAAACAAAAACTTCATGACTACAACACCCAAAAGCCTTAAAGAAAGTTACGTTTTGTAAGACCATTCCCACTGCCATCACTACAACACAGCAGCATGTTTTAAAGCACAGAGAAGGTTAAGGGAATGACAGTATCTCAAAGAGCTCATCATGCTCCTGCTGAGATCAGGGGTGATAGCATTCAACCCTCTACCCAGTTTGCTGGGCTATGTGATTTGGTCCAAACCATTTATACTTGCTTTCTCATGGAATAGAAACTGAACCACGTAATAAAAACAGAGGATCAATTTGATATTTCTAGTGAAAAGATTCAAACATGCCCATGACTTGGTGTTAGAAAAATCAGATCCATTTGTAGCCCTTCACTTTTCTGTGCTGGCCTTCCCATTCGTCTTTTTTTTTTTTTTTTCCTAGAATGTTCATCGCCACTTGGTGGAGGCCCTGAGACATACAGAAGGCCTGCCTCAATTTCTATGCCTTTTCTGGTCAGCTGTGTCTCCAGCAGGGCTGACCCTGTGTGGCTACAGGCTGTTTTGGCATTCTTTATTCTTGAGTATGTATGTTTCCTTATGAATATGGCTGTGCAAGACCGACAGCTCCATGTGAAACTAAGATTTCATCGACAATTAAATGAGAAGTTCCCTAGCGTCCCAGTCCCAGCTCTTGGAAATCATATTCCACATGGAGGTTTCAAGTCTGTGCTGGCCTGTGCTCTTCCCTCCTAGTGCAAGCCTCCAATCCCATCATCTTTCCCTGGGCTGCCTGAGACTTCTGTCTCAGCCCTCATCCCAGCCAGGCTAAGTCACCTGCCCAGATGCTGCCCTGGCTCTGGCTTCTTGAATAGTCTTGGCATTCGAGTCTCCACAAATACTCTAAACAGAGTGGAAAAGAAATGGGAAGAATATTCAAGTGATCGGTCACATCCCAGTCCAAATGAAATGCAACAAAGGCATACCAATTCACCTCAGCATTCCACTTTATCACATTTCCCCAGTTTCAATATTCTTGTAAAATTAATCATTTATTTTATAAAAATTCAGAATGAGCTTACATTTACCAGAGTTATGGCTAATACATATCCAAAGAAAAATGTGTAGCTTTATTTTTGTCACTTAATTTAGAAAAAACTTAAAAAAATACACTTCATTAAAAAAATATCCACAAAGCCTGAACTTCACTCCTAAATCGTGCTGGTGTTTACCTCTCAGAAAGGATCCTCATCAGTCACCAAGAAAGGTAAATAGGCAAATGTCACTGTAACATTCCTTCAGGATTGTGCTATGGAATGTGAGGGAGGTGGAGCAATATTTGGACTGTCCACACCTATGAACCCCAATAAATCAATGACCTCTAGATATCACAGCATGAAGACTTTATTAGGTGCCATCTGTAATCACTCAATTAAAAACAAATAAAGAATGCATCATTAAGCCTCAGTCCCTGACATCAATATAGCTTCACTGCTCACATCTGGTTGGGCTAAGCCATGATCCTGGCATTGATCTCACTGCCGCGGTGGCTCCTGGGGAGGAGAGCATGTTAACTGTTGCAGAGTTCAGGCAATTTGTTATTAGATTAAGGACAAGTCACACTGCGATGGAAAAGATCTGTAAGTGACCTTCATGTAATTAAACCATTCTACATATCTGCATCGTTGCCCCCAATGGCCAAGAATTCAGCCATGAGAAGCCAATCCATCTTTATGGTATTTATAGCAAAACAAAAACAGCAAGCTTATTAAAGAATCAAGTACGGAGTTGTAGAGTTTTAGTACTTGAGGGCTAGAAACCTACATATATTTTATAGCTCTTATATGTACCCGGAAAGAGGTGTGCGTGTGTGTGTACGTGCATGTGCGTGCATGTGTGTGTTATGTGTCTCACAGTAAAGAATCATTGGCTAGAATTTGGAAGGCAGATTGACATCCAACGGATGTCAGTAACTTGCTGAAAAGAGGTCAGAATCTTTAGAGACCAGCTGGCAATGTGACAAGTAGTTGAACCCAGATTGCACTTTCATGACTCTGTGGTGGTCTTTATCTGCCCTTTCTGGGTCAGTGTCGCCACAAATGCAGAGACTTACATAAAAGAGAGAGGGGCACAAGTTCTGTGTGATCCAAGGGCTCTCCTCTGCTTCCATGTAACTTTAATTTTATATTTAATTTTCCTGAGCTTAATACTTCTCTTCCAAAATTTAAAATTCTACATGCTTGCTATGCAATAGTGGGAAACTGAGAAAACCACTAGCATTCCTATCACCCAGGGATATGACTAATGCCATGAACATTTTGAGATATTTCAATTCAATCATTTCCCGCACTAAAATAGTTTTTCCAATAAAATTGGCATCCTATTGTAAATATTATTTGCTTCTCTTATCTTTCTTATTTCGTGCCATATCGTATTTTGTGTTATCACTTGTGCCATTAAATATTTTTGAAAGCACAACTCTACAAGTTTGTTGTGTTATATTTTTCACATTAATGTATCAAAATTTATGTAGCCATCCTCCTATTTTTAAATAGTTAAGCCCATTTTTCATTTGCAATTGCAAACTATACTAAGAACATTATTATAGTTTTTATGCACCTGTCAGATTTTTTTCTAGGATAGGAATGGGTCACAGTATACGGACATTTTTTTCATCTTCAAGAAAGCAAGGAAAAGTTTACATTTAATAACCACATCTATTTAAAGTACATCATTTGATGAGTCTTAATGGCTATACATACCTATGCAACCACTGCCACAATGAAGATACTGGATTTTTCTATCAGTCTTCCAGTTATGGACATTTTGAAGGTTTTTAATATGTACTATTAAATTACTCTTAATGTATATCATTAAAGTACTCTTTCTCCTAGATTGCACCAATTAAGCTCCCCTCCAGCAAGCTCTTGAAGTGGAATTTCTCTGCATCCTCCCCATCAGGAGCTAGGTGTCTATATAACAGACAACAATAATTTAATAGAAAACGTGGTCAAATTTTAATGCACTTTCCTGTTATGGTGTGAGTCTTGTGTGTCCTCTGAAGGCCTATGATTTAGTGGGTTGGTTCCCAGCTTGGTGCTATTGGGAGATGGTAGAAACCTTAAGAGGTGGTGTCTACTGGGAGGTCTTTGGGTCACTGGGGGCATGCCCTGGAAGAGGATTGTGGGACACTGCTCTCTTCCTCTCTATTTTACTTCCTGGCTATGAGGTGAGCCCAGTTTGCTCTGCCACATTCTCCTGCTATGATGTGTTGTCCTTACCAGCAGAGGCCTAAAAGCAATGGCCCATCAGATCATGGACTGAAACCTCTAAAACCATAAGCCAGAATAAACATTTTCTCTTTATAAATTGATTATTTCAAGTATTCGTTATAGTAATGGAAAGCTAACCAACAATTTCTTACATTATTGAGGCTGGACTGTTATATTTGAACATTCTTTTTGGTTGCTTGTACTTCTTTTTCTCCTTTAGTTTTGTGTTAGTGGTTTTCTGGTGTTTAGAAAAAACTCTTCATATCGTAGTAATGCAATATTAACCATATCATATCATTGTTGCAAATATTTTTGCCAATTTATGCATATTTTCAAAATGCTTAAAGTTTTAGTCAGATATATCTATACTTTTGCACTTTCGTTTTATTGTATTTATGTTTTGTAAATCTGTAGCAAAACCCTATCATCACAAAAATGATCACTTACACTTTCTTTTTATGTTTTCACAAAAAATATCTAACTCTGTAGACATCTGGAATTTATTAAGGCTCACTGCCTAAGGTGAAACTATTTTTTTCCCTACACATTCATCTTCTAGTTTTTCTTTATTTGTTCCCTTTTTTAATGAACTTCACCTTGTTGCACACCACTTTTACACCACTGTCTCTTTCTGTTCCATTGATTACCTCATCTTGTGCTTTTGCACCATTATTCTAAATCCAGGAGCATTCTTGTATTTTAGAATCTATTCTAGGGCAAAATTCTCCTTGTTTCTTTTTTTAAAAGTCATTGGCCATCTCACATGTTTATTTTTCCAGATAAGCTTGATAATCATTTTAAGTCATAAATACTTAAATCATACACCAGTTTGAGAATATAACATTTTTGCAATATTCTATATTCTCATGCATGAATATGGGTTGTCCTTTTGGCTTGCATTTCTGAGGCAGTGGTGGTGCAAGGGCTAGAACTGTTAATGAAAAATTCTGAGCTCATTTAAAGCGTGCTACTAAAACATGGCCAGGGTATGAGAGAGCACCAAAGATTAGATTTCAGAAAGCCAAGAGGACTTTTAAATTTGAAATGCTCCATAAATGATTATGAAAACATGTTCTCCTGACTCTAATGAATCTTAGTGTACAAATCCTAGTTCTAGATTAAAGAAATAAAGTCTATAATCATAGCACAATTCTGCACACAGTCCTTAAGTCAACGTGAATTTGGCATTAGCAACTACTAGTAAAATATGTTTAAGTATTAGGCATCATTTTTCCCTCATGAGCTTATTTGCTCCATTTCACAGATGTGTGGAAACAAAGTCCAGCTTCAATTTGCATCTGTGATGGGATGTGTATGTATTTTTACTTTTGGTTTATATTAAAAATAAACTAGAGCAAGTGGGACTGTGCCACAGGATGTGGTCCATCAACTCCATGTGACCTCAATGTTTGCATTAGAAAACAACTTTAACTATGGGCTTCAATTATGATTTTTCAAAATAATGTAGGAAGAAAATAATTCTTTCTTACCTCCAAACCAAGAAACATCCAAGAAGTCAAGTCTGCTCAGATCAGCAGGCACTAAATGGGCAATTCCACGAGCACCAGAAAAGCTGAAGCCAGCAGAGACTTCACTGCACACACCACTGCGAATCACGCCAGGGAATACTTCAACTCACACTAGGACAAATAGACCTTGGAACAATTGTGTTGTTCTGTCCTTTGAAACTCAAATACTGAACTAACAAGCACTTGTTGAAAACCTTGCCCTACCAGAGACTGAAAATAGAGAATCAAGCGAGATGATGGGAAAGTTGTCTTGGGAAGTGTGTCTTTGTGTGTGAGTGTATCGTCTCTACTAATTCTCAGGACACTCTGTGAGATCATTGTCCTATTCCTTCTGATGAAGCAACTGAAGCTCAGAGAGATTAAGGAAATTGCCCAAAGTTAAATAGCTGGTAAAAATTTAAGCTGGGATTCAAATCCAAGTCTACTGGCTCCAAAGCCCACGACCGATCACTGTGCTATACTGGTTTCCTATCTCAGGAGACAGGAAGAAAATTACACTAACAGAAAAAGCCTATGTCACAGAGCAGCTTTTAGCCTCCTATGGTAATAGACTGTCAAGGACAAGGCGAAGTGAATCACAGTCCCAGAGGATCAGCTGACTCACTGGCCTGGTGAAGCACAGCCCGAGCCCTCGTCCCTAGACTGGCTCTGGGACCAACCTTAACACAAACCTGTGTAACTCATACATTCCCAACCGAAAGAAGCGATCGGGACCTACTTTTGTTAAACTTCTGGCTTAAGGCTGAAGCCATTCTTGTTTACCAGTGGATTTTGTCCCCTAACCAAGTCTCCAGGCTCCATTAATTGGGTTGCAGTGATGTATTACAGGCAACATATAAGTTCATTAAAGTGTATGAGTTTAAGAGCAAAATCTCTTTCCAATTTTCTACTGCATATTTCTTCACCACTGCCTGCAGAATCAAGAGTTGTTGACAGACACACACCTGGCACCCAGCAATCTGGCATCTGTTCTCTCTGTGGTGATCTGGGAAAGTTTCCAGAATGTTCCCAAGCAAAGTTTTGGAGGATAGTTCTTTTTAGGTATAGTTGAAAGGACTTCAAGCTTCCAAATGTGGGTGACTGGCAAAATGGTAGGGCTGTAATCTATATCCCTTTAGATAAATAAAAAATGAATGGTAGGGCTGTAATCTATATCCCTTTAGATAAATAAAAAATGAAATCCTATAAAGGTGATAAAAGAGAAGAGAAAATTTGAAGGGGGTTCCCTTGCTCCTGGGACCCTCTTACTTTCTCTCAGAGACTTCTGCCAGTTTTCCAGCTCAGTCTCTCAGCTCAGGAGAGAGTTACTCAATGTGTGAGATGGTGACATGGTGCTAGAAGCACACAAGGCTTTCTGACTGCTTGTCCAGGCCCTGGGGTGGCAAGAGAATCATCTTGGAAGCCATTGTCCCCAGAGAACCTCCTGGTACCAACAAATGCTTTCTGATGACTGCTATATTCTTTTGACCTTCCTGTTGCTCAAAAACAATTTAATACACAAAACTGAATTTGTTGACCAAACACATTTTTCTTTCCCTTAATTCTTTGTAGTATTCCATCTTTAGTAAAAATGAAATCTACTTTAAAACTGAAGGAAAACTGATGGGAAAACAAGGAGCACAGGTGAAGCTCTCAAAAGAAAACAGTTTCATGAGAAGTGATGAGTTTCAAATACACAGGTTTTTGAGCCCCAACTAGCTAGTGATATCCCACACCAGCTAGAAAAGCCTGTCCACATATCCACTGTGTCCAGAGGTTCTATCCTGGGACTCAGTTTCAGAATTAAATCTCTCTGAACCTGAAAATAGTACCAGATTATAAAAAGAGTGCTTGAACAGTTACACACCTAATAACAAGTGGTACTTATCAACTTACAGAATTTGGCGCACGATTGAGACACTGATTATTTAGGCAATGTGTACTCACTATGGGGTAAGATACTTTTCTATTTTATAAAACAAAACAAAACAAAACACCAAGCCTTTGATGCTGGCATGTTTGCCTCTTTCTTTTGGGTGGATTCCTTTTCGCAAGTGTTTCATGCCCCAGATTAATCTGATATCCAAAGCACGTGTTACTGGAAGAGGTTTTGTCTATTTGTGCCCAAAACATTAGACTACTGAGTACATTAATAAGCAAACTTGAAAATGACTTGGATCTTTTTAAGGAACTCTCCAGATGTGTTACCGCCTTTCAGCTGGGCCCCGCATTCTTGTCTCTGGTGGTATTAAGCTGGGGCCACAGGCATGTAGTAGATGCCACTTCACCAATAAATCCTGTGGTTGAGTGAGACATAGATGGCACCAGTCATATTTAATAATAAGCTCAGCCTACGGATGCAGATGTCTGAGGAGCATTCCCATCGACCCTTATCACCTTTGAAAAGCAAAATATAAAACTGTGGGAAACTACAGATGTAGAAACCATCAATTCAGATCAAGTTGCTCAGATCATCTTTTGGACACTGAATCTGTCCACTGATACTAGGGAAAGTGGGGAAGAGAATGGGAAACTATAACCCCAGTATCATCATGAGGCCACATACAAGCGACTATATGTCAACAGAAGTCAGATACTGAGAAGAGAATTTTTTGTTTTGGAAATGGAAAAACATTGACATTTTAAAAGAATACACTAATATTTCTTGAAGATTAGGAACTAGTAGAAATCTCAGGCTGAACAGAGGGAACTGTTTAGCAGAACCTTCATGAAATCGATTTAAGTTTTATGAGGAATTAAGTTACAGTTTTTGACTCTGGACCATTAAAACCAAACATTCCGCCAAAAATGTATTTGGGATTTAACATTTTCTTTTGGAAAAACAGCTTAAAAGTGACGTACCTTAGTCACTTAAAGGCCGTGAAACTCTATTTTAACAATATGATGGGGCCTCATTTCAACCAAAGCAAAGTTAATAATAACATGGTCGAAGATCAAGACTAATAGCACATGTGGTTCAGTATCTACTTATAGACACTCTGGGAGTTGTGTGGTCTTTCATGATAGCCACTGGGGCTGATTCTGAGTTGGTGAAAGTAAGCTAATCTTCCATGGTCAATGCCAGGAACCAACTCACATGCCCTGTTATACTTAGGCAAACAATATTCTATGCTATAATGTGGAAATCTAGAAGTGTAGCAGGGCCAAAACTCACCCTGAACAAACACAAAACTTCATCACCATTTGGAGTGTGAGCTCTATATTATGGCCCTAAGAAGATGGCCAGCCTCCGTTCATCAGGCCGGTTCTTCTGATTGAGAGCCAGCTCAAGACTCCTCCTGGTCCTTCTCAGTCTGATCACACCTCTTGGAGGTGGGCTCCAGGGGACTCACTCTTCTGGGGTATGTTGTTGGAGAGTGGCAAATCTGAGAACAGTCCTCTTGAAGGCCATCGTAGGAGGCCTGCAGAGGGGCCTTACATACAGACCGTGATGTTTTCCATTTGGGGGTTGGGGTTGCCTGAGCTAACCTGAGCATTCTTTGCTTCTGAAAGTGGGGTGTGGAGAGAAGCAAGCACACAAATTTTTTCCCTATAAATTGGATGGTGATGGAACAATTTAAGTACTCCCTGAAAACCATGTGGTATTGTTCAGGTTTAGAACTCCCACTGTGGACAGAGCAGATAGTTCTGTAAACAGTATCATTTGCTGAGAGGAAAAAAGGACTACTGAAAATCCACTTTCGTTCTTAGTAGCATGGTCCCAAGTTTGGCTCTCCACCATTAGTGATATTTTCCTTTGAAGCAGAATGTTACTACTGAGGACTCTGTTAAACCACAGGTAGTGGTTTGGTGCAGTGGCTACATCTGGGCCCAAATCCTGGAGCTATGTGGCTTAGGGTAAGCTACTGATTCCCCCAAGATGTCATCTTAGCCTAAGGCAGTCAAGAGTTCACTCCCTGCCTGAGCTGCTACTGTGACAAATGGAAGGGAGGGCCAAATGTGCAAAACACTGGACCTGTTTATCAATGAGCAGATGCTCATATCACCTCCCTGTACTTTTAGTGCATCGAATTTGGATGAATAAAGAAGTATATTTCCTCCTAAAAGGTTTGTTCAAAATAATTATCAGCATACATAAAACAAAAAGTACCTAAAATGATTCTTTTCCTAAGAAATCCCCTCATAGAATAATATGTCGTATATATCTCTGTAAACTTCAGTTTCCTCACTGTAAAATGGGAATGAGAAACTCCCATGGCATTGGGTCATTCTGAAGATTAAATAATCCAAATAAAATGCTTGTCATAGTACATGCATTCAGTATTAACCCAACAAATCTTTATTGTGTACCCACTGTGTACAGAGCAGTGCTAGTGTTATTACCATTGTTGTTGTTGTTAGAAATTCCCCTAGGGCAGGACAAATTGTGTTATTGTCATCTGTGAATACCTTTATCATTCTAGAATGACCTATTAGGGCTCTGGGTAATGGACCACAGCTAAATTCTGGAGAAGGATGGTTTTGGTCCCAAGAGCTGTTGGCATAGAAAGGGTGGTTTAGGGTATGGGAACACAGTAGAGATAGGGCAGCATGGGGGCAGGCATGAAGTTGAGTATCTATGTAGAAAGATCAAGCAGGAGATGTAGAAGAGAAACTTCACTTTCTCACAATGCAGAAAGGTCCGATCTAGTTGTTTTCCACTTGTGGGAGAAAGTAAATGATAGAAAAGTCATCTAAACCATGGTGAGTGCCTTTTACCACCACCAGTGACAGTCATCAATATTCTCCTCATCACTATCTTCGTGACTAAACTGAAGGCCTGGTGTCCATCCACACCAGAAGCAGGGAGACCCTCCCAAAGATCAAGGAGCACAGACCGTAGAACAAAAGCAGGAGTGTCCCAGCTCCAGGTCCTCTCCTGGCCTTTGGGCCTTGGGAGGCCAGTGAGCACTTGTAAGGCAGGCTGTCTGGATCTGGATTTGTACTCCCATCCTGACACCTTGGCCCTCGGCCCTCCTGCAGGGCATCCAGCTGTGGCTTTCTGGGTGAAGTTAAGAGGAAGCTTTCTTTGCCCACAACTGCAACAGCTGGTTGCAAGCCCTCCTGGAGGGGAGCACAGGAGGTTGGCAGTGGTCAGCAAGAGGCCCCAGGAAAGAGGAAGTCGGTCTCGGAGACAGAGACAGGTTTCACGACTATTAAATGGGTCACTATCCATAAAGGCCTCACACAGCACAATCTCAGTTTGTTAAATGCATAACCCAGCTGCCTCTTCCTTATGAAGTTTTCTTCTCAGGGCAAACAAAATTTAACATTCTGTGGTGAAACTATATGGTATACTACTAGAATAAAAGTGGTTTCAATACTCTATTTGAAGAGCTATTTAACTTTGCTACAGCTAAGATTAGAGTTATTTGAAGTGGAAGAGCTCAGAGCTGTAAGGAAAAGGCAATTTCTTTTTCATGTCTACCCAGCCTTCAGGTTGGAGAGCTGGAGGAACAGGACACTGGGCCACCCCTGTAGGCATTCCCAGGTGTTTGTCCCAGACATATTCACCAAGTAGCTGCGGTTAATACATTGTGCTCAAAACTTTGAGGCAAGAGTGTCAGAAAGGAGAGAAAGATGGTAGGAATAGAGCTGATTTTTGATGCGTAGTGGTCTGACTTTAGACGAGCAGGGGTATGAGGGAGGTGCTGTGGAGCACAGAGAGGCACTGGCCATGGTCTTTGTCTCCCAGAAGCCTCTGAGGAGCTGCCTATTGAAAGAGATGATTTCCTTATTTCACACAAACAACTGAGGACAGGGCCCACCAGCAACCCAGAGAGAAAGCCCTCAGCAACAGTTTCTTCTTGGTTCCCCACTGCTCAACTGTCACCTTTCCCAGCACCCATTTTTTTTTTCTGATCACAAAAATAGAAGCCATAGAGCATGGTGGAAAATGCACTGGGTTTGCAGCCACAGCCTGACAGGTTGTGCCTCTCGCTGCCTGTGTGTGGAACTGAGGGTGTAGGCCTCAGACTGTTGGTGTATTTTTTCCTTTGCAGAATATGTGTCTGTTAGGTGTATCTATGTCTATCAGAGTACGGGGCCTGGGCAGGCAATGATTGATACCTGTGGCATTCTTTGATACCTTCTTAAGTAAAGGCAGAAAATACTGAAAAGTCTAGAGGAGAAAATAAAACCAGCAGAATCCACAACCACAGTTAACAACTGATATTTGTTTGGTGTTTCTTCATCCAGTCTGTTTTCCCACTCTGTGTGTGTGTGTGTGATTTACAAGCACATATAAGTTTTGTATAATATAAACGTGATATTGTGCCTGATTTTTCTGAGTATTTTCCGATGTCATTAATGTTCTTCAAAATAAAACTTCAATGGCCTCATCGTATTTCATTGTATCACTGTAAAATCACTTATTTAGTTTTCCTCAAATATGAGACATCTCTTTTTTCCCCAGTTCCTTCCTCCAACAAAGAAGGGAGCTAGAGGATAAGCTCATCTTTGAAGCCAGAGGCTCTTTGTTCAAACCCAGACCCTTCTATGATGTGGAAAGCTCTTGTTATCTCCGAGTGTCCATTTCTTCATTTGGAAATAGAGGTGAGGAAGACCTTTACCTGTCTACCTGCATTAGTTTCCTAGGGCTGCCCTAACAAATCACTACACACTGGATGGCTTGAAACAACAGAAATTATTCTTGCACAGTGCTGGAGACTAGAAGTCCAAAATCAAAGTGTCGGCATGGCTGCCTTCCCCTCTGAGGAAGAATCCTGCCCATCTCTTTCAGCTTCTAGTGGTTGCTGACAACCCTTGGTGTTCTTGGGTCATGGTAGCATAATCCCAATATCTGCCACATCTTCACATGGCCTGCTTCTTGTCCCCTCCAATTTCTCTCTTTCTGTAAGGACACTGGTCATTAGGTCCACCCTGATCTAGTATGACCTCTTTTAACTTGACTACCTCTGTGGACACCTTATTTCTAAAATAGGGTCATGTTCATAGGTTTAAAAGATTAGGACTTCAACATATTTTTGGGGGACACAATTCAGCCTGCAACACAATCTCCCAGAGTTGTGAAGAAGTAAGTCAACTTCAGTCCAAGGAACTCTGACCAGTATAAAGGTGTTATCCTAATGAGAATGGCCAGTTTTAAAGGTTTCAAATCCAAAAAGGAGCCAATTTTAAGAAGGTTTCTCATCTCTGAGTTTGGTGTCTGTCATTGGTATAGGGCTGCAAGTATTTGAGTTCTGGAGCCCAGAAAGCAAAGCCATATGTAAGAAGCATGGCGCCTCACATGCCCAAACACTGGAGGAGTAGTCTTGCCATTTGGGTGGCCTTCCCACTGGGCAGTCCAAACCAGAAGGAAAATCTGCAGCAGTGCTTCTCAAATGAGCTCTAGTTCCCCCACCACAATCCCTTACAGGCTGATATTTTTTGCAAACTACAATAAAAACAAATTGTTACAAAAATGATCATGGCCATATCAAATTGCCATAAAAATTTCCAAATGCTTATTCTCAGTTTCTGCCCTTATCTCGTCATGGGCTGGTAGTGAGCAGCTTGTGGACTGGCACTGGTCCCTCGACCACGCTTTGAGTCACGGTGCTTTGCCACGGCCGGGGTCACCACAGACACAAGGGGCCCCGCTGGGACATGCTCCCAGACAGGAGCATTCTTCCTCCTGTGGCTCCAAGGAGGGGTGACAGATTCCCAGCGTCATCCTAGGGCACCTAGGGGCTTAGGAAAATGTCCCCTCCCCTCCCCAACACCTGTGCCACAGGGTTTCCTTTGAGCTCCTTTCCAACTGACTGACTTTCCTTTCAGTCTGGACTTTAAAAACAGCTTTCTGAGCAAACACAGGAGATCCCAACAGCCCCAACACCACGGCTCATATGGAATATATTTAGAGAGGGGAAAAAACTCAAGCAGAGTGGTTATACGATTTTGAACTGGCTTGGACAGAGCGTGGCTGGAATTTTAGCGCTGGCTTTTGTTTGCATTCGTCATGACACATTTGTTATACGAGCCGCTGCTACTGTTACTCAAGCAGCCGAGGCCAGACCCTTCAATGGCTTCTTTCACTTCTGTACATCAGCTGACCAACAGTGCTCACTGAGCAAGGGCCTCAGCTCTCTGGCTGTGAGGCCAGTACCCAAAAGGGACATGTGACACCACAGGAAATGAAGATGATTTCCCTGCCATGTTAAATTAGATGATATCTCTGAATGGTCATGTACTCTGCCCCTGATGGAAGGAGGTGTCTTTTCCTTAATTCTTATCACTTAGATATTTTCCCACAAGAGACCTCCACCACGGCACTGGTACGTCTTCTAGGTAACGCTAAAAACGTAGTATGGAGCCTCATCATGGCAATACCATCTAGTAACAACCAAAAGGGGTTTAACTAAATACTGTTAAAGGCTCTTGTTTTTATTTGTTTTGATTTTGAAGTTCTAGCACTACTATTGTCTCAAGTCAAGGCTAATGAAAGCAGCGCTAGAGCACTCTGGTTCACAGGCAGATATCACACGAAAGAAGTGCATGTAAAAGATCTATAGAGTTAAGAGCTGGGAATACAGAACTGGCCATAGAACCTTCAAGTTCAAGTGGATAGGATGTTCCCAGTGAAATGCAGGGGGCTAATCAAATATCTTCAGTGTCTCTGCTTTTGAAGTCACTACAACAGGAAAGGTTGTAAAAATCACAAAGGACAAGGAGCTGAGGAAGGATGTCTGTGGAAGAGAGACCTCAACCAATTTCTGGGAGATGAAAAGCAGTTGGAGGTTTGCATACAACTTAGCAGAGCAGAGAAAGGTCTTTCCAAGAGTTGGCAGGAGGGGACATTGATCAGAATGACCAGCTCACCCAACTGAGCCCCTGAAGACACCAAAGTGGCAGCACCAGGTGGCCCCAGTGGGAGAGCTGGCTGTCTGGGTGTGAAGCAAATTTTCTCCTCTGGCGCATGTAACCAGTTATCTTGCAATGCTTCCTTCTCCTTCTCCGAGGGAGGGTGGGATTCTCCAGTGTCTAGAAGCAAGCAGTCTCAGGATTAGTCTCCAAAGAACTGGGGCAGCGGCCCCAGATGGATCTGCCAACCTAGCGGAGAGACAAGGAGAGGCCTGGGGCGATGCAAGAGCAATTCAGTGACTGGTGTGTCCAGTGTGGACCTTCTGCACCAGTTCCCGTAACAGTAACCAGGGGCACAGTCCACTCTCCCGCCCTACTTCATCTCCCATCCCCTAGGCAGAGATATAGAGGATTTTCCAGCACGAAAACCAAACAAAGTCCAGAAAAACCTGCAATCATTAACAAATACTTTTTCTAGCAAAACTTCTGTCACTTGATCATCCTACAGTGGTGTTCACTAGGCAATAAGCTTCCCCCAGCACACTTTCAACCAGCCCTGCAGTGCTTCCACTCTAAACACAGAGCAAGGTCCTCAGCGGGAAGCTTACAGACAAAAAGAGAGATCCAAACTGACCAAAGGGACCTTGAACAAATAGAAATAATGCATGGAATAGATGAAAATAGCTTGAGACAATGTCCGTATTTTTCAGAGCTTTAAGGTGATACCGCATCCAATAAACAAGAATAAGATGTTATGTAAGAGGAAAAAAGATGTGGTTCTTGGGAAAAAGAAAATTCAATAGAATGTCTGGAAGATAGACTGAGGAACTTTTCCAGAGGGAAAAAGTTGGAGAGATGGAAATTATAATAGAACACACAGAAAGGATGAATCTAGGAGTTGAAATATCTGAACACTAAAAACATTCTGCAAATGAAACAGAGAAAATGGTGAAGATAAAATTATTAAAGAAACAAAACAAAAAAAAATCCCAGAAATGATAGATGGGGGCAGGGGAGCAGGAAGGAGGAGGAAAATAACCAGGAAATGGGATGGCTGTGTGAAGAAATCCGCACTGCACCAAACTGGTAATCGAGTGAGACAGCTGAATCCCAGGCTCTTCAAACGTTCTGCAGCCCCAAAGGACTTAACTCCTGCTATGGTTTGCATGACCTCCCCAAACTCAGGATGAAATGCAACTGCCATTGTAACAGTGTTGAAAGGTGGGACTTTTACGAGTTGATCAGGTCATGGATGTGGATTAGTGTCAGTGTTTTGGGAGTGGATAAGTTACGTTGGGAGAGGGGTGCTGATAAAAGAGGGAACATCGATCCTCTTCCACCCTCTCATATTCTTGCTATGTGATACCTTCTGCCATGCTGTGATGCAGGAAGAAGGACCTCACCAAGATGCAGTTCCCTGGCCTTGGCTTCCCAGCTTCCAGAGCCAAGAAGCAAATAAACTTCTAATATTTATAATTTACCCAGTCTGTGGTATTCTGTTACAGCTGCAGAAAACAGACTAAGGCACCTCCCACGCATCTTTTATTAGAGAGCAACCTGGGAACATCCTGAAACAAAGTGAGTTATTAAATCATAAAATAGAGCGAGGTGTGGTGGGCACACCTAGGTGGGGAACTTGGCAAATTGGCGAGACCCTGTCTCAAAAAATAAGAGAGGGCTGTGGATGTAGTGTGAAGGCTCTGGGTTCAACCTCCAATAACACACAATAACACAGACACACACAGACACACCAAGAAACAAGATCTATGGGATTCAGAAAACTAGAGATCCAACCTGGAAATATGTGAAAGGAAGCTGCAGTAGAGCTGTGCAGAGAACTTAGTGAGTGGAGCCCAAATCGAAGCAGGAAGTTAAGAGAGCTGAGTGGGAAGAAGGGAAGGAGTCTTGCCATTTTGGGGGAGGGGAATGGAATCTGATAATACCGAAATAGTATTAAAAACAATACTGATGCAATGGATGTAATGGCACACGTAAATCTAAGCAAACCTTTCAAAAGGCAATAATTAACACAATGCAAATCAGTAAGTTGTACAAGAAGTGAAGCAAAACCACCATGTACTACTTGGATCAGCCATGAACAAAACCTGAACCTCCACAGTGGCGCAGAGAGGGGCTGTGCATCTACAGCGTGGCTCCAACCATATCAGGAGGACGAGGGAGGGAGTAGAAGTAAGGGTGATAGAATAAGAGAGCTAAATAGTGTCCTAAATAACTAACTCAAGGCATACGTAGTATCCTGTGTACACTAGTAACAAATAGTGTGACTATCAGAAGACACAGCTAACTATGCTGAAAGTGACAGGCTTTGCACAATCAGATTGCATAGGGATGTTGGGGTAGGAAACATTGCTTGTTTATTGCACATCTTTGGTATTATTTGATTTTGGTTATATACATGCATTATTTTAATAAATATAGTTAAAATGAAGAGATAAAATTATAGGAACACTCACTTGGAAACCAGCCAGCAGTGTCTGGCTGTGACAATGTAAAGAGGGAAATGGAGGATGTGAGACCTACCAGTTTCAGAATATCCAAGACTCCCAGTGGACAAGTACAACTCTCCTCTTCTCATCAGTGTGGGGTAAATGCTGCATTTCTCTACGGGTTTGTGGGCAGTGACACCGATATGCTTAATACAGTCCACAAAAAACCATGCAAAAAACAACACTGTGATGCGCGTGGGGATGGTCTTAGCTTTCCATTGTATTCTTTTCACAATCTGACGTTACTTTCAAGATTGAAAATGCTAGGATGCTCTGTTGTTGATAAAACATCTGTGACATTAAAAAATACACAGATCAAGATATAAAATTTCTATCTGAGAAAGACTTAGTTGGACAAAAATAGAAAACTGCCACAGTAAAGTGTTGAGTCATGGGTGAAAGGACTGCGCTTCACCCAGCTGGGGGTGCATTTTATAAGTAAAGAATGTCGGGGAGGTAAAACCAAGAGCCAAGGGCGCCAGGGCAGTTCTGAAGTCCTTTGTCTGGGACTCTTTGCACATCACCACACTAACCCCTGTGTAGACAGTGACCTTGATGGTGCAGACATGAAAAAGCAGGAAGCAACAAAGTCTTTATAAGGGTCAACTGTTGACCTCTGGGGTCAGGTCTTCAATCTCTGCCCAAGCTTCAGAAGCATTTCAGCTTGTGCAGTTAGCAGGAAAAGTCCAAACACTGAAATTTGTGGTGACTAATTCCACCCCCTAGTCATATGCTTACTCAACTCAAAGCATATTATGGTCAGTGCAACTACAAACTGCTCAGAGTAGAAGTGATTAAATTCTAGAGTAGAGGAAATTCACCTCTAAGTACAGAAGATCACTGTTGAATCCACCACACACCCAGATGTTGTGAGCCAGCTTTTCCTTTTGGGAAATGAATCACAAGAGAGAAACTGCACCCCCAGAGTCTGGCCACAATGTGGGAGTGGGAGGCATGGGGAGGAGGATCTGGGGTTCTCTAGAGGGGAAGTTTGGGGCTCAGATGAGATCATGTGCATGATGTGGAGGTGGGGCTGGAGGGACATTTCTGCAGGGATGATCCCAAGGCTTTGGAGAACAGGGCTGGGGTGCACAGGCAGCTCCAGCCTGGTCCCGGCACTGACTAGGAACAGGAGAGGAATCCATGCTAGTGGGCAGTGGTTGGTGTCTGGAGAAGTGAGGTGGAGCCCAATGGTGAGTGGGGACACACAGGCCAGCAGGAGCCAGTGGAGCACCCAGCCTAGAGGGTGGCTGAGGCCAGGTGGGGAGACTGAGAAGAAAGCAAGGAGGAAGAAGTCAATGGGGGGAACACAGGACCTAGGAGTATCCATGACATGCTGCTGGGAAGTTAAGAAAGCCTGGGGTAGTGGTCAGGATGGGAAGAGGGCAGGGAAACGGCGTTGCTGGTAGGGTGACATATTGTGCTCTGGCGGCTGTGGCTTGGCAGCTGCTTCTGGGACTGGTATGAATGACTCAGCTCCAGGTTGCCCCACAGAGAGCTGAAGCTGCTGGTCCTGCCCCTCCCTTGGGTAGGATGTTCTTAAAGGTAGGGTGACTTAGCTGGGAAAGATCAGGGGATGGCGCTCAGGGAGGCAGGGTCAGCAGGCATGGGCTGATGAGGGCTGGATCAGCCCTCCCACCTCCATGCCTGTGCTCATGTTATTTAGTTCTGCCTCACATGCTTCCTTCTTGTCAAACTCTTATGTGCCCACTAAGGCCCAGCACAAATGGCTCCCTGAGGCTGAGCATCCCCAGTCCTGTCTATTATGGCTTTCCAGACTGACCTTTTTCTTCATCTTTATGCCACTCTGGCAGATTGCAGGCACTCGAGTACCTACTTATACTTGCTGAATGTGTTCGTTAAATTTTCTGTTGTTTCCAGATCATACCTGCTACTTAAACACTAGTTTTCACAAAAGAGAAATATTTTGTAAAGTTATTTAGAAAATAAATGCCTGCAAATTAAGTTCCTTCTTTCCTGTTAATCTTACATGATAAAATTAGAAATGCTTTCTTCTGGAAGAGGGATGTGCCTAAGGCAAGCACAAATCAATAAGCAAGGGGAAAATGTGTTTAAAACACACAACTCAAGGTAATTATTATTTCTAGTGAAGCAATTATAACAGAATTAGGTCAAAAATATGTAAGTTATATTGCAAATTGAGCTTTCATAAGATAAATACTTATAGAGGCTGCACCATTGTGAGATGGTGATGATTCTGTAAGATGTATAAAGCTATCAGCCTGTGGTTACAGTTCCCTTCAGGAAGTTGTTTCCTAAAAATCCCCAAGATTTCAGGAGTTAATTTTAACTCCTTTAGGTTATGTGTTAATTCTTAGCTCTTGCCTAATAGCTACCATTGAACAGTTATGTGCCTTCAGTTTGCGTTTTTACATTCTGCTTGAAGGATCCAACACTACTGTTCCCTACCTCCCCACCCCCATGGGAAAGACAGCCAGTGTTCAAAATTACTTTCTTCTGTGTGGGTTACCACATGCTGGCTAAGATAATATACTGGTGATCTATGTGATTTCTTTATTTTTTCAGTGCTGGGGATTGAACCCAGCACCTCCTATATGCTAGGTAAGTGCTCTACCACTGAGCTACCTCCCAGCCCCTAAGATTTCTGAGCTCACATCTCCTACGCATAGACTATACACTGACTAGAGATCATCTTTAGATTTTATTTCTCAGTTTTCACTTTCAACGAACTATGTACACACTGTGAACGCTTAATACACTCTAACCTCTGAATTCATGACTGAATATAAAGAACATTTTTAAGGGGTCACAAGTTTATGGTGTTTGTGGTATTCTAAGGAACAGAAGCTTGAATATCACTTCTGTCAGTTAGGACACGAGTACTGTGGGATTTGGTAGCTGTGGGCAAGTTGTTCAGCCCCTGTGAAGCTTGGCCTCCTTGTTTAGCAAATGAGAAAAAGAGTATATATGCTTCTTCAACTTCAGAGGATTCATTTAGGAATCAAATGAGATCATCTACACTATGAAATGCTTTACAAGCTGCAAATTGCTATCTATATGATTATTACTTAGAAACTGTTACTGGTTTGGGACATGGCTGGTAAGAAAATCTTTACGGAGAATACAGATAGTAGATGAACACACAGCAAAGTGAGCTGGTTAAACAACTTCATTGATTTCTGTAGACAGATGAGTTAGATTTCTCCTGGCCATTACTGTATCTTTTTGAGGTTCTAAAGTATTTTTCAATTTTTGTTTTAGCTCAGAAGAAATAGGAAGTGGGAAATAAAAATGGTAATGAAAAACAACACTGTTTAATTCAAACTTTGTAGAATAATGGATAGACACACTTATATACATATATAAATCAGAGTTCACTGTATAAATATATGTGTATATATGTATACACACATATAAATCACTTAACTGCATAAATGTCCATGTATTTGTGTGTATATATACGTAATACATGTATACATGTATATATTTAACTTACATAAACTGCAAAGCTCAACCCCCAACCCCCATTGTCATTAACTCTAATAAAATGCAGTTTGGACTACTGAAGTCAACTGAAATTGGGATCCTTTCGAAACTCAAGACCCCATTTTGAGGCCCCAAATTGGACGTAATTGTACATCTGTGTCCAAACATTATGTAAACTTTCTGCATATGAGTTTGTGTTTGGAAACCATAGGCCTGTCCTTGGGAAAATGGAAAGATGCTGCCACCTGCTGGACAAAGGTTAGTAATTCATTAACTTAATGTTCTAAAGTACAGTACTGTATGTAGTTTTGCAGGTGGAAAAACTGTTTTGCATGAACTGAACCTTAAGGGTCTTACGTTAAAAAAAAAACTTAATTAAATCTAGGGCACATATCCTTTATCTACTAAATAACACACAGTCTGGAAAGTTCAATTATTCATCACAAGTTAAGGGTAATTGGCTTCAATCACATCTCAATGGTGCCTTTCATTTACTTTTAATTCCCTGACATTTCTGGTAAGAGTTCAGGCATGAAAACAGATAAATTTTTAAAAACAGTCAGTGACTTTGATTATGTGTCATTTTCAGCCTCTGTGAATATCACAGTAGCAATATTTCCAGTTAACTTATTCCCTGTGGTTGGTTCAGGAACATGGCACTGAAAGAAACATAGCAGCGACCAAAACAGAATGGTTCCCTTTCTCCTAAGTCATTAATACAGAAATATAATGTCTTAAAGGCACAAGAGTTCATAGTCATAGATGAACCACAACTGGCAAAATACATCAAGGCCTTTCCTTCCTTCTCTCCCTCCCTCCCTTTCTCCTTCCCTTGCTCTCTTCCTTTCTTTGTTCCTCTTTCCTGTCTGTTGAAGTCACAGAGAGAGCCTGAAGTCCTAGACACAGCCCTCTCTCCCCCGAGGTGTGGTGGGCAGGTTAGTATTTAATTTCTGACTGTTCTTCTTGCGTTAAGGCTGAGCCAAGGACTCTGCATGGATCTGGTCAGCCAAGTCTCACAACAACCCTTTGAAATGTATATAATATTTATGCTTCTTATGCAGTTGGAGAAACAGAGGCTTGGAGAGGGAGTACTTTGTTACAGCTGCACCTTAATAAGTGTGGAGTGACTTGATACCCAGGTCATCTACTCCTGAGTCTGTTCTCTAATTATCATGTGTACTGTCTTCTCAAAAGAAATGCATAAGGTATGTGAGAAAGGGACGGAGATATGACCAGAATATTGGGATTTTTGGGATTCATGTTTTGATCACTTAGGTTTCAAGAGCCATAAGGTGAAGGAATTACGAAAGATTTAACTCTCTGTGCAGACTTCAGCCTGTCCTCTAGGTGACGATAGCCTCCATCACTAAGCTTGGGCAATGGGCACTGATCAGTATTATTTTTTGGAGCAGCTTTCAAACATTCTTCAGCTTTAAAACATTTTTCATGATACATTCATATTATAGTAATACAGACCTTAAAGATCACTCACGGAAACCTGCATTTGCCACAAACTGCAAGGCCTCCTAAATCCCAACTCAGGGTTCTGGGCTGAAAAATGACTGTCATTTACTATGAGAAAGACAAGCATTCATCAGGTAGTGTTTGTTATAACTCTGCCTGACATTTTTATTGATATATGAATGAAAACTTGAATTTTTGCTGTAGTATATTATTTAAAATTTTATTCTATATATTTGATATTATTTTCTAGAAAATGTCCTCAGATTTGAACACTGCAATGTAAATGAACTCACAAATTGCTCCTAAAGGGAGGTCCAATTATCATTTGTGAATAATAAAAACAAACAAAAACACAATTTAGTTGTACTGTATCATTATTGTTTATAAAATATTTAAATAAAAAGCATTCATCTTGTAAATGAACTTAAATACATAAAGTTAGTATTTAAGTCATTTGTATGGGATTTATCACACATTTTTCCTTTGTAGCAGTTGGCAACCACATTTTCAAGGTAGCCCACAAAATTTCTAGTGCATTCCCTACTCTGGCTCCAGTGTTTACATTAGCAATGGAAACAAGCTGAAAATGAATACTAGTAATTCTAGTAATGGAAGGTACTTAAAATACAAAGTAAAAAGCTTGGACATTTGAGTTTTCTAAATCCTTAAAGAAGGAAGGCAACTGCTTAATATTAGGTCATATAGTTCTATGTCTGTATTCTAGGTGGAGCTATTGAACCAGAACAGCTTGGTGACTGGCCAAATCAAGGGTTTACAAAAGGCATATTCATGTCACAAATATCCACAAGTTCCTCGCAATTACTTTATGTATTTTGACCTTTACTACTGCTGAAATTTTAGCTTCAAAATTATGACTAAGAAATGCTTTGAAAGCTCATAGCATACTGATTTTTAAAATATAAGTATTCATAAACACATTAATATTCACAGGTGAGAACATGTGTCTCCTTACTTTCACTTCTTGGTAGATGGCTATGGATCAGCCTCTCAACTTCTCTGGGCTGGCTTTAGTTACTCATTTTTTTTTTTAATGTGGGTACCAGGAACTGAACTCAGGACCTCGCACTTGCCAGGCAGGTGCTTATGCCGCTGAGCTATATCACCGGCCCTAGTTTCTCGTTTTTAAAAGGGGGTAAGTAATGAGCAAATGCAGGAGAGATTAATCAATTAAAATGAGACTATAAAATTTATAACAGTGAGGTTGCTCTTCCCCAATAGTCTGTTTGGACCTTGGTTCTAATTCAAACTCATGCCCAGATTGGGGCCAAGTTTTCTGAGTGGTCACTCCAACATTCTTGCCCCCTGGTTGGTAAGAAACACCTAAGTATATTCTCTTGGTTATCTATCATGCTAAACTTTAATTTTTATTTCATGTTAAGTACTTACTAGTACAAACTTCTGAGGTATACTAGTGGGGTCTCCACAAAATTCAAATATTAATGTGAAATGACTAATTTTCAAAAATTTCTAAAGGCTGAGTTTTTCAAATATTTTTGGAAGGAGGTAAATTTACTTGATCCTAGCATATTTTTCTACCTACCATATTTTTCTACAGAAAATCAACAGGAAAGAAATAGTCAAGCTATTATTATTTAGGAAGCTTATTAATTTCTCTGACAAGTTATTGAAACAAGTAGTACTAGCTTGAAAGAAGTAATAAATACCATCTAAAATGTGTGACAGCCCATCTGACCAACAGACATTACTATTTTCACTAGTGTCCCACTCGCTGCTATTGTACCAACAATCACTGCAATGATCACTGTAAAAAATCAGTAATGAGACTGATGTATGTTTTTAGTTTTTCTAAAAAGGGATTACTAAAATTCAACACATACCTGCATTTTTTTCAATAACAGGACAAATATGAAATTAAAAAGGCCAGAACAGAGTTTGGACATTATTTCAGTTTTTCAGATGGTCAGTTAATCTACAGTGATTAAGGGTGATACATGCCTCAATATTTTATGTTTTAGTTTTTCTTCTCTCTGTTCTCTAAACTTACTTAGTTATAAAATTATTTTTGTCATTATTATTGTCATTGCTATGTGCAATGTTAGGGATTGAAGCCAGGGCCTTGCACATGCTAGGTACGCATTCTACCACTTAGCTACTTCCTCAGCCTTAAAATTCTTTAAAAAAGGGTAAGGTAATGATTTTAGTGTGAATTATGTGAATTCAACGAATGTACAGACGAGGTGGCTCTGGTGTGAAGCAACCAGTGACCAGCAGCTATTCTTCCTCTATCCTGCTCCATACTAACTGGCTGATTTGACAAGACCGGTGCTTCCTCTTTGCACAGGCTAAAGCATACTGAGAAGGGGGTCAGGAGTATGTGCTCACTCCTGTCCCCTGCCTCAGGGGACACAGAAAAGCTTTAGGACAGGAGAAATGTGGGCTTGATTGGTCTTCAATGTTACTGTAGAAAAACATCACAAGAAGATTCCCAAAAGACCACAGAACGCAGCAGACTTCACCGAGACATCAGGTCCAAAGTTAGTTTTGTTGTGCACAGGCTTGCGGCAGTTGAATTATACTTGGGTGATATTCAAAATACGTAACCACCACCACTTCCACTCAGGAAGTGAATTGCTTCTTTCTTTTTTTTTTTTTTTTTTGTACCGGGAATCAAACTCAGGACCTCGAACTTGCCAGGCAGGTGCTGTGCCACTGACCAATATCCCTGGCCCGCTTCTTTATTTCTTCATTGTTGGGAAAGCGGGAGGGTGAGGGTGGCCAAGAGGCCGGTTGAAGGCCCTGAGGTGCAGTGCACTGTGTGAACTGGTGGTACAGCTGTGCTGTGGGCCTGGCTCCGTGTTGGCCCTGGGCTTATGAAAGCCTTTCATCTCACTGCAGAAGAATACCAGATGTCCCTTTCTCTCTCCAAGGTGTCTAATATATTGCTACGCCAAACTTGAAGGGAAAAAAATGCTGTACTTTACAGGTGGAAACATTGCGGCTAAAGGTGAAAGAGCTACTAGTAATCCAGTTGTCAGAAATCCTATCTACTTTAACTATTGTTTGCAGGTCACAGGGTGACGGCTCAGCATTTCTGATATCCCATATTTAAGTGGATAAAATAGAAGGACAACAGAAAACTACCCTGACAACAGCTGGGTAAGTGGGCCGTGTGGGATGAGGTTTTTCTTGGTGGTTTATATGTATTTAAGAAGGACAAAGATACAAATGTCTTCATCTAAGTTTTCGGTCTATACCCTCTGTCCTGGGTCAGGCATCAGGCCCAGATCCAGGACAGCTGATGCTATGTGAGATGGGGGACTTGCTGATACTCTTGCCAAATGACAGTAACTGTGTGTCAGCAAGATCCAATTGTCCCTCTATCTTACTCTCTGTAGTACACACAGAATCGGTATTTTATGCTCCTCCCAAACACATGCGCACACACATTATATAAGATAAAACGGGGGAAAGAACAATGACTAAATAAATAAATAAACTTTTCTCCTTCAGAGGAGTCTAATTGAGGATAAGATTTCTCCTTGTTGAAAAAGTAGAGGTCATGTTGTCTTACAGAGGTAAAAGTCAGACACCCCAGCTTTTTAAATTTTTCAAATGTAAATTCTGGTAAACTCCTTAAATTGCCAGTTGTTGAAAGGGCAAAGGAAATCTTAGCTTCAAAAAACAGCTATTTAATGTTTACCATGCTTCCAGTGATTCAAACCCCATTTCTTTCTGAGGAGACACACTTACAGGGCACCTTGAAGTTTCTGGTTCTGTTCCCACATGTAGGAAAATCAGATTTTATCTCCCAACGAGAGCTGGGAGAGTGACTGAGGCAGTCCCTACCAACCTTTGGCTCCCTCCAGCAAATGGGGGTGGGGGCGTCCCATGTAACAGGATCTAGGGCTCCTCCAGGCAGAGTCTGGTTTACCTGGACCTTGGTCCCTGCCAATGATGCAGGTGTGTCTGTTGCCATTGGAAATGTTTCCTTTGCTCCTTATTTCTACAAGGCAGAATGCCATCTCCCATCTTAGGACAAGACAGATCCACAAGTGGATCGGAGAATGAGTACACAAGGCTTGCTGTGGTGGCATTAGATTAAGGACACTTGGGAAGACAGAAACAATGTGGTCTATCTTTCTCTTAAGCTAAAGTAATAATGAGAAAAAATAAGTGATGGGTTTCTGAAAGCAATTATATGTACAAGGATACTGTTGGCTGCTCTTGTAATTGCTTTGCCAACTTCTATTTCTTGCTATTTGGAGACCATTCTGTCTGTTAAAATGAAATCTTAACTGCGTTTTCAGTTTGCTGCTCTATCTACCCTATTGCTGGGCTCTGGCATGCTGGAGTCCTTTTGTCAAATGGCACCTGGGCCACAGCTTCTTCATCACAAGGACGGCTCTTTCACGTTCACACACATTTCCATCCAGGGACTCCAGGGGCACATAGGCAGATCCGGTTAGTCACCCAAGCATACATATTTAGGACAAGGCTGATGGAGAATGTTGCTGATTAGAGTTTCCACGGGGGATAAATGGAACCATCAAGGCTTTGAAAATGGTGAGTTTGTGTTTGGACCTGAAGTTCAAGTTTTAGAACCAACATCCTGTGGTTCAAATCAGGGGAACCACCTTCATGGACACAAGATTACTTCAAGCCTTCATTTCTTGAGTCCTTTTCAAAGCAAGTTAACTCCTGTAACAGACCTCCCCGGGGAAAGAGCTTGCCCATGCGTGGAGTTACCTGGGTCCTTGTAGATGCTGAGCACACCCTTGAAGTAATGAGGTAAAAATCTTTCCAGTAAAAGCAGCACATCTTCCAACTCCTCGAGAATCCCCACGAGCAGGAAGTTTTCATTCACGTTCAGCTTTGCGCGTTCAAGGGCCCACTCGCCAGGCTCCCTTTATGGAGATAAAAATCATTTTTAAGTCAGCGACTCATTTTTGAAATGCATCAACAACACAAGGAAAGTTGATCCCTTCCATGTGCCACCTCCATTTGTGCAAGTCCAAATCTGATTTCCTCTGAGGACGAGCCCTGGGGTAGCCTGGTCCAGAGCCTTCCCTGGTCATTTTCTCCAGTGCCTTGAACTGAGTGAGCCTTGCATAAACATTTGTTGAAAGTTAAATATAGACCCAGGCATTCAGGTCCTTACAAATGCTGATGGGGATCAATTAAATGAAGTTATAAGTTTTGAAATATGAAAATTACTGACATAGTATTTCTGCAGAAATCAAAACAAGTATCAATTCATGCCTCTAATCATCATATCCTTTGAAGAGCTAAAATATAAATTTTTTATTTAATTACTCAAAGGACACAGCTTAATCTTATGC
Source organism: Erethizon dorsatum (assembly GCA_028451465.1). NCBI lineage: Eukaryota > Metazoa > Chordata > Mammalia > Rodentia > Erethizontidae > Erethizon > Erethizon dorsatum. The sequence goes on along the minus strand of CM051823.1, from coordinate 129,966,740 downwards.
GCAGGCCAGATCTCCGAGTCAGCATTCATGTATGTGAGAAAAGTTCAGGAGCTGGGTTCCAGGTCCGGCTGCCATTTACCATTTGGGAGAATTTAGGCAAGCCAAGGTTCTCTTCTGAAAAATGGTGACAATAATTCTTGCCTACTCCCAAAGAATTGTAAGGTTGAACAAAGTGACATTTGAAAGAGTTTTGAGTATCATCATGTGTGAATTGAGATAAGGTGCCATGAGTACTCAGCCCAACAAGAGGAAACAGAAACTTGAGAAACAGTTTGGGGAATCAGAGTCATGTTTCTTGAAATATATATCTTTATTGTGATCAGAAAGTAAGTCATCTGGTCCCAAAACGTCCTCGTATCTGAAGCAATGAACAAGGAGGTACTTATTATCGGGGTAAACTTTGGGGGGAGGCTGCTGGAACTGAGGATGTACATGATGAAGCAGAAGACGGACACTTATAGCCCCAGAATTTGGACCATATGCAAACTTTTATGCTACAGCAAGCTAAACAAAACAGCACTAACAACAACATGCCTAATAACGAAGCAGAAACTGCAGCATAAGCAAATAAGATGTGCTGCAATTGAGAACCGGCTGCTCCTCCTTGACATCTTCAGGAACACAATGATTGTCTAAATGGTGTTTCCTTTGGGGGGGAAATGTCACTTCTGTTAAACCCTTTATGTTCCACCAAGTAAAGATAATAATTCACTGTTGCTACCATTTCTTCTAATGGATTCCAATTCTAGCTATATCAATGGATTCCAATTCTAGCTATACCAGTGGATTCCAATTCTAGCTATACCAGAGCCACCTGGAGAGGTGGTTAGGAGCATCTGTGACCTACCTCAGAGTCTGTGATTATCTGGGAGTTTTTTACAAATACCCCAGTGATACTCTAGAGGATTTGAGCATCCTATATCCCAAGGGCCCTGGCAATCTTAGGAAGTCACTTTCTAAAGAAAGAAATGCATTCAAGCTAGGCTGATGCAATATCACTGGAAAAGTTCCCTTTTATTCTACTGTGTCTCATAAGAGAGACCCTTTTGAATCTGGTGTGGCTGTCCAGGTGTTAGATGCAAGGAGAGGGCTGGGACAGTTGTGCAGTCATGGTGGAGGAGCAGGCTGAGTGCCTGTCCCTGGCCTCCACTATCTCATGGGCTGAGAGGTAACAGCTGTGTTTTAGGTGTAAAGAAAGGGTCTGGTTGGCATTCCAATTACACAGCGGAAATGGTGATCCCTCTGAAAAAGCCTAAGCTTAAATTTCATTATCTGTCAGACACTGAGAGTTGCAAGTGACATATTTGAAGATTACTAGCAAATGTAAGTGGAGTTCCGAAAGGTTGAGAGAGTACAGTACAGAAGATTGCCAGAGTGCCAGTCTGGTAGGTTAGCATGCTGAGAGCCTGGGGTTAGTCTTTACCTGCATCTGGGATGCTGTCCACAAAAATACGGAATGATGTAAAATAACCTGGGGTTGGAACACTCAGGGTAGTTTTCAAGAATGCACTCATTGATATCCTAGAAGAGAAAACACAGCAGTGAGATGCCTCATGGTCTCTGCAGTGCTTTGTTGAAAGCCACAGAGTTTAAGGAAGATTAATACTTAAATCACACGGAGCAATCTTGAGCAGATGTAGAAAATCCATAGACTTGCCCAGAAAACTTTCTTATTTGCTTCTCAGCATCTGGTTCTACTGGCCAGGTGCACATCTGGCATGCCAGTTCAGAGAGCAGTTTCTGGGTTGAGTAGCTGGCGCCCCTGCACCTGTCAGTGCTTGAGGGCTTCAGCTGGATCACACATCATGAGAAGAGTCTACTGTGTGCTCTGTGGTGACCCCAGCAGCTACCAGCCAACAGGTGAGCATAGAGTTAACACTTAATAAATATTTGTGGTATGAACTTGGTATGACTTAATTTGTAATGAATTCTGACTTAATTGCATACAGTATGGTCAGCCCTGCGGCAATGAGTTTCCCTGTGATTCCATACATACAACAATGATCAAGTATCTATGTAGGTTCCTAAAGGTTTTTTGAATTACTGAGTCACTGTAAAATGATATCCAATGTTATAATAGGTTAGAAAGTGACCTAATATAACATTAAGTGTACTATATTAGGATGTATGTATATGGACACCTTCACCTTCAAAGGCAATAGGGTGAGTCCTAGGTTTTCTATTTCTCTAACATAAGGTTGACTATGGTGTCTCTGTACACAGTGCAAGGGCTTAGAATGGCTTGGAATGGGTGGATAGAAGTCTCAGAACCTACTGTTCTCAAGGCAGATGACAGTGGATACCCTGAATCAGACATGCTTGGTTCTTAGGTATTTCTAAGGAGAAAAGAGAAGCCAATTCACAGATCAAACAGCTGTGGGATGGTTTTTCCAGGGACAATGTTGGCAAGGCTGATTAAGGGTAGAGATATACCTCCCAAACGTGGTCAATGGAGTTTGAGTCTATAGAAGCCACTTGTTCTGATATGATTGGCATAGGTGGTTAGCTATTAGCAATTTTTCAATTCAAATTGGGAATGTTGTTGTTTAAACAGCACTTTCTTTTTCTTTCTTTGGTTTTTATGCCAATTAAACTCCACAATTACAATAGCAAATTCAACTGGAATAAACAGTCGGCAACAAACACACTTGAGTGTACTCAAGCACTTGAGTTTACTGGCAGGGAGCAGAGTTGCAATAAACAATGAAAGAATGAGGAGAGGGCAGAAGGACGAGCTGTGACACACAAACAGACCCAAAAGCAAGAGATGAAGCAGCTGCCACCTCTGCTTGCACCTGACACAATCCTGTCCCTGCTGGCCCTGGCCTGGAGGCTCACAGACCCTTCAAAGGACGTCACCTTGTCGCTGAGAGGGATGGTTAAGAGGCACAAAGGCGTTAGAAGGCCATTTCCTTCCGGTGATCTACAAAGAACCTCACAAAGTCAATTTATGGGAAGACATAAATTCCTAGTTTAAGGAGAGCAGTTAACCATTCTCTTTCTCTTAGACCAAGGCACATCCTGGGGCATTTCAAAGAATTCCATTTGAGCCCATTAGGTTGATGCATGGTGCTCACCATGATCTGTGCCATAGGAAGATGTAAATAGAAAATGATGCAGGTGGAAGAGTCAGATGAGAGCTGTGAAGCCCACACATTCAGCCACTCACTGTTTAGCACTTAAGCAGAGTTGCTGTGTGGCAGCCACTGAAGAACCAGAACCTTTGGGACTCAATCAGGTTCTGGCCACTTACACAGTCCACCTCACTGGGACCAAGACCTTCAGCAAAAGCCATTTCAGCTTCCTGGGAAATGGCGTGGGACAGCCTCAAAGCAGCTGCTTGCTCATACAGCATCTTCCTCTGCCAGGGGCCTCTGTCTCTCGGGACCATTCGGTTCCCACAGTGCTAATGATTTTTGTACTTGGTTTAAGGCTTCATCACAATCATCTTTTTATTTATTTATTTATTTTTGTGTGTGGGTACCGGGGGTCGACCTCCGGACCTCGCGCGCCAGCAGGCGCCTGTGCCGCTGAGCGATATCACCGGCCCTTTTTTCGTATGTGGGTTCCGGGAGTCGAACTCGGGCCCTCGCGCTTGCCAGGCAGGTGCTTACGCTGCTGAGCCATCTCACCAGCCCACAATCATCTTTTTACACAGAACTTTTCTTAGTACATACGTATTTTGAAATGATTATGCAACTTCACTTTTTTTAACCTTTGCATACAGTACTTTAGAGTAAGATTGCTTTAAAAAGCCCTTCTGTTTTCAAAATTTTCTCTAAAGTTGCCATCACAATGGTGACTTTAGCCAAACCAACCTGTTTGCCAGCACTTGATCTATGACTTGGTCCTGTAGTCCCTGGATTGTGACACATACCAGGTTTGACCCTTCAATGCCGCCCCTTGTCCAGCCCTCACCCTCTTTTAAGATTAGATCTTGGGGCTGGTGAGATGGCTCAGCGGCATAAGCGTCTGCCTTGCAAGCGCGAGGGCCTGAGTTCGACTCCCGGATCCCACATACGAAAAAGGGGCCGGTGATATCACTCAGCGGCACGGGAGCCTGTTGGCGCGTGAGGTCCTGAGGTCGACCCCCCGGTACCCACAAAAAAAAAAAAAAAAAAAGATTAGATCTTAACACGAGAGCCCAGTCTGCTTATACTCTCACATCTTTACGGGACCAGTGAGGTAATCTAAGTGATAATCTTTTTAATTGTCAAGACTATAAAATAATAAGGCCCTTGGGGTGGAAATGAGTCTAAACTTTAAAAAATATTTAAATTAAATTCCAAGAAAAATGTTTAAAAAAATATATTTATAGTTTTGGCTGTTAAAAAGAGATGGGGTTCTGGCCTCAGGTCTGTGGATAGTTAGCTGAGAATCTTTGGCTAAATCATGCAATCGCTGAGCTTGTGTCCCCGCATTTATAAAATGGGGCCGAGCCACATCATTTCAGTCTACAAAGCTGTAGGCAGACTTTTCTAGTTCCTTAAATTAGTCAACTTTTCAGGATGGTTTTGTATGCTGATAATCTAGAAAAGCTGATAATTTCTTTGGCTCCTAAACTTACAAGTCAATAAAAAGCTTTCTCCCAGCATTTTCCAGTTAAACTTTTTCACATTTCACAGAAGGTGATTGGGAAAAGCGTTATGGTTAGTATCAGATGAGCTCAGCTCAGATATTGGCTGCGCCACTTGTTAGCTGTAGAGTCCTTGGCAAATGTCTATGTTTTACAAGCTCAATGTCCTTATCTGTAAAATGGGGCAATAATATTTGCCTCATAGGCCCCTAGTAAGATTAGAAATCATGTATATCATTTATTCAACCTGACACTTACCTCTAAAGAGTATGCCATCTTTATTATACACATTATATAATTCCTTTCTCCTTTTAGTTTATATTTAAAAGCACCATTCCTAGTGATTCCAATAGTTTTTAAACAGTGACTCCAGCTAATCCACACAGGAAATAGAGAGGAAAAAATATGGAAATATGAAGTGTGCTATTTAAGTTCAACCAAAAAATACAAGTTGCTGGGCTTGTAATATGGCTTAGTGGCACAGGCGCCTGCTGGCAAGTGCGAGGTCCTGAGTTTGACTCCCAGTACCCACATTAAAAAAAAAAAAAATACAAGTTGTTGAAAAACCCAAATAATATTAAACAAAAATGCCAAAATACACTACTATGGAATGTTTATTTTATCTCATCTTACTCTTTTCATGAAGCCGTATAACACTCTGACATAAAAAAGCTCTTTTTCAAGGTGGATTTAAAATTGATTTGGGAATCAATCTTCACACTGTAAGAATACAAACATTAAAGAAAAGTGGAATGACAAAATAAGAGACATGATGAAGGACAATTTCTTGTGCTCACTGTAACAGTGGTGTTAGAAATGGGGGACAGAAAGATTAGTGAATGTCATTCACCACCGAGGCAGTATCTAATTCTGGACACATAGGTGGACCATCTAATCCGAGTACAAATTTAACAAGTCAGTCAGTTTAGGTAAGTGGAATGTACATGGGCTAAGCTACTTTTTATTGCATCACACTCTTCCTCATAAAGCCTTGTAAAAAATTTTGAGCCAGAACTAGAAGAGTCAAGCAAGACTTTTTAGTGAGGAGGTTAATGGACTTAAAGTGGCAGGTGACCAGACACCATTCTCTTATTCCATCTCTTATCAGGCTTGAATCACCGATGACACATTCTTCCTAGTAGAGACGGGAAGGGTGCTTGAAACCTTCCCAGTGTAGCCCTCCTGAAAGCACTGTCATTAGGTAGAGTAGCACTTTGTTCACTCTCTTGTAAGTACAGTGTATGACACTGGATCATTCACCTGTGTCACCTATTTTGGTGGATTTATGGCTGTTGTGTCTAATGGCAGAAATGCAAATAAAGATTTTTTTGGATAAATGAGGTATCTTTCTACATTTATCATATCCAATATCCTTATTCACTGGGGGTCCCTTGTTCAGTGGAGCTCTTTACCTGAACCAGAAACACACACACACACACACACACACGCACACACACGCACACACGCACACACACACAGGAGATCAAACATTTTTTGAGGCCATTCAAATATACTCTAAGATTCTGAGTTTAAAGTTTCTATTACATTAAACTAAAGACAGAGAAGTGGCCACAGTGTCATGCTGCAGTGTTACATGAGGAGGATTAAGCTGGCATCCAGCTCAGTTTTTGTTAGGTCTCAATAGGCTCTTTCTAGTTAACTACAATAAAATGCACTGAGCATTTAAGCTGACTGTGGGCAGGATCTTGTGCAAGATGTAAATGCTGCTCCCCAGAAACATCCACGCACTTCTTTTTATACATAGTGTTATTTAAAAAAAGAGCTTGAGGTCAAGGGTTTTGATGTTTTTCAGGCATGTGGAAAGCTCAACTTCAGTGACTTCATAGAGGGTCTAGAAAATGTGGGAACCCAGCAAAATAAAAAATAAAATATGAGAAGGAGTTGAGTTGGCTAATAGACAATGGTTACTTCTATTTTTGTAGCAAAATATTTATCATGGTACTGTTTAAAGATCAAAAATTATAAATAGGGCTGGTGAGATAGCTCAGCGGCACGGGTGCCTGCTGGCACGCAAGGTCCTGAGGTCGACCCCGGTACCCACAAAAAAATAAATAAATAAATAATTCAATTATAGAGATTAGGTAAACTGTCACATCTATAAATAATGGCAGTCATCTAAAATGTTTACAAAAAACATGTAACTATAACAAACATGCTTATATGAGACAATCAGGGTAAAATTAAATACACCATGCACCAAAATACTTTTTACAATGGTTGGGTATAATATAAGGTGGTGGGATTATGGGTGTTGAGTGTAATGGCAGAAATGCAAATAAAGACTTTCTGGATAAATGAGGTATCTTTCTACGTTTATTGTATCCAGTATCCTTATTCACTGGGGGCCCTAGTTCAGTTGGAGCTCTTTAATCCTGAACCAGAAACACACACACAAGAGATCAAACTTTTTTTGAGGCCATTCATTTACACTCCAAGATTCAAGAAAAAAATTTCAAGATCTTATTTAATGTACATGTGCTACTTGAAAAAATTCAAGTTTTGTCAAAGTAATACACGTTAATATTAAAAAAGAACACGAGTAAAAACCCAACAACCAATGTTATAAAAAAGGTTGTAATGAAAACCATATGTTTCTTGCTCTATCCTTCCCTGCCTCCCAGTTGCATTCTCCAGAGTAAGAGCCCCATTTAACTGGATTCTACATCTTACTAATGCTTGACTTACTCCCTTGTTTTGTTGAAGCTCCTCAAGTAACTTTTTGCACTACTATATTCAAGCCTACAATATTGCTGATGAACAGTTTTTCATGTATTTATTTGTCATTTGTATTTCTTCATCTGAGAAGTGTGTATTCATCTCAGATGCCCATTTTTGGATGGGTCTTTGAATTTGGCTGGTCCAATTTTTTTCAATTCTTTATATGTTCTAGATATAAGTCTTTTGTCTGAGGGACAACTGGCTAAAATTTTTTCCCACTCTGTGGGTTGTCTTTTCACTCTGTTGGCGATTTCTTTGGATGTGCAGAAGCTTTTTAATAAGATGAGATCCCAGTTGTTGATTCTTTGAAGTATTTCCCATGCAGTCTGGGTTTTGTTCATGAACTCTCTGTCTACACCTATGTCTTCAAATGTTCAACATCATTAGTCATTTGAGAGATGCAAATTAAAACAACTCTGAGATTCTATCTCACTCCAGAAAGAATGGCTATCATCAAGAAATCAACCAATTAAAAATGCTGGTGGGGCTGTAGGGAAAAGGAACACTTCTCCACAGTTGGTGGGAGTGTAAACTAGTGCAACCACTGTGGAAATCAGTGTGGAGATTCCTCAAAAAACTAGGATTAGAGGTCCCATTCCACACAGCTATTCCCATTCTGGGTATCTTTCCAGAATAATTAGAAACATCACACCACAATGATATAGGTGCATCTATACTTATAGTAGCACAACTTGCAATATTTAAATCTTGGGAAACAACCCAGATGCCCATCAACCAAGGAACGGATAAAAAAGATATGGTCTTTTTACACAATGGAGTACTACTCAGCCATAAAGAAGGATAAACTCGAGACTTTTATAGGTAAATCGATGCAACTCAAGACCATACTCATAAGTGAAATAAATCAGATTCACATGTCTCCCTGGTGTGAGAAACTGAAAGAGTAAATAAGGTCTAAAATGTACAATAGATATTGTGAAATGGGAAGAAATTGTCCAAAAGGAAAAGGAACTAGGATGGGTGAAAGGGGAAAGGACAGTAGGGAAAAGGGAAAAAATGCAAATCAGTTATACTATTAGTGTCTCTTAGTTCATTGAAAAGGAAGGTCTGTGCTAATATTGATTGGAGAAATTTTATGCCCATATTTTGTACTCTGAGTAACTACTTTAAAGATAACAATATGCAATGTATTAACTATTGTTATTCTCCTATTACTTTGTTCTGAAATTTTGTTTTACTTTTTTCCATAAAATTAAAAAAAATATTGCTGATGAAGAACCAGTGGCCAGTAACAGTCTCAGTACTTCCTCTATGTGTATGTGTGTGCATGCATGTGTGTGTGTGTGTGTGTGTGAACATGAGAGGAGATATGTGGGGGTTTAATATTTCTCTCTTTATTATTGATATTCTGAAATTTCACTATGGTGAACCTAGTATGGTGCTGAATACTTAGTAGGCCCTTTTAAGTTTTTCAGGTATAAGATATTGTTTTATTGTGTGAGTGTGTGTGTGTGTTTATGTGATTCTCTGTTCTTTGTTATCTCTATTATTTAATTCTAGATTTCCTTGCAGTTGGATCTTAGACATTGACTGATTATTATGACTTTTTTCTTTCATCCTTTCTTACTCTTGTTCTTCTTCAAGAGATTTCTTTTAGTTCATCTTTCATGTCCTTCTATTAAATTTTTTATCATGACAATTGCATTTTAATGTCTAAGAATTCTTTCTTGACACATATTAATTTACTTTTTGTAGCACCCTGCTCTTTTGATGGGTGTAATATTTCTTTGAGTCTAAGGAAACTAAATAGAGCTTTCTCTGAAAGGTTTCTTTTTTCCCGAAATTTCTGTTTCCCTTAGGATTATTGCTTCTGTTTGCTTATCTTAGCTCCTCTCTTCAAAGGGTAGCCTTTCTTCAAATATCTGTAGATCTTGGGTTGTTCATTCATATTTAACAACAAGTCAATAAAACCTGATGGAGAGTTGTGCTGATATGGGCAGGGTTTATCAACTCCCATACTATTACTAGCGTTTCCTTAACTGCCACATTAGAACCCCCCCACCCCCAGGAACATTCAGATTCTTTGGGAAAGAACCAGGTTTTCTTCTGGGGTACCGCTGCTAGTTGCTGGACTCGCCTAGATTGGGTTGAGGTAAAGGGCTGCTCTTCCCCATGGTAGCTGCTAGTCAGTCCTGCTGTGAGCCTCTTGCCTTATCACTGCCCTTCATTAGCTCTGGCATTTTTTAATTAGCTGGCCTGGGATCCAGACAGATTGGATTCTTATTCAGCTCCAAATACACTCCAGACTGGAGCTTCCTGGTCCTGCTGATTCAGTTACCAACATTCTATTCCCTCTCCATGGTGTTTGTACACGGGTTTCATTTTTTGATTTTATTTTGTTCTGACCCTTTAAAATTCTCTTATCATCATCATAATGGGATCTTGGAAGATAATTAAGTGCTGTAGTCCACTGCCTTCTAAAAGCAAAAACTATTCCACAAGAGCTAGTTTTCCCAGCCCTCTAGAGACATGCACCATTATTAATGTACAGGTAAAGAAACTAAAATAAAATCAATGCAAAAGAAAACTCCAGCAGGCATGGTGGTGTGCTGGGATAATCCCAGTTATTCAGAAGACTGAGGCAGGAAGACCGCCTGAGCTCATGACCTCAAGACCAACTTGGCAACACAGCAAGACCCTGCCTCAAAAAGAAAACAAGAAAAAGAAAACTCAACAGCAAATAGCTAGGACCAACAATACTGGTTCAAATCCCTGTTGCTTTCATATAGTATCTTTTGTTTTGATTTAATACTAATGTAAACATTTTACATATTAAAAAGTCTATAAATAGTAAACATGTTTTACATTTTGGACATAAGTCCCTGCCTTTTTCAGGAGACTTCTCTTTTTCTACCTGAAGTATATGGAAAATCAACAGGAAAATCTCCTCTTACTAAATAAGTCAACTGCATAGGAAGGCAGCCTAACCAGCAGGAACCCCCTGCATCTAGTTCACCTCTTAAAGAGGTCAGGAGGTAAATTTAAATAGATGTTCATGAGTGAGAGCAACACGGGAATACAGAGACTCAATAAATGGTTCTGTGCTCTCACTGTACCTTAAACAAGGAAATTAAAAGATGCAAGAAAGCAATAATGGAACATGTGGCCTTTTGACCTTTCAGGCTCTTATGTCCTTAGAACTGGGGACAGATTGGAATCTCTCTTTTCCAGACAAGAAAAACCTTCTTGTCTCAAATGGGAATGAAACCTGGAACATCATCTTGACCACCTTTTGAAAACTTTAAAAAATACTGGTTGGGAGCTGGGGATATAGCTCTCAGTGGCACAGTGCCTGCCTGGCAAGCGCAAGGTCCTGAGTTTGATTCCCGGTACAAAAAAAAAAAAAGAAAAACCCAAAAAAACAAAAACAAAAAAAACCAGTTGAGTGCCTGACATTAGCCATTATTTTGGGATAGAATTTCAGTTAAGAGAAATCATTTCCTGTACAAAAACTTGAAGTTCCTAACAGACATTCAGAAAAAGCTGTAGGATAATACTCAAAAGACTACTACAGACAGAGGACAAGGAATGGACATGCCATGTCAAGACAGGAGAGGTGGACTCAGGGGTATGCAATGTGGGAAGATGAAAAGTGGGGGAGCTGTTCACTGTGCACGGCACAGGATTATACCAAGACGTGCTTAGTGTGTGTGGACTCCAGGCAGGAGCCCTGACCAATTGTTTTCAATCGGACAGAAGGATCTTGTGGACTACTGTGGGGATCCTTACCTGAAGCAATCCTCTTCAGCCTATGAAACCATCAACTTTAGCCAGAAGTTGAGGCAAGCAAAACATCATGAGTGTCTTAGTTACTGTTCTTGCTACTGAGACAAAATACCTGACATCTAAATTTAAAGGAGGAAAGGTTTGTTGCAGCTCACAGTTTGTAGACGTTTCAGTACATAGTTGGCTGGCTCCAAGGCAGGGTGGCATGGCAGAGGGGCATCACAGAGGAGAAACAGTTCTTGGTGGACAGAAGGCAGCAAAGCAGTGATGTAGCTAGGAAGCAGCAGTGTCAGGAGCAAGCCTCTCACTTTCATCCCTTCCAGGCTACTCACCTTTTGGGTAGTGCCACCCACACCCTGGGTGGGCCTTCTCATTATCCACACCCAGAATTATGCCAAGCCAATCAGTGGACTAATTTAGTAATCACACACCCTTAGTCCCAGCATCACACACTTAATCCCAGCTTTATCCTCTAGATCCAGCCACCTCTGAAAAGCCCGACGTATGATTGCATGAGGCTTTGGGGGGACATCTAGACACAAGCAACCCTCTAATATGCCATCTTCCTCGCTGTTAAAGTGTTAGTGTGAACTTTTCATTACTGCCTTCCCTTGCTCTCTTTTTTTTTTTTTTTTTTTTTTTTTTTTTTTTTTTTGTGGGTACCGGGGGGACGACCTCAGGACCTCGCGCGCCAACAGGCACCCGTGCCACTGAGCGATATCACCGGCCCCTTTTTCGTATGTGGGATCCGGGAGTCGAACTCGGGCCTTCGCGCTTGCAAGGCAGGCGCTTAAGCCGCTGAGCCGTCTCACCGGCCCTCCCTTGCTCTCTTGAGAGGCTTTTACCATCCCATTGGCAGCCAGAGTGCTCGTGCCTTCTGGTTTCTTTCCTTGACTCCTGCTTATTGAAATCGGCTCTAGGTGTCTGGTGGAAGTGGTCTCATAAATTAATGCACACAGACAAGTGGTCAAGCTCAATGTGCTTCCCAGAAACATTTGCATTAAACCCACAAAATGAATTTCTGAGTATGGTAGAAGGGGGAGAGGAGAAAACTGGTAGAGAGACTAATCCTAATATTCACCACTTAATTTAATGAAAGCCTGCGGAATAAGTGAGAAGTACACTGGAGACTTTTCTTACTTTATCTTATTGAAGGAATAAAGTTCAGGGACCACTATCAACTTGGTGAGATGTAAGGAAGACGGTTTGCAATTGGGGTCTATGGCTGCTGGGGATGCAAATAATCACACTACCAAGGTTGTAGCCCTTAGTCTTCTCAGAGGGCTCCCAGAAGTCACCTTGAACTTGTGTCAGAACCTGGCTTTTCCCTCAGCTTCCTTTACAGCCAAGGCCACTCAACTCTCTTCAATCCTACGGCTACTCTTAGGCCTAGAGAGGAAGGATTTAGTGGGTTCTAGGAACAGAAAAGTTGAGGTACATAGGGAGCCCATGGTGGAACAGAGTATGCCAGACAGCAGGGTACAAGGATCCCCTGCCCTCTCAAAGCAAAAGAGCTGCAGCTTGCCTAGGTTTAAGTAGTAGCCTTTTTATAAGACACATTTGATGTAAAGGCTCTAAACCTGAAAATCATGGCTGTAGGCCAACAAGCTGAGCTCAGGATGTTTGAGTAGCCAGCACAACGTACCCCTGCAGCCCACTTCTGCCATTTCCGAGTTGCAGGTCCACTTGGAAACCCACTTGTGGGAACCGAGGCCTGAGCCTCTGTCTGTGAAGCTGCCTTAGTTCCCCCAGTTCCTCTAGATTCTCTCAAGAGAGTGCTCCGACTTGCTTTTGCCAGATCCTCCTGGGAATAGTCTTCTGAATGTTATGTCAGTCATCAGGCTCGGTTCTGAACACAAGCTTTTAATATCACCATCTCCTGGACTCTGGGCCATTTACTGGGGCACCATTTGCCCTCCATCGTGTTGCCTGTGACTTGCCCATGTCATTCCTGCTTCCATGGGACATCATGTTCTTTTGCTCCACTTGCTTTGCAGTACGTAAGGAGGTAATTATGATTTTAAGGTACAGGAAATCCAGTCTCAATAACTGGGTCATGACTGCTTTCTCCTAGGGTTAAAGAGCACCTTGTGGATAAAACAATGACATGAGAAAAACTTTTTCCTCCTCCTCTCCTTTGTACACTACTGATCGATCTATTATTACGCATATTCCTCAAGGAATAGAGTTAAACACATGCTAACCAGGGGAAGCATAGGATTCTTATGAGTACAACAGCATTAAATGCTGTGTAGTATTTGTATCCTAAGTGCCAAAAACTTCCTTTAAACATATGTCATCTTTTATTGAAAAGAACTTCAAGTTATTGTAATTTTGGTCTATAATGTCACTGTGGAGCATTTCCAGTAAAACATGTCAGTTTCTTGCTTATTTCAGTTGCCATTAACCACTGTGGACTAATGGATAGTTAAGAGGCCCTTGAGCTTATAAAAAGCTGGGGACATCAGCCTGGTCTTCAGGAAGGCACCCTGCACACAGGTGGAGTAGTGGGCTGGCTTTCTTAATTCAGCACTCTGAACCTTCCAAAAGCCACATCTGCCAAATCCAAGGCTATTCTGTGCTACAAGTAGGAAGAGCTGCCGAGTATGCAAAATTCAGACAGACTATGTGGTTATTTTATTAAGCAAATAAATGCCTATAGATTCTAGTCTAAAACCACTAAGCCCAATCCAATTTTACAAACATTTTCTAAGGTAAAAATGGAATACATTATCAGTCACTAGTTCTCATAATTATAGTGTTTGGCTAAGAATCATTTTCCTCCTGCATATAATGACTGGACCATTAGTACAAAGAATGTCTTTAAACAGAGTTTAGCCCCAGTGGGAGTTACTATTCCATATCTTAAATTCTGTACCAAGTGGAACATTAAAATGAAGGACCTTGTTATATCTAGATGTCCCCCCAAAGCTTCATGTACTCAAAGGTGGGGCTTTTGGGAGGTGGCTGGATTATGGGTATGTGCTGCTAGATTAGGCCATTTGATACTGAGATAAAGGATGTGTGATAACTTAATTAGTTTAGCATAGATTTGGGTGTGGGTAATGGGAAGGCCCAACCTGGGTGTGGGTGGCAACGCCCAAAAGGCTTGTAGTCTGGATGGGATAAAAGGGAAAGGGAGGCTTGCTGCTTGCTGCTTGCTGCTTATTGCCTTCCGCTTGCCACACCATGGACTGTTTCTCCACTGTGATGCCTCTCTGCCATGCCACTGTGCCTTGGAGCCAGCAGAATATGGACTGAAACCTCTACAAGCTATGAGCCAAAATAAACTTTTCCTCCTTTAACTTGTGGATGTTAGGTATTTTGTCTCAGCAAAGAGAAGAGTAACTAAGGCAGACTGTCACAAGGGAAGGTCCATCTTGGGAAAACAAATTTTGGGGATAAATTTTGTAGATCACAAATTACAATAACTTAATTCAGGGATTAGTTGAAGCAATACTGAGGAAAAAGAGGTGGAGGGGAGTTGTTATTTCTTTAAGAAAGTTAATTAGAAATGAAACTAGATAAATTTTTCTTGGTATTCTAACTTCAAATTTTCAACCAGAATTTTCGGAACAACTTATATCTATGATGTCACAATATGATTGAATACAATTTTATTTCAGGGATTTATAAGTTGGAGGAACACAGTAATTTGTTTATTGTGTCTAAACAACTCAAGCTGGACTCTTCAATAAACTAATGCCAAGATTCTTTAATTATATTATGAATTAAGATATCTACTCCATATAAGCTATCATGTTAAGCACTCTGGTCTCAAGTAAGTCACAAATGCTTGTGTCTGTCTTCCTTTATTTACAGTTTTTATCATGTAACTGTACTAACATTTATCTAGAATATCTTCTTGCTACTTGATTCACTTTATTTCTATGTAGTGTCCTTTTTAATTAGTGCTTTGCCTTATATTGAAATGTGTCTTGGTGATAGTTCTACACTAATTTTATTTTGTTGTTTGTTTTGCATTGGATTGAATGCAGGGCCTCACACATGCCTGTCAAGAGCTCCACCACTGAGCTATGTCCTCAGCCTTGTTTTAGTTTTGAAACGGCAAGTTTACTCCATCACATTATTTCCAGCATCTCTATTTTCCAACAGATCAATTTAATTACTTATTTTTTCTGTGATTATTGAAAACTTGAATTTAAGTCTGTATGTTTGTGGGTTTTATTTTCTGTGCAACTTTGTTTTCTCTTTCCACAGCTTCTGTTAGCTTAATAAAATTTTTAATAATATACCTACTTTACTTTTTAACTAAAGGTTATATTTTTATTCTTTTCATAATTATCCTTACATTTTTAATATTTTAAGAATTCTTTCAACTGTTGGATTTTGAAAGATCAAAAATAAAAATAATAACAATAGAGCTTAAATACTTTAATTACTGGAAAGTCCTAAGGAAGGGCACAGAATTTTAAAAATTTATTCATAAATAGAGGGTCAGAAAGATGATTAAAAGTCATTTTGAAATTTTAACATTAAATGACAATTTTTTTCTAACAAAGTCTGAAATATTTGTTTTTTCTACACTCCTCCAAATATGAAGATTTTAGCACTTTCAATATCCATTAAACACCACTCATTCCATCTTCCTAATGTTGTCTAATTTTAATCTTTTTAAAATACACAACTTTTAAATACTTAACACATTTTAATCAAAGGCCAAATTCATTGTTTCTTGTGTTTTATGCTTTCTCTTCTTCACTTCATAATTCATCATTCAATAGTACTTTTAGTAAAGTCATTAAGTAGTAAACTTTTATCTATGGGAAAGGTTTATGAAGTGATTGCTGCTTATAAAATTCTAGGTTGTCAATTATTTTCTCTCAACATTTTGATGATATTACTTTACTGTCATGTAGTATCTATAGTTACTGATGACAAGTCTGTTCTCAGCCTAATTATGCTTCTTTCATTGGCCTTCTGCCTTTCTTCCTATTTCTTGACATCCCGCAGATTCACTCTAAAATGTTTAGATGTATATTTAACTTCATTTATTCATCATCAGTTTTAGAATATTCAGTCCTTTAATTGCTTCAAATCCTGCTTCCCTACCATTTCTTCATTCTTTTTTCTGGATCTCCACTGGATGACTGTTGGAATCTTACAGTATCTTTTCCTTATCCCTTAACTACTGGCTTTATCTATCTATCCATCTATTGTCTACCTTTGTCTTTCTGAGTTACATTCTTGGTGAATTCCTCATGTGCACTTTCTAATTCACAATGTTCTCTGTTACTCTATTCAGTTTAGAGTTTATCCCATTTCTTAAATTTTTACTTCAGTGATCATATTTTTCATTATGATTTATAATTCTTTTTGAAATATCCTCATGTCTTGTTTCCTGTCTCATTCTGTTTTATAATTTCCTGCTCTTTTTAAATTGAAGTTATTCATTATTTTATCTTTTCAACATCCTAGGCATACTTATTTTAAAGACTTTGCCACATTGTTTCTTAAAGCCATCTGTAGTAATTTATGTTCCAATAGCAGATTATGCTGCCTGTCTTTCTTGGTACAAGACTTTTGTATGTGCTTTAGAATGTTTGATCTGTAGGCTCAGTCTCAGTGGGAGATTCATTGTCTCTTCCCTTTCTCTGCCTGCTTTCCTGTTCACCATCTCTTTCTCCCTCTGCCCTTCACTAGTAGTTTTGCTGTTACTGTCAGAATTCCTGGGCCCTTAGTTCAGAACTAAGTCTGAACGATGGGAATACTGCAGATCTGGTTACAAAACAGCAATAGTTTGGTTCACTTCCTAGTTGTGAGTTTGGAGTTTTGCTTTCCCACTTTTGTAGGTCTCTGGCCTATTATAAAGTCAAAGTCCCAGGTAGCAGTGAGCTGCTGTTACATTCAGCTTACTTTGCTTGAGGAGGAAGTGTGGCTCCCCACTTGGGCCCCAGTCTGAAGCAATGAGATGGTCTAGCACTACCTTGGCAGAGGTACCTTTAGTCTCCTTTACCCTGCAGAAGCCAAATTCCTGGCTGCCACTGTCTTAGTCTAAACCAGAGCCCACTTGGTCTATGGCTTTACTACTGCTCACCCCTCTGGTATTTTTTTGTGCATAGAGATGCTCTTGGTTTTTGTTCCTTTTGGTTTCCTCTTTTTGTATTCTACCTATCATTGTGTGTTTGGGGATAAGGAGTATTGTGATATCACTGTACTACAGGGAGCCCTGTCTGCACTATTCATGCTTCTTTGCTACAGTGAGGTCTGTCAAAGGGAACCCTCGGTGAGCACAGAGGCATGTGTGACTTGAGGTCTAGTAGGGAGAGCAAATGCTAAGTTAAAGTAAAGAAGCTAGGTAAAATGTCAAGTCTCTGCCAAAGCCACGGAACACATTTATTGAAATGTGATCATTTTTGCTTTGTATATCAAAACAAAGAGCAACGCACAGGTTGAATTAGACATTAGTGTGATTCCGGGGGTTGTTCTTATAGACACCATGATGCGCTGCTACATCACAATACCGGAATGACTTCCTCAGAAGGTGTTGCTTCCAATCTTTTAAAATCACTTCCGGTGTGTTGCAAAAAGTTCTAATATTTGAATATGTCATGAATAAAAATATGTCATAATATTTGTTCTATGTATTCTTTATTAGTAGTATATTCTAAATTTCTGAAAAACTCTTTGCATTATGGTACTCACCCAGTGCCATGCAGGTGCACTATAAAAGTAGCCTGCAAAGATGAAATTTTTATTTGAATTGTGCTATGCTTAGCAAATCACTATGGGATTATGAATGTCTCATAAAAGCTTTCAGATGACAGCAATGGTTTCTCAATAAACAACATCATAAAAAAATTCAACAGCAGAGTGAAGTCCAGAATGTACCTACTAATACATTTTAAACAAAAAGCACTTGAATGATACTGCAGGTGAAGATGTATCATTGCTGATGCTTGTTTTTTGGTAGTTATCTGCAAGACTGAAATGTCATGAACTGACTTTGAACCCATTCTCCACTGGAAAAAGTAAACTCCAGTTGTGGGCTCCACTTAGAGGACTAATGACTGGGATTTTGCATCTTGATTGTGTGTGACTCTAGTCTCCAGTGCCCAGAAAAAGCCATGTGGTGGGACCTCTGCCAGTAACAGCCTGCTCTGAGTGCTGTAACTGCTCCCTTGGTGAACCTGGCATGCACAGGACCCTGGCCTCCAGTGGGCAGCCTGCCCAAGGCACTTAGACCAGCCTGTGATGGCAGCAGCCTGTGCCCGCAGGGGACAGAACTAATCACATTGACAAATGTTTAGTCAGTGGGACTCTTCGTCCTTCTAATACTAATACTGATATGCTGATGAAACTCTTAATATAAACAGGAGGTTAGACTCAGAGTTCACGTCTTCCCCGCTGACTAGTCATAGAAAATGGTCAAGGTAACCATTCTGTGGGTTTTCTGCAGGAGTGGCAGTGTGATCTCATTTGAGTGGATTGTCACTAGGTCTTATGTGGCCTATGGTTTTAGGATTCTCTATCTTTTTGTAACTATGGGAATATATTTTAACTTTTGACTGCTCTCTATATACTACCAGAAAGAAAAGAGTGCTTGTAAAATTTAGGCCAGAGATCAGAAGGACTACTGCAGATTTTATTAGCAGTTGAATTATGAAGTGGGGACAAATGAATCATTCACCTCAAATCTGTTCATTTCACCTGTTAAAAGAAGCCCAGAGGGTAGGCCAGGTCTCAACATGGTATAGTGTTGCCAGGAGAAAAAATCGAGCTCAACCAGATCTTCCCAACCAACAGGAAACACTGTGAGTGTAAGAATGGCAGGAATTCCTAGGAAATCAAGTGAGTTCTTTAAGGGTTTTATGCCATAAAAGTTATTTATGAGCCCCTTGGGCCACACAAGTTTCTGAAAGCCACAGAAGTCTTAGCCTCATAGAATTTTGATGATTTTGCTTTCCCAGCTGAAGAAGTTTAGAATTCCTTTTTCTTTCTTTCACATCCAATAGTCTAATACTTTTGGCCTAAGAACCCAAAACAAACCACAAAAGTCACACTTTCCACTTCTGGTTATGTTTGTGGATATTTTTTAGGCCCAGAGCCTCTCATTTCTGTAGCCCTGTTGTCTCAACTCGGAAAGTCATTATGGACCCATAATTTGCTCAATAAAGGGACAAGGAAAGTAAATAGAATCACTATTTTAAATTAACTGGAAATGTCAGCTTCCATGACCTCTGTAACATGATTAAAGATTATCTCTATGATGGAACATCACCAAATACTTTTCTATGAATATCTGAAATTTTCCACAATATGATAGTAAAAAACAAACAAAAAATATTAGCAGTGAGCATAGTTGTGCTGCCAGCCACAATTCTGCCCTCTTGGCAAGGAGAACTTTACAAATCCTCAAACTTCCATCTTAAGTCTGTTTAGAGCCCTCATTTTTGACCCTGTTATTGGCTCTACTCCCTGGATTCTCTCTGCTCTAGAAACAGGACTACATTTCAAGTAAGGAAATTATGCTGCAAAATCAAGCCCTGTTTTATACTGCTGCTTGAGATTGTTCACAGCTTCCTAACTGGATGTCCTCTGATATTTTTATTATATGCAGTGATGTGTTAGGGCCCATGCACTTAGCAAACCAATGTAAACCCAAATTCTTACCTTTTAAAGGTTGTGTTACAATAATCTTTTTCTCTTGTTATTTTATTCTCTATTAATGTTCCCTTTTCTTTTTATATTAACTGTCCATGGATCAAACCAAGGCTTTATATACAATGGGAAAAATTCAAGTCACTATAATATTCCCACATAGCTATAACATTTATTGAAAGAAGTAACTATTTTTTTTGTGTGTGTGTGTGGGTACTGGGGGTCGAACTTAGGACATCATGTGCCAGCAGGCGCCCGTGCTGCTTAGCGATATCACCGGCCCTTTTTTCTTATGTGGGTACTGGGAGTCGAACTTAGGACCTTGCACTTGCCAGGCAGGCACTTGTGGCGCTGAGCCATCTCACCGGCCCAGAAAGAAGTAACTATTAAAACAGCTTCCCAGAGGCCGGGGAGATGGCTCAGCGGCATAAGCGCCTGCCTGGCAAGCACAAGGGCCTGAGTTCGACTCCCGGAACCCACGTACAAAAAAGGGGCCAGTGATATCGCTCAGCGGCACGGGCGCCTGCTGGCGCACGAGGTCCTGAGGTCGGCCCCCGGTACCCACAAAAAAAAAAAAAAAAGCTTCCCAGATCATTTTCTTCCCAATCTGTCAAAATTGAGACGTAAAGGGAAAGAGAAGCAAATATTTTATAAACTCAACTTAAACATATGAGTTGGACCAATGGTGGTGGAATCATTCCACAAACTAAGTGTATGGCCGGGGATATAGCTCAGCGGCACAGCGCCTGCCTGGCAAGCGTGAGGTCATGCGTTCGATTCCCAGTACAAAACAAAACAAAACTAAGTGTATGACTCCACTTTTCAGTTGATCGCACAAGTGAAAGAATCCATAGGAAGAAAAGCAATCTTCCTCGTGAAAAACCAATTAAGCATATTTGGGCAGAGGGTATTACTTGCTCTTTCTCTGTCTTGTTAATAAACAACTTCCAAAGCCACAGAAGAAAGAACCAATTCTTTGTAAAGACTGGAGAAACACTTCCAACACTCTAGGAGTAATGTTGGGTGCCCAGAGCCAGATACACCAGGGTCCTTTCACACTGCTCTTTCTGGGGTCCCAGCATCAGCTGGTTGTATGGTCCATTCCCTCCCCACAGAAGTTTATGTTCTAGAGCCGGCCAGAAACTGCTATGTGGACAAATTCCACGTGATGTAAAGGCATGAATGAGGAGGCCCTGAGCCTGGAGATGACTGTGGGGAAGCACTCAGACTGCTTCAAAGCTCAAGGATGTCTAAGGACACCTGAGGATATGACCCCGCTTGTTTAGCACAGGTGCAGTTATGTAACCATAACTTAGCACAGGTAAACACACATGTGCTGGTTACAGAACTATACAAGAATGTAAATATGAGATAACTTGTATATGAATTATACAATAGAGATGCAGGCGGCTCTTGCACTCTTATGCTCTGCTCTGCTCCATGCTACCTGTTGTCGTTGTTGATGTCTTGCGCACAAGCATTCTTTAACTTTGGGACCTCACCCTCGGATACCCTACGCCACCATCAGCAGGCAGACAATGACTCAAATGGAAAAGTCTGGGGCAAACTGGGGTAGCACATTCCTGGGCTTGAAAGGGCTCCACCTAATCACTGACATATAGAACATGTACCAGGCTTTCTCAATCTTCTGATTTTTAGGAGAAGCTAGAAATCTGGATTCTTTTGGGGGGCGGTGTGAAATCTCCTAATTTTTAAATTTTGGTACAAAAATAAAAAAAAAAAACTGTGGGTGAAACAAAGCGTGTTTGTAGGTCAAACAGACCCACAGGTGATCACAGAGTTTTTGCCCCATCATTTTGCTGTAGCCATTTCAAATCTGCGTATGTCTGGAAAAAATGCCAGGCTTTATAATTTGCTTGTGTTGTTATATATATATTTTTTGTGGGTACTGGGGGTCGAACTCAGGACCTCACGTGCCAGCAGGTGCCCGTGCCACTGAGCGATATCACCGGCCCTTTTTTCATATGTGGGTACTGAGAGCCGAACTCAGGACCTCACGCTTGACAGGCGGGCGCTTATGCCGCTGAGCTATCTCACTGGTCCTTGTGTTATATTTTTTGACAAGAATAGGCTGATAAATAAAATACACCCAGGGTTTGTGATGGGAACAGGGCATATCAGAGATATCTATGGAGCAGAAGAGAAGATTCTGGGCTCATCACCAGATGATCTGGATGTGAGGTTTGGATTCTTACTAACTGGGAGGATTTTAATGGATGAGACATTTCATCTTTTTTCTTTCTTTCTTTTTTTTTAAATTAAATTAAATTTAATTTAATTTTTTTGTGGTACTGGGCATAGAACTCAGGACCTTCACATTGAGCTATACTCCCAGCCCTTTTTAAATTTTTTTATTTCTAGACAGGGTGCCACTAAGTTGCCCAGACTGGGCATGAGCTTGTGATCCTCTGGGCCACCATACCCAGTCGACACTTCACCTTTTGAAGCATCAGTTTTCTCATTTCTAAAATAGGATAGTAATTCCTCTTTCGTAGAGTAGTTGTGAGGATTAAAGCAAATGCATTTGGAAATGTTTTATAAACTACAACTACAGAGATCATGCACAGAGGTAAGGAGTGAATAGACGCTTCGATTTCTGAGCCCATTGATTAAGGGCTGTGAAGGATTCAGCAACAGCAGATAGAGTGGTTGTGGACATGAATACAAGGGCTCTGTGATTCGACTCAGCCCTGGAGCAAAAAGTGCAGTGAAGGGAGAGGAAAGCAGGGTACAAACAGAATGAGCTTGGCTGCGGGGACAGGAACGAGAGCTATAGGTTTAGGGAGCAAGATTTTCTTCAAAAGAAAACTTACTAGGAGTAGAAGTAACCAACAAGGTGGTGAGTATCCACTAGTGGATTATTCATGGCAAACTTAAAATCACAGGTTGACTTCTTACTCTTGGAGTAAGTTAGTCAAACCACTGATCTACCCCCTCACCCTTAAGTCAAAGAGTAAGAATTCATTTCAATATTAACCCAATAAAAATACAGAGGAAATCATGATGCAAAGAATACTTTTATTAATTCCAAGACAAACTGTAGATAACTTTTGGTTTATTAGCTGTTTTCAAGTCACCAACAGTCTCTTCTCTTCTATGAAGTAGATAAACAAACTGTTTTTCAATAATTATCAAGCCTTTCACCGGGAGAGTAAAAATTTTACTATGGGGTTGTTACTGGTTTTTCCCTTCAGGAAGCTATACAAATCTAAATTATTTTTCCTTAGATTTTGGCACTAAGGGCTAGATCATTTCTCAGTGTATAATAAACCCAAGGATACTGTTTTTAAATTAAGAAATGGAGAAAAAGAAGGAGTTATTGATGTAGTGCAATTTTTTTAAACAGAGTAACTAAAATTTCAGAAAGTTCCAGTGAACTCTTGACAGTCCTAGACTATTAAGCAGATGATGTCCAAGATCTTCCTAACATCTGGCCCTTTGGGAAGATTCTACATTTAGCAGAATATAATATGTTGGTCTATTTTATAAAGGGCTGAAGAAAAACTCGTTCTTCTTATTCCACTTCCTTACCCTAGCCTTGTTAAGTCTAGAAATCTACCTTATTGACAATGAGAATTTAGAGATTTAAGATGTTACATGGTCTGAAAACAAATACATTTGAAAACAATGGTCACTTCCCCTGGAGTTTCCTCCTGCCAGGAGGTATGGGGGAAGGAGGTGGTTATTAATCTGAAGTGTTGAGTCCCCCAAAGGTGTCTGTGGTTAGAACCATACAAGATGTGTTCAAAATACACGGTGAATGTTTAAGTTAAAAAATTTATTACTGCACAGTAAAAAGACACATTGCCATTAATTCCTCTTAAAATACCCGCCACCCATATACTTATTCCATCCTTCTTGGCACTTCGTGGGGCAGTTCTGGAGGTTCTCTTTTGTATCTTTGCGAGGAGTGGTAAAAAATATGGTGAATGGTGCTGCCAAGTGCCATCCAACAGAAAGGCAGGCTCATGAAAATATTTCCATGTGTCCTCACCCACTTATTCACCAGATCTAGCATTGTGTGACTTCTGGCTCTTCCCCAAAGCCAAAATAACCCCCAAAGATAAACATTTTGAATCAATGCAGGACATTGAGGCACCCACAACAGTGCAACTAAGACACTTGCCAAAGAGGACTTCCAGAACTACTTCCAAAAGTGGAAAGAATGATGGGACAAGTTTGTTCAGAGCGAGGAGGAGTATTTTGAGGGAAACTAATGGCGATGTGTCTTTTACTGTAATAAATTTTTTAAAAATAAGCACTCACTGTAGTTTTCTTTTCTTTTCTTTTTTTTTTTTTTTTTTATGTGGGTACCGGGAGTCGACCTCAGGTCCTCGCACTTGCCAGCAAGTGCTTGTGCCTCTGAGCGATATCACTGGCCCTTTTTCTCCTTTATATGGTTACCGGGAGTCGAACTCAGGACCTTGCGCTTGCCGGGCAGGCGCTAATGCCGCTGAGCTATCTCACCAGCCCCTCACTATAGTTTTCAATCACACCTTCTATGTCAATGTAATTTGTTTTCTTTGTAATCCTAAGTATTTTATTATGCACACTTAAAAACTTTATTCTGAGAAGAGATCTGTTGGCATCACTAGATGCTAAGGTGTTCATGACATAAAAGAGATTAAGAACCAGTTGGCATTGGATATATATATTTTTCTTAAGCAAGATGACAAAACGTCTCTACTGTACAATATATTTCCTGACCTGTATTCTAGCACTGGGACTTACTTGGGCCATCAAAAAATGTCAACAGAAGATTACTTTTGACTAAGATTTAAAAGGTTGGGTAAAACTTCCATTTCAAAGAGTTGAACAGCAAATTATGAAAACCATCAATATTTTTATGCAAATAGAGTCTTCTTAATCTATATTTACTACTTAACCTATGACAGTGGTCCTCTCAGTGTGATCTGTTGATCCCTGTTGGGACCCTGAGACCCTTTCAGGGTTCCAAAAAATCAAAACTTTTTTCATAAAATACCAATGTGTGATGTGCCCTTTCGATAGTGTTGATTTTGTGTTAATGGAACAAAACTACAGTGGTAAAACAGCTGGTTCATTAGTGTGAATCAAGATAAGGGGTCAAGGAACTATCCCAAAGAATCAATAACTGGGATCTCATCTTATTAAAAAGCTTTTGCACAGCGAAAGAAACCACCAACAGAGTGAAAAGACAACCCACAACGTGGGAAAAAATGTTTGCCAGTTGTTCCTCAGACAAAGGATTACTATCGAGAACATACAAAGAACTCAAAAAAATCAGACCTCCCAAATTTAAAGACCCACTCCAAAAATGGGCATCTGAGATGAATACACATTTCTCAGATGAAGAAATACTCATAGCAAATAAATATACAAAAAAATGTGCAACATCACTAGTCATTCGAGAGATGCAAATTAAAACAACACTGAGATACCATCTCACCCCAGAAAGAATGGCTACTATAAAGAAATCAACTAATAACAAATGCTGGAGGGGCTGTGGGGAAAAAGGAACCCTTCTCCACTGTTGGTGGGAGTGTCGACTGGTACAGCCACTGTGGAAGTCAGTGTGGAGATTCCTCAAAAAACTAGGGTTGGAGGTCCCATTTGACCCAGCTATTCCCCTTCTGGGCATCTTCCCAGAAGAATTAAAAACATCATACCACAGCGATATATGTGCACCCATGTTTATAGCAGCACAATTTGTAATAGCTAGATCTTGGAAACAACCCAAATGCCCATCAACTGAGGAATGGATAAGAAAGATGTGGTATTTTTATACAATGGAGTACTATTCAGCCATAAAGAAGGATAACTGGAGACTTTTATAGGTAAATGGATGCAACTCGAGAAAATACTCATAAGTGAAATAAACCAGATGCACATGTGTAAGCATCATATTGTCTCTCTAGTATGAGAAACTGAAAGAGTAAATAAGATCCAAAATGTACAATAGACATGGTGAATCAAAAAGAAACTGGTCAAAAGGAAAGAGAGACTGGAATAGGGAAAAGAAAGAAGGGAGAGGGAAAAAAAAAGTTGTATATATATATAAGATGGTTAAGATAGATACACTACCAATTTTACTTAGTTCATTGAAGAGTAAGGTTTGTGCCAATAATGTTTGGACAATTGAATGCTAATGTCTGGTATCCTGAATAACTAACTTAAAGATAATAATACGTAATGCATTAACCATTGTTACCCTCATATTATGGTGTTTTGAAATTTTGTTCTTTTTTTGATTTGTTTTGTTTTTTCTTCTCTTTAAAAAAAAAAGATAAGGGGTCAAATTGTACTGAGTCATGATGTTCTTCATTAATACATCTGCAATAATAAAATATAGTAGTTTCTTCTAATAATGCTCTTGATGGAGCAGTAAAAATTGTTAACTGCACTAAATCTAAACCCTTGACTGTGTATCTTCTTAATATTCTGTGAAGAGATACAGAAAATTTGCATATAGCACTCTGGCTATTGACCTCCTGGTGGTTTGGTGTAGTCTTAGGATTTAATTCACAAAGCAATACGCTTAAATGTGCAAAAAAAAAAGTTGTATATAGGATTATAAAGGACACCAAATATATTAAATTACTTATCAAAATACTCAAAAGTTGTAATAAATAATATATATGCTTGTTTAAGGTACTAATAATAAAATTTCCCAGTGGGTCTAATATCTACTATGATATCCATTTGAGTATTGTTAGTATGAGTGATTATTTTGAGATATCTTTAGTAGTGATAATTGATCTATCCATGCATTTTATTGATGATATTGTAGGCATAGTTAATATTGCTATAGTTTGTTGTCTACATTAAAAAATGTAGAAAAGGCTAAATTGCTGAAACTGATGTATTTTTTTTTTCTATTGGAGTTCATAGGCCCTGCAATTCATTATTGATATTTTGGGGGGAACCTGTGGCCCCTATAGTAGGAATACCTCCTCAGAATAATCTTTTGATTCTTGACATAAATAATATCCACACTTATTTTGTGACCTCCTATGTTGCTTTATATTGCCCAGCTTTTTTAAAATCACCATCTAATATATTTCATATTCTTTGTTTATCTCGGTGTCAGCTTGCTGGGATGCCAGTCCCTTAGAGGGGGGGCTTTGTCTTTCTTGCTCACCGCTGTCCCAGGGCTTAGGCCCAGCCAACAGCTGATGTTCAGCCAAGATGTCCTTCTGTGTGTGATTAGATATGATCAGCTTCCAAGTCCCACTGAATCTACAAGGAACCTTCTCTCCTCTTTTTGCTTTTAGTTCATGCTCTTATTATACCATCACTGTGTTTTTCAATATCTACAATTTATAAATTCTGCAATCTGCACTTAGTCTCATTATTTAAGCTGAGTTTTCTTAGAAAGAATTTGGTGTTTTATAAGAACTTCTCAATCAACTAACACAGAGCTTGTCCCCATAAGGTCTGGGGAATATCAGTGTCTACTACTGTTTCCTAGTGGCTTAAACAAAGAAAAGGCAAATGGTGGAGTACAAGCCAGAATTTTCTGGAAAAAAATCTGTAAAGAAAAGCTTTCGTGGGCTAAGATGGAAAGTATGAATCTGAAAGTCTGAATATCTGGGATTGTAATTTTGTCCATGAAAACACCCTGGTGTCATGTGAAAGAAATCAAACAGCTAAGCAGAAATCCACTGTCCACTTAACCTACCACTGAACCTTTTCTTGGAGTCTAATCTTAATACAATGATTTGCTAAATGACTAATTTAAAAGCCAGAAAAATCTCATTCGCATCAAATATTAGTCTTCTTTCTCCTCAAATGGTTGCATTACAAGATCAATTCATGTTTATGATATAAAATATTGTTAAGTAAAAAGAAGAAAATAAAAGCATTCATATATCTATCACACAGAATAAATATTTTAAAATCAAAACTATAAAAAATATAAAAATATAAAGGATACAAAAATATGTTGGTGTATACCCCCTTTCATTTTTTTTGCAAGAAGCCCTATTTATCTTGCTGTGGGTTGTCTTATCATACCAAATTCCAAATAAAATATTAAAAAGAACAAAAGGAAACAAAAAAACTTTGAAGTTTCTTGCTGTATACATTTTTTATTTAAATGTGAGATTTCATCACAAGGAGGCCAATGTTTTAGTTGAATTTTCACTGACTTAGACATTCTTCCATCTAAATTATAAATGAGGAAGGATGGATTTAAGAAAGTAAAACTCATTCAGTTTCCAAAAACACTCAGGAAAACTTGTTATTTACCATATGGATGGGCAAATTCTTGTTAACTCTCTCACTTGATGAAGTAGTATGAGGAGTTCAGAGTATTACATTACAATGGTCCTTTATCCACTCAGATTAAAATGGACTAAGGCTCTGGCCTGGCTTTGGTTTCTGCTTTATGGACCTGCTTCTTGGAAGACTGAATTTGTTTGTCTTCAAGTCTCTGTTCACTTGGAATGACACACGACAGAGCTAGGGACCATGAGGCCTCCTCCTGCGTCTCTGCTCTCAGGAGAACAACTGCTCCTTTCAGCACAGTCCAAGCCGTTTTCAGTGTATCTGACCACGGATAAAGGCCCATCACTGGTTTTCTCTTTATTGTGGCTATTTTCTTCCTTCGACATCCTAGCTGTCATGGGCTATTCCTTTATTTAATGCCCCAACCTTTTGTCAAGTTAGTTACAAGTGCTAATAGAGCTTGTAAAAAGTCATGGAGATTCAGGACATGAATTTCTTTGTGGCTTGGCCACATCCTTCAACAAGGAGGGCTCTGGAATTTCTAGCCTCTTTACAATTCACTCTCAGTTCTTCCCTCCCTTTGCTGTTCTAATCCTTTTTAACCACTTAAACTTTTAAACCAAGGTTATTCTTTGGAAGGAATGCATACTGAGGTCAGAGAGTACCTGAAATAGCTCCTGCAGAGGTTCAGAGACCACAAATGATAACAACAAAATCCAAGAATTAGGTACTTCTTGTCTTTTCAAAGCCTTTGAATATCTAGTATCCCATTTTTATTGGCTGACAGAGCACCAATGAGGCTCCCACACTTCTGGAAGGGCCACTGCAGAAGGAGCAGCTGTGGGCTGCGCAGCTAATCGTGGGCTCACTCACTGTGGGATGTGGGTGGGAGACAGCAACAGTCTCCGCTGGGAGCTGTTGGCTGGTGGGCTGGACACCAGACACAGAGGGCAAGGAGGAGGGCGAGGGCAGGGACTGCATACTTGGGAACAGACAGATGGGGTCTCCCGTAAAGGGCAGACATAGAGATGGAAAGCGGCAAAAAAGAAGAGATAGTGAAGTGGAATGGATTGTGTGATTGAGTGGAGGTCGGAGTTTGGCACAGTACGACATGTGGTGTCTACAGCTTGGAGTCTTCTGCAGCTTCAGGGGAGGGAGCAGGGAACATCCTCATGCGGCTTCCTGCATGCCTTTCAGAGAATGCCAGAGTAAAGATGGCTCTGGTTGTGGGTGCTGCTGTTGCCTTTTACATAAATAGAATTAACAGGGGATTGACACATGATGCAGGCTGTGCCTGGCTGTGCAATCTCAGGTTTCCATTCTTCCTACTTCTTGCCTCACACTCTACTCCAGCATTCTCCCTGCCTTTAGTTCCTTCCTGCACCAAGCTCTTTCAGTTATACCCTCTGTGCCACGGAACCTTCTACTCAACCCGCAAAACTCAACTCAGCTCTCACCTCCTCCAGGCAGTCCCATCTGACACAAGCTCTCCACACCTCCACTGATGTTCCTAGATAACGCCATGAGGTTAGAATCCCAGTTATCTGGCTGACTTTCCCTTGAGGCTGGATTCTGTGAGAGCAGAGTCTCTATCTCATTGCTGTAGCCTTGTCTCCCGCCACTGTGCTTGCTACAGAGCAGATACCCTGTGCCTGCTTGGCTGAATGTTTGATGAATGAACACACACAGTGAAGATGATCAAGAGGTTTAGAGCACGAGATGAAGGTCTATAGAATGTAAGCTCCACAGCGGCAGCAATTTTTGTTCTAATCACTGAATTTTTCCAAATGCTGGAAGAGGCACCCGTCACATAGTAAGCACTCAAAAATATTTTTTAAATAAACAAATAAGGAAGAAGTATTTAGGAAAGAGGTGTACAAAGGGCAATTTATTTACAGGTTCTCTTGTCATGCCACCAGCTTTCAAAGAGCTTTTCTTGAAGTCAGGGTTTCTCTCACAGGAGACCTACTTTTCAAGCTAGGAATAGGCTTCCTGGCACAAATGAGGTCTTCCACAGTTTGCTGTGTGTATGAGAAATATTCTTGGTAGTTCATAGATTACACAGCTTGAAGTGAACCTAAGAGCAGAGGTTTCCGATGTGTCAAGGCCCCTTGGGGCACGCCACATTGTTCAGTGGCTGCGTCCCCTTGGACAGCTTCTTTTCATCCTAACCCTCCTTGCAGAGCTGAGCTCGCTGGCACTGGAGAACAGGGCACCAGGAAAAAAGAGCCTGGGCTCTGAAAGCTTGAAAGTTCCTGCCTGCTTCCAGGCAGTCGCATATTTCATTTCCCAGGCTGGACAGGGCAGAGCTGGAGGACCAATAACTTCCCAATAAACTGCCAGTGGCTAGGGAGGCGGATAATGAATGTCTGTCTTGGCCTGTGGTTGGGAGATGGCAAGAAGCATATCCATCACATCACTGGACTGTAATGGATGATAGAGTTCTCTTAAAAGGTCATTTTGAGGTTAAAATACATTTTCCAATAGTGTCTGTCTCTATAAATGTATGACTCAGATACAATTGCACCCAGCACACCCTTTTTATTATTATTATTATTCCACATGGGGTCCCAATCCTGAATCATCAATAGGGCAAGGATGTCTCTCAGTATCACCTTTGGCAGTCAATATTTATTGTCCAGTAAAGTGTGCATGGGCCTGGGAATACAGGAACTATAAGGAGACTCCTCTCCTTATCCTTGAGAAACTTTCTATCTAGTAGGGTGACAGACACACAACCATGATGGCAGAACACAGGACAGAACAACCTCTGCTGCAGGGAGTCAGAGGATGTAGGGTCACTTCAGGAATTTTGTATGCCAGAAGCCCAACATGGAAACATAAAGCCAACTGCATGTAGCACAGAGGTTAGAGGGGTGGCTCTGGAGTCGGCTGACTTGGGTTCAAATCAGTGGTGTTCTGGTAAATGCATAACAACCGCCCTCTCTGAACAAACGCAGGATATCCTGATTTGTAGCATTTGCAGATTTCCACGGTATAAATACCCAAATTTGAGTTAGCATCTTGATAACTCAACTTAACTGCTATGATTTGATACTTTTTTTTTTCCTGCCATAACACATGTGGACATTTAATTGCCAAAGTAGTGGCACTGAGAGAGGTGGTGAGGCTTTAAGAGACGTCTGATAGTCATCCATGGTGGTGCGTGCCTGTAATTCCAGGTACTGGGGAGGCTGTGGTAGTAAGATGAAAAGTCTCAGGCTAGCCTGCACGACTTAGCATTTTCTCACTTTAAAAATAAGAAATTTATAAAGGTGCTGCAGTGTAGTTCAGTTGTACAGCAACCATGGGCTCGATCCCTAGCACCACGAAAGAAAGCATGTGGGAAGGGATTAATGCTGTTTTCATGTGACTGTGTTAGTTCTTAAAAGAGCATATTGTTTTAAAGCAGATCAGTCCTCGCTGTCCCCTCTTTTTTTATACCCGCTCACTCCCTTCCTGACCTCTACCACGTTATAAACCAGCACTAGGCCTTCCTTAGATACAGCTGCCTGATCTTGGACTTCCTAGCCTCCAGAACCATGAACCAAATAAGCTTCTTTTCTTTATAAATTTCCCCATGCCAGGTATTGTTATAGAAACAGAAGATGGACTAAGACATCAGCTGACTAGCACAATTCCTAAAAATTTAAAAACTGGCCCAGAACCAGTTAGACCCAGCTCCAGCACACCCCACTGACTGAAATCGACTCTTGTTATTTACTAGTTGCGCGAATAAAGATGTTCTAGGCTTATAACTTGACCTCTACCGTCCTTGGGGTCTCATGTGCAAAATGGGCATCATAATGTCTCTCCTAGAGGGATGCTATAAACATTAAATGAGATTGTATGTGTGTGGCAGCCAGGACTCTCTCTTGCTGCAGGCAGAGAAAGTGACCAAACATCCAGGCTGCTTTATTTTGACCCTGCCACTATGCATGTGCCTAGGCCATGCTTCCCATGCGCTGCTATCAGGCTGTGATCAAGCGTGGGAAGAAGTCTAAGGCAGGTCCATTCCTGTAAGACACAGGAGTCTTCTGATGAGTGACTGAGGCCTAAAGACTGCCCCTCGGCCTGTCTGAAACTTTCTGAGAACTATCCTATAGTCCTCAGACCACTATCCAATTCTTTCTTCCCTCTGTCCTTCACAGGTATCAAACCTATAGTGGGTCCAATAGTTCTTTCTTTTTCTCTCACATGCATTTCTCCCAATAAATCTCTTGCATTTTCAATTTCATCTTGGCTTCTCCTCCCCCCACTCCTTTCCCCACTTCCTCTTCCTCTTCCTGCTCCACCTCCTCCACCTCTCTGCCCTCTCTTTGGGGTCTTATTACATATTACAGACTGCCCTTGAGCTCACAATGTAATTCAGGCTGGCCTTAAACTCAGAATCCTCCTGCCTCAACCTCCCAAATTCTGTTTCTTAAAGGATTTTAGCATGATAACTACTTTGGACTTGTATACAGTAAGTACTCAATAAGTATTATTTAAAAGTTTTGTGGAATCCCCTACCCCTTACTTTCTGAGAACCTATTTCCTCCCTTGATAAGTGATCCTGAGAGAGAGCACTGAGGATGCTTACCACCCGAATGCCTCTGCATGCCTCACCAGGACAAAGGGGACCAGACTTCCCCACATTATCTCCATATTTCCATGTTTTTCTTGTCTGCTGCTCACATTCATTTGGCTTCTTCTCTTATCACTGAATGGAAATTGATCTGCCAAGATCACTTAGTCTTGTCATTTTTTAAATCCAGTGGTCATATGTTCTATTCTTATTTTGTATGAGCCATCTGGAAGCTTCTGACATTGATGAACAATGCTCCCTCCTCAAAACCTTTCTCTTATTCTGTGACTTGTCATCCCCATATTGTCCTCTTTTGGTGACTTTTGAACAGTTTCTTCTACTTCTCAACTCCCCAATGAGTGCTAAAAATGGGTGACCCACAGGGTCTTTATCCTCAACCTCAATAAACACCCCAGAGATTCAATTCAACAACTTCAGCAAAAAATACTGAACCAACACTGTTCCATAGTTGACCTCAACCCTCATGGAATTTATATTTTAGTAGATGAATTACCCTCTCTTTAGATGCTTAAGCTCCTAATTCCACACACCCAGCCAGCCCTCTCTTCATGAATGGATGTCTCACTAAGTACTTCAGGCACCCGAAACTCAGCACATGCAGAGCAGAACTCCTTTTCCCTGACCTTCTGTACTCTCCTTCCCTACCATCAGCAGCATCATCCGTCAAGTTGCTCCATCCAGAAACCTACAGTCATCCTTAACTACTCTTTCTCCTTTACTTCCACATCTAATCATTCACAAAACAATTGTTGATTTTACCTTATAGAGATGTCTTTATCTATGCCTCCTGGTCTCCTCTACAGTAACAACCCTACTCCAAACCAAAATAATTTATCTTGCTTTACTCCAAATATCTTCGTTTTGCTCAAGTAAAAATTCTATCATGCAAATCCTGTCATCCCCTATCCCCTAGAATTCTTCACTGTCTTTAGCGTAGCGTTTCACATGCTTAAGTTATCTCTTCAAGGCCTCTGATGACTGAGCTCCCGCCCACCTCTCTAGTTTCACATCACACTCCTGTTTTCTGCTTGCTACACTCCATCCATATGAGATTCTTGCACTACCTAGGACTTTTAACCTATGTACATGTTGTTCCCACAGCCTGATCATCTCTTCCAATTATTTGCTCAATGTGTCTCTTGCCTGATAGATTATACACTCTGTGGAGACGGGAACCCCATTTGTATTTTTCATTAGCGCATCCTCGGTATCTGCTAAAGTGTGGGCTACAGAGTAGTTGCTGAGCATTTGTTGAAAGAAGGAATGAATAAACTGACCACATCAGAGTATAAACACACTACACATTTGTGCATATGGAGTACTTAACCAGTTGCAGGTGGGTAGGTTCATTGAAAGATGTTAATAATAAAATGCCAGATCTATCAGGTTTATTTCTGTTTAAAGGAAAGAACCCAGGAAGAAGTTTAAATTTAAAAATGCCTCGAATTTCAGTAATTGGCATTGATGTGTGTGTGTGTGTGTGTGTGTGTGTGTGTGTGTGTGTGTGTTCTGGTGACAGGTGGTCCACCTATGGCAATTGGTCCCCTGAGATGACCTGTGTCCTCCTTTTCTGGACAGATGAGACTGAACTAGGATGTCTTAGTGAGTAGACTGGTGAGCAGCGCATAGGAAACAGCCTTCACTTTTGGATTTCATAATTTTGTTTCAGAACTTAGCACACACCCTTTTCAGATCTTGCCCTTCACAGCTTTGTTGCTGACATTTCATTTCCTAAGTTCGCTTTCTCTGATAAACATTGCGTCTGGCTTGGCCTTTGCAGTGAACACCATCACAACATGGGCTCACCCTACCTGCAGCCTCACTGTTGGTGCTTTAGTCCTAACCACTCAAATGCACCACTGCAATGAGGACTAAGGAAACAATGAGGAAGTCACAGAGGACAGAAAGAAGCAGACACAGTGGTTCTGAAGCCTGACTGCCTGCATTTGCATCCTAGTTCTACGCCCAAATGGATGCAACTTAACTCTGAGCAAGTTACTTAATCTCTCTGAGCTTGGGCTTCACAATAAAACATCCCTCATTAGATTGTTGTAAGGAGCAAATTAAGTATGTAAGTGCTAAACAGTACCTGGAGCACAGTGTGGACTCGAGAGTAAGACGCAGGGCAGAGTACAGGAGCCACTGGAATTCTGGAAAGGGAGGGCTCCTCAAAGGATGGGACCAAGAGTGACTTGAAGAAGACAACTTGGAACTGTAGAGGATCTGGATAGAGAGGTAAGAGTGAAGGCTTTTCTGCCTGCATTAGAGGAATAAGAAAAAGAATGAAAATGGCAATGAGGATTTTCTCGAAAGAGGATATAAGAAGAGTGGTGTGATTAGTATTTGCTTGGGAAAGCTATAATTAAAACTGGCAGGATAGGTCCAGATTAGTAAGATCCCTGAAAGCTGGAGGAAGGATTTCACAATCCATGGCAGTAGGAAGGAATCAGTGAGCTTCTTGAGCAGGATGTGGAGCAATGTGTCAGAAAACTGAGCTGACAGTGCTATGGCAGGTAAAGAGGAGGAAGAGTGACGAGAATCAGAGGTAGAGGGAGGCTTTGCACACTTGAAAAAAGTTCAAGATGGTGGTGTGGGTGGTACCAGTTGAGAGAGGGCAAGGACACCTGAGAGACATTGCAAGAGAAAAATAAGATTCCATTGAATGCATAAAAGAGAACATTTTAAAAACCAGGACAATGGTGAACTGGTGATTTATGTCTGTTATTCAAAAGTTTTGAACTATCCTGTATCCCTGGGATGAAGCCAAATTGATGATGATGTATGATCTTTTTAAAGATTAATTGCATTCTGTTTGCAAGTATATTGTTGAGGGCTTTTGCATCTATATTCACTAGGAAAATTGGCCAGTAGTTTTCTTTAAGTCCTTGTCCTGTTTTGGTATCAGGGTAATTCTAGCTTCCAGGAATGAGTTCGGCAGCACTCCTTCCCTTTCAATTTCATGGAAGAGTCTGAGGACTAATGCTTTATATCCTCCTGAAGCCTTACATCTTCCCTGAAGTTCTGGTAAAATTCTGCGGTGAATCCATCAGGTACTGGGCATTTCTTAGCTGGCAGTTTTTGTTTTGTTTTGTTTTTTGTTTTTTAATGTGGGTACCGGGAGTTGAACTCAGGACCTCACGCTTGCCAGCAGGCACTTGTGCCGCTGAGTGATATCATGGGCCCCTTTTTTTCCTTTATGTGGGTACTGGGAGTCGAACTCAGGACCTCGTGCTTGCCAGGCAGGCGCTTACGCCGCTGAGCCATCTCACTAGCCCAGGGTTTTTATTACTGTCTCTATTTCACCACTGGTTATTGGTCTATTCAGGAGTTTTATATCTTTTGATTAAATTTTGGTAATTTGTATATATCTGGGAATTTATCCATTTCTTCCACGTTCTCCAATATTTAAGCAATCAGACTGGACAATAACAGCCATAGTAATTTGTATGACTGCACAAAACTCTCACAGGATACCCAAGACAGACTGATGAAGATGCAGGCCCAAAGCTTTCCTGGAAGGGAAGAAAAATGGTGTAGCAGGACATGCCAGCCTGTGCTAGACCAGACACAGAATCCACCACTCGGAATAAGTAAGGAATTGCCCAGGCTTTAATACCTGGGGTTTGCACATAAAAGTAAAAGACATGAACTAATATATGATACTAATAATTTAAATTTAATCAGGGGGCAACTAGAAATGACTAAGTTAAAGTCTCAGATGCATACTCAGTCAAAGCAATGCAAGTGAAGGGTTTTAGTCCCACATGGCAACTTAGTTTCCTAAAGTAAAGGAAAAAGAACAGTTATGGCCTATAGACCATACGGGGATAAGAGTGAGTGTAGCAAGAAGCGGGCCATCGCTTTGAAAGTCTCCTGTGTGCGTGTCTGAAACTGCAAAGAGAAACGTCATCCACCCAGGTGTCTACATTTCTATAAGGATGGTGGCTTATCCGCTTCCATTTCTGATACCTTTTTGGCCTTTCGTAGCAGCCCACCAGGACGTTAAAAAAAAAAAAGGTCTATAACCAAAAAAAGGGACACCTGAGTTCTCAGCATCAGAAATGGACCAACCTAGCCCAACACAACCTTGACATGGAGTGACTCACTTTTACATTTGCTCTCATCGTTGAAAGCACAGTAAAATGTGCCTGACTTGACCTCCATATTCCAATTATTTTTCCCCTCTCCTTGGTATTGAAAAATTGTGTTGATGAATCTCTTCTGCACTTGTTGCAATTTATTAAATGTGGGAAAAGAAACAAGGTAACAGCCAACCCAGGGACCTTAGAAAAAGACACCAACATTGAATCCACTGTGGCCAGGAGAAAGCAGCCACTCTGGTGTCGGTGGGTTATCAAACATGACAGCTAAGTTATAAGCAGGTGTGTGTGTGTGTGTGTGGTGTGTGTGTGTGTGTGTTGGAGGAGGGTAATGAAACATTCTTTATGCTTTTCCTTAAGGTTTTTTGTCATTAGATATTAAAATTTATGCTGTTCATATTCTCCCTGAGATGAAATTTCACAAGGTCTGGATCCTGAATATTACATTCTGGTAGAAAAAAAGTAGAAATGAACAAAAGTCGACAACAAGCAATTTAAGTTTCGCTTTTGATTATATGAGTTCTATAAGAAACTAATTCTTATCACCGTTATAATATTATCACTGTTCTAGAAATACAAAAACAAATGAATGAGAGTTATGAAAGTTGGAAAAAAGAAAAAATTATCATTATTAGAAGAGGATATAATTTTATCTGGTAAATGGAAAAGAATTTCCTGAAAAATCTGTTGACAGTAAGAGAATTCAATGAATTGGCTGAATTAAAAATTATATGCAGAAACTTTAAATAAGGACAAATAATATGCAGAATTCAGAAATAATATGCATAATAATATGCAACAGTAGTAACAAAAACAGATAAGATAAAATACCTAGGACTTGACTGAACAAGAACTATAAGATATACATGGAGAAAACTTTAAAATTCTCCTGCGGAATATGGCAGAAGTTCTGAACAAATGGAAATATATAATTGTTCTCGAATAATAACACTCCATATAAAGATGTCCATTCTCGCAATGTCAAGCTAAAGCTGAATGTAAACCTAAAAAATACCAATAGTACTTTCTGGTGGGGGTGGCTGAAAAACCCAATTTTAACATTCCTAAGAAAAAATGAACAAAGTGCTGGAAAAAAGAATAAAGAGGAGAAACTGGATCTTACCAGATAACAAGGTGTGTATTATGCAATAGTTATTGTATGTTATATATTGTATTACTGAGTGCTGTATAATAAAATGTATATTATATACTTAGATGATAGTTTACATATACACATACATATATATATTTCAAAAGATCTATAAAATACATATAAATATATAAAAAAAACTTTTATTTCTTTGTAGTTAAACTTGGCAACTTTTTTAGTATTTATTAGAGCTTCTGGGTTTTAAGTTACACTTAAAAGACCTTATTGACTCTGAAATCATAGAAAATATTCTCCCTGGTGTATTCCAGGGTTCTTTGTTGTTATTTTTGTTAAATTAAAAAGTTAAAGCCATCTGAAATTTATACTGTTGTTAGGTGTAATATATTAACCTAATATCTTTTTCCCAGATGAATAACGGATTTCCCAGATGAGTAACAGATTGAATACGTATATTTAATATATAATATATATTTCAAAAGTATATATAATTTTCAAAATTATGGAGGAAGTGCTGAGTAATCTTTAGATTTCTAATCTGAAATTTTGTTTGTGATGTTTTAATTCAGAGGTTAGTTTTGTTATACACTGATTTGTAAGAGTTCTTATATTTTAATATCTCAAAGAATTAATACTTTGTCATAATCGTAATTACTATTGTCTCCTTTGATTTGCCTTTTAACACTGTTTATAACTTTTTGTGTAATAAACTTATTTTAAAAAAGGACAAATTTAGTGATTTTTTTCCATTGCCTATACACATACCCCAGATCCCTGGGTGATTGTTATATATACTTCCATGATTATATGTTCTTCCATAGCTTTCTCATTTTTCACCTTTTACCTTTTAAATCAATCTGGAATTTATTCTGATGTATGTGCAGTTAGAAGAGTACCTTTTAAAAAACTATCCAATGTTTTTCCTAATGTCTTTATTGACTAGCCTCTCCTTTCTCTACTGGTTCATGACGCTTTTTACTAATCAGAATTTTATGGAGACATTGTACATTCATATGTGGGTATGATGCCTTTTTGATCAAATACTAATGACAGTATTCAATCATGATGAGAGCTGCATTTCACTTGGGAGCAGGAAGACACAGAAGAATTTTTAGCACGGGAATGACAATGTCAGATTTGTACACTAGACGCTTTGACCATGGACTGGGAGCAGAGGAACCGGAGACAGGTTGAAGGGCTTGCAGGCTTTTGCACAGTCCATGTGGGCCATGTTGAGGGCTTTGATGATGACCACTGTGGGGGAGGCCCCAGGCTGGCGGACACTCTGGTGGCAGCCTCACGTCCTCTAATCATTGCCACAGCCACAAGCTTTGCAGAGAAGCATCCCCAGAGCACCAAGCATCAGCAGCTCATCATGTCCCTTGCTTTCTCTTCTTACTGTGACACCCACAGCAACCCACCTGGCACTCATGTGCACCATCCAGACGTAAGGGAATACAGGTTTCAGGGCAAACCTGACCAGTGGCAGACAGACAGTAAGTAAATGCTCTCCTCTTTCTTTCCTCAGGCAAACAAATTCTGGGGCAAATTCTACACTGTTCTCAAGAGTCCTGGGGGCCCGTGTTACTTGTTGTAGTAGTAACCAATTTAGAGATTCACCTTTGCATTGGCTTTCCCTCTATGCCATGTCTCCCTCCAGTCCCCCATTTCTATTTTCTGGCATTGCCAGCCATGCTTTGCCACTTTCCTACTGGCCCAGACCTCAAGACTCTGCTTCCAGGAGGATCTTCAGCTAAGACAGAGGCTGCTATGGTGTGATTATGGTTTGTCCCCTCCAAAACTAGTGTTGAAATTTTCCATTGCAGCAGTGTTAGAAGGTGAAACCTGGCAAACTGTTTGGGTCAGAGGGGCAAAGCCCTTGAGAATGGATTCATGCTTTCTCCTGAGAGTTGTCCACCTTTTCCTTTCTGCTTTCCACAGAATTTGAAGCAGCACAGGCCCTCAAGAGCAACTGAATAGATGCTGGCATTATGTCCTTAGTTTTTCCAGCTTCCTGTACCATAAGCCAATAAATCTCTATTCTTTACCAATGACCCAGTTTTGGGTCTCAGTTATTCTACCATAACAACAGAAAGAACTAAGATAGTAGCTAATTGCATATAGATTTGGGGTGAAGGAGAGAAAGCAGGCAGGGGTGACTCTGGACTTTCTTGTTTAGGTGTCTGAGGAGATGGGGTGCCCTCACTGATAATGGAATACAGGGGAAGATGGTTTCTCTGTGTGTGGCACAAGCAGGACATAGGAATATATGCCTACCTTGTCACAGCTATTTCCATGAGAGTGCCTGGCACATAAGAGTTGTTCAAAATACATTAAATTATACATGCACAAGGAGAAAACAGGCCAACATCATTGATGTTTTACACACACCTGTATCTGCTACATAGTCCATCATTTAGTTATATGCTAATTAGAAATATAATAAGATTTACACAAATACAGAATAACTGAAGGATTTAGGAAGCAACACATGAGCATAAAGATACATGTGTCATAAAGACACATAATCTACCCTGACTACCTAGAGGAATAAAGATGAGCAGTAGTCAGAGTTGGCTGAGACTAATCTTAATGCCTCGGTTCTGGTAACTTTTCTCAGTCTCATAGGTTTTTATTAATAGAGGTCAGTTGTGAACTGCCATCAGTCATATCCGCGATGTACAGCTATCAAAGTCTCTCCTTTTTTTGTTGAACTTGATAACTCTCTTTTATGTGCTGACTCTTCCACAAGTCTCATCCAAGAGTTTCATTAATTTCAAAAAACTGAGTGTTTTGCACTCAATGGTAGGGTGAAGGGGTAGCCACCTTATTATAAAAGTCAGGCCAGAGTTACTTTCTTCTTTCCTGCAAAAAGAGATGAACCTGGAAATGTTTGGCTGGATGTTGCTTCTACTCTGTAAAATGAAATGTGGAGTCATTTTTTAGGAGGACAATGGGCAACTGGGGCTTCTTGCACAACTGTTCTTTTTTTGTGGGTACTGGGGGTTGACCTCAGGACCTCACGCACCAGCAGGTGCCCGTGCTGCTGAGCGATATCACCGGCCCTTTTTTCTTATGTGGGTTCCGGGAGTCGAACTCGGGCCCTCGCGCTTGCCAGGCAGGCGCGTATGCCACTGAGCCATCTCACCGGCCCCGCACAACTGTTTTTTAAAAGCTCTGGTTTGCATGAAACTGAGTAGGCTTTCATTTAAATTCTTTCACACAGCATGAATATGTGTATGGGTTTAGGGTGAGAAAAAAAAGCTGTCTGTTCCTAGGGGCTGCATGATTTTTGTAGCTGCTTGAGCCTCACCTGTTCCATTCCCTCTTGGCTGCTTTCCTAAGATGAATGAAGATGTCACACAGGATGAAATCAAACTTCCTCTTAAATGTCCACCAAGCCACATTTACTGATATCATTTCTACTGTATCAGTGACGCTCATTCGTCAATCATGAAAGGGAACAAAAGTAGTTTGCTAAATTATGCTTTGTAAATCTCACTGATTATGAACCAGGACCATCATGATATCCAGGCTTGATGATTTAGTCTATAATTTTCCCAGACAATTAAATGTTTTACTATTAAAAGCCATGTTTGACCTTTGAATTGCATTTCAGGAGATCAGGCATCTGTAATACCTATTTCTATCTAAGATTGCCCCGAAGCTCCAAGGCACTTGGCATGGCCTTGGCTCTCCATCCTTCCACCCCATCTAGCCACCTCCTTGAATAATGTACTCATGCTGACATCTCCATCATGCTCATACTTTATGTACAGACCCCCGATATAGTAAATGTGGTGACAAATGGCCAACCAACCCCTGTTCTCAATGTCTATGCTTCCTGTAGTCAAAAATATTTAGTCTTGTCCTACAATTTCCAACCATTAGAGGGCAAGGCTGCTGCAGCTAACAGACTCTGAGACTTGTTTTGAAAGAGCCTGAGTGCATCAGGTTTTTTTTTTTTTTTTTCCTGATTATACACTATCTAATTCAATTTACTTTATTAGAAAAACTGCCAGCTATTTCATGTTAATATTGACATTTTCATAAGTACTTGCAATTAGAATTCAAGCTGAGAGTCCAATAAATCTCTTAGATATTTTACACTTACTTTCCCTGTCTCCAGGCTTTGCAAAATATTTTTAAGAACATGTTTGGAGGTCATTCCACCTTTGGGGAGTTTATATTGTGTATGTAAAACAGTTGAGCAGAGGAAAAAAAATACCACAAATGGCAAAACAAATTAAGAGCAACGATAGTGGTGTACCAACTTCTGCAAAAAAGTGTAGGATATAAAACTCAAAATTATAGCAGATAAGTGGAGCCATGAGTTTTTCACTTTATACAGAACTTCACCCCATTGCTTTTTCCCAATAGTAAGCCCTCTACTACATTTAGAGAACATTTCTTGATTACATTTAAAGTATATTTCTATTTGCCCACATCATTTTATTTAGAATTTATAGGTCTTTGAATTGGCCTGCATTTCAAGAATGTCACATGTCCCCCGGAAGAGATGGCAATAGATTCCAAGTGCCCTATCACCTTAAATAAAAGGATGCTCACATGCTAAAATACTTTATTCATCAAAGGCTCACTTTCTGTTTTATTGACTAAAGTGTGGCTTCTAAAGTGAGATCTTAAATGCACAGTATAATATACTCTTTGACTTCTGAATAATAAATATTATCCACTTCAATTTTAGAAGAATACCTGCCTGAAGACATAGACAGGAAACTCACAAATAAGACAGGTTGCATTACACCATCAAACTTCTTTAATGATATTTATTTGCATATATCAATTAAAAGCCTAGAAAACAGAAGATTTTCTAAGCAGAAGGGAATACAACTTTTTCCAAACAGGCAGAGGATAAGAAGGTAAATGTCCATAAGATATTTAGGGGTGCTTCTCTCAGAGAAAACAGCTCCTACTAATTCAGCTACGAACAGATGTGTGGTGAATTCCTCACTAGTTCTCAGCCTTAGCTACCTGTTGGAATCACTTCTGGAGCCTTTAAAAAAAAAAAAATCTCCAAACCAACCTACAGGAGTGTGAATTAGGCGGTGGTGGTTTGTAAAGCCTCCCAGGCTAGCTGAGTCAGCCTGACAACCAAGTGCAAGCCACTTGCCTCAGCAGGGGTGTTGCGCTG
Organism: Erethizon dorsatum; assembly: GCA_028451465.1. Taxonomy (NCBI): domain Eukaryota; kingdom Metazoa; phylum Chordata; class Mammalia; order Rodentia; family Erethizontidae; genus Erethizon; species Erethizon dorsatum. The sequence continues at coordinate 129,923,876 of CM051823.1, read as the reverse complement.
AGCCCTGTGTTGGGGACACAGCTGCAGCTCTTTCCGATGACTCCCAGTGAGGGGCGGGGCCCAGAGCAGATGAACTCAGCTGTCAGGTGCCAGCGGGATGCACCTGGCTGTGCTCTGGCAGCCTGGTGGTTGATGGTCCTGAACAGACCCTACATAGAGGAAGCAGGTCAGGGAGACCTGCCTTGGCAGCCATTGGAGCAGTGCCGCTTTTCCCCTGCGGGCACATCTGTAAAAATACTTCACCATCCCCAACCTCCTCGCCTCCTGAAACCCTCTGCTCCAGCCAAATGGGCGGTTCACCATGGACCAGCCTGCAGTTCTCAGGCTTTTGCACATTTTCTAAGATGTCACTTTATCTCAACAAGTCTCCTGTGTGGTCCCCCTCAGTCTCAACCCTGCCGTGTTTTTGCATCCATCCCTGAAGACTAAGCACCCGGCTCTTCTAGAAAGCTGCCACCAACAACCCCAGGGCTCCCTGGTTTCTTTCCTCTCATTTCTCGGGTTGGCAGGTGTCTGTGTCATTCTTTTGTGACTTGAACCTGTGCCAGCCAACAGCTGCACAGAGCTGTTCTCCCTCTCCTTTTGGTAAACTTCTCACGTTGGGTCTTCTATTGCTCACCAGGCACCGGGACCTGCAAGGGCAGTGATGGGTCTGACTGCAGATTTTCTCCCACTGCTGCCCTTCCCCACCTGGAGCTGTGGCCTGCATATGGTTGATGGTCTGCAGTACCCGTTCATTGGTTAACCTTACGCCCGGACCACTGCAGTAGCCTCTAACTTCCTTTCACAGCTACTTGAAGTCCCTTCTCTATGTTGTTGCCAAAGTCACTTCTCTTTCTCTTCAGTTCAACCACTGCTTCTCTGATCTAGACTTGCTACCTGCCCCACTCCACACCTGGAAAGTGCCATATCTCTCTGCATTGTAGGATGTGAAGCAGTTGCTATTTCACATGCATTGGCGTGGTCTGGGAATTAATGTCTGCCTCTCTGGTAAGACTGTGAGCTCCATCAGCTCAGAACAGTGCTGTAGTTACTCAACACTTTATCTCCAGTTCCTATAAGAGTGCCTATCACACAGCAAGTACTGAAGGCAATACTTGCTGAATCAATGACTGCAGAGTGGATGGATGGATGACAGAGAGGTAGTAGAAGGAATACGTGACAGAATATTTGATTTGCCAATTGGTCTTGCAGATGAAGGACAGGAAAGCCATTGTTTGGGGTCACTGCATGGCAGTATGGCATGGTGCAAAGCAGATGTGTGTTCCCCACCTATTTTGGGAACAGGAGTACCCTCAGTACGCTAAGATGTATACACCCTAATCTCTGGGACTTGTAACTGTGTTCCTTTTATGGCAAGAAAGACTCTACAGATGTGATTAAGTTTGTGGACTTGAGATGGAGAGGTTATCCTGGATTTCCTGGGTGGACCTAATCTAAAGACAAGTCTTTAAAAATGGAGACTCCTTCCCATGTGGGTTAGAGAAATAAGACGGAAGAGGGGTTCTTCCCCTGGCTTCAAAGGCAGAGGAAGGGGGCCATGGTCTAAGGTATGGCCCCTAGGAAACAGGAACAGCTGTCAGGCTAACAAGAAAATGGGATCTAAGTGTTATGAGCATGGGCAGAGGATTCCGCCAACCCCTGTGTAGGGAGGAAGAGCTGGGGCTTCCTCTGGAGCCCAGGTGTCCAACCCTTTGTCTTCCCTGAGCTGCACTGAGTGAAGAGGAATTGCCTGGGGCCACATACAAAAAATATAACACAGGGCCGGTGAGACGGCTCAGCGGCTTAAGCGCCTGCCTTGCAAGCGCGAAGGCCCGAGTTCGACTCCCGGATCCCACATAGGAAAAAGGGGCCGGTGATATCGCTCAGCGGCACGGGTGCCTGTTGGTGCGCGAGGTCCTGAGGTCGTCCCCCCGGTACCCACAAAAAAAAAAAAAAAAAAAAATATAACACAGTTACTGCATAGAAGTAGCAAAACTTCCAAGATATTTTTTATTGCAACATTTCTAGCATTAGCAACCTTGTATATGTAATTGTAAGATATCATGAGCAAAAATTATTTGATACATATTTGTGCTTCCTATAGCACTTAGACTAAAAAGCTATTTTAACTTATTAAATTGTTTTACAAAATAACACAATGAGCACAAGTTTAATAATTAGATAAGAAACCTCACATGTCTGCCTAATAATAATAATAATGATCATCATAATAATAAACGGCTGTCTTTGCAGCACACGCATGTATAGTAGGCTGAAATACTATTACTGGTCACCGCTGTGTTTTATTTGCTAATTGCACAAGTGCATATGAAGTGTGATACCTGCAGGTGTTGACTGGATGGTGATCTGGCACAGGAAGTGGAGTTGCACTGCCCCGTACCCTCCCCTACACAGCGTTCTGTTGTCACCTAAGCAGTCTGCACTCAAGTACCACACAATTAGGTCAAGAAATATGTCGCTAAAAATCACACAATAATGTTCAACGTTTACGATCTTGTGGGGCTGCACTATTAGCTATCTAGGGCTGCACAGCTGCGGGCTGTGGGTCAGGTGCATCTGCATTAGGGCCTCCAGAAAGGAGCACAGCGCTGCCAGTACCTTGGTTTTAGCCCAGTAAAGCCACGGCACATTTCTGACCTCAGGCTGTAGGATGATGATTCTGTTGGTAAAGCCACTAGGTGTGTGGTCAACGTCACAACAGCAGCAATGGGAATTAATACAGGTACTTCAGCTACAGGTAGCTACACCTTGTCCCATCTGTCACCTTTGACACCAGCAGAGAGATGTGTTTCAGGGGCAGCCAAACATGCCCCATGAGGTACAGCACAGGGTGACCAAACTGAGTAGATCTTAGGAGCCTGACTGTGAGCTACAGAGACACCAAGTGGTGGCTGGTCAGTAAGTGACTGATGGCAGTTAAGAACCCAGGGCAGCCCAGGGCACTAACGTACCTGGTCACCAGAACTGGGTCCATTCTAAATAATACCTAGTCGCCCAGCAGGAAGTTGGCAGTGCTGTGACTAATGCTCTTCCTGCATGGCCTGGCTCTGCCTGGCATTTCCTGCTCTTTGCTGGCAGCCATGGTCCTTTGGTCCTCGTGACCACAAACACGCCTATCATGGCTCCCAGGTTTCCATCCCGTGCCCTCTGTTCCCTGGAGCAACTTAAGTGAATCTTAGGTCCTGGTATCTAATGTGGCCTGACACACCTTTCCCTCCTTTGTGGTTGGATCTTTGACCCCGCTGCGCTTCCCTGCGCCCACCTCAGCAGTCTGTAAGGAGGGTGCTGGATGGTGCTAATGCCCAGATGGGGCATGGAGGAAACAGATGCTGGGGATGAATGAGCTACTATGAGAGGGAGCATGCCAACTCCCACCTATGGCTATTTGGTGGCAACTCAGGAGGTGTCTCGTGGCATTCTATTCTCCTCTCAGAAGACTCCTAACTCACTCTCATTGCCTCTCCTTTTCTCCAAAATCCCTTGGTTGTTCCCTGTTTTTCTCCTCCCTCTCCCTCCTTCACTCATCTTCCTCTCTCTTTGGCCCAAACCCCCAAGGATACTGTGGGTTTGCTACCTTCTAGAAATGGCCTCTGATTCTAAAAACACCTGCAACAGACTCTGAAGACCGGCTCTGAAGCAGGAGCTCCTGCCTCCCCCAAGCCTCTGGATGCTCTGATCCCTGCAGTGGAGCATTCAGGGCCAGCATGCCTCCCCCACTCCTCAGGGGGGAGGGTGTGACATTTATGACTTTACAACCCAGTGCCTACATGAGCTCCAAGTAAATAAACACGGGGCAAATGTCTGCCAGCAGGCTGGAATCAAAACGCATCCCCAGCTGCTGGAAACACAAAGAGAAGCAGTTTCCTTAGAAACTGTTCCCCAGGGAAGGGGTCTTGTGAGGCCATCTGAGTTCTCAGCAGTGCAGACCTGATGGCTCAGGGCATGGTCCCACATGTCCCCAGCCTCGTGCAAATAGTAGCTACTATGGGGCTCCTGAGCAGAGATGGTCCACATCTTCAGGAAACACAGTCCTTCTGATTTGAGTAATACCAGCTACCTCCTGAGCTGCTACCAAAGAACGAAAGTGTCATTTTTAGACCACAGGGAGTCACTAAGAGAGCTGTTATGGTTTAGATCAAGAATGTCCCCTAAAGGCCTCCCCCAAGGTGACTGGAAGGTGACTGAAACATGGGGGGCAAGACAGCGGACCTGCTTTTGGGAGGTGGGGTCTGCTTGGGAGAGGTGGGAGACCTCTATTCTCCTGGAAGGGTCTGTCTCCCTCCTTGGTTCCTGCCTTCTCTCTGTGCCTCCTGGCCACCATGATGTGAGCAGCTTTCCTCCACCAGACCCTTTCACCATGTACTTCTTGCCTTGGAACTGGGCCAACCATGAACTGAAAATGTGAGCCAAAATATTCCCTCCTTCTTTAAGTTGCAGGTGTCAGATATTGTGTCCAGCAACAAGAAAATGACTAAGACAAGAGCAGAAGGGATGCAGGCATCAAGGCTGAAATGCGTTCAGGACATTTTGAGCTCTCCATGCATTTCTGCGTAGAAAGTGCAACCGATTCTCCTAACAACCCTGTGATGCAGGCCAGGGAGGTAAGGTGATCCCACTGTACAGATGCGACACAAAAGGCTCACAGAGGCTGGATCACCAGCTCAGTCACCAGCTACGGCGTAAGAAAGGAGCACAAGTACACTAAATGCTAGGCCGCTGTCACAGCCTGCAACTTGAAGCCAAATTGGAATTAGCTGGACATCATGATCTTTACTTCCTTTCCTTCAATGAGTCAAGAAACATAGGTATTTTCTAAAACACTTAACAGATGATCCAAATCCCTCAGGGATTTTCTTTCTTTAAGAAAAATGATGCTTCAGGAATAGGGGCAAAGCCCAAGTTTTCATTCACAGGACAGCCTCAGTGGTCAGGACAGAGTGGAAATTTCCACACACCAGGGTTTTGCACGTATAGTTCCAGAGCCGAAGGACATCTAGCGTCCAAAATGTTCCAGCAGATTAAAATGCGTAGCTTTCCGAAAACCTTCGCTGACTCTGGCCAACTTTCAGGCTTCTCCAGAATCCAATGGGGCCAACATGATTCACTGAATTCTTTATGAATTAAGAAGCTGTAAATTACGCATCTTTTCTTTGAAACATGCATTACTTTCCACACTTTACAGCCAAACCGAATGAATAGTATCACAGAGCCAGTTTTGTCTCTGGGAAAATGTTCTCCCCCCTCTCCCTGGTCTTCCATGCAGGGTGGCTTGGTGAGGTGGCAGTGATGGCTGGGGAAGCAACCCAACTTGCTTTTTTTTTTTTTTGAGTTTCAAAGTGCAAAGTGATGTCTATGCAAAATATTTCACTGTGAAAGTTTTAAGGCCAGATTTTAGGCAAAGAGCAAGTACAAATCACGCATGTGCAACTGGCCAAGCAAAAAGAATAGCAGAAGAAATCCATTTCTGGGGAAGGTTGGAGACTGGAAAGTGGAGGGGCTTAGAGGAATGGGATGTTCACCCTCCCCTGGAAATCACAGCAATGGCTTGTCCTTTTGAGGTTATTCATTCTTTCTCAGATGACATTCTGTGTGCTAGATACTCCCCTGCCCTGGAAGCAAAGCAGCCCACACTCCAGCTGGAGGAGAGATGTATGTGCAGGGCTGTGACCAAGTGGGCCTGGGCTCAGGTGGCTCTCAGACAAAAACAGGAGGCAGCCACCTTGACTGTGGGACTTGAGTTCTGACTCTGGACAAGGAAATGAGCCTATGGTCATGGGCTTGACTCAGGGCGGCTGCTCTCAGGTGACTATATCTGTGTTTGCATTCATTTATTTAAAAATTATTCTCTGGAAAATGTCAAAAAGGATAGTTTGGAAAGAAATAGATAGTTTGAGAAAACCTAGCTGCTTCCAGAGAATTCAGAGAACAGCTGTTAGGTGCTTGAGCATTTAGAAAGATTGTTTTACCAGGGATAGCTTTATAAAGAGCTGCAGATGTTATACAAAATAATTTTTCTCAGAAAGCATGGTTCTTGGCCCTGTCCTCTACCCACTTTACCATTCAAGAAGTGAGACAAAAGGTCCACCTGGCTTAACACCTGCAGGACTGGACCCTCCCAGACTCAGGACCTTTCCTGCATTTGTGAGGTGGGAGTGTCCTCATTACCTGCAAAGCCTAGATCTCTTCGCCCTTTCTGTATTCTTTCAAACCACTGGCCATGGAGATACTGACCCTTCCCATCCCCAGCAAGCTCTGACACCCCCAGTTGTGCACTGAACAGCTCTTCAAGGCTTGGAACCATGAGCAGACTGCTGACTTCCGGCAGTGGGGTAAAGTGAGGCTTTTGAGCACTTAGATCTGGAATCGTGTGGGAATCAGCTGACTGACCTAGGCCAGCACCCATACCGTGAACGTGTGTGTGGCGTGTGGCTTGAGAACTGTGATGCACAGTCCCTAGAGGGCACGCTGTGTGGCCAGGGACAAGACCCCTCGAAGTCCTCACTGCAGGCCAGGCCTCACTGACAGGACGGTGTCTCCTCGCAGCTGCCCAAGCTCCACAGAGACATAAACAACACCCTCTTCTCAGTTACAGAAGTGACCACCCAGGCTTGCCAAAATGAGGATGGGCTCTGGCAGGGGCAATTTTGTTTCACAGGATCAAGGAGATGGAATAAAAAGTTTCAGCTATTTAAAAGAAAGCCATTAGGCCATCTTCCAAATAAACAAACTATCCTTTGAACAAGAAAACAGCCTTCTAAGTGGGTCAAGCCAGGGCCAGATCACGAAGGAGTCAGGCCTACCTCGGACCCTGCTCTGGCCCTGCTCACCACTTAACGCCTTCGCTCTCAATTTTCTACTCCGCTACTTTGTGCCCCAAGCTTCCCTATGGGCCCCTGCCAAGAAAAGATCTGATAGGCTTATCTGACACAGTCCCTTCCAGAACACAATGCTCACACCTGGAAAAGCGGCCTCTTCAAATCACTAAGGGGAGAATTCCTGGCAGGGTAAGTTTACTTAGAATCTCTCAGTCAAGTCACACAATCAAGGCAGTTACCAGCACCTCAGAAACATCACACTCGCACCCACTACCAACCTGCCACACTCTTAAAAAATGATCTAAAGCATGATTTTTCTCTCTCACAGTTTGCAATTTTTCTCTCTATTGTGTATGTGAATATAATTATATATCTATCTCTATATCTATCTATCTATCTATCTATCTATCTATCTATCTATCTATCTATGTTATATGGAATGATTTATAGGATGGCAAAATAACTTGAGAGAGTAGGAGGACTAGAGAATTCCCCACAACCTTACAGTGCTACCTGAAGAACAGAAATCCAATGATTCATTTCCATTTCTTTGATTTCTCAGCATTATCTGCTATCACTTGATTCTAATTTTCTTAGTATTTGGATGAAGTCAGAACTCTGAACTATTATTTTTATTAAGTGAACTGTACTCTGTTTTTCAAAATGTAACTATATTAATCAAAATCTAATACAAAAAATAAAAAATAAATATAATTTGAGAGGACATTATTCTAGTAAATGGTTCTATATGCTGAATACATACTTGTCCCCAAATTAAAAAAAAATATAGGCTCATTCATAGCATGTAGTTTAAAGACAAAGATTAGGGCTTTGGCATCAAAGACTAAAAAATGTGTTTAAAAAGAGGTAAAAACCACTTTTAAAAAATCCATGAAAATATTTCTTTGAAGCCTTAGGTAATTGAGCAAATACAGGTTGTACATCCTTTACTTTTACCCAAAATGCTTGGGACCAGAAGTGTTTCAGATTTTAGTTTTTTTTTTTTTTTTTTTTCAGATTTGGGAATATTTGCATATACATAATATCTTGAGAATGAGACCTAAGTCTAAATATGAAATTCACTTATGTTTCATATACATTCTATACACATGGCCCGAAGGTCATTTTATACAATATTTTGGTGAGTCCACATTTTGACTGAGAGCTGTCACATGAGGTCTCAGGTATGGCATTACGTCCATGCTCAAAAAGTTTCAGAATTAGGGACATTTCAGACGTTCAGATTGAGGATGCTCAACCTGTACTGAACCAGGAGTGAAAAGCTTTGGGTCTGGTCTCCGGTCCATCTCCTATCCGGCAAACAGCACTGGACGAGTTGATTTCCAAAAATGCTCTTGGACCCCAAACACATATTTTTATTGTATTTTCAAGAATTAAGAATGGGCATTGTGCTGGCCTGTGACCAACACTGCTTCTCTTTGGCTACAAGACTGAGGCTGAGGACTGAGCAGCGGTGGGCACAGGCGCTATTTCCTTCCCACACGAGACACATTTGTGCTGATCCCTAACACTTTTTCTCATCTTGCCTGTGCCTGTCAGCCTGGGATGGACTGGGGGAGCCCAACAGCCTCTCCCAGACACAGCGACCAGGATTTCCACTTCTTAAACACAGTGTTCTTGACTAGTCTGTAAGCTTTTGTCAGTACAAGTCACAAAGAGATAAGAAAGTTCTCACTGTGGTGCTGGAAGAAAGACACGTAACTCTGCCCTACATAATGTGTTAACAATTCTGTGCTTTTGCTAACAATTACTGGGGTCAAGAAACATCCTCTGGAAGCTGAGAGTCCCAAAACAAGGTTCAGAAAGGCAAACAATTATTGTGGACCCAGCAACAATCAGCCATGGTGGTGCCCCAGCTGGGAGAGAAGTGACTGGCAAGTCCTAGGTCCTTTTGGAACTCCCTTCTGGAGTTCATGGGCAATGAATAGGATGAGCGATGAGAAAAAATTTTACAACCCTCTAAGAAAGAACCCAAACACATCTGTTCTTAACCAGGATACTGCAGAACTCCTGAGGAATAACTATTTCTTCTCTGGCATCTAAAACTTAGCAATAAAGACAAGCTGAGCAAGGCAAATGAGCAAATCACTTGAAAAAGTGTTTCTTAAGATCTGGAGCACCTGGAACAGGTTTTCACCTGTGAAAGTTTCCATCAAAGGTGAGCTTTTTCCAGCCATTCAGAGCAGCACAAGACCATTTCTCACATGAGCGGACTTACCAGGTAGCGCTCCTCTTGCCTCATGCTGGGGGTGCGGATCATGTGATTCTGTTCCCCTCTCCAGTCTCCAAAGCGACGGAAAAAATAGTTAGATAAGAACCGGCTGACAGGGTCTCTGATGATGTTGATGTAGACGGGCTGGTCTCCTCCAAACCTAACACACACATGCACATGAACAGGAGCTCATTACAACCCATCGCTTCGGGAGGAAAATAAGGCCTACCTGCACAAGGTCTGCCCTGTAGGTTAACTTAGCATCCAACCAGTACCCCATCTGCTAAGGTGCCCATGAGCACTTGCACAAGCAAGCCCAGTGCTTCCTGATGAGCATCTTGCCATCACACAAGAAGTGGAGGCAATGACACCTGATTCAAGTCTCTGTCAAGAAGCTGTGAGGACAGTTTCACAGCACAGGAAACCACGCTCTCTGTCAGAGTCAAGATACAGATGTTATCGGTTTTCTCACCAGGCATAGGTTTGTTGAGGACAGACGATGTTCTATTGGAATCTGCAGTCCCAGGAGTGGGCAGAACTGAGTGGCATGCAGGTGGCCCTCAGTGGATGCTTCAATCCACTCGCTAGTTCTGATCGTCTTGGTAGATGACACACCACTTCTATAGTGTAACTGCAACAGTTCCAGGTGAGGTACTCTGCTGTGAGTGGGTTGACGATGGCCAGCCTGCACTGGATACTCACTCTGCACTATGTCTCAATACTTTGCATGGCCAACTCACTGAAGCCCCTGGCACCTCCATGGAGCAAATAATCCCAATTATTCCCATTTATTCTTGGGGAAACTAAGGCAGGGAGAGGATGAATAATTTGTGGCTGAGCCAGGTGATGAACCCAGGTGACCTGGCTCTAGAATCTGTTTTCTTGATCACAGAAAGTTGAGAAAAGTATCAAGAATGAAACAAAAATCTATACAACTATCCTCCAGTGATGGAAAGTGCTTTTAGATTAAAGAATAAAATAAATACCTAGATGTCCCATTTTCATTCCTTCCAGAAAGGGATTGGGCAACTGCACTGAGAGTTGGCCTGAGGACTAGGCCTTCACAAGGCAAGATGACCAGGTCAATTGAATTCTCCTAAGGATTCTTCCCTATCCCTTTGGACTGTGTGCAGTGGTCCTGAGTAGTCTTGAGGGAACACACTATGGACAGGGCAGAGGTTACATTCTGGTGACTCCTGAAGACCTTATGACCCCATGACCTTCTGATGAGGGTCCTTTGACATTCTGTTGGAGTCAGAAAGAGCTTGGAGGAAGCAGACTGACGACTTGGCTCTCACCCCTCTCCACCTAGTGGACTGTGTTCACCTTTGGAAACCCAGCCCGGCATCCCAATCACATCTTCAGTACACTGTCTGTCCCTCCCTCCTCTATGACCTGAGTCCTCTTGCCCATACTCTGTCGACAGATCTGTCTCTCTCACTGGACTGCAAGAGTCCTGCAGCCAGGGACTATATCATTTAGCACAGTGTGTGGGCACACAGCAGTTGCTCAACAAATAGGAACTGACAGCAGAAATACAGTAAGATCTTGGTTCACAAATGCTTCTGTTTGCAAACAATTCCATTTTCAAGCAAAAGCGTTTGACAAAATTTTGCTTCAGTTCACAAACCACACTGGGTACAAGCACAACCGTGGCTGTCCTCCGCACACAAACATAAATGAGGCCATCTTCCCCAAAATCGTAAAACAAATTAAGTCCATGAATCAAGGTATCCCTGTAAATGTCTGGGTGCGCATGTTTCAGCTGTTATATTTCTGCCTGTATCACAGAGTCTGATGCCAGAGGAAAGTAGACACGAGACTCCACCAATGCTTTTTTTGTCCATTAATTCATATAATGTTGAACTGGTTTATTTGCATTTTTAGAAGAGGCTCTCCAGAGAGAAGACTCCAAAGGAATAACTCTCCAAGGAGTGGAATTTTGGGTACCAGGATGCATGCATAATATTCTGGACTCCCCAAGTACTGCCAAGTAGGAGAACCTTCTGTTCATGAGCATGATGAGCTCTGTCAATGGATCTTGTTCAGTTCCCAGATATTTATAAGTGACACTTATGCTATTGTGTGAACAACTAACTGTAGTCCCAGGAGTGAGCTGTGCCAACCACCAGCTCACCACCATATATATCCTGGATCTACCATCCTCTTCTAATTAAATTGAATTTCATATCTATGATTAACAGTAACTAAATTAATAATGCTAGGGACTAGGAAGACAAAGCATGTATACCAAATATGAATCCAACTCAACCCTCAAAACTGTGTCATGCTTTTTATAAACCTCAAGAGTACTTTTACCTTTGTGACTCAACAGCCAAATTCCAACCAAGAGAGGGTCCTCAGCCTGATGACTGCCATAAGATCATAGATACGAGGACTGACTGACAAGGCTACTTGAACATGGACTTGCTCCTACTTATACAGTGAAATCCAATGCAAGACTTCCAGAATAATGTTTTGTGGCCATTAATCTTGATTGCCAACTTGTTTGGCTTGAGAGAAGCCCAGTAAAATATACTTCTTGGTGAGTGCAGGTGGGTCATGGAGGCAAAATCTTGGGGATTATATGTTTCATGGCCCCTTCATCTCCAGTACTGTTCCTCTGTTCTGTTTCCTGGCTGCCATGAAGTGAGCAGGTTTGTTCCACCATGCTGCTCCGACACAATGTTCTGGTCACCTCAGACCCACAGCAATAGAACTAGCCGACCATGGACTGAAACTTCTGAAACAGTAAGCCAATTAAACCATTTCCTCCAAGTTGTGTATAGTGGGCATTTTGATCCAACAATGGGAAAGCTGACCAAAACATTTTCCAAAACAGAAGTTCAAATGGTGTTCAAGTTCATCGTCAAATATCAGACAATACCCTCTGTCTAGAAATTTCTAACTATGAATAGAAGTATCTGATTGCTATCTCTCCCTTTCTAGAGGCAACATTAATAATGATTTAAGGCTGCAAACCTTCATCCTTTTAGAACACAAAGATTCCTCCCAAACTGGTAAAGTCTGAGTGGCATGTCAGTATACAAGGAGGTCAGAGCACTGCTATATGAGCCAATGAGATGGCTCAGCGGCATAAGCGCTTGCCTAGCACAAACCCGGTACCCACACATGAAAAAAGGGCCGGTGATATCACTCAGCAGCACGGGTGCCTGCTGGCACACGAGGTCCTGAGGTCGATGCCCGGTACCCACACAAAAAAAAAAAGAACACTGCCATAGTACCACTAGAATATACCATGTACCTGGATGCCTAGGAAGGAAAACAAATTTCTCCACCGTTACTCCATCCTCTTGCAGGATCAGTTTCTCCTCTCAGTATTTTAATTTTATTTATTTATTTATTTTTTTTGTGGGTTCCAGGGGTCGACCTCAGGACCTCGCGCACCAGCAGGCTCCTGTGCCGCTGAGCGATATCACCGGCCCTTTTGTTGTATGTGGGTTCCAGGAGTCGAACTCAGGCCCTCGTGCTTGCTAGGCAGGCACTTATCTCACCGGCCCTCCTCTCAGTATTTTTAAAACTCAAAAATTCTAGTCAAAATGTAGTCAAGTTTCTAATCATACCTATAAAGTCTCTGGGTCACATGAATCTGTTGCTTACTCAAGATTCCACTCTACAGGTGACAGTAGTTGGTTACCCTACCACCTCTCCCAGCACTGTACTCCGCCTTATGTTTAAACCTTCAGAGAAGATGCCACAGCCCTCCTGTGAATGCCCTCCTACAGGTCAGGAGCTTGAGGAATCTTTGCCATACCTGTCCATTACCTTAATCTTCTTTCTATGCACATTTCCTTTTATTTTGGCCCTACGACACAAACGATTAGCTTTTCATATGCTTTTAAAAAGCCTTTAGCCTCTCTTAACTTCAATTTAATATTTTTAACTATTTTTAAAAATTTTTAAAAATTCTTTTGGCTTTTGTCAGAAGACTTATTTCCCTTATTTCATTCCCTGATTCCCTTATTTCATTGAAAGTATAGATTCTTTTTTAAAATTGTGGTAAAATATACATAACACAAAATTTATCCTTTTCACCAATTTTAAAAGTACAATTCAGTGATATTAAGTACATTCACACTGTTGGGCAACAATTACCACTATCCATCTCCAAAATTTTTTCATCATCCCAAATTGAAACTTCGTCCCCATGAAACAGCAGATAGCTGCCTCTCCTCCCTTCAATCCCTGGGAAGCAACATCATACTGAAAGTGTGACTTTTTAACCTCTGCCTGGAAGGAGAGATTAGTTTTGTGCTGCTACCTACGAAAAGTAGCGCAGGCTGGAGGCCCATGGTTTGGATGCTTGCTGGTGAGGGAAGGAAACTCTTTGAAGAGAGAGAAAGGCCACTGTGGAAGAGGACATTGTTATGGTTTGGATCTAGAATGTCCCCCAAGAACCTCATGTATTCAGAAGTGGGGCTTTTGGAAGGTGATCGGATCATGGGTTCAGAGTCAAATATGCTACTAGGAGGTGGGGCCTGGTTAGAGACAGATCACTGAGGGTGTAACCTGGAAGGTTGTATCTTCCTTTGAGTCACCTCCCTTCTCGCTCTCTCTGCTTCCTGGTCGCCATATTGGGAGCAGCTTTCCTCCATGGCAGCCCTTCCACCGTGCCATTTCTGCCTTGGAGCCAGCAGGCCATGAACTGAAAATGTGAGCCAAAATAAACCTCTCCTCCTTGTGGGTGTTGGGCACTGTGTCTCAGTGACGAGAAAGTGACTAAGACAAACATGACTGGGGCAGGATGAGGAGCTGCCTGAAGGAGAAGGGTAGGTGGCTCATGTATGATCCCATGCTAGAAGCTAATCATAGTAACTAAGGCCCTTGGCAGCTGCTGACCATATCTGGGTGAGAGGTCCTCTCCCCTTCTCAAACCCTAAGCAGTGGGCCCATCAGTTCTTGGATGGCTGGAACAGCACCTCCCATCACAAGACACAAGCAGAAGAGAGTGAGCACCTTCAGTGTTCTGGTGTGTTCTAAGGGAAGAGAGGTGGATGCTAAGATGTTTTCATTATCTAAAGATAGTCCCTTTAAAGAAAGGTAAAGCTGATTTTTAACTCCCTGGGTTCTATGAGTATAACAGCGGTCTCGTCAAGTGTTCGAGTTCACCTCATCATTCTTTTTGTTTTTGAGAAGTCTAGTAGCTAAGGGCCTGCTGGGGCTGTGGGGGGAGATGGTCACAGAGGGGCGTCAGGCCAGCCCCCGCAGTCTCGCTTCAATCCCTGCCACCATCCTGGTCCAGGGTACCTGCCCTGCAGGCCTCGCTTACTGCTCTAGTCAGCTGCTCTCTGGATCCTGCCCTCGCAGGCCCAGGTCCTGTTCTGGGAACGTCGTTCCCTTACTGGTCTAAAGCTGACCCCCCATCCCAGCGGAAGTGTCCTAGGTGTCCTCTTTCAGGCAGGTAACCTGCTGTCTCCCACCTTCCTTGCAGAGCACCCTATGACCCCCTCTCCCTACCTTCATCACACTTCACTGCATTGCCAAGTGGAAGAAGAATTTAAGGGCTCCCAGAGGCAAGGGACACAAGTAGTGCCCACTGGAAGCCTCAGGCCCAGTGCATCTTATGGAAGAGAGAAGCTGCTCCCTCCATGTGCCGAGCAGATGGGCTGAGGGGAAGGAAGAGAGGCAGAGCCTGCCCGCCGCCATGGCTGCTCCCAGTCTGGACACATCATGGCCAGCCACAGGCAGGGGGTGAACCGGGGCTTGGTCCAAAGCGTTCACAGAAATACTCTTAAGAGTCCCTTTGAACTTCTGTAACATCCTGCTCTCAGAGGGCTTTTTGTTTTTTGGCACCGGTAATTGAACTCACGACCTTGTGCTTGCCAGGCAGGTGCTGTGCTGCTGGGCTATATCCCCGGCTCTCAGAGGACTTTAATCCACATGGTCACAGCATCTCTCCAAGGCAGGGGTTGACAGGAACCGTGCCTTTTTTAAAGATGGAAAAATGGATTCTCCCCTCCTCCTCCCCAAGAGTGTGCAGGACTTGCTCAAATCTTGGACCCTGGGAAGGCAGGCCGTGATACCTAGGGACCCCCACAGCAAGCTCTAAGCCATTTTCTGCAGATGTGCTGTCTTCTAAAAGGCAAAAATTTTTTTCCTTTCAGAATTAAAGCAATCAAGATTGCACTCTTATACATGTATTTGATGGTAGAAGCCATGATAAAACACGGCCACCATGCTGTGCTCTGCTGATGCAGTTAAGACTCCAGCTTTGGGTTTCTGATTAGAGTTGTACACTGTCCTGAGATGATTATTAAAATGTGTTGTAGTGCAGTTTGTTTAGTTGTAAAGATCTGACCAGGAAGCAAAAAAAGTTAATGAATGAAGTTTAAGGAGTCAAGGTAATGCAGAAGGGAGCGCAGGAGCACAGCAAGGATGAGGGAAAGGTAATCTTCTCTTTACAAATCACAAAACTCAGGGCCTGAAGCAGCTAACAAGCCCTCATTATCTCATTCTGTCTAATGACTCATTCTTGGCCTTCTGGAGGGAAGAGGCAGGGGACACACACCGGCCGACCCAGCAAGGAGCCAATTTATACGAGTGATTGAAGAAACACTCGGAGCTGCCCACCACCTGGCCTGCACTAATTTGCAGGTGTTCTATTCACTGTCCAAGGAACCCTGGGTTACCAGGAAGGCCTGGGATGCTCATTTTTAAAGATAAGGCAGCAGCTTCTCTTTCTTTGCTTAATAACACACCTTGCTGAATCTTACTGTCTTTACACTTAATTGGCACAGGGCCTGCAGCCAGCAGGGAAATCCTTTGAAGGCTGAAACCTGTCCCCAGCCCTGTGTGTTGTCAGGCATCACGGGGCAGAGCAGCACCGCGAATGCTCTGGGCGGGGCACGGCGAGCCACTGGGTCAGAGTGCAGTGCTGCTCCAGGCCCTCTGTGGAGTGTGAGGTACTGTTACCCCAGGTCAAGCGAGGGAAGTGCTGACAGACAGCTGCTCAGACGGGCGCAGGGGTCTTGGGCTGCTCAGCAGATCCGCCCGTGGACTCAGTGGTCTGCCAGGTGACTGAGTACAGGCAAGGCCAGTGGGGACAGGAGCCCCTGGCTACCTGTTCAGGAGTCAGGCACAGTAACAATAAACCACTGCTTGCAGATCACTGGGGAAGAGAATGCTCAGGACTTCAAGTTGGCACTTTAACCAAAAGAAGGTCCAAAACACCTGAATTTGAAGATCTGCGTTATTATCAGCAGGCCACAGACACTAAAGAAAAACCCAGAATTGCAAAATACTTCACCAACATCAAATGTGCAAGGTTTAGAATAATCAAAGGTAGTAAAGAAAAAGAGGTTGGTACTAACTCTTTGGAGCCTATAAAATATGCATTATTCCACCGCTAGGCTATTCCCAGAGCTCTGTGTAGGTTCAAATTGTACAGACGTTGCAATGAAATATTTATGTTGAAGTATCTATTTCTTGCCTTGTTTGTTTCAGTAGAAAACCCGATTTTGTTTTGCTTTGTTTTAAAAAAACTAGCAGGTCAAATGTCTTCTCATTAAAAATAATTCCAAGTTTTTATAATACTTTAGATGGTATTCTGGAAAGAAATGAAGTTTCTGTCCAAATATTTCAAGTGTGTATTCCCCTGCAGCAAAAATAAATGGATCACAAATGTCTTTTCAAGGAAACTGTACCACCTTGTAAATAAAGGTAGATTTTTAAAATACCTGTTCATTTAGCAGGAAGCTAAGTATTAAAAAGAAAGGACAGGGCCGGTGAGATGGCTCAGCGGCATAAGCGCCTGCCTGGCAAGTGCGAGGGCCCGAGTTCGACTCCCGGAACCCACATACGAAAAAGGGGCCGGTGATATCGCTCAGTGGCACAGGCGCCTGCTGGTGCGCGAGGTCCTGAGGTCGACCCCCGGTACCCACAAAAAAAATGAAAAATAAAAAATAAATAAAATAAAATAAAAAGAAAGGAGAGAACCATTTCAGGAGAAAGTGTCTTACCTTGAGAAGTTGAGGAAATGAACGTGTCGAGTGAATAAATAGGGCTGTTCAGCAGTACTTATATTTTTAATCAGTTCCATCTATTAAAAAAAGTACAAAATTAGCATATGTAGGATCTCATTTACCAAGCTGTTTTAAGCTAAAAGGTCATCTGCCCAACTCCTTTTATCCCCACTTACTTCTTCTGGACCCAGGCCAAACAGCTGGGCTCGTGCAACATTTATGAACTTTTACATAAGGTTCCTTAGTGTATTAAAATAGCATTCTCCAAATTTATAGTTCTGTATCTAATTTAGTTGATTGCTACCAGAAAACAATGTGACAGATTAAGTAATTTTAACAGGAGAAATGAGCATGGTGGTGTACTGAAATGCAAGTCAAAGAATGCTTTTAATACCCTCCTTTAAACTCACACCTAGAAAAGACGTTAACCATTAACCTGATATATCTGTGATGTTATTGGGATTTACAGAAATATTTGAAATTAGAGTTACAGAATTTGAATGTGGGGATAAAACAAGGCATTCTCATTATTTTTGTATTTGACTATCAAAATTTATAAGGAAAATGTTTCATGGGAAACACACAAACCGCCAAACATTTCGGTTTTTTGGTGGGTGGTCATCTGAATTATTTATTTGCAGTTATCAGCAAGGCAAAAAGTAGTTTATATTCCTATAAACTAACTTTTATGGTCTTCTGGAACATGTCATGATACAGAAAATGTTTAGTAAAATCTGTTAGAAATTCCAAGCATTCTCCAGGCTCTGTGACTTCCTGAATTCCACTTTCCCCAGAATTTCTAATTGGCCCCATCGAAATGGACATGAGGATTTTTTTTTTTAAAGCACATTGAAGATTACTATTTCGGATGACCATCAGATGTGGCAGTATTTCTTATTTTATGAACTAGTTAAAGTAGAAAACCCGGAACAAAAGTGGTCATTCATATGTTAAGCACAGTAGAATGACAACAATAAATTAAGGAGTCTGGACCTCCAGGTTTGTCTCAAACATGATAGAAACCCAGGGCTGTCTTGTTCCTGCATGTCTGGCTCAGGGGCTGACACATGCATGTGTGCTTGATAAATATTTGTTCAGTGAGTTAATTCTGACTAGTACATGCATCATAGATTGGTACCCCAGGAGCTCACTGTCCAAACTGTCTCATTAGTTATTCACGGTGGCAGTGATTGTTTGAAGAAATGAAATTGAGTCTAAAGGCAAATGACTTGCAGTTCCTAAGCCCTGTGTTTCCTTAGTCGGGGCAGACAGGGGGTGAAGAATGGCTTGCCTTTCCCCAAGCTTGACACAAAAGACAACTGACCCCAGCCTCTTTATCCTGTTCATTCTCTAGCCGCCTGTGTCCTATGCTTGTTTCCCGTAGTAAAGCTTCTGGCTTGGGCACATTGTTAATTTTAAGTTTTGATGACTTGACCAATAAAATTACTCACTTGGTAGCACACACATGGTTAATTTATCTCTGAAGATGCTTGCTTAGAAAAGTAACTCTTGTCTATGTGTATGTTTACTATAAAGACCATTCATGCTTTCATCTAGATTATTCTTACTCAGATATTTCCCTGAATACATAAGAGTCACATAAGAAAGCCCCCTAGTACTGCAAAAGAAAAGTAGAACAGGTTAGAAGAAGCACTGTTTCTTTCCCCTATTCAACATTATATTATACTCTCTAAACACTCATCAGTGTATTAAAATTAATGGAAAAATAGTAATGGTTAGATTGTTGGGAACAGTGTCATAATAGTCATAAAGCTGTCTGTTTCACAAGGAAAATGGATTAGCAATGACAATGTAGAACTCTCTAGACGTTTCTTTAAGTATAGAGTGAAGGTGCTAATGCTCATGTTTATTGAATTAGTACAGTGAGGGCCAGTACATTTCCCTTTCATACACTTTGTAGTTATGCACCAAACAATAAAATCAATTATGATGGACCACAAGCACCCATTAAAGCATCATGTTCAAGGAATCATTTGACCTTAACAAATGCGGAGACTTGACCCATTTCTAGTAAACAGCACTGGTCTCCTGAGCTCCTGCTGCCTATCCCTGGGGGTCCTCTGCCTGGTCCTCCTACAGACTTCAGAAAGGCTGTTTTCCTCTCATCTTGTTCTGATTTATATAGATGGCATCATGACAGCAATGACACTGCCTAACATCACCCACCTCTCCTATTCCTGGCTCATGCAAATCACTCCTGCCTTTTTTCTAATTCTGTTGCATATATTCATTCATCATTCAATGGACAAGATGGGTGGGAATACCCATAAAGAAGGTAGTGGAATATGTCTTAATGGTCTCCCAAATCTGCGGTGGCCAGACCCACATTTGATCTCTTTATTCTTTATCCAGCCCAGTCCATCCCATGACAGTTGGATTCTAGTTAATGGTATCCTCCACATCCCAACTTTGATCTGGGTCTTTCCTGGATTCTTATATTCAACCCCTTGCTGAGTTATGTTAATTCTACCTGTGCTGTCTCCCTCAACTGGCCCTGAAAATCACCCATGCTATGGTCAGACAAACCCAATTCCTCCTTGCTCCTTCATCACACCAAAGCCCAAATAAGTCCAACTTCAGGCTCAAACTTCCTCTTCTGGAATGTTCTTCCACTTGTCTCTGCATGTCCAAATCCCGATGTGGCTAAAATGTTTCCCTCTCCCAAGTAGCCTTCCTGTATCTCTCCTTTCATTCAAGATTCACTGATTTCCAACTCTGTGTCAGGCAATGTGCTGCCTGCGGTTGCAGCTATGGAGGGAAAAGATTTGATTTGATTGTCCATCTTAGGAAGCAGAGTTTTGTGGCTAGGATAGACGTGGGCAGGCACATACGATAACATCATGGCACAGGAGGCATGCAGGTGAAGCATCTGTCCCTACTGCTGATGAAGAGTGAATGCTTCTCCAAGGGGGTGGTCTAAGTGGTGCCGAAGGACTTGTAAGTGTCAGCAGGTAAAGAGGGATTTGAGCCTCGCAGACAGAGTGAGCAGTAGAGGTAAAGACAGCATGTTACATGGCATGGATATTAAGAAGCTTCAGATATTCGATGTGCCAGGGGTTGGGTATGGGGTCAGCAAAACAGGCAAGAATCAGAAAGGAGCTGAGTAATTGAGGTTACTGTAAGCTATGCAAGAAATTTTGACATTTATTCTGTAAGTGATCAAAAAAGATTTATATTTATTTTTTTCCAGATTTGAGAGCAGGGTGGAGAATATGAAGGAGAAGGATACAGTTTAGGGACAGGTGGTGAAGTGTAGTTAAGTGGTAAAGCACTTGCCTAGTATATATGAGGCCCTGGGTTTCACCCACCAACCTAAAAAGATGAGAGTGAGAAGTTCATTTAGGAAGATAGTGCTGCAGCATCACCTAGAACTTGTTAGAAATGCAAATCTTCAGGCCCCACCCCTAGGTACCAAATTAGAAGAAGCATCCTTCCCACATCTGTGGTGTAACAAGCCTTTGGGAGGTGCTAAGGCACATAGGTGTGAGACCACAGAGCTCAGCCAATCGGCCTGAATGAAGAAAGATGGAGAGGATTAGTGAAGGCTAAGGTGGTGAAAAACAGCCTGGTGACCACCTGGAAGAAGAAGGTAGGGTGAGAGTGTGGGCCAGAGGGCGCCTTTCCCAGAGCCCTAGCTAGGACAACAAGCACATGGTGGTACCCATTTGCAAGGACGAGAATGCTGGAGGAGGAACGAATTTGGCTGCAGAAGTTGGGGGGAAAATGGGTTTGCTTTTGAACATCTCTGGCTAGAAACAATGCAGACTTCTTGACCTTCCACAGCACATGATCTGGGAACGTTTCAGGACATGTACATTCTACATCTCACTGGAGCTGAGTGTGGTTTTGACCTAGACTGTAAGCTCCCTGAAGGCTGGGGCCAGGCTTACTTCTGCCCTAGAAAGCCTGGCCCAGGTACGTGCACAGAATGTGTGCCTATGAATGGTTATGGAACGAAGAGCCCTTCTTTAGAAACTCTGTTTTTGGAGTCAAGAAATGTACAGTTAACAGAAGACAGAATTATTTATCACTCAGGCAATGAATTCAGCTCTTTCTGGGACAGTGAGGTATTTTCATTATCTTGGAGTCATGTGGAGCTCACACAATTACAAATTCTAAGATGTAATAACACCAAAGCAAAACCCCACTTCCTGAGTGCTTCCTGTTGGCTACACGTTGGAGGCAGAAGTCCTTCATGCACGTGCTGTCATTCCATCCTCACAAGGACCCCGTGAGTTAAGCAGTATTATCCAGATTAGTAAACTGAGGCAGAGAAAGGCAGCACAGATTGCTTCAAATCTCACTAGCACAAAAAGGTGGGGACAGGATGCAAACCCAAATCTGTCAAATACCAAACCATGCTCTTGGAGTTGTAATCAACTCACTGTTCCCACTGTTACTTGATCTGTTCCTAACCTTTTAAAATGGAAGGAAGGTGTCAGTTAGCACAATAACTCTGGAGAATAAAGAGGATTTATGGGATACAGATTTTATCGCTTCATACGTGGTGCTGGCAAATTAAAAGAAGGAAAGAATTAAGAAATGTAAACTAGATAGAATAGTTTCTAAAAGCTCTAGAGTGGGAAAACAGCATATTATCACAAGAACAGGAACAAATTTTAAACACTTTTAAAAAATAAGTGTAACAGAATTTATTTAATGGAAAAAGCTAAATCACAGTGTACCTGAGATTGACATAGGATTGAAGTTTAAAAAAAGTAAAGAAAAAGGCAAGAATCAAACAGGTTTACAATGCGTAGGATACACCCCAGAAGCAGTGCCTAATCATTTGCTCTCAATCTAACTGGGTGGGATGGTAGAACAGAAAACCTCTACCTGCAATTCTACAGACAGGACTGGAGACTTTGCTCTTGACTTCAGTAAGGAAACGCTTGTCAGCAGTAAGGGTATCCAGTCTACGTGACCTGAATGCTTCTGTCACTCAGAACAACTGAGGGCTCTAATTTTGCAAAGCATCTTAAAATGAAAGAAAGAAAAGATGCGTGTTTAACAGATCAAAGCCAAACAAGGAGCAGGTCAAAGAAGAACTGCTGGCCCTTTAGCCTTGGGGGCTGGAAGGATGGCTGGCAGCTCAGGTTATCTGTCCTCTCCCTGGGATGCAGAAAACCCTCCTAACAGAAGGCGGGAGGGTCTCCCAGCTTTAGCTCAGGGCTGTGCAGTCAAAACACATGCCTGCAATGAAGAAGAAGTCCACCAGGGGGAGCAATGACATGAGTGAGGCAGAGAGGCTGGATCTGAATTACACAGAAAATCAATCTCACAGCTAGAACTGGAGGGAGACGATTTCTTTTCTTTTCTTTTCTTTTTTAAGGTCTTCTTCTATCAACTTTCCATCAGATGGCTCAGTTTTTGCCTACGGGAGTCCAAGACAAGACCCTGCTTGCAGAGCCGGCTGAATTAATTCCTATGGCGCTGAATCAGACTGGGCTCATCTTATGGTTTGACTGCAAAGTCCACTGGAGAACTTCTCACGCCTGTGGTCCCCTTCTTTCCTCCTGTAGAGTTGGGAGCTCTGAGCAACATTCTAAGAAATGATTTTAAGTGTTCCTGGGATAAGTGTTCTGGCGCCCGGTGATACAGCACTTAATGCAGTTTCAGGGAGAATGACATCTTCTGAGGTTTGATTTTCAGGCGGCAGAGAAATTTTCCTTGTTTAGTGGAAAATTCACTTTAATAAGAGGCAAACTGTCTAATACTTAGAACGTTTTATGCGATGATTCTTCACTACAATTGTGCACCAGGATTTCTTTAGGAGTGTTTTTCCCCAGAGATACAAATACCTGGCTTTTGCTCTTATTTTACCTCTGTATTTTGCAGAGAGATCAGAAGCATACAGTTGGAAAAAGTTCTCCAGCAAATTTTGATGCCCATCATGCTTAGAATTATTTTTAAATGGATCTCCACTTTCTGTTGAATAAACTTCCAACTCTGTTAAATTTGGCATTCAGAGTTCTCTAAGACTTCACCCTGGTTTGCTTTCAAGGCTCATTCACCTACATTCTTCTTGATGTATGTTATATTTTAATCAGCTTGAATTGCATACTTATTCTTTCCTATAAAATGGGGTGATGACACCTTTCTAATAATATTGCTTCGAGGATTAGAAGTCAAGTGCACAACGTAGAACCTGCTGCTCAATCTCCAATATTAGTACTGGGTCCTCAATAAATATTCATCAACACGAATGAACAAACAATGCAGAAAAAGAATGAGGGCTGGTGAGATAGCTCAGTGGCATAAGCACCTGCCCGGCAAGCACGCGGTCCTGAGTTCGACTCCCAGTACCTACACACAAAGGAAAAAAAGGGCTGGTAATATCGCTCAGCAGCACAAGTGCCTGCTGACAAGCGCGAGGTCGACTCCCGGTACCCACATAAAAAAAAAATAATAATAATGAGTGAATCTTCCCATTAAACAGAGGCCTGAGGACCCTGCCTCAGGGAAGCCTCAGAAGAATCCCTGTGCCTCTAGACCTGTTCCAAATCAAATATGGCTTCTTTAGGTAAGCGTTTCTAAAAAGTCTTATTGCTGTATAGTCACAGCTCAGACCTAGAGCTTGCAGTGGGCAAGAGCAATAGGAGACAGAAGCTTAAAACACTGTAAAGAATACTGTGCTGCACTGCTTTTGACCAAGAGGATAAGGATTCTAGAGCACATGGCATAGGATTGCTCTCTCAGCCTCTCATCACAGGAATACTTTTCAAGGTTTAGATAATTTGAACAGCTGTTGGACAGAGTCAGAGCAGATGTGAAGTTTATAGTGAAACAGTAGCCTTACTGGTATGACTGATGGAAAAAAGGGAGACCAGTCCAATCTTCCCTAAACTGTGAATTGCAAATTCTATGGGATGCAAAGAAGAGTAACAAACACTTTATTTTTTATTTTTGTTTGTTAGTACATGTGTATAATACACAATATTTACATTCCTTGTGGGAAGTTGGTACATGGACACAGCACATCTTAATTCCTTTTTTCATCCCCTCCACCCATCTCGATCCTTTTCCTCTTGTTTTTGTACATGTTTGCAGTACATAATGTTTTCATTCCTTGTATGCAGTTGGCGCATATACACAGCACATCCCAATTCCTTTTTTTCATTCCTTATCTCTTCGTAACAGATAACTTATAAAGCTATCCCCCATAACTTGATCCCTTTCCCCTTCGAAATAATCTGTCTCCCTACTTCCTAGTATCTTTTGTTTTGATCTTTATTTTTACTCTGGGTTTCTCATATAAGAGAAACCACGTAGAAACACTTTAAAGAATTCTCTGACCAACCAGGACTGGAAAATACTAGGTGAAACCCAGTTATAGGATACTTTTGTTTTTAACTCTGTTTTAAATTCTGTGCTTGTAAAATGTGAATAACTATTGTGAATATACAAGGCATGCAGCATTTCCCAAATTTATTGAACCACGGCGTTTTTCTTTTTCCCTTGTATTAGGGGGTTAGGATTTGCAGGAACACACTTAGGGAAAGTGACATGAGGATTCTGACATCTGACAGGGCTTCTTAACCCTGGCTGCATCACAGAATCTTCTGTGGCACTATGAGACAGAGAGAGAGAGAGAGAGAGAGAGAGAGAGAGAGACAGAGACAGAGAGACAGAGACAGACAGACACAGAGAGAGACAGACAGACAGAGACAGAGAGACACAGACACAGAGAGACAGGGAGAGAGACAGAGAGACAGACAGACGGACGGAGGGAGGGAGGAAGGGAGGAAGGGAGGGCAAGGGGAACAGACACCCAGACAGAGAGACAGAAATACAGAAAGAGACAGAGAAAGTTTTCCGGATTCCTCCCCACAATCTCCAGCAGATTGGAAATTGCAACTCTGGATTTTATTTATTTTATTTTATTTATTTATTTATTTATTGCAACTCTGGATTTTCAAAAGCTCTGCTGGAGATTCTGCTATTCAAACAGAGCAGACAACCACCGCATGATGAGAATGGCTTTGGGTTCAAGTCCAGCTGCTACACATAATCACTATATTATTTTTAGAAAGTGACTCCACTGAGTTGTCTTAGTTTTATCATCCATAAAACAGGAAATCATATATACTTTTTGGTCCAAAAGAGTTAAATGAAATAATGAAATAAAACAATTAGCATGTAGCAGGTCTTGTTTGCAAGTTGTAATCCTCAGGTACTTCAATAAAAATATAAATAGTAAAGTTATTAGCTCTCTCAATCTTTTTTAGGCTCTTGTGCCAACAATTTTTGCTTATTTCCAACAAGAATAAAATAATTGTGGATCACTATGTCTGTGATATGCCTGCAGTACTTTGAACCTTCATTGTAGTCAGAGCAAATACAGCATCGGGTCATCAGCAAAGATGCATATACATACATGTGGCAACCACACCCCACCTCTTTACACTTGATTTTGGCCAAAAGGCCGAGAAGCATGATTCTACTCGCATGTATTTTAGAAAAAAGTTCCTATCTTTTGAACTGTTTACAATCTCCACTTTCCAAGAGATCACCTAAGCCATCCCCAAAAATTGAAATCTGGGTTTAGGGCATAAAAGAAATGATGTCATCATGGGTGTGTATGTTACGCACTGTGCAAACGTCCAACATTTGGCCAGTAGCACTTCCGGCACTTCTGTTGAGGAGGAGTTATTCAAAATACAAACCTCAAAGGTGTTTCTATTTCTATAAGAGCAGATGTAATGGGACTTTTATAGGCATCCTAACATTTGGTGTCTTCACGCTCCTTTTCCCCTCTTAATAATCCCTTCACTGTCTTGTTCCATTAAGAAAGATTTTTAACATTTAGTTGGGGGTGGGGGGAGTACCGGAGCCTCTGGGGAGAAATGGTTGTGTGAATTGACTTGACTGTGGCCCAGAGAAATGTCTTTGTGTGTGAATGAAATGGTATAGATAATTCCAGTCTTATAAATGGATACTATTACAAAGTTCATTTGTAAGTCAGCAGTTTGGAACTTGGAACGCACTTTCTCATAAAAGAAATGTTCTGCTTGGTGGACAGAGTCCCGGGCCAGCCCACAAGAGCCTGCTTAACTCCTACTGCACCTGGAGCAGAATTGTTCCTTTTTTTTTTGAAGAGAACAATGTTTCCATGGGAACAAATTTTCAAAGTTCTACTGTTTAAGAGTGAGAACCACCAATTATAAAATTTTTACCACATTCCTAAATTACTTCCCCTTTATTCCTTTAATAAATTACCAAGAAGAGGAGTTATTCACACCATTAATTATTTCTTGAATATATTAAGTTAAAATACTATTTTTCTCTGCTTGTTTTATGCACTTCAAACTTAAATAAAGGGGATACATAGAACAAGGACAAATTTTTCTAAATGTTGCTGAACTTCTCCAGACTTGGTTTCTTGTCCACTGTTTCCTGGCTTCTCTTCTTATATGCCAGAGCCAGACAGACTGACTGCAGGGGGGACAGCAGTCACCGGTATGTTTGATTTTACATCAAAATGTATATTTGTTTCTTTTTTTCTATCTTATCTCTACTTTTACCTTAGGTTTTAAAACCTTGTCTTATAATTTAATAGGAATCTGCAATAACTGAATCATAAAATATATTCTAGGTCATACCGACCACAGGAATCAGAAATGTTTCAACTGCATAATACACAGATTATGCTAGAGGTTCTGTAAATATATCAAAGAATCACAGCACTGGAAAGAACCTAAAAGGATTGTCTAGTCCGTTCCCTGGCTTCTAGACAAACCAACCATTCCAGACAGATGAGAGCTAACC
The DNA here is from genome assembly GCA_028451465.1 of Erethizon dorsatum. Classification (NCBI taxonomy): domain Eukaryota; kingdom Metazoa; phylum Chordata; class Mammalia; order Rodentia; family Erethizontidae; genus Erethizon; species Erethizon dorsatum. Next base: position 129,897,054 of record CM051823.1, on the reverse strand, counting down.
TATATTTAAGAGAACAACAACTTTGGCTTTAAACTTTTCTGGATCTAACAGTCCGTATAGCATTAGTAAAATGTTAATTTTTCATCTAAATTTCTCCATGCACAATTACAACTGTAACATTTTTACTTTCTCACATTTGGAATAGAAAAATGTAGGTTTATCTGTGTAAAATCCCACAACCTAATTATATACTCTATTTTCTTTTCTCTTCTCTAGGACATTCCTGAACATCCCAGTGTCTGATCCTTCCATTACCCTCTGTTTTATTCTCTCTGGGTTTCTTGTACCTTCTTCAACAGTGGAAATTAAAACCTAGCAACTGTGTTTTATGAAAAATGAGTATTATTTCCATAGATAAGAATATTTAAGGATAATCTGATAGGTAGGCCCCAAGACTTAAATGCAGGGGAAAGCCAATTTTTTTTTTTAATGTGGGTACCAGGAGTCGAACTCAGGACCTTGCACTTGCCTGCAGGCGCTTGTGCTGCTAAGCGATATCACTGGCCCCTTTAACAATTATAGCCAAATTTAACAATTATAATAAGATTATAACATAGGCTTTTTATTTGTAGTTTCTTTCTTTCTGGTAGTTAAAAGGGCATAACCAGCGCCTAATCATATCAGCTCTTCAATTAAGTAAGGTAACCAAAGAGAATCTATTCCTGTTAAAACAATGTTAGGCGTAAAATGTGATAACTTTAAATGCCACCAACTATAATTTTTTTTCAAGTGAACTGAAGCAAAATAGAATTTAAGGATGAGAAAAAGTCCACTTACTTGTTCATTTTTAGTAAGCCTGGTTTTGTTGTGAATGTCTGACGTGACCAGATTGAATCCATGCTTCTCTGACAAGATTCTCAAAAGCAAGACCACGGTGCGACTCCCACACTTGCCAACCCTGTTGTACACCACCTGGCTGGGGAAAGGAAGGACCTGGGAGAAGAACAGAGAGCAAGCATGAAACGTCAGGTTTAAAACACATATGGTACTTTCCTCAACTTCAGAACAAGGCATGTGTATCTCCATAGTATAACTCGAGAGAGAATCACTCTATCATTCTATGTGCACCAATACATAATATATGATGACTACGAGAATGATTACAAACCTTCTTTTGTTTCTTCAAAAGTACAATATATAAAAATATGCACTTTAATGAAAACATTTTTTGCGAGTCACATTTTATTGGAACAACTTAGTTTTGTAGTGTGATCAAGAAAAATATAGTAATGTTAAAAACTGAGTTATAATTCATACACTACAAAATTCATCATGTAAAGTATACAATTTAGGGATTTTTTAGTATATTCATTACGTTATACAACTACCACCACTATCTAATTCCAGAACGTTCTCATCACCACCAAAAGAACGCTGTATCTGTTAATAATCATTTTCCATTTTCCCCACTAGTCTAGGCTCTGGAAATCATTTATCTACTTTCTGTCTCGTGGTTTTGCTTATAGGATTCTGGACAAATACATAAATGAAATTGTAAAACATCTGTTCTTTTGTGTCTAGCTTTTACTTAGCAGAATATTTTCTAGGTTCATCCATGTTGTAATATGAGTCAATACTACATTCTTTTATATGGCTGAATACTATTACACTGTATGTATGTATATACTGTATTTTGTTTATTCATTCATCAGTTGATGGACTTGTGGATTATTCCCACTTTTTGGTTACTGTGAGTAATGCTCCTATGAATATTTGTGTACATGTTTTTTTGCGTGAACACGTTCTCAATTCTCTGGTGTACATATCTAGGAGTGGAACTGCTAGATCTATGGCAACCCAATGTTTAAATTTTTTGTGGAACAGCCAAACTGTTTTCAATACAGCTGCAATATTTTGTATTCCCATTAGCAATATACGAGAGTTCCAGTTTCTCCATATCCTTGCCAACATTTGTTATGGCCTGTTTTTCTGTTTTTACTTTTTATTATAGACATCTTACTGGGTGTGATGTGGTATCTTACTGTGGTTTTGACTTGCATTTCCCCAATGACTAATGATGTTGAACATCTTTTCATGTGTTTTTTGGCCATTATATATTTTCCTTGGAGAAATATGTATCTAAGTCTTTTACTCATTATAAAATTCGGTTGCCTTTTTATTGGTACATTTAAGAGTTTTATATACAAATAAAGTCTGGATATGTTCTCCTATTTTCTGGTTGTCGTTTCACTTTCTTTCTTGATAGTGTCATTAGAAGCACAAAAATGTTTAATTTTGACAAGTGTAACATCTAATTTTTCTTAGGTTGCTTGTGCTTTGGTGTCATATCTAAGAAACTACTGATTAAGATCACAAAGATACATACCTATGTTTTTTTTCCCCCTAGGAGTGGCTTAATTTTACTTATAACATTTAGGTCTTTTATCCATTTCGAGTTAATTTTGTGTGTGCTATGAGATAGTCTAACTTCATTCTTTTATTTTATTTTTTTGGTACCGGGAATCGAACTCAGGACCTTGTGCTTGCCAGGCAGGTGCTGTGCCGCTGAGCTATATCCTCGGCCCTAGTCTAACTTCATTCTTTTGCATGTAGATACCTAATTATTCCAACACCATTTGTTCAAAAGATTACTGTATTCTTTTTTCATTTATCTGTTTAGCACCCCTATTGACAGTACACTGACCATAAAATAAGGGCCTATTTTTGGATTCTCAATTCTATTCCACTGGACTACACTTTTTTCTTTATGCCAGTACCACATTGTCTTGATTACAATGACTTTGCTATAAATTTTGAAATTAAGAAGGGTGAATCTCTCCAATTTTGTTCTTGATTGTTCTAGATTTTTTTACCCATTCTGGGTTCCTTATATTTCCATAGGAATTTTAGAATCAGCTTATCAGTTTCTGCAAAAAAGAGGCCACTGAAATTTTGATAGGTCTTGGTTGCTCTGTGGGATTAGGTGTACTGTTTAACTAATTAACTCAATGATTCCACTAAACTATGAAGCCGAGAGACTCTTAAATACAGCTAATCTTTCTAAGCATATGCTAGTTAAATCAGCAGGGTAAAAAGACAGTCATTATAACATATCACTTTTACTTGGATTTAATCATTAAATACCCCTTAAAAGTCATTTCTCTGACAACTGTGACAACTTTAATAGTCAGAGAAATCAACCATGTCCCCAGGAAGGGTCCTCGTCATAACTAGGCTTCCTGATTAACGTAAACCCAGTAAAAATAGTATTTATAAGTTTGACTTTTCTATTATTAACAAGGGTGGGGCATAGACCACTGGGACAGAGCGGCCAGCATAAGAACAAAGCTGAATTACTCCACAGAATGAGATCACTCAGTTATTAGAGTAAATGCATTTTTCCAGTCGTATAGCACAACACTGAACATCGAGGGAGAATTGTTATATCTGCATTGACAAACCTAGAAGATATGTGAGTTTACATATAGGTAGGTACTTTAATCCAAGAACACAGGTATATCTCAGAGGACTTAAATAAAGAACTGGTTTAGTTACATAGAAACCATAGGGGAAAACAATTTCTCTGAAATTGCTTAGTGAATTGATATAGGAGCAGGCTTATTATCTCTCTACTTCCTTTTGCTAATAAGCAAAGATGTTATTTACCTTTAGATTCTTGGTAAATTAGTTTTTTTAAAAAGTTAATTCCAATTTTTCTTTTGGTCTTCTGGGAAGCTCTCAAATAACAGTTCTAAATACTTTATTTATAATTGATGCTTACATAAGAACAGAAATCCCTGCATCACAGCTGCAGCTACATCTGCAATAACAGAAAAGAAAGGAGAGAGAAAGCTCCCCACCGAGACTCCACTGCCACCATTTCTCTGACCACTGATGTACAGCTGCATGGCATGGATATGCTGGGTAACCCGTTATCACAGAAAGCTTTTGGAATCAGACTGTGACTTCAAAAACACATCATGAATCACCACAAATAAACCTCTCTCAAATGTAATTTCATAAAAGAACTTAGGTAATGCGCTGAAAATGGGCAAATGAGGCAGGTTAAATCAATGTGCTGATGTTGAATAAGCTGTTAAAAAAGAAATTGATGGGCCGGTGAGATGGCTCAGCGGCGTAAGTGCCTGCCTGGCAAGCGCGAGGGCCCGAGTTCGACTCCCGGATCCCACATACGGAAAAGGGGCCGGTGATATCGCTCAGCGGCACGGGCGCCTGCTGGCGTGCGAGGTCCTGAGGTCGACCCCCGGTACCCACAAAAAAAAAAAAAAGAAATTGATTTGTCTTTGCTCTTGGTGGAAATGCAGACTTGTTTATGAAGGTCTGATTTAAAAATCATTGTCATCTTTTGGTCGAAGAGTATTTTCTGGAAAGAAAGTGAAGAAAGAAACTGATCTGTCTAGGCTCTGGACTGCGTAAACCTTTTGAGTCCTTATTAACAAAACCAGGATGAAATAACTTCATTGTCTTTTACTCTAGCTGTGCATTTCTCTAAGAGTTCACATTATCAAATGCCTTAAGCATCGCTACTAACATTGAAGTGGCTCCCTTGTGTGCCTCCTCCCTGCCTTCCAATCCGTACCCTAACCTGTACTATCACCCTTCATCACCCCAAACCCCAGTCCGATCTGTGTTTAACCTGGCTAGGACTTTCCTTCCTATTATGCCATTTCATCCTCTCAAAATCTCTGTGAGGGAGACATGATGATTATATTCTGGTGAGTAAACTGAGGCCCAGAGAAATCATTTGGCATTTTCAAGGTCACAAAACTAAAAAGTGCCACACAATAAGAGAAGTCTCAACTCTCCTGACCCCTAGGATGACACTCTCTTTAACATACAATAAAATGAAATGGTGGAAGGGACTTTTAGTTTGGCTTCTATTTCCTTTCTTAGGTCTTGCATGTATCCAGCCTCATTAAACATGCTATTTTTCAACAGTCAGGCATCACAAGCAGTATCATCAGCCATTACTCAGACATTACCCAAGTCCCGGGAATGCCTGAGTGGAACCGACAGGAGCCCATTAGCTCCAGCCTCCATTCTGGGGACTCATTCTAGCGAGCTAATGTAAGCCCTGAGTGTCAGTACCACTAATGGGGAAAGAAAGCAGCAGGCCTAGGGTTCCCCTCCCCTCCTTCCCCTAAGGTATCCTGGGCAGTCATGTGCACAGCTGCCTTGGGTATTGGAACCATTTCCACTAAGAAAGGGGAAAAATAAGAAGCAGCAACTTACAGGGAAATATAAATAAAATCCTAAATACACTTGGAATGTCTACAAGACATGCAAATGCCCTCACATGATAAATTTAAAGACTGTTAAAGGACATCAACCTAGACATCTCATGTTCTTCAATACATATTCTTCAATTGTCAGGCAAAGAACTACATCTCCCACTTGAAAGATCTTAATATTTACACACAAATTCTGAATGCTTACTCTTTCTCTGGGTGTCTTATAGAGAAGTATGCACCAAAAGACTTCATCAACACCACCCCGAATGATGCTTCATTCTTGGCATCTATGGTTACACGAATGTTATGTCTGTGGTTTCTATTTTATGGCCAATTTGTAGAAGTGAAGGGGCTTCCAAAATATTTCACTCTATGAATTATATATTTTTATGTTGCCTGTCTTGTAAGTTCTGCAAATGCCACAAATCCCCGGAGCCTGACAGGGCTGCATGGAGCGTGCCAAATAAACAGAAGTCCTTCCAAATCCCGAGCACAGCAGTAACTACCGCCAGATGACAGCCTCAAGTTTAGGGGCTTATCCTCTGTTTGGAACAGGGAGGGACAAAGGCGACTTTCTAGGTAGAAAGTAAACTTGGTCTGGATCAAGACTTCCATGGTCTACGACCATAGGATTCCTCTGGGGGTTGGCACCGTTGGAAGAATTAACATCAATTCTGCTTTCAGGTCTCTGCAAAATTATATTTAATATAGTACATGATAGGCTAGGATCTGCAAGTGGCTGTATTATTCCAATTTCCAATTCCTCACAGAACTTTTTAAAATGCAGATTTCCGGGCCCTATTCTAAGACTAACTAAATAAGACAGCCTAGGTTGAAGGTTGGGGACCTACCTCTGAAATGCTCTCCAGGAGCTTCTGTTACCAGGTAGGGGTACTGCAGAGAACCCTTGCTTTCTGTGTGAAGCGGCATGGTATTTCCTTGTGGTTTTCTGAGGGACGAAAGTGGTGAGAGGGTGGCCTGCGTGACCCTAGGGGATCTGGAGAGCTGGGTCTTTCTTGGGTCTCACTGGTGTGCTGATGGCCTCCCTCAGAGCTGACCGGCCTCTGCTCCCATTACAGTGAATGCCTGCGCACCCTAACTGGCTGGCTGGCTGAATGTGTAGTTAACTGAAATTCATATTAAACACTGCCAAAGCATTAGACCTTAGCACTAATGTTATGCTGAATATGAATCAACTTTCTTTGATGAATAAAGCAGCACTTGGTGACTTTCCAGCACCTCTATTTCACGGTGAATCACACCAACAGCGAGAAGAGTCGCAGGAAGGGCTTTCTGAGACCTGAACTCAGCCCTGATGCTCACTGTCTGGAGGACTCTGAGCAATTCAAAGTCACTCAGGTCAGCCTCATTCTAATGTTTCCCAGGACACTTCTGTGCTAAGAGACATCGGATCACACCTTTGTGACTCCGTTTCCTTATCTGAAAATAAGAAGGGTTGGATCATACCCCAAATCAGTAACACTCTCTTGTGAAGCTAATATATTACTAGTTTTAATCTGTATTTTTACCAAGATATAAGCTAGACACACCTTAAACATTAAAACTAGACTTTACCATGTTTCCTTGTGAAATATATTCATAAAAGAAATAAGAAAACTGAAAGTTCCGGTACTGTGTTCTGATAACATGGGGTTCCAGCTTCTTGGGTGTGTACAGTTCTATTTTGGAACATTTTGCATTTCTGTAGCTATCCTGTTCTTGTTTGGGCTTGTCATGTAATAAGTCTACCTCTATCTTTTATCTTTTTCTTTCCACAGTTTTAATCACTTTGAGCTCCCTGATTTAAAGATTATCGCCAAAATCTCCCAGGATTCAGTACTGACATTCTCTGGCTGCTACCCATCAAGCCGTCTAAGTCCCCAATTCTCATCACCAACATCTTTCCTGCCCTGGGCTCCTTTCTCTCATTCTAAAGGAGGGAATACACAGGGTCCATTTAATAATCCTATTTTCCCTCATTATGATACCCCAAATAGAAAGCTCTTCCTGTCCATAACTCTCAAATGACATCCTTGCATTTTTCTAATTATTCATAACCCATATTCTTCCAGATGCCAAGCCAAATCTGAGCTTTTATGCTTTCTTTTTCTATGCTTCTACTTGAAGCAGTTCCATATCTAATGGTAGCATAGAAAGACAAATATAACCATAAATCCTTTACGAGACCATCTGGGTCTATCTGTTTTTGCACTGTAGATAATTAATAGAGTATCTGTGTATTAATAGACTGGAGGGATGAAAATACTATTAAGTTTTAAAACCAATGGTGTGGGGCCAGGGATTTAGCTCAGTGGCACAGCGCCTGCCTGGCAAGTGTGAGGTCCTGAGTTCAATTCCCAGTACCCCCCCCCACAAATAAATAAAATAAAATAAAACCAATGGTGTCATATTTATCATAACGAAGTATGCTCTTTTGGTTTGTCTCTTATCAAAGAGAAGTCAATTTTTTAACACTCATTATATATTGAAACTCCTTATTTGCAGTGTTATACAGTAAAAGAAAAACTATGGTGAAGTCGAAGTTCCTCGGAGGACTGAAAGTTATGAAACTTTGGCATTCCCTTTGGTTTTATCACTCTAAGTAGCTGAGTAACCCTAAACTAATGACCTTGACCAACTTCTTTGGGCCAGTTTCCTCAAGTGTAAACTGGAGGTACTGAGCCTGATAATTGTGAGGCTCCTTCCTGTCCACATCTCATGACATTAGAGGGCTACATGATACTTTGAGCAGGTTGTCTGATTGGCACATGCACCTCTAAATATTCATTGCATTCTGATAGCTCTAACGTCCTTATCTCCATTATGTACGTCATTATGCTATTTCTGGGAACATAATAATCTGCGTATTGCACCAGAATCCTCAAACAAAGAAGCAATTTCCACCAGGAACCAGAAGGAATTTTTTGCATGTGATGATTAAGCTAACACCATTGGAGATCTGAAGTAGTATTCAGGGGAAAAAATAACTTTCAGTTTGATGAAAAACTCAAATTTTGGGTGACACTGGGTGAATGCCGTCAATGCCACAGACAAGAAGATGGATAGTTTCAAGGTTCAAATTAATAGATGTGAAGAAAAAACACCTGCTAGGAAAAGTCAGGTTCGTTTTTAATTCTGCAACACTCTTCAGGCTTCTTTCTTTGGTCAGTACATAAATGACATGAAAAAACTAAGTCTATGAAGTGGATATCTCATTAACAAGAATATTTCTAACATTCAAACCTCAGATCCATCTATAGGAAAGTGAGTCACAGAAATGCAGGCCACATGTCACATCTATAAAGCATGACAGCATGGGAAGAGTGCAAAATTTGGAGATGCTAGAACACCTGAAAGGAAGATTTCCAAGAGTTTCCATGGGACTCAGTCCTGCCTTTGCTCGCACGGCAGCCCTGTTGCACTTGTGGGAGCAGCCGCTATCGATTCTTCTACAAGCCCTTTAAACCTTCTCTGTGGCTTTTATACATCAACATTGAATGGAGAAACTCACATGGGCCTAGCAATCCTTTTCAACCTCATCTTCCTGTGTATACGCGTATATGCCTTGTATGCTTTGATGAGCTCAAAGATATTGTAAGTCTTAATGTCATGATAAATCTGGATTTCAGTTATCTCTGGCACTTTTTTATATGCTATGTACTCAGTGATCCGAAAGCCTTATGAAGCAAAACTCTGGGGAGGAGAGCTATAGATTTCCTAGTAAGGGAAGAGAAAGACTCACGGTCTTCAAATTAGTTTTAGATCTGGGGTTGCTCCATTTTCACTATTAACCAATTCAGTTGTTTTTCCATTAACTTTTGGACCACAATGTAGACTTACAAAACATATTCGGACAGATAATCTTTCTGCCAGACCCACACACTTAGTTTGACTCTCCATTCAGATTTGTGACACATCTTTTAATCACGCGTAACTCCAAATAAAACTTGCCTAAAGAGATGCTTTAATTATAAAGACGTCTATGATTTAAGGGTCTACTTATAAAGCTATGTTTTATTTCTTTATATTTGTTCCTCTTTTTAGTTTCAAATTTATACTCTGAGTCCAATCTCAAATATCATTTAGTATAATAAAGTGGTAGAGAAACGTTGATTATTGATTGGAAGTTTCATAATTTTTTGCAGGTATTGTTGGCATGGGCCAACAATTCAATATAGAATAGCCTCCTCTGGATGTTAGGTGGGAAAAGAGTCAATTATTCTCATTACAAACTTTACAAGGGAAGACTGCCCTCTTTGTATTAAAATGGTACAGAGCTAGGGCAACAGCTACACTTGGCTGCCAATATTCCTCTCTCTCATCAAAGCACTATGTGAAGATTTTAAAACCCAAAGCTTAGGTACACTGGTCATTATAAAATACACCATTTCCATTTGAAATGTATGAATCAAATTTTAGTTTCCTGAGTGTAGATTTGTGGCAAGAAACTTATTCTTGGACTCAAATGATCATTGTTTAAATTTCTTAGCTGACCTTAAGGTTTTCATAACATAACCCACACTTTAAAATAGTGTGGCAGATTGGTGCAGTAATGGCTTCCAAACAATCACACCTTCCTCTATCCAACCTCCTTTGGCATGAACCTCCAGTCTGACCGTGTGACTTGCTTTGGCCAGTGTGACATTAGTATGCACAATGCAAATAGAGGTTTGAAAAGAGCTTGCCTCTGGGGCTTGATCTCCCTGCCTCTGAGAGTATTTCTACCACCACATAAACTGGCTAGTTTCCAGGAAGCTAAGAAATCATATGGAATATTGAGACTTATGTGACCAGACTCGACAAGTAATTATTGAGCTGTTACTGTCAGTCATTTGGCTGGGAGAAAGAAATTAATTGATCATTGTGATTATTTCATTGTCTATCTCCAACTAGACTCTAAATTCCAGGACCGCAGGGATCACATCTGCCTTTCTTTCCTGTTCTATCTTCAGTGCCCAGCTTAATATCTCGCACATAGCAGACACTCAACAATTAGTTGGTGTATTAGTGAATACAGTCAAAGTTACAAGAAGTTTCTTGTCTCGTATCAATTCACAATCCACCAAGAAAACCAAACACTGACATCACATGCTCTGAAAACTGGTAGTCAGTGCCCCACTAGACATATGCAATCTACTGGCACAACAGGACGGGTGATGAACTTGGCCTTGGGAACTCAGAGAAGATTTCACACAGGACATGGCATTTGAACCGACCCTTGGTATCTCTAAAACTTGTATTGCCTCTAAGGGATAGTCATTCTCCCTTTGCCAAAATGCACTTACACAGTTCTCATTGCTTTGCCTTAAGGAACTTTCTAGCCTTGTGACTAGGTAGAACTGGCTTCACGGCATTTTGCACATTAGTTGTGTGTGTATGCATGTGTTGCATATGTGACATGCAAGGAAAATGCCTCGTGCAAAGTCCATCAATTCTCTGGCTTGTGTTAACCCTCATATTCACTGGGCATAGAAAGACAGGGCAGGAAAATTTAGAAGCTGCAGCAGCTAAGAACAACTGGTTTAAACATGGCTAAGGAACTTCAATGACTGATTTATGCCATATCTTCATATATCAATAAGAGGATTCTTTTGTCTGCCAGTAACAGAAGATATAACCCAATTCAAACAATGAGGAAAATATTAATAAATTAATTAATTCACATACAAAACGGACTTTAGCATATAAGATTCATTCCACATTTTTTGATTTATCTTGCTCTGTTATCCTAGTATGCCAACACGGTTCTCAGACCAACTTTCCTTGTGTTCCAAGATGGCTGCTGCAATTCCTGGTTTCTTTAAGGTCCGAAAATCTTAATGAGGAGGTCCCAAGAAAATTTCCCCTTAGTTTCTCTTGATCCAGTCTACTGGCACACATCTAACTATTAGCAAAGGATATGAGACAATGACTACAGGCTTAGATTAATCAGGATTTATCCTTGAGCTGAGGGTGCAATGCCTTCCCCTTGTAATAAAACTTGAACAAAGATTTCTGCTAAAGGGAAGGAGGCTATGGGAGAATGGATATGGGGTAAGCAGCCAGCAGGGTCTGCTCTATCCCAGTATTCAAAGGCTTTGTTGTTCTTGATTTTTCAAATACCCATGCCTCATCTACAGAAAAGAAAGGAAGAGTGGCAGTCATAGAGAACATCCTAAGGATCAGGACAAGGATCTCCTTGTAGGTGTGTCCTGTACGTATACCCACAACTTTCCCTGCCCTCAGATAGATTCACTGATGGCTAACAGCTGCGAGAAATGAAATACATTCCCCTTCTACATAAAACGACATCACCCCATGCACTAAAATGACATGAAGAATTAGCAGCGAGGTGAACTTGAGCTGAAAGATTAACTCCACACAAGAATCCAGAAATCATAAGATATTTTTAGCTAGTGATGATAATAAGATATTTAAATTGCTTGCTGTTAGAACAATGTCATTGCCTGTATGCTGTCGGCTTTGTGCAAGTATTCCCTTTTCTGTAAGTGAATTAATTTGGAACAAATGTAGCGTGGAATTTAGATCTAATCCAAAGCCTGGACCTGATCATGGAAAGCCCCTCTTATAGTATCTGGAGGCTGGTTTTGTTTTCATTTGTTACTTGGTACTGGGTGACCAGATTTTTTGGGAATCTCCAGCAAGACAGGTGAAGGATCCCACTCCTAGAGCAAACTCTCATCACATTCGGACTATTAAACGGCACTAAATAATTCATTATTTGAAAACTGTATAAAACCAGCATCAAGTCTTGCCATCCCCTGGGGTTTAATAGAGGAAAAGATGAGGACTATTTGCAGACAAACTGTCTCTCTATAGATGCAGAGCTGCCCACTGGGTGGATGTAAAACTTCTGATTGCCCCTATAATTTGAGGAGTTGAACCTGATTAAGCAATAAGAGCATCCCTGTTAGGAAAGTAATGTTATAACAGGTCCATGTGATGAAAAGAAGGAAACCAAAGTTTAAAATGAGGGAAGAGGCATAATTTTAAGAGGCTACAGCAGATCTGAGAGTGGACCTGCCCTGGGTTAGTCAGATCTCCTGTTGCTTTTAGCCCAATGAATTTCTGATGTACAGATTTCCATTTGTAATTTTTTGGTGATTTTATTTACCTTTAAAATAGCCACTGATGTTAAGATCCACTGGGAAGATCAAGAGCACCGTGGTGGTAAGGATGCTAGGTCTCACACTGCTCCTCTGCGTCTTGTGGAACATGGACAATGTAGTCACAGCACTATTAGCTTAAGATTCTTCTCTAATATCAAAATATGTCACTGGCAAAGTTCCCATACACTGTGTGTGCACTCTTTCTTCAAGTACCTTAGAAGTCCATCATTTAACAATGCTGGGGTAGTTTATAAAATATTTATAGTTGGTAATCAGAGGTAGCTGGATAAAGAGAAACCCCTGTTTGTTCATTTTCTGCTTTTTGAGACAAGGTCTCGCTCGATAATTCTGGCTTGTCATAAACTCACAATGTAGCCTAGGCTAGCCTCGAACTCATGGTGATTCTCCTGCCTCAGCCTCCCAAGTGCTGGGATTATAGGTGGGCACCACCAAACCCAGTGAGAAACTTTTGTTATAAACATATATCTGCCCTTGCAACCTGTCAAACTAACTCACTGTGGTGTTCGCAATCTGCAAGACTCCCTTCTGACAGTATATAAGGTTTACCTCACAAAAACAGCAAAAACTTATATACTCATAAGGGCAACTGAAGAGTCCTTCAGGCCTTATGTCCATCCTTCTCATAGTACAAGTGTGTTAAATGTAAACTCCACATACCTTGTAACTGGGAATTATATGGTCAATAAACAACTTTTAACCTAGTTACATGAGTTGTTCTTAGGGCCTAATTGTGTTCTTCATCTTTCATGGAAAGTGACCTCATGCAAAGGGTCACTTATATCCACAGGTAAAAACACATGACATTTTTCAAGAATTTATAATCTATTTTTCTGAAGTTCCACAGGAATAATATTTGGTTAAGTTTTGATGTCAACTGTTTAGAATTGTGACTTGGAAATATTCCTCAATTCCCTCCTCTGGCCATTACATTCACAAACAATCTACACAGTGGAAATCTTTGGAAAAAATCTATTACAGAAAATTATAAAATAATTTTCTTTCTTTCTTTCTTTTCTTTCTTTCTTTCTTTCTTTCTTTCTTTCTTTCTTTCTTTCTTTCTTTCTTTCTTTCTTTCTTTCTTTCTTTCTACCTGTCTGTCTTTCTTTCTTTCTCTTTCTGTCTTCCTTTCTTCTTTCTTTTTTCTTTCTTTGTAGAAAGTTAAAAAATCATTGTGAGTGGTAGATCCTTCATTTACATTTGTCACTTTCTTTTTAAAAAATTTTCTTGTCTGTTTGAAAAAAAATTGTGCCTGTTTTTTCCCAAGAATCGTATACTGCTCAGCTGAGCCTGCTGATCATCTGCAATACTGCTGGCCTCCAGCATGTCCAGTCCTGCTCTCCTTTGCAGCCTCTTCAGCTCTTTCTTTGGAGGACAAGGAGTCAGGCCACAAATGCACCTCTTTCTCTTCTCTCTCACACACAGAGCTCAAGGTCATAGAAACAAAAATTTTAAATCCTCTTTGGTATGTAAGGAACCAAAAGCTGAGGGCAGATCATGTCGACACAGTTTGCACAGTAAATTCCAGCAACCTGCAGGGAAAACTCAGGGGCAGAGGCTAAGCGCCCATTCTGCACAAGGTACTGCATTCAACACAAACACAAGGACCTGACAAATAACTGAAAACTTAAGAAAGTCTCAGAAAATGCCCCGGAGTAATAGAAGCAAGCAGGCACACATACGCCTGCTTCTTTTATTTAGACTCTCAAAAGCAATCCTGCCTCCTTTTTCAGTTTAGCCCTTGTCAGAAGGGTGCAAATCCCAAATTCACACGTCCTGCTTAGAGAAAACTGCACTTCTGTCTTTGTGAGAGGCCCAAAGGGCTCTCAGATTTGGGTCCAAGATCCACAGGCAGGCTGTGCTCCCTCTCTAGAGGGAGGAGAATGGCGACCATGTGGCCCCAGGAAGTTCACCCCAGGCAGGACGGCAGGGGACCATGAAGACTGTTGTAGAGGCTGTGCCCTGGACAAAGGAGATCTGAGGAGTGAACGTCTAGAACGCACCCCACTGGCCACACCTTATCACGGGTGAGGAGCTATGTCCAGCCCAGTGATGGTGTGGGGGGACACTTCCTGGCAGAGTTGCTCTATACTCAGCAGCTGCACCACACTCATGAGGCTGTGTCAGTTGAGAAGGGAAGGGAAGCTATTTGCAACTCATCCAAAAATTATTATTAGCCTTAGAACTATACGTAAGAATAATTTGAAAGGGATAGTGGAGTTTTGCTTACATTCCTGAGGTATAGAACACGCCAGCACTTCACTGATTTTAAAATGTGCCTGGAGCATAGGGTGGGGGAGTAGGACTTGGACAGGGGAGGTGGAGCCCGAGAGGTACAGGGTAATGGAGCCGCCGAAACAGGCACCAGCCCATGGAGAGCGGCACCCCATGGCTGAGACGGAATGTCCCATGTCTCTACTTCCATGACTCACAATACTGTCCCAGGTCCCTCCAGCTCAAGGTGAACATCTCTGCAGCCGTCTGCCTGGAGTGTTGAAGGCTCAGGGGGTCCCAAGTGGTTCAAAGAGAGGACAACACTTAACTCTAACCCAGTATCTTTTTCCTAGTAAGTGTCAGACATCTAGGGCCCTAAGGGAGGGAAGACTTTTGTGTTTATGTCCCAGCCCAGACACACTGTAGGGGATGGATGCTTCTTCACAACCACCCCACAAAACGCTACACCTACAATACGTAAAGCCACATAGGAAAAGCAAGTTCTGATTTCTGCTGGACTCAAATGCTCACATCTTCTCCAGCTCTTGGAGATTTTCCTCTTCACCCATTTGACTTCATAATCACCAGTACAGGCCTGGGCATTAAATTATTCTCAACTCTTTCACTGTCACACATTTAGTCTTTCCAAATATACTGCGGCTCCCTCCAGGCAGGAGCTCTGTCTTCGTGGATCTTTCCCCGTCAGCGCAAAGGGTGATGCTCAGTCCAGGGGTTCCTCATTCTGCCTTCCTGGTTGCTACTAGCAACTGGCCACTAACTGTTGTTATTTAAACATTCCTTGTTAGAAATAATTAATAGACTTCTCTTGTATACTATCAAGAAAATGCCTCTGAGACTTCTGCAAGTCACTGCATCTAATTAACTCTCCAGCCATCTATTTTAGGTGCCAGAAATGCCTAATGTGGAGAGATTACAAAGTGAGAAAAGCCTGGCACTAGCGCGGGCTCATGTTTATCCACTTGCCACATTTGATAGAAGCCCAGCCAGGGACCAATGGAGATCTAATAGAAATGGCCCAGACACGTTCCCAATCACCACCTCTTAAGAGAAAAGGCTTAGTCCCACTTTTAAAAGGGCAGGCAAGAAATCCTAAGTTATTAAAAAACAAAAGCAAACAGACAGGACACCTCACCATGGGGAGGAGAGTGAGGCGCTGTGGTAAGGCTGGGCCCTGTGCCTGCTCCCCTTTCATCCCAGAGAACCTCAGGAAAGGTTGAAGCCAGGGGTGCCTGGAGTACACTCATGCCCAGAGAGACTACCTTGCCAGAGTATGGAGAATGGATTGGAAGGGGCAAAGTAGGAATGGAGGAATCAGCGAGAACCTTCTCAAAATGTCACAGTGATTAGGATGAAGAAGCTCAGAATGCTCAAACTCATCATTCAACATAAAACACTAAAAATGAAACCAAGGCTACAATCCACTGAAGGATTTGGTAGCCCTCTCTCTAAAAGTATGAGATAGAGCTTCCCAAAGGGACCCTGGAATGTCACGTAAGATCAAGGCAGACAGATAAGCTTCTGTTGGCTCTTATAGGGTGGTGGGAGACCTTGGAAATTAGCCGAGCACTGGGTCTATGGCAGAATTGAGCTATGGACCTTCAGGCCTGAACTTCACTTACTCCTCACACCAGTGCTATGAGGTAGGAGCTACTGTCATCCTCAATTTGTGGGTAAGGCAACCTTGAAGAGACTAATAATCTTGAAGAGTTGAAGTTCACACTGTTAAATAAGCAGGAGGCCTTTAGCCAGTGGCCATGTCAGTGCTTTGAGTTCCTACCTAATGGAGAGCAACCTAACTTGGTACATAAAGCAACTGAAGCCTAACATCCAAGTCTAATTTTGTAACAGAGAGCTGTGTCTTAGCCAATGACAAGCCACACTAAGTTTCAGACAATTACAAATTGTCAACTCATGAGACCATGTCCAAATCAAGCAAATGCCTAGCTTTAAACAACCAAGGAATTTCTGTACTTTACTTTCCATTCTGTCTGTAAATATTTACTGTTCATGCTGCAGAGGGAGCTCTACGAACCTCTCCTGGTTCTGAGTATTTTCCAATTCATGCATCATTTTTTTCTCAAACAAACTCTGTTAAATTAGTCAAAAGTTTTCCTTTTCCCATTATTCTATTAAAGATCTTTAAACTTATATCTGACTCTAGCCCTCAAACTCAAACTAAGACATTTTAATAGATGACAATGGTCCCAAGTCACCTAGAACAACTTAGAAAGTCTAAAGGGCTTAACTGACACCAAGGCTATAAAAACTAAAATACATTTTAAAAATAATGACTATAGATTATTTATTTCATTGAACAAGATAAAAATATTATAGATGGAAAACACTGCACTGAATAACTGTCTTTAGAAGACAAATCATTTTGAAAACTTATGGGTCTTGCATTTTGCAATGACTACCAGAGTACTTGTGGGACAGCTTAAGAGCAATTCCCCCTTATCCTCATGGGTATGTTCTGAGTCTCCCACTGGATGCCTGAAATTACATACAGCTACCTTTCCCAAATGTATATACCTATGACAAAGTGAATTTATACATTAGGCACAGTACGATATTAATAATAAGAAATAGAACAATGACAACAATATACTGTAATGAAGGTAATATGAATGTGATCTCTGTTTGAACATATGATATTATACCACACTCCCTCCTCTCTTTGTGATCAGGTGAGATAATGCCTATGTGATAAAATGAAGTGAGGTGAATGATGTGGGTATTGTGATGTATCATTAGGCTACTATGTAAGTTTGTTTGTTTTTTTTTTTTTTGACACAGCATCTCAATACACAAGCCAATCTGATAACCAAGACAGTTACTAATGAGCAGGTAGTATATACAGGGTGGATACGCTGGACAAAGGGATGATTCATGTCTCAGGTGGGACAGCACAAGATTTCATCTCCCTACTCATAATGGTGAATAATTTAAAAGGTATGAGTTGTTTATTTCTGGAATTTTCCATGTAATATTTTTGCACCATGGTTGACTATGAGAAACTAAAACCAAAGAAAGCAAAACCTCAGATGGGATAGTGGAGATATTACTGTATTGGCCCAATTCTTTTCATTGTGTAGAAAAACCTTACATATGCTTCTTTGGCTTGAGAATTCAATATAGCAACAAAAGCAGGTATTCATTGTCACAGGGAAGTGTCTTACACACACATACACACACATACATGCACATTTCTACTTGAGCACACTATGGAGAGGGAGAAGGGCTCTCCCAACTCCAAGTTGACTATGCCATCTCCCTTGGCTAGGCAGGAGCATGCCTATGGGAGCAGGAACTCTTTCACTGGTGAACTAGCAGCTATATCAGAGGATGCTCAGTTGCACTGAGGAAGCAGGTGGACCTTGGACGCCATTGTTGAAGGGGAGGAAGAGGCATCCCTCCCCCAATAATAGGGGTATATGTCTGGAAGAGAAAGACACATTCCAAATGGATGGAAAGAGGGGTGTCTGTGTGTTGGAAACTGGGTGTTAAGAGGGATCGCTTTCACTGGTTCTGGGAGAAAATCAGAGTACTACAGTAGAAAGATTACAGGTGTATAGCAACATCCATGCAAAAATAATGTCATGCCTCAAAATGAACTACAGGTTGGATGAATATAAATGAGTATTTTGGCATCCTATATCATATTCATTAAAGATATCTATTTATACAAATTCCAGTTTATTCCAGAAATATGCATGGTAATTTGCAACAATACCTTGCACAGAATAAAGTAGAAATTTAAAACAGGCCAATATTTTTAAGTTAATTTTTTTTTTTTTTTGTGGGTACCGGGGGTTGAACTCAGGACCTTGTGCGCCAGCAGGCGCCCATGCCACTGAGGGATATCACCGGCCCTTTTTCCGTATGTGGGTTCCGGGAGTCGAACTCAGGACCTCGTGCTTGCCAGGCAGGCGCTTATACCGCTGAGCTATCTCACCAGCCCCTTTTAAGTTGATTTTTAAAAATTAGGAAAAGAAAGTAAAATAGAAACTACATGGCTTGGAATGTAAAATGGTGCCAGTGGTTAAAGATAAAATGCACACCTTTGCAAGATTATTGATACACTTCTGGTATTCTGTTAGGTATGGCAGGAGCAATCTGTCTAAAGGTAATCATAAAATATTGCTAGGAAATATGGGCTCAATTACACTTATTTCCTGTGATACTTTAATCATCATATGGAAGCAAGTAAAAAAGAGTATTTTGCTTGACAAAGAAAAATCTGAAAATGATGACCCCATAAAACTGCTATCGAAAGCACTGTGCAGGCCAATTTTTTACAAAAGCACAATGACTGCTGTTAAATACAGGCGTTGGATGATTAAGAATCACTGATGAGGGGGCCGGTGAGATAGCTCAGCGGCATAAGCGCCTGCCTGGCAAATGCAAGGTCCTGAGTTCGACTCCTGGTACCCATATACGAAAAAAGAACCGGTGATATCACTCAGCGGCACGGGCGCCTGCTGACGCGCGAGGTCCTGAGGTTGACCCCCGGTAGCCACCAAAAAAAAAAAAAAAAAAGAATCACTGATGAATAAGGGAGTCACTAGGCGCTATATTAAATCAAATGACTATTTCATAACTGAAAATAGTAGAGAAAGGTAAGGGAAAAACTAATTTTGATAACATATGTTAGAAAAGATAGAAATGGGTTTTCTTCCTCAAGTATACTCCTCATGAAAACAAGTCTTTCTTAGCTTTTTACATGAAAACGGTATCTTGAAATTCACTTAAGGACACTGCGTGAAGATTCTGAATGGGAAACTGAAGCTCATTTGATTTGGGAGGAGCTTCAGGCTCTACTGAAATCATAAAGCAATGGGTTCTTTCTCCTTGTGAGTTTTTTGGCAGCAAACACAAGCACATCTAGGATCCACAGGTGTCAATGTTAGAGGGAACAATATGGTGATAACTATGGGAAGCAGGCAGATGCCACAGGGTTTTAAGAAATACCCAGAAATGCTAACAGCTGCCAGGGAATTCTGAAGCTCATGGATATCCCACATCCCTACTTCAGAGCATCATGGTGCAGAACTCGGGTGTTTACTGAGCATGTGTGTTCATAGAGTCAGTCAATAATAAATAGTGGCTTTTATTTTTTCAATATGTATTGAAGTCTTGTTATGTGTACAAACATCCCTGTGCACTAGCAACAGAGCTGAAGGCAGACATGAAAGTGATTAAGATAGCCCCAGCTTTCAAGGGAGGGTACCCCTGCTGCTAGCTGTAAGAGACATAGATACTCTACAAAATGGAGCAAGGGGATGGGGAGGATGAGTTGGGGGGGTACTGCTGAGAGCTGGGAGCAGCCCCTCCTCCCTTGCCACTGTTGCACTCTGGAGCCCAGAGTGGGCCAGCACCACCTTAGAGCCCTGTAGGACCCCTGCCCTGCCCTCACCCATCTCTCTTCTCTGGGCACACTGAAGGAGGTTTGGCCATGTTATACGATCAGATCAGAGAAGCACAGGAACAGGAATGGGGACCCTCAGAGGAAGTGGGAAGGGAGGCTGGGAGGGAAGAAGTTGGGGAGGGCTTGAGGGATTTGTTTAACCATTCAATTTAATGAATGAGGTGGAAGAAACTGTCTCTGCCACAGTCCATATTTTTTGTTGAAGTTGGGTTCTGCTATATAGTTAAATTCAAATTATTTATCAGTGCATCGCAGTGCAAATCACAGGCCAAGTTCATGTCGTAAAATTGCACTCAAAATCTGAATGTCTGCAAAAGGTGACAGGCCCAAGTGCAAGGTGCCTGGGGTCCATGGGGTGGGAGTCAGCCTCAGGGAGGGGCTGTTGCATCTCCTGGCAGTGTGTGTGACAGTCAGGGCCACTTCCACCAAGGGAGGAAATGAAGAAGCAGGACAAGGGGGGAACAGATCCCTGAGGGACGACACAAGTCCTAGGGCCTAAGAGCTATTCTACTTCCTGGGCTAAGAGCTGCCAGCAACTGCAGCTTTGGTGATGAGCAACCCAGGGTCCAGAACCATGGGTTTCCAAACTGTCCCAAACTGTGAAAGTTAGACAATCTTTTTTCCCTGTTTCATGATTTATGATGAAGCAAAATTAGAACCACCGCCTCATTTCCGTTCCCATGTTTCCCTTCGCAACTCACCATAATTGCTCTACATGTGTTATGATCAATTTAGTGCCGTACAGCACAGTGCCAGGGACCAATTCCAGGTCCGCCTCTCATCAGCAGTGTGAATTCTGGCCGTTACTTAACTGCACAGTGCGCCTCAGTTTATCCACCTATAAAATGCTCTATTAATAGTACCGGCTTTGTAGGCTGTGGTGTTTAAATGTAAACAACCCAGAACAGTGTGTGTACAGAGTAAGCACCTGATCTTTTCACTATCATTCCTCCTCTGTTCAAAATTCTTACCAAGACGGAAAATGAAAACAAATAGCTAAAGAGACCATTTGCTCTGAAAATGTAGGTGCATGAAAGTTTTTGTTTCTATGCAACAAAAGGCATATCCTTTTAAACAGATTAAAAGTTGAGTGAGGCTGACAGTCTGATGAGTAGTAACTCTGTGGAAGCTGTTTGGTGTTTCATTTCACCTGTGGATGTAACCCTGTGACACCTATGTTCCCACATGTGGCTTAGGTCACCACCCCTGACATCTACCCACCCACCTGGCCCTGATTCCTGGGGACCATGTCTCATACCACTCTTCAGGTAGGAAGAGTCCTTCCCTTCTTTGGACAAACCTCACTTAAGTTCCCATTTCAGCCTGGCTTCCTTGAGTATAATTGATCTTATTTGTCCTTCAATTACAAAAACCTTTCAAATGCTGGCAGCACACTAGTCAGACTTCTCTGTATTTTTATGCATGTCCCTAGTTTTCATATGTGAATCAATATTTTCTCCAGAATTTGATAATTACATTCACATGCTAATGGATTGCACAAGGATACAATTTCATAGTACATGCAGTGGACATTTATCATTTGTGGCTGCCCAAAATCTTTGGAATACCTTATCAATATTTTGACAGCCCCAAATTGTGTGATACCTACCTTTACAACTTCGCTTGTTTTCCTAGAAGCTATGAATGACCATTTAGAAACATGCCCAAATCCTTAGCTGAGATTCTGGGGCCGCTGAACTGAGGTGGCAGGTTCTTTTTTTACCCAGGGAAGCAGATGTGGTAGTGAACCTTCAGTAGCCATTTTGGACCGTGAGGTAATTGTAGCATGGAAGCCATACAAAAAAAAGTGATGATTCCATGATAAGTGTGAGGCTGTCAAGCCAGTCTAGAACTGCCTATCTTTGAACTTATTACATCAAAAAGAAAATAAACTACTATCTTGAGTAGGCCACTTTCATTTCATCTTTTTTATTATATGTAGCCTAATTTAATCTGCTGTGGTCCAAATGTTTGCACCTCCCCACCCTCAATTCATAATGCTATAATTTAATCCTCAACATGACAATATTAAGAGTTTGGGGCTTTTGGGAAGTGATTAGGTCATAAGATGGAACCTTTTAAAGGCATTGTGCCTTTAAAAAGGAGGTCCCACAGAGCTGCCTTGCCCCTCCCACTATATGAGGACACAGCTAGAAGGGGCCACTTATGAACTAGGAGACAGACCCTCACCAGACACCAAATTTGCCGGCACTGTGATCTTGAACTTCCTAGTTTCCGGAACTGTGCTGAATAAATTCTGTTTCATATAAGCAACCGGTATCTGGTCTTTGTTATAGCAGCCAGAAAGGACTAAGTCATATGTGGTATGATTGAAAAATATGGTAAATGTTCTTATTTTCAAAAATTATTATAGTAAAAGACACATTGCCATTAGTGCCCTTCAAAATACTCCTTCTTGCTTTAAACAAACCTATCCCATCTTTCTTGCCACTTCCTGAAGCAGTTCTAGAAGTCTACTTTTTTTTTTTTTTTTTGGTGGGTACCGGGAGTTGAACTCGGGCCCTCATGCTTGCCAGGCAGGCGCTTATGCCGCTGAGCCATCTCACCGGCCCTGGAAGTCTACTTTTGTGAGTACCTTTAGCTGCACTGCCTCAATGTCCTGAATGAATTAAAAATTCTTCCTATCAGTGAACAGGAAATACAGATTATAGAGTAACCTGTTCTACCACAGTAGACAGATGTATCATCAAAATCTAGAATGTTCGTTCTCATGCAACAAATGGTCCAGTTTCCTAAATAAATTGCTAGGTAGATGGGATGGAGAGGGATGGAGAAAGAACTTTGGGATTCAAAGAGATCTGAGTCATCAATCAAGCGCCATGTGTAGAAATGTCTTTGGATACTGAGGTAAACAAGCCAGTAGGAGGCAATTAGAAAAATACAGGCATTACATGGCTATCTGGTAATTAGTAAGGTATTACTGTTAATTTTTAAAATTGTAATAATGGTATTGTAGCCATATATTTTAGGTTCTTATGTATATATTTATGGAGTTACATTCTGATATATGTGATGATGAAATGACATGGTGTCAGGGATTTGATTCCAGATAATCCAAGGATAAGGCAAGGGAGTGAGAATATGAATGAAATATTCTAAGTACTTTGATCATGCATCTTAGGTCAGGCTGATATAATTATTCCACCACTGACTAGTAGTTTAAGCAACAGAAACTTATTTCTTATAGTTCTGGATACTTGGAAGTCCAAGATCAAGGTACTGCCCAATTTAGTCCCTGTTGGGGCCCTCTTCCTGGTTTGCAAATAGACACTTTCTTGCTGTGCATTCACTTGGCAACAAGAAAGATCATGTCTTCTGTGTCTCTTCTTATAGGGGCACTGCTCTCATTAACGAGGGATCCATTCTCATGACCTAATTACCTCCCAAAGGCCCCACCTCCAAATACCATCATGTTGGGGGTTAAGGCTTCAACATAAGAATTTGGGGGTACACAAACATTCAGTCCAAAGCACCATGTGTTGGTGTTTGGTGCAGCTAAAAGATGGGAATACAGGGTGTTATGGCTTGTATGTAGATGTCCCCCAAAGGCTCATGCAGTCATAGGTGGGGCTTTTCAGAGGTGGCTGGATCTAGGGTGTGTGATGCTGGGATTAATGGTGTGATACTGGGATTAAGTGTGCCCCACACTGGGTGTGAGTATAGCCTGGATGGAATATAAGGGACAGAAGGAGAGAGGGCTGCTGCCGTCAGTTGGTGCCTTCTGCCTACCCTGCTTTGCCATGGATTGTTTCTCCTCGGCGATGCCCCTCTGCCATATCACCCACCTTGAATCCAGTAGACTATGGATTGAAATCTCTACAAACTGTAAGCTACAATAAACCTTCCCTCCTTTAACTTTGGTGTCAGGTATTTTGTCTCAGTAATGAGAAAAGTAACTAAGTAAGGTATAGGTCTTTGTCAAACTAGTCCTTCTAATATTTTCTATGTTTAAAATTTTCCATAATTTAAAGAAAATATTTAAAGATTAGATTCAACAAAAGTCCAATATTCTGTAGTAGACTCTTAAAATCTTTTGAGAAAAAATGTTTTCTAACATGGCAGAGTCTTCTCTACAGATTAATAAAACTTAAAAACAAAACAAAACAGAAATTTATTTAACCTGGCACAGGAAAGTCAAAGCACTGGAATCAGGAACTGACATTAAAGAACTGAAATCCCCGGAAAAGGATAAACCACTCTCACATTTGTGATTTTCCCCCTGAAACTCCTTATTTTCATGTGTCCAAAACTTTTAGGGACACTGATTATTGACAATGAAATTAGCTTTTGATGAGTTACCATCCAACCCAGTCCAGTTGGTTTCTGAACTGGTTGAGGAACCCTGAAAAGCCACTGGCATTGCACATCCCTACTGGCCACTAACTCAATAAGAAATTTCTGCACAAACTACTGGAGATTGCTAAGGTTCTCTGAAACTTTACCGTGTAAAGTGAGAGCCAGTGACCAACAGATGTAGCCCAGGAGCAAGCTGGAATGTAGAATCTCAGTCTCCACCCCACACCAACTGCGTTTTAACTGGATTTCCAGTAGATCCATATACATACTGCCATTTGCTAACCCATCCTTTAAGTAATGATGGAGGTGTACTCCACATTGCCCCATAACTATTCTATAGTATTTGCTGGTGAACAGTTCATTGTGAAATAACCATGTAGTTGGTCTTTTCTAACAGAATTTAACACTCTGCAAAGAGATAGTTTTAAAAGCACTATCCTCTGTGCTTATCAGAGAGTGATTCATAATAAGATAAAAAGAAAACACAAGCTCTCAGGAATAATCAATCTACTGTACCTGATAACTCTTTATGTTCATTTCTGGCCAAAGAAGCTAACAACAGGCTCTGACCTGCCAGACAAACTTTCTTCTGATTGCTTGTTTCTCCTTGCAGATAAGTCATGGAAGCCGTTATACGCAAGGTAGATAACAGTGGCTTCTCCTTGATCCTGTGTTCTCTTAAATTATACAATGCTGGCTTAGAGTTACTGATTAAACACCTAGGCCTGAGATTCTCTGAAGCATAGAATTTAATGAAACACAGTTGAAGTCTGATGTGGTGATATCAGCTTGTTCCTCCTTTGTCCTTTTCTTCTGTCATGGTTAGATGCTCTGACATGTCTGTCATCTGATAAGCAGCCTTGAGATGAAAACAAACAACCCATGAATTGCAACTTGCACCGAGATCTTTTCAGTGAATTACATGAACTAAGGACATACACACAGGGCGCCACGCAGGAGACCAGGGAGGGAGCACTTGAAACTGATTTTAAGTTATAATCTCCTTGCTTCCATGGAGGATCTGAGGAATTTTATGACTGTTTTGTCCATCTTCTTCCCTCCCACAAAGGACAGAATCAGTTAAACAATTAAAATAACAACAAAAGCTAACAGAAAAGTAGAAAGTGAAGGAGGTAGTACAGAAAAAGAGGACAGTCTGAGTTTTGTTCCTGCATTTACTTTTTCTGATAATTATTTCCATTTTATGTTTCATTTTTAAGCCTCAATATTTTCAGTCATTACCTCTTGGAAAAGCAATTCATCTTGAAAGCCAAAATTTTCCAAGCTAGGAGACTGAGAGAAGAGTGTTTTGACATCCTAGAAAACAAAGCTTGAATACAAGGAATTTGCCCACAAAACCAAAGATTAGTAAAAGAATAGGGTGATAGTTGCTTAGCAAAAGGAGACAGAGGTCCAGATGGTCAGCAGAATAGGATAAAGAGGTACAAAACTGCATCTCAGCAGAGGCCTGGATTCTTAGAAAAAGGTCTAATGCTCCACCTGTCTGGGCCAGTGGCTTGGGGAAAAGCAGTTTGACAGAAACACTGGAAACTTTCCTGGGAATCCCAGAGCCAAGGGTTCACTTCTCAGGGTGTTCACTTCTCTGAGGCTCCGGCCTGAGCTTCAGAGTGGTGATGGCTGAGGACTCCTTAGACATATGGCCCTGGCCATGCCCCGTGAGAATGCTTCTGGAATTCTCTGGACTCCAAGAGAGACAGCCAGCACTGGGGGTTAGATCAAGGAGGATTTAGGGCCTCAGGGCTTGGTGACCAGTTAGGCCAGCCCAGCGAGACACAGAAGCAAAGGGCTGAAACTCAAGACCTGCCCTAGTGAGCTGGTGAGTTCTGAACAGAGGACAGCATCTGGACATGCTCTGTTGCCTGAGGCCATTATAGTCCCCAAGGAAGCTGGATCAATCCCAAGGAGAAGAAAAGGGAAGTGAAGACTCCTGAGTGGAACAAAAAAAGGGGCATCTTTCTATCATCTGTGGAAATGGGAAAGTCCAGTCCTAGGCTTATGTACAATAGGAAAAAAAATGTGTAATGTGTAATATTTGCACACTCAAACTCATATTTTTGATAAACATGCACATATAAATAGAGATAAATTAAGTAGAAAGTTGAACTCTGACTAATAAAGACAGCAAGAGAGAAGGGCCTGCCTAATGGTTCTGAGTTAAATTTGCCAATGTTCATCAAGGGCGTGGGCCTGCAGAGGTGACCTAAAGGACAGATGGGCTTACACTCGACAGAAAAGAGAGATGGCTTAAATAGTGCTTTATACCTGGAGGAGATTTCTAGAGGAAGAAAAGGGCTTAAGGGGGGGGGCGTCAAAAAAACATTTAAAGTTACCTTAGGAGATTTACAGATTCTATTTTGGTTGTGAAACTTTTCTGTATTCCTCAAGATAGTCAAATTAATCCTAGGTTCCACTAAGAGGAAACTAATAACTCATCAAATAAACAGCAAACAACAGCCTCCCAGACTACAGTAAGGCAGGTGCCTACTGCTTTCCCCTAAAAAGCTTTACTAACTCTTTCTACATTTGCATAATTAAGACAAGCATTCTTAAAATACTATATACTATTTATCCTGGGAAAGAGGAACTTGCCTATTTTGTTATTTGAACATGCCACATGTGCCATCATTTTTGCTGGAGTGAAAAAGTGCTGGAAGAATTATTACCTAGCAAAAGATTTATCTTCTTATCAGGTACTTTGACAAGAGCAAAGCAATCACTTAGAAGACTGGCAATTTTCTAAGTGAAAATGGAGGCGTCGTGCCAACACATGTCCCCTGGGAGTTCCACCAATGACACTGTTACTGACATTGCATGAATAATGTAGATTCTGAGAGCTCCTGGTCCCTGGGGACCTGCAGGCTCCACTGCAAAAACAGACATCATCTGCCCAAAGCACTTTTAGGCACCTGAAACTGGGATACTTGCAGAGCCATTTTAGAGTGATGTGAAAATTTTCAATCATATGTATATATATATATATGTGTATAAATATATATATATGTAGATATATGTATTAAAACATACACTTAAAAAAACTGACATCTATTTTGGGTGCCAACACCACCATTCTGAGAAGATCACTGTGACGTCTGAGCAGTAGGGTGTGTACATCTCTCCAGGCTGACTGAACTTTTGAAATTCTTGCTGTATGTACAGGTATTCAGGGTTAGAAACCAATAGCACTGCCCAGTTACATATGTTTGCATTCATTATAATTATCACCATTAAAAATTAGTGCTTTTGGAATATGAAAAAATTCAATTACTTTCCATTAAATTCAAATTTCTGACAGAATGTATTGAAGAAAAGTTTTACTGAAATATACTTATTCTCAAGAACATTATAAAAGAAATATAATTTCCAATGAAATAGTTTTAGAAATAATATATTCATATAACATTTAGAGAGTCTTTAAGCTTTTAAAATTGTGAAATGTAGCATGCACGTCAAAGTCTGAAAATCCTTAATTTTTACTGAATTATACCATTCAGTGGTCATATAGCCATTAAATTAACTGTAAATTAGAAGATTAAGAGTAAACTATTAAAAATGTGTTTTTGCTAAGGTTCAAGAAAGAGATTAATGTTAACTGATGGAATCAAATATATTCTTAGACCTCACTAAAAGGATTCAGGTTTTTTCTTTTTTTTTTATCAATCGTCTCTTGTTATGCTGTAAAAATATTTCTTCTTTTTAAAGTACTTCTACTTGCAAAATCATTTGGTAATTAGAATGAGGGAACAATTCATCTTCCATTGGCACTTATGAATTTTATATATATGGGGTTTAAAACGTTATCCACATAACAATAATTCAAATTACTCATGTTCAGTTAAAAAAAAGAAATTTGATATTTATAATTAAAATATAAAATTGTGAATCTGTGAATTTGTGTTACATATGTTCAAAATCTTTAGGTTCTAATTAAATGGCCTAAGTAAAGTAATTAAATATAATAAGTAAAATAAAAAATTCTGTTATTTGGTATAATAAAGGTTGATTTTCTTATACACTAAAATAAAAAACCACCAATTGTTCATGATTTTGAAAGAGAAATGATTCTTCCACTAGAAGCATTACTAATGTATTAACTGGCTTTAACACACAGTCATTCTTTAGGTTTCTGATTAGAAAAAACAATCAAAAGTTGTATCAATACATGCGAGGGTATACTTACTAAAAATAGTAGTGAGGGAACACTTTTGCTAGGAATAAAAACTAGTTTACACAAACTATTAGCAGACTTAAAATTGATCTTACATGAGCCAAATATTCAAAACATATATAATCACATTAAAACATTTACCGTGAAAGGCCTTCACAGATGTTACAAATGGATAGTTGTTAAAATAATATTTATAAATAGTAGTGATTCAGTTCAGGACCCAATAAAACAAAATTCATCAATTAGTGGCTTAGGTAATGTAAGTTAGGTCATAAAATTTGCTAGCACTTTTCTATTCTAGGCTCTGGGTATATTGCAAAGTTGCAGAACCTTCTCATTAGGGATTTCTACATCCTGCAAAGGTACTTGAGCCAGTGCTAAATTAAAGGAAAGGCTGAAGGCCATAAGAAATTGGTCATTTGTTCTTCTTCTCTTTACATTAAGAAGTCCTTAAAATGAAGTGGCTCTCTTCTGCAATTTAATAGCTCCTACAACCTTATGTCGTATTGATCTTAGAGAAAAAGGCACCTATCAGCCTGCCTTCTTTCTGAATTGTCTGGACTCCAATGAGTGAGTTTCATTTAAAGGGCACTTTCCCCCTTAAAGGTGCTGTGGTGTCCTCAGGACTCTGCTACCTGAGATCTGAGGAAATAATTAGTATGCATACCTTGCCATAAAGTACAGGATCTAGAATGATGTTTCCTTGTGGGACATAAATTGCACAGTAACTACCAAACTGTGGCCTGCAATACACTAAACTTCTGATCTTACATGTAGTGCTTTTTAATAAATAATTGCTTTTGATCTTACTTGTATAATCAAGATTCAAAGGTACATTTAAAATAGCATCAACTCCAATAAAGGCCAGAGTGAATACATATGAAAATAAGACCCCACTAAGCATGAAGGTTTTTCTGTAACCATCTACAATTTGTTGCACATTAAAGAAGTCCTTTTTTCTTTAGTATTATAAAATATATCTCTTACTTTTGCTTTAATTCTACATGTGGTTAAACAAATTAGAATAATTTACAATGGCACCGTAATGGGTCAGAGCACACACTTTTGAGGCCTATGCTATAGTTTCCCCTCCAAAATTCAGGTGTTGAAACTTAAACATAATAGTTGCTGTGATAGCTTTAGGAGCTGGGGCCTCTCAGAGGTGATTAGTTGATGAAGGCTCCTCCCCTCATGAATGTGATTAAGGCCCTTAAAAAAAGGTTTAAAAAAGGGTTTCAAGCACCCTTCCACTTTCATCATGTAAAAACACAGTATGCCCCCCACTTTGTAAGCAACCCTTACCACACTACAAACCTGCTGGTGACTTCATCTTGGATTTGCTAGCCTCCACAACTGTGAGAAATAAATCTCTCTTTTTTTTTTTATAAATTACCTAGTCTGTAGCATTTTGTTATAGTAGTACCAAATGGACTAAGATAGCCTATGAAATTCAAACTCTGCTTATGATTGGAACTCTTAGACAGTTCTGGTTATAATTTCAAATATACATGTATGCACGACCAACTCACTTATTCATACCATACAAACTAACCCAGCATCATTAACTGAGGATAGATCAGGTTAAGTAAACATTCATTGTGTGTGGTTTCTTTCAATTAATTCTCTCAACAACCCTATCAAGTAGGACCTTTTTTTTTATTGTATACAGGAGGACACCGAGAATAATATATATTCAGAAATCTGCTCCAAATTACACTGGTGATATGGGGGGACTGAACCCAGGGCCTTTGTATTAAGCTATTTCTCCAACCCTTCTATTTTTTATTTTGAGACAGATCTCACTAAGTTGCCCAGGTTGGCCTCAAACTTGTGGTGCTCCTCCTGCCTTGGCTTCCCAGAGTACTGGCAGAGACTTGAATCTGAAGGGTCACCAAGCTGCAAAAGCTGAGCTCTCAAGTACTATATTACAATGGCAATCATGCTAACAAAATCTTTCCTTTGTGACCATCCTGTCTCAACTAATTTTGAAATTTTAGAAATATCTACTGGATAACTGTCATAACTTATCGATGAAAAGCTCAGATCAGTTTATTTTGGCCTATTCTGATAGTTTTTACCTATCATGCAGTTAAATTGTAGCACAGAACCATATTCTGAATCAAAGGACCTGAAATCTTCATAAAACTCCAGTCTGCACTTTGCTCTTAATGCCTTGTCATACCACTTCTTTTTGGACAAGAGAAAAGGAGCATACGGTTTTGAAGAGAAAGGAAAAAGTAGGAGAGGCATGAGGATCAAAGTCAAGGAGATAAGTGACTCTGAGCAAGGGGCATCAACCTTTCCAGGCCACCTCTGATGATCACCTCCAGCACCATGACCTCTAGCATCGCGTGGTGGGCTCTTACTGGACACCGTTTAAATAACTGCAAACTCATTCTGGATACCTCTGACTACCAGATGAAAGGACTGCTTTAAATACAGATAATTAGCACATATCCATTAAGCAAAAAAAAAAAAAAGATGTATAAAACATGCTCCATGCTGTTTTAGTTAGAGTTCTTTAGAGGAACAAAATCAATACAAAATATATGTATGATTATCAGGGGGATTCATTAAGTAGGCTTACAGGATCAGAGTGAGAGGGCTCAGAATAACTGTGGGATCAGGGTGAGGAGAGTCCACAATGGCTGTCTGTGCCCTGGAGAGCTGGAGGATCCAATAGCTATTCAACCCAAGAAGATCGAAGCCCCAGAGCAAGAGAGATCAAGCATGCAATACCAGCCTGAGGATGAAGGCTGGAAGCTCACTGGAAGGTCACTAGTGAAAGCCCATGTTGGAAGGCTCAGGAAACTGGACACCTGGAGATGGGTGTCCAAAGACAATGGTGAAGACTGGAACACTTCAATATGGACACAATTCTTCCTTCTTTCCCTTTTTATTCCATCCAGACTACAAGCCTATTGGTTGGTGCCACCTAGAACTCTGGTGGGTCTTCCAACCTCAGTTTGCTGGCCTGTGTGTCAGTCATCCACAGATACACTAAGAACTATGTTTTACTAATGTGTTAGGCATTTCTTAATCTATTCAAGCTGACACCATAATTAATAGTCATATATGTCATTAAAGAATTACAATATAGTTGGGGAACTAAACATATATATGAACAAGAAACAGTATAATGTATAATGATATGTGCCAGCTATTGTCATGGGAGAATGTTATCATAAGTAACATTTATTAATGCTTTACAGTTTTATGCAGTATAATTTCTTTTTTTTTTTTTTGTGGGTATCGGGGGGTCGACCTCAGGACCTCGTGTGCCAACAGGCACCCGTGCCGCTGAGCGATATCACCGGCCCCTTTTTTCGTATGTGGGTTCCGGGAGTCGAACTCGGGCCCTCACGCTTGCAAGGCAGGCGCTTACACCGCTGAGCCATCTCACTGGCCCTGCAGTATAATTTCTAACAGGAACTCAAAGCTACCTTCTCCAAGAAGAAGGAGGAACTG
The DNA here is from genome assembly GCA_028451465.1 of Erethizon dorsatum. Classification (NCBI taxonomy): domain Eukaryota; kingdom Metazoa; phylum Chordata; class Mammalia; order Rodentia; family Erethizontidae; genus Erethizon; species Erethizon dorsatum. Next base: position 129,865,101 of record CM051823.1, on the reverse strand, counting down.
TAAGGGTATATATTTATTCCTCAAGTACAAAGTGAAGCCACTGTGGCTGGGGATAGTCCTCTCAAGTAGCATTCCTAAGGTATTTAATTCATTTTTCTACTTGGCTCCCTCTCCTGGTCTCTTCCTCTTGTTGTCCTGCTTCACAATGCTCATCTTTCTCTTATGTCCCATATAATGGTAAGTAAATGGCTTCCAATTTCCTTTTGACTGGGGGAAAGATGAAAAACCAAGAGGAGGTGTAGGTATGCACCAGGGAAAGTACAGCTGGTCCCATGCTGCCCTGGGGCTTAGGGAAAGAAAGGCTTCTATACCCCTTTTGCATCTTGTCACCATTAGCAGGGATGTAGTAAAAGTTCAAGGTCAAGAGATGAGGATGTAAGTTTGAGAGAGAATTGTCAGGAATGCCACTCAGCCTCCTTCCACTGGGCTTTGGACCCTGGCGGGTAATGAGCCCTGTAGCCCTGAGCTCCACAGAGTCAAGCCAGCTCACCACAGCAGAAAGTCACAATGGGGCTCAGTAACAGGGTGTCCCTTCAGGGCTCCAGGACAAAGAAGAGGACACAGAGGTTTGAGAAAGAGGCCATCTCCATCTTCACCCATCAGTGACACAGCCAGCATCTTACAGCACTTCTATAAACATTACTTGATTTCCTCCTTTCCACAAGAAAGTGTGAATTCAGAGAAATAATTATTTCCATTTTATAAATGAGGAAAACTCAGAGCAGTTGCCTTTGCTAGATCCAAAAACCTGTAAGGAGCTGGCAACATAGTTCAGTAGTAACACTTTCTCCTAGTATGTATGAGGCCCTAGGTTTGATCCCTGAACTACAAAAACTTAATTAATTAATTAAATGAAAAAACCAGTAAGAATGGGATCCCAAGCTTGCACCAGGATCTTCCAGTTCCTAGCTCTGAAATCTTCACCTGATTGAGCTTCCAGCTCAGGCAGCTGCTGAGGTACAGGATCTAAGCAAAGTCCTACAGAATGGGTGATCAGAATAGCAGCAGCCTAGTGAGTGACTTGGAGCGAGGTATCAATCACCACTAAACTGTACACAAAAGTCAATAACCAGCACATTATATTCTTAGTGAAAAAAAAGTTTCCACTTTCTATTGTATGTAAAATAAAAATGATCCTACTGAATTCAAAACATCATCTCTGAAACATTAGGCTCCCCTTTCAAATAACCTTGCTCTCCTCCTAGTGCATTATAGATTTGTCATCTATGAATATATATCTCTCTGTATAAACGTCTATGGCAACTGATTTGTAGTTTTGGCCTGCACTGTCATTTGTACAACCGAAGGCTAGCCATTTACTATGCACCATAAGAAGCAGAACATCTTCAATTTGTCTTTGATACACCTTGCTTAAGATTTGAAGGGCACTGAGTCCTTTAATTCCAGACCAGAGTGTGCACAAAGTCTTGAGGAAGAGTTCTGTGTTTACCTCAGACATATTCTTGCTGGTTTTATAGCCTTTCATCACCTTCCCAAGCCACTGTCTTTCCTGACAAGAATTGGAATCAATTTTGTCTATGTACCTCTCAAGATCATTCTGGTTAGTTCTGGATATCCTCCAGCTCAGTTATGCCTCTCTGGGTCTTTGTTGACTAAAACTGCATAAATCTTTCAGATGTAAATAAAGTACAGTGTGCACAGGATGCAGTTATGGGCTCTGCTCTGGGATGTCCAGCACTCTTTGGACTTAGGCATTATACCAGGTGGAAGCCCCTAGGTGACAGCTGAAAGATTCTAAGCTTATACGTAGTCCAGTAATTTAGTGTTACTTGGAAATTCAAATTCAGAGATTTTTCTGAGCTTTTCTTCTTCTGGGTCACCAGTAAAAATGTTAAGACAAATCAAACATTTAACTGAAAAAGTATCACTTATCAACCTGTCTGTTCCAATCAGTTTTTCCTCCTATTAGTTTCTACAATAAAGTTGAATTAAGGTAACTCAAATTAACACATTTCTAAGTGCAAGATGACAAGCCACAAAAGAAACATAATCTTTTGAATATCTGTATGCTTTTATAAATTTTTTAAAAATATTGTGTTAACATAACAGAGGATACTTAAACTAAAAATCTAAATTATTCTTAATGGTAAAACACTTGTGCTATAATCATTAAAACTTCAAACAAAGCAAAGATACTGCTATAACCACCATTCGCTCATTTGACGATATTTACTGAAACACATTAAAAGCCCAGTAACGTGACTATAAAACACAAAAATCAACAGTTTTTCAATATTACAACAATTGCTATGGTTTAAACCTAGAACGTTCCCCAAAAGTTTCATGTGTTCAGAGGTGGGGCTCTTAGAGGCTGACTGGGTCCTGGGGATACCATGCTCACCACTAGATTAACCCACTTACGAATCCATAGCTAACTGTTCCGTGAGGAGGTAGAGCCTGGTTGGAAGAATCGAGTCACTGGCAGAATGGAAGGGTGCATCTCCCTGACTCCTCCCTACTCTCTCATCTTTCAGGCCACCATGGTGTGAGCAGCACTGCACTGCTAGGCCCCTCCTCAATGCCTTTCCTGCTTTGGAGCCAGCTGATGATGGACTGAATCCTCTATAAACCGTGAGCCAAAATAAACCTCTCCTCCTTTAAGTTGTGGATGTTAGGTATTTTGTCCTAGTGGTGAGAAAGTGACTAAGACAGCAATCACATTAAAATATGGTGGGAAAAAGGTTTTATTTAGAATAGCAACCAAAATAATAATAGTAATATAGCTAGGAATAATCTTTTGCAAGAAGTATACAGGCCCTATATGGAACCAAAGAACTTTATGATAAATAACATTCAGACAACAACAACAAAGATCTTGGAAATTAAAAATACAAGAACAACAAGAGGGGTTGGGTTCTGAGAAATTCTTCCAGATAGTAAAACAAAAATGACCAAATTAGTCCTGGAGGCTCAACCTGCAAGTAAGAGGAGGTCCAGAAAGACATAATGAAACTCCAGGAGGAGAAATTTTCTAGGACATTGGTTTCCAGGTTCAAATTTTTACCAAGTATCCAGAATAGTCCATGAAAACTGACAAGGCACAAAATTATAAAACTCAGAACACTAAGAATAAGAATTTCCACAGTAATAGATTAGATTTTTCAGATAGAGGCCAAGAATTAATCTTCCCACAGAAATGTTGGAAGCTAAAATAAAATGGGCAATGACTTTAAAATTCTAGTGGCAATGACTTTGTGACAGAGACATTTCACGGTCCGGAAGTTCATGTGCTGTACCTCCCATTCCCTGGCAGTTGAGCTGGGTTTATGATCAGGTCTGGGCAAAAGACTCTTTATAGATGCCATATATGTCGCTTCCAAACTGAAGGACTGAAAACTCTCTGCATGTCCCCCTGCTCCCTCTGTCCCTCTATATGACATGGAGGTCTTCTGTTGAGAAGGTGAAGTCATAAGATAGAAACAGCCTGGATCCACCAGGTGGTCATGAAGGGGGCTTTCCTAAGAGCCATTAAACCCACAGAGGATCTCATAGAAGCAAGAAAGAAACTTTAATGTGCAATCCCGCTAAGATTTTAGAGATTATGGTAACCGGATCACCCTGCCTTATTGTGATTGATTTAGATTTCTAATCTGGAATTCCATATCCTGTCAACGTATTAATCAAAGATAAAGACATTTTCAGAAAATTTCCATTATATGCATCTTTTCTCAGGGAGTCCCTGGAGACTGAGGACAGAGGGAGGTGCGGATGGAAGGCAGACTAACAGCCGTGACAGACGACCTTGTCCCAAATTCCAGAATGTGTGGATATGTTACGTACTTCACATGGCAAAAGGGACTTTGCAGATATGATAACTAAGGATCTTGTGACGGGCAGAGTATCCTCGGAGGGTCCAATATAATCACAGGAGTACTGTATTTATAAGTGGAAGAGGAAAAGAGAGAGTCAGAGAGTTGAAGGTGCTACGCTGATAGCTTTGAAGACAGGGAAAGGGGCCAAGGAATGCTGGTGGCCTCTATGACTTCTCCTTTATTTGGAAAAGTCGAGGAAACGAATTCTCCACCAGAGCTTCTAAAGGAGCCCTGCTAACACCTTGATCTTAATCCTGTGAGACCCACTTCAAACTTCTGACCTCCAGAACTATAAGAGAATAAATTTGTGTTGTCAGTAAGTTTGTGCTAATTTGTGCTGCTAGGAAACTAATACAACACTGTATGCAGGAAATGGGAGAAAACACAGAAGAGAATGAAAAGAGATCAAGAGGCATCTGAGCATGGCCGAGAGAGAGGCCAGGCCACTAGGAGCACGTGGGATGGCCCCATGAGACTTCATCAACATGGCACTGGTAGGACGCACGAAGTGTGGGAGGGCAACTCTTCCCCAACTGGAAAGGAGCTTAAGGATAAATTGGAGACCAGAAAAAAGTATGTAATTTACAAACGAGACCATTACTTGTTATAAAGAAAAGAAAAAAGTTGAGCAGGGAAGGAAACAACACAGTGACCCAGGTGCCACTATTACTGAACTATTTTTAACAATAAAAACATTGGGCATTGCATTAGCCCCAGTAACACACACCAGGTTAGGAGGACTGGGATGAGCAGGATCCCTGGGTGCAAGGTGGGGGAGCAGGGGATTGAAGGAAAGTGGCGGGTGCAGTAAAAGAGGTAAATCCTTGTATTCCAGAGAATGATGTCAGTGGACCAGGCCCAAAGCAGCATAAAATCAAGAAATGGAAACATAAACAGGATACCCAGAGATACGAAAGGTGATACTAAATAATCAGTTAGAGGAGTTAAAGTGATAGTTTCTGAAGAATGGGACATGATGTGGAGAGTATAGTCAAGTCCACTGCTTCTCATAACAAGCCCATGAGCCGTTTAGTTCTTTAAACTCTGTGCATTATGTGCACACATAACTTTGATCAAACATAAAAGGACTAGCAAAATATCTGCTGCCAATGATACATAAGGTTTCAATATTCTTAATATATTCTATAGACTGGACAGGATCGTGAAAAATTGTGCAATTTGGTTGTTTCCACCAGGCAGCGGTAAGTGTTGTTTGCTCAAATCTATGATTTTTTGTGCTTTTCAAAATAAAGTAAAATAGGACCTCAAGATGGCGGATGAGTAAGAAGCAGGCAGCAAAACTCTCTCTAAAAGTTACCATTGGAACACAGGAATATAGTGACCCAGAAAGCGCAGGAGGGGGGGTAGATGCCTCCCCGAAACCCAGAAAAGTTCTGAAGCGCAATCTGGGACCCCCGGCACCAGTGACGGGTGACTTCCAACAAAGAAGAAGGAAAGAAGGAGCAGACCGCGCGCGTGCACCTTCTAATATCCCGGGAGTTGGAGCGCCGGCGGAGGCTCAATTCTACGGACACACGGTGGCAGCTGGCGCCCAGGGAGCCCCCACGGAGGATCCTGAGACAGCGGCGGGGCAGGGGAGCGGCGGAGAACGGCGCTGACCGGCGGTGAGTGTCTCTCAGCCACAGCTGCCCCGCGCCAGAGAGCGACCGGCCGGGCGCCATTGTGGGGGGTGTGGCGAAACTCAGAGCGGCTCGGAAACTGCTCTGGGAACTTGTGCTCCGGACAGGGCAGCACAGGGCCTCTCAATTGAGCCCACGAAAGTGTGCTGAGGTCAGCAGGCGAACGAGACTGGACTCTCAGCCACACCTGTCCCGCGCCAGAGAGCGACTGGCCCGGCGCCATTGTGGGGGGCGTGGCGAAAAACCAGAGCGGCGGGAACCAGTGCAGGGAACCCGCGCTCCGGACAGCACGCTGAGCCTCTCAGGCCCAGGGATCGTGAAAGGGCGGCGAGAGCGGAGGCGAGCTAGACTGGTCTCTGCCTGAAAGTACGCGCCTCTGCTCACCGCCCGCCAGAGGGCGCTCCTGGCTTACTGGGACGGACCTGCACAGAACAGGACTCTGTCACAAGGTACCTGCCTACAACAGAGTCAACACCTGGAACTGATTCTTTTTTTTATATTTTTTATTTTTATTTTTATTTTTTATTTTTATTTTTATTTTTTTTCTCACTGATTTGTTTTTCTGTTCTGGCGAAGGATTTTTTTGTTTTTGTTTTGTTTTGTTTTGTTTTTTGGTGGGGTTTTATTTTTGATCTGTCTGTTTTATTGTTTTTATCTTTGTTTTTGTTTCTGTATATGTATTTGCTCTTTCCTTCATTATTCTCTCTGGTTTTTTATATGAGTGTAAACAGCGCCTCTAACTTCTTTGTGATTGTGGTTGTGATCTGTTCTTCCTTTTATCCCTTCCTTCTCTTTTTACCACCTGTCCTCTGCACTAGTGTCCTAATTTTAGTGGGATCCCTCTTGGTCCTCTAACCTTACATCTAATTCCTTCCTCTTCTCCCAATACTCTATTTCCTCCTTAACTCATTTTAAATTTAAACTCCTCAAGGAAAAATTGACATACATAGGACTTGTATACTGCATATAATTTTTCTGGTGTGTTTTAGATTTTGTTATATAACTGCAACTCTATACAGCTAAAAGTGGTAAATAACTGGTTAGCTCAGTCTGTCATTTTTTTAGGCTGTGTTTGATGCTTTAGTTAACATTATAGCCAAATGTGAAATAATTGTTCTAAACATCTTTCCTTCCTGATATTTCATGATTGAGATTGACTAAGGGACACAGAAAATACAGTGGCACAGTACCAAAGAATCAAGGACTGGGCCAAACAGGTAGCAACTTCGCATACCCAACGAATTGAAGAGGTAGGATCTGGCAGAAAGCTCAAAACCTAAAAGCAAGCTCCACTTGGAAGATACTGCAGAGAAGTAGTCATCTTCTAAAGATCTTAAACACTAGCAATAAAGTAACCTACTATAGGTAATTTGCAAACATCACCCCAGGAATTAAAGAAAGAAAAAATGAGACGACACTTAAACAAGATGCAACCACACACATCCAATTCACCAAAGGCAAACCTAGGGAGCAACGAGGTGGGACAATCCGAAAGCCACCCACCTGGCCTATCTGAAGTGGTAACAACAAAGCAACTGAATGAGGTTCTGGAAAAAATTAAAACAGAAATAATCTCACAGATAACTGCAGAGATAATGTCTACAATGAAGACCATGCTTAAGGACACTATAGCTGATACAGACAAAAAAATAGATGAACTTAAGAAAACTATAGAAACCATGAATGCTCAGCATAGGAAAGAAATGGAATCTATAAGGCAGATTCAAGCAGATATCCAAGAGATAAAAAATTCCATTGAAAGTATTTGTAGCAGAATAAGCCAATGCGAGGACAGGATCTCAGATATAGAAGACAGGCTTGCAATTAGTGATCATGAAATGGAAAAATTCTTAAAAATAGCAAGGGACCATGAAAAATCAATTCAGCAGCTGCTAGATGACTCAAAGATAAACAACTTAAGAATAATTGGAATAAATGAAAAAGCAGGAGATAGCATCAACGACATTAAAACCTTGTTCAAAGACATAATCAGGGAGAACTTTCCTGGAAGAGAAAAGGAATTTGACACCCCTATAAGTGAAGCTTTTAGAACACCAACTAGACATGATCAAAAAAAAAAATTCAGCCAGACATATTATAGTCAAGATCCCAGAAATTCAACAGAAGGGCAGAATCTTAAAAGCTGTTAGGGAGAAGAGACAAATCACCTATGAAGGAAAACCCATCAGAATCACAGCTGACTTTTCAGCACAAACCCTCAATTCAAGAAGAGCTTGGAATGATGTATTGCAAGCTCTAAAGGAAAATAATTTTCAGCCCAGATTGATGTACCCTGCAAAACTATCTTTCAAAATTGATGGAGAAATAAAATACTTTCATGACAAAGAACATCTGAGAAAATTTATGGCCACCAAACCAGCACTCCAAAACGTTCTGAAGGACATTCTAGAAAGAGATAGGAACCCCAACAGAAGGAATCCACCAGGCAGGGCAAATAATTAAATAGCCGGAAAGCAGAAAAACAAAGAGTGGGAACCAACAACAGGAAAATATCATGACAAGTCAATACATATCAGTTTTAACCATCAATGTTAACGGTCTCAATTCACCAATCAAAAGGCACAGACTGGCGAAATGGATCAAGAAGCAAGATCCAACAATATGCTGTATACAAGAAACACATTTAATTCAGAAAGAAATTCATAGACTGAAAGTCAAAGGATGGAAAACAATACTCCATGCCACAGGAACCCAGAAAAAAGCAGGGGTAGCTATTCTTTTTGCAGACAAAGTGAACTTCAAGCCAAGAAGGATTCAGAGAGATAAAGACGGTCATTACATCCTTGTAAAGGGAACAATCCAAGAGGAAGAGATAACGATCATAAATATATATGCATCAAATACCAATGCACCCAGCTATATAAAACAAGTACTAAAGGACATGAAAAATCAAATAAGCACTAATACAATTATATTGGGAGATCTCAATACTCCACTGTCACAAAAAGATAGATCAACTGGACAGAAAATCAATAATGAAATAGTAGAACTGAACCAAACTTTTGAACAAATGGACTTAGTAGATGTCTACAGAGTGTTCCATCCCACAACATCAGAATACACATTTTTCTCAGCTGCACATGGGACGTTCTCCAAAATAGACCACATACTAGCTCATAAAACCTGCTTAAGTAAATGCAAAGGAATTGAAATTATCCCATGCATATTATCAGACCATAGTGCAATGAAATTGGAAATCAATGGCAAAAGATCCCACAAAAACTCCCTAAACACATGGAAATTAAACAGCATCCTCCTGAACAACCAATGGGTCACAGATGAAATTAAAGAAGAAATTAGTCACTTTCTACAACTGAATGATAATGACAGTACAACATACCGGAACTTATGGGATACAATGAAAGCAGTCCTAAGAGGGAAATTTATAGCATTAAACACTTATATCAGGAAAATAGAGCAAGCGCAAATAAACAACTTAAGGGTGAACCTCGAGCTTCTAGAAAAAGAAGAGCAGGTTAAGCCAAAAGCCCGTACAAGGGAGGAAATTATAAAGATCAGAGCAGAAATTAACGTATTGGAGAATAAAAAAACAATACAAAGAATCAATGAAGCAAAAAGTTGGTTCTTTGAAAGAATAAATAAGATTGACAAACCCTTATCCAACCTTATTAAAAAAAGAAAAGAAAAGACTCAAATCCATGCAATTGAAAATGAAAAGGGTGATATCACGACAGACCCTGCAGAAATCCAGAAGATCATCTATACCTATTTTGAAAATTTATATTCTACTAAGATGGAAAATGCAGAAGAAATGGACAGATTCCTAGATTCGTATGAATTACCAAAGCTGAATCAAGAAGATTTAAAAATCCTAAATAAACCAATATCAGCCAATGAAATTGAAGATGTAATTAAAAACCTCCCAACAAAGAAAAGCCCAGGCCCTGATGGATTCACTGCCGAATTCTACAAGAAATTTAGAGAAGACCTAACGCCCCTACTTCTCAAACTTTTCAATGAAATTGAAAGGGAAGCAATACTCCCAAATTCATTCCTGGAAGCAAGCATTACCCTGATACCAAAACCAGAGAAGGACCCAACTAAGAAAGAGAACTACAGGCCAATCTCCCTAATGAACATAGATGCAAAAATCCTTAATAAGATACTGGCAAACAGAATCCAACAAATCATCAAGAAGATTATACACCATGACCAAGTTGGATTCATCCCAGGGATGCAGGGATGGTTCAACATACGTAAATCAATAAATGTAATACAACATATTAACAGAACCAAAGACAAAAATCACATGATCATCTCAATAGATGCAGAAAAAGCTTTTGACAAAGTCCAGCACCTTTTCATGATAAAAACCCTACAGAAAATTGGAATAGAGGGTCTTTATCTCAATCTGGTAAAAGCTATCTATGACAAACCAACAGCCAATATTATACTAAATGGCCAAAAACTGAAAGCCTTCCCTCTAAAATCAGGAACAAGACAAGGATGTCCACTGTCCCCACTCTTATTCAACATAGTTCTGGAAACTTTAGCCAGAGCGATTAGACAAGAGAAAGAAATAAAAGGAATAATGATTGGAAAGGAAGAAGTTAAATTATCATTATTTGCAGATGACATGATACTCTACACAGAAGACCCCAAAAACTCCACTAAAAAACTGCTAGATTTAATAAGCAAATTCAGTAGAGTAGCTGGATACAAAGTCAATACTCAAAAGTCAATAGCCTTCCTGTACACAAATAACAAACTTACTGAAAGAGAAATTAGGGAAACAATACCTTTCACAATAACATCCAAAAAAATGAAATACCTAGGAATCAACCTCACGAAGGATGTAAAAGACCTCTATACTGAAAACTACAGTACTCTGAAAAAGGAGATTGAAGAGGATATCAGAAAATGGAAAGATATCCCTTGCTCCTGGATAGGAAGAACCAATATAGTGAAAATGGCCATACTTCCAAAATTGTTATACAGATTTAATGCAATTCCAATCAAAATTCCAACAGCATATCTCACAGAATTAGAGAAAACAATCCTAAAATTCATTTGGAATCAGAAGAGACCTAGAATAGCAAAGGCAATTCTGGGCAACAAAGGCAAGGCAGGGGGCATCACTATCCCCGACTTGAAATTATACTATAAAGCTACAGTGATAAAAACAGTGTGGTACTGGCAAAAAAACAGACCTGAAGATCAATGGAACAGATTAGAAGATGCTGAAACAACCCCAGACATACTAAGCCACCTTATCTTTGACAAAGGTGCCAAACACATTCGCTGGAAGAAAGATAGCCTCTTTAATAAATGGTGCTGGAAAAACTGGCTCTACACATGCCGAAGATTAAAACTAGATCCATATCTTTCACCATGCACTAAACTAAATTCAAAATGGATCAGAGATCTAAATATTAAAACAGAAACATTAAATCTGCTGGAAGGTAGGATAGGTAAAACCCTTGGAGACATTGGTGTAGGCAAAGACTTTATGAATAAAAACTCAACCGCACGGGAACTATCCCAAAGAATCAATAACTGGGATCTCATCTTATTAAAAAGCTTTTGCACAGCAAGAGAAACCACCAACAGAGTGAAGAGACAACCCACAATGTGGGAAAAAATGTTTGCCAGCTGTTCCTCAGACAAAGGATTACTATCGAGAACATATAAAGAACTCAAAAAAATCAGACCTCCCAAATTTAAAGACCCACTCCACAAATGGGCATCTGAGATGAATACACATTTCTCAGATGAAGAAATACTAATGGCAAATAAATATACAAAAAAATGTGCAACATCACTAGTCATTCGAGAGATGCAAATTAAAACAACACTGAGATACCATCTCACCCCAGAAAGAATGGCTACTATTAAGAAATCAACTAATAACAAATGCTGGAGGGGCTGTGGGGAAAAAGGAACCCTTCTTCACTGTTGGTGGGAGTGTCGACTGGTACAGCCACTGTGGAAGTCAGTGTGGAGATTCCTCAGAAAACTAGGGTTGGAGGTCCCATTTGACCCAGCTATTCCCCTTCTGGGCATCTTCCCAGAAGAATTAAAAACATCGTACCACAGCGATATATGTGCACCCATGTTTATAGCAGCACAATTTGTAATAGCCAGATCTTGGAAACAACCCAAATGCCCATCAACTGAGGAATGGATAAGAAAGATGTGGTATTTTTATACAATGGAGTACTATTCAGCCATAAAGAAGGATAAACTGGAGACTTTTATAGGTAAATGGATGCAACTCGAGAAAATACTCATAAGTGAAATAAACCAGAAGCACATGTGTAAGCATCGTATTATCTCTCTAGTATGAGAAACTGAAAGAGTAAATAAGATCCAAAATGTACAATAGACATGGTGAATCAAAAAGAAACTGGTCAAAAGGAAAGAGAGACTGGAATAGGGAAAAGAAAGAAGGGAAAGGGAAAAAAATTGTATATATATATATATATATAAGATGGTTAAGATAGATACACTACCATTTTTACTTAGTTCATTGAAGAGTAAGGTTTGTGCCAATAATGTTTGGACAATTGAATGCTAATGTCTGGTGTCCTGAATAACTAACTTAAAGATAGTAATACGTAATGTATTAACCATTGTTACCCTCCTATTATGTTTGTTTGAAAATTTGTTCTTCTTTTGATTTGTTTTGTTTTTTCTTCTCTTTAAAAAAAAAAAAAAATTACAAAAAAAAAAGAGCATGTACTGTACATCAAATAAGGAAAGATAAAAATAAAACTATAAAAAAGGAAAATACAAAACCAAAAAAAAAAAAAATAAAAAAATAAAGTAAAATAGAAATGTGTATGATTTTTTAAAACCCAAAACAACTTGATCATAAGGTCAAGGAAGAAATAAAACAAACAAGAAAAAGAATTAGCTATATTGGCAGCCGCTAACATGATTAAGTTACTACAGCTTTGAAAACCCTGAGGCAAATGTTTTCCTGCACAAGAATGGCGGCACTGGGTTTTCTTAATTTACGAAGCAATTTCTTGATTAAATATGCTTTCCAACAACGATGCAATTTTAACATTTCACGGTTCATTTAAAGACTTCGTGTTTGTTAAAGCAGTCCAACCCCAACAAGGAGTCAAGGCCATGATTACAACTGGTGCTGATTTCCAGAAGGTTTGGATACCATCTTATCAATGTTGATGAGCCCTTGGGGAATAGGGTGGGGAAGATACTAAAAGAACAATTACATAAACCACATATTTTTAAACCTGTGGCTTCACAGAATTTTTTAATAAAAAAAAAGACGTGGAAGATGTGCTTAGCACTACACATTTGTTGAGGAAAAAATGGATTCATTATGTTCTTTTGGGGGAAGTGTGGACACATTACATGCTCATAAAATTGATAAATTTAGAAAAAGTACTGTGCCTGAACTTGGACAGAGATCTCCATGAAAGCTGAAAATCTCAAAAGTCAGCTTTGCTCAGCCAAAAGCTTCCACATTAATGGATTAAGAGCTGTGATGAGTGTGAAGCATGAACACAAGGTACTCTGGGATAAGAAACAGTAACTCTATTATGTAAGGTTGGTTTCCCTTTTGCAGATTATTTTACCTTCTAAGCTAATAATTACCTATGTCATACAAAATACCAAAACAAAGTTCTTTAATGTACACACAGGGCTCAGAAGCTCTCGAAATGATTTAAAAATAAAATATTCAAGTCATTAATTTACTGATCATTTGCAATGATCAAAAACATGAGAGGGTGGAAGAAACTCCTTCAAGGTCATGCTTATCAGAGTGAAGCTGATTCCTAACACCCAGTTCTTTCTCGAAACCTAATATATTTATCATGAATCATTAAACACAAACCTATTACGCAGAGCAATTGATTCTTCCATAAAATGAAAAGCAGCTTCACTTCTGTAGGTTTTTTTTTTTTTTTTTTTTTAAAGGACTTTGGGTAAAATCAAGTTTGGACACAGAGAACAATATATGCTTAAGAAAAGCAAAGTGGCAGGGGATTGTAAAGGTTGTGCTTCATGTGCCAAGCTAGCTCAAATGAGTAACAGGAGTTGTGTACAAGCATGAAACTCAAACATTCTTAAAAGTTAGAAAGATGGTACCTGCATGCCAAGTGGCATGAAATTCCTTACAAAAAGCCAAAGAAAAGGGGCAGGGGCATGGTGGGTTGAGAGCAAGGTTTACTCTAGTTATAGTAAATCGAGTTACTAGAATCTGTAGCTACTTTTATAAGGGAAATCCCTACAGTACCGGGGACCCATTGCTCTGTGCCTGGCACCATCCAGTGCCTTTCAGTTACCCCATTTAACAACCGGGGTGGGGGTTTGCTTTCTTTTTTAGAAACAGAGAATCAAGGTTCAAAGAGGAAGTGATTCTTGGTTAACTAGCCACAGCCACATATCTAGGATCTGAACTGAACTCTGATTCCAAAATGCATGCTCTTCAGCCCTACAGGCATCAAGAATGAATATAAAGGTCAAGAAGAAGCATCTGGCAAGTGAACACAGCAATAGATGCTAAACCTAAGGGGTTGGTACACTGAGTGTATTGGGTATGTTTTATTAGTCTTGCTAATGTAACATTTTGGTTGGAATGTTTCATAACTTAAAAATAGCTATAAAGAATTTTCACTGCTCTTGCCTTAGATAAAAATGAGAAGGTACATAAACTTGTTGAGAATGCCAATTACTTATTTTTCAAAGAAAATCAGACAGTGTGGGTCTTCACCCCATCAAATGCTATTACAGCATGATGAGAAGAAGCCTTAACACAAGGCAAACTCACTTATCAACAGCCAGGGCCCACGAAAGGCTACCATAACACAAGCATGCTACACAGGACAGGGCCCGCACAATCCAACTCCACTCCAGAGATTTATTTGCTTCTTGCTGGTCCTCGTAGACAAGAGGAAAACAAGGTGGATGGTCGAGTATACATCTTAGAAAAATATGTTTTGAGATTTGGGGAAATAAAAACAAGAAATTTATTATTTTCTTAAATCTCAGCCCTACTCATCCAAATAAAAAATGATTCTGACCCAAGGAGACCATGTGTGCACACAAAACCCAGCAATCCTGCCCTCAGGGGGATGGGGATTTTTGGCTCCAGAAACCTCCAAATTGATTGATGCTTGGGCCAATAATCTGGCAGTAATTGTGCTCTCAGTACTTTCCATAAGAACTTACCATGATTATGAAATATCTAGGTTTTCCTCTTTAGATTTGAACAAAGGAGTGGAAACCCTGGTTTCTTTACTAGAGAACATAAAACACTCAATTTTTCTGTTAATGGGGTCATTGGTTTAAAGGAACTGCAGAAAGGGAACAAACAAAACAAAGATGCAATCTTTCTTACGGACTTTGGGGTGATGTTGTTAAATGTTAGGCTGAGACTTCTTTTATAGAAGTCAGGACATACTTTTTAAAAGGCAATAGACTTTGTTACTCTCTTTCTTCATTGCCCTTCATCCTGTGCCAGTAGGACTCCCTTCAGTAACTTTCTCTTGAATTAATTGTTGTTGAGGTCCTTTTCAGAGAAAAATATATCACATAAGATGACTTTTGTATGTAAAATAATAACATGAACTGTAGAAATGAAAGTCTTTTTTTATTTTATTAGTACGTGTTTGCAGTTCGTGTAGTTTACAATCATCTTGGAGAGTGGTTACATGTACACACATCTTGTTTCTTTTTTTTTTAAATACCCCTTCTCCTACCCTCCCCCTGCCTCCCTCCTGCTCCAGTTTCCCTCTCCCATTTTGTTGATATTATCAATCTTAGCTCATGTTATGGCATATAATGTTTACATTAATTGAGGTTATTAGGTTCCTGCAAATGGCATATTTTTATTATATGTATTTCCTCTTCCCCTCCTACTCACCCTTCACACTTACTTGTTCTACATCTTCGGCCATTTGAGAAATGGAAATTAAAACAATGCTAAAATTCTATCTTACTCTGCTAAGAAAATAAGTAATATTTTCATATATTTGTTGAGCATTTGTATTTCTTCCTTTGTGAAGTGTCTGTTCTTTACTCTTGCCCATTTCTTGCCTGGGGGTCTTTAATTTTAGGTGGTTTAATTTTATTTAGTTCTTTGCATATTGTAGATATTAGTTCTCTGTTTCAGGAATAGCTGGCAAAATTTTTTTCCCATTCTGTAGGTTGTCTCTTCACTCTACTAATGATTCTTTTGCTGTACAGAAGCTTTTTAGTCTGATATAATCACATTTGTTGACTTTTGTTGCTATTTCTTGTGCGATTGAGGTTCTGTTTAGAAAATTCTTTCCTATGCCTGTCTTTAAGTATTTTACCTATTTTATCTTCCAGAAGATGCATTCCCACATCATAACAGGTTGCTGTACTGCATATAGCTACCTTGATTGTTCTCAGTTTTGTTTTTCTTAAAGCCCTAAGATCCCTAAGACACCGCCAAAATGCCCTGTACCTTCTAAGGCTTTATTAGTACAGTATTTTATTAAATTATATTACATAAGTGTGCGATACATAGCATATTTAGGGTTTGAACTATTAAAATAGGCATTTATAGGCACTTTCCTGATCTGAAATTTGCCATTTTTCACAATTCGCAGGTGCTCTAGGAATACACAAATTTTGGGGATGCTCTATATATTACATTTATTGGCTTATGCAGGTTGAACCATCCTTGAATCTCTGGGGTGAAACCTACTTGATCATGATGTATGATCTTTTTGATAATGTGCTTCATTCTATTTGTTAATAACTTAAGGATTTTTGTGCCTATGTTCATTAAGGAGACTGGTGTATAGATTTCTTTTTTAATTGGGTCTTTACCCGGTTTGGGAATCAGGGTGATACTGGCTTCCGTAAAAAAATTTGGGCTCACTCCATCCCTTTCAATTTCTTTGAAGAGCTTGAGGAGTACTGGTGATATAACATCCTTAAAGGTTTTGTAGAATTCAGCAGTGAATCCATCACATCCTGGGCTTTTTTTAGGTGGCAGATTCTTTATTACTGTGACTACTACATTGCTTATTATTGGTTGGTAAGCTTATTTATGTCTTCTTGGGTTTTGATAGTTTTGGTAGTTTTTATGTGTCAGGGTATCGGTCCATTTCTTCAAAATTTGCTAATTGGCTGGAATATAAGTTTTGAAAGTAGTTACTGTCTTCTGGATTTCGACAGTGTTTGTTGTGATTTCATCTTTTTCATTTCTAATTACATTGATGTGAGTCTTTTCTCTCTCTTGGTGAGTCTGGCTAAGGGTTTATCTATTTTATTGTTTTTTTTTTTTTTTTAAAGAACCAGCTCTTCAATTTCTTGATTTTTTTTTTTTTAGTCACAATTTCATTGATTTCTGCACTCATATTTATAATTTCCCTCCTTAATTTCAGTTTGGGGCTGGTTTGTTGTTTCTTGAGTATCTTAAGATTTTCCATAAGGTTATTTATTTGAGTTTGCTCTGATTTCTTAATGTGAGCATTGATTGCAATGAATTTTCCTCTTAGAACTGCTCTCATAGTGTCCCAGAGGTTTTGGTAAGTTTTACTGTCACTGTCATTAACTTCCAGAAATTTTTTAATGTCTTCTTTGATTTCCTCTGTGATTCATTGGTTGCTTAGGAGTACGCTGTTGATTTTCCAGGAGCTTTTGCTTTTTTCAGGATTTCTTCTGTCACTGATTTCTATTTTCCGTGCACAGTGGTCTGATAGTATGCACAGGGTGATTTAAATTCTTTTGTATTTACTTAAGCGGGCTTCGTGGACTGGTATGTGATCTATTTTGGAAAAAGTACCATGTGCTGCTAAAAGAATGTATACTCTGTTGTAGAGGGGTGGAATACTCTGTAATATCCATTAAATCCATATGTTCAAGGGTGTGGTTCAGCTCTAATATTTAATTGTTTTTTTTTTTAGTTGAACTATCTCTTTGCAAAAGTGGAGTGTTAAAATCCCCTACTATGATTGTGTTAGTGTTTGTTTGATCTTCTGATTTCATCAGTTTTATTAGAAATGAATTTCCAATTGAAGAAATTGAAGAGAATGTTGAGATAATGACACTGCTAAAGACATGAGAATTATGAGGAAAAGTGAAGAAGGAAGGTTGGGAAAAGTGAGTAGTATTGGATATTAAAAAAAAATCTAAATTATCCTAATGATAGGCTTCTAAGGGTATTTCTCATGTTTATTAAATCAAACCAAATAATGTCTAGCAGTGAGTAAAACACAATGCTATCCTGACAATTGAAGGTACTAAATTCATCCCATTTATATTACTTCCTAGGGCTGCTGTAACCACAAAGAGGGTGCCTTAAAACAATAGGAATTTACTCTCTCGTTCAGGAGCTCAGAACCCTGAAATGAAGGTGTGGGCAGGGTTGGCCACTTCTCAGGAGTCTCAGTGGATGAATCTGCTCCAGCCTCTCTCTCACCCCCATGGTTGCCAGCAAGCTTTGGTATGCCTCGGCTGTGGCAGCGTAATGGCATTCTCTCTCTGTCTCTGACTCTACGCCCAAATTCCCCTCTTTTTATACGAAGACATCAGTCACATTGGATTTAGGGTCCACCCTATTCCACTATGACCTCATCTTAACTTTATTATATCAGGAAAGAGCTTCTTTCCCAATAAGATCACACTCACAGGTTCCAGAGTTAGGATTCAGCATACACTTTGGAAAGGCACAATTCAATCTACAATACCATTCACAACTGAATTTGTGACTAATCACTCTTTTTCTCCTACAGTTTTTCCTGTTGACAGTTATGCGGACATGGTCCTTATCTCCTATGCTATATCATTTTTTCTCTTTCCTATTAAAGCCAAGCTTCTCAATGCATTTCACAGCTCTATTTCCCACCGACAGCTCTTCAAACCCCATTAGCGAGGCCTATCCTTCCTCATCCTCTCCCTTCTATCCTCCTTGACCTTGTTAGTTCTTCTTCCTCAGCTTTCATGACCCATTTCTGGAGAAGAAGTTAGGTTGAGCTTCCTGTGTCTACACTGTTCATCTTTATCACTGCACTAGCAGCCCTGTTTGCCAGCCAATCCTCCCCACTAAACTGACAGTCCTTCAAGGCCCTCCGCAGCCTTATGACCTTAGCCTCCACGTGGAGCACAACACAAATCTGGTGCATAATTTATGCTTCACCAAAGGAATGGTTATCTGTATGGGGTAATGTAGATATAAGAATATATCAAATGTAGAACAACATGCGTTTGTAGTCTCATTCTATCGAACTGTACAATGCAACTAGATAATAAACTATTAGAGGACAGAGGTTACCTGCAAACAATTTGTGAGACTTCCTGGTCCTTGGGACAAATAAGGCACTTAACATTAATTGATTCTAAAGAGAAATTAGCTTCAGGGCAGGAGATGAGAAGGACTGAGCTTTACTGAACAACTATTCACTGCCACACAGTTAGATGCTATTCAAGTACTGTATTATCTCAATGTTACCACTTCTCACTCATTTGTAGAATGCCTGTTCAGCATAATAAATTGTAAACCCTCTTCTAATGAACCCATTTTAAAATACAATTTTGAGTACTAATTCTATCTTGCGTATTACTTGATATAGAAAAATATAGGTCTTCCATATAAAAAGTACTTTGTATAGTATACAAAAGTAGACATCAGTAATATATCTTATCCTTTATTTTTTATTTTAGAGAAAAAAACAATATAAACAATGGTACAAAATTTCAAAACAAGATTGTAGGAGAGTGACAATGATTAGTACATTGCATATTGTTATCTTCAAATTAGTTGCTCATATTACAAGATACAGTCATGAAAAAATTGATCAAACAATATATGCACAAACATTTCTTTTCAATGAACTAATAGCAATTAGTACTATAACTATCTGAACTATCTTGTGTGTATATATATATGCATATATATATATATATTTATTTATTTATTTTTCCTTTTCCCTTCTTTCTTTTCTCCTTTCCCCCATCCCAGTTTCTCTTTCCTTTCAAACAGGTGAGATGGCTCAGCGGCGTTAGCGCCTGCCTGGCAAGCGCGAGGGCCCGAGTTCAACTCCCGGAACCCACATATGAAAAAAAAAAGGGGCCGGTGATATCACTCAGCGGCACGGGTGCCTGCTGGCACGCGAGGTCCTGAGGTCGACCCCCCGGTACCCACAAAAAAAAAAAAAAAAAAACAGTTTCTTCCTGTTTCACAATATCTATTGTACATTTTGGATCTTTCTTACTCTTTCAGCTTCTTGCACCAGGGAGACAATATGTTTACACATGTGAGTCTGATTTATTTCACTTATGAGTATGGTTTCAGGTTACATCCATTTCCCTATAAATGTCTCAAGTTTATCCTTCTTTATAGCTGAGTAATACTCCATTGTATAAAAATACCACATCTTTTTTATCCATTCCTCAGTTGATGGGCATTTGGGTTGTTTCCAAGATTTACCTATTACAAATTGTGCTGCTATAAACATGGGTGCATATATATCGCTTTTAATTCTTCTGGGAACATACCCAGAAGGGGAATATCTGGGTCAAATGGGACCTCTAATACTAGTTTTTTGAGGAGTCTCCACACTGATTTCCACAGTGGTTGCACCAGTCTACATTCCCACCAACAGTGGAGAAGGGTTCCTTTTTCCCCACAGCCCCTCCAGCCTTTGTTATTGGTTGATTTCCTGATAATAGCCATTCTTACTAGGGTGAGATGGAATCTCGGTGCTGTTTTAATTTGCGTCTCTCAAATGACCAATGATGTTGAACATTTTTTCATATATTTATTTGCTATTTGTATTTCTTCATCTGAGAATTGTGTATTCATCTCAGATGCTCATTTTTGGATTGGGTCTTTGAATTTGGGGGTCTGACTTTTTTCAATTCTTTATATGCTCTAGATAAAAGTCCTTTGAGGGACAGTTGGCTAAAATTTTTTCCCACCCTGTGGATTTTATTTTCACTCGTTGGTGATTTCTTTTGCTGTGCAAAAGCTTTTTAATAAGATCAGATCCCAGTTGTTGATTCTTTGAAGTATTTCCAGTGCAGTCTGGGTTTTGTTCATGAAGTCTCTGCCAACCCTTATGTCTTCAAGATTTCTACCTACTTTCTCTTCAGTGTTTCTGTTTTAATATTTAGACCTTTGATCCATTTTGACATTAGTTTAGTGCATGGTGATAGACATAGGTCTAGGGTTAGTCTTCAGCATGTAGAAAGCTAGTTTTTCCAGCACCATTTCTTAAACAGGCTATCTTTCTTTCAGTGAACATGTTTGGCCCCTTTGTCAAAGATCAGGTGGCTGAGTGTGTTTGTGGTTGTGTCTGCATCTTCTAATCTGTTCCACTGGTCCTCAGGTCTGTTTTTGTGCCAGTACCATGCTGATTTTATCATAGTAGCTTTGTAGTACAATTTCAAGTCAGGGACTGTGATGCCTCCTGCCTTGCCTTTGTTGCCCAGAATTGCCTTTGGTATTCTAGGTCTCTTCTGGTTCCAGATGAATTTTAGGAATGTTTTCTCTAGTTCTGTGACATATGTTAATGGTATTTTGATAGTGATTGCATTGAATCTGTATAATGCTTTTGGGACTATGGCCATTTTCACAATGTTGGTTCTTCCTATCCATGAGCAAGGGATATCTTTCCATTTTCTGATATCCTCTTTGATCTCCTTTTTCAGAGTACTGTAATTTTCAATATATAGAACCTTCACTTCCTTTATTAGATTGATTCTTAAGTATTTCATTTTTTTGGATGCTATTGTGAAGGGTGTGGTTTCCCTAATTTTTTTCTCAGTGAGTTTGTTGTTTGTGTACAGTAATGCTATTGATTTTTGAGTACTGACTTTGTATCCAGCTATACTACTGAATTTGGTTATTTACTCTAGGAGTCTTTTGGTGGAATTTTTTGGGTCTTTTATGTAGAGTATCATGTCATCTGCAAATAATATTTTAGCTTCTTCCTTTCCTGTCCTTATTCCTTTTCTCTCTCTTGTCTAACTGTTCTGGCTAATGTTTCCAGAACTGTATTGAATAGGAGTGGTGATAGTGGACATCCTTGTCTTGTTCCTGATTTTAGAGTGAAAGCTTTCAGTTTTTGTCCATTTAGTATGATGTTGGCTGTTGGTCTGTCATAGATGGCTTTTATCAGATTGAGGTAAAGACCATCGATTCTGATTTTCTGTAGGGTTTTTATCATGAATGAGTGCTGGACTTTATCAAAAGCTTTTTCTGCATCTGTTGAGATAACCATGGGATTTCTGTCTTTGGCTCTGTTGATATGGTGTATTACATTTATTGATTTGCATATGTTGAACCATCCCTGCATTCCAGGGATGAATCCCATTTGGTCATAGTGTATAATCTTCTTGATGATGCGCTGCACTGTTTTCTAGTATCTTATTGAGGATTTTTGCATCTATGTTCATTAGGGGAATTGGCCTGTAGTTCTCTTTTTTTGGTTTGGTCTTTCTCTGGTTTTGGTATTAGGGTAATACTTGCCTCCAGGAATGAGATAGGGAGTATTGCTTCCCTTTCAATTTCATTGAAGAGTTTGAGGAGTATTGGCATTATATCTTCTCTAAATTTCTTGTAGAATTCAGCAGTGAATCCATCAGGACATGGGCTTTTCTTTGTTGGTAAGATTTAATTACATTTTCAATCTCATTCACTGATATTGGGTTATTCATAACTTTTATCTTCTTGATTCAGCTTTGGTAATTCATACATATCTAGGAATCTGTCCATTTCTTCTGTGTTTTCCATTCTACGAGAGTAAAGATTTTCAAAGTAGGTACTGATGATCTTCTGAATTTTCACAGCATCTGTAGTGATTTCACCCTTTTCATTCCTCATTGCATGAATTTGAGTCTTTCCTTTCCTTCTTTTGGTAAGGTTGGTGTTGTAGTCAGGGTTTTCAAGGGAAACAATACAGGACACATAATTTATAGGATTATTTTATAGTAGTCACCCGAAGAGTCAAATACAAAAAGAGTGCAGGACATCTATCCACACACTAATGACCCAAAGAATCCAGCTGAGGGCCTGGATTCCACAGCAATGTCCTGCATGAGTCCAGCTGAAGACCTAGAGGGCATGGCAATGTCCCCGCAAGTCCAACTGGAGGCCCAGAGCCCACAACAATGTCTCACGCAAGTCTATTTCGTGGATCTGCGCCGGGAGGCCCAAAGGTCAGTGGTGGAAGCTAGAAAGTCTGCACCAGTGGGATGAACGATCTGTGCCAGCAGGCTGAGGGATCTGCACCAGAGCCAGGAAGTGACGCTCAAAGTAAGGACCAGAGCTCCCCCGAAAAGTACCACAGCCATCCTCAGTGACAATGAGGTCCCGAGCTCCTCTGACGATGAGAACAGCCAAGTTCCTATCAGGAAAGCCAGCGCGACAAGCTCCTCCAGGAGAACCAAGAGCACCACCTCTTCCTCTCCAGTTCTCCTTTTTATGTTGTTGGCAGGTGGGCCCTCCACATCCAGCACCACGCTGACTCACTTCAGCTGGGTGTTACAAGTTGAGCAACAGTTGTCAGTCCACCACAGTTGACTAAGGGTTTATCAGTTTTATTTATTCTTTCAAAGAACCAAATCTTTGATTCATTATTTCTTTGTATTGTTTTCTTGGTCTCAATTGTGTTAATTTCTGCTCTGATCTTTATGATTTCCTCCCTTGTATGGGCTTTGGGTTTTTCTTGCTCTTCTTTTTCTAGAAGTTTGAGGTGTAACATTAGGTTATTTGTGCTCATTCTGTTTTCCTGATGTAAGAATTCACCGCTATAAATTTCCCTCTTAGGACTGCTTTCATTGCATCCCATAAGTTCTGGTATGTTGTATCTGCATTCTCATTTAGTTGTTGATATTGTTTAATTTCTTCCTTTATTTCATCTGTTACTCATTGGTTGTTCAGGAGGGCGTTATTTAATTTCCATGTGTTTATGGAGTTTTTACAGGTTCTTTTGACATTAATTTCCAATTTCATTGCACTGTGGTCAGATAATATGCATGGGATGATTTCAATCCCTTTGCATTTACTTAAGCATGTTCTGTGGGCTATGGTCTATTTTAGAGAATGACCCATGTGCAGCTAAGAAGAATGTGTATTCTGATGATGTTGGGTGAAACACTCTGAAAACATCTCTAAGTCCATTTGTTCACAGGTTTGGTTCAGTTCTAATATTTCTTCGCTAATTTTTTGTCTCATTGATCTCTTTGTGACAATGGGGAATTAAGGTCCCTGTTACAAATGTGTTTTTGCTTACTTGATTTTTCACGTCTATTAACAGTTGTCTTATATAGTTGGGTGCTACTGTATTTGGTGCATACATATTTATGATTGCTTTCTCTTCCTCTTGAAGTTTTCCCCTAACAAGTATGTAGTGACCTTTTTTATCTCTTTTGACCATTCTTGGCTTAAAGTTCACATTGTCTGCAAACAGAGTAGCTACCCCTGCTTTTTTCTGATACCCTGTTGCATGGAAGATTGTTTTCCACACTTTGATTTTCAGTCTACGAATTTCTTTTTGAGTTAAATGTGTTTCTTGTATAGAGCATATTGTTGGATGTTTCTTGATCCATTCTGCCAGTCTGTTTCTTTTGACTGATGAATTGAGGCCATTTTCATTGATCATTATAACTGATATGTATTGGCTTATCTTTGTCATGATATTTTCCTGATGTTGGTTCCCTGCTTTTCCTCTCTGTTTAACTGCTTGCCTTGCCTGGTGGTTTCTTTCTGTTGTTGTTCTTGGAATTGTGGTCATTTTTATCTCTATCTAGAATATCTTTCAGTACTCTTTGTAGGGTTGGTTTGGTGGTCATGTATTTCTTCAGTTGTTCTTTGTCATCGAAGTATCTTGTTTCTCCACTAATTTTGAAAGATAATTTTGCAGGGTACATCAATCTGGGTTGGAAGTTGTTTTCTTTCAGGACTTGAAATACTTCACTCCAAACTCTTCTTGACTTGAGGGTTTGTGTTGAGAAGTCTGCTGTGATGGGCTTTCCTTTATAGGTGATCTGTTACTTTTCTCTAACAGCTTTTAATATTCTGTTCTTGTGCTGAATTTTTGGAAACTCTATTATATGTCTTAGTGTAGTTTTATTTTGGTCATGGCTCTTTGGAGGTCTATATGCTTCATGTGTTTGCATGTCAAATTCTTTATCCATGCTTGGGAATTTTTATGCTATTATTTCTGTGAAGAGTTTTATTATGGCATTTGTGCTATCTCCAGCTTTCTCATTGATCCCAATCCTAGGTTATTCTTCTTTGCATCATCTTGTAGCTTTTGGCTTAATTTTTCACGTCTCTTGCTATTTTTAAGATAACTTTCTTCTCATGGTCACTAGCTGCAATTCTGTCTTCAAGATGTGATATTCTATCTTCTCCTTCAATCTTCATTCAACCTGTTGTATATACTTTCAGTGGAGGTTTTAATCTTTTGGATTCTTGTTTGGATGTGTTTCATGGATTCTGTTTCTTTCCTATGTTGAACATTTTTTGTTTCCATCATTTTTCTAAGCTCATCTATTTTTTTATCTGTGTCTTCTGTAATATCTTTGATTTTAAGCATCATTTCTTTTTGTACCTGAGAGATTATTTTCTCTATAGCCTTTTCCACTTGTTTTTTCACTTCTGTTGATATCATTTCAGAAAGTTCCAGTGTTTGATTTCCAATTTCATCTATCTCTTTGTGCTCTGGGCTTGTCCTGGGAGTGCTGGGAATTTGGGGTTGCATTTTACTTCTGGGTCTTGTCATTTTCTATTTTCTCTTTTTATTATATTTTGTTTTCTATGTTGGTGCTTGCTGATTTCTTATGATGGCTTTTTTATTAGTATTGAGGCTTCCCTAGGAGATGTCTGTTCTTCAGGGATGTCCTCTAGATGTAGGTGGTTCTTTATAGCTATCCCAAGAACCAGGGGCCGGTGAGATGGCTCAGCGGCGTAAGCGCCTGCCTGGCAAGCGCGAGGGCCCGAGTTCGACTCCCAGAACCCACATACGAAAAAGGGCCGGTGATATCGCTCAGTGGCACGGGCACCTGCTGGCGTGCGAGGTCCTGAGGTCGACCCCTGGTACCCACAAAAAAAAAAAAACAAGAACCAACCTTCCCAATTTGTAAAGGATGCAAAGTTACTATTTGGCTCAGCACTCAATTCTTTGGTACTGGGTTGTGGTGGTGATTATGACCCCATACAATCACAGTGTTATCATACAGGGGAGAAAAACTGATTATAATATGTATGACATCCTGGGCTAAAGTTGTACAGTTAGTAATAACAACACTTTCAAGTACAGCTTAACTACTGACAAACTATGGAAATTATTAACCTGCTATCTCTGACCACAGGAGCAAACTCTAAAATTATATAACAAAATCAAACATATACCATGCACTTGTATCAGTGATTTTCCCCTTAGTGAAGTGATTTTATCCTTGGACCGGTATTAAGATGGGTAGGGGACAGGCTACGTGATGAATGAGGTCAATATAGTAGAGTCAAGGCTGGAGGTCAAAGGATGATCACCCGAGTTTTGGAAAACTGGAGGACACAGGAGAGAAAAAATGAAATAAAACGTGAAGGAGTAATCAGCGAGGGCAGAGACAATGTTTACTCACTTGAAAGTTTTATTTGAAGAAGTAGGTGAGGAAAGAGAGAAAGAGGATCAGTAGAAGACAATGAAAAAGAAAGGTAAGAAACCTAAACAGTGAAAAAAAGAAGGAAGAAAGAGAAAGAGAATGAAAAAGAAAAGAAGAAAATAAAGAAAAAGAAGACCAGAGAAAAAGGAGAGAGAGGCAGTGACAGAGAAAACCCAAATACAAAAACAACTACAGAATACAAAACAAAACAAGACAACATGCAACCAGACAGGAAAGGGATAGCCAATCAGACAAACAAGGGAGAATAAAAGTAATAAAGTCTAGTGTTTACAGTTCTGTGACAGTGTCCATGTTTAATCCCAGAAATGTCCTGGGTATGGAGCTGGTCTTGGCCTCTGGATGGGGGGACTGGGACCGGTCTTCTGTTGGTGGAGTTCTCCAGAGTCCAACTGCTGGCTCCTCACTGCTGCTTCGGACACGTCCACGTTGCTGGTCTCGCTGACTACTCCGCTTGCCCGGGCCGGCTGTCCTGGGTGTCAGTGTTCCCATTGTTCTGGCGGCCAAAGGCGTGTTTGCCTATCTTATCCTTTAATAAACCATCAGGATCCACTAGATCCAATTTTAGTTTTTTTAAAAGTTTTTTTAAAGCTCCAATTATTCATATGTATAAATTTTTAAAAAAACTGTTTTGAGGTACTGGGGATAAAATCCAGTGCATCATGCATGCTAGGCAAACACCCTACCACTGAGAGCCACACACCTCCTGTTTGAGTTAGTATTTCATAACCTTACTCTTTCTTAGAAAAATATGTCCCAAAGGAAAAAAGAAAATATGCTTTTTTGTTGAATACCTTGCAATAACCATTTGGGTCCACTAAGCTCCTTTAAAAAAAAAAAAAAATCTAAGACCCGTTAGGAGATCTTAGTGATTTTTCCCTATTTTTAACATTGAGCAATTTAAACATCGTAGGAATAATTACCCCATCATTATGTATCATTATCCTTAAGTGTTTTAAAAAGACAAAATAATAGAAACATGGAAGAATGATAGAACATTAGAATACTGCTATCCAGTGAGACAGTTATTGATGATCTCAACATTCTGTTTTGTGTCGCCCAATACATTAGAAACTAGCCACACCCAGCTACAGACAGAATTTGAAATAAGGCTAGTGCAACTGAGAACCTGAATTTTTGTTTTTTGGAATTGTTATTAATTTAAATGTAAATACCTACATGGCCTAACAGCTACAATACTGTACTAAACAGTGTAGGCTTATGGGAGTGATTCCCCAGTGAAATAAACTATCACTGTTATGTCACGTTTCATATTTCTTATTACACTACCCATAGTATTGCATTATGTTGCCAGAAGAAAAAAATAGACTTGGAATATCATCTTTGTGGTATTTGTTTATTTATTGTGGTGCTAAGGCTTAAATCCAGGCCTCATACATGCTAGGCAAGTGCTCTGTCATTGAGCTATACCCTCCAGCCCTTTTGCAGTTTGCTTTTAACTTACATTAGATACAGTAGAGAGTCTGAATTTTTCATTCCGCACTGTAACGACAAAATGAAGAAAACTGATAGAGGGAAAGCTTTCACAAACACTAAAGGAATCAGAGATGAATGCAAAGAGTCACATAAGCACCCAAGAATAGAGATAATGAACTTGATCATGAAACCTTAAACTGTAAATCTTCAGGTGATGATATCCTACATTCTTTCAGACTCAAGAATCTATAGATAAACAATACAGTCATTCGTATGGACAAAAAGAAAATATGATATTTTTATGCAGCGTCATTGAAGAGGAAGGACCTCATGAAGTGATATTTTGTGAAAAGAACCTACGCCTTCTCCTTTTGCTAAGTGAATGTGGGAAAGTATTCTTTCACCTTTTGTGATATTTGGATACCAACATTTTACTTTACATTTAGTTTGAAAATGGACAAATGGTAAAAGTAGGTTTGTATACACAGGTGCCTGGAAAGAAACAGATGTAGAAGTGAACGAACAGATTTTAAAAACTTATAAGAGTCCATTGGACTTAAACAGTAAATGGTGATAACTAATTTTTTTTCCTGGAATATTGGAGGCTAAATTCATGTGTATACTAATCAATGTACTGGGTTCTTATTTAAAAATGTAAAATTCCAGTAGTAAGGTAAACATTTATTGTGTTTCCATTTAAATTTGTCATCTTAAAATGGTCAGGAGCTGGGAGTGTAATTCAGTGCTAGAGTACTTGCCTAGCATGTACAAATCCTTGGGTTTGAACCCCAGTGCTGAGGAAGAGCAAACGAAAGGTTAAAAGTATGGGCCCTGGAGCTCTACAGTCCTGGGCTGGAATCCCAAGTCCAATACTTAGTGCATGACCTTTGGCAAATTGGTCAGCCTCCCTAAGATCCAGGTCCCTCATCTGTAAAATAAGGATTAAAAATTACTTCCTCTTTTATAGAGTCTTATCGAGAGTAAATTTTGCTTGGGAAGTGCTTAACATAGTGCTTGGCAGAAAGAAAAAGATATATATCAGCTATGCATAGTGATTTTATTATCCTTGAGTTGCTTAGAACAGCTCTGCTTATCTATCAGATTTTGGAACGTAATATATGTGAAATGATAGCCATATTCATTTATCTCCAATAGAGCCTGCTGATCCCACCAGGTAGTCACATTCCAGGCGAAGTGAAGCTAAGGAGCGGAAGATGTCAAGTTCTCAGTGGGCAGGCTGCTTGGGAGGCAGTGGACACTGCCAGATTTTAAACTCAACTTTAATCTCTTACACCAGGAAATTGCTTTCTCTGATTTTTAGATTGAACAGGCATTACTTTAATGAACTCAAATTATACAAAAAAGTATCAGGAAAAGGTAAAAGTCTGAAATCTTACTACCCAGAGTAAGCACTATTAACCTTCCAGGCTTTTCTCTGTAGCTATGCACACACACATGGGTATAATTTTACAAAAAGCACTATCATACCATCATTGGTGTTTCATAGTCAATATTGTATTCAAGAATATCTTCCTACTTTAGTCAAAGAGATCTATATGTTCATTCTTAGTTCATTCTTAGTTCATTCTTAGCTCCAACCTTAAAGGATGTAGTGGCAGTTAAAAGCAAACATGAACATCTACCTTTAAATAATAGCTTTGCACAGGAACTGAGGTGAACTATGCAGTCCAAGTGGATTTCAAAAGCAATGGGAATTTTTTTTTCTTGTGAAATTATTGGCGAGAATCAGGACCTATGCTCAGTATGTGCGTGTGACACACACCCCATTCCCTAAATGGCTATTGCTCATGGAATGTGAAACTTGTGGAATTGAACTTTTAATAAAGTAAGATTGTTCTCTAACCTCATTATATTTTCAGGGTTTAACACTCTTATTTCTATCTAGATCACAACTCTTTCAGTCTTGGCATCAAAAAGTTATTTCTGAATGCTGAACAAATACGAAAAATATGGGTCTGGCCTGGGTCTTACCTTCTTCTGCCAGGCTGTGTTCTCTCCAGAGGCCAGACATGTGTGTGAGTCCTAATCCTCTGGAGGCCACCGTGTCTCTGCATAAGCCAGTGGTCTGCAGATCCAAACAACCAGGGCCCCACCCCAGACACTCCAGGGACTTCTACCTGGAAATCTGATCTCACCACTTCTGGGACTCAGTTTCACCTTGCCAGAAGTCAGAAGCATGGATGAAAAGGTGTCCATGTACCACTATTATTTTTACCTGTTTTTATATTCTTCTTATGGGTTCTGCTTAAAAACTCAGGAATGGTTTTTGCTACTGCATTCCTAGATAATGAACAGAGAGCTATAGCAAAAGAATCTGTATTAGAGAAATTTCTGCTGGTTTAAAGAGATTATATTCATAATTTTCAAACTTGGACAAGAGTTCACAACACTGGGTTTACTCTGAAAGTGGCCTAAAATAATGTGAAAGAACCTGATTGCTACCGTGGACCACAGGGAGCTTTAGCTGGGGATGGGGGAGGTGGAGTGAGAGACAGGACTGCAGGGCCCAGGGGAGGATGCACAGCTAGGGAATCCTACAGAAGCAAGAGCAGTGAGTCTAGGCCACACCGAATCCAGACACTGGGGACACTGACAGAGAGGTAGGCAGGTCAGCTCAGCTTCAGCAAGGCCAGCAAGCAGACTGAAGGGGTGGCCCAATCCAGCCAACAAAGAAAACTCCAAAAGCCAAGCTCATATCAAGCAGATATGAACTATTATTAATACTGTAACCATAATATTCTGGAGTCTTCTTACCAGAGAAAAAACCCTTTGTATTAAACCTGGAGCCCAAAGTAATATCCCCACCAGCTATAGAGGAAAATAGCTGATGAGTCCCCTAGACAGAGCCATCTAATCCTCCTTCTCGGACACCAGGGCAAGGGCAACTGAAGTCTTCCCTGGCCCCCTTGAGGGAAGTTAGTGGTAGTTAGCGGCAAGGAAACCCAGAAAGCCAGCTGCATCATTCTTTCCCCCACTATTTTCCCTCCTAGGCAGATAATTAACCAAAAAAAAAAAAAAAAAAAATGCTTTCACTACAGGAAAACTTAATGAGGGTGAGTCATTATTATATTAATAAGTAACCTTTATATAATAAGCTATGTCCCTCTATGCTATTAACAGTGAAAACAATGCAGAAAATGCCAGGAAATGGTTTTCTTTCTTTTCATGGCCTTTATGGCAGTGGTTCTTGAATGTAAGATTCCAGACTCTAGGTGTGTGTCAGAAATGTGAGTTCTTGGGTCCTACCCCCAGATCAAGGAAATCAGACACTCTAGGGGAAAGGCCCAGCAATTTGCCTCTTAATAAGCCTCTGGGTGATTCTTATGGAAGTTCAAGTTTGACAGTACAGGCTTGGTGGAAAGAACCTGGGATGAGAGCCAGAAGACCTAATTCATACTCCAGCTCTGGATTCTGTGGTCCCATTCAGTGAGAGTCAATAAAGAGCCACAATGTGATGTGCCTCTCTGTGCACGGAGGTTAACGTAACAATGTGAGGATGCATGTTAGGCATGGTCCTCACCCTCAGTGCCCCTAATCCTCCATATTCTTCTGCTCCTCTGGGAGAGGAGTTATTTTTGTTGTTGTTCTTGTTTCTTATTTTTATGTCTAATGTCTGCTTCTGCAGCATCACAGGCACTCAACAAGCATGCAGGGGATTAAATGGTGGAGCCATTCACAAACCCATGCAACTCATCAATAACCTTAATGTCACCCCAGTCAAGGAAGCACCAGCCACTGTTGATTTACTGTTTCTCACATGTC
Source organism: Erethizon dorsatum (assembly GCA_028451465.1). NCBI lineage: Eukaryota > Metazoa > Chordata > Mammalia > Rodentia > Erethizontidae > Erethizon > Erethizon dorsatum. The sequence continues at coordinate 129,833,789 of CM051823.1, read as the reverse complement.
AGTGTTGAGTGTCTCTCGTACGTCAGCTCGTCCAGTCCTTTCAACAAACATCCTATATTGTGGGGAATAGTCTTAGTCCCATCGTGCAAAAGAACATTTGGGGATCAAAATATTAAATAATTCTTCTGATGCTATGCAGCTAGAAAGTGGTAGAGCCAGTGTCACATTCAGAAATACCTTCCTCCAAGGTTCACGGTTATAAAAGGACTGTAGGTGTAAACTGCCTTACAGGTAAATCTCCCCATAGCCTCTCAGGTTGGTGGCTGATTATCTTCTCACCATGTTTTTACAACTGCATGATGCAGGCATCGCCTTTATTGATCAAAGACTAAGAAAATCAAGAACCAGGAGAGCTAGGGTTTCATGGGATAGATAGAAAATTCTTAAAATAAGACATATATATAGACTGATTGGTACATTTTCATTTTGCCAAGAACAACCCATTGTCCCAAATATCGATGAACTATCACTACAAGGTAAAAAAATACAAAAACAGAAAAAACTGATATTTAAATAGTACAGAAGCCATAAGTCTAGAATAAAAGTGAGTCTATCGCATTACATGTATTTTCTCTATACAATGATCATTTTGTCCTATTTTTTTCAAGTTTCATTTGATTGGTGTTTGGTTCCCATGAAGCTCAAAGAAGTAGAGAGTGGCGGGAAAATTACACTAATGGACTGTCCTGCCCCTTAAAAGTCAAGCAAAATTACTCACAGGTGAAATGAAAGTGGGCACAGATCAGGCCAGGGCAGCCTGAGAGGGAACTGGCCAGACCTTGGGCAAAGGATCCCAAGCCAGGACAGCCAGGGGGAGCAGGACAGAGGTGAGTGTTGCTGCAAGGCACAAAGGCATGGGGCGCTTGGGCTGTGGGTCCCGCAGTATGAACCAGCATTGACACACAGGGAAATGAAGCAGCGAACAGGAGAAGCTGGCAAAGGTGTGCAATGAGTCTACACCGTGATGCCTGCACAACTACAGCATGGATTAAGTAATGGCTTTCCCCCCTTTGTCGCTTTGGCTCTCTTCACGTTCCTCCCCTTCCTTCTCATCAGAAGGAGAAGATTCATTTGAAATCTGTCATCTACTATTTTCTTATAAGTGACTCAGGACCAGGAGGGAACTGGTTAGGGTTGATGGAAAACCAGGAACTACTATAATCAGAAGCTATAAAAAACTGAGGGAGGAAAAGGAAACTAAGACCACAAGCACAGGCCTTACCTTACTAGGAGGGGGTCCATGGTCATCCAAGTAAGTGGAATTTCCTAGAAAAAAGAAGAAAAATGTTGGTGGGTTAGTTTTTTTTTTTAACCCCAAATGAATTTAGCACGAAATCATTGAAAATAAATATTCTAGATATATTTCTATTCAGACAACAGTACCAAAGAAAAATGGATAATTATTCATCACCAGTTTAGCAAGATTTTGCTGAAACCGTCATGCTTGGTTAATAGTTTTGGCAGTTACGAATATTCTATCCACTTGGGTGTGCACAGACACAAACACACATAGAAACATGCATCATTATTCCACACTCAGTGCCTGCGTGTCTACCTTGGACCCCTGGTTCTTAAACTTCAGTGTGCACCAAAATGACCTGCTGGGCTTGTTAAAACACCAACTGCCCAGCCCCTATCCCAGGTTTCCAATTCAGTGACTCTGAGAATCTACATTTCTAACCAGCAAATGATTCAGATGCTGCGAGCCCAGGAAGCACACTTTGAAAACTCCTACACTCTGTTTCTACAGATTGCCTTGAATTTGTAAATTTCCTTTTTAGTTTTTAGTCTAGTTTGAATGGTCTTTGCCAATAGCCACCTACTGGCAGGTGTGTTTTCGGAGGGCATGGTTGTTGTTTCCTGATGAATAAAAGACACAAGACGGCTTGGAAGGGAATTAAATTTGTTTGTTTTTTAAAGCACTAGGTCGGCGATGGTGAACCTTTTAGAGATGAGTACCCAAACTGCAACCCAAAATCCACTTATTTATCACAAAGTGCCAACGCTGCAATTAAACCTGAATACTGAGGTTTTAGTTTAGAAAAAACAACTCAGACATTAACACCTTTTGTTTTAAAAGAAAAACAGATAACATACGTGCCATGGGTTCACCACTACTGCAGTACTCTGCTAAATGCTTTACCGGTATTACTTCATCTAATTTAAATATTAGAGGTAGGGTATATTTGTCCCCATTTTACAGAGAAGAAAACAGAGGCCTGGAGAAATTGAGTAACTTGCTCATAGTCACATGACTGTTAAAATGCAGAGAGGAGAGAAGACTGGTTTTTCCAGAGCATGTTTGGGCATCCACCCATCTGAAAAGCCTACCTGCAGGCCTGCCATCTTAGGCTTCCGTACAGTCCAGGCACTGCAGGTGTTACTATTTGATGGCAACGCTTCATGTGGGGGAAGCCAAAGATCCCATCTAAGCAGAAGCCCCTAGCCATGACAGCTAACTCCTGGGAATCTAGGGAAATCGTCCTTACCAAAAAAAGTAAACATGACCAGACTTGCTAATGGAGCAGAATGTAGAAGACACTAGAAACACAAGGATACTTAGAGATAATAATAGATTCCGGAGTATAATAGCTTGTCCTAGTGTTTGAAAAGATGAAATGTACTTTTGACAGTATAGAGCAAAAGTGACTTTGGAAACTGGAATTAAAAAGGGAAGTAGATCATAAACCAGGGGAAGTTCAACTGGGGAAGCTAATCCAAACATCATAAATAAGAGGGGTTTGGCTTATAAGTTTTTCCACACCATCCATCTCTTTTTCTTTGTAGTGCTCTGATTTATAACCCACCAGCTGTCCACAGGGACCATGCTCTAACTGACCACTTGTATATAGTAAAGGGACAACAGGGCCCAATTTTAATGTACAAGATCCAAACATAGATACCTGCCATAGTCACGACTGGACGAGTTTCAGGAATCTTTAAAATGTGAACACGATGAACAATTTGTTAAATCTTAATTACTGTGCTGAACTCCACTGGAACAACATAAAGATCTATGTCAGATTTAATAAAGAAGCTATGCATAAACACAGTTGCCCTTCTCAAGACAGCTTTTTAGGAATATTCCATTATAGTGCAAAGAGTAGAGCTGCAGAGAATTCCCATCTGCTCATCACAAGAATGTGGCTTTCCCAGCGGGGATGTGAGAAATCCCAGCATGCTTCGGCATGTTCGCCAGTATCCAGCTCAAGGATCAAAGATAGCTCCAACAACAAAATGCTTCTAAAATACTGAAAGTTTCCATAAGAACCAGAACTCCTAAAAAAAAAAAAAAAAAAAAAAAAAAAAAAAAAAAAACTCCTAGAATGGAATGATTCAAATGTCTACGACTTCTCAGACTCTAGACCAGGCATGCTGGACACCTCAGCACCTCAGCTCGGATGTCTAAGGCAGCTTACACCTCACCCATCCAAACCAGAGCTCTTTATTTGCTCCTACTCCATTTCTCAAATCCCTGCCTTCTCTGTGTTCCTTACTGGGTTCCACACTATGACCCTTCCCCCAAGTATGTCCCTTTATTGAGGTCAAAACTCAAGAATCATCTTTGGTTCAGGTCTTTCCCGCATCCCATACTTATCAGTCCAATGTCCTGCTGGCTTGGCCTTCAAATTATAACTCAATTCACATATATGTATTCTCATCAGTCCCTCTGGGCCATCTGGGAGAGTTTTTGTGACTTTTCATCTAGTGCTTTATTTTCTCCTCTACTCCTATAGAAGCAGAGGGAGCTTTAACCTTGTGAGTTTGACCATGTTATTACACTGCTTCAAATCTGTTTCTCTAAGACTCTCACCTTGGTCTATAAGGTTCTACATGATATAAGGCCTGCTTCCTACCACCACCAGCCACAACAACCTTCCCTCTGCTCCAGAAGGCACGGACCTACTGTCAACCAGGGGCCCTTGGAACTGGTTCTTTCCTCTTCCAGGAAAGCTCTTTGCACCCCCTCCTTCTGGCTCAACTCAAATGTTCCTTCCTTGTAGATGCCCTCTCTGACTGCCCCATCTCAAATAGCACCCTCATTTACTGACTCACTTACTGTCTGTCTCTTTTAGTTAGTGTACAAGCACTCTGAAAGCAAGGGCTTGTCTGACTTGTTCATGGCTATGGGAACAAAAGCCTGGAGGAACATAGTAGGTACTCAATATTTGCTTAATGAAAGAAATACCAACTTGATGCACTCTCTACACTAGAAATCTTAGCAATGGTCGTAAGAAACCAAATATTATTTGTACATAAGCCTACTCTTAGCCACAGGGTTTGTAATGTTTTTAACAAGTGAAGAAAAGTACTGATCATGAAATTTTATGGGAAAGACCTGTCTTGGGGGTGGAATTATACAGAAATCTGTCTTATAATTTATCCCTTTATAACTCAGTGTCATGGCTTAACAATCTGCATGATATTGAGTAATTCTCTTATTCTCCCTGAATCTTTTTCTTGTGTAAAAGAAGATAAGATGGTCTCTAGATAGGTGGGATTAAGTAAAATAATGCATATATAGCAGTTGACTCAGGCACAGAAACAAAATAAGCCCTAAACAGAAGTCAATGTTGTGATTATTATTATTGTTAATTGTCCATTTAACTCTGTGGAGTCACCACATCCAGTTTGTAAACCCTCTCCACAGATCTGAACGTGAGCTTTCGGCTTACTATTTTCATTAATAAGTAAAATCGACTCCTCATGGGCACAGTCTGAGTTTTATCACATATCTTTGATTCAACATGCAGGTTTACATGTGGGAGATACTGAAACTAAGAAAAGAGAAGAGAATATCACAGCAAAATGGTCAATTATATCCCTTTTGTATCCAAAGTCCCCTCTTTTTAAAAGGACCTTGTCTTAACGGTCACCTTAGCAGTTACGCCTGTACTAAATTATTTCTTTGGATTAGTGAGCGATATATAGCTGACATTTTATGGGGTAGGATAACGCATACTTCAAATTTGAGAGGCCCTGATAAGCATGACAAAGGTCTCTAAACACTAACAGGACACAGGGCTGTGCTGGCATGCAGAAGTTTTCCTGATTAAGCATCCTCTCATCTATTTATTCAGTCACCATCTATGGGGCACTTTCTATTTTATAGAAGGTCCTAGAAACCAAATAAAGAACGAAATTCCTATTCTCACCAGTGGACTGTATAATAACTTTTACGGAGCACTCACTATTTGCTAGGCACTTTTTAAAGGCGGTTTTACCTGATCTTCACAAGGATCCCATGAGGCAGTGTATGTTAAACATCTCGTCTAGGCTACAGAGCCAGGGAACAACGCCGCAGAATTTGAACACCTATAATCTGACTACGGTTGATATCCTTTGCTCAGTAAAAGGCAAAAATATTTTAAGACATTCATTATTTTATCTTTCCCCTTCCTTCCGCCCTCCCTCCTTCCATTTTAGAAGGCTTTCATTATCAGATCTTGTGACCCAGAAATGAGAAAGCCAGACTGAACCCTTCTTTCTACACACAGGAAGGAAGAGGGCTTGCCAGTCTTGGCAGGTGGACCCTGGGGCTCACAATCTCACCAGCAGATCACTAGTTATTTCCCCGTGGTTTATCAGAAGCCAGAGGTGATAAATGTCTTGTGCTGGCAATAGACATTTAGAAAGGGGGGAAAAAGCTACACTGAGACAAGTGTTTCTGTGGCTGGAGGCAGCAAGCTCCTCTTCTTCTAAGGTATAAGTGTGTGATTACTTGATGTTTAGGCAGAGCTTTTCATCCTAGGCTCTTACACTTTCATAACGCAAAGTCAACAAAACTGTCAGAATTTTTAAAATTGAAGTCTGTAACTTGTTTGCTGTGGACGTCAAAGGATGAGCCATTATCCAAATAGGCCGCCCTGAATAGATGAATACCCTCGCAGGTATCCAAGCAATTCTGTCGCTCCGCCCCTCAGAGGACTGTACGCAGTGTGTTAACCTGAGGGTCAGGAAGAACAGGACCCGCGTCCTTCAGGTGTCTGGGCCTAGAGCTCAAGCTCTGAATTCTGGGAAGGAAGAACAGGTGAAGGAGGGATGACACGGATCTGGAGCGGGACAGAGGACAAGCCCTTGCCTGACACCACTTCCACATGCCTGTGCATGCACGAGCTAGACAGCCTGGTCTCAGCTCCGGACTGTAGGAATGTGTTACTGCAGAGCCCTCAGGGGCACATCATCTCCTTGCTTTCCAGAAAGTAACCTGCACCTTTAGAATTCCTTTTCATGTCTCAAGTCTCTCCTTCAGGGATTGAGAATTACAGTATCTTATCAAGCTGGAGCAAAAGGAAAGACAAGTATTACTACATTTTTACTTTAAATTCAAAAAGGCCTATCTTATAACTACCAAGAAATCACTAGCAAGGGCTAGCATGGAGCTCAGCTTCTCGGAGGAATTTACATCGGTCCAGGCTGCTCAAGCAGGGAGGTAGGAGACAGGGAGTGACTTCTTACTGCTAGTTTTGGAAGCTCTATATGCTGCTGTTCTGTATCCTGGTTGTAGTAGTGGCTCCACAACTCTGTGCAAGTGTCATCTCTTCCACAACTATACACCAACACCAGCAACATGCTTAACGTGTTTGAAAGTGCCCTGATTAGAAGATAAGTGATCTCAGACTTTGCAATCAACTCAATTACCATATAAGCCTAAATCCCACTCTACCCAAATATCCCTTTATGGTAGAGACCTCTGGGGGAGTGTAAATATAACATGACAATCATTTGTAAATATGGAAAGATGTTAAGCCCAGGTAGATAGGAGTTACACCTTGTGCCCTTAGTGGGGTTTTCATGGACCACCAGAGTCTACATGGCAGTGTGTTTTCACAATTTTCCTACTTCAGCAACAATGTAGTTCAGGAAATTCATGTGATATCTAATACTAGAAATTAGGAGGCCAGGATTTGTGCCTCAGAATTTGAAGATTTCTTCTGCTATTTACTTTATTATACCTGGGTATAATATTGGCAGAACCAAGGCATGCTAACTATATAAATCATCTAGGTCTGTACGACAATAAATAAGAAGAATCAGATATATACCGAGATAAACAGGTTAAGTATTGCTTTTGTAGCAGAGTGGAGAAATGTCACTCCGCTTTGATAACACTGCTCTACCTCCTCAAAGTTTTCCATATACACATCTGTAAAAACGAAACTCATAGCTTATAGTGAGGAGTATACCAGGTTAAATTAATTCTATGAAAAATTCTCAGAGCAATATCCACACACAATAAGCACCTAATAAATGTTCACGAGCAGTATTAACTGAGTTCCTAGTGATAACAGCAGCAGGATAGGAGTCGTGTCCATGGCCTCTCCATCCTCTATCTCGGGGTTTTGTCCCTCACTGCATATTCCACTTGCTTGCAATGCAAGCACTTTTAAGAAGTGTTGATGTCAGGGCCCAACCCTAGCTATTCAGATTGAATTATTCTGGTACCAGTCCCAAGCACTTGATATTTTTTTAAAGTTCCTCTGGTAATTCTCATGTCTAGTCAGGACTGAGCACCACTGAGGTACAAAAAACAAATTAATGTACTTTATAACTCAGGCAAAATCCAATTTTGCGGAAGTAGAAAATCACATCTCTTACCCAGGCTCATCTTAATCAGGGGTCACCTCCATCCTTTGTGATGGGAGATTTCTACACCAGTGTCACATCAAAGGAGAATGCTGATGAAGCAAAATGATCACAGAACTCCCAGGCACGCAGGCGGCTGACCAAGCAGTTCTACCTAACACATGTTCTGAGGAGTGTGAAGAAATTGAAAAGGACAGGGCTGGCTATCAGGCACCCAGAAGGATGCTGGCAAAAGACACCCCTGGGCATGGTGCTTAGCTCTTAAACTATATGGTTCACCTAGACCTTTCTGAGAGTCTAAAATTTTTTTCAAGGACAAGTTTTGGAGCTTATGGTTTCGGAACATATAGTTGCTGCAAACAATGTACTGTTCTGTTGAACCTCTTATGTTATGGTTTGGGCCTAAAATGTTCCCCAAAAGGCTTATGTGTTCAGAGGTGGGGATTTTGGAAAATGATTGGGTCATGAAGTCTCTAACTTCAGTGGGTCAATCCACTGATCAATTCGAAATGCGATGGCATTGTTGAGAGATGGTAGAAATTCTACTGGGGCCTGGTCAGAGGAAGTGGATCATGATGGCATGACCTTGGAAACTCCATCTTCTCCCTGGAACCTTCCTATCTAGCTTTCTCACTCTTTGCTTTCTGGGGGGTGGGGCTCATGAGGTGAACAGTTTTTCTCCACTAGGTCCTTCCATCATAATGTTTTTGCCTCACAACAGATCCAGAAGCAATAAAAGCCAACTGACCATGGACTGACTGAAACATCTGGAATCATGAGGCAAAATAAACCTTACTTCCTTTAAGCTGTTATTCTCAGTTATTTTATCACAGCAACGAAGAGCTGACTAATACATATTATTTCATGGGTAAAACATAAAGGTAAGTGCATAATTCTACATCTGCACAGAGCTTCCCAGATCCCACTGGATTTAACTAAGCAGGGGATATTCCATCAGTCCTGTAGATACGCATATATGATCCCCACATAGAATCTGAAAGTGAGAGGCCTCTGGAAAATGCAAAGAAAAGATACTCTCTGGCCCCACCATATGTTCTACTTCCTGGTTTCCAAGAAGTGAGCAGCTTTGCTCCACCACACAATTTCCACCATGATGTTCCTGCCTTGGATAGACTAAATCCCCTGAAAACATAAGCCAGATAAACTTCTTTAAATTGTAGGTGTTAGGTATTTTATCTCAGCAATCAGAGAGCTAACCAGTACAAGTATAAAGGATCAAAAGTAATTTAAGATAATTATTTGGTATTTTCTATTACTTTCCAATGTTATCTTGGTATGTGTTCTAAAAAGTACAAAAAATGTTTCCAATTATTTGAACTACCTTTAGCAACGTGCAAATGAACTTCCAGAACCTCAGGGGATATAATTTATTCTTGACACTGAAGTCATGCATTAGCAGATCTATTTTTGTCTGAACTGGTCCCTGAAGAATAAAAAGTGTTTTAATTCTCCTTCCCCTTATAGAAACATAATATGTATTAGTGTCCATATCAAAAAAGCCACCTCTACACTGCGTCAGTTTTGATCAAACACAAGCAATTCTTTTCAAAGTCTTTCTTCCAAGTCCTTTTAAAATCATAAGCATAAGTGATGAAATCCTTTCCTTTTTTCTTCTGGCAAACCGTTTCACATAGGATTCTGGTTACCTACCATACAATCTCATGTGGCTGCATCTCCCTGCTGGAGTCTGGGACTCCAATAAGATACTGCTGATGAAGGACTCATTGTAAAAGGCAACACTGCAACCCAGCTTTGTCCTTGCCAAAAAATTATGCTAATGCCACACTTTCTACCACTAACCAAGGGTTACATTTCTCTAAGTGGTAGCTGTCAGCATACACCAGCCCTCATTAACAATGAGGAGTTTGTGTGCTGAGCAAATGTCTCCAGTAGTTCCATTTCTTACAATTAACACAGCCCCCAAAACACTGTAATGGAGGAAAATTGCGTACAGAGCTTTATTTAAGCCTTAATAAAATTATTTTCCACTGAATTAAAACAAATGGTTTATCAGTATTTAAATATTTTTCAAAAAATCATTTTTTAAAGAATATCTCACATGCTCACCCAACAAGTTAACAAAAGCAGTAATAGCCTTAAAATACTTTATTGATCTTAAATATGAAAAATGAGCATTCCAGACACTAAAAAATAATATCCAAATTAAACTGCTATCAATTATGGCTTAGAAAGTGGCTTCTATTCCTAATTAAATTTAAAAACATGTTAATGTTCTTCCCTTTTATTTCCTGCTCAAAAATACTGCCTTGTTTTATAATACATCTCTTCTTTTTACTAAATTTGAATATATATTTTGAGACATCAAGGGTAAATTTGCACAAGGAAATTACTTTTGGAATCAAACGATCAGTACACTGCTTCTATATTAACAATCTAAGTATAAATATGTATTATTTCCAAATCAGCTCAGGAATTCCTGGCAATCATATTGTATGATCTTATGCAGGTAGGAAGGGAATGGCAAAGAGAAATGGAATCACTTAAGTTTCTTTTCCTTCCACTAGATTCTTACCCCAAAATAATTTCATAGTCAACTGATCACAACTGTGGAACTCTTATATACCAGGTAACACAGCAGCACCAAGCCTGAGTGCTTTAGGCCTCTAGCCAACAGGCAGGTGCGTCTCTTCTCCTGTCTGGAACTGGACTCCACGTGGCTGCCAAGAGGTTAGCACTTTCCATTTTTACTGCAATCAAGCACCTCTAAGAAGTAAATGGAGATTTAGGATGAATTGAAGATGATTAGAAATTTACCCTAACATACATAAAACAAGACAGGGCTGAACAAAATCAGCATGTACACTGGCTGGCCCAACGCTGTTCTAAGAACAAGGCAAAGCACTTTATAGACCTCACCCTACTCAGGTCCTCGGACAATCCTAAGAGGTATGAACCCCCTTTTACAATAGAAGTAGTTCAGGCTCAGAAGGCAAAGGGACCCAGAAGTGTCAGATAGTAATCAGCAGGTGCTGCCAGACTTAATTCCAGTTGCCATTTTGCACACCCACACATTCCCTGAGCCATTTTGCACACCCACACACTCCCTGCTTCACTCAGAGACGATGGTCTAGGGTCCAGGGCCTGCTTTGGGTTACTAATCCCTTTGAGGCTGAAGAGTCTGGGGGTACATAGGGGCGGCCTAAGTATAGTGAAGGTTGACCTCTATGAGTGACATCTATCATTCACCAGCTAGACATGTCCCTCAGGCAGGGTTATTTGCCCATCAAGGACAAAGGTTGCCAAAGAAGTCAAGATCCCAAGAGACTAAGAAGCCAGCACAGCATTCAGGGTTGGCTAGTTGGGGATGGGGAGGGACAAGTTGCCTTGTCCCAGCATCAACTCAGAACCTCTGGCTACCCGTCACAGGTCTCTAACTAATGTGCCATCTCAGTGGTCCCGGTTAGCTACAGCATGACTGCTGTGCAAGAGAGTGCCCATTTGGTAGAGTCACCATTATTCTGAAATACTTGATATGAATAGTTAAACTAGAATTCACTCACATTATTGTGAAATTTCAGTAATACACTTGTCAACAACAGGCAAGGAAGCACTCCTTGGCTCTTTTAAGGAAACTTCAATTGGTGTAAGTTTTTGAAGGGTAGTTGAGGTCACCTGAATAATGACCTCTCAAAATGTCCTAGTCCTAATTCTTGGAAACTATGAATATATTATTTTACATGCCAAAAAGGACTTTGTAAATGTGACTCAGTTCAGGACCCTGAAATAGAGAAGCCATCTTGGATTATTTGCGTGGGCCCAATGGTCTTCAAGCAAGAGGGTCAGAGTCACACGAGAAGATGTGACAATGGGAGCAGAGAACTGAGTGATATGCTTGAGGATGGAGGGAGGGGCCGAGAGTCAAAGAATGCGCGCAGCCTCCAGACACCTGGTGGGGGGGGACTACAGAAAACCCCAAACCAGAAATTCCCTTAGCCTCCAGAAGGCACACAGCCCCGCTGACAACTTCTCTGGGACTATAAAACACATTTCAGACAAGGCATAAAATACAGTTTTGCATGACTTTCAGCCATGGAGGAGTTCATGGTAATTTGTGACAGCAGCAATAGGAAATTAACCAGTTATTTAAAGGGCCTTACATTTTTCCATCATCTCTATGTGAACAAAATTTCTTGTCGATGGTGATTCTCAAAAAGTTGAAGAAATGTTCATCCAAAAGCCTTGCTCAAGAGCTGAATGAGCATTTCAAGCTTGAAATCTGAGAAAAGGTCAACCTATTGATAAATTTTGGTGTTTTTAATTGAGAAGATTTCTGCAACCTCAACATCTCATATATTTTCTACTAGTTTGAATTTTGTTTTTCTAATAAAATATAGTAAAAAGAGGTGCCGTGATATAGCTCAGAGGCATAAGCATAGTAAGTGCATATTTAAAGGAAAATGCAATGAATGCTTTCATCACGCCTCATGTGACTACCCCATCTTTATCAGTTTACTTTGGTGCACCATAAAAATGCTATCATTTTCTAAATATTCCATTATTTTAAAAGTTTTGACATATTGACTGCCTTAGTACATATAGAGAACATCAAAAAGTGTAGTGTTGTCTTTGAAAAAGATTCTGAGCCCAATCAAACTGCCATTGCTCTAAGTCTGGAATTTCTCTCTGGCTTTGCAATCACAGCCACCACGGTCACCTCCCCTGCGTGTGCGCGCACACACACACACGATTTCAGAACAAAAAAGTAACCATAAATAAAGTATAGCTCAACTCTCAAATTACAGAGAAAATAACCGAACCAAAAAAAGAGACAGTGATTAAGCTAGATACATGTCTGGTTAGTAGTAAGGTTAAGTGATTAGGCTAGATACATGCCTGATTAGTAATGAGCTTAAGTGATTAGGCTAGATATATGTCTGGTTTGCAGGCTAGATACATGTCTGGTTAGTAGTGAGGTTAAGAGATTAGGCTAGATACATGTCTGGTTAGTACTGCCAGATACATGTCTGGTTAGTAGTTAGGTTAAGTGATTAGGCTAGATACATGTCTGGTTAGTAGTGCTAGATACATGCCTGGTTAGTAGTGAGGTTAAGTGATTAGGCTAGACACATGTCTGATTAGCAGTGAAGTTAAAAATAGATTTAAGTTCTCATTCCATAACATAGCATAACACATCATTTTAACCCTAAATGGACAAAACTTCCACCCTCAATCACCTACTTTACACTCCAAACTTGAACTGGAATAACTGGCTCTTTCTTACATAATCAAATTTTTTTTTCTATTTCTTTTTAAAAATATGCTTCAAATATTGCAGACCATTGCCAAAGACAATCCTCAGAGCATTTTGCACATGACTGCTGGGAGCTTTCAGCCCCTAATTTAGACAATCAAGTTGCAGAATGTTTGTTGAAAAGGAGTAAAACTTATGAACATCAGCTTCAGTAAAAGAATCAAACACATACGAGGCTGGGCCTTGTGCAGAAGAAAATCTAAGGGAAATGCTAAGTATCTGGGAAAGTGCAGGGGTGCCCGACAGGTGAGTCAGAAGCAAGACAGTTGCTACCTCACCCATCAAACACTTATCAAGTCTCCTCCATACGAGGCATTGTTTGTACTGCCATTCCAAACTGGCAATGAACTAGGCAGCTTAAACAACAATTATTTATCATAGTTCTGAACGCTGGAATTCCAAGATCAGGATGCCAGCATGGTCCAGTTCCGGTGAAGCCCTCCTCTTGGCTTGCAGATGGCTACTTTCTTGCTGTGTTCTCATATACCAGAGGGTAGTGGCCTCTGATCTTTCTCCCTTTTTATCATCCCCACCCTCAGGACTTCATCTAAACCTAACTGCATCCCAAATGCCCCACCCCTAAATACCATCACACTGGGAGGTCGGGCATGTAGATTGTAGGGGACACAAACACTCAGTCCATACCACTCTCCCTTTGAAGTTTGCTGTAAAAAGGGTCAACAGACACTAAACAAACGATTACAAAATAAATAGTTATGACTGGGCTGACTGATAAGGGAGTGCAGCCCTGGGATGGAGACAGTTTCCAAGAGACTGCAGCATGTTGAGTTTGGGTTAAGGATGTCTTCGTGACCTTGAAGCCAAGATCAGAAGATGTAGTCCCATTTATGAGGCACACTAAAGTCCAAGGGGCTCTAGGCACATCTAATACGAGCTTCCATAAGCACGGAGCATCAGTGTTGATATGCATCATCTCAGAGGTTCCTCCCAGCATTCATGGGGGAGTCAGTGGGCCACTACAACTCTCCTCCTTCACCTTCAGGGAGACTGAGCCCTGTGTCACATGGGCTCACAGCTCATCACAGCTCATCTTGGACTTGGGTTTGAGTTCATAGAACTTCTAGTCCACACCTCCTCAGAGCTCATGCATGGCAGGGCAGTGAGTGGCATAGAGGTTTTCCTGCAGGCACCGTGCATGTGTGTGTGTGTGTAAACATCGCATCCCTGAAGTAAGAAGAAGGCTGAACCCAGAACCCAGATGGAAGACGCTGTGAGGAGGACTAAGCAGGGCAAGGCTAGCTGACTTTCTGTGAATAACAAAGTCATTGCAGGGTGATAGATCGCAACTTGCACAAAGGTTGTTGTCAAAACATACATATTTCTACATAGATAAAAAGACTTTTGTGTTTTCAGCTCTGTCTTTTGTTGCTGGACCTGGCTATGGCCTGAGGCCACTGGTAATGAGTCTCTGTGTCTTTATTTTCTAAATGACTCTGTCACAGTTAAACAGAGGAACGACTTGTCAGCTGCCAATTCTTCTCATGCTTTAGAGAAATGAGTAGGAAGGATCACTCAATGGGGTGTTTCAAATAAACTGTGCTGCAGTGATATGCACATGAACAACCGATATGAAGAGTTGCTCGGGAACGCTGATTTTGATTTGGAAAGTGTGAGGATCAAGTGCATTTGATGGCCAGACCAGTCTTCCCCAGATGTAGTGATGCAGGCAGAACTAGTCCATCTGGAATTAGCTTTCACATAAACTTTCAAGTAACACAAGGAAGAGATGAGATCTTCAGATGTAAAAGAGGATTTTTAATAGAGCAGCAGAAATTACTGATGCTGTTCAGAACAGTAATCCTCACAAAATTAACTAGCAATCTTACATGTGAGCCCAATGGTTTCTATTAAAAGAGAGTTGTAATAAATTCATCATCTCTCCTTTTTTTATTCTCACATTCCATTTGGTGTCACATTTAATAGGATTTAGGTGAAATTTAGTGGTTCACAGGACAATAATATTGGAAGATAAAAGCAGGATCTTTTACTTTCACATTATTCTCACCACACATGCACACAACATCAAAGAAACAAAAAACCAAAATCCAAACACTACATAAAGGCTAAAGAATTAGATGTCTAAAAATCAGAAATTCCTTGTCAAGAATGAGCTGAAGGTAGAAGGGAAAGAATGCAGGAGAAATAATGGGGATGCTGCAGCCAAACAGTACAAGGTAATGATCCACTTAACTGGCTGTGACTGTGAGCAAGGTCTTAACTCTTCTGAGTTTCAGTGTCCTTGCTGGTACGGCAGGAAGAATAAAAGTTACTTCTCTGGGATGAGGGGATTAGAATCATCATTAATAAACTGTCCATCATACATATAATAACGTATAGCTCTTATATTAAAAATAGAGCCAGTTACAAAACACGGTGTATGCTCCAAATAATCACATCCATAAACATCAGTGCTGCGCTGAAAGATACATCCCTCACTATGCCCTAGAATGGCCTGTCAGTCTTCCCCCGCATATTTCAGGATTTATGATGGGAAGCTATATCTGAGCATGAATGCAAGGTAATTTTTCAAACTCTGGCATGATTTGGGTATTCCTACACTGGTATTATTATTTTATAAGACAAAGCATACTGTGGCTCATAAATATGCTTTAGTACCACTTAATGGATCAGTTTCTTTTCTAGCAAACTTCTAATCCTGCCTTTCAACAAAGTGAGTTGGGGAAGTGAGCTTTCTCACACCCTGCAAGAGGAATCCTTCCTAAAAGCTTGGCTGTCTTGAATTCATCATCGCTCTGGAAATATTAATGGCTTGCTTTCAAAGTCACAGTGAGTCACTCACTCTGGAATCATGAAAGAACTGAGTCTCAAGGTGGGTGCAGATCCAGGGCTTGCAGCAAAGGCCAACATAAGCTCAGCTGGAAAGCATCACTGTGTCCAAACAAACAGACAGCTTCCCCATTTCCGGGGTACGAACAG
The DNA here is from genome assembly GCA_028451465.1 of Erethizon dorsatum. NCBI lineage: Eukaryota > Metazoa > Chordata > Mammalia > Rodentia > Erethizontidae > Erethizon > Erethizon dorsatum. The sequence continues at coordinate 129,817,951 of CM051823.1, read as the reverse complement.
GAAAACCACACTTGTGAATTGCAAGTATGGTATGTTCAAGCTGACTTAATATCCACTTGCTTAGTGGAAAATGGCTTCTTAATAAAAATGGTTCCTCCATCAGCAGGAAACACCAATTGAAGGAATCTGTGACTACCAGAAATAATTATCATGGCTCATCAGAGCTTGTGGTGTGAGGCGTGGCCCGGCGGGACTCAGAGCACAGCGTCCTCTCAGTGAAGGTGACAAGGCCAGAGCAGTCTTCTGTTGAAATATAAAGGAAAAGCCTGTTGTGCTGGATGGAACCAGACCCCAGTGACCTCCTCACCTTCCTTCCAATTCTTAGATCAGGGGACTCCCTGAAGATGCCTGAAGGTAGCAAGCAAAGCAAACTCCTCACTTTTTAAAAATCACCTTATTTACTGTGTTGAATTCATCCACAAATGAGTGTGAATAGTATCAAGAAGAGGAATAGTGTTCACATCAAGAAGACATTCTAATGTGGGAATGACTCCTTAGCACAGATTCTGACAAATGGAATGGCTATTTATATCATATATATTAGGTAGAAATATATATATTGGAACTTCGATATTGCCCAAAGAAAGACAAGAATGAGAAGGGAAAGCTAACTTCTACAAAGAATAAGGGTTTTCCTTTCAGGAATGACTTTCTGCTAAGCAAATAACATAGCTATCATATATTTTTCTCTATTGTGAACAGCAAGAAAACATGTCACAGCTTCTTCCCACCACAGTGGTAGGAGCCATAGATACATGAATATAAGGCAGGCAGCCTAATTTCAAGACACAAAGGTTGAAATTAGAGTCAGGCATAGGCGATTTCTTGGTAATGATTTCACCACTAAGATCTTATGAGAAAAGCCAGTACACCAGCAATAAGAACAAAACTGACTGGCCTAAAGGCCTTGAACATTTCAGAATCAAGTAAGCCATTACACACCAAGACAGAAGTAAAGATGGGAAGAAGAAGGGAAGGAAGGGAGGGAGGGAAGGATAGAGGAAGGGGGAAGGGGGGAAAAATTATGGTTTGTGAAGGTCATAAAAAGACAAGTCATAGGAGGGCATACAAATGCTTTTATATGTAGCAGAATAATTGGAGAAACCACTCAGCAATGGAGGAAATATATTTAATAATATTGCAAAGAGGCACTGGAGCAAAAATAACTTCTAAGGATTATAAAAATAACAATGCAGGGTTGTAAATAATATGAGAAATTGAATATGTAATGAAACTGTGATAATCAAAGCTGGAAGTAGAGAATTAAATTATACTAACTAATAGAAATATGAAGCAGTGGAAAATGGATGTATAGGTAGGGAACCCTTGATCCTTTCCCAAGGTACCAGAAAATAGAGAAAGGAACTAGGAATGATGAGCCAATCATGAATCATGCATTAGGCAACTCATTAAATATAGCACTGTCACTCAATCTTCAGGTAGATAAGAATTTCTCATCTAGTAGATGAGGGGAGAAAGCCCTCCGAGCAGACAAAACACTTTCCCAGGAAGGGACAAGTAGTAAATGGCATAGAAGAGCCCAGGACCTGCTTCCCTACCCACTCACCTACCAGTATAAGATCAGCAATTTAACACAGGTGCAGATTCTGAAAAAGTCTTTCAAATCAATGGTAGAACTAAGGTATGGGGCCCATGATAGGTTTTTAAAAATAGGGTTTGTTTTAGTTGCCACAAAAAATAAGCAATATTGGCATGGGACAAAATAGGAATCTCTCTCTCTCTCTCTCTCTCTATGTATACCCACTTATACTTATCCACATACACACATATATATCTACAGTTATATCAATAATGTCACATAAAGCTGTACATATATATGAGATATTCATCTAAAAGAAGCATGCTTCCTTAATTTAAAATACTCATTCTATTTTTAAATAAGTTCCGAGCATATTCCCAAAACCATGGAAGTCACGTTTGCACAAGTTTATTTCTTCACCTGAAGACTTCTTATGCCCTGTCACTCATCCAAATTTTAATCATTCGTGCCCTTTCTTTCATTAAATCTATTTTCCAAAATGCTAAGCCACACAAATTTGTCTCTTCTCAGACTTCCCGTCCTGACAGAATACATACAAGGGCTGATAAAAAAATAGTGTGTTTAAATAAAAAACGATTACAGTAAAAGACACATTGGCATTAATCCCTCTCAAAATACTCCCCCTCATTTTGAACACATTTATACCACCGTTCTTGCCAGTTTCTGAAACAGTTATGGGGGTCCTCTTTAGTGCCTTTGGTTGCACTATTGTGGCTGCCTCAATGTCCTAAATCAATTCCAAACATTTACCTTTCAAGGTCATTTAAACTTTGAGGAAAAGCCAGAAGTCACACAATGCCAGATTTGGTGAGTAAGACAGATGAAGACACACCATAATGTTTTTATTTGACAGAAATTGCCATAAATGTTTTTAATCAATTTTTTAAGCAATTCAGGACATCAGGGCAGCCCCAATAGCACAATCAAAGATACTCATGAAAGTGGACTTCCAGAGCTGCTTCAGAAAGTGGCAAGAACAGTGGGATAAGTGTGTTCATTCTGAAGGGGATTTGTGGGAATCTGTCTTTTAACTGTAATAAACTTTTTATTTAAACATACACCATATTTTCATCAGTCCTTGTATACATGCACACATACAAATTATATATAAATACACATACATGTACACATTAAAATATGCTATTCACATATATTTCAGCAAGGAGAGAATGGTTCTATGTGGGCAATGGACAGAAATCTAAGCTGATGGCTGCATGTTCCATTTCACTTTGTCAAGGACCTAGCTAGTCTAACAATCAGGTGTTTTCTTTTTCATTACATTCTCTATATCAAAAGTGAAGTGTAAATGACTTTAAAAGGCTAAGAGATTTAAGAAAATATCCAACTTTTGCCTACCATACCTCTGATGACAAAATTCTTCACCACACTGAGAAATCATTTCATATGAAAGATTCACTTTTATGGGGAGTTCTCTCAAATCTACAAATAGCAGGACACTATACCCTAAAATGGTACTTGAAAAAGATAATTTCAAAAGTGAGCCCTGCTGCGACTCCACACCAGGTATCATTTTAAGCATCTATTTGGACCACTAATGTTACAAAAATGCCCTACGTACCAAGAGAAAAGGCTGTATTTTGAGCGAAATTCCAATAACAGCAGGCATTCTTGAATGTGTCACACCAAACAGAGTCACAGAAGCATTGTGTGTGCCACTCGTACATTATCAAGACACCAAACGATCTTTATGGTTGAGGTTTTAAAGGTCTAAAGCAAACATAATTATACTATTCACAATTATCATCATTTCTAGGCCTAAAAAGTGCAGAAAACATGGGGCCAGTGAGATGGCTCAGCGGCATAAGCGCCTGCCTTGCAAGCGCGAGGGCCCGAGTTCGACTCCCGGATCCCACATACGAAAAAAGCGGCCGGTGATATCGCTCAGCGGCACGGGCGCCTGCTGGCACATGAGGTTCTGAGGTCGACCCCCGGTACCCACAAAAAAAAAAAAAAAAGAAAAGAAAGTGGCTTTTTCAATTTGCCTTGCCTAGATCTTAAGCCTTTTATGAATAAAATAGCTACATATAAAATGAACCAAATCTATAGATACTCTCCTTAGCATGTACAGAGAAAATACACATTTGCCTTTCTGGGCACGGTTTGCTTTGTACAGAGGAGCACTGAGTATTGAGAGGAGAACAAGGGAAGGAGAGGAAAGACCCCTGATGTGTTTATAGCCCTGTACACTAGACTCTGGAACATGCTGTTTTCTCAAATTACAGTTCTGTCCTTTGCTATAACTACTGATCATATCATTTGCAGAAACAGACAAGGGAAACTACTAATTATTCCATCAATACATAGCAGTCCCAACCACTTCTTGCAGAGTGCTGCCTGGGTCTCAGAAGTCAGAGTGTACATTTGCTTTGTGCAATTTCATTTCGACATGTTGCAATCAATATACACTTAGACATTTCCATTTTTACCCCGGTTCTGGATGGTGGTCTGGTGCGTATCCCTGTTCACTGACAGGAGAAACCACTGTGCTGTGGTTTCTCACCCACCAGCCACCCACACCTGGACCAGACAGAAAAAATAAACAAAGGAGGAGAAGCATTTGCAATGCTTCTTCCTCCTAACACATCTGGGGAATGCTGTAAGGGGAATACAGCATGAATACCTGAAATCTGAGTCCTGTTTTCGCCATTCACAAGCTCTATAACATTGGCCAAATCATTTCCCTACATTGGGTCTCATTTTCTCATATGCAAAATTAGGGTTAAGATGAATATAACCAAGTAGCTAAGTCATGATGAAACAGCGTGTGTGCTGAGCTCTGTACCTCTGCACCTGTCCATCGCCCTCCAACCATACTTACTAAGCTGTATTAATTGACTGACCATAAATTCAGGGCAAGAACAAGAGACCACTATGATAGAGCTTACTGTGGAAGAAACATTTAGGTTGTGCCTTAAAGGGTGGCATGGTTCAACCCAGCTGTGCTAAAGGGAAGGACATCTGCAGAGGGGAATGACACACAGATGCAGCTTGGCGTGTGAACCTGTGCTTGGTGGACAAACAGCACACAGTGGGCAATGAGATTGGAAATGCAAAATCAACATGATAGTATATGCAGCTCTCCTCAGAGCACGCTTACAATTTGTCATGGAACTTGTGGGTGAAAATTTAAGTTCTGTTCACTAAATGTGTTTGCCAGTGTCAAGTTGTTCTTAATTGAGTTCCTCATAAAAATGGACAAAAAAATCCCCAAACCTTACATGACATACTACTATACCTACATTCTCTTCTTCATATTAAAAAAGCACACACACACAAATGCACACAAACATACATAAAATGAGCCTTTCTCCAGCAAATCAATGGTAAGTAATTACTTATTATAAAATATTTTTTTCTGGGAATCAAGGAAAAAAACTGGAAAAAACAGGGATTCAACTATGGTAATGCAGTTTAGATCCCAATTCTCAATAAGCACGGTATGAAGACCAACCTGAAATGTGACTAGGACAAGTTTATACCTGTGATTTTTCTGTTCTTGTCAGTTCAAAGACAGTGTTCAAACCACATTCAATAGCTCATGTATACATACTTGATTTGCCTGGAAGAACCCTGATACTACAAAAGTGATTACACAGGAGAGCCCCAAAACCCTAGTCCCATCTCTTAAAGAGGCAGCCGCTACCACATCTCTGACATTTGTATAATCATGGGGAAACTATGGTTAAAGACGGTTTGAGTAAATAGTACCCTTGTAGGTCTGTTCTCACCTTTACCTGGTTCCTGTGAATAGGACTTTAGTTTATACAGACCTTTAGATATAACCTTATATTGCACAACTTTATGTGGATGGGTTTGGTGGCACTTTTACTTTTTCAGCATTAATCATTTTTGTGTGTACCATATTTTCCTGATGTAAGATTACCCAAAAGCTATTTTGCAAAGTTATAAGTAACTTGCCTTAGGCTATAGAAAGTTGGACCTGTTTCCCTAAATGCAAAGAATAAATTGTGTTACCGGTCAAACGACTCTCTTGTGTGGTCCCAGTGCTGCTGTAGCCCCTTCTGGATCAAGCACATATGACTTACACACATGCATGCCCAGCATCTGTGGTGCTGCCTTGAGGCCACATCACAGCCCTAGGCCCACACATCCTACTCAGTCAGCTCTCTAGCAATCTCATCGTCTCTAAGAGTCACCTTTTCTCCTGGACTATGATGATCATCAGAGAGCAAAATTCAGGTGGAAAACACAAACTGCTGTGTGTGTGCACAAAGAGATGAAATCACTCTCTGCCAAAACAGCTTTCAGCTACTCGTGCCTTCCTGCCTCCCACCCTTCTCCCACTGAATGGAAACTGCCATTTAGCTTCCTTAGTTATCTGCTCCTCGGGTTCCAAATAAGCCTCTCCAGGTAAGCAGAGACCTTCTCAACGGGTGGCACTGGGTCTCTTTTTCCTGGCTTTCCCCACCTGGCCTTCACCAGCTGTGGGCATTCTCTAGCTCGAATACCCATAGTGGCTCTCTGGGCATGAATTCCCTCCTCTGTGCAAAGGGGAGTTCTCTGAGAGTAAAAGGAAATTGTTGGAGTACCATGAAAGAAGCTTATGAACAAATCCCTGGCTAGGCGGGTGGGCTGTAAAAGAAGGACTCCTCCAAGCACACTGTAAACACTAGAAACACCAGCAGTGGAGAATTACAATGTCAACTACAATAGTCGCACAATGGAGACTTCCAAAACACTTTTCTACTTTTGATTTCCCCTCTAATCCTGCACTAATGATTACACTGTGATCTCATGCCATCCATCTATTAACCTCAGTCAGAAAACAGATTTTACCTACCCACTTTCTCATTCTTCCCCTATGTGACTTCTGCAGAAAGGATGTTTTTAACTAACACGGACTTAGAATTTTCTAACACGGACTTCTCCCAAAGCACAGTAATATTAAAATTAAGATTTGATCCTCGATGAATTCTATGGTCTAAATGTTTGTGTCCCTTCAAAATCTATATATTTAAATCTAAACTCTAAGGTGATGGTATTAAAAGGAGGGAGCCTTGGGAAATTAGGTCTGAGATTCCTGTCCTCATGAATGGGATCAGTGTCCCTATAAAAAGGTTGGAGGAAGCCTATTTCCTCTTACTTCCCTTCTACCACATGAAGACAAAGGAAGAAGACACTATCTATGAGGACTGAGGTTCTCATCAGTCACAAAAACCTGCTGGCAACTTGATCTTGGCCTTCCTAGCCTCCAGAACCGTGAGCCAGATTTCTGTTGTTTATAAATTACCCAGTCTATGGTATCTGGGTACAGCAACCTGAACAGACTAAGGCAATGGGTAATCTTTTCCTGAAATCAAACATTAGGACAGTTGTTTCTTTAGACTAAATACTACGATGATAAGAATATAAGTGAATATGAAGAAAATCACTTTAGATATAGTTTAATTTTCAGTTCTGCAAAAGGAAAAGAGAGTAACCAAGATCTTCAGGGGATAGAGAATAGCGTGGTCTTTCCACAAGTGTGTCACTCATTGTCTTGAAATGGATTTGGCAAGTTCCTCTGCCACACTTACTGTCCATGACCATGCTTGAAGTACTCATAGTGACCCCCAAACTCCACAGCCTGGGCTCAGAAGAATAGAGACCAGTACCCAGCTCCTGGCCAAATGTCAGCAGAGGAGCTGTACTTAGGATGCTTGCTGCTATATTTCTAAGCCATATTTTTATAATTCAGAGTGATCCTATCTTACAGATCACAAGATTGCTTTTTTATTTAAAAATTTGCTTTCTTTTTGTTTTTAATCAATTATGTATGTCACTAGCTATCAGAAGTAATAATGCATGCTATCTGTTAGGGAATGAAGACAGAAGTTTGTTGCACAATGCAAAAGTTGCACATGTATTTAGCAGGGTAGCAATCTTCTCAAATGTCTTCCCAAGGCTTGGGGTACACAAGGGGTAGGGAGGTGGCCCTGGGAGCAGGAAGTATTCATGAGAATGCAGCAGTCCCCCAACAAAGAACAAATGGCTTTGAGAAGACAGGTATCCTCCCTCATTCAATAGAGAATGAGTGAAATCATATGGCAGGCAATGTCCTCAGTGCAGGGGATAACATCAGGGACAAGACAGTATGCTCGGGATCCTTACAGACCTCTGGAATGGGAAGGCTTAGAGACAGAAAGCAGGCCACCATAAGCAGCTGTTACAAGAGGAAAAGCATGGAAGCCCAGAGACCTGGAATAACAGGCTCAGGCTTGGAGACGTTAGTGAAGACTTCCTGGGAAAGATGCTGTCTGTGCTACACTGGAAAAGATAATTAAGAGAGAGGGAGAGAGAGAGAGAGATGCACATTCTAAGCAAAGGGGACAGATAGGGAGCTCCTACCTTAAACAGCTCAAAGCAATTTTATACTCTAAAGCTTTGAACATTATATTTCCTAATAAAAACAGATGAAAAAAATGGACCTGGCTTCCATTGTGATACACAGTAATAGATATTTCAGTAAAATGCCTGGCTGAAAATCAGTAAGTTAGAGGACAAGAGCTTCCATGTAACATAAACAAGAATGAGCTCTCTTCCTGTAGTGTAATAGCTTAAACATACATTCAGATCTGGGACATGCACCCCAGGCCTTGGCAGCAGGAGGGTAAATAAGAGCTTAGCATTTACCCCAACACAACATGTGTTTTTAATAGATTCAGTGTAATTCGTCTATATACATGGACTGTCACTTTTTCCCAAAAAAATGTGATCTTTGTCCAAGTTTGTTTCTAAACATCCTAAACACGGTATTCCTGACTCTAAGGTCTTTCTTAATGACAACAGGGATATTTATCACAGATCCACAACCATGAGTAGTTAAAAACATCCTTTCTGCAGAAGGTGGAGAGAATCTGCTTGCTGGTTTGCCTGACTCCTGTAGCTGCTAATTAAATCAGTGCCCAGCATCATCACGGAATTCCTCCCTTCTTGTATAAACAAAAGTAAAAGGCATGCATCCTTAGAGACCTTTCCCAGCCACATGTGGGTTGCCTTACCCATGTGGTCTTATCAGGGGTAGCCCCAGGGGCAGTGGCCATACCAACACTCTGCGTGTACCAAACCTTGCTACTTCTCAATTATGCTCATTTATATCCTCTGAGCAACTGGCCAGCAAATCAGAAGTCTTCTCCTGCCTTTGTTAGCTTCATTCCTGTACGGACGTTCTCACCTCCAAGTACAGGCAGTTTTCAAAGACTCAGAGGAAAAACTGCACAAACCCCAGTGCTCTGATCATTCTGTTTCTGGCCATCTCCCCACACCCAGAAAGGCTGGTCACAACACTGTCAGTTTCATGGACTAAAATGATGATTTGACTCAGCACGTACGAACCATGAAAGGTCACACTGCTAAGGAGAAAAGTTTACCAATAACCTGCTTAGAAGGAGTAGATTCTCATACAATTATGTGTGTATTAAATGTGTATATACATAGAGATTTGCATGAAAGGGTACTTAAATGGTTAATGATCCCTTGAGTAAATAAAATAGTGTGGGTAATTAGACTTTAGGTTATTGTTATCTGTTTTCCTTGATAAATTTTTTTGTAATGTCCAAATTGTTTTTATAAAGGGAATGTTTTATTATCAGCAAGAACTATAATAAATATATGTATGTATATATGTGTGTATAAATGTAGTACACATTCATACACATTTATTTATACTTTTTAAAATATAAAGTAAGCCAGGATAATACTAAGAAGCAGCTGGCTAGACTGTCCCCAGGCTACACTTCAGGGACAAGTGATGTAACTATTCATGACAGTAACTGTTTATTGCTCAGGATGTCTGGGAGGAGCGAGCCAGCTCCCAGGGCCCCAGTGGGCAGGTTGAGCCTCTTTCTGTCCTGTCTGGTAGCACCTCTATCAAATCTTACAAATAAGGGCAGGAGGTCCTGGGTCACTGGCTTCATAAGGATAAGTTCTAGAAGGGCACGCATGCATTTACAGGCTATTTTGATATAGTGGGTTTCAAAGGCAGAAGCCTAAGGCCTCAATGCCATGCAAGTCACCAACAGAGAGTCCATGGATGGATCCAGTGGGAAAGCTTTTCCTGGCCTCCAAATCCAACTCCGATGAAGACCTCTTCTCAGGGGGCCAAGGAAATTATAGTGGGACCAGGATATCCATGCAGAGTCCATGATACCCACAAGACCCCAGCTGCACTTGAGGGACTGATCATCTCTTCTCATTTTCCTTTCTTTGGCTCCTCTTTCTAATCCCACATGTCAACCTGGAGGCTACACTCCAAGATGCCCACTGAGCTATTTCACAGAGCTTCATCCACTCCTGCAACTTTTAGAGTTGGATTCTAAACCCCTGGGAATATTTTATGTTGCCTGTCAGGATCATAATGAGGCCATTATGGTTGGGTATTTATTTTCTTTAAATAGTGAAGTGTGGGCTTTCTTAGATGGGCTGTCCTAACCTAGATGCTTGGGCCAAGCTGAAGCAAGTGTGTGTTTGTGGTTCATTTGTTTTCCTTTAGCTGGAGTGCACTGGTTTGTCTTGGACTCTTTTTAGTTGATCCTGTTTCTTTAGTGTCAGAAGAGTGCTATGGCCTAAATGCACAGGTAAAGAAAACAAATTCCTCAAGACCAGGCATAGCATGCCGATTAGGAGTTGAGCTTCTGGTACAGACTGCTGGCCTTCAAATGCTACCCCACCACTGACTGGCCACGGAGCCCTGGGCCAGGTGCTCAGCTTCCCAATGCCACACCTATGTGGTTGGAACAATAACAGTACTTGTATCAATCACAGAGTTAATCAAAGCATAATTTTCAAAAAATGAAAACACTATTCTCATATAAATACTGGGCATGAGTCAAATATTTATTCAACTTGTTAACAAGGGAATCAGCAGGCTGAGAACATTAGTTCAAAGGAAGATGCATAAGGCTGATGTACATATATTTCCAAGTTTTGGACTATTTTTCTTTAAGATGATTGTGAAGATTAAATTAGTATATGTCTATACTGGGTAGAACAGTGCCTGGCACATAGTAAGCACTACAGTGTAACTGGCACCATTATTATTTTGTAACTAAAGTAAGATTGCTTTTAATCTGAATCCACCAAAAGAGGCAATGTAGTCATTGCTCTCAATGTAAATGATCTAGAATGAATTTGAAATATTATGAGAGATTTCCAAATGTCTGTTGATATTTCCTTTCCTTTTAATTAGCAAAGATAAATATACTGTTTTCCATGTATTTGAACTGATTAATTTCTATACTCAACGAAGGAGCTTTATGCAGATTATTAAGGATTTTTAGGGGGATACCAGGGATTGAACCAGTATGTATATACTCCACCTCTAAGCTATGCACTTAGCCCCAGGACATGAATTAGTAAACAAATGAGCTTTTTTTAAAAAAGTCTAACTATGTAGTCTTCAGTTTCTCAAACTTTTAAAACTATTAGAGTATTATAATAATGTTTCCGGAAAGCCTGAAAATGAACCTCTGTGCTTATTTCAAACTTGAAAACATTTAGGGCACTCAAAATGTTTAATATCCAAAGACAGGCAGAGTAAACACACCACAGTCAAGGCAGGAAGAGGCCACCCTATCCTTCCTGACTGCCTGTGACACTCACTATGTATTGCAGCCTAAACATCTTCCAGGTATCTTCTAACAAATAAAATATTTCATATATGTGACTTACTTTTTAATTAAAAAGATTCTCCCACAGAGTATAGACAATTTAGTTTCATATGACCATCAGGTTTCCTTCTGTGTTTGGTCTGGGCCGATAACTTCATTCCAGATAAGCAAATTTGCTACTAGAAAGTTTGGCTTACCACATTTGGGATACAGAGGTCATTCTTCCAATCTCTCTACTTCTTTAATCCATGGCAAATTTCAGAGCACTGTCCAGTAGCAGATTATAGAAAAGACTCAATTCATGGACACTGAATTAACCCACTGAGAAGTGTTTATCCCCAAATCACTTCATGCTTTTCTATCAATCTTCTGTACCAGTGGACATTAACTGCAGATAATTTACCCAGAATAGCAACTCTGTGGGGGAGATTGAAAACCATTCATTAGAACAATAAAATCTTTAATCCCATCTTAGGGTGAAAATAACTACTTTCCTCATAATATCTCTATTTTCACTTTTTAAAAAGAATTGTTCAATTCTTAGAGAACTATCTGTGGCAGACAGTCTCTAAAGAGAACCCCCCAGGTCTCCCCACATCCTGGTATTCACGTCCTTGTGTAAGGTTCAAGTGGCCTCTACTGCAAATCACCACAGGGAGACAGGAGGTTTTAAAGAGGAGAAAGGTGACAGGGTACAACTGGGTTTCAAATAACTTACGTCAGGCTTAAAAACAGATGCCCAGGCAGCAACCATGTAGCACACATTTATGGCAGCAAGGACTGTGGGTGGCCTCTAGCTGGAAATCAGTAAGAAACTGAGGCAATCACCTGGATCTAAACCCTGTCAACAACCACAGGAGCTTGTAAGTGGCCACTTCCCTGGTCAAGACCAGACTCTACAGCAAACCCAGTGACAGCCCCATGGCACTTGAGAAGCAGAAGACTTGGTAAGTTAAGCCATGCTCCTCTCCTGCAGGGGCTGTGAAACAATAGGTGTGGTTTTAAGCTGTTAAGTACGTGCTTCAATTGGTATCTAGAAGTAGATAATGAAAACATCATCCTAAGAGATACCAGATCAGAGGTGGACAAGCTGAGACACTTTTGTATCCACTGATGTCCACACCAGATGGCCCTGTAGTTGAAGCACAGCCTTCTAGGAAACAGTGGGAACCCTCAGGCCACCTCATGCAGGAGAAGCACTGCCTGGCTGGCCACTTGCTTCCTCTCTGGGGATCACCCATGTGCTGCCTCACTTTTGAAAGGGCACTATCTATGCTTTCAATTTTAAAAATACCTGTATGTCATGTAGCCCAAGTGTACAGCTCTAGACTGCTAGAGCTAGAAAGGATATTGACAACTATTTTGGCAGTTCTTCAAATTACACTTTGACTTCTATTGTATTTTTCATGCCAGACACTGAGCTAAGAACAGCAGATACAGAAATGAGTGCACGTGTTTCCTGACCCTGAATGGTTCACAGTCAAGTGGGAAAGAAGACATATAAAAGGTACCATGAAACATAGAAAGATCAAATGTTGGCCAAGATGAATTCAAAAAAAGTTATGCATTGGTGAGAGTGTGAAAATGAAAGATACTCTGGAAAATTGACAGTTCCTTATAAAGTGATGCATGATTCTACTCTATGACCCAGTGAGTACACACTTAGGTGTTTGCCCAAGAGAAAGGAAAACATGTGTCATCAAAAAGACTTGTGTACAAGATTTTTCACAGTAGTCTTACAATAGCTTCAAACTGAAAATAACTCAAATACCCATCAATAAAAGAATGGATAAGCAAACTGTGTTATTGTTAGATAATGGATACTGTTCAGCAATAAAAATCAATGAGCTAGGAATATGATGAATATCACTACATATCAAAAGTCATACATCAGGTAAAAAGTGAGGGACACAAATAATCTAGAGTTCAGTAGCCATGAAGTTCAAGGACAGGCAACCCTAACCCCGAGTGGCTGGGCTGACAGGGAAAGGGCAAGAGGGAATTTGATGGGCAATGGCAATGTTCTACATGTTTAAAGGTTCAATGATTAAGCAGATGCATGTATTTATCAAAACTCATCAAACTGTAAACATAAGACATATGCACTTCACTGAATGTCAATTTTGCCTTAATTTTTTAAAAAAGAATAAATTGAAAGCACAGGTTTTAGGAATCCACTGGATCTGGATTCCTACTACATTTCTGAAATTCACTGTGTGACCTGGGGCAACGTGTTACTTCCCTCTGAATCTCACCTGTAACACAGGACAACGTGAGGATTAAAAGGAGACAATATTTGTAGAGTATTTAGCTCAATGCTGGGCACAGAGTACAAGAAGTCATTCTTACTTTTTAAAAAACAACACAGAAGTATACATAATGAGCTAAGTCATACATAGATGAAGAAGAAATTCTGCCTCAGTGACAAGATGGGTTAGAGAAAGCTACTTAAAGGAGATAAAATTTAAACAAGCCTTGGAAGTGCGATTTTACTAGATGGGCAAAACAGTGAAGATAATCTATTCCTATACCTTTTAAAACTAATGGGCCGGTGAGATGGCTCAGCGGCTTAAGCGCCTGCCCGGCAAGCGCGAGGGCCCGAGTTCGACTCCCGGAACCCACATACGAAAAAGGGGCCGGTGATATCGCTCAGCGGCACGGGCGCCTGCTGGCGCGCGAGGTCCTGAGGTCGACCCCCCGGTACCCACAAAAAAAATAAAAAATAAAAAATAAAACTAATTACTCCATGAGCCTTCTAAGTTAAGTAGCTTTCATGGGGCTAAAATTATATGAAATGTATTAATTTAGCAAATATTCATCAAGTATGTCTACATGGCAGAACATCATGCTAGGTATTATAAAAGGGAGAAACAGCAAAACACAAGAACAAACCCTAAATACCTGGGTTACACTGGAACTGTGGTTAACTTCAGCTAAATGGAAAAGCTAACCAAATTGCAAATGTATTTGAACTTGGTAGGCCAAATTGTATTAGATCGTAGCTAGTGAGGTACGTTAAGGAAATGACATGGTTCTGGAATCTAGAACCAGCCAACTGTTTGCTGAAGTCTTCTAAAAATTATGTTACCTCTAGAACCTCAGTGTTCTTACCTACAGAATGCCTAGGAAAATTATCTTGGGGACTAACAAAGATAACCTGCGTAAATGCATCTAGTAAAGAGTAGAACAGAAAGCAAAGACTCGGAAAGCTTTAGCTTACTTATGGAAATGGGTACAGGAAAATCCAAAGACTTGAGTACAGCCTCACTCAAACTGTAGTGGTAGTGCCTGGATCACTGCCATTGAAACAACTAGTTACCAAAAAAAAAAAAGCTTTTTTTAAAGCTTTTTAAAAGCTTATTTTTAAGAGTTTAAAGAGATCAATATTTTAAAATCATAAAATAATTCGACAATAAAGATCAATACCTTTTGAGTGGGTCAAAAGTCTCCTAGCAGAAAATAAGCGACACCAGGGAAGGGCAGCTGCCTTTGCATGTGACAGATGGTAGCCGGAGTCATTCAGGAGGGAATGTGGATTTTCCAGGTACCTGTCTCACTCACCATTTGCTCCCCACTTCTCCAATGATCAGCCAAACATTTTAAAAATATTTGCTCTAAATGAGACACTTGATTGATGTTTCTTTCCTGAAAATTTAATCTGGGAAACAATGTTTGTTTATCTACCGGAATTTTCAGGTGCCTACACCACATTCAAATTTAAGGTTTCAAAATTTCATTTCTGGCAATAATTACATAGGTGTGTCCTTTATTTTATTTAATATCTTTTTCCTGTGTTTTATTTAGCTTCTAGAACCACACTGAGTATGTCATCACCGCTACAGAGTGGTTAGTAAACCCGCTAAGTGCTACTCAGTGGGACTGCCGCAGACCAGCCCGTCATAAGAAACCTCTTAAAATACACAGAGGAGGGCCACGCTGTATTTGCTGCCTCCGAGGGTATGAATTAAGGCTAAGTGCAAGCATATGCCTACAGAGGAAATGGTCTTACACTCTTTAAACGTATCAAATACTGCAGCAAAATAAAGAAGTACACGGCCTTAAATAATATTCTCACTTTGCTAAAATGACCACAGGGGAAGGGATGTGCAAACAGGAAAAATTCCCCCAGCCTTCCCCCTGTCCATTCACCCCTTTGCCCCTCCTGAAAGTCCATACTCCACTCTCAGCAAAAGCAGTGGGGGCCCACGTAGCTGCTGCTGATCCTGCTCTGTGTTCCTTCATGTTCTTATCACTTCAAACACTGGAAGCCAAAAACCACATCTTCTGCAGTGATAGCTCTCAAACAGCTATACCTTGTAAATAAGGTCATGGTTGTCTTAAAACAATTACATACATAGGAATGGGCATGTAACTAACTGACTTTTCCTCCAAACACAGACAAGAAAGAAACAACCAATTAACTGAGGTTTACCTCGCTTTCTTTTCCCCCGGAAAGCAATTAAAATCAATCTCCACTATTTCACTGACATTTCCTATACCCTAATGACAGGCTTCAAACATCCTTAGGATGACTGTAAAAACAACATGTAATGTTCTGAGAAGCCCTTTGGATTTTGGAGTGAATTGCAATTAATTCACTGATATTACAGGGATAGTAAGTTCTTATCCTCAGAGACTGTTATTTGTTTTAAGTGGAGCAAATAAAATAATTCACAAAACTGCTCAGATTCATACAGAAATATAGCAGAGTTCAATTATGTTCTCCCAGGGAGAGCTAGCAACAACCTGCTGTCTCTTCAAGCAAAGGATGGAGCGAAACGAGGTGTTCAGAGGCAAATTATAAACCACAGTTAAGGAGAAAACAAAAGGCACTTTAAAATGTTTACATACTGTCAAATAGTAATTAAAGCAAAACAGAACAGGGAACACACAAATCTATGAACTTAGTGGGATTTTCTCTCTCCCTCGTTCCAAGGAATATAACTTCTCTCAGGTGGGAATTGGGACAGGGTGGAATTCTGGCAGGAAAAAAAATATTTCAGTAAGGTTTCTTTAACTATTAAATGAGTCATAAGAGAAGAAAATTATGTAAATAAGTGCAGGTATGGGGATTTCTTTTATGGATCTGAGTTAATTACTGTTGCCTTAAGAAATTTTAACTTAATTTCTTAATATGGTCACCCAAAGAGAGGCAATCTTTCTTCGGTTTTTAAAAACATTTTCTTCACAAGTTACAAGGAATACATTTTATTCTACTTTAAATTTTACCAGTCTTTATTTTTTTAAAAAATCTTTCAAACTATCAAGAAGAACCATAATAATTTTAGTGAGTTTTTTTGTTTGTTTGTTTTCATTTTAAAATGTTTTTGGTCAGTGAAGAAATGGAATTTAGTTTGATAAGGCAGGCCCAGCCAAGCATGAAGGCAAGTTTTCATTAACAAACACTGAAGGCCACCGCAGGAGAAGGACCAACACTAGGCTGCAGGGAAGGGGTGACCACTAAAGGGGACAAGACAGTGACTGCAGGGTGAAGGCCAAGGTGCTGGGGACCAGGGGATGAGACCCCTCAGGGGACAATGCTCTGCAGGCGTAAGACCCACAGTAGGTGAGAGTCAGGCACAAATACCTGAGAACAAAATCTGCTTCCTTTTTCTTCTTTTTCGTGTTTTGGTGCTGGAGATGGAACCCAGGGGCTCACATGCTAAGCATATGCTCTACCACCCAGCTACACCCTTATCCCAAAATTTGCTTCCTTTTGCTGCAACTACTACAATAGACCTAAGAGCCAAAAAAAGTCAGTATGTGGAGCATCTATTGGCTTTCTTGCACATCCTGACAAATACAGCCTTTAAACTGAATACCTAAGTCAAACCCCATTTTCCCAATTAGACCCTTTTTAAGTAGAGTGAGGTTGAGAGTCTGGAGGAAACCCGGCTCCTGTGGTTCCAGGGTGATGCCCCGCACCCCTGGCACAGTGTCTCTAACAACTCAGTCCCAGATATGAGCTCCCAGCTCCCAGCCTGGGATCATCGCGGTGTGCTGATCTCCAGGAATACATACGTCTTCCCTTTGGTTCCTTCTGCCACTCTCCCATCTGTCCATCTAGCCCTCCCAACACCATTGTAAGCAACTTCTCTATTAGATGCCCTCTAGATGAAATACCTGGTGACTTTCTGTTTCCTGATTAGACTCTAACTCAATGTTCTGTTCAATACTTAGCATAGGGAACTTTGTCCCAAATCAGGAAGCAGAGAGGCCATATGGTACCATGAAAAACACACTAAATTGGGAGTTAGAACTCAGTTGAAATCTCCATTCTATCCACTATTTACTGGCCATGTGACCTTTGGCAAGATAATGAACCCCTTTCTGTTAGCTCCTCTGTACAGTGGGAAAGACACTACTACCTGTCCACCAGGGAATTCAGGTAAAGCATCTATGCAGTGGTGGTGAGCCGATGGCATGTGTCCCAGAGCTGGGTGTTCATTACCGTTGAAAGCTCTAAAAGGTTTGCCATCACTGATTTATAGCATGATCTCAGCTCCATGTGCACAGCAGCATCACGTGGGAACGTCAACGACTCCACATCTGAGCTCCTCACTGGGGAGGCTGATAATTTGTCTCAGGTGTGATCTAAGCATGGGCAGTTTTAAATCCTCAGGAGGTGCTACCTTTCAGCAGGAACTCGGTGTATACTCTATCATCTAGCAGCATCAATATCAACAGTTAGAAAAGCAGACTCAGGACTTATGTCAGACCAGTTAAATCATGGCCAAAGACAAAACTACAACAACCCGAGAGGCTGATTCGTCACCCTAGAATCGGTCAACACTTCATTCTATGAAATAAAACAAGTGCTGAGCTGACCAGAGGAGGTTGACTTCATAGACCAAAAAGAGCTAAGGAAAGCAGAGACAGGACAAAAAGTAGATCAGTCATTTCAGTTATTTTCTTTGAAAAAGGGTTAAAATGGAGGAGACTTCCTTATTATGCTGACTCAGATTGACTGGGATCTCCTGAGTTTTTGTTTGGTTTGTTTTATAAAATTGGCCAGATTCAGCAATCAGTTTGACGACATGTAACTTAGCTGGGGTGACTCCATTCTTGTTTGGTCTGGTCTGCCAGGACCTAGTGCAGGCACCTTATCCATAACAATGGCTTCCCATAAACTTTAACCATTTAGACACCATATGTGTCCCCAGATGATTCTTCTTTTGTGTAAATGAAGTCGGAGGTGACTCCCTAGGACAGAGGTGGTGAACCTATGGCACACATGCCACAGTGGGCACAAAGAGCTCTCTCTGTTGGCACGCTAACCAAGTTGCCCTAGAAGCTGAGCATCGGATAACAGTTGTCTTTTCTAACCTAAAACCTCAGAATTCGGGTTTAATTACAGTGCTGGCACTTTGTGATAAATAAGTGGGTTTTGAGTTGCAGTTTGGGTACTCGGTGTCTAAAAGGTTCGCCATCACTGCCCTTGGGTGTGGCAGCACCTGGATACCTATAACAATCCAAGATGGACCAGCTTCACTATGACTTCCAATAAAGAACTTAGGTAGTTACGTCAAACACTGCCAGATGCCAAGTAGGTCCTATGATATTCATGTTTGTTTGGGTTTTCGTGAGATGGAGTTAACACACACTAACATGAGCCAGACATAAGAAAAAAAATGGTGAAATGCAGCCAAGTCATTACAGCACCAATAACAACGACAGCTAAGAAAAAAATTCATGACTCAGAATAAATAATTTCCATACCCGTTAAATTAGCATCAGCTTTTGGCAAGAACTTAAGCACTATAGCTGCAGGGATGGAAAGTGCTGTCAAGCAGATGTCCCCCCACCCCACGCCATCCCGAGTGCTGGGGATGGCTTCTCACTTGCCACAAAACATCAAGAATTCTGATAGTTCAAATTAAAGAAACAATGAAACTTCCCAAATTCTGCTCTCAGTCACCGCAATCCAGACCTGTACATCAGCACTGCTCATTTTAGTAAGTTATTGGCCAGACAACGCAAAAGGTGGTTTCTTTTAGTCTTCACTGAAATTGTGTGCCATCGTGGAAGGAAAACAGACCCATCTTTAAACCAACCAAAGTTCCTAACATCCCTTTTTTAAAAATAGCCATAACATTGAAAAGGAAAAATATTTTTCAAGGACAGCTGATTGCTCTGAACTTCCTATCCCACAGACTCCCATATTTTTGCACAAATGTCAATGCTTAAGACTCAGAAATGAATCAACCAGGCATCACTTTGGAAAACACTAAAGCCCCCCACATAGCACGCAGGCTGGCCAAGACTCTCAGGGTGCCAGGGAGACAGACGCCTCACTCTGTCCACACAGAATGCCCATTTTACAGCAAATGACAGCCTGGAGACTTAGAAAGTGGTAGCACTTGAGCCCTCCCTGACAAGACCACTTCACTAAGTCAGTTAAATCTTAACAAAGGATGACAAGAGCTGGCCAGAGACCAACCTTCAATGTTAGAAGCCCAGAGATACGTTTGATTAAGACACATTATTTGTGAGAAAGCTTCCTAAGCCAGGGACTTTCTCAGGTAGAAAACAGACCACCTTCTGTGCATTTCATAGGGATCATAAAATATTTTGTATTCATCTTTAATTCAATAAAGAGACTTCAGAGTTTCCTGGGATGGAATTTAGAATTAGTAGCAACATATTGCCTTAAAGATGTATTTGTATACTTTGGGTATTGCACCTTAATAGGTCATGTTACAAGGTTGTTTTCTACTAGCAAACTTTGCATGGAATTTATCTTTAAAGGAGTGTGAACTGCATGATTGCAGGATCCATGTCACTCGTTTGACAATCCCTGCGTAAGGCATGATGAGCTCATAGCATACCTCCAGCAATGGTTTTATAGATAAAAAGACTAAAGAGATGGGTGACTTCCTTACTGGAAATAAGGCTGTTTCAGCAAAAAGAATACTTTCTCAAAAATGCTTTATTTTCAACTAGGAAATCCAAAGGTCATCCTATGGTGTTTCCCTACAAGAAGTGACTAAATGGCAATAAATGGTTGTTTTCTTAAGGAGGTTAAGGAATTAAGATTGACATTGGATTTTTTTTCTCTGTGTTTAGATGTATTCAAGGTTAAAATGAAAGAAATCTTATAAGTATATATGGTATCTTTTTTCTTCCTGGGTGTATTTCTGCTATCCTTTTAAAGGTTAAGCTGTTAGACAATGTAAAATCATGGAAACAATAGGTGGAAAAAAATTACATGTTTGAGGCTGACTTTTATCTATATTGTTTGAATAAGCACATCAATTTATGAACAAAAAACAAGATGGGGGAAAAGGTCAGTACTGCAACAGCCTCTCCAAAAACCAGCCACTTCTCAGGATGCTCTTATTAATAAGAAGATACTGCTCCTAAGCATCAGGATTTACACAAGCATTTAAGACTACTGACACCTTGAGAAATGTTTTGCCATTCTACCTTTTTGATGAAACGGCTGGTTTCAAAGCTGTGTGCTTAAAAAAAAAAAAAAAAAAACTCAGATCTGTGTGTGTTGAATTTCAATCTCTCCAATTCTCTGAGCTGGTCGTATGTACAGTAGACAAGTCTGTGAAGCATGTAGGTGGGCAACTGGAAAGGTGACAATATTTCCAGCAAGACTGGAACATCTATAGCCTGTTTGTCCTTTACCTAAATTTCCTTAACCACAAGGCATCCTTTTCATCTTGGACATACCCTTTTTCTTTCTCTTTTAAAGGCAAGGTAGCCAGGTGTGGTGGCACATATGTACTTGTAATCGCAGCCCTCTGGACGGCTGAGGTAAAAGGATTCCAAGTTCAAGTCCAGCCTGGGCCACTTAGCAGCTTAGTGAGAGCCTGTCTCAAAATAAAAAATACAGTAAAGTAGGAAGACATAGGGAGGTAGTTCACTGCAAAGGACCTGGGTTCAACCCCTAGTACCAGAAAAAAAAGGCAAGATTAAGTCTTCTTTTTCTTTCTTCTATAGGATCCAAATTAAAACAATAACAACAACAACAAAACATGTTTTCTAATGTTTCCCAACCATTACAAAGAACTATTTGGTTATACCCTATTGGTATAACAATGGTGAGTCACCCATGACCTGGTGCTTTTTCTGTGGAGGGGAGGGGTCTATCCGATCAGGGAACAAACTCTACCTGCTTTCTTGTTATTAAAGACACAAGATGAAGGATTCTCTCACCTTTTTCTAATATTTTTTCTGATGTCAAGATGCCAAAAGAGTAATACAACACTGACTTGCTCTGTTTGCTACTTTGTAGAAACTTAAAAAGAAAAATTTTTTTTTCAAAGAATATAAATAGTTCAGAAGATCTAAATTTTTGCCTACATGTCAAATAGAACTAACCTGATAAAAGTCTAAATACAAAGGACAACATTCTTCCACTAGGTATCCCAGCTCCCATAAGGTATTCATAATAAAACCGGTGCCACCAGGTTTACATTTCCTAACTTACTACCCAGTACAAGATTACTTTGACATTTCCACCAGAATAGGCTCCTCAAACCCGCTAAAACACCACAAAAGTTACTGCCGACTCCCCCTTGAGAGAGCCCCAACACCATCACACCACCTCGCGCATGTTGCAATACCTTGTTTGTGCTTCATGAATTGACTGTCTCAGTCACAAATATTCCCTGGGACTTTGAAAAAGGTACTTCATGTCTCTCTACCTGAATTTTTTCAGCAAAATGAGGGAACTGCCCTACAGTATTGCCTAAATACTGGTGTGTGACTGTGAACCAGTTGATACTCATCTGTTCTGACAAAAGGAGAAAATGAATGACAATGAATTGATTATGTATCTTCAGAATGTATTGTATTGTATTGTATTGTATTGTACTGTATTGTATTATTGTATTGCGCTGTATTTATTTTGCAGTCCTGAGGATTAAACCCAGGGCCTGGTACATGTTAGGCAAGTGCTCTACCACTGAGCAACATTCCCAGTCTTATTTTTCATTTTTTTTATTTTGGGAAAGAGTCTCACTAAATTGTCCTGGCTGGCCTTAAATGTGCCATCTTCCTGTCTCAGCCTCCTGAGGAACTGGGATTCTAGGCACACACCACCATGCCATTAGCTCCACAAATAATTTTAAGAGAATAGTCTTTAATCTGAATTGATTCCTCTTTCTCCATCTTCTCTTCCTCCCTACTTCTTTAATTCCCTCCTTCTCTCTCTCTCTTTTCTTCTGTTCTTATGCAACAGTAGTGAAAGAGATGCTGGAATTTTTATGTGACACAATACACATAAAATTTAGCACCTTAAATGTGTTCAATTCAGTGACATTAAAGACATTCACATTGTTCTGCAGCCATCACCATCTCCAGAACTTTTCATCAGCCCAAACTGAAACTCCACACCCATTAAACAAGAAATTATCTTTCTCTCTGAACCACTATTCTATTTTTCTCTCCATGAATTTGACCACTTTAGGTACTTCACAGAGGTGGAATCAAACAATATTTGTCTTCTTGTGTCTGGATGTTTTCTCTTAGCACAGTATCTTTTTTTTTTTTTTTTTCTGCACTGCTCTTCACACATTTTAAGAGGGTTGTTATGTTCCTTGGCGTCTTTCTCAGTGTACATTGTCCCAGTTCCCTCTTATGATCTTCTTATGACAAGTTGGCAAGTCTCCTCTGCATCCTGGTTTTTCATTATCTTAGCTATTTAGGCTGCTATTAAAACAGCACAAACCTGGTACCCTATAAACCACAGAAATTTATTTCTCAAAGTTCTGGAGGTTGAGAGTCCAAGACCATGGTGCTAACAGATTCAGGGTCTAGTGAGGACTCACTTCCTGGTTCACAGCCAGCATCTGCTTGCTGCATTTGCTCATGGTGGAAGGGGCTGAAGAAGTCCAGGGAATTTCACCCCAAACTATAGCACCCTGAAGGGTGCTGGTTATTTTATTTTTTTTTTTTTTTTAGCACAGTATCTTCAAGGTAGGTTTTTCTTTTATTATTCTTACTTGATAGTCCCCCAGTAATGGTCTTACTTAGTTTCTCATCAAAAAGTCTGAAAACTGCCAACCTAGAAAATATCTAAGGTCTCATCTAGTACTAATATTCTACAGTCCTATGAGGAAGGGCAGTGGTCATATTGCAATTCACTGCAGTACCGAACACATTATGGACAGGTGCTCCATAAATTTGAAAGAATGTGCCAAGATGCTGGGCCACTCCTCAGTCATCTTCGTAGTGACAGAATGGGGCTGAACCTGTGTCAAGGCCATCATATCCCATAACTCTTCTATGCTCTAAACTATGTATATTCCACATGTAAATGGGAATGATAATAGAATATATCTTTTTTTTGGGCTGGTGAGATGGCTCAGTGGCATAAGCACCTGCCTGGCAAGCGCGAGGTCCTGAGTTCAACTCCCAGTACCCACATACGAAAAAAGGGCTGGTGATATCGCTCAGTGGCATGGGCGCCTGCTGGCGCATGAGGTCCTGAGGTCGACCCCCCAGTACCCACAAAAAAAAAAAAAAAAAAGAATATATCTTTTTAAAACACATACCTCCGGTTGCTAGACAAAGCCTGGCTCACTTGCCACTAACTGGCAAGAAATCATTGGGTGTGGTCCTATTTCCAGCAAATTCTACAAAGCACTTCTTCATGTCTTCCCTTTGAATAATTCAGAAATATTTTACAGAGGCACTGATTCTCCCAAATTACTGCAAAAATCATAGATCTCAAGTCTTGCTGTTTGTCATTTACTCTTCTTGAATAAACAGCCAACCTTGCAGACAAGATGCTTCATGATTCGTAGCCCCTTATGTGACAGTTAATTATGTATATTGTAAGTGTAATGCCCAGTGGTTTTTAAATGTTTAGGGGATAGTATGCAAGTGTTTAACCATATTACCAACCCTAGGGAAGGCCTGCAGGTTAGGTTATAAACTATGAAATTACTTAGTTTAAAAAAAAATCCTTCCAAAACAATATTCCACAAGTAGAGAAATACACAATGATGGGATAGAGATGTATGTGGTAAAATTGTTTTTCATTTCTGGAAATGAAGCTATGAGTAACTATTAAAGAGGAATGCAAAGAAGAATTTCAAAAAGCCTTAAAACAAGTATTTCCAATGTATAAAATTTAGCCCTAAACATTTAAAAACAAACCTGTGGTAAAAGGGGAATACAAGTGACCACCAGGGAGAAGTTGGTGCAGAGTCCAGCAAGGAAACGATATGCTGAAAAGGGCAGATGGAGATGGTAAGAACAGGATGGATTCTAGGGACTCTGTAATACACATCAGGAATTTCAAATATTCCAGTGTTATCCCACATGGCCATCCACGTTCACTATGATGCCTGGACAAAGCTGATAAAAGTCTGGATTTTCCAGATGGGGAAATCGGGTACAGAAATGGTCATGAACTCAGAAGTGGCTCAGAGGGCAGTGAAAAAGGGGCAGAGCCAGGTAGCATGTGCACACAAGTAAAAGAGACCTGGGAGCAGAAAGGTTGCACACCCATAGAAAGGCTGCCATTGGGATCTGTTTTCTCCAGCACTGTGAAACATTTGATTTTTGTTGTTGTTACCAGGGATTGAACTTAAGGCCTCATGCATGCTAAGCACATGCTCTACCACTGAGCTACATCCCCAATCTGATCTTAAATTTAACAACTCAAATTAGTCAATCCATCCATCCTAGGGCTTAACTGGAACTTTCCATTTTCTTCCTGGGCACCCTCAAGTAGACTGGGGATACATTTCTTTTTAAACAGATTTTCTATTCATATTTCAAGGAATTAGTGTTACCTTATTTCTCATGGTTGATATATATTTTGAGTAACACTTGTTTATCCCTCCCAAATAGGTAGCATCTGCTTTCTAGTTTTTAAGGAAGAGATAGATCTGTTTTCAGTTGACTTATTCCAATGGAACACTAATAAAAAGTTACCTGCAATGTACTACTGGTTATGAAACGTTATTGTAACATTAAATTGTTTTTACCATTGATCTGATTATTTTGATGATTCAATAAACCCAGAAAAGTGGCTGATGTTTGGTAAGTATTCAGTAATGATTATTTAATGAAGACTATTGCTCTAAAGCTTAACAATCATCATCATCATAGCACTTTTCCTTACTTACTATGAGCCAACTGCTTTATCATATTAATCATTCTTTCCTTATTTTTCAGATGACAAAAATGAAAATGAGTAAGGTGAAGTAACTGCCCAATGACATGGATTTAACAAATGACAAGACTTTTAACCCCAGCCATCAAGTTCCAGAATCCACACTCTTAATAGCAGATTAGCATTCTTGTTTTAAGCAAATAAAACATTTTTTAAAGTCTAAGGAGCAGATTACAGTTTAAATATAATATAGAAATATTATATTGCTGTAACTAGCTCTGCAGGCTTAATTTTTCTAATAACAAAGTGGCATTATTAATTTATGACATTCTTTTTTTCTGAGCTCTTCTTACATATAACTCCTTTTTTATAGGAAAAAGAACACACAAAATTTATTACCAGCCTAAGGTCTGGGAGTATTAGATTTCCCTATACATAACTCTTGATCTCAAATCTGGCACTAAGAATAATGAATCAAATTTCTAAACAGTATAATTACAGTGTTCTTTGTAAAAAAAAAAATTGTATGCACTAACAGTATTTGGGAGCATCAACCATCAGATTTTAAGTTGAACAAATACGTAATTTAACAGAAATCATGTAACTAAAGTACTCACAAAGGACTGAAACCCAGAAAGTGAATGATTCAAATTCAAACTTAAACACATGACATTTTACATCCTCTATGGAAAAGCTTTCTTTCTCCAAAAATAACAAGTGATAATGGATTGTGATAGGAAGAATTTCCTACTGTCCTCAGTATAATAATTTCGAAAAAGCCAGAAAAACACAAAAATACTTTTAAAACTATGTAATTGAGCCAGGCACAGTGGCACATTCTTGTAATCCCAGTTATTCAGAAAGCTGAAGTAGGAGGATCACATGTTCAAGGCCACCCTGGGCAACTTAGTTAGATTCTGTCTCAAAATAAAAAATGAAAAGGGTTGGGTATGCAGCTCAGTGGTTAAGGGCCCTTGAGTACAACCTCCTGTACTGCAAAAGAAGTAAAAATTCCCTATAATCTGTTTTTAGGAAAGTATATGTTTCATTTAAATATCACATCAAGATTATTTTTAATGAATACAGAGTGAACTTTCTAATTCACAAACACATTGTTTTATGAACTAGAATAATTTTAAAATTGAGAAAATGGCAAGGCAACCAGGATCACAACTAATATTTTTGCTGAGATTCTCTCTTTTGAAGGTTAGTCTATTTTTTCTTTTTTTAAATTTCTACGTTGAACTCCTCTCTTAGAATGAAAGAACAAATTGTATTTTAATAAGATAATTTCTTTTAATAAGGCAATTACCTTTATTTAGAATCTAGTTCTACTCTCCAGTTAGAATTAAATCAGTGAACCTATTTTCACAATAATGACAATGTTCAAAAGTCCTTTTGCCAGCATACCTCAAAGTAGTCTAATAGATAGAATTACTCATATTATAGAATAAGAAAAATTATCTGTAGTTTAGTCATCACCAACAATGCCCTTATTTATTGGTATTTATTGATATACAGAATAATAGTCCTCACTGATGTTCACATCCTAAATCCCAGAGCCTGTAAATAGGTTACCTCATATGGCATAAGGGACTTGGGGATATTATCCTGGATTTCTTCGTAGGCACAATACAATCACAGAGACAGGCAGAACAGAAATGCAGGGATGGAGACGTGACAACAGAAGTAAGGTCAAGGGCTGCAACATGAGAAGGACACAACTTGACAGTGGTGACTTTAAAGACGGAGGGAGAGGCACCAGCCAAGGAGTGCAGGCACCTGGTTATGGTGCAAAAGCCAAGGAAATGGATTCTCCCTAGAGCTTCCAGAAAGGAAACCAACCTTGCTGACCCCTTGATTTTTGCCTTGTGAGACTCACATTGGAACCTATGCAACTGTAAGATAATAATTGGGTATTGTTTTAAGTCACCAAATTTTAGTACTTTGTTATAGCAGCACAGAAAATTAATACAGATATGCAAAGTTGAAAACTAGGTCCATCCCTAGTAATTTAATAAAGAATTGAAATAGCTGGACATCTAGAAAGCACTTTGTTCAGAAGTGGAATGAAATTGATAGAAAATCCAATTTTTAAAAAAGCACAGTTTCTTTTTTTCATATCAACAATCAAGTGAATGTTCTGTGACCTATGTAGGTAACCCATAAAAAAAAAAAAAACGCAATGCATAAAAAACAGGATTCTCTTTGGCAGAACTTATTTATCTACCCACAGTCAAATATATGCTCTTATCTCTGATTTCTACGTCTCAATCTTGGCTCGATCCATAAGTGACCTCTCTCAGGACAACCTACCAGCTGTCAGTGTCTCTTCATGACACCCCTTATAAGCTCTATCTATCCCCTTTCCAATTCTGTCCCCCAAAACCTCTACCTTACTCTGCTTCTCATCACTGAACTGAAGGAGTATTTCCCCCTCATGGAAATGCACAGTGAGCCTTCTCTTCCCTGCTGTTCCTCTTTTTCCAGGTGCTATGTTATTCTATAAAACCTCTTTCTTCCCTTCCCCCTCCCCCAACCCAGGTAACAGGGAGAAGCTGATCACTCTCCTCTGCACATTAGAGGCTGAGAACTCTTCCTTTGGGCATAAAGGCCCAGCAGAGTTGCCTTCCACTGAGCTCATGGTAATGTTATACCAGTGCCCAAATCGAGTGTCCAGAATGTGCGGATACCAGCAGGCCAGTGAAGGATGGATGGTCCCACAGTATATCAACAGAGCCTTTTCCCAGATCGTTTAAGATCCCTTATGAGATTCAGGAGAGCTTGAAGTCAAGAAAGAGAACATAATAAGTCATAAAGTACTTGCCAGCTATGCAAAATTATAGACTTCTGCTTTAAGTGCATAAATGGCCAGAGTCCTAGGTTTTCAAAAAAGGTTTAAAAAAAAAATGTTTTGTATCAGATTTCAGTTGTACTTGGGTTAAGCAGGCACTCATTGCCTAATTAACAATGTGCCCATCCAAAGGGAATACACAACAGACCTGTAGCCCTGTCTTGTTCACAATTAAAGTGAAACAACCAATTGGAAGACAGACTGCCTCCCAGAATGACTCAGACTCCAGCAGGAATAGCAGAAGGTGCTGGCCTGTCATCAAGGACACGTTACATCAACCTGCCAGCCCATAACACTCCTACTTCCAGTCTCTCACTGGCTGTCTCTTGACTCTACAAAGATGCCCTTCCACCCTCACCCCCATACCATGCTGCAGTGACTCAAGTGAACTAGGGAACTGTTGAACAGATTCTGGTACAAAGAAAATACTGTCTGTCATCATCAAATCTGATCCAGGGGAAGTAAAAATAAATGAGGAATTTACCTTCTAATAAAAACCATTTCCTAGCTGCCTACACCCCTTCAGTGTTATCAGTGGTCCCTGCTGACGGTTGTGATGGGATATTTCAATGGTACCCACCCCACACATGCAGCAGAACGCACAGAAGTTCATCTTCAAAGTTCCCCAATAGTACCCAGTTGCTTATATTGTACAATATAAGTCTTCAAAGAACTCTTATTTTGCTGACCAAGTAGAGAATGTTAGTCCCAAGACTGTTGAGCAGGGGCCAAGGGCTGTCTCTCACTCCATCTATGACAAAATAATCATTTAGTGGCTAATGGCCATCTAATGGCCTAATTAATCTGGTTTTGAAAGTGAGACAATAGCCATTTAGCCAATGCGTTCCTGTGATTCAGCCCTTGAAACCTTACTTCTTGGTATCATCTGAAGCTAAGTGCACCCAGATGCAATAGCAAGTCCAAGACTTGTGGTAGAAAAAGTCTCAGAATATTAACTACGTCGTCAGATTTCTCTGGTATTTTTTGGTCCTTCATTCCCATTTCCTCCCTCTACTTCAGCTTATTTCTGTTACCTCCTTGCATCAATCAAAGACCAGCCTCGGATTTCTAAATCTCCTCTACACTTAACAGGAAGTCCTTTTTTGATCATTTCCAAGTGATAGGAGAATTGCTTGCAGACTACAGTAAAACACTAGAAATCTACCTAGAGGAATAAAAACATCAAATATAGGTGACATGAACACCTGCTGGGTGATTCCTCCTCTCATCCATACTGCATTAAAATTCTATAAAGCTCTCTCATCTCAGTCTAGTATATAAGATTGAATCCACCAGAGAGCAGTGTTAACTGATATTCTAAACATGGGCTAATCTTTCTAATTATGGAGGGAAGGTTTAAGAAGCTTTTATTTCCCACCCTTCCAAATTAAGGTGGCTTGCTACCAATCCTAATATCTCATTTCTTTTTCCATGCTATCAACTAAATGATGAAAAGGAAATGTGGGTAACAGGATAAGGCAGCACCAGTAGCTAATAAGTTAAGGAAGAAAATACAATCCTCTTCTAAATTATGTTTATCACAAAAGTACACAGTTCTTCTGTAGCTTCAAACACAGGAGAGCAACTGTTCTCTGCAGGCAATCAGATTACGATTGATTTCAACAAGGCCTGATGTTAGCTGAGGATATAAAAGACATTCTTACAGCAAAAGATTACAGAGTAATTTCGAGGTTATTTTTTCTTTCCCTTGGGGTGATTTTTATATTGTCAGTGGTAAACTGCTTTTTTTTTCAATTTGCTTTATTTAGATAAAAATCTTCCTAAAACACCCAGATCTTGGTTTATCAATACCATCCTCTACTAAAAGGAACAAGATAGCCTTGAAGAAATAGTGAATTTCAGGGAAAAAAAACATACAAGGTGAGTCTGGAACATCATGTTGTACCATCAAGTAAGAGAAGAACTTAAAGAATGATAGGGACGTGTCAGAAGGACACAGGAGCCAGTGTGGTGGAATTCCCACTGGCCAAATCTGGAAAATTTGAGCACTGTAGTAAATAATGATAGTAATGGAGTATAACCCATAGAATCAAACAAGATTCCACGAATGTGTTGATAAAAATGAATGCATGAATGAATGAATGAATAAAGAGAGAACTTTCTACCTTACAGTAGAATGCCAGGTTAAAAAAAATATCTAGCCAGACATGGTGGTGCACACCTGTAATCCTGGCACTCAGGAGGCTGAGGCAGGAAGGAGGATGACTGCAAGTTCGAGGCCAGCCTGGGCTAGAAAGTGAGTTCAAGGACAGCCTGAACTGCACAGAAAAACCCTGTCTGAAAAAAAAAAAAAAAATTCAAGCAAGCATGAGAAGGTAAAAAAGGACCATTTGTCACCAATTTAAAAATAACTGCTTTCATTTAGCAATAACGGATTCTGTCAAGAATCATCAATAGATACTAAAATGATTGGATGAAAGTCTGATGAAGAATAGAATACATAGTTTTCAATGTCTCTTTATAAAGCATTTTTAGTCGCCTATTAGTTACTTGTCTTAGCTACTTTCTCCTGGCTGGGAAAAAATATCCAACACAGTGTGCAAGTTAAAGGATGAAAGTTTTATTTTAGCTCACAGTTTGTAGGTTTTAGTCCATAGTTGGCTGGCTCCAAGGAAGGGCAGCATGATAAAGGGGCATCGCAGAGGAGAAACAGCTCATGGCATGGCAACAGGAAGCAGTGAGCATCAAAGAAGGAGGAAGGATATGTATATACACACCCTTCTAGGCCATCATCACAGCCACCTGAAACCCACCAGTGGACTAATCCATTATCACACACCTATGGATCCAGTATCACACACCCATCTACTCACCTCCCCAAAACCCCACCTATAAGCACATGAGGTCCTGTGGGACATCTAGACATAAGGTATAACATTACTATTGGTTACTTACATGTATAGTGTGGAAGCCCGGAAGATACAATTTTATGGAAGTGATAAAAATTAGCGTCACCACTGATGACACGAAACATCATGTCACTGTGTACTTTTACAAGAAGGCACTGAAAAAATCAGCAGCACTTATGTGGCATTTATTCTTATCCATCAAAACAAAGAAAAGCAAAACAGGGGTTTAACCATGAGGAAACATCAGCCAACACCAAATTAAGGCCCAAAGTTATCGATTTGGACTTGCCCAAGAAAATAAACAAACGAACAAACTGGTCCAGGAAGACATGACAATTCAATATAATACATGATCCTGGACTGGACTGTGGACCAAAAAAAGACATTATTTGGACAATCTGTAGAATTTTCATGGTATCTGTGCATGAAATAACAGAATTATATCTGTGTTATCCTGATTTCGATATCCTGATAGGTACTCTGTGATTATGCGAGAGAGAATTCTGTATTCTTTAGGAAATATGAGGTACTAAAGTTTTAAAGGGAAATGAGGCATTGTGTGTATAACCAACTCTCAAACAGCTCATACAATTAAATGATATATGGAGAGAATATATATATATATATATATATATATATATATATATATATACATGCATACATGAAGAAAGTGTGGTTAACTATTAATTTCTGTAGAATCTAAGGTATACAGGTATGTGGGAATTTTGAAAGTATATGGGAATTTTTGTTTAATTCTTACAATTTTCCTATAAGTTTGCAATTATTTCTGCACAAATATTTTTTTTTCTTTATTTGGGTACCGGGAACCCAACTCAGGACCTTGCGCTTGCCAGGCAGGCGCTTATGCCACTGAGCTATCTCACCGGCCCTGCACAAATATTTTTTGAAAGAAAAGATTAGAGGACTTTAATACAGCAGTACCTCTAGACGGAGCTCACTGAGCACCTGTTGTATGCAGCCTCTGATACACAGTGGGAAAATACAAAGAAAGCAGGTCTGACATGGATACTCAGTGTTCTAGAGGAACAAGGACACTGCTAATACACTGTGAACAACCTGCGATTAACCCAGCACTTAGAGGTGAAACCCCCCTGGGTATAGATCAGCCGTAAAAGCAGTCTAGAAAGAAAGAGCAGCACATGGGGGAAAAGCTGAAGGATATAAAGCCCAGAACAGCTGGGAAATAAGAAGCAGAGTTTCATGGAAGGAGGGGTGGACAATAAGCCATTCTTAACTAGAACTTTCAGGAGAAGATATTTTTCCCTTTTCATACATAAAACGGTTCTCAGACGGCTACATTAATTTGGTGCAATGAAAGAAACAACTGCAGTACTGATCTTGACCAATATACATATTATTCCTTGACATAAGTGACTGCTGATATAAATAAAAGATAATGCTCTTTAACACTGACAATATATTACTTTTAAAAACAACAGGCATGGAGTGTAACCCAATGGTAGAGCACTTGCCTGACACAGCTGAAGCCCTGGGTTTCATCCCTAGCACCAACACCCCCCCAACAACAATAGCAACAGCAAAACCAAAAACCCAACTCCGAATTTTAACTGCTTTAAAACTACAATAAACACCATTTTCCATCTCGATACCCATCAGAAAACTGACGAAGCCTGTAAGTCGCCAATGGGCAAATGAGAGAAAGTCATATGAGAGTCTTAGTGTCTACCTATAAATCGATAGATTTCCAGGTCCAGTTCAAGTCACGGTCTTGATTACTTTTGCAAATAGAAGAAATATGAGGCAACAGGGCTTAGTTTTCTATGCCAGGATAGCTACACAATGATCATTACGTCAAATCGTATTTTGTTTTACTGAGTAATGACAGAGTAAGTCAAGAACACAGCACCATTTTTACGAAATCTCTTTCAACAGTTAAACCATACTTGCTTTGTGTTCCCTTATTTTTGCTAAAATGATTAGCAATAGAATTCGGACTATTTTTCAAGCTGAAAAGCAGCCGAAATTGAAATCTATTTACTGTCTTTTGCAAACTTGCCTACCTATGTGATGTGAAGTTTACTCACAAAATTGAGCCATGATCTGCTTCAAATACAGCCTGCTGTGACAGTAAAACTTTGCTAAGTATTAACCTTTCATTTCTTGACTCCAACACATTTTTCCCCCAAAAGGGATCTTATGATACACAAGGACCTAGATTTTGATTATTCCCAATAAATAAAACCAGAGGCTAGGAGCTGGGGATATAGCTCAGCAGCACAGCACCTGTCTGGCAAGCACAAGGTCCTGAGTTCGATTCCCAGTACCAAAAACAAAACAAAACAAAACAAAAAAACCAGAGGCTACATATATAGTATTTTATGGGTCTAAATATATAGTCAAGCACTGGAAGGTAGGAAAAGGGGGAAAATCCACTTCTTTCCCTTCTCATGTCTCCCTCTCTTTACAAGTACAAATACACAAGCATGAATGTTCACAAATATCTCATTTGAGTGGAGTCAAATGATGTTAATTTATCATGCCAATCACACTCCATGAACAACATAATCCTGTCCTCAAATAATATAATATTGCTTAGAATAGTTCAAATTTTTCTTAATGTTTGGCAATTATTCTTCCAACTTGGCTACCAGCCTAAAACATCCTTACAATCACAGAATTTGCCCTGGGGTTAAAAGCCAGCCACCCACGTTTGAAACATTTATGTCTGAACCTGCAATTTGTTGGCCACCCACACTAACTCATTAAAATGTTGGAATTGAATTTGCTTTGCCAGCTTAATTATCAAAGCCAAGAAATCCATTTCCCAAAACACTGAATTAGGGATAGAGTTCCCTCTCAATAGAAATAGGAAGACCTGTGTTTTACCCCCTTTTCTGTATTCCTTGAGGCACTTGTCTCCTTCCAGTGACAAGTGCGATTACAACTGTTCTTCCGTTCACACTGACTGCCTAACCCAGCACAGGCCAGGTGTCACCTGACCCCAAGTCACACCTTGGCAAATAAAAGAAATCATTTATTTTAGGACCCTGAGATATCTCTTCTGCTTCACGTTCTACGCCTCTGTAGTCCTCCATTTTGAACTTATTCCATACTGGGTCCTTATAATTTTTGTGGTTACTGGAAACATACTTCTGACTTGACTTGCTAAATAAATGTTTTATTTGATGAAAGTCTTATTTGTTCTCAGGAAAATAAATGTAATGTATCAGGTAAATGTTTATCATTTAACAGGTGATGGCAAACTTTCTGTAAAGGGTCAGATAGCAAATATTTTAGTTTGGCAAGCCACATGGTCTCTGTCCCAACCACTCAATTCTGATTGGAATGTGACAGCAGCCACAGACTCTACTTAATCCAAGGACATGGCTATGTTCCAATAAAACTTTACTCACAAAAACAGGAGGAAAGCGAGATCTGGCCTGCAAGCTGTAGCTTGCTGACCCCAGTTTTAGTACTTCTTGGCTCTGCTGTCCAATGAAAGTTAGCTTTTATTTAACAAACAAACAAACAAACAAACAAAACCCTTCAGAGCAGGGATTCTTAAAGAGTAGTCCAAATCCTACTCTTTGCATTGAAATCTTCTAGCATGTTTGGAGATTATTCTTATTTCTGGGCTCCAATCCTAATATTCTGCATTAGGATCCCCAGGAGTACGGTTCACAGATCTGTCTGTTTACAGGTTTCCTGGTTAACTCTTAACAACACCACAGTTAAGATCCTAAGGGCCATGCCTTCAGGGTAAGACAGGAAATAAAATTTTGCATCTGGTGAAGGTGATGGTTTGGTAAAAACTATTATCAAAACCTAAATTCAAAAGAAAGATTCTCTATCTTCCCAAGGAATATTTATTACTCTACATATGAGTGTAAGGTTTAGCTATGTGTTTAAATTTTTAAAAAATGCAAAATGAAAAATATTCCATGTCCTATTCTGTTTCTCCCACACAACAGCATTCAGACTCACCTTTGGTTTCTTATATGTAAATAGCTGGATGTAAACCTTAATTACTTAATACTGTACAATCCATTCTTCACATCTGTGTACGCACTTGATAGAATCACTCTTTTGTTTTGCTCTGTTTGGTTCTGTTTCTCAGAAAACTTTTAATTGGCATCAGCTATATAACACACACAGGCAGCTGCACGGAATTCCATGAGCTCCCTTAACACATCAGCCTTTGTAGAAATGCCCTACCCAGGGGTCACAAAGGATATTTCCTTTTACACTATCTCTTCTTTCAGTAACAAATGATCAATTTGGAATTTAATTATGCTTCTCCCTGCAGGCTGAGAATCACCCAAGTGGGTGCAAGAATGCCGCTCTTTGCACAATCCACTTGTCTGACTGGGTGTCTTGGCACATTTCCCTGAAAGGTCATGTTGATATCTGCTGTCATTCATCCCTGCTCCCATCCCCATGTTGACTACGTGTCTGGAATTCACCGGGACCCATTAAGGGACCATGGGGCATTAGGGGACTATGGACAACTCATTAGTTTATTATTCTTGTCATCTCCCAAACATTTTAACTCAAGTGTGCAAAGCGATGAGAAAACAACATGGTACATAATTTCAAACACCCTATTCACGCCCCAGCCAGCCCACATCAAAACACCTGAAAGTCCAGAAGGATGCGATGCAGAATGATGGTGCCCTGTAGACCATGGCCACCCCCAACCCCAAAGAGTCTGTGATTTAACAGAAAGCCATCAGGTCTGCAGCTCTAAACAGCACAATGTCCCAGAGAGGAAGACAGAGAGAAAGATGGGGAGTTTAGTACCATGGATTCAGGACTCAGTCTGCCTTCACCATAAAGCCAGTGAGTATCCAGTCAGCAATAAGATTCTTTCATTCTATAATTTCAGTTCATATAGCCAGCTATTTAAATCCAAAGACAAGAATTTACATAGAATCAGGAAAATGTCTAGAATCAATGATAAAAATAATATATCCAAACCCAAAATCCTTTTCTGCCAACCAAGACAACTTCTCATTCTGAATTCCTTTTTGTTTTATTTTGTTGTGTTCTGACTTTTCTTTCTGGACAAGACAATTTTCATATTGAGTGACACTGATTTTTAAGTACATAATGCTGTATATACATCAAAATGTAAATGATGGGTTATTTCCCACATGGCATTTTTTTTTTTCAATTAACGAGTATTTACTGAGGTTCTACCATGTGCTTGCTCTATGTAGAAAGGCAATGTAATGGCTTTTTAAAAAGGCAGTTTGGGCGTTTGCCCTCTTAGGGTTCAATAGTCTCCTTCAGCTAAAGTCTTACTTCCCCCAAGCCTTGTTTCAACGTTGTTTTCTTTATATATAGATAGATATACATATAAATATAGGTATAATTTCATTTTATTTATTTAGTTCAAGATTTAAAAGGCACAAAGGCTACATGATAAAAAAAGTATCCTTCCACTTCTGTCCTCCAGCCAACCATTTTTCTCCCTAGATGTAATTGATAGTACCAGCTTCTTGTTTAGACTTCTAAATGTAAAAAGTACTAATTGAGCAAACAAGTGTGTATTACTTTTCTTTAAATACAATTAATACATCATATAATAACACATACATAATATGTGCTGTTTTGTACTTTGCTTTTTACATAACAAATCTTAGAGTTCATTCCTCATCCAAACATCTTGTTTGCAGCTGCATAGTATTCCACTGTGTTGATACATCATCATTTATTGAGCAAATGCCTCCTGTGACAGTTATGCTGCTTTCAATCTTTTATTATTACAAACTGTGAACACAGATTCATCATTCACATACACACATTGTTATATATAAAGCCATGTTATCACTAAAAGAGTAACTCAGCTTAGTGTACGCTTTACACATGCAGGGAGTGTCCAGCCCCCAAGCAGAAAACACACTGGCTGCCTCTGCCCCGCCACACTAGTGAAGTCTCCACCACCCCTGAAGAGATACGTCACAGAGAACGCAGAGTCATTCAGACCCCACTGTGCTTTGTGTCCTGGAAGGCTTCCTGGTGAGAAAGAGAAATAGAAGACTCCAGTGGAGATTCTGGAAATCTATAAATAATCATCTTGATTTTTCCTGAGGTCGACAACCGACTGCAGCACACCATCCCTGGAGCAGCCAGAAGCTGACCGGATGGTCTGCAGGGTTAAGAGCTTACAGAGCTGTAACCCTGGTGTCAAACACAGAGTTCAGGCAATGAGTATCATAAATCTGCAAGACTTTCTTGCTCAAAGGCCCTGTTGGTATGATTTGTTTTTTCAAAATGCTATTAAATGATTTAGCCTCCCATGCAGCTGCAAACTCTGCCTGCTCACATGCCCCTACAAGAAGGCGTAAGTGGAAGGCTGCCTTTTAAATCAAACACCTTCTCTAGGTACTCTGGCAGCTCTTCTAAGTCCCCCAGAGCAGAGGGGGCTGAGAGAGGACCACCCAGGCACAGGTGGGTTTATTTGTGAAGCATAATCTTATGGCTGACTGTAAAGGCCAGCCTTTCCCCACACACTCCTGGCACAGGTAGTTCCGCATGCCCTCAGTGGCTGGGACTTCATTATAAATGCAAACCCTGTCATTATGAGGACCAGGGTTCTTCCTTATTACCCCATCATTTAACTGGATGATGGCAATTTATTGAGTGCCCACAGCATGGAAGGTGTTAAAAACATTTATTAAATTTGAAAATGATGGAAAGTGCATCATATAAATGAATCCAGATTTCTGAACAGGCTGAAAAACATTTTTTACAGACATGAAAATGAATCAGTTACCTCACATAAATGACAAAGGGGGCGTGAATTCATAAGACAAATGAGTACTCATTTATAAATTTATAAGTTCACAGATTGTAATAAAGTCTTTAAAAACTGTCTGACATAGAATGACTCTTTCAGTGCCCTGGTCTAGAGTGTGCTTCCTTTACATCGCCCTGGAAATGGTAAAGATAGCACTGCAGTAACTCCGCACAAGTGATGGATGACATGTTCTGGTTTGCAATGGGCAAGACACTTGACAACTAAAATTTCCTCCATCCAAGGAACTATTAATGATAGTGGTTAATATTAGGTTGGGGCAGCGTGGCCTAATTTATGGAAGCCAGACACTAAATTAAAAAAAAAAAAGGGTTATGGCAGATGATGAGCTTTCTCAGCTTTCTCTCTATCTTTCTCCTTCTCCCAAACCACAGCCCATGGAGGGCACAATCTGGAAATCCACCAGAACTTCCATGAATTAGGAAACGTTTTAAGTATTAATATATGTATAATACTTTAATGCAATATATAGATCAAAAACAAGAATATATGAAATACGGTTATCTCATAATATGCATATGTGTAAGAATATATTTATATATATAAAAATGCCTTAAAATGAAAATGTTATTAAATTTTAATCTCTATGATGTGGTAATTCTTCATTAGAAGGATATGCCAAAAGTCAATGTTGTCTTCTCATTACCAACTACAGAGCCATTTGTAGAAAGATTTTTACCATTGTTACCCTCCTATTATGTTGTTTTGAAAATTTGTTCTTCTTTTGATTTGTTTTGTTTTTTTTCTTCTCTTTAAAAAAAAAAAAAAGATAATAATACGTAATGCATTAACCATTAAAAAAAAAAAAAAAAGAAAGATTTTTATAGCAATGGGTAGTATCCAGGCTCCACGATGACCCAGTCAATGATCCCTGACTCCTGGCATTTACACTCATGTGCATTTCCCTTCCAAAGGGCATCAAGGTTGGTCTGTGTGGACAGTAGACATGGCAGACTGAGGGTGTATCATTTCCAGGATCCTTCTGCCAATCCATACCTGGATTCCTCGCTTACAGAAACTGCATGAGGTAACCAGTGTTTAAACCTTTAGCATGCTAAGTTTGGGGCAACTTGTTACAAAGCAACAGATAACCAATACATGGTACTATCAAGATAGTGTAACTGTAATAACAGAAATATCCCCCTGAAAAACTGCTAAGGTAATTATGATTTATTATCCTGATGAACTCCTAGATAATTATATTAAAAATTGCAGGCATTTTTATATTTTCCCTAGAAATGTATATACAAGATGCCTTCAAAAAACTAAAGCACAAATATATACACTAAAGAAATATGTAGAAAGTACACATGTACACATTTTCTCAAGTATTTTGAGACTTTTTGGAATGAACTAAACCGCTATCCTTAACCATTTTCTGGGTTGGTTTAAAATATAGAACTCACAAATGTAAGGAAAAAAATCTGCATGTGTAAATTATGAATGTACTACTTAATGTGAAGAGTGAGTGCTGAAGATACAAAGATAACAGCACTGCGACTTAACTTCCTACGTTAAGAAGGGACTTACAGTTCTGCTTGTTAAGTGAACTTATTTCTCTCTGAATGACTGATAGATACACAGAGATCTGAAAACATATCTGCAAGTGCTGCCCTGTCCATGCTCCAAGAGGCAGTGTAAATCTTACCTTCCCTTGAATGGTGGCTGCATTAACAGCTTGTTTGTTATCACAGAAGTTCGTGGAAGTGAAGAATTGCAGCTTCCCAGGTAAAGTTATCTGATCTACACCCAGCCCAACCAAGTACAGGTCACAACGTGTAACGGAGCCTCCATCAAGACCAGAAGAGCATCCCAGCTGACCCACAGATCACGAGCAGTAATATAGGCATCTTTCTGTATGTTGTGGGCTTTTGTGCTGTTACACAGCATTATTTGGGCAATAGATGACTAATGAAAAATCATGAAAACAACGTCTGTAATAAACTGGTGTGCCTTTAATACCACTTGAAAATGGCAGCTCAATAACATCACATACGTCCAAATTTATTTCATGACTCCATACAGAGTTAATCAGTATACAGCACTCCCAACTTCATTTGAAGAGTTATGACTTAGCTGATGGTCTGAAACTTAGAACAACACATCTGAGAAGACACTCATGGAAAACAAGTGGCTGAACCCTAGAGCTGGGCTCATTGGCAATGTGTGATATGAGAAGTAACAATTTAGTGGATTTGGTTTATTTTTTTTGTTGCTTTTTCTCTCTGGTGGCACTTCCTATGTGGTACTATGCAAAGAAGATAGATTTGAACTCACCTTCAAAAGGTCAAGGTTAGAACCACCCTGGTACTTATTTTGACCCCACATTGCTTACCAGAAGGGCAGTAAGGGCAGACAAAACCAAATAGCAGAGTTGATTTTGCCCACACGATTTTCCTAATAATAGACATGTAGTAATTATGCACAAGGCAAATATGTACCAAACTATTGTGGTGATCTATTTAAGTAATAGAAACGGAAATCTCTGCATACAATACTTATTACTCAGATGAAAAGATAAACTTAAGTACTATTTACATCAATTCAGATAATGCCCTACTACTAGAGCCAATAGCAAACCATATAATGAAGTGTCGAAAGGACATTTTTTGGAACCATATTTATGGCCTTTATTCTAATCCTGATCTATGGCTGCTTACCAAAAATTTCCAAAGGCAACTATAATTCCCAGCAGGCCAAAAATACATTGCAACTCAGTCCGCCCTCTTTCTAACCTTTTAACCCCAAGATGGTCAGCTATAATGCTCAATATGATGGTCAGAGTTCAAGAGTTTTAATGACTGGGTAGCTTCTAGCTACTGAGTTTTCTAACTACTCATTTAACTCAATTGCACCCCAAACTGACTCTGGTGAAACATTAAAAAATGTGGGAAAAACAGATAAGACGGCTCTGTCCCCTACCTGTCATCCAGTAGAGAACATCCGATCCCAATCAAATTAATATCAACTTTTCTGTACATGACACATTGCAGCCACCAATTTACACATAGTAGCAGAGTAACACAGGAGTAAGAACAGACATGTAGACACAATGAGTTGGACAAAAAAAGATTTAACTAGAAGTCATGACAGTTGCTGCAAGGATGCCACAGGGCAGTACATGTGAACCTGAGACTGAAATGTGGGTTTGGACAATGTGGCAGTCACAGTGTCTTCCAGCCCTGCGAGTCACTGAGGAACACCTGCATGAATGCTGAAGGTGTCTGGAAGGCAGAGAAAAACAGGTATCAGGCTGCGGTGTCCCAGAAGACCTGCTAGAAACAGTGATACCCCAGAAGCAATCAGTATACTTAGCTCCCAGCTTGTGCTTTTTAAACACAATTTCCTGGGTCCATTTCTATTTATGATACAGAAAGCTACAAGAGAAAGGCACTCTCACCCTCGCATAGGAAAAAGACACAAAATCATGCTCTTCTGAGCCCAATGTAATGTTGAAGGCAAGGGGCAACAAAGGAGAACCAAATTCCACAGGGCGACAAGACCGACTGAGGGGAGGAGGTACTGTACATACCTGGTTTCACCTTGGTGCAAGACAGAAAGGAGTCCACCAGAAAAGCAGAGGAGAAGAAAATACCCTTAATTTAGCAAGCTCTGAGCCCCTCAGACACAAGATGAGTCTGCCCCCAGTTGCCTCTGCCGAATGCTCCTGAGAAACTGCAGACAGAGCTGAAGCCAGAGCAAGCTGCCTCAGGATACAGCCATTGCTAAAGTTTCGTGGGCAGCAGGGGTCTCTAGGCAACCATCTGCATTTTGGGCTGGGCACAAGTATTGGTGGCGACCAGTGTCTTTGTCAGCACAGGCTGCTACAACAAAAATCTAACAGACCAAGTGGCCTGAAGAACAGTCACTTATTGCTCACAATTCTGGACGCTGGAAGTCCATTGTCAAGGTGCTGGCAGACTCAGTTGCTGGTGAGGGCCCCACTTCCTGGCTTTCAGAGGGTCACTTTCCCCCTGTGTCCTCACATGATGGGGACAGCAAGCTCATTCTCTTCTCGTAAAGGCATTAATCTCATCATGAGGTTTCACCTTCACGACTTTATCTAAAGCCACCTCCCAAAGGTCCCATCTCCTACCATCATCTCATTGGGGACTGGGGATTCAACATATGAATGTGAGAGAGAGGGGCACACATGTTCCGTCCACACAGAGGGCACAATACCTTCTGTCCCAACCCTCACTGTAATCAAGCAAAAGCCAGAGAAACCTACCCTGATTTCACAACTATCCCTGCTTTGACACTGGGGAAATGCAGTTTGGTACAGGGGACAGAGAAAGAAACCCTCCCACCAGACCTTCCCATGTCAGGTAAAGGATGCTCCCTGGGCAGGGTGGAAACCTACTCCCCTTACTGGACTAAGCAAAAAGCCACCTCATTCCATGTGCACAACCACTGATGCCACCCTAATGCTCCTTACTCCTGCCCCTTAGCACAAGCATGGGAACTGTGCCACAGAAGAAGAAGGGTACCCATCCTGACACATCTTAGCCCTATTCTGATGGCTTTGACCCCAACCAGCATCAGCCCTGCCAGCTGTCTTGGCAGTTAACTCCATGAGGCATCTTACTGCTTCTTGCTGATTGGTTTCTTCTTGGGTAGAAGGTGAGTTCAGAGGGCCATTCACAGTCCCGTGGGAAGCCCTGAAACCATGGCACTGATGGTCCATACTTGACACCTTCTTATACAGTGATCTTCCAGAGTGACTCTACAGCCCCTTTCAGAGATGTTACACATGTCACAAGAGGTAACAGGCCCCAGTACATTTCTCAATGGGGAAATATTCAATTTTCTTTCTTCTCACCCAACCTGCCCAAAAACCCTGACCAAAAATACCTCCGACCACATCTGTAATGGTACACTATACTGTCTCACCTAGAGCTGCCACTGGCTTAGTTCATCTTGCTGCTCCAGCTCCTGGTTCCTGAATCCTTCCTGATAGTCCAGAGGGAAGAGAGAGAGACTGGCATTTACTGTATACAAAACCAGGTAAATACATAGTCCCTTCTCCTAACTGCATTCCTATCCCACCAAAGAAACAAAGGCTCAGCTAA
The DNA here is from genome assembly GCA_028451465.1 of Erethizon dorsatum. Classification (NCBI taxonomy): domain Eukaryota; kingdom Metazoa; phylum Chordata; class Mammalia; order Rodentia; family Erethizontidae; genus Erethizon; species Erethizon dorsatum. Next base: position 129,775,083 of record CM051823.1, on the reverse strand, counting down.
TTTGTCATGTGGTTGGTAAGCACAGAACTGGGACTGAAGTCACCACCCTCCATTCCCTAATGTTTCCCTCAATTCCCTGATGGTTTGAGACCTAAGAAAGTGAGAATTAAGAGAAGAACATGGCATCTCTCCAATCCAGGCAGGCAACGTGGCAGGGGGAGCATCAGAAGCATTCTTCTAGCTACTGAGTCACCCTCCTGGGCTCACCAGGAAGAAGTCACTGCTTTGCCTCTCTGCAGATGACAAGGAAGTGGCCAGACCATAAGAGAAGTATCTTCCAAGCTTTGACAGAGGAATTCTCCCTCATGTGGTAGCTCTTCCAATTGCTCCCCTTAGAAACTCCAATACTGAGCTACTTTCATTACATTGAGATTAACAGAGAAAAAAAATAAATAAATTTGAGAGCTATGGGAAGGTCAATCCTTTCGTCTGTTAATTTCAAGACCAAGCTTGGATACTAATAACTTTTAAAACCATCTAGCTGTGGGGCAAATGCCAAAAGATTGGTTTTATTTAGTGCAAGTCTACAACAGCGAAAAGCTTAATCAATTTCAGAATTCTCCTCAAAATTCAATTTGAATAAACTTGGTTCCGATTAAAGCACTATTACTTCCAAGCTAAGCAGCAATTACACTGTGAACATGGACAAGAGGAAAACCTGTCCCTTTGATTTCTCCAAATGTATATTTAGGCCAGAGAGGAAACTCTTCCTCCCAATTCCTATAAACTCATCTTTTTTTTCCTTGAAAAAGCTTTAGAATATCTGTAAAGATAAAGGAAAAAGAACCATGTTGCTTAAGAACACCTAAAGGGGAATTTTGCAGTTAAAGTCTCCATTTACTGACTCCATACAATTTCCCTTTAGAGATAAGAGAGTAAAAATGTTTTGAAGTTTAAATATATGTTCTTTTTTTTTTTTTTTTTGGTGGGTACCGGGAGTTGACCTCAGGACCTCGCTCGCCAGCAGGCGCCCATGCCGCTGAGCGATATCATTGGTCCCTTTTTTCGTATGTGGGATCCAGGAGTCGAACTTGGGCCCTCGCGCTTGCCAGGCAGGCGCTTACGCCACTGAGCCATCTCACCGGCCCTAAATATATGTTCTAATCCCCCTCCTAATCTGGGTATTCTGGGCATTCATCATTTTTTTTAAGACACAACAGAATAAAGTAAATCTAAAATTTATGATTTGAAATAATATGAAAAGTTTTTTAAAAATGAAACTTGAAAGCCTGTATTCTGAATAGGGTTGGAAAATTACATCAACTTTCAATTTCCTCACCAACATGCAAAGAGCCTTTAAAGAAAAAAAAAAAAAAAAAGATACTCTCTTCTGGGAAATGCACTCCTCAAATTCTCACTATTTTATTGTCATCTTCACTTACAATTGAATGACTTTTAAAACCCAGGGTTTTAAGACAAAAATTTCTCCTTTTCCTGCCATTCCTTAGCACATATTCAGAAGAAAACAAAACAAAACAAAATTCCACTAATTTTCCAATATCTCCAGGCTTTTTCCAGTTGACTTTGGAAAGTTGATCATGAATCAAATCTGCAGGGAGATTATTAATTTCCTATTCTTTTTCTAATTAACATGATTTATGAACATTTCTACACAACATAAGAAACAGTGAAGCATTTCTTCTGCAGAATCTCATGGAGGGGGCCGGTGAGATGGCTCAGCGGCTTAAGCACCTGCCTGGCAAGCGCGAGGGCCCAAGTTCGACTCCCGGAACCCACATATGAAAAAGGGGCCAGTGATATCGCTCAGCAGCATGGGCGCCTGCTGGCGCGTGAGGTCCTGAGGTCGACCCCCCGGTACCCACAAAAAAAAAAAAGAATCTCATGGAGACATTTACACAAACAACCAAATTGCATAATAACTTTGGTATATTGAAGAAAATCCTTCGAAATGAGGTGGGAATTATACAAAATTATTTGGGAAAACAATTTGAGGTCCTTAACTATACAAAATTATCTATTTCATGTACATATTTATGGTAACCTTTATTGAGAATTTTGGTCATGTGGAAATCAAAGAAATAAATATACACATACACAGCTATACAGGGAAAGCACTCTGGAAAAAATACTATGCATAAAAACTACAATTTCATTTATTTGCAAGTATATTTTCATTTTATGAACCATACAGACATAAATGTACATATAAACACCAAACTGAAATAAAGCGAATTAAATTTTCATATATTTCTTATTAAATATTTGTTTTACAAATATGAACTTAGATTTCAAAATGATATGAAATCACCATATTTCCTGTATATTATACTCTTCACATAAATTCTTAAAGACAACTACTTTTAACACTCATCAGAAAATAAATGATGAAGTTCCAGCTGTGAGCTTCCCCTCTGAAACACATCTCCAGAAAATCCCATCTATTCAGGAATGTGATGAAATAGTGGCACAGACCATTTCACACATTGTTTACATGGGGGTATTTATTAACAGCCTAGCAAAGAACAGAGCAGCACCAGGCCACTTCATCCTTGTGTGTAGCGCTGTAGTCACCAGAGATGATCTAGAAGCAGGTGGAATGGGAATGGCTAACAGCCCCAACACACACACACACACACACAAACACACACACAAACACACACTGCTATGGTTTAGAACTAAAATGTTCCCTCAAAAGTCTCCTGTGTTCAGAGGTGGGCTTTTGGAAGATCATTGGATCACAGGAGCAGTATTATCAGTGGAGTAACCCACTGATGAGTTCAATAGCTGAACATGCTGTTAGGAGGTGGGGCCTGGTTGTAGATGGGTTTCCAGGGTAGGATGACCTAGAAAGATGTACTCTATCCCCCTTCCATCTCCCATGAGGTAAGCAGATTTGTTCCAATATGCCCTTCCACCATGGTGTCTCTGGTTTAGAGGTATCTGGACATGGACTGAACCCTCTGAAACCAGAAGCCAAAATAAATTTTTCTTCCTTTAAGCTGAAGGTGTTGGGTATTTTGTTCCACCTAGCAACAGAAAGTGACAAACACACACATAGACACACACACACACACACACACACAGACACACACACACACACACTGCAGAAAGAGTAGTGGAAGACAAAGCTGAGTGGTAAAGTGGGGTATTTTGAAGAGACCATCTTTCAAGGACATGACGAAAAAAAAGACCACCTCTCCCTTCATCTAAGATTGGGATGTGATCATGTGCAAGGCTCTGTATCATCCATTCCACTTGATCCCTTCTGATGTCACAATGGCTGAGAAGACTTCTATTAAGTTGTAGGAGGAATATACCCAATGGTGTCAGTTGCCTTATCTTCAGTTCCTGCATTTCCCTCACTTCTTTTAATTTATTCATTCAACAAACATTGATGGAGTCCTTATGTGCTGGGCTTTTGTAGGACATAATGGAGATCAAAACCTAAAATTCCTTGGCCTCATGAAGCATATAATCAAGGGGTGAGGGTGATGGCATGCTATTAAAGAGTTTAATAGGATATTTTGATCCAGCCAAGATTCATGGACTACTCCCTGCAGAGGTGAAGGATAAGTAGGGGTCAAGTAACATAATAGGACCTTCCTACAGCAGGTACTTCACGTGCAGAGGCCCCATGGAAGGGCAGAGCAAGGGAAAGTCAAGCAGGTCAGTGTGGCCAGAGCCAGAAAAACGAAGTGCAGAATGATGTAGAAGCTGGAGAGGCAGACAGGGTCTCTTCAGTCATGCTACAAAGTTCCAGGGGTTATGGGAACTCACTGAGAGTTTGGGGGAGGTCTGGAATGCTTGATCTGATTCAATTTTAAAAATTCATTCTGACTCCAGAGTAGAGAACATTTACCAAGAGACAAGAGTAGATACAGGTAAGCTGGTTAGGGACTACACTGTAACCTGGGGGAGAGAATACTGCAGCTTGTATTATGTGTCAACAGTAGAGTTGGATAGAATAACCCTGAAGGTGAGGTATTTAAAAAGTCAAATCAATAGGACGAATGATAGACTGTGTAAACATCTTTGTTAGGAGTGATGCCTGAATATGAGCTGGACTCTGGCCAATCAGGAGAGAGAGAATCAGTCTTCAGAACATCTGAATAATGCTACCAAAGCAAGAATCCAGATGCTGTACACAGTTTGATACCATACCCAAAGTTTCTCCCCTTTCCAGAAAGGGGAGTGAGTATAAATGGATGGAGAAGGGAGAAGATAGGAGGGAGATTTTTTTTTTCTTATCTATGAATCTACAAAGCACCAAGCTTCTCTGCATAAAATGCTATAATCAGAAAAGTCAATAATTTAAAGTCTATGGGTCGTCGTATTCCACAGAATTCTAAAACCCAAATTACAGCCCCTAATGATGATGGAAATGATGATAATAATGAAAATTTTCATACCATCATAATCAATAATATAAAATAATGTCCACTTAGTGGGATCCTTGTAGGACAAAATGCAACAGGCATGTTTAAACCCTACACAAAAATTACCCTGTAATAGATGAGACTAATAAAGCTCAGAGTTGTTGAATCAGAATCTGTCCTGGCAGGAATCTCAAACAACCTCTTTTTGGGTTCATCATTCTGCTCAGAGTTCTAAGATCCCTTTCATAGTTTCAGTTCTAAAATTGTTCTTGCTTATTTAAGTCAAGGAACATCTTAACTTCTGAGAATACCTTGGTGTCACTGAATTTCTTCATGCTTCCCAAACACAAAACTTGAGACAACATATCAGGATTTCCTCTTATCCACACACTTAATTCTCAGCACTTACAAATCTAGCTGTAGTTAGAGCCAAGAAGGGGTATATAAAATTCTCTGTAATTCAGATGACTCAGAGAGAGAGAGCAAAAGAGAGACAAAGAAAGAGAGAGAGAATCACTATGTATCTTAAAGTGATCTCTAAAGTCCTTAGTCTTTAATTTCCAATTGGGTTGGTCCCCATAATCACTCCTGCCCATATTTTTATGCCCAGATCCACCAAAACGCAGTTCCACTGAACTTTAAATAAACTCATATATACATTGTGTTTTCATGGGTAAAAAATTAAAACACCAAAAATATGGATAATTTAGATAATTCCAAAAATATGACAGGTTTATTTGTCATTTGCTGGTTTATTAAATTCTAGGCATTTGAAGTAATTTCTCTTTGTAAGAACTGGGGTTGATGGATAAAACAACATTGTGCTGATATCTTGTTTAGGTTCCTGTTATAGTTTGGATCTTAAATGTCCTCCAAAAGTTCATGTATTGAAGACGTGGTCCCCAGTGCAACAGGATTCAAAGGTGGAACTTTGGGAGGTGATTGGACTATGAAGGTTCAAATCTCATCAATGGACTCATCCATTGATGAATTCATAACGAATAAGCTACTGAAAGGTAGCAGAAACTTTAGGAAGTGGGACCTAGTTAGAAGTAAGTCACTGGAGGCATGTCTTTGAAGGCTATAGTTTGTCCCCAGCAGCTTCCTCCTCTCACTATTCCCAGCCACCACGAGGTGAGCAGCTTTGTTCCTGCCATGATATTCTGCCTTGCCACAGGCCCAGAGTGATTGGGGCTAAGCAATCATGGACTGAAACATCTGAAACCATGAACCACAATAAAGCTTTTCTCCTTTAAGCTGATCTATCACAAATACTTTGTCACAGCAATGGAAAGCAAACACAGTTCTGGAGAAGCAGTCTGAGATGAGAATCTAGACACAGTTCTCCAGAAAAGAGGCAGCTGTGAGCCTTAGCTGTCTACACTCACATGAGCTGGAGAAGGGGGCATCGCCCAACAGGAAACCAGGGCAGGGCATCCAGAGCATACACAGAAGCCCATTTTTACAATGTGAATATGCATTCCTATGAACTTTGAGTATGTGAAGTGCCTGTGAGGGCACTCATGCCTTCTTTCCCATTGCAAAGGAGAAGCTGAAATTTGCAGACGTAGAACCACTCATGCAAAGCCAGAGAAACAATTAGTGGAGCTCAAACTTTAGTCCAAATCTTCAAATTTAACTTCCATTTCTTCAACCTGACAGATATATACAACCTGAAAACCTGAAACTTTCCCAATATAAAATGACTACAAATGTTGGATAAAATGTAATAAACATCATTTAACAAGCTTGGTTGAGGTCAGAGAGAGAAAATGATATACCCAGAGGCCAAAAAGGGAAAGCAAACTAAATGGTGAGCAGGTGCTGAGCCTCCAGCAGCCCACAAGGATGAAGCCGTAAAATCTAGGAGTTTGGATTGTAATGGCCAAAGATAGCTGAGGGTTTAACACGAGACCCAAAAGTGTTGAGGGATGAGAACAGAGTACCCCATATATCTTAAGCTATATTGTGCTGCTCTAACACATTTTGCGGTAACAGAATACCACAGGCTGGGCAATTTATAAGCAAAAATTCTTTGGCTCATGGTTCATGAGGCAGGGAAGTGCAAGGTCCAGGGAACATGCTTGGTGAGGACCTTCTTGCTGCACCATGAAGACATGGTGGAAGACAGAAGAGCATGAGTATGAAAGAAAAGCAAGAGATTGAAATTGCTGCCTCGAGCCCTTTATAACTGGTATTAATACATTCATAAGGCTGGCTCCTTTGTGATCTAAATACCTCCCATTAGGCCCAACCTCCCAACAGTGTTGCATTGAGGATTAAGTTTCCAATACCTTTTCAGGGGGAGACAATAAAAACACAGCACCATGTAAAACAGAGACCTTCACAGGCTGACTATGCACCATGTGCAAGGATGTGTGTCTCACTGTGGGCTCTAGGTACAAATAAAACAGTCTCTCAGGGGATTTGTAACTGGGGTCTGAATTGCATTTTGTTTCAAAGTAAAATCTACACTATCATTTAGTGTAAGAACCCCCTCAGTAAGGGATTCACACAAGTGGTCTCATATCAAAGGCATCTGGGGCACCAAACAGAAGCAAACACGAAACCTCTCTGTAAAGAAATATCCTTAACCAGACACTAAGGAATTTCACCAATACAGTCCACTAAAGATGAGTCCACAAATCAAAACCACAAAATACCCGAGGGGGAAGAAATCCACCACAGATGCAGCCATAGACACAAAACACAGCAAAGCCAGATCCACGTGCTTTCAAAATCCAAGTGTTCTTCCTACTGCTTCTTTTCCAGGAGATGAAGCAGATGAGGCAGCTTCATTCCTGATCCACTGTATTCACAGAAACGTAAGCCATGCTCCACTGGATTACATTAAAAGATCTATTAGGTCTTTCAGAAGTCTCCATTTGGACTTGGTCTTAAAGTGAACATGGCCTTCTAATTTGGAAGAATAGAAGGACTTACTAATATGTTTCTCAGATAATTTAAATGTAGTCCTCACTGGAAGAAAGCAAGTGGAACAGTTTTCTTTTTTAATTACCTTCTGGTTTTAGGAGTTCATGAGGATGCCTTTAGAGCCACGTGTCTCAGCCTTTCAAAAATAAAAAATAAAAAACCACCTCTGATCTGAAAAGTTATGTAATCATTGGCTGTAATCAGAAGAGGGTGGGAGAGGAGGCTGCACTGTTTGCCAAAACAAACAGTTAAGGAGACTAGAAAAACCCAACTCTTTTGTATTTGGCAGTCTCTCTGATTGTGAATCAGAGATGACACAAATACCCTTTGAAGAAACCCAAAGTGGCCTGTTGTAAACAAACATACACTCACTCCACACACCACTGATGCATGCAACAGATGGCAACCCCAAGTCTCATGCCATGAGGATCCTTGTCTCGGTATGAGTTCTAGGTGGAAATAATAATTTTTTAAAAATCTGTCACAGAGTTCATAATTGAGATCTGACTTCCATTTGCATTTCAAAGTTAAATCTACACTACCATTGAGTGTAAGAACCCCCTCAATGAAGGATTAATGTAAGAGGTCTCAGATCAAAGCCATCTGGATCATCAGCCAGAAGCAAACACAAAATATCTCCATAGAGAAATATCCTTACGGAGGCCAAAATGGAAGAGGAAACTGAGTGGTAAGCAGGTGCTGAGGCTCAGGCCCCTTTCTAATTTGGAATCAAGGCAAGATCTATAAGGAGAAAGGGAGTTCTTTCCTGCAATAAAGAAATTATTGGACAGATTTGCACTGTTTTGCTCTAGTCAAGGACGGGAGGAAGAAAGCTGGAACTGAATGCAGAGTAAGAGAAAGAAGGCCCCTTCTGAGCTGATGGTGATACAGCCAGTGTCAGGCAGTGTGGTAATGGTGTTTTTTGCTGACTCCACACAAATCTTTATGAGGCTGGCTTCCAAACCAGATTTTCATGTGAGAAAACTCCACAGAGCTGCTAAGCATCGGAGTCTTGTTCTCATTTTTCTGAGGCCAAAGCCCAGCATTTTCAGGAGAACTTGTTCATAAAACCCATATTTGAGCCAAAGTTTTATGGAAGCCAGGAAAGAAAAGAACCTTCTTCAGAGGGCAGAGAGCTCCCATCTTCACCTTGGGATCAGTTTTAGTGTCAAATGCATTTTATATTTGCAGCCAACAAACACAGAGACAGACAGACAAAAATGCTCTGCTACCTCCTAATTCAAGTTCACATATAGGCCAAAGTGAGATGCAAAATATCTCAAAATGAACACTACCACCTATCAAAACAATATCAGCTACGTTCTACACAGAGGCAAAGTAAGGGTATGAGATTTATGGGTTTCTGGGTAGTTTCTAATAAGAATGAGAATATAAACAGCAAGTGAGGTAAGAAGAAAGAGAAAGAAAAGAAACTGTGAAGAGAGGAGAAGGAGGAAATGGAAGTGAAGATGGGATGGGGATGGGTCAGGTAAAAAGAGGGAGAAAGGCGAAGTAAGAGAAAAATGGAGAAAGGATGAGGGAGGCATAAAGTACAGATAAAAGAGGTCAACTAGAACAAATCTTTTCTGGAATGATTTTAGTAAAGAGAGATGCAAATGTTTTCCCTGAACAAGAAAGAACCATAAATTGAGTTTTACATGTGCCCAGGATCTATTCCCTGCCCACTCTGGGTTAACAACCATGCTGCATGATTAACACAGACTATAGGGAGCGCCCGACTGCCCTGGCTATCAGAGAGCTGAGGGTCAAAGGCAGGAAGGAGGGGCTGACTAGTAAACAAATAACTCCAGCAGAGGACGGGAGGTGGCAAATGTCACGGTGCCAGTACACATTAGGTATCACAGTCCAATAGGAAGGAGATGTAGCTCTTAGCTGGAGCAGAAGGAAGGCGGTTGGGAGATAAAAGAAACTTCAATAAGAGATCAGACTGCAGTGGTCCTGAGGGTGTGGCTGGCCCTCCTTTCCTAGGGGTCCCGAACAGATCCCCTCCACCGCTAACAGAGCAATCTTAGCATGTGACTGTGCTGAGTTCCGACCTTGACCCGGGAGGTCCGCCTCTCCACATCCATCCGCCAGCGAACATTTTATCACCCTGCCTTCCGAGCACACGTGTATTTCCCTGTCTACTCATCAGAGCGGGAGGGAGAGATCCAAGAACACTGATTTTCCAGTAGCAACTCTGCATGGCGACAGGAGTCCTGGGTGCCATTCCAAAGCTTAGGAGGGTATTATCAGTACGCTTCACTCCCTCCCTTCCAGCTCTTCAACTACAATTCGATTAACAAAATTTCAACTAATATACAATTATCAAGAAATGTTTCTGTTTTGTTGAAGCAAAACCTGCCTCCCTTCTAGATGCATGGATGGATATTACCAAAGAAAAATACAAAGTCCTGTGTGGATTTGTATCACAATCCTCATCCTGCATAAGGAGTTTGCAAATCACTGTTCGGTGGCATGGGCTGTGAAAAATATACAGGAGCAGTTGCCCCTGCACCTCCGTGGTAATATTCACGCAATTATCCCCCATGTTGTTCTGTCTTGTTTGTTGAGTGATTCAATAACAGCTACTTTAGGCTTACACAAGATTTTCTGAACCATAAATATTTTCCTCATGATAGTATATGCAGGTATAGTTAAGAGCTGACCTTCTGTTTTGCTTATAATAAATTACCTCTGCAAATAAAACAAAATTAATGGCTGTTTATCACTTTAACCAGCCCACAATGATTTGGCAGAAAGAGTGAATCAATATTATTACATTAGCATTTATCACACCTGACATAATAGTTATACAAATCGAGCACTGGGCATGGTTTCATAGCTCCGTTAGAATGCAAAAACACACAATCCGAGCAAAGATGGAATACTGTACAGCAGAACAAACCACGATTCCAGACCTGTACCCATTCCACAACCCACCTGAGAAAGTTATTTTACCTAAGGGTACAGTTTTTCCGAAGGTTTCTGGGTAAAGTATAGCAGACCCTGAGAGGTTTTTCTTTTCCCCATGTCTGTTAGATAAAAACTTTTAAAGACCTAGTACAGAGTTTTGAGCCCTGCCCCAAACCCACTTTTTTAAGAAAACATGTTCACGCCAAGTCCAAGAATTCAAACAACGAGGCACTTTGTGTCACAAATCAGAAGCACATCCATAATCCACATGTGGTCATGAGCAGAATGAGAGGCAGCTTTCAAAAGTAACCAGCCAGGAAGAGTTAACTGTGTCGGAGAGGGCTGTGTGAGAGATCCTGAGGGCGCAGGCCAGCCCAGAGACTCAGCCTCTTCCCCCAACTCTGCATTCACATCACGAGCCAGGGACAGCCTCTGGCTCTCCTCAGTCAGCCCCCACCTCCGGCTCCACCCAACACGCTCCAATATTCTTCCTACACCTTTGTAAAGTTTCGAAATTTATTTTTCCTTTACAAAAAATTACAAATTATATTACAGAAAATCAAAGGAACGATTTGTTTGAATTTGACCAGAAACAGAAGTCAAGAAACTGCAGATTGGCTTTGCATCAACACCAGTATCCTTGAATATTTAGAAACAGCATGAGTCAGGGCTGTATTTAGGATGACTGACGGCCTTTCCTTAGGATGTGGAAAAGACATTGCAGCCTTCCAAGACAGCCGTGGCCCTGAGTGAATGCTTCAAAAGAGAGAAAGAAGCTTTAAAGGGACAAAGGAAACAGAGCGGTGAGGAGAACATGGTAGAAACAATCTCCACTTTTTATTAACTTTTCCTCAAATGAAAGCTCTTCCACTGAAAGCTTTTGTTAGCACATCAGATGTCCTGAGTTCTGTACCAGCAGCCACTTCTATGAGGTTCTTCTGTGAGAAGCGCTTGAATTCTGGGTCTGAGGAATAAATCTTCTGCCACTGGCCCTTGCTGGTCTTCCAGCAGTTCAACTCTCTCCACCTCTAAATGTGAAAAACTGACTTAAGAAAAGCTTATCTGTAAGATCTTCAAATCTCTTATCTATGACTGGCAGTAACTTTAAGAGGATTTTGTATTTTTCATCATACTCTTCTGACATTTTTTACTCAAAAAAAAACCCTTATGAATAAATTTCTGTTCATTAAAATAAAAAATATGATACACTCACAACTCAACTAATGCATTTATTAGAAGAAAAACATTGTCATCTCTCTTTTTTTTTTTTAATGTGGGTACCGGGAGTTGACCTCAGGACCTCGCACTTGCCAGCAGGTGCTTGTGCCACTGAGTGATATCACCGGCCCTTTTTTTCCTTTATGTGGGTTCTGGGAGTCGAACTCAGGACCTCACGCTTGCAAGGCAGGCGCTTGCACTGCTGAGCCATCTCACCAGCCCTGTCGTCTCTTCTTAATCATGAGAGGTCTAAGAAATTAAAACTGTTCTGACGAAGGAGGTTTGTCCAGCACCATCAAATGTTGACAATGACTCAGAATTTTCTTGAATATCTATTTGATATTCAATTCATAGCTTTAACCATAACAGAGGTAAAAAAATATATATATATATATATTTCAAACATGACAGCATCAAATAATCCAGGAGAGTTCAAAGCATCTGGAGGGAGAATTCTTGTGAAGAGTATTTAAAACACACAGAGGAAGAAATACAGAGTTGGATGGGTGAGCTGACACCACCGCTTTGGAAAACTGAACAGGAACCTACTCTGTGAGCCAGCACTTCCAGCCTCAAGTATTCCCTAATAGTAATGTGCACAGATGATAGCTGCAATGGTGGTCGCAGCAGCACTACCCAGAAAAGCACCAAATGGGAAACAACCCCACTGTCGGCAGTAGAATGGATGAACGAAGTGATTCATGTACATGATGGACTGCTACAGAGACATGAAAATGAACAAACTGTGCCTACACAGTAGGGTGAATGGCTCGCAAATACAGTGCTGAACAGAAGAAGCCATGAACCCAAAGGACGTAGACTTGTATGATTCCCATTATATAAAGTTTCAAAAACAACCACTAACCCCTGCCCTTAGAGGTAGGGTAGGGAGAGGGGTGTTAGCGACTAGACAGCACCTGAAGGAGCTTGTGGAGCCTTGGTGTCCAGTGTGACTGAAACATACAGTGAAAGTTTAAATTAAAATTAATACGGTAAAGAAACATTGCCATTAACCCCCTTCAAAATACCTCTGTTCTCATTTTGAACACACTTATCCCATTGTGCTTGCCACTTGCTGAAGTAGTCCTGGAAATCCTCTTTTGTGAGTGTCTTCATGGACGTGATCAAAAACACAGTTAATTGCTGCTGCTGAGTGCCATTCAATGGAAAGTATGCTCATGTAAAAACTTCATGGTGTGTCCTCATCCACCTGATTCACTGCCTCTGACACTGCAACTTCTGGCTTTTCCCTAAGTCAAAATTATCATGAAAGGTAAACATTTTGAATCAATTTGGGACATCCAGGTTGCCACGACAGTGCAACTAAAGAAACTCAGGAAACTCAGGAACTGCTTCAGAAAGTGGCAAGAACGATGGGATACATGCACTCAAAGTCAGGGGGAGTTTTTCGAGGGGGATTAATAGCAATGTGTCTATTACTTTAATAAAGTTTTTTTTTAATTTAAACATTCACTATATGCTTTTGATCATGCCTTGCATATTGTTTGAGCTATATGCTGGCTAAACCAGTGTATTCACTTTGTGATGAATCATTAAGCTGTTACATAAATTGTGCATTCTAATATACACATTTTGCTTGCACTACTTTCATTTTTAGTAACTTTTTAAAATTATTATAAAAATACTATTCAATGTAGTATAGAAAACACAAATAAAAAATTGCCTGCTTGTAATCCTCTTAGCCAGAGAAAACCACTGGCTAGATTTGCAGAGTAACTATGCAGAGATCATTTTCCATCACCATGATCTTATTTCTGTTAACTGCTCTATCACAACCCATAACATGCACGTATGATGAATTATTTAAGCAACGCTTGTTTTGCTACACATTTAGTTGTTTATACTTAATCATTATTATAATAAACAGTGTAAGAAACATATCCATAGCTAGATCTTTAACCACATCAAATGATTATTTTCTTAAGATAAATTTCCTAAAGAATGTCTGTAACAAAGCCAAGTGTGGTGGTGCATGCCTGTAACCCCAGGGAGGCTAAGGCAGGAGGATCACAGATTTAAAGCCAGTCTGGGCTACATAAAGCCTAGAACAGAGCAATCCCAAATAAATAACCTAATAATGCATCTCAAGGTCCTAGAAAGGCAAGAGCAACCCAAATCTGAAACTAATGGAAAGAAACTATAAACATCAAACAGAAATTAATGAAGCTGAGATTAAAAAAAAAAAAAAAGGCAACACAAAGCAGCAATGAATCAAAGAATTGGTTCTTTGAAAGGACAGAAGGGAATCTGAGGATGAGGGAAGATGAGAGAGAGGAGAGGGCAGGAGGAAATAAAAGGAATCTCCAGATGCAATATGTGTACCAATTCCCTAGAAGGAATGTGGTTACTATTATCAAAAACATATATTAGGGCCGATGAGATGGCTCAGAGGTGTAAGTGCCTGCCTTGCAAGCGCGAGGGCCCGAGTTCGACTCCCGGATCCCACATACGAAAAAGGGGCCGGTGATATCGCTCAGCGGCACGGGCGCCTGCTGGCGCGCGAGGTCCTGAAGTCAACCCCTGGTACCCACAAAAAATATACATATATATTAATTTTAAAAATTGAGAAAAAAAAGAAAGAGAAGACCAGCTACATGACACAAGTCCTAGTCTAGAGTGTGAGCTCAGACAGATGTGGACAGACTCCTTGAATCACAGGTTGGCAGCAAAAAAGTGGCACGTGAGAGGCACAGTATGGCCAAATGGTCCACACACACTCCTTTTTGGAAATTTTTCCCAAAGTTGTCTTGACCCTCCAGTCAGAGGTATCTGGGAGGCCGAGTGGTTTGCACATTTCACAGGCCCAGGAAACTCCTGGGCTTTGGTGACCACGGAAGCCCAGGCTTGGCAGAGCAGAGCAGGAAGACTGAGCCCTCCTGGCAGGCTGGGATCAGCATAAAGTGACAGTCTCCTGCTTTTTGTGTTTTGTGAAACATATACAACCTGAATATACTTTTGTCTGCATAATGCTAAGGATGATTTATTGAAGGGTGAGACATTTTTTCAAGTGGGAAACAGGTTATTCTCTAGGTCGTCATCAACAATTAATCCCAACATCCTGAAATTCTGTAAGATTTGAAAGAAGCAGAGCAAGACACTCATCTTCTCCTATCAGCTTCCTGCTGACTCTGTGGGCTCTTGTCATCCTTCTCAAGGACCTTCGCCTCATTCCTTTGAGGAGTCTACAAGCTGTTCCCTCCTGGGTCCTTTTTCCATCAGCAAAAATGATTAGAATAACTATTTGAATGATGATTCCATTCGAAAATCCTGGAGTAAATCTACAAACTCAACAATAGCATCATAGAGGGTGTTGACAATGTTTGGGTGCTTACTTATTCTTCCTACAATCTTTTATTGAGCTTTCTACTAATAGATACAGGTCCTCATTTAATACATGAGACTGTCAAGAAAAACACAGGAAACCTATCTGGAGGATCTTGGTGTGAGATCCACGGATTCACACTTCCCCCTTATTTTTAACCTAGTCAGAGGCAAAAGGAAGGATTCACTACTCCCAACCCAAGAAAAACAGAGAAATCTAGCACAAGTAGTCATGAGACCTAGGACAACAAGAGTGTTGTATTTAATTGTGTTTCTCCACAGTGCCTAGTGATCAGTACTGACACCAACCTCAGGATTACAGGAAGTAGAACCCAGTTTTCCCCAGGAAGCAAATAAGTGGAAATACTGACTTTGCGTCAATACTACACACTTCTCATGAGTGAGATTTTTGTAAATATAAACAATGGAAGATATATGCAACAAAAATACATGCAACCACATGATAATTTTAATATGGAAAATTGTTTTAAACATTGAATCCACATTCTAGGAAAATATGATGGATGTGCAATATTTAATCCTTACTTCACCTCCATCTCTGTGACCAATGCTTACTCATTCACTGAGCGTGATTGCTCAACTTCGGCACTACTGACATATGGGGCTGGACAATTTTTTGTTGTAGGGAATGCCCTGTGCACTGCAGGACGTTTAGCAGCATCCCTAGCAACTGCCCATGCAATGCCAGTAATAATCCCAAATCTCCAGACCTTGCCAAATGCCCTCTGGAGAACAAAATGGCCCCAGTTGAGAACCACGACATTGAGGGAGTCAGAGTAGTGAAGCTGGACAAAACATTTGATCAAAACAAGTCCTAGTCCAGATTCAACAACTGGCTAACTCTGTGTGTGTGTGTGTGTGTGTGTGTGTGTGTGTGTGTGTGTGTGTGTGTATGTGTGTGTGTGTGTGTGTGCAATCTGCGAAGAATTCTAGATCCTTGCTACCCAAAAGAATGACCTGGTAGTGTACTCCTCAAACAGATTCCATTAGCTTCAGATTCCAATAGGTTTGGGGTGGCCTGGAATTCTGTTTCTCATGAGTTTACAAGTGAAGCCCAGACGACTGATTCACAGACCACATGATGAGTAGTGAGTTCCCAGATCATTCGGCTCAACTGGTTAGTAAAATTCAAGTGGGGAAACAATGGAGCATCTAGGAAAGAAAAAAGAAATATAGAAACAATATTGTACCAAGGATCTAGTAGTTTAAATTCTGCTGTCTGGGGCCGGTGAGATGGCTCAGCAGTGTAAGCGCCTGCCCGGCAACGCGAGGGCCCGAGTTCGACTCCCGGAACCCACATATGAAAAAAGGGCCGGTGATATCGCTCAGCGGCACGGGAGCCTGCTGGTGCACAAGGTCCTGAGGTCAACCCCCGGTACCCACAAAAAAAAAAAAATTCTGCTGTCTGAGCAGCACAGTGGACCCTAAATAAAACTTGCAGCAAATCAAAGATACTTCCTTCAGCATTTAAACATTAAGCCTCTGGATCTAAGGCAACATGAAGTAGGTACCATTAGCTGGCAGGATGGGTAGCAACATGGACTCTGGGTGTGTTATTTACAACGTAAATACCACAAAACAGGACCTGAATAATATGACTCCGTGTGAAAATGGGCCAGCCCTCAACCACAGCATTTTCCTGAACAGAACTGGCATTCACAACCACTCACTTCAAATGTTAGAGCTGAGCCTTTAAGTAAAAATAATTTGCTACAGACATCATGTTGATGAGATGGTTCCTGAACATTTTTAATAAAGGAATAACAGTTGATATTAAATCAGACAGAGCCAAAAGTAGTTGAGTTTCTCTTGACAGTTTCATTCTAGATGTCTGGCATCATTCAAGGATTTTATCATTTTTTCAAAAAGCTCTTAAGACATATTATAAATCAACATCGTGGATCATCATTCTTATCATAATCATCCAGATTGTATGTGTAAGAAAATTACTGTATAAGGATGAAGAGTGCTCTGTACAAATGGCTCAATTTTATGGACATAAGCAGAACTTTATGAAATGAGTAATGGCAGTAACAGTATTTTAAAAAGAAATTGCTAATGTATTTTAATGATCTTTTCATGGATAACCCTTTCTCAAAGTCACTCGTATCTATATTGTTTAAACCCCGCAATTAACTTTTATCCTGATAAATAAAATAACTCATTAAGTGTGTATATGTATCTTCTTTTGAAACTTACATAAAATCCAGGAAGGTAAATTATAAAAAATGATGTAACAGGAAGAATGTTTACAAAGATTTACAATGTAATATTAGCAGCTTTGATTACAACTTTTAAAATAACACTGTCACTACTTGAATTGTCAGTATTTGTGATGGTAGAATTTACATTAAGCAAAAAAATCTTAAGATTGAGTTCTAATTGTAGTACATTATTTTTAAAAGTTGGCATAATTTTTTGTCTGAACAAAACAAAATAAAATATTTCTTATTACATTATGTCCCCATGAAGAGCAAATTCTATAATTCTACTTCCTTACATTCCATATTAGTTCCTTGATTCATACTTTTTTTTTATAATCAAGGGATTGATAATAAGTATGTGTGTTTTAAGGAACTATTTTTTAAAGTTTGTGATTTAGGGCATCTTGTTAGAGTCAGTATTTTTCCTATGTTTTTCTGCATCTTTATTATTCAAGTGTTCAAATGCTGGTTATGAAATACACAGCAACATCTTGAGATCACATCTTATGTTAGTATAGCTTTGATTTCAAGGATATTTTAGTGTAATTTTTTTACTAAAAGGACACTTACTATGTTTCTAATATGCAAAAATTCGAATAATTAGGATGCTATATTCCCTGCTATTCTATATAAAGGCAGTTTATTATCTTAATAGTATACAATTTTAGTGAAAACAACTGAACATAGAACTTTAGTCCATCTATGGTGATTTTGCTATACACTGCTTTATTTGACTTTCAGAACAGCTTTTGACATAGGCATTCTTATTATGGTTTTCAGTTTGGGATCTGAAAAGTCCTAAAAAGATGATGTATTCTCTGCAAATCACCTAGCTATTGGAATCCTGGGAAATCTAGGATTCAAATCTTAGTCTTTAGTGCTTTTCTCTTCTTGAGGCACAAGGTGACATGTGACACAGGCTATAAAAGACAATGGTCTAGCTGGGCATGGTCACACACACTTGTAATCCCAGAACTTGGGAGGCTGAGGAAGGATTGCCATGAGTTCGAAGCCAGTGTGGACCATATAGTGAGTTCAAGGCCAGACTGAACAAAATAGTGAAATCCTGTCTCAGAAAAAAAGACAATGTTCTAAGGCTGGTGCAAGAGGATTGCAAGTTCCAGGCCAACCTGGGCAACTCAGCAAGACCCTGTTTCAAAAGCTAAGAAAGGCAGGGAAGTAACTAAGTGGTAGAGCACTTACTTAGCTCTACCAAGCTAAGTGTGTGGGCCCCTAGGTTCAACCCTCAGTACCACACATGCAAACATGTGCAGCGCGCACACACGTGCACATACACACACATATACACACACACAAAACATAATGGTCCATGGCTTCCTAATGTGCAAATACATCTGTGCTCTTCAAATAAGTTAAATATTCCATGGCCACACCCACTGGCTGTTATCAGGTCTTCTACACTTCATGGCTAAGATATTTCAAAGTGCTTCAAACGAAACACAGTAACTTGCTATTTCCTGTCTAATGATTACCATTTACCATTCATTCATTCATTCATTCATCGTTCTTTTCACAAATATTTAGTGGGCATCTACCAAACACAGAGGATTAATCATGTAAACAGCCAATACGCATACAACTTCCCACTTGTTCTTCTTTCCAATGTTCTACTCAGATTGCAATCAAATAAATCTAAATGATCCTATAACCAGCCAGGGTTCAAACTAAGGTATAACTGCCTGACTTAGTCTTCCATTTGGGGAGACAGCTCCTAACGTATGGAACACGATTACTCACTGGTGGAATTCGATGGGATTTTAGATGAAATGTGTATAGGCAAACATTGCCTGGACTTATATCAGGAGAATGTTATTTCCTTCACAGTTCTCTTTCAATCACTCTGATTATATGAAAAATAATGTCATAGTTTGGGGCTAGTATATTTTTAAAATTTCTAATAACTTGATAATCGCTTATTTTTAGCAGTGAGAAATCTTTAGTCTCAGAATCATTTACAGCAGCTCTAGTTAAAATTTGACATATCTTATTATATTTATTTTTAGAGTTACCTTTTTCTCAGCAAGTGAAATGGGTATTAAATTTCCATATAGAATAGGGATATAAAGTTTCTTTTATAAATGATTTAAATATAAAAGCCAGTCTAATTTTGAAATTATGAAGCATATGATGGTAGATGGGAGTACTGATATGGCATAAATTATGGTGATACAGAAATTGCTACACTTCTTGGCTAAGGGGGGGCCGTGCAGTGGGTTAATAACCAGCAGCCTGATTCTAAGCCAGGTTTTATGACTTTCAAAATGACATTAAACATTGCAGCCTTATCTTCTGCATCTGTAAAATGTGACCTTAGAGATCTGTAGCATGTTTCTGTCCCCAAGCCCCTACAAGTATAGCGCACTCCCTTGGGGCAGAGGGACTTTACTATTACAAAGCTGGTGGACTAGTAATTAGAAGGTTACAAAGGCATACATACGTTTTTCAAGTTCTCCAAGCTTCCACTCCCAAGCATATTCACTTCATCAGCCTAAGAACATGCTCGGGAGTTGAGATCACCAAATAAAATCATCTCTAAAACCTTCTCCAGCCTTAAAACTCTAAGTTCTGATTTTATACATAAATGTTAGGGCAATGATATCAAGGATATTTGCTGTGAGAAGAAAATACACCCTTGATTTTTGCTAAGAAGAAAGAATTACTTAAAATATGATAATTCTACTACTTTAGGCAAAAATGTGTACATGAGCAAGATTGTAGCCAAAAAATATTTTCCACAAAATTGGTTAAAACTTGAGCTCTGCGATCAGGCAAGAGAAAGAAATAAAAGGGATATGTATAGAAAAGGAAGACGTCAAAATATCATTATTTGCAGGTGACATGATCCTCTAATTACAAGACCCAAAAAATTCCACTGAAAGACTCTGAGATTTAATAACTAAATTCAGCGATGTAGCAGGATACAAAATCAACACACAAAAATCAATCATGTTACTATATACTAATAATGAATTCGCTTAGAAAGAAATTAACTAACAGTAGCATCAAGAAAAATTAAATACTTGGGAATTAACCTAACCAAGGAAGTCAAAAACCTCTACAACGAAGATTACATCACTCTGAAAAAAGAGATTGAAGAGGACATCACAAAATGGAAAGATATCCCATGTTCCTAGGTAGGCAGAATCAATATAATTGAAATGGTTATACTTCCAGAATTAAAATATTTATTTAATGCAATCACAATCAAAATATCAACAACATTCCTCACAGATCTAGGGAAAAGAATCCAAAAATTCATACAGAATCAGAAGAGAGGGCCGCTGAGATAGCTCAGCGGTGTAAGTGCCTGCCTGGCAAGCGCGAAGTCCTGAGTTTGACTCCCGTTACCCACATAAAAAGGAAAAAAGGGCCGGTGATACCACTTAGCGGCACAAGTGCCTGCTGGCAAGAGTGAGGTCCTGAGTTCGACCCCCGGTACCCACATTAAAAAAAAAAAAGAATCAGAAGAGATCCAGAATAAAATGGCAAAGAAGAAAGCATCACAATCCCAGATTTGAAGTTACACTAAAAAGCTACAGTGATAAAAACACCATGGTACTGGCACAAAAATAGAATAGAGGAATAGAAACAACCCCAGTGGAATAGAATAGAGGAAGCAGAAACAACCCCAGACACATTTAGCTATCTGATCCTTGACAAAGGGACCAGAAACATACACTAGAGAAGTGACAGCCTCTTTAATAAATGGTGTGGGAAAATTGTATATTTGCATGCCACGATTTAGTCCAGACCTATATAGCTCTCACCATGTGCTAAACTAAAATCAAACCACATCAAAGAATTAAATTTTAAAACAGACACAATTTGCTGGAAGATACAATAGGTAAAACTCACTAAGACATAGGCATAGGGACGGTGAGATGGCTCAGTGGCATAAGCGCCTACCTGGCAAGCGCGAGGGCCCGAGTTCGACTCCCGGAACCCACATACGAGAAAAGGGGCCGGTGATATCGCTCAGCGGTACGGGTGCCTGCTGGCTCACGAGGTCCTGAGGTCGACCCCCGGTACCCACAAAAAAAAAAAAAGACATAAGCATAGCCAAGGACTTTCTGAACAGAACCCTAGTGTCACAAGAAATAATAGCAAAAATCAACACATGGGATCATATCAAATTAAAAAGCTTCTTGCACATCAAAGGAAACAACCAACAGAATGAAGATACAACCTACAGAATGGGAAAAATGTTTTGCCAGCTGTTTTTCAGACAGAGTACTAACATCTAGAATATATAAAGAACTCAAAAAAATTAGAGCCCCCAAAATAAAAGATCCAATCAAAAAATGGGCAACTGAAGTGAATAGACACTGCTCAGAAGAGGAAGTACATATGATCAGTAAATACATGCAAAAATGTTTAACTTTGCTAGCCATTAGAGAAATGCAAATTTAAACAACACTGAGATATCATCTTACTCCCGAAAGAATAACTATCATCAAGAAATCAAAGAATAGGGCTGGTGAGATGGCTGAGCGGCGTAAGCGCCTGCCTGGCAAGTGTGAGGCCCCGAGTTCGATTCCCGGATCCCACATACGAAAAAAGGGCTGGTGATATCGCTCAGCAGCACGGGCGCCTGCTGGCGCACGAGGTCCTGAGGTCAACCCCCGGTACCCACAAAAAAAAAAAGAAAAAGAAAAAGAAGAAATCAAAGAATAACAAATGCTGGCAAGGCTATATGGGGTGTGGGTATATCTACATTGCAGGTAGGTGTTATGGCTTGTGTCTAGATGTCCCCCCAAAGGCTCATGTGATCATAGGTGGGGCTTTTCAGAGACGCCAGGATGTAGAGTGTGTGATGCTGGGATTAAGTGTGTGATGCTGGGATTAAGGGTGTGAGATTACTAATTAGTCCACTGATTGGTCTGGCATACTTCTGGGTGTGGGCAATGAGAAGGACCACCCTTGGTGTGAGTGCTACCCACCCTAAGGCATGTGGCCTGGATAGAATATAAGGGACAGAAAGAGGTCTGCTTTCATAGCTTGCTGCTGCTGCTGCTGCTACTGCTGCTTCACTACTTTGCTGCCTTCTGCCCACCATGAACTGTTTCTCCTCTGTGATGCCCCTCTGCCATGCTACCTTGCCTTGGGGTCAGCCAAGTATAGACTGAAACCTCTACAAACTGTGAGCCAAATAAACTTTTCCTCCTTTAACTTTGGATGTCAGGTATTTCGTCTCAGCAATGAGAAAAGTAACTAAGACAGTGGGAATGTAAACTAGCACAACCACTGTGGAGATCAGTATGGAGATTCTTCAAAAAAACTAAAACTAGAAATTCCTCTTGACTCAGCTATTCCCCTTCTAGGTATCTTCCCAAAAGAGTTGAAGTCATCATATTACAATGATACATGTATACCCATGTTTATAGCAGCACAATTTATAATTGCTAACTTTTGGAAACAGCCTAAATGCCCATCAACAGATGAATGGATAAAGAAAATGTAGTTTTGGGGTAAATGGATGCACCTCGAGACCATAAACATAAGTGAAATAAAACAGACACACAAGTTTAAATATCAAATGGTTTCTCTTATATGAGAAATCCAAAATATAAATAAAGAGCAAAATAAAAGATAATAGGAAGTAGGGAGATCTTTTTCAAATGGGGGGAAATAAAAGATGGAGGAAGACGGAAGAGAATGGAGGAAAAAGAGATTAAAAGAGAGAATTGAAGAAAAAAATGGAAATAGAGCTTTTGCAAATGGGAAGGGGAATAAGTGTTGGAGGGACCATGGAGGGATGGGAGAGGAAGACAAGGGGAAAAAAATGTCTTAAATACATGTACCAACTCCCCACAATAAATGTAATCATTATGTACTGCAAACACGTACTAAAATAAATAAAAATAATTATTTTTAAAGTTAAAGAAAACGTAAGCTCTATTAGACAATGAAAATATGACTTGTCGGAGTCTGGCAAAACACTCCTACCTGTTTATAAAAATCTGTGTGCATACATGCACATGTGTATGCGTATATGCATGTGTATTTGTATGTGTATACATATATGGCTGTAATAAAACACTGATCTATAAATTATTGTTTGAATATCCCTTGTATCTGGAATAAACCTAAAAATCAGTAAATAAATAAGCAGCCAAAAGAAATATCACAAAATCTTTCCCTGAGTATCCATGTGCGGTCCAAAATTTCATTCACAGTGGATCATAGAGTAGCTAGCAAGAGAGATAGAAAAACACTGAGAAACACTACATTAAATAGGATTGAATAAGATCTCTTTCCTGCAGAACTTGAAGCAAATTTTCCTAAACTTAGCTAAAGGTTTTTGTTTATCTTAAGGCTCTTGTTAGTCTTTCCAGTAGTGAAGATGCCTACATTTCTAAAGCCCCCCTAATGAATTTTCCAAGTGCGTTCACATTTATCGCATCTCATTCCATCCTCGCCATGTTGTACATAGTGGGCTGAGTGACAATTCTAATTTCCCTGTAATGAGGGCAGAAGCAAGGGCTTCTCACCCCTGCTTGCCCATCCAGCTGTCAGCATCCAGATTTCCCTGAAAATACCTAGGAACTCTGAAAGTATTATTTAAGAGAGTTGTGATGCAATTTAATATTATGCAGAGCTTCTCCTGAAGTCTTTCTTTCTTTATTTTCTCACAGAAATGACAAAGGTCTGACATCCATTCTTGAAAATGGGTCAGAAGTGCTGAGTCAATGCAACCACGGAGATGCTGCTGAAACAAGGAAGAATTTTCCAGGAAGTTTTAGGTAGCATTTTCTAGTTGAAAAACAAAAAAGAAAAGAAGGAAGTTCCACAAGGAACATTCTTTGGTAAAGTAAAAGCTTAGTCATTCAGAGGAAAAAGAGAGAAATCCACCTGGGTACCCACACTTGTGAGGACAGCTGGTGCTGGGGTCCTCAGCCGGGGTGCTGGGGTGGGCCTAACAGAAAAGGGCAGAGGGGCCAAGGAGCAGGGATATCAGGCTGCCCCTCCCCAGAGATGGAGACCAGGGGGAAGAGAGTGGGAGATGGGCTGCAGCCAACGCATTCCTGATAGGACCAAGAGGACAGGCCTTGGGCAGGGCCTGAGAAGACGACAGCCCTGCTGAACCTCCACCTCACCTAGACTGGCTTCATAATCCTCAAAAAATCACCCACAGGCCCTGGGTTTCAGCTCTGAAGTCACACACTGTCAGTGATGATGCCTTATGTTCTGTAGCCGACAGGTGCCCCAGACAGACTCTGAGAATCTCCAAAGACCCTCCAGGACCACGGTCCACACAGTGCGCCCTGCCCAAGGTGACCACAGCACCTGCATCCTCCCCAAAGAAGAGCCACCACTGTATCATTACTCCCAGAAGTGCGTTTTCCTATTTCCCATGGATCTACAGGTCTGGCTGGGCCCTGAATCCTCAGGACTTTTAAAGCCTTTAGTCAAATCATTTGATTTAAAAGAAAACAAGACACTAGACCTCAAGATGGCGGATGAGTAAGAAGCAGGCAGCAAAACTCTCTCTAAAAGTTACCATTGGAACACGGGAATATAGCGACCCAGAAAGCGCAGGAGGGGGGGAGATGCCTCCCCGAAACCCAGAAAAGTTCTGAAGCGCAATCTGGGACCCCCGGCACCAGTGATGGGTGACTTCCAACAAAGAAGAAGGAAAGAAGGAGCAGACCGCGCGCGTGCACCTTCTAATATCCCGGGAGTTGGAGCGCCGGCGGAGGCTCAATTCTACGGACACACGGTGGCAGCTGGCGCCCAGGGAGCCCCCACGGAGGATCCTGAGACAGCGGCGGGGCAGGGGAGCGGCGGAGAACGGCGCTGACCGGTGGTGAGTGTCTCTCAGCCACAGCTGCCCCGCGCCAGAGAGCGACCGGCCGGGCGCCATTGTGGGGGGTGTGGCGAAACTCAGAGCGGCTCGGAAACTGCTCTGGGAACTTGTGCTCCGGACAGGGCAGCACGGGGCCTCTCAATTGAGCCCACGAAAGTGTGCTGAGGTCAGCAGGCGAACGAGACTGGACTCTCAGCCACACCTGTCCCGCGCCAGAGAGCGACTGGCCCGGCGCCATTGTGGGGGGCGTGGCGAAAAACCAGAGCGGCGGGAACCAGTGCAGGGAACCCGCGCTCCGGACAGCACGCTGAGCCTCTCAGGCCCAGGGATCGTGAAAGGGCGGCGAGAGCGGAGGCGAGCTAGACTGGTCTCTGCCTGAAAGTACGCGCCTCTGCTCACCACCCGCCAGAGGGCGCTCCTGGCTTACTGGGACGGACCTGCACAGAACAGGACTTTGTCACAAGGTATCTGCCTACAACAGAGTCAACACCTGGAACTGATTCTTTTTATATTTTTTATCTTTATTTTTATTTTTTATTTTTATTTTTATTTTTATTTTTTTTCTCACTGATTTGTTTTTTTGTTCTGGCGAAGGGTTTTTTTGTTTTTGTTTTGTTTTGTTTTGTTTTTTGGTGGGGTTTTATTTTTGATCTGTCTGTTTTATTGTTTTTATCTTTGTTTTTGTTTCTGTATGTGTATTTGCTCTTTCCTTCATTATTCTCTCTGGTTTTTTATATGAGTGTAAACAGCGCCTCTAACTTCTTTGTGATTGTGGTTGTGATCTGTTCTTCCTTTTATCCCTTCCTTCTCTTTTTACCACCTGTCCTCTGCACTAGTGTCCCAATTTTAGTGGGATCCCTCTTGGTCCTCTAACCTTACATCTAATTCCTTCCTCTTCTCCCAATACTCTATTTCCTCCTTAACTCATCTTAAATTTAAACTCCTCAAGGAAAAATTGACATACATAGGACTTGTATACTGCATATAATTTTTCTGGTGTGTTTTAGATTTTGTTATATAACCGCAACTCTATACAGCTAAAAGTGGTAAATAACTGGTTAGCTCAGTCTGTCATTTTTTAGGCTGTGTTTGATGCTTTAGTTAACATTATAGCCAAATGTGAAATAATTGTTCTAAACATCTTTCCTTCCTGATATTTCATGATTGAGATTGACTAAGGGACACAGAAAATACAGTGGCACAGTACCAAAGAATCAAGGACTGGGCCAAACAGGTAGCAACTTCGCATACCCAACGAATTGAAGAGGTAGGATCTGGCAGAAAGCTCAAAACCTAAAAGCAAGCTCCACTTGGAAGATACTGCAGAGAAGTAGTCATCTTCTAAAGATCTTAAACACTAGCAATAAAGTAACCTACTATAGGTAATTTGCAAACATCACCCCAGGAATTAAAGAAAGAAAAAATGAGACGACACTTAAACAAGATGCAACCACACACATCCAATTCACCAAAGGCAAACCTAGGGAGCAACGAGGTGGGACAATCCGAAAGCCACCCACCTGGCCTATCTGAAGTGGTAACAACAAAGCAACTGAATGAGGTTCTGGAAAAAATTAAAACAGAAATAATCTCACAGATAACTGCAGAGATAATGTCTACAATGAAGACCATGCTTAAGGACACTATAGCTGATACAGACAAAAAAATAGATGAACTTAAGAAAACTATAGAAACCATGAATGCTCAGCATAGGAAAGAAATGGAATCTATAAGGCACATTCAAGCAGATATCCAAGAGATAAAAAATTCCATTGAAAGTATTTGTAGCAGAATAAGCCAATGCGAGGACAGGATCTCAGATATAGAAGACAGGCTTGCAATTAGTGATCATGAAATGGAAAAATTCTTAAAAATAGCAAGGGACCATGAAAAATCAATTCAGCAGCTGCTAGATGACTCAAAGATAAACAACTTAAGAATAATTGGAATAAATGAAAAAGCAGGAGATAGCATCAACGACATTAAAACCTTGTTCAAAGACATAATCAGGGAGAACTTTCCTGGAAGAGAAAAGGAATTTGACACCCCTATAAGTGAAGCTTTTAGAACACCAACTAGACATGATCAAAAAAAAACTTCAGCCAGACATATTATAGTCAAGATCCCAGAAATTCAACAAAAGGGCAGAATCTTAAAAGCTGTTAGGGAGAAGAGACAAATCACCTATGAAGGAAAACCCATCAGAATCACAGCTGACTTTTCAGCACAAACCCTCAATTCAAGAAGAGCTTGGAATGATGTATTGCAAGCTCTAAAGGAAAATAATTTTCAGCCCAGATTGATGTACCCTGCAAAACTATCTTTCAAAATTGATGGAGAAATAAAATACTTTCATGACAAAGAACATCTGAGAAAATTTATGACCACCAAACCAGCACTCCAAAACGTTCTGAAGGACATTCTAGAAAGAGATAGGAACCCCAACAGAAGGAATCCACCAGGCAGGGCAAATAATTAAATAGCCGGAAAGCGGAAAAACAAAGAGTGGGAAGCAACAACAGGAAAATATCATGACAAGTCAATACATATCAGTTTTAACCATCAATGTTAACGGTCTCAATTCACCAATCAAAAGGCACAGACTGGCGAAATGGATCAAGAAGCAAGATCCAACAATATGCTGTATACAAGAAACACATTTAATTCAGAAAGAAATTCATAGACTGAAAGTCAAAGGATGGAAAACAATACTCCATGCCACAGGAACCCAGAAAAAAGCAGGGGTAGCTATTCTTTTTGCAGACAAAGTGAACTTCAAGCCAAGAAGGATTCAGAGAGATAAAGACGGTCATTACATCCTTGTAAAGGGAACAATCCAAGAGGAAGAGATAACGATCATAAATATATATGCATCAAATACCAAAGCACCCAGCTATATAAAACAAGTACTAAAGGACATGAAAAATCAAATAAGCACTAATACAATTATATTGGGAGATCTCAATACTCCACTGTCACAAAAAGATAGATCAACTGGACAGAAAATCAATAATGAAATAGTAGAACTGAACCAAACTTTTGAACAAATGGACTTAGTAGATGTCTACAGAGTGTTCCATCCCACAACATCAGAATACACATTTTTCTCAGCTGCACATGGGACGTTCTCCAAAATAGACCACATACTAGCTCATAAAACCTGCTTAAGTAAATGCAAAGGAATTGAAATTATCCCATGCATATTATCAGACCATAGTGCAATGAAATTGGAAATCAATGGCAAAAGATCCCACAAAAACTCCCTAAACACATGGAAATTAAACAGCATCCTCCTGAACAACCAATGGGTCACAGATGAAATTAAAGAAGAAATTAGTCACTTTCTACAACTGAATGATAATGACAGTACAACATACTGGAACTTATGGGATACAATGAAAGCAGTCCTAAGAGGGAAATTTATAGCATTAAACACTTATATCAGGAAAATAGAGCAAGCGCAAATAAACAACTTAAGGGTGAACCTCGAGCTTCTAGAAAAAGAAGAGCAGGTTAAGCCAAAAGCCCGTACAAGGGAGGAAATTATAAAGATCAGAGCAGAAATTAACGTATTGGAGAATAAAAAAACAATACAAAGAATCAATGAAGCAAAAAGTTGGTTCTTTGAAAGAATAAATAAGATTGACAAACCCTTATCCAACCTTATTAAAAAAAGAAAAGAAAAGACTCAAATCCATGCAATTGAAAATGAAAAGGGTGATATCACGACAGACCCTGCAGAAATCCAGAAGATCATCTATACCTATTTTGAAAATTTATATTCTACTAAGATGGAAAATGCAGAAGAAATGGACAGATTCCTAGATTCGTATGAATTACCAAAGCTGAA
Source organism: Erethizon dorsatum (assembly GCA_028451465.1). Classification (NCBI taxonomy): domain Eukaryota; kingdom Metazoa; phylum Chordata; class Mammalia; order Rodentia; family Erethizontidae; genus Erethizon; species Erethizon dorsatum. The sequence continues at coordinate 129,746,433 of CM051823.1, read as the reverse complement.
TCAAGAAGATTTAAAAATCCTAAATAAACCAATATCAGCCAATGAAATTGAAGATGTAATTAAAAACCTCCCAACAAAGAAAAGCCCAGGCCCTGATGGATTCACTGCCGAATTCTACAAGAAATTTAGAGAAGACCTAACGCCCCTACTTCTCAAACTTTTCAATGAAATTGAAAGGGAAGCAATACTCCCAAATTCATTCCTGGAAGCAAGCATTACCCTGATACCAAAACCAGAGAAGGACCCAACTAAGAAAGAGAACTACAGGCCAATCTCCCTAATGAACATAGATGCAAAAATCCTTAATAAGATACTGGCAAACAGAATCCAACAAATCATCAAGAAGATTATACACCATGACCAAGTTGGATTCATCCCAGGGATGCAGGGATGGTTCAACATACGTAAATCAATAAATGTAATACAGCATATTAACAGAACCAAAGACAAAAATCACATGATCATCTCAATAGATGAAGAAAAAGCTTTTGACAAAGTCCAGCACCTTTTCATGATAAAAACCCTACAGAAAATTGGAATAGAGGGTCTTTATCTCAATCTGGTAAAAGCTATCTATGACAAACCAACAGCCAATATTATACTAAATGGCCAAAAACTGAAAGCCTTCCCTCTAAAATCAGGAACAAGACAAGGATGTCCACTGTCCCCACTCTTATTCAACATAGTTCTGGAAACTTTAGCCAGAGCGATTAGACAAGAGAAAGAAATAAAAGGAATAATGATTGGAAAGGAAGAAGTTAAATTATCATTATTTGCAGATGACATGATACTCTACACAGAAGACCCCAAAAACTCCACTAAAAAACTGCTAGATTTAATAAGCAAATTCAGTAGTGTAGCTGGATACAAAGTCAATACTCAAAAGTCAATAGCCTTCCTGTACACAAATAACAAACTTACTGAAAGAGAAATTAGGGAAACAATACCTTTCACAATAACATCCAAAAAAATGAAATACCTAGGAATCAACCTCACGAAGGATGTAAAAGACCTCTATACTGAAAACTACAGTACTCTGAAAAAGGAGATTGAAGAGGATATCAGAAAATGGAAAGATATCCCTTGCTCCTGGATAGGAAGAACCAATATAGTGAAAATGGCCATACTTCCAAAATTGTTATACAGATTTAATGCAATTCCAATCAAAATTCCAACAGCATATCTCACAGAATTAGAGAAAACAATCCTAAAATTCATTTGGAATCAGAAGAGACCTAGAATAGCAAAGGCAATTCTGGGCAACAAAGGCAAGGCAGGGGGCATCACAATCCCCGACTTGAAATTATACTATAAAGCTACTGTGATAAAAACAGTGTGGTACTGGCAAAAAAACAGACCTGAAGATCAATGGAACAGATTAGAAGATGCTGAAACAACCCCAGACATACTAAGCCACCTTATCTTTGACAAAGGTGCCAAACACATTCGCTGGAAGAAAGATAGCCTCTTTAATAAATGGTGCTGGAAAAACTGGCTCTACACATGCCGAAGATTAAAACTAGATCCATATCTTTCACCATGCACTAAACTAAATTCAAAATGGATCAGAGATCTAAATATTAAAACAGAAACATTAAATCTGCTGGAAGGTAGGATAGGTAAAACCCTTGGAGACATTGGTGTAGGCAAAGACTTTATGAATAAAAACTCAACCACACGGGAACTATCCCAAAGAATCAATAACTGGGATCTCATCTTATTAAAAAGCTTTTGCACAGCAAGAGAAACCACCAACAGAGTGAAGAGACAACCCACAATGTGGGAAAAAATGTTTGCCAGCTGTTCCTCAGACAAAGGATTACTATCGAGAACATATAAAGAACTCAAAAAAATCAGACCTCCCAAATTTAAAGACCCACTCCAAAAATGGGCATCTGAGATGAATACACATTTCTCAGATGAAGAAATACTAATGGCAAATAAATATACAAAAAAATGTGCAACATCACTAGTCATTCGAGAGATGCAAATTAAAACAACACTGAGATACCATCTCACCCCAGAAAGAATGGCTACTATTAAGAAATCAACTAATAACAAATGCTGGAGGGGCTGTGGGGAAAAAGGAACCCTTCTTCACTGTTGGTGGGAGTGTCGACTGGTACAGCCACTGTGGAAGTCAGTGTGGAGATTCCTCAGAAAACTAGGGTTGGAGGTCCCATTTGACCCAGCTATTCCCCTTCTGGGCATCTTCCCAGAAGAATTAAAAACATCGTACCACAGCGATATATGTGCACCCATGTTTATAGCAGCACAATTTGTAATAGCCAGATCTTGGAAACAACCCAAATGCCCATCAACTGAGGAATGGATAAGAAAGATGTGGTATTTTTATACAATGGAGTACTATTCAGCCATAAAGAAGGATAAACTGGAGACTTTTATAGGTAAATGGATGCAACTCGAGAAAATACTCATAAGTGAAATAAACCAGAAGCACATGTGTAAGCATCGTATTATCTCTCTGGTATGAGAAACTGAAAGAGTAAATAAGATCCAAAATGTACAATAGACATGGTGAATCAAAAAGAAACTGGTCAAAAGGAAAGAGAGACTGGAATAGGGAAAAGAAAGAAGGGAAAGGGAAAAAAATTGTATATATATATATATAAGATGGTTAAGATAGATACACTACCATTTTTACTTAGTTCATTGAAGAGTAAGGTTTGTGCCAATAATGTTTGGACAATTGAATGCTAATGTCTGGTGTCCTGAATAACTAACTTAAAGATAGTAATACGTAATGTATTAACCATTGTTACCCTCCTATTATGTTTGTTTGAAAATTTGTTCTTCTTTTGATTTGTTTTGTTTTTTCTTCTCTTTAAAATAAAAAAAAAAAAAAAGAAAGAAAGCAAGACAAAAAATGTCTAAGGCCGGGTGTGGTGGCGCACTCCTGTAATCCCAGCACTTGGGAGGCTGACGCACGAGGATCGCTGTGAGTTGGAGACCAGCCTGGGTTACATAAGTGAGTTCAAGGGCAGCCTGCACTACATAGTGAGACCCTGTCTCAGAAGAAATAGAAATCTCCAGTGGGCAAAATCTCCTTTCCCTACTTCTGAAAGTATTGTTTAAAAGACAAAATAAAGAAATTCAACAACATTTCATGAGTTATCTGAAAAAGAAAAATTTGAGAACTAGAATTCTGTACCCCAGGAAATTCTTGTGGAAAGAGACTAGCCCTCTATTCCTCTTTCTGAAGTAAAAATTGGGTGACAGTTCAATGTATCATTGTAGTTATTGTATTGTATTTATTTTTTACATTTTAATTTGGTGATACTTAAATAGTAAAGAAATTAAAAATATTCAAACTGCGTTTTATTTTAGAAAAATGAAATGGTTGTTTGGCTTCACATTTACTTGATTTGGTATTATCTGTAAAAATCTGAAAGTTGCATAATTCAATTAAATTTTAATTATTTATTCAGAGTTATTCATTGGATTCATCTACCTAAAACACAGCTGGGCCCAAATGTGGTGCTGTACACCTATAATCCCAGCCTTCTAGGAGACTGAGGCAGGAGGACTGCCAAATTCAAGCCCAGCCTGGGCAACTTAGCCACTTAGGGAAACCCTGTCTCAAACTTAAAACGTAGCTCAGTGCAAAGGTCCTAGGTTCAATTTCCAGTACTACAATCAATCAACCAATCAATCAGTAAGGTTAAAATAGTAGCTGAGCAGGGAAAAACAAGGCAAGGAGTCTTCTGATGAGCTGTCCAAGTTTTCATCCAATATAGTCAACATTAAGTGTAGTAAGTAAGCTGACCCTGTGTGGGGAGAACAACAGGACAGGCCCAGGTGCCAACACCAATCTTGCCTCTAGAGCTCTGCTGTTGTTTCACAAACAACTCCAGTACACAGTTACTTGTTGTCTGAATTCACTGCCTGTTAGAAGCAGTGGAGAGCAGGAAGGAGAAGAGCTGCGACAACCTGCTGCCTAGGAGTAGGGAAAAGCCCCAAAGGAAAGACAGAGACAGCAATCTACAGGAGACCCAAGAGTTCCCAAGGCTGAGCAGCCCCAGGGCGGGTGTGGGAGAACAGTGAGCCCCACTGTCCTGACAGATCCAGAGAATACCACTTGTCACACCCCAAGTCCATAGAGATGCCTTAGTAGAGATTCAGCCACAAAAAAATCAAACAATAATATAGCTCCATTTGAGAAGCGGAGAATGCACAAAATAATTTTAAAGAGATGTCCAACAAAATGGTTAAAGAAAAGGGAGACATGATGGTTAAGGAATGAAAGTTTCAATTTCTAGAAAACTCTGTCATTTTGAGCCCTTCATTGCCTAGTATTCCAAACAACTAAGTTTCTACATGATTATTTTTACAATTGTGTTTCTGCATTCTTCTCAAAATGACCAAGTCCAACAGCTCTACAGTAAAACCTTGGATTGCAAGTAACTTGTTCTGTGAGTGTTCTGCAAGACGAGCAAACATTTCTAATAAATTTTAACTTGATAAACAAGCAATGTCTTGCAATACAAGTAGTACGTGACGTTGAATGTCAAGTCACATGATCACAACTGAGCCATTGATTCCTCTCCCTCTCTCTCTCTCTCTTTCTCTGAGGGACTGCGAGACTATAGGTATTCCTCTCACAACAGAAGAGGTTATGGAGGAGATCTCATCTACAAAAAAGGAGGAGAAAAAGGTGGAGGAATTCCTCACTTCAAATGAGATTAGGGAGATGTGTAAAATGTGAGAAACTGCAAAATTTTGTAGAAAAGCACTACCCGAATAAGGCTATAGCAGTGCAATGAATCTGTGTAATGGCAATGTAATGTTTCATATCTGGAAAATCCTCAAAAGGTGGTAAAAGCAAGTGTCATTGGATAGGTTCCTTGTTAAAGTTCCATGAAAAGAAAAAGATTCCATTGAGCCAATAGATAGCAGTGATTCTGTTAGTGACAGTGAAAGTCATCCTACACAATAATCTTCCTTTCTCTCTTGTCTCTCTCATATTGGCCATGAAGGCTTTCAAAGGTAAATGCAGGTTAATTTGTTTATCTTTCTTTATATTTTGTATATTCTTTATTATTTTGTATTATATTACACTAAAATAATCATTTTTATAAGAATATTTTTGGCTTGTGGAACGAGTCATCTGAGTTTCTGACATTTCTTATGGGGAAATTTATATTGATTTACAAGTATTTTGGATTACAAGCATGTTTCCGGAAAGGATTACGCTCACAAACCAAGTTTTTACTGCATTTCATTAAACTATAACACTTCAACATTATCCACGTGCAGAGAAGAATTATAATGATTCTGCAAAAAAACTGGTAGTCACAATAAAATGGCTTTATTTCCAAGTCCCTGAAATTCTGTTACATCACTGACCACATTCTCACCCTCAAAAATCCACCACAAACACTTCTGCTGAGAAAAGGGTTGAACACGTTGGAAAATGTAAGCTAACGGTCATATTAAAAAAAAAAAAAAAAAAAAAAAAAAACAACTTGGAAGGTTCACGAAGCGCCTCAGTGAAAGCCAGAGAGCCCGCCTCTGCTGGAAACTGGGCTCAAGGCCTGAGGCCAGCGTCACAACTGTCCCAGCCCAGAACAGCATTATGCTGCTATGCAAAGGAAGATTTGTCTTTTCCATTTGTTTTTCTTTTCGATGAAATAAATTTACCCTGTTACTTCAGTCAAAAAAAAGAACAATTCTCTGACATTCACATACCTTTTTACAAATGCAGAATATAAAATAACCAACATTTCAGCTCTGAGTTCCAAGTGTAAAACCACAATAAAAAATATATGTCTTATCCTACTCGAGTCTCAACTATAAAATTCCTATTTTATCAAGAATAGATAATTGTGACATCATACAAATAGTTCCCATATTTAGAGTTCTTTTCCAATTAGGTCAAAACCATGGCCAAACCTCATTCCTCCCAGGGACTGACAGTGGAGCAGTCAAGAGTGTGTGGTCTGGACTCAGACTGCCTGGGTCCAAATCCTGCCTCTTCACTTACCCAGCAAATTCCTTAACGTCTCTAAGCCTCAGCTTGCCCATCAATAAAATGGGAGTATTAATAACCCGTAGGATTTTTTGAAAACCAAATGAAAGAAATGACATAGGGACTGAGTTCAGAGTAAGCAATCAATAAACATTTATTTTACTGTGTTTTGTTTTCTATTAGACCATCAGCCCTTTGAAGTCCCTTGGCACAAATAGGTACTCAATAAATATTTTTCATAAATGAACACATCGATATAATTTGGAGTGAATAAAATTTGATTTTCTTTCTATTCCATTTTCCTTGCTAAGTACCCAGCTGCTGTGACAATCCCTATTCCATCATCAAAGAGTTTACAAACAACTGAAATGAGGCAGACAGTTCAGTTAAACAACATCTAATAGAGTTGGCAGGATCAAATTAAGTTCTGCCTACCATCACCACCACCAAACTCGAAGGTGATTTTTTACTATGACAATAAACAAAGAAATTATATGTCATGTATAATCCCTGCTGCCTCTGAGAAACTGGCCACTAAAAGGACTTCTATTTGCTGAGTGAGGGTGGGCAGGGAAATGTCCAGTTTAAAAGGGCTCAAATGCTCCAAATGGGATCAAACAAGCCGCATACAGAGATCTGCATCAGTTAATTTTTTGTTCTTTTTTTTTTTTTTTTTGTGGGTACCGGGGGGTCGACCTCAGGACCTCGCGCGCCAACAGGCACCCGTGCCTCTGAGCGATATCACCGGCCCCTTTTTCGTATGTGGGTTCCGGGAGTCGAACTCGGGCCCTCGCGCTTGCAAGGCAGGCGCTTACGCCGCTGAGCCATCTCACCGGCCCCAATTTTTTGTTCTTAAACAAGGGTGTAAGCCAGAAGAATGCAAGACTTAAGGAGACAGAAAGGATGCAGGCACAGTAAGAGGCAGAGGTGGAGAAGGGTAGAGGAAGCATTTTCCAAGCCCCCCAGGCAAGCAAAGGTGAAAGCAGGATGTTTCTCAGGTACCAAGACTTGTTAATGCCCCTGATGACCAGGTTAGTTTCTGTCCCTCAGAAACATCTGCACATCCCGTAGGACTCACGTCCTCCTCTGGGAGTCAGCCGTGTGTCCTTTCTAGAGTTCAGTGTTTAAGACAGCGAAGACTGGTCCACACCATGATGCCCCTTCAAAACTCTGTGCTTGTATAACCCTGTACAAATTCTGAGCAACTGTGTGGCCTAGCATACTTCAAGTCGACATCCAGAATTCTTCATTACATGTTTAAAAACCTGAGGGTTGCGATTTTACATATATCAACGTGAAAAATAAAACAGCTGCGTCATATATACAGTATATACATGTATCCCACAAAATACCCACACATACCAGTGATATATCTATTGTTATGAACAAAAATGTATCTTATATAAACTAAAAATCAACTAAAACTAGCATACAGTGCTTTTCAGGGATGCTTGTGTATCATCATACAAACACCCACACCACACACACACACACACACACACACACACACACACACACACACACTTTGTCACAGTGAAATTACTGAAGCTTAACCATAAACTTTAGGGGCCTTCATTTGTGTATGCTCTTTCTTAAATCTGAGGAGAGACTTTAACAATAAATTCACATGGTCGTATGTTCTTGCCCTTCCTCATACAGCTTCTCAGATGATGTGCCTGACAGTGCACTGGAGTGAGCATTTTTGACTTATAACGTTTTATTCTTTTTTACCAGAGAAAGCTCTCAAATCGGTATATTATGAAAGCCCTGCAAAACTTAGCTGAGCACAATAAATACAAGACCGAGAATATGAGTTATCTTAGGTAGACAGAGGCCAGGAGAGGGACAGGAGAAGGTAACATAAACATATTTACTTGATTCTCAGTACCATATTGGGAAGTCCTTGTCAGAAGTGAGTGCATTATGAAGAAAAGAAAAAAATAACAAGCTTTTCTGTCGTTCATTCATTTTTCTCTGAAATTCACATATCTTTTCCAGCTTGTATTTTCATTCTTCTTTTCCCTCCATAGATTTTTATACTAACAGAATATATTTTTATGCTTGCAAATATTACATTATCACTTTAGGTCTATACAAATATATTATGTAAATCAAAATTTATTTTAATTTTTTCCTGTTGATCAGAATGCTCTAAAGTGTTTAAAATACATATTATGAGTTATTATCAAGATTAATACTGATTCACAATTGATCAAAGCAACAAATACTTAAAAATCAGAAGTAGGGGCTGGTGAGATAGCTCAGCGGCATAAGCGCCTACCTGGGAAGCGCGAGGTCCTGATTTCGACTCCCGGAACCCACATAAAGGAAAAAAAGGGCCGGTGATGTCGCTCAGTGGCACAAGCGCTTGCTGGCACGCGAGGTCCTGAGGTCGACTCCCAGTACCCACATTAAAAAAAAAAAAAAGTCAGAAGTAAAATTTGACAGAACTGCACTATTAAATGAATAGGGCTGTGTCGTTCACATAATGCATGTTTGCATAACTGAATTTTACTTGTTTCAATTTAATTTCTATTTCTCACTTTAATAAATAGGAACTCTGAGAAACCTCGCTCACATCAACTGATGGAAATGAAACTTTTATTACACGTCATTCACTGCCTAACGTCTAAAGCCCATCATGATCTGTTGGTGATCTGCCTGTAGAGAGAACTTGATTAGATTCTCTTTCATTGTGGTTGAAAACAAAGAAAGGAAATCACCTGACTTGCAAAGAGGTTGGCTATAGTCACCCACCGTTGCCTTTCCCAACACCAGCCTTGCAAAGTCTTCCTGTAGCAACAAGCATTGGCAGACTCAGATTAACCCCTTTTAGAAAGTGGGACTGGGTGTTGGAGGGAGCTGGGGAAAAAAAGGGCAGCAGGCCAAGTTCTCAGGGAGATCTATTTTAGAAAGAATAATCTGGCAGCTGACAATTGGGAATTTGATTCCTCCCAGACAATTGCCCTGGAAAGTCTTTGTGTGCCTGGCACCTCTAGCTACACAAAACCCTACTCTAATCAGGAATCATACCTGTCATCTGGTGCAATGTCATACATTTATTCTTTCATCGTCCTTTACACTGTCCTTTTCTTTTTCTTTTTTTTTTTTATGGGTACCGGAAGTCGACTTCAGGCCCTCGTGCTTGCCACCAAGCGATATCACCGGCCCTTTTTTTTTTCCTTTATGTGGGTACCAGGAGTCGGGCTCAGGACCTCGTGCTTGCCAGGCAGGCGCTTATGCCGCTGAGCCATCTCACCAGCCCTACACTGCCCTTTTCTTAAGGTAAGAAACAGAAAAACCTGGATTTTCTATAAAAATAGTTCAAAAAAGTATCACGCAATGGAAAGAACTTGAAAATTTACTTTTTCTTACAGTATACTAATAAATATGATGGGCAGGTGGGGAGATGTATGTAGGTATAGCACAGTTTTCCAGTAGTGCCATTCATCTCATTTACACTTAAAAAATAAATTAGACTTTTCATATACCTGTCATCTTATTCCAAACATGAAAAAAAATCACCACTTTCAAATTCTTATTCAAAGTATCAGTGAAATTAAAAGATGGAGGGGCCGGTGAGATGGCTCAGCGGCGTAAGCGCCTGCCTTGCAAGCGCGAGGCCCCGAGTTCGACTCCCGGATCCCACATACGAAAAAGGGGCCGGTGATATCGCTCAGCGGCACGGGTGCCTGTTGGTGCGCGAGGTCCTGAGGTCGACCCCCCGGTACCCACAAAAAAAAAAAAAATTAAAAGATGGAAAAAGGGGAGGGAAGGGGATGTAAAAAGAATTAAGATGTATTGTGTACATGTACCAACGACCCACAATGAATATATTTATTATGTACTAATTAAAAGGGGGAAAAAAGATGAAAAGAAAATTAAGTCCCAAATTATAACCCATTTTATAAGTAGTCACACAACAGACCCTATTTCATACAACTTTTTAAAAATATTCCTCAATTTTCTGAGATCATGAACCTAAAAGTGCCCAAAACATGGCAAGATCTATGAAAATTGGCTGAACTGGAAAAAGAGCAATGAAAAGAACATTTTGTGAAAAATGAAAAATACGTTTAATAAAGATGGAGAAGAAAAGTGAGTAAAATGAATTCCATTCTCTCTAGCACAACTGGTACAAAACCGGATGTTCCATTTTTATGAAAAAGAAAGACTGATGGAACAGATTTTGACGCAATCCCAATAGGATTACTCAGAACTCCTGAGGGTGCTGCTGACCCAGACAACTATGAGCAGCCAGAAGCCCCATCTCAGGTGACATGCCCCAGGGGCAGCAGACCCCAAGGGACCTCCAGCAGGGAAAGCCAAGGGACAGGACCATGACTGCTTAATCATCCACCACTTTGAAGTGGGATTCCCACTGACTATCCTTCAGGCACTTAATACCATTCAGCTCACTGCTCTCCTGCTCCTGCCAGGAATAAAGTTCGAGAAACTGATATGTAAGCAAAATAATCAGGCAGGCCCAATACAATTGCTCTGCCTTTTTCTAATCTACTGAACCACTGAGAAGCCAGACACCTGCCCTGTCCAACTCAGCTCCCCAAGGAAACCACTGCTAAACTGCGAGTTCTTATTATGCTCTTCATCTTCACCAGGGGCCAACGTCTGGCACAGTCTCCTGAAGAACACACCTTCATTTTTCTGGGAAAAAATTACAGCAGAAGATGTGGTTCCTTGTAGTACTCTCAGAACCACTAAATGTCTGCCCTTTTTAAAGTAGGAAATGAGAAGCTACTTGTTCTCCATTAGATAGAATGTTCCTTAGATTAGACCACGGTAACACGGTAACAGGACACAGTTTCTTCCCCTTTTGCTTTGTTCTCCAGCAAATTCAGACATAAATTTAATGTGTAGCTGCAAAAATGCTCTCACTTCAGGCACATGTTACAACTGCCTTGATAAACATGTATCACCCAATAAATGCTAGACTTGTGCAAGTTCAGACAGGCTCATTTCAGAGTTCAGACAGAGCATCCATTTGAGCCCTTTTCTGCTTCATCTCTTCTCTAAAATAACAGATGCCTTTAGCCAGGTGTGGTTGCACACACCTGTAATCCCACCACTCTGTGAGGCTGAGGCAGAAGGATTGTAAGTTCAAGACCAACCTGGGCAACTTAGCAAGCAAGACCCTGTCTCTAAATAAAAAATTTGAAAATGGCTGAGGATGTAGCTCAGTACAAAGGCCCTGGGTTCAATCCCCAGTACCACTGGGGGGAGAAAGATAGATGCCTTTAAGTTCACATAGTGCAGTCATTATTTTAAGTACTATCCACCCACCTTCTATATCAGCACAGTTCAATTTTCAGTAACTGAGCCAGACTCACTATTCCAACCATGCTTTATCAACATTGAAGATTTGGAAATTTGCTTCTGGTTTCAAAGATGAAAAACAGAAACAACTGGAGAATTTTGCTTTAGACCTCATCAGAGCAGGTGGCAACACAGGGTGCAACTGGATGTCATCCAGCAGGGGCTGAGAGCAGCCTCACAGCAAGCTACCCTCAGATGCAAGGGTGACAGCCCCAGCATATGGGACTTCAGGTAAGATGTGACTGGAGCCACTTGTAAAGAATCTTCAAGAAAGTCACAGAGAAAATAAACCCGCCACACTCAGTGTATAGTCATTTTTAAACAGCAAGAAGGTCAGCCTCAACACTAACTTAATCTATAACAAAGTGGCGTGATCAAAGTTATAGTCATGACCCAAACATAAATTCAAGATATGTTATATCCTAACCTAATCAAAGGCAGAGGGGATTTTCTTTCCATTTTAGCTAATCAGAAAAAAAATAAATAAACCACCAGCTTGTAGAATGCTATCATAAGAGAAGAGTGTCAGGAGTGAAGCAAACACATGATTCTGTTATGCTAAATAAATACCTACAGCAAAAGAGTGATTGTTCCTGTCAAACTTTCTTTATCAAGATCAAAGCTACTCTGAAAGTCAGTTCTCATCAAACAAGTTAGAAAAATACTCAGAACTTTTCGATAAAATTTGCTTCCAAAGGGCCGGTGAGATGGCTCAGCTGCGTAAGCGCCTGCCTTGCAAGCGCGAAGGCCCGAGTTCGACTCCCGGACCCCACATACGAAAAAGGGGCCGGTGATATCGCTCAGCGGCACGGGTGCCTGTTGGCGCGCGAGGTCCTGAGGTCGACCCCCGGCACCCACAAAAAAAAAAAAAAATTTGCTTCCAAAAACTGGCCACTCCGGTCTGAGATGAGCTGGCAGGGCGAGACCGCCCCTCCCCCAGCTGACCCACAGGTGAACAGCTCAGCCCCTTCACACCTGGGGACCAGGTGCCTCACCTGCAAAGGGGGCTTAACACCCGCCACTGGAGAGTGAGGGAGCACAGGAGTTAACAGGTGCAAGGTTTCTACAAACTGTAAAGCACCATTCGAATCTGAAGAGGAAGGCTCCCCTGCTCCAGTTTTTCTTTTCAGTTTCCAGAGCTTTGTTTATGAATAACAAATCTGCTATCACTCTGTGGTCTAAACATGTTCAGTGGTTTCCCCACTGTGTTCCAGTTAGGATAACACACGTGTTACTTCAAAATCTATCCTTTGATCTTAGGAGCCTCTTTTCCCTGCTTCATCCCATGTTTTTCTGCCAGCCACACTTTACTGCTCAGCGGACCACCAAGTGCCAAAACTTTGGCCACTGACTCACTTTCACATGTGTTGTTCCTCCCCTCTGGAATGCACTTTTCCCAACTCTCTACCTGTAAAACTCCTATTGAAGCTTCAACACCCAGTTGAAGTGTCACTCTTCCTCTTTGTCTGTAATTTGCTCCCTCCTCTGTTCTCCATGGCATGTAGAGAAATCTCTATTACCAACTTTTTCAGTTTTGAAAAAATGTCCTTATACTTAAATTTAAATCTTAAATGATCACAGGGAAAATGTTTTAGAACTTTTAATCATCAAACTATTCTTTGCAATTTAAAGTGAAATAGCCAGAGGTCTTAGTACATACAGAACATCTTTATTTGGTCTTTGGGAGAGGAAGAAAGGAGGGAGGAAAGCTACACACTGGTTCCTACATTCCTACACTCCCGTCTGCCACCTGCTCTGGTCAGACTTCTGTGTGGATGATTAAATTGAAGATGTGTATTAGCAGATATTATAAATGCAAACTTTCACAGTATTCCAGGCAGGAGAGTGCCAGATCGCATTCTCTTTATAATCTGATGGCAGTTGTTCTTGAACAGAAAGCGTCCCTCTAATGTCCCAGTGAAGACTCAGAGAGGTTAAGTGAATTACCCAAGGTCACACAGCTGCATGGTGCCAATGCCAGGACTCAAACAGAGGACTTCTGATTTGAAGCCCAATGCTCCATGAACATTACACTGCCTCCTGTAATATTAAACAGGCTGTTAAAGGCAAATTCACAGAAGAGAATGTGATTTGCTAAAAAGAAAATGTAGCTCTACTACTCTACCATGTTAGCCTTTAAACATCTATGTTTCCAAATTGTGATCCCTTGAATTTTATAAACATTCAAAAGAATAACCACACACAGGGTCAATCATCTAGTCACTTATAAAAAGTGTTAAAATGAGTGTTGTCCCTGTTCCAAAATGTGCCATAGAGCTGCCGTCAATCTCACCCAGGGGTGCAGGTGCAAGGCTCCACGAAGACACCCAGGGGCCCAGTCTTCATGAAAGACCCAGCAGGAATCCAAGAGAACGTGACCTATAAATCTGCCCAGTCCTGCACTCAGGCAGCTCGGGCAGATCAGGCAAGGAAAGTAGTCACGTCTGCCTGGATCCCGCCACCGTACGATCCACTGGTGTGGGCACAGATCTTCCCAGAAACACAGGCTGCTGGGGCGGGAGGCTCAGCACTCTGCCCCGGGGGAGGCACAGCTGGGAGGCAGCAGAAAAGGCCCAAGAATAGGTGGGTATCCAGAAAGGAGACAGATGGTCGCAAATGCACCCCCATTCCCCCACCCTCCACTCCCCCAAATCCACAATCAGACAGCAAACAGGATTTCCAATCCTCTAATCAAAGTCAAATCAGTATATCTTAATGTGTGAAAAATGAATTTGCTATTAAAGAATGATATTATTCAAGGATGATGACTTTGTCCCCAAGTAGACTTGAAAAATCATAGAGTTCATTTACTTTTACACTAAAATAAATGGTAAAGTGATTTAAAAGTAAATTCAAAAGTGAAATAATAGAACTATAAGAATATATAGAGAATATGTATTTGATATTAGGATGTAAGCCCTTTCTGAGCACAAAAGCAAAACAAAATAATAGCAAAACAAAACAAAACAAAAACCCCACAATTCGTGCACAGGAAAAATAAGAGAAACCTACTTCAAAAATTAAAAGCTAAAGGGCAAGTGAAAAAACAGAAAATTATATCTGCACATATGTTGAAGGTCTGATCCCTTCATCTCTAAAGAACTCTTACAACTGACAAGAGAAAGAGGAATACATCTATGGGGGAAAAATAGAAAAGAGATTTTAACTCTAATTCCCAAAAGAAGATATCCTACAAACAGCTAAACTGTTTCACCAATACTCAAACACAAACTGAAGCATAAGAATATCATTTTCTACCAATCAAGTGGGTAAGGAACTTTTTAAAGATTAGATCTAGTGTTTATAAGGTTATGGGCAAAACATGTTATAAACTGCTAATGAAATATACATGTCTGTATTAATATGACAATTTCTATTATAATCAGTTTTGAAATGGGTACACACCTTACCACAGCAATTCCAAATCTAAGAATTTATCCCAAGAGAAATAGAGAAGTCTGCAAAACCATAATGATGTTCACCACAGCTTTACCTACAACCGTGAAAAACATGGAAAGCAAGCTAAATATCAAAAGAACTGGTTAAAGGAATTTAATACACTCACAGAATGTATTACCACCATGAAAATCAATGTTGTAGAAAAATATGTGTCTTAGTTACTTTTCTCTTGTTGCTGAGACAAAATATCTGACCCCCAAAGTTAAAGAGGGAAAGGTTTATTTAGCACATAGTTTGTAGAAGTTTCAGTCCATATCAGCTAGCTACAAGGCAGGGTGATTCACAGAGAACAGTTCATGGCACCCACAAGGTAGCAAAAGCAACAAGGGGAAGACAAGCCTTTCTGTCCCTTATATTGTATGCAGTCTACTGGGATTAGGATGGTGTCAATCCAATCAGTGATTTAGTAATCACCCACCCTTCATCCCAGCATTGCATCACGAATTAATCACATACTCTAGATCCAGCCAATCTGAGAAATCCCCATCTAAGACTGCATGAGGCTTTAGGGGGACATCTAGACACAAACCCTAACAACATGTAAAGTTAGGGAGTGACATTTGTGTCACTGTAGAATGGAAGAAAGCACGTAACAAATCAAAGCAGCTCTGAGTAAAGGATTGAACTTGCTTCTTATTTTCTTCTTTGCCCTTCTCCCCACTTCCCAATTTTCTACAGTAAGCATGTATTAACAGTTTTAATTATTTCTTAAAATTGTGTTTCATAAGCATTACACTGAGTCATGCTAATTATCTGCTATAAGTATTTGCATCCAATTATTTGCTCTGGCCATAAAGAAAACTTTACCTGGAGTATCTGGATATTAGGGATGAATTCTGATGTAATTTGCCTCAGCATTAAAATTTAAAACAGCACCAGTGTTTTAAAGGTGAGGGCCAGTGAGATGGCTCAGCGGCATAAGTGCCTGCCTGGCAAGCGCGAGGTTCTGAGTTTGACTCCCGGTACCCACATAAAAAGGAAAAAAGGGCCAGTGATATTGCTCAGCGGCACAAGCGCCTGCTGGCAAGCGTGAGATCCTGAGTTCGACCCCTGGTACCCGCATTAAAAACCAAAAAAACAAAAAAAAACCCCAAAGAATAGCACAAGAATCTGCAGTAACTATCTGAAGAAACTTTGTACCTAGACCAGTTGCTTTACAACCTATTTTACTGATGATTTTGACATTAGGTCAAAATCTCTAAATTCACAAACCTCAGAACAGCCTGCATTTCAGTACCGTGGGTTACAGAGATGAATGAAAACAGGCACTTGACTTCGGAATCATTCAAGTGTGTAATTCTCACTTAAAAAAAAATTAAATGTTCTTAAATCCAAACAACCACACTGGTGAACGAAAATTCAATTAAATATTTGTAAAATGTTTAACATGAATAGCACAGGTCTCTAATGAGCTAATCTGAGCTCTGCCCCATTTGTTCGTTTACAAGCATTAACTGCCTCCCACAGTTGTTGCAGTATCGATTCTTGCTAATGTCAGTGTGAGCCCTGCACTGACAACACCTGGGACTTTGTTGGAAAGAGTGGAATCTCAGACCCCATCACAAAATGCTTCACCAGGTTCTGCAGCGTAACAAATGCCTGGGTGATCTGAACACAGGCTGAAGTTTAAGAAGTACAGGTGTAGAGAAACTGCAAGCTAATGTGATACGAGTCACATAGATTAAGCTAAAGCACCCCGAACAGTACTGTGACAGGACTTACTGCACATACACAAGTCTCCAATCCTTCACCTGCCACAGCGGCTCTCTACCTTGCTTGGGTGTTAGAATTACACGGGGGAGCTTATGACAGGTGCAGACTCCCAGGCTTGCCCCGACCGAAGCAATGAAAATCAGTATTCTCCAAAGCTCTCCAAGTTATTTGATCATGCAGTCAGGCTTGAGAACCCCTGACTTACTGACATAACCAGAACCTTAAATAAAGAGATCATCAGTCTAACCACAGCCAGGCACAACCGATCCCCACTTCCCCTCTCCCTCATCACTACGGCTGCTCCTCATTCGTCACGCAGTTTCCCAAGTCCTCTGTCACCCCAAGTACAGTGCGGTCCCACATGGGTAAGAACGTGTTATTAGTCTGTACCTCCAGCACCCAGCGCATCACTGGTGCCTGATCAGCATTTATGGAAGGAATGAAGTACATAAATGGAGGAGATGGCAGATGACAGAGAGGAAGACTGCCGAGCCGAACGTGGAGGAGGGCGGGAATATGAAAGCAATGGGAAAACGCACGTCACTGATCCTTTAAGTCTCACTGATGTAAGACTTCAATGAAGCATAAGCCTCTGAAATTAACAGAAAAGTCACCTCTCACTCCACCAATACGGCCAAGAAAAAAACCTGGTAAGGAGGGGGTACATTTTGGCACCTGAATATATTATGACATAAAATAAACGAGGCACTAAGACAGAAGTCTGCACAGCAACCCAAGTGTGTTTTGGAGGTTCTCCTTACCGAGCTAAGGTGCTTCCCTAACCACAGGCCTAAACATGCACTCTAGGCCAGGCTGCTGCCAACTGCACACCTCTCAAGACACAGACACACAGAAACCGCATACTCCTCCCCAGCCATGAGGAGCCAAAGAGCAGGATGTAAGGACATCTGAATAAAGTATCTACCAAATGTACTTGGAAAGTTCACCGTTGTGCTATAAACTTGTGAGATTGAAAATATTATCAATGCATGGTAGCTCTAGATAGCCCTTGCCCAGGTGACAGGGGAAAACAAGAGGTCAAGGTTATGGCCACTAACAATACTGCTTCCCCTTTCCTCTGCTTTCTGGGAACCTCTACATCTCAGCATGACTAGAACATAACCACAAACATTTCAGGCTCCATAAGGCCTTGGATCTCTGCTCAGCAGGCAAACAAGAACAGCGTTCAGAGTCAAGAAAAGCATCCTGTCATCTGCTAACACAAAGTACAGACACTGCGCCATTTGGGTTTTATGTTTGCATAGCTGCCTGGCACCCTTTTCCCCATCTTTACCTCCACACCCTGTGTAGTTGTTAGTTCAGAGAGCTACTTCTCCGGGATGCTTGGGAAAGCCCACCACACATTTCCAGGAGTAACCAAAGTTAACCCCACACTGCTTAAATTGGCTTCACATCCAGAGATTATGTCAACATTCTTCTCCTTCGGGCAGGTCTTCTGCAAGGAACTCTTCACTTGACCTGTGAAGAGGAGGCCACACCACAAGCCCAGGCCAGTCTGGCATGGCTGCAGGACACGCCAGCCAGGCCCAGCTGACCAGGGACTGCCCCCCCTCACTCAGCCCTCCCTTCTCTTCCCCTCCAAGCGTCACTTTCTGGTTTCTTCCCCCCAGTGGTAAAAATAAGTTCCTCTTGAAGTGTCTAAATCTGTGTGTGATTTTACACACATTTTTTTGGCACATCATTGGATGAATTCTGACACGAAAGCAGAATGAAATCGCAAGAGATCCACAATCACATTTCTGCGAAACTCCAACCAGATGACTCACTTCCACTGTTTTCTCAGATAGTGAGAAAATACTTCCAAGCAAGATGCTGCATTCAAAGCATAGCACCAGTTCCTTCCATCCCGTGCTTCTTACTCAGCCAAGACCCATGAGCAGAGGGACACAGAGCAGAATGCAGGGTGCTTCTTGTTATCTATGTCTGGCCAGCTGGCCATGCCTCTGAGCATGCAGTGGTCATCTCAGAGGACAGAGCATCCAGCGCAACGGTGGCTCCAAGAAATCAGGCACACTTGATTGAAGGGCCTAAGAGACCCCAGCCAGCTAAGCCAGGCTCTGCTCACCACCAAGCAGAACACTGCTGGATGTGGTACGGTCATCCTCAAAGACAGATTAGCAGAGGGTTAGGTGTGACAGTCATCAGCTCACAAACCAAAGCAGCTGGAGTCTTCCTCAGTTCTACAGGCCAGGGAAGGGTCGAATAAAGAGGAGAGTGGCTAAGATGCATGAGGAAATTAAACCCATTTCATCTTTTCATCTGCTCATTGGCCAGTTGTGAATTGCCTGCCCATATGCTTTGCCATTTATCTCATGGTACCTTTTCTTATCAATTAATTTTAATATCTTCATATTTGTCCTATTTCCCAGGGAAACATCTGTCCCCAGTCTGGGTTTTTGCTTTGTTTTTATGCGGTGTTATTGTTCAGAAGGTTTTGCTTTAATGACATTTTTTTTCTCTTTGTTCTTTCTGTGTCTGAAAATAACTTCAGAAGAGAAACTACTGGAAGTTTTCTAGATAAGATTTACGTAGCTCAGTGTAGTGGTGCACAGCTGTAATTACAGCACTCTGGGAGGCTGAGGCAGGAGGACTACAAACTGAAACTCAGCCTGAGTAATGTAGTGATTTAGCAAGACCCTGTTCAAAACAAAACAAAACAAAACAAAACAAATAAAATAAAATAAAATGGGCTAGGGGGTGTAGCTCAGAGTTCAATCATCAGTACAAAAAAACAAAAAAGATGTGAAGAGTGGAGGCAGACAATCATCTTCTAACTTCAATTATTTAAAAGACCAAAGTCCAATAGACTATTCTATGTAATTCCCAGAAGAAGGAGCAGAAATAGGTGGAAGCTGTATGGAGGAACTAGGCATATTGTACAAACCCTCCTGGCCACTAGAGCTGTCCACAATAGAAAGGGATGACTAACAGCTGGGTAGAAAGGATGAGAATCCTCTTTGAACAACAGTTTCCTTAGCCCTACTTATTTCCCCTTTCCTTCCTATGACATTGTGAGAATCTTAACTCTGGAATCTATGTCTTACTCTGATTCTTTTCTCTGCCTTCCTAGAATATTCTGTTTTCCCCCAATTTCTGGAGCAAGATTCTATCCTATTGTTATCCACGTAGGCTTGGGCAAACTGGTAGAGTTGGGGAAAGTGCTGGTAATTTTTTTTTTCTTTATGTGGGTACCGGGAACCGAACTCAGGACTTCGTGCTTGCCAGGCAGGCGCTTATGGCGCTGAGCTATATCACCGGCCCAACGCTGGTAATTTTAATCAAAACTATTTTTTTGAATGATTAAGACTTAGAAGACAATGGCCTAAAATGGTTTCCTTGTGTTCTACTTGCCATGGTCACCTGACTCCTGCAGTCTTAAATAAGCATTTGGATCTAAGGAGAACAGCCTTCTATTTTTCTTTTTCAGTTGCTACCATTAAATGACTTTTTGCTTATTTCAACACATGATTTTAAAAATAGAAGTGACTTCAGAAAGCATCTACTTCTTGATTCTAAAGAGAAAAAAGGTGCTTCTCCCTGGGGTTGCATACAAACATTGTCTAGCAGATTTTCCTAAAAAACTCTAAAACCATGCCCTTTCTCCCTTTCCTGGCCACTGGAATATATTCCCATGCTGAGAAGTCCATAAGGAAACACTGCTACTGATGACAGTCCTAGTGAGAATCACGGGTCTAATTAAACCCTCTTGTCTAGAGATAAAGGAACTAAAGTTCAGGAAGCCTTCATGACTTAACGATTTTGACCACTGATCTACTCCTGGTCAGTTCCCAACTCAGACCCAGCACCTCTCCCGTCCACCTGCATGGCTTTGCCACAGTGTTTGGCTTTTCCAATGGGAAAGTCACCACTTCCGGCAGTTTGCATCTACGTAGGAAGATCTGTACTAGAGTGGCAAGGTTATGGTTCTCAAGGCCCCTAAACAAATTTTAACTTTTCATCAAATAATGAAAATCAGCATCTGCTTGTCAACTGCTCAAGGATTTGGGTGATGAGCTATACCAGATGGTGATTCCGACCTGCCCCCAAATCCACAAGATGAAGGCAGGTCAGGTCAAGGCAAGGTAGAGACGCTAAAAACCAGCAGTGGAAACAAGTCCACCAGCCATTTGGTTAAAACACTTTCTGCTTCTAGGGTATGTTGCCCTCATCTGACTTGACATAAGGGAAGTGGGGACAAGTTGCTCTCATCTGACTTCACATAAGGGAAGTGGGGGCAAGGAAAGAAAGTAGCTGTGCTGCTACCACAAGTAGGAAAAGTTCTAGGCTCATTTGAGTGTTGGCTTGGAATCATGATTGTTTTTCAACAGGCTTAACGTAAGGCTCACCAGTGCAACCCTCAAGCATCCAGCCATCCCAGAGAGTCAGCTCCAGCATCTTTACACTATGCTGTTCTTTTTACTTTATAAATATAGAGGAAGAAATAATGTGGATAAATTCAAAACAGAAGGCAAGCTGCACAAAGAATACATTCTTTAAAGACTGTTTCTAGGTAATGGGAAGGTTCATATGTATAATTAACAGGGCAACGGCCTGGAACTCATCAGCTGCTGAAGAGTCCTTGCCAATTAAGGGTGAAAAGATAAACCACAAAAATACTAGTTATGTAATTTCACATTTCTGAGTTAGATTGGTTCCTTCATTTGGAAGCCAAGACATAAGAGAATTTGCATACTTTTACTAGTATGGATGCTGTGTGAGTATGCATGCACATGTGGGTGTGCATGTGCACATGTTTGTATGTGCTAAATGAAGAGGGAGTCAGAGGGAAGCAAAGAGTAAGTTGAAATAATTGACATTTGTTGAATTCAAATGCCAAGCCCTGGAGTAGAGGAAGTAGCTCATAAACAGCAGTTAATCCCACTGTATCAAAATACCAGGGGTTCAGAGAAGTTAAGAAAATTGCTCATATTCTCTCAGCTAGTGAGTGGTAACACAGTGATTCACATTCAGATCTCTGCTCCAAAACCTATCTTATATCTAGGCCTGACGGTTCTGACACACAGGGCTTCAGTGAATATTTATTGTACAACTAAACATAAGGATTTATATGTCTCAAAATAGTTTCATTTTTCTAGTCATCAAGATCAGGAAAGTTGTACTTACTAAACTAAAATCAAATCAGTAGTGTTCCAGAAATGCAGTACAGTTAAATGTAACTGATTATTTAAATCACCTATTAGGGCTCGGGATATAGCTCTGTAGATAAGAGTACAGGCTTAGCAAGGAGGCCCTAGGGTCAGTCCTCAGCAATACAAAATCAAAAACAAGCCAAAAAGCTAATACTATATCAATAAATGAACCAAAAGTCACTTAAATCTATGATTAAATGTAATTTCAATATCCTCCACCAAACAAGGATAAAAGCATTGGTGCAGTGAGTCCTGCTTTTACAGTCTGTTCATTTTGTGGTCTAGGCTAAACTCTATTCAATCTATTCATTTCAAAAATCACATCGTACCATGGTCTCTCAACCCCTTAAAGACCTCAAGTCATACTTGAAATGTGCAAGCTAATTTAACACAAATTGCTACTTAAGCAAGAAAAACATGGACTTAGACACAGAAATAAACCACTATTCTATAAATTCCCAAAATGACTGGTCCATGATTCAGTAAAATGACAAGATACAAGAAGTCTGCATTCTAATTGGATGTAGCAAACTCTATGGATTGACCTCAGATATTTTTAATTATAGGGAACTCTAAAAAGGTAATTCCAAGTTCCAAAAGGTGGGAGGTAGACGATTACCCCTGAGCACCAAAAGAAATGTTTATAGAGCTCTACGTCATAAAGGGTTTTATTAAATTTGCCTGCTGTGCTGGTTTCAAATAGCAAGGAAGAAAGAGGCTGAAGACACCAGCTGAGCTAGTCTTTCCCGGCATCCCTCCCCAAATTCTCTACTTAATATAGAGGCCAAACAGGTCTGTACACATTGGACCCTCTTACACTGGAATCCTAAGAAAAGGACAGTGTGAGTAGCAATACACTGGATTAACAGCTCCTCCTGGAGACCTGTGCAGACCACCAAGAGCAGGTGTGAAAGAAAAGGCGGGAGGTCCTGAATAAGCTGCATCCCTTCAAGGAGCTTGCCTACAAATGACCAGAATGAAAGGCAGAATATCAAAACATCACAAGAGATGGTGGAATAATACTGCAGGAGTTTTGTGTTGTTTTCTTTTGGTTTGTTTTCACATATTTTTTAATGGAAAAAAGGTAAAACAAAATTTCATGATAAAATTATAGGAGAATAACAATAGTTAACACATTACATGTTGTTATCTTTAAAGTAGTTGCTCAGGGTACAAGATATGGGCATAAGAATTTCTCCAATCGATATTAGCACAAACCCTCCTTTTCAATGAACTAAGAGACACTAATAGTATAACTGACTTGCATTTTTTCCCTTTTCCCTACTGTCCTTTCCCCTTTCACCCATTCTAGTTCCTTTCTCGTTTTGAACAATTGCTTCCCATTTCACAATATCTATTGTACATTTTAGAACTTACTCTTTCAGTTTCTCACACCAGGGAGACAATACGATGTTTATACATGTGAATCTGACTTGTTTCACTTATGAGTATGGTCTCAAGTTGCATCCATTTACCTATGGAAGTCTCAAGTTTATCCTTCTTTATGGCTGAGTAGTACTCCACTGTATAAAAATACCACATCTTTTTTATTCATTCCCTGGTTGATGGACATTCAGGTTGTTTCCAAGATTCAGCTATTATAAATTGTGCTGCTATAGACATGGGTGCACATATATTGTTGTGGTATGATGTTTTTATTCTTCTGGGAAGATACCCAGAAGGGGAATAGCTGAGTCAAATTGGACTTCTAATCCTAGTTTTTTGAGGAATCTCCACACTGATTTCCACAATGGTTGCACCAGTCTACACTCGCACCAAAAGTGGAGAAGGGTTCCTTTTTTCCCACAGCCCCTCCAGCATTTGGTATTGGTTGATTTCTTGATGACAGCCATTCTTTCTTGGATGAGATGGAATCTCAGTGTTGTTTTAATTTGCATCTCTCGAATGACCAACGATGTTGAACATTTTTTCATATATTTATTTTCCATTTGTATTTCTTCATCTGATAAGTGCGTATTCATCTCAGATGCCCATTTTTGGGTTGGGTCTTTGAATTTGGGTCTGATTTTTTTGAATTCTCTATACGTTCTAGATAGAAGTCCTTTGTCTGAGGGACAATTGGCTAAAATTGTCTTTTCACTTTGTTGGTGATTTATTTTGCTGTGCAAAAGCTTTTTAATAAGATGAGATCCCAGTTGTTGATTCTTTGAAGTATTTCCCGTGCAGTCCGGGTTTTGTTCATGAATTCTCTACCTACACCTATGTCTTCAAGATTTCTACCTACTTGCTGTTCCATAGATTCAGTGTTTCTGTTTTAATATTTAGATCTTTGATCCATTTTGACTTTAGTTCAGTGCATGGTGATAGACATTGGTCTAGTTTTAGTCTTCAGCATGTAGAGAGCCAGTTTTTCCAGCATCATTTATTAAAGAGGCTGTCTTTCTTCCAGTGAATGTGTTTGGCCCCTTTGTCAAAGATAAGGTGGCTGAGTGTGTTTGTAGTTGTGTCTGCATCTTCTAATCCATTTGGTTCCATTGGTCCTCAGGTCTGTTTTTTTGCCCGTACCATGCTGACTTAGTTTCCAAAACAATCAGCACATAGGCATTAGCAGAAACAAAGGTAAGCAGTGAGATAAGAAAAGTGAATTGATAAATGAACCAGTAGCTATCTTTGGGAAATTAGAGACAACTAATATAAAATCTGTGACAGACCAGAAATATTAAATCTTCAACACTGCAGCTATATCTTGTTTCCTGGTAATTTTAGTATGAGTGTTAAAAATTATTCAAACTGAAGTTCTATTAGGCAGCATCTAATTATATGCATTTTAAAGCTTCTTATTTTGATAATGTATATTTTGAAACCTAGTAAAACTTCTAACACTTGCAGAAATTAACATTTCTTCCTAAATATATAGCAAATGTGGCAACTACATATTTGTCCTGCATATTACAGCCCTATGTGAACACAAAAGAACTAATTGCATATGAATTAGTTTTTTACAAGAATGTTCAAGATTTCCTTGGTAGCTTCATGGTGCATTGTACAAGAAACATAAAGTATAAAACTTTTACCCTATTGAGCTCATCAGTTCCATTCTGGTGAACAAATGCAAAGACAAAATAATCCATTGTATTATACAATCTGCTATTCAAAACTGGCTGCATTTATATTCCTCATACAAGTTAAAGTTAATCTCTGTGACATCTCTAAAACAGATGAGTGCTAACTATCTATGAATTATCATATTTTAAAACTAAATGTAGAAAATCAGTGTTTATTATTCAAAGTGACCCATTACTATAACATGAAAAACTATAGGGAGGTCCTTGTTTTCAGTCCATCATTAGGAATTCATTTAGGTTTTTCTATATGTCCATATGCTATATTTAGCACTTTAAAAATGGCTAAAGTATAAAACCAATTTCTTGCTCCTTGAAAAGGTATAGATCTATGATATAGAGAATGATACATAACAGTATTGTGTTTAAGTTACTATTATCCTTCCCAATCCCACAATTAATAGCAAAATAATGTCTGATAAGAGTTCAGTATCCAGAATATACAAAAAAAGTTTACAACCCAACAACAACAGCAAAAAATCATACAACTCAATTCAAAAGTGAGCAAAAGATTTGACTAGATATTTTTCCAAAGGAGATATGCAAATGACCAAGTAACGTGTGGAAAATATTCAACATCACTAACCACTGGGAAAATGCAAGACACAACCAAAATGATGCACCACTTCATATCCATTAGAATGGAAAACAAGAAGTGTTGGTAAGAATGCTGTGAAAGGCCGGTGAGATAGCTCAGCGGCATAAGCGCCTGCCTGGCAAGCGCGAGGTCCTGAGTTCGACTCCCGGTACCCACATACGAAAAAAGGGCCGGTGATATCGCTCAGAGGCATGGGCGCCTAATGGCATGCAAGGTCCTGAGTTAGACCCCCAGTACCCAAGGAAAAAAAAAAAGAATGCTGTGAAATTGGATTCCCATCATTGCTAGGAGGGATGAGAGTGGTACAGCCACTGTGGAAATGGCTTGGCAGCTCAGTAAGTTAAACATAGAGATACCATATGATCCAGCAATCTCTGGGTCGCGCCCTAAAAACAGGTACTCACCCAAAAGGGCAGAAAACAGTGTTCAAACAGTGTTCTGTACACACAAAATGTGTACAGAAAGATTCAAAACAGCATCACTCAGAGTAACTACAGGGTGGAAACAATTTGAATGTCCATTAAAAGATAAATGGATAAACAAAATGTGGTATATTATGCAATATAAAAAAAGCAAAGTATTGATACATGCTACAATATAAATGAACCTTGAAAACATTAGGGCAAGTGAAAGAAGCCAATCACAAAAGACTACACATTATATGATTCTATTTCTGTGAAAAGTGCAGAATAGGCAAATCTATAGAGTCAGAAAGTAGACTGGTGGTTGTTTCAGTCAGGGGTGATGGGGCACCTGTGAGATAGATATAGGGCACAGAGCTTTTCCTCGTGGTGACAAAAATGCTCTCAAATTGACTGTGATAATGGTTACACATATCTAGGAATACGACAAAAACAATTAAACTATTAAAACCTTAAATAAATGAATGATATGGTATGTGAATCCTATCTCTATAAGTGTCAAATACTGGAAAGTATTTCCTTTGGAGTTGCCTTGCAGAATAATTGCTACATCCTTTTGACTTTTGCAAATAAGAAAATTTAATGAAATGTTATTGATTCTATCCCTATCGGTGATAAGCAGAAGTGTCTAGATGTGAGTTTCTGTAATACAAATAAACATAGGTAAGACAAAATGTATTTGCGGCCACTCTTTCCCTTCACCACCAGCCAAGAGGGAGGGGGGCAGGCAGGCAATAACTCCTAATAATTCTAGCAGCTTCAATCCATCAAATAAGATGCTTTTTCCGTCCATCACTGATACACACTGGTACAGCTGCAAGGCAAGCTACTGCTTCTGCTCCCTCAGACTCCCTCCGAGGAAGCAAAAGGTACTGTTTCTCTTGGGACTCAAAATTCTTGACCACTTTATTTCTAATTTCTCCAAAACAAACCAACTACTGTCTTAAACCTGGATCCATGACAGGATATCTGAAAGAAGACAGTACCCAGATAATCCATATTTATATGTATTTTTAAACAATTCAGAGTGAGACTACTCTACATTTAAAATAGTTTACAAGGCTTTTCACCCTTCATGCTATGTTTACAGAACAGACTGCCATAGTTAAATGCCGTTCTGTCTTTCCTGTAATACAGTGCTACTGTGCATCCCCAACCAACCCGACAAGATAAATTTGCAGCTATGAACAAAAATGTCATTTTTCCTATGTCAACAGTTTGTATTGATAGCATCATATTTTATGCATTAGTTTCCTACATTATTGTGTGCAGCCAAAAGTACTATATTTAAACTGTATGTGATGTGCAGAAGAAAAATAAAATTTGGCTTTAAGATTTAGAGAAACTGTTTCATAACACATCTGGACCTCTATTTTCACATTTTTCTTTTAATTTATTTAAACTTGCAGAATATCAAATTCAATAAAATAACATGTTTCTTTTATTTTTTGACTCCAAATTTCCAAGATAATATAATATAATATAATATAATATAATATAATATAATATACATATTGGCAATTCAGAGAACTAAAGCACTATTTATCCATTTAAAATGCCGTAAATTAGGGGCCGGTGAGATAGTTCAGCGGCATAAGCGCCTGCCTGGCAAGCGTGAGGTCCTGAGTTTGACTCCCGGAACCCACATACAAAAAAGGGGCCGGTGATATCGCTCAGTGGCACGGGCGCTTGCTGGCACATGAGGTCCTGAGTTAGACCCGCAGTACCCACACACACACACACACACACACAAATGCCGTAAATTAAAAATGGAAAGGCAAGCATAACTAGTGAAGATCAATCTAGTGAATTTAGTTCCCATAAAGACTAAGTCACATATCTAAGGCTTGATGATAAATCATTAGAGTCTGCCAGTTGTACTAGATCAGTAGTGAGCCATCTGGCTTATTCTGTTTATATCAATCTAATAGTGTTATTCCAAGTTTTTGATATTTCCACAGCTCATAAGTAATGAGGCTACTGGCAGTGAGCCTGCATCATAACCTAATTTCCAGGGGGATATATTATTTGATTTTTGTTTGTTTTCTACAGTAAATCAAAGTTTGAATGCTTCTTCAAAAAAAAGAGAATTTTGCTGTATTGGAAAGACAATGATCTCCAGTGTTTAAGTATAGCCTTTACTATATGTATCCCTTTACTCCATTGACTGTGTCCTCCCTCCACCAATTTTGGGGGTGGGACATAAAAACAACAACTATCCCTGCCTCGTTTTCCTCCCCCTAATTCCCTTCCTCTTTTCAAATTTGTTGCAAGAGGAAGATCTTTAGAACATACTCTGCCCTTCCCCAATTTGATACCCTGGTTGCTGTGGGAGGAGAAAGCATTGCCACTGTCCCCTGTCTCTTCCTTCGCCACACTCTGCTGTCTGGCTGCCCCACTTCACCCCCTCCCGTGCCTCTCCTAACCTCACAAAGTCTAAGGCCAGCTGGGGCTGCAGCTGCTGGCTGGTCCTTCCCTTGAAACAATGGTGCTTAAGCAGAAAAGCAGATGCAAGTTTAAAAGTTGAAACTAAAAATGAAACCATGGGCACAACCTTTAAACTAATGTTTAAGCCTTTAAACTTTATAAATCTCCTGTTGTGCACCACACATGCACACACCCCTTTTCTCAAATACAGGGGACGCCTCCTGAGAGCAATGCGCCAGAACAATGGTTCTCCAATTGGAACTGCATCAGGATCACCTGGAGGACTTGCTTGCAGCACAGACTGCGGGGCCTCAGGCCCAGACTCATTCAGCAGGTCTCAGAAGAGACCTTAGAATTGGCATTTGCAGCAAATTCCCAGGTGATGCAATGCTCCAACCCACAGGAAGAACTACTCCTCAGACACAGAAAAATTGCCAAAGAAAGAGAAAGCCCAGGGAAGGTGCAATTCCAATGAATATCACCTCCACTGCTGCATGGCTCAAGCAGAGATCAGGTCTCTAACACAGGGAGGCAGCATGGTGGGTATTAATATAGGAAGGCGATGTTCAAACACAGCAGCTGCTTGAATTATTTCACTTCACTGCTGGCCCTTCAAGACAGTCAGAGTGAAAGTATGAAGAAATGGAAAGTGAAATTATGGAAGTAAATATGATGATCTTTTAGCCAACTAGCTCTTTAG
Organism: Erethizon dorsatum; assembly: GCA_028451465.1. Lineage (NCBI taxonomy): Eukaryota > Metazoa > Chordata > Mammalia > Rodentia > Erethizontidae > Erethizon > Erethizon dorsatum. The sequence continues at coordinate 129,717,537 of CM051823.1, read as the reverse complement.
ATTCCCATTCGCATCTTGGCTATATTTCCACTTTCTGTCTTAAACTGCCCATAGCATTTTGCAATTGGCACTGAAATCAGACAGATTTGGGTTTAGATCCTGCTTTACTTGCTGTGTGTCTATCTGTGTTAGTAAGCTTTCTGTTCCTGCAACAAACACCCGAGATGAAGTAACTTATAAAAAGAGGTTTATTTTGGCTCACAGTCTTAGAGGTTTCAGTGCATGACCAATGGCTCTGGATGTCCACTGACTCATCCTATACAGTAAACGCTAGTTTTTATCACAAATGCCCATGTCTTCTGGCTTTCCCATGAGACTATTCAATATAATAAACATCATATTACCTACTTGATAATCATTCACTTGACCAATAATTCTAGATAATATAAAGAAATATCGTAGAGTAGCTACTATATGTCAAATATATAATACTGTCCAAATATATTGAAATTATGCCCTGTAAAGAAAAGGTTTGACATAAATATTACTTTCATTTGGAAAATTCTGACTTCATATGAATTTACATTTAAGAAAAACATTTGCCTCCATAATAGCTAACTAAAGAAATTGAAAGGATGTGTTTACTAACCACAAATTTTGTTTGGATAGACACTAAAATGATAGAATGTAGAAAAAAGAGGGGAAACCATTCTGCAGATACCATGGCCTAGTATCTTTCGGGCATATTTTAGACCATCCTAGAGAACAAACGCCCACTTTTCCCAAAAATCATTATTTTATTTATGTGACCAAATAACAAATTTGGCCAAGGGTGTGCACTGAAGTCATTTTTAACCAACTGTGTCAGTCAGCAACTTACTGATCAGTTAGTAACAAATGGGAGCAGAGTTCCTCTTTCGGGTCTTTGCAGACCCCAGGTAAATATTACCAATTCACTCCTCGACCAACTGACCACCCAAATGTGTCAGGCCCTGCTTTCTGAGATGTACGGTGAAAAGGAAAATGTGACATGCAGCGAAGGGTCTTGATTTCACGCTTCATAGTGCCTTTGCTCTTTCCTTCTCCTAGATTTTTCCTTCCTTATCATAGCCACAGAATTTTAGTTGCCTTGTAGAGGTTTTAGAGATATCTAGACCAATTCCCAATTTTACCATGAAAAACCAAGGCCACAAAGTTTGAGTATCCTGCCAAAAGCCAAGAGCTCTTGAGGACAGTGGACACAGATGTCTTCCGGCCCAATCTCGCACACATTTCCCTTCATCACTGGCCTTTACATTTGCTCAAATGGAGCACCTGCAAAAAATTCTTTATCAAGCCAGGCATACCCCTGTAATACCAGCACTCAGAAGGCTGAGGCAGGAGGGTAGCTGTGAGTTCGAGGCCAGCCTGGACTATATAGAAAGACCTTGCCTCAAAAAAAAAAAAAAAAAAAAATTCTTCATCAGATTTTATGGAGAAAGACCCATGAGCTTCAACTTTTGCATCCCAATGCTAATTAAATGATGCTTGTTAATGATGACAAGTTATATTTGGGGCTCTAGCGGGTCTGAAAGCTGAGAAAACTAGAGTCCAAAATACAGAACTCAGAAAACAAGCAAGAGATTTGTCTCCCTTACCCCAAATCTTCTATAAAACCAGATACTAAGGATTACACTTTGGTTATGCGCAATATTTTCCTTCTATTTTCCCTAAAATATCTTAGGAAGCCATAGTGCCTAAAGTTTTTACTGAAATAGAAGTGTAAAGTTTAAAATCTGAGGTCCTCTATGTGGAAAAATTATACATTACTTTGTCTGTGTTTCTATTTCCAAATGCCCTAACATATCTGTCACTTTGCTGATGTGGTTGGTTTGCTTTTCCTCTCAAAAGGGCTGCTACCTAAACTTGTAGCTTCTTCGATGAAGGGATATTTGGGGTAAATGTGACAAGTCTGCAGCCGGCCTGGGTCATTTGGCCCGTCCTGTTTGCAGCACTTTGGTGTAGCTTTTCCATACCTGCTCTCCTCTGCAGAGGCTGGAAGTTTGCCACTATGCTCAGGTTTATCACCTCAGAAGTTTCCAAGAAACTGGAGCTCTCCCAGCTTCTCTCCAAACCCCTGCACGACCTCTTCTGGCCGCAGACTTGTGAGAGATTTGCATCCTCCCTCAGCCAGCACCGTCCCTCTTTTCTCGCCCATTACAACCTCTTCCTTAACCTCTGCTACAGATAGGCAGCCTTGCTCTCAACAAAACAGCGGCAAACCAAGGGAAAAGTTCGGAGCTAAGACGCACACAGCGCTGAGGATCACCAGATCGCGAGAGGCAACACCGCTGGCCAGGATGACTGGAATTTTCAGAAAGCCCCAGACCCCTGGGCGCAGCCTGCCCCCCTTGTCACAGTCGCAGCGGCCGGCGGGGTAGGCAGGATCTGTCAAGGCACAAACCAGCCTGGGACAGCGTGCAGACACCTTGGTCGGGCGGTAGAAGCGGGACTTGCGGGGCAGAATTCAGAGAACTGATCTGGGGAAGATGCGCTAAACCCACCTGCACGGCTCAGAGCGCGGGACGGGACGGTACTGCAGTTACGTACGATGGCACGGAGGGGACTGTCCCCTCCCTCTGCTCTCCCCGCACCCCCAGGCCAGAAGGTTCTCTCACACGCGCTCACAAACACGTGCGTATCAAAACGGGGCGGCAGAGCAGGGGCAGGTGTGCGGCGCTCCGCCCCCAGGTACCTGCCTGGCCCGTAGCCCCGCGACACCCGGGTTGCGAACAGCCGGACGCGCGGAAGAAGGCGCTGCCCCACCCGGGCTGCGCCGACAGATGTCTTGGCATCACACCTGGGGCGGGAGCCTCGGGGAGGCGGCGGCACCCGAAGGGCGCGGTGCGCCCCCTCTTTCCCTGGGCACAACTTTGCACAGCCCGCGCCGCGCTCGCGCCTGCCGCCTGTCCTTACCCAAATACTGTCGCAGGTCGAGCAGGAAGCGAGGGGGTCCCCCGCTGAGCTGGTAGAAGAGGGAGCCCAAGCAGAAGACCAGCAAGGTGGCCATGCAGAAACCATAGTCCCGGAGAGAGAAGCGCAGGAGCGGCAGCAGGGAGACCCGGCGCTTCCAGCCGCCCAGGCCCGCCGGGGCGCCCCCGGCCGGGGCCGCATGGGGCCAGGAATCCGCGCCGCCGCCGGGATGCTGCTGCTGCTTCTTCTTCATCGCCTGCTCCGCCGCCTTGCACAGCCGGCCCGGGCCAGGAAGAGGTCACCCTCCGCCGCGAGGGGAGCGCGGCCGGCCGGCTGCACATGGGGAGGGAGGGCCGCGCCGAGGGCAGCCGGTGGGGGCGGGGAGGCCCGGGGGCCGCGCTCAGGAGACTTTGCCCGGCATGTTCCCCGCCGCTCCGTGCCCGCTAGCGCCCCCGCGCCCCGCCACGCCCCGCGCTCGCCCCAGCGCCAGCGCGCACCCACGGCTTTGTGCGCGTCCCTCTCGGCTTGTTGTGTCCCGGCTCAGGCTCCTCTGAAAAACGGCAGGGAGGAACGGGAGGCGGACACCGTCCCCTCGCTCCACCTCCTGGACAGGGGTTTTCCTCCTCCTCCTCCCCTTTCTTCCTCCGGCGCTCCACAGCCCTCTCCCCACGCTGCGCCCTCTCTCTCCCCGCGCCTGTCCCCCAGTCTCGAGTCTCGCTTGGGTGTCACGTTACCGCCTCGGCGGGGGCGGGAGCGGGGGCGATTATCCCCAACAAGGAAGAAAGTTTCTGGGTGTTTTCTTTCTTTCTTTTTTTTTTTTTTTTTTCTTCCTTCCCCCTTTCTCTACCCTCTGGCCTCGGTTCCTGCGCCACCAGCGACCTCTTGGGGCCCGCTGCCTTCCCTCTAGTCAACAGTCGCCAGCCGGGAGAAGAACGACTGGGTTTACTCAAAACCGTATTCTGTTTTCATTTCAGAAACTTGGTTATCCTTCTGTAGCCCACGCGAGCTGTTTACAAAAGGCCGATAACGAGTACTAGGGATAGGTTGAAGACTTAGCTGAGATGGTAAAAGAGCAAGTGGGGGGAGATGTATGACTGAACGACCGGAGAGGCAGGGTGTGGAGTACACGGCCAACTCTATGTCATTCCTCTAGCAGATAGGAGGGGAAAGAGCCCTGTCCCTGTACATACCGCCTTTATCACTGCCTCTCTTCCATCGCTGGGCAAATTTCTGGCACTGAGAACCTGCTGAGCTTCGCAGACACACAACCTTGGATGGGGTGGGTCATTGCCTAAAGGGCTGCTTTCATCAGCCACTGTTTAAGAAAATGTTATCACTGTGGGTAAAAGCTGTGTCACCTGAGGCTTCTGCGACTTGCCCAAGGTCACAGAGCTGGCAGGAGTCAGACTGGGTGGCGCAGTTTGACGCCCCATCCCACCACACTAACCATTGCACAGTACTATCTCCTAACCAGAGCCCTCCTCAGCATTTGCACGGGGGTTGGAAGACGCCTTCCAACGCTGAGAAACTGAAACCTCAGTCTTTGGTGCCTCTCTTCTCTGGCTCCCAACTCATTCCGCATTTTCCAGTAAGGAACAACGGGATTAAAGAAAGAGGAACCAAAACCTCTGATTCCAAGTCTTTGGTCCTAAAAACCTGCCTACCCATTTGGGTCTCTGGAGAATTTTCTATGGAAAATTCGAGAACAGGATCCTGAGATCAAGAATTTACAATTAAAGAACAATCTGGCTTAACTATAACCCATACATGAGGTCTCCGTTTCTTGATTTGGAACACGGGTGAAGAAGACATATATAGGTCACCAGCTGGACGTGGTCATGAATGAGGCGGCGGCGTGGCACGCGCCCACACTCACACAGACTCGTGTGTGCACAGAGAAGCTCCCGACTTTCGTTTTCCTGCCTGGCTTTCCAAGGGCTAGGAAGGCCGCTTCGGGACCCCTGTCACAGAAAATCATGAATAGCATTAATGACTTCACATATATTTCCTGAATCAGATATTTATCTGGATTAATGCACACATTTTAGAAATTTGAATGTCCCTGAGAGAATTAAGCCGATCAGTCATTGCCCATTAACGTGAATTACTTTAATCAGTGCAATGAGGAGACCAGAACAGACTCCCAATTAATACTTTCTGAGTGTATGAAGAGGGGCTAGGCTATGGAAGGCACCAATTTTCATCATATTTTAGAGACCGCCTTTGACAAACGAACTGTTCCTGAGGCTTGGCCTTGTAATCTCACAGGGTGAAACAAACAAACAAACAAACAAAAAGGGTTTGGATATGCAAGACCTTCTGAGTTCACGGGTCCCACCCAAGACACCAGTCTCAGCATACTTTGGGAAACGCCCCATTCTTTCTTCTAAGGAAAGAAGTCTGAGGAACAGGGGGCCTGGAGTAGGAAAAAGGGAAACAAACATCTGAGAATATAAATAAGTATGGAATAAAAGTTTTAAAAGACAGTAAGAAATGCAAGGACTAGCTCAGAAGAAGCAAGCTGTGACATGAGGAATGTTAAAAGGGAAAAAAAGGTCAATTTTTAAAAAGATTATGTTAATAGATTAGTAGCCTAGAAAAACTTCACAGAAGGAAAAGGAAAGATATCAAGATACAAAGACGTTTCACATGGGGAAAAAAAGTGCTTTGAATTTTCACCCAACCCAAACAGATGCTGGGGCAAAAATTTATGGAGCTGAAGCTCCATAAATGTCCCTTTTATTCTTTCTAATTTAAAATATGTATACTAATAAATGGAACCAGATAATAAATCTATTAATTATAGGAATTTGTGAACAATTTTTATCATTAGTCTTATTTAATATGTTTTATGTAACACCTTGACCTCCATCCAGTATCTTAGACTTCTCAGTTCCTTCTCTTTCCAGTGACTTTTCCCCTTTCTCACCTAAGCCACTCACTCCAGTCCTCAGGGACTTGTTTGACCTGGCCTCACTGATGACAAACAACATCTCCTCCAAAGTCTCCTTTTCAACCATCCAATCCTTTGACCACCTTCACCTTGTACCCTTCCACTTAGCTTTTCTAAGGCCCTCACTCCAGTAATTTTTCAGCTTTTCAAGAATCTTCAATTCTTTCATCCTTCAGCCATCTAATGTGTTGGCTTTCTTCCTTATCCGGTTTTGACTCCAGACACTATGCCATCAATACCATTGCCATCATTTTGATCTCTTCTTCTATTGATCCCCTTGTTTCTTTCATCTTATATCCTTGAGTATTTGCCTGGTGAAATTCGGGCTCTGTTAAACCCAACTCTGCAACTGGCCTGGGTCGTAGAAAAATACACAGAATTGCCAACTGGCTTCCCTTTAAAGGGCACATTCATCCCTGTCTGAAATCCCACTCTCTAAAATGACTATTTCACAGCTTTTCTCTTTTTGTCTCTACCCTTGACATTTATCCCTTCAGTCATCACTGCTGACCCTGCCTCATAGATTATTGAGGAACACACGCAGCAGGACGGGAGCTCACTCAGCTCCCCATCAGCCTATGCCCAGGCTTTCTGCCTTGTTTTCCAGTCTCAGTGCATCCTTGCTTTAGTCAAAGGTAACTTTGCCACTTAGGCACTAGACTTTGTTTCTATCCAATGCCAACCTCATGCCCAGCCCTCCTAGCTTTCTGCATCTCCCTGAAGAATGGCATTATCAAGCCACTTGGGTCTCCAACTCGACAGTCTTCCTTTGTTTTCTTTTTCCTTCACTCCTATATCTACACCACCTGCAAATTCTATAGGCCTTATCTTTAAAAACATCAGAATCTGACCACTTTTGACACCATCTTCTCTCACCTGGATTGTTGCTATCAGTGACACTTAGGTTTAGCTACATATAACTAAAAAACCCAAAATGTCAGGGGCTTAAGCCACTGAATGCCTATTTCTTCCTCTTGTGAAATGAGTCCATAAACAGGCAGTCCTGAGTTGTCATGGCGTTGCCATGCTATCATCAGAGGCCTGTCTGAGTTTTCTGTTCCACCATCCTCAGCATGCAGCTTCCATTCTAAATGTGGTTTTATGATCCGAGATGGCCACCGGAGGACCAGCCATTGTGTTTATGTTCCACACTGGCAGTAGGGAGAACCTAAAGATCTCCTCTAAACACAAAATGTTCTTCATAAGCTGTGTTACAAAAAGTACTAAAAATCTGTCTTATAATTTACTGGCCAGAATTATGTCTAGTTGTAATGGGGAAAGGGAGCTAGGAAATACAGATTTTAGCTGGGCACATTGTTGCCATGAAAAAGAAAAGTTCAAGAATGAGAGGAGAAGAGAAGGAAGAAGACTAAGAAGAGGAAGAGGAGGAGGAGAAGGAAGAAAAAGAAGAGGGGGAGGAGTGGAAAGGAAGAAGAGGAAGAAGAGAGAAAGAAAATCAAGGTTCTATTACTAAAAGAAAGAAAGAAGCAGTGGTGTCCATCTGTCTCTGTTATTCCTCCTAATTCATCTCCTTAGTTACAGCCTCCCCAACCCTCACCCTTACACCAAGGGTGGAACCCAGAGATGCTCTACCACTGAGATATAGCCCCAGGCCTTTCTTGAAAAATTTGCTTTATTCGTACATATTTGTGGTGCATACATATTGATTACATTCACTGTGGGGAGTAGGTACATGTACATAACATATCTTAATTCTTTATGTTTCCCCTTCTGCTCCCTTCCTTCCCTATCCATCCATCCATCACAAGATCCCCAGCCATTTTTGTCTTTTATTTTGAAACAGGGTCTTCCTAAGTTGTTCAGGCTGGCCTTGAACTCACAAACCTCCCGCCTCAGCCTCCCAAATGATGACATGTACCACTATGCTCCGTGAGGACAATGACTTTATCTCATTTGTTTACTGCTGTATACCTAACACTTAGAAGTCTGCTGACAGTTAGTAATCAGTCAATAAATATTTGTCAGATGAAAAGATTAGTTTTTAATATGAAAGTCTCAAGTTCAGTGGGTCAAATGGAATTATTCCAACTGGAGGTGAGAGGTGGGAGTCTTGGAGAGCAGGTCTCCATCTTGCTAGAACGTTCAAATGACACCAAAGGAATCATTTCAGGGTAAAAATATATTGTTGAGTGAAAGAATCTCCATGACCGCTACACTAATTAGCCACTTAGCTTGTCCCTGTGATTATGAACACTTCATGGAATTGTAAAAGGAATGTGAATCCATGGCACTTTGCCTGGTGTTACCATTCCCCTTGGCAGAAACGCTACTTATGTCAAGGACTATTGCTCATTTCAGGGATTCAAGCAGTCAGCTTCTTAGAAAACTAAGCTCTCCAAGCTGTGCTTTCGAAGATCACTGTGCTTGTTTTTAAGACCCTCTTCTTCTGTTGTTCCTCTGAAAGTAGAGCTGTTTCAGGAAAGTTATTGATTTGGAATGCTAATGCCATATTGCAATAGTGGGAAATTATAAGGCAGCCTGATTTGGTTCTCTGCCTTAGAATCGAGTACAAAGATTTAATAACAAAACAAAAGCCTGGCTGCTTGCCTGTAATGTGGCCCTTGTTCCATGCATCTACAGGGACTGGGTTGGACTCTCTTTGTGCTCCCTGATGTGCAGACAGCCATGCATCCATAGAGCCACACACAAAGACTGAGAAGGTCTCTCTACCCAGGTGCCTCCATTTACCTTCCTCCATCTTGAGGAATCTAGACACAAGTGCATAAACAAGCAACCAAGCAAAGCATTAAACAAAAGGGTCTTTAAAGTCTCAAATGTATCATAAGTAATAATAACAGCTAAATTATGTTAGTATGTTGCTAGCATTTTCTGCTCACTGGGCACATATTAAGTCATTTAATCCTCACAACTATCTCTTGCTGTAAGTACTATTATTTCCCTTGTTATACAGATGAGGAAATGGGCAATAAGAGTAATAGATACCTGCTGAATGACAGCTTCCTATGAAACTCCTGTTCTGGACAGGCTTCCCAGATGAGGTGATAGTAATGGAGTAAACGATGGGCAGGACTGATAGTTGAGAAGTAGCCCACAGGGCAAGCAAATAATGAGAACTGATTAAGAAAGGGTACAAAGATGAGAAAAAAGATGTGCTTAAGGGATAAGAGGGGGCCTGCCTTGGGAAGAAGGTAGAGATTTGTACAGCTGCACCACTGCCAAGGATGAGGAAACCCAATCACAGGAAATGAGTGGAGTTTTGACCAAAGGTTCTTTAGAGTCTCCCTCTTATGCCAGGCCCACAGAACCCTTAGTGCTTAGGCAGGTGCTGTGGTTTGGATGTGGTTTGTCTCCCAAAGGCTCATGGTTGGAAACTTGGTTCCCAATGCGGTGATATTAAGTAGTGGAACATTCCAGGTGGGGGCTCTGCATAAGGTAATGAAGTCATCGAGGGCTCTCTCCTTGGGAGAGATTGATGCTGGTCTCGTGGAGTGAGTTAGTTGCTATGAGAGAGTGTCATAAAGGGGCGATCCTGGCCCTGAATGTCTCTGCCTTCCTTCTCATCACATGTTCTCTCCCTGTTGCACAGACCCCCACCACGATGCCCTCTGCCACGATGTGACTCAGCCGAAGAGGCCTTTCCCAGAGGCTGAATCCACGGGGCCACCGGAGTTTGGAATTCCAGCCTCCAAAACAGTGAGCTAAGTAAACCTTTTTTTCTTTATAATTATCCAGGCATTTCGTTACAGAACAGAATATGGACTAATACAGCAAGTGGCTCACAGAATTCTCCATTCTCTTTTGATTAAATCAATGCTGCGGAAAAAAACTGTTCATATAGGAAGTGCACGAAGGACAGACATGACTTAGAGTTTTGCAGAAAGAAATCACTCACTCAAAAGTGGACAGCTAAGTGCAGATACTGTTTTATAGTCCTAACATAGACAGTGAAAGTCTAATTGTTACAATTTGCTGCTGTCTTGTAACTCTTAGTAAAGGAAAGACTCACAATAGGTATTTTTCTTCTAGAGTGAATTTTCCTTACAAGTTTTTAGGTTTAGTCTACTGAAAAATCCTAATAAGTTAATTTGTAAATTAATTTAGGAAATAACTTTTAAAAATAAAAAGTTTCTTAATATGTCCATGTGTTGAATGTTGTAAGGGTTAATCTTGACTATCACTTTGATTGGATTGGGAAACACGTAAGAAATTAGTAAAGCACATTTCTGGGGGTGTCTGTGAGGGGTGTTTTCTGAATGATTGGCATGTAGTACAGAAAACCAAGGAGGGACACCCCCTTTGAGTGTGGGTGCACCACCCACTGGGGTAGGGACTGGATGGAACAAAAGCAGAAGGAGGAGGCTGACCAGAACAACCTTCTCCCAGCCGCCATGAGGTGAGCAGCTTTCCTGCACCACACCCTTCCGCCATGATGTTTCTGCCTCACCACAGACCTAAAAGCAATGGAGCCAGCTGACTATGGACTGAAGCCTCTGAAAGTGTGAGCCAAAATAATCTTTCTTTCCTTAGGTTGATTTCCTAAGGTATTTTGTCACAGCAAGTAAAAGCTAACTAATATAATTTTTTATCTTAATACATCAAAATTGTATCATTTTAACAGTACAGATTACTATTACAGCTATATTTTTAAATCTCTAGAAATACAAATTGTTGCAGTTTAGAGTGGATCATTTGGTTTTGTCACATTTGTAAGAGGTTCTAAATTGAATTTAATTTTCCTAATCTTTTAAAGTTTATACAAAGTTAAAAAACGTTTAACTAAACTACTATAAAAAGTTTTAACTATTATAAAAAGTTTTTGTAAGCTTTTAATTTCCATTAATATGAAGTCAATATATTCTTTTTTTTTTTTTTTTTGTGGGTACCGGGGGGTCGACCTCAGGACCTCACGCGCCAGCAGGTGCCCGTGCCACTGAGCGATATCACCGGCCCCTTTTTTCGTATGTGGGTTCCGGGAGTCGAACTCGGGCCCTCGCGCTTGCCGGGCAGGCGCTTAAGCCGCTGAGCCATCTCACCGGCCCCAATATATTCTTTTAAATCATGTAATAAATAAATATTTAGCACTATTAGGTGCCTACCACTGTGCTAAACAGACAAGTATAAGTGAACCTGTTTAGCCTTCAAGAAAGGCACAGTTTTTCCAAGGAGACTGGATTGTCTTAAGTAAAAATATCTGACAATAACGTAAGGTAGTATTATGGTTTAGATCTAAAATGCGCCCCCCAACACCAAGTCTCCTGTGTTCAGAGATGGAGGCTGGTTGGGAGAGGTGGGTCATGGGGGGCGGTGTGACCTAGAAGAGTGTGTTCTCGTGTCTGCCTCCTCCCCTCTGACCCTCTTTCTGCTTCCTGGGTGCCATAGAGTGAGCAGCTATCCTCCGCCAAGCCCGTCCACCATGCCCTTTCTGCCTTGGACCCAGCCAATTGTAGACTGAATCTTCTGAAAACGTTGGGCTAAAAGAAACCTCTCCTCCTTGAAGTTGGAGGCATTGGGTATTTTGTCCCAGAGACAGGAAAGTGAGTCATACAAGTAGTATATAATTAAAGGCCACATTGTTTGTTACACACTATAAATACTGAAGTCATTCAAACCTTTAGAGATGCTGAACTGATTTATAAAAAGAATAATTTTTCCTCAGTTAAAAAAGTCTTAAAAGATAACAATACTCAATGTATTAACCATTGTTACCCTCCTATTATGTTGTTTTGAAATTCTGTTCTACTTTTTTTCTCTTTAAAATAAATTTTTTTTCTTTTTTTGTGGGTACTGAGGGTCGAACTCAGGACCTCGCTGCTGAGCAATATCACTGGCCCTTTGTTCATATGTGGGTTCTGGGAGTCAAACTCAGAACCTCGCGCTTGCCAGGCAGGCGCTTACACCTCTGAGCTATCTCACCGGCCCAATAAAAATCTTTTCTAAAAGTCTTAAAAACTTTTGTCCTTTAGGAATGGAGGTGATTTTTGGATTTGAGAGTAATATTTTAAGATTTTATACTGTGTTGCCCCGGCTGGCCTCAAGCTCCTGAGGTTAAACAATCCTCCTGCCTCAGCCTCCTGGGTGCATGCATCACCTAGTTAAGAACTATTCTGAATAAAGTAAATGATGAAATAGGTAATTATTTTCAGCCTGTATTAGTATGACTCTGACGTCATGATAAATATTTGCTTGTGTGGCTTCTGTGTTGACTGTAGGTGCACAGTAGAGTCTCAGGGAAGCAAGATGTCAGACGTCAGGGGTCAAGAGGAGTCTAGGAAGGTGGGAACCCCGCTGGGCCTCTAAAGACCTGATTCCCAATAACTCGTTGAAGAAATCTTTTGCCAGATGAGCTTTATGTAGTGGGGTGTGAGCTCCATGTAATGGGGTGTTACTGGTTTATTATGAAATGTGCTTATGCTTTTCATGCAGCTAGGTACAAATATTATGATTGCAATATATTCATTTCTCACAAGATTTTTTTTTTGCCCTTAGTAGATGAATGATTTGATTGACTAATCTGCCTTGACTAAGAGACATGAAAATAAAGTAATTGGATGGGGTTTAAAAAATTAATCCAAATGGATGCTATTACTTTCAAATTGTGGAAATTCATTTCACTCCCAAGGCCCTTGCTTAAAATATGAAACTTTCCTTATGCCTGTAACTAATCATGCTTATTCCAGAGTCCATTCACTCCTGTGCAGGGGATTAGGGGTAGTTAGAATTCATCTAGTTTAGTAACTCCTTCTGGAAACAGTCTCTTTCAGGACACACTTGGTCTCTTTGGCATCACTCTTCAGTCAAACTCAAGGGCCCAAGATGGTTCATTGCAAGGGAAGTTTAAGTGCTTGGCAAAGACAGGGCCCAAGATGGTTCATTGCAAGGGAAGTTTAAGTGCTTGGCAAAGACAGGCACTGTGCTCATCAGCACAGCCTCTCTCTCTCTCTCTTTCTCTCTCTCTCTCTTTCCCTCTCATATACACTGTCCTGCTATCCTGTCCATACCTGGTGACGCCCTGCTTTTTCTCTCTGGCTCTCACTGGTGTGGTGTGTCTCCTTGTTCAGGGCCATTTGCTCAACAGCCTCTGCAGCAAAATCATCTCAACCAGCACAAAGTGATGGCTAGCTCTCCATAAGCCACCTTCCATGCTCCCTGCCTTATCCGGGGGGCCCCAGGACATTTCTGGATCTTGGTGTGTCTGCTTGCCCAAGGCCAACTGGAGGGCCTCTCAGGCCTTTTCTGCTCAGACTTTTTCTTGAACACTTCTAACCTCTGGCTAGTTGGCACTAGATTAATCCAGTGATTCCCCAGGGGGCTTAATAAATCCCCCCATCTTCCAAAGAAGTGCAAACAAATCCTACTGTGATGGGGATGCCCCTGCCATAGTCAGTTTAGGCTGTTATGATAAAATTATGTACCATAGGCTAAGTGACTTACACGACACAAATAATTTTCTCACAGTTCTGGATGGTGGAAAGTCAAAGACGGAGGTTGTGGCAGATCTCATATAAGGTAAAGAATTGCTTTCCTGACTTTATATCCTCACAAGGCAGAGAGAGAACAAGCTATAATGTTCTCTTCTTACAAGGGCACTAACCTAACAAGTGAGGTCTCCACCCTCATAACCTAATTACCTCTCAAAGACCTCATTTCCTTGTACCATCACATGGAGAATTATGATTTTAACATGAATTTGGGAGGGACATAAGTATTTAGCCCATGGCAGCCCACAATTATGGTTCCAAACTCCCCTGTACAAGATTTGGATCTGGAGTGGGAAAGTAAAAAACCTATGTATATCACAACTTACCTTTCTCTCTCTCTTTCTCTGTCCTCCAGTTCAGACCCCAAAATCTTAAAGTGCTTTCTTTGTCAGTGTTGACAAAAGAGCTACAGATAAAGAAACTAGAAGACTAGGAAAATAATTCAAGGAAATAATTCAAATTAAATCATCTTCATTATTCACCTTCAGGCTTTTTGTTTCTGAATTTCCTTTGGTGTTGAAGGGACTATATCTTCATCCTTTGAAGACTGAATTTGATTTTTAGAGACAGCCAAAGTTATTCCATAGCAACTCTGTTGGATAAAGTAGGTGAGATATTTAGACAACAAATCAAGGTACTGTTAGCAAAGAAGAAGGGGATGCAAAAGAGACAATCAGCTTTCATTGTAGCTAATTCAGTCCATGGAGAATGAACTTACTCCCAAGAGACTGGCATTAATCCTTAACAACCTGATCAGCTCCTAAATGTCCCACCTCCCAACACTGCCACAATGACAACTAAATTTCACCATGAGTTGGAGGGGGACAAACCATGCACAAACCAAAGCAGAAAGCAATTGGAGAGTTGCTCTGTGCCTTTAGTTCTTGGCTTTTCCCGAACAGTCTCTTAAAAGCTGACCGGAGTACCCAATCTAGAATCCCAATCTTTGGATGGGAAGACAATAAAAGCCAAACACTCATAACCTATGAACATAAGATATTAAATCATACAAATATATTTGTAAATATATAAATATATTTAAATACTCATGCAATAACCAACTTTTTAAAATGTAGCTTTCAACTCACTGTATTTTCATTGAAAAGTTGCACTTCATAGCTGCCCTTAAGACTGTATGGTGTGTTGTTACTGGCCACCTAAAAGGCTGTGTTGGAAATTGTCTCAATGTTGTCTCTGTTCTTTATCAAGTGCAATAGACCATTGGTATAAGCAGCTAGGACATAAGTGTTTAAGCCAAATACAAGTTGCTTTCATGTCATTTTCTTACTGAGCCATGAACCCATAGAGTTGAATCTCTGACTGACATTAATTCCCCATTTCCAAAGTCCTTGTCAATTTACAATGTTAAGCTGTGCTCTTCTCATTTTAGAGGTCATCATCTGGTGTTAATGCATACAAGCTGAAATCAATGTAGAGGTGATATCTTTTTCCTTCCTTCCTAACAATGTCATTAGTCCTTGTTCAGTGGGCATGTCACATGGTTTCATCTCCCCTTAAAGAAAAATATTACTCAAGCTTTGCAAAGTACTTTAAAATAACTTTTTGAAGAACAGCCAAACACTGAGCAATGAAGATGAGGGTCCGCTCCCTAGTCAAAAGTCTTAGTAAAACGAAGATTGTCAAGGTCATCCTAATTAAAAATTTAAGAAAATATTACAGTTGAAGTAGAATCTTCTAGCCCTGCAGATGACTAGCCTTCTGACCTAAGGTCAAACACTTGATCTCTTTGCACTTCAGTTTTCACTCCTGTCAATAATACAACTCATACTCCTGGCTCACGGGGCTCATGCTTAATGCAGAATGAGACTTTATCTGACAGAAGAACCAGTTCTCCAGCTAGCTGGTTTTCTCTATGGTACTTGCAGTGAAGTGATCTAAGAAAATTACCCTGCCTAGGGAAAATGGACTGTGAATAATGACAGTGCAAACTCTAGAGGAGACTGTTTGAAGGGTGGGAGAAACATGAACCTTGATGCAGAACTTATTCAGGTACAATATGATCTTGGGCAAGTGCCTTGAGTATATTCCAAGGTACAGTGTCATTGTCATTGCCATGAGATGCAATATAGCACTTGTCATTCAGTGATGATTACATGTATTTTTAAAGTGTGGGTGTGTGTAAGTCAAAATACAAAAGATTACTTTGCAGTAAGGAAACTAGAATCAAAATAAGTCACATAATCTGTGCAAATGGACATTATTTGTAACTGACAACACTAGAACTCAAATACAGGTCTTGTAACTCTATCTCTAATACTTTTTCTGCAATTAAGAGAATTTTATTTGGGCCACTGAACCCCATGAGAATCTGACAAATCCATGAGCCAGCCTTCCAGAAAAATGCACATACTTTTCGCCTGTAATTTCAGCCATCCATGGGCCTCTTAGGGCACCATAGACATAGATTAAGGTCCCTATACTATAATTTCCAGGTTATGGCTTAGTGCATTTGTCAACTGAAAATATGATTTTGACTTTCATGTCAGAAGAAAAGGGCAGATATTTTGGTTCTAAAGCAGTGAGAAGTAAGCCTTTGAATAACACTACAAATAAAGAATTTTTCTTCACATTTTTTGTGATGCTAAATATTCTCCCAAATTGGAGCCATATTCAGGCACACATTCAATAGATCCTTACTGAGGACCTAATGTGTGCCTGGACCTGTACTTACAGTGGGGACCATAACAAACTCTCCTGTTGTGTAATTTACCTTCACTGGGAGGGGAGATGTACAATAGATAAATATATTGTGCAAGGCAGTGTTAAGTGTCATTGAAAAATAAGAAGGACATGACAAAAAAAAAGTGATGGCTGAGAGAAAATCTGCTGAAGGCTGTGTGGACAAGGAAGGCTTTTCTGAGAAGCTCACACTTGAAATATGACCTAAAGGATGAGATGGAGCTCTTGGGGAAGATCTGGAGCAGTGTTCATGCACTGAACATAGCTTCTACATAATCCCCAAAGTGGAAATGAACTTGTTGTGAGCCACCATGATGGGAGTGGGCTTAGCAAAAGGTCAGGTGGCATGAGATGAGGCTGGAAAGGTGGGTGGCGCTAGACCCTATAGAGCCTTGGAAACCAGAATAAAGGGCTTGGGTTTGGTTCTCTGTGAGATGGGAAACACTGAAGAGGTTGGGCAGCTGATATGAACTGGTTCATATTTTTAAGAGCACTCTTAGGCTGCTGTGTGGATCGGATAGTTGAGGAACAAAAGTGAAAGAAGGAAGAAGAATAGTTCAGCAAAGGGAAGGTAGTGACTTTGGTCATGGTAGTAATGATAAATATAGAGAAAAGTTAAGAGATTTGGAACACGTTTCAGGGGGTTTGGGGCACAGGCTTTGTCAGTGGATAAGATGAGAGAAGTTAGGCTGAGAATGACATGTAGGGTTTTGACTGGGAGGATGGTGAAACTACATCCGGAGATGCAGAAGGCTGAAGCAGGAGCAGATTTGGGTGAGGAATGGTGTGGCCCAAGTGACCAGGAGTTACAATCAGATACACTAAGTAGGCAGTTAGGTATGTTAGTTTGGAGCTCCAGGGGAAGGTCATGGCTAAAGACATAAATTTAAAGATTCTGTCTCTGTCATATATATAAAATGATAATTATAAATAAAACCAAAGAGAGAGAATAGGGGATGGTCCAAGACAAAGCTTTGGGAAAGTCCCACATGATGAGGTCAAAGAGAAGAGCTAGGCCAGCAAAAGCCCATGAAAAAGAGCAGGCAGAGAGGTAGCAGGAAAACCAGAAGAGTGTTGGGTCATAAAACCAAGAGAACAAAAGTTATTTCAAGGAGACAGAGATAAACTGTGGTAAATGCTCCAGAGACTGCTAACTGTGCCCTGTACCCGTTTTCTTCATTTTTCTTTTAGTAATGAGAACCACCAAGTTCAACCCAGACACGTGGCCACTAATATGGACTACATTTCCTAGGCTCCCTTGCAGCTAGATGTGGCCATGTGGTGTTCCAGTCAGTGATGAGAAAAAGGGATTTATACAGTGTGCTAGACTTGGGTTTAAAATATTTGGTGTGCATTCCCAATCTCTTCACCTGATTCTCCTAAGGTAATGCAGACATGCAGACATGGCCATGGCTGAGCTTCATTCATGCACAAGAGGGTAGTTCTCAGAAATACAAGAGACTGGTGAAAGGAACAGGCGTCCCTGGAGGCTTTCGTGGGGTAGAGTTGCCCATCTTATGGATTGTTCACCACCCTCTAGACAACCTTAAAAAGAAAGAAAGAAATGAACTTCTCTCTAGAGTCACTGTATTCAGAGGTCCCTTTTAGCATTGTAGCCTATACCATAATTAATTCACATATCAAGAAAGACAATAGAGAAGACACATGGAGCTGATTGGTGACTTCGATAATTTCAGTGGACGACTGGGTCAGAAACCTAAGAGGAGCAGATGAAAAGCTAATCCATGCATGCTTTCATTCCCTCAAAATATTTACTGAATTTTTACCATGTGCCCTGCATTGTCCTCAGTCCTGGAATACGGTAGAAAATAGTAGAGAGAATGTTCTGTCCTCACAGAACTTTCATTCTAGTGGAGGAGGTAGAAAGTGAGCAGATAAACACGAGATAGACAAGCAGATAAATATAAAGACCATATGGTAGCTTGTGCCACAAGGAAAATAAGACTCAGAAAGTGGCTAGAAGGTGCTATTTAAGGAGAGTGGGCAGGGGAGGCATTTCAGAGAGGGTTACTCCTAAGCTGAGTTGAATATATAGGGATTAAAATCCTGGGGAAATGTACAATAGGCAGACTAAACAGAAAATACAGAGCCCGCAAGGCAGGAATTTACTTGTTCAAGGTAAGCAATCCAAATAAATATCGCATTAAATAATGATTGATCTTAATAGAGAGATTTAAATTTTCAGAGTGAAAAAATTCTCCTCAAATTTCTGTTTAATGAGTAATTTTTCTTTCCTTGCAGCTAATAGGACAAAATCATGAGACAAAGGTTTGCGTTTAGAGCTAGTTAATTTGTGAAATAAGATTTATTTGCTGGCCTGTGCTGTTCCTGACATGCTTTTACTATCTTATCAGTCTTGTCTTTGCAGATGCAGTTCTACCATCAAAATACACCCATTTTCTCTCACATTTCATTAGTACCCTAAATAGATGATTTGCTAATAGGGTAACTAATACAGTTTACTTTTGGAAATTAAACCATATTTCTGTGTCAGTTCCTGATGAAATATTCCCATTTTAACCAGTCTTCTGGAAGATTTTAAAGAGCTATTTCAACTGGGAGAATTCAAGTTAATCTGTGATGCAGACATGTGGAATGGGCACATCTTTTTATGGCTCTCATAAGACAAAAAGCAGTAGATGTTGGAAGCAGTACCTTCCATTGAGGTAGTTCCCAAGAGAGAATTTATTATAGCTTTGGCATTACCCACAATAACATCTAAGAGGACTATATATAGTCTTGAAAAATGTAATATGTATGAGCTATTTTAATTCATTTATTCATTTGTGCAGGGTGACATTGCAAAGTAGAGCTTTCTTTTCCTATGAATTTCCTTTCTTTTTACTTCTTCACTCACACACTACAAAAGGAACTTAAATCTCACAAGGAAGCAGAAACAAAAGCTCAAAGAAATAATTGACCCAAGTGTGAGACCCAGAGATTTGGATTTATGCTTTCCAGCCAATCCCCATTCACCTCTCTGCCACAAGCCACCACATATTCTTGAGAGTAGGTAGTACTACAATGCATAGTAAAATGCCCGGGGACTTTTTTTTAAATAGTGGGAAGCATGGAAAACAGAATTAATCAAGATTCCTGTACAAGGAAAGCAGGAACCAGTTCTCGTATCACAAAGAGCAAGTATGTACATGTGTGTGCGAAGTTACATGATTTTGTATCCTGCATATCAATGACTAAATATTTTTGGTCATCCATGCTAATGGAGGGACTGAATTATCTTTCTCTTTTCTTCATTTCAAAATTATTACAAAACTGGTGTCAGATGAGGAGGTGATCAAAGAGTATGCAGCTGACATTTGTAAAGAAAATAATGCAGATGTTTCAAATAATTAAAGTGATTAAAAATAAGTAAATTTTCTGGATTTTGATATCCTTATGATACATAATAGCTTTATAAATTCTTGATTTGTTATAATTATTTTTTCATTCTAAATCAATATTTACTGTCATGCTTAATTGTGTATTTGTAACTTTGTATTCTTATCTTTAGGAGGGTCCCCAAATTGTAATCTTTTCTGGCCCACAAAATCTAGATTATTGTCTTTCTGATTTCTTTCTTTTTCTCCTCAGTTTAGATTCCAGGATCCGCCATAGGATCCCTCTTTTGCCAGTACCCTTAATACCATGTGTTCTGTTTGTCCTGGTACAACCCCACCATGAATAATCCCCACAAAACACATGCTCTACGCCCAAGAGACTGAACTGAGCGACAGGGAAATGCGACACAGGTGCTAGGACTCCCTTAGGAGTCAGAACCACCAGGCTCCAAAAGGTTAACTACTGTTCAGATCCTTTCTGAACTTTTCTGAGTCCTTTCTGACACTTTTTGTACGTTTCTTATTCTCTGAAATAATTATATCACAACACCTTCTCCTTATCAGTCCTGTACCTCTGCTCTTGCCCATGACTTCATTCTCAGCTGCCTCATATTTCACTGATAAGATAGATGCCACAAAGAGAGATTTTATTTCCACTAATAAGTTTCCAATTCATCTCCCTTTTTCAACAGATGAAGGGGCTTCACTCCTATTAAAGACAGAAGCCTCTACTTAATTCTGGATCCATCCTTCTCTCGTAAATGGTTACCTGTTTTTCTTGCAACATCAATGCATCCTTTCCTTCTAGATCATCTTTATCACCATGTTAATTCTGATATCTCCTCCTTTAAAAGAAGGAGGAGAAAAGGAAAGAAAGAGAGAGGGAGGGAGAAAGAGAGAGAGACAGAGAGCGAGAGGGAGAGGGAGGGGGAGAGAGAGACAGAGACAGAGAGAGAGAGAGACTGGTAAAGTCCCTATAAACTCCCCCAGCTACTGCCCCATTTCTTCAACTACTCTACATGGCAGATAATCTAAAAAATGTTTCTATTCCCCTCCACAGCAAACACCATCACAATAGACATTCACTACACACCCCCTCAAACCAGACCACTTCTCACTACCTAACAGCAAGTCATCTATAGTGCTCCATGGTCTAATCCTCTTCCCAAAGCCCTCCCTATGAGAGCACAAGGCCCTTGCAGGGCATCCAAATATAAACCATAACATGTGTCATCGCGCGTGTTAGTTTGTTCGTATATTTTCTTGTGCTTCATTTTAAAAATTGTGGTACATGTACTTAACACAAAACTTAGCATTTTAACTATTTTTAAGTATATGATTCTGTGGTACTAAGTACATTCACAATGCTATGCAGCCATCACCATAACCCGTTTCCACTTTTCCATCTTACTGAAAGGAAATTTGTACTCATAAAACACTAACTCCCCCTTCTTTCCCTCACCCCCTAGCAAAGACTATTTTACTTTCTGCCTCTGTGAACTTACCTACTCTTACCTCATAAGAGAGTAATTATGCAATATTTAGCCTTCCATGTCTGGCTTATTTCACTTAGCAAAATATCATCAAGATTAACCCATGTTTTAGCATGTCTCAGAATTTCATTTCTTTTTAAGGCTGAGTAGTATTCACTGCATGGATATACTACACTTTGTTTATCCATTCATGTGCTAACTGGCATTTGAGTTGTTTCTGCCTTTTGGCTAATGTGAATAATGCTCTATAACCATTACTGTTGGGTTCCTGCTTTTAATTTTTTTGGTATCCATGGGAAGTGAATTGCTGGATCATATGGTAATTCTATGTTTAACTGGAACCACCATACAGCTTTCATTTTTTTATCCTAGTGGGTGTGTAAAGGCGTCTCGTTATAGATTTAATTTGCATTTCCTTAAATATCTAAGGATACTGAACGTATTTCCTTATGTTTGCTTTGGCTTTTTATATATCTTCTACCGTGAAGTATCTACTTAAGTCTCTTTCCCACTTTATAATTGAGGTTTTAGTCTTCTTATTGAGTTGTAACAGTTCTTTTTATATGCCTTTTTCAAATGTATGTTTTACAAATATTCTCTTAGAGCCTATGGTTTGTCTTTTCATTTTCTTAACCATGTATTTTTGACAGCATATATTTTAACTTTAGTGCTGTCCAATTTATCATAATTTTTCTTTTACAACACATGCTTTCTGTGTCCTATCTAAAAAAAACTAATCCAAAAATCGCGAAGATATTTTCTTCTTTTTTCCTAAAAGTTTTATAACTTTAGCCCATATAGACCATCATTCATTACAAATTAATTTTTGACTACAGCATGAGGACAGAGCATTCAATATTTCCCATTGTGATGTTCAGTTATTCTAATTTCTATTTATTGAATGTAAAAAAAAAAAAACCTATCCTTTCCCCCATTGAATTACGTAGACATTTTTATCATACATGTGTGGCATTCTTTCTGGATTCTCATTAGAGTACCATTGTTCTATGTATTTATTTCTATGCCAATACCATGGAGTCTTGATTGCTAATTTTTATAGTATGTCTTAAAATGTAAGTATTGAGTGCCGCCCAATTTCCTTTTCTTTTCTTTTCTTTTAATTTGTTTTGACTATATTGGGTCCTTCGCATTTCACAGAAATTATTGAATCAGCTTACCAATTTCCACATACAAAAAAAGCCTGCTGCTTTTTGATAGAGATTGCAGCGAATCTATACATTAATTTGAGAAGAATTATAATGTTAACAATATTGAGTCTTTCAGTCCATGAATATGATCTCTTCATTTATTTAGATCATTTTTAATTTCTCTTAGCAATTTTTTTTTGTTTTGTTTCCAGTAAGTATACTTCGAAATATTTCTTTAAATTTATTTGTAAGTATTTTAAATGCGGCTATGAATGGAAATTTTAAAATTTAATTTTAGGTTGTTTGTCGCTAGTGTATAAACCTCCTAAATTCACTTATGAGTGTAATAGTGTTTTGTAAATTCTGTGCTGTATTTTAATGTCTGATCTTATTTTCTTTGAACAAAGTTTTTTCCTTTTAAAACTAGATGCCTTATATTTCTTTCGATTGTCTTATTTCACCATCTAGAACAACCAGTACAACGTTGAACAGAAGTAGTGAGAATGAATATCTTTGTTTTGTTTCTCAGCCTTTTTTAGAAAACATTCAGTCTTTTACCATTAAGTGTGATTATAGCTGTAGTTTCCTCATTGATGATCTTTATGGGATGAAAAATCTTTCTACCTATTTTTATTTTGTTGAAACCTATTTTTTTGAATTCTAAATGTGTTCTTAGAATTTCTTAAATGCTTTCCTTTTATTTATTAAGACCTTTCTTTATCATTATATTAATGTGATGTATAGTGTTAATTGATTTTTGGACATTAACCCAACCTAGCACTTCTGTGATAAACTCTACTTGTTCATAACCTATATCTTTTTTGTATGAGTTTTGATTCATTCATATTTTAAGTGTTTCTGCATCTATGTTTATTAAATATATTGCTCTGTAGTTTGTTTGTGGTTTTCTTTTTTTTTTTTTTTTTTTTTTTTTTTTGTGGGTACCGGGGGGTCGACCTCAGGACCTCGTGCACCAGCAGGCGCCCGTGCCGCTGAGCGATATCACCGGCCCCTTTTTCGTATGTGGGATCCGGGAGTCGAACTCCGGCCCTCGCGCTTGCAAGGCAGGCGCTTATGCCGCTGAGCCATCTCACCGGCCCTGTTTGTGGTTTTCTTATGATATCCTATTCTCACTTTAGTTTTAGAGAAATCTTGACCTCATAAAATGAATTAAGAATTTTTCTTCAACCTCATAAAATGAATTAAGAATTTTTCTTCATTCTCTATTTTCTGGGGTAATTTTTTGTGAGATTAGTATTATTTATTTAGCAGTTTTATAGAATTCAGGAGTGGATTCATCTCTATCGCAGTCTTCTAGAGAAAATTTTAAATTAGTAATTGAATTTCTTCACTAGATCTTTTAGATTTTCTATTTCTTCTTGAATCAATTTTGATCACTTTTTGCTTTACTAAGAATTTGTACATTTACTAAGAATTTTGTACAAGTTGTGGGAAATATTGGTGTAAAGTTGTTTATAATTTTTTAGTATCTTTTTCATTTTTGAGGGATTTGCAGTAAAGTTCATTTTTTCATTATTGATATTGGTAATTTGTATCTGTTTTTTTCTTGATCAGATTAAGCAAATACTAATTTTATTTTTAGGAAACTAACATTTATTGACTCAACATTCATTGATTTTTCTGTGCTATTTTTCTTGTTTCTATTTTATTAGTTTCCACTATGATTTTTTTTTAATTTCTTACTCATACTTACTTTCTGTTTTATTGTTCTTCTCTAGTTGCTTAAAGTGAAAGATTGGATTATGTTTTCAGATCTTCTTCTATTCTAATATACTCACATAAATTTATAAATTTCCTTGAGCACTCCTTTAGCTATACCTAACAATTTTTATATACTATGTCTTTATTATCATTTAGCTCCAGATATTTTAAACTTTTTCTTTTGATTACTTTTTTGACACACAAACTACTTAAAAATGTGTTAAGCTCTACATATTGGAGAATTTCTCAACAACTTGATTGTTGTCTGAAATGTATTTTTTATAACTTCTACCTTTTAAAAGTTTATTGAAATGAGTTTTGTGGCCCATCATATAGTTAATCCTGGTGAATACTCAATATGCAACTGAAAAAAAATGAATATTGTGCTGTTTTGAAATGGAATGTAATATTTGTTCAAATTAGGTGATAGTATTATTCACATTTTCTATATATCTACTAATTTTCTATTCTAGTAACTTAGAAAGAATTAATAAAATATACAATGTGTCATAATTTTTGCTTTGAACATATCTTAAGTATATATTTTTCATATTTTAACAAAAATCTCTGTCACATATATACATATTTATACTTTGTGTTGCTTTTCACTTATTTCTATAGATCCAAGTTAGCATCAGGTCCAAATTTCTCCTGATCTAAAGAGATTTTTTAGTATTTCCTGTAGCACATTTTCTGCTAGCAATGAGTTATGTAAGTTTTTGCTTCTCTGAACATGCATTTTCTCTTCACATTTGAAGGAATGTTTGGTGGATATAGAATTTTTGGATAATCCTTTTTTCTCTAACAGTTCAAATACAATATTCTACTATTTTCTGGCTGTCTTAGTTACTTTTCTCTCATTGCTGAGACAAAATACCCAACACCCAAAGTTAAAGGGGAAAAGGTTTATTTAGCTTGAAGTTTGTAGAGGTTTCAGGCCATAATGGGCTGGCTCCAAGGCGGGGTGGCTTGGCAGAGGAGCATGACAGAGGAGAACAGTTCATGGCACCCACAAGGTAGCAAAAGCAACAAGGGACTTTAACAGCATCTTTCTGGCCCTTTTACACTATCTCTAGGCTATTGGGATTAGGGTGGTGCCAAACCAGGCATTGGACTGATTTAGTAATCACACACCAAGCATCACACACTCTAGACTCAGCCACCTCTGAAAAAGCCCTATCTAAGACTGCATGAGGCTGTGGGTGGACAGCTAGACACAAACCCTGACACTGGCTTTCATTATTTCTAAAGTAAAGACAGCTATTACTCATCTTGTTATTCCCTGTGTTTCACCTGTAATTTTTCTTTTGCCACTTCAAGATTTTCTCCTTGTCTTTCTACAGTTTGGCTATAACATTTCTTCATGTGGCTCTCTTTGAATTTAGCAATTTGGTATTTTCTGAGGTTTTTGATTTATAAGTTAATATTTTCACTACATTTGGTAAGTTTGGAATCCTTGTTTTTTTCAAAACACTTTCTATCTTTTTCTCTCTCTTTTCCATCTGAACCTCATTTATACATATATTGAAATACTTGAGATTGCCCCACATATGTCTAAGCCTATTTTTCTCTCATCTCTTTCCTTTTTTAATTTTTTTTCCTCTGCACAGATTGGATAATCTACTGAGCTATGCTGTATTCAAATTCACTGTTTTTTTTTTTTTGACATCTGAAATCTAACATTGAATTCATCTAATGCATTTTAAGTTATAGTTACTGTACTTTTTAAGCTCCCAGTTTTCTTTTTTTTTTTTTTTGTGGGTACCGGGGGTCGGCCTCAGGATCTCGTGTGCCAGCAGGCGCCCGTGCCACTGAGCGATATCACCGGCCCTTTCTTTGTATGTGGGTTCTGGGAGTCGAATTCAGGCCCTCGTGCTTGCCAGGCAGGCACTTAGGCCGCTGAGCCATCTCACCAGCCCCCAATTTTCTATTTGGTCTTTTCCATAGCTCTAGTTTTCTAGTAAGAATTCCTATTTTTTGATTCACTGTTAGCATATTTTCCATGAGCTCTTTGAACACATTTACTCTGAAGTCTTTATATTAAAATCCAACATCTCAATCTACCTTGTCAGTTTCCACCAATGGTCTTCTTAAACTGTATATTTGCTCTGTGTCTTTAAATGTCCAGTAATTTTAGAATTGAACTGGATATCATAGATAAGATACTGTTTTGTTTTACCAAGTAGTTTTTCTTTTTTTTTTTTTTTTTAATGTGGTTACCGGGAGTCGACCTCAGGACCTCGCGCTTGCCAGCAGGCGCTTGTGCCACTGAGCGATATCACTGGTCCTTTTTTTCCTTTATGTGGGTTCTGGAGTCAAACTCAGGACCTCTTGCTTGCCAGGCAGGAGCTTATGCTGCTGAGGTATCTCACTGGCCCCAAGTAGTTTTTCTTATTTTAGTAACTTAACTGTATTCAAGCTGGAAACTTCTATGCCATGACACCTCTGACGCCTTAGCTCCTTTCTAAATCAACTTTAGACAGATCTGGTATATCACAAGTCAGAACAAACCAGAGGACCGGAAATATTTGGGGGAAGTGTAAACCAAGAAAGCAACAGAAGAAAAGCACAATAACAGTCTTGGGGTAAAGAAAGAGGATACAGCTCATGTATAATTTTAAATACTGATAGAAAGTATATATTTAAATCATGTTACAATGTGTGGGTAACTACAAATAATAGCATGTATAATACTAAGTAACTATGAAATATTGCAACATGAATGGGAAGAAGCAAATCTTGGTTTTGTAGACACTGAATGGAGAGCTGGTGGGCCAACAAGGGGTCTGTTGGGACAAAGGAATGTGACCCTGCAGTAGAGATTGAAAGTGGATGGCCAGGTCGGCTGGCTGGCTGGAGACCATGGAAATAGCTGGACAGTGTACAGCCAGCAGGAGCCAAAGTGAGGGTGAGTCAGCCAGGGGAGTGGTGCTAGGAACAGGACTCCAGCTGAAGGACAGATCACATGCTCAACAGCTGCAGTCTCCAGCTTGAGAGACCAGCAGGGTGCCCAAAAATCAAAGGGACAGGACGTGACCAGACAGCACCTGACTCAAGTGTCCTGACACTGCTTTCTCTGCTCACACCCTTATGTTACCCTAGGTAGAGAAGCAAGGGAAGGGAAGTCTATGTGAGAGACACAAATATCTGATTTAATAATCAACATAAAATATTGCATTGGACTAAGTTTTTGTTTTATTCCTCTTTTACTCCTAACCAGTGATTTGGGAGCTTACAAGGTAGATAGTATTTGTTAAAAACCAAATAAAGAAATCTTAGTTTACTGTACATAAATTATTGTTGAGTTAAATTGTGTGACCATCCTTCCCTACATACACATTCTGCGTGAACTACATAAGGAAAAGAAGGAGAATTGCTTTCCAGGAAAACCAGAGCCAGAGAGCAGACACACTGGGAAGGAGGAAAAGCAAAACACTTCCTAGGCTGTTCAGCGTGAAAGTCTTTGAGACCACAGCTGTGGGACTTTCGAGCCCAGAAAGTTGGAGCTAACTTGAATCTGCTTTGATGATTCAACTCATTCTTTGTCTGTGCTGTTCAGGTTCCCTCTGCTCCTAAACTCTTATCTACTACTGTTTGCCCTGAGCAATTAGTTCTGTGACCTACTGGTTGGGTAGGAAGTCAGTGATTACGTGGTCAAGCTTCCGCCTGACACTTGGCTTTCTTCTTGGGTTTTATTTACTGTTCTGGTCAGAAACACAATTAGTGCATTCACTGTACTAAGGTGTCATTAAGGTGTATTTTCTCCTCCAAGTTATTTAAATAGAAACTTGAAAAGAATTAAAAGTCATGGCTTTTTAAGGTGACTGTTAACACAGTAGTTCTTGAGTGTCTCATGGACACCAATATCCTGGGAAATGATTTTTTTTTTAATGCCAAGAAACAAAATGTATAATAAATATTGTGAAATAGGAAGAAGATATTCAAATGGGAAGGGGATTTAGGGACGGGGAGGGGGTAAAGAATGAAGGGAAAAGGAAAAACAGAGAACAGAAGGAAAAAGTGGAAAAAAAGCCTTGGTAAATAAGAAGGGGAAGAGGGTTTGGAGGAAGGGGAGAAGAATGGGAAAAAAAGAAGAATCAAGATACATCATGTACAGGTACAAATTCCCTATGATGAATGTTATCATTCTGTAGATCTAAAATGTACCAATAAAATTAATTAAAAGGAAAAATGCTAATTCTGCACAGTGAAGGAAATAATCAGACTGAAGAGACTAACTATGGCATGGGAGAAAATATTTGCAGACTATACATCTGACAGAGGTTAATATCCAGAATACATAAAAACTCCAAAAACTCAATCACAAGGAAACAACAATCCCAATTAAAAATGGAAAATACATCTAAAGAGACATTTCTCAAAAGAAGTTATACAAATGGCCAATATATAAATAAATGCTCAACATTACCAATCATTAGAGAAATACAAATCAAAACCATAATCAGATGTTATCACAATCAGATATCACCTCACTCCAGTTAGAAAGGTTATTATAAAAAAGACAAAATGCTTGTGAGAATATAGAGAAAAGGGAACACTTTCATACTGTTGGTGAGAATGTAAATTAGTACAGCCATTACAGAAAATAGTATGGAGGGCCCTTGAAAAATTAAAAATGAAATTACGATAGGATCCAGCAATCCCACTTGTAGGTATGTATCCAAAGGAAATGAAACTAGTGTGTCAAAGAGATTTTTGCACTCATATGTTCACTGTAGCACTATTCACAATGGCCAAGAAATGGGAAAAAACCTAACTGTCCACAAACTGGTGAAAGGATAAAGAAAATGTGGCACATGTCTGATAGGATACTATTCAGCCATAAAAAGAATGAAATCCTATTTGTGACAACATAGATGGAACTGGAGACCGATGTGTTAATGAAAAAAATGAGGCACAAAGAGACACGTGTCACATGACCTCATTCATTCATACATGGAATCTAAAAATGATCTCATCGAAGAGTAGAATAGATGTTACCAGAGGCTGGGGAGAGGAGGAAGGAGAGCGGGATGGGGAAAAGCCGATCCATGCAGTAGGAGTGAGACGTTCTGGCGCACTGTCGCACAATATGGTGACTACTGTCAGTGATTGTGTACTGTGTATCTCAAAAAGCTGTAAGAAAGGACTTGAATGTTTTCACCGTAAAGAAGTCATAAATGTTTGAGGAGATAGATATGTTTAACTTTATTACACAGTGTATACATGTATCAAGATATCTCATGGTACCCATTAATAGGTACAATTTGTGATTTTTTGATGTATCAATTAAAAATAAAAATAATTTTTTAAAAATAAATGAAAACTAGCAAAGTGAAAAAAATACAGATTTCTTTATGAGTTCTACCCTACTTACTTCACAGATATATTTCTTCTTATTGGTAGGAAGGAAATGTTGTAAATTCTAGTGGTAATGAAGGACAGAAAGCACTAATGTCCAATGTCCTTTGCATTTCACAAGAAACTGGGAATGTCAGGTGTATTTCACCCACTCTTTGCTAGGATCACCTTACCACACAGTCTACCTAGGACTCTAGCCTTGGTTCACAACGGAATAGAACTGTCATTAATATCAAGACATACTCAACACTCTCTCCTCACATTCTTAAATATTTTCTCTGCATTCTTCTTCAGGGTAAGCCCTGCCAACCTGACTTATTATGTACAAAGATGAAATTGGTCCCTAGTTTTCCAAGGGTGGAAAGGGTCTTAAAAGTCTTGCCCCCTGCGTGGCGAAAAACCAGAGCGGCGGGAACCAGTGCAGGGAACCCGCGCTCCGGACAGCGCGCTGAGCCTCTCAGGCCCAGGGATCGTGAAAGGGCGCTGAGAGCGGAGGCGAGCTAGACTGGTCTCTGCCTGAAAGTACGCGCATCTGCTCACCGCCCGCCAGAGGGCGCTCCTGGCTTACTGGAACGGACCTGCACAGAACAGGACTCTCTCACCACAGGGTAACTGCCTACAGCAGAGTCAACACCTGGAACTGATTCTTTTTATTTTTTTTTATTTATTTTTTTATTTTTTATTATTTTTTTTTCTCACTGATTTGTTTTTTGTTCTGGCGAAGGGTTTTTTTGTTTTTGTTTTGTTTTGTTTTGTTTTGTTTTTTGGTGGGGTTATATTTTTGATCTGTCTGTTTTATTGTTTTTATCTTCGTTTTTGTTTCTGTATGTGTATTTGCTCTTTCCTTCATTATTCTCTCTGGTTTTTTATATGAGTGTAATTAGCGCCTCTAACTTCTTTGTGATTGTGGTTGTGATCTGTTCTTCCTTTTATCCCTTCCTTCTCTTTCTACCACCTGTCCTCTGCACTAGTGTCCCAATTTTAGTGGGATCCCTCTTGGTCCTCTAACCTCACATCTAATTCCTTCCTCCTCTCCCAATACTCTATTTCCTCCTTAACTCATTTTAAATTTAAACTCCTCAGGGGAAAAATTGCCATACACAGGACTTGTATACTGCATATAATTTTTCTGGTGTGTTTTAGATTTTGTTATATAACCGCAACTCTATATAGCTAAAAGTGGTAAATAACTGGTTAGCTCAGTCTGTCATTTTCTAGGCTGTGTTTGATGATTTAGTTAACATTATAGCCAAATGTGAAATAATTGTTCTAAACATCTTTCCTTCCTGATATTTCATGATTGAGATTGACTAAGGGACACAGAAAATACAGTGGCACAGTACCAAAGAATCAAGGACTGGGCCAAACAGGTAGCAACTTCGCATACCCAACGAATTGAAGAGGTAGGATCTGGCAGAAAGCTCAAAACCTAAAAGCAAGCTCCACTTGGAAGATACTGCAGTGAAGTAGTCATCTTCTAAAGATCTTAAACACTAGCAATAAAGTAACCTACTATAGGTAATTTGCAAACATCACCCCAGGAATTAAAGAAAGAAAAAATGAGACGACACTTAAACAAGATGCAACCCCACACATCCAATTCACCAAAGGCAAACCTAGGGAGCAACGAGGTGGGACAATCCGAAAGCCACCCACCTGGCCTATCTGAAGTGGTAACAACAAAGCAACTGAATGAGGTTCTGGAAAAAATTAAAACAGAAATAATCTCACAGATAACTGCAGAGATAATGTCTACAATGAAGACCATGCTTAAGGACACTATAGTTGATACAGACAAAAAAATAGATGAACTTAAGAAAACTATAGAAACCATGAATGCTCAGCATAGGAAAGAAATGGAATCCATAAGGCAGATTCAAGCAGATACCCAAGAGATAAAAAATTCCATTGAAAGTATTTGTAGCAGAATAAGCCAATGCGAGGACAGGATCTCAGATATAGAAGACAGGCTTGCAATTAGTGATCATGAAATGGAAAAATTCTTAAAAATAGCAAGGGACCATGAAAAATCAATTCAGCAGCTGCTAGATGACTCAAAGATAAACAACTTAAGAATAATTGGAATAAATGAAAAAGCAGGAGATAGCATCAACGACATTAAAACCTTGTTCAAAGACATAATCAGGGAGAACTTTCCTGGAAGAGAAAAGGAATTTGACACCCCTATAAGTGAAGCTTTTAGAACACCAACTAGACATGATAAAAAAAAAACTTCAGCCAGACATATTATAGTCAAGATCCCAGAAATTCAACAGAAGAGCAGAATCTTAAAAGCTGTTAGGGACAAGAGACAAATCACCTATGAAGGAAAACCCATCAGAATCACAGCTGACTTTTCAGCACAAACCCTCAATTCAAGAAGAGCTTGGAATGATGAATTGCAAGCTCTAAAGGAAAATAATTTTCAGCCCAGATTGATGTACCCTGCAAAACTATCTTTCAAAATTGATGGAGAAATAAAATACTTTCATGACAAAGAACATCTGAGAAAATTTATGACCACCAAACCAGCACTCCAAAACGTTCTGAAGGACATTCTAGAAAGAGATAGGAACCCCAACAGAAGGAATCCACCGGGCAGGGCAAATAATTAAATAGCCAGAAAGCAGAAAAACAAAGAGTGGGAACCAACAACAGGAAAATATCATGACAAGTCAATACATATCAGTTTTAACCATCAATGTTAACGGTCTCAATTCACCAATCAAAAGGCACAGACTGGCGAAATGGATCAAGAAGCAAGATCCAACAATATGCTGTATACAAGAAACACATTTAATTCAGAAAGAAATTCATAGACTGAAAGTCAAAGGATGGAAAACAATACTCCATGCCACAGGAACCCAGAAAAAAGCAGGGGTAGCTATTCTTTTTGCAGACAAAGTGAACTTCAAGCCAAGAAGGATTCAGAGAGATAAAGACGGTCATTACATTCTTGTAAAGGGAACAATCCAAGAGGAAGAGATAACGATCATAAATATATATGCGTCAAATACCAATGCACCCAGCTATATAAAACAAGTACTAAAGGACATGAAAAATCAAATAAGCACTAATACAATTATATTGGGAGATCTCAATACTCCACTGTCACAAAAAGATAGATCAACTGGACAGAAAATCAATAATGAAATAGTAGAACTGAACCAAACTTTTGAACAAATGGACTTAGTAGATGTCTACAGAGTGTTCCATCCCACAACATCAGAATACACATTTTTCTCAGCTGCACATGGGACGTTCTCCAAAATAGACCACATACTAGCTCATAAAACCTGCTTAAGTAAATGCAAAGGAACTGAAATTATCCCATGCATATTATCAGACCATAGTGCAATGAAATTGGAAATCAATGGCAAAAGATCCCACAAAAACTCCCTAAACACATGGAAATTAAACAGCATCCTCCTGAACAACCAATGGGTCACAGATGAAATTAAAGAAGAAATTAGTCACTTTCTACAACTGAATGACAATGACAGTACAACAT
The DNA here is from genome assembly GCA_028451465.1 of Erethizon dorsatum. NCBI lineage: Eukaryota > Metazoa > Chordata > Mammalia > Rodentia > Erethizontidae > Erethizon > Erethizon dorsatum. Next base: position 129,684,938 of record CM051823.1, on the reverse strand, counting down.
ACCGGAACTTATGGGATACAATGAAAGCAGTCCTAAGAGGGAAATTTATAGCATTAAATACTTATATCAGGAAAATAGAGCAAGCGCAAATAAACAACTTAAGGGTGAACCTCGAGCTTCTAGAAAAAGAAGAGCAGGTTAAGCCAAAAGCCCGTACAAGGGAGGAAATTATAAAGATCAGAGCAGAAATTAACGTATTGGAGAATAAAAAAACAATACAAAGAATCAATGAAGCAAAAAGTTGGTTCTTTGAAAGAATAAATAAGATTGACAAACCCTTATCCAACCTTATTAAAAAAAAGAAAAGAAAAGACTCAAATCCATGCAATTGAAAATGAAAAGGGTGATATCACGACGGACCCTGCAGAAATCCAGAAGATCATCTATACCTATTTTGAAAATTTATATTCTACTAAGATGGAAAATGCAGAAGAAATGGACAGATTCCTAGATTCGTATGAATTACCAAAGCTAAATCAAGAAGATTTAAAAATCCTAAATAAACCAATATCAACCAATGAAATTGAAGATGTAATTAAAAACCTCCCAACAAAGAAAAGTCCAGGCCCTGATGGATTCACTGCCGAATTCTACAAGAAATTTAGAGAAGACCTAACGCCCCTACTTCTCAAACTTTTCAATGAAATTGAAAGGGAAGCAATACTCCCAAATTCATTCCTGGAAGCAAGCATTACCCTGATACCAAAACCAGAGAAGGACCCAACTAAGAAAGAGAACTACAGGCCAATCTCCCTAATGAACATAGATGCAAAAATCCTTAATAAGATACTGGCAAACAGAATCCAACAAATCATCAAGAAGATTATACACCATGACCAAGTTGGATTCATCCCAGGGATGCAGGGATGGTTCAACATACGTAAATCAATAAATGTAATACAGCATATTAACAGAACCAAAGACAAAAATCACATGATCATCTCAATAGATGCAGAAAAAGCTTTTGACAAAGTCCAGCACCTTTTCATGATAAAAACCCTACAGAAAATTGGAATAGAGGGTCTTTATCTCAATCTGGTAAAAGCTATCTATGACAAACCAACAGCCAATATTATACTAAATGGCCAAAAACTGAAAGCCTTCCCTCTAAAATCAGGAACAAGACAAGGATGTCCACTGTCCCCACTCTTATTCAACATAGTTCTGGAAACTTTAGCCAGAGCGATTAGACAAGAGAAAGAAATAAAAGGAATAATGATTGGAAAGGAAGAAGTTAAATTATCATTATTTGCAGATGACATGATACTCTACACAGAAGATCCCCAAAACTCCACTAAAAAACTGCTAGATTTAATAAGCAAATTCAGTAGTGTAGCTGGATACAAAGTCAATACTCAAAAGTCAATAGCCTTCCTGTACACAAATAACAAACTTACTGAAAGAGAAATTAGGGAAACAATACCTTTCACAATAACATCCAAAAAAATGAAATACCTAGGAATCAACCTCACGAAGGATGTAAAAGACCTCTATACTGAAAACTACAGTACTCTGAAAAAGGAGATTGAAGAGGATATCAGAAAATGGAAAGATATCCCTTGCTCCTGGATAGGAAGAACCAATATAGTGAAAATGGCCATGCTTCCAAAATTGTTATACAGATTTAATGCAATTCCAATCAAAATTCCAACAGCATATCTCACAGAATTAGAGAAAACAATCCTAAAATTCATTTGGAATCAGAAGAGACCTAGAATAGCAAAGGCAATTCTGGGCAACAAAGGCAAGGCAGGGGGCATCACAATCCCCGACTTGAAATTATACTATAAAGCTACTGTGATAAAAACAGTGTGGTACTGGCAAAAAAACAGACCTGAAGATCAATGGAACAGATTAGAAGATGCTGAAACAACCCCAGACATACTAAGCCACCTTATCTTTGACAAAGGTGCCAAACACATTCGCTGGAAGAAAGATAGCCTCTTTAATAAATGGTGCTGGAAAAACTGGCTCTACACATGCCGAAGATTAAAACTAGATCCATATCTTTCACCATGCACTAAACTAAATTCAAAATGGATCAGAGATCTAAATATTAAAACAGAAACATTAAATCTGCTGGAAAGTAGGATAGGTAAAACCCTTGGAGACATTGGTGTAGGCAGACTTTATGAATAAAAACTCAACCGCACGGGAACTATCCCAAAGAATCAATAACTGGGATCTCATCTTATTAAAAAGCTTTTGCACAGCAAGAGAAACCACCAACAGAGTGAAGAGACAACCCACAATGTGGGAAAAAATGTTTGCCAGCTGTTCCTCAGACAAAGGACTACTATCGAGAACATATAAAGAACTCAAAAAAATCAGACCTCCCAAATTTAAAGACCCACTCCAAAAATGGGCATCTGAGATGAATACACATTTCTCAGATGAAGAAATACTAATGGCAAACAAATATACAAAAAAATGTGCAACATCACTAGTCATTCGAGAGATGCAAATTAAAACAACACTGAGATACCATCTCACCCCAGAAAGAATGGCTACTATAAAGAAATCAACTAATAACAAATGCTGGAGGGGCTGTGGGGAAAAAGGAACCCTTCTTCACTGTTGGTGGGAGTGTCGACTGGTACAGCCACTGTGGAAGTCAGTGTGGAGATTCCTCAGAAAACTAGGGTTGGAGGTCCCATTTGACCCAGCTATTCCCCTTCTGGGCATCTTCCCAGAAGAATTAAAAACATCGTACCACAGCGATATATGTGCACCCATGTTTATAGCAGCACAATTTGTAATAGCCAGATCTTGGAAACAACCCAAATGCCCATCAACTGAGGAATGGATAAGAAAGATGTGGTATTTTTATACAATGGAGTACTATTCAGCCATAAAGAAGGATAAACTGGAGACTTTTATAGGTAAATGGATGCAACTCGAGAAAATACTCATAAGTGAAATAAACCAGAAGCACATGTGTAAGCATCGTATTATCTCTCTAGTATGAGAAACTGAAAGAGTAAATAAGATCCAAAATGTACAATAGATATGGTGAATCAAAAAGAAACTGGTCAAAAGGAAAGAGAGACTGGAATAGGGAAAAGAAAGAAGGGAAAGGGAAAAAAATTGTATATATATATATAAGATGGTTAAGATAGATACACTACCATTTTTACTTAGTTCATTGAAGAGTAAGGTTTGTGCCAATAATGTTTGGACAATTGAATGCTAATGTCTGGTGTCCTGAATAACTAACTTAAAGATAGTAATACGTAATGTATTAACCATTGCTACCCTCCTATTATGTTGTTTTGAAAATTTGTTCTTCTTTTGATTTGTTTTGTTTTTTTTCTTCTCTTTAAAAAAAAAAAAAAAAAAAGTCTTGCCCCCTGGACTATCTTGGGGTCCTATACCCTTCACACTTTGTGACCCTTGGTTCTTTATGTTGAAACCTTTCTGGAATTCCTGTCACTATTGTGCCTTACACACGTCTGGCAAGTGAGCACTACTAAGACTACACCTTACAGGTCGAGTTTAGATTATACTTGCAAATGCATTCAAGATTTGCCACTCTGGGCCGGTGAGATGGCTCAGCAGCATAAGTGCCTGCCTAGCAAGCGCAAGGTCCTGAGTTCAACTCCCGGTGCCCACATACGAAAAAAGGGCCGGTGATATCGCTCAGTGGCACGGGCGCCTGCTGGCGCTCAAGGTCCTGAGTTTGACCCCAGGTACCCACAAAAAAAAAAAAGAAAGAAAGAAAGAAAAAAGATTCACCACGCTAGAGAGTGTAATGTAGCAGGTTTGAATACACTGAGAATTTGCTTTCAAATAGATGTTTAGAAAGCTACAGATATCGTTTACAAAGTAGCAGACACTTCCCTACGTTTCTAACACACTTTAGTTTTGTGTTTTCAAATTTAAAACTTGATCCAAAGAAATCCTTCCAGTGTTAGGTTTCCAAAATGTGGATTCAACTCCCTGTAATTCAGTGCTAATAGTTTATTAAATGGATTTTTTTCCTTTGATGTGAGCTAAGTCTAACAAAGCTATAAACGGCATTTAAATGACTTGAAAGCAGAGAAATTTAATTCCCACTAAAATACACAGGGTTTTGAAAATTTTAAACACTTGTGGTGATATTTTTAAAGTTTAAGTAACTTGAATACAAAGATGGAATGAAATATTTTCAAGTTTCCCCAGGTTCCCCTCCCACACCCCTCATTTTCCCTCAGCACAAATCAAATTTTTAAAGAATTTGTGTTAGAGTTTTGATCAATTATTGTCACATCTGATTTTCTTGGTGTTCATATTTCCTCTTTGTAATAGTTTTTGAGGGTAGTAAGAAGAGATAGAATATGTTAATCAGCTTTAGATAGCTGTGACAACATACTCAAAAGTTAATGTAGATAAGGAAAGGTTTATTTTGGCTCATGGTCTCAGAGGTTTCAGTCCATGGTTTGCTGCTTTCTTTGCTGTGGGGCTGAGATGAGGCAAAACTTCGTGGTGGAAGGTCATGGTAGGGGAGGCTGCTCACCTCATGATACACAAAGGGGAGAGGGTGTAAGCCAGAAAGGAGGGGACCAGGGACAAATTATGTCTTTCAAATGTACTCCTCCAGGGACCTGCTCCCTCTAACTAGGCTTTGCCTTCTATTAGTCCACTCAGCTCATGAACTCATCAATGGATTAATCCCCTTGATGAAGTTAGAGTCCTTATGATCCAGTCAGTTCCCCCAAAGCTCACAAACTCTCAATACAATGAGCCTTTTGGTTAGATCCCATCCTAAAATAGAGAAAGCTAGGATGGAGGGAGATGAGAGAGGAAATGAACAAGAGGAAAGACAGAGAATAATTTGAAATTCTAGATATTCTCTTTTTGTTCCTTATAAGAAAATGCTCATGTTTTCTGTGATCGATCTGATATTTTCCTTGAAGTTGGCATTTTCCTTCAGCTTCCTGGGAGCCCCATGAAGGCAGAAGCTGTGTTGAGACATTTTTGTATCATCCTCAGTTGGTGACATACATTGTACACAGAAGGCACTGAAAAGAAGGCAAAGAGTTATAAAATGGTCCTGAACTTACTCCAGAAATAAAAGTTTAGCTTAGTTTTCCTCCCTCCTTATCCAAAAGCGGGCTTTATTATTTCTTATTTATGTAACAGGTGAGAGAGAAACCAGAGAAGTAAGCACATAACCTCAGTCATAGCCTCTCTGTAGCGTATTGAAAGTGAAGACTGATTTCCTGAATAACTGACCTCATCTTTTCCTTTTAGCTAACTCTTCTTTTTACCTCACTAGAGCAACACATGAAAATTGTGAAGACATCTTACTTAGCTCTTCTTTATGAAAATATACTCTTATTGACATTTAACAATGTTCTGTTAGTATAAAGTTGTTTGAAGTAGCTTAGCTTCTATTTCTTGTGTTCTTTGGGCTATATCCAAGGGACGATCATAAAATATGGTGAATATTTAATTTCTTAAAATTTATTACAGTGAAAGTCATATTGCTCTTAATCCCTCTTAGAATATATCCTCTAGCTTTGAACAACCTTATCCCATCATTCTTGCTACTTTTTGAAGCACTTCTAGAAGTCCTCTTTCATGAGTGTCCATTTCACAAGTGTCCTCTTTGATACCAAGATTTTATCAAAAATATGATGAATGCTGCTGCCAAGTGCCATCCAAGAGTGAAGCAGGCTCTTAAAATATTACTGTGTATCTACACCCACCTTATTCACCAAATCTGGCACATACGACTTCAGGGTCTTCCCCAAAATGAAAATGACCCTGAAGGGTAAGCGTTTTGAATTGATCAGGACATCAAGGCAGCCATGAGAGCAAAACTAAAAACATTTATGAAAGAGGACTTCCAGAACTGCTTCAGAAAATGGCAAGAACAATGGGATATGTGTTTGAAATGAGAGGGCATATTCTCAAAGGTATTAATGGCAATGTGTCTTTTATTGTAATAATATTTCTTAATTTAAACCCCCACTGCATTTTTCAATGACATTTCATACATGTTAGTATCACAATTTCCTTGTCTAAGCTATAAGTATATTGTTTCAGTCTGTTTTCTGTGCTATAACAAACTACCCAAGAGCGGGTAATTTATAAAGAAATTTCATTGGCTCACGGTTCTGGAGACTGGAGGTTCCAAGAACATGGTGCTAGCATCTGCTTGGCAACTGGTGAGGGCCTTTCCTGGTGCATCATAACATGGCAGAGGGCACCGCATGGCCAGAAAGTGCAAGGGTGCTAACTTAGGTCTTTCTTCCTGTTCTTAAAATGCCACAAATGCCATCCTAGAACCCTTACCTTCAGGACTTTTTCTTATTCTAATTACCTCCCAAAGGCTCCACCTCCAACTACCATGAATATATGAATTTGGAAATTAAGTTTCTAACATATGAAACTTTGGGAGACCCATTCAAAACTTGAGAATTCACAAACCACTTCTGACTCATTCATTCCACCACTTATCATACCAACATCCACTCAACAAATGTTCATGGTATCTCTTTCACACTAGACCTAGTGATATAAGGTCAGATAACCCTGGCTTCTTTTCCCACAGTGTGCTTAAAGGCCTGTAATATTTGTCCTTTTTTGCTTTAAATTCTACAATGCTTTTCATTTAAGAATGACAGAGGACCAATTAAATGACTTATTTTTAGTATTTTCATTTTCCTTTCCACAGAAAATCTTCAAATTTCTGTTTAGAATATTCCTTTCCTCTCCACTGGTCAAATCACACAGTCTTCTGACGCTATATGTTCTTCCTTTCCATTTTCTTTTTTTTTTTTTTTTGCTTAAATTTTGCTTTTAATTGGCATACGATAATTCCACATACTTATGGGGTAGACTGTAGTGTTTTGATGCATGTGTATAACATGTAATAATTGATGTGTATATGGTATATTCATTACCCTGTAAATTTATCATTTCTTTATGGTGAGAACATTCGAAATCTTTTCTTCTCACTATTTCAAAATATTCACTAAAATGTTGTTAAACCACAGTGTATTATTCAGCTTTCTTGTTACTGGGACCAAATACCTGACAGCTACAACTTAAAGGACAGGTTTAATTTGACTCACAGTTTCCGAGCTTTCAGTACATGGTCTATTAGCTCCAATGCAGAAATGACAGGGCAGATGGGCATAGAAGAGAAATTTGCCCAGCTCATGGTGGCCAGAAACAGAGAGAAGGAAAGAGAGCTAGAAGAAAGAAAGAGGATAGGGCAAGAATACAACCTTCCAGGTTACATCTCCAGTGATCTACCTCCTCCGAACAGGCCACACCTCCTAGCAGCACAATTAGTTCTGACCTGATGAATGGTTAATCAACTGACTAGTTTAGTACCCCCATGATCTTGTCCACTTTCAAAGTCTTGCCTCAGAATGCATGAGACTTTTGGAGAACAATTTAGATCTAAATCATAAAATGCAGTCACCCTACTGTGCAGTTGAATAATTATTCCTCCTATCTGACTATAACTTTGTACACATTGACCCATCTTTCCTTATCCACCTTCCCCTAATCATTATATTTTTAAAGTGATGTGGTAATACAGAATACATTCCAATCAAAGTAAAAATGATTGACTCCATTCATTCATTCATTCATCAGCTACATGTTTCCTGTTTGATTCTCAGGTATTTTTTGAGGCACCGTGGATACGGTCATGAAGAAGGCAGGTGAAATACCTGCCCTTCAGGAGTGTATAAGCTAAAAGAGGAAGACGAAGCTCCTAGTTGCTTTTCCAGTAACCTGACTGTGCTGTATTTCTCACTTTTAGAGCCCTGATGTAGTACAGGGCAACAGTGCAACCCCCTTGCTCCTTACCTTCTGAGTCTTCCTTAAAAGAAAAAATGGCAGAGTGCTGCTTTCTGGCATGAGCATAAGGCAATAAGTATGTCTTTCAAAGAAATTTTCAGATGTTCTTCTATCTTTTGCTTTTCCAGCTTGGAACATGGAAGTGACTGCTGGAAGTGGAGCAAACATCCTACATGAAATGAAAGCCACACTCAGTTAGTGATGGAAGAGGAAGTTAGAAGGAACCTAGTTCCTTGAAGCCATCATGATGATAATGCACCACTTATTTAGTGGTACATAAATGCCTCCTTGATAGTAGGATTTCTGCCTTATGAAGCCAACTCACTAGTCAAAGCTCCTTAAGAATAATATCCCACACTGAGGTGAAATTCTTGGAAATCAAATCAAAACTGAGCAGAAGAGAGTCAACAGAAGCAAGGGAAAAAGAAAGTCTGGGTAAAAACAGGAAAAGGGCACAGAACCGAGAAATCTCAAATGGTAAGCCATTATGTTTTCAAACACATAACTAAACAATGATAAAAGGGAGTTTTAGACCCATGAAGCTGGACAAATTAGTCTTAAATTCAGAAATATTAATTTTATGTAAAAATGAGCAAAATAAAGACATTAAATCAAAAGAGAAAATGAAGAATGCCATCTCCCACAATAATGAAATTGTGCCAGATATATATGTCCTCAAAATAGATCAATAATATAAACTCATATTTCAAAAACTGGGCCAATGATATAGCTCAGCGGCATAAGTGCCTGCCTGGCAAGTGCGAGGTCCTGAGTTAGACTCCCGGTACCTGCATATAAAAAAAAAAAACCTATAAAATGCATTAAGAAGATTTTACAATATCTAAAAGAATAGATTAAATTGGAAGAAAAACTCAGGAATCAGGAAAAAGAATTTGGGAAAATATGAAAAATAAAATAGTTCATTTTAAAAAATAACATCTAAGTCAAAAAGCGTAAGAATGAATAAATAGGACAGATATTTAAGAGAAAGTAAATATTAGAAAGAGTAAAAATTTCACTTAAAAATAAAGAATTAAGAGATTAGAAGGAAAAAAGATGGCAGATGAGTAAGAAGCAGGCAGCGAAACTCTCTCTAAAAGTTACCGTTGGAACACGGGAATATAGCGACCGGGAAAGCGCAGGAGGGGGGGGAGATGCCTCCCCGGAACCCAGAAAAGTTCTGAAGCGCAATCTGGGACCCCCGACACCAGTGAAGGGTGATTTCCAACAAAGAAGAAGGAACAGACCGCGCGCGCGCACCTTCTACCACCCCAGGAATCGCAGCGCGACAGAAGCTCAATTCTAGGGACACACGGTCACAGCTGGCACCCAGGGAGCCCCCAACGGAGGATCCTGAGACAGCGGCAAGGCGGGGGAGCGGCGGAGAACTGCGCTGGCAGGCAGTGAGTGTCTCTCAGCCACAGCTGCCCCGCGCCAGAGAGCGACGGGCCGGGCGCCATTGTGGGGGGTGTGGCGAAACTCAGAGCGGTGCGAAAGAAAAACAGCGCTGGACACTCGTGCTCCGGACAGGGCAGCGCGGGGCCTCTCAGGCCCACGAAAGTGTGCTGACGTCAGTAGGCAAACGAGACTGGTCTCTCAGCCACACCTGTCCTGCGCCAGAGAGCGACTGCCCCGGTGCCATTGTGGGGGGCGTGGTGAAAATCAGAGTGGCGGGAAACCAGTACAGGGAACCCGCGCTCGGACAGCGCGCTGCGCCTCTCAGGCCCAGGGATAGTGAAAGGGCACTGAGAGCGGCAGGCGAGCTAGACTGGTCTCTGCCTGAAAGAATGGGCCTCTGCTCACCGCCCGCCAGAGGGCTGCTCCTGGCTTACTGGGACCGACCTGCACAGAACAGGACTCTGTCACCACACGGTGCCTGCCTACAGCAGAGTCAACACCTGGAACTGATTCTTTTTATTTTTATTTATTTTTATTTTTTATTTATTTTTTATTTTTTTTCTCACTCATTTGTTTTTTGTTCTGGTGAAGGTTTTTTTGGTGGGGTTTTATTTTTGTTTTGTCTGTTTTATTGTTTTTATCTTCGTTTTTGTTTCTGTATGTGTATTTGCTCTTTCCTTCATTATTCTCTCTGGTTTTTTATATGAGTGTAAACAGCGCCTCTAACTTCTTTGTGATTGTGGTTGTGATCTGTTCTTCCTTTTATCCCTTCCTTCTCTTTTTACCACCAGTCCTCTGCACCAGTGTCCCAATTTTAGTGGGATCCCTCTTGGTCCTCTAACCTTACATCTAATTCCTTCCTATTCTCCCAACACTCTATTTTCTCCTTAACTCATTTTAAATTTAAACTCCTCAGGGAAAAATTGCCATACACAGGACTTGTATACTGCATATAATTTTTCTGGTGTGTTTTAGATTTTGTTATATAACCGCAACTCTATACAGCTAAAAGCAGTAAATAACTGGTTAGCTCAGTCTGTCATTTTCTTTTTTTTTTTTTTTATTTTAAAGAGAAGAAAAAACAAAACAAATCAAAAGAAGAACAAATTTTCGAAACAACATAATAGGAGGGTAACAATGGTTAATACATTACGTATTACTATCTTTAAGTTAGTTATTCAGGATACCAGACATTAGCATTCAATTGTCCAAACATTATTGGCACAAACCTTACTCTTCAATGAACTAAGTAAAATTGGTAGTGTATCTATCTTAACCATCTTATATATATATACAATTTTTTTCCCTTTCCCTTCTTTCTTTTCCCTATTCCAGTCTCTCTTTCCTTTTGACCAGTTTCTTTTTGATTCACCATGTCTATTGTACATTTTGGATCTTATTTACTCTTTCAGTTTCTCATACTAGAGAGACAATATGATGCTTACACATGTGCTTCTGGTTTATTTCATTTATGAGTATTTTCTCGAGTTGCATCCATTTACCTATAAAAGTCTCCAGTTTATCCTTCTTAATGGCTGAATAGTACTCCATTGTATAAAAATACCACATCTTTCTTATCCATTCCTCAGTTGATGGGCATTTGGGTTGTTTCCAAGATCTGGCTATTACAAATTGTGCTGCTATAAACATGGGTGCACATATATCGCTGTGGTACGATGTTTTTAATTCTTCTGGGAAGATGCCCAGAAGGGGAATAGCTGGGTCAAATGGGACCTCCAACCCTAGCTTTTTGAGGAATCTCCACACTAACTTCCACAGTGGCTGTACCAGTCGACACTCCCACCAACAGTGGAGAAGGGTTCCTTTTTCCCCACAGCCCCTCCAGCATTTGTTATTAGTTGATTTCTTTATAGTAGCCATTCTTTCTGGGGTGAGATGGTATCTCAGTGTTGTTTTAATTTGCATCTCTCGAATGTCAGTTTGTCATTTTCTAGGCTGTGTTTGATGCTTTAGTTAACATTATAGCCAAATGTGAAATAATTGTTCTAAACATCTTTCCTTCCTGATATTTCGTGATTGAGATTGACTAAGGGACACAGAAAATACAGTGGCACACTACCAAAGAATCAAGGACTGGGCCAAACAGGTAGCAACTTCTCACATCCAACGAATTGAAGAGGTAGGATCTGGCAGAAAGCTCAAAACCCAAAAGCAATCTCCACTTGGAAGATACTGCAGAGAAGTAGTCATCTTCTAAAGATCTTAAACACTAGCAATAAAGTAACCTACCATAGGTAATTTGCAAACATCACCCCAGGAATTAAAAAAAGAAAAAATGAGACGACACTTAAACAAGATGCAACCCCACACATCCAATTCACCAAAGGCAAACCTAGGGGGCAATGAGGCGGGACAATCCGAAAGCCACCCACCTGGCCTATCTGAAGTGGTAACAACAAAGCAACTGAATGAGGCTCTGGAAAAAATTAAAACAGAAATAATCTCACAGATAACTGCAGAGATAATGTCCACATTGAAGACCATGCTTAAGGACACTATAGCTGATGCAGACAAAAAAATAGATGAGCTTAAGAAAACTATAGAAACCATGAATGCTCAGCATAGGAAAGAAATGGAATCCATAAGGCAGATTCAAGCAGATATCCAAGAGATAAAAAATTCCATTGAAAGTACTTGTAGCAGATTAAGCCAATGCGAGGACAGGATCTCAGATATAGAAGACAGGCTTGCAATTAGTGATCATGAAAAGGAAGAATTCTTAAAAACAGCAAGGGACCATGAAAAATCAATTCAGCAGCTGCTAGATGACTCAAAGATAAACAACTTAAGAATAATTGGAATAAATGAAAAAGCAGGAGATAGCATCAATGACATTAAAACCTTGTTCAAAGACATAATCAGGGAGAACTTTCCTGGAAGAGAAAAGGAATATGATGCCCCTATAAGTGAAGCTTTTAGAACACCAACTAGACATGATCAAAAAAAAAACTTCAGCCAGACATATTATAGTCAAGATCCCAGAAATTCAACAGAAGGGCAGAATCTTAAAAGCTGTTAGGGACAAGAGACAAATCACCTATAAAGGAAAACCCATCAGAATCACAGCTGACTTTTCAGCACAAACCCTCAAGGCAAGAAGAGCTTGGAATGATGTATTTCAAGCTCTAAAGGAAAATAATTTTCAACCCAGACTGATGTACCCTGCAAAACTATCTTTCAAAATTGATGGAGAAATAAAATACTTTCATGACAAAGAACATCTGAGAAAATTTATGACCACCAAACCAGCACTCCAAAATCTTCTGAAGGACATTCTAGAAAGAGATAGGAACCCCAACAGAAGGAATCCACCAGGCAGGGCAGATAATTAAATAGCAGGAAAGGGGAAAAACAAAGAGTGGGAACCAACAACAGGAAAATATCATGACAAGTATAAGCCAATACATATCAGTTTTAACCATCAATGTTAACGGTCTCAATTCACCAATCAAAAGGCACAGACTGGCGAAATGGATCAAGAAGCAAGATCCAACAATATGCTGTATACAAGAAACACATTTAATTCAGAAAGAAATTCATAGACTGAAAGTCAAAGGATGGAAGACAATACTCCATGCCACAGGAACCCAGAAAAAAGCAGGGGTAGCTATTCTTTTTGCAGACAAAGTGAACTTCAAGCCAAGAAGGATTCAGAGAGATAAAGATGGTCATTACATCCTTGTAAAGGGAACAATCCAAGAGGAAGAGATAACGATCATAAATATATATGCGTCAAATACCAATGCACCCAGCTACATAAAACAAGTACTAAAGGACATGAAAAATCAAATAAGCACTAATACAATTATATTGGGAGATCTCAATACTCCACTGTCACAAAAAGACAGATCAACTGGACAGAAAATCAATAATGAAATAGTAGAACTGAACCGAACTTTTTTTTTTTTTTTTTTTGTGGGTACCAGGGGGTCGACCTCAGGACCTCGCACGCCAGCAGGCGCCCATGCTGCTGAGCGATATCACTGGCCCCTTTTTCGTATGTGGGATCCGGGAGTCGAACTCGGGCCCTCGTGCTTGCCGGGCAGGCGCTTAAGCTGCTGAGCCATCTCACCGGCCCTGAACCGAACTTTTGAACAAAAGGACTTAATAGATGTCTACAGAGTGTTCCATCCCACAACATCAGAATACACATTTTTCTCAGCTGCACATGGGACGTTCTCCAAAATAGACCACATACTAGCTCATAAAACCTGCTTAAGTAAATGCAAAGGAATTGAAATTATCCCATGTGTATTATCAGACCATAGTGCAATGAAATTGGAAATCAATGGCAAAAGATCTCACAAAAACTCCCTAAACACATGGAAATTAAACAGCACCCTCCTGAACAACCAATGGGTCACAGATGAAATTAAAGAAGAAATTAGACACTTTCTACAACTGAATGATAATGACAGTACAACATACCGGAACTTATGGGATACAATGAAAGCAGTCCTAAGAGGGAAATTTATAGCATTAAATACTTATATTAGGAAAACAGAGCAAGCGCAAATAAACAACTTAAGGGTGAACCTCGAGCTTCTAGAAAAAGAAGAGCAGGTTAAGCCAAAAGCCCGTACAAGGGAGGAAATTATAAAGATCAGAGCAGAAATTAATGTATTGGAGACTAAAAAAACAATACAAAGAATCAATGAAGCAAAAAGTTGGTTCTTTGAAAGAATAAATAAGATTGACAAACCCTTATCCAACCTTATTAAAAAAAGAAAAGAAAAGACTCAAATCCATGCAATTGAAAATGAAAAGGGTGATATCACGACGGACCCTGCAGAAATCCAGAAGATCATCTATACCTATTTTGAAAATTTATATTCTACTAAGATGGAAAATGCAGAAGAAATGGACAGATTCCTAGATTCGTATGAATTACCAAAGCTGAATCAAGAAGATTTAAAAATCCTAAATAAACCAATATCAACCAATGAAATTGAAGATGTAATTAAAAACCTCCCAACAAAGAAAAGCCCAGGCCCTGATGGATTCATTGCCGAATTCTACAAGAAATTTAGAGAAGACCTAACGCCCCTACTTCTCAAACTTTTCAATGAAATTGAAAGGGAAGCAATACTCCCAAATTCATTCCTGGAAGCAAGCATTACCCTGATACCAAAACCAGAGAAGGACCCAATTAAGAAAGAGAACTACAGGCCAATCTCCCTAATGAACATAGATGCAAAAATCCTTAATAAGATACTGGCAAACAGAATCCAACAAATCATCAAGAAGATTATACACCATGACCAAGTTGGATTCATCCCAGGGATGCAGGGATGGTTCAACATACGTAAATCAATAAATGTAATACAGCATATTAACAGAACCAAAGACAAAAATCACATGATCATCTCAATAGATGCAGAAAAAGCTTTTGACAAAGTCCAGCACCTTTTCATGATAAAAACCCTACAGAAAATTGGAATAGAGCCTCTTTATCTCAATCTGGTAAAAGCTATCTATGACAAACCAACAGCCAATATTATACTAAATGGCCAAAAACTGAAAGCCTTCCCTCTAAAATCAGGAACAAGACAAGGATGTCCACTGTCCCCACTCTTATTCAACATAGTTCTGGAAACTTTAGCCAGAGCGATTAGACAAGAGAAAGAAATAAAAGGAATAATGATTGGAAAGGAAGAAGTTAAATTATCATTATTTGCAGATGACATGATACTCTACACAGAAGACCCCAAAAACTCCACTAAAAAACTGCTAGATTTAATAAGCAAATTCAGTAGTGTAGCTGGATACAAAGTCAATACTCAAAAGTCAATAGCCTTCCTGTACACAAATAACAAACTTACTGAAAGAGAAATTAGGGAAACAATACCTTTCACAATAACATCCAAAAAAATGAAATACCTAGGAATCAACCTCACGAAGGATGTAAAAGACCTCTATACTGAAAACTACAGTACTCTGAAAAAGGAGATTGAAGAGGATATCAGAAAATGGAAAGATATCCCTTGCTCCTGGATAGGAAGAACCAATATAGTGAAAATGGCCATACTTCCAAAATTGTTATACAGATTTAATGCAATTCCAATCAAAATTCCAACAGCATATCTCACAGAATTAGAGAAAACAATCCTAAAATTCATTTGGAATCAGAAGAGACCTAGAATAGCAAAGGCAATTCTGGGCAACAAACGCAAGGCAGGGGGCATCACAATCCCTGACTTGAAATTATACTCTAAAGCTACTGTGATAAAAACAGTGTGGTACTGGCAAAAAAACAGACCTGAAGATCAATGGAACAGATTAGAAGATGCTGAAACAACCCCAGACATACTAAGCCACCTTATCTTTGACAAAGGTGCCAAAAACATTCGCTGGAAGAAAGATAGCCTCTTTAATAAATGGTGCTGGAAAAACTGGCTCTACACATGCCGAAGATTAAAAGTAGACCTATATCTTTCACCATGCACTAAACTAAATTCAAAATGGATCAGAGATCTAAATGTTAAAACAGAAACATTAAATCTGCTGGAAGGTAGGATAGGTAAAACCCTTGGAGACACTGGTGTAGGCAAAGACTTTATGAATAAAAACTCAACCGCACGGGAACTATCCCAAAGAATCAATAACTGGGATCTCATCTTATTAAAAAGCTTTTGCACAGCAAGAGAAACCACCAACAGAGTGAAGAGACAACCCACAATGTGGGAAAAAATGTTTGCCAGCTGTTCCTCAGACAAAGGATTACTATTGAGAACATATAAAGAACTCAAAAAAATCAGACCTCCCAAATTTAAAGACCCACTCCAAAAATGGGCATCTGAGATGAATACACATTTCTCAGATGAAGAAATACTAATGGCAAATAAATATACAAAAAAATGTGCAACATCACTAGTCATTCGAGAGATGCAAATTAAAACAACACTGAGATACCATCTCACCCCAGAAAGAATGGCTACTATAAAGAAATCAACTAATAACAAATGCTGGAGGGGCTGTGGGGAAAAAGGAACCCTTCTCCACTGTTGGTGGGAGTGTCGACTGGTACAGCCACTGTGGAAGTTAGTGTGGAGATTCCTCAAAAAGCTAGGGTTGGAGGTCCCATTTGACCCAGCTATTCCCCTTCTGGGCATCTTCCCAGAAGAATTAAAAACATCGTACCACAGCGATATATGTGCACCCATGTTTATAGCAGCACAATTTGTAATAGCCAGATCTTGGAAACAACCCAAATGCCCATCAACTGAGGAATGGATAAGAAAGATGTGGTATTTTTATACAATGGAGTACTATTCAGCCATTAAGAAGGATAAACTGGAGACTTTTATAGGTAAATGGATGCAACTCGAGAAAATACTCATAAATGAAATAAACCAGAAGCACATGTGTAAGCATCATATTGTCTCTCTAGTATGAGAAACTGAAAGAGTAAATAAGATCCAAAATGTACAATAGACATGGTGAATCAAAAAGAAACTGGTCAAAAGGAAAGAGAGACTGGAATAGGGAAAAGAAAGAAGGGAAAGGGAAAAAAATTGTATATATATATAAGATGGTTAAGATAGATACACTACCAATTTTACTTAGTTCATTGAAGAGTAAGGTTTGTGCCAATAATGTTTGGACAATTGAATGCTAATGTCTGGTATCCTGAATAACTAACTTAAAGATAGTAATACGTAATGTATTAACCATTGTTACCCTCCTATTATGTTGTTTTGAAAATTTGTTCTTTTGATTTGTTTTGTTTTTTTCTTCTCTTTAAAAAAAAAAGAGATTAAAAAAGGATCAGAAAGGAAGTGACTAGCATAAAAATCAGGCGAAGAAGATGCAACAAAATATAGCAGGAGGCCTTGATCAAGAAAATCAAATTAAGGGAACAGCAAGCAGTAAGAACCACAGAACTATATGAGAAAATGAATGTGATAATTTGTTCCATTACAGTAATCATTTTACAGTATATGTGTCTTATAATGTTGTATATTTTAAATATATGCAAAAATGTAGTTTTCAAAAAATCAAAAAAGAAAAGAACTACTTTAAAAAAAAAACTTTTTAAAGTCCTAAGTAACAATAATAAAGTCGATGCTACAATCTCCTTCATACCTGTGCATCAGAGTCTTCAAAGTTACTCTCAGTAACACATTCTGACCACAGTTTCCTCTAGGCTGAGTTTAAGGTCTGGTATGCGACATCTCCCCAAACTTTGTCAATGAGATTGATGCAGTCGAGGACATTAAAATGTTTCTTCCAGAACTATTTCAGAGTCAAGCGCATCTCTTCAGTGGCATTAAAACACTTGGAGGAGAGCGCCTTTGTGTATAGCTTCTTGAATATGCAGATCACTTGCTGGTCCATGGATGCAGAAGAGGTGTCATATTCAGCATCCATATCATCCACCAAGGCTGTGCGGGGATATTGTCCATCAGAAGAAGGCACCTTTCAGGCAGCTGGTTGTCAGAAAGATATTTCTTAATTGTGGGTGCAAACACCTCATACAGCCACTCCATGAACAATTGGCTTGTGACCCAAGCTTTTGCACTGACCCTCCACAGGACAGGCAGTTTGGCCTTGTCTGCATTCTGTTTCTTGAATGCTTGAGGGGTCTGGGAATGGTCCACTAGTAGTGCCTTAATCTTCAGATTGGTGCTTGCATTCACACACAGCAAAAGGGTCAGTCTGTCCTTCATGGGCATGTGCCCTGGCAGTGCCTTTTCCTCCTGCATGATATAGGTTCTGTTTGGGATCTTCTTCCAGAAAAGCCTTGCTTCATCACAGTTGAAGGCTTGTTGAGCGACTTACCCTTCTGCCTTCATGAATTCTGCGAATTCTTTCTCCTAGGCTTCTGCAGTGGTCTTGTCAGAACTGGAAGCCTCATCATGTCTTACCACACTGCAGATGCCACGTCTCTTGTGGAATTTATCCAATCACCCTCTACTGGCTTTAATTTCATCACTTGTTTCACTTGCAGAGGATTTTTGGAATGAGGAATACAATTTCTCCTGCAGATACACATAAAAATTCTCAATTTGGAAATCTGCTCAATTTACATCCTACTTGTCAAAAGAAATAAAGTGTTTATGGAACTTCAAAAATTGAGGTGGTCTTTTAACAAATATTAATAAAATAAATTATAGCATTATATATTTTGATAATGTATCTTTCCACAAGTGGGATAAATAAACATTATACAGTAAGATAAATCATATTTGTTGTGTAAATCTCTATTAAATGTCACATCCCCTGGGAATCCTGTCCTGTTTCCCAGGTTTTGGGTTAGGCGCCCCTCTACTATGCTGTCGTAGAACCATGAAGTTGCCCCAGTTGAAGAACATAGGGACTGCTTATTTCCTTGTCTCCCTTCCTAGGGAACTGTAAGTTCTTGGGGGATGAGGTCATGCCTTGTTCATCATGACACCCCTGGCATCTAGCCCAGCCATGCTCTAGGCTAGGGTTCTGTGTCTATTTGCTGAATGAATAAATGAATTCTCTCTAGAAAACCCATTAGACAGTTTTGTAATTGTAAAATCTGCTTTTGTAAATGCAAAAGTGTTCCCCCCTTCTGGTTTTTCGTTGAATCAAAAAGAACAGCAAAAACAAAACAAAAGAAGTAAAATAAAGGGCTACAGTTACTTAAAGTGCCCATGCATTAAAAATGTTGAAAACATTAAAAAATGATACTACAAAACAAAACAAAAGAAACTTCAGAATGCTAAAGCAAAACAATACATTTTGCAGAGAAAGAAATAAGAATGTAACATTAAAATTAGCATAGTCATTCCAGAATTTGAAAAAGCAAATATCACAGAATTTTTGAGAAGGACAATGTTTTGTTTACATGGAACTGAATAAGTGCATACACAGTACGTGTAAAGATTTTCTTCAAATAATTTCAGTTTCCTAAACTCAGCTCTGAGCCCATTTTGGCACTTTTGTTTCTTGTTGTCTTTGTCCAAAATCATGTGCTCTGAGGAAAACTATGAATTGCTTTAAACATTAACAGATGCTGAATTTAAAGAGTGATCAACTTCTAAACTGCTGATTACCATGGAAAAATTAAATACACATTCTCTGTTTTGTACCAAGTTTGAAGCTATTATACTATGAAGAGGTTTTTTATGTCTGAAAAAATGTAAAATATGTGCCATAAAAAGCAATGGCTTAATGGCTGTTTATTTCTCCTTTGTATTTGGAATTGGTTGACGTCAACCATTTTTTGCTAAAATAATCTCAGCATGATGATAATAGCTAACAGTTACTGAGGGCTTGCTATGGGCCAGGCACAATTCTAAGGATTTTGCATTCATTAATTCATTTAAGCCTCATATTAACTCCATGAGAAATATTATTCCCTTTTTACAGATGAAGAACCTGAGTTGTGGAGAGGAATTTGCCTGAGGGCATAAACCAGTAGCTGAGGCATTTGGGATGTGAACCAAAGCTATCTAGCCTGAGAACCTAAATTCTTCTTATTTGCAAGCAAAACCCAAAGTTGTTCAACTTAGCAGCAAAGGAGTTTTACAGAGGAGAGTGGGCAGCCCAAAGAACTTTATAAAATGCTGGAAAATGAGGCATAAAGCTGGACAAGCAGGAATAATCCCTGAAACCGCAGTGCATAGCTGCACTGGTAAGAAAACTACTGTCCCTGTCCAACCACTGACCACTAGATGTGCAGTATGCCAGAGAGGAGAAATATTTTTCTCATGCTTGATGTGAGCGGACAATGGAGTCTTACTTTTTTTTTTCTCTGTATGAACTAAATTGAATATATATCACTATTTCATCAATGTCATTCCATCTTCCACTGAGGTGGAAAATTGCACTTGTCAGTGTTAACTGAATAGACATGGTGGGAACGGTTCGCTATGGTAAAATACTGTTTTTCAGTTCAGCAAGATGAGGGGTGTGAATTAAGGGAGGGACGGTGGAGGAGGACTTTCAGATTTTGCTGCATTTCTTGATCTTTATGATATCGTCTCCATTGTGTTGGGGGCTAGTGCATGCATCAGGGATGCAGGAACAAGTGACAAAGTCTGATTTTAAAGGAAAAAGAATTCATCAAAACGGGTCTCTTATTACAGATCAAGTGCCAAGGCCAATTTCTCCTTTGTATGAAGTATCTACACCCAGTATCCACATTATACAGGAGCAGTGAGTCAATTGTATCCATCTTTTCCCAACTCCACTTTCAATGAAGCCATACTGGAGGCTGAAAATAGGTTGTGTAGAGACATTTCTTCTATAGAAATTGTTAAACCCCTTCCAGAGCACCAGCTAAAAACATTTACCAGCATGTCACTGTCAGGTAGAAACACTGCCACTGTCAGGTAGATACAGTACCAACTGCTAGAGGGGAAATGGCGGGCTCTATGCAGTTTCCCTCCCACAGAGCTAATCCTATGTTCCCAAGCATGACACAGATCGTGCCTATTTACTTACTATTTGAAGAGCACTGGAAAAGGATTAACTTCAGCCCCCTAGATAAATTCATTTTAAAATGAATAGCTAGAACAGCATGGCCATTGATAGACGTTATCAATACAAATAGTTAGATTTTTATGTATTGCATTTCAGAAGTGATATCTAAGAAGCTCAGAATATATTCATGGTCAAACACATGATTTAGAATGTTCATTTGGAGAGTAGAAAACACAAAAGAGACAAAATGGAAGAAAAGAGTATTCTCAGTAAGCAGGAAAAGCCAGAGCACTAAAATAAGAATGAATCAATCAAGATGTCACGATTATTCTCAGAAATGAAAAAGTCACAGTCAGCCCGATGCATGCAAATTCCTCTCCCCTCATACTACTTGCAAATACTTCCACTGAGCCGCTTCTAATGGGAAGATGTCATTCGCTCACAGCTTAGCATGTTTGTGCAGGCTGCTGATGAAGACGGGGAAGGTAAGGGGGTCTGGGAGAGTCACAGGTCTTGATAAGAGTAAAGAAGTCAAAATAAATTCTCTCCTTTGTTACCAAAAATAGCACCCAAGGATCAGGAAGAAATATAGAAATAGATTTCAGATTCCTGTGGTGTGTTCCCTGATCACCCACAGGTTGTCCAGCCTTGGTGAAGGACACTGAACATCTGCGCCCCATCTGTGGGATGCAATGACAATGATCACTGTGCCCAACAGCTGTTCCCTGAGGCATCAGCAGTCTCCGTCATATAAGCGAACAGACATGTGGGTAGTCATTCCCCAGAAGTCACTCTAAATATGCTCTTACCTCAAGATTCCGACACTCAGGGAAAACACCATTTTTCCAAACATGAAGGCCAATGATATGGGTTTTTTTTAAAATCATAGGCTTCTAAGACTGGCAGGGCAGTGTCTGACAGACAAAATCTTATGTAAGGGTTGTCTCCCTTCCTGGGGCACTGCTATGCCATTATACTAGTCAGCTTGGGCTGCCATAACAAAATATTGTAAACTGATTGTCTTAACCCATAAAAATCAATTTTCTCACAGTTCTGGAAGCCAGCAGTCCACAATCAAGGTTCTGAGTGATTTGGGTGTCTGATGAAGTCTGTCTTCCCAGCTTGTGGATGACCATCTTCTCCCTGGTCCTCACATGGCCTCTCTTTTATAGTTTTTCTGGAATTGGTAATTGAACTCAGGACCTCATGCTTGCCCGGCAGGCACTGTGCCTCAGAGCTGTACCCCCAGCCCTATTTTAAAGAGAAGAAACAATAAAAACAAGGATACAAAGTTTCAAAACAAGATAGTAGGAGAGTAACAATGGTTAGTACATTGCATTATTGTTATCTTCAAAGTAGTTGCTCAGATTACAAGATATAGGCATGAAAAATTGATCAAACTATATAAGCACAAAACTTTCTTTTCAATGAACTAATACAAATTAGTAGTATAGCTATCTTAACTATCCAGTGTGTGTATGTATATACACATATTTACTTTCCCCTCTCCCTTCCTTTTCTCCTTTCCTCCTTCCCAATTTCTCTTTCCTTTTGAACAGTTTCTTCCCATTTCACAATATCTATTGTACATTTTGGATCTTATTTACTCTTTCAACTTCTTACACTAGGGAGACAATATGATGTTTACACATGCAAAACTGATTTATTTCCCTTACACGTATGGTATCAAGTTGTATCCATTTACCTATAAAAGTCTCAGGTTTATCCTTCTTTATAGCTGAGTAGTACTCCATTATATAAAAATACCACATCTTTTTTATCCATTCCTCGGTTGATGGGCATTTGGTTGTTTCCAGGATTTAGCTATTACAGATTGTGCTGCTATACACATGGGTAAACATATATCACTGTGGTACGATGTTTTTAATTCTTCTGGGAAGATACCCAGAAGGGGAATAGCTGGGTCAAATTGGACCTCTAATCCTAGTTTTTTGAGGAATCTCCACACTGATTTCCACAATGGTTGCACCAGTCTACACTTGCACCTAGAGTGGAGAAGCGTTCCTTTTTCCCCACATCCCCTCCAGCATTTGGTATTGGTTGATTTCTTGATGACAGCCATTCTTTCTGGGGTGAGATGGAATCTCAGTGTTGTTTTAATTTGCATCTCTCAAATGACCAATGATGTTAAACATTTTTTCATATATTTATTTGCTATTTGTATTTCTTCATCTGAGAAGTGTATATTCATCTCAGATGCCCATTTTTGGATTGCATCTGTAAAACTTGGGGGTCTGATTTTTTTCAATTCTTTATATGTTCTAGATATAAGTCCTTTGTCTGAGGGACTGTTGGCTAAAATTTTTTCCCAATCTGTGGGTTGTCTTTTCACTCTGTTGGTGATTTCTTTTGGTGTGCAAAAGCTTTTTAAAAGGATGAGATCCCAGTTGTTGATTCTTTGGAGTATTTCCCATGCAGTTTGGGTTTTGTTCATGAACTCTCTGCCTACACCTATGTCTCCAAGATTTCTACCTACTTTCTCTTCCAGTAGATTCAGTGTTTCTGTTTTAATATTTAGATCTTTGATCAATTTTGACTTTAGTGCATGGTGATAGACATGGGTCCAGGTTTAGTCTTCAGCATGTAGGCAGCCAGTTTCTCCAGCATCATTTATTAAAGAGGCTGTCTTTCTTCCAGTGAACATGTTTGGCCCCTTTGTCAAAGATCAGGTGGCTGAGTGTTTCTGTAGTTGTGTCTGCATCTTCTAATCTGTTCCACTGATCCTCAGGTCTGTTTTATTTTTGACAGTATCATGCTGATTTTATCACAGTAGCTTTATAGTATAATTTCAAGTCAGGGATTGTGATGCCTCCTGCCTTCCCTTTATTGCCCAGAATTGCTTTTGCTATTCTAGGTCTCTTCTGGTTCCAAATGAATTTTAAGGACGTTTTCTCTAGTTCTGTGAGGTATGCTAATGGTATTTTGATTGGGATTGCATTAAATCTGTACAACAATTTTGGGAGTATGGCCATTTTCACAATGTTGGTTCTTCCTATCCATGAACAAGGGATATCCTTCTATTTTCTGATGTCCTCTTCAATCTCCTTTTTCAGAGTACTGTAATTTTCAATGTATAGATCTTTTACTTCCTTTGTTAGATTGATTCTTAAGTATTTCATTTTTTTGGATGCTATTTGAAGGGTGTGGTTTCCCTAATTTCTCTCTCAGTGAGTTTGTTGTTTGTGTACAGGGATGCTATTGATTTTTGACTGCTGACTTTGTATCCAGCTATGCTACTGAATTTGGTGATTAAATCTAGAAGTCTTTTGGTGGAGTTTTTGGGGTCTTCTATGTAGAGTATCACATCATCTATGAATAATGATAATTTAACTTCTTCCTTTCCTAACCTTATTCCTTTTATTTCTGTCTCTTGTCTAATTGCTCTGGCTAATGTTTCCAGAAGTATATTGAATAGGAGTGGTAATAGTGGACATCCTTGTCTTGTTCCTGATTTTAGAGTGAAAGCTTTCAATTTTTGTCCATTTAGTATGGTGTTGGCTGTTGGTTTGTCATAGATGGCTTTTATCAGATTGAGGTACAGACCATCTATTCCAATTTTCTGTAGGGTTTTTGTCATGAATGAGTGCTGGACTTCATCAAAAGCTTTTTTGGCATCTATTGAGATGATCATGGGATTTTTGTCTTTGGCTCTGTTGATATGGTGTATTACATTTATTGATTTACATATTGATTTACATCCCTGCATTTATGGGATGAATCCCATTTGGTCATAGTGTATAATCTTCTTGATGAGTTCCTGTATTCTGTTTGCCAGCATCTTATTGAGAATTTCTGCATCTATGTCCATTGAGGGGAGTGGCCTGTAGTTCTCTTTTTTGGTTGGGTCTTTCTCTGGTTTTGGTATCAGGGTAATACTTGCCTCCAGGAATTAGTTAGGGAGTATTGCTTCCTTTTCAATTTCATTAAAGAGTTTGAGAAGTACTGGCATTAGATCTCTAAATTTCTTGTAGAATTCAGCAGTGAATCCATCCAGACCTGGGCTTTTCTTTGTTGGTAAGTTTTTAATTACATTTTCAATCTCATTAACTGATATTGGATATTGGGTTATTCAGAATTTTTTTATCTTCTTGATTCAGCTTTGGTAATTCATACGCATCTAGGAAACTGTCCATTTCTTCTGTGTTTTCCATCCTATGTGAGTAAAGATTTTCTAAGTAGGTATTAATGATCTTCTGAATTTCCACAGGATAAGTAGTGATTTCACCCTTTTCATTCCTCAGTGCATGAATTTGAGTCTTTTCTTTCCTTTTATTAATAAGGTTGGCTAAGAGTTTATCAATTTTGTTTATTCTTTCAAAGAACCAATTCTTTGATTCATTAATCTTTGTATTTTTTTTTTGGTCTCAATTGCCTTAATTTCTGCTCTGATCTTTATTATTTCCTCCCTTGTATGGGTCTTGGGCTTATTTTGCTCTTCTTTTTCTAGAAGTTTGAGATGCAACATTAGGTTGTTTATTTGTGCTTGTTCTGTTTTCCTGATGTGAGAATTCACCGCTATAAATTTCCCTCTTAGGACTGCTTTCATTGTGTCCCATAAGTTCCAGTATGTTGTATCTGCTTTCTTGTTTAGTTGTAGATATTGTTTAATAATATCTTCTTTAATTTCATATGTGACCCATTGGTTGTTTAGGAGGGTGTTATTTAATTTCCATGTATTTATGGAGGTTTTGCAGTTTCTTTTGCTCACATGGCCCCCTTGATGCACACATGCAGGAAAAAACATGGAGAGAAAGTTGCATGGTGTCTCTTCTAAGGTCACTAATTCTGTAGGACCAGTGCCAACCTTAGAGGCCTCTTTAGAGTCATACTAAGAGTTAGGCAAAACATTGACTGGTTGTGTGGGGGGGGTGCTAAAATTCAGTCCACTGTAGCTGTTAACCACACCAGTAAGGGACAGAGGGTCACTCGTGATCTGGAGTCAAGCTTTTGAGCACAGTGTGCTTTCATTAATGAATATCAGTATTCTTGTTGATATTCAACTGAGTTTTCCCTCAGAATAAGGAAGGAAGCCAAAGATAGAGATTTCATTTTTTGTTGCTCAGGGCTGAGAAAAATGGAGAAAGACAGTATAAATAAAATTAAAAATGAGGGTCAGGGAAAATCTTATGTGAAGATTGTTATGTGCTCCATCATGCCTAGGAGCACTTACTACCCTTCCAATGAAGGAGTTTTTCATGGAAACCCAGACTGACTCATGGGTTCTTGTGGCCAGTGAGTAGAACCTAAGGCAGTCTTTCTGTAATGTCAGGAAGCTTCCACCCAGGTTTTTCTGATTACAGAATCGAAAGGCAAACTTGCCACAAAGGAAATGGTATCCCAAGCAATGAGGCTGAGGATGAATTTGAAAGCATTAAAATGTGCCTTAGTTTTTTGAGTTAGAAATTCAAAAATATTAGTCAGTTTTAGTAATTAAAATTTTAATATTAGTGTAAAAATTCAAAAAGTATTAAAATAATAACACAATTATTGTTTGGGATTTTAAAAGATCAGTTTTATTAATTTAAATTTTATAATATTAAAATTAATAAAATTAATTATAATTAGGGAATATAAAATTTAAAAATATTAGTCTGTTTTATCAATATAAGCTATTAATAATATTAGAAGTATTAATTAACCAAATGAATTAAAATTTGGTATTATACATCTTTTAAAAATTTATTTAATTTTTAAAAATTCTTGATGGGCACAGTGATGCATGCCTATAATCCCTATGTCTGGGGAAGCTAAGGCAGGATTGGGAGTTTCAGATCAGCCTGGGCAATTTAGCAGGACCCTATCACAAAATAAAAAATTTAAAAAATTAAAAAGGACTGGGGATGTAGCTCAGCGAGAAATCTGTGGGTTCAGTCCCCAGTTAAACTCCCTCCAAAAAAAATCTTATTATCCTGCAGAGCAATCTTAACTCTACAACCTCAGTGATAAGACCTAGTCGGGGTCTTGGAGTTGTCATGGAAACTACTGGATGTTGCCCTGGATGTGTTCACTGGGCAGCTGAACCAAAGACCACCTCAGTTGTGCTTCACCAGCTCTTTCATTTTCTTTGAGCAATCTAGTGTTCTTTGTTGTTGTCTGCTAACATGTGGGCTTTGTCCACTAATTATTACATTCCGTCTTTACAGAGGGTGAGTCTGTAGCTATTTGAATGAAAGGCAATGTTTTATACTGACATTTTAATTAGTGGAACTCACTGTCATAAAATCCGTGAGACAGTACTGATTTGCAAAACTTAATATTACATCCTTTGTAGAGCCTGGCATCTATGTATAATTGACCGATTTATTAGATGCTTATGGGTTCATTGATTTTCTAGACAGAAAAAAAATTGGATTGCCATTTATAACTGCTATTTTCCTCAAATTGATCATGTTGGCTCTCATAAATGTTCTCTTTGTACTCATGCTCTTACTTTTGCACAAAAGAAACTGTATTATATACAGTGTGCTGTCACTGGTCTTGGAATTAAAGTCAGAAGCTTTTTGTTTTTATTTTATCTTGCAGAAGTTATCTTTATGTTGTTGATACAAAGCATTTTAAAGGGTTTTATTCAGAGGAATTTTCCTTATAAAAAGCTGCTTGTGTTGTGAGTGGATCACTTTTCAGTCTTGCCTTATCCCTATCATGGACATTTTCTAAAAGCTATTTTGCTTGATTTACAATGATGACAAGCATATAGACATTTATCGATAATCTCAGGACCATTTCCAAGGGAAAGATGACTTCAGAAAATTTCTCTTTGTGCTATTGCTGACAAGAAAGCATTTCTGGCTTAGATGGGATTTTTACCCCCTCCTTCTTCCCCTCAACAAAAGCCATAGTGTTGAAGCCAAAGGTTACAAAATGATTAAAAGTTAATAATTGCCTCTTTTCTCTTAAATGCAATGTAACATAACATATGGTGTGAGGCAGACCTGGATTTAGCATACATGAGTTTAGGATTATTGACCCTTTTTTGGACTCATGGGGAAATCCAGAAGTAGAAAGAGGTTAAGAAGAAAATAAAAAAAGTAAGAATACGTCCTAATTCATTCTATGAAGCCTCATAACGTTAATACCCCAAACAGACAAAGACACTACAAGAAAAACAGTAGATGAATATCTCTCAGATGCAAAAATTTTCAACAAAATATTAGTAAATGGAATTTAAAAATGTATAAAATTACTTATACATGACCAAATGAGATTTATTCCAGGTGTCCAAAGCTGGTTCGTCATTCAAAAACTAATTAATGTAATCAGTCACAACACCAAGCTAAAAAAGAAAAATTATATGGTTGTACCAAGAGATACAGAAAAAACATTTGACAAAATCCAACAACCACTTATGATAAAAACTCTCAGTAATTTAGGAATAGAGGGAAACACCCTCAAATTGTTGAAGAATGTGTACAAAGAACCTACAGCTGACGTCATACTTCACGCTGAAAAATGATATGCTTTCCTTTTTATATCAAGAACAGGGCAAAGATGGCAAGCACAAGGTCCTGAGTTCAACTCCCGGAACCCTCATATGAAAAAAGGGCCGGTGATATCGCTCAGCGGCAAGGGCGCCTTGCTGGCACGCAAGGTACTCAGTTCGACCCCCGGTACCCACCAAAAAAAAAAAGAAAAAGAGAAAGAGATCTCAGAACTCACTCCCAAGAGAGTGGAATTCAGGGGGTCCTGGATGAGATCATGAACTTGTACTTAGCCAGTAACCTTTATGTGAGCGAGCTGCAGACCTCACTTTGAGAATATTGATCTAAATAAATGCTTATAATTAAAAAAAAAAAAGAACAGGGCAAAGAGATCTTTCACAATTCTTATTCGACATCATAAGGACTTCCAAGTCCTAACTAAATCAATAAGATAAGAAAAGGAAATAAAAGTTATACAGATAGGGAAGGAATAAATAAAATTGTCTTTGTACATAGATAACATGATTGTCTATACATAAAATCCCAGAGAATCAGCAGTAACAATCCCTTCCTAATAAACAATTATACCAAGGTTACACGATACAAGATTAAGTTATAAAAATTAATGACTTATGTGCTAGCAATGAACAGTTGGAATTTAAAATGAAAAATGTAATGTCAACATTAACGCTAAAAATGAAACATTTAAGTACACATCTAAAAAACGTGTGAGACTTATATGAGCAAAGCTACAACTTGATGAATGAAATCAAGGGATATGCACATAAGCGGAGAGAATTCCATGGAAATAGATAGGAAGATTTCATATTGTCAAATATCAATTCTTTCCAACTTGATTTAATAGGTTCAATGCAATACTAATACAAATCCCAGCAAGATTATATTCATTTGTTTTTATTGCCAAATTGATTCCAAAGTTTGGAGGATGAAAAGACTCCAAATAGCCAACCCAATACAGAAGGAAACAGCAAAGTCAGAGGACATGCGCTACCTCATGTCAGCTACAATAATCAGGATGATGTGGTGTTGGTGAAATAACAGACAAATAGATCATTGGAAAAGAATAGAGCGCCCCAATACAGGCTCACACAAATAAGTCCTCTTACCATTGACAAAGGAGCCAAGGTAATTCAATGGAAAAGGATAGTCCCTTCAACACGTAGTACATGCAGGAGAGCAGATATGAGAGCTCTGTACTTTTCCCTTCATTTTCTGTATGCCTACAACTGCTATAAAGACATAAACTCTATCAAATAAAAGGAAGAAATAAAATATTGAAAAGGGGAGAAATATAGCTATATAAACTTTTGGACAAAAGAAAAGCTTTGCAATCCAGAGCAAAAAGAGTGTCATAGTTACTTTTTCTCATTGCTGAGACAAAATACCAAGCACTCAAAGTTAAAAGAGGAAAGGTTTATTTTGGCTCACAGTTTGTAGCAGTTTCAGTCTGTAATCAGCTAGCTTCGAGGCAGGGTGGCATGGCAGAAGGGCATCACAGAGGAGAAAGAGTTTGTGGCAGGCAGAAGGCAGAAAAAGCATCCAAGCAGCAAGCAACAAGTGACAAGTGACAAGCAGGGACCCTCTTTCTGTCCATTCTATCCTATTCAGGCTACCCACCCTTAGGGTGGTAGCATTCATACTCAGGGTGGGGTACTCTTAATCCTAGCATCGTACCATGAATCAATACCAGCATCACATCTTTGATCCCAGCATCACCTGTCCTAGATCCAGCCACCTCCGAAAAGCCCCACCAAAGAGCACATGAGACTTTGGGGGGACATCTAGACACAGGCCATAACAAAGAGCAATGCCAGAAGTATCACAATACCTGATTTCAAAATGGGCTACGAAGCTATATGACAAAAATGGTGGGGTACTTTCAGAAAAATAGACATATAGCCCAATGGAATAGAATAAGTACAAAAGAGTAAATTCATGCAGCTGCAACTATCTGATTCTTAACAAAAGGGCCAAAAGCATATTTTGAAGAAAAGACAGCCTCTTTAACAAATGGTGCTGGGAAAACTGGATATCCATATATAGATGATTGAAACTAGATTGCTCACCACGTGCACACCAACCAACTCAAAATGGATCAAAGACCTAAAGGAGAGACTTGAAATTTTGAAACTGCTAGAAAAAAACTAAGGAGAATACTTCGTGACATAGGCATAGGCAATGAGTTCCTGTATAAGAGGACTTCAAGGGCCAGTGAGATGGCTCAGCAGCATAAGCACCTGCCTGGCAAGCGCGAGGTCCTAAGTTCAACTCCTGGTACCCACATACGAAAATAGGGCCAGTGATATAGCTCAGCAGCACGGGTGCCTGCTGGTGCACAAGATCCTGAGTTCAACCCCCAGTACCCACACAAAAAAAAGAGGACTTCAATAGCTAAGGATATAATAACAAGAATTGACAAATGGGACTGCATCAATTTTAAGTCTCTGCACAGCAAAGGAACTGACAGAGTGAAGAGACAATCTACAGAATGAGAGAAAAATCTTTGCAGGCTACTCTTCAAATAGAGGATTAATATCCAAATAGATAAAGAATTTAAAAACTTAACACCAAAAGAACAAATACTCAGTCAATAAAAGGGGCAAGCAAACCTTACAGACATTTCTCAAAAGAAGTACAAATGGCCAATAAGTATTTGAAAAAATAGTCAACATCTTTAGCCATCAGGTAAATGCAAATCAAAACTACATTGATATTCCATCTCACCCCAGTCAGAAAGGCTATCATCAAGAATACGGAAAACAAAAAATGCAGCCAAGAATGTAGGGGGAAAGGAACCCTTCTACGCAGGTGGTGGATCAGTAAATTAGCACAGCCACTATGGAAATCAACATAGAGGTTCTTCAAAAAACTAAAAATAGAACTACTATATAACCCAGTTATATCATTCCTTGGTATACTCTGGCAGGAATTGAAATTAGTATATTATAGGATACCTGTATACTCATGCTTCTTGTAGCACAATTCACAATAGAAGATACAGAGTCAGCCTAGGTGCTTATCAGCAGATAAGTGGATAAAGAAAATGTGGTATACATATAGGTACAATGGAGTATTATTCAGCTGTAAAGGATGACAAAATTTTGTTATTTGCAATAAAATGGGTGGAACTAGAGATAACTGTGTTAAGTTAAATAAACCACACTCAGACAGACAAGAATTGCATATTTTCTTTTATATGTGACATCTAGGGGAAAAAAGATTACCTAAAAGTAGAAGGAGGAAAATTAAAGATGATGAAAGAGATCAAAGAGAGCTATTGGAATTATATGGTTAGGATATGATCAAAGTATCTTATATGTGTGTATGAAAATGCCACAATGAAGTCCATTATTCTGTACAATTAATATGCACTAATAAAATATTTTTAACTTGAAAAGAAAAAAGGAGTTTTGGTATTAAATGCATAAAGACACAAAATGAGGCCTAAATGCATGGAAAATATATTAAGAACATTTATATCTTGTAGTAAATTTGAACAAAAACACAAAAAGCAGGAAAACAAGCAGCCAGGAAGAAAACATATACATACAAAAGAAAAATAACAACCACAACACAATAAAAATGAGATTCTAAAGTGTCTTGACACAAGCAAAAATACAAAAATAAAACTCTTTTAAAAATCATCTTCATTGAAACTACAGATAAAAGCAAGGGGTAATAACCTACTCTACAGAGGTTCTGTGAAAATTAACAGTAACTGCCCTTTTCCATGCTTCTTTGCCCCAATCTCAGTAGACTTCTTGCAACTTTTTGGGCACTGAGGACCAGTTCCATGAAAGACAACTTTTCCATTGACAGGGTTGGGGAGGTGGTTTTGAAGTGATTCAGAGGAGAGCACAAGGTAGGTTCCTGGCAGGGGCAGTTTGCAGTTGTGCTCCTATGCGAATCTAGTGCTGCCGCTGATCTGGCAGTAGGTGGAGCTCAGACGGTGATGTGAGCGAGGAGGGGAGACTGTAAATACAGAGGAAGCATTGACTGCTTCCCCCTCGCCTCCTGCTCTGTGGCCCGGTTCCTAACAGGCCACAAACTGGTACTGGTCTCTGCCCCCAAGGCTGGGGATCCCTGACCCAGGGGACTGTGGAGTCAGAGCACGCTGAAAGTCTAGTTTCTGTAGCACGGTGGGTGACTCAGAGCAGGTAAAGACCTCCTGATTGCTGTAAGCCAGGGCAGGTGAGCACAGACTTGGGGTAGATGCTTTATGTTTACCCTGTATTGACGGAGACCACTTTGAGGCAGCACTGAACAGGATTTAGAATTAATCAATTGGCTTTTCTATATTAATATATGAGTCTGTCCCAGGCCTGCATGACTTGCCTGAAGAGCCAGTGTGGCTGCCATGCAGAAATAGAACTCTCCACACCAACGATCACAGTAGAGACCTGTAGTGGTCTGTGACACTGTGACGTCTCTTAAGGCGAGATAGCATGGCAGCTGCAGGCGCTGACGACTCTCCCTCAGATTTTCAAGGGCACTACTGCCAACCTTAGAGATCAAACTGTTCTCTCATTAAGCAAAGATTTCCTGCTTGGAAGGTCTTTATTTTACTTTCCCAAGTCCCTGCTCATTTTCACTTCCCTTTTGCCTCAGCTATTCCCTGCACTTTCATGCCCTCGCCTAATATGTTAAGGACCCAATAAATACTGACCAGTCCAGAGTAGTCTTTGTCTTAGCCACAAGAGCTCTGATCTTCCTGCACCCCCACAAACGATATTACATTCTCTCTTATCTTTTGCCGTTCAGTTGTCCAAGGGTTTGGGAGACTGTAGCTCCCAATGCTATATGAGTCAAGTTCCAGCTCTGTTGTTTTTTGGAGGTGAGACTTGTGAATTGAGTGAAAAAATAAGTGCTAGCTGTTAGTTTCACATGGACTCTGCTCCATTACAAACTGGTATGGTTGAAATGTTCATCTTTTTAAGAACGCATGTGGAAATTTAATTGCCATTTGACAGTATTTGGAGGTGGGAGCTTCCAGAGATGTTTAAGTCATGAGAGATCAACCCATATAAGCAAAGCAGTCTAATGTTACAGTAGGAATGGGTTGTCTACTCTTGTGCTAAAAATAAGGCCTTCACCACATGCCAGCACAATCAGCAACTAAATTTCTGTGCATCATATACCATCCATATATAACATTCTTTTATAGCAGCATGAAAGAGATGAACACACTTACCACACAAATTCTTTCTCTGGCCCCTGTATTATTCAGTTTCCCATTGCTGGGACAAAATACCCAACACCACAATTTAAAGTAAGAGAAGTTTATTTTGGCTAATAGTTTCTAGTAGGTTCAGTCCATGGTCAGCTGTCTCTAAGGCAGAAATAGCAAGATGGAGGGGCTTGGTGGAGGAAATCTGTTCAACACATGGCAATCAGAAAACAGAAAGAGAAGGGAAAATGGAAGAGTCAGGAACCAGGGACAAGAATGTGGTCTTCTTGGTCATGCCCCCAGTGACCAGCTACTTCTGACCAGATGCTTGAGACATTTGGGGGACATTTTAGATCTTAACCATAACAACCCCTTGGATGTCAATTCTGTTGGACAATATGGGTGACTTTCATTTTAGTTTCCTACCTAGGATGCTGCCTTTTATACCACTTTCTTCTTTTCATATAATGCTTCTCCTATTCACTGCCCCATATCTCCAAATTCCAGCAGGGATCAGTATGCTGATGTAACTTGTTCTTTTTTTTTTTTTAAAGCAGGTACCAGGAGTCAAACTCAGGACCTCGTGCTTGCCAGGGAGGTGCTTATGCTGCTGAGCTATATCACCAGCCCAATGTAACTTGTTTTGAAAGGAAAGCAACTGCTATGTGCCTAGCACACCAAAGCCTGTAGGCATCATTGTGCCTGTGAGGTCAGTGTAACAATTAATTTTATCCTAATTAAATTAATGTATTTAATCAGGGAAATTAATTATAGCTGGGCACTAAATTATAATTAATAACATTATTTAACCTTAATTTACAAATTATTTATTAACTTTAAATAATTAGATAAAAATCTATTGAAAAATAAAACATTCTCATGCTCTATGTAGTTGCAATGTGGAAGTTCAAATAGAAAATGAAACTAGCTTTATTTAATAAATAAGAGGCCCTAGGCAGCTATTGATTCATAATTACATGGTTGTCCCATAGATGATTGAACAGGCTCCTGAATCAAAGGAGCATGGGGAGAGTTGGCCTCTTCTGCCTCTGGCTGTTGTGCAGTACAGCTGGGCGGCAGGCAGTAGGAGCAATTTTGCATCTGCTTTTTCACAGCCCAGTGACTGGGCAGAATTTCATGGTCAAGAGCACTAAAAAACTCTGGCAACTATACATTTGGAGACCAGCAATTGAATCACCAAAACATCCCAAGAAAAAAACAGGAGAGAAAAATGATAGAAATAAAACTTACCCAATCGCTGGAAAATAAGTCAAAGAAATTTTAAAATATAGAGGTTTGGGAGAGGAGTTAATTTTGGATCAAAAGCAGAAAGATAATTTTAAAAGAAGAAAAAAATTCTGGAAAGGGGAACATTGTGGAGAAATATTGTTTGCAAGTCTTTATGAAATGAATAAGATGTATTTTTCAGAAGAGCCCAAACTGTACAATTATTCTTTGGAATTAGTACAAGATTAAATTAGAGATGTAAAGAGAAGGGAACACTGAGAACAGAGTGAGTAATTTCTCTGTATCTGAAATAAATAAGTGTTTTGTTAGGGAAGGAAAAGACAAAAGAGAGGGGAAGAAACATCTTAAAAACATATAATTAAGGCACTAAAAACTTCTCCAATATTTACAAACATCCAATTAATTAAACTCATAAAAGGACAAGACAGTAGAAATCAGCAGTTTAATTCTGAAGAATTAATATTTATTATATTATATCAGTAGGGTTTAAAAGCACTATAATAATGGATTTATTGTCATTTTTATTTTACTTGTTATGAAAAATTAAATTAACAAAGTAAAGGGCCTAGCATATATTCTGTAAATTATTGAGTGTCAATAGTTCACATCAAAAGAATTCTTAACACTGAAATGATTTACTTAAAAGAGAAAATTCTTTCTGAATAATCACATTTTAGTAGTCTAATCCCGAAGTTAAGAAATTTCTCTCTGTGTAGAGGCTTAGACTGCAGACCTGGTATCAGGCTGCCTGAACCAAATTCTGGCTCTGTCCCTCATTTAGTGGGTGACTTTGGACAAATTAATTATTTCCTGTATCTTTTCCTTTTTCTAAAACCTGAGTGTATTAACAGTATCTACTCTATAAGGTTACTGTGAAGATTATAATTAACTAAGGTAAATTCTGCAGACCAATAAACTAGGTAATTGATAGGACAAAAAGAGCAGAGTAGTGTATCATGGATTTACCAGTTCAAGAGGCAACAAGTTTCCAAGTACCTCTTCCACTCAGAGCCCACAGCTGGTGCCTGAGAAGTCCAGACATTCTCCCGTCCCCTAGCAGGGTATGCAGATGCAGACAGTAGATCTGCCAGGTACTCTGGAAGAAGTCGAATGGACTGGAAGGAAGGGTTAGAGGTGAACTCTCTGTTTTTTTTTTTTTTATATGTGGGTACCAGGAGTCGAACTCAGGACCTCATGCTTGCCAGGCAGGTGCTTATGCCACTGAGCTATCTCACCTGCTAGAGGTGAACTCTCCTGAGTCAACCTGGTTCTAAATAGAGGTGGGCCTCAGATGAACTGCAGTACTCAGTGATCCAGGCTGGGACCAAAGTAGCAGGAAAGATGACTATGGGACCATTACAATGCTGAAAACAAACAAAGAGATACTCTGCTGTGGCCACCAGGTAGGACAGAGTTTCATGCCAAAGGACTAAAGCATTGAGTGGCCCATCAACCAAAAACAGGGACAGCAAGGACCGCCAAGTTACTCTCAGGTAAGATGATCCACACTTAGTGCACAGTCTTCAGGAAAATTGCCTCCACCTGCCCTCACCCCCTGGTGTTACCAGAAGGGAAGGAGAAGAGACAGACCCTGAGAGTCACTAAGTAGTCACCTCTAGAGACAGGGTTAAGCTGTAAAGCACAATCAAGCTATTCATTCATTTGTTTGTTTGTTTTTTTTTTTTTTTTTTTTTGTACCGGGAATCAAACTCAGGATTTTGTGCTTGCCAGGATGGTGCTGTGCCACTGAGCTATATCACCAGCAATCAAGCTATTCTTAAATGGCAAAATTAAGTTTTTTTTCAGTCATCAGCAGACATAGAGGCTTAAGGAAAAGTTGAGATCAGACTTTAAAAAACTATAGAAAAAATGGCCACTACGGTAGTTCTCAGAGTGTTGGTCAGCACTAAAGTGACCGTCATTTCAGGCTGCCCATGGTGGTTCTGCCCGACTCTCATCCTGGTATCAACTATAGCACCTCTTTCACCCTCAACATGGTTCCATTTGGATGCTTTGTAAGGTCACCCTGGTTATAACTTCCTTGATTAAAGTGCTCTGTCTGGGATTTCCAATAGCTGGTGTACAGATTTATACCATTAATAACAAATAATCCTAAATGCATAAAAAGGGGCAGAGCCATTGAGAAGTGGGGTGCAGAGTAGAGGCAAGCCCTCAGAGTCAGGAAAACAAGAAACAGAGATGTAATGCCTCCTGGTGGAAAACTAGAGAAGACCTTCACCCAGTGCTATGGCTTGGCTGTGTCCTCCAGAGTTTATGGGTTGGAAACTTTATTCCCAATGCAACAGTATTAGGAGGGGGAGCTTAGGGGGAGTTTATTAGGTCATGAGGGCTCTGCCTTCAGGAATGGATTAATGTTATTAGTGAATGCATTAGTTATCACCAGAATGGGCTGTCATAAAAGTAAGTTCATCCCGCTCTTGCTTTCTCACATTCTTCTGCCTTTCAACCCTCTGCCATGAGATGAGGCAGCATGAAGGCCTTCGCCTTGGACTTGGACCTGGGACTTCCCAGCCTCTAGAACTTAAGGAATAAATTTCTTCTCTTTATACATTACCCAGTGTGTGGTATTCTTAGTCCACAAAATGGACTGCAACACCTACATAGCCCAAAGTGAATTAGGCAAACAGGACTAAATATTTAAAGAGAAGAACTCCATGCGTGATTTATTTTTATTTCTCCCAGGACTCAGACTTAACCACAGAAGGACTATGACAGAGTGATTCTTGTAGCAATAAACAAAGTCACTGAACGACAATCTGGGGTCAGTCAGGGGCCAGTCAGGTACACAACCCACGGGCCTTTCCTGCCTTGACCTGGAAATGAGAAGAGCCAGCAGTGAGGAGACTCAGAGAGATGGGGATGTGGTGGATCTTGAGAAAGGAGTGGAAAGGCTGAAATGGACTGAATTTTTAACTAGCAATTAACGGGAAGAATACTTGGCATTGACTAGGTCAGGTAGTGCTTCTGGGTGGGTAAACTACTAAACCATGAAAAGTCACCAATATTGCAGAGAGCATTAATCTTGAAATGGGTCGAAAGATCTGCACTCGATCATTTTGATAGAACACGTATTCTATTGGAGCATCCTTGAAAGAATATTGAATGTTAGTGGAATTGATTTTGAGGCCAAAATTCAAATATCAAAGCTGGAGATTCTTTTTTTGCATAGGAGATGGGGAAATACAACCATCATGTTAACACAAATAATCTTTTTCAACAGTCTGAAGTCAGCTTCATCAAGACAACTTAATTTTGAATGATTGAAAGCTTTTTTCCACTTCAATTTTATATTCGTCATTCATCTTCCTACTCATTGCAATTTATCTTGAAGTTTTATGAAGAGAAATGGGCTTTGAGAATTTTCTTCTCAGGGCACTTTATGTTTCAAAATCTAGTGGAAGTTTCCTGAGGGCAATCTATCTTTCTGGCTTTGCTTTTGATAATAAAGTAATTGAAAGATTGCGATGGAGAAAAGATAGACAGGTACCCAGCTTGGGAGCAGGGGAGAAGGTAAGGGACATGAGAGAATGATTAATGAGAAAAAAAGCAGTAGTTAAATTTTTCCTTTTAGCAGTGGAGGGAGGGCATACACTTGCAGCAGAGCAAGCGTGAGGGTCCACCTCAGATGGCTGGTCTAGGGTACCAGGTCCCCCACCCCCCAGGGATAGCACCAAAATGTGAAGCAGCTTCCAAGGCTCATGAGGTCTTAGATAATTGTATTATGAACAGTGCTACAGCACTGGATCTTCCCCAGTACTCTGCTTTGTCTAAGACCACAGGAGCCCTGAAAGCACCTTGGCAGGCAGTTGGGGATCAGCGAGAAATAGAAAATTAAATCCTGATAATGATTGCTAGTAAGTTTTCTATCAGAGTTAGATTTAATTTGACTTTTGGAAAAAGAAAACATCAAAGTTAATGGTATATTTTCTTTTTAACCTTGGGAACAGGAGGATATATATTAATCACACAAAAAGAAAATTCAACTGGAATGATACAAATAATTGAATGCATAAAACATCCCCAAATCTATCAACATTTTAAATTCAGCTCTTTCAGTTAGAGTTGCAAAAAAAACTATTGAGATTGACAAATTCAAGTTTTGCTTCCCATTGCTCTCTCCTCCTTCTACAAGATGTTCTAATGGGCCACAGGTTAGGGAAGGAGGAAAACCAAAGCTAAAACAGATTGGCAACAGAACGAGAAAATGGGCAGATCGGCAAACCAACATTGAAATTATTGGAAGGAAGCTGATGTTTAGATGCTTTAATGCTATATTACTAATATTTCAGTGGGGACAAGAGATAATTTTGCCATTGCTTTACCTCTGAATGACATTTGTTTTTGTTTCGTTTAAGTCTTCGTCTTCTGAATTAAAGATCCCTTTTAGATGATATTATTTTAAGTAACTTTGTCTCCAGTCCCCCTGATGTAACTCTGTTCAACATGAAAAAAAATATTCTGACACTGAAGAAGGAAGCTTTGGTTCTTTGGACAGATGTCAAGGTGGCATGACTTGCCATTAAGCCACTCAAACTGCTCATGGTCAGCAGAAACAAAGATTATATTTTTGGCTAAACCTTTTAGGAAAGGGCTACCAATATGTTAGTCATATTTCACCTTAGCAGCCAAGAGGAAAAAAAGAAATACTAAGTAAAAAGCTGGCAATGCCTGTATGAAAAAGCTTTCACGTTCTTATGTCGAACATGTAAATACAATCTGCTCTTTCTTAGATATCTTTGCTCCATTTCAATGGGACTCCCTTCAAGTAAGAAAATACCTGAATTAAGGATTAACCTTTAGTGTTAGTCACTTTTCTTACACTTCCTCCTCTACTAAGGTCATTGCACAGTTTGCACAGAAAAAAAAAACATAAAACCTACAGGAAATGTTAGTTTTTGAAAGAGACATAATGTTCTTGGTAACTGGATGTATTTATAATAAATCATTTCTAAGACACGCTTAACAAATAATTACTCTTATTAAGTCACTTGCAAGAAAAATAACATGACCCATCTGTAAGTAAAATATCTAATTTATGTCAGAGAACCACATCATTATTTTCAGCAATATCCACAGTATGTAAGAACTTAATAGGAGTATTTATGGGACAAAGAAAGGATGTTTATCCAAGCATTTGCTTAATTAATACCTCTCTGTGTGTGGCAATGCAAGCTATTTAATTCTAGAATTTTCTAAGGAAAGGACATTTCTAGCCAAAGTCTCTGCTTCACCAGGGTTACTCTGGACAACTGAGTCTTTTCTGAGTTTCTCCCAAATATGAGACCTTGAGCATCAACATATTTCTACAGGACTGAAAGGCTTGAGAAGATAAATCTTGAATACGAAGCAAGGTAGAGAGTAATTCAACTCACTGCATTCCGGTCTCTAGTGTCTTCAGAATCATTTTTGACTGAAGTAAGTTGAAGATGGACATGCAGTCTAGCCTGCTAACCCCATTCAGCCTTTGCTTTATCAGCATAAAGTGCAGAAAGTCCTCATTATCCAAGAATAATTGGTTCTAGGAAAGATCCATTTCACCGTGAGTCTGCACAAAGTGAGAACCAATATTTAATGGTAAATAGAAAATAAAAAGGAAATTTGATTAGGATCTTGTCTTGAAGTGAAGCTCAAGTTATGAAAATGAGTTTTATTTTGCATTTAAAATTTTAGGCCATAATTGCATCTACTCTGATCATTCTTAGGATAAAACAGGAATTAAGTATTAATTGCCTTTGGAGGGGTATAATTTTTCCAACGAAGTTAGCTGATAGTACAGCTTGACATTTTTCACATTTGATTTTCATTGCGAACGAGAAAGAGACTCATTTTTCTTTGCAAATATATTCAAGGATTTTCTCATATTTCACAAGGTCTTTTCTTAATACTTTTATATTAAAACCATTCTTTTCCGAGTTTCATCATCCTTGTCAAAGTTCTCTTCTTCAATTGTCAACTGAACTAACCCTGCCAGATCCTTGTCTGACAGTGTCTTCCTGAGTGAATGGTACAGTTCTTTTCATTCTTCACAGTGACTTTATGAAGTCCTACGTATGTGGCAAGATATGCAATTTTTCTTTTGAATTAATTTACATTGTATTATATAGACTATTTAAAGATAAAATCCTCACCGGTATTCAAATAACCAAATATTTTGAAGCATGGCTAAAGACTGTTTAAGTGGGAACTCTAATAAATGAGCCTAGTTTACTGTTAGTCTTTTTCAGCTTGTGAAATGTTATAGTTTAAATATGATGTGTCCCCAAAGACTCACGTATTTGGTCTTGATTGCCAACGCAGCAATGCTTAGAAGTAAGGCCTAGAGAAGTGATTAGCTCATGGTTAATTTCATTAGTAAATGAATCCACTGTTATGGTTTAGATCAAGAATGATCCCCACAACTCTCATGCACCCAGAGGTAGGCCTTTCAGACAGTGAATGGTTCATGGGGGTGCTATATTGAATGTGCTGAATGTGCTGTTAGGAGATGGGCCTGGTTGGCAGCAGGTCACTGGGGCTGTGACCTGCAGGATATAGCTCTCTCCTCAGCTCCTCGCCTTCTGCTTTCTAGCTGCCATGATGTGAGCTACTTTCTCATTCGGGCCCCACTGTGCTATTTCTGCCTTGGAGTCAGCCAACCAGAGACTATAAATGGGAGCCAAAATAAACCTCTCCTCCTTTAAGTTGTGTCAGGTATTTTGTCCTACCAACAAGAGAATGACTAAGATAACCAATGATGAGACCACAATTTGATGACATTAAAGAAGGTGATGCAAACAGAAGGTGGGGCCTAGCTGAAGGGAGTGGATCATGAGAGTATAACCTTGGGGACTTTATCTGGTCCCTGGCCCCTTCCTTTTTGGTTCCTTCACTTTCTTTTTGCTTTTTGGCTGCTGTGATGTGAGCAGCTTGGTTCCACCACACACTTCTGCCATGGTATTTGTCCTCAACCCAGGCCCACAGTGATGGAATCACCTATGACCTGAAACATCTGAAACTGTGAGCTTTGCTCCTCCAAGTTGACTTTCGCAGGTATTTTGCCACAGCAACAAAAGTTGACATATGACATGATTTTATAATCTCATAAAATCATGATTTGTTAATGAATGTTTAGGTAATGAAACTATCTCTGCACAACCTCAAAGCTGAGAGGAGTGTAGATAGATGGGAAAGGATCTATAGTTCATTGTTAGCTCCAAAAATAAAAAAGGAAATATATCCACCCTTCTATTAAAA
Organism: Erethizon dorsatum; assembly: GCA_028451465.1. Taxonomy (NCBI): domain Eukaryota; kingdom Metazoa; phylum Chordata; class Mammalia; order Rodentia; family Erethizontidae; genus Erethizon; species Erethizon dorsatum. The sequence goes on along the minus strand of CM051823.1, from coordinate 129,643,193 downwards.
AGTAACTAAAAATTTTTGTCCTTTGCCTTCTTGCTATTGCTCATGTTATCAAAGAATTCAATCAACAAGATGGAAAGGAAACTCTTTTCTGTATTGCCACGCAGAGGGACAGCCTGTTCACTGACAAAATGTATTGGACATTATTTTTCAAAGATGTTGCCACTTATATTTCATTTTAGTTAGAAATTTCAATTAACGTCCCCCATTGTGGCTACCCATATAGCAAATTTTAAGACCATTGAGAAAACGACCTTTAATGTCAAATGTATAAATGTAAAAGTGTTTAGGAATTGATGGATATCAACATTTCTCTTTAGCATTGTACCTGTAGAGTGAAAAGTCCTTGCCTGGTGTGGCAAGGACTTTTCGAGTTCATCTGGAAAGAATGTATTGTTTATAACCTATGGACACAGCTAGCGTAGAGGTTAAATACATGTATTCTTAGGTCTAGGCTACAGTTCTGCCTCTGAAAGCTGAGTGATCTTGAGCAGGTTGCTTAGCAATAAACAGGAATAACAATAATAACAATACCTATTAAACAGAGTTGTGAAAATTAAATGAATGCATATCTGCAAAATGATTAAATGGTGGTGATGTATAGTAAGTATACAAATAATTTTTAAAATAAACCCACAAATGTGTGAATAGCACATGCCATTATCTACCAAAGCAACTGCAGCATCAGGACAACAGTGGAAAAGATTTCTCAGAGGGCTTCTTACAGCTTTATATTAACCTGCACAATATCTCTGGCAAGTTTAATAAATTAAAGTACCCCAAAGTTATGTAAACTTCATTTTAAAAATCCACAGGACCTGTATGTGTTTGTAGCATAACTAAGAAGCAGTTTAATACCTTGATGAGAATGGGCTGTCACTCACTTCAGCCTCAGGTCAAGTTCAGGGCTCCGGGCCTCCGTGATCACTGAAGATCTACCATCTGCCCTTGGAACTGAATGTGTATGGGGGCACCGTGTACACTGGTTGTCCTTGTGAGTGTCCCAACTGCAGAGTTGCTACACTCTATAGCACCCAGGGGCAGCACCTTAGTGGCAGGGCTCCCTAACTCTGTTGTCACCCCAGTCAGTCCTCCTCCCATGAAGCCCAGGAACAGCCTCTGAGAGACTTGTTGGAAGCCAGTTTCCATGGGCAGTGCCTGGATGATCACGCAGTGCCCTGGGTAGTGATGTAACCAGCATTAACTAGATGGTATTAGGGCCCTGAGGAAGCAACATGATCTTGTTGTTTCCACCCAAACAGCCATGGCATTGTGAAACAGCCTGCATTGCTCCTTTCCTCTTGTGGGGAAAGACAGGAAAGTAGTCTGGAATGGAATAGTTGACAATAAAGTGTGGAAAGATGATTTCCAGTTCTGGACAGCAGCTGGACCTTATGAGGAATTATCTTCTCATTAGACTGATTGGACAATAAACAAATATGCAAATATCTTCTCTCTACTCATTATTCTGACTCTTCCTTGATAGTCACTGTACCTTACATGGGCTCATGAATTTTCTCACACATTTCTAATAAAGTTGTTGGTATAGATAGGGGCAGCACAAAAATGATTAGCCTAGAACTTGCACACCTTAATGACAGTGCTGGTTAAGAGTGCTGGCTTCGGGTCCCTGTTGTGTGATCTTGAGACCGTAGCTTGATCTTTCCGCTCTCTAGTTTTGTCATGTGCAACACGGGGATGATACATCACAGGTTGTTGTTGAGATTAAATAAATTGATCTATGTAAAGCCAGTGTCTGGCCCATAATATAAACTCAATAGGTATTATTCATTGTCATCTATGATTATTTCCCTAAGATAAATTTCTAGAGCTAGAATTGCTAGTTCAAAGACTGAATATTCATGATGCATCTGATGGGATTGTGGAAGAGCTCTCCTGAAAGTTGGATCATTTATTTATTTATTTATTTATTTATTTATTTATTTATTTATTTATCTATTCTTTTTTATTAGTACATGTTTGCCATACATAATGGTCATATTCATCATAGGGAATTTGTACCTGTACGTAATACTTATTAACTCTTCTTTTTTTCCCATCCCTCTCCCTTCCCTTCAGTGCTTCTTCCCCTCCCCATTTACAAAAGCTTTGTTTCCATATTTTTCTTTCCATTCTCTTTTATAAAAAACCCCTTTTCCTTCCTTTCCTTTTCCCCCACCACCTCCCTTCTTCCTCGTCACATTTGAACAAGTTCTTCCTACTTCCCAATATCTATCCTTCATTTTGCTCCTTAATTACCCTTTGAGTTTCTCACACAAGAGAAACAATGCAATATTTAAACTTGTGTATCTGGTTTATTTCACTTAAAACTATGGTCTCGAGGTGCATCCATTTATCTAAAAATGTCTCAGGTTTATCCTTCTTTGTGGCAGTGTAGTATTCCATTGTGTATAAATACCACATTTTCTTTATCCATTCATCTGTTGATGGTCATATGGGCTGTTTTCAAGATTTAGCTAGTATAAATTGTCCTTCTATAAACATGGGTGTGCATATATCACTGTGGTATGATGCTTTTAACTCTTTTGGGAAGATACCAAGGAAGGTAATAGCTAGGTCAAATGGAACTTCTAGTTTAGTTTTTTGAGAAATCTCCATACTGATTCCATAATAGTCTTACCAATTTACACTCCTACCAACAATAGAGAAAGTTTCCTTTTTCCACAGCCTTGGCAGCATTTGTTACTGGTTGATTCCTTCATGCTAGTCATTCTCTCTGGAGTGAGATGGAATCTCAGTGTTGTTTTAATTTGCACTTCTTGAATGACCAGCGATGTTAGGCATTTTTTCATATATTTATTTGCTGTTTGTCCTTCTTCATCTAAGAAATGTCTATTCATTTCAGATGCCCATTTTTTAACTGGGTTTTTTAACTTGGGGGGTATGATTTTTGTCAGTTCTTTTTATATTCTAGACATTAGACCTTTGTCTGAGGAGTAGCTGGTAAAATTTTTTTCCCATTCTGTGGGTTGTCTTTTCACACTGTTGGTGGTTTCTTTTGCTGCAAATGTTTTTTAATTTGATGTGGTAACTGTTGTTGATTCCTTGTAATATTTCCTGTACAATCGGGGTTTTGTTCATAAAGTCTTTGTCTACACCTATTTCTACAAGAGTTTTATCTTCCAGCAGATTGTTTCTTTTTTAATATTTAGATCTTTTAAATCATATAATTTTAAACCATGTGATATCAGGCTTTAATACAGCCTATTTAAGGCCAGGCATGGTGGTTCACACCTGTAATCCCAGCACTCAGGAGACTGAGACAGGAGGATCATTGTGAGTTAGAGGCCAACCTGGGCTACAAAGTAAGTTCAAGTCTAGCCTGAACTGCAAAGTGAAACCCTGTCTCAAAAAGACAAAACACAAAAAACAAAACAAATAAAGCAGCCTATTTAGATCATCCAAAGTAACGTGGAAGGATGGAAAAGAAAAAATAAGGAAAATAAAAGTAAGGAAAACAACCAAGTTGAGAGGGAAGTAGGAGGAGGGAAAAGAAATTTAAAAATAGGAATGAATATTAGACATTATCCTTAGCATTTTGCATAGTTTGTGACTACTAGTGTATATGTACTGGCCCCTGGATCCTGGGATTTAAAATTGGGTTTGTCTGTGTTCTTAACATAAAAACCCACACACAACATGCACACAAGAAAAACAAAAAGCAAAGAAAAATGAAACAAATACACAAAGAGACATAGGAAACTTTTGAAAGTGATGGATATGACTGTCATCTTGATTGTAGTAGTGGTATGATGGATGTGTGCATAGGTCAAAACTCATTAAATTGTATGCAATTGTTGCAGATCAATTGTATCTCGGTAAAACATTTTAAAAATATACAGATTTCTCTATATTGCCCTTCCATCTCTGCATGCCTTCATCTCCAAGCAATGACTCTTCAAGTCAGAGATTTCAATCCGATTCTACAAAATCTACCTGGAATCTAATAATTACAAGGAAAAAATTTACTCTCAGTAACCCTAAGATCACATTACACTGATAATATTAAATTCTGCATCTAAATAATAATTCAGGAAAAATTTAATGATGCTTTGTTTTTCACAATATATCCTAGACATAGAATATTTTTAGACCATGAGGTTGCCCTTCTTATTTGAAAAGGCACTTCAGGTTCCCCTGAAATAAAGGAGCTGCAGCAGGGGCCTTAGCTGCAGTCCAAATTGTAGACAAATATAGCGAGACATGTGAGGCTTTAAATTACTTTCTGTAAAAGTAATGTGACGTCTTTATTTATCAGTGCTCAAGCTTAATGTAATCACTGCTAAAGGGGCAACTGGAGTTTTAGATATTATTTTTTAATTTCTAGAATATAAACAGTGCCAAAATGAGCTACAATTCCTACTGATGCTGCAGATCCCAACTGCCATCCACCACAACATGCATACGTATTCCATCCAAAACATGCCACTGGGATGAACTCAGGGGATCCTAGGAAATAAAATACCTTCAGACAGGATGAACAGAAATTTCTTCTATTGAAGAAGAAACAATCCTATTACCCTGCTACCCCAATATGCTATATCTTAGTTCAACAAAACACTATAAATTACATGCATGGGCACATATACACTCTGGCATAAAATGCATTTTGAGATTGCAGACAGAATTTAATCCTTGACAGCCTCTCTCCCTCTCTTATAATCACTTTGCCTAGGTCAGTGCAGATGTTTATGTTTTCATGCTGAACATCCCCAGTGTAACTCTTGCTTTAGTGAAATGAGTGTCTACTTGCTGCCAATTTCCCATCTGAGTTTCATGTGTGCTTAGAAACCTGTCTGGCCAGGTTGCAACCGTTTCCCATCTATCCACATGAACACCTGGGCTGGGAAAGAGATTCAATAACCCTATTTTTCTTTACTTCTGAATATTTCTTCCTATCTTTCCTGCTTCCTAGTTCCCTGCTAGACATAGGAAACTTTTGAAAGTGATGGATATGACTGTCATCCTGATTGTAGTAGCGGTATGATGGATGTGTGCATAGGTCAAAACTCATTTGGACCAGAAATGCAGGCTGAAGATATGATTAGGAAGCAAGTCATTCCCCAGCCCCAGCACACTGAACCTTCCTCTGCAGGACACCATGCTGATGCTGCCTTGGGAGAGCCCCAAGCCGGTTCTGCGGAGTCCATCGCACCCTGCAGACCTGGGTGCGTACCGCTGAACAGAGCTGCTGTTCCCACAGATCCCCGCCTTGGACCATGCCCATGGCCTTGGAGATGCCTGGCTCTTGACAATAATGCATGCCTGGGCAGCTTTGAAGATTCAAAATAGTCTAGTGGCCAAGGTCTCCTTCCCTATCTCTCTCACATCACACTTCGGGGGGAGGTACCAAGCCAAGCTAACATATTCCAAGTTTAGTCAAAAGATCCAGTTATTACTGCAGCCCTTTCTATTCCTAGGACCCAGATGTAAATTTCCGGGTGCTGATGAGCATATCGGAAAGACTGGCACAAAATCGTGTTCCAAATTACTTCTCCCACTGGTGATGAAGGCTTTGTGACAGTATCAAGATGATTGTGCTTGGCTTTTTCTTCCCTTACAATGAGTTAGCTTCCAGGAAGTGCTTTCATCTCTCCAAGCAGACTTTCATGATTCCAGCCTTTCTCTTCCCCAGACATGACTGCAGAGTCCGAATTCCAGGGGTGGCCACAACTCTGTCTCAGGAGAGACCTCTTTGACTTTAGGAAAAAAAAAAAAAAAAAAAAAAAAAAACACTCCATTTGGGACCTAGAATGAGATGGCATGTTCCTGGTCAGTGACACATGTGGAGCATCTCATAGACAACTGAAGAAGTCAGAAGGAACCAAAGAGCCTGAGCCAGTCCTCAAACTACAAAAGCTAAATTAAATCTAAGGAAATGAAACTTACCCTGTTGCTCTCATTTCAGAGGGGGTCAGCTGGTGGTTAAAGTATATATACACTGTTGTAGTGAGGGTTTGCAAGGGAAACAATACAATACAGGACACATAATTTATAGAGTTATTTTGTAATAGTCACCCAAAGAGTCATATACAAAAAGTGCAGGAAATCTGTCCACACACTAAAGACCCAAAGAACCCAGCTGAGGGCCTGGATCCTACAGCAGTGTCCTGTATGAGTCCAGCTGAAGACCTGGAGCCCATGACCATGCCCTCATGAGTTCAGCTGAAGGCCTAGGGCCCACAACAAAGTCTCATGCAAGTATATTTCACGGATCTGCACCGGGAAGGCCCAAAGGTCAGTGGTGGAAGCTAGAAAGTCTGCACCAGCGGGATGAAGGACCTGTGCCAGCAGATTGAGGGATCTACCCCGGAGCCAGGAAGCGATGCTCAGAGTAAGGACCAGAGCTCCCCCGAAAGTCACCACAGCCATCCTCAGCAACAGTGAGGTCCCGAGCTCCTCCGACGATGAGAACAGCCAAGTTCCTATCAGGAAAGCCAGTGTGACAAGCTCCTCAAGGAGAACCGACAGCAGCAAGTCTTCCTCTCCAGTTCTCCTTTTTATGTTATTGGCAACAGCCCTCAGGTGGGCCCTCCACACCAGGCACCACGCTGATTCAGTTCAGCTGGGTTTTACAAGTTGACCACCAATTGTCAATCCACCCCATACACATATATGTACATGTATATCTGAATGGCTCTTGATCCAATTTATATTTTGCTCAATTTTATACTAAACTTACAGTTTACTTTTAGCAGATTTGCAAATTTGTTTTCTGAGTTATCCCAGGAAGATTAATTATAGGGCCTTAAAAGAAATTGAAGCATCTCTGTGCAACTTTAAAAAATCTACTTGTAATTCGAATTCTGAAAAATAATGTGTACTTATGCAACACACACACACACAAACACACACGCACACACCCCACACCCCACATAGGTGCATATTATAAAATATAGATTGGGTTCTGCAGAGACCGTTCTTGGGATTTGGGACACTGACTAATCATACTCTTGCTCCCCTCTGGGCTCTAACTAATGAGAGGTCACAGAACACAGCAGAGTTAGGAGGGACAGCGTGGCTTCCCTCTCCTGCCCCAGAACATTTGGCCGCCCCTGCAGTCACGGGCAGTGCAGCTGGGGAGTTTCAGACAGCAGCTTCCTTTCCAGCTGACCTCGCCACATAGGAAGGTGGAGCCGAGAGGACACGGAGACATGGGCTGCTGTCTGACGTTGGCTCCACGGCTGCACCGGCTCTGTTCAAAGCTCGCTGGACTCTCCATCTCTCCAGCTGAGAAAGTCTGCCCCTTTTTCCAAAGAGAGGGGCTAATGAACGGGTCAAAAAATATTGCAAATCATCCTTGCAAGTGTACACTGGAGATGACAGAGTCTTTGGTAGAAAGGGGAGGCTCTTATTCTAGGCATTTAAAAGAGTTCAAGGAAAAAAATGTCCCTCTTTTCAGGACAGATAGTGAAGCTAAGACACAAGACCAGTTTGGATATTTTACATGAGCTACTGGAGAGTCAGATAAGTGTAAAAATGCCATCTTCAAAGCAATTGTGATGTAACAAAACCATATCTGAACCATTCTATTTCTTTGTTTTTGGGTTTTGTTTTTATCTTTGAGGACAGGGCTTAACTATTTAGCCAAGGCTGGCCTCAAACTCACAGTGCTCTGCCTGCCTCAGCCTTCCAAGTGCTGGGTTACAGGCTTGTGCCATCACGTCCAGCTGAACCATTCTATTTTAAATTGAGAATTTTTAAATGTAAACTTCAGTGTGTTTTTTTAGTTGTTAACAGGCATGCACACACACAAACACATGAATAGGCAAACCAATGGAAGGAAATACACAGAGGGATCTCTGGGTGATGAGATTAAATATGACATTGTTTTCAGCCTTTGATTTATCTATTTTCCCTAAACTTTGCAGTATGTTACTTTTGTAATGGGGTAGGGGGAGTATGTGTGTGTTTGTGTGTGTGTGTGTTTTGAGGGTAATCTGATCTAAGGATTGAAAGCGGAAAAAAACAAACCTAAACCATCCCTGTCCTGGGGAAGCCTTGGAGACAGATGAAGGCTGAAGGGCAGAGAGGCTGATGCCAGGAAGATTGAGCAAGAGTCTTCAATGCCTAGGAAATGAGAGCCTAGCATTGGTCACATGTCCCCATAAGACACGTGGAAGTACATTCAAAGACCCTGCAGGAAATTAAATCATGGAAGTGATGACAGCTACAGTCATTCGATTGTTGACATTTGGAGATGTTTACAAGTTGGGCTTTTATAGCCAGTGGATTTTCCCAAAATAATTTTACATGACACTAGTTTATTTTTCCTTGTTAAAGATATCTTTTTAATTTAAAAAGTTAGAGGCAGGATGGGGGAAATGTTGGCCAAAGATTACAGAATTTCAATTGAAGAGGTCTATTGTACAACACAGGGCCTATAGTTAATAACAATGTGTTGTAAACTTGAAAATTGCTGAAAATAGATTTTAAGGGTTTTCTCCACCCAAAAGTGATTATATGATGTAATATATATATTAAATAGCTTGATATAGCCATTTCACAAGTTCTATGTATCTCAAAACATCACATTGTGTACTATATATATATATAGTACATATATATAACATATATATAATTTTGTCAACTTAAAAATTTAAGAAAAGATAATGTAAGATAATGCATATTTATTTAATAACATATATGTGTCAAAGGGATAGTTGTCTTGGTTGATTTATCTATGGAAGATTAATCATCTTGAACTGGGATCTCAGCCCTATCATTCACAATTATATACTTGAGAAGGTCACTCAAGCACTCCGAGCTTTGTTTGCTTATCTGTAAAATAGAATTCACAGTGCTTATTTCATGTGGAAATCAAGAGACTCACAGACAGTAACACACTAAAACACAGGGCACATGATACTTTTTCACTGCTTTTTTTAAGATTATAAAAGAAATGTTGTTTCACTGGTTAAAAAGCTTACCCATTCGTCTACTTTGCTTAATTGTGGCCTTGTAACTCAGGTTTGATATCTAAAGAAAGATTGTTGTTCCTAACAGAGCTCAGCCATCTTCCAGTAAATTACATATTTTGAGTCATGCACAAACCCTAAGTGTTTAATCAAAGCAAATACAAACTGAAACATCTAGATTAGTAACTATAGGTACTGAAAAATAGGCATTATTAGGCCAAATTTGAGCTGTTCCTTTATTTCAAGAACAGGAAGAATATTGCTAAGTTATCATTTGAACAGCAAAATAAATTTCCTCTTAGTAGCTGCTGATAGAAAAAAATAGTATGCATCCTCTAATATTTATTTTCCTTTCCTTTTTAAATATGTCCTCAAAATTGAAAGATGAATAAAGTATATCAATAAACCATTTGGGAGAGAAAAATCAGTAAATAAAACTTCATTTTAATCAGAGAACATTTACCTTATAAACTTATTCCAAAGGAAAAGCTCAAATATGATGACATTAGATGACATAAGTTGTAAAATCAATTACTGTGGTGAGGCAGGGCAATAAAATATCTGAGCTTTAGGAAGTTTTGGTAGCCAGACTCTTTTTTAGTTTTATTGAGAACCATAAAAAGACACAATATTTTCTTTATTCCCTATTTTTCTAAATGTCTGAATTGCCTGTAGCTAAGTGAAGAGGCAGGGGACCTCAAGTACTTGAACCAACAGAAAATACTTCATTTATAACCTGGGAATGAGCAGCTCTTAGTAACCACAGATCCTCAGTGCAGGAAAAGAGGCTATGGCCATATTAAAATTGAGATGACAAGAGAGAAGTGGACCATCACACCCCATTTGCCTTGGTTTACTCCTGAAATTTTCACACACTCCAATGGTTGCATTGCTGTTACTTATTCAGAAGAAAAATTTTAAGTTCTCCTTTAAAGTAAATATCACAACTCCTTGCCTGACTTGATGGGAAAGGTCATTCAGCAATTTTATTAGGAGGCAGGACCATGGAAACTGAGTGGCAGCATATGGGGGCATAGTAGCTTTGGTGTGGCCATGCTGGCTGTTCCTCCTGAGAAGCAAGCCCACATCTTTAGTTAGACCCAGCCAGTGACCTATGTGTATCCATCCACACTGACATCTGCTACCACTAAAGAAAGTCTGATGGTGCCTAAGGTTTTCTTCTAATCCTGAGAACCTCCCGCTATTCTTCTTTAGCCCTCCGTGGTATCTCAGCCTCAGGAAGAGTTTGGGTCCCCAAAGGAGAGACAAAGCTTATTCTCCTCCCCCAGGGCTCTTTGAAAGTTAAGGCATTGGAGTCCACAAAGGAGGCTCAGAATTGTTGTGACTTTTGCTTTTAACATATCAGCGCTAACCATCTCTCTAGCGCTCTCCCCATACCCAGCTGGCTGTTGCCTAAATGATCTCAGGGTCCATTCGGGGCCTGCCATGGTGCCCAAGATTCACAGCTGCTGATGACCCTGGAGGCTTGTCTCCAGAGAGCATCCATGAAAATACTCCTCATGTGGGGCTAATTCATGATGTAAGCTGGATGGGTTAATCCAATTACCTCCAGGAATAGTGTTCTAAAAATGTCATACAGAGCAAAGAAGGAAAGGGCTGGAAAGTTCTGGAATGTAGCCTATAATGTGAGAGAAAACCCTGTAACCACAGGTTTGGGAAGAGGCTATGAAAGAAAAACAGGAAACCCTCTGAATTCATGTTTCTCTGGCGCTTCTCTACTTATTATTTCAGAACCATTCACTTAGCATCTTTCAGGATTTTTTCTTTTCAACAAATGAGCTCAATTCCTTTAAGCCAGCAACAGTCTCCCAGCTGGCTACCTCCTTTCTCATGTACCATAATTCTCTTCTATGAAGATGGATTCAAGTTGGAATTTTATCGCACGGTGGTAATATTTCTCTTGCATTCTCCTACTGTACATACACAGGGGCATTTGGACCATCTTTGCCTCTGCATAATGTATGGTCTTGCCATCCCCAATGCCAAGAGCAACTATGAATGAAATAAGCATTAAGCACATTAGTTTGCAAAGCTATTAAAACCATCAAGCACATTAGCGGGCCCATTACTTCATTTTCCTACAGATGTTTCAGTAACAGTGCCCACTGTGATCTCTAGTTTTGAAAAAAATTTAGAGCCATTCCGAGCAGAAGCCACCATGGATGTGGACTGGAGTGAAGCTCACTTGGCTCAAACCGAATCATTAATGGAAAATGACACAGACCGCAGCCTGCCAGGGGTTGCAAGTAAGCATAAGATACCCAACAACGAAAGCCTCATTGTATGCAGCTTGTTAATTTGAAAAAGGAAAGGAGGAAGTGAAATAGAAGACATGAGTCTTTTTTTTTTTTTTCCTGAGACTGAATCTATGCTGCCAGGCCTGGCCTCAGGCTCACAGGCCCAAGCGGTCTCCTGCTGCAGCCTCCCAGCAGCTCGGACTACTGCGTGCCACCAGCCCCAGCTGAGACCTCCAGTCTTGGTCTACCTCTCTGCTGCCCTTCAAGTTGCAGCTGTGGAAGTGGAATAGCACGAAACTCTGGAAAAAATGTAAAATGTTCTTCGTTTCAGTTTTTAAAATGCATCAGAAAAGCCTCAGGGAAGCAAAAATAAAGAACCTCTACCTGACGGAGTAATTTTTTCTAAGAACAAGTCTTAGAAATATTTAGCATAACCTTTTAATTAGTTTATTCTAAGGACGATGTTAAAAATGTCTCTACCTCATAGCAGAGGGGAAATTTCCCAATACTGCCTTCTGGCAAGATTTGCTGTACTCTTCTGCAATGTCTAGTTTACTCAGTAGAGGAAAAGCACCAGGATCAGTATCTTTTTGGAAACCATATACCCAAATTAGAAAAGGCTTTCTGTTACAAAAGTGGTTACCATGCAGGGAGAAGGGATTACGTAAAATGTTTAAAAATGTGCAATTACTTTGAGAAAAGTTAAACTTAATGTAAAAATGTGAACTGTAGCCTCAGGATCAAAGATCCTAGCTTCCTGGTATTTTATTTGTGATAGTGAGGAGCACTTTTAGCTGTAAGTGAAAACTTGTTCTTAGTCACAGTGACATTTGTTGTCCACCTAAAAGGTCGGTGGCTTTGGTATGTTGTCAGGGAGCCAGACTCTTGCTCTACACCTACACTGCCAGTCTCATTTTGTGGCTGTTAGTCTTCATGCTCCCTACCTCCTTATCACAACATGGCTACTGAAGCAGTAGGCATCTGCAAGAAAAACCTAAAAAGAAGGAAAGGGCAGCCCAACAGCCGGGGCACACTAAAAAAAACAGGCCTTCTCCACTAAGTTGCAAGTCCTTAGAATAGAGACTGTATCTATGCCATGTTTGTATCCCCCACCTTTTCTGAACCAGTAAGGACATGAAGTAGATGCTGGAAAATGGTGAAATGAAAGAAAACAAAAACAGGTATTATATCTAACCATGTTCGTCAGTGGATTCTTTTTCTTGGGTTATTCCTTGAATGCTCATTCAAGGAATACACATTCTTATCAGCTCAGAACAAACAACTGTAGAACACCCACTTATAAGGTGGATAGAATGACAAACTGCAGATCACATGGTGGATTCCCAAGAACAGATCTCCCAAAAAGAAAGTGCCTCCTAGAGCAAATTCTGCTGTTTAAAAATAAAAATGAATTAACATATAGCATCACTGTCCTAGTTCCACAGCTCACTGCTAAAACTAATGGTCTTACCATGAGGTGATATCTTACAAAAATATTTTCATTCATAACTTTATTTAAAAGATCTTCAGAGTTCAAAATAGATGCAACCAGTGCTAAAAGGAACTGTGAAAATGCAGAACAGTATTATCACCTTTCTACATCTTTAGGCGATTATATCAAATGGTATGTACTTTCATGGCTTTTGACCTACGTTGTTGAATTCCTTCCAGAATGCTGTCTGTGTGATGGATAGGAATGTCCCTAAACAGAAAAGCTGTGCTATTGACCCTCTACTGCTATGTCTAATATCCTCACTTTTCTTCTTTGACACATTGAAATAGAAGTGTAAACTAGGGAGAAGCCTAGCTATGGTCAATAAATACTTATTGCTGGGAGCTTGTTGTGGGCGATTGTTATTTTTAGCTCTCTCCACCTCAGCTCCTCATCTCTGTCAACAACCAGCAGTACTAGGTCCTGCCCTTGGGGGAATCACCCATTTGTACAGCTTTGTTGGGAAATAGGAGTGTTTTTCTTGCCAGAGCTGCTCTATTCCCTCCCAGAGGGACCCAGCTCTACCAAGAAGATGCCCTGTCCTCAGCTCTGACTCTTTTCTAGACTCCAGGAAACCCACTGGGTGCTGTGGTCACTTATCATTCAATGAAAGTGGTTGTACGTGGACCTACTACTAGTCCTTGCTAAGCTTTCCAAGATCAGATGAGATCAGCCACATTTGGGGTGCTATGGCAGTAGACATTGCTAAGCTTTTCAATAAAAATTGTTTTCTCTCAAGATAGCCAGAATGGGTTTCTTCTGCACACACCCACATGCGCGCAAATAAGTTTTCCTCTTCAAATTCACAACCACAAATCCCAAAGAGTCTCTCAGTGATGTTCAGCAATCTTTTACAATTTCATAGGTACTGTCCGCCACTGTCTGAATGAAGATTTCATGCTGCCTGTCTCTGTAGTTGGCCTTCCCCAGCTCTCAGCCAGCCACCTTGCCTCATATGCCTCTTTAAAAAGAGAGACATCAGAATTGAACTTTGTCACATTCCTACCTCAGAGCAACAACCTCACCTGCACTGCATCAACTTCTCTGTATTCCCTGCTGTCAGAATTAAAGAACCATCACCTCTCCTCTCAAAGGCCATGTTGGACCTGGAGGTAGATGCTGTACATTGTGGAAGGCAGAGCAACAAAATAGAAAATGCTCGGGTTCTGGCAAGAGATGCAGTGGATGGCATGATGAGCTGCCCATATACCCACCTGCAGGATGGATGCACCAGCGCCCAGCTTCTAGGAGTGCAGGGAACTGACTGGTGTAAGCTGATCTCTCTCTGGGACTTGCCCTCAAGTAGAGAGAGCACTATTGTCTAACAACAGGTCCCTTTCCTTGGAACAGCCCGCATCCAACAGGTCAGTGCAGGAATATAAAGGCCCATCCATCTTATCCCTACATGAGACACCTCTGCAGGGCCATCATGGCTCCAGAAAGTCCCATGCAAGAGGCTGAGATCTTCATTGATTGCATCCTGGTTTAACTTTTCTCTTTGCCCAAATCCTATTTGCTTCCCTCCTGAGAGCACTCCTTGACACACTTATTGTTAACAAGTCTCTTATTAGAGTCTTTTTGAAGAACCTGGCTAGCAACTGTTACTGTCTGAGAGCAAGAAGTGCTCTGAGAGTGCTGGCTATAAAATGAGATTTTGGAGCTAAAATGAGATTTGGACTGGTAGACAGCTGGAGATGAAGATCCCATCACTCCTGTGAGCTACCGGTAGATCCTGGCGAATAGCAGCATACAGCTGGAAAACAATGTAGTGTGATGAAGTCCCTGCAGGTGCAGTATTGAGGCATTTGTGAGGGAAAAAGTATAAGGGTTCTGGACTAGGAAAGCTATTGTTAGGGTCAATTGATGATTTGGAGGCAGAAAATGAAAAGCTGAAATAAATTAATTAGCAGTTAAGGGCTCAATGTAAGAAACAGAGAGCATCCTTGGCTATTGTATTTACATATGGTCTGTATACCAATAGTCCTGAGAATTATAATATAAAATACTATGTGTGTATACATATAACATGTGTGTGTATTTTTTTCCTGCAGCGAGAGGACAGAATGAGGTGAGCATTTGGACAAGGACTTGGTTCTAAGAGTAGCAACACTCCATAGCAGGCTGAATTCTCAACCTCTTAAGTTATGCCAAGGTCAGTGACTTCTGAGGAAGGAGTGGGACCTTTAAAATGGAATTAGGACATCAAGGTCACACTTGAAACTCTTGAATCTCTAGATTCCTATAAACTCTTTGGGGCCTCAGAAATGGTCCACTGGTTCAAGGTGAGCACTTCCCTTTGCTTTAGGGTTATGTCTCAGCCACTCTGCAAGACAACTTGTGCCTCTATTCATATCATTTTAAGGAAGACATAATGCTAGAAAACTTAAAAGGAGGGAAAACCTCCCAAGTCTTTATACTGCATTTCCCTTGTAGCAAATACCTGCCTCCTCTCAAAAAGATATAATAAACAAGCCTGCAGATCACCATTCCTCATTATGATGCTGCAGTGTAATATATTTTGTAGTATTTCAATCCTTTAAAAATCTACTAAGACCTGTTTTATGACCCAGTATATAATCCATCTTGGAGAATATTCTATGCACACTTGAGAAGAATTCTGCTGTTCTTAGATGAAATGTTCTCTTTTCTGATTGGTTATACTGTTGTTAAAGTCTTACATTCCTTGTTAAACGGTACCTAGGTAATCTTAGTCATTAAAATTGGAGTGTGGAAGTCTGCAACTGTTACTCTTCCATTGCCTATATCTCCGTTCATTCATTTCTCCAATTTGTTAACTATTGCTTCCTGTATTTGGGGGCTATGTTTTTGATTTGCATAAATATCTATGATCATATCTTTCTGATGTATTGAGAACATTATAAAATGTCCCTTTTGACTCTGGCAATATTTTTGTTTTAAATTCCTGTTGCAGCTTTCTCATAACAATTGTTTGCATGGTTTATAATTTTCTACCCTATTATTTTCAATCTGCTTGTGTACTGTATTTAGATCTCAAATTGGGTCCTTAGACAGCATAGCTGTGTTTTTGTTTGTTTTTGTTATTAATCAAGCTGATAATTGCTGTCTCCTGATTGGATTGTTTAATCTTTTACATTAAATGTGATTACTGGTAAGGTAGGACTTACATATGGTACCTGCTCTTTGTTTTCTATATGTCTCATATGCATTTAATTCCTCTGTTCCTTTTTATACTGCCTTCTTTTATATTGCATGGATATTTTCTTGTGTAACATTGTAATTCTTTTAATAATTTACAATTATATATTATACATATTTTTTCCTTTTGTGTAGGACTTACACTGTGTGTGTGTGTGTGTGTGTGCATGTGCGTGTGCTAGGGATTGAAACCAGGCCCTTGTACATGACATACTAGGCAAGCACTGTATCACTGAGTCATGTCCCTAGTCTTACAATATAATTTATCAAAATCTACATTAGGTATAACTTTAGTTGCAGTGAAATGTAGAAACTTGCTCCTGTGTAACTTTAATAACTCCCCACCCTTCTAAAATCTTAATAGTTTAAATAGGCAGGCATATTTATTCCAACCCAATGCTCCATTTTTATAAG
The DNA here is from genome assembly GCA_028451465.1 of Erethizon dorsatum. NCBI lineage: Eukaryota > Metazoa > Chordata > Mammalia > Rodentia > Erethizontidae > Erethizon > Erethizon dorsatum. The sequence continues at coordinate 129,626,916 of CM051823.1, read as the reverse complement.
TATTACTTTAAATCTTAAGTATTTTAAATAAATATTTTATTTTTGTTGGTACATGTTTGTAGTACATAATGATTACCTTCCTTCTGTGGAGTTGGTAAGTGTACATAACACCTCTTAGTTCTTTCTTTCATTCTCTTTCCCTTCCCCTTTTCCCCCACCCCACCCTCCATCCTTTGGTCCCCTTCCCTTTGGCAAAAGATTGGTCCCTCTATTTCCTATTATCTATCTTTTATTTTGCTTTTTAATTATTTCTGCTCTAAGCTGAAATTATTTATTTATACGGTTTACTATATAAAACTTCGTATTTACCATTTATAATTCTCTTTCTTTTCCTCTTGTAGATTCAAGTTACCATCTGGTATCATTTCCTTACTACAATAAAGCTATATTCCCACCTGCCTCTTTTGTCCTGTTATTGTCAAATAATAATACATTTCTCTATGTTAAAAGCCCTACAATATAATTATATACTTTTTTATGCAATTGCTTTTAAATCAGTTGAGAGAAGACAGGAAAAGAAATAGGCAATTATTTTGCCTCTATAATTACCTACATAATTACCTTACTGGCACTTTTGTTTATTTATATGGATCTAAGTTACTATTAGTATCTTTGTTCTCAATTTAAAGAACTACCTTTTGGTTTTTCTTATGAGCACATCTGCAAGATTTTGTTTATTGGGAAATGTCATCATTTCACCTTCATTTCTGAAAAGGTTTTTCTGAATAAGATTCTCAGTTGACAGTTTTTACTTTCAGCAGTTCGAATGTGTTATCCCAGTGTCTCCTGGCCTCCACTGTTTCTGTGACAAGTCAGTTATTAATCAGATTAGAGCTCCCTCTTACTCCTTCCAGGAGTTTTTCTTGATCTTTGGCTTTCAGATTTCAGACTATGATGTATCTATATGTGGAACTCATCACATTTTTCCTTAAGTTTGTTGAGCTTAATGAATATGCAGACTACCATTTCTTGTTAGATCAGCCATTTATTTTTTTAAATTTTTAAATTGACAAACAAAAATTATATATATTTATCATTACAAAACATTTTTTGAAATATGTATACACTGTGAAATGACTCAATTAATATATGCATTATATGTACTTATATACATAAATTCACATACTTATTTTATGGTAAAATACTTAAAAGCTATTTTTAGCAATTCTTAAGGGTAAACCACATTGTTATTAACTATAGTCACCATTTTGTACAATCGATCTCTGAACTAATTCTTCCTATATAACAGTATCAGTCAGTGCTCACTAGAGAAACAGATTTAATGCAAGATATATAAATATATAAGGATTTACAAGGTAGAGTTACAGTGGCTGCCTTCAGGGTCAGGTGTGAAAGCACGTAAAAGAGCTGTCAGAGCACTGGAGATACAAAGGGACAGTCGAAAGTTGAAGGCCTGGAGCTCACTGCAGTGTTCCATGCAAGTCCGTATCTGGAGGCCAAAACGTCTGTGCTAGAAGGCTGAAGAGTCTGCGCTGGAAGCCAGGAGATGACATCCACAGTGAAGGTGAAGACTGGCGCTCCTCTGAAGAAACAGAAATGAGCCTCCTTTCTTCATTTCCCGCCTATCCCATTCAGGCGGCAAGCCTAATGGTTGGTGCCATTCACACCCAGGGTGGGTCTTCTGTTTTAGGTAAATCCCTTCAGCCACACCCAGAACTATTGTGATCCAATTTAGCTGGGTGTTTCTTAGTCAAATTGACACAATCAGTTAACTGTCACAATAACTGGATTTTGAACTCTTTGACCAATACCACCCAATATCCCACCCCACCAAACACACACACCACCCATCCCTGGTACCCATCGTTCTACTTTCTACATTTCTATGAGTTGGATTCTTTTTTAAGATTCCACATATAAACGAAATTGCATGGTGTTTGAGTCTGGCTTATGTCACTTAATGTAATATTCTCCAGGTTTACTCATGTTGTCATAAATGATAGGATTTCCTTCTTCTCAGAGACTGAATAGTATCCCCTTGAATACATACACACATTTTCTTTATCCATTCATCTGTTTATGGACACTTAGTTTGATGTCATATTTTGGCTGTTGTGAGTAATGCTGCAATGTACATGGGAATACAGATATCTGTCTGACATACTGATTACATTTCTTTTGCATATATACCCAGCAATAGGACTGCTGGCACACATATTAGTTCTATTTTTAATTTTTTGAGGAACTCCCATACAGCTTTCCGTGGTGGCTGTACAAATTTACATTCCCATAAACAGTGTACAAGGGTTTCCTTTCCTCCACACTTATTATCTTCCTTCCCTTCCTCTTTCCTTTTTTCTTTCTTGCTTTAATAGATTTTATATTTTAAAACAATTCTGGATTTATAGAAAAATTGAGTAGATAGCACAGTAGTTCCAGTAGAACCCCTGTTAACAACATTCCCTGTCGCACGCTTCTGCTCGTCCAGCGAGAAGAATCACACAACACGGGTTGGTGAAAGCTTGCTTTAATCGTTCACAGCTCCAGAGCCTCTACAAGCGTCCGCCCTGTGGCGGCTCCGTCTGTGCTCTGCTCCTAAAGGGCAGCTTTGCATGTTTTTATAAGGATAGGGGCGCCAATAGCAATACAGCAGGAAATGAAAGCTCATAGGCTATACTCATCAGTCTCTAGGCAGACTCACACATTTACAGGGCGTGAGCAGCAATGACCGCAACCAGGAAGCAGGAACCAGGCGCCATCTTGCCCAGGTCGATGGGAGGGGTAATTTAGCGCAGGCTTTGAGTCAGAAATACAGGCCGCGCCCGAGGCCTAACTGTGATGTTGGCCCCCAACAATTCCCTATTATTAACATCTTGCATTATTTTGCTATATATGTTATAATTAATGAACCAATATTAATACATTATTATTAACCAAAGTTCATTGTTTACATTGAGGTTTACTTCTGGTGTTGTATAGTTTTATAAGTTCTGGCAAAAAAAAAAAAAAAGATATGTTCTATCCATCATTAAAGTATTATAAAGAATAGTTTGGTTGCCCTAAAATCCCTGTTTTACCTATTCATTCTTTCCACCTTTTCCCTGAACCCATGACAACTTATTTCTTTTACTACTACTATTTACTACTACTATTTCATTGTCTACATGTTTTACATTTTATTCATCCATTTGTTTGAAGGACAAATTCATTTATTTGTTGAAGGACATCTTGGTTGCTTCCAGTTTTTGTGATTATAAATAAAGCTGCTCTAAACACACATGTGCAGATATTTTGGTACACTTAAGTTTTCAACTCCACTATATAAATAGCTAGGAGTCTGATCGCTGGATTTTATGATAAAAAAAAAAGTTCAGTTTTATTTAAAAAACTACCAGAGTGTCTTTCAAAGTGGCTGTACCACTAGCAGTGAATGAGATCTCCTATCATTCTACATCTTTGCCAGCATTTGACGTCGTCACTGTTTTGGATTTAAGCCATTCTAGTAGGTGGGTAGTGGCATTTTATTATTGATTTAATTTGCAATTCTCTGATGAGAATGACTATGAGCATCTTTTCATATACTCACTTGTTATTTACACATCTTTTTGGTGATATACCTGTTCAGACTTTTTTTATAAATTTGATTATTTGCTTTCATAACATATTTAAAGAACTTTATGCATATTTTAGATAAAAATCGTTCGACAGATACAATTTTTTTTTTTTTTGTGGGTACCGGGGTCGACCTCAGGACCTCGCACGCCAGCAGGCGCCTGTGCCACTGAGCGATATCACTGGCCCTTTTTTCGTATGTGGGTTCTGGGAGTCGAACTCGGGCCCTCGCGCTTGCCAGGCAGGCGTTTATGCCGCTGAGCCATCTCACCGGCCCCAGATACATGTTTTGCAAATATTGGATTTTCTTCCAATTTGTGGTTTGTTTTCATCCTCATAGCAGTGCCTTTTACAATCTAGAAGTTTTTAATTTTATCAAAGCTCAATTTATCAACTTTTTATTTCATGTATTGTGCTTTTGATGGTGTACCTAAAAATTCATCACCAGATCCAATACTATCTAGAGTTTTTTATATGTCATCTTCTAGAGGTCTTATATTTTTCACATTTAAGTCCATGTTGGACTCTATTTGCTAACATTATAAGAATTTCTGCATCTATGTTCATGAGAGCTATTGGTCTGTTATTTTCTTGTAGTGCTTTATCTAGTTTTATTGTAAGGGTAAGTCTGGCCTCATAGAATGAGTTTCCATCTCTCTGTTTACACTATCCATTTGTTTTTGTATGCTGTCTACCTTTTCCATTAGAACCCTTAAAATATTAATTATACTTATTTTAAATTCTTTATTTGATGATTCTAAAATCTACGTCATATCTAAGTCTGGTTCTGATACTTGATCTTTCTTTTGAGATAATGTTTTTTCTTGTTGTTCAGCATGACTTGCAATTTTTACTTGTTATTGTTGTTGAAAAATACACATGCTGTATTGGGTAGTGGGAACTGAGGTCACTAGGATTTTGCTGTAGGTTCTATGTTAACCTTAATGGCACCTGAACTGTGTTTGATGTTTGCAGTAGCTATAACATCAGAGGCTTTCCTTTTTCCCCTAGTCCTCTAGTTTATTTCTCCCTAGTATTTGGATTTCCCTATGAAACCCTTCTTAAGCAGAATCTGTGTTTTATAGCTATCTCAGTTGTAATTCACTGTTATTATTTCATAGCCCTGTTGATGTGGTCTGAGAAAATATTGAGTAGGAAAATTGTTCTGTAATCTTATGATTAAATCTCTGTCATTTAAGGAGCCTGAGTCCCTGGATCTTGAACTCTAGAAGTGTTCCTTAGGCAATTTTTTCTGTCCTTACAGGATACAAGAAGACTGGAGGGAGGGGGCTGGAGGTGCCTAAATCGTCTACCCAACTCCATCAGATCAAGCCTTCCCGTGGACCACACTCTGAGTTTATCTCACAATGGCTACTTTTCCCTGTGGCATATTTCAAAAGGACTGTTTTTTCCCTATCCCAAAACAGGAGATTTTTCTCTGATCTTCCACAAAGAGCCTGTTGGGACCCCTGGAAGTAAAGCCCACAAGTGTGGAGCTCCTCTAAGAGGGGGCGCCCAACAGATTTTCACTCTCAAACTAAACTACACTCAGCCTCCAGAAATTTGTCAAAATTATCATTGAAGTATTTTCACTAGTTCCTGACTCCAGTCGCTTCTGTTCCTAATCTCACCTTGGTTTTGACTGCCGTTATTTACTTGTCTCACCATTCTGCTGCGAAGTGGCTTGCCCTCTGACTTCTGTTCCCTGAAGGATCTAAGTCACTGGTTTTCAGTTTGCTCCCTGTTTTCCTTGTGAGAACCAGTGATGGCTTCCAAGCATTTTTGGAACTGAAAAAGAATCAGTCTCTCTGTCCGTCTGTCTGTCTGTCTGTCTCTCTGTCTGTCTCTGTCTCTCTCCCTCTCTCTGTCTCTCTCTCTGTCTCTGTCTCTCTCTCTCTCTAAGTGACTATGAGAAAATACCAAGGTAGGTTTAATCTCAGGGATTAGTATTCTCCTAAATTCAAGTTTGAGGCAATGAGGATTGTTCATTGGAGGCAATCTGTGCCCAATAAGAATTGAATTTGCATTCTAGACTTAATTTAGTATAATTAAAATAAAACGGACTTTAGTTTCTATAATAAGATCTACTTAGTCAAAGCTCATTTCTAGTCCTCTAGAACTTTGGAAAGGCATTTTAATATCTAGCACTGAGTGACTTTGATGGAAAGATATGTCACTGAAAGCCACTTTATGCATCTTATTTACCTTTGTTCCCTCCAGATAGCAGTAAGATTAATGAGGGTTTTCAGTGAGTTAAACTTGTAAAAAGAGGGCCCTCCTCATCATGTCTATACAGATTAAATTGAAACATTTCATTAAACCAACACAACTGAATTTCTAAGTTATCTAAGATTACTCTTACTAACATTAAATGTCAGTTTTCTCAGCATATAATTCTGATAATGTCTGGTTTTATGTATGAATGGTTTAATATGCTACTATAAGATTTTTTATTTTATCTAATTTATAAGGTAAGGTAAGGTTTATGTTTTATCAGAGATCATAATTTGGCAGGATTTTGTTATTGACTATTTTACATTCACAATATTTGTTTTTCCTTCACATAGTACACACCAAATGGTTTGGCGTGAGTTGAGGGCTCCCTAATACACTGTTACTTCAGGCACAACTGCTTCTGGATGCTAGATTTCTCTCCTCACAGAAGTCTGATTTTGTCCTTTGCCCTCTGTTACCTTAAGACACTGCATCTTAGGAATCCTTCTTCCATGTTAGCACAGATCTTTGACTAGGACTTATAGCAAAATAAACATGTAGCAAGGCTATCCAGTGCTAAGATCTGTGATGACATATTTGCATTGCTTTTTTGAACCCTACAATTAGGATGAGTCTTTTAAAAATTTTTATTTATTAGTATATGTTCGCAGTACATAATATTTACATTCCTTGTGGAATGTAAACATTTGTGGACCTCGCACATCTTAATTCTTTCTTCAACTCCTTTCCCTTCCCCCTGCCCCCTCCACCCACCTCTTGAGCCCCTTCCTCTTTGAGAAAGATCTATTTCCCTGCTTCCCATTATCTATCTTTCATTTTGCGCTTTATTTACGTTTTGTGTTTCTATATACGAGAAGCCATGCAGTATTTAAGCTTCTGTGCCTGATTTAGCTCATTTAATATTATAGATGCATCCATCTTCCTACAAATGACTCAAGCTTATTTTTCTTTATGGCTGCCATCAAGAAATAAAATAATAACAAATGCTGGTGAGGCTGCAAAGGGAAAAGGGAACCCTTCTCACTGTAGGGGGGAATGTAAACTAGTACAACCACTATGGAAATCAGTGTGAAGAGTCCTCAAACAACGGAAACTAGAAATTCCATTTGACCCAGCTATTCCCACTTTAGGTATCTTCCTGAGAGAGTTAAGGGCATCACATTACAGTGACACATGCATGCCTGTGTGCGTAGCAGCACGATTCATAGTAAGGTCTGTTTTGAACAGAGGAGGCAGAGATAACAGCTGCTTGTGAGATGATTTCAAGACACCCAGGAAAGTGTCCTTAGTTGAAGAATTTTGTCTCGCATTGCATGCCACCTTTGTATTTTGTAGGATTCGGATTTCTTTTAAATTGCTTAAATTTCCCATTGTATTATTATGAAATTAGATTATTTTTGTATTGTTGAGTAATTAACTCATACTCTATTTCCAGCTCTCGAAATAAATGCCAGGCAATTATTTCCTTAGAATTTCCCCAATTGCAAATGAGTTAGGTTGATTTTGCAAAGGATGCTGAACCAATTTAACCATTTGATTAATACTGATACTGACACAAAAGCCAAAAGCAAGTTAGCGGACTTCAGCCTCCAGTTGTGCAAGCAAACACACATGCATTTTCCCACTATCTATTTAGGCAGGCCATCCTCCCAGGCAGACCTGCTTCTGTTTAAAAAGACTTTCTTAATATTTGCATAATAGACTCAATATTAATCTATAAGTCATGGGAATTTGCTGCTACACAGAACAAAGTATAAACATAAACAAAAATTATTAGAAATGAAAGGGGACTTAGAGTTAATTTATTTCAACCCCCTGATTATGTGAAGAAATCACAAAACTGAGAAAACTCAAGTTTAGTAAAATTATGGATTCATTCAAACCTTCACAAGTAGTTGATGACGGAACTAGACATTAACTTTGAGTCCTGGCTTCTTAGAGCACTATTTTCTACTATATGCTGTGATTCCTTGAGCAAATTCATACATGTGCTTATTATAAATTGTTTCTATCTGGTTTCAAAATTGGATTAAAAGCTGGGTGTAGTGGTGCATGTCTGTAATCCCAGCACTCAAGAGGCTGAGGCAGGAGGATTGCCTGAGTTAGAGGCCAGCTTGGGCTACATAGCAAGACCCTGTCTCACACACACACACAAAAAGGATTAAAAAGAACCTTGACTTTTAAGAATAAAAAGAAGTCAAGAGAAAGCTATGTCTTAATCTTTGAAGACATTCAAATAAACTAGGACTTGTGGCAGTTTAAAGAAGAGGAAATGTGACATTTAAAATGGCACACTGAAATATCCCGTTTCCTAAGACGTATTCCAATTCACAGTAAATATTTCTCAGCCTCTGTGTGTAGTTTCTGTATTTCTATGATGTAGTTTTGAGTCTAAACTTAATAGCCTAAAAAGAAAATATTAGGCAGTAGATGCAGTGTCAAGATCAGGGTCATTTACAGAAAATGACCAGAAACCTTCTGAGGGACACTGTCCAGGGTTACAGACCAGAGTCCATCTGCTTTGGTTCGTGGACTCACACCCTCACAAACGATGCTGCTGCTCATCTGCCAGGATGACCTCGTTCAGACGGTGTGGTTATTCTGGGAGCAGTTACCAACTGGTTGCAGGGGACAGTCCTCAAATCCTGACTTCTGGGGTCTTTCCCATCACATTGGGAAATTATTGTCCCCTCCTTTCCACTCACAGTTGTTAATATCTGTGACTTCTCTGCCTCATTGATCACTAGTATCATCCTTATTTGGATTCCTGCCTATCTCTCTTATTACATCAAAGATGACCATTCTCAGGTGTTCGTGTCCATTACAGTATGAAAGGCAGGGCTCTGGGAGGAATATGCGGCCCAGAAACATCTGTTAGATAAATAAATGACTAAGTGCATACTGCCTAAAGCAAAAAATTAGAAACTAACTGAAAAGAAAATACAATATGTTTAAGATAGAAAGTTGAATGTAAGAGAAAAGGTGTATTTCTTGTAAAAGTGTGTGAATGGTCTCTATTCTCAGCCACACTTTTCTATCCAGTGGGTGGATTTATTTGTGGTGCTTGGACTTCGGGTTGTATTAGAGAATATAACTGACAATGAGGAGGTCCACAGAATGCCTGAAATAGTCACGTTTCTAATGCAGCAAGAGAAACTCAGAGTAGTGCAAGTTTCTCAGTGCACAATTCAGGAAATCAAGATCTGGCAAATTATATTTGTTCAAGCTTAAAAAGCAAGGCAATGGCAGACATCTTTATTGCTGTAGAAGCCTAATAAGGATTTTTTTAAAAAATTGTGAGCTATAAAAATATGTACAATTTCTGATTTTTCCAGTTTGTATGCTTGAAATTAATGTTTAAAAAAGAATTCGAATAGTAACTGGAGTAAAGCTCCTACTTAGCCTAACTTGGTGAGCAAAGTCCTAGTACTAAAGAGAGTTGTATACTGTGGTGGGTTATTGGGTTAGAGGAAGAAGGACAACAGAAAGGGACTGAACTTCCATTCTAATTTCTCCTGATGTTGTAGATTTTCTTTTTATTAAAAAAAAAAAAAAAAAAAGGTCTAGGTAGACCTTTGTAAAAATTGCTTATCAACTGGGAAAAAGTAAGTCTCAAAGAATTAAGGATTACAGATTTTGTAATGACCGACTAGTGAATAAAACTTTCTTACAAGTATATAAAACAATCATTAATTTAATTATTTAAATCAACTTTTACATAAAAGATGATTGGAAAACATAAATACTAGCCCTTATTTAGATGGTGAGACCCAAGTAAAGGTTTGGTTTTAAAACCCTCAGACCCCAGTTGTCCTCATTAGTGGAATTTTCATCCCAGTTGAGTGACTTTCCTTTCCTCTCACACTGCAGGGAGCTGGTGGCTTTTTTCTTTCCTTTTGATCTATTTATTTTCATACTTCTGCTCTTCCCTCCAGTAACATGCTTCCCTCCCTGGGATTTTAGACAAAGTCTATTCATCCTTCAAGTCCAGCTGAAATGTTTAGTCCTTTAGGGAATTTAATCCTTCATGTTAGAATTACATACTCTCTTCATTGCACATTAGCAGATTTTTTCCTACTTGTGTCTAGAGCCCAAATCCCTCAACACTACAGGATGCCTACTAGCTCATGTCACTCTATGCTTGGTCCCTGTGCTCGAGGTCAGACCTAACTCTGGGGTTCCCTTGTGATCACTGTGATCATGATCATTGTTCTCAATTACTTCTTATCCTCTCCTTTTCTTCCTTTCCAAATCTGTGCACTGTACATACTGCCATGGCTTTCAAGATACAGTATTTTAATCATGAGCCTAAAAAATGTGGCCTTTCCTTTTTCACAATTTAGAAAGTGTGTGTGTGTGTGTGTGTGTGTGTGTGTGTGTGTGTGTGTGTGTTGTAAGGCAGTGGACAATGCATTCTGGTATAATCTAGTCTTTCCTTATTTTCAAGATTGTTTGTTATGGACAATGGGTGCTATGGTTTGGATAAGTGTTCCTCAAATGTTGATGTGCTAAAGGTTTATCCCTTTCCCTTGGCACTGTGGGAAAATGGTGGAACCTTTCAGTGATGGAGCCTAGTGGGAAGTCTTAGGTCACTGGAAGTGTGCTCTTAAGGAGAATATGAGGACATCAGCCACTTTCTCTTCCTCTCTCTTCCACACACCAACCTTGAAGTGGACAGTTTGCCTCATGTACTGCCATGATGTGCTGCCTCATCACAGGCCCGGAAGCAACAAAGCCACCCAGCCATGGACTGAAACCTTCAAAACTATGAGCCAAAACAAGCCTCTTGTCCTAATGAGCTGATTTACATTAGGTATTTCTTATAGTATGAAAAGATAAGTAAAATAATTGCATATCCACATGCAAAATAAATGAAATTATATCCTTACTTTATATATACCATACTATTTATAGCATTTATTATAATTTTTAATCATATTTTTATTTTAAATTGACATATAGTAATTATACATATTTATGGGGTACCCATTAATATAATATGTAATGTCAGATTAGGGTAATTGCCTTATCTATCAGATAAATCAGACATAGATCATTTTCTTGTGCTGCATTCAAATTTCTCTCTGCTAGCTATTTCAACATAATCTATTGTTGTCAACCATAGTTATTCTACTGTGCTATGAGATATTAGAAATTATTCCTTCTATCCAACTTTACCTCTGTACTCATTAACCATTTCTCTCTCTCTCTCTCTCTATCCCTTTCTTCTCCCTGCCCTTCCCAGGCTCTAGTTACCATTATTCAACTCTTGACTTCTTTGAGATCAATTTTTTAGCTTCCATATTAAAGTAAGAACATGTGAGAGTTGTCTTTCTGAGACTGACATTTCACTTAACATAATCTTCTCCAGTTCCATTCATGTCACTATAAATGACAGAATTATATTCTTTTTTTGTGTGGTTGAATAATACTAAATTATGTACATATATGCCACATTTTCTTTATCCATTCATCTGTCAGTGGACATCTAGGTTGACTTCATAGCTTGGCTTTTGTGAATGGTGCTGCAATGAAGATGGGAGGGCAGGTATATCTTCATATACTGGCTTCAGTTCCTTTGGATAGATACCTGTTAGCAGAATTTCTGGATCATATGATAGTTCCATTTGTAGTTTTTGTGTGTGTGTGTGTGTGCAATCTCTTTAATGTTTTCCCTAATGGATATAATAATTTACATTTCCACAAAAAGTGTATTAAAGTCCCACTTTCTCTGCATCCTCACCAGCACTTACAATTTTTGGTCTTTTTTTGTAATATCCATTCTAATTGGTGTGAGATGATATTTCATTGTGGTTTTAATTTGCATTTACCCAATGATTAGTATTTTTTATACTCTCTTGGCCATTTGTATAATATTTGCTAAATAAAGAACTATATCAAGGACTTCCATAATTCAATGATAAAGAAGCAAATTACAAAATGTTCAAAAGATTTGAAGATATATGAATAGTCAGTAAGCACATAAAAATAGTCGTGAGGAAAAATAGAACCACAGTGAGATTCTACCCATTACGAAGGCTGTGGTGAGGAAGACTAACACTACCAAACACAGAATGCGGAGCAAATGTAACACTCATATTCTGCTGCTGGGAATGTAAGACCGTACAGCTACTTTGAAAAATAATTTCTTAGAAAGTCAAATCTTAACTGCTCGTTAGGTATATATCCAAGAGAAAATAAAAATATTCATGGCAGTATTATTCATATCAGCCCCAACTGGAAACAATCCATATGTTCATCTATTTACGGTTAGCTAACATGATACGTATAGTATACCCACACAGTGGAGCGTTCAGCACTTAAAAGGAGCATGGATACCTGCTCACCATGGATGAACCTCAAAAATACCATGTTAAGTAAAAGAAACCAGACACAAGGTATTACATTCTATATGATTCTATTTATAAAAATATCTGTAACAAGGACTTAGAGGGCCTACTTTTGTTAAAAAGCACTGACTCTTCATTTGGGCCTGCAGACGTGTAAGCAGAAGTAAGATAAAGGCTTGGCATCTCTGCTTTCATTTGTATCAGTCTCCTTTGCTACCTCGAACTTTGGATGAGATTCCTGCCCAACTCTACATGAAGACGTATTAGTTACTTCAGGACTGTCTGTCTAAAACCTAGTAATACAAGACTGATTAGTCCTAAATTTACCTAACTTCTCTTAGCCTCCTTCAGGACTGAAAACACCAAGATAAGAGAGTAACTAAAATATTTTCTAGATTTCTAGGAACACGGAGAGATCATCCCATGATGAGACTGCCCTGCTCAGCAGGACAAATTACCCCATGGGACCGAGGCTGCTCTCCTACTCAGGAGCACGCAACTCCCGTCAGGGAACTGAATTAACTACTGAAGTGACAATAGCATCTCTTGAGCCAGTGGGACCTCACAGAACCGGACCTGGGATGATGATCCACTGGACCACGGTTCGGCCAAGACTGCTTCACTATGCGTACTTCTTGCTCCCTGCTTTTGTTCCTTCCTCTACACAGTCCTGAAGATCTTGTCAACACCCTCAAAGACAGGGCTTAAAACACCAGTCCCTGCTTCCCAGTGTGGCCACACTGGATAATAAATTGGTTTCCTGTTTCATCACCACTCATGTCCCTGATTGAACTCTCAAGGGAGCAGGTGACAGAACCTGGTCTACCAGGGCCTCATAGAGTCAAGCCTCTGGCCTCAGACTCCAGTAACATTTTGAGAAAAGCAAATTTAAGGAAATAGTAGATGAGTGGTTGCCTTGGGCTGAGGGTGGAAGCAGAGATGAACTGCAAGCAGCAAGAGGAAATTTGGGGCTGTTCAAAATGTCATAATAATGGATTGTGGAAATGGTTTTATAGGTACATTTACTAAAAACCATTGAACTATACATTTATGATGGATGAATGTTACAGCATGCAAATTATTCCTCAACAAAGCTGCATTAAAAATCTAAAACAGTGCTGGCCAAAACCCACTGAATTGATTTCTTGGCCTTCAGATCAGTGATGATCCATTTGTAAAACTTTGCCTAATTGTATTGTAAATAAACTCCCCCAGATCCTTATTCTTCTCACTGAAGGTTCTCTTCACATCTTGCCTGAAATGAAACCAGGCCCCTGGTTTATTCTTGGCGTTATGTTCAGATCTCCCGTAAACATAGCCCGCATCCCTTCTTCTGTGAGGTCCCTGCCTCACAGAGGGCTTTCCCCTCCTCTGCCCCTTCCTCACATCTGAGCAATGGCTGGTTTCTCCAGTAGTGCCTCCCTCTACTTGCTGCACTCCTTCCAGTTCTACTCCTCTTGCTTCAGTGCAGGCCCATCATCTCTTGCCTTAGTGAAACAATTTCTGTTACGTTGCTGTGACTCCAATCTTGCTGCTTGACAACAGACCGGCCCCCTCGAAAACGGTCTTGCTCTGCTGTCCTGTTTAAACAGTTTAATGGCTTACAGTCCCCACCAATGTGGTCTCAGCTCTTGACAAGGCAAACCATATGGCCGACATTAGATAGATGGTGATCAATAAAATTTGTTGATAGAATGAATGCGCATCCTGTCCTTGATTTAAAAAAAAAATAAAACTTCTATTATCTCTATTTGCATGTATGCCTGTCTCTCATACAAATTAAACTATGCTAGGACACTGATGTGGGTGTCCGACCCATCTGTCTTCCTGGCCCTCACCATGGCTACCCCGCACAGCAGCAATCTGTTACGCATTTGTGAGAGAGAGAGAGAGGAAGAAGACTCCTCAAAAAGCTGCCTAAGGACCCAGGATTGCTGGCTCCCCAGGAAACTGTTGGCTTTGGTTTCACCACTGAAGAAAACAAAAGGCTCCTGGTGCAAAATGCAAACTCACCAAATGTTCTACATTCCGGAAATCTGCCTGGGGACTCATCGTTCAGGCACTGTTTTGACTTGGGAGAGTTGATTAGCTTGGTTCTGGACTCCACTCAGCAGCCTCTGCTTGCCAGGCACTCCTAGAATCTTCCAGAGAGGAGGAAGAACACATTTAGCATTTATATTGAACATAGAAATGTGAAGGATACTATGCATATATGTGGTAAGAAGTTCATATCCCAAATGTCACTAGAAAGGCTCGGTCCACCTCATGTTCTCAAGCCTGGCAGAGTGACAGATTTGCTCTACGGGAAACAGTGAAGGAAAGCATCTTGTCATTTCTTTTTACCAACTTGAAAATGAACTCTGTCAAAGTACATTTTTTGGTCATTGCTAAAACAGAGCTGGGCACCTTCATGAATTACTTGGCTGCTGGTGTCTAAAAGCTCATATTTATTTGATTCTAAAATTTTGACACAGGCTTATTTCAAAAGAAGAGATGAGTAACTATTTTATCCGAAGTTCCTACTGAAAAGAAAAAAAATGTCACCACTACATTAGGCCAGATTAAGGCTGCCTTCTGTTAAGAATAGATTCTTACAAAGGACTTTCTATGTGGCATTTTGATTCTGAAGTTGGTCTTCAAAATAGTAGCTTTGATTAAAGAATGTTCTTCAGAAAAAGATGAAAATAAAATATCAAGGATTCCCAAGAGCAAAAGTCTGTATCGAACTGACTTCTCAGAAGGAACAACACTTAAATGTTAAATTATCTTTTGGGTTATATTTTTAAACCACCTTAAGATATTTTCACTGCTAAATTTCCCTACACACTCTGCTCTTTCTGTCTCTTTGGTTTTGCTTATACTGTCACCTACTTCTGGAAGATCATTCTCTTTTCTTTCTTCTCTTCCTCTGGTACCCAATTTACATGCCAGCTCCTTTAGGAGGCTGCCCTTAACACTTCAGCTGTCACTATTGCACATGGTCAAAAGGGACTGGGAGTCGGGGCGGGGGAACCCATCAGGATCTCAGGTGTAATTTGAAATAGAATTGATATATATATATTTTTTTAATTTAAAAACAAAAGACCCTCTTATTATTTGTCGTTAGGAGACACAATCTTCTCCACACAGTGAAAAACAGTCTCTCTTGCACCCTACCCTTCTCCATATCAGAATCTCTAAGAAGTAAATTTTTCAACTGCAGAAACTAACAAGACGTCTACACCACACAGTACACTTGATGTGTAAGGCCCACCACATACAAACGTCTTAACTTAGCCAGATGCGTTGGTACACATCCATAGTCTCAGTACTGTGGGAGGCTGAGGCAGGAGGATTGCAAGTTTAAGCTCAGCCTTGGCCCTATTAGTGACTTGGTGAGAATCTGTCTCCAAAAAGGGGGGTGGGGCTGGGTGTGTAGCTCAGTGCAAATGCCTTGGGGTTCAATCCCCAGTACTGAGGAAAAAAGTTTTCTAGTTGACACAGGACTCACGCACAATTTTCAGCTAGTCCTTATTCTAACCTTATAGATGGGATCAGGGTCATTGATTCTACCTTAGATAAGATAGCCGAGTATCAGAGAAGTTCACCTCTGGAATGGAACATAACCAGTAAGGAAACCCTAGATGGAATCAAATTTTAGCTTGCTTTCTTTTGCACATGAATGAACTTTCATTTTTCATGTCTAATATCTCCAAGTTTCTTGAGAGTTTTTCCTTTCAACTTTCTTATTGTATCTAGTACTATTATGGGTGGATGTGTTAATGGATGGATGTACTATAAAGAGATATTTAAATTTAACACATAACTCTCACAAGACTGAAATTAGAAGGATATACCTTTTTGCTTTTCCAAACCTCTGTTAATATTTGTAACATTAAGAAATTTGCATGAACCCTAGAGCTGTTTAAATATTCATCATGGTTATTCATTTGATACAGTGGACTGGTGCGCTAAGGATTCAATCAAGGTCATGAGTCCATCATAGAGATAAGAAGAAAACTCGCTATGATTTATTTTCTGCTCATAAGGAATTATTTCTGTTTTCAACACACATTTGAGCATGTTTATTTGTACTTTAAACAGACTTCTCAAATGATAATTAACCTAGTCCTTGATAAAAACATAAAAACAAACTTCTCATCAGTTCTTATTTTTATTTGAAATATAGACTTCCTTTCTCATTCTTCAGTGTTGGGACAAAGTAGCTGGGCTTGAGGATCTGCACACACAGAATTCCTGACCTTCTTGTCTGTCAGAATGAAGTACCCAGGCAATCTAGTTATGGCTTCCATGTGAATTTAGAAGCCTCGTTGATTTATGGGATGTTGTTTTCTTCAGGTCACTATTTGAATGAAATTGAAATAAATACAGCAAGTTAATCAAAGCTGACTCTTCCAGCGGCTAGGAAAACTGGGCCTTTTGTCAACTCTTGCTAATGAAGACAAAATAAACAAAGCTTGCCGTTAATCACTGGCACATGAACTATGCTGCTGTGGGAAAATAGGATGTCATTCCAAGGTCTCTGCCAATACATGAGGACACAAACATATATTGGGTGAAATTTTGCAGTTTTTGAAAGTAAAATTCCCAAAGAAATAGTTTTTTTCCAACTTCATTAATAATTTCATACCAGAAACTTTCAAGTGTATTTTATTTTCACTCAGTTATTACAGTAATCTCGGGCTCTTTCCATAGTGTTTTCAATGACCAATGATTGCAAAGGAGTTTTTTAAATAAAAAAAATACTGGAAAGGCTCAGTAAGCTTTTTCACTGTGTTGGGGGTGTACTAGGGATGGAATCTAGGACCTTCGGCATGCTAGGCAAGTGTTATGGCTTGTATCTAAATGGCACCCAAAGCTTCACACACTCATAGGTGGGGCTTTTTGGAGCTGACTGGATGTAGGGTGTGTGATACTGGAATTAAAGGAGTATGGTACTAAATTGGTCCACTGATTGGAATTAGCATGGTTCTGGGTGTGGATATTGGAAGCCCCACCTTGGGTGTGGGTGACAGCAATTAATAGGCTCATAGCCTGGACAGAATATAAAAGGACAGAAAAAAGCCACGCCTGCTACTGCTGCTTGCTGCTTGTTGTTTTCTGCCTGCCATACCATGGACTGTTTCTCTTCTGTGATGACCCTCTGCCATGCCACCCTGCCGTGGAGCAAGCCAACTATGGACTGAAACCTCTACGAACTGTGAGCTAAAATAAACCTTTCCTCTTTTAACTTTCAGTGTCAGGTATTTTGTCTCAGCGATGAGAAAGTAACTAAGACAGCAAGTGTCTACCACTGAACCACACTCCACACACCTTTGTCTTATTTGACAGGTATGTTCCATAAAGGAGAAAAATCAGAGCCTCATAATTTCCAAAAGAAAATTGTTTTAACTATCTTTATTATAATCAATGATATAGCTAAAAAAAATGCTTTCAAAGTAATTTTTTTTGCTCTAGAGGGAATTTTTATATTTATCATAGTCCCTGTATTTATTTCATACCAATTTTCGGAGCTTCATGAATTGTAGGAATTACATGTTAATTATTTTGAACTCAGACAGATAAAGAAACTTATGCAAGTTCCTCAGTGTTACAACCCACGATTTTTCTCTCTAAATATTTTAAAGACTTAGCAGTAATATTTAAAAAGTTTTCAAATGTCATATATAAATACTTTCTCCTCAGGGACTGCATCACTCTTTTACTAATTAACTAATCTGATGGCTGCTGGCCAAAATAAACTCCTTAGCCAAATTATATTCGTGTGTTTACCACAGCGAAGTTATTTAAGCACTTGGATTCCAGGAAATGAAGTTTTAAAACATGTTTAGGTGAATACTTTTTAGTATTATCCAAATGGCTCAATTAACTTTATTTACAAAATTATTAGCCATTTCTGTGGCAAATAAACTTTCAAATGATTCTTGCCAATCTCAAAGAATGACTTTCAGTGTATCATGCTAATTTTTTAAATAGAGCTAAATAATTAACACACAGCTGCTTCCCAGGGACACAACATGACTAAACTCCAAAAGCTAAATTTGGAGTCAGGATACCTGGGTTTAAATGGAAACTTCCAGTTACAACCAAGACTCTGACATTATGGGGAAATGGCACTCACTGTGCAGAACTATTTAAGGCTGCAATTTCATAATCCACGTGAAAATTCTTTGTAAATAGGTACTCCAATTCTTTGTTTTACTTGGAATAAGAACATCCACAATTGTGACCATGCCAGTAAAGTCTAACTGTAGCAGCAGGCAAACTATTGATTGAAGCTCATTCTCTCCTATTATTCTTGAGTTGGGATTTCTGCTTTGTCTCAGAAAAAATCAGAACCTCTTAGTTCCTAGGCAGTTACTGACTCCCCTGCAGCATGTCCCCCCGGCACCCCTCTCGGGGACCGAGTCACAGGCTCACTGAGTTCACTTGTTGCTAGATGCTCCCCACCCCCACCCCATTCTAGCTTCTTGAATTCCCCACATAACACAATATTTCTCATATACAGTTTCACATTAGTCAATTTATATAAAAGTACTGAAAATATTTTCCATAGCTTTCACAACTGATTCACCTGGTAATATTTTTCGTGATGATTATAAAAGAAATGATACTACACGTATGATTTTCACTTATTAAATGGCAAACTTTTTTACCAAGTTGCACACACAAAAATAGGATGAGAAAATTATTTTTCTGCCTCAAATCCCACATGACTAAGATAAGCTCCAACTGATGCCTGAAACATTTTAACGGATGTCTCAATGCATCAGAGTCATGTAGGGTATTGTAAAAAATGCAGATTTCTGGGTTGCTTCCCTCATCTACAGAGTCAGAATTATCCGAAGGATTCAGAACTGTGTGCCATTTAAACTCCCTAGGCAAATGTCATCTCGCTGCCATGTTAACACTGTTGCTAAGCATATAGTCAGCACCACTTGAGTATGTTTGGCTTAACTGTGAAGCCAACATATGAAATTACATTTTGACACTTCTCCTTTTTATCCCCTCGATATCCTCAACACATTCACTGTTACTCTGTCAGCCACCACAGATCCTTTGTACCAGTTTGTCCAATCCCAAAGCACCTTGTAAGCACCACGTGGTGGGAGGTAGTGTCCTGCAGTCTTGCGCCACTTCTTTCTATTTGTTCCTCAGTCCTCATCTGATTCTTAGCTAAGCCTCACCATAGACAAGGCAGGTGAATCAGTTCTCAAGGGTGTGCCACAGGGAGAGTGGCAGTGCTCATGCGTGGTAGTGCCAGGTCTCCTGGAAGTGACATAGGCAAGTAAGAAGCTTTCTGGAAATTTTCAGGTTAATGTTACTCAACAACTTACATGTCTTCGAATAATGTTAATTAGCAAGTTTTTCATGCTATTTCACCAATAATACCAGCATACAGTACCTCTCCTATAGGCAAAGAACAAATGCACTTGGGCCATTTGAATTACATATTGGAAAAATCAAGTGTGAAAATGCACTGACCAGAGAGCCAAGTCACTTAAGGTGAGAATAAATTATAAAGTGTTGTTTCTTTTCTTTTGATTCAGCAAACTTCTGAATAACGTTGCTGATCCAGGAGGCTCCTTCAGCTGGATGACTGACTGTAGTTAAATAACCAACAATTGGGTCTTTGAGCTCTCCTTCCTGACTCTGGCGAGCACTCTTTTTAGATGGTACAGACCAAATCCCAAGCACTCTCTGCTCTCTGGAGTTCTTGGCTAGCCTCACAAGTAATAGAATGGGTAATGCCTCGGAAACCTGGACCAGCCTTGCTTAAACTCATATGATGACGATTATATTTGCCTTGTACGTTTGTTTATTCCATCACTTGCAAGTTCTGAACCGAGTTTAATTTTAAGAAATTTGTTTTCCAGGAAAATGAGCTGGGCAGAAAAAACACCATCTGAGTAGAGATAGCACAAGGGAGAAACTTACAAAGAGCTCACACATTTCTTTTGTGTTTTTCTCTCTTGATGAAAATTATACTACAAAAACAAATGTAAATGCAAACTGCAGCTGATGGTGTGTGTCTTTGGCAAATCTCTCAAGGATCTTATCCCTACTTGGGAGCTGACATGCCAATCTATTCTCTGTTTGTGTTTTCTTCTTACCCCCTGACTTGTGCCTTCCCAGTCATGACCATGGTCCAATTCTCCACACTGACAATGCTATTTCAGAACCTGCATCTTCTGGTGCCATTTCAGTGATGACCCTCTCACCTGGAATACAGGCCATGATGACCCTTTTAGAATCAATTTTTAAGGTATTCAGCACAATAAAATTTATGTGAATTAGATTAAAACATGGAGTAAGAAATATAAACAAGAGAGACAAATGGGGATTTTGAACACATTTTAATAGAGATGTGATGCTAATATTTAGGGGTATTATTTTGTTTCTGGAATGCTTGGTTCATATGACTTGGTTTAACACCTCAGAGCTACCAAAAGTTTAACTATGAAGATCTGAAGGCCCCTGGGTAGCCAGATGCTTTTCATTCTTCTGAACAGAATTAAAAATGCAACAGGCATATGACACACCAACAAAGTCAGTCATTATCACCAGCCTTTTACTCTTCTCTAAATCTTTGCCAGCATAAATATATGCTTCAGGAAAATGGGACAAGTCACTAAGGCAATAACCATAAGGTCCTCTTAATGGTTCCCAGCAGCAAAAAGTACAGAAACTCTTCTCTTACAGAGTCCCTGAAAACCCATAGCACTGCCCAGCTGAGGAACTTCACTGTGATGACAAAGCAGGTGAAGAACTATGAGGTTTTTCTTGTCACACTCTGGACTCGAGAATAGCTCAGTGGGCATTTTGCCACCAGCTGTGTCCCAAATCAGCAAGCTACAGTATAGTAGAATCTGCCCCAAAGAAAAGAGAGGAGCTCACAATAAGACCAGGACCAATCCAAAGAGGGATGCATTGGGTGTTCTGGATTTGGAGGAATGGAAAACAGTAAAGCAGTCATTTTTGAGGAAGATGGATTCAAATTCTGATTTGTTCCTTTCTACCCTGGTAACACTGCCTTGGGCAAGTAAATTCATGATCTTTCTTATCATTCCTAAAATCAAACTATTTATACCCTTCTTATTGTGTAACTTAAAGAAATCAACACATATGAAAACATTTTGAGTCCATCCTGATATGCGACTTACAACTATATTACCTCTGGGAAGTTGTTAAACTCTGAGGCCTATCTTCTCCTCTACAATATTACAGTAATCATGGTACCTGCCTCCTGGAGGTATTATATTAAATGAGATAATACATGTAAAGGATTTAGAATTGTTTCTGGTGCGTACTATCAGCTATTTTTGATAATAGCAATAAATATCAGTTATTAATAAGAGTAAGGTCTCAATACATTGAAGTAATAATCATTATCATTGTTGTCATCATTATCATTATTCTTTTTTTTTTTTTTTTTTGTGGGTACCAGGGGGACGACCTCAGGACCTCGCGCGCCAACAGGCACCCGTGCCACTGAGCGATATCACCGGCCCCTTTTTCGTATGTGGGTTCCGGGAGTTGAACTCGGGCCCTCGCGCTTGCAAGGCAGGCGCTTACGCCGCTGAGCCATCTCACCGGCCCCATTATCATTATTCTTGACTAAATTCTTACAGTCATAATGCAATTACAGTGTTTGTAAATGAAAATCCCCTGTCAGGCCATACAATGCATTTCTAAGGCTTCTTCATGCTTAAATTTAAGTCAAGAAATGCAAAACATCTCCCCAGAAATGTTTGGACCTTTTCAGTACAAAGAAGTGTTCAGATAAAGATTACAGTTCTACAAATTCTGGCAAATATACCAGTGTGCAGATGCTTATGAACAACTTGGTTATGAAGTTCAAATTTCCTTAGCCTTTGATAGTTTGAAGAGGCCAATGTGGTTGTCTAGGTTACGGATTGAATATTTGCCATGTATATCATTTAAAGATCAAAAAGTTGGGCCGGTGAGATGGCTCAGCGGCTTAAGTGCCTGCCCAGCAAGCGCGAGGGCCCGAGTTCGACTCCCGGAACCCACATACGAAAAAGGGGCCGGTGATATCGCTCAGCGGCACGGGTGCCTGCTGGCGCGCGAGGTCCTGAGGTCGACCCCCCGGTACCCACAAAAAAAAAAAAAAAAAATCAAAAAGTTGAAGGATCTTATAGATGAGTTTGATTTCTTGGTGGTCATCTAATTCAGCCACCCACCCAGTGAGAGGTTCTTCACCACCAAGAATTTCTCTCCAGTCCCTCCTTTTGGAGAAATCTTGCTAGGGCCTGAGCGATCATTGGACAATTTAAATCATTGTATTTAAAATTTAAATCATTATATGTGTGTGTGTGTGTGTGTGTGTGTGTGTATATATATATATAGAGAGAGAGAGAGAGAACTAAAATTAGCCCCCAGAATCTTTTCCCAAATGCCCTTATTTCTATCCACTCAATACAAAACATCAAGTCAGTTTTTTCTTATTCATGAAAACTCTTCACAAGCTTTGACAAGCTGTCATACCCCCTTCCATTTTCTCATCTCTAGTTCTTCTAACCATGCCATATCCAATCTTCTCAGTTTGGATAAAATAGTAATATTACCTCCTAGGCAGACATCTTTCATGTTTGCATGTCTAGTATCCATTTCCCTCTGCTTCTACTGATAAGATTCCTCTTTTATATGGGAATTTATGTCATGATGCTAGAAATAATCCAACCCAGGAGGGGGCACATGACCTACAGACAGCACCCCATGTGGGCCACAGTGATTCATTCACAAACATAACTTAGGTCAAGGGGATGAGAGCCCACCCTAGGACTCTGCTGAGACTAATGGAACAGAGTTTCCATTCTTATAGGGCGTGTGCTCAGCTAAATTAGTACAATGTCAGTCAGAGACATCAAGATTGTGTTGGTGACCATTAGGAGAAAACCTGTCTCAGAATGAATACAGCACACAGGAGCCAAAAGTGAGTTTATGAAATGTAGATTCCTGCTTACATTGGGCACCTACTTGACTCCCCCTGTACTGGAAATAAGTTTATCTCTGGAATTTATAAGTATGACATCCAATGCATGTCCTTTTCTCTTTTTCAGGCTGGTTATGTCACTTTCAACCTTGCTATATTGTGGTGAGAACACAGACCAGGGCATGGAGTCCAAATCTCCTCCCCTCATGCACTCTCTAAGTAGTCCCGTTGTTCCCCTAGGACTGGGCCTCCTGAGAAGTCGATGTTATCAGTTTTCTTAGTTTGATACTCCTTGGTTGCAAGAAGAGAAATTCATATAACAGAGCATAAATAAAAAGAATATTTGTTGGAAGGATACAGCCCTGCAGTCATAAATGAAACCTTCCTTCCTTTAACATCAGATCTTATGTATTCTGATGCAATATCTCAAAATATTGAGATGACTATAAATCCTGATTCCATCATCTTTTGAATTAGTTGTTTCTAGCAGGTGTGTATCCTTGGCATACATTTATGAGTATGGCTTTTGTAGCTTTATTTTAAACCACTAATATAAAAACTGAATAAGGCAAAGCCTCAGAGTCCTGTGGTCCACCACTAGAAATCTATACGGTTAACCTGACTATTCATTAATATCCTTTGAGTCTGGTTACCCAGCCGGCTGCAAAACTATCTAACATTTCTCTAAGACCGTTCACATTTCACATATGGTTTCTAATCCATAAACGCATCTCAAAGGAGACTTTGAAAAAAATACTTTTCTTAAAAGAGAAAAATAATAACCCACTGGACTTTCCATCCACTAGTCCTTCATTACTTTTAACTTCTACTGGGAAACGTATCATTCTGAATTATCACCAGCTGTCTTTCCAACAAGATTATGACTTCCTTGAGATGGCCCAAGGAAGTATTTATGTTCCCCTTCTCCATAAATTGTTACTATGTTTTTTTAAATCAAAGATTTAAGCTGCAGAGCAAATAAAATAGGGTAAACCCAACAGTTCTTTAAGGAATTAGATTTTCTAAATGTTTTATTTTGCATATTGATGTTTGAAGATAAAAGATTATTAATTAGATAAAAAGAGAGAGAGGCTAGGAGGGAGAAATAAAGATGGAGACTTTTGTCATTATCCAAAAAGGATTATCATTTAGCCCTTATGGAGAATTTGTAAGATGATGGCCTTGGTTCTTTTATATCCATACTTAGCTTTCCTTTAAAACAAGGATGTCCTTAGTACTATTCTTAGGCTTACAAAGTATGATTAGGAAATTGGAAGGTAATAAACAGATTAAATAGAAAGGAGGACCAGAGAAAAAAATAAAGGCTACAGGCTGGGAGGGAATAAAATAAACTGCAGAGTAGCAAAAGACAGAGCAAAACTGGAAATGAAAAACACAAAACTTGCCTGATTCCCAGAGGCGGATCAAATCATCCCTTTCCTGGGCTACTGGCCCAGACCCAAGGAATATTATGATTTGGGTGTTGTGGGATGGCCTCCAGGAGAGAAGGGTGCTGAGCTGTTCACATAAACAAGACAACACACTGTTTAGATTTCATAATGCGAGAGTTAAACCTAGTTTAGGTGAACTGGGCTACGTGAGCGTATATGTGGTAGTTCGTCTTCCAACAGAAGATTAAGTTTCCTGGTTGCCAGTCATTGCAGTAGGCATTTTTAAACAAATATGTATTCTAAAGATATGTATTCTAATTTCCATAATGACCATGAGGAATGATAGTATTACACTCATATTTTATATAGATAAGAGAACTGCAGCTTAGAGAGAGTAAATAATAGCCTAAGTCCATGCTTAATTTGTGATACGTGCAGACTGTGGGTCCAGGGCTCACGTGGTTACCCCTGGGCTTCGCGATTTCAGAACTTGCTTTACAGCTCACCCGGGACCAACAAGCAAAACGTGTTTATCATTACTTCTTGTTTAAGATGCCTATATTCCTTTTCTGTTTTAAACCATGACTTGAACTGTATTTTACCACTCACTGTTTTTGCAATAAGGTTTTTAATAAACTTCAAAGATTAAATTCTCACTTTAAGGGAAAGAACAAACTCATCTGTCACCGAAGGTGATAATCTCCATTCTCATCTTTGAAGGGCATCTGCTTGTTTAGGTGTGACGGGTAATGCACCAATTCGGACAACCCAGACACCAGGTGTGAGACAGTGAAAGGGATCTGGTGGAAACAAAGGGAACATCTGGCCAACAAATTTAGATTTCCTCTCTTGGTTTTCCCCTCCCTTGACTGCCAGTGCATAAACTCTGATGATCATTTATGACCCTTGGAAGCAGAGCCAACTTGTTGGTCATACTGTCAATATTTCTTCTGTACTATCATGTTTATTAAGGGCATTTTGGAGCCAAAAGAGAAGAAATAAAAATTTAAAAACAAAATTTCCCAGGAAGTCTGCAACTTGCAATATTTATAAAATCTCTTAGTGGGCTTTATAACTGGATCTTGTTTCATTTCTTTAATAATTGATCAAACATGAAATGAATCTATTATTACGGAAAATTATTGAATGAAATCCATTAGAATAAAGTTCCTAAAAGCAGAATGCAGACACTTAAACTAAATCAAAATATATAATTTTCCCCCCAGAAACTACTTCTAAACAAGGCGGTGGCTAAAAAAGAGACACCTTTCACAGTAACACAGCAGCACACCAGACTCTAAGTGCTGTTTTTTCTCCTCTTCCTTTTTTAGGTTTCTGTTTTCCCTTCTTTGCTTGAGTACTTCTCAAACCACTACTGAAACTTGATGCTAAATTTAGAGTTGATTCGGTTATGGTGAATTCAAATTCTGAGCATCTCTAGCTACTAGCACTATCTACATAAATATTCCCATCCTAGGAACTGGGGAAAGATTGGTTGGTTCTATGAATTGGAGGAATTCAGCTGGTTCTCCAACTGCCCTAGGAGATGGTTTATTTGTTGTTGTTGTTTGTTTGTTTGTTTGTTTGTTTGTGGGTACTGGGGGTCGACCTCAGGACCTCGCGCGCCAGTAGGCGCCCATGCCGCTGAGCCATCTCACCGGCCCAGGAGATGGTTAAGTTTTCTTTTCATCTGTTCCCAGAGGCAAATACAGAATCCCAAATCAACCTCATCTTCCTGATTCAGTGTGGGCTGGGTCCACAGGAATCACTGGGAATGAAAGGACCCTGGGAAGCACAGAACCTAAGTAATAGCTGGGAGACAAAGGGAAGACTGGAGTTCCCCAAGTTTGGGGCTCCCTAAGTCAATTGCTTCATTTTTTTGTTGTTGTTGTTTGTTTGTTTGTTTGTTTTTATATGCGGGTACTGGGAGTTGAACTCAGGACCTCATGCTTGCCAGGCAGGTGCTTATGCTGCTGAGCTATATCACCGGCTCAATTGCTTGTTTAAAAGCTTCATGCTTTACTTGTTTTTCTTAGTCTGTTTTGTTCTCTGGAGTCTTGTAGCTGATCAGAAGTTGTGCATTACAAGAGAATCTGTGGAAAATAGGAACAATGAGCTATGAGGGGAAAGTGGCTACAATAAAATGGTTGTGACACTTGATGGCAAAGGATAAGGGACATCTACTCAGAAAATATGAGAAAAATAAGATGCAATCAAATCTGTGGAAGCTTTGTGAATAAGAAGAAAGCAAATGGATATAGTAATAAGGCAAGTCACAATAAGCCATAGCTGACAGATGGAAGACAACCACAACAAACCCCCAAGAGCAGAACTGGTGTACAGCTAGCCAGGTTAACTCACTCTCAGCAACCCTGTCATGACCATCAAAGGTGGCTGAGAGTGGATCTTCTGATGGGAGCTCCCTGGATTGCCAAGAAATAGAACTCATTGGTGCCAACTCAACTACCAAGAACATAACAGCACACTGAGAAGTGTCACAGCATCTAAGGCTGGTAGAGGAAACATAATCCCCGGGAAAAGAATTTCCCTTTGTCCATGACACAGAGGCCTCTCATCTCTACTTCTCTCTATGCATCTCCTCATCTTGCTTGCCTCTTCAGCTTTGCTTCTTACTATCTTCATCAGCCTTTCATGGTCTCAAAATTGCTCACTTGAAGTCCCAGACTTCCAATTCTTCCCTGTATTCAAAGCTCTCTGACTGAGAAAATTCTCTGTACAAAATTGTTCAAATTTTGAGAAAAAAAACTCTGATCAGGATAAACAGTCCAAACCAGACTATCTGTCTGCTGGTGTTGTCTTTGGAATCAGTTCCTGGATCAACTAGTGCAGCTTCCTGTGGCATTTAGGGCTATTTCCTCTAGAAGTTAGGAGTGAAACAGGGATCATGGAACAGGTTATTGTAAGGTAAACCAAGGTGGAGGCAAGACAAATTATAGCATGTAAATATGATGAACCCATGAAAATAAAAAGGAAGAGCATATGCATTCATTCCGTGAACATTTGTTCAGGTTTTTGTGAGTCAAGGTCCATGCTTAATCCCAGGAACACCTGTAAAGAATTTGTCATTTAACTAAAGTAATAAATTTATAAATACTCATCTGTATATAATGGGATAGATGCTTCACTATAGATCTGAATTAATTCCTATGTGAAAGTAGAGAATGAAGAATTAATATTTCTGGGATGCTTGGGAAATCTTAAAATGAATTGATATTATTAACAGGCTTAGAAAAACCCATGGGGTTTTACTATAGATAATATAAAACAGTCTCTTTTCAAAGGATTATGATAATTTCAGTCTCCTACCAGTCCTGTGAAGTACATTGAGTACATTATTTCCATTATATAAATGAGAAAACTGGGTCCTATAAAAGTTAAATTAATGACCAAGGCCAGGCCAGTATGGGGTAAGTTCCAGATTAGATACTAAGTTTTCTTACTCTTTGTTCACTGTTTTTTCTATTTGTTTATGTGTAGAGACAAAGGATGGGTCTATTCCATCGCTATCAATAAGTCTAGAATTGGAAATAATATTACTGTGATTTTAATTTGTCAATCTCTATCACTTTCTTTGCAATAACTTTTATCTTTCTAGAGTTTATCTGTCCAAGACTTGATATAAACAATAGCACACAAAAAATTTGACTTGAGGAGAGTTTAACAAAGGCTGTGTTTACAGAGGTGTGGGCAAGGTTTAAGGAAGTTAACAATGCAGGATCCCAAAACTGGCCAAAGCAGGATCAATTTTCATCTTCACTACCCCTAGGTCTGAAGGGCCAAATGGAAGTGTAGTTATCAGAACACAGAGAGGGTAGCGGGGAAAAGCCACCTGGTAAGAATGTGGCTTTCGCAGAAGGACACAGTCAGCACCTGCTAACTACAACCTCACTCTCTTCCAGGTTTCCCAACAGCTCCCGGTGCCTTCCATCAGCTGATCCCACCAGAAGTAAGCAAGAGGACTCCTTGTTGAGATCCACAAAGGTCAGCTTCCCAGGGAGAAATCACGTTAGAGAAGGGTGGAGGTGGAACCTGAGGAGGTCAGAAAGAGCCGTCCAGCACAGGGAATAAGGGAGGAATTGCAACGGGAGTAGCCAGGCACGGTTTCTAACCTGCAGTTTCACTCCTTTGTCCCCCTTCCCTCACACACACACAGTCACACATTCTCTTTCTCCTTTCTCCTGGCTGTTTCCTTTTGTATTTTGGAAATCTAACTACTCAAGTCAGTGCCCTGGGTTTGGGGCCAGGAATCAACTCCAGGCCAAGGGAGCCAAATCGACTCCATCTCAGTCTCCTGGTCACTGCAAGTCCTGACTAAACTTGAGGATGCCTGCCTGCCAAGGACAAGGGTGAACAGCACAGGAAGCACTTACATGGCTCTATAGTGCTCCAAGCTCTGTCCTTTTCCAGACTTCTTGGTGCAGAGTGATGGCTCTATGGTATCATTTTGAGGTTAAAAACAAAAAGTCTTAGACAATAAGCCTGAGGTTTTTCCTGAGGTCTGACTGGACTCCATTTTGCTCCAGCTGCAATCAAGCTGCTCTCTTTGATACGAGGCAGACAGATGAAGGTGCCCAGTCTGTAGTGGGTGTGCCAGATCAGACCATCACAGCAGCTGAAAGAACGCTTTTAGAAGAGACTAGCTGGAAAAATAATTCTTTTTCCTTCTCTTCCTCTTCCTTCTCCACTTCCTCTTCTTTCTCTTTTTCCTCCTCCTTTGTCTGTTAATGGAATCTAGGCATCCAAAAGTTTATTTTTGTGAAGAAATAATTCTTTGGTTTATTTTTACTAATGGAGAAGTTTGCCTCAATTCCCGCTCGTGGGAAAACTGTTAGGCATGTGAATTATGTTCATTTCAGAGGCTTGATAGGGCAGGGAACTTTGCAGAAAGACAGAAAAGTGGCAGGGAAAATGGCGGTGTTTACTTTACATCATGGAGACTAATTTTCCATCTGATGTTTTAGCTAATAACTGTGTGCCCACTAGAATAAACCAACACTTTATATTCTGATGATAGTGAAATTATGTTTCTTAAGCCAGAGGTCTCAAACTCAATAGTGGACAGGTAGGATATTTCTAGAGAATCATGTGTTGTGGCTTTCTGTATGTCCCCCTTCTCTACCTCAGGCTGCTTACCAGAGCCCTACATCCTCCTTTTGGTCAGTTGTCCCTCCAATGGGAGATAGCCCGCCCAGGGAAGCTTCCGTGTGAGCTTTGCTAAGCCACTTCTAAATGCTGTTTTGGTTCTCTTGTCATAGGCAACATGTATTTTGATTATTCTGGGATTATTTGATCCTAAAGATATCGCAAGGGAGTATAGGAGAACTCTGAAAGGTGAAAGTACAAAATCATCCTTGATAGGGCAAGTTTTTGCAGAAAGGGACAATTACATAAGAAAAGAAAAACTTGATTTTTAAAAAAAAACAGAATGTCTGTTTTTCACTGTTCCTGCCTCACAACTTCTTTTTTTCTTGGCTGAACTTTTAGAGTTGGGAGAAAGTATTGAATATGTTTCTAATGTGTGAACTGCCAGAGTTAAGGGCCTCACAGAATATTGAGTGGACTAGTCTGATGATATCCGCTGTATGAAGATATGAATGTCAAGTCAGATAAGAGCAAAACCATGAAGTAGGAGGTTTTCTCCTCTTCATCTCTTCTCTCTCATTATGACAGCT
This sequence comes from Erethizon dorsatum, assembly GCA_028451465.1. Taxonomy (NCBI): domain Eukaryota; kingdom Metazoa; phylum Chordata; class Mammalia; order Rodentia; family Erethizontidae; genus Erethizon; species Erethizon dorsatum. Next base: position 129,596,717 of record CM051823.1, on the reverse strand, counting down.
GGTTTCTCAAGCCACATCCTCCTAGACTTACCTGCAGTGTCCCATGGTCACAGCCTTTATATTTCTGGACCCATCAAAAAAACCAACCCACTTGACTTCAGTTGCCTTGGTATCCAAATTAAAGAAGCTGTCTTGTTCTTACAGATGTGAGCAGAGAACTAAAGTGTTAATGGGTAACTAAGTCCAGGTAATATATTTGTATTTAAAATAGGACTTCTTGGAGTGCTTAAATATATAGAAATTATTCTACTGCTAATTTAAGGTCACTTAGTATAAGTCAGAGCAATGTGTTCTGGGTAGACAGAGCCTTTGGAAAGCCTTCAATTCTTGTCATATTGTCCTCAATTATGCCTCTTTTGGATAGGGGTGATACTTACCATTTTACCACAGGACTGTTTGGGAGCTGGGGTCAGAACCTTCAGACCTCAGACTCAGATGTGGGATCATTTGGTAGTTGTTTAGCTTTGTTTATTTAGTCTTTCAAATGCCCAAGCCAGACACCAGTGACACTGCTGCCCGATGACTAAAGCAGTTAAGTAAGTCTTAGTGCTGGCACAGCACCATGATAACAAACCCCACAGTGTCAAAGACTTTCGCCAGATGGATTGCTCAACTCTTTGGAAGCATTCTCAAGTACACATACTTAATCACTGCAGGCCCGGTTTGCAGAAAAATGACATGGTACTGGTGTGGGTGGAAGGTTCCTGTCATTTTCTTTGGGCAGTCAATTCCGTTATCAACTTCTATGACCAATATTGTCCTGATTTCCTCTCTGGGATGCTACTGGTATGTAAGTATTAGAAGTAGAATGAATTTAGGAGATCTAAGGATATTTTCCAAATACCTCAGATTTTTCTAGAATAGGCCTGATTTCAAATATCCTGTGCCATTGCCTTTTAAAGTACATTCTGTACTCATCATGTTGGATCATAATTTTTACTTTAAAAGTCAGTTACATATTTTCTCTGCTTAGCTTGTTAAAGAATGAAAGTTGCCTGCCCAAGAGACATATATATGTATATAAGTGTGTATATATATATATGTATATATGTATATATGTGTATATATGTGTATATATATATATATATATATTCATATATCTTAAGCTTTGTCAAAACGTAATTGAAACTGATATTCAATCCACTTATCCCAATAAATCAACAAGGCATTCAATTTTTCCTTTAATCAATATATACCATGTGCAGGGAACTTGATGAGATAGAGACTCACAGCATGATTTCTCTCCTCAAGGAGTTCATGATTTAGCTGAAGAGACAAAACTGGACTCATGAATGACTACCCAAAAGAGGCATAGGCAAACAAATGTCACAATTGTGTGACACAGGTGGCTCCTGCACAGAAGTTTAGGAAAAGGAAAATAATCATAAGAAGGAAGAGCAGACAAGTCTTAGAGAGGCAGTGGCAGATGACTCAGTATCTGATGTCTTGTTGGACTTGAATGCACACAGTGTAGGAGTTTCCATGTAGGGAAAGTATTGAAGCAAAGTGCATATGGGGGACATGTATACTAAATCAGACTGGAGGAGTAAAGGTCTTGAGTAGTGAGAAACAAGATAAATATAAGGAGAGGTAAGGTTAGAAAATAAAAGTCTTAAGACAGGCAGAAAGATTGAGACTTAATGGAGTAGTCCACTGGAAAACACTGAAAGTTTTTGATGAAGAGATAAAATTCAGGGCCCATAGTCTGGATAAGAATTAGAACAAAGTTATGAGGTATTCTGTTATGAGTCAGGTGGAAATAAGATTTAGATGACCATGGTACAAATGAAATAAGAAAAGGAAGAGAGATGTAACTGATATTGAAAGTGACCTTCAAGACTAGATGCAAGGAATAAAGATAAAGAATAGGTCTGGGGGGACCGGTGAGATGGCTCAGTGGTATAAGTGCCTGCATTCGACTCCTGGAACCCACATACAAAAAAAGGGCCAGTGATATTGCTCAGCGGCACGGGCACCTGCTGGCGCGTGAGGTCCTGAGGTCAACCCCCAGTACCCACAAAAAAAAAAAAAAAAAAAAAAAAAAAAAAAAAGAATGGGTCTTGGTTTACTCCAAACCATAGAAACCACAAAATGAACCTACATTGCATGGAGTTAAGAGAACCTGGGTGCTATTGACTGAGAAAAACTTTGGAAATTACTATGTTTGGGAAAGAAAATGTTGGGTTTTGAATGCATGGATTGTGAACCGATAAAAAGAATTGAAATATATGTTAGAATACCAATGTAGTGCATAGATCTCAAGTGATAGGTGATAGAATTCCCTGCAAGACTGATGCTGAAGCCGTGACAATGACTGAACAGTCCTAGGAAGAAAGTCCATAATGAGAGAAGAGCAAAGTCCAAGGTAGCTTTACTGCTGTTACCAAGAACCACTTAGATTCTACCTGGAGGATCTGCCCAGGAATGACAGATGTTACAGAGCTGTGTACGTAATCCTACCATGCTTGATCAAATGGTGCTTTGGCATGAAACTTTGTGAGAGAGCTGTTTTTTAAATGTATTGGCTTCTGCTAAATATAAAAAATTAATTTCAAAATTAATGGAATTTGTTTCAAACCCTCAGTCTGAAGCACTAGATAAATCAGCATGACATGTTTCCTACCACTTCTAACCTGTTTTACACTATTTCTGTTTCTAGAATAATAATATGCCATGACTAAGTAGAATAGGTTTTAGATAGGGCTCTAACATACTTGACATTACAGCTGCATTGTTAAGTTGCAGTTATCCTGCTTGTCTTGATTCTTAGATGAGAAAATCCAAAGGCCACAGAAATTTGGTACTTGCTCCATATCAGTCAATAAATGGCAGGAACAGCACTGTTATCAAAGTTTTCTGACCCAAAGGCTGTACTCTTTCTGTGAGGTGATGAGACGTCATGTTCAACAGTAGTGCACAAAACATGGGATCTCTTCCAAAAAGCAAGATGAACAAATTCCTGCAAAGCCAGGTCTCTGGAAAGAATTTTCGAGGGAAGCAGGCTGCTAACTTGCTTTGACTTCCTATATCCCCAGGCACACACGTACACACATTCACGTGTCTCCTGTGTGGCCTGTGAAGGTCAGGAGGTAAATTGTACTTTATTGTGGGCACACAGATGTGGGACACGTGAGGAGTAATTATGCTGCTATATATCCATATGGGTACATAATAAATATAGGTGCTTCCTTATTTACAAACTTTCAACTCCCAACAGAAGGGCGAAGTAACTCTTCAGAGCCAAAGCCACTATCCTGTGCTTTACTAATGGGTGGCAACATGATGATGCCCTGATGTTTTAGTCCTGGCTTATGTCGGTCAGTCTATGGCCAAAATCATGTACTCAGACAGCTAAAGTGAATGAATGAAGTGAGTCTGATGTAGGAAGATAAGAAGTATAGTACAGCAGAGTGCAGCCAAATCTCAGTTCCAGCCAACTGTTATCAGGAGGGGTTGAGGACCCACTGTTGCAAGACATTCTGACTTTTCAACTGTGTGAAAATTCTGATTTTTAAATGAAAGTGCTTGGTTTTTTAATTTGGCAGCTAATTACATCTTATAAAAGCACTATGCAGACTAGATACATGCACATCTGTAGGCCAGACTGTGCTTGTGTTTTTTGACTCAGTTTATTAACATTATTAACTCTTTTATGTTTCCAAAGTGCAGGAAGAGTGATGAGAGCAACAAGAAGAGGGCCAATAAAAAAAGAAATTCTTGGGCTGGTGAGATGGCTCAGCGGCTTAAGCACCTGCCCGGCAAGCGCGAGGGCCCAAGTTCGACTCCCGGAACCCACATACGAAAAAGGGGCCGGTGATATCGCTCAGCGGCACGGGCGCCTGCTGGCGCGCGAGGTCCTGAGGTCGACCCCCCAGTACCCACAAAAAAAAATAAAAAATAAAATAAAAAATAAAGAAAGAAATTCTGAACGAATGCCATTGACACGCTCTGTTCTGTGGAGAGATCTAACTCTATACAAATATGGATATACTTTCAGATTCAAAAGTAATGCATTGAGCTCATGCACAGGGGACTTATGAACAGCTTTAAGATCTTTATGTGTTCATCAAGAGGGATGTATCAACAACAAACATTTGTATTTTAAACCTTACTTTCAAAAGGATTCTCTGAACATTTTAATGTGGGTGGTATTACTCTGTGACTCTGGAGAGATAGAAAGTGTCTGAGATTTTTTTTAAGTTACGTTAAACATGAAACATGATGGAAGACTAGTTGAGAAAAAATGTGACCACTAAGAAAAGGACTGGAGGGGCCGGTGAGATGGCTCAGCGGCTTAAGCGCCTGCCCGGCAAGTGCGAGGGCCCGAGTTCGACTCCCGGAACCCACATACGAAAAAGGGGCCGGTGATATCGCTCAGCGGCACGGGCGCCTGCTGGCACGCGAGGTCCTAAGGTCGACCCCCAGTGCCCACAAAAAAAAAAAAGAAAAGAAAAGGACTGGAGGAAAGGTGCTGTGGTATGATGGAAAAAACTCTATGGGATATGGAATTTTTAGTTCTGTAATTAGTGCCTGCCTCACATTAGGCAAATATATAACACTTGTGTACTATAAGTTCACTTTCTATATAGTAGGAGATAATGATTATTTACCTTATAAAACATTTGTATTGATTATAAGTATATAATAATATAACAGTTATATATTATAAAGATTGAACAAATGTTTAGTTTTTAAAATTACTATTAAAATTAGAATATAAGGAAGTGTAAGAAGATGAGGAGCAGTCAGTAACATCTGATAATGGGCATGAAGCAGAAAGCATTTATACTCTGTATAAAAAAATCTCTTCTGGTTTTGGATATTGCAAGAATACAGAGCTCTCTGGCTGTTTGCTATAAAGGACACTAATCCTAAAACAGTAAGAGCATGAGAAGAGAGTTACATCCCCCAAAGACAATTCAAATAAAACCATCTTCAGGGCTAGGGCACTATAAGCCCTGGACAGTGATTTTTTTTTTTTTTTTTTGTGGGTACCGGGGGGTCGACCTCAGGACCTCGTGTGCCAGCAGTGGACAGTGATTTTTAAAAGTTTTCCTGACTTATATTTTAAGAATCATTTTTGTTGCATTGAAAAACCTTGATGTAGGAATGGAATATATGGATTATGCCCATCTTCACCTTGATTTTCAAGTGCAAAAGGTAAGAGGGATGAATTTTCATTGCAAGGAGAGGAAATCTAGTGCTAAAATATGGGTAGCAAATGGGAGATTGTAGTGAAGTAGATATTATACTGCCAGCTTTATATCATTTTATATTAAATTGATGTACACATCAATTTATATCATTACATAGCCAGAATCTGGCAGTATATACGTGAAGTTTCCTTTAGCTAATTTATTCATTTAAAAATATTTTGAAGGAAATGCCCATGCTGGCCATGATAAATTGGGACTGAATTTGTTCTCCCACCATAAAACTGGAAAACTGTACAAAATATAAGGAAACAGTTTTGGGATATTAGACAACAGGCAACACTGATCTGATCTCTGTGAATGAGATGACACAGCTTTCTGCTTGGAGGTGTTTTCTAGAGGAAGTTTTAGATGTTTTTAGGAGGGAGAGCCTAAGTAGAACAAGGAAATCTAACTTTATTTGAGAAGACAGGGATTGAAGTTTGGGAGACTGAGTTAGCTGGAACTTGTCAGGCAGAGTACAAAAAATGGGGGCAGTGTGTAGATGAAACCTCATAAGGATCAACAATCACATTAAATATACATGGTTTAAACTCTTAGATTAAAAGATAGAGCTCACTAGGCTGGGGTGTGACTCAGTGGTAGAGCACTTACCTAGCATGTATGAGGCCCTGGGTTCTATTGTTAGAACTGAAAAAAAAAAGAGAGATTGTTAAATGGGATAGAAGGAAAGATTAAATATATTTTAAAACTATCTCAATGAGAAAAAAAGTATGAGTTAATATTAAATGCTTACATCATTTTAATACCTACATTATTTTGATTATGAAATTACTACTCACAGCAAAGTCGCATGGTAAGTCATCATTTTATTTTTCATGCATTTAAAAATTGCTTTTCTCCCCTTAGGTTTGTGGAAGTAAATAAAACTCAACAAATAAAACAAGCAAGGACAAAAGATGTGGGAAGACAGTAAACATGAGAGAAAGTGCATAATGCAGAAATCATTTGTACTCTATGGGAAAAAAAATCTCTCCTCGCTCTTTTTAGATTGATAAAGAATGAAGATTTTTCTGGATTTGCCATTTTTCCAAGCTTGCAATGGAATTGAAGGCAGGCAGAAGAGTAGGAAGCTGGATAGCAGAGGAAAGAGGTTTCAGGTAGACCTTGATTGTGAGCTATTGGCAGCAGGAAGCTGTATGTGGGCTAAGGAATCAGATTGTGCTATATGGTTGCTTAGCAGTGCACACTTGACTTTCTCTGGTTAGTCTTAAGTTGGAAGTGAGACCCAAAACTAGGGAGATTGTCAGTTATTAATCAAGTCTTGGCTGTTTCAGTGATTGTTACCTAGATTACTGGACCAGTTGCTGGAGATAGCAGCCTGACCTCCTATCAGTCTGACTAACAGCTGGCTGGCTTCCTGGGCTGGTTAGTGGAGACAATGGGTTGGTTTCCTGGGCTAGTTGCAGCAACTCATAGGCAGAGCTCTCTTTTTAATATGATCTGGTCATTGTTCATTTGTAAATTCATTCTTAGTAAGCCCCAAGCTATCATCAATTATCTAAATATCTTCTCAGAGATTCTATCACTTCAATCTTCATAAGAAAAACTGAGGTAGGATAGAACAAATAAAGATAGGAAGGAGACAAGAAAAGTCATATTTTGAAAATTATACTTTTAATAAAAACCGTAACTTCAAGAAACCAACCCGCTCAAAACTTCCTAAGGTTCTTAAAAACACAATAAGCTTGGGTTATTCCTTCTTACCTGTAAATGGTCCCTGGCCATCCCTTTTTGCCTGTGAAATGGATCTTTTCCTTATACCTTGGCTACTGCTGTATGACTGTCAATGGGCCATCCCAGTTCCCCTGCAGAAAACACCACAGCCTTCCATCTGTAAACTGAGCCCCCTCTTTCCATAGATTCACAAATTCCACAGGTTTTTACCCCCAAGTCCCCATAAACTTACCCAGCTCCAGGCCACAATGTGCCTTTCTCCCTCTTGAGGGCCCACATCCTATTTTCTTTGAGTGTATAATTTAAAATTCTGCCCAGTAAACCTCTTTATGCTTCACACCCTGAAAATTCTTTTTCTACGATGAGACTCATTGACCTTACAACCTTCCGCATGGGTGGGAAGAATTAAAGTTCCCCACCTCCATGTTGGAAGATCTCCTCAAACCCTGTCTGGTGATGAAGCTACTGGAAATTCTTTGTTCCATCTCATTCTAAACTTGCCCTGAAGCCGGGCATACTGTGATCTTGCAACCAACCTGCTCTGTCTACTTAGGGATTCCTTTGTCCCTTTTCCTCTATTAGGTCTCTTTATTTCTGCTTTCCACACCTTCCTGTTATAGTTCTTCTTGCATTGTTGCGACACGCATTAACTTTACTTATGAACAAGAGCTTGGATGGGTAGAAACTTTTAATCAGGAAACTATTTTCTTCAAAAAATTATTCTCCAGGGCCGGTGAGATGGCTCAGCAGCGTAAGCGCCTGCCTTGCAAGCGCGAGGGCCCGAGTTCGACTCCCGGATCCCACATACGAAAAAGGGGCCAGTGATATCGCTCAGCGGCACGGGCGCCTGTTGGCGCGCGAGGTCCTGAGGTCCACCCCCTGGTACCCACAATAAAAAAAAAAAATTATTCTCCAAAATTTTCAGGCATTGCTCCACTGTTCTGTCACCTTCAAATGTTGCTGTCACCCTGATTCCTCATTTTGTATGTGTAGGCTGTTTTCACCTTCCCTGGAAGCTTGTGGGAGCTTCTTTTTTTCCTAACATTCTAAAATTTTCCAATGCTGCACATTAGTGGGGTGCATTTTTTTTTTGTGCCCACTTAACCCACCCAAACATCTCAAGCCCACCCTTTGCTGACTTAAGAGGGTTTTTTTTCCTTTTCTAAAGAAGAGAAAGTAGAAAAATGCATGTTAGTAAATTCATATTCATGTAGAGACACAGGGTAATCTGAGCCCAATATACAGAGAAAGGGGGAAAAAGGCTACAGTGCTGTGCATACAACGCAGAGGTCGAGCACCCTCCAACTTCCGGCAGAGTGAAGGGAGCAGAAGGGATTTTTTTTTCCCCTCACAAAGCACAGAGGTATTGATTCCACCCAGTTTTTGTTGGGACATTAAGGGATAAAAATGGGTTTAGAACCAAAGCTTATAGTGATTCTTTTTGCATTGTATTCTGCTCCAGGTATCTCCCCGCCCAAATAAGTGGAGAACCATGGTGTTTGAGAGAAGAGACCTCAAGAACAGGGCAACTGAACACATGAGGGTGAGAGTGTCAGGCTATGACTTGCTCCCAGGGACTGGAAAAAAGTTTTTTTTTGTTGTTTGTTTTTTTTTTTTTTTAAAAAAAAAAAAAAAAGAAAGAAGTTTGGTATTCATCAGTGTTTGGTTCATCATGTCTTTCATCCTCTTCTCCTTCCTTCCCTTCATCATCATCTTCTTCATCAGTATCTTCTGATCCCCCTCTCCCTCCTCCTCCTTTTTCATCTTCATCATCTCCTTCTTCATCTTTCTCTCCTTCCGCTTCCTCATCATCCATATCAGGAACCAGAGTTTTGCAATGGATTTGCCCCCTTGGAAGACGTCTCCTAACTCATCAGCACCCGCATCAGAATGGTCAGTGCACCACAGAAAGCAGCTCTCTAGTTCCTCATGCTGCCTCTTCTTCTGCATTCCACTTGAACGTTTCGTCAAATCCTTTCCAGATTTTCATTTGTTTTCAGTGGACTTTGAAGATGGATCACCATCCTCAATCAGATGAAATTCTTTGGAGAGAATTTCAAAGTAAGAATTTTCATCAAAAATAAAAATATACTCTGTGAGCTGATTTTGTATCTTCAAATTCCGTCACCCTCTTAGAGCATTTACTTTAGAAAACTTGAAATCAAAAACATTGTCCCTGACTGGTTGATATGTGAATTTTCTCCCAGCGACTGGCCAAGTTTATGACCCAGAAATGTCTTTCAGAAGGACTGGGAACCATCCCTTCAAAATGTAATCATCGGGGAAGACAGTTCCGCTGTCTTCCAGTCTCTCTGAATGGGTAGGAGGCTGGCTTTGATAGCACGTATAGCAGACACGGATGGCCTCACGCACTGACCAACTTTCCCCACCTACATCTTCAGACTTTCCCACTAGCTCACTCTAGTGTTTAAAATCTCTCTCAACTCTCTTTCAGCAGAACTGAATTCAATCTCTCCTCCCTATTGAAACTTTTTTAAATAAAGACTTCCTTGACTCCAGCTCTGGTGTAGTTATTTTGTGGTAGACCTGCATTGTTGTTTTGAAAAAATTTGCATCAGTAACTGAAAACAGTGAATACTTTATCTGAAAGTATATACATTTTTGACATGTTAAGTCAGTAAACATTTCTTGAGGACTTGTGTTATACTTGTCCTATGCCAGGCACTGAAGATGCAAAAATAAGCAATAAATTCAGAAAAGAGACAGCCACATCGAAAAGCATGTATTATAGTCATTGAGTTTGATTTCTTTATTTATATCCAGGACAAAGACTAGCTTTGTGACAGCCTACAAATTCAGATCCCTCTGCATCTCTGTCCTGGTCTGAAAATAACAGTATTGAACTACATGGTTTCTGAATTTCCTGTCTGACTCTTGGATTCTCTAAAGATTTTGAAATAATTCAACAGCTTGTTTGGGGCAATAGTGAAAACGATTTCAATTTTTTTATTTTAGAAAAAATTTATATGACTATATTAATAGTTTATTTAAAATAGTGATAGAATTTGACAGAACGGATACAGGATTCAGCAAACTATTGCTAATTACTCTGAAAGTTACTTGCAAATCAATATCTGAGGCTTATCCAAATTCCTAGCAATTTTTTTTTATCGCAGGATGTAGTTTCAAGGTCCAAAAAGTGTCCCTGGAGTATATTATGTTTTAGAGCTTGCTAAAAGGTCTTCTATAAATAGTCCAGCAAAGGAAAGAAAACAAGCCATCAGCAATCACTCTGACAGGGGATTTATCCAGCAGCCCGAGTGCGGGACTCCAGTCCTCAATACCGTCAGCTTATAAAGGCAGCAGAATCATCATTCAAGTAGATTTAAGGGCCCATTGTGTGTAAAGACCTCTCAAGGTTAACAGGTTAAGATGGATAACACACAAGTCTTTTTGCCTTCAGAGGTGCTTGGCACAGCAAAATACAAGCACAAGAAAAGATAATTTCACTCTCTCTCTCTTCGCTGAGTTTACCACAGCAGTGGTGGTAAGGCCACGGAGAACTCAAAGCTGTCTGCTTTAATGTGGAGTGGACTTAATTTTTCAGTCAATTCCCATTTTCTACTTGTGTGAGAGCAGACCGGTTTACTTAACTTCTTTGATTCCCACACAGTAATTAGAAGAATGAAATAGAATACATTATGTGATGTGCTGTATAGTATATAACATGTGTTCGATAAGTATTAACTGATACTGATATTAATATTAAGAGCTAATATTAGAAGTAGTAATTGAATTAGAGCTAGGACTTCAGACCATCTTGTATGTATCACGGGGAGTCTGAATATGCCATCCCTGGCCACTTTGGCATAGGATTATTGTGAAGTAAAGATTCAGGATTTAGGAAGAATCGTGAGATTTGGGGAAATTCTTATGCAAGAGAAGAAAGAATTTTGCCTGAGATCTAGTCTTTCTGAAATGGAACTTCTCAATTGAACCACAGAACGCAGAAAATAATTTGAATGATCATTTTCCCAATTCTTTCAAGGATGTTGCGTATTAATATCATCCTAAAGACTTAGGAAGAAAGCTATTTCATTCTGTACAATGGAAGCATATGGAAAGTGGTTCAATGACTTTAGCAGTCATTTTCTAAAAGAGCACACTGTAAAATTGTATGCATCTGTTTAAAAAAGATGAGGCTTGTATATAACATGGGAGAATATGTATTATTTATTAATTGATACAAAAGGGAAAGTCTCAACTAACACACATAGAATACCCACCCATTTTATTTTATTTTTGAATACCATCGGCGAATACTTAAATGAAAAATAAATCCTGGATGGCTCTGCATCAAACTGACGAAGAGGTTGCCTTTGAAGAATGAGATTTGAATTTAAGTAACAGGTAAAGATAAGCTTTTATACTTTAATTTCATTGTTCAGATTTCTCCAATGAACAACTTCTTCTTTGACAATTATGAAAAGTTTTTTCTTTAGTCAGTAGTTCAGATACGATTCAAAGCATCAAGATACGAAAAGAGAAGGTAGGGCTGGGGATATAGCTCAGCTGCACGGCTCCTGCCTGGTAAGCATGAGGTCCTGAGCTCAATTCCTGGTTCCCAAAATATGAAAAGAGAAAGTAAATTGGACAATGCAAGTTGTGGGTGGAAGAGGCATCAGGCAGTGAGAGGAGCTTCAGTGGTGGAAATAAATGAGTGTCTAAGCCATTTTTGGGGTCTTGGGAAGTACAGAGTGATTGGAGAACATGCAGGCTGAAACATTAGAGGTTGCAGAAACCCAGAGACTGGCTGGGGCCTGGTGGGCCATCCAAAAGGACAGGCCCAGGTGCTCTTGCAGAGCACACATCTGCCTTTATGACTCCATCCCCTGGAGGAGGCAGCAGGACCAGGGTACTGGCTCCTGAGCCGGAGCCTCTCTCACATCGGTAACCAGAGTTCCCCAAATGTCAGTCATTTTCATAGCATCTGCATATTATCTCTCCAGTTTATTTGTTTTCACTCAATAAATGTGGCTCTGTCCTCATTAATACTTATGAAATAATTTCAATGACAGTTGTATTTCCTATTTTACAGTATTTATTACAATAATTTTTAAAAACATGAGTTTATATCCCCATCTAAAGTCATCAGACATGTTTTGGGAAATTACCACTTACACTGTGTATTAAATGTATGACAGACTATTACTGAAATTATGATTACTGCATTGGATAAAGTAGAGAAGGCAGGGGCAGTAAGTATCTGTATTTAAAATGATGCTGATAATGCTGCAGAGGTCATTCTTAATTGGCAAACGGATTACAGCACACTCTTCATGAGAGGAAGATGAATGACAATGAGTATGGTAAGGTAGGACTGTGCTGGAAGTTCAGGAGAAATCTCTACCCTAACCAACCCTCTTGCCACACTGAGATAGAAAGGCGAGCCAGAGCGACAGGGGATCCAGAAGTCAGGATGCAGGTACTGGAGAGGAGCCCAGGAGAGAGCTGCTAGGGACGCCTCTGGCCAGCTGTGCTCCTATACCTGGAAGGCCAGGGTCGCTGTTGGTTAGGAAGGTCAGCAGTCAGGAAGAAGAGCTGAACTCAGTGTAGAAAAGTCCAGAAAAGAGAAAGACAAATGTTGGCAGTCACTGGCATCTCAGTGTCAGTGTTTCACAGAGGGCAGGTGGCCAACTTTCTTTGGGCAACTCTAAGTCAGAACCATATTAGGAAGGAAATTTTGGAAAGTGTAGTTCTAGCTGAGCCTATTCGACAGAGTGTAAAGCCACTATACCATGAAGAGGTTAAACCCCAACAGATAAGACTGAAGAGCGGGTGTAGAAGGAGAATCTGACTCCAGGCGGGAGTGGGGACCATTCTTGGGCAGAGTAAGCACGACTCTGGTTAAACAACACAGAACGGGGGTTGCCATGGGCTGCCTGCTAAGGTGAGTCCTGTTTAGCTGGACCCTTTTGTTGAGCCTTCACGGGTTTTCAAAAGGCTTAGTTAAACCTCAACCCAGTACAGTCAAAAGCCAGTAGCTTCCATCAGTCCCCCGGATGAATTTGTGTTCACTGCATGGCCCTGCAGGCTTGTGAGAATGTATCCTAATGCAAACATGGTGCCGACTACCTAAGGTAGTTGCCAACTACCTAAGGTTCTTTGTTAAGTGCCTTAGTCACTTCTTTATTTGGACAAAATTCCCAACATCCACAGCTTAAAGGAGGAGAGGTTTATTTGGCTTACACTTTTCAGCACAGAGTCTATTGGCTCCAAGGCAGAACCAACATGGGAGAAGGGCCTGGCAGAGGACATGTGCTCATCCCATGGCAGGCAGGAAGCTGAGAGAGAAGGGGGGAGCTGGTGGGCATCTTTTCAGGTCATGCCCCAGTGACCTACCTAAGCCCCACCTCCTAACAGCACATTTAACTACTAAACTCATCGATGGATGAATCTGCTGAAGAGCATGGAACCCCATGATCCATCACCTTCCAAACACATGAGACTTTTGGGGGAACATTTTAGATCTAAACTATAACTCTCAGTTTGGACAGAAATGATGAATTGGCAAAGTACATCTCCCTTTTTGTTAGCTGTTCTGAGCTTTGAGTACCAGTAGCTCTTAGCCTTCAGTGTAGCTGCCTAGAGATTTGAGTGCCAGTGCCTCTTAGCTCTTAGTTGTTCATTCAATAGGATCCATTGTGTACTTACATGCTAAGCCCTGACTCTGGGCCTGGGAATGCAGCAGTGAGCGCAGTGGACCATATTTCTGTTCTCCTGATGCTCACATTCCCGAGCAGGGAACGGGAGACAGGAAGTAGCCAATATAGTTACATACATTACCTATGAGGGAGGGAAGAGCTATGAATGAAAAGCAGAGTATTGGCTTAGAAAGGGACTGGGAATGCCTTTTCAGATAAGGCAGCCAGGGAAGGACTCTTTGAGGAGGGAGCTAATGAAGGGAAGAGCCACACAGCTCTCTGGGAGGGAAGTCACAAGAATAGCATGTGCAAAAGCCCAGGGCCAGAAAATTCCTCACAAGTTGGAGCAGCCACACCAGACAAATGTGACTAGGAAGCAAGAGCCAGGAGAAATGGGCAAGGAGAAGAGGTCAGATACTACTGTAAAGGCTTCAAATTTAATCTCATGGAAACGGAAGTGCCCTAAATGTCTGGGCAGCAAAGTAGCCTCTTCTGAATACACACGAGGGTGTTGGATCTGCTCCTGCCCAGTGAAGCTGACCAGAGTTCTGTGTGTAGTTACGCTGGTACAAATAAATAGAGCTTGAGATGGGAATTTGAGTGGTTACTCAACTTTTGGCTGGATAAAGCATTGGAGTATTGAAACAGCACAGCTTTTTCTAGATAACTTAGTGTGTTTTACAACCATGCCCTGCGATTGGCTGAGGGCCTTATCTGTCAGAATCCCAGCCTCTGGCATTTCAGATGAAATCTAGTGTGGTACCACTGGTTGTCTGGAGCCTGGAACCTAGCTGGAGCCTGAGACAGCTGGACAAAAGTGTCACATCAGCTTCCTGCTGCTGTCTCTGGATGGCAGAAGCAGATGGGAAAGGAAGGGTTGCCTCCCTGATGGTGTCTGAGCTGACAAGTGTAGAGGCCACCATGGAAGCGATTTGTGAAGTCAAGAGAGACCTGACTATCAGCAATGGGCTGCGCTAGCATAATTTCAACTTCAACTTCCATTTCATGGCTGAATGCCAGTTCTCACTGCCATAAAATGTTAGAGCTGGAACAAAACAATTTAGAGAACTTCAAGTCCTGTAGATGATCAAACTGCACTGAAGAGCCATAAAATTCCACAGAGGTGACTCGGGGTTGCTCTGAAGAGAGGACATGTGGAAAAGCCAGTGGGTGGAGAGGGTCCTGTCCCTCCCAATGCCTCCCCACTGCTTCCTTCTATGTTAGGTTGGGAATTTATCTAAGATTTTGCTTGGAGGAAGAGTTCTCAGCCAAAAAGGAGTGTTTTGGGGGGAGGATTCGAGGATGAATATCAAATATTCTGGACAGCCTTTTGAAACATGGCCTCTTGTCATTTATTGCCTAGGAACAATGTTATTTAATGAGCACTTGTTTGTGCCAGGCATTCCTCTCAATTTTTCACAAGCATTATCTGATTAATTCTCCAATAACCCTGTGAAGTAGGCATTGTGGTCCTAGTAATGAGAAAATTGAGGTTTAGTGAAATTTAGCAATCTTTTCATGTCTTACTACTGAGTGGCAAAGCCAAGACTTGAACTCAAGCCAACACATCTGACACCTCAACCTCAACCTCTAACCTCTATGCTCTCTGAAAAAAGAAAAACTATTGGCAAAGTTTATTTTCATTACCACTCAAAGACATTTCTTAAAACATTTGGAATAGTTTGTCCATTTGGGGTGCCATAACAAAATATCACAAACTGGGTGACTTAAATGACAGAAATTTATCTTCTTATGTATGTGAATGCTAAACAGTCCAAGAAATGGGCACTAGCTAGTTTGGTTCCTGGTAAGGGCCCTCTTCCTGGTTTGCAGTGGCCATCTTTCTCCATTCTCATATACCCTTTCCTTGGTTCACATGTGTGGAGAGGAAGTGAGCTTTGGTGTTTTCTTAAAATGTCACCACATTATTAGATTGAGGACCCACCTTTATGGCCACATTTAACTTCTACCACTTCCTTTACCACTTTCTCCAAATATTGTATGATTGGGGTTTAGAAACACACAAATTTTGGAGGGACACAAACATTCAGCCCATAGCCACCATAAAGGCCAATATAATGACAACATTTATAGAACTTCTAATATTTTATTTAACATTCCTTTATGTAGTACTAACTCTAATCAGAGACTATTCTGTTTTTACAAACATTAAATCATTGACTGCTTCCAATAGACCCAAGCGATATTTACTATCAATATATTTAATTCCTCGATAAATAAAACTGACTGGCAGACAAATTAAGTAATTTGACTCCACTGGCAGAGCAGGGACATGAGCTTGTAAAACCCTACACAGAAAAGAACCCATTCAGGGGACCAGGCTTCTTTCTGACTTGTGGCTGTACCTCTGCTTCCAGGATGACCATGGAAGGGAAGAACGTGAGATGGTCTGTGGGCATGGCTGGCTTCCTTTCACATTCCATTGGCTAGAACTCAGTGACATGACCACACCTAACTGCAAGGGAGCATGGGAAACGCCATCCAATTGTGTGCCCATGAAGAAGAAGAAGTTAGGTAAGCACTTCCATCCTTTTCCCTATAGAGAAAGACACAATAAGTCTTCTACAAGGAAATACACTCTATTTAGAGAAAAAGAATTCAACTTGTCTTTAATTTTTAAGAAAAATTACACATGTAGGACGTCTAAATGACAATAAGTGGTGAATTTAGCAAATGCATTTTCTGAGTAGCCAGATATCCAGAGTAGCCACATATCCAGTACAGGCTATTTGTGCCTGTGCTGTGGGGAGGTTATATATGAAACAATTAGCTCCTCTCTCCTTTTCCTTCCTGTCTCCCCCTATGTATATCCTTGCTCCACACCTCACAGCATCACTACCACCTCTCCCACCCCTTCTACCTTTCCTGTTCTTTTATTCCTTTCTAACTTGTTTTCTGTGTGAAACCAGGCAGGCTCACCACAGTCTTGGCCTTGCGAGGCAGTCCCCTCCCTTTGGCAACCCCTGAGCTGTTTCCTGGGGCAGAAAGAGTGTTAGGAACAGACCTGAGTATGGTTTATCTCAGCCCTGACACTTGTCATCCTCAGATGACTAGGGACAACTTTGCTACTCTGGGCCTTAGTTTCCCCATTGGTTAAGGTCCCAATTTATCCCTGATGGTCTCATCACATAAGAGGGGAGTGGTCCCTGGGTTAGTCGAGGAATCACAGAGGGAAGGATAGGAGCAATTTCAGAGAACAGGACCTGAAGCCAAGTCTGCCTAGGGGTGAGTCAGCTGTGCCCCAGAAGCTGGAAGAAGAAAGCAATGACTCCTGAAGAAGCAAGGGGTAGAGAAATGGTGGGTTCCTCCCTGCACCTACACACAAACCTCGGAGCAGAGCAAAGCACACACCAGGGCTGTGAAGAGAAGATGCTAGAACGGAGTCACTACTGCCAATGTATGGTATCTGAGCAAACACCTAAATCTGCCAGGCTGTGCTGGGGTCTACTGCTGTTTAAGAATCTGGGGCCACTACTACCAGATGTACTTATTTTTTAAAAGAAATGCAAAGTCAATCTCTTAATCTAAAATACAGATACCTATTTTAAACCCTTTTTCAAAAAACTCTACAAGTCAGACGCAACATGTGTATGGGCTGGAAGGATCTCAGTGGGCAGTGTGTGATTTGGGATTAGGTCCTATAAGGATGCAGGCATCTATACAGAGGTCTCTGTCACATCAAGAGTTGCCAGCACTCACATTTTTTCACCCCTATGTAGAGATGTTGGGTTTGAGCAGGAAGAAAGCCCTGGAACTCAGTGGCCATTAGCCAATAAAGATGAAGATGACAGGGAGATGGCTCACTGCTGGGACCGAGGTCCTCATGAGATGGGGAGTCTTTATTTCTCCCCAAGACAGATACAGCTCCGCAAAGTGGCTGCCTCTTTTCCATAGAAATAAGTGCTGCTTTGATTGACCACTTTTCCCTTTACCATGTCCCCAGGAGCGGTACTCCAGAGTCTCCCCCTGTGTCCTCCAGAGCACATCAGCTCCACAGTGCCGTTGGGCTTTGGCAGCTCAGCAGTGGCCGCAGCCCCGACACTCAAGTGATTTTCTTACATTGACTTTATAGCAATTGAATTGAACTAGAAATATACTTAGCTTGGTATTTGTGCACATGCGGTAGGGAATCCTTTTGTAAGGCAAAGAATCTTTGACTGGGACCCCAGTTTGACCCTCCTTATTTCTTTATACCTTCAGAAATATGTGCACCAAGCTTTCTGAAACTGAGTCCCACTTGAACCTCAGGGAGGAATATCTGTCCCAGGTGACCTATTTAGACTTTACCTCAGGAGCAGGAATCCCTTCACCAGTGACTCTATGACCCTCAAGGCCAAGTAGGCAGAGAAAGTTAAGAAACACACACACAAAAAAAACACAAAAACTTTTTGCTTTAAAAATTTATTATTTACAGTGAGATGGCTCAGCGGCGTAAGCGCCTGCCCGGCAAGCGCGAGGGCCCGAGTTCAACTCCTGGAACCCACATACGAAAAAGGGGCCAGTGATATCACTCAGCGGCACGGGCGCCTGCTGGCGCACGAGGTCCTGAGGTCCACCCCCGGTACCCACAAAAAAAAAAATTATTTAAAAATTATTTATTTTTATTATAATAAATTGGAATACCCTTAAATTCAAATTATATTAAAATATAAATATTACTGTATATCCATCTTCTAACATATGAAAATGCTGTTTATTTAAAATGATTAACAACAGGGCCGGTGAGATGGCTCAGCGGCGTAAGCGCCTGCCTGGCAAGCGCAAGGTCCTGAGTTCGACTCCCGGATCCCACATACGAAAAAAGGGCTGGTGATATCGCTCAGTGGCACGGGCGCCTGCTGGTGCGCGAGGTCCTGAGGTCGACCCCCGGTACCCAC
Source organism: Erethizon dorsatum (assembly GCA_028451465.1). Lineage (NCBI taxonomy): Eukaryota > Metazoa > Chordata > Mammalia > Rodentia > Erethizontidae > Erethizon > Erethizon dorsatum. The sequence goes on along the minus strand of CM051823.1, from coordinate 129,578,264 downwards.
AAAAAAAAAAAAAATGATTAACAACAGAACACAACTTTATAAACATCAAAAACAACAAATCTGGGCCGGTGAGATGGCTCAGCAGCATAAGCACCTGCCTCGCAAGCGTGAGGGCCCGAGTTCCACTGCCGGATCCCACATACGAAAAAAGGGGCCGGTGATATCGCTCAGTGGCACGGGTGCCTGTTGGTGCGCGAGGTCCTGAGGTCGACCCCCCCGGTACCCACACACAAAAAAAAAAAAAAAACCAAATCTCTGCTATGATTATATAGCTCATAATACAGTGGTCCTCTCTTATCTTTGGTTTCAATTTCCCTGTTACTAGGGTGAAAATTATCAATATTTATCTTAACTCTTTCAAGACAGAGGAAAGATCACATTAATATAACTTTTATTGCAATGTATAAGTGTTCTACTTTAGTTGTTTAGTCTCTTCCTGTGCCTAATTTATAAATTAAACTTAATTCTATGTATGTATGTACATATGTATGTACACAAAAAAACATAGTATACATAGGGTTAGGTATCATCTGCAGTTTCAGTCATCCAGTGTGGTTTTAGAACAAATCCATCTCAGATAAGGGGGATTTCTACACAGACGTGGGGGAAAACAAAGAACTGGAAGTGAAATGACAAAGACATTATGGGAGAAAAAGATAAAACGCTCTTCACAGTTGAGCAGCTCTACTCTTTCCAGCCGCTGACGCCAAGCAATGCCTCTCTCTCAGCAAGCCACTGAGCCTCTCCTAGGCCCAGCTGCCTTCCATATATAAATGAGAATTGTACCACCAACTCTGTCTACCTTAAGTGCTGTCAAAACTTAATAGGGTTTTTGTGAAAGCACTGGAAACGTGTGAAGTACTACACTCCAGCAAGATATTTATAATAATATAACTTTAATAATACAAATTTCAAAAAGCACAGAGGAGGACAAAAGCAGATTGAGAGGGTCCACAGAAAGGGGTAGGGGTGGCTGCCTTGGTTCTGTCTGATGCCACGAGGTCATCAGAACAATCTTTCTCCAGTGCTCTCTTACCTTTGAAATTCAAGCTGTCTTTGTAATCTTTTAAATAGTTCCAATCATCTTTATTTCCAACTTCAAAGTTTACATTATGAATAAATTCTTGCTCTGACGTGGATTTCTGAAAGTGGTAAGTGCGTGACGAAATTTAGTGATGGACATTGGCCTGAACTCTGAATTTCAATGACATTGAAAATCTTTATGCTTAATTTTTCACAAGAAAGTAAGTACCTCAGAGTTAGATTCTGAATCTGCATTTGTTTAATTATTTCAGCTCATTGTCTTCATAGCTTAAGTGTGCATATGGAGTTTCCAAAGAGGGACAGCGTGGCACTGAAGTCAGCCCGGGCAACCCTGAACTTCAGGACAGACAGGCTGTCTTGGGGCCACCCCTACACTGGTGCAGTGACTCTCATAAATTTTATCTGGTTGCTTCTCATGGTTCTCTGCAAGAGATTTCATGAAATCAAAACCCCTTCCTTCTGGCAAACTCACCTCTTGCTGCTCTTTTTTTTTTTTTTCTTTTTTAATGTGAGTACTGGGAGTTGACCTCAGGGCCCCGTACTTGCCAGCAAGCACTTGTGCTGCTGAGCGATATCACCGGCCCCTTTTTGCTTTATGTGGGTTCCGGGAGTCGAACTCAGGATCTTGCGCTTGCCAGGCAGGTGCTTATGCCACTGAGCTATCTCACTGGCCCCCCTCTTGCTGCTCTTGCTTCCACCTACCTTTCAGTCCATTGGTCAGGGTAGCCTAGGCTAATGCATGATGGCACTGGAACAGGCTTCGAAAACCAACAGTCCAGATTGTGTGTGGATAATAGGAGCCGGAAAGGTGATCTCCAAGGGAAAAAAAAGACAATAAAAAAAATTAAAGACTTCTATACTATCTTCTATGCTTAACCATTCAAAACTGTCAGTTGATACATAAATAATCTGATGGTAGAATTGCCTCAATATATAGAAATTGAAACAAGGATAACTCCAGGAAAAGAAAATATTTTGCAAGAAACCATGGTAATAATGCATAAATTAGGTTTTGTAATGAATTTTATTTACAAGAACATACTAATGTTGATAGCTTTATTGATTTAGCTAAAAATGAGATATAACTACGGGAGGGTGGCAACAGGGAACACAGAGGTATTAAATTTTCATCTAGCATAACAGAAAATCAATAGATAATGCCCAAGTTAAAAGATGGTTTCATAAGCATACTGGAAATAAATATTATCCCCTTAATTTTACCAATTATAGAAGTCTATATTTCATGTTCTGGATAATCATCTCAAAAAGGTCTTGCTCTTCCAGGGAGCTTTACAGAGTCAATAGTCAGTAATCCAAGGCACACTAAGCATGTAGCATAAGGTTCATTGTTTCAGAGAATAGGTACCAATCTCTATGTTGAGTCTATTCTTGATAATTTAGAATTTTTTACCAACTTCGTATAAGATATAATTTGGTGATCATTATTTTTAACCATACCATTCTAGGGTTGACAAATCACTCTGCGACCACCCTGCCATGGGCTGGTTACCCATGGGTCTTGCATTATTAACAGTCACATCTATTTTTCCAGGATCATTTCAGTGAAATCCAGTAATATAATCTTGAAAACATTTCCATGGTAACACGGAATGGCAAACCCTTGGAAATTCTCCCAAGAACAAATGAATGAGGGGAATTTTCACAGCTCGCATCCACCCCCATGTTGTAGAATTTTTTCTTCAATGACATTCAGCAATAGACTTGATGGTGTCGGTGACAACCCATATATAAAATGAGCAATGATTTATTTATGTATTTATTTAATTAATTCTGATGCTGTGAATTAAACCCAGGGCCTTCACACTGAGCTACATCCCCGGCCCTTTCCACATTTTTATTTTGAGACAGGGTCTCACTAATTTGCCCAGGCTGGACTCAAACTTGTCATTCTGCCTCAGCCTTCAGAGTAGCTAGGATTACAGGCATGTGCTACCACGCCTAGCAAATAATTTATTTTTAATGTAAAGAGTAACTATACGCAGAAGCTTTAGTGTTTTTATGCTTGTCTTCTAGCCCCACTCACCGGATAGCCGGGTGAGCCCTCCAAGGTATCAGATTCTCTAAAACATTGTTCTCTCGACCTTTTTGGCACCAGGGGCCAATTCTGTGGAAGACAATTTTTCCGGGGGTGGGGGTGAGATGATTCAAAGGAGCAGCAGCTTAGATTCCGGCACACGCAATTCACAGTAGTCTCCTACAAAGTTTCCCCAGCTGGGCTCTCGCTCACCCCCTGCTGTGCAGCGCTGTTTGCTCTGTAGCCTGGGGGCTGGGGACCCCTGCTCTAAAGAAAGAAGAACATTGGCCAGTAAAGAACCAGCATGACAGTTCTTTGAGGTTTTTGTTGTTTTTTTTTTCACCTTAAAATTTTATGTAATTTTGTCTTCCACTTAAGGACATTATACCTGTGCATGTTTTAATTAAGCATGTTTAATTCAAACTCTGCCAAATATGATGAAAAATGATAGAGCAGGGTAGAGGCTTGCTTGTTAGAGGAAGTCAGGTTTGAAGCACATCGGTAAGATAAAGGAATAATCTTGGCCTGGATTCCTCATTAAAGAGAGCCCTCTACTGACCAAAGTGTTCATTCGACTACTCCCTAGGAGCCTCCAGCTTCTTAGTAATTTTAATAAGACTTTTAAGCAATCACTTTTAAACCACTCTTTTAAAATTACACAATAACCATGGGCTGCTTTTTGATAAGGGCAATTGGCTACTTATAATCACTCAGCGATGGAAAAAAATGATTAAAAAATTAACAGTGACCTGGGTGCAAAAAGGACCCGCAGTCCCAGTGTTAGTCTGTCGGGGGCAGCAAAGACACCACTCAGAGCATTGTTCCTTTCCATTTTGTAAATTCATTTATCTTGTGCTGGAGCACCTTAGCTTAGAAACGCGTAAGTAGGATAAATGTGCCAATGGGATTCAGATTTTATGTCCAAGACACTGACACAAATAACACAAGGCGGAAGCTTAAAATTTAATACATAAAGTGCTACAAGAGTTGAGCAGGAAAAGAAAGATTTTTCCCAAGTTAAAGCAGTGGGAGCGGAGAACAGGTGTTAAGAAGCATTAAGGCGATTCCCGGGGAGAGGGCCATGAAATACGGAGAAGCGCCGAAAGGAAAGAAACTGCAAATCCGGGTGGAAGCCACGATTTCGGAGAACATTTATTTGGACCACACTGGGCAGCTTATTTACTAAATATATTTGCAGCCATAAATATTGTAGTAATTTTGATATGAAAATTCAGAAATGCGAGTTGCTGGTTCATAGGCATTCTATTTTATACATATTGCCTGAATTAGTCTTTTTTATACAACAAAAAAATTGAACAGTATTAAATGGTTTAGAACAAAAAAACAGTTGTCCCCTGCCTCACCCCTGCTCTGCTCCACCCCTGGGATCCTCAGAGGAGCTCACTCTCAGTTCTTTCATGGATTCGTTTGATATTTACTTCTGGATTTCTAACGAGTACGCTTATATGAATTTTTTCAAAACTTGGATATTACCTATTGATTTTCTGTTATTCTAAATGAAGACTTAGTTTTCCTATGTTCCCCCGCTTTTTCTCTTGCCACGTTCCCGGTATATTCCATTTTAGCTGACTCAATGAAGGTATCGCTATTAGCATGTTCATATAAATAATATTCACTGCAAAATCTAATTAAGCTACTTTCATTATATTTTTTTCTTGCAAAATGTTTTGTTTTCCTGGAATAATAATCACATTTTTTTTCTCTTTATGGTTTCCTATAAACCAAAGGCTTCATTTTGTTTGTATATCATATCGTTTATACATCAATAAATTTAAAGCATGAGGATATTAGATGGTTTATTTTTTCTCCTGGAGATCTCAATCCAGGTATTTTCTATCCTCACACAATCTGGGTTGGTTGCTTTTTAAGCCTGCCACAAATGTCTATCTTGGAACTTGATTATTTAGCTGAGTTGGACTGTCAGTTTCTTGGCTCTTCTATTTTCTCTTGATCCAGCCTATTCTCCCATTTTGCTGCTACATTCTTCAGGAGGGTCCAGTGGTTGCTTCCTGAAGTCCTTGCCAATGTACAGTCCCCACCCTGAGCCAGGGCTGACCCAAGTGCCAGGTTGAATACAGCGGGAACGACAGTGTGTGACATCTGAGGCCAGGTTTCCCAAGGCTAGCTGTGGTCCCACCTTGCCATCGCAGATCACTGATTTGCTGTATGGAAGTCAGCTGCTCTGTCGAACAGAATATCATGCCAGTGATGGCCAAGGAAATAGACAGTTTCCTGTCTCCCCCCCTGCCAGTCCATAGGGGAACAGCAAAGACATCCATCCGAGAATTTTTCCATTGCAAGTTTGTACTGAGTTAATATCCTTACATTTGCTGAACATTGAACATATATGAATGCATCCTGCTTTTATATGCATTTATCCATTTATGAGCAAGTGTGGGAAGATAAGGCACGATTATACTGCCCTGCTCAGCCACTGATAGTTGTCATACTGTAGTAAACTCAGGCAATGCTCTCTTCTGTCATTTGCATCTTTGTGAGGGAGCTACTTTAGCTGCTAGTGCCATTAAAACCAAGCATAGAAATAAACCACCAAATCACCTCTTCTGTGGGTGGCCTGACCAACACACCCAAAGGCAACATCTTTCTTGATTAGCCCTCTGCTAGAAAGTAGCTACCTTTTTGGAGAATAAAGTGGACATTGTTCATACAAGAACCACTAAGATTCCCGTCAGTAGCCAGGTGTGGTGGCACATGCCTGTAATCCCAGCACAGGGGAGGCTGAGGCAAGGGAATCACTGGGCCAGCTTGGGCTCCATAGTGAATTCAAGTCCAGCCTGAACTACATGTCTCAAAAAAAATAATAATAATTCCTGTCAGTATAAACAAGTTTCCTGTGAGAAGGACACCTGGTCATGGGTGAGATACTTAAACATTAGGTCTTCCACCAGAATAGAGAAGAATCCTGGGAAAGCACATTGTAAATATCTGTGACACCCCATCAGATCTTCTGGTACCTGATCAAGGATACAGCTCGAGTTTATGGTCACTCTCCCCGAGAGACCCTAAGACCAAATTAGAAGAAATTATAACACATGGAGAATAATGACCTACTAACAACAGTGTTAGCTATAAAGAGGCAAAACACATCTCTAAAGAATAATCTGGGACTGAGACTAAAGAAGAAAGAAGCAAATTTACAAAGAAGGTTAATCTGTGGGCTGAATTGTGTCCCCCAAAATGTATATCTTGAAATCCCACTCAGATGAAATTATTTGGAAATAAATTTTCACAGATGTGAGTAGTTAAGTTACGATAAGGTCATGCAGGAATAAGGTCAGCCTCTGATCCAGTAGAATTGGTGTCCTACATAAAAAGAGAAATTTGGATACCAAAATGCACACAGGAAGGATGCCATGTAAAGGTGAAGGCAGGGATCAGGGTGATGTTTCCACAAGCCAAGAAATACCAAAGATCATGCGCAAACCACCACAAGCATGGAACAAATTCTCTCTCCCAGCACTCAGGATGAGCAAATACCACCTATACCTTCATCTTTTAAAAATTTTTAGTGTATGTTTGCAATACATAATAATTACATTCACCTTGGGGAATTGGTACATAAACATATCATATCTTGATCATTTTATTCCCCCCCCCCACGCAACCCCTTCATCTTAAATGCATGGTTTCCAGGACTGCAAGACAACAAATTTCTGTCCAGTTTGCAATACTTTCTCATGGCAGCCCTAGAAAACTGCTACAGGAGGCCTCCTCCCCTCACTGGAATTCAGGACTCCTTAGGGAAGCTGCCCAGTGGGTAATAGGTTAGTTTCCTGAATTGGTCCAGGTCAGACCTCTTCCCAGTCATAGCGCATGAAACAGTCCTTGTATCAGTCAGTGCTTACTAGAGAAACAGATTGAATGTAAGATACACAAATATATAAGAATTCACAAGATTGGTTTAAAGCGGCCGCCCACAGAGTCAGGTGTGGAACTGCACAAGGTCTGCCCGCTGGAGATCCAAAGGATCCAGCTGAAGGCTGGAGCTCCGTGTAGTGTCCCACGCGAGTCCGTGTCAGGAGGCGGAGGGTCTGTGACGGAAGGCTGGAGGGTCTGCGCTGGAGGCTGAAGAGTCTGCACTGGAAGCCAGGAGACGAGGTCCAAGATGAAGATGAAGACCGGAGCTCCCCTGAAGAAACAGAAGTGAGCCTTCCTTCTTTGTTTCTGTTTTACACTGCCCAGGTGGCAAGCCTCCCGAGGGTGGGCCTTCTGTCCTCAGTAAATCTCCTCAGCCACACCCAGAACTATGCTGATCCACTTTAGTTGGGTGTTTTCTCCCCGGAGTTGACGCAGTCAGTTAACTGTCACAGCCCCATGTCTCAGGCTGGCAGCTGGCCACCTTCTGAAACTGCCAGTGTCAGTGAGCTGTGGCTGATGGGCACAGAGCAGGAAGGACCCCACTAAGACCTGTGAGTTCTTTGAAGCTGGTTGGGGGAGCAGCAGTGGGCACACCCATCCTGTGTAGCCGTGCAGGGGGGCACCACGAAAAGAAGGGAAGAGTGCTGGATGCTGGGGAGAGGAGCCCCTTCCTCCTGTCTGATCCGCCCAGTGCTCTCTTGACAGGGCCGAGCATCTGCAAAGGGGAAATGCTCACGGGGCTCAGTTCCAGAGGACAAAGGTAAATTACAACTGAGGGGCAAAAGATTGGCAGCTGTTTCAGCCACTCTTCTCTTAAGTGTATTTAAAGAATATGAAATAGAAGGTACTATTTTGAGAAGGATTTGTTTCCACCAAGGAAGTGGTCAGGTAAAGGGGGTGCCTCATAGCAGAGTTGATCTCAGAGATCCTGAACATATTTTGGTTCTATGAATCCCTTTGACTACCTGCTGGTAAAGCCTTATTTTGCTTCTCAAAATAACGTTTGGACTGCATAATCTCAAGTGTATAGAATTACCAATACATTGAAATACAGCAGTAGAAATACTTTTTAAAAATCAAGCTCATGGGGCCGGTGAGATGGCTCAGCGGCCTAAGCGCCTGCCCGGCAAGTGCGAGGGCCCGGGTTCGACTCCCGGGACCCACATGTGAAAAAAGGGCCGGTGATATCGTTCAGTGGCACGGGCGCCTGCTGGCACGTGAGGTCCTGAGGTCGACCCCCAGTACCCACAAAAAAAAAAAAAAAAAAATCAAGCCCATGATACAGTGTGATGGTTAATTTTATGTGTGAACTTGACTGGGTCATGGGGTGCCCTGATGGCTGGTGACACGTTATTTCTGGATGTGTCTGTGGGTGAGAAAAAGCTCTGAATTAGTAGCCAGAGCACAGCAGATATCAATCCCCAGTGTGGGGACGAGTGAAACGAAAAGGAGGAGGAAAGGGGAGTCTGCCATCTCTGCCTGATTGACAGAGCGAGGATGTCCCTCTTTTGTCCTTGGCAGGGACAGACGCCATTGGCCCTTTGGTTCTCAGAACCGTACCATCCACGTTCCTTGATCTCAGTCTGGAAGGTGGCAGATTGTGGATTTCTCAGCCTCCACAGGCCTGTGAGCCAATGCTGATACTGGGGCAGAGTGGCCCGAGATGGCAAGCACAGGCGGGAAAGTCCAGCGGCTGGACGCTAGACCAAGGAATGATACACACGCCCACATACACACATGTACACTCACACATACATGCACACGCATTGTTTTTGTTTTTCTAGAGAACCCTATCACATAGAGTCCACAAGTCCTCCTTTACTAACACACTAAAAATCAAGATCTAGCTGTTGGCCCATGGGCCACATAATTTCAAGGAAGTAATGAACATAAAAGACACTGCAGGGTAGCTGAGGCCCAGTGAGGCAATATGAAGATACCCATGGTTTGTGCTGATGACTTCACAGATGCTTGTACTCATAATTGAAGAAAATGATACATTTTAATTAAAGGCTACTGCAGAAAAAGAAGTGTAATTCTCTTCCAGTCTGCACTCTCTGTGTTGAGGATCCCTGTGCTGAGAACAACCCGGTGCCTCTGCATATCAAGTAGGTATTTTTAAGGATCTAAGAGGGAGACAAGGGTCAGCCACTCTGTACCCTTTATGTGCACACAAAATGCGTTTGGGAAGCTCTAGGTGCCCCTCTGGGTGAGTCACTGAAAAGCCCTGCTGCTCCTTTTGTGTCGTCCTACAGCATTGGTGCCTTATAGAGGAAGGCGTCCAAAATCCAAATGCATGTGTTCCTCACTGTGAGGAGAGAGCGTCTGGCTGCACAATGACACATTTGATGATTCTGGTGACAGGGTCACATGGTTCCACCCACACTGCACTGAGTGAGTCAGTGGAAGAGGAAACACCTGTGGATTTGCATGGATGTCGTTGGAGAGGACAGCTAATCTACTGACCACGTGGCTGGCGAGGGTTAGGGCAAGGTCGGTGTCCCTCGCTGTCACCTGCCACCTAGCTTGTTACCAGAGTCCCAGAGGCAGGTGCAGGAGAGACCAGGGCAGAAGGGCGAAGGCTGGTGAGCACAGGCCGAGCACATATAGTACTTCAAGTCCAAGGGCTGCACATTTGTTTTTGCCCAATTCCAATCTCCTTAGGGCAGCCTCCTGAAAAAGAAGGAAAGACAAAAGGTGTTGCACGCTTTCTTAGTGTGTACAGTGGAGCACTGGCAGGTTTCAGGCTGCCAGTGAGCTGGCCGCTGGGGAAATAATGGTGAATGCCAAGTCCCTGCACTCTATGAGTTCCATCTGAAGAGTAGATACTGGTAGTAGGAAAATAAGCACAGTGTAGTATGAGAACTATACAAATACTCCTCAGCTTATGAGGGGCTCTGTCCAAATAAACCCATCTTAAGTTGAAAATATGATGTAAAAATGTATTTAATACACCTAACCTGCTGAGACTCCTAGCTTAGCGGAGCCTACCTTAAGTGTGCTCAGAGCCAGGCGTGGTGATGCACACCTGTAATCCCAGCACTCAGGAGGCTGAGGCAGGAGAATCACCATGAGTTTGAGGCCAGCCTGGCCTACATAATGAGTTCAAGACCAGCCTGAACTACATAATGAGACCCTATCTCAAAAAAACAAAGTGCTCAGAGCACTTCCATGTTTTAACCCATAGTTGTTCAAAACCATCTAACATAAGAGCTATTTTATAATCAAATACTGAATATCTCATGGGATTTATTGAGTACTATACTGAAAGTGGAAAACAGAATAGGTATAGATGTGTGCTTTTATGCCACCATAAAGTTGAAAAATCATTAAGTCTGATCAGAGTAAACCCAGGAAGTCTGCAGAGGCTCTGTCATCTACCCTGGTGCAGGGAGGCAGGAGGACATTTCCTCCCATTCGAAAAATATTCCACTTTTAAAAAATGGCATGCTGACTAATTAAACTATTAAAATGAAACCCTCTAAACTTTGAGCTACCCTCCTTTTTAGTGTTTTTACACTATACAGAAATGGAAGCCATTACTAGTAAGCCCAGGGGAGGAAGGAGGGCTGAAATACTGGTCATCAACCTTGGGAAAGCTCTTGATTACATGACTTCTATTCCAAGACACCTTCTTGCTCAGTCCCATCCCCTGCCAAAGTCAATAAAAACACCAAGAAGTAAAAGGTAACAATGAAACAACCTAGAAAAATCCCATACATCATTTAAATTTGAATACTAATTCTGGTTACCATACCTTTAGGAGATGTGAGCAAATGAATATCTGGTGGTGAATGGCAGAAATAGTGACAGGATCTCAGGCCTCAGAGAGACCATTATGCGGCCTGGCCCACTGGGTGCTACAGAGAAGTGAGGCCCACTCCAGTCTGGTACAGTGTCTGTCCCCCGGGAAACCCTGCAGAGGGAGCTGCAGGGCTCAGGCTAAAAGAGGTTGCTTTTCCACTGATGTTGGTGGTGGCTGCTTGGTGACAACCCATTGTGTCCCCAGGCGGGATGTGGGGGAGAGAAGCTGGAGCTGTTGGCTTGGATACTTGCACAGCTGGTCACCTTCATGGCACCCAAGTCATTAACACATGTCTGGGGGTGGCTGTGATAGAGTCATGAATACTGGCAAGTCACTTCTCTTGTCTGCCAAAAATAAGAGAGTAAATTAATTGTCCAACTTGTACATCTTTAGAGAGTAGTATGAGCAAATCCAGCAATCCTGCGTCGAGCATATACTTGGCCTCACCCATCTGGGCCTCAAGAAAACATTTAATTTCTTGATTTGTGAAAAATCATTCTCCCTGCTTCCTTTGGATAAATGTCCCAAATGCATGCTATAGTATTTTCTTCCATTTTTGAAGGGGAAAATATGGGCAAGAAAAATTCTAGCCCAGTATTTGTAACATCTTTCACCATCCAAAAAGCATGAAACCCTCATCAAATTTTCTTCTGTGGGCGACTCTCTTAAGCCTCCAGGCAGCAGGGAAGGAATCCTGGGCAACCAGAACGGGATGTCCTTGGGAGACACAGTCCCCACGTGTCCTGTCACCACGGAGAATTCCTACCGCGTGCCTCTCCGCAAAGCCCATTCCATACATTCGGAGCCGGGACCAAGCAGGAAGTGCCTAGGTGCCAAAGCAAATGTTCCCCTCCCTGGGGTGGTGCCAAAGCTCTGGATTTAAACCACAGCTGAAAGGGGTCTTGGAAAACTTCTGCAAAGCTCCCTAGGAAGACAGAAGAAATGCACACGCTGTTCCTGTGTCCAGTAAGACGGCCCTCAATCTGCTCTGCAAACCACTGCGGCTTTGCAGGGAGCTGAAGCTCTGAGATGTGAAGCCTTACTCTGTCCCCAAGAGGCCCTGGATAGGCCCTTGAAGAATTCTGAGGCCAGGACCCCAATCCAGAACAAAAAGTTACATTTTTGTCCAAGTCTCAGGTTCTAGATCCTCTCCCCATCCTCCTCCCCACCAAACCTCCCATTGCCCACTGCTCCAGAAACAATCCCATGAGCAGATTTTCAACTTGGCACCTGAGACGGAAGCCAGGGGCAGGCTGAGCAGAGCTAAGTGGGGCTGGCCATATCCAAAACATTGAAAAAGGACTGAAATGAATCTCAGAAGCCGCTCGAGAGAACATGAGCCATTGTGACCTCATTTCCTGATGTGCCAGGGTAACCTTGGTGTGGCATCCCTGAGTCCAGGAGAGAGAGGTCAGTTTTGGCTGCTGTCCCTGAGCCCACCAGAAAGGGGTCTTGTTTCCCGGGGCAGACTTTCCCGAACCTGTCCTCACAGATAGCTGCGCCAGACAGAAGCAAGGGGACCACGAGGGAGGGAGGAGAGCTGCAGGAGAGGCCGGACCGTGAGAAGACCCTGTGCCTCCCACTTAACTTCACTGAGTTCAGACCAGAGCCCCACTGAGCAGAAAGCTAGGACCCCTCTTCCGTGCAGAGTCTGAGCTCTTCCCACCCCTGCCAAGCAGGACTTTCAGAAGCTGCTACATAAAAAAGATCAGTCGTTCTCTGACTAGCAGATCTGCCTGTCACCCTGTGCGGTAACTTCAGAAGCACCTTGCAGTGATTCTTCTTTAAAGCAAGTAGCTGGTGTTGGTGACACTGGGACAACTGGGGCCAGGAAGACTCAATCTCCTATGGCTTTTGTTACACAAAGTAGGTACATTTGAATAGGCCAAGTGGTCACCTGGGAAAGAAAGATCCTCTAACCTTTTTGTTTTCTAGAATGCAATGTGATTGTAACTTCTTGGACTCAGATGGTTCTGACAAGTAACCCGGCAACCCCAATTAAGAACCCACTCCAGGGGAAGGGCGAGTCTGGATTGTCACCTGAGCTCACCTTCCCCCAGAAGGTCCATATGGGGCTTGTTGGGGCAGATAATTTATTTCACTGCAGCTTCCGGAGTTGCCGCTAAGACTCCCCAGGCACGGAGGTATCCTATGGGGCTGAGTGCAAATCCCCATTGGAGGCTTCAGACCTTAGACTGAGTCACAACTGGAGAGACAGGAATAGTCCTTTGTCTTCCTTCAAAATAAAGTGCCACTGTGGTTTTGAGTTCATCTGGAGGGGAGTGGTGAAAGTAAAGACACACTGAACTTCAGGGGCACAGTTTTCAACAGTGGCACTGTTGCAAAAGAAATTATGACAGTGGAAAATTGGAGCCTGTCAGGAGTTGACTGGTTCCGCTGGCTTTAATCTCAGCTTGCTTATTGGAAGCAAGATGGGCCTCTTTGAGTTGAGGAAAGCCTACCATTCTGCACCAATTTTTTGTGAGCATGTCTTAAGGAGAGATAAAGGACACTTTGTACAGGACTGAAGCAATTGCAATAAATAGAAGACGACGACCTAACCTTGGTCAAGCAGATCAAACTGGTTATTTTCAGAGATGGAGCAAACTCAAAGCTGTTAAGTGTTCTCTGGCTTCTATGGCTGGTCCTTTAGATTGACATCATATTTAAAAGAAACTGAGGAGTACATATAAGAGATAGCAAAGTGTCATTGAACAGAACTTCAGCTAACTGGGACACTTTCAGACATGATTTAGAATATATTTATTAGGGAGAAACAGATGCTTTGCAAGTTTAGGCGGTGTCTGGGCCCCCCCTGAGGGTTGCTCCACGATCCTGAGAGATCAGATGCTTCACGAGGGCACTGCGAGACAGGCTCTGTGCTGTCAGGGGGGTGGTGTTGACTGGGGCCCCTGAAGTCCTGCTGGAGGAGGTTTGACATAGGATGGTGGGATTTGCACAGGCCAAAAAGGAAAGTCAGAGAGAGAATTCTAGGCAGGGAAAGAAATTCAAACCATAACAGACATAGGAATCTACCATGGAATGTTCTAGAGAAAACACAGAGCCCATGTGCTGGGACAGGGAATGGCTGTAGCGTGGAGGGCCTTGCATGTTCCTTCAGGAGGAACTGTTATTTCCGGAAGGAGTCTGTGGTAGACCAGAGATTTATCTATATGTGGAGCACAAAGAGCCAGCAGGGGTTCATGCTTTGCCAGATCTTTGACAATTTTCTGTCTCCAAAATCCCACTATGATCCTCATAACCACCAACGCAGACTCCTTCGCTCCCTTTTTCTGTCTCATCTACTGCTGATGAGAGCAGGTATTCTCAGTAAACAGCTTATCATAGCAGGTGGGCAGTGGTGTCAGGGCTCCACGGTGGCATTAAGGACCTACACTTTGTATACTTTCTGATTCTCCTTTGGTGGAGAAAGGTATCTTTTCAACTCATGGCTCTACCTGGCTTCCTTCCTGCTCTCATTGTCCCTTTGCTGCCTCTGCGAGAGAATTATCATCCCAAAGATTGGCACTTGATTTTGCCTGGGCCTCACTGGCTCGAACTGCAGGAACTCCCATGCCTACAAGGAAAGCTGGTCATATGCCATGCCCTGGGACGGGAAAGATGAGGCCAAACTAACAGACTGTGTCGTCAGGCAGCAAGGTGTGGCTTTTGGATAGGGGCCACCAGGCCAGTGGGGCCTATTCCCCCATTTTCTCTTTTTGTGGAGATGATGGCAATGAGCCTGACCGTGAAGAAACCTACCTGGGACACAGCAGGCAGAGCAAGAGTATGCCTCCTCCAGATGACCTAACATGATAAACCAAGGTTAGTGGCTCAATAAAAATTCCAAGTCCCCATGAACACGTCATGGAGGAGACTCACAGTTCTTAACTCTCATATTCATCAGCATAACCCAGCGAGCTCAAACCACCTGCTGAGGTTCAGATTCAAAGGGCCTGGGGTGCAGCTCAAGCCTCTTCCTCCCCAAAGGCTTCCCAGGTGTAATCGTGTTTTTGATGTGTCAACTGTGGCTACTAGCGCCAGTTATTCAATCAAACAGCCACCCAGGTGTTGGTGTAAAGGTGCTCTGTAGATGTGACTGAAGCCCAAGATCAGTTGACTTTAAGGAAAGAGATGATCCTGGATGGGCTTGATTCACTCTGTAATAGCAGAGCCAAGGATTCCTTGATGAAAAAGAAATTCCACCATGGCCAGCAGCATCAGCCCATGTCTGAGAACTCCAGTCTGCTCTTCCAGGCTACCTAGCCCTGTGGATCTCACACTCCACCAGCCAGCCCCAAATTAAAAAAAACAAATCTGGGCAATAAATTTCTGAATATCTCCCATTGGCTCTGTTTCTCTAGTGAAGCCCTGATTGATAACACCGCAAAATTTTAATGTGCACCCCTGGTTGAGAACTGGGAAATTATTCAGTATAGCGGTTAATCCAAAGGGCATCAGAAACAAATAGCCCAAGTCAGATCTCATCTCGTCCACCTCTGGCCTCTGTGATAGCAGTTCCTGCGGCTGTGAAACAGGGACCTTGAGAAGGTCCGACGCGCTCAGTGTGCAGTGGTCGTTACTCTACAGTGGGCTATTCTGGCCTTGAGGAAGAAAACGCCATCCAAACAAAAAACCGAGCCTGGTGTTCCACCTCTCAGCTTGGAGCCGAAAGTTTAGGACTTCGTTCAGTCTCCTAAACATCCCCCCAACCCCCCCCCACACCCGAGTCTCCTACAGCAGCCAGGACGACACCTGAGTACACACGGAGACAGCCAGGCCCACAGAGTGCGGGAAACTGAGCCGGGTCACCCAACCATGGTAAAGAAATAAGGGACGGAGATGGGCGGTGAAGAGTTCCAGTGTCTAAAGCGAACGTTGAATTCTAGTAGTCGCGCATTCGCATTCTCCTAGGCCTAGGGCGTTTTTGTAGGAGTTTTGGTTACAGGGCACTGGGAGCGTCGTGAAGGCTCTGCTCCGCCTTCCACCAGCGCACCCCCTTTTGGCGACTCGGGTAGCCCGGGCTCGCTCTGCCGCGGCTGCGCAGTACGCACATTCCGCACCGCCCCTCCCCCCATCCCTTCAGTCCGGCAGACCAGTGCCCTCTGGTGGCCGCATGCTGCAGTAACTGCTACCTGTGCAAGAGCTGGAGCTGAAAGGAGCTCTGAGACCTTGGGGTTTGCTGACGCTTTCTAAGCCACGGGTGCGCACGCGCTCCAGGTAAGACTTTGATGGACAGAGGGACCCGACTCTTCACCTGTTTACTCTGCTGCTAGCCATCCGTGCACGATTTCAGCCGCTCCCGTCACTTCTGAGTCTTTGGCCCCTCACCTACAAGATAGGAGGGTTAAAATAGGTTCTGTCTAGTTTTAACACCTAGGATCTAAAAGGGCCTGGGATAGAAGTCTGAGGTTCCGGAACCTTCAAAGGTTGGGTAGAGGAAGAGGAGGCAGCCGAGGGTACCTGGAGCCAGTAGCTGTCACGGGGCCGGGTGCAGGGAGGTCCAATTTGGATCTGGCAATCAGAACATGGGTCCCCCACCTTTGGTTGCAACCAGGAAGCAGCTCTATAGGGCATGAATAAGGAAGAAGAGACAGCGGCGAGGAAATCTTTCCCAATACAGTATTTGGCTGGGAAAACCAAGAGAGAAAGTGAGGATTGCTGAGATAAGGGAAATGGGTTGAAAGAGAAATTTTAAAGGAAAGAATGGTCTCCACTGGCCTAGTTGACAGATTTTTCTCCGTTGGTAAAACGAACAAACAACTTTATCTCATGAACAGGGAAAGGAAAGTTTTGGAAGCGCCCGTGGGGCTTAGCGCAAAGGTCTTCACTCTGGGATGCTGTCCATAGCGTGGCGCCCCGGACATCTTGGATAAGGGAATGTTTCTAGGTCCGGGTAGCCCTAAACGAGATCTGCCTGCTTGTCCTGCCAATGCTCCTTTCCATCTCTTTTCTCGTAAATGCTCCTTTCCTCTCATTTCTAATGAAAAAAAAAAAAAAAAAAAAAAGAAGGCATCTCTCTCAACAGGTTATAAACTCTACAGGTTATAAAAATTCCTGGGGCTCTGGATAAGCAGGCAAACTGAAAATTGGTGTTGTAAGATCTTCTGGATCAAGGTACCATAAACAGCCCCCTGCCTGCCATCCACCTTACGTGGAACATTTCCAACTTAAATTTTTATAATTGATTATAAAAAATGATGACATAGCTGTACATTGCTAAGTTGATGATGATGGCAATTGTAACAGAATGAAGATATTTGCAGAGAATTTAACCATAGGAAATGTATTTTTGGTTCACAGACTTTTTTTTGTTTTGTGGGTACTGGGGGTCGACCTCAGGACCTTGCACTTGCCAAGCAGGCGCTTATGATGCTGAGCTGTATCATGGACCCAAAGAGTTTGGATATTTTGTGTGTGTGTGTGTGGGAACCGGGGGTGGACCTCAGGACCTCGCGCGCCAGCAGGCGCCGTGCTGCTGAGCGATATCACCGGCCCTTTTTTCGTATGTGGGTTCTGGCAGTCGAACTGGGGCCCTTGCGCTTGCCCGGCAGGCGCTTATGCCGCTGAGCCATCTCACTGGTCACAGACATTTTTATTGTAGGAAAATATAGGATGATCAAAAAGATACTCATACAATAATTGCATCAGGATAAAAATCTGTGAAGGAAGTAAAATGAATATAGGATTTCAAGGAGAAAAGGGAGCAAAGTCTTTAAATTGCTTGTTCTTGTGTGCTTTCAGTGGGCAACTGGAAGCTACCAAATAGCTATGGCATTTATTTTCTAATGTATATATATTTTAAAATAATGTTGCAGCTTTATTTTAAAATGTGATATAGTTGTATGGAAATGTACAGTCTTGTAATTACTTAAACTTATGGTTAAGAACTTGTAGAGGGCGACTTTAACATATGCAAGAGAGTTCATGTTTGAATGTTATTTTAATGGGTATATGAGCAAAAATGCCTGGTGGCCATTGGCATGAGATATCAGATGAGAGTGGAGGAAGGCAGAGGGTCCCTCGTTTGTGGGGCTTCGTGGACTCTTCGGGCATCACTATGGGCATCTCTGTTGGCTCCAGCCCTCTTATATGCTTGACTTTCAGCTCAAAAGCTTGATTTCAAGGGAAGGGGCCTCAACGGCCTGGACTGGGTTGTGCTCACCACTCAGAGGCAGATGAGGGACACCACATCTGAAAGTTGTGCCAGGATCACTTGAAATGTAGAAGGTGCAGTTCCCCCAAAGGAATGCAAACAGCAATGGCCTGCTGAAGACAAGTTCCAGGGGAAGCTACTGAGGGAATAAATGATGGCTGGGGCATCCCAAAACAGGACCCTGAGTTCAAGTAGAAGAATTAGAGTGAACTTTTTTTGTGTGGCAGGAACTGGGAGGAGAAACTATAAAGATGCTGCAGAATTTACAAGTGGGCTGAAAGATCCTAAAAGGAGGTCCAGTGCATGGACCATCCACTCAGGGCGAGGGGCAGGGACATCAGGACTTCAGGCTCATGGGTTATATTTTCTCATTTATCGTCTTCTACTTTTCAGGACTTAGTGTTAACAGTCTAATACTCTTAGCACATGATACGTTCTTATAATCCATATAACCACCTCTTCTGGCCTTTTCTCTCCCCAGACTGTTTCCCCTCTTGTTTGCACAGCCTTTTGTACACACCTCTCTTCTATGGTTCTAACCGTAGTAATGATCCAACTTTTGGGGAAAGTACACTGAGGAAGAATGGGGATGGTAAGTCCTAATCAGATTACATATTCTTAATGACTAAGGCTCCCACACCAGTGCCCTGGAGTCTTTCCATACCGGACTCAAGCCTGCTTGGATTAGGACCTTCAAGCGTGTTTGTTAAGGTGTATGTACAGGAGGCATCTCTGTCCATTTTGTGTTGCTCTAACATAACACTACCAGTGGGTAATTTATAAAGAGATTTATTCCTTATAGTTCTGAAGGCTGCCAAGTCCCACAATGAGGGGCTGCGTCTGATGAGGATCTTTTTGCCACATCATAACATGGAGGAAGGCATCGAATAGCAACATAAAGCAAGTGTGTCGGCATCCTTTGTCCTTCTTGTAAAGCCATTACTGCCATTGTGTCCGCACCCTACGTGATTTCATTTAATTCTAACTGGCCCCCCAAAACTATACCTCCAAATATCATTAATACATAAATTTGAGGATTTAAGTTCCCAACACATGAACTTTGGGGGTGTGTTCAAGCCATAGCATCAAGTAAAAGTTAAATCCCCTTTTCAGAGTGTTCTCTGAAGCAGTGCTGTCGGAGGGGCTCTGTATGAGGAATTGGAACACTCCCAAATAATGGCTCCCATGGTCCCCTGCTGCGCAATCCAGACCTACACACCCAAAGGAGCATTCATCCTCTCACAAGCATCCGCACACGCATGCGTGCACACACAATACTGGACTGTGAAATAATGTGCAGTTTGCCATGAGAGGCTCCTCACAGCCAAGGGTAAAGAAAGTCACAATTGTAAGGTCTCTAAAATGAGCTGTACAGTTAAAAATTCATTACCAAATGATTACCTCCTCTTTATACTCTCCCTAATCAAATGTATATTTTTTAGAACATCCTAGTAAACGCAGCACAGGTCTCCATCTATGAAGGGAGATAGGAACACCAGGAATGTGGTCAAGTTTTCTTAGGAATGCTAAGAAAAATGTCTCTTCTTTAAATTGAACTGTTAAATCATATGAGTCAGCATAAGATAAACTTAAGTTGAGGTTTATGGTAGGCTCTTAACACTTGAGGCAAACCTTCACTCGAAGACATAAAATATTCCCATTTGCAAAACGAGTTGGGGATATGGGCACGATGACAATGATGAAACCTTCCAGAGTAGTTCCCTTTAATGAAATCCACCAGTGGGTTTAAAATATTCTATCAAAATTTATAACACACATAACTAACAGCTATTCCACATGACATATAGGTAAGGATATTCATAACAGCTTTTTTATAACAGCAAAAAGTTATGCATTTAGACAAATTACTTGCATAATAGAATACTACCCAGCCTTTAAGAGAATGGAGGGGAGTTAACATGGAAGGATTTCCAAAATATTTTAATTTATAAAATCAGGTGAGGAAATGTTAAAAATATGCTATCACTTCTCTATGAAAAAATATGATTAGATTTGTAAATACGTATGAACATTTCTAAGAACCCAGATAAATCCTATTATGATAGCTGCCTATAGAGAAAGGAACAAAGTAGTTTGCAAGAAAGGAAAGGTGGGTTTGTTTTGTTTCAAGTGAATATATTATCTATGAATATTTTCATAACCCTCCCCCTCAATAAAAATGTGTCTTTGGGGGCTGGGATGTAGCTCAGTGGTAAAGCCCTTGCCTAGCAAGCACAAGGCCCTGGATGTGATCCCTTGCACAACCAAAAAAAGCCTTTGTGTCACTCGTGGTACACCAACAATGAAAATACATTTCTGTTGAGTTGACTAATTTCTAGAAATCCTAACTTGCATTTTTTTTTTCTCTCTTAGTAGAATACTTGGGTTGGGCAAGTCAACCACCTAGGTGGCCTCAGATTCTTCATCTGAAAATGATGGCTTAGAGAAGAGGCGACTTCCTCAAAGCTTTCTGGTTTGAGATGCTGTGATTATATGACTCAGTGATATATATTTGGAAAAAAAAATGCAACAAACTGGCAAGGAGAATCTGGGTGCTTCTCAGATGATGTGTTGTGCTGATGTGGCTAACATAACTATACACAAGTACAATTTCAGTCTATTTCACTCCTTAAGAACACTTCTTAATTTCCCCTTCATTTATACTCCATCTTTGCAATACCTGAGGAACAAACAAAGAAGCAGCTTCAACTGAAGAAATTTATTTACTTTTTTTTTTCTAGGTACATAGATGACATAATTATAGACAAGTTTTGATACATAGGAAAACCCTCTGTCCACCTTTCCTTTTGCTAAATGAATCATCACAATAATTTTTACAGTTTTTAAAACAATACACAGCTTTCTTGGGCTGAAGCAATTGCAAGAACATATTGGTACTGGTATATTACAGCTACTTACAATGTTTAAGAACAGCAATGGAGAAAAATAAGTTATTTAAATATTGATTTCATATACAGAAAGTGCAATGTTGTTAGTTGTTATATAACTTGCTTGACAGTTTTCTCAATTTAAATTCAAGGTACCTTGGACTCAGACGATTACATTTTTTTCTGAATATATTATAGTATGCACATGCAGGAGTGACTTGGTGAACTGACCTCTCTCACTGCAGTTATGAAAGCAAACTTTGCTATGTCAAGAACTGATTTCTACTAGACAAATAATTTCCAATTTCAACTACACCTGGGGTCAGGACAGAAAAAAGCGCCTCTGAGTAAGGCAAGGCTGTGAAAAGCTATTTGCTTTTAGTTATTTGGGAATGTAAGTAGTAGTTGGGACTGGCTGCATTTCCTTCCAGACAACTGTGACGTTACAAATTACACACAATGCCATGTATACCTACCTGAGCCAAACTGCCTTTCCAGCTTTCTTTTGTGCTTTCCAAAGACAATAATTTTTATCGTTACTCCCATTTCTGCACCAAATGCAACTGATAAAAAATGGATATTGCTAAAACCTACCACCTCCAACATCCATAGGCAGCCCCAAACCACCTCAATCAACTGTCATACATTCAGGCTTTTCTCAGATCAAATTAAAAATTTAAAACAAAAGGAAACCAAACAAACACTAAAGATAATAATAATAATAAAAAAAACCAAATTTTTTTTTAAAATTAAAAACAACCTACCCCCTCAAATCAGATGTTCATGCTAAAAATTATTTGTGGTCCCTGAATTTAATTTTCCATGCAAAGGCAATGATTTCCAAAGAGTGATAAAAATATGGTTTGACATTCTCAAAATCTCTGGTGCTAGTTTTACTTAAATGAAAGCTCTAGGCTGAGAACAAATTAAAACCAGGAAATTCCCATGCGATTTCTCCTTTGCTGCCTCTAACATGACCTTCGCGTGGTCTTTTGGCTCAGCTGGAATGAGGAGCAGACTCTGTCGGAAGGCCAAGCCAAGGTATTTCAAAAGCAAGAAGAGAAGCCTGTTCCATGGCGCCCACCTCCACCACAAATGACATCCAGCGAATGGTGCAGCTACCCGAGGACCTGCAGCCCTACCCTTCCCAATGGGCTATGGCCACAACCTAAGAGTACAAATATTGCTGTAACTTTTAAGAATTCCATAGAAATTTGGCAGCTTTGCCTTTTTATTTAGCATTGCCATAACTTCTTCACATGGCATCTTATAGAAGGTAAAAATTATGGAAGAAACATACATTACTTCTAAAAATGCATACCAATGCATGAAAAAAATACATCACCTGAGAATGTCCTTTTCCTCAGAGATATGGATCTACATATATAAAGCATGTAAGGATGGCTTTGTAATTAATGAAACCACTTCTCCCACTTCCCTGAGGGAAATCGTTTAATACTAGATGAAACATTAGAGAACTTTTGCTCAAGGTCTTATGTTCAAAGTGTTTCTATTGTAAATGATCATATTTGATGCTTCAAATAGTGCTCATGATTAAGAATGTGAAGGAAAAATCATTTTGTAAGCAACGGAAACATTAATATTGTCTAAATTTGCTGTTTGCTAGAAAATGAGATACGAGGCTAACAGAGGATATAATATGCTGAAATCAGTTGGAAAACAATTGAAAATATGCAATATTCAACCCATGGCTACCGTGGTTTGGCTCCCTAATGAACCTGTGTGAACAAAAAGAATTATCTAAATAAGAACAAAAAGGATAACAATATCTTAATTATAAAACTAAAAAAAGAAAATGTCTTATATACTATTTCCCTTTTTAGAAACAGCTTTCTGAAATATTTAACCTTACAATGACTTTCTGCAAGCACGATCTCTTAGCTGATGACTGAATTTTGCAATGGACGTGGTCGGGATGCCAAGTCAATACTGCAACAGTGACCAGTGTGGTACAATACTGAACCGATTAAAATGAAAGGCAGTTACTACACACCCACACCCACACAGGTATCTTTGTCAATTTCAGACAGCTTTTTACTAGGCTGCAGTTAGTTCAAACACTGAAAGCCAACATGAAATGCGTGCCTGATAATCACCCCTACAAAATAAGCCATGTTCGGATGAGACAATTAGAAAAGCCCATTTTTGCTGAAAACATCCTAGACATGTCACATGGCAGTCTTAGGCTGAAGATCTGGAACTAGGGTTACAGGGTTGTGGACATTAGTTACCGATAACTGCTTGAAAGCTGATATTAAGGCAAATAAAAGCTGATTGCTAGAAAGCAATTATTTAAAAGTCTCTTGTTTATCTAAAGGAGAATAGGACTGTGTTTTTCCTGGTGCAGCCAGATGTTCTAACTTCTGAACAAGTGAGCACAGTCAGTGGTATAGAATAACTCCCGAGTCTGTTACTTTGGCCTAGCTAAGCCTGTCTGGCTCAGGCATCCTGCAGGGTGACCAACACAAGGGCAAGGGCACAACCAGAAGCAACGGGATCTCTGCTTTCTCCTCTCGCATGCTCTGGGTGCCTTTCTTCTGGATCCGGCCAGCCTGCCCATGACGAAGGAACTGCATCAGCTTCATGAACACAGGAAAAGGCTGGCTCTGGTCCAGGAGCATCCACAGTGGGCCCGGCTACATGGCCTCCGGGCTGGGTGGCAGTTTGAAGAGTCTGGCTGCGGACATGAGCTTCCTGATGTGTCGCTCCTCTGTGATGCCGGCCTCTTGAAGGCAAGTGTGGGACAGAGAAGGCACTTGGCTCAGTGTGCTGAACCCCGCGTCAGAGAGGGTGCTGGTGTACATGGGCAGGCCGATGGAGATGAGCCAATCTGACACAGATGTGATGCATCCAGGAGAGAGGGGCTTCCTACAGATTTCGGTGAGCCCACCACTTGGGATCTGCATAAACACAGAAAGCAGAAACTAAGACTCTACCTGTGCTACTGGAGGGCTACTTATGAGCATGCGCCTACAAGAACAGTACTGAGACACGACACTGCTAGGTTATAATCAGAAAGTGACAATGCTGGGCCGGTGAGATGGCTCAGTGGCTTAAGCGCCTGCCCGGCAAGCGCAAGGGCCCGAGTTCGACTCCCGGATCCCACATACGAAAAAGGGGCCGGTGATATCGCTCAGCGGCACGGGCGCCTGCTGGCGCGCGAGGTCCTGAGGTCGACCCCCCGGTACCCACAAAAAAAAAAAAAAAAAAAAGAAAGTGACAATGCTGTAACAGTCAAAACTTAAGACTAGAATAAAGAATTCTTCTCAAAAATGAAGCAAACTTTTGAGGTGCTCTAGCAGGCAGCTGGAATTAGCTCAATCTCAATTCCATGTTGCAAACTGTAAGGATTTATATATCCTGCTATTTTGTCTCACTGTGCTACGTTTGTCAATGAGAGATCCCTAAGGATTTGCAGAGACAAACCTGTGTGATAGTGTGAAAAGAGATACTCAGTGGCTGGGCTTTCATAAAGTAGATTTTTCTATTGTATTTTAATCTTCGGGAACAACCAGAAAATTCAGTAATCAATATAGTTATAAAGAATTTGAAATACAGTAATATCAAGTATTGGCTAAGACAAGGAAGAGGACATTTAAATTTGACTACTGGGAGCCAGGCACAGTGGCACACACTCTAGCACCCTGGGAGGCTGAGACAGGAGGACTGCAAGTTCAAGCCCTGGGAAACTTAAAGACTTAGCCAGACCTTGTCTCTAAATTAAAAAATCAAAAAAAGGGCTGGGAATGTAGCTCAGCGTGGAAGTCCTGGGTGCATGAAAAAGTTTTTTTTGACTACTGGGCAACATCTTTCAAGAAGGTGATTATGTAACATGTGTGAAAATCCTTGAGATTTTGTGCAGTATTGACGAAATGAAACCTTTTCAGAGAATACATCTTTGGAAATGACCTTGGAAGTATACAATGATTTATTAACAAAGATATTCCTTACTATATTATTTAATATTAAAAAAAAACTAAATGTTTCAACAATGTGGGATTAGCTAAATGATAGAATATTTACCCACTAGAACACTGAAAAATTGATAATAGAAAAGAACTCCTGATCTGACAAACTGAAAACAACCAAGTTTCGAAACTGTATGTTTACTATCATACATGTGCACAGAAATGGCAAGGTTTTTACATATTGGGAAGTAAAAATTGTATATATTGAGGGTATACAATGTTTCTATAAATGTAAACATTGTAGAATAGCTAAATCAAGCTATTTAGCATATGTATTACCCCACTTACATTTGTTTATGGCGAGAACAGTTAAAATCTACTGCCTTAGCAATTTTCAAGTATTCAGTATGTTGTCATTAACAGTAGCGAACCTGTAGTATAACAGATCTCTTGAACTTATTCTGCCTGTCTGAAAATTTGTGGCTCTTAGTTAGAACTTTTTAGAGGTTTTCATGGTGCTAGGATTGTGATAGTTTTCATTTCCTTCTAAAATTGTATTTTAAAAAAGCATCTAGGTGCTGAGGGTACAGCTGAGAACGCTTGCGCAGATGCAGGAAGCCCTGGGTTCATTCCCCCGTGCCACAACGCAAAGCAAATCCAAACAACTCTAGGCTAACCGCCCGCTGCTCTCTCTCCAGGCATCGCTCCCGTCCAGGGCCATGAGCAGCCGTTGCCTACTGAGCACCTGGCAGCTGCTTGCCACCAGGGCTGTCACTAAATGCACCACAAAAAAATCTAAGTGAGGGGCACCCGAAGTGCAGGCTGCTCACCGCCATTCGGTGCTGCTTCCTAAGCAGTTTCACCCGGATCTGGTCCATGTTGGCGGCAACATCCTTCTCGGGCTGATCTAGGTCCTCTGCGTATCTCTGCACCAGGGCTTCAGGGATCCCACAGCGGCCATGCTGTGGGGAGAAACAGATACAGGGTATAAAGGCAGCATGGATTTGTTTTTCTTTTTCTAAGACACAGTAAATACAAGATAGGATAAGACATTTAGCTATAATAAAATAACACCAAAATTTTTAATTTGAGATGAGTATATATTCTTTATGATCAGGATGGATGCTTTCAAGGGAATATATTTATGTCTTTATGTTCCAAATACTGAAGAGGTCTAGCATAACTTCTGAAAATTCCTGAAGGCAGAAAATGATCATTCTGCATTTTTCAGGCCAATGCTTACATCTCATTCAACCTGACCATTTTGCAAAATTCAGTTCATCTGCTGTTCTTGATGCTAGTTTCCTAAACTCCAGGACAAACTTCTACTCTACAGATATTCTACTGTTTGCCCTTCATTTGTAAGACTTGCACCACCACATCAGCGGGCCGCATCTCCTTAGAACTCTCCCTACTTTCACTTCAAAGGAAATATCAAGGAGATGGAAGAAAAGAAGGGAGGGATGTTACCACAGGCATTCATGCGCATAAGAATTTTATAACAAGGACTTCCAGGAACGCATTATAATGGCACATGCAGTTCCAACCAGCTCTGTTATTGCTGATTTGTCTTCAAAGTCACTTTGGTACTGGTAGATCTTTTTCATCTTTTTCATCAAATGAGAAATGATTTTTCACTATAGATCTAAATGTTTTTGATACAATAGTTTTTATATTATCATTTCCTCCTTATTATCTATAGATAATTATTGTACAATATAACCACTGTATCACATCTGAACAGGGTTCTGCAATTTTCAAAGTATGACCCCACTTATTGAATTTGCTCCCAGCAATCCACCTATGAGGTACTTTAGAGAGGTGATACTTAAGTCCAGCTGATCTACAGGGAAATGTAGTGGGGAGACAGTCATGTCTCAATGCACACGTCAGGTCGGATACTCAGACTTGGGTTTCTCTTGCCCACTAACCCATTCCTTTCACGAACTAGTTCTGGTTCTGATCACTCTCCCTGCAAGGTATAGCTGCCAAAAATAAAAACAAACAAGCAAGAACATAAGGAAACTGTGAGGCTGCATTCGCATGTAACCTGGGGACTGTGGTCCCTGGTCATCAGTGGGCCATGTGCCCGACAGGCAGAAGCCACTGTCAGTGAGTCACCACACTTTCAAAACAGCCTGCTCCAGGGCTGCCTCCTGGTAGCTGTGTGGGGCTTCATGTCCCCTGGATGCCTGATAGACAGAAGCAAAGGATCATGGGGGTTGGGGAGCCCCATGCCTCTGCTACCTTATCCGAGTATGGCTCTTCTGTGAGGTCAATGCCTTCGTCATGTAGCTTGGTCTCGGTGAGCAGTTCCAGGTCCACTCCCCGGTTGCAGGACACCTTCCTGCTCAGTGCCGGGCCCAGCTTCACACCGTGTTCCTGCAGGCTGGCACTCTCGGGCAGCTCCAAGAGCCACGGTGGAGGCCTGCTGCATGATGGGCTGCCAGGCTCCTGCCCCGAGGGAGACCTGGACGCCTGTGCTGAGGGACAATCAACAGGGCTGGCCTTCTTCACCGGCAAACATGGGGCGTCTGGGCTGGGGAGGGTACCCCCAGGGCCCACGGGAACAAGGTGGAGCCCGTTAGCAAGGCGTTCTCTGCTCTTTTTGGCAGGAACAGGTGGAGGCTGTGAAGGGTGTTTTGGCTGTGTCCTTGCCTCAGGGACCCTCTGCTGTGTATCTACCCCTTCTTTTATGCCTGGGGGATGGTGGGTTCCTTTAAAATCATGTCCTTTCCTGTGACTCTCAAGAGACGTCCTTGTTAAACTGTGCCTGACGCCAGGAGGCTGAGCCTCATAGTTTCTGGGCGAACACTGCGGAGGTGAAATGCCACAGGAAGAGGCTGCTGCGGGGCCTTCAGTTTTCCTGGGCATCATCTTCTGAGAGTCGGGACATCTCTGGCTTTGGGTCAGTAGCGAGGCATTGTTGGCAGCAGAATCTCGCCCTGGAGGTTGGACCTTTGCACTGGGGGCAGACGTCTTTTGGGGCACTTCCGGTACAATCTGAGGAGAGGTTTCTGTCACCTCAGTAGGCACATCTTTTCCAGCATCAGGCTGTCCTTGGAGGTCATCCAGGGAATGGGATCGGGGCCATGCTTTCACGGTCTGGGGGCCCTCCAGGGTCTCACAGCTCCGACAGATGGAAACCGGGAGGCTTCTTCGGTTCTTACTCAAACCAGTCACACAAGGTGGGTCACAGTGCTTGGAGGTGGTGGAGGTGCCACCAAGGCCCAGCCTGCTCTCCTCTCCCTGCTTCCGCGCATCCACTGACTTTGTTAAAGGCAAGGTCGGGTAGTTGCCCAGCTGATTCCTGTGGAAAGGCTTCAAGCTGGACTCAGTTGACGACTTGGCAGGTAAGAGGCCAGTTTTCTGAGTCTTGCCTATGAGACAAGGGAATATTTTACAATCATGTTTTAAAGCAAATCAAATTGATGCACAGAAGTGTGTGAACATAACAGACGTCTCCAATTCCCACATCCCCATGTTGAACTGCACTAAGGACACAAAATCATGTATGACAGTGGGTGCTGCAGAGTCACTATGGTCCCATTTTTATTTTTAGAAATAATTCTTAGTCTTACTAAAGGACTTATGGAGACTGAAATTATAACTGGATTATTGCTTAGGCAATAGCAGAAAGCTAAACTTAATGTCTTTTTCTACCTGCAAGCAATGTAGAAGAGGGTCAATCATCCAAACCCTATTTGGAAACCACACAGATGGAATTTTTGTCTGGCGAGTACAATTTCCCAAGGTCATGGTTGAAGTGGAGAGGACTGGCTCTTCTCAAGAGCTTCTATAAATAATGCTTCAAAGGGGTGCTAATGAATACTCAAATTCACACCTTCCTTGAAGCTGCTCCCCTCCAATAAATTTATATAGAACCAACCAGGCAACTCTGATACCGACCCGTAAACAAACTGAAGTGAGCAGCTTGTCAGAAACCACCTATAAAATGCTTCTACAGTTTCTACGTCCTAGCAAGGCAAAGCCTTGGCTAAAATGAACTCTCAGCCTGGTAAGTGAAGCCACCAACCAGGCACACGACTTATTTATCTGATGACTGTTGACTGGTATTAACTGCTACTGCTGCTCAATAAGCTTTACTGAGAACACACTGTCTAAGGGCCAGGCACTGACCTACGTGAACACACACTAATTAACGGTCCCTGGTTTTATCTTTGGTTAATAACGTGTTTATTGTGGTTTTTGACATTGACAAATGCCAGATAGGAATGCCCCAGGTAATGGAATATTTGAGCCAAGTGATCCTATTACTCTAGACTTACTGAAAAAGATGAGTAATACTAAACCTACAGGATTGGAAGGTACAAAGAAATGACTGGCTCTAATCTCTGGAAAGCCATATGTTGTTAAAAGTAAGGGTTTCTTTCTCATTTATTGCTTAGGTAAATATTTTTAACTACATATTTTAATTTAGAATTTTGACATCTCCCAGTTAAGCAGTCTTGCCCCTTCCGTATATAAAGCAGCAAGAGAAATCAGGCCATGGACTGATTTGACTGGGAGGAGAGAGAAATGGTTGGATGGTGCCCACCCAAAGAAGGAAATGGGTATTTTGGAATAAATGAAAGGTATTCTTCAATAAAATCTCTATGTGTATGCTATATAGACGAGGGAAAAAGAAGAAGAGAGAAGTCCTGAAGCGGTGAGTTTTACAAGAGTTTTGGCCATTATCAGCAGGGAAAAAATCAGATTCCTTCTATGATTTATGGACTTCTACCAAACGCACTCTAATTTTAATCTGAAAATCCGCAATGTGTCACATCAAGCATATGGCAGACCCTAAGACTGATGGATAAGAACAGTGGAGTCGCAACCAGACTTTGTATTAGTGATTCCATCCTTTCTAATAAGGCAAAAATCAACATGGGGAATATTTTGCATTCTGCAGAGGACAGACCTGGTCAAATGACATTTGTCCTCCCTTATGAATAGTAACTTGAGACCTCAAACACTGCCTATCTGTATGTCCCACACTAATATGCAACAACATGCCAGGCATTTACCCATAGGTTTTTATTTTGTTGCTACATGGAGATCAGCAGCCAAGTGTTAATACTGAATACACTGTCCATAGTTCCATTTTTTTTCCCAGAAAAGGGAAACACCTCTTCAGAAAACATATCACATTAAAGTTAAAAAGTTGGTTGAAAGAGCAAATTCTCAAAACTTCTTTATCGTAAACTTTAGGAATACAGTGCAAACAGAATCATGGAAAGAATTAAGTTCATGAACTGAGGTACCACTATATGGTTTTCCTTTCCTTTAACTACCAATATAAGTCATACTCCCAATACAAATTCCATTTTCACATTCTGCCTAAATTGGAAAGATCCCTGGATTCACCTTGAATTCAAAACATGGTTCGCCATCTTCTTTAATCTAGGTCTTCAGCAGATGCATCTGAATCCTTTTGGGCATTAAAAATTCCGCCAGTGCTATCTGTGAAATCCTTATCAATTCAGCACAGTTGGAATTAATTTTCTGAAAATTTTTGGCTATGGAAAGGTTATTAACAGAAAAGCTTTCTCAACCTACATGAGGATTTGATGTTCACTGCAACTGAAGATGTAATGTGATGTTAGGTGGGTTTTATGTTCCATCATGACCTAGGCTACCTAGCACTGAGCACCTCATTAGAGTACGCACCCTGGGCACCTACTTGACTCCCTCAGTCCTGATTTTGTTGCCCTAAATGGCTTTAATGCTATTTTTTAAACCATGATTCACAGTAAGAAACACATCTTACATTCACCATCCAACACACACACACACACACACACACAGCCCACTGAAAGATAACAACACTAGCATTACTGATCCTTACCTTATGGGGTGCATACTGCCATTTTCTACACTATTTTTCTTAGCAAACTGCTGCCTACAATGCACTACATTGATTTTACCACCCACCCTATGAATTGGAATCCACAGTTTAAGAAAGGTTGCTTTACTGGGTGCTAATGATTATGCTAACGGATGGGATTCCAATGACAGCTAAAAACTATCAGACCTGAGCATTTTTCCACAATGGCCTTTAAGTGTTCAACAGAGATGTAGGTCACAATGGCAGTGCATGCCCTTGGCTACTGTTTGTAAATCTCACAATAATGAGAATTTTGAGGTCACAACATTGAACTACAGAGCCCCCCCGCCCTGTGACATTTAGCCTGCCTGACCCATTTCTACAGAAAACTCTGCTTCTGTCTGAGACAAGTAGGCTTTCTGGAATTCCATATTGACTACTTCCTGCCTGTCAGGCCAGGAAAGCCACACACAAGACAAGTGGCCTTGCGGCTATCCTCTCCCAAAGTAACTGCTTCTGGACTGAGCCTGCAGCCGGGGTGTGCAAGATACGGCTGCGGTGTGACCCTAATGGATGGTCTACCTGGTGAATGGTTCTGCTTGTGGACCTAACAGTTCCCAACACTCAAATGTGGGTTGTTAATGCATAAAGCAAAGGGCACAGGAGACACACAATTTAGGTTTTTTAGCTGTGGGTATTTCAGACAGAATTTATTAACCTTACACAGCAGCCAGGATAAATAAACACAGGGGCTAACTGGAGAGCAGTATGGGAAGAGGCTGAAAATGAAAAGATGATTACCTGGTTCATCATGGGAAAAACAATCAATCTTTTGAATACAATTACGCTTCTGAAATCAGAAACTGTTGAACTAGGTTCCTGATGGGCCACGCCGACATTACCATTTTCCAGGTTCTCGCTGCTCTCGTAGCATCCCGAGTCTCTCGGGGAGCATCCACTCAGGCCCTGGCTGTCCACCAGCAGCTTCTCCTGGGACCCAGACTGGTCACTGTTACCTGGAGAAGGTGAACACACGGCGGGGAATCACAGAGGAGCAGAAGCAGTGGTCCCAACATCAGACAGGTCCCAACTTCATCCTGTTACTGCCATATATTTTTAACCCTTGGACTTTAAAAGAGAACAAATTATTTTACAGTAAATGAGATGAAAATGAACTCGTGAGATCAGAACATTTCAAGTAAAGTATCAACCACATGAAGATAAATTTGGAAAGAGAGCACATAGTTGGAATATGCCGATGCCTTTCAAGTCAGCCAAACGGGGAGACTGAAGCCTCCGTGGAGAGGAGAAATGTAGAGAAGGTGTTGGCAGCATGGACAGCATCGCAGACCCTTCTAAGTGAGGACACCACCAGTTAAGTGAAGAATGAATAAACGTATAAATGCCCTCCATGGATGGGTCAGGCCATGTCCTTTTCAGAGATCTGTAAGACTTGTACTTCAAGATATTTATGTTACTACCTCTCCAAATTTGGAAGCTTACATAAAATGTCCAATATCAAATTTTATTAGCATTTAAGAGCTTTTTGTTGGGGCCAGTGAGATGGCTCAGCGGCGAAAGCGCCTGCCTGGCAAGCGCGAGGTCCTGAGTTTGACTCCCGGAACCCACATAAAGGAAAAAAAAAGGGCCGGTGATATTGCTCAGCGGTACAAGCGCCTGCTGGTAGGGGCGAGGTCCTGAGGTCAACTCCCTGTACCCACATTAAAAAAAAAAAAAAAGAGCTTGGGCTGGTGAGATGGCTCAGCAGCGTAAGTGCCTGCCTAGCAAGCATGAGGGCCCAAGTTCAACTCCCGGAACCCACATACGAAAAAAGGGCCGGTGATATCACTCAGCGTCACAGGCGCCTGCTGGCGTGCAAGGTCCTGAGGTCGAACCCCCAGTACCCACAAAAAAAAAAAAAAGCTTTTCGTTTTGGAGAATTGATTTCACTATGTAGTCCAGGCTGGCCTAGAATTTACCAGGAAACCCAAGTTGGCCTCAAACTCATGATCCTCCTGCCTCAGGTTTCCAAGTGCTGGGATTACAGGTATGCCACCACACCAGGCTTTTAGGAGCATTCTTAGCCCTTGGTAACATATGCTGGCTCTTGTATTACCTCAGCAAGACTCAGGTTGGCCAGAGGGGCAGAGACCCTGAAACTGAGGACCCAGTGGCAAACCTCTTTTTGTTTTTGTTGTCTGGGATGCACTAGAGTTTCCTTTCTTCTCTGCCTTCTCCCATTGTCTTGGGCCTGCATTTCTATCTGCTGCACACAGAACTGAGAGGGAAAGCTCAGGAGACACTATGGCTGTTAATCCTGGTATGTCAACTTCACTGGGTTAATTAACACCTACCAGGTTAGTACAGGGTATGTCTGGGTAGGTCACTGAGGAGTAACTTGGGGTACTCTCTCTGGTCCCTGGCCCATTCCTCTCTGGCACTGTTTTCCTGCTCTGCTTCCTGGTCACCATGAACCAAGCAACTGTGCTCCATCAAGCCCTCCTGCCATGAGATCTCTGCTTTGGAGCCAGCCAATCGTGGACTAAAACTGTGAGCAAATTAAACCTCTACTCCTTAATGTGGTGGCTGTTGGGAACAGTGTCTCAGTGACCAGAAGGTAACTAATATACACTGTGACTTGGTAACCAAGCAGGAGGCACACTTAAGGTGGGTGGCTGAGAGCTGACTACCCTCATGGTGTTAAAGAGAAGCACTATTATTTGTTAACTGTATCTCAATAAAGCTGAGGGGAGAAAAAAAATCAAGAAAAGTCTGAGGGAGTAAGAAAACCTCGGGGAGAATCTTGTTGGCCTTTAAAAAGTCTCTCAGCAGCGTCACTTTGCATGTCCTATTGAGTGAGCATGTGGACCTGAATGCAGAGCATCTTCATGCTGTCATGCAGACTAAGTGCTTGGTCACATAAAACGGAAACCAACAAAACACTTTCTACATAAAATAGCTAGTTGCAACAACAAATGGCCTTCATTTATTTTCCTTTCTCTTCGCCTCTCACCCTCCCACCCCAACCACATACACAAAGAAAAAAAACAATCCAATAAACCAGAAATACAATGCCTGTTCTCAGGTCATCAAAATAAATATGTGGGGAGGCAGAGGGCTGCCATACTACACGTGTGCTGTGGGTTCGTGTCCTTCTGCGACTTCCTGTTTGTATTTCTCGCAGGGGGAGCTTCTGTAACACAGATCACTACTGCAGAGAACATGGCAGAATAAGCTCTTCAATTAGAAACACAAAGGAAGAGCGCTAATTTTTAAGTGACTAATGACAAATTGACATATTGGAAGCCCATAAACAAATACTGCCATCCCCCACACTAAAAATTGGAACATTCTAGAGTGGTGTCCTCATCATGTGGAAGAGCCTATGGCCGTGGAGTGGCCTCTGTTCCAGCCTAGCATGCTATTTAGAAAAATGATACTGATGAAATGAGGGCTTTGAGCTCTCTGCTACAACCCAGCGAGAGGAACCGGTGTTGTCGATCCCTGGTGGCAACAGTTCAGTGCACCACAGAAGCCAAAGCTAACTCCAGAGTGCAGACCGATGGGAAGAAAGCAGAAGCCATGAAAATGCGTGCTGGATCTGCATTTGGGGGATCCTAGCCTCACCAGGCACAGAAGGGCACCTGAATTGTTATGGAGAGGAAAAGGATCCCTCCCATCACCTGAAAACCACAGTCCAACTCATAGTCGTGAGCATATGGCAAAGGGCCAGAGTCATTGTCTTCATCAGGGACAAAACAAGCCAAAGGCCTCACATAAGTACTGCAGAATGAAGCCCATCACTTTCTACCATGCTTATTAGCGTGCCCAGCATGAAAGAAAAGAATGAGGATGAACTACGACATGCAAATTCTCTCAGTCCAAGAAGAGAGAAAGGCTGAATCACCGTTTGGGCATGAGCTGAACTTGAACCCCAAGTGACTCTACTTGGGTTCCCCCCTCTGCAAAACTGCACAACACATCCACTTGCACACAGAAAGAATATGCTGGGATACTCAGGACATCTTCAGACATCTAAGCTGGTGGTGCACAAAGGCACCCATAGTTATCTGAACAGCAGGTACCTTGGGAAGTAAGAAGGGGAGGGAATGGGATTCTTGGACAGCAGCACTTTCAACAGGGCTATAAAATGAGGACTGCTGGGAGGCTGAGGCAGGAGGATCCCAAGTTTGAGCCCAGCCTGGGCAGCTTAATAAGATCCTGTCTCAAAATAAAAAAATAAAAATAAAATAGACACTGGGATTATATCTCAGTGTGGAGTTCCTGGGTTCAATCCCCATTATAGCCTGAATGAATGAATAGGACTGAAACAAAGATGACAACATATTAACTATAGTTGAATTCAGGAAGTGCATGTGTATAAAAGTTTTATTTTTCTCTGTATTTTACTACACACTTGAAATAATTCCTGATTAACATTTTCATAAAATATATTTGTATTGATCTGTACATTTAAAAATGGTTAAAATGATAAACTTTTTGGTATATGTATTTTACTACAATTAAACATTAAAAAAATTATTTTTTGAAAGGGTGCTTATACTTAGTAGCCCTAAAAGAATATAAGGAAGAGCAATCTGACAATCAGGGTCTTTTCCAGTCAAACCCCCTCTGGAAGCTGCCCTTCTCCAGGTACTAGGAGACCCCGGACAGATCTGACTTTCAAGCAGTGCTGGAGATGGACTTTTTGCTCTCAGTGATCTTTCAAGATCTCCACACACCTTCAAAGATCTCAATGGACCTCTGTCTCTCCAGTGCAAAGAAATTTAGTTTGGCAGAAAGCTACTGTGGTCCTCTCAATTATCAGTTACTTAGAGGGATTACTTCTGAAACTCAATGAATTTAACCGTATTGGGTATAAAGTCTCATAACTCCAGGGTAAGTCTGGACCCAGCCTCTCGGCACTAAGCAGTGCCTCTGAGCCCCTTGAAGCTTTTGTTTTAAAACAAATAAAAAGGAAATACTACTTTGGTTATCAGTGAAGTCCAAATTCTGGTAATACATACATCCAAGATGGGATTTATTAAGAAGCAAAGAAGACTTTGTAGGCTCTGTGTGTGTGTGTATGTGTGTGTGTTTGTCACTGGGGATTGAGCCCAGGGCCTTAACACTGAGCTACATCCCCAGCCTTTTTTTGTTCTGAGCAGGGTCTTATTAAGTTGTTAAATTTCCTAGGCTGGGCTCAAACTTGTAATCCTCCTGCCTTAGATTCTGGGAATACTGGGATTATAGGTCACCATGCCTGGCCTTCTTAGTTAGCATTATGATGAATAAAAATACCCTCCTTCATAATGTCCCTGGCACAAATCTCAGGATGTAACTCTAGGACAAGGGGTCTGGGTCAACATGGCGTGAAACAGACCAGGCCCTCTGTACTTAGGAGTTAGCTTTGGTCCTCCTCCATTTGGGTGATGAAGGAAATGTAGTGAACAGTGCATGTAAAGCAGCCGTTTTCCATGGTCGAGGATGGGCCATATTATAGAGCAGATGCGGTTCAGGAAAACAGGTGAATGTTAATTCACAGCAATACAGCTGGTCACTATACTGGGCACTGTCCCAGGTCATTTACACACAACACGGCCAGAGACCGCAGGGTGTCTCTTGGGAGACGTAAAACTAGCAACCTAGTCATAAAGTGATACTAAGTACGAGACACAATTCCCTCCAAATCTATCCCTGAAGGCTACCTGTTTACCTAGGGCTCAGGCATCTATCTCATGGTGTGCGTCCCTCTACGTCATCAGTGAATTTAGAGGGAATACTTTTAAGCAGAAGTGAATGAAACAGCACTGACACGCTTCTCTCCGAGTCTCTTGGGTCTGATGCACCCAGTCAGATGCTCCTCCGGAACCCCGTCATAAAGTTAAAAATATCATAAACTAAAAATGCATTTAATATACCAAACCCACTGAGCACCCTAACTTAGTATTACAGGACACTGTGGAGCACAGTGTGTTCATCCTCGTGCCTGTGACCAGGAGCTGCAGCCTGCCGCCCCCGCCCAGTGTCACGAGAGAGCGCTGTAGCAGGCCGCACGTCGCCGGCCCAGGAAAAGACCGGGCTTCAAAATTCGAAGTATGGTTTCTACTCCACTATGCTTTCACACCACCAGAAAATCAAAGAATCCTAAGTTGGGGATCATCTGTAATGTGTAACTTTTCCCCCCACCATTAACCATCGTTTTGGTGTGTCTTTTAGCAACAGAAATGCTATTAGCTACTGATATCCCTGAAGCGAAGCACTTGAAAGAAAATGCACTTGAATTCAGTAGCTGGAAAGGATACTACCTTCACGATGAATAATTTCAGGACATTTGTGATGTGAGACTGCAGAATAAAGAGCCAGATAAGACTGGGTTAATGGAGCGATGGATAGGATCCATTTGACAGACTCCGTAAAAGCTGTGCGCTCCCTGAGTTCTGCACACACGCTGTACAACTAGGCTGTCATCTATTTAAGTTTGGAATCCTTTCGCTCTGCATACTCACTTCACAGACATTTCCTGCTTCTTTAATGGAAACTGATTAATTTCACTTATTAATCAGCCTGTTCAGTAAGAAAATACCTCCTGATTTTGAGAAATAATTAACCCTTGGCTGGGCAGGAAACTCCCAGTTGGTGACTTTTGTGCCCAGAGACCCTAGTGACCGGCTGAAGACTGCACATCGCCACAGACCCTAAGACAGAGTCCACTGGTTTCTTAGAAAACAGCAGTTCAGGGCCGGTGAGGTGGCTCAGCGGCATAAGCGCCCGCCTGGCAAGCGCGAGGGCCTGAGTTCGACTCCAGGAACCCACATACAAAAAAAGGGCCGGTGATATCGCTCAGCGGCACGGGCGCCTGCTGGTGCGCGAGGTCCTGAGGTCGACCCCCAGTACCCACAAAAAAAAAAAAAAAAAAAAAAACAATAACAACAACAAACCCCCCCCAAAAAAAATAGCAGGTCATTCTCTCAGTCATGTGGTGCAGCACTGTCCTCAATTATTACCTAGACACACGCCAGGAAAGTTGTCAGGGTTACCAAAGAGTTCTTTTGCTTCCATGTTAACAGCAATGTCTGCGCTTGGAATTTATGTCCTTTAGCAATTTGGCATACGGTGGACCCTTGACTTAGGAACTCTATTCATTCCCGAGGGCTGATTGTAACTCAAGTTGTCAGTTGAAGGCTCAGGCTCCTCCACGCAGCCTTCAGAGTCTCCCTCTTGTATACTGGCAGACCTCAGTGGCCTTAGAGAGACACTGGCCCAGGACTTCTCAGTTAACCCCATACAGGAGAGGATGTTGTGATGCTCCTTCCAGAACTCCTTAAGGGTTAAATCTGTATCTGAGACCATCTGGAAGCGCATGTAGCCGGCATTCAGGTCATAACTCAAGGCTTTGTTTATAAGTTAAAACTAAAATTCCGGTCATAACCCAAGTTGTTCACATGTCAGGCCGGTCGTAACTCGAGGGTCCACTGTAGTATGACACTGACCTTGGCTTTGTAAGGAGCAAGGCAACGTGAGGGACTCCAAGGATATAAGCACCGGCTGATAGTTTATAAGAGGCCTACAGGTAACCAAAGACTTGGCTCTTGTACCAGTGACCCCTGTGCGTGTGGAGGGACTTACTGTCATACTCCTGCAACAGCTCCACGGCCGTCAAGAGAACGGCTCTGTGTTCTGGGTCTCTGATATTTAGCTCATCCAAGTCTTCCTCCTCCAGGAGCTTGAAGGTGTCCAGGTCTTCATACCCATTGAACAGGAAAGTGGGCGTGTGCTCCTGGGGGTGCAGAAAGAGAGCCGAAGGGCGTCAGGAGCCCAGCCGTGTGATGCATGGCCAGCTACCGGCCTCAGACCCCTCGGCTCTTTTCTCCACATCATTTTCATGCTAATCAAGATTAGCATCATTCCTAACGCATTCTACATCTCCCAGCCCACCAGGTTAGAGGCAGACTGTTTTATTAATCACAGGTTAAGAAGATGTACAATGCAGACTGTGATGGGTTCCACATCCTAACTGTGTCCTTAATATGAGTTAATTCCTTTATCACTACATGGCCCACCAGGGAGGTATTAAAATTCAACTTTGCCGGACCCTCAAATATCTCAGGTGCAAGAGGGTTTTGCAGGGAAGAAGCAGAATCTCCCACTGCAGACCCGCCTGCCAGATGCTGGGAGTCCTGGTGAGAGGGAGGTGGGAAGGGAGACACCTTATTGGTTCTGTGGGGCTGGCTGCGTGGAAGGCACCAGGGTTTATGCTTACAGCCTTTCTTGTAGCACATTTTGATCTAGGGCTTCTACTACCACCCTCAGAGTAGGTCAAGGGCAACATGAGAATACTGGTAACTTCTTCCGTAGGATGGCTACTCACCACACTAATGGGTCACACTTGCTAGATGACACAGATCGACTCCTAGCCTAGCCTAAAACTGCCCTCCCCTTGCTTAGCTTAGGAGGAGGAACAGGTAGTGAGGAAATGTGCGACAAGAATAAGAAGGGACTGACTTTTAGGTTAATCCGGTCCAAGAGATCCTCCACGGATTTGGGCTGGGGAGGTCTTCCTTTCCTCCTCCTTCTGGTGGGGCGCTTGGGCTTCTCCTCTTCCTCACTCAGCACATCCACATAGATAAACTTGAAGGTGCCGACCTTGTTGTTCAACAGGCCCATCCAGGTCCCCATGGGTGGTTTGCTGATTATGTCAATAATATCTCCTTTCTGTGGCAGGGAACACAGATCTTTCCGTTAGGTGCATTTTGAAGCACAAACAGTGAGTCACACAGTTGGAAAAATGGCAGAATCGGGGTCCCACACATGACGCTCCTGAGCCATCCATGCAGGACATGACAGGGAGTTTGGCAGAGGTGGAACAGAGCTCTTGTGACTGTGCTGGATCCCACACGGGCCCAGGCCACAGGCTGCCCTCCCTCCTTCTGGCACCTCAGGGCCCAGGGTGCTGTGCTGTCAACCAGTTTGGCTCTCTAAATAGTCTCTCATCACCCCGAGAGAAAGAACTCTCTACCACTCACAAGTTAGTGGCAACCTCTGCCCTGCAGTCACTTCATTCATCTTGTGGAACTCCATCTGCAGGTCCCACGTAAATATCTCTGTTCATACACAGAAGGCAGTCATCCATTTGCAGATGGAGAAAGCATAGAAACTGGAGTGTGGGGGCCACAGGAGTTCTAGAGGGGAGCTGGGGTGAGAGGACAGGGCCCAGGTATGGGTCATGATGAGGGAGTGCCACAGGCCCCTCTGCCCTGACCACTGGTTCGTTCTCAGTTTTGTTTTTGCTAAAGAGACAGTGGATCAACAGGCCTGGTCACAGCCCAGCATCCAACGGTAGGGAGGAAAGAAAGAAAAGGGTCCAGGTGGGCTTCTCTGAGCCCCAGAGAGACCCACCTTGAGCTTGAGTGAGTCTGTGTCGTAGGGACTGGGAGTGAAGTCGGTGTGCACCCGGGCTCGCCCACAGAAGGGGCCCCGGTAGGGCGGCTCCTCATCATCGCCGTCTTCTGACTTGACGCTTTCCCTGTTGCTGGTGGAGGAATCGGTAGTGCTGACCGTCTGACCACCTGTGCGGGAAACACAGGAAGGAGGAAGCTAAGTATGGATTTCCCACATGGCAAAGCTGAAAGGGATGGAAGGTATCGCAGATTAGGAAAAGGAGGCCTCGGAACGGGAGCCGTGCCCCCCGATCTAGTGTCAGAACCAGAAGAGGGAGCACATCTGACTTCCCACTAACTGCTGTTCCCAAGCGAGTTCCTGATGGCACAGCACACTGTCCTCATGACTGAGGACTCCATGAGCTATGGGGACTCCCTGAAGATACAACAGTACAGTATAGTAACGTTACCACAGACCAGGAAACACCCTTCACAGACCAGGAAACACCCTTTAAGAGAGCAAGTAACTTGCCCAAGGGGAAGAACTTAGAGGAGTGGACTTAAACTTGACCCCTTCCCCTTTCCTATTTGGCCAACACCAACCACCCTTGGGCCTGGGGCAGCTGAATAGAAATTGTTACCAGCGACATTTGTAATTCAACCCTCTTTACCTTATCAGTCACCTTTATGTACCTTTTCCTTTGTCTTGGTTTTGTTTTTTTTTTGTGGGTACCGGGGGTCGACCTCAGGACCTGGCGCGCCAGCAGGCGCCCGTGCTGCTGAGCGATATCACTGGCCCTTTTTTCTTATGTGGGTTCCGGGAGTCGAACTCGGGCCCTCGCGCTTGCCAGGCAGGCGCTTATGCCGCTGAGCCATCTCACCGGCCCCACATATTTGATTTCAACTCCAAAGGAAATTATCTACAATTTCAAACTGGGCTTACTCATCGAGCTCTGCCCACTCAGAGAGCTCCGAAGACTTTCCACAGATCCTCCAGCTTTGAGCTTGGGTTTGTCCATGTGTTCAGAGTCAGGCTGGGCAGAGGCTGGGGAGCCAGGCATTCCATTGAGCCCCGAGTCCTGAAAGGGTTAAGAAAATTAAGTCTCACAAGTACACAGGTATCCTTTTGCAATTTTCAGCAATGTGGGCCTCAGCCGCATCCATCAAATTGATCTTCATAGTCATATTTTATTCTAAATTCTATATTCTCTTATTTAACCTACATCACTCCTTAACTATAAAGCTATGGCCCATTATTTATTAAGCACTCAAAAATTGTTTTGCATGTTTAGACAGATATTTTTGAAATCTCCAGTAGAAAAAAATCTACCACAAAAATATGTATTTAGTTAAAGGCTTAGGGACTCAGCACAACTCAGCAGCCTAGTATCAAGGCTGGACACCAATGTAGATCAAGTACAACCCACTATTAATGCAGTATCCAAAGTACTATCAGAGAATATCTAATCTACTTTCCAGGGAAACATTTACATTGAAAAAAAAAATAGTTTACTTCTTTAAAAAACAACTGGCCGTACTGTCATGTTTCTGTTTATGTAAGTTATTGACACTGGCTAAATGATTACCAACTTAAGACCCAGATACATGGAAAAACTATTGTTTTTCAGTCTATCACAAAGTTTCCAGATGCCACTCTATGGTTCTGCTTCTTTAACTTCTTTCCAGTGCTGCTAGCAAAATACCACGAAGTCTCTTCAGGTCAGACTGCCGGTATGGTAACAACTCAGCAGCACTTTTCACTGTGGGGTGGCCAAATGTGATCAGCCCAGCAGCTCTTCGCTTGCCCACGTATGTACAGCACACTCCTTGGATCTGCGCTGCCACAGACATAAGACAACATCACAGTGTGCAGCGGGACGTGTTTGCCTGGCACCAAAGTCTCTAGCATGTGAGACTTTCTAGCACTGAGGATGTGAATACAAAACCATCTGAACAAAACCTGGTGTTTACATGGTGCCAAATCATCAGAAGGGATTTCATACAATACCACTGGCCCCTCAGATGTTTAAGGACAACTACAGCGGCGGGTTCTGGTTTGACACTTTGTGCTTTACATGAAAGGCAAGTGAGCAAACCACTTCAAGAGCAAGAAGTAGAAACCAAGATCACATGATCACAGAAGTTACTGGAGCTGTGAAGATGGTTCCTGAAGCAGTTTTCATTCCTTTCTGAATCCCAAAATGAGTAATCTTTCCAATTAAAAACTCTTTTCTAATGCTTCTTGGAAAAGTGTATGTTTTGAAACACAGCAAAATTAAACGTGCATCTTGGTTTTTTTATATGCTCTCCAATGCTTTTTAAATTACTAATTTATTCACCATCCATTTATTGATTACCTATAAGAAAAGGTATGATTCTAGGTGCCGGGCATATATCAGAAGGAGAGAAGACAAAAGTTCCTACCATCAGAGAAACACAAATTAAAACAATATTGAGATTCCATCTCACCACAGAAAGAATGGCTATCATCAAGAAATCAAATAATAACAAGTGCTGGTAGGGCTGCAGGGGAGAAAGGAACCCTTCTACGTTGTTGGTGAGAATGTAAACTAGTATAGCCACTACTAAAATAGAACGGAGATTTCTTTAAAAACTTAAATGAGAAATTCCATTTAACCCAGTTATTCCTCTTCTAGGTATCTTCTCGAAAGAGTTAAAGA
Organism: Erethizon dorsatum; assembly: GCA_028451465.1. Lineage (NCBI taxonomy): Eukaryota > Metazoa > Chordata > Mammalia > Rodentia > Erethizontidae > Erethizon > Erethizon dorsatum. The sequence continues at coordinate 129,535,616 of CM051823.1, read as the reverse complement.
CATCATATTACAGTGATACATGGATACTCGTGTTTATAGCAGCACAATTCATAATAGGTAAATCTCGGCACTAGCCTGTATGTCCATCAGCAAATGAACGGATAAAGAAAATGTGGTATTTACACACAGTAGAGTACTACTCTGCCATAAAGAAAGATAAACTTGAGTCATTTGTAGAAAAATGGCTGCACTTTGGGACCATAATGTTAAGTGAAATAAATCAGACGCAAAAGTTTAAGTATCACATGGTTTCTCTCATATGAGAAACCCTAATTATAAATAAGGAACAAAATAAAAGAAAGATAATTAGAAGCAGGGAAATAGATCTTTCTTAAATGGGAAAGGGATCAAGAGACAGAGGGAAGGGCTGGGGGAGGGAAAGGGGATAAAAAAAGAAATTAAAATGTGTTATGTGCATGTACCAAGGAATGTAAACATTATGTGCCGCAAACATGTACAAAAAGGTGGGGGGACTGTATGATTGCTATATGGTAGTAAAGTAATAAGAAACTAATAAAATGACATTAAAATTCTATGCTCACAATCCATAAAGCAGAAAACCTCTAAGAACATAAGCTTGTAAGGGCTTTTCAGTAGATGTTTCAATTTTGGGGATTAGATCAAGAAAATGAAGTGCTTTAAATTAGTGGCACTACTTTCACTGACAGATTGCACAGTTTGTTTCATGGCTGGGTAGAAACATAGAATGATGGTGACTCCCCCACTCATAAGGACAAGAAAGTAAGCAGAGTAAGAGTAAAAACCATGGAGAAGACACACTGAAGACAGCCCCGGCTTTCCCTCAGGTCTGATATGCGGGGGATTTCAGCCTGAGCGCTGTGCGCATTTTGGACCATCATGCTTTGCTGTGGGGCCATATATGCATGCAGCATTGCTGATTAGATTGCGGTAGTGCCCGCATCATTCTACCAAATCCAGTGTGACTACGAAAATATCCCCCAAACATCGCACAGGGGTGGGTAGGGGAGCAAATAACTCCCAATCTTACAGCGATAACGTCTGTCATAAACGTGCACTTTGTGTCTGAACCCAAGTGCAGGTGGCTGGCTAGTAGGTGTTTAGAGTGACTTCAACAAGATGCTTGGTGTTTAGCTAATTACGTCCACCAGGGGGCAGCAGCAGAGCAAAAATGTCTGCTTTCCCTGCTGTTTTCACTGTACTGTGTTTGGTGGAGGAACCGGCGTCCCTACATATTTTATGCAGTCAGCCAGCTCACACACACGTATTTTAAACAGGCTGCAAAATCAGTAGCATAAGTGAGTCAGAGGGCTTTGAAATCCAGTGGTCAAAATTACCTAAAGGCTCAGTTCTCCAAGTGTGTTTTATTCCTTCCACCAATTCAACTAAAACGGAAACGGGTAATGTTGCTAAGACTAATTTTTTTTAATAGAATGGGGTGGGGCTTAACTCTGTGATATCTTAATGGGCACAGATAGGGCCAGTTAGTGAAAGCACCCCCAAGGAAACGGGGTAGCTATCGAAGTCTGGTAACCAGGAAGCACTTCCTGAATTTCCTTCTAAAATAATTTAGGCTATGTCTGAAAAGCCTGCAGTCCAAGGGCATTTCTTTAGCTTGGGTTCTGGCAGTAGTTTGCAGCAAGGGTATTTAAGAAACTCCATTTGCATTCACATTTACAATGCTTAGTGCACTAAGCACTAAATCACCATTTCTCTTCGTGGCTGTCTCTCCTCTTGTCTGGATGCAGAAGGCAGGACTTGTATTTGGTATTCCCAGCACTAAACGCAGTGCCTACAACACAACCCTAAGTGCTTAATTGCTACTTCTAGAATTGAATGTTTGCCTACATAAACAAAGAACAGCCCCGGAGCAGGTTAATAATACACATACTCGGCACCATTTATAATCTCAGAGGATCATCCTCAGCTTCCCCGGGAGCACCGAAGGGGCTTCCTGCCAGGTAGCCGCGTACCTGCTCAGTGACAGAGCTGCTGTACTTCTTAGACATTCTCTTCCGCATCGTCTCTTTCACTGATTTCACCTTTCTTCCGAGAGATATGCGGGAGGCAGTGGGTGATTTGATGACTTCTTTGTACACAAAATCTCCTTTTCCCTGTGAAATAAAATGTAAATAACCTTCAGTCACAGAAAATGAAGTTCAGGAACAGGTTTTATTACCCAAACCACTAATGGCCTCGCTCTCAGAAAAATATTAGCATTCTTGGGACCTTGACATTTTTCTTATGTTAAGTCAGTGCTGCAGCCATTTATCTTTTTGATTAGAAATTAAAATCGACTAAGAGGCTTTTTGTTTGTTTGTTTGTTTGAAGTGGGATGTGAGTCACTTTTTACTTTAATCTTAGTACATTCTTCTCCAATTATGTTTTTTCCCCTCTTTTCGGCACCCCAGGGGCCTGCACTTCATCAGTTAGTGATCTACATGCACCAGTGTTCACTCAAGCCCAGCAGAAGGGAGGCGAGAGGGGTGGTACCCATGAGTCACCCCAGGAAAGTGCTAGCACCATCAGTGGTGGGAGCTGAGCAGGAGAGCCCCAGCATTGCAGTGGATTTTATCACTGTGATGGTGAGCATGGTCAACTCCTGAGAGTGTCTAAATCTCCTTCCCTGAGCAAGCTAGACTATGGCCATCTCTCATTTTATTTTGCATTTAAAAACAAACTTTCCTCTGAGAAGGAAAGAAAAAAAAAAAAAAAACCAACAACTCTTATTTCTTTAAAGAAAAAATTAACCACCTACAATTATTGGTTTGTGAATCAATAAAGTTTGCTATCCAAATAAAAGAATTTCCATCTTCCAGGAAACTCTGAAGTAGTTCGTATCTCACAGATGGGAATTTTAGCTGAAACAGGGTTATGAGAAACAGAGTTTCATGGCAAAAATACATATGGGATGAGCAAAACTGCAGGTAAAATTCACCTATATCTCTGAGGACTGAGAGCGCCTCAGGGAACAGCTCTGTGTACCACAGTGATGAGCTGGCCGTGGCCTGCAATCCAGAAGCAGGCCTGGGGAGGCAGTGACCTTGCTCCTGAGAGGTCTGGTTTGCTATGGCACCACGCAGACCAGATTGACTCCAGGACACCCCCATTACATGCACTGGGCCCACAGTAAGAGAGGTTGTTAGAGATGCTAGCACACACTCTTGGTTCCCCACTCACAAGGCTTCATCTGGCTGTACCACGTGTGTAACTAGTGTGAAAAAAAGGGTTGAGGGCACAAATGACTAAGACCACAGAAGCCAAACTCATCCAGATTTGTCACTTGAAGAAAACCAGAAGGAAAGCCATTCAAAGAATTATGCTACTTTGAGGAAAGATGGAAGCCAGAGGCAGCGGTCACTCCTTCCATGTGGAACAGTGGAACATCTGTAAAAGGGCTTCTTTCCAAACATGATTTACGGTCACTGAGGAAAGCCAGTGTCAATTCTCAAAGCCACTAAATGGGAAGCTACTGTCAATCACAACACGTAAGTTGACATCCGTTGCTTCCCTCTGATATCTACTTACCGCTGGATCAGAACTGCTGCTGCCAACGTGCAGAGAACGATTGGTCAGGTCAAATCCTCCAAAACTGCAAGTTCTCTGTGGGGGGCAAAGGGCAGAGCAGGAGTAACCCAGTTATTCTAAGTCAGCCAGTTGCGCACAACCCAACACATGTCCCCTGTGCAGGCCATCTCGGAACCACAAAGACGTGTACGGGATGAATGCGGAAAACGAGAAATGATGAGGGAAAAACCCCCATGATTCATGGCATAAGGAGACTTCACTTACGTTGCCCATTCACAGACCACTGGCATTCTGCCTTAACCAGAGATCTAGAATCCTCTTACTGTGTGCAAGACAACTAGTTTTTAAAACACAAAGTAAAGAAAAAATACTCCAGAAATTTAGTGCTATAAGATTTCCTGTCTCTTAGCATAGACTTTTTCCTTCAACTTTTGTTAATAACAGCTGTAGACCATAGTGACGATAAAGGGTCATCAATTAGTGTCTTGGAAACCCAGGTCTGAAGTCCTGTGCTTCGCTTAGAGCAAGCTTTTCTAAAAGACTTTTGTTTAGTTTCAAGTCACTGAGAAGGGGGAAAAGAGGTTATATTTATTATACTCCAACCAGGTCAAGAGGCTCACTCACACATTGCTTGTCCTGCCTGTCCTACCCAAAACTGCTGATAACCTTCCCATCCAACCACCCAACTTAATCAATCATAACCCTTTTTCTCACAGTGAATAAAGTGAAGGCACCACATTTGCCCAGAAAGAGAAAGACAGCTTGAGTGACTGTCTTTGATCACACTCTTTAATTTCAATAGGAAAGATGCTGATGTTATAAAAATGGATGAATACTTTATCATCCTTTTAGTTGGTTTTATACTCTGTGGAACTCCTTATATTTCAGTGATTTTGTATTTACAGAACTTGGATTGAATTACTGTTGTTTTTCTAGCAAAAGCCACTCTTGTTCCCAAATGACCACTCTTATTCCCTCCCCCCACCTCCCTTAGTGATCTTTTTTAAGCAATTGGTAATGAAAGTTGAATAGCATATTTGGTCTCCAATATTTCCTATCACCTATTTCTCAGTGAACCCTAGTTAACAGCTATTAAATGGAAGCAATGAACAGAAAAATCACAATGCATACTCTATATGTTGCTTATTTAACAGAAATATACTTTATAGACATATGGTGTGTAATAAAAAAAATATGGTGTCTCTTTTTTGTCTTCATGAAATGTGATCAAAAATACAGTGAATTCTGCTGCTGAGTACTGTCTGATGGAGAGGCAGGTTCATAAAAACATTACAGTGTGCCCTTATTCACTTTATTCACTGGATCTGGCACCATGAGATTTCTGGCTCTTTGCCAAAGTCAAAAGGACCATGAAAAGGAAATGTTTTGAATTGACTCAGGACCTTAAAACAGCCATGGCAGTGCAACTAAAGGCACTCATGAAAGAATACTTCCAGAACTGCTTCAGAAAGTGGCAAGAACAATGGGATAAGTGTGTTCAAAGCAAGGGTATTTTGAAAAGGATTAATGGCAATGTGTCTGTTATTGTAATAAATTTTAAAAATTTAAACACTCACTGTAGTGAATGTTTTGATCATACTTCATGTATTGATTTACTGTACTGAGAAAGTAGAAGCATCCTGGGAGGAAAATGACTAGGTTTTTGAAGTTGCACAAGGCAGATGAAAGTTCTGGTTCTGCCATTTACATGCTGTACGATCACAGATTAAGTACTAAACTCTCTGAGCGTTGGATTCTGCATAAATGAAATAATATCTACATTATCTATTTGAAGACCCCTAGCACACTGCCTCATATAAATCAGATGCTCCAGGAGTGTTGGTTTCTTCCATTTCTTTTCACTATGGCTACACTGAGAACTTAGTAGCTCATCCAAAAAACCATTATATTGAAGTCTAGGCTTAGACAATATTATGAATATGCAAATGGAAAGCAGGAGTTTGCCTCTGGGTTTATCATCTGGAAGCTCAATTACAAAACCAGAGGACCCCAGGAAGAGCCCACAATGGGAAACTGGCAGCTGTGGCACAAGGGAGGGCCAGGAGAAGAAAGAAGAAGGCGTTCAGGGACAACCAATATTCAGGATGTCACAAAGCTGTGCTGCTTTATTGGCACTATTGCTGCTGTTTTAAAGAAGCTACTATTGATTTGTTTTCCAGTAGATCTGACCCTAACTTCATGTTAAATATCAACAGACAATCCGTTTTCCTTTATAGTAAATTTAAGTAGACTTTGGCCAATCTATAAAAAGAGAAAAACCTCTCTGTACGATCACCACATCATTGAACCACGGTGCAATATTATGACCACATCTCAAGGTAAAAGTTCTTAACATTAACTTTCCTTTTCTAGCTGATAATGCCAAATGAGTTTTCTCATTTTTGCAAAGGCAGTGACTTTATTCTAGTTCCTTTCGAGTGACTCAAGGCTTCTTAGACACAGTATGGCACACAGATGCCTGACTGCTTTATGATTTTTCATGTCCCTGCTTTAAATGACATCTATTGCGGCACTGGAACCCAATACATTATTTCTGATGCATATGAAACAACCAACAAAGAATTTATGTGGAAACCATGACTGCAGTGAATTAGAAGTTCATTAAAGTTTTCATATGCCTGTTGTATGCATTTATGCCTAAAATTAAAAACCTTAAAATGAAGAGTGGGTTGGTTTTTTTCACTATCAACTAAAATCTTTCCCAGGGATATGCTAAGATATTTGGAATTCATTCTTTTTTATCAATGAGAATTGACAAAGAATATAACAATAAAGATTGCCTGAACGATTATCCATCTTCTCATAAGATCAAAAGTAGCTCTCAAAACAACACTCCTTGAGAAGAAAAACTGTAAAGAATATTTAGTAAAAGAAAAATAAACCAATCTTTGACTTTGGTGACCTATATAAATGAAGCGTAAGTGAAAAATCTTTTTAAATTCACACATCTCACATAGATAATTATAAAAACATTTCAGATAGATGCTTGGGATGAGGAGATCTAGTCAATGGGATGGTCATGCAGTGGAAAACACGTTTTTAGGAGGGTTGAATTTCAAAATGGACAAAATTGCGAAATGTCATGCATGTCTGTTCTCCCAAACAAAAATTGAATGGCTAATAAAAAGCAAGACATGTGATCATTTCCAGTGAATTCAAAGCGTTATCATTTCCCTGAAGTTTCATCAAGCAAATATGGCATTTTTGAAAGACAAAAGGATCAAGGTTGAAGATTAAAGGAAACTGTACACTTTGGGATAAAATAAAGGAAACATATGACAAGGAGAATGGAAAAGAACTTTTTAAATAAAAGAAGCAAAGAATTAAGATTAATCCTTTCAAAAACAAAGCTCGAGGGCTGAGTGTAGCTCAGTGGTAGAGTGCTTACTGAGCATGCAGAAGGTTCTGGGTTCCATCTCTAGCACCAAAAAACAAACAAAATCAAAAACAAAAACCCTAAAAAGCAGCTTTCTATTAATAAAACACTTTCTCTTACATTCTCCAGATATTCAGAAAGTTAAATTTTATTTTCTTGATTATACAATTGTACTTACAAGATAAGCTATGTGCAAATTTCTAATTTAGCACTGAACACATATTTTAGCAAATATTAAAACCATCCAGTACTGTCTCAAGCTTGTAGTATCTTTAAAACAACCAATTTGACTGATGCTTTTACAGAGATTACAAAGCACCATCTTTGGGGCAGCAGAAGGTCCTGGGGACTGGTGCTTAGAAACATGCTGACTCAGATGTTCATCCTCAATGTCAGCAAAGAATTTATCACTGGGCCACAATGTCAATTAACACAAATCCCAGTGATACAACTTCTTGAGACAGCCCTGATGAAGTTACAGTATTAATCCAGCAATAAATAGAATGAGGGCCCATGAGCAACTCAAGCTGCTTGAACTGGACAAATTCTCAGTGTTACACGATTTAAACTCACAGAGGTGAGTCGTCACTTAACAAGTAGTTCTGTTCTATTAAGTTCACGCCAAAAGGTTCAAAGGAAGATGTACTAGGCATAACACCTCGGAAGATTTTTAAAAAGTTCTATTGAGACTGGTACTTTACAAAAGATCTGTGTGTCAGCACAGACCAGAGGCTGAATGAGCGACAAAGAGAATTCTATCATTTCAAACCGAAAACAAAACCAAGAAAAACAAGTGTCATGATGTAGAAAGAGCCAGAAGAAAGTTTTTGCTACAGAAGAGTGGTATTATAAGTGTGGCCACAATCATAAATGTGAAAAGACAGAAAACAAAATCTCAAAAGAAAGTCAATGCATGTGGGAATGTTTGGAAAACCCAAGGGCTAGGAAGGACCAATGATCCTTTTGGGAACAGAGAAGGTCATTTTAAGGATGGCACTGACCAATCAGTCTTTATTTCCACAAAAGCAGAACTTGACTGAATGAATGTAAATTACAGTAATCATCAGGGGAAGAACATCCTATTCATGAATGCAGAGAACCCTGGGAAAAGCCACTATGGAAGCATATTCTGTTCTAAAGCTCCTTTCAAACCTTTCAAAGGGGCTCCAGCCAGCAGGCCTCCCTGGGGAGGGGGGGAGATGCTAGGTGCCAGAGGACAGCAGTGCCAGCTCCTCCTCATCTGCACCACCTCACTGGGCTATTGTGCAAGCTAAAAGTTAGGTGGGAATTCCTCGGGGAAAAAGGCTATATTCTGCAGTTCAAAATATGTTGCACCCTGAAAAAAAATTTTTTTGCCTCATCTCTCTGATATTTCAGTATTAAAACTGGAAAACATTTTATTTTTTACAAGTAAGGACTTTCTTGCAATGTACAGAAAAATCAGGGTGGTGGTAGAGGACACTACCACATGTTGATCCCTCTGTTTAAAAAGCTAAGAACATTGAATAGACATAAGTAAAACAAAAGTGCTCTAATTTACGTTTTCCCTGTTAGAGTTAAGAGCTTTCCAGTTGCCCCTATTAATAAAAGAAGGGTACTTCACTGTGTTTTCTAATCACCAATCCGGGGCTGTGGAGATGGTAAACTTTCTGTGAGCTCCTTCCTATTGTTTTAATTAAGTGAATGAGCAAGCATCTCTTTTAAGAGCGAAAATGTCCTTCTGCTTTGAATCAACTCCTTTGAGGTCAATTGACATGATGGCAAGCGATCAAAACAGCCACTCCTAGAGATGGCCAAACCCCAGCCCTGTACCCTGGAAGCCCCTTTCTGGATCAGCTTCAATGTTTAGCTTTAATTAAAAAATCAGACAGCTTCCACTGGAAAGGGAAAAACAGAAAAGGAGAAAGCCACTACTAAGTGACAGTAGGGTTAGAAATTGAAGGTGATGGCAGAATGGACCCTAAAGGGATACAGCAAAGAGAGGGGAGGTTAGCAGGCTCCACAGAAGAAAGGCCATGATGCTTGACTGCACATCACAGAAATGACAAGGCCGTCCTCACGACCATCTTGGTGACTCACAGACTTCTGGTGGATTCTCAAGAGAACCCTTTTAGTACAGCGGTCCACTGTGGCAGCCCACTTCCTCTTTGCCTCCTCATCCTCCTCCAGCAAGCAGCGCCTCAGGTCCTGCTTCTCGGCCTTGCTCAGGGTCCTGTCTGAGGCAGGACGCACTAGCTGGGTCAGGTTCAGGTGGCTGTAGAGACTCCGCTCCACCACGTAGGTGACATTGAACTCGCTGACCGAGGCGCGCCCGCGCGCCCTCCTGCCGGGGAAGCCGCAGCCGCCGCCCCCTTTGGCCTTCTGCCGGGGCAGTGGCAGGTCGCCTGTGGTACCATTCACTCCTTTTCTGGAGGGACGCTGGCAAGGAAAAGCTCTGGAACAGGAATAATTAGTATCCATTTTCTTCAAGCGGATTTGCTTGCGGACACTCTGAACCTCCTCCAGGGACACCAGGAAGTGGTGCCTACGGCGATGGTTCTCATAGAAGAAAACACCATCCGTACTTACCCCGTGGCTCAGGGACCCAAGGCTCTTCTTCATCTCTCCCTCTGTAAGGGAGCGGGACACTTTCTGGGCTTTCTCTTCTTCTGGATAGGAGAAAAACGTCCCCATCTTTTTAGGGGGCTTAATCAGACCCCGACTCTCTCCTTTGCTGAAGGTTTTGACCAACTTCCGGCCAGCTCCCCAGGTATCCAGGCTGCTGGATGATGGAGATGTAGTGAGCGAGTCAGTGTCATCTTCAGGGGGTTTCTCGGGAGAGCCATCGATGATAAATGGCTTCTTATGCACTCCAGAGTAAAGGGCAGCCCTTTCATCCAAGACCGGGGGATTCTCAAACACGAGCTCCTCCCCACCTGGAGGGAACCAAAAGAGTTCTTCAGTGAATGAACTTTTGCATTCTCCCACAGAACTTTCTTTACATTCTCTGCCCTGAAAAAGATTGAGCAAGTCACAGAGAAACAACAGTGCATATCACAAACCTCCCTGTGCATATCACAAACCTCTTCATAAACATGACTCCCACTTAAATGTGCATATAACAAAGAAAATAATCAAACTGTGCAAATGTATGTTTCATGCAAACAATACTAAATGGTTGTGATGTGTTTGTTTCTCCTTCTACAAATACTGCTCTAAACCCAGCACCTTCAAAGACCTATTTAAAATGGCATTTGCAAAGTAGAAGCCAGTCATTATCACGGTATGCCTTAGCTCCAGTTTCTAAATGCAATCTGCAGAAGCTAGGAATCAGTCTTCCCCCTTCTGAAAAGCCCTCCTTTATGTTGGCTCTGGTGGCTTTTTATAGTTGGAGTATGATGGATGCCATGTGGCTGACAGTGATTTTTTATTAGTACAGATGCCATTTAAGTGATTAAATCTCCAAGAGAGTTTGGGCGGGGAAACACCATAAAGGGTTAATATTTTGCAAATGTGTCTGACAAATGGTTTCCAGTCCATGGGCCAAACACAAAAAGTTAGGGAACTGGGTGATCCCAACTAGATATTCCCACCAACTCAGGACCTGCCTGAAGCGGCAAGGGCATTTAAGGGCCCTGACACGCAGGCAGCTCCATGGAGTGCTCTACTTCATCTCAAGGATTCCAGCTCTTTAAGTCCTTGCTGGAATCAGGTAGCAAGCCAAGCCCTCCAGAGCCCAGTGGAAAGGCCTGGACTTGCTGGCAGGAATACTGAGTTCTTTTCTGCCTGTGTTATGTGAACAGATGTGAGAAAAGAAGTAGGTCAAGCTGTGGGTGTAGTGATCCCAACTGCATGCATCCCTTTAATATAAGGAAACTTTGGAGCTTTGCAGCTTTCTATCAGCTGAATAGTGAAGAGGAAAAAATACAAAGTTCCTCGGAACAGAAAGACAGCATTAAATATACCAAATGGAACAGGGGTGCCAGTGTGTGGGTAAATGTCAGAGAGAAAGGGAGAGAGACAATTCAGAGGGGACAAGGTGATCCAAATAATAGCAGTCCTTTAAAATTTGAAAACTCCCTTTTCCATTTGATGGTAAGTACAGTTAAAAATACACATTAAAAAAGAAATGGCTGCTATTAATCCAACCCAAGATCAACTCTATATTCAGGTTCAGGAAACAGTGGTGGGAAAGGCAGGGAAGTGGAGGAGATTCCAAACTGTGTCTATCCCGAAGTGCATTCAAGACTTGCTCAGGGGGCCAGTGAGATGGCTCAGTGGCGTAAGCGCCTGCCTGGCAAGCGCGAGGTCCTGAGTTCAACTCCCAGAACCCACATAAAGGAAAAAAAAAGGGCTGGTGATATCGCTCAGTGGCACAAGTGCTTCCTGGCAAGCACGAGGTCCTGAGGTCGACTCCCGGTACCCACATAAAAAAAAAAAAAAGACTTGCTCAGGGATCTTTTAGAAGAATTTAAAAGCAGGGTCTGAGGTCAGAGAGGACTGGGCCAGAGCATGTGAGCAAGTATCATGGAAGCTTCCTGCTTCCTCCTTGGAACACATAACACAGTATGGACAGGAAAGGTCCTTGCGTTGTTACAGGTAAACCTAGCACCCTCTCCTAGAGTGCCATAGGGAAAAGCACTCCACTTCCAGGAAGACGGGAGCAGGTCAAGGCCTGAGGTACAGCCTGACAGCAAACTTCTGTATCGAAGCAGTCAAGCATGGCCACGACCTATGCCAAGCTAGGTGTCCCTGGGCACACGTGAAGACCCTGAGTGACCCACTGTTCTGAGGGCCTTCAGGGAGGTCTGGTAGAGCTATGCTGGCTACTGTAAGGACCCATTGCTCAGCAACGGCCTGGACATTAGAAAGTCCCTAATGTCTGTGGAGTTGTCATCAGAGATTCCAATACCTCTGTGCTGCGTTCTATCCAAGTCTGGCATCAGCTGGGGCATACACATCCACAACATATGTGACTCTCTTTTCTAGTTCTGGAAAGTCGGTGCCTGGTAAGGAGTCTGGAGGGAAAGGTGTCAAATGTGCCTGAAGAGACCGTGCCAGCCTGTGCTGAGCCCATGCTGAGGGAGGCCATGCACAGTATGGGCTTTTCTGTTGGTGTCTGACCAGCTGCCCAATGCCAGCCTTGTCCTGGACTCCTGAGACTCAGGGCATTGCTTCCCCCATCTTCCTTCGCCTCAAAGATGTAACCATCCCCCTGGACGAACAGCCACGATATGCTTACTCTGTCTCATTTGGTGAAATCAGTTTCACAGGAGGGTCTTTATTTTATCATATGCAGCTGGGATCAAAATTCTGCAGGCAAGCTAACTCTGACCGGAGGAAATGGGATGACTTAATGCCAAAAACACAGCTTTGCACTCTGGATTCCAGCCCTGGCTCTGCCACTCACCAGCTCCATGACCTTGGGCAATTACTTTTGCCTCCCAGCTTCATCTGTGATCGTGCCTACTTATCTTTACATAACATCCCCAAGGCGGCTATTGTGAGAGTGACACTTAATGAAAAAGCCTGTGTAAGAGCTGGTGGTTCTGACTGGGTCAGATGAGCCGGTGCACTCGGGAGAAGTTGAAATTCTGGGGACAAGGCACAGAAACAGGCAGCTGCCGAGAGCTGACATGGCCTGAATTACATATGGCCCAGGTTCGCTGTGCCAGGTACAGACTTGAAACTCAAGTGAGAAGGGTGAGGCTGGGGGAAGACTATCACCATCCTGGCCTTCGAGTGGAGACACAGGATGTCCCGGAGCAGTCAGGCTGCCTGGACAGGATTCTGGGCCTTCTGCCGGCTGGCTGAGCAACATCAAGTAAATTATTTTGTCTCTTTGTGCCTGTTTCCTTATTTGTGAATTAGGATGGAGGAAATGCCTGCCATTGGGTAGGTATTCTGAGGATGGCATATTAAAAGGGAACATAAAACCTGAAGTGTTTAGGAAAGTGCCTGGCACATAGAATATACTCAATAAATGGTAATTATTATTCAGACAACTCAGTTGGGCACAGCCTTGCAAGAAGTCAGTCCCAGAATCAAATCTCTGTGAATCCAAGGGCACTGGAGAGGGGGGCTTGTTGGGACTATGAATCCTGACAGCTCAGGCAGTCTCTCCCACTAGGTCTTTTAACAATGAAGAACCTCAGAGAGTTCCTTCATGCAGGGGCTGGAGGGGGTTATATTCTAGCAGGGTATCCAGGCACAGCACAAAAACAGACACCCTCAGCTATGCACACACCTGGGGACAAGCCGGCCAGTGGCAGCCCAGCTCCCAGCTCATCAGACCCTAGAGTGTGGCCTGCAACTTGAACTGAACCAAGTCCACTTTCCATCCATGATGCCTAATTCATACCCAAAATCTAGTGATTACTTTTTAGTTTTAAAGTATCTTTTTTGTTATATTTTTTCTTTTTTTTTTTTTTTTTTCCCTGAGAAGGCCTTGCAGGGATATTGGGCTCAATTTATTCTGGCATAAATATGCAAATGAGGGTATTTCTGTATGTTTATAGTGCTACTCTTGTGCAAAGGCTGCCCTGACACACTTGACTATCATGTGTGAAGGGCCTCCCGGGCAGTGGGCCCAGTGCTGGGTACTTCGCCCATTTTATCTCATTTATAGACAAAGCTCACCAATCTACTTGTTATAACTGAGATTTGATTTTGGTAAGTGTGCATGCAGTTTGTTTTCAAATGTGCACTCAAGGACGAATGTTGGCAACTCCATGCGGTTCTCCCAAGAGTTCCAACTGGCACTCTCTGCATGACTTCAGTTAAGACCTGACACGGCAGGAGAAAATCAGAGTGGATTCTGCAGCATGGATAGCATGGGTGACAAGCAGGTAGTAATCCACATGTAAAATCCCTGCACTCAAATATAAACCAAATTACCATGCCAAAAGACACCCAAATGCAACCCTGCAATTAAGACAACTCCAAGTTTATGAAAAAAAGCCATAAAGCTCAGCTCATCTCACCAGCCTCCCCTTTTTTCCTTCTAACCCCCATTGTTCCTATCATCTCACCTTCAATATTATTCTAGAAGATTTAAACCAGTCAATAATTACAAACACAATTAGAAAGTGTCAATAATAACCAAAACCCTTATCTTTGCAAATGAGGGAAAACTCAGTTCCCTATACAGCTTGATTTTATTTATATAGAATAAAAGGGCCTCTATAAAAATAATTTCAAGACTTACAAGTTAAAGTTTGAAATTCTTCATAATGAAGATGTGACATTTTAACAAATAATGTTTTTTAAGGTACAGTCTTTCCAGTATTTTTTTCTAATTTGATTATCATTTTCCAAACAAAAAAAATGTTATTCTTGGGCCGATGAGATGGCTCAGTGGCTTAAGCGCCTGCCCGGCAAGCGCAAGGGCCCGAGTTCGACTCCCGGAACCCACATACAAAAAAGGGGCCGGTGATATCGCTCAGCGGCATGGGCGCCTGCTGGTACACGAGGTCCTGAGGTCGACCCCCCGGTACCCACAAAAAAAAAAAAAAAAAAAAAAAGTTATTCTTTTTCTTGATCTTTTTGGGAAAATTTTACGAGATGCTTCAAATACATATTACTAAAAGGGGAGAAAAATAAGGTTGGGATTTAAAATGTCTTAATTATAATTCCAAGGTTAGCTATTCATCACAATGAATCCCAGCTGATGCCTCTTTTGACATTATTGTTTCATCTTCACAGCCACTAAAGATTCCCTTAGAATTGAAGGTCCTTAAAGCCCCATTTGAATTGAGACTCGAGATTAATTATGAGAGAACAAAGCATCCCTCAGGGATTTGAAGGGATATTTAGTGCCTCGACTGTGAGGTGTTCGTTCGAGGTGGATGTCCTGCATGTCGAATTCACACTAAACTCACTGAGCAAGGACTACAGTCCTTTTCAGAGTTACGGGCTCATGCTAAGAAGTTATAAAGTTTATACAAAATACTACAAACTCGCAACTTAAGCTATAACACACTTTGAGATTTCACTGTCACATACTAGCCATCTTCCATCTTTATCACATGCAAATTACCAAGCACCCAAACGCTCGACACCGGGGTCCTTTGTTTCATGACACACTCAGCTTCCCGGTGCTAATGTACAGACACAATTTTGTCAGCCGCTGCCAAAATGCAATACATTTTCCACTTGAAATCATGTTCATTTTCTACTGAAAAACTGACCCCGAGTGATTTCTTTTGGAATAACCAGGGTAGCGTGTTTCTGTTTTGTTTTGTTTTACCTTCAGTGTTGGGCTTTTTCATTTCTTCCACCCTAATTAGTTTCTTTCGGACTCTGCGTGTGGAATTCACCAGCTTGTGTAACCTCTTAAACTTCACTGACTCCTCCGTCTCATCATCCGATTGTTCTCTTGACTGGCAAAGAAACAGAGGAAAAGTTAATCCGGTAAATACTCCAAGCCTTGCCCTTGCAGCTGGGTGCAGCTGGCCTCTCTGCCAGTTTGAACCTCACTCAGCAGCGGGGTCAATGAACTCAGCCCACCGACATATTTGCCCAACAGGTTTACAAAGCTCCCCCTACCATCTCAAGGTCCAATTCAGTGCAGAATGAAGTCCTAGGCACAAAAAGCACATCTTTGCCCTTGGCTGGCATGTGGGCATTTGTCACATTCCACTATGTCCCTGAGTCTTTTAAGACAACTCCGCAAGACTCTCGCTCTGAGCTGGCCCTGTCATTCCAGTTACACTGCTGTGGTTTGGGCCAGGCTCTCCTCTGTCTGGATATTGAACGTGGTCATCAACTACTTCTCCAAACCAAAATCCTGTTGACTTTTTCCAGTCCTCTCCTGAAAATGAAAACCAGCAGGCAAGAAAGGCAAAAAGATACAAAAAAAGGCTTCTCCTGCCCCATTTGTTAGGACTGCCTGCCACATCACAGCCTTCCCTTCCCTCATGCCGAGGGCTCCCAAGGCGAGTGTGAGGACAGCCCCGCATTCCTCCAAGGGGAACAAGGGAAAAAGCTGACCTTTCAGCCATATAGTTCAGTCCATATTCCCCAGCATCCCATTCCATTCTGCAACAATTCAAGTATGCTCTGGCCCAGCTGTTTTCCCTCAAGTATCAAACATTACAGAGAAAAAAAAAAATTCTCTCTCTGCAGCAGTGACCCAGGCTAAAAACAATCCTTTCCTTGTGAACAAAATGAGGGTTTCCCTTCCAAGTCAGCTCCAACATTCAATATGCAGCTTCCTCTGGAGTATCTGTGCAAAGTGTGGAAAAGCAAAAGAAGTTTCCTCCTAAATGTGCGTGCTGCTCAGAGGCTGGGTGCTCGGCCAAACATTATAGGAGCGCGCTTCTTTGGCACACCCTGTGAGCCATGAGCACTTCCAGCTGATCCTGCACATCCCAACCACCTCTCTCCATGTCCTCAAGCCTAGTTCACGAAATAGCAGGGAAAAAAATGACTCAAACCAAAAAGCAAAATAACAACAAACCACATCTCCAAATGCGAGACTAACCATGAGACGTTTCCCCCAGCGCAAGTTCTCGTTAATCCCAATTTTATAGATAATAAGATATAGATAATGCAAGAGTTACAAAGAATAGCTCAAAAGAGGAGAGGTAGAGATTATATTAACAACTTAGGCATAAAAATGGTGCAAGTTGTGAGGGAACAAATATTTTAACACTATGGCTTTCTCCAAGGGATAAACGCAACTCCCTCTGGCCACCTCCTTGCATGTGGCTCTTCTCCTTTCTTCCAGTGTGACCGTAAGCAAACCATTCATCCACTAATGATTACCATAAACCTATCAGCAAGTCATCAGGACAGGAGTATTTCTCAAGTCTTCCCTCCTGTGAAATGCATGGATATCTACATCCAATTTCTGTAAAATTCCTACATAAAATGTTGTATACAGATTTCAGAATTAACCACTGGCTACCTGGTAAAGAATAGAAACTGGAACCTCAAGTAACAGAGAAGGGACGTTGACAATTAGGCTAAGTGCATTTGGCTAAAACTTAAAAGGTAAAAGAATAAAATAAAATAAGCAGAGTCCCAAATACATAATGGTACTGTCTGGTTTGAATTTCACTTTTACTTGGCTGAACTGTTAATTTGTAATGAAATGGTCAGGGTGGTCAACCAGAGGAATGAGACCTTGGTTAACCCTCATTCTGGGTAACTGGCACCTGAATAACCCATAGTGCATGGAATTACAGTAAACATTTAAAACCATTGCACCCTCCGGATGCAGCTTGAATGCCAAATAATCCTAACAGAAAGATCAACCTTGTATGACAGAAAGTCTCTGTACCTAGCAATGAGAAAAACCTAGGATATGTCTCTAACCTCCCATTAAAAGTCCTGAAGTTAGGTGAAAATAAATGAGCCCAGAATTTTGCAATCAGTATACAGCAAGCTATATTACAGGATACACCTCTGTGATGTATCATGGTTGTTGTTTGGTGGTGATGGGGGGAGTTGAGGAAGTGAAAAGAAATGGAATATAGAAATTAGTAATACGAAAATCTTAGTCTATAAAATGCAAAGCAGCTGTGAAAAACGTGCATTCGAGCAACTTTCTATACAAAAATCAAAACAGACACCAGGACAGTAGACATAAAGGCAATGTCCCTCACAAAGCCCTCCTTTCCTCTGCCCAGATTCACTGTGGTGAAAAATAACATATTCCAGTTACTTAATTGCTTTCACATGTTCTATTTACTTTTTGAGAAATGTGAGTTATCAGAACTTTGAACTGATGTTATTTCTATTTTCCTTTTAAAAATGAAGGTTTTGGAGGTGTTTGCCACTGACAAGTCACAAACCATGGCAACCAAGAACTTCCCTTGTATTACCATGCTTCAGACAGCCCATAAGATTAAGGCAGCACCATTTATATGAAGATAAAACCCAAGTCATTCAAGAAATATATGTGCATGTATATTTTTTAAAATAAAAAGTTTCCTCTTAGGGTTACTTGAGTTCAACCCTGTAGCCCAAGGATGCTTTTCATTGAAGGAGAAGTGTTGACTTCATACTTCCTTCTGAGTTTGGAAGAAAGAGTTGTGAAATATTTGCCTTTAAAAAGTTCTCCCCAGCTGTTTTGACATAAAGTTGCTGTAAAAGGCTGCATTTCTTCTATACTAGGTAGTAAAGTGGAAATCCTTCATGTCATGTTTCACCTTCTAAATGTTGAAAATAGCATATCACTGTCTTTTTATTCAGGAAATACACTACAAAGGAAGGAAGCTTGAGAATTTTTTAAGAAACATTTTTGAAAGTATAGAATTTTTCAATAAAATACTGCAAATATTTTAAAAAGAAATCTTCCCACCTTAAGGAACTCTGTAGAAGAGAAAGGAACTATGCATTGCATGTAAAATAAGATTCCAAGAAACAGGTTC
Source organism: Erethizon dorsatum (assembly GCA_028451465.1). NCBI lineage: Eukaryota > Metazoa > Chordata > Mammalia > Rodentia > Erethizontidae > Erethizon > Erethizon dorsatum. The sequence goes on along the minus strand of CM051823.1, from coordinate 129,517,355 downwards.
GGAGCTATCATAGAACGGGTTTTAAATAAACCAAAGTGGGAAAATAAAAGTATATGTTCACATGTATTCAAATATGAGAGGCTGTCGTGTCACCTCCTTGAGTGAGAGTTTACTAAAGTTTACTAAAATGAACTTTAATTTGACTGCCTATGAACTATAAGGTGAACTCAATAATCTGTAACCCCCCAAAACCTTCAAGAGAAAAAGGATGTGGAAAGTGGCTTTACAACATTGTAAATAGAAACATTTGATTTCCAGCCTCTCCGCTGCAGATTTTTTCCACCAGAAAGCCCATATGGCTCAACTTTTAATTACTTTGGCTAATGCTATATGTAGTAATTCTGTGGTGAATGCTTAAGTGTTTCATTTCTGGTTTCCATAGCAACATTACATCAGATTGCAGACAGCTGGCTCCACGGTTTTAAACCATAACAAATTGACCAAGCCAAGGCACAAAACTATAGCTGCTTTAAAGAGATAGCACACCATTCAGCTGCCAGGGTGCTGAATGGGAAACCTACGGGCCATTTGGCATGAGAGAGAGGGTGGAGCCTCCTTCCTCTCCAGCTTCTTTTGGAACAAGTGCATCCTTGACACATCTGCAATGTTCTAATGAGAAAGCCATGGAGCCAGCATGGAGAACTTTTTATAAGACAGCTACATGCGGGATGATTGGAAAAAGGGAACAAAATTAACCACATCTGTAAATAGGGAGATCTGTGTGTTAGAGCACACTAAAAACATGCCCTCCCAGCCCAACATGAGCCTGCCACTGCTGTCTGAAACAGATACTTCACTTAACCTGATCACAAACAGTTCTCGCAACTAGGATGTGCAGAATAAACACTTTCCAAAAGCCACACGGCACATCCGTGCCCGCACAATCGTAATGGGTCTGCTGGAATAAAGGTTAAATCAAACTTGCAAGGAGCAACTAGACCCTTTTGGGGACTGCTTGAGACCATGCTGAGTGCAAGATTACAGCAGTGCCCTTTGCAGAATTGCTCGCTGAGCTTGGTTCCCCAGCTCCAAACCCACAACGTGCTGTCATAATTAAGTGCTCTCGTCTCCCCCAGTGCCGCATAGCAGTATAAGATATGTAAGTGTTTCTCGTAATATTTTTCTAATGCAAATGTATTTGCTTGAGAAAAACCACACAATGGTTTCTTTTTTAACCCAGCACATAATCAGACATCAATTCTTCAATTTTCTAGGTCCCCAAGCTGTCACAGAAGTTACACCTTAAAGTTAAGAGAAGGAAGCCAATCAGTTGTAGTCTTCTGAAAAACAATGCGCGGCACTGTCTGAATTCAAGTCCCCAATGCGAAAAACCAGCACAACTCACAACTGAGCTCTAACCCACGTTCTCAAAGATAATATTTACCCTTCCCCTCCAAAAACTCTGCATAGTTACTGGGTGAGCCTGCTGGGCAAGAATGCTCAGGGTTATGGTAAGACGGGGGAAAAGAAAAAATCCAGAGGAATTTAAAGAGGAAAAAAAAATGCATTAGAGGCAGGAGCAAGCAAAAAGCTTATTCTCAAAGCAACAAAAAAGTTTTCCTTTCCCATGAAATACATTCAGTGACTTACCGGCTTCGGCATTTAGCAGGCGTAAGGGGGGGCAGCTGTGAAAAAGTCCGGTACACCCACCCCTCCCCACTCGGAGTGCCTCTCACTCTGATCTGTCAACTCCACGATGGCAAAATCAGGATGAGGCACTCCTCAAACATGTTCTTAGCAGTTACATGATCAGGCAGGCTCCGCCGTCACAGCCCAGTATCCAAAGGAGAAGAAAGTGAAGACACTGGATTCAATTAGCCTCTCTCTGCCTGCTGCCTGACTCCACAGTCGCTTGCTAACTGCATAACTTGTAAGAAAGGCATAAGTCATCAGCTCTAAGCAAATCTCCTATTCACCACAAAGAAAAAAGGGAGTGTTGTGCATGGCCAACAATCCCTGTTTTCACTGAGGAAGGCTCCCTGACCTCCTGCTGGCCTCCAGTTCCTTAATTACTGTCTATGGAATTCCAGAGAAAGAAAGAAAAAAATAAAAAAACGCGAGAATCTGAACAAATCCAGGACAAGGACTAACCCTTGAAAGTGACTAAACTTAGCGAAAGATCTCTTTTGCAGATACTCTTCTAAACCTTCCCTTATGGGAGTAGTCGCAATTGAAAACAGACACCTTCCAGGGGCTATTTTTGAAATTACTGAATTAAAACTTATGATTTTGGTTTTCTCCTAGAATTGTCTCTTTTTTACCTCATTTTCTCTCTCCCCAATCCTTTTTCTATTTTAACCACAAAAGTAAATGTAGGATATTTTCCCTTCACTGGGGCATCCAAAACTGTCTTCTCAAATTGTTTCAATGATTATTTCAGGACAGATGAGTTCTCTTGGATTCTAGAAACATGAGTGAGGACCATGTCACAAGATGACCATTTAATTTTCTCAGGGGTCTCTGGGGAGAACCGGCACATGCTCAGACAGAACATCTTTTAAACAGGACAGGACTGGAAACCCGTATGAAGTCTCCATGACATGGGCTGCAAGGCATGTCTGTCTTTCCAGAGCTAACCTCATTTAGTGAGTAAGTTGGTTATTCTCACTTTGAAGTCTGAGCTGCTGGTTCCCAGCTGGTCCCTGTCTGTCCCACTGTGTGGGCCTTTATGCACTTTGTAAGATCTTAGCTCTTCGTGGACATCACACGACACAAAGAAAATACCTAGCTGCACAGGACTCACCAATGACTACTGTCCCTTCGAAAAATAACAGGTTATATTTGGAGGTGGTCTACAGGTTCCCTAAACTGAAAACAAAAGAGAGGCCGGAACCCAGAGCTCCCAAGTGGAAGGTCATGTTTTACCATGCAGAGATCCAGGTCCAGCAGCAGACTTTCCTTCCCTCCTGAGCACATGGTCCCCGGCTCTGCTTCCTTGGTCCCCTGGCATCTCACTTTTTGTGGAGAATTGCATCAACCTTGCAGTCTGCTGCCCCCGAAGTACTTCCTCCCACCCCTCATAAAATTTCTTCTTTTCTTCCACGAGGCTGGCCACAACTTCCCTGTACTACTTACTTCCCCCTATGACAATCGGATTTTCCCACAAGCTCTCTGGTTTCAGACTCTATCCCTTTCCCACGCATGCCGCAAACTGTGGCAGGTGCTTTCCCGAGATGGTGCTTCCAACTCCATTTATCAAATGCACCATTGCCACACACTGTGCTAAGGACTGGCATGTGTGCCTCGTGCACTGACTTGGCTCTTCCCCGGCCCTACTCTACCTTGACAGCCTTCACCCAGGACTGACACCTGCACTGCACTGTTAGCTCAGAGCTCCTTAAAACTGTTAGTTCTCACCTTCACTCCCCGGTTACACAGGGAAACTAAGAAAACAAGAATGCCCCACAAGAGTGGATAAACGGAAGATTAGCCTAAGGCCCCTGAAGTCAGAAAAACCAAGTCCTCCAGCAAGTCACCTGTTCTAGGCTTCCTAGGATTCCCACCTATAAGTTCGTATGATGACATTTATCTTGATTCACTGTTGCTTTTTAAATTGCATGCATAGGGAGATGGATGTGGTGGTACATGTCCATAATTCCAGTGGTCTGGAAGGCTGAGACAGGAGGATTATAAACTGAAGCGCGCCCTGGGCAACTTAGTGAAATCCATTCTCAGAATGGAAATAAAAATAAGAAAGGGTGGGAAGGGTGGGGGATGTAGTTCAGTGTGATGGCCCTGGATTCAATCACCAGTACTGACCAAAAAAATTTTAAAAATAAAAAATTGCACACACATAATCAACAGTTAGAGTTCAGTGGTGCTGATTACCTCTGCCTCTGTTTGTTACCAATTGAGGTTCACTTTAATCTTTACAAACTGCTCTCTTAGGTGCTACGGAAATAGCAAGACCAAGGAAAGCTTTCCCATGTGAAGCCAGAGACACATGACATTTGAGGCTGGGTGGCACAAGTTGCAGAGCAGATTGAGAGGATAGGGAGCCAATAGTAAATGTGGATTCAGATCCCCTTTGTGCGCTTGCGAAGAGTGTGGCCTTGGGCTCTTGGGAGACTGAAAGGAGACGTCGCCTGTGAGGGCCAGTGCCTGGTAGACAGGAAACCCCAGAGCAGTGTGAGAGGCTGCAGAGCTCGGATGAAGACTTACCTAGACACTGTGAGCAGGGTGGAAGAGGATGCTTCCTTTCAACGTCACTGCCACTGCCTTTCAAGGATGATTCTTCGAGGATTTACTGAACTATTCAATGTAAGGCTCTATGTGGGGACTCAACATGGCCTTGTCTTTTAGAAGATAGGAAGGTCCCCAGGAACAGAGGCCTGGTCTATTCACTGCACCCCATATATTCAGTGCCTGCCCATAACAGGCCCTCAGTAAGTATCTGTGTAATTGGTGTGGAATGAAGTTTAGAACCACCAGTTCGGTAGCTCTCAACCCTTGACTGGTGTCTGAGTGAGATGGGGGAAATTTGAAAATGACGGTCAACCAGGCCATCCTGGGAAAGTACTTGGTAAGGGCACCACAAGTTTTGTCCTCTAGGTAGTGAACTTTAATCTACTCAACACACAGTAAGTGTGCAGAGTGGTTCAAATGTACAGATTTGAGCGTGTGACTTCTTTGCTGAGGAACTAACTGTTCTCCGGGTCCTCATAACATGGTCCACAGGCTTGGCTGTGGAATGTGACTTTGTGTGGTCAGCTCCCTTCTCTAATGGCAGTCTTTGTGTCTGTCATGCCCCACTGTGTGAAAGGGGGCTCTCAGAGCACCTGGTTCTCTCTCAGCTCCTCACACGCCCCATCCTCTCGTGGGCCCATCGCTGCCCCGCCGGCTCCTCTGCTAGGAGGAGCTCTGCGCACTGCATCTGGAAGCCTCACCTCCTTCAGGCTACTGCACAGCAACCTTAGCCGAGGGCTCAGCACACACATTATCACTGTTATCCAGCTCCCCACTGAACTTCAGGGGAATGACGAACATGGTCATAGTCCTTCCTGTGACACTTATAATTAAGTGGCACTTACTATCTATTTCTGATTATGCATGAAGTTTGTTTGTTTTGTTTGTTTGTTTTGAGTTGCTGGTGATTGAACCCTGGGCCTTTGCACTGAGTTACATCCCCAGCCCATTTTTTATTTTTATTGTGAGGCAAGGTCTCATTAAGTCACTAAATTGTCCAGGCTAGACTTGAACTTATAATCCTCCTGCCTCAGCCTTCCAGAATGCTGGAATACATGATATATATTTAATTATTAAAACTTTGAAAAATGCAGAATATATGAAGGAGAAAGAGAAAACACCTATTCTCACCACATAGTCAGAAAAATTGTTAATATTTTTATGTGTCCTCCCATTTCCCAACACACACACACACACACACACACACACACAATATCTTTTTGCTTTTGTTTTTACACAATAAAGCTGACAATTGACCTTTACCTACCCCATCTCCCACTGTCACTATCAATGTCCCCAAAGGCTCCCTCCAATGAACACAGGCTCTAAGTGAAACAAGGTCCCTGGCCATAATCGTGACCCTTCCTTGAGACCTCCGCTGTCAACAAAGATTTCCTTCAGAGAAAGCTTGGAGCTCTCCATGTATACTGCTCAAGCTGTTTTAAAATCTGCTTTTTAAAATAACCATGTTTGAACACGTTCCCATGTCAATGAAATATAACAATATAACAATAGTCCACCAGTATTCTCTAGTAGAACTGTTCACTTAAACATGCTGGTCACTGTACACCTCCAGGTGTCCATCCAATGCGTGCTTTGTCATAAAATTTCTGACACGCCTTACACATTCTTTTTTTAAAGATAATTAGATTATAGAGTTAATGAGTAAAAGCTTATCTTTAAGACTTCCACTACAGGGCCGGTGAGACGGCTCAGTGGCTTAAGTGCCTGCCTTGCAAGCGCGAAGGCCCGAGTTCGACTCCCGGAACCCACATACGAAAAAGGGGCCGGTGATATCGCTCAGCGGCACGGGTGCCTGTTGGTGCGCGAGGTCCTGAGGTCGTCCCCCCGGTACCCACAAAAAAAAAAAAAAAAGACTTCCACTACATAGTAATAACCTGATCTGAGGACCAGTTTTATTTTAAAATCTCACAATCTATGGGGAAAAAAAAAAAAGAGTGCCTATTTCCTCCTACTATTACCAACCCTGAGCTTTGCCATATTCGTTTCCACTCAGACAATAAAAATGAGTTTTTATGATATTTCCTGATTGGAATCATTGAATGAATATACTAATTCAAGGCATTCAAGAGGGCAAGGAATATAAATATGAATGATATACAAAGGGTATACAAAGGGTATACAAAGGGTAAAGTGGAGAGTCTAGGGGTGGGGAGAGCCCAAGAGAGCCTCAGAAATATGATTCCTATAAGTCAGCTGAGATGACTGCACGGGGATCCATATATGGGACAACTCATTTTGGTTGGGGAAACTCAGGCAGGCCTTAGTGAAGGGGAATGGTCTGGGGACTTTCCATGTCCCTAAATGAACCTACATACAGTTTCAGTGTTTTGGACAGTCCAGAGGCCCCATGTCTGTCACCTCTGACCTTAGACGCTCCCCTATCCACTCAGGCAAAGAAGAGTTCAACTGAAGCCCTTGCCTTTTAATAGGGCTCGAAATGATCAGCAGCTTTTGGCCCTCTCCTTCTCCAAGCTGGGTTTCATAATCTCTCCACCACATCTGATCTCCCTCCACCATCCAAGAAGTGATGGGTCCAAGGTCTGTCCCTACCCTGAGGGCAGCATGATGCCTCGGGCTGGGTATGTTCCAGACTTTCCCTATGCTGTGGACCAAGCAGTGTGGGGACATGGCAGGGCTTTCTGGTCATGGTCATCCAGTTAATGTGTTGTTCTTTGTGTTTACAAAAACTTAGTTTCACTGTGTTTAAAGAAGTCACATTTAGTTAGAAATGTGTAACTACATAAAATATGAAACACATTGTGGGGATTTTTTTCCCTTTCCCTTTTATCACAAAGAAGTCAGGGTAGGAAGCTCATCTGTTTAGTAAGAAATATTTTGCTCATTAGATGGTGACATCATTGCCCTCTGAATTTGGGAATTTTTTGTCAGCATATGGAAAAAAAGATGAGATTCCATTCTTGTCCCAGAGGTACAGTGTAACATGGAAATAATCTCACTGGCAGCTTCAAAATTAACTAGTTGTCGCCAGTGGTGGTAGTGGTCATAATGGAGGAGGGCAGGGAGGGAGGGGGAGGAGGGGGAGGAGATAAGTATAGAGACTTTTACTTGGAAAAAGTGTGTGAGAATTTGAGGCAATATTACCGTCCCCTGGGGGCAGAGGCTTGTCAGCACTTAATTTGCCTAAGAAACTTTAAAAATTAACAACAAACCCAAAGGAGCAGCAAATGGATGTTACTTTCTATAATAAACTCTATTCTATTTCTTTTTTTTTTGTGGGTACCAGGGGTTGAACTCAGGACCTCACGCGCCAGCAGGTGCCTGTGCCGCTGAGCGATATCACCAGCCCTTTTTTCCTATGTGGGTTCTGGGAGTCGAACTCAGGCCCTCGCGCTTGCCAGGCAGGCGCTTATGCCACTGAGCCAACTCACTGGTCCTCTATTCTATTTCTTAAACTCATAACCATTTAATTGCTTTTAACAACCCCAAATAATGTTGCTACTTTTCCCAAAAGGAGGAGGGAGACAATAGAAGATCTCAGGAGTGCTGCCACCAATCTACGGTGACTCTCAGAACATGGGTGAGCCCATCCACTCCACACATACAAGTTCCTCTGAAGCAGCGAAAATGCCTTCCCTGCTTCCCAAAGGGGTGGGAAGGGGTGAGAAAAGAGAACTGAATTCCTTGCTTTCTGTACATCTCTGGGAGATTTTTCTGCATGGGATTATGCCACCCTCCCCAAAGGTCAGGAAACTGGCTGTTCATATATGAACTAGGCTAAGATCATAAAGCTAAGGCAGCAAGCAGTGCTGGGAAGTCAATCCACAGCTCTACTGGTCCCTTGTTAGGGTTGGGGTGATTGTCCCCAAAGCGAATCTATGGGCTGAGGCACCCAAACCCCAGGCCCCTCAGTCCCTAGGGCCGTGGACTCTCACACAGCCCTGTGCCATGGGGAGGAGATGACTCAGAGCAGCACTGCCAAGTAGGGCAATTACACATGCGTTGGAAGCTCCAGTTTCTGGAGCCGATGAAGTGTTTGGCCCCAAAGCACTAAGTCTCCTCGGGGACTGGGTGGTGTTGCAAAGTCACATTACTTTTATGGCATCTAAGACCAACTGACTCATGGATCAGGCTCAGTGACTTCTCGGCTGGGGCTGCCAAACAAATCTGTCCAGGCAAACGACAACACAGAAATGTAGAGAACTGACCAAGGGGGCCAGATGGCCATGGAGGAAAAGTGAGGACCCCAAGTGGCTTCCTCCAACCAAAATTATGTCGTTAGGTCAGCAGTCAGCTGTCAGGGCTGGAAGCAGGTGGGCCCGCAGGCCCTCCTAGAGTGATGATCTACAACCTTACCATGATTCTCCTTCTGTCTGCAGAATGAATGACAAATTTACTTCAGTTCCAAACTGAAGAAATCTGGGCTGAATCTACTTTCAAAAAGGAAGCATTTAATGCTGCGAAGGCTATTTGCGGCTATCTAATTAGTAAAACTATCAGGTCACAATCTCTGCCGAACACTGAACCACAGAATCTCCTTCTCACAACAACTGACAAAATGAACAGCCCCTCCTCCAAAACATAGCTAAAGTTTAGCAAAAAATTCCACCTGCAGACAAACAAGGAAAGGTACTCATCAAATGTATTAAAATTTAAAAGCTGTGTAGTCAAGGTAAGGAACACCTCTCTGAAGGCCTTCATTTCTCTAAAAGCCACACTGGCAAAAATCCAAGAATTCTTTCATATAACCCCAAATCTGGAAGGAAGCAAAGCAAACTGCATGGGCTCTTTGTCTTTTTTCTGACCCAGGAGCAGTGGAAACAGTTACTAGAGAACAAAGAGTGAAAGGAGGGGAAGTCAATAGTGAAGTTGATCCTGATTAAAATTAAGCCCCTGGAACTCACTAGAATTTGAGAAATGAGTTACAGTGGTGGTGTCCCCCCAACTGACCTCACAAACCAACTGCCATGAACTGTGAAACAGCACATTTAACACAATCTCAGGAGAGAGAAGGTGAAGTACAGGTTCCCAATGAAGACCACATCCCTCTGCTTCCCTGGCTCTTCCATCAGGCTAAAGCAACAGCAAACACATTATGGTCCCCAAATAAAGCTCTCAACTGCATCTTGGAAGAAGGTGAGGGTCCGTTGTCAGATAACATGGCAAACAGGTCCACAAGTGACCCTCGTTACATCATCATGAACAGAAAGTGTGATCAGAGCCACCCAAACATGATCCAGGTGGGAAAAAAAAAGCATAACAACTATTCAAACAGACTAGGAGGAGAGAGAGGGAAGAAGGAAGGGAAAGAAAGAAAGGGGGATGGAATGAAACAGTAAGGAAGGCAAGAGGGGGAGAGACAGAGTGGGAGTAAGAAAGAGAGGGGAGAGACAGAGAGACAGAGACAAAGACAGAGAGAATGAATATGAATAATGAATAATCTTTTGATTTCATTTCTCCACCAAGAGAAAATGAAAGGAACAGGAAGAAATTCCTAACAGTTGGTTCACTCTATAAAATAATTTAGTAAGAACATTAAATGAGAACTTGAATACAAGACAAAAAACATGAATGATATGAATTTAAAAGCCAAAGACATAAGGAAATAGAGCAGACCAAAAAACTTATTATAAAACCAAGTTATAAAGAAGAATGAGCAAAGCACCTCAATATGTACCCTAAAAATCAAAATATGAATGAAGAGAAAAGCTTCGTATTACTTAAATCAATGTTCTCCTAGCACTCAAACTTTAAGACTTACCCAGCATTTCCCGTAGACCTTGGACTTGCTGTTCCCTTTACCTAGTACTCACTCTCTCCACTTCCTGGAGAACTCTCAGTGTCAGCCACCTGTTCTGGGAAGGCTTTCTAGACTCCTTGCCAGGGCTTGACCCAGGACTTTCTGTGTGTTTCTATACTGTGGGTAGGAATATCCCCACAAGCATGCTACCCATTTGTTTGTTTCCTCTTCTCAAACACAAGCTTCCTGTGGACAGGGACTGCACATAGTAGGCATTCAAGAAATATGTGCCCAATAAATGAGTGAAACAATGCTCAAGATGGCATTCTTTCATCTATACTCTAGATCAAGAGTGCAGGGTAAGAAGTGATTTCCAGTTCATCCTTTTAGGAAATTATTTGTAATGCTATGCTATGCGATACTTTCCAAGTGAGTGTCACTGCCTGATGCTTGACTATAGTTCTTGGGGTTTTGATATAATGGGTAACTGTGCTGACAAAATTTAAATGGACTCTAAATGAGTGATGGACAGCCTCTGCTTTCAGTGAGCTGGCTTAGGATCCAACTCACTGGATTTTCAGTCTGGATCCTATTCATGAACTACGAGAGAGCCTGGTATCTCTCCAACCCATCCAATAAATAATGCTCGGCACTAGAGCAAATCATTTAACAAGGAATAGACATGTGATGAATCAATAACATTGAAAACTGACGGAAATCCTCTCTGATCCTCAAATTCCCTGGGGCTGCTCCCAAGAGCAAAATAAGGAACTGCTAGTGCCAACTGAAATGCCATCCCTAGCCCAAATTAGATTATAACTGTGCTTAGATATTATCAGCTAGCAGGAGAAATATGGTATATCCTATCTGGTAGACGTGTATTAGGTTGGAAAAATGAAATTGCCATTCTTATAGGGTGAAAGCTATCTATATCTCCAATTTCAAGGGGCTCAACCTAAAAAAAGAAACAATAGATCAAACTGTACCCAGAACTCTCCAAAGTGAAAAGCTCTTTTAAAATAAATACCCTCAAATTATGTAGTACCTGGATATTTTGTCAATATTTATTTTTATTCATGTGGCCCTTGATATGTTGAAGGGGCATCTTCAGGCACCACCCTCAATTTCCTGAAAATGTATGAATCAGTGAAATACGTATGTACCTGGTTAGTCTGCCAAGAGCCAAACTTCCAGTATTTCTGGGCCTGTCATAAGAGCGTCCACCCATAGAACAGGTGTTGAAGCCACACCACACCCTCCTGAGACCACCTCAGTCTCCGTAAGGCGTTAGATAACTACAGTCGTTTATCTCTCACACATCGTGCCCTTGAAATCATACCAGGCCCACCCTAGAATCCCTTACACAATGCTTCTTGAAACAGAACACAAACTGTGCACGTGTTCCTAAGAGCATCATCGTGTACGCACTTTTACATTATGCTTGCTCCCTCACTCCAACCCATCTACTGATATGTACACTTAGTGACATGTACAAAAATAGCACTTTTAGGGGAACTCAAGCATTTTAATGACAGTTAATGAGAAGGGCATAAGATGATTCCATACAGTGATGGAAACCCACAGCGCTTTATTTATTTATTTTTTTTATATGTTGGTACCGAGAGTCAAACTCAGGACCTCATGCTTGCCCAGCAGGCGCTTGTGCTGCTGAGTGATATCACCAGCCCTTTTTTTCCTTTATGCGGGTACCGGGAGTCGAACTCAGGACCTCGCGCTTGCCAGCAGGTGCTTGTGCCACTGAGCTATCTCACCGGCCCCATCCCACAGCGCTTTTACAACTCTGTGCCATTAGTCCTTGCAAAGCCCTCACCGGACAGATGGGGTTGGCCTGTTTTCTAGATGAGGAAACTGAAGCACAGAGACAAGTAAGCTGCCAGAGCGGCAGAGAGAAGGGCAGGACAGTGGATCTGGGTCTGAGCTTACAGCCCCTCTCCTGCCCTTGCGGAGCAGAGCCGGGTGTTTGGAGGCTGGCAGATACAAGCGCTTCCTTCTGGTTTAGCTTGGTTTCAACATGGTGATCTTAAGGGACTTATCAAACACATACCTCAAACTCTGGCCTTGTCCCAGGGAGAAGACTGGGAATGGGAGGGGACAGTAAGAAATAAATGACAGGGTGTCCCTAAGGAGCAGCTCTTGGTCAGCTTATATCCAGTTGGAACAAAAGCCTTATTTCTCAAAAAGTCTCACTATGTATGTCTTTCAGTGGACTGATGTTGCCTCTTGGTCTTCCTCTAAATGAATCATTACTTTTATCCTTTTAATAAGAATTTTAATATATCCCTATTTTGTTATCATTTTAGTTTCAAAATTACCACTTTATCAAACTATAGGGTAACATATCTTCCTGTATATTCCCACCCAACCAAATAAAATAGAAATTATACATCAAAATCAGAATAATCAGGCCGGTGAGATAGCTCAGCGGCATAAGCACCTGCCTAGCAAGCGCGAGGTCCTGAGTTTGACTCCTGATATCCGCACATAAAAAAAAAAAAAATTAGAATAATCACCTGAAAGCTTCAAGTATACATGAAAAGGCCAGAATCAATAAAAGTTATTCGTAACGCAGTTACATTTAGAAAGATTTAGAAAAAGATGTTAATAACTCGGGCACAATGCAACACAGCACAGTATGAAGAACTGTTCCGCTGACAGTGTGGCTCAGTGGTCAGCCCTGCTGACCGTCCCTAAGCTGGGAATGATCCCGGCAAAGAACTGTGTACCTGATTCAACGACTCAGAACGTAAGTACCCTCTGCTCACTTCCCAGGACTTGCTTCTCCCTCTTTCTCCAAGTCACCTTCATCAGTGAGACAAATAAAGTCATCTTTTGTGTGAGAAAGAAAGAAATGAAGTACATGTCCAACTGTCTCTTATTCAAGCCTGGATAATACACCCAGTGAAACTGCATCAAGCAGCCCTAAGTGGAAGAGAGAGAGAGAGAAAGAAAAAGAAAGAAAGAAAGAAAAAGAAAATGAGAAAGAAGGAAAGAAAGAAAAGAAAAAAAGTATCTTGTCAATTAGATACCTCTTAAATTGAGATCTGCAAACTAAGAGTTATAAAAAAAAAAATTCCCTAGGAAAAGAAATACAAAAGAAAAAAAGTAAACACCAAGGAAAGCAAAAACTTATTCAGAAATGTAATTTACTTTTACACTTGGAATATATCCTTCCTGAAATCTCCTTATGATACAACACAATGATTTGAAGAAGGCAATAGAAGCGAGAGAAACCATGTCTTGGAGAAAATGGGTCCTAGCTGGCCATTTTAATACCCTGGCATGTGTGGCTCTTCACATAATTTATGCATCCAATAAATATTCGATGTCATCCAAATCAGCAAAAATATGAATGTCATTTATATTTTTAATTGTTAGGAAAATTTATAGCTGGGAAACTGTAAATTTATCACATGCGGTTGTTAAAGAAGTTTCCTTTGGGGTCCTATGTCTCCAAATGATGAAGCCAGTGACACTGGTTTGTTTTTTCTTTGAACATCTTTGAAATACAAAAATAAAATTACTTAAAAATAAATCTTAACTTATAGACATTATTTAAAAGTTCGTCTAGTAAAAAGAAATATTCAAGATAAACATATCAAGAATTACTCATATGAGCCAGGGATATAGCTCAGCGGCACAGTGCCTGCCTGGCAAGCATGAGGTTGTGAGTTCAATTCCCAGTACCAAAAAACAATGAATTACTCATTTGAAATAATTCAGGTTCAACCCCAAGAATAGACTGAAGAGAAGACTCTGGATACACATGTTGAAGGACACTGTCATTTGGTTCCCAAAGAAGTCAGAATGCAAGGGCTGGGGCACCCGTGAGTGTGTACAACATTCTCCTGATGTTTATAGAGATTGCACCTTTAGTCTTTCCTTTTGCTATAATAGAAATTAAGCCATTCGCTACAAAAAGCCACTATAGGGCCAGTGAGATGGCTCAGTGGTGTAAGCGCCTGGCTGGCAAGCGCGAGGGCCTGAGTTCGACTCCCAGAACCCACATATGAAAAAAGGGCCAGTGATATTGCTCAGCGGCACGGGCACCTGCTGGCGCACAAGGTCCTGAGGTCAACCCCTGGTACCCAAAAAAAAAAAAAAAAAAAAAAAACGCCACTGTATAGGACGCTTTGGCTTTTGGCATATTGCAGAGTTAGTAATAATCTTTGGGGAGGGGGTGGAGGGAAAAGAGATGAAAAAGGAATTAAGATGTGTTACGCACATGTACCAACTCCACACAAGAAATGTAAACATTATATTGTACACATGAACTAATAAGAATAAAAAGTTTTCTTTAAAAAAATCTCAGGACCAGTGAGATGGTTCAGCGGCGTAAGCACCTGCCTGGCAAGCGCGAGGGCCCGAGTTCGACTCCCGGAACCCACATACGAAAAAAGGGCCGATGATAATCGCTCAGCGGCACGGGTGCCTGCTGGTGCAAGAGGTCCTGAGGTTGACCCCCGGTACCCACAAAAAAAAAAAAATCTCAGACCAGGCGTGGTGGCACATGCCTATAATTCCAGCATTTGGGAGGCTGAGGCAGGAGGATTGCTGCGTGTTTGAGGCCAGCCTGGGCTACATAGTGAGTTCAAGGCCAGCCTGAACTGCGTAGTGAAACCCTGTCCCAAAAAGATTAAAAAACAAAAAAAAACTAAAAAACAAAACAAAGAAAACCTCTCATTTAGACTACGGCTATGGCAACCTTCTCTTCCAAAATACTAAACCCGAATCCTGTGGCTTAAAGACAATGCCCACTATTGATGTAGGTGAAATGACTTTAAAAAACCTAAGGCTGGGAATGTGCTCAGTGCTAGAACACTTGCCTAGCATGTCCGAGGCCCTGGGTCCCATCCCCAGCACCGCCAAAAGCAAAAAAAAAAAACTAAGCAAAACCTGGCTGCTGAAGAGGGACAAGTTCATGAGTTATAATTTTAGAAAGTCCCCAAAAGATTTTCCAGATGTGAACCCAAACATAACAGGGAGGTATTTTAGTTGAGACCTTTAAAGTCCTCAACTACTGAAACTCTTAAAATAGCGTTTTGTAAAAAGTATGACCACAGTGCATTCTGTCTGCGTTGCCCTAAGTTTTAGACACAGTCCCGCCACCTGGCTCTCCTGCACCTCAAACCGGGTTAGTGCCAATATTTATAGCTGGAAGGAAAGACCAGGAAGAGACGCACACAGGTCCAACCCCACAGATGTAACATCCAACATTCTTCTCACGGATCTTTCCCAGCTCTGAGTCTCCCCAAGTGTAAAAGTGATCGCTTCAGAGAGGATGACTTGCTTTAAAAACAACTCACTTCACAAACACATTTCGCCACAGTTGCTTCACCCCAGCAGATGTCTCCAGCTCCGGGGACACAAGTCCAGCTTTTCCTGGGACACGTTTTGTATGAAGTGAAGCAACCGAATGAGAGCAAAATGTATGTCTACCATGCGCATTTGTACTCTTGCACCTTGATGTCATGGCGGCTGCTTTAACTTTTCTTTATATATTTTATATTTTTAAATAATTTAAATAGCATCACTAATTGTAGTTTGGCATTTTTTGGAAAGATTTCTTGCTGCAAGTATTTTTTGAAGTTAATATTCAAGCACTAGGCACAGATCACCAACCCTTAGCTGCCTACCAGCACTGTAAAAGCACAAAACCAACAACTCACTAAAACTTATGCCTTCGGTAAAAAATGTAAAAGCCAGTAGGTACAGAGCATAATTTCTTTCAATGTCTTCTTAGCCAGAAGTTAAATTGAACCATAAGGCAAAGAGTTGGTAGCACAAAATGACAACTCTTATAACCTTCCCTTGAAGAAGGCAAATGGAAAAAACAATTACTAAAATAAATTAAAAGGAAAATATTGAAGTAAACACTCAGCGATGGAATAAAGTTCTCAACCAAAAACCTTTTTTGAAACTAATGCTCACAACAGAAGTTTGTTATTAATGAAAAACAGCACAGAACAGATTCTTCTTTGGCAAGGAGAAAGCTATTTTTCACTTCCCCTGGTATCTATCTTTAGTACTTTACACTCTTGGAAATGAGGAATGTGCATATGGATTTATTGTGAGGCAACACGCAATTACCTAATGTCAGTCATGGGGGTAGGGTGGCCTATGAAATCAATGCAAATGAAATCCTAAGGCATGTCAAGCATCAATATAGGCATTGAGGTCTGGTGACAAAGGCCTTATGGTCCCCGAAACTTTCATGGCCTGGACATTTTTGACTACAGCCAGGGGGCTATTTACATCTCAGTATAGAAAGGAATTGATAGAAAGCTGAAAATTACCTAACTCACCATGGCTGAAGCAACACACAGTGGGGTTTATCTGAAATTAACTGCTCTGCGAAGGAGCCAAGTCTAGAATAATGCAAGACAGTATTTTGGCTGGGGTGTTGATTGGACTCTCCATAGTAAGGCCAAATCTCTACAGTAAAGGCTAAAGTCAGGGTAAGAGCAGCAAGAGTCATCGACATTAGGCTTATAACTAAGTTCAAGCCAACATCAGGGACAAGGGAGGTTAGTTGTGGGCAGTGGTGTCGGCAGAAAGTCAACTAGCAAAAGACATGGGGTAAATAACAATGCTTCAGAAAACTCTCTATCACTGTGTAGCCCATCACCTATGCTCCTCAGTACAAAGACAAGTTGCTCTGTAGAGTCTGTGAAAGGCTATGCCCTTGGCGGAAAGAGCATATGCTATTTCTGGTCCTTCATCCAACTAAGACAGCCTGAATTTATTTCCCAGCCATGTATAAAGAGATGATTTGGTATGGAGTTAGTAATGGCAATGTGTACACAGCATCTTGAATCTGTGTATGCATGAGTGGCTGTAATTTTAACCTCTGCACTAATGTGCAGCAGGAAAGGCCTGCCTCCCCTTTACTTTGTAACCTCAACATCTAGCACTATGCCCACTACAGAGCAAGGGCCCCATAAATGTCTCCCAAATAAACACAGAAATGGTCAGGAGGATAAAACATGCAACCCTTAAGAAGAGCCTATTTTACTCTGACAATTTAGAGCTAGGTGATTGTTCTGATCGAGCCTCTGAATCAGAACAACAAACCGATGCTTAATGCTTTCTTAGCAACTTGTACAAACTGCAGACAGTATTCAACATATATTAAACGTCCTAAATGAGATAAGCGCTTCTCCTCGCAGTCTGAGTGTATGAGGTTTTACTACACTCCTGCTTCTCTGTAAGGACAAAGTCTTATAACCTCTCCCTTGAATCATATGCTGCTAATCAAAACGGCATACAGAGGGTCTGATACTAAAAGGCCCACTATGGACAACTGGGTCTTTGTTTTCTCATCCTAGTTGGGTTTGAATCACATCAGTCCCAAGTTACTATATTCTTTATGATTCTTTAGGTTCATGATTTACATTTTTATTATGTTACTTTTAGGGCTTAGGATAAGAGACCCAAAAAGGCACATTGAAAACCACGGTCATGGCTCTTTTGATTATCTCATAGCCGGGTGCAGGGTGGCTGGCCTATGACACATTTATTATTATAAATGGTAATGTCTCAGTCTCTTTCACACAAAAGCAAATCAGGCAGCACTCTCAAGATTCATAACCCTTTCACTGCAATGGAAATCTGGTTTTTGTTTCAGGAAATCAGAGAAAAGAAAGAGGTTCTATCTACTTCTGATAAGCTGCCATTTGTTGCTTAGATGCAAAGAAAAGTAAAGACCCAATCTGTAGCTGCAAGGCATGAAATATGCTTTTAAAGCAGCCAGAAAGGATGAATGTTCAAGTACAACTTTATTAAATATTTCAGTATGAGCTGGACACCAGGCGAGGCGATCACCCAAGAGACAAAGAGCACATCATGCCTGTCCTGCTCAAGGAATTTGCTCTTTCCAAGGAGGCTGCGATATATACAATTACTTCTGCTACTCTGCGGGAAGTGTTTAAGAGTATGAATACAGCTTAACAAACACACTGAGTAGGAAACCGTAAATATGCTCGCAAAGACTAAGGAAAAGTTTTATGGAGGAAGTTAAGAGTTGAGCTCTCACCCTGAAGGATGCATAGATTTTCACTAGGAAAAATTTGAAAGGCACATTTTAGGTAGAGGAAGTTACTTGAGTTAAAGCACATAAATAAGAAAATACAAGGTTTGTTCAGTAATGCATGCAAGGTTCAATGTGGCTGGAATAGAGGGTACTGGGTGTGGGAATGAAAGATGAGGTCAGAGAATATGAATAAAGCCAGAGCACATAAGGCCATGAGTGTGCCAAGAAGTTCGGAATTTATCTTATAGAAATGGGAAACCATGAGGTTTTTAAAAAACACACAATTTCAAGAAAAGAGATATGCTTTAGAAAGATGCCTGGCTTGGGGCCGGTGAGATGGCTCAGCGGCTTAAGCGCCTGCCCGGCAAGCGCGAGGGCCCGAGTTGGACTCCCGGAACCCACATACGAAAAAGGGGCCGGTGATATCGCTCAGCGGCACGGGCGCCTGCTGGCACGCGAGGTCCTGAGGTCGACCCCCTGGTACCCACCAAAAAAAAAAAAAAAAAAAAAAAAAAAAAAGAAAGATGCCTGGCTGTATGGGGCATGGGCAAGAAGCTGAAGACACAGAGGTAAAAGGGCTTCCAAATTTTAAGGAAGAGATAACCTTACAAACAGAACAAAACAAGTACCTACTACATTCTACATTTAAGAAAAAGATTATTCCTCCCATTCCTTCTCTGCATAGTTTAATGATGGTACCATGTAACGTCTATCTGAAAATATTCAGTTTTAATTCCTATAATCCCTGTGAAACTTTTAGTTTAAAAAGCACTGTTTTGAACACATTAAAACAGCATGAATAATAAAAGGCATCCAAATTGAAACGGAAGATGTCTAATTATCTCTTTTTTGCAGATGACATGATCTTATGTATAAAACATCCTAAGATTACACACACACACACAAGCGCATGCACACATTATTAGAGCTAATAAATTCAGCAAGGTTATAGGACACAAAACCAACACAACGAGAATTAGTTGCATTTTTATACACTAGCAATAAACAATCTAAAAAGCAAATAAAATATTTCCACTAAAAACATCAAAAGGAATTTTTAAAACTCAGGAATAAATTTAACTACCGAGGCAAGGCTTACGAATTGCAAACTGCAAACATTACGGAAAAAGATTTACAGATGCATAAATAAATAGAAAGATATCCCATGTTCACAGATAAAACTATATTCCTCACCTGACAATAATATGCAAATCTTTCTATAGATTAAGGCAATTTTCATCAACATCTCCATGGCACTTTTTGAAGAAATAGTATAACCCATCCTGACACTCATGGAATCTCAAGGGATACCAAATAGCTACAACAATCCGTGTGTGTGTGTGTGTGTGTGTGTTACTGGGGATTGAACTAAGGGCTTTGGAGATCTCATACTTCAAAGTTTCAAAACTAACTACAAAGCTACAATAATCAAGACGGTATGATACTAGCAAAAGCACATACATATAGGTCAATGTAATAAAATAGGCCAGGAATAAATTCTTATATATACAGTCAATTAATTTTTCAAAAGTGGTGCCAACTCCAAGGGTCATGACACACATCTATAATCTCAGCTACTCAAGAGAATGAGGCAGCAGTATCACAAGTTCAAGGCCAGCCTGGGCAACATGGTAAGACCCTGTTGGGGGGAAGGGGGCAGTTCTTGGTATAGCTCAGTGGTAGAATGCCCCTGAGTTCAAGCCCAGATACTACTAAGAAACAAAATCACAGAAACAAAAACAAAAACAAAAAAAACAAGTGCCAAGACCACTCAATGGGATAAAGGACAGCCTTTTCAACAAATGATTCGAAGAAAACAAACAGAAAAATGAAGTTGGACCCACACATAACATCAAATATAAACATTTAACTCAAAA
This sequence comes from Erethizon dorsatum, assembly GCA_028451465.1. Classification (NCBI taxonomy): domain Eukaryota; kingdom Metazoa; phylum Chordata; class Mammalia; order Rodentia; family Erethizontidae; genus Erethizon; species Erethizon dorsatum. The sequence continues at coordinate 129,497,521 of CM051823.1, read as the reverse complement.
TGAGTCAAAGACCTAAACGATCAAACAATTAGAAGAAAATATACAGTGACATCTTCATCATAATGCTTTTGGCAATGGTTTCTTGGATATGACACCAAGAACAAATGTAACAACAACAAAGATAAACTGGATTTCAAAATTTTAAAGTTTTGTGCATCAAAGACACTATGAAGAATGGGAAAGAATATTTACAAATCACATATCTGATAAAAGAGTAATATCTACATTATATAAGGAACTCCTTCAATCCAACAACAACAAAACCAAAAAGCACAATTCAAGAATGGGGAAAGGCTTTGAGTAGACTTTTTACCAAAGACTTATGAACTGCCAATATGCACATGAAAAGATGCTTAATATCTTTAATTACCACAGCATTAGGATAGTTATTATTTTTTAAAAAGAGAAAATAAAAATTATTGGTGAGCAAGCAGAGAGTTTTTAATGTTTGTGGATTGCTGGAAGAAACAGAAAATGGCACAGCTACTACAGAAAATGTATAGCAGTTCCTCAAAAAGTTAAGACAGAATTACCATGTGATCCAGACATTTAGCCCTAGATATAACCCAAAAGAAATGAAAGCAAGGACTCAATGAGATGCTTGTATTCTAATGTTCATAGCAGTACTGTTCACAAAGGTAAAGGGTGGAAGCATCCAAGTGTCCATCAACGAATGAATAAACAAAATGTAGGACATACATAGTGTGGAATATTATACAACCATAAAAAGGAACAAAGCTCTGATACATGCTGCAACATGAATGAACCTTGAAAACACTACCCTGGCTGACATAAAGCAGACACAGAGGGACAACTGTTGAATGATTCCACTCCTACAAGGTACCTAGAATAGTCAAATTCGTAGACACAAAGTAGAATGGTAGCAGGGGCCAGAGACAGGGGAAATTTGGGAGCTGCTGTTTGATGGGTGCAAAGACTATTTGGAATGATGAAAAGCTTCTAGAAGTGGTAGATTATGGCTGGTCACACACAATGGGAACATACGTGATGAAACTGAACACTGAAAGGTAGTTAATGTGGTAGTTTTTCTGTTATGCATACTTTTACCACAGTGAAAAAACAAAAAAAAGAAGTGCCCTAGCACGAAGAGCGTGACTCTGACTGTACATGAGTCTCTACCGGTAAAGAAACCTCTAACAAAAGATGCCCTTTGCCAACCCGGGGGAGAGCCGGAAGTTGCAGAAAGGACACGGGCTGTCCCCAATCCATGGAGGGGCTCCAGCTGCTCAGAGACGGCAGACTCACGTTGCAGGTGGATGAGCCGTCAAAAGTTGGGTAGGAACCATCTGGCCAGTCGGCAGGGTCCAGGGCAGCTGACTGCCGGTGCTGGGCCTCGTACTCCTTGAGCTGCAGCAAAAGAAACGGAAGACTCAGATGGAAGAATGGCCGGATGCTGTCTCCACCTAGCAGAGATCCCTTTGGGCACCTTCGTGCCAGTGTTGGGGATGAAGTGCGAGCCGAAGACAAGTCTTCCAGAACCAGAGGGGTAACACCCTGCCCTGCGGGTTTTCATCGGCATCAAACCAGCAGACACGGGGCTCTCTGTATCCTGTATGCCACAAAGAACCTGGATTTTTTTTTTTCCTCTCCAACATCCCCCACCATCAAAACTCATCCTTTTTCAGTGCAATTACAAATTTCAAAACAGAAATTGTCTATAGTTTGGCCTCTAAATCATTTTGTAACTCAAAACTACACACTCTCTTTTCAGGAGCAGACAAAGGGGTGACTGTGGACATCCCAGTGACGCGAGGGAGACTCGTAGGAAGTCACCTGCTTTTCTTATTCAGGACAGCTTCCAGCTCCTGGTTCAATGTCATCACCTAACAAATGTCAAAGGGTTTATTGGGAACCCTTGAGCACAGGGAGGAAATGAGACAATGAATGTCATCAGAGATATCTAAAGTTTGGGCTTAGAAATTAAGCTTCTATATACTCTGGTTTCTCTTCAGATCGTATAAATCTTTCGCCTTTTACTAAAGAAATTAAGCTTCTGTTTTTGAAAATACAGAAAGGTAAGTGAAATGCTTCAGAGAAATGAGCAAATTTAACTTAGCAAAATCAGATGAAGGCTTTTTCAAAATGGCATACCTTAGAAGTTCCAGGTATTTGTAAAACAGAGGAAATGAATTCTGCTTCTTAATACAATTAAGTTGTGAACGCATTTTAATTCTATTGGATAGCAGTTTTTAGATATGAATTAAAGACACTGATCCAATATGGTCCATGAGCCCAACAAGGTTAACAGAATGGCCTGACCTGACCCCCTGTGAGAGCATCAGGACAGTCTGCGGTAAAGCCACTGTGCTGACCACAATCCCTCCAGAAGAAAGCAGCTTTCCCAAGGGCTCTTCTAGCTAGGAAATCCTTTCCGCATATCTGTGTGGGAAAGTTGAGCAGTACTGTTCACTGGATAAGAGCTTAGATACAGATATGGACACCAGCTGGGAGCCCAGAGCCCATCGCTTAACCCCTCTGTGTCTCAGTTCCTCCTCCTAGAAGAGGGTTGATAATAAAGCTATCTCCCAGGCTCGTTGCCAGAATTAAGCAAGACAATGCAGCGAAGCTCTTAGCACCCTGTGTCTATGCAACAGAATTACCAGGACAGCGCTACTGTTACCACCCTTGTGGCTCCAGATAGAAGAAAGTTCCGCTTTCCTGGTAATTCCACGTGTTTTCTGTCCGGGACACTAACCATTTTAATCTTCCTCATACATTAGGGATATTTGATTGTCCTAATCTTTATAGTCCATTTATGTTATATACCAGAATGCTCTTTCCATCTGGATATATGGTTTCAGAAATGCTATGTTCTCCCTGTGCAATCAGGAACAGCTGCCAGATAGAAAATGGGATTAGTATGGGATTATCAGGGTTTCTCTAGGTCTCTACTCCAATTTTATCCTCAACCTTAGCCCCAACTACTAGGAGCCACCAGCTAAGTTTCATCTTTAATGAGAAAAAGATACAAATCCCTAACTAAGAAGTCATGACTAGACTTAATGTTTTAATCTCCTAAGGACTTTATTTTGACTTTTACATTGATGCAGCCTTGTGGAATCAAATACATACTTACCAAGTAGACAAATTTATAATATTCAGTAATTAGAACACATTACATGAGCAGTCTTTAGTACTAAGATTTAGATTTTTAAAGAAATGAAATTATATCATGGTCACAGATCACTCTCACTTTTCTTTAGGTAGTGCTTCCACTAACTATTTCAAAGGCCACAGCTTCATCTTCTCTAAGTACTATCACCCCAAAACAACGGTTTTTGTTTTGTTTTGTTTTGTTTTGTTTTGTTTGAAGATGTGGTCTCGCTATGTTGCCTAGGCTGGCCTCAAACTTGCACTCCTCCTGCCTCCCTCTCCCAAGGAACTAGGATTATAGGCCAGACTGGCTTAATAGTATTCTTTATTATTATCATTATTATTATTATTGTTGTTATTATTATTATATTATTATTATTATTATTCCAAGGCTTCAAACGTGAGTTTCTTCCCTACTCTCCTATCCTCACACTCCACACAAATTACCTAGGTAAATAAATAACTTACAGCTTCCAGCTCCTCACTGGGCTTTCTATACCCTGCAGAACTAGTACAAGATCTGAATGCCCTGAAAAACTGTGTATGCTCTTAAAATTAGCATCCACCTGGAAATTGTTGTCATTCAGAACCTATGGATTACCTAGATCTCCCTCAACAGTTTTTTTTGTTTGGTTGTTTTCTGTTTTTTAACTAACGTGCTTGCCTTCCTTAGCGCACAAGCAGTAAGTGTCTATCAGTTCATCTTGATGGAGAGGTGGCTGGACAGTGAGGGCACTCGTCGCTGAACGGGAACAAGGAGGTGGGACCTAGTTGGGAGAACCGGTCATCGGGACGTACGTGACCATGGGACTCCATTTGGTTCCTGACCTCTTCCTGTCTGGCTCTTCCCCTGCCAGCTGCTTCCTGCTCACCATGTAGTGAGCACCTTTGCCACGACGTTCTGCTCACCTCAGGCCCACAGCAATGGAACCAACGGACCGCTGAGAGAAACCTCTGACCATGAGCCAAATAAACCACTTCCTCCTTTAAGCTGTACGTCAGGCATTTTGTCCCACCAAGGGGAAGGCACACCTATACAGTAACCACCATAAAACTATTACAGAATGTTTGAAATGCCTTTAGATTTTTAGATAAATGTAAAAAATTATAAACTAAGTCGACTCTCTTCATAAATCACGTATTCAAAAGGACAGTACGCTGAGAGCAGTTTTGTAAACTCCCATCTCTTCAAATGCTTTTGCAGTTTACAGTGTTGTTTCACACGTGAGTTCCCTACAGCCTCTTTCACTTTGATCTTTACTTGTATCTGGGTAACTGGGTTTTCAGGGATGTGAATCATGGTTGTATAATGGACAGTGGGAAAATAGCTATTGATGAGATTAAATCCACACCAGTGAAGAGTACTGGACTACACTGTCCTGGTTTGAACACAGGCAAAATTTCCCCAATACAAAGCTGTCTGGCTCCAAAAGGCAAACTCCCCTCCTGGTGACTTTAGTGTATGCATCCGTCAGGATTCGAGCCCAGCAGACTGGAAGGCATGCGCAGCCACTGTCCTGGAGGAACGGTACACCCTGTCACAATCTGCGGGGTCTCAGCGTGGTCTGGAGGTCTGTCTTATACAGTGACCAAGAAAATTTAGAGCCCTGAACTGGTCACCAGTTAAAGGAAACAGATTCTCTCTGCAGACTGCTTCCTGTTCTAGATCACACTTTCTTGAAGTGTTTTGTCTCTGGCTAAAACGAGTTCCATTTAGACACCAGTCATGGAGGTCTGTTGCCTGGAGAAGAGCAATCAAATAAGCGTCCCTGCTACTTTGTCACCTGTCACAGGGCACCCAGCCTTGTCTGTAGAATTCAGTGAAGGATGGAGACTGTCACTATTTTTTTTTAATCTCCTGAGCGTCTGCATTCCGGGATGGCCTTAGAGACAACATTCCTGATGTGTCTGCGAGCTCTCTGGCTGTGCTGAAACTGGGCCACGGCTGCCAACCCAGCAGCAGCCAGGTGCACGGCTAACAGCTCCATGCAAACCCGCATGCGCTGCACCACTGTAGCTCTGAAAGGACTTCTGATTTCTTTTCTGTGGAAACTATAGCTGGCTGTGAAAATTACTCACACAAATTATTTTCTCCCCTTCTTCCCCAAGTTTGAGTATTCCTTTGTTTCTGTTTCAACTATAGAAACAAGTGCTGGGTGTTGTAGTGGCACACTTGTAATCCCAAGCATTCAAAAGGCTGAGAAAGTAGGATTCCAAGTTCAAAGCCAGTGCGCTTAGCAAGACTCTCTCTAAAAGGGGGTAGGTGGGGAGTGTGTGCTGGGGATTTAACTCAGTGGTAAAACTCTTGGCTAGCATGGGCAAGGCCCTAAATTCAATCCCCAGTACCAAAAAGAAGACAAGAAAAAAATATACTGTCTAAACTGGGCTTTATTAAGGCCCAGAAAATTAAACATTTTCTCTTGCTTCAAGAAAACTGCCACGGGCCAGGGATATAGCTCAGCGGCAGAGCGCCTGCCTGGCAAGCACAAGGTCATGAGTTCAATTCCAAATACCAATAAACAAACAAACAAACAAACAAACAAATAAATAAATAATATCAAGAAAACTGCCACTCCCAAACACAGACGCTGTCATATGACTGTGGACATCTTCATTCAGTTCTTTAGTTTTGCTATTAAACAGCAGTGCAACAGCATAGCTCCCCAGGAGGTAATAAACCTCTTGTTCACCATAGAGAAACTATGTACAGGCCCACTCTCCTCATATGCATTTTCTAGGAATTCAGCTGGACATTTCCCAAATGCCAAGTCATGGCCAAGTCACGGCCAAGGAATGGAACCAGAGAGAAAAGTAAGAGGGACTCTTTGCCCCACTAGCAGCTGTGCCAGGTGGTTAAAGGCGTGGGAAACAGACAGTCCAGGCTAAGGATAAAGGTCCAGGTGATTGGCAGTATGGACTTGGGTTGTCACCTGTCACCCGCTTCACCACCCACTTCAGTACTAACCTGCTTACTTGCAGTAAGCCCAGCAACAACAACCCAGCCTCTGCCACCACTTCGGTCCGCTCAAGGGCCGGGGAGGCCAGGGTCGATCACCACTACTCCTCTGAACCCCCAGAGGGAGAGAAGCCAGCAGACGGGTGTCCCCACACTGGTCCCAGCCTTAGCTTTCCTACTAACCCCAACCCACTCTCTACTCACATAATGTTGCTTTTTCTTGCAACATTTTCACAGCAACAGATTTAAAAAATTTTAAAGGTACTGAAGCTTAGAGTTAGGGACACTAACTAAAGGGTATATGCTTGTCACTGTTTCAAGGTTTGAGATCTTTAAGATTCCACCTAGTGGCTGCTGGGCTTTGAACATTTACCTCCTCCAAGTCACGCTGAAATATGTTTGCCATTATGATGGTGTCAGGAGGTGGAACTTGGGGCTTGGGGGACAGGGCTCTGCCCCTATGAGTGGAATTCATAAAAGGGTGAGTTTAGCCTCCTTTTCCCTCTTGGCCCTTCCATCTTCTACCATGCAAGCGTCTAATCTTCCTCCCCTCCAGCAGACATGGTGTGCAAGGTGCCATCTTAGTGAAAAGCATGGCCTCCCTGGTTACCAGGTTCAAGGTCAGCATTTTGACTTTGGATTTCCCAGCTTTCAGAACTGTAAGCCAATACATTTTTCATCTTTATAAATTACCCAGTCTGTGGCACTCTGTTGTAGCAGCACAAAATAAGACAAAGTTAAAGTCATAACTCGTTCAATGGTTCCTTAGTGGTTTGGAGGTTTTCATTCATTTCTCATGCCATCTATTTATGACTTGTCTGTATGGTACAGAACCCAGTGTTCAAAGTGAAAATCAAGAATCAATCAGTTCACTGGTCAACAATAGACAGAAAATATCTTAATTACTACCTCACTATCATAAGTAGTGCTACTATTTATGCTACTCCAGTTTCCTAAAGGTTAATTAGGCATCTTCTAGTGCCTAATTTAGTATTTACTTAGATATGAAAGTAAGTAAAATCTTAACATATACTTGAAGCTAACTTAACCTTGACATTTTAGAATTGATGTTTATATTTAATCACTGACTTTTTTTTTTTTTTTTTAACCATTGATTACATTCTTAACCCTTTTCAAAGGGCTTGTGAATTTTCCAGTGACATTCAGGGGTCATTTCCCTCCTTAAAGGGGCCCACAGTTCAAAAATATCTGTCATTCATTCATTCATGTATTCACTGAATGTGGAAGTTTTACCTCACAAGATGGGATGTTTGTATCAAGTAAACAGAATGGAATAAATACTTTACCTGAAAAACTGTGGTACCTCATGACCATCAAAAATCTCATCAAAATCCTGTTTTGGGCTGTGGATGTGGCTGAGTGGCAGAGCACTTGCCTAGCAAGCTCAAGGCCCTGGGTTCCATTCCCAGCAGAGGTGGGGGTTTAGGTGGAGTGGGATCTCTATCCTTTGATGCCCTTGAACATTTTTAAATGTAAGGAGGCCAAGTAGTCACAAGTGGAAACCAAATATCTGCCCTCTTACCCTAGCAAGTGCTTCTTCGATGGTGATCATCTTTTCTTTGACCATCATCATTAGCTGAATCCGCTCCTCATCACTCATTGTTATCTCACTGGCAACATAACCGACGTCTTCCCCTGGAGATTGAGGACAGAGAACAAGAGGAATGAAAACCCGAGAGATCAAAGTGACTCCCTGTTCCAGAAGTCCATCATCCTAGGTAAGGGAAGGCTGCTTCTCAGGGCACTGTCTACGCTGTGCATTTCTGACGGAGCCAGAGGGAACAGAAACAAGCACGCTTTTCACCGCGCACCTCTGTCTTGGAAACAGACTCCAAGAACACGTGGATGTTACGACAGAGGCAAAGCCTTCAAAATGACCTGAAACCCTGAGAGGCAGTGTCTACTTTGGGAAGACACCTGGTGGGGAGCTCCTTCGTACAGAAGGGGCAGAGATCTAATTTAAACACCCAGTGAGGCCCAGCAAGGTCACCAAGGCTCCTTTTGCTGAGAATTCTGTATCCTTCCATTTGAAATATGAATGCATGGGATACATGTTTGTGAGGAGTGGGAGTAAAACCTCTGCCATGGGAGAAGAAGGTCACCTCACAGAGCCACATCCTGCAGCTTGGTAAAATTCTCCATTCTTCTAAGCTATCTGGCTGTGCTCCTCACAGGATAAGTTAAAATAAATAAAATCACAGATGTGAGGCATGCAGAGCACATCGGAAGAAAGGGACTATAGCTGTTTACATCTGGAAGTATTAGCGTCATAAATAGGTCTCGAAACTATGAGAGAAAGTCAACTTCTAACTCCAAACAGAAGGCAGCCAGAACTGCAGAGGCAAAGAGGATCTCACATGAGGGTCCTTCAAAGGCATTTTTCTGCAAAGCACACAGGCTGCAGTCACCTCTCATATTCTGGAGCCATAGTGATCAGCGGTGCCTTTGGTCAGCACGTCAGGGAAGACGTCAGGAGAGCGGGCTAACACACAGATGGACAGAAGCCCACATCCAGCCCTTCATCTTCTCCTCTGCTGGCCTTTCTCAAACACAGTTCACTTGCTTCTACTGTTAGCAGAATATGAGCTGTGGCTTGCGCTACTCTTGGTGAAGAGGCACTAAGCAAGGGAGTCTTGCTGCCCACTTGCAAGAGCCCCCTGCAGGCGAGGCCAACTTTGGAATTTACGGCCCCCATGTTTTCCCATCTCATTTCCATCTTGGAATCACTCAGTCCAGGAATGCCCCTTCTGTCCCCTCTGATTCTCACCGCTTGCACGGAGGAAGGGCAGTGTGGGCCAGGTGAGGACTACGGCATTGCCTCTGACGGCGAAATGTGATGCTGTGCTGGCTGGTTTTTGTAACTAACCCACATGAGCTGGTGAACTCCTGGCTTCCTCTTTCCTTTGCTGCCTTCCTCTCTCTTTACTTCTCTCTTTCTCCAGAGCTTGCTTTCTAAACAAGACTTTTAGAATACAAGGTTTATTTTGAATCACAAATGACCCTGGGTGTGTACCCAAGGGAAAAGCTGGGGGTGTTTAAGAATAACTCCTTTAAAGTTAGACAATTTAGAAAATGCTTGAGTGTTGCCCAAGAAGCCAGGCACACAGCAGGGGTATCTGATGTCCACATCCACTTTTCTCTCTGTGTAGAAGGACATGGCAGCACATATGATTTTGTAAAGGAAAACAAGAAGCATTGTGGGTAAGCAATGAAAAATTTTCATCTATTGATAACCTTACTCAGCCAGACTGGTATCTGGAAGTAGATTTGTTCTGTTTTCCTCTGTGAATACCGGGGAAACATAAATTACATAACCAGCCTCAAAGGGATGACATATTTACTTACTATCTAAACAACAACAAAGGACACGGCCCACAGCAGGACAGGCCCTCCCTGCACAAAGCAGCCGGGCAAATTCCCATGATGTCAGATCATTCGAGTTTCCAGGGGTAACAAGCCCATAACTGTCCCTGCCCCAGAACAGCATCAGAAACTCAGAAGAACATGAAGGCCCTGCTCGGGCGTGTGGACAGCAAGGGCCAAAACTAACAAATGCTAAGGCTGTCTTGGCTCCTTCAGGATAGAATTTGGCGAGGTTAAGAGCAACGATGTTTCTGAGGCTGATGTGAGGAAGAACATCACGGATTTGGTCTCTGCTGTCAGATCTATGAAAACAAAACACTGCTAACTCTTCCCACTCTATTTTGAGTTAAATAAAAATGACCAGGATGAAGTCTTAAAGTAACAAGAAGAAGGTCAGAAAAGCTGACCGTTTTCCAGGCATGTGCAACACATTCCTCTAATTTCCAACATCCAGTAGGATTTGCACACAGGCTTCATAACATTTTAGAGCTAAAAGAACCCACTGTCCACCGGCTGCATCACAGTACCTTTTGAAGTCTGTCTCATTATTCCTTTCTGGTTCTTTCGGAAGTTCTGCCAGAAATACTTATTTTTCTTCTTCCAATCTCCTTTTCCTTAAAAAAAAAAAAAAAAAAAAAAAAAAAAGAGTAAGAAAAGGCACAAGCAATAAATTCATTGATAACAAAAGTAGCCTCTTCCTTATGATTGCAAAGCTTCAAAGAACACTGATTTCACAAAAAAGAGCGTTTCTCTTTCAGTTTGTGAAAGACTGGGAAATGCCTATAAAGTTGTTCAAAAGAAATGCAAATTTCCTAGGAGCAAGAAATGCTACAGTAGGGTTAAGAAGAGAATAAAGAAACATCAGAAGGGCAGGGAAAGCATGCATTCTGGTATTCACTTTGATGTTTGTTTAACGAGTATGCCTCATTCTGCCTTGTCTTGTGGTATACTTTGCCCCCTTTCGTCTCAGCCATAATTATTTCCACTGTACCACAAATAGAAGACTCTAAGAAGTTAACTTTGTTGTTATTGTCAATCTCCCCTTGATTTATTTCTGTTGCTCCAGATTCATGAAGATAGCAGAACACTCGGTGTCCCCAGGGCCTAGCGATCAACACAGCTAATTCCAGGAGCCCAGGGTGGGGCAGGGCGGGGGCTGACCCTCCCTGTTTCTTTACGTCTAGCTATGGCACTAGCTATGGCAAGGGTGGGCCACGATTCCCAGCTCTCTGGCATTCAGGCTACATGGTGACCTATGATAAGCCAGGACACAGTGACAGGAAGACTTCGGTCCTGTTGTGTTACCTCCCAACTCAACCTCTCTGTAACTTACCAGACTATTTTGAGTGACTAGTGAGTGAAAACAAATTCCTTGCCATAGGTAGACATTATTAACATTCAGTAATAACATTCAGTAATAACATTCAGTTGTGATCATCAATAATACAGAACATCGTTAAAAAGCTAAGGGCAAGGAAATCACAGGTTTGTTCTTTAAAAAAAAATAAATAAATAAGCAAAAGGCAGTGGTGGCAGTGGTGATAACTGCCTTGGTGCTTGACGGAGCACACTTGGAGCAGAGGTTTTGTCAGCGCTTGGTGTCTGGTGGCTCCACGGCCACTGGAAACCGGGCCAGCAAAGTGGTGGGTGTGCCCAGTCTAGACTGGTGGTGCTGGGCCCTGACGCAGGGAGCAGACATGTGGGGACTCTGCCTGTGGTGCTCCCAGGCTAGCAAGGGTGTCATTTGTCAAAACAGGATGCCCTCATTTAGGTCCTGACAACCACTAGCGCCATGGGAATGAAACCAGAGCCCTGGCCTGAGATGTCTATGTATTAAAATCTTGAAGGTAACTTTCAGCATCTGCTGCCCTTTGGCTAACATGAAAGCGTCAGCCAGGAAGGGTTAAAGCAGACTTTTCCTCAAATAATTTGGAAATACAGTTTCCTCCCTCACCCTCCCTCCCCCGTCCCCCACTCCCTGTGTGTGTGGTACTAGGGATTGAACCCAGGACCTTGAGCATGCTATGAAAGTGTTCAACCACTGAGCTACACTCTCCAGGCCTTTTTTCTTTCTCTTTCCTTCTGTCTTTCTCCTTCCCTCCCTCCTTTCCTCTTTTCTTCTCTCTCTCTCTCCCTGCCTCCCTCCCTCCCTCTCTCTCCTTCCCTCCAATCCTTCCTTCTTCCCTTCCTTACAGGGTCTCACTAAGTTGCCCAACATGGCCTTGAACTTGGAATCTTTCTGCCTCAGCCTCCTGAGTAGCTGGTATTACTAGTGTGTGCCACTACACCTGGCACAAAACATCGCTTTTCAAGAACTGCACCGAAGAGAAAAGCCTCAGCCCTAGGGATTATTCTCTCTCTCAGGAGGCCCAAGAAAGAGCCACACTGTAGCCTTAATACTCCTTCTGTGTTCACAGCTACGTGTACTTCTTTGACTGTAAACTATTTTCCCCTTATCCCATATTCATGTTTTTAAAATGGAGAAAAAAAGGTAACAGCTAACACTTATTCAGCACATAATAGCATATCTCATTTAAGACTCACATGCTACACTATCGTTCGCAGTTAGGAGATGAGAAACCAAGGCTTGAAGAGCAAGTGACAATGCTCAAAGTCCCAAATGAGCTGAGAGAGTCCAGACTCAAATCCAGACATCTGACTTGAGTACTTAGGCTCCTAATGGCCATGACCTCCCTTCCCTCTGACCCTCACTAAATCGCAAGTGGATTTTATGATCAAAGACGTATAAAACATATAAATGTGTACTCTTTGATCAAAAAATTCCAAGTTGAAGGATCTACCCAAAAGACATTATCAGGGATACAGACTCAAGGACTTTTACGGCCATATCATTTGTTTGTCATAGGAGAAAAAATGGAAATGATCTAAAGAAAAAAACAGGTTAATTAAATTATGACATATCTAATTTGATGCAGACTCAAAACTCTTTTCTCCTACTTGACAAATATACATTTTTTCAGATCTTTTGCTGTAAAGAATATTTAATCATGTGGGGAAATGCTCATAACATAACCAAATTTTCAAACTGTGAAATAGTATATACACTATGATCCCATTTATGTTTTTTTTTAAAAATCCCTACGCAATGGAGAGAAAGAGAGAAAGCTGTGCATTAAAATCTTAACAGAGTTTTTTAATTTCTGGGTAGAAGGATTCTTGGTATTCCTATAGTTTTGCATGTTTATATTTGCTGTGAAGTATGAAAAGAAAACAAATAGTTAAGGAAAAGTGGTACTGACCTACAGAGCTGTCTTCGGAGTTTGATTTATGAAGAGAGGGCCTAGAAAAGAGAGACAAATCAGATTACCACGGAGCCTTGCTTTCATGGGAGAACCGAAAATCCTCCTAACCAGCTTGACCCACCATCAATACTACTTAGAGGCGCCAGGGAAATTTTTATAGGATCTTTACCACCATCCTTTCCTACCTGTCTGCTGATTCCTAGAAATAGGACTCAGGTACCATTTGTCAACATTTACTAAAGACTCACTCCTGAACAAGACCCATATTAAGTGAAGAGGACTAGATGATTGATGAAATATCTTTCCTTTCTATGAACTACTACATACACATTAAGTTACCACCATTCAAATCTTTTGTGTAGCTGGAAAAGAGAAAGCACATAATAATGAAAACAGAAACTCGGCACCACAGAGTCCACTTGGTTCCGCAGTGAGTCAAGTGATCAGCTGTAAAAAAGAGATGGGGTGGGAGGAGGATAACGGGTGCAACTGGAGCAGCCAGTTTGTAGCTCCTCTAGTTGGTGGCTACCAACTGGCAAGTACATTATCCATCTTGCCACATCTTCTGAGGTTCAAAGACAAGCCAGAAACTTGCCTTTTTACGTGAGAGGTATAGATTTTTAAGGGACAGCAAGGAATCCAGTGCTTCTAGAAATATGTCCAAGTTAATCAACATGTGACTGGCTGACTGGCACCAGATTTGGCCCCACACCTACCTTCCACCCTGGGTGCCAGCTTGTAACAGATGATACAGGTAAACCTGAATACTATGGAAAGTGAATACAACCTAAAACCAGTCAATTAAACTGCTCTAGAAAATACTTAGACAAATACCAACGGAAAGCAAGAAGGCACAGAATGCACAGAAAGTTAACACTGGTTGTCTCAAAAAAAGGAAGAATAGAAACTGGTTCAAAATTTTTCACTTGGTGAGTCTTTCAAAACCCAGAGAGCAAGACCAACATCCTTGGACTTGTCTCCAAGGACAAGCAGAGACAAACAGCCTGCAGCAGAACAGAAGTTGGGCACTGAGGGGCTTGCAAACTTGAATCTTCACTGTAAGTTTGCCATCAAGAAGGAAGATGAAGAGGTGTCTGACCAAGCAATCCTTGGTGTCCCAGTGTTGGAAAGACAGGTTGGGAGGTCAGGACTAAGTCACATGGAAAATATTAGAGGAAGAGAAGCAGCACATGCAATCCCCTAGCAGTGATTCGGTGCCTACCTTACAGCTAGAAGGACCTCAAGCATTTAAAATGACAGAGAAAGGACAGGTACTTTTTTTGTGCAAAGTCACCTTTAATGCACCGCCACCTCCAGTAAGTGCTGCGCTGATGTTAGCTGATGGCCAGGTGCCCTGCAAGCATCATTGTGCTCCAAGTCTGGGAGGAAAGAACTATTTCTGATCAGCATAAAACCTTGTAAGGGGGCCGGGGACATAGCTCAGCAGCACAGCGCCTGCCTGACAAGCGTGAGGTCCTAAGTTCGATTCCCGATTCCCCCCCCCAAAAAAATAAAAAAATAAAAAATAAAACCTTGTAAGAGGCACGGTTCTAAGCCAGAGAAGGAGGGAGCAAAGCACAGCACAGAACAGCTGCTGCGGACAAGAGCTAAGTTTGAATTCTAGTTGTTCCCCCTTTCTACCATGCTGCCAACACTTAAGAGGTAGGGAAAACCTACCTTATCATCCAATTATGCCAAAATGTAGCTCCTAGCATCTATCCACCTTTCTCCTATCCATGCAAAAATGAAAAAGCCTAAATATGTACCTACTTGAAAGGCTTTAAGATGTAGCCATTTAAAATTTTAAAATATTCAGCCAGGGAATACTGAATGAGATCATAAGTAAGGTGTATGGATGAATATGAAAAAATGGGACTCACAGGCTAGGGAGGGGATGGACGTAAATAAGGATTTGTGGGAAGAATGAAGAAGGGTGAGAGAAGACCGGAGGAGAAAGAGGAAAGAGGAAAGAAGAGAAGACAGCTTTCTTGGGGCCACAAAAGAAGGATGGGCAGAGCAAGAAGAGAGTAAGGAGAGAGTAAGCGGTTGGCTAGTGGGCTGGGAGTAGCGGCAGGAAATCCTTCAAAGAGAAATAACGTTTAAACTAAGTTTGGATTCTTTAAAAAAAATCTTACTCTGTTGCATTTTGAACTCAAAGTCATGTTATACATATCAGTTCCTTACTTCAACTAGCCCCGTCTTACCAACAAGTGTAACTGATCACTTAAGGTAGAGGACGCCCACATCTATTTTTTTTTTTTTTTTTTTGTGGGTACCGGGGTGTCGACCTCAGGACCTCGCGCGCCAACAGGCACCCGTGCCGCTGAGCGATATCACCAGCCCCTTTTTCGTATGTGGGCTCCGGGAGTCGAACTCGGGCCCTCGCGCTTGCAAGGCAGGTGCTTATGCCGCTGAGCCATCTCACCGGCCCCCCACATCTATTTTTATTCTTGCTCTCAGGACTACAAAGTATTGATCGAATGGCTAAGGACCAAACACATCAAATATCCTCAAGTCTGGATAAAACTAGTTCACTATGTAATTATAACTATGTATGAACTTTTACTTTTTCTAAAAGAAACATTTTCATGGTGAAATGGCCTACAAAAGCATTGCTTTTCTTTAATCCTTTGCTGATTTATAATAATAAATCTTATCGGGTTGTAAGAAATTTTCTCAATCACTTCATGTAAATCCCAATTTTATGGAGGACTATGGTGTCTAGAAGTTAAGGGTGCAGTCCATGGCCCCAAGGCCACTTAGCAGCCACTTGCCAGCAGGGACTTCATGCAGACAACCTGCTGCGGCCTGTTGTTTTTTCAATATATGCCCTACTCTCCTTAACCTGAATAAAATATATATAAGATCACCTCAATTGTATCCCTGAAAAAGTCAAATGATTCTTTCTATTTTTCCAACTCTTTTTTTTATTCTTCCTGCCAAATGGCAATATCTAAAACCTTAAAAATATTTCCAAACTTACACTTCAGAGAAAAGTAAGTTCTCACTACTATACAGTTATCACAAAATATAATAGTATATTCCTCTCTAAAGTTCTGACTTACAATATTTTTATTTTCTTT
Organism: Erethizon dorsatum; assembly: GCA_028451465.1. Lineage (NCBI taxonomy): Eukaryota > Metazoa > Chordata > Mammalia > Rodentia > Erethizontidae > Erethizon > Erethizon dorsatum. Next base: position 129,481,721 of record CM051823.1, on the reverse strand, counting down.
CTTCAAATTATCACATTTTAAATAATTCCATCCTCAGGTTTGGATATGCCCAAATAGCCTGCATTTCTCCCAGGCTGCCAGCAGATGGCACTATTGTCTCTTTATTCATCTTGCTATAGTGAATGGAATTTTGTTTTTAAAATTTTACAGGTTCACAGCCTACATACTGGGCAAAGAATAACAAGCCAACATCTCATAAGTGCAAAAGGCCCGACTCAATTTGCAAGGCAGGAAAATGACACCTATGAATTTGGATGCAGAGAATTCTCCCTGCAGACAGAAACCAGACATAAAATACATCTCCTTTCTCTTTGAGGCCGATTTTAAAATCTGTCCAACAGGAGCTGAAAATCAATGATGCAATCAAATTCCACATTTGGATGGCAGAAGGTGGAAGAGGTCATTTACTGATCTCCTGGTGGAAGAAATTAATGCTCAGAAGTCAGCTCCAAAGAGGCCTCCTCTCAGCCCCTCCTTTCAGCCAGAAGGTAGGCTTCAGAACAGCAGGCGCTGGGTTGTGGCCTCTTTGAATCCATCACTTTTGTTGTCAAAGGAGTAAAAAGGATGAGAACTTCGGTAGGGTGCTGATTACCATGAAGCATTAATTAACATCCTGTTGCACTCTGAGAATCTATTTAAACATTTAATAATCATTAAGTATTATGCCGGGTGTGGTGGCACACGCCTATAATCCAAGTGCTCAAGAGGCTGAGGCAGGAGGATGAGTTCAAGGCCAGCCTGGGCTACATGGGCGAGTTCAAGGCCAGTGTGAATTGCATAGTGAGACCCTGTATCAAAAAAACCAAAGAAGAAAAAAAAATCATTAAGTATTGTATTTAAATTCTCAGAACTGAGCCTTAGCAAATGCCTTTTCACCAATAACAACTATTATTACACCCCAAAACTGTTGAAGTATGAGCATACATTACTTGAGCTGTTTCTGAAGGCAAACTTCACTTAAGAAAACCCCTAAATTATGGGCCGGTGAGATGGCTCAGCGGCTTAAGCGCCTGCCTTGCAAGCGCGAGGGTCCGAGTTCGACTCCCGGATCCCACATACGAAAAAGGGGCCGGTGATATCGCTCAGTGGCACGGGTGCCTGTTGGCGCGCGAGGTCCTGAGGTTGTCCCCCGGTACCCACAAAAAAAAAAAAAAAAAAGAAAACCCCTAAATTAAAGAATGGTTAATTAGATTTTAAAAAATCAATGTAAGGAACAGCAGCCACAGAATTTAACTACCGTCTTTCATCCAATCTAAATCTTTAACAAGTACTTTGTTAAACTGCTTTGTTTTTATTCATTCTCTGTTCACCTCAGGCATCCTCTGAGGCAAGAACACAAAACAGACAGAACCCTGGTGCAGCCATGAATGCAGACAGGCAGGGCCTGCAGAGCCAAGAAGTGGGGAAAAGGGTAAATGAGGCAGACAGAGGGGCTTCAGAGACCTAAATGAAGAGCTGATGTGACATTCACTCCCCAAAATGGGGAAGGAGAGGGGGAATATCCAGTGTGGAAACCAAGAGGTGTGTGTGGGATACAAGTTAGGGTGTGTCTTACTTTCCTCATTGCTGAGACAAAATACCTGACACCCAAAGTTTAAGGAGGAAAGGTTTATTTGGCTCCGTTTGTAGAGGTTTCAGTCCACAACTGGCTGGCTCCAAGGCAGGGTGGCTTGGCAGAGGGCCATCAAAGAGAACAGTTCATGGTGCCCACAAGATAGCGAAAGCAACGAGGGAGGGAGAGACAAGCCTTTCTCTATCCCTTACAATGTATGAAGACTACCCGCCCTAGGGCGGGTGTAGCACTCACACCCTTAACCCTAGCCAGAACTATGCCAAACCAATCAGTGGACTGATTTACTAATCACACACCTTTGATCCTGGCACACACCCTAGATACAGCCACATCTGAAAAGCCCACCCTCCTTGCATGAGGCTTTGGGGGAACACCTACACACAAACCATAACAGGGTGCTTAATAAATCTCCCCATGGAGGCATAATAGGGTAGTGGCCTGTGTGAGCCTAGAGCTGGAGAACCTAGGTGAGTAGTCACTCATATTTAAAGCAATGAGACCAACTGAACTCAATTCAGAGGCAATAGGAAGAATGAGTCCTGGGACTGTCCAAATTTTAGGGTCAGAAAGAGAAGGTGAGGCCAGTCAATGATTCCTGGGAAGGCTGTTCTGCAGGGAGAAGGAAAACCAGGGCAGAGCTCTTTTCCCTTTGCTGGGTGGAATAGTGGTCACCTTGGTTTTATAAAAATTTAATTGCTCCCCCAAACTCACCAGTAGGCTATATCCACGTTGCCCCACTTTCTCTTTTTACTGAGTCTATTGCTTTATAGCAGAGATCCTCGTAAAAGTACATGGTAGAGGGAGGAACAAACAGGTCAAAATGAAATCTTCACACTTGTATAGAATTCCACCTCCACACTCCCACTCTCATGGGCCCTCCCATCACAGAACAGGACTGTCACTGGGGCAGGCAGTGAGGTCACAGAGCCAGACAGCATAACTGCCCTACCTCTGACACCTAAACCCAATACCTCCCCCTCTTAACCATGCATTTACTCATTTACATAACAGAATTGCACTTCCTACACCTTCACATGCTGTCCCTTTTGTTATCTGGGGGACAGACTGAAAGGGCACCCATTGTATGCTGGCCCCACTCTTGTGTAAATTACTGGACTGATACTTAAAACTAGAAGATAAAACACTATCAACACCAAATCAGAACACAGTGTGTGATTTATTAGCACCAAGTATTTCAAGAGGACTTTTCAGGAGCTAGTTGAATTGCTACTGTGTGATCCTCCGGTCTGCTTTTGGAAGACAAGAGGCCAAATAAAATGGCTCAAACTCGGTTTTCTTCTTGTGTCTGTTTACAGGCAAACAGTAAGGTTCATCCAGGTAAGGACAGCTCTATCTGGTTTCTGCACACAGACCCTCCGGCACACCAGGAAGGTCCAGTGAATGCCCAAGCACAAAGAAATTCCTAAAACAGACTTCGTTTTGGGGCTTGGATGAGCTGTCCAGAAACTTCACCGTAACCAAACAGAAAGGAGAAAAAAAAAAAAAAAAGTGGTTACAACCTAATTTCTAAGAAGGGAACATATGTTGTATGTTAGCGGAAAGTCTGTCTTAAAGAGATTTTTCTGATTCCATAATCTTAAGTCTCAGGAAACAAACTTTTCCATTAGTTTATTTCCTGCTGAGCTTTCAATCAGGGCTCTGGCCGTGTCTGGCTCTTTTCCTGCACCATCCCAGGTCTGACATGTAGTTCCCAAGAACAGTAGCCTTTTCCTCAAGATGGACAAAAGGATTTAGCTGTGCTCTCGACTTGTGTGTGCGCATGTGTGTGGGGGGGTGCAAGAAGGGAGGAAGGTTGAGGAGCTGCAAAAAGTTAGTATTTTTTTTTCATGTCTTATGTATGTTAGGTACATTCATATTCTGCTTAGTGACAAATTATTTTATATAAAATAGGTAATTCCTTAATGTAATACTTTATTATCTTTAGGGTATCAAAGACATTTTTATTACATGAATATATCTCTTCTAATAGAAATAAAGGAGACAAAATTTAGCTAATACATGCACTATTTGCAGTAAAAATTCAGGGGTCACCCTTTCTCCCAGTACAGGCCAGGACTCAGGGAGCTAAGAGAGCCATGAGGCCCAGACAGCAAGTAGGTGCTCAACCTTGGCATCAGGAGGGGGCAGGGACAAATCCTCCTCAGATGCTGCGCCCTACACACTTCTCTTGTTGTGCCCCAAATCTGGTCCTCTGCAGATGAGAGAAGCAGATTTCATGCATATGATACGATTCAGCTTGCAAATTTACTGGCTCAGACTGAAAGTCATTCTAGTGCCAAGATCTGGCATATTGTTAAAACTCTATGAATATTTAGTATCAATGACAACACTGGTGACATTTTGTCAACCCAGCCAAAGGACTCCCCATCCGTGCACTTTCTTTCATTTCATGGTCTATTCCCAGCCGGTACTTTCTGGCTTTCTGTTACAAGGTCACCTTCATAAATGTTCTAGGCAGGTGTCTGCAGTGCCGACTCCAAGGCAACAGGCTGACCCAGGCCAGACCAAGAACTTGCACACTCTGGAGTCAGGCAGGCCTGCAGGAAACGCCAGTGCGCCACAAGTCTAAGCTTTGAAGCCTTTGGCTGTGGAGTAGTGATGATGAAACATATCTTCCTTACTTTACTGTTAGGAGGATTACGGGAGACAGTGAATGTAAACAGTTTAACAAAGCGCCTGCCACTTAGGAAGTTCCAAATAAATGTAATGTCTTGTAACTATTCATCAAAGCAATCTCAAACAGAGTATTATTCTTAGTCTTCTCTACAAAACTCAGTATTGTCCCTCTAACCAGCACGGCCAGCATGTATCTCGTGTGCTAGATTTTTTTCTACATCAGAAGTTCCTCCTTTATACTATTTTTTTTAAAACAGTAACTTCACTCAAATAATGAAGATGGATATAGTGATTCTTCTTCCTCTTTTCAATCACACCTTTTTTTTTTTTTTTTTGGTACCGGGAATCGAGCTCAGGACCTTGCACTTGCCAGGCAGGCACTTGTGCCACTGAGCTATATCCCTGGCACTCAATCACACTTTCTAAAAGCAATTCATGTTTTACTTAGTTACAAAACATAAAACAAAACAAACTATACACAACCACTGAACAAGATGTCAAAAGGTCTTTATCCAATTTATTTCCGGCATTATATTACTTCCATTTGCTTATCTCCTATTGTCTTCCTTAAGCAGTATTTTGCTTAGTGTAGCACAGTATATGCTAAATTTTTTATTGATGCTCAGTAGCTTTTCAATATGGGAAATGGCTTGGGTCCATCAGTTATAACGTAATTGTCCAGAAGAAATGGCAGGTTTTTAGAGTTTTGGAAGTATGGATGTTGTCTTGAAACAATAATATTACCCATTATTAAATCTGCTCAGAGGACTTCTTACCACACAAATTCTTGCACTGGAGGAGTGCTGAAAGGACATTAAAAAGGTCTGAAATTTCCATCCCTGAGTAGGCATTTTTAACTTCTTCTGCCCCATAACCATTTTATAATACCTTCTGTTTAAAACTCACCATCAGAACCACTTTAAGTCAGCCTACGCCCATACAAGATACAGCAACAGGGCATTTTATTCAGAAAAACAAGGAGGAGAAAGCTTCAGCCAATTTAGGCAGGCACCTTTCATGCTAATCACAGTCACTTCTGCAATCCTTCCACCCCTGCTAATTGCATCTGAAGTATGGAAGCTCTAGGAATCTAAGCATGATTTTCAACTAGGTGAAGGGTGTGTGTCTGTAATCCCAGAACTTACAAGGTGGAGGCAGGAGGGCTAAAAGTTTGAAGCAAGCCTGCGCATCTTGGCAGAAGCCTGTCAAGGAAGGAAGGAAGGAAGGAGGGAGGGAGGGAGGGAGGGAGGGAGGGAAAGGGGAAAAATACTAAAACCATGATCTTCTCAGCTGCAAATCAAGCTCATCTCCTTTTGCTCTGTACCTGACAAGAGTCATGGGCAGCAGACTGGTATCTGATGGTCAGTGATGTCCACCATGCCATCCTAAGGCTCAGAACATGGGTTCAAAGCCAAGCTCCACTGCTTACTGATCCTAACTCTGGGCAAGTTACTTAGTCCCACTGATACCCAGTTTCCTGTTATGCAAAGCAGAGACTGTGTTCCCTATCACACTGCTATCCAGAGAGTTAGGATTTGCACTGTGCAGAGAACATACCTGCATGTACTAAGCACTAAAAGTAAATTGGATAAAATGTGCTTAGCTATCATTACTGGCCTCTTCTTCCAGTCAGCTCTACCCATGAGTCAAGTCTCTCTCAGCCCTACTCAAAATGCACCTCAGCTTCTCAGGCTGTGAGAGCAGGTTCTCTGGCACCTCAGGGTGGCCAACAGGCCCTCTGGCCAAAAACAGGGTTCTGACCCTGTTGAATTAGAAAATCCTTCACAAAGGTGCAATGAAAGAGATTTGTACTCTTTCATTCACCAGCTAGTAACTTGTCCTGAAACTTAATGATGCAAGTCACTGGCAGAAGAGCCAAATGCCATCTCTCCACAATGGACATCCATGGCCTGCTTGTGTCCAGGCCACAGACTCAGTGAGGCCACAACTAGTCAAGTGCGGAAGGGCAGAGGGGAATGTTCTGTGGATGTAGGCTCAGGATGGGCTCCAACTTGTGATCCTCCTGCCTCAGCATCCCACACTGCTGGGAGTACCACCATGCATGACTAGAGAAAATCAAATTCAGTACAGGAAAGAGCCATCCTTCACAGTTCCCAAAGACCTCTCTATGAAGTTCCCTTTCCATCAAGAGCTTATTCTTCATCTGTGGCCTCCACACGTCTGAGCTAACAAGTTACCAGCCTTGATACTGGTTAACACTACTGATAGTAACAGCAGACATTCCAGCACTGAGAAGTTATGCCTTCCCAAGACCTTCAACTTTAGTAACTAATCTTCAGAATACCCCTATGACATAAGAAAAGGCCCACAATGTTTTAATGAAGGCCGTATAAAAAGGAATCGGTAATTGACCAGCCTCATATAAGAACAACTTAGTATTTGCTTGGTAGAGATGAAGTGCTAAGCAGCTGGTCATATGCCTGCTTCCCCAGGAAGTGGCTCAGCAAGAACAATGAATGTACAGATGCCTCACCACGGAGGGCCAACACCGTCAGCACCTTCCAGGAACTCACAATTATTCAGGAAGACTTTACTGACTTGCTGCAAAGTAAGAACACTGGAGCCAGTGCCTCCCATTCCAATATCCATCTTCCTTCTCTTCCTTCCTGAGCCCTGACTTTGGTTAGGGTGGCAGGGGGACCCTGTTACAATACTCACTTCTTGAGACTCCCTTGCAGGTAGAAGAGGCCAGATGTCAGTGTCTGGCAGAGAAAAAAATACTAGAGTTTTCTAGTGGGGTTATTTCTAAGAAAGCTGGTGCTTCTATGATGAAAGGACTCTCAGTGTCCATGTCCTCTGGCCTCTGCTCTTCCCCTTCAAACTCCCTGAAACATGGGTATCTACCAAAGCAGTCATTTTGCAACAGCGAAGGAAGTCGTGTACTAAGGCTGGTGGAGGAACCTGGACCGAGTACACTGGCCTTGGAACACCTGCCTCCAGCTCCTTGCTGTATGAGAAGATGCCCCGTTTTGTCTCAGTGCAGAAGTCAAGAACCCGTTCCATGAAACTGATTATAATCCTAACAGAGTGGTTAAGAAATAAAAATACCAAACTTCTATAAAGCATGGACTGGTTTGCAATGTGTGTTTGTAACTTTCTCATCATATTGCAGGCTCACTGAGACACTGAAGAGAGTGAGCCTCACCACAGACACTTCTGTAAGTGACTTGCCCGAGGTCACACAACTGGTATGCTAGTTCAACCTGTATTTGTCTGATTTTGCTTCCCACAATTTTAGTTACCCATAGTCAACTGTGGTCCAAAATTATTAAATGGAAAATTCTAGAAATAAAGATTTTGTAAGTTATAAATAACTTTGGGACTCGGGGGTGTAGTTCAGTGGTAGACCACTTGCCTAGCATGCATGAAGTCCTATATTTGATCCCTGACTACACAAAAAACATACAAAAAAACACTTTCTATTACAGCATACTGGTATACTTGGTTCATTTATTATTAGTTATTGTTGTTAATCTCTTCCTATGCCTGATTTATATATTAAACTCTATCAAAGTATGTATGTATAAGAAAAAACAGCACACACAGAATTCAGTACTATGCACAGTACTGAACATCCAGAGACCGTCTCAGAATGTTAGCCCCTCAGAAAAGTATAGTTGGAAGTCATGGAGCCAGGGCCTAATATCAGCTCCTCAAACACCTAATCCAATGCTTTCCCCACCAAAACTTGAGCATCATGAAGATAAAGTCCTCACGAGTCTTATTCATCCATGTTTTCAAAGCACCAGGTACAGTCCTGTGAGCCTGAAGCCAAAGCACTATGCATTTTTTCTAATGACGACTATTGAAAGAGTGATTCAGGTTTGCAGCTTGGCCACAGGAGTCTGCAGCCCTGGAGCAAACTCTTATGTTTAGGATTCCTCAACAAGCATATCAAAAACAAGGGAAAAGACCTTGAATTTCTTCTGATCATTCTGGTTTTGGTGGAACCAGTCAATCCAGTGCTTTCATTTTATGGCTCCTATGTTAGTTTTAAATTTTGGCCCCCAAAAAAGGTGATGAGTTTGAGGACGGAGGCTGCTGGGTGGCAGAGCCACCTCTGCATGCCTCTCGAAGGCCACTTGGCTGTGGTTGCAGGAGGAAGACCTCGCTAGGCACTGGTCCAGCAGAAGTGGACGGCCACCGCACTGGCACAGGGAGCGTACAGGAAAACTGACCCCAGCGGAGACCGCACAGTGAGGGAAAGTGACTCTCAGTGTTCTTATCAAAATCGTGTGTCCCTACAGGGAGAGCCAGGCTGCAGGGTGTGGAATTTACAGCCTCGGCCTGGGGTGGACAGAGGAGAGAAAAGAGAGGAGAAGGGAGAGGGGAGGAAAAGAGGCTCCATTCAATTATCTCCTCCTCTGGTTTCCATGGTGATGGCTCCAGAAGCGGGTCAGAACTTTCTCAGTGGAAACAACAGCGGCTCTCATTCATCATCGCCGAGGCCTACCAGCCACACTGGCCGCTTGTACAGTCCGGGCACTGAAGACCCAGGAAGTGACATGGGGGCTGCCCAGGCTTTCTTCTGTCACCTGCTCTGGGGGACAGCCAGGGAGTGGGTGAAGATGCCTCTGAAGGCCTGAGCTGGAGGCGGTTTGGGTACAGAGGGCCCCTCCTCTCCCCGCTTAGAGGAAGGGTAACCAGTCCCCCTCCAGGCCACTGCTGAGGAAGCTGCCATGTGCCCTACTTCTCCTAGCGGGCAGCGCAAACACTATGTGGGCCTGAATCGGGGCCCTGTCTAGGGTGACCACTCCTATACCAGATTGAACTTTCTTCTCCCCACTTGTCTTTCACAGACGCAGCTGATGAAAAATTTAAAGTTGTAAATATTGTAATAACGAGACTCGAGCCTTCCTGTCCTCTCGGATTTTTTTTTTTAAGAACATCTTCATTGCATCCACTCACCCTGGAGGGTGACTGGCCGGTTTCACCCTCAGATTCTTTCTTGTCCTCCCCCTTCTGATTCTGTACTTTATCCAAAGGGGGTGTGCACCGGCACCTGCTGTAGGTGCTTCAGACACCATGAAGTTCTGCCAGTGGCACCCCAATGATGAAGTGACCTCTACCAGTATTGGCTCAGTGTCCCAAACTCTACCTGTGCTTGAGGAGCAGAGCATTTAAACCTGTCTGACAGACCTGTTTTGGTAACGATTCATAAAACCCAGCAGGCTGCCTAAGAATCTCTTGGGAAACTGCAAGTATCCAGGACTCCAGAGCTGAAGAACCTAATCCATCAGGTCGGAGCAGAACCTGGAGACCAGTCTTTCCCACAACTCTCGGGGCGATTCTGAAAGTGGATATGCTTTGGAAGCACCAATTTAACGCCGCCGAGACAGGAGCACAAGCCACATCCTGCCTTCTCCATGCCTTCTTCATAGCCTTATACTCCAGCACCTCTAAAGTAAAGTAAGTAATCATTCAAGTTAAGTTTTCAGAAGAGAACACACAGCAACACAATAATACAAGTGGGCAAGTTTCTTTGAGCATTATCCTGACTACAGGTTTTATTTGGACAAAGTCTCTGTAGACAAAAGGTTGGGGGGCAGGTTTGGCTTGATCACCATGAGCTCCTGGTATGCAAGAGATGCTCTTGAAGGACCTGATGATGGAATTGGCCAGTGGATGAAAGAACTGAGAGTGGAAGCAGAATGAAGAAAGGCCCGGCATGTTTCTTACCTTCATAACCTTTTGTGTCTTTGGCCTCCCGCCTCTTGGAGACCTTCAGCACATCCCTTCATGCTGCTGATGGTCTTTCTCACATACAAAAGGACCATCTATGGAAAGACAATCATCAGGCAACTCCTGAGCTGGCCCTGCAGGCTTCTCCAGAGCCGGGCTTGCTGACCCCCTATGCCACAGACTCACACCATTTTGCACACCCTCTCCTCTTCCTGTCATGTACTTGCTCTCTGCTTTGCTAGACAAACTCTGCCATCTCTCAGGGACTTGCTCCTTGCAAACCTCTGCTGGGATTCTTACAATGGGGTCTGATAATGTAACTCAGAGGGATACATACGTTTCCCAGAATTCACTTCCCTGCATGGCTCCAGGTTATCATGGGCCATGAGTGACATGGGCCATAAGATGTGGAAACAGAGGTACAGCAGTAGCCATCTTCTATGTTTCGAGCTCAGTGTGGGCACAAGGCCCTGCAGTAGGTGGCAGATGCCACTGCTTGCCCCAGGTCACTGGGTGGCAAGACTGGCAGCTCATATTCCTGCTAGTTTTCTCCCCCAGGCTCTCCAAGTCTTAGACCAATGGCTTCATGAGCACTTGCAAGGGGAACATCCACTCCTGCAGGTGCCCTGCACCTCATAAAACTAAGGGGTGCTGAAAGATGGCACGGGCCTCAGTCCATCCTGGCTGCTGCAGTTGTCCCGATGGCCCCCACAGTGCATGCAGTCCTTTTAGATTTACCTGCTGCAGGCTGCATCGTCCCACATAGCGGGAACAGCCCAACCTGTGCTGTGTACCCAACCCCCACAAATGCATGAGGTCAAAACCTATAGTAAGTCCTCATTCTATCTTAATATTCTGCTTCTCTAATAAAACCCTAAATGATGCTGATATCAGGTTCTCAGGCTCCCACCTATCCCCTAACCCAGTTCTGCACTATCTCCTAACCCAGTTCCCCATTGCTCCTTCCAGTTTCTCTGTCCTGATGGTTTTTATATCACCACATAATCATCTTTTCATGTCTTCTGCAGATTGTAGGAGGCCAGGTCCCCTTCCTATCCTACTCATCTTGCCAGAGCCCAGTATGTTTGTCCAGACAGCTGAAACTTGAATGTTTATTAAATTAAGTTTTAATAGCTGCCCACCCTATCATGGGTCTCTCTGAAGTACATCACTCGTGACTCCCTGTGGTGAGGTGACTGATAAGAAGCCTGGTCCTTGCAGATAAACATACCCAGATGTGAAATCCAGCTGTCTCACCCAGGCTTTGTGATCTTGGTAAATGATTTAACCTTTCTGAACCTTAGTTTCCTTAACCGTAAAATACCATCGAGACAGATTTGTCAGGAGGATTAAAAAGATACACAGAGAGCACTCAGTAAATTCTGCGTTGAGTCTTCTCTTCTTCTTGCCAGTGTAGGGATATTATTTACTTCCCATCCTCCATCTCTGACCCAATATCCTGTCACCTCTCATGCAGGAGAGAGAATAAACAGCAGCACCCTCCATATATTGAACACTCCTGGTAGCAGCGCCTGTCCCCGGCAATTGCAGCAAAGGCACACAAAGCCTGTCACTGGTGCAGCATGCTGCCCAGGCACGTGGCCTCCAGCTGAGGCTTGGCCAGCTGGAGGCTCCCCCACCAGACAGAGTGAAGGGCAACAGGGTTTGCAGTTAGCAACAGCTGAGGCAGAGAACGCTGGCACAGCTGCTCCCAACCCAGCCCCTGAGTTTTGGAATGTTGAGCCCCCAACTATGCATGCAATGGAGCGCACATGTGTGCACACAAACACTGTGACCACACGGGCTCTATGAAAATGGCTTTGTTTCCCAGACCCCTTTCCCCTGTAGTTACATCAGAAAGGAAACTAAAGGTCATGCAGGAAGGACATTGTTTTAAATGACTGAGGACAGGGATGGGCTCTGTGATGGGCATCATCTAGGAGACTGAGGTTAGACATCCACACACACTCCGCTAGAGAAGGGCAGCAAGGGGACAGAGGAGGATGTGAGCCCATGTCTTAAGCTGGGCACTGTGCTGAGTATTTCACATCCCCTAGAAAGAGTTCTTACTGTGCTCAAATGATCAATTTGGAGCGCGAGGCTTAGAGAATTCAAATGCATTGTTTCTAATGGCACAACTACCAGAGCTTCAGTTCTGCCAGTTCTTCAGTTCTTCAGGCATTGTTCTGCCTGGATCCAGAGTTTGTACCAGCAGCACAAGCAGTGCCCAGGCAAGACTGATGGATGTAAGGCACGCTTCAGGCTGGGTCAGAAAATGGAAGATGGCTGAGCTAGAGGAACACTAGAGCCACAAATGGGAAACCACTGTGGAAATGAGGTAGCAGAAGCCTGGAGGGGAGAAATGACATGGCGATGAGTCGCAGAAGGGGAGCATAGCTCCAGCTGCTGGCTAGTAACCTTGCCCTTTCGCTCTTGGCATCTACAGATGTAATACCTGGCTTCGGGTCCAGCCCATCTGTCTTTTGCTATCTAACTTGGCTACTCTATCTGTACTCCCCACTCTGGTGAGTGCAAAGGACCAAACGATCATGGCCAAGGTTGTCCCTGGTTCTTGCTACAGTCCTGGAAAGACAGTGAGCATGCAGCAAGGCCATGTCCACCTCCACTGGGCAGACAATTTGTCACTTTCGCTAAGGGCACAGCTCCATGTGACTTCCTCACTCCCGAACACAGATGCAGGACCAGGGCCCAGGGCACACAGGAACATTCCCCATGGGAAAACACTGGCATCCTCCTCCTACCCGACAGCTCTGTCACAAACAGGATGCAGCGACAGGATGCATGACTCTCATCTCGAGGGGACGTGGCTTGACCTGGATTTCCCAGTAATTTCACAATCCCATCAGGTCTTCTCACTGAATCTGGTCTCCTTCCCAGGAATACGGACAATCCCATGGTCTGCAGACTTCTACCGTCCACAGCTAAGAAGGAGCTACAGATTTAGACACTGGCCACACTGGAGAAAAATCAATGTGATCGCACAGCAGACCCTGACCTTGGGGAGATTCCACAGAGTTCGATGAAGACTGAGCCCCTCTCCTCAAGCCCGGGAGCACGCTTGCTGAGAAACAATTTACTAAAAGAATAGTTTCTTACAAATTTCCTAAGGCTAGATACAAAGTTACCAAGAATTAGATTCAAGGTTCTGTTCTTAACACTGTACTACAGCCACAACAAATTTTCTTTCAAAAATGCGCCTTCCCTCCACTTACGTAAAATGTCTAGAATAGGCAAATTTATAGTGATAGTAGACTGACGATTGCGTAGGATTTACCAGTGAGAGGGATGTCATCAACAAAGGGCACAAGGTCTGTTCAGGTGATAAAAACATTCTCAAATTGCTGTGCTAATGGGGACACGTTACTTGTGAATATAATAAACATCACTGAATTGCACACCTTAGATGGATGCATTGTATGGCACGGCACTAGATCTTAATAAAGCTAATTAATACAAGAAAACATATAGCCACACAAAGACCTGTACACAAATATTCAGAGCATCATTCTTTAAAAAAAAAAAAAAAAAAAAAGGCAAAAAAGAAATAGGAATAACCACTCTACCTTCATTCCAGATTAGGGAAGACCTCTGGGAGGAACTGAGTTGCAGAGGCTGAATGGAGCCTGGCCAGGTAAGCAGGGTGAAAGGGGTGGGGGGTGGGGGGCAGGGAGCCCATTTCAGAGGCTCAGCACACCAAGGAAGCGCAGGACCTGTCTCGGGAACTGCAGGAGCTTCCCCTGTGCTGCTTGTGCTGCAGAGCAGGGGCCAGGGACAGGGTGAGCAGGTAAGCACAGGGGAGGGGAAGGGGAAGACTAGGAGGGAAGGTCACAAGCACAGGCACTCAGGGAGGAGCAGGTGACCTGAGGAGTCAGGGGAACTGATCAAGCACCCAAGCAGGGACTTCTCCCCGTGATGTCCGAGAGGAAAGAGATCTCTGAGGGGGAGGATAGGGTCTTCAGCTGCCCAGGTGAAACGGACTGGAGAGAGACTGCCCACGTGCTGCAGAGGCCCGCCTGGAACCTTCGTCAACTCCATCCCACCTATCCACCCACTCAGCCTTGCATCGCTGCTCAGTGGCCTTTCTCTCCTTTTATTTATCTGCTGTTTCCATGCTACATATATTTGACTTTTTCCACTATAAAACAGGTCAAGTGTAGTCACAGATAATGATAGAAAGTGAAACTAAATCAGTGAATTTTCAACGCTGGTGAAAGACTTAGTGGAAAACAAGTCATAAATACTGGCTTGGGTGAGGCTTTCAGATTTATTTTGGACTCTCCTGCTTCCATAGATAAATGAGAGCCAGCTTACATCCCGGTGACAGTAGAACTGACTCCTCCTATCTCCAAGTGAACCACAAAGTATAGGCTCTCACTGCTGCGATTCCTTTAATGTGAATAAACCGAACTGACCCCCAACCTCTCCTTGTGCAGAAGTAATATATTTATGCATACTCTGGAATTACAGCTCGGTGGTCAGGAGCTGGGTACCTAACTGGGATCAAATCTGGGCTCTGCCATTTGGAAGCAGTACAGCCCTGGGCAACTTGTTAACCTTTCTGTGCTTTCATGTCTGTATCTGTAAACAGGAGGAACAGCATATGGCACCTCACAGGGTTGTTCTAAGCACAGAGCGAGTCAGTATTAAGTACTTACATCAGTTCAAGTACATAATAAGCACTCAGTAAACATTACATATATTGCCACGTTTTCTTTTCCTATTCCCAGTCCATATGAACCAACTCCATGACAACTACCTCTGCACAGAAACATACAAGAAATAACCAGATAGCCTCACAGACTGTTGGCTTCCTTGAACATACTGAAGCCAAACAATCCTGACATGCTGCTTATTTGTTAGAAATCTAGCTACTTTTCAGAGTCTTGTATTACGTGTACAAAGAAAGATGAACTCTTCTAGGAAGTAATACCAGTTTCCCACAGAACATCTCCCCTGCTCCTAAGAAGAGCATTCTATCTTGTTCAAGGCAGCAGTGCACTTCCGTTAAAAATGCTCACTGCTGAAAACCTCCTTATAGGTAGGGTAGGCAAATGACCCAAGTCTGGGTCCTCTTTCTCTGCTTTATCTGACTCCATACCACCATGTAAAATACACATTGTTTTCTGTTGCATCACTCTGCCTTCAACTGTCAACTCCACGCAGCCACCTCACCCTCTTCCCCCGTCACAGCAGCAGCACCCAAGCAGGTGCTCTGTAAAGCACTGCAGCGTGAAGAACTTCGGGGAATGAACTGGAATGGGCTGGGTAAGCGTTCCAGAAAAGCTTTTGAAAAAGATGTGGCATTTGCGCCATGGTCTTCCTCCCTTCACTCTGCTCTTCCTTCACACCGAGAAGATGAAGCAGCCACTTTGAGGTCATGGGCGGGGTTCCTGAAAGGCTGTGGAGCCACAAGGCCAACCCTGGACCTATCCTGTCTACCCATGGAACAAAGATGGGGCTCCTGAGTCCCATACTTGTTTATGCCAACTATGTGTCAGGTTTTCTGTTCTTCACAGCTGACCTCGTTCCTCATAGACACAGTTATAAAGATATTTCCCAACTCCCCACAAAACAACAACAAAAATACCTTACCTTACTGTCTATATATTCTTGAGAGTAGCTGGTAACAAGAAATTCAGCTAATGTTCACCTTTCAAGCCAGCTGACACAAATCCAAAACTGGTATATTAAAGTTCAAGTACAATAAAGTACTCAGAGGTCTCCCCAGTACGCAACATAAATAGATATAAGAAGAAGAGACTCAAATGAAAGTTCCCTTGGCCTCTGTTATTATATTCCCAGTGGAAGCATGGATTTTGTTAAACTGGTGATGGTGGGGAGCATCCATGCTTGCTTTCTACTGACCCATCTGCCTATGTTCCTGCCTGTCTCCATAGATGTCTCTATGAGAATACTGGCCCAGCACGCCGAGAGCTGAGAAGCCCCACCCACCCCGGTGACGTGATGCCAAATATGGTACAATTCTCGGTCCTATCTTCCCCGACAAAAGACCCACCACTGCCACATCTTCTCGTTAAAGCTGACTTCCTGTAACTTAAGACTTTAAATGCTGTTAAACAATGCTGGGGAAAGTGGTATATTTTTTAGAAACATATTGCATCATAACTCATGCCAGATCCCTCCCTTTGGATAGGTTTTAGCTGGGAGAAGGGAAGGAGGCACATTTGCAAGGTCCCAGAGACAACTGGGGGAGACTGTGAATCCAGAGGAGAAGCCACAGGGCAAGGGCTCCATTCCCCAGGTGGGCTTTTCCTCTACGTCTCTGTCTCGAAGGGCGGCTGCTGCAGGATGTGTCTACTTCTGTTTGCTGATTCTCTTGCCTTTTGAATAAAAAGCAAAAGAACATTTCTGCCCATAACACAACACTCTGAGTCAGAACAATATTTTTGTTGGCAAATACTTTGCTGGTTTGCCCGGTCACCCTGCATAGCTGTAATATCCAACTGCAAAGCTACCAGCAAGCATTCTATGGGAGGAATAGTAGGATTTTCCATTTGAACATATTTGCATTTGTACACTGAATAAAGTTTTAACATAAATAGTACATCAAACCTACTCAAAGTATCATCTGACCAAAGGCTTTCAGAGTGATACCTCATCTTTAAAAACAGAAAACAGGGGCCAGTGAGATGGCTCAGCAGCTTAAGCGCCTGCCTGGCAAGCGTGAGGTCCTGAGTTCGACTCCTGGTACCCACATAAAGGAAAAAAACGGACCGGTGATATCGCTTAGCAGCACAAGCACCTGCTGGCAAGTGCGAGGTCCTGAGTTCGACACCCGGTGCCCACATTAAAAAATAAAATAAAACCCACTTAGAAGATTTAATCTAAATAACCATCAATTTAAGAATAAGTATCGCTATTTTGTAACCACTATGTTCAAAACTGATTCAGGCAAGAATCATTTAAAAAATCTAAAACCAGTAGGTAAAAGTTTCATGAGGAACAGGATATTTACACAGACTCAGATTACCTCCCACAGAATCTTTTTCATTACAAAGGGAAAACTGTAACTTCTCAGAGGAAACCTGGCAAATACCACCTTCACCAAATGATCAAAATTCCATGTCACCAATCATGGGACAAACAGACATCATGTGCCTCCTGATGTAACACCCTGTGGAGAAAGAAAAAAAAAAAAGAAAAGAAACAAAGAAACCCCAAACAAAGAGTAGCTCACAAAGCAACTAGCCTACCCTCTTAAAACTGTCAATATCATGAAAGACTAAGAAAGGCATCCAGATTAGATGTGACAAAAGAAACAGGACATGTAAATGCCAAGAGTAATTTTTTTAAGTAATGGATTTTTTTGAAGTGTGATAAGAGACAGTAATGAGACAATCAGAAAAACTTGAATGCGAAATGTATATTAGGACAATTTAAAACTTACTGTTTTATTAAAACTCTGGTTCTGTCAGGGAATGTCCTTAAGAAATACATGCTAATGTATTCAGGGCTGAAGGTCATGATGTATGCAACTTGCTCTGAATAGTTCAGCAATGGATGGATGAGAGAGAATGGGGTGAGAGAGAATAGGGGGAGAGAGAGAAAAAGAAAGAGAATAAGAGAGAATGAGATAGAATAAGAGAGAAGAGAGAGAATAAGAGAGAAAGGAAGACCATGCAAATGTCAAGAACTGGTAAGTCTTATGAAAATTTATAGTTCACTGCAGAATCTTGCGACTTTTATGTAAGTTTAGAAGTTTTCAAAAAAAGTTCTTTTAGTTGTTTATTTTACTTTTATTATTTTTTGTGGGGCAGGGGGTTTAACTCAGGAACATACTATCACTGAGCTACATCCCCAGCTCATTTTATTTTTTAATTTTGAAACAGGGCCTCACCAAGTTGTCTTGAATTGGGCTGGCCTTGAACTTGGGACACTCCTGCCTCAGCTTCCCAAGCAGCTGGGATTACAGGTGTGTGCCACTAGGCCTGGCCAGGGTTTTGAAAGATACAAATAAAAAAAAATTGAAAGTACCACAGTTATCCAAAGCCATTAATAAAGAAATGAAGAACATAATATTTTAAATCTTTTAAAATGTTTAGAAAGACCTAAGTTTAAACCATTTGAAAATATAGAAGCAAAATGGCAGTATTACAAATGGAGCAGATGGGCGCTGTCAAGAGAGTGTGTGTACATGCGTGTACATGCATATGCATGTGTGTGTGTGTGCTGAAAATTTTTTGTTAACCTCAGGAGGTCGTCAGTCTCTCTCTTGGCCACAGGAGTCATGCCATGTTGTACCAGGGATACACACTTGGAAAGAATGACTTCACCACAATTGAGGGGAAAATGTGCCCAGCCTAACTAAGGTTCCTACAAATTGGGTGAGTCACTTCCTTCTAGGTGGAAGGGCAAACATGTCTTGACTCCTGAAGGGTCTGGAGTTTCTGAGAGAACACCTGTGGTAAACTAGGTCAGGAGAGACCTTGGCCCACTTATTCGGCACCACCACGGTGGTGCTTCCAAGTTCAGAAATCAACATCAATTTAAATCTTGTCTCTCTCAGTCAGCCTCCACATTTCTAGGTTCCTGAGAGGTTACAACATAGCCAAAGTAAGAAAAGTGTGTGTTGTGTGTAGTTATTCTCTAATCTGAATGGGCAATGGCCTGGGTTTCCTCTGGCTTATCCCCAGTCCTGTTCCTTAGTCCTAAACCAGACCAACATGGACTCGCAGGTTCGGAACTGGAGTTTCCTGGCAGAGCAGCCTGCACTCCCTGAAGCCGCCTCTGTGCCAGCAGTGCACACGTGGACGGATTAGGCAGAGCTATGCTGCAAAGCACACACACGCTCTCCCAACGTGTGCTGCTCATTCCAGAAATACCTCATTCCTCAACCACTTCTATGCCTCTCTTGGCATGAGATGGTACAGATGGCTCTATGCCAAAGGAAGTATCTGTTTAGAGAGGTGGCCTTTCTTTAAATTTCTTTACCTCAGAAAATCACCCATAGAACATTCTAGAATAATTATGATGGAAGAAAGTAGGAAAGGGAAACGTTATAAAAATATTTGTTTTGTTTTTGTGGTTTTTTTGGGTTTTTTTCACGTTGCCTAAAAGAAATACTGAAAATACGAGATGAAACATAACATTATCTTCCATGAGAGCAGAAATTATAGGGTCCAAGTTAGGACAGGGAAACAAAAATATTCCCTTTAACAGGAAAGGCTAGTGGGCATTTGCCAGCTTCTGACACACACGTTCATTTTTGTTTTAAGGTCAACTACCAAAAACAAGGTGCGGTGGCTAGTTTTTTTTTTTTTTAACTGTTATTATAGTTCAGAATGCATCTGATTTTTGTACGTTGCTTCTTTATGACTTCCTTCCTATATTAAAAATTAATGTAAAAGATGAAAACCCATCTCAGTTGACTTACCTGTCCTTTTCCTTATTTTCAGATACTTATTTGGGGTTCCCTCATAATAAGCTGTGCAAAATAAATAACTTTTCCCATAAGCCTTACAGCATCACCGACTAGATTGTAAAACACACTCTCGACCACCATGACACATATACTCACATGTTAAGGAAATAACACCAAATTTCAAACTATACATGCACACTGCATCCCGTTTGACTTCCACCAGTTTGGACCTAAAAAGACACCTTCCTGGGAACTCTGTTCCCAGGCAAAAAGATGGAGACTTACTTTCTTTCCACTTCAGGTGTTGACACGGTGCTAGAGAAGCCAAGCGACTCCTGTAAGAGAGCAGATTGGCACCATCAGGGCAGGCAGAGCAGTGGGCTTCATCTGATTTGTACAGAGTATGTCTTAAGAGAAAAAGGCAGACACAAAACTAGACGATGAAAGTCACTGTGCTTACTTCGATCTGGGACCGCAGCTGAAATGACGTGGGGCTGGCGTCAGGTTTCTCCTAAAACAGAACAGATGCTGGTTAATGAGACTCCCAAACGTGGCACACACCAGAAAGACAAATAGATGTGTAAGAAGACCCGGGAGGATTTGGGGAACACTGGGCTATGTTGTGGGAGGAAACAGAGGAGATAAACAGATTTTCTGGAGAAAACTAAAGTACTTTTAAAATGAGAGCTATGACATCTTACTATTGAACGGTTTACCAAACTTCATTGCTAGACACTGCTAACAACTTTATTGCAGAAAAGCACAATTTAACTGTGGTAAATACTGAATTTACCACAGGCCTTTCAAGTTGGGCTTATTTTTTAATAACAATGGAGTTCTGACCTGGTTTTAAAGTTCTAAATGTATTCAAAGTATTCAGTAATGCAGGGCTTGTTACAAGCATCTTCAGGAAGCCGAAAAGCTAAACAGATGTTATCTTATCTTGCAGCCCTAAAAATCACCACACTCTTGAAATACAAATGAACTGGCAAGTCTGAACATTTACCAAAAACATAAAAACTAAAAAAACAACTCTCGGCATGCAGGTGATAAATGAAACATTTAATGTATGTTACAAATGCACTGAAAAATCATAAGGGAGAGGCAGAGGAACCAAATTATCTAGAGATAAAATCATGCAGTACGATGCCCTCATATTATAAAGGATGCTGTATCCCCTTTGAAATTAAAACAAAAGGTGAGAGATAAACTAGTTACTTGTGAAAAAATGGGTTGAAATGAGTTTGGGCGGTAAAATAGAAAATTGTGCTATGAAAAGATTTAGATATAATTATGGGAAAAGAGATGTGCTAGTACACAAGAGGACCATACTGATACTTTTTGTACGTGGAGAATAATTCTAAATTGACATAGGTATAACTAAAGGTCCTTATCAAAGTGTGGTCCACAGACAAGGAAAAAAGTTCTCTGAGCTTTAAGTTGTAAGCAGGATGATGGGCTATTTCAGAGGAAATAGTAATTATTACTAACATTATACAAGTTTGAAATATCAGGTTGACTAAGATTCTCCAAAAATCTTATTGTGATATTCTTTTTTGTTTTTCTTTGTGGTGGTGGAACAGGAACCTGAAGCCTCATGCATGTTAGGCAAGTGCTCCACCCTTAAGGTATATCCTCAGCCCCCTCTCCTGCTATTCCTTTTTTTTTTTTTTTTTTTTTTTGTGGGTACCAGGGGTCGAACTCAGGACCTCGCACGCCAGCAGGCACCCGTGCCGCTGAGCGATATCACCGGCCCTTTTTTCGTATGTGTGTTCCGGGTGTCGAACTCAGGACCTCGCACTTGCCAGGCAGGCGCTCATGCCGCTGAGCCATCTCACCGGCCCTCTCCTGCTATTCTTACAGTGGCTATGCTCTTCAGACCTGCGCGTGCACTTTAGGAAGTGTTTCACTGGTCTCAGGCTAACATTCAGGAAGTGGACAGATGATCTCTAACAATGCACCATTATGTGCATCTAACTGCTCAATTATTAAAGTTGCCTATTTCATCTTTCATGCAATCATACAACATGGAAAAACTTTCTCTGAAGTATAAGAGTAGCAGCAAAGTAAGTACAACTCAGAGTAAAGTCACAGTGTATTTAGAGGGTAGGACCCTGTCTAAATACAGAACATCACAGTGAATGTGTTTCCATACATGGGGACCTGCAGCGGAACACTGTTCATGTGGTTGACAATTCCTCACTGTACATTTTGAAACTGCTGGGAGGTTATGTTCTAGGTTATGTGGAGTTTGTGGTGGTGGTGGTGGTGGTGGTTGTTATTCAATAGTTTTTGCCACAATAAAAACGAGGAATGTGCTAGAATGAGTAAATTCCAGAAGGGGATGATTGTGGACAAGCAGCCCAAAGAAGACTGGCAACTGGCTGACCCCCTAGTCCCAGGCCCTTGTTTGTTATGAAAACAAAATTAGCGGTGTAAAGTCCCACAGAACTTCTCCCTCATTAACATCTCCCTACTATTTACTGCTGCCATTGTTCATAATGTTTATATTTCTGTACCAATCTTGATGCACCATTTTTAAAAAACAGTACACGGAAAATATTTTAGCTCCAATTCCAGGGCCAGCAGATAGTACTTCAGACTTGGGTGCAATTAACAAATATCCAATTCCTAGTGCTTACAGATCCATCCTGAGGCCCTGATACCGAGCCTTTCAGCATCGCATAGAGAGGTCTACAAACTTAAAGAGTAGGAGGTAAGCAAAAATACACTCTTCAAGTTTTTGTCCTAAGTCTTCCTGTTCAGGAGCTGCTTCTTAGAATAATGATGAATCTCTCTTAGTTCCCCTCACATTGTCTCTGAAAATTTAAAATCAAGCTCCAGCCAATGATTTTCTGTACCTATCAACCAAGACGACTGATTCAATTCACCCTCTTCTCCATTCTTACGTTTTCTTTTAGCTCTGTTTCTACCTCACCAGGTAATAGACTACAATAGGAAATTATCTTCTTTAATTTTATTTACCTACCAGCATTTTTTGCATAGATTTTATTTGTCGAGTATATCATTTCTCATTCCACGTCATAAATGTAACATTAATAGTATACTGGGCAAAATCCATCCATCCTTGCATATAAAGCAGTTGAATGTTTGAAGATACAGAAGTAACATTTTAAGTATTTCATTTTAACATGATACTTTGTTATTTTTAACAAGTATCTGACTGTATTTTAGTTACTTTTTTAGGAAATTGGTTGGGGTTAGTTTATTGAATAATACATTAAAATTCATTCTGTTATAATGGAGGCAGGTAACATTTTCATGCACAATGTTTATTTTATCAGGGACAGCTTATTGACCTTCAAGCAGGAGATCACGCACAGGGACATTTCTAATGTGTTTTTGCCCCTAGAACATGCAACAAAATAAAATCTTCCACAGCACATCTTAATTTTATCACTGGAGGAATGAGTGTACTCATCATTTGGAGGCATATTTTGGAGGAAGCATATTATAAAGTAAAAATATTATACAATTTAGGAGCAGCTTGTAAAATTACCCACTAAGTTGAGGACCTAAATGAAGCTTTTGAGAAAACAGAATGGACTACTGGCAAACTTTAATTATTATGAGACTTATAGGTGTCACAGGATATCAATGACAAAAGTGCAGAAGAGCAATTACTATCATGCATGTGTTCATACTATAAAATATTTAAGGCATAAAATACTTAATAAAAACATAGCAAATGTTTGTGAATGCATTGGAGAGCCCAAGAAATGGAATCTAGACACAGAGTCACAGCTGGCAGATGCTCTGATACACCCTTGGGTAAAACATCTTGTGTGCAGGGTATAACACAGGTCTTAGAAGAGGCTCTGAACAATTTTTTTATTCTATCACTGAAAAAATAGATTTTTTTTCCCACAGTACAATATGGAGTCAAGACAGTGGGATGGAAGCTGATAGAAGGGGCAGTAGTGATGTGTGCAGCAACAAACTGTGTGGTTTTCCTGGTAAAAGCAGCAAAGGCTCAGACTAGAAAGGCTCCATGATATCCTTTTCATTGTCCAGAGGTAAGAGAATGCTGCTCTCTTCTTTGCCCCAATCCAATCGGTGTAAAGGGGAGAGGGCAAAAAGGGCAAAAAGCCATAGTGCTCTAAGTCCAGCAGGGCAAGAAGGCCATATAAAGGGGAGTAGTAGAGAAAGAATGAGACGCACCTGACTGTCCAGACAAACTATCCAATTCAGATAACGACAGATGACCCACTATACACTTCCTGATTTGGACATTATCATGTTGATGGCAATTGCAAAACTTCATCAAAACACAGTCATTGAGTATGTTTCTGAGCAAGGAAAAGAATGATCACTGAGAAATAACATGCTTTTCTCCCTCACTAAGATACCGTGTGCTTCAGTTACTAGTGCCGCACAACAAATCATTCCAAACACAGTGGCAAAACTCAATGAGCATTTTACGATGCATGCTAACAGAGTCTATGGATAAGAACTCAGAATGCGACAACAGAAAAGGCTTGCTGCACCATGGCATGGGGAGCCTCAGCGGGGCAGACTGAGAGGCTTGGGGTGAACAGATGGGTGGGCATGATCACTGAGAAGCTCATGCACTCCCCACTCACCTGGAGGTTGATACTGGCTGCAGGTGTGATCAGCTGGGACTCCTACGCATGGTGCTCCATACAGCACTACAAGGGTAGCTTGGGCTTCCTCACAGTAAGATGTGGGGTTGTAGGAGCAAGTATACAAAGAGATCCAGGAAGAATGTATTTACTTTCATAGCATAGCCTACATAACAGCATGACTCCTGTCAGAGTCACAAGCCCTCCCAGGTGCAGGAGGGTCCATGGCCCCCATTACTTATTGGGAGGAGTGAAAGTCACATCGAGAACAGCGCTGAACACTGTTGCAGACATTGTTGGAAATTCATCTGCCACACTGAGACAGTTAGGTGAACGTGCTCATAAGTTTCATAATGAGGAAGAAGGTAAAACTATTTATTCGTAGCAATGTTCATATGGATTATTTTGTGTGTGTGTGTTTTTAACAGTTTACTCAAGTAAATCATTGATGCTGTATTTCTTCCTGAACCTACCACTTATTTTAGGCTATAAACATCATTTCTTTCTTGTTTCAAAATTATATAGAAAATCTAAAACACAAAAAAGTAAAGAGAATGATACAATGAATTCCCAAATTTCTATCACACAGCTCCCACTATCATCAACTCATGGTCAATTTTGTCCCATCTATATCTCTACCAGCGCTTGGAGAGAATCTTGGACACTGTATCTTAGAATATCACAATTTTTAATGTTAAAAATTAGGCTATTGAGTTTTCTTAACTCTTAACTGCTGCTCAATCTTGAGCAAATGTCTCAATCACCAAGAGAAATCATATTCATGAAATTTAGATCCTCTCTATAATTTGCAGAGGAATATGAAGACATTCCAAAGTTGAATAAAACCAGACAGTTCACTGGAAAACACTCCTGTTCCCCAAGTGCACATCACCCTTTGAACATGTGAAAGTAATATGCCCATTGACTTTGCACTTGGCAGAGCAGTCTCAGAATAGTTAGGGAGAAATAACTCCATAATTTGACCGTGTTCAATCTGAAGTTCCAGACTTACATGGGAGGTCCATAAAACTCTGAACCTGATCCTATACTTATAAGCTAGTTATTTTAACTTACTTGAAAATGTTAAATGGAAACTTTTTTTTTTTAAAGTACATGTGTGAAATTTGACCTATGGATAAAGTTACATATAGTTATCTTAGTTAAGAATAATCGGTATCACTACCATTATAAATTCTTAAGGAAACCTTCCCAACTTACTGAAGTAGAATAGTGAAAAGTGAACCAAATCTAAATGTACCACAAGGGCCGGTGAGCTGGCTCAACGGCGTAAGCACCTGCCTGGCAAGCGCAAGGTCCTGAGTTCAACTCCTGGTACCCACATAAAGGAGAAAAAGGGGCTGGTAATATTGCTCAGTGGCACAAGCACTTGCTGGCAAGCACGAGGTCCTGAGTTCGACTGCCAGTACCCATGTTAAAAAATAAATAAATGTACCACAACATGTCTTTTACACACATATTTGTACATGTGTGCACAGGAAATAGTCCAAGGATTAATAGCAGTTCCATGTGCTTTTGTTCTCTACATTTTTCACCTGTATGTAGTCTTGCATCACTTTCATTACTTTTTGCTAAAGATCAGTGTAAACACATAATCTTCAGATCCCATATAAATTTTTAAATGGTCTACATGTATATGTTTATAAATAACAAGAAAATAAGAATCATATCAATCAACACATCAATGGTTACGCCTACAGAAACCACTATATTTCTCAATTCTCAACATGTTTTGCAAGCATATATTACTTTTATATTTTTAAAAGCATAATAAAACTCCACCGAAACTAAATTAGGTAACAAGTTGTAATCGTAACAGTTAAATTTTTAAAGCTACCTAAAACACATTAAGACTTGACTTCTCTAAGTAGGTCATCCCCTGTATTAAAATACTTTCTTGAGCTGTTAAAATTCGTTAAGTATCACACAAAAATATGCATGCATTCTGGAATTAACACAAAATTCATGCTAAATCATCTCATATTCATAATTACAGAGGCTAAAACAGAGCACTGTGTAGCATTTTTAAAAAAGCAGGGACTAGAGTTGTGATTCAGTGGTAGGGTACCTGCCTAGCACATGTGAGGCCCTAGGGTTTGATCCATATAGCACAGCAAAAATGTTAAAACAGCACATGACAAAGAAAAAAAAAAAACAACCACTTGGCACGACTAATTTCAAATCCATTTCCTTTCAAGCTATACCATTCATAGAAACACTTTTCTAAATCTTTATTATATAAACATTGAAGTAAACACACACACAACATCCCAAGATAAAACCAGTGGTTTGCCAAACCCAAAACACATGTGTACGCTTGTGTGCTTCCACGGCTTGTCCAAGTACACACACACACATACACACACATGTGTATCTAGTTTAACTAAAAGGGCAGGAGTCAAATATGAAACTAAGGCTCTGCCTTAAATGACATTTTGCTCTAAAGTGCTTCAATCCATTGTGCAACAGGCCAGCATCGAAAGAGGGAAGAAAAGGTCCTGGAAAACCGCTATCATGTCCTCGCCCCCACTCCAGCTTTGTTCCCAGCTTTTTATGGAAATCCACACTCTCTCTCCCTTGCTGCTGCCAGGATCCCAGGCCAAATGAACTTCACAGGTGGAAAAGCAGGAGGGGCAAACCTCTGCACTACTCCAAAAGCAGAAAGGAAGAAGGACAGCACACACCCACCAGCTCAGCTTAGTGCCAAGTTCTCTTCCCTATTGGGTACAGGAAGGAGGAGGTGGAAAAAGCCAGACAGGATTGCATGCTTAGCATCATGCAGTGAACAGGTAAAATGCCATGATGGCTGTTGGATTAATGGAGGAGCCAGCTCTACACAACTGGGGGAAGAGATAGACTTAAAAACTACTTTAGGGCTGGTGAGATGGCTCAGCGGCTTAAGCGCCTGCCCGGCAAGCACGAGGGCCCGAGTTCGACTTCCGGATCCCACATAGGAAAAAAGGACCGGTGATATCGCTTAGCGGCACGGGCCCCTGCTGGCACGCGAGGTCCTGAGGTCGACACCCCAGTACCCACAAAAAAAATAATAATAAATAAATAAATAAATAAATAAATAAAAACTACTTTACAAGAAAACTGTATGGTTGTAGTTTCTTCTAGATGGCAATGTATACTGTCTTTTTCTCAACAGAGATCCTTACCAAATAAAACCTAGACAAACAAAAGAAACAGGTAAACTGTAGTTGAACAAAAAGAGGTCTAGTGTTGGCTTTTATTTGGTTTCCATCTTATTACAAAAATGAGTCCGCAGGGCCGGTGAGATGGCTCAGCGGCGTAAGCGCCTGCCTTGCAAGTGCGAGGGCCCGAGTTCGACTCCCGGATCCCACATACAAAAAAGGGGCCGGTGATATCGCTCAACGGCACGGGTGCCTGCTGGCGTGCAAGGTCCTGAGGTCGACCCCCCGGTACCCACAAAAAAAAAAAATGAGTCCGCAATATCAAATTCCAGTAGGTTATTTCTCAACTTTTAAAGCAAGCCTCTTTCTCCTCATTCTAAACATAAAATATCATCCCACCTTTATATTTACATGAAAATCAAAAAGACCCTATCTAGAAGTCCTGGCAGGGCAGGCCTGGCCTCAGGGTCTGGCTGGTTGCTGTGCACCCAGAATCCCTCTAGATGAGCTGCCATCAACTCCTTGGCCACTGCAAGGATATGGTGCATGGAGAGCCCGGTGGGGCCTGAAATCCCACACATCTAAAATTCTAATTTACATCTTCACCTGATAAATGAAATAGGCCTATCTCATTTATTTATTGTAGATGATCCATGGAGCACCTGGTCCTTTGGCCAGGATCTAACATTTAACACTGTCCTAGGAGTCTCCTCATTCCCCATCACATCAGCTACCAGGAGCTACTGTTTCTTTCTCCACCGCGTTCCTTGCATCCACCCACCCCATTCCATTCAGAGTCTTTTGCCTCATGGGGACCTGGACCACCACTGTAGGGTGGAATAAAAGGTGCTGTCTGGGATCTGACAGGGCTGGTCCAGTTCTGCTGCACTCCACAGTGAGAAATTTAGACCTCCCTTTTATTTTGTGTGGTTTGAATTTTCCAGTGGCAATGAAAAATGAACCCCTTGATTATCTTTAGTTAGTTTTTTTTAAACAGTAAAAATCCTGTAATAAAGCATCACTGTGGCCACTGAATCAGAACTGCTTAATAAATCTTGTATAGAATTCAAGGTGTTTAAAAGGCTGTCTGCTTCGGCATCCGGTTGCTCTTGGGCTCCACCCCAGACCCCTGTGATGAAATTCCCTATAATCTGCATGTTCATTTCTGCTTGAGAAGCATACCACTCTCTGTCACTTTTCTGGTTCAACATCTTTCAGGAAACCCAGTCCCAACAGGATGAAGCCCACATTTCTGAACAGAGGCCCCTTCTCCAACTAGCTGCATCCTAAACCCTCTTCTCCTAAACCCTCTTCTTCGTGAATATGTGTCGTGTTCACTGTTGTAAGCATACGCAGAACCTGGTGTCTGGATTTTGCTCATGCTACCTGAAACACCTTCTTCCTCCTCCCTGTCCATCTAAACCCTACTATGGCTCCTGTAACCCACCTTCCCTGCTCACCTGTGCCTTAATTAAATGCCTAAGGAAGTCAAAACAATATTGTATATTGGATAAGTGTACCTATGGGACTAGTTCTTCCACTCACTCATTAGTATCTTATTTCTCATACTCCCCTAATGGGTTCACTGTCCCTCCACAATCCACCAAAGCCTGTTCAGTGAGCACTAAGTCCCCACTCAAGTGCTAATGGTGCAGCCCTGAAAAAGACGTGGGTCCTTCCCCAAAAGGGCATCGCTTTCCACAGCTGGTCTGGGCCCCCTGCCCAGGACAAGGGCCAATGCACCTCTATTGCTTTGATTCGTTTAAATCTGACCACTCTGTCAGTAAGTCTGACTCTTCTATTAATCTGTAGTTGCCATTTCACTGATAGGGACATACATTCCCTAGTTTGGTTTGAAATTTACTTTTGGTTTGCGGATTTACACTGGTAAGTGAAAATCATTCTTCAGCAAATGATTCTTAAAAACTCTCAATTTAGAGCTCCAGGAGCTTAAAAAGTTGTGATGTTGAATTGCTTTTAGGTAAGAACCATCAGTGAACTGTCAGTTTCTGTATCCATCTCTCCTTTTCCACCCTTTCATATCTCAATTCACCCCTTCACTGTCTGCAAGTGAAACAGGAAGTGTTACTCATTTTTTTTTTGGCTTCCATAAGTTCATGACCTGGTATACAATTTTTTGGTAATGATTAAAAGTGGATGGAAAAATAGTCTCATTCTATCAAATCAATAAAGAAATGATTCAAGAAGGGAAAAACTTGTTTCATAACAGAATTCTGTTGAGCTAACTGCAGCCTTAATTATGGTGAAGAAGTTCTAGGCAGCAGAGGGCACAGGGCACACAGCAACGAGCTTCCTAGCCTTCTTCCCATGGTGGCTATAATGATGACCACACCCTGCGCACTGGGGAAACTGGGATGATCTAAAGTCAAAAATAAGTATTAAATTTTTAAATAATACCTTATAATTATTAAGAAAATAAAATCGGAGTACTATGAAAAAAGTTAAAAACTGAATAGGTATAAAACGTCCAAATAAAATCTTTTCTGTCTTTTTAATCAAAAACCTTGAGCTTGCTACTCCAGAGGCTGAAGTAAGAGAATCGCAAATTTGACACCAGCCTGGGCAACTTAATAAGACACTGTTCCAAAATTTAAAAAACAAATAAAAACAAAATAAAAAGGGATGGGGATATAGCTCAATGTTCCCTGAGTTCAATCCCCAGTACAGAGTGGAAAGAGGGAAATGCAGAAAGAGCCTTGAGTTTACTTCCTTGAAAATAAGTTGTTCTGAAAAAAGCAGGTTAAATGCTTGAAGGGCCTATCACCATTTCTGATCGAGATTTTGAATGATGACCTCTTAATGTGC
The DNA here is from genome assembly GCA_028451465.1 of Erethizon dorsatum. Classification (NCBI taxonomy): domain Eukaryota; kingdom Metazoa; phylum Chordata; class Mammalia; order Rodentia; family Erethizontidae; genus Erethizon; species Erethizon dorsatum. The sequence goes on along the minus strand of CM051823.1, from coordinate 129,451,820 downwards.
TTGTTGGTCCTTACTAATGTGAAATAATATACAACTGAATGATAAAGGTTGTTTTAACTATTTTTACAACCATTTCAAATCACCATTTTAAGGAACTCGTGGCACTCTATTTGATTAATACCACAGTGAAATTTCTTATGAAAACACAACATATCAAATCAGTTGAAAAACTTCAAGCGGGTGTTACAAAACACTGACCAGTTCTAATGAGCAGCATTGTGCACACGATGCCCATCCTGAGGCTGGCTCGACGTGCTGGGGCAGAGGGTCCCTGTGCTCCATGCCACGTCTGACCACTGCACCCTGCATTACCTGCCTAAACCTTGTGGGGTCCCCAGGCCCCTTTACCATGGTGTCCAGCAGCACCATGTGCCACAGCTGGGTGCTGGAGTACCTGTCACCCAGTGCCCAGGGGAACACACACACACACACACACACACACACACACACACCAGGACCAGGCTCCCAGAAGTCCTGTAACAAAGGCTCTCAAACTTAATGCCCAGCAGTCCCCTGGATGGCTTGTTAAACAGAGTGCCAGCTCCCACCCCCCGAGTTTCAGTCCAGGTGTGGGGTGGGTCCTGCTAATGCGCATTTCTCCCAAGTTTTCAGGTGAAGCTGAAGCTGCTGACTTTGGTAACTGCTGCCCAGACAAGGCTGCAGCATGCCTGTAGTGTGAGATTCAGTGGTCTGCAGGTCAAGGGGATCATTTGTTTGAAGCCACGCCTGAATTCTGGGCTGATCTTTAGTGTTCGGACTAATGATTTTAAGGTTAAAGGAAAAAGACAGGCTCAAGGTCATTTTGTTAAAGTGCAAACAGAGTCATGCGTCTGAAAACAGAGTAACTCAGTGACAATACTGGAAACCATGTCAATGGAGGATCAAGCTCTGCTAACCAGACCGTCTGCTGCCTTGGAAGTGTCTCTTCAGGAAATGGGCAGACCTCTCACTGACCATCACTGAGAAATAAGTAAGCTTTTAATTCCATAATTTGCATTTTGCATTAAATTTGTATGGCATGGGACTGGGGATATAGATCAGCAGCACAGCGCCTGCTGGCAAACAGGAGGTCCTGAGTTCGATTCCTGGTCCCCTCCAAAAAAAAAATTTTGTATGGCAAAATGAACTGTAAGCCCCAACCTAATGACTCAGACATTTTAGAACAGATGACCTTCAGAAGTGTGTGACAGTCTCTAACTGAGCACATATGTATGTATTAAAATTCACTGACTATAGCAGTACTTCCCAAGTATCAACTCCACACTCAACTTGACGAGTACCGGGAGGATAAAGCATAGGCGCTGGCCTTCAAGTGCTCACAGTCAGGTAAGAGAACAGATAACTGAAAATACAAGAAACCAATAACTTCCATGTGACCACACAAATACCCTTGGAACTGACAAGGGTAAAGACTGGGTGTTTGAGCAAGGATTTGACAAAGTTACGTAGCCTGGTGGAACTGGGGATGCCAAATTTTACTGACTCCTCTAGTAGATGAGCTGACATTCTGTAACAATGAAATGCCATTATTGTTGTTGTCTTTACTGCTGTAAAAATCAAATGGTGTCATCATGACATTTCAACCTGCTTTCTTGTGTTTTGAATTATATTTTCAAATCATCTTTAAAAATTGTGTAGTTGCTGGGTGTGCCTGTAACCCAGCACTTGGGAGGCTGAGACGGGAGGATTGCCGTGAGTTCCAGGCCAGCCTGGGCTACATAGTGAATTCAAGGACAGCCTGAACGACATAGCGAGACCCTGTCTAAAACGAAAAACAAAAAACAAAAAAAGTGTAGCTATTTTTAGTAAGGTTTGGAATCAATGGCAATCTAATGACACAAATTTAATTTTAAAATAAGTAGGGGCTGGGGATGTAGAGTACCAAGGTCCTGGGTTCCAATGTCAGCACCACAAATAATAACAACAACAATAATGATAATAATGATAATAAAAGCAGTAAACACATTCCATTTTATGAATACAACCAGCTCTAGAAGCAAAAGTAAAGCCAATTAGGATCTTTTAAAAATAAAACAAATGACCTTTTGAGTTAGTTGTGTTCTCTAACATACAACATTACAAATTGGATGGATAGATGTTATACTGTTTGAGGGGGAAAAAAAGAATAAAATAAAAATTAGAGTCTCAGGAGGTTGACACAAATGCCAAACTTTAGCCCAGGGCAAACTTTTTATTATAAATGCTTGCAAGATCAGGTTTATAGTGGAAACACAGCAGACAAGGCTGCAATGTAATATACATAAATGATATGTTTCTGTTCCTGTATAGTGATTTTCCTCCCTTCTGAGCATTAATCTTTGGATGACTTAGTCTATAAATTATTGAACTTAGTTCAAAAGCAAATGAAATTTAAAATACCCATTTATTGAATGGCAAAAGTGCCATGTTGAAATTACTGAGATTTATCTGTTTCTTTAACAATTCCTGTAGCAAACTCACTTCATTGCTCAAAATTATTACCTGGTTGCATAGTCTACTCTGATTTAAGCATAAATCTATCCCCACTCTTCGGAACAGCAGCCATTTGTCAGGATCTCATTCACTCATTCACAGTCACAACTTTTTCTTTCCACAGCTCTAAACTGGCACACTGGTACATGGAGATAGTACTCATTTTTTAATTAAATTCATGTGTGGCATTGATGGCTTCAATTGGGGCAGGAGTAAGGAGGAGCGTCATATAACCAGGACAGTGTTCACCCACCATACTCATGTGCCTGCTTATACCCTCCAGAGCTATAGCAGTTCAAGTAGGAAGTACAGATTGGCACTATATGGGCATCCCTGTCTGTAGAATGATGTTCTTCTTGAGTATTAATGCCCGAGGGTGCGGCTATCACAACAGTTGAGTCATTGTTGCTACAGTTAGGAAGATTCTGGTTCAAAATCCAACTGCCCCCATGCCAAGAGGGGCTGAGGGTGTAGCTTAGTAGTACAGCACTTGCTGGCATGCGTGAGATCCTAGGTGCCATCCCTAGCATGCACGTGCGCATGCATGTGTACACACACACACATACACACACACACACACACGCACAGGACTCCTTATGTCCTTCCTCCTCACAATTTACTTACTGGAAAAGAAATTAAGGGAAAAAAATACAGCCCTGAATTTCAACCCTAGCAAAAGCACCCAAAAGAAAAAAAAAGCACTTGGGGGATAATTTACTACAAACACGATAATGGGCTCAATATAGAGATGATGAATAAATGAAAATATTATTTTAGATAGAAAAAGAAAGTCAAAGAAGTATATGAAAATATGGATGCTCATACAATATTCAAAGAAATACAATTTTAAAAGCACAATGATGCTACTTTTCACCAAACTAGTAGAAAGGTTTTGTTTCAGTTTTTTCCTGGTAATATTTAATCCTGGGAAGTATGAAATAAGAAAAGGAACACATGCAGGGAGTGCAGTGACTGTACAATAGTTCCTGGTGGTAATTTAGTAGTGTTTTAGGAGTCGTTAAAATGTTCCTAGTTTTTAACTTGCTAAACTCAAGTCTAACAATTAACGCAAAGGAAATAATACATTAGTGAAATGAAGATGTACATTCGATATTGATGGTCGCCTGTATTTATAATAAAAGATTGGAAATTGCTTAGATAGCTCAAATTGAGGGACATTTATGTCATATATTTGTAAGATGAAATGGTTCATAACCACTAAAAATAGCAATACTGAAGATGTAATAAGGGAAAAGTATACCTTATATGTGGTTATGGAAATAAGCAAGCACACTATATTTGAACAGCTTGATCCTGGGGTGTATTTTGGCACATGATGTACATATATAAAAGTGGGGTTTAGAAATGTTCACACCCAGGAAGTGAAATGTTGTGTGTTTTGTTCACTGACATATCCCAAGAACGGAGGAGCATGCCTGTGCCTGGCACTTGGTAGGTACTTAGTATTTGCAGAATAAATACACATATCAGGGAAAAGCTTGTGGTTATACTGAGCTTGAAATACAAATGAGAACTTAAACATAACTGGATTTTCTTATTTTTCTATATACTACTTTTAAAATCATAACAAAACAAAAATGTTTCTACATAAACTATACATTATTCCTTCTAAAAATCCAGAGCCAGATCTGGTTCAAAATTTACATACAATAATATGTGCACTGTTAAGGTTCCACACTATACCTGAGACACGGGAGAGCCATGACACAGAAGATCTATGCTAATTTTTAAAACTGCATTGGTCATATGATGACTAATTTCTTTTCTACAAATAGATCTTTGTGGAGTATTTGTCATTTGAAGATATATTATTTCAAAACACTCACGTCATCATACCTTATTTTTTAATTGTATTACATTATTAAAGATTCTAAAACATAAATAAGAATTTTTTTCCCAGAAATTTCATTTTATTTTCCCTTTTTCTTTAACTGCCTTATCACTTTTTCCTTTCTTATAGCATGGAAAGGAAGAATTGAAGTTTGTTCTTACTGTCACTTAACTGGGTCTAAATATCGCTACAGTGGTAACTTGAAAACAGTCATTTCATATAAGATTATGCATATTACATGCACAGAAATTTTGCACATCCAAATCCAAATTTTGCATAATGCCAGTTTTCCCCTGGCAGATAGCATTTTTCCTCAGGAAAAGCAAACAAACAAAAACCTCAGAAGAGGACAAACAGGAAACATATTCAGAGTTGATGGCCAAGGGCAGAACACAGATGCATGGTCCTTCCCTAGCATCTGCAGCGGTGCAAATAAAAGCGTTGAGGCCAGAAACAATGATATGCCTGAGAAATATAGTAGAAGCACTGAGCTGTGTCCCTAAATACTACATGTCCATCTGCAAAGGCTGAAATGAACCTAGAAGTATGATTATTAGAGAAGTAAGAAAGTAATGGCTTATGTTAATACAAATAGGTCTGGTTTTTTTGTTGTTGTTGTTTTGTTTTGTTTTTTAAAAGCCCCAATCCCTACACTGGTAAGATACCACTTCTCCGTCACACACATTTCCCCTATCAAGCCCTAAAACAATATGTGCACATTCCAAGCACTAACACTTGAATTTTTTATACAGTCTATATATAAAATTCAACAAAAAGAGAGTGCTTGCTTTCACCACAAAAACTCAAGCTAGAATGAGACAATATTAGCATTCTGGTGTGAAATTTAAGCGTTACACTATATATTGTCAAAGTGGCTATGACGACTGGACATTCTAAATTTTTATGGGACAAATGCTCTTCACAGCTAATGAAAATGCTTATAATTTCTAAAAAGAAAAATGGCCCTTGGAAATGGAGAGGATTCTTCAGTTTTTTACCATAAATTATTCACAGAGCAATAAACTCCTCAAATTTCACCAAAAATGTTATAAAGCTGCAGTGAAAAATTCATCCCATTAGATGGAAATGAAATCAACTCAAGGAAAGAGTCAGTATTTGAGAATAAGATTTGGGGGTCTAGAGATTAAAATTTTAAGAGAAGTAAAGATACTAGCTCTCCATGGGCTTGCCTGGGACAGGGTCGGGGCTCCTGCCACTGGGTGTAATCTTGGTCCTCTGTCTACAGGGGCTTCGCTGTCATTCTCTTCAGTTGTTCACCATTGTCTCAAGACCTAGCCAAATACCTGGTACAAACTCCTTATCTAAGAAATATCTGTTAAGTGATGAATGAATGACGGTAACAGAGCCTAGGAAATGGGAAATAGAGATTTGTGCAACAAAAGCTTGGTGTTCTACACATAGTAGGAACTCAATAAATATTTACAAATTGAATTTAAATTTTGTGATGTTTTTAGTCCCTAGATATTAACATTGTATAATGTGGTTTACAAAGCGTGAGCAAGATAGTGTGCAGAAACAGTGAAACCACGAGAGAAACATGCTCAGGGAAGCACAGAAGTCACGCAAGGCTCTCTATATATATCCTAGCACATGTGTGAAGGGTTTGTTAGGGATCAGAGACGGCCACTTGTCCTTGCTTATCTTGAGTAGACCACCAGGGAAACACAAATGGAGTGCTTTGGGAACAAAAGCAAATCACTATTGTTTTGAAAATCATCTCTTAAATAATTATCAAATGGTACACATTTTAAAACTTGAACTGATTGTCTACACTGAGGTGTTATCATTAACTATAGAAAGAGCAGCAACAGACTCCCTTGGAGTTACACGGTCAATGTGCCTCATAAACCCCAAGCACAGTACTACCATATGCCCACCAAGGCATCTGCCAGTTCCCAGCTTGCACCCCACTTCCCCTAGTTGCCAATCACTGGATCTCCACCTATAAACCCAGCTCATGTCCCAGTCTGAATGAATGTACCCACACTCAGCTCATATATTCAAGGCTTCGTCCCCAGAGTGCTACTATTGGGAGGTGGACTTAGCAGGAGATCCTGAGTTGGTGGGGCGGGGGGGTCCTCAAAGGGGATTGTGGGACCCTGGTGCCTTCCTCTTCTCTGGCAGTTTACCCTGCCACATACTCATGCCATGATGTGATGCCTCACTGGAGGCCCAAACCAGTGATGCTACGGGACCATGGACTGGAGCCCCTAAGACTATGACTCAAAATGAACCTTTTCTCTGTAAGTTAATTATCAGAGGTATTTCATTATAATAATATGAAACTGACTAATACAATTACCATCACAGGCTCTTGATGGATGGATGGATGGGTGGATGGATGGATGGATGGATGGATGGGTGGGTGGATGGATGGGTAAGTGGATGGATGGATAGGTAAGTGGATAGATGGATGTTCATTCATTTAATCTTCTCAAAAATCTTGTAATGCAAGCACTTTCACTACTTCCATTTTTCCCAATGAAAAGACTGAAAACATGGAGAGATCTTGCCCCAGACCACTGCTAGAAGACTAGTGAATGTATCTGAATAGATTCCGGTGCATAGTCTTAATTGCTGTGTTAATATCTATTGGCCCTTGCAGTCCATATTCTAATGCTGATAAGAGGCTTCCTCTAGCTTCCTCAATCTGTCCTCTACGTTTCCTCCATTGCCCATACCCAAGTGTTCTGCTGCTCTTCCTTCTTTGGTCTTGTTCTGATAACTGCACTGTAGCCCTCATCTTCTCCCAGCACAGAAATTCTGACTCATCCACATTCAACCTGGTGTCTAAGCCTCTTCCATCTGCTACCAGAACTAACAATGAAAGATATCTAAACGTGGGCAAGCTCATGCTCAAGCAGTATCCTAGATTGAGGATGCCATCACCTGCTGCTAGCCTGGGCTTGAACTTCATCTTTGAGACCTGAATCCCTCCAGTAAATCTCTACCATGTGGCCTCCCCCAGTGGGTGGCTCAATCTCCAAGGGCTGGTCTCTCTTCTCCTTCTGTCAAGAATTGGCTTTGGGAATGGGGCTGAGGCTCTATGATACAGCACTTGTCTATCAAGCAAGAGGCCCTGGGTTTTACCCCCAGCACTGCAAAAAAATAAATAACTAAGCTGGCCATGGTGGCACACACCTATAATCCCAGCACTTGGGAGGCTGAGGCACAAGGATCACCGTAAGTTTGAGGCCAGCCTGGGCTACATAGTGAGTCCAAGGCCAGGCTGAACTACATAGTGAGACCCTACATCAAAAAAAAAAAAAAAAAAAAAAAAAAAAAATCAATCAATCAATGAGTAACTGGTTTTGTCTGGCAAAAACTCGAAGTTGCTAAGGATGCTGTTGAATCTCACTTGGGCCCAGTGAGGATCTCAGATTATCTGTTTCAGTTGTAATCCAAGGGAAGGTGCCTTCACTCTAAAAGCAGCATAGCGACCAAGACACACAGAGCTCTGAGATGGTGGCTCTCTCTTCCTGCAAGCCACCGAGAGGCCCGCCACCTGTCATCCAGTGTGTGTGGTTAATTAGGTAACATTTGTGAAGGGTTTTGTGACATGTAGCACACATGTCATCCAGGATCTCACACATGGCACTCTACACTGTAGAATCCAGGAGCTATTTTTAAATCTATGTACCAGTTGAGCAAAACGTATGTGTTTCCTTTTGCAGAACTCTGTAAGCTCGTTCCTCTTTCACTGAGAATACCTCAAAAGGAACGCACAACTGGTGGGGATTATCGACTAGAATACAAAGGACATTTAAAATAAAATTCCCCCCAAACTAGTATTTACAATCCATGTAAGTTTTCAAGGAAACCACAAAGAGCTTGCTTTGTTTTATCTTTCTTTTGAAAACAAGCAATGCAAGGGGAAAGGAGGGAATAACTGACTCTGTGTGTACCCAGATGTCACTTCCAGGTATGGGAGTCAGTCACGGTCTGGATGCCATCCCGGGCATGCAGAAGAGGGTTCCCTGGTGCCTCATAACCTGTAAGGACAAAGGCCAGCTTCTCTCAAGTGCTGGCTAAACTTGCTGGGGCAGTTAAGCCAAACACCTTGATCATGTAGGTTTAACTGTGGGATCACCTTTACCGCACTTAACTATAATTACACAAAGTTTTTCTGGCTTCAGGAAAAATAAAAGGTCTATGCTTAATTAATGAGGGCAGGTCCCCAATTCCCTCTTCAAAAGAGCTTTCTTTTGCTAAGGGAATCCTATGAATGAGTGGGGAGGTTTAATGAATTGCCTTTGGCTAAGAGGTTTGAGGGCAGTTCCCCAAAATAGTTACCTTCCATAATGACAGCCTCTAGAGGCGGCCCCCGCCCCACGCCACCCCTTCTCCTGTGACAAACCACCACACTGGCTTGCTGGGCAGGCTTTGTTCTACAAACTCTCAGGTGAGACTATCATTTCTTTAATTCCTGAAGTTTGTAGGGACAGGCGCAAACTGAAACTCACTTGGATTTACCTTTCTACTATCTATGCTCTCAGACAACACTGCATACCAAGTTCTTTAGTCAAGCCTGAACAGCAATCAGTCTCCTTTGACTTCAATTGTTCTCATTTATTTTAGTGAAATGGTCCTGACCTCCATTTCCTATAAAATTAATACTTTTGTTCAAATTTTATTCATCAGTCTTGTCTTCTACCCCAGACATGTGACATGGAGAAAAGACTGTGTCAAGCAAATGTGAGAAATGTAAGGTTCGCTCCTGGTCCTTACCATTTCACAGGAGAGAGTGGAAGAAGCTAAAATACATGGAAATCAGTGCCTTGTAGAGCAATCAGAGACCCTAGGCTTACAAATGGTTCTCACTGACTAATAAAACCAAAATTGTGCAGCTCGCTCGTACATACCAATAGAAGCACTAATTAATTTCCTCTCCCAAATTCTAAATTTATTTGCCAATGGATGCCCTACCCATTTGTCACTTTAAAAATAAGACAGTATTATCCTCAGGCTGGTGTGGTGGCATACACCTACAGTCCTAGCTTCTCAGGAGGCTAAGATGGGAGGATCTGCTGCGGGCACAAGTTGAAGGTCAGCCTGGACATCATAGATGAGACCTCCATGCCACCACTGCACTTGAAAAACCTTTCCTTTCTTCCTGTGCATTCCCTGATGTTAGCTCCCACTGACTAATCACAGGCTGGGATTTTGCTTGGCAGTTTACAGATATTTCCTCTTGAGAAATTTGCCAATTCTTCCTGGATTAAGTGGAATAGAAGCCCCCTGAGCACACACACTTCATTCACTCACCATTGCAGCCCAGGACCAAGAGCAGCACCTGGTCCCTAACAGGTGCTCAATAAAAGTGTGTTGGATTAACTTTTTAAAATTATCTCCCGTAGATCTTACTGCAGCCTTCAAAGATGGGTATTTTGTTTTCTTTTTACAGGAAAGGAAACTGAGTCTGAAATTGAATAACTTGCTCACAAGCACTTAGCTAGAAGCGGCAAAGCCAGGACTCCCACCAAGCAGCCTGCCTCCTGAGCTCACCGCAAACCCTCTGCTCTACACCGAGGAGTCTCTCTCTCATTCAATTCCCACTGAAGCCATCTGCACCCAACAGACTATCCCCATGAATATACACATTGGAACTCTCTAGAAATTCTTCCCAGCACATGCTTTCTACCTGTGCCTTACAACCTGATTTTATTTTATTTATTTTATTTTTTTTTTTTTTGTGGGTACCGGGGGTCGACCTCAGCACCTCGCGCGCCAGCAGGCGCCCATGCCGCTGAGCGATATCACCGGCCCTTTTTTCGTATGTGGGTTCCGGGAGTCGAACTCGGGCCCTCGCGCTTGCCAGGCAGGTGCTTAGGCCACTGAGCCAACTCACCGGCCACAACCTGATTTTAGCATGCCTGGGGTTCTCCCATCTACTGATTTAGTGTTTCTTACATTTCTTTACATAACTTTTTAGTAAATATTACACAGACCAAAGTATAGAAATCAATTGTGGGGCCGGTGAGATGGCTCAGCGGCATAAGCGCCTGCCTGGCAAGCGCGAGGGCCCGAGTTCGACTCCCGGAACCCACATACGAAAAAAGGGCCGGTGATATCGCTCAGCGGCACAGGCGCCTGCTGGCGCGTGAGGTCCTAAGGTCGACCCCCGGTACCCACAAAAAAAAAAAAAAAAAAAGAAATCAATTGTGTGGGATGTCATGCATCTGCTGTGAATATTCGCGATGTGCCGCTGGCAAAAGGAGGACCACCTGAGCCACCCAACCTGCATATACCATTCATCCTCCCACGAAGGAAGGTCACACCTCTCCAACTGTTTTTACACAGACTTCACAAAAGACAGAGCAATTCGCCATCTGTTATTCTTTCTCTTTATTTATTTATCCCTCATTATCATTCTTTTCTTCTCTTCCCTCTGGCAAACAAAAATGTCCAACTCTCCCCATAAACACAAGAGAGGGGAAGAGGAGAGAAGACAAGGGAAAGGAAGGAAATTAGACTGGTTAATTCCCTATTTATTCCTTGCCTCTATTCCTCAGAGTCCAAACTTCTTGAATGAATTTTCTACCCATACCACTGATCATTTGTAGCCATGCATTAAAGTTAGGTGCTAGGAGCACAGTGAGAATAAGCATCAGAATGCCTCTCTTTCTTTCTCTCCAAATGCTTCACTAAATCAGAGACCACCATTCCTAACTCCCTGGCTGTATGTCAAGCATGTCCAGCAGCACCTCAACTGCAGCATACTGCGAGCTCCCAAACTCCCCCAACACCCAGCCTCCGTCCTTCTCTCTCTCACCTGTTACCAGCACACTCAGCTGCCTGAATCTTCACTTGCCCTGTCCATTCCATCGTCAGTCAAGTTCGAAATCCCTCCAACAAAATGCTTCTGACCTTCAGGACCTCAGTTCCACGTCCCCACTGAGTACCTCTGCACAGACAGCGTCTCTTCTCGACTGCAGCAACACCTTCACACTGATCTTTCTTCTCCCCAAACTCAGCTGCACTACTGTTAAACTAGACTTCCCCAGACTGTGATCCTCACATCCTTCTCCTAAAAAACTTCCCAATGTCCCCTCTCAACAACCAAAGTCAAACTATTAAACTGGCATCGAAGGCTTCCACACTATGGATTCCACCTACTCTGCAAGTTAATCTCACCAATTTAATGGAAATTGAGCTCCACTGAGTTCCTCTGAGCTTCCTAAATGTGATTCAAACTAACTAAATACTAACTCAAACTATTAAAGGAATGGTAATGAATCCTCCCTTCATTAAGAAATCAATACACACACAAGGTTCGCACAGTTTCCAAAATGTACATATTTCCCTATAAAGTCTCATCATTAAAATTGTATCAACACTCAGATACACTAAGTTGCTTTCTTTAAAAGTGCTGCCTTGCCCTTTTTTTCAACATGAGAGTTTTCCCATGATTCTTTCCCTACACTTTATGATAGAGAACTCTAGCTTTTGGGAACTTGCTGCAAAATCAAGTAGCTATACTACAAATTCTAAGTTTAAAAACCAAACGTGAAATGCTTCAATGTATCATTTTCACTTATTTTTTACTTATTTATTTTTGTTTTGTTTTGGTTTTTAAGACAGGGTCTCACTATGTAGCTCAGGCTGGTCTCAAACACACCATGATCCTCCTGCCTCAGCCTCCCAAGTGTTTGGCTTATAGGCATGCAACACTACACCCAGTCATTTTATAACATTTTTAAAATAACCTGCTTTCTTTCATTCACTGATACTTTAGGTGAAACTGTAATATACTGAAGAATCCTTATTTTAAAATGTCAGCCCCCATGTAGAATACCTGCTGTTATTGCCAGATGAAAATGAGCTACACATTGAAATTTATGTAAAATACAAACATGGAGTGCTAAATCATTTCTTAAATGAACTACGATTTCCAAATCCTTAAATGAAAATCTAATCAAAATGATTCTATTTTTTGCCAAAAAAAGGTAACCACTTTTAACATCCTGAAATACAGCAAATCAGACATCTACATGCCTTCAACACCTTAATGACAAGCTATGACGAGTCAGAACTATGAACATCTACAGTTTCATGGCTTCAGGCCATGAAATAAAATATAAAAATAGAGATCTGAAAGTAATTGAAAAACTGGCAAAAAATCTATCAAGAGGCCCACACAGAGGCTTTGGCAAATACTTCCATTATGGCCGCCGGCAATAAATTTTCAAACTGAGGACTAGGGGGTGTGGCTCAGTAGTTGAGCACGGGCTTCGCATGTACAAGGCCCAGAGTTCAATGCCCAGCCCCCACCCCCCATAAAAATCAAACAACTGAAAACTTTAAGATGGTTTCAAGCTTCGTATTCAAATTTCATCAAATTTTACAAAGATAATTACTAAAAGGCCAAAAGACTTTTTTTATTCTGCAGTTTTATTGTACATGGTTAGGACTCAATAAATGTTGAGTGAATGTAGTTGCATAATGCTGAATTCCATAAATCTTGCCCTCTACTATTTCAAATATGTTCCGTGAGTAAGAAAATTTTTATATTGCATTTTTCTTGGTCCCTGGGGTACAAAGGAAGTGCTCAATCAATCTTTAGTAAATGATTGAATCATAGGATTACATATTTAACTAGAATTCACGAAACAGCTTAAATAAAAATATAGACCTGGAAGGCCATCTTTATCCGTGAGCAAAGATTTTATATTGCACTTCGAAGTAGCATGCGGCACTACAGTGTGTTCATGTACAATAATGTCCTTCTTTTAATTAGCGCACCTTGGAAATTTTACCTCTAAGGCAATGTGGCTGTTTGCTACCTTAAAGTTGTATTTTAAGCGCAACTTTTTTTTTTTTTTTTTTGTGGGTACTAGGGGTCAAACTCAGGACCTCGCATGCCAGCAGGCGCCCATGCTGCTGAGCGATATCACCGGCCCTTTTTTCGTATATCGGTACCAGGAGTTGAACTCAGGACCTCGCGCTTGCCAGGCAGGCGCTTATGTCACTGAGCTGTCTCACTGGCTCTTAAGTGCAACTTATAATTATGGTTGTCCTCAAGAGCAAATGTAATGCTGATGACCATGGTTTACAGGAAGGTATGGCTCTTGCCCCCAGAGGATCAATTCTGAGAATGCTATGACATTCTCCAATAAGAAGCATCTGTTCTAGATTATTAGTAATCTCTTTTGTGATCTGGATCTGCATCCATGAACTGCATCCCTGAGAAGCACTGCCTTCCACTATCACTGCTTCTTTTGTGTGAGCAAAAGCACACCCACCTCAGCTTTTCAGCAGTTTCCCATGGTGAGTGCATCAGGATTCCTCTTCCAAACACTCAAAATTTGCTGTTTCTCTACCATAGGTGTGTTCACAGTCTCTGGCTGCCACACACCCACACACCGGATGATTTCCATAAGCAACATCAGGGTGCGAGAAGTCACACATTCATATCAAACTAAGAGAGTCTTCCTTACTGTCTTCCTGGGGTGAAAGTGACTCTCAAGGTGACCAATCTATGTCATCTGACATACATCTCACACTGCCTCCAGCAGATCAACTGTTTTAAAACCACAAGGAAATGAGCTTCTATGGTCTGGCTTTAAATATGGATTGCCTGTGCTCGCTTTGGCAGCACATATACTAAACATGGATTGCTGGGCCAGTGAGATGGCTCAGCGGCATAAGCGCCTGCCTGGCAAGCGCAAGGTCCTGAATTCAACTCCTAGTACCCGCATATAAATAAATAAATAAATAAATAAATAAATAAATAAATAAGGATTGCCTTTTTTAAGGACAACCTAAAGTCACCTAGGTATAAAACGTCTTACATAACCCTACCTTGTTACTGGTATAAAAACTCCTCCCTTCTCTTTCTTCAGTAGTGTTGATGGCAGCTTTCATGGTGTTTCACACTTTAAACAAAATTGAACCTGAGAATTCTATCCTGAAAATATCTAAGTTCAGTATCTGTATTCTTATAAGATCATCTGATCACAACTCATTAGAATTGGATAGCCAGTTAATCTGTGTCAAGCCTCTGTAAAATTCAACTGTCCAGAGGAACTGGGGCAAAGGCTGTGAATGACACAGAAAGCAACTTAACAGCCATCTCGTTGCTTGTGATTCAGTAGACAAGGACATGGAGAAGAATGTGATAGAGAAAAACAGACACCATATGAGAAGTATAGGAGAATCACAATGGGGATTCAGAAGGACAAATGTCACTTTCCCTGGAGAACCCAGGAAGGTTCTGCAAAGGAAGTGGTATCACAGTAAGGTAGAATAAGGGGGGCAGATGGTGAACGCTGGTCCAGAAGAAGGCAAATGTTAAAAGGGAGGTAAGGACTGTTTTTCTTCATCATAAATCTCTTCATCATAAAAGCTACAGGAGTACTTCACACCAGATAGTCAAAATGGATCAAAGGCGTAAACAAAGCTTCGAGTATAAGACACTAAGACGACAACACAAAGGGAAGCCTCCCAGTATTAGATGCAGCAATGATTTCTTGGATATGACACCAAAGACATGGGTAACAAAAATAGATAAATTAGATAGCAGAATCATAAAAACTTCTATGAATCAAAGGACACTATCAACTAAAGGAAATGCAGCCCAGAGTGGAACAAAATACATGTAAATCATATACCACCTGATATGAAATTAATATCCATAACATACAAAGAACCCCTAAAACTCACCAACAATGTAAACAGCCCAATTCGCAAAGAAAGAAAGAATGTTTATACACATTTTCCAAAGACATACAGATGGGCAACAAGCATATGGAAAAGACTGTCAACATCATTAAGAAAATGCAAATCAAAACCACAATGAGATAACACTTTACATCAATTATTATTTTAAAGACAAAGCAAAATACAAAGTGTTGACAAGAATGTGGAGCAACTGGAACTGATGTGAACTACTGTTGAGAATACAAAGTGGTGTAGCCATTACGGAAAACTACATGGAGGTTTCTGTATGCAGGGACTTAGATGTTTGTATACCCATGTTTACAGCATCACCGGTCACAACAGCTAAATGGTGGAAGCAGAACAGCTGTCTGTCAATGAATGAATGGATAAACATGGTATGGTATGTGCATACAATGAGTATCACTCAGCCTTTAAAAAGGAAGAACGTTCGGACACATGCTACAACATTGACGTCAGATGTTTAGATCTAGGATGTAACCCAGAGATGGGGATTTTGGAAGGCAAATGGATCACAGGGTGCTATACTCAACAGCAGATCCAACCACTACTGAGTTCTGTAGCTGACTGTGCTGTTAGGAAGTGGGGCCTGGTTAGAGATGGGTCACTTGGGTTGTGATCTAGTGGCTCCTCCTTTCTCTACTTCCTGGCTGCCACCATGTGAGCAGCTTTCCTCCACGCCAAGCCCTTGCACCATGCCATTTCTGCATTTGAGCCTGCCACCCATTGACTAAAACTGTGAACCAAAATAAACCTTCCCTTCTTTCAGTTGTGGGTGTCAGGTATTGTGTCTCAGTGAACGGAAAGTGACTAAGAGAGTTGATGAACATTCAATACTTTATGTTCAGTGAAATAAGCCAGTCACAAGAGGACAAAGAATGTCCCTTATCTGTGGATGCACAGTGTTCAAGTTCATAGCCCTAGAAAGTAGAGCAGTGGTTTTCAGAGGCTGGGAGAGGGTGGACAGAGAGTTTTTGTTTACTACGTAAAGATTTCAGTTTTATAGGATGTAAAAAGTTCTACAGATGAACGGTAGTGTTGGTTCCACAACAATGTGAATTTACTTACTGCTACTGAACTGCAACTTAAAAATAGTTAAGAAAGGGGTTGGAGCCAGGTACAGAGACACATGCCTGTAATCTCAGCAGCTCATGAGGCTGAGACAGGAGGATCCCAAGTTTGAAGCCAGCCTAATCAACTTAGCAAGATCTTGTCTCAACATAAAAAATGAAAAATTTTAAAGGGGCTGGGGACTTAGTTCAGTGTGAAGGCCCTGGTTTCAATCCCTAGTGCCACTGAAAAGGGGGTGGGTAGGGGGACAGAGATGTACTGTGGTTCAGGGGTGGAGTACCTGCCTTGCATTTGTGAGGCTCTGGCTTTGATACTCAGCACTGTAAACAAACAAAAACAAACCTAAAAGAGTAAAGCTAAACTTAACCCTCTTTTACAAACCCTGCTGTGCTGATGCCTCTCTAGACCTGGTCCTCGTGGCCCCTCATTCTCCTGGATCTCTCTGCCCTCACTGGCTTTCCTGGCTTAGAGTCCCTTCCGATCAGACCCTTTCTTGCCTACTGGGTTCTCCAGCAAGGCTCTTAGCAGCTAAGCTCTCCTTGGAGGTGACAGACATGTGTGAGTGACCTCTCTGCTGGTGTAAATGTATAGGCCAGTGATGGTGAACCTTTTAGAGCTTTCAACGGTAACAAACAGCCGGCTGCAGCATGCGTGCTGTAGGTTCGCCACCACTGGTATACAGGACATTATTCTAAGTTTGAGCACTGGCATTAGGAATTTGCATGCAAACAGCAACACTACTTAATGTAATGCAACAAATTAAAATAACATTAAACATATGCCAACCGCTTTTATTTGTAACTTCCTTTTTATCACTTGCCACTCAGACACAGATTTCACTCATATCAGCAAGGTTCACACTGGGCCTCTTAATGAAATCTTTCCAAGGTATTCTTTGAGGCTCACGCAGCCAGCCAAAACAAGTGAGCACAAAGCCAGAAGACTGCCAAATAGATTGAAATCAGACTAAAATGCTGGCTTGTGGTCAACATTTTCATCTCCTTGGGTCAGGCCAGGTGACAGGCACCCAGCAATGAGAAGGACGCCTACCTGACCTGATCCACAGCCTTGCCCCTTCCCTGTTCACCCTGAGCTCAGTGGGCGTGGCCACAACGCACACCTCCGCATGGGCCACGGAAACAACTTCAGGCACAAGATGAGTGGGGGTCCAAAGAGTGCACTGTCATTGTCTGGTTCGTTTGTTTGTTTGTTTGTTTTAATAAAGTAACAAACTAGCTTTAAAGTTAGCAAAAGTCTCAGGCCAAGCCACAAAGAATCCCAGGCCAAGCCATTGTCTGGTTCGTTTGTTTGTTTGTTTGTTTTAATAAAGTAACAAACTAGCTTTAAAGCTAGCAAAAGTCTCAGGCCAAGCCACAAAGCCCCATTTTTCTCATGATGTGCTGGGGTACAGAACTGCAGAACTTGCCCAATATACAGAACGGTTTCTATAGGAAAATGAGTGGGGAAATGATTCGAAAGATGAAGATGTGCCCTGCCCCCACCACCACCAAAGGAAGTGAGGGCAGTCAGGACCAGGGGCATTTTTACCTGGGTTGTGAAGGCAGTGAGGCTCCAGATGATGGAGAAGCAAGAGGTGAGTGGAGGGAATGAGGGCTGGAAGGGGTGGGGATGAAGGTTCCCTCACAAGAGTGAGGAAGGGCTGTGCTGAGGAGTGACAGGAAGGGCAGAAGGCAGGTGGACTGGTAGCTCCTGGGCATCTTGACCCAGGTTGGAATCAGGCAGAACCTCCTGTTCTCTCTGTGCCTTTCTACCCAATACCATAGAAATCAAGAGGGAGCAAGGGGCCTTGGGCAGAACAGGCATTAACTCGGCTCTCCTTTCCGGCTGCTCCGCTCTTGAGTATATCTCCCATTACCTTTGGCCACCCTTAATTTCTACTATTCTCTCTCAAATCTGCACCCATGCAAGGCATGATCTACAAGGTAGTCAGACCCAGGATGCCAGAGCTGGAGGGACACCCAGGCCACAAGAAGTGTGGAATCTATCTGTGTGGGGTGTAGGATCTGAAGGCGAGATGGAAGTGGTGTGGAGAGGCGGAAACCAGAGAGAACAGCACCCTCTCGTTTGAGCACCTATGAACTTGCAGGAAGGTCTGTAAACTATTCAGGACACCCTGTGAGCAGAACCCACAGTCTCTTCCTAGATTCTGCAGAGCAAGCATC
The DNA here is from genome assembly GCA_028451465.1 of Erethizon dorsatum. Taxonomy (NCBI): domain Eukaryota; kingdom Metazoa; phylum Chordata; class Mammalia; order Rodentia; family Erethizontidae; genus Erethizon; species Erethizon dorsatum. The sequence goes on along the minus strand of CM051823.1, from coordinate 129,433,544 downwards.
GGTCTTTCATACAGCCTATTGGCTTCCGACATTTGCATGATTATGTTTTTCCCTCTCTGCTGTTCTGCAATTCTACATGACTGTACAATCAGCTCACTTGGTTTAAAAACAAATAAACAAAGGTTGCAGCCCTGCAGAGTTCACTACCAGATGGAAGAGAAAATCGAGCAGAGGAAATGACACAAGCAACCATGATGGGGCTGGGGCTATCAGGGCAAAAGGATTGGAGTCCTGACACATTTTCTATTATACTCCAGGTTTTATGACTTAACTTGGATTTTTACACTTGGATACCCATTTTAAGATAACAGACTATCCCTCAGAACCATTTTAAGAAATAAGCTTATATAAGCTAACTTTTTAAAGCATGAAAGATTTTTTTATTGTCTAATATACTTCAATCGCCTTTCCTCCTCTAATTAGGCATTTGAACCTCAATATATTTTACATTTTTATTACCCAGCAGGTTCATTCTATAATAATGGCACTTCTCTTCCAGAATTATACTGGCCAAAACTTTCTTGCTTTAAAGTGTTTTTTTTTTTTCTTTATGTTTATTTTTTAAAGAGCAAAAGAATTTTTAAAACTTTACCTTTTGAGGACAAAAATCCAAAGGGTTCCAACTACATGACTAATTGTCATTCATTTGTCCCACAAATATTTATTGCTCATCTACTATATGGTTCTACTATATTGATCATCTATATGGAATGGTTCCAGCCAGAGATATAGAAATAAACAACATATTTACCATGTACTCCCTACAGAAAGGTGAAAAAATAGAACTAAAAATACTACAGAATTTTGGAATTAGTGGTAAGAGTTATAAACCTTGTGAAAATACTGAAAACCAATGAATTGTATGCTTTAAAAAGTGGATTTTATGGTATATAATTTATATCTTTTATTAAACTCATTTTATTTTTCAAAGTAACTGAATGTTTTATTTTTTTCTTATCTTGCTGCAAAGCTGTTGCTTCACTGCATAAAAACACCACCAGCAAATGTAGTATATTGTAAAATTAAGCAAGCACTGATCTTCATCTGACACTGTACAACTAACACACACTTTCTTCCAATCCCAGTTATTTCCAAGGAGAAGCTTATATAAGTATTTAGACCCAAATCCAGGGAGGAATGTAAGCAAGTTTCAGTATTATATTAGGCTTAGGGTAACAATGTCATCCTTGAATTACATAATTTTTGTAACTAGTTTTTATCATGGATAGTTTCATAAATTTTGAATCAGAACCAATAGCCCAATCTAATAATTACAGGTATCTCAGTTCACACTTAATTCATTCCACAATTCTGGGGAAGATGGCCGCCATCATGTTCCTCACCCAATACTGAGTTCGTCCACTGAAGCAAAATTTTGCCGAATGCTTCTGTTCTGGAACAATTTGGTTTCTCAAACAGAAGTGTTCCGTGAACCAAGGTGTTACTTTCTAAAAAGATGCACACTGTGTTTATCTGTAATCATTAGGAAGTTTACAGGGTATTTTCTTCCAGGAGCAGTGTGAACAGTGGTTTCTATCAGTTATCTTAAATCTCCTGTCTGCCAGTAATTTAAGACAACTCTGCTAGAGTAAGTGGTTTCCCGCTAGTTTATTGGTGGGTGCACATCACACATTTCTAATACGCTTCTTCACTCCTGAGGTCATCTATTTCTGAAGGGTCACTCAGGCTCATCTTTATCAGCCAACCATCTTCGCAACAAGTTTTTGTTGACAGGCCCTGGATTTTCAGCAAGTGCTTCATTAATTTCACTTACTTCTGATACAGGAGGATAGCTCACTGGCAGCTTTCTTATCTTGCTTTTTGAATCGGTCCCAACTTCAGGCAGACTACAGTAAATAACATCTCCCAAAGGTTCCTGTGCAAAACTGCTGATTTCCCCCATTCCAACACCATTTTCTGTTGTTATGCATTCACATTTCTCCAGTGCACAGCGTCCCGGTCCCGCTCACTCGCAGCTGCATCACGCAGGGCGTGGTGGGTGTGGAGGCTGCAGGCCACCGCCCGCATGCTCCCAGCCACTCCCAGAGACACGTTCACAGGGGTTCAAAAACCTCATTTTAAAAAGCCTTTTGGAAGCATTCTGGGAGAATATGTACTATGTGTTTTCACATGACAGGTACCTCATAAATATTTTATAAAGCCCATAATCAGCTATAGCATTTAATTAAAAGATGCCTACCTGAAAAAAGAAATACTTGGATATTATATAGTTGGCAGTATCATTCTGCTTACAACTGCCCTTGGAAGTCTAACCCTGTTAAGTTCATTCAAATTTCAGCTACTTCCATTGGTCCAACAGATGGGATTGTATGAGGCAAGTAATCATGTATGACCTCCTCCCATTATTCAGAAAGGATGTTTGCATACTCCTGACCCTGGCCAGGAGGACCTGCTCTTCCTGACCAGTTCAGCTAAGGTGTCTAACAAGCATCACCCACTTTCACCATCTTCCCATTGTCCTAGCACTTCACACATCTTCCGTGAGAACTGACCCAGAACTAGGGTTTGCTGTAAACAGATCTGCCTCAGCCACTCACAAATTTAACAATGTATCTCTGGCCATCTTGTCCCATTGTAACTCGATCTTCCTGGAATTGAACTGTATTTTCTCTTTTACTAGTAATTTCCCCAAGATACCCAAGTAAGTTACTGAAACGTACCAGAAACCTAGTAAATGTTGGTTTTAATTTGCTGTTTTACCAACTCCCTGCCATTCTTTCTCAGGAAAAATAATGCCATCATTTAGCCATCTCTAAGAGTTAGTATATATTACCTGACAATTAACAGTATTATAAAACCCTCTAGTATTAGGTTGTCCTGTTAAATGAGTTCTCTTGTCAAGAAAAAGGATAGTTTAAAACAAAACAATTTCATTTTAACTTCTTGACTGGAATGTTTCTGAAGTCAGTTATCTGCTGTGTTCTCAAACAATGTAAGGAATACAATTTAACAGATTCTTTTAAATTCTGCATTATTCCCATAGAATTACGAAGTAAGGCAAGTTGTTTGTCCCTATTCTAAAAGTCCAGTTGAAAGTTTTTTGAGTTCTACATCTATGGTTTAATTTTCTGTCTCTTTATTTGCTAACATATCAGATACATGACTCCCTCAAGCAACAAATCAACCTTCTTTTATTTTGCTGCTACTAATCTGTTTGTCAGTAGAACATCCAGTATGTTTGTATATGTGTGTGTGCACATGCACTTGTGTGCAAAAAGAGAACAGAGAAAACACTAATTACAATTATCTTTGAGAAGTGGATAATTTAAAATTTTTACATTAGTGAATTTGTTTTTAATTTTTTTACGTACATGTGTATTATTGCGATTTATACAATAAAAATAATTAAGTTATTTTGTATTATGCTTATAATACTGTACTTTCATAATAGATTACTCAAGCACTTAAGCTGATCTATAAATCAAATTACCATGGAGACTTTCCGGAGGGGAAAATTCAAGGTTAGTGAGTAACATGGAAGATTCAGAGAATTTAGTGTTCACCTTCTGATTTCAAATCCTATCTCCGCTATTTACTAGCTGCCAAGTCTTAGTAAGTCCTAAATTTATATTAGTCTTAATAATTATTATTATAAATATAAATAACCATATTATTTATTGTAAATGTGCACAGAGCACTTAGGTGTGTCCAGCAACTGTGTGGAGTACTCTACAAACATGATCTTGATTAACCTCACAGCACCCAGGTGAAGAGAACATGGTACTTCCTGCCCTACTGGTCAGCATGAGCACGGAGGCTCCACTCTGAGATGGGGCAGGAGGAAGGTGGCCAGGGTCTCCCCAACTAGGTTACCCCACCTCCCTCTCAGAGTCCTGGTTTCTGCCTCTGCTCAACCAAAATTGTGATTGTTAATATCAACCCCACAGGGCCATTAGGAGAACTAAATAAGGCAATAGATGCGATGCCTCATCAACTCTAATGTGTTTTTTAAAATGTCATTTTATGATTATTACACATGGTTATTTTTATGACCTCCTCACATTTTGTTCCTTCCTTCCTAGTTCTGCGAAGTAGTGAAGCAGATAAAGGACCCTGACGTTCAGACGTTTAGAGTTACACTAGCAACACAAACTAGCTCAACTGGTAATTATAATACCACCAGCATTTTTTTTTTTTTTTTTTTTGTGGGTACCGGGGGGTAGACCTCAGGACCTCGTGCGCCAACAGGCACCCGTGCCGCTGAGCGATATCACCGGCCCCTTTTTCGTATGTGGGATCCGGAAATCGAACTCGGGCCCTCGCGCTTGCAAGGCAGGCGCTTACGCTGCTGAGCTATCTCACCGGCCCCGACCACCAGCATTTTAAAGATACATCAAAAACATTAAATATGTTTCCTTAATTAAGTTAAAATTCCCCTTTTGAAAGAAATGTTTCAGCTCCATGGGCTGAGTGTCTGACTCCAATGAAGACTTCAGATAAAATACCAAAACAGATCCCAAGAGATCAAAGAGATCAAAGCCCATTCTGAAGAAGAGAACCCACACTCTGAGCAGAAAGGACAACACAGACAAAGGAAAACACCCTTTGAAATCACAGATGGGAATCTGTCTTCCTTTTGGCATCTTTGTTAAGAAGCCATGTCTCTGCTGTCGCACACATTAAAAAACTAACACCCACACCCACAAACGCATACAGATGTTCACGAATATTCATGATGTGCTTCCAGTTTGGTTTAGACTTGTCCTTGATTTATTTTTGATTAAGCTCCATCAGCTTGTGCTGGGGCCCATGAGATGGATGGCACCTCTGTAGCACAAATTTAGAGCATCTTCATATTCTAAGTAATTGCAGAAAGTCTTTCAAACTATCCCTTATAAATAATTTATGCAGAGGCTGCAGAATGCTAGAGAGAGAAGCAGTTGGCCCACTCCTCACCTGAACTGTAATTCCATTGCTGGTGGTGCTAAATTAAGCCTCCACTTCTAATGCATGGATTGACATACCAAGGGAGGAAGAAAAAAAAGCTATGAATTGACATATCAAGGGATGGAAAAGAACTAGAACCTCATTTTCTTTTTGAGTAATAGAGTCAGAAAGAATAAGAGCTGGGCTTTGGGGGTACTGGGCTGTATTTTCCACAGTTAGCACATTAGCTTATGTCCTCCAGATACTGAATAGGTATTTGAAAAGCCTGAATAACTGAACCAACTATGCAAAATAAATTTGCTCGACATTCTACTATCTTGCTTTTTTCTACTTAGAATAAGATTCTTGAAACCCAAACTGAAAGCCATGGTAGCTCCAAACTAAAACGTACTACTGGAAAAGGTAGCCACAAAAATTTCTCATCAGTATACTCAGTGATGGGGCTGGTGTATAGCTCAGTGGAGAGTATTTGTGGAGCAAGGGTGAGGTGCTGGGTTTGATCCCCAGCACCAAAGAACAAACTATGACTGACTGATAGGCAGGCAGATATCTACACGTGAGCCAATTCTTTTGGCTGCCTTTGTCATTTCAGCACACTAGAAATGTGGTAAGAGATCTGTCTAAAGCATGGAACTGTGGACCGGGAAGCCAGTGCCAAGTGTGTGCGCTGACAGCCAAAAAGGCTCACAGCCCTGCCCCAGGTGACTTCCAGCTCACCCTGTATATACACATCTGTGTAATCTCATTCAAGATGCTGACCATTCTCGTGCCCCAAACAGGGCGCTAGAGGACAGATGCGCCACAGGGCCTGGGTCACTCAGTGCCCAGCAAAAGTCTCATATTTAGAACGCAGACAAGATCATCAAACGACATTATACATATGACCACAGTAACCCACTCCAAGGACCTGAACACAAGGATGCATTCATCACACTCCTTTAGATTTTGTCTCAGTGCAAGACCATACTGCCTCTAGTGTGCTATAAATTAACATTTTTAAATGGCTTTTAATTAGCTTGTGATTAGCACAAGTAAATGAGACTGTCATCTGTCATGCTAAAAATGTTTAATTGTTAAATGTAAACATTCAGATCACATTACGATTTTGGTAACCTGGTTTTGATACTCCAGGGCACCTGGCCTGGGTCTCCCTTACCCTCTGAAAGGACCTGATTCCAAAAACAACAGTGCGTTTTCCACACCCCAACTCAGCCCCTGAGCCCTGGGCAAGTGTTTGATTCTGCCATCAAGTGGCCTCTTCTCCTTGAGTTTCTTGACTTTTCTCCCCAGTTGGTGTTAATTTGGTTAATGTTGAGGAATTCTCCCTGTCATATGTAAATGAAACAACAAAGCTCAGATTTTTCCCTTTCTGGCAAGTATTTGTATTTTAAGCAGAACATTATTTTGTTTTTTAATCTCCCAGGCATAGTAGGTTTTATTAAAGCAAACAAACAAAAATCAGTTCTTTCTAAATGCTTGTGAGCAAAAAGAAGTTGAAGCTGTTGGTCCAGGTGTGAAAAATCTAAAGCTCTCCACACTTAAGATATCAAACAGAACGCAGGTTTCCATAACTACCCAAGCTGTCTGCAAAGGTTTCCACCGATAAAAGGATGGAAACACAAATTTATTGCTGATTTAGTAAAAATACTTTCTTAATAACCAGAGGTATAGGATGTCAAGATCAAATCCAGCACCAAGAGATCTGTTTATGTCCAGTTCGCTCCACGCAATGCACAAAAACTGCTGACTAAATTGGGCCCAGGCATTTGAACACAAACGCCACTTTGTCTGAGAGGAGCCAGAGCAGGGAACCGCATTACCATCTGGCTTAAGATATAATGCCTCAGTGTATTTTGACATCCAGTGTGCGAATCCCACAGCAGACTGTAGTTCAGACTCACCATCTAATGCCCACTGATTCTGATTGCAATCTGCAAGTCAACAGTAGCCAAAGCTGGAGAAGAATGGAAGTTAACACAGGACAAAACAAAACAAAAACAAATGCCCTTCAGAGCAGCATGCTTCAGAGGGTGGAGGCTTTAGCCGGATAACTTTGGACCCTATGTAGCCGGGTTCTTATAGTTATCCTGTGGAAAGCAGAACAAGAATATGGAAGGTACATTTGTCCTCTGTGCTTCTCAGCTCTGAGCGCTGCTCCTAGAAACAGGGGGGACCTATGGATGAAGCCGGCCAACGCCATTTTCCTCTGATTTTCTTGACTATTCAGGGAGCTTAAGTGTATAGGAACCCTGCTTGTTATATGTTTCACTGTCTACGGTAAACAGCAAAAGAAGAGCAGTCAATAAAACAAAAACATTTAAAACAGTAAATCCCATGCAGACCAGCCTCTGTGTGCATGTCTATGTGAAGCCACAAGCAAAGCAAGAACAAGTTCACCTTGGCCCAGCTGGTCAACAAGGGTGAGGTAGCAGTCATTTTTGTTTTGTCTTGTGAAGAGTGGTGATCAGAACACCATTCTGTTTCCTCATGTGATTAATAATCCAAGGACCTGTGAAAGAACAGTATGCATCCTTGCCCTGCCTCATTCAGATCTGAGTTTCTAGCTACAGTAAACTTCTCGCAATGGTCTACAAAGGTCACTTCTTCCTCAGCTTTTGGCCCTGACCTAACACATGACTGTGACGTCTGTCTGTAGTTACTCTACACTGTCCACACATCCCCCCAAAACCAGATCAGTCTCCTAAGTTCTTTTTTTTTTTATGTGGGTACCGGGAGTTGAACTCAGGACCTCGCACTTGCCAGGCAGGCGCTTATGCCGCTGAGCCATCTCACCGGCCCTTAGAAGTTATTTATACTTGGGAAGCCCGGGTACCGCTTCTAAGAAGCCTCTTACATGTTGCTAACCTGGGTCAGGTGTCCTCTTCCGTATCCTGCACAGCATTTTCATAGTCTGCTCACTTGTTTTCTGATCCCACTAAATTGTGACATCTTTATGGGTAGGGAAACATCTATTACCTACATCTCTGGAAAGGCAAAATCCCAAACACAGACTTAATGCTCACTAAACATTTAAAAACAATTACATACATAAATGAATCCAACGAATGCATACCGAGTACATATTATACGCCACCTATGTTCCAGATGCTGGAGTATACGAGTGACAGAACTCACTGGCAGAGACAGCAGGGGACTTTGTGGGTGACGGGTACGTTCTATATCTAGCTTGCCTGTGGGTGACGTGCACTTAGAGGAATTGGATGGCTAAGATTTGTGCATTTCGATGGAGTAGAGAGCAAAGGTGAAATAGGAGTGGCAGGATGCTGGTAGCATTGAAGATAGGGGGACAGGCAGAGGCAGTTCATTCATTACACAACGCTGTTTATATATCCTTGAAATTTCCCAAAATTAAAAAGCTAAAAAAGAAATCCTCATAGTCATGTGAATAAATATTAATGAAGTATGAATAACAGATACTCTGAGCCAAATGTAGTGGCACATGCCTGTGATCCCAGCACTCTGGGAGGCTGAAGCAGGAAGATGGTTTGAGACCAGCCTGGGGAACATAGCAACTGAGCGAGTTGCTATCTCAAAATAAAAAATAAAAAATAAAATAAAATAAAAATAAAACGGGGTGTGGCTCAGTGCAAAGGTCCTCAGTTCAATCCCTTCTACCTGCCCCTCTCAAAAGGTGCATGCTCTTCAGCATTCCTAAATTTTTGAACTAGGAAGAGAAAGGACAGAAAAGAAACTTAGGTAAGTTATTTGTAACTGTAACGGCATTTTATTTAATCCTCAGAATAACCATGACATATATTTTTCCCTATTTTATGGATGGGGCAATGGAGGCTTGATGAAGTTAAGCAACTTGCCAAGTGTGATGGTTAATCTTGACTGGATTGAGAAATGCCTAGGAGATTAGTAAAGCATACTTCTGGGTGTGCCTGTGGGGGTGTTTCCAGAGATGACTGACATGCGAGGCAGCAAACTGGGGGTGGAGGGGAGGCGGACCCAAACCTGAATGTGGGCGGCAGCATCCAATAGGCTAACGGCCCACATGGAACAAAAGCAGAAGGAGTAAGAAGCCTACCAGCCCGTGCTCTCTGGGTCTTTCCCTCTTGCTTCGTGACCACAGTGAAGTGGGCAGTGTTCCTCCACCACGACTCTAGGCCATGATGTTTCCGCCTCACCATGGGCCCACGAGCGACAGAGCCAAGTGACCATGGACTTAAAACTCTGAAACCAAAAGCCAATCTAAATCATTCCCCCTTTAAGTTCATTTTCTCAGGTATTTTGTCACAGTGACAGAAAACTAACACACCAAGTAAGCAGAACAGCCAGAGATGAACCCCTGTCCCACTCCCTCAACCTATTCCCACCAGTGTCTCTCACACTTTTTACCCATGTAACAAGCCCAGGACAAGGACTCTAACTTGGGCTTGAAATGGGATGGGAGTGGGGTTGGTATAGTCCAAAGAAACCCCAAGAATTACCACTAGTCACAAGAGACACGAGTCTTATCGCTTCTGTGTTAGTCCAGAACTATATTTGGAATGATTATCTGGAAAGATTAATTTATTAAACTTTAATATGGAAGCATTAAATTATTAAAACTCCAAGGAATAATATACCCAGAATCATTCTCACACCTTATACAGTGTTTCTCATATCCCATTTCACTATTACAATAGTGAAAGTGCGGCACGCACTTTTATTTATAATTCTGGTCCCTGAAGACCTGGGTGAGTCTCCGCCTGGGCTCCCTTTTCTTTCAAACACACAGTCACGATAATGATCTGGCACAGGGTCCAGGCCAGGCTTTAGCTGCCGAAAAATATGTCATCATCCATGGCATGCTTCCGTAGGTGAGGACTCTTCCATCCACTCTGTGTCATTTCAACTTGCTTCCTGCCAACATCCAAACAGATTCAACTCCAAAGATGCTGAGGAAGCTAATACTGCCAGTAATAAGAGGTCACCTTGAGTGTGTCCCTTTTCCTGGCCGAGGTGTCATTTTAACAGATTGTCAGACTTACCATAGCTAGGGATGGGCCCATTATGGACTTGGAAGGCTACTGCCATTTCAAATGCAGCTTCCTCCAGCCAGACTCACACATGGTGCTCGGGGAGGTGCCAAATGTGGGGAAATCTGGGCAACTTCCTAATGGTCACAAGCACTAATGTCCCAAATCTCCAGCAGAGGCAGAAGGCGCCATCTAGACACATCATTCTTTCAGAGCCCATTTGGTGCTAAATAAAAACTCTCCCTATAGTTATAAATTTGACTCTGAATCCCTGTTCATACTGTTAAATTTTTTTTTTTTTTGTGGGTAATGGGGGTCGATATCAGGACCTCGTGCGCCAGCAGGTGCCTGTGCCACCGAGCGATATCACCGGCCCTTTTTTCGTATGTGGAATCTGGGAGTTGAACTCGGGCCCTTGTGCTTGCTAGGCAGGTGCTTACGCCGCTGAGCCATCTCACCGGCCCTGTACTGTTAAATCTTACACATCTGTACTCCTGTCGCCTTCATCAAAACTGGCCCCAAGGACACATTCTTGAATGCTTTATTCCAGTCAGGATCCAGGTAATTAGGTTTTAAACAAGTAATCTGACATCTAGTCCAGAAAGTTAGTTCCTAACATAATTACCAAAACCTTTTATTTTTCAGCATTAAGTCAAGCATCTCTGTGGGAAGGATGTCTTTTAGGTTTCTCCGTTGACATGTAATTAGCTCACAAGGGCAATGCATTTTTTTTTTTTTGACTTTTTAAAGCCAAACATAAATATCTAAATATTTATTCTGCTTATAAAATACTTCCTAGCCGGGTATGGTGGCGCATGCCTGTAACTCCAGCACTAGGGAGGCTGAGACAGGAGGATCACTATAAATTTGAGGCCAGCCTGGGCTCAAAGTGGGTTCAAGGCCAGCCTGAACTGCACAGTGAAACCCTGTCTCAAAAGGACAAAAAAAAAAAAAAAAAAAAAAAAAAATTCCTCAAGCTCCAGAATTCACCCAGAGATTTAACGGTCTACCACTGAGCTTCATCACCAGCCCTCACCTATGACAAACTGATTCAACTCATCTCCAAACTCAAGTCTGTTTTCTAAATTACTTTTTCAAAAACAGAATATACATTATGCTACTTTTTCCACTATTAAATGTTTTAGGCTCTTAATATTTTATGACTTCCTCTTATTGCTTTCTACCTCTTATTGCTTTATTCCTTCTAGAAGCCACCTTGTATTTAGCTTTTGCCGGAGTTGCTTATGAAGTCAGAAAGAGTATTAACCTCCATGTCTTAGACCCAAGGCTGTTCTACCAGGCAAACGAGGAGGCAGTTCTTCTACTTGTCCAAAGGCAGAATTCAAAGACTAGAAATATACTTAAAATTCAGATGCAGTAACAGGGAGTGTTATGGTATGGACTAAAAGTTACAGGTTTGCAAGGAAATGAGTTGCCATCAGGCGTCAAATCTATGATGAGCTACTGCTGAGAAAGGGAACACTGAGTACGATACTAACATTGCATGCGTGGCCTAAATAATGGATAACCTTAAAACCTGTCTAGCATGGCCTTCTGGACTTCCGAGCCATGTGGCTGACACATGAAACATCAACTTCTTCCTTGATCTTCAGCAGTTTAAAAGTACCCTTTTATAGCCAGCCGTGATGGCACATGCCTGTAATCCCAGTACTCTGAGAGGCTGAAGCAAGAGGACTGCAAGTTCAAGTCCAGCTGAGGCAATTTAGCATGACCCTGTCTCAAAATTTTTAAAAAAAATCTTAAAAAGAGCTGGGCATGTAGGTCAGTGTGAAGGCCCTGGGTTTAATCCCCTGTACTCTGGTGAGGGGAAAATCCCTTTTATTGCTATGGTTTGCCGGGAATTTCATAGATTTGAATGTGCCAATTTAGGATCTTACTCCTCTTGCTGGCTGCAATTTAAAGAATGAACAGTCATGCTTCCAGCCGGGCTTGAATTAGCTCCCATCAATTTTACCCACCACCAAGTTCTTACACCTTTGATGGCAACTAATTAAGCTCATGTGGTGGTTTTTTTTTTTTTTTTTTTTTCCCCAGACTGTCTTTTGCTGCTCTGGAACAGAGCACATCAAATTAGTCCCATCTGTCTAAACAGGAAAGAGGATATTTATCCCACCAACAGGCAGGCTTCCTTTCCTACCTAGAAGCAGCATTGCAAGGTTCCTGAACACCATGGGGGTGATTCTGGTAGCCCCAACTCTTAGACCAGCTAGAAGTCTGCAAAGAGCAGTTTAGTGCTGTATCAACAATCATCTACCAATTCACAGCCCTCATTTCTGTGTACCATGAAATGTCCAGGAAAACCAAAAAGGTCAAAATGGCAATACTCCAAAATTAAGGTCTCATGGTATAGCTCAGTGACAGAGCCCATGGCTACCATGTGCACAGCCCTGGGCTGAATTCCCAGCATGATTTAAAAAAAAAAAAAAAAAAAAGCAACAACTAAAGTGCAATGGTTCAACTGTTGTTCTGTGGCAGTCCTGCCAAAATCAGAGTATTTTTTCATTAACTATACCCCAACAGGAAAGCCTATTTGTTTTAGCAAAGCATGGGAGTTTTCTGACACATGAGGTTATTTTCTTAAAAAGAAATGCCCCCTACCATTCACACACACCAGAGGACAAAGTCCGGGGGAAAACATTCCCTGGCAGTGATGACACCCCTGTGCTTGCCTGCGCCAAGGTCTGGGATGATGGCTTTCTGCCCCCAAGTGACATTTCTTAGCCTCAACCAACTCTATTAAGCTAATGCCAATCCCTGCAGACTACTAAATCAGTGAACAAGAAGGAAAGAGCAAGAATTACTATTTGGCAGTCACAATGTCATTTTCTGACCCAGGGATCTTTACCTAGGTTGAGCTGAGGAAAGAAATTAATGTACACGAGAACTTTAAGTGCACACTTCAGTGGAAATAGACCATGTTTATTCACAGAATATACATCAGTGCCCAAGCACTTGCTGTGCCCCTTCTAAAACAGAACCCTTTTACACAACATAAAAAGAATTATCTGTTTCTAATTAATTCTAAATCAGTTACCTAATTCTCTGTTCCCACCCTAAGTAGATTTATAGAAAAATTTATGGATAAGTAAAGTTTCAATTCAATCAGTGCTTTTTAAACTTTTTTTTAAAGGCAGAGGGGTGCGGTAAACAAGTCCATGTAGCATCCATCATGGGAGAGGGTCCTAAAGGGAGCTCTCTGGAAGGGATATGGAGGGCGGAGACTTTTCTTCCACTTTCGCCTCTCAGGAGGGGGGTCAGAAGATCAGCACACACAACAACACAATTTGAAAAGCATGGAACTGCCAACCCTGGTGCCTCTGCCTGTAGTCCCAGGTTATAATCCCCGCTACTCAAGAGGCTACTCAAGAGGAGGATAACAACTGCCAGGTCAGAAATGGGTGGGGATACAGTTCAATGGTAGAGCAGCTGCATAGTATGTATGAGGTTCTGGATCCAAGCAGCATAGAACTAAAATGAATCTAGTAGGTAGCAAATTTAAAGTCATAAATGTCAAATTTCAGCAAGATATTTTACAGCATGGAACTACTAGCATATGTATGGACTGCGTAGAGAACTCCTGTGCTATTTATTATTTACCCCACAAAATACCAAGTGTTTTACTAGTTATACTTGCAGAGATCTTTACAAAGCAGCCAAATGATTTTCAATGTCATTAAGTGAGAAGGAAGCATAGAGTCATAAAAGTTGGTGACTGCAAAGAGATGTCAATATCCTGGAAGATGAACTATAATAAAGTGGTGAGTAAAATCCAAGATACAAGTTTTTAACCTATACAAGAAGACTGTATCGTGAATTTGTAAATGTCCAGAAAAACACTGCAAGAAGACCTCTAAAATACCCACATGTTTATTGCTAGGCAAGACATTACGGGTGACCTTTTGATTCTATAAATTATTTGTCTTTCAAAAATAAAAAAAGCACACCCCAGAAAGAACAGCTATTATCAAGAAATCAACCAATAACAAATGCTGGTGGGGCTGTGGGGAAAAAGGAACACTTCTCCTCTGTTTGTGGGAGTGTAGAATGGTGCAACCACTGTGGAAATCAGGGCAGAGATTCCTCAAAAAAAACTAGGATTGGAGGTCCCATTTGACCCAGCTATTTCCCTTCTGGGTATCTTCCCAGAAGAATTAAAAATATCGTACCACAGCGATGTACGCACACCCATGTTTATAGCAGCACAATTTGTAATAGCCAGATCTTGGAAACAACCCAAATGCCCATCAACAGAGGAATGGATAAAAAAGATGTGGTGTTTTTATGCAATGGAGCACTACTCAGCCATAAAGAAGGATAAACTGGAGACTTTTATAGGTAAATGGATGCAACTGGAGACCACACTCATAAGTGAAATAAACCAGATGTACATGTGTAAACATCATATTGTCTCCCTAGTGTGAGAAGCTGAAAGAGTAAGTAAGATCCAGAATGTACAATAGATATTGTAAAATGGGAAGAAATTGTTCAAAAGGAAAGAGAAACTGGGATGGGGGAATGGAGAAAAGGAAGGGAAAAGCAAAAAATATGTATATAAAAGACAGTTAAGATAGATATAATACTAATTTCTCTTAGTTCATTGAAAAGAAAGGTTTGTGCTAATATTGTTCGGACAATTGAATGCCAATACCTTGTACTCTGAATAACTAATTTAAAGATAACAGTACGCAATGTATTAACCATTGTTAACCTCCTGTTATGCTATTTTGAAATTTTGTCCTATTTTTTCTCTTTAAAATAAAAATTAATTAATTAATTAATTAAAATAAAAAAGCAAAGAGAAGGAAAGAGACATAGAGGGGAAGGAAGAAAATAACTTGTGCAGGCACCCTTTGAGCTTACCAGTCCATAGTAAAAAATCCTTTCCCCTTAAGAATTAAATAAATAAAAATCTAGTCTTGGGCCAGTGAGATGGCTCAGCGGCGTAAGCGCCTGCCCGGCAAGCGCGAAGGCCCGAGTTCGACTCCCGGAACCCACATACGAAAAAGGGGCCGGTGATATCGCTCAGCGGCACGGGCGCCTGCTGGCGCGCGAGGTCCTGAGGTCGACCCCCCCGGTACCCACAAAAAAAAAAAAAAAAAAAAAAAGTCTAGTCTCTTAGTGACTGCAAAGATTGGGCCCTGTTACCCCAGCTAACATGCAGTGTATTAAATACCTGCAAGACAACTGCATTGGTCTTTCGGGGGTCTTATTCTTTTTACCGCTTGTAAGTACAGATTGAAGCTCTGGGCACAGTGGGGCTGTTAGAAGGACAGGGGCCTGCTGGACCACAGCAGGAGTAGGAACTGCACTGCTTAGCAGAAGCATATTCCTAGGGCCGCCACTTACCACATCAAGGTCCTGGGAAACCCGCCGTTTCCGCAGCTCCTCCATCCTCTCACACACGTCTGAGAAGCAGGTATTGTAATAATCTGCGTACTGCTGGGCCAGGTCATCAATGTTTCCCAGGGAACCGTCCTGGGGGAGGGTGAGGAAGGAGAAAGCAAAGAACAAAGGCAGTCAGCTCAGTCCACCTCAGCAAAGCCCCGCGGCCACCTAGGTGATCATCCTCTGGACAGCATTTGTGATAATAACGGCTGATATGCACTACCCTATGGCCCTGTGCCAGACTGAGTCTTACACATGAGACCTAATCTCCTGGGCAGACCTGAGGTAGGACCTGTTCTTTTTCTCACTGTACTGATGGACAAACAGAAGCTCAACGAAGTTGACAGACTGCTGTCAGATGCCAAGGATAACGAGCAAGGAAGCCAGGTCTCCCACCTGGCCTGCCTGTGCCAAAGCCATGGCGACCAGCCCACACCTGCCTGCCCACCAAGGCAGAAGGAGGAGCGGTCAGGGAAGTGCTCTGGCAAAGGTGCCCCAAGTCACAAGCGCCCTGAAGCTCAAGCCTGGTCATGGCTACATCGCAGGTCCCATCGTGGGACGCTTACCAGGAGAGACAGGTGCCAGCCTCCTCTCAGGAACCCAAGTGCATCCTGAGAACTTGGGGTACCATAGGGAATGCTGCTTCTGGACCACACTTCTTACCCTCCCAGAGACCCTCAGAAAAGTGGAAAACCTTATTCACCAGTCATTAGTGTTCATTCCTACGCTCATTCATCATTGCGGCCATTCATACTCCAGTTATTCATTAGGCTTACTACATATTCCAAGTACAAGTGGTTACGAATTTACCTAAATAAACATGTCACTTGTCTCTAGCCCAGGTAGTACTCCCTGAGCCCAGTGTGACTTTACAGCCAGCTCTGAGGCCTCACAATGGTAAGTGGCCCCAGGCTCATTTTTCAACCTCTCAGTCAGAATAACAACAGGGATCATGAAGAAGCAGCCTGGCAGCAGCAAGTTCTCAAGCCTTCCCTAGCTAAATGCATTCATTTCAAGACTGCTTTGTACTCTACTCTTCCTTGAGGGAGTGGAATCCCCAATACACATTGGAAAAACACACACAGAGGGTAACAGAAATGCCAC
Organism: Erethizon dorsatum; assembly: GCA_028451465.1. Taxonomy (NCBI): domain Eukaryota; kingdom Metazoa; phylum Chordata; class Mammalia; order Rodentia; family Erethizontidae; genus Erethizon; species Erethizon dorsatum. Next base: position 129,417,141 of record CM051823.1, on the reverse strand, counting down.
ATTTGTGAGTTAAGCTATTTCTTCTATCACTTTCTCCATTTAGAAAGACACCTCCTCTCCTCTTCTCTACCTTTCAACAAGATCTCCCTTTGATATGAATAAGTGACTTGACCAACACAATGGATGAACATGAATCTTCCAAGACAACTGAGGAAAATACAAGCTGTTGATGATCTATAATGTGCACCCACATTTTCCACACTGCACTGCTTGCTGGGGTTTTCGGTTATTAATTTTCGTGCTTCTCCCATAGCAACATGTCTAACATCGCGGCACACCTTCAGTTGCAAGCTGGGCTTGGGATTCGATTTCTCAAAGCCCAGCCCTGGTCAGGAAGCTTCAGTCACAGCAAGCAATTGTCTGACCTCACTTCTGCATTCCCTGATTTTAGGAACTAAGGGAGAGGAGAAACAGAAATTGAAAGACACAATTTTTAGAAATCGCTCCTTCCTTTCCCACCATTAACATGTTCTGCATTTGAGGTTTGTGCCTCAAGGTTCCAAGCATGGAACCAGGGAAATGAAGGACTCTTACAAGGCCTGTAAGATCTCTGAACATCTGAACATGTCGGCAAGGGACTGTTCTCTCCACAGTTGGTCTGAGACCCCAGGCTCCACACAGCAGATGAGGTGGGAGCCCATCCTCTCCTGAAAGATGAGGACAGAAACAGGCATTTAGCCCACCAGCCCTTCCTTTTCTGCCCCAGTGAAGAAAACTCCTGGAAAACAGGCTCTTTGGGGGAAGAGGGAACTGGGCCAGAATATCTTAAGGTGGGGTTCATGAAATATAGCATGATAAAGCACAGTATGATCCTGAGGATTGCTCTGACTCATTTCAACTCAACAACACATGTCCATGGGCCACCACGCCAACACCTACAAGTGTCTCTTGTCTCTTCCACCTTGCCCAATCTGCACTTGACCAAGCCACCAACATAACCTTGCTAAACAGAAATCTGGCCAGGTCTCCCTCCACTGAGAACCTTCCACGCAAGCCCATCACACACTCTGCAGAATAAACCCCTAATATACCTGCCCATCTTTCAGTTCCCTTCACCTCTGGTCCCCAGTTCCAGCACTGTCAAGAAAGAAAGCTGAAGCTGGGCACGGTAGCAGATGCCTGCAAATCCCAGCATTCTGGGAGGCTGAGGCAGGAGGATCGCAAGTTCAATCCCAGCCTGGACAACTTAGAGAGTCCCTACCTCAAAATTTAAAAATGACTAGGGATTTAGCTGAGTATGAAGGCCTTGAGTTCAATCTCCAGTACCACAAAAAAGGAAGGAAGGAAGGAAGCAAGGAAGGAAAGAAGGGAGAGAGGGTGGGCAGACAGGCAGGCAGGGAAAATACCTGAGCCTAGGTACTGGGAGGACCAGAGAGGAGGCAAAGAGCAGCAGGCAGCCTCCTCTAGCAGCAAAAAGAGGCACTGAGTAGGCCCTCACCCCTACTCACCTCCCACCCCGGCACACACGACACCTCAGGAGAACAGAGGGAAACTACTGTAGGAAACCAGAAGAGAAAGGGCCAGAAGAGCAGCTCCCATGGGGCGTTTGTTCTAACCACCAGCTAACCGCCCTGGCTAGAACATCCCCTCAGAAGTCAGGGCAGCTCTCGATGCGTGGGCCATTCCAAGAAGACCTGGGCTCTTCCTAGGACAAGAGGAACCGGGCAATTTCAACATCAGAGCCATCAGCCTTTACAACCTAAGGAAGTCGATTCACAGCCCACGCCATTCCTGGTCACTTGTGCATCTCATGCTTTCTCCACGTGCACGGGAGGGTCAGAGAGCACCTTTCTCAGTGTGCATTTACAGGCAGAGACGAGCAGGCTTAGAAAGACTCTGACTGAGAACCCAGTTCTGCATTCCATCCCTGATCCCCACAAAAACTGGGCTCCTCATAGGTCCTGGGCTCTTCAGAGTTGTGTTGACCTCTCAGGATTGTGATGTCATCTCTCCTCCAGAAACCTGTGCCTTCACCCATTGGGGAAACAACACACCCACCACCTTAGAACAAATACCACACCCCCATCTTCTAATAGCTAAGTGGGCTTGCCACAGGGGTCAGAGCTTACATTTTCCTATGGCTGGCTGCTCTTGAATAGAAATCATTCTCTCTCGCTCTGTCTCTCTGTCTCTCTGTCTCTCTCTCTGTCTCTCACACACACACACACACACACACACACACACACAGAGGCACTAAGAGTCATATTATCCACACCAATGCACTTCAATCTAGAATTCTGGCTTACCTCAAAATTACCAGCTCTCATGTAATGTGATCTGTACGACCTGTCACAACTGTTTTCTTGGACCGATCAAAGCCACCAGAACAATTAAAAGAATATATAACTGGGTATATTCAAACTATGTTTCTTCTCCTCTCGAATATATCCTAAGGACACCTTCCAAGTTAATTTCTTCTGTTCTAAAGTTTCCAATCTCTTTTTGCCTATCAGAGAAAAAGTTTAATTTTCCATTCCACTCCAAATCATGCACAACGCTTTCAAATATTTGGAGGCCTGAAAACATATCTGTTGCTCATGGAGAAGAGAGCAGCTGTTTAACTCAAGGTAGGCCACAGACAGCCAATATTTCATATCCCCAATATGGCGCCATGGCTACTCCTCATGTGGCACCCCGCAGGTAATAATTTAAGCCAAGGTGGCACAGCTGCCTTTACATTGGCTCAAATCACTTTCCAGATGTGCAGTAAGCCCCTATAATTACCACTTTCATCCATCTTGATGATTTAAATGCCAACAAAGGCAAAATAATAAAAGAATGTATATATTTTAAAAAGTTGGTATTCTCTGTCATTCTCCCAGAACAATCTTTTATGTCTCAAATAAATGGAACCAATGAACTATCTGGTGACTTGGTTGGGGGGGTTATACATGGTAGGCACATGTTTGTACCACTGAGCTGTAACCTCAGCCCCTGATTTTCTCTTTATCCACTTAAACTCCAAGCTTTTTAAATATAATATAAAGAAGGAAGGAGGAAACTTTGGCAGATCATGAACATTTATGGGTTTGATGACAGCGATGCTTTCACTGGTATACACTTGTCCCTAAACTCATCAAGTTGTACACATTGGGTATGGACAGCCCTTTTCTATGTTCATCATATAAAAGCCCATGCTCTTTCCGGTGGTTTAAAAAAAAAAAAAATATCCAGACTCTTTTTGAATAATCTGGCAAACCTTACATCATTTTTATTCAACTTGTCTTTTCTATAAGTATAGACCTAGTTAATGAAAACAATCACTGCCACTGAAAGTATTTGCAACAAAAGTTTGTACGGAACTTAATGCAACTAATGTGATGCGAGGCACCACACTTGCCGCATCCTTTGGAGGAATATGGAACCTGTGTCTGATTCTAAACTTCTAACTAAAATAAACTTCTAACTATAATGTGACTTGAAGTCATCTCACCATTTTCTATAATAAATACCATTATTAAAACACTTAACACAGAATCCTTGCAGGAAGGATGTGAACAGGGACATGAAACATAGATGCCTTTTTACACTTTTTTTAAGATATTAACAGTTTCTAGTTGAGTTTATAACTTGCCTAATCTGTTTCACTTCTTTCTTACTTTTCCCCTTTGGTTCTCATGTATTAGTCTAATGTCTAATATGAGTCCAAGTTTAGGATGAGAGGAAAACCTTATTTCCTCAAAAAAATTAAGCAGATTGTGAAACTCTGACTCACATTATCTTTTTACAAGAATTTTCCCATGCCTGTGTTTAACAAGAAAAGAGTTTGATGAAAATTCAAATTTGAGTCTCATTATTTTATAAGAACTTTTTTCTTATCCTTGTCTTTAAAAACAAGAAAAGAGATACATGCAAATGCAAGGTCTCTTTCCTTTTCTTATTACAGAACCGGGTCACAGCACCAGTCCATGTGACCATCCACTGCACTTGGTGTAGAGCTAAATCAGTGGCCCCCACCACCAGTGTTAGTTCCATGGAATTCAAACTTGTGTGGTCATCCCAAGGCCACAGAGCACACTTACGCCACACACATCTTTCATTGGACCAACACAATACAATAAAGATAGAAGGAGAAAGGCCATTGTACCAAACAGTTTGGATAGGGTGGACTGCTACTGCAATTAAGGAGAAAAGAAACATTATTCTCCCAATATTTGGTTTAACAGTATTTCTGAGATTTATCCCAATCTACTTCTGTCCCTGGAAAATCTAAAAATAGTCTAGGAAAACAGAAGCCATGTGTATCAGTACCTTTGTTATTTTTGCTCTTCTTTCCCTAGATGTCATTATTGTTTAGAATATCTCCACAGACTTAAGAGGGGAAAGAGGAAATTTTTCTCTGTGAAAACATCAAGAGATACAATATAATCTGTCCTATGCAGATTCTATGTAAATGAATGCAAATGAATTTGTGGTCCTCTCATTTTATTATCTAGAAAGACAGAGCCCTGAGGGACAACCCAAATGTTTTGTTATATAACTCCTTAGAGTTGTGGGAAAGAAAAAGAACAGATTCCTGGCTCGTTCATTTTTTCTCTCCTTTTCTATTCCTATAAGCACATATATGGTATATTTTATACATTATAAATTGTGTTGTATTTATATTGCTCCTGGAGAGGAATGGAGAGACAGATATAAATATAGATATAGATATACAGATAGACATAGATAGATAGATATAGATAGATACTGCAAGCCAAATCCATCAAAAGAAATCAGTATAATACAATGAAGGCTGAGTTCTTAAATGACTTCACAACATGTTTTCATTCTTAATTAGTTTGTTTAAACATTTTGAGGTGATAAACTCTTTTTGGCAATCTTTCAGGTGAAATTGCTAGAAGCATGAAAAAGACATGAATTCTCTTTTCCATGTTCAGCTTCATCAAATCTGTTTGTATCAACTGTCATCATTTCATCCTGCCCTATCCTAGTAAATCGTTTAGGAGAAAATCATTCAATGACAAAGAGAGAAGAGACAGAGAAAGACAGAGAGAGAGAGAGAGAGAGAGAGGGTTTGAACTGAAATATAGTTCAAGAAAATGCTTTTACTCCATAACAATTAAACCCATGCACTAAAGGAATACATTATGATCATGCTAATGGTGTGGGAAGAGGAGGGCAAGCACACCCTATGGCAGGTGGCTGGAGGAGGACTGTCTTCGTACCTTCCAGGCCCCTCTCTTCAGAAATACCCAGAACTTTCTAGAGTCTATGTCTAACTCTTACTTTGGCAAATATAGCCATAGTGTCCAAGGCCCCCTTACTGTGCTTAGGTTAGAAGGGCCCCAGGTAACACAAACCCACTTCTGAATAATGAAGAGCCTCACAGAAGGTGGGATTGACCACTCTCCCCCTCCCAAAACTGTATCAGCTCCCTATTCTAAAGCCATGGACTCCAAAAATCTGGAGGTGGGGTGGATATCAGGTTAAAAAAGGGACATGGAACCTCTCTAATATACAAGGGGTAATTTTAATATATGGTAGATGTTTAAATTTTTAAAATGTATTACAGTAAAAGATACATTGCCATTTATCCACCTCAAAATAATCCCCCTTCCTTCAAACACACTTATCCCATTGTTTGCACCACTTTCTGAAGCAGTCTTAAAAGTCCTTGTTCATGGGTGTTTCAGATTTTAAAATATGGCGAATGCTACTGCCAACTGCAATACAAGGGAAAGACAGGCTCATAAAAACATAATGATGTATCTTCATCTATTCACCACATCAGGCACCATGCAACTTCTGGCTCTTCCCCAAAGTCAATGATCCTGAAAAGTGAACATTTTGAATCAGTTCAGGACATGGAGGCAGCCACAACAGCAAAACTGAAGACCCTCACAAAAGAGGGCTTCCAGAACTGCTTCAGAGAAGTGGCGAAATGATGAGAAAAGTGTTTTCAAAGTGAAGGGGATTAATGGATTGTGTCTTTTAGTGTAATTATTTTTAAAATTTAAATGCTGTATTTTAGATCACATATCATATGTATAATTTATGACTACATATCTAATAATAAGCACTTATTAAGATCAATTCAATCGGGGCCGGTGAGATAGCTCAGCAGCATAAGCGCCTGCCTGGCAAGCGTGAGGGCCCAAGTTCGACTCCCGGAACCCACATACGAAAAAAGGGCCAGTGATATCGCTCAGCGGCACGGGCGCCTGCTGGCGTGTGAGGTCCTGAGGTCGACCCCCGGTACCCACAAAAAAAAAACCAAAAAAGATCAATTCAATCTATTTACAACTATGACTATTTACATTAAAAATACACACATAGGGGCTGAAGATGTAGCTTAGTGGTAGAAAACGTGTCCAGTGTTTATGAGGCCCTGGGTTTGATCCCCAGCACAACAACAAAACAAAAGAAAATGAAACGAAACAAAACACACCTTGAAATAGGCATTTAAATGCGATCAAACAAATACAAGAAAAATGTTCCACGTTCCTTCCTGTTGCCAAATGGATAAGCAGCTGCAGACTGTGACCCATCAGGGACTTTGTAGGTCAAGGTTGGCTGGGTCATAGGGAGCTGGCAAACAGACCTGACAAAAGCTGCTGCCTTCCTCTGTGTCCAGCGCTGCACCCAAGTCACCCCAGGTCAGGTGGGATGGCAGTTAAGAAGGCAGGATGTGAGAGAGAATAAGGCCAAGCAAGACAGAGACCAGGAGAAATGGGAGCCACAAGGACAACTGGAACCTACATCAATTTCTCATCGCCTCAACCTTGAGGCCACGGACGACCTACAGGAGAAACTGAAGCTCTTCACACAGACCTGCTGACCCCTGGCTCTGCACTCAGGGCAGGAGAAGGAGAGCTGGGAGAGTCTGGCTTCTCTTGAGGAAACATCACCTGTGGTTGCATGGAGTGAAAGCCCAGCAGAAGCATCCCTGTCTCTTGCTTCCCTCTCTCAGGCCCGAAGCAGTCTATATGCACCTAGGGTGCAAAAAGGCTTGCTCTTTGCAGCACAAACGTTATTGCTAGATGTCTTAGTTACTTTTCTCTCATTGCTGAGACAAAATACCCAATGCCCAAAGTTAAGGAAGGAAAGGTTTATTTAGCTCACAGTTTGTGGAGGTTTCAGTCCATACTCACCTGGGTCCAAAGCAGGGTGGCTCATGGCAGAGGGCAACAGTTCATGGCAGCAGAAAACAGCAAAAGCAACAAGAGTAAAAGGGGAGGAGAGAGGGCCGGTGAGATGGCTCAGCGGCATAAGCGCCTGCCTTGCAAGCGTGAGGGCCCGAGTTCAACTCCCGGATCCCACGTAGGAAAAAGGGGCCGGTGATATCGCTCAGCGGCACGGGTGCCTGCTGGCGCGCGAGGTCCTGAGGTCGACCCCCGGTACCCACAAAAAAAAAAAAAAAAAGGGGGAGGAGAGAGAGAGAGCAAGCGTCTTTCCCTCCCTCATATTGTATGCAGGCTACCTGCCCTGGGGCGGGTGTAGCACTAGCACCCATAATCCCAGCAACGGACCATGAATCAATCACAAACTCTAGAAGCCCACCCCCATGACTGCATGAGGCTTTGAGGAGACATCTACACATAAGCCATAACACTAGAATAAATGGAATCAAAAGAATCCAGGTCCTTAAATGCTGGTGCCTCTGTATATCATACGGATAGCCGGGTATGATGAAGGGATGGCTATGAAGTTTGTGTTTAAGCTCTTCGGTTATCAATAGTTTACAGGCTATTTTATTAACTCAAGTAATATTGACTGAACACCTACTACAGTCCAGGTGCTGTGCTCGGTGCTACATACACAATATAAAATCGAGATACACACACGACTGTTTACTATCACTAAACAGCAGAGCAAAGCACATCCTTTAGTTCAGTGCAGTCGCATGGTCAAGTTGTGGGAACTTGTTAAAGGAATTTAGTAAGCTGTATGCACAATATAAGGTCTCTTTGGAATTAACACGTTCCTGCCGGCTTGAACCACTGGTGGTACAGGCATGACTGTCCCATCGGATGGCTTGTGCCACTGGCAGTACCAACGGATATACTCTCTTTTATCGGCCTTTTTCTAATAAAATGAATAAAAAGCTGCCCAATGGGACAGTCATGCATGTACCCCCTGTGGTTCAAGCTGCCTGGCAGCAAGACATAAATTACAGCCCTGTCATGAACGTGTCAGAGGCCCTGAAAGATTCAGTCTGCTGGCTATGAGTGAAAGGAAGCTTTAGAACTTGAAAATGGAGAGAAAACAATGGTCACACTGATAATCAGCTTTTAAAGAATACAAGCATACTTTCTGGGACTGGTGGTACACGCCCACACTCCCAGTAATCTGGGACGCTGATGCAGAAGGATCACCAGTTCGAGCCCAGCCTGGGCTACTTAATGAGACCCTGTCTCAAAATAAAAAATTTATAAAGGGCCTGGAGATAAATTCCCAGCGCAAAGGCCCTGGATTCAATCCCCAGTACTGTAAACAATAACAGTAGTGGTAAATAAAGAATATGACTACAGGTTCAGACTCAAAATGAATTTAGCAGATGGCAATTTTAGACTGAACTTATTTTCCACATCTATACTGACCTAAGCTTAAGAGACTCACAGATCTGGAAAGAACATCACCATTAGCTGGGTGGGAACAAAGTCACAATTTTAGACCAGATTCACAGAATTTGATGAGTATGAATCACACTTTGAGTCTGGCACACAAAGCTGAAGCTGTATGTGAACATTTTCAAATATTTAAACAATGAATTTTTTATTAGGAAAAGTAATCTAGGTGATTCCTAGAATTTTGGAAATGAGTAGGTTAATCTCAGAACAATACTGAAATCTCTGGCAATATGACTGTCATTATACATTATTACATTATTACATTATTCAAGTGCTTTATAAAAATTATATTCTGCCACTGTGTGAAGAACCATGAGGTGTGTGACCCCTGCGTGGAATAGGACAGACCTTGATTCTGGTTTGCTTCCTCTTGGCCTTCCTAAAATGCAACTAGTATGAGCCCCAGGAGTCCAGCCAACTGGATCAAAATCGAGTGGCAACAGGCCTTGTGCTTGCAATAAAGTTGATTGGGCTGTTTCTTGGTGCCACTGCCAAAAATTCCACATTTTTAAGAACTGACAGGTAATATCTAAAATGCTCCTTGCCTGGCACCTGACCTTCTGCATTGGTGTAAATCCCACATTCCCCATCTCACATATAAATGGCTTGACATGATATCCAGAGGTGCTTCAACATCATGGGGTCAGAAGTACTGACCGCACATAGATTGAGCCAGAATTGAAAACGCTTGTGCTTGAACAAGGTGGTTCTTTAACATCATCTCTCTGCTTGACACATTTGAAATTTTCCACTGTAAAGAGGTTTTAAAAGGTGGCTTTTATTTGTTTATTATTTATTGTCACCAAGAAATGTCAAAGGTTTTGAAGGCTGGGGCTAGGAATCATCCTTTTTTGCAACCTCAGTACCTAACACCCTCAGGATGCCTGAGTTTTAAGCTGTTACCTAAGAAGTATCTATAAAATGCACACGTGCATAAATGAATGCACACATGCAGCATGCATGCATGAATGAATGAATGAATGGCAGCAGAACTAATGTCTCACCTTCCTGTGATTACTGTAAAAATCATTAATTATGAATTGACAGACTTCCCATTGAACAAGCATTTTTACATATATAAGTCAGTGAGCTTGTAGTCACAGCCCTTATCCCCACTGATCTTACACCCATAATACAGTTCCACCAGCGAGACAATGAAACAGGAACTAAATTGTTAGAAATGATGATAAATGGGGGAGGGGTGGCTCCAGGCAGAAGGGACAACAATTGAAATTCCTCTGTATCGCAACACAAATGTTGCAAGAGGAAAGGCTGCCTTGGGTGGCTGCACAGGTGTGGGAGAATAGGGAGAGGGAGAAAGAATGGAACCAGGGCTTGGGGCTTCGTCATGAATTCAATGGCCATAGAAGGCTACTTAAGAAGGAGGTAGAGTGTGAGTACTTACCTTTAAATAGAGTAGGAAATTCCTGCCATAAATTTCAGTGACAACCAAACCGCACAGATTTTGAAAGCAGCAGCCGTGATTGCATTAACCTTGCATTTTGTGTAAAAACCTCTTAACATAGGGCACTCAGCTGCAACCTGTGAACTTATAGTTCCTGTCCCTCACCAGCTAGAAAATCTCCCTATGAAAGGGAGTCCTTGGCTAGCCACTCTGCTTTATTTCTCTTCAGCTATGAAGCCACCCATGCTGCTGACACCAATGAACCAAACTGCCACCAATCTATCTGCCTCTGTGATCCCCAGCGGGGGGGGGGGGTCTTACCACCTTCCCAACAGAAAAGGCTGCAGCTTCTCAACAGTAAAGACAGGGTAAAAATTCTGTGTGATGTTAGTCCTCTTTCCAGGTATGCATGTAGTCAAAGAGGAAAGATCCCCAGAACCAGGGCAGCCTACATGAGGAAGCTTCATGCAGAGGCTGAGAACACCTCCCGAGGGATTAGAAGTCTTGATGTGAATTTGTAGGGATACAAAGCAGTTTCTTACAGCAAAAGGATTCAAGGGAAAGCTCCTTGGTGTAGTGGGATTAAGTCACTGAAGTCTTACAATCGTCTCTTAACCTGACAGAAAAAAGTATTAAGATTTTTGAAACAAAGACTATACAAAAAGGCCCACAAATTTCTTTGGATGAATCCTTGGCACTCCACTCCCAGCAGGAAGACACACCTAGAAAACCAGTGGTTCCCTCCATTGGTCCAGGTGTGATAAGAAAACAAATGCACGTACAATGCTGTCACCAGGGAAAGCACAGTAACCCTCAGCAGTAAGGAACAGCTAGACAGCCTTTCCTGGCGCTGAAGGGAGAACTGTGTGTTTCTATTTGTTAGAAACTGCTTTGGAGTTCTTCATTCATGTGATACTAACTGAATGGTGTCTTTCCAAATACAAGGGAAAACCAATTCATCCCCAGGCCTGGAAACATGCCAAATGAGCCCGGGCATGCTGGCACTCAGTAGGCTGAGGCAGGAGGATCACCATGAGTTCAAGGCCAGCCTGGGCTACATAATGACTTCAAGGCCAGTCTGATCTATATAATGAGAACCTGTCTCAAAAACAAACAAACAACAAAATGCCAAACAACCCCAAAACAACTCTTCACATACTTAACCCTCCCCTAGCACATTTCATGACTTCACTTCTAGCATTTGCTCTTCTGACCAAGTCAATCACACCACAGCAATCAGTGAACCAAGGACTCCTCTCAGGGTCACAAAGTGCACTTGTGAATGTCAGGTATGGGGGAAATCTGTTGGTTTCATCCGGTACTACGTTCTGCCTGTAACACATGGGAAAAGTCAGATTTAGATAATGTCAGCCCCACAAAATTACCCCTACATATGTGAGTATCCTCTGTACCCACACTTGTCATTTGTCCCATCTAGCCCTGCAACTGGGTAATACTATGTAAGACACAATGGCCATACTTTCATTTCATTTTTCTTTAGGGATAAGAGTTCTTTCTTAACCACATAATTTCCCCTCAAGATGATCTCAATTTTCATCAGAAGAGAGTTTAGCTTTGCCAAGAATGCAATGTCAAAGAACTGAAAAAGCATCAGAAGCACATGGGGGTTTGATCTTACTCATAGATTAAAAACATCTTGGAAGTTGAGAGTGGAAGGTATTTGCTTTGTTCCACGTTCTACATAGGGTTACACTAAATTTGTCAGTCACTTTATGGCTAAAAGAACAAAAACAAAATCTACAGGAAATTCACATCATTCTACTAAGCCAATTATTGCAAGAGTGAAAACATCCATCTCCTCAATTTCCTCACATGTGAGAATTCACCAACATCGCCATGGGCCGCTTCAGTGATAACTAATGGTTAAATATCAATTGTATACTTTCTTGGAAGGACAGCTGATTTCACTGAAGAATGAACGTTTTTTTTGCGTGTGTGTGGGTACCGGGGAGTCGACCTCAGGACCTCGCGCGCCAACAGGCACCCGTGCCGCTGAGCAATATCACCAGCCCCTTTTTCGTATGTGGGATCCGGGAGTCGAACTCGGGCCCTCGCGCTTGCAAGGCAGGCGCTTATGCCGCTGAGCCATCTCACCAGCCCCAAGAATGAACGTTTTTATAACATCATCAGCCAGGTCTTCCCAAGCTGTCCAGGTGAGTGTTGCTTGAACCCATGTTCCCATCATGGGAACCTTCTTCCCATCATGGATTTACAATGAAGCAACCCCATATGACACCATGAACTAGTCAGGGCAGGCCCACCCCCTACCCCAACTTTTTATGTTTCTCAACAGCCCTATTAAAGAAAAGGGGTGGGGGGCAATTTCACTTTCTTTTCTGTGATGTGGATAGGAAAAATAATTTTATTTTATTTGTTTGCCATATTGTAGGGTGTAAGCCTACAAAGAAATTCACACATACTATCAAGATGCTTTGTTTGTTTGCTTGTTTTAATTAATGTGCTGATTCCATCTGGATGAGTCATTTTCCCATTACAAAGTACAGCAGTTCAACAAGTGCATTTTATACTGGGAAATCAAAGACTAGGCTCCCTCTCTGCACAACTGGGCATCTTCCAAAAACAGCAACTGGAGGGATCCTGTGAGAACCTGAGTCAAATCAGGTCCCTCTGCTTGGAAACTTGACCCCATGAAGGCCACATTTACCTGAATGGATGCATTTACCTAAAGAATGTATCACCCTCACGTACCCCTCAGCTTGCTCCTGCCTCATCTCACACCTCTTCCAGTCCCCAGTCCCCAGTCACTCTGGCTGCCTTATTAGTCCTCGAACAGTCCTAACCCTTCAGTTCTGGCCAGGCCCTCCCTTGCCCTCTCTCTACTGCTCTCCCAGTTACCTGCTCACATCCCTGCACATGTAACCCAGATACCTTCTTCTCTTTCCAGCTTCCCTCCCCTGTAATCTCTAACTCCATTCTCTGTCTTATATTTCTTCTTAAGACTTTTCACCATTTAAAACAGTTTGCAGCCAGGCCTAGTGGCACACACCTGTGATTCCAGCACTTGGGAGGCTGAGGCAGGTGGGTCAGGAGGTCAAATCTCATGCAGGCAACTTAGCAAGACGTGTTTCAAAAGATAAATAAAAAATAGTAAGTGCCAGCAATGTAGTTTGGTGGTAGAGTGCCTCTAGGTTCGATCTCCAGTACCACAAAAAATAAAATAGTTTGCTTATTTATTACCCGTTTATTTTATTGTCTCCTTTCCTTAAATAAAGTACCTAGTCCAGAAGGTCAAAGACTTTTTTTAATTGAGAGATTCCCAATTTTTATTTTTATTTACTTATTTACTTATTTATTTACTTTGGAGAGAGTGTCACACTCTGTAATTCAGGCTGGGCTTAAACTCACTATGTAGCCCAGGCTGGCCTCGAACTCACAGTGATCCTCCTGCCTCAGCCTCCCAAGTGCTGAGATTACAGGGATGTGCCACCACACCCGGCAATTTTTCTAAGTTTTATTCTGTGCTAGGACAGTGCCTAGCAGGCTGTCGATACTAATGTCCTGGATGGATAAATGAAGGAACAAACAGACAAGAGAAAGTAAAATGATCAATCAACTCGCACAGTCCCAGGCAGTATGCTCTGGCTCTTGGGCAAATGCATATGAACAATTTATATATTGCTTTATATTTTAATTTTTCCTTTAACTAACATATCTACTCTTCAGTTCTCAGACTTAAAAGTAACTGGCAAGTTTTAACTTCTCAAACACTCATGACTTTGACTTCATTATAATTTAAAAAGCCAGTATTAACTTCTTTGGTGCCTTGTGTATATGCATCATCCTGCTCTCTTTATATGTTTTCAAAAGAAACAAATGGAATATAGTTCAAGGTGTTAATTACATAAGCTTATTAAAAACAACCCCCTGAGAGGTGTCAGTTCCAACACTTAGCACTTTTATGTTTATGTAATTTATTAGTTTTATACACGTGAGAAAGTCAAATGCAATAAGCATAATATTGCAAAATGACTGCTACCAAAGGGAAATTATTTCACTCCACAGACAAGGTTTCTAAAGAACTCCTCTAGTCCAAAAGTCTGAAGGGGAAAGAACATGGCAGCAGGAACAGGTTTTTACATGCTAGTACTTCTGTGTTGATGGTAAGGAGATGGTGCACTTCCTCACATAACTGCAATTTAAACAAGGCCAGAAGTACTTGGACTATTCCATTTTGCAAAACAGTGTGGATTATTTCAAAGCATTTTTTGTCCCCAAGTCAAAAATAATCTATAACCCCAAACAATTTTTTTATTACAATTAGAGATGAAGTTCTATGAACAACTATGGGTGGAGAAAATGAATCTGTTAACGAATAACCCAAAATAAGGTCTTTTGACCTCCAAGCTCAAGCTAGGGCCACAAATGCAGGAAATGAAGATTCTCCACAGGCCACATGAGTTAACTGTCCACCGAGGAGCTGCAGAAGCACCACTGCCCTGCTGGATCATGGGGGCCTGTGTGCTGGGAGGTGGAGAGAAGATTCCCACTGCCAATCCTGCCTTGCCTTTCTGTGCACACCAGGAACCCCGAGGCATCCTGGCTCTGGGCCCAGGGTAGGCTGGGCTCAGGTTGGTACCACCTGCCTAAAGACAAGCGTAGTCATGGAGGCCTGGCACGGATCTTGCACTAAAATGCAAAAAAGCAACTTTGTTTTCCACAGAAATAATTTAGAAAATGCCAAAAGAGAGATTGTTAAGTAATTTCAACCCTACTTAATTTTCTTCTAAACTTCAACCCAACATTACCTCCTTCTCTCCCTATCCCTTCAGTGGTAACAAAGCCCCTAAAGTAAAACACAGAAATAAGAGGGCTGTGGGGGACATCACCATTCCTGAAACTATACAGTTCCATCAGGCTGGGATCCCGAGGCAACACAGGAGGAGATGACCGAGAGGAAGACACTAAGCATAAAGCAGTGGCAATACACTTCAGTTGTCTTTCATGATAAAATTTCACTTCTTATATAAAAAGTGTTTCAGTCCTCACCTAGGAATATCTTATTAAATTGGAACATATTTCCAAAAAGACACAAGACTATAAATCACTCCAAGGAAGAGGAAAAAATTAATAGGAGAAAACCAAGATGATGCAGGTTAAAGACAAGAAAAGCAAAAGAGAGAGAGGGAGCTATTTCCATCCTGTGTGTTCAGGCAGGAATAACTTAAGGACTAGAGGGCTGGGACTAGTGTTTCAAAACTTTCCACAGACAACTTTTGTGTGAATTTCCTCCTGATACCAAGTTTTGCCAACTATTGTATCTTTAAATCTCCAATGACAGTTACCCACCTATTTGTTTCTTAGAATTGCATTGGCTTTTGTCCATATTCCATAATATTTTTTTCAACGAAAGATATACAAACAGAACTTAAAAGACCACAGAAGACATTTTCTAGATGAGACTTTTGAAAGATCCCTTGATCAATCCCTCTACCCTTCTTCACCTCACCTTCCACTTTCAAAAGAGAAAAATGTTAATTGTTATTAACAAATTATTTATCTATTTTATGGGGCTTGGGGGAAGGGACAAAGAAGTGGTTTGGGTTTTTGTCAAGGAAAAGAAAGAACCAGCATGATGAAGTGATTAAGATCTCCGTCTCATGGGCCGGTGAGATAGCGGCATAAGTGCCTGCCCGGCAAGTGCGAGGTCCTGAGTTCGACTCCCAGTACCCACATAAAGGAAAAAAAGGGCTGGTGATATCACTCAGTAGCACAAGCGCTTGCTGGCAAGAGTGAGGTCCTGAGGTCGACTCCCGGTACTCACATAAAAAAAAAAAAAAGATCTCCATCTCAAAGTCTGTTTAAGTTTGACCTCAAAATTTAACAAATTATTAAATTCTTTTGTGCCTAGGAGAGATACTTTCTCACAAGGCAATGTGGCCAAACAAGGGAGATGATCCATGCAAACCCTCCAAGCAGCACTTGGCACCTGGAACTCAGGAAGTGACTGCTCCTATCATGAACATTTACCATTGCTTCTTTTTTTTTTTTTTTTGTGGGTACCGGGGGATCGACCTCAGGAACTCGGGCGCCTGCGCGCCCGTGCCGCTGAGCGATATCACCGGCCCCTTTTTCGTATGTGGGTTCCGGGAGTTGAACTCGGGCCCTCGTGCTTGCCGGGCAGGCGCTTAAGCCGCTGAGCCATCTCACCGGCCCTACCATTGCTTATCATTTTATGGATTATCATAACTGACACTTACACTCTCTATATTCAAAATTTTTCTTATGACATAATGAAATCACCTTTGTCCAGGCAGAAACAGTATTAAATAGTATGTACAAGTCCCCAGGACCTGTAACACAAGTCAGCTTCCACAATGGCCCTCGCCCTTTCCTAGCAGGGGGTGTGGTGAAAGGCAGGCCCTTTATGCTCTGTGTAGACGACCTCTCTCCCTTGCATAGCCTGATTTCTAATAGTGTCACATCCACACACTTCGGAATTCTTGTCAACATATACCAATCCACTTCTGCATTTTTAAAGTAATGACAGTATTTATAAAATATCTACTAGTCCTGAGTACCATACTAAGAATTTGTATAAATTTTAACTCATTTACTTTTCTCCCTCCCAACATCTTTCTTTATTACTGCATACTGGTCACACAGATTAAGGGTTTTCAAATACTTTGGATGCTGAATATCCTCAAAAGCCCATCTGTTAGAGGGTTGGTCCTCAGCATGGCACTAGTGGGAGGTGGTGGAACCATCAGTAGTGTCATCAAGTAGTGCCTACTGGAAGTAAGTTAGGTTATTGGGGGCATGAAGAGGATATTAGGAACACTGCTCTTCCTCTTCGCTCCTCCACCACGCATTCCTCAACGTGATGTACTGTGCTGCCACAGGCCCAAAGCAACTGGGTCAAGCAACATGGACTGAATCTTCTCCAACTGTGAGCCAAATAAACCTCCTATTAAATTGATTATATCAGGGGCCGGTGAGATGGCTCAGCGGCTTAAGCGCCTGCCCGGCAAGCGTGAGGGCCCGAGTTCGACTCCCGGAACCCACATACGAAAAGGGGGCCGGTGATATCGCTCAGTGGCACGGGCGCCTGCTGGCGCGCGAGGTCCTGAGGTCGACCCCCCAGTACCCACAAAATAAATAAATAAATAAATAAATAAAAAATAAATTGATTATATCAGGTATTTTGTCACAGTAATGGAAAATTGACTTGCACAGCTTTAGCAGGCCAACATGT
Source organism: Erethizon dorsatum (assembly GCA_028451465.1). NCBI lineage: Eukaryota > Metazoa > Chordata > Mammalia > Rodentia > Erethizontidae > Erethizon > Erethizon dorsatum. The sequence goes on along the minus strand of CM051823.1, from coordinate 129,399,929 downwards.
GTTTCTGCTTTCTGTTGCAGTGATACCACAAGGTCACATAAGGTTGGCATTTTAGTAAAAGCTTAACAATTGAATGAATCTTTATCTTCCCCACTAGGACATAGCATGCAGCTTTGTAGATAATATGATGCCTTGAAAATTATTTGCTTCTGTCTCATTTGATCAAGTTTATAAACAAGCTGAATGTTTTCTATTTACTTCCCTATACTGTGGATTCAGAACTGAAGAAGATACCTGCATCTATGTCAAGAAGAAAAGAGTCTGGGGTGTGTGTGGAGGGGGTAGGACTGTGCACGTGTGTACACACGTGTATGTGCATACTGGAAAGGTAGGAAGGATGAAAAGTAAAGGAGAAATTAACATTTATTGAACATCTATATGCCTAGACTATATGTTAGGCACTCTTGTATCCTATTTCACTTGAAACATAGTATACTTAACGTAGGTCTTACTAACTATACAATACCAACGAAAGAATAGAAACTTAAGAGATTACAAACATGTCCACTGTCACTGGCTAGTAAAGAGCAGATCTAGACTTCAAATCCAGCCTGTCTACTCCAAAACCTGACTTCATTATCCCAGAAGCGTTACACATAACCCAGCTGGGTATATGACAAACTTAAACTATCCTTCCTGCTTATTTGAATTACAAAGACAACTACCAAGGCCTTCTACAGAAGACACTTCCCTATTACGGTTTTAGCTAAAAAGTCAGTGTGCGTTACAGTATTCCTTCGCTGCATACAGCGTAGCTGAATAATCCACTTAGCCACAGATGAGGAAACATATGCCTGGGTGCTCGGCCAGGCCAAACAAATTGTCACATCCTCAGATCCGTCATTCCTTCCTAAGGCCAGGTTCATGGCTGACCCAGCAGCCCTCAAGTGACCCCAGCCACAGACCCTGTGGGAAAAGCTGGGACTCAGATGCTAATACAGCTACTGCCTGAGTCTGGTGGCCTCCGAGGGGTGCCCTCTCCTGGAAGTCCAGTGCCTGGGGGTAGAAACCTGATGTACCCCCCACATCCCCCAGCCCTATCTGAGCAGGAGAGCTGGCCTTGGAACACAGGGCTGGAGAGGGTGGACCCAGATACACACCCAGGCTTGACCTCAGTTGGGCCGGGGCAGGGGTCTGCATGTCATCACATCCTGCTCGGCCCTGGCCCACCCTCCCCAAGAGAGCTTCCTGAGGAAATCCTGACTGCTCCAGAGAAATAGGTGGCCCCAGCCTGAGGATGTAAACAGGAGCTTTGTGTTTTGTTCGGCATCTCTACAGACCTGAGCCAGGCCTCTGGCTCAAGAATTTCTTGGCAGAAGTGCAATGAAGAAACGGGATGAGCAGTGGCTCAAAGGACTAGAATTTATAAGCCCAGAATGTACAGTGGTGACTCAGTTAAGAATTGTTGAAATGACAGAGGTGTTCTCACCAATGCTGTTAGCTTAAGAAAGCAGAATTACAGTAATAACAAGAGACCATGGTGATCCTAAGGTGAGTCCTCCACCAAAGGTCACCATGCCCAAAATGCATCTACCTCTGGGGGACCCACAGGCTACAGACTAAGTTCCACACAGCCAGTGCCATGTCTCCTGGTGTCTCTTCCAGAGTTCCAGCATGTGGCAAATGTTCAATAAATGTGTTGAATGAAGAGTTTTCCTCCCAGTCCACTAGTTGGTTCCACATTAGAATATACTGTCCCCAAAACTGGAAAAGGAATCCAAAGAGAATGAATAGGAAGATCCTGTCTTTCCCCACACTCACTAGCTTTGTGCTCACACCAACCTCTATCCATCCTGTTCCTCATGTTTGTGCTGTCCTTGGAAAACTCCTTAGAACCAGGGGATTCCCAAGGCCACCATCTCAGGATCACATGGCACCTACCTAGCGTCTCACTCAAAGCAGCACACGGGACTGTGACACATGCTCACTCCTATGGGTCTTAGTAAATCCAGGCTCCAGGGAGCCTGATGGAATCTGTGTGTTCATTATACACCAGTGTACAAAAACATCCCTCTCATCCAACCCCCCAGTCCCTCACTTATCTTTGGTTTACCCATCTCAACAGCTACGGAACACAGATGGAGGGGTGTTACCAGATGTTGCTGCTGCCAGGCTGGACGGCACCTGCCCACCACAGTCAGTCCCATACCTGCAGGTGGATGACAGCTCACAGCTCCTCCTAGGAGAGGGGAGCATTAGCACAATAAAGACTCATGTACCCCTGTAGTGCAGTGGGAACCAGTATGGCTAGGAAACCAGAATTCCTGAGATTTACCCCAGTTGAAGCATTATGTGACCTGGGACAAATACACAACCTTACTCAGCTTGATCTACAACATAGGGTGATAATAACAATACCTATAACTCATCTCCATGAGCAGTCAGTGCATCTCGGCTAGTTTTAATCAGTAAGTACCAGAATTAGAGAATTACCTGGCTAAGAACAGCTGGCAAACATTTTTCCCCACGTTGTGGGTTGTCTCTTCACTCTGTTGGTGGTTTCTCTTGCTGTGCAAAAGCTTTTTAATAAGATGAGATCCCAGTTTTTGATTCTTTGTGATAGTTCCTGTGCGATGGGGTTTTATTCATAAAGTCTTTGCCTACACCAGTGTCTCCAAGGGTTTTACCTATCCTACCTTCCAGCAGACTTAATGTTTCTGTTTTAATATTTAGATCTCTGATCCATTTTGAATTTAGTTTAGTGCATGGTGAAAGATACGGGTCTAGTTTTAATCTTCGGCATGTGCAGAGCCAGTTTTTCCAGCACCATTTATTAAAGAGGCTATCTTTCTTCCAGTGAACGTGTTTGGCACCTTTGTCAAATATAAGGTGGCTTAGTATCAACCACACTCTTTAAATCTAGCCCCTCAGGAAACTAAACTGTACCACTTCCACAATCCTCAGGGAGTTTTTAGTTATTGTGGAAATATAAATTATTCTATAACCTATATTTATATCCCTACTTGTCTCAAAATGAACTTGAGTTGACAATTTAAGGTACTAAGTGAGATATACTTTTTAAAGAGGAACAAGTCAAGAAAGGGCCATCCTTTACCTATCATCCATGGAGTATTTCAAAAGACCTCCACTAATATGGTCATCTCCCCAAAGGATACACAATTCTGCCTGATGTGGGAGATGTTCTCCCTTTGGAAAAATCAATCTAAAAGTGGAGCCACACATAAAAAGAAAAGAAAGGCCGGTGAGATAGCTCAGTGGCATAATTGGCTGCCCAGCAAGCGTGAGGTCCTGAGTTCGACTCCCGGTACCCACATAAAGGAAAAAAAGGGCCAGTGATATCGCTCAGTGGCACAAGCGCTTGCTGGCAAGCATGAGGTCCTGAGGTCGACTCCTGGTACCCACATAAAAAGAAAAGAAAACTAACAAGACAATATAAAATATCCTAAATATACAGAGGAATTCAGATTAAGAGCTACCCACTAGTTCTAAAATCCATCAGACAGACCCCAAATATGGTGAGAAGAAATGGAGAGAAGTGGCCAGGCATGGTGGCACATGCCTGTAATCCCATCATTCAAGGAAGCTGAAGTGGGAGGATCACTGTGAGTTGGAGGCCAGCCTGAGCTACATAATGAGTTCAAGCCCAGCTTGCACCACAAAGAGAGACGCTGTCTCAAAGAAAGAAAGAAAGAAAGAAAGAAAGAAAGAAAGAAAGAAAGAAAGAAAGAAAGAAAGAAAGAAAGAAAGAAAGAAAGAAAGAAAGAAATGGAGGGAAGATACATGGAGAAGCATATCCTAAGTGTAAGCCTAATTTTTTGTGACAAAATTCAAGACTGAAGCTAAGTACCTGCCAAACTTATACTCAGGATTCAGACATTCTCATTGGACACTAAAAACCCATTGTCATCTCTCCCAGTCCAAACAAAACTCCAATTTGGAGACTCTTCCCTTTTGTACCTTCCACTCCTTTCCTTCTGAACAGTCCTCCTTTCCTTTCCGCAGCCCCCTGCCTAAATCTTACAACTAACTTCCTCAGCACAGCAACTGCCTTTCCTCAACCTCCCATCCTCAAAAATAATCTCCATTTTCCTTTCCCTTCTCTTCTTCAATTAAAACTCTCATGACAGGAGTCACTTCCACAAGGAGGAACAAGATGTAAAAGCCACTTAAGAAAGTGAAAGATGCATTAAATGAATCCCTACGGAGAAATCTCATCAAGAGATGCAGGAGAATGAGGGTGGCTCCAACATGACCCCCTCCTCCCACCTACTACCAAGAGAACCAACAATGTCTTTGCAAGGAGCTCCGTGCCCCGCAACATGGCCTCAGTAAAAAACACAAAGACAGAGCCAGGTGTGGTGGCACACACCTGTAGTCCCAGCTACTTGGGAGACTAAGATGAGAGTATCACTAGAGCCCAGGAGTTAAAGACCAGCCTGGGCAACATAGCAAGGTGCCCTCCCCCACCAAAAAAATTACAAAGATTGGGCCGGTGAGACGGCTCAGCGGCTTAAGCGCCTGCCTTGCAAGCGCGAAGGCCCGAGTTCGACTCCCGGATCCCACATACGAAAAAGGGGCCGGTGATATCGCTCAGCGGCACGGGTGCCTGTTGGCGCGCGAGGTCCTGAGGTCGTCCCCCCGGTACCCACAAAAAAAAAAAAAAAAAAAAAAAAAAAAAATTACAAAGATTGAAAAAGAGTCTGATTCGACAAAACACAAAGCAGCAAACAGGCCTCTGGAAGACTGTAAATATCAAACGAGGCAAACAGTAGGTACTACAGACCACACAGACAAGAGAAATAGCGATTTTGCAATGTCAAGAGATTTGACACTTTAAAAGTATCAAATGTCAGTGTTAAATGTCAATGTCAAGACACTTGAAAACAAAACAAAAAGTCCAGATTTGTAAATCATGACAGTGAAGCATGATGTCCAGGAACTTGCCTCATCATAACGAGACACAGCAAAATACCTGAAGAGAAGGCTTTTGCTAAGCATGTAATGCTCTTTATTTTGCAATATTGACATCCTGGAGTCTATGGTTCATTTCTAATGTTTCACGGTGCTTCCTGTTGTCAGAACTCTTGGGGACAGAGCTGATCCCCTCCTTGTGTCCTGCCCATCTCCCCTGACAGAACTTACTCACCTGACCTTGCATCCACAGAACCTTCCTGTTGGTCTTGAGTCATTTCCTGCTGGACTAGAACTCCGAGTTTTATGTTCTTCTTGAATATTAAATCGTAAACTCTCAATGTGTTCGGGACACACAACTTTTGCATTTCAACTTCCACACTACACTAATGAGGTGTCTGTGCCCTTTCTTTTGTATACACTGCTGAGCGTGATTCCAAATTTCTGATCCTCTGTCATTCTTTTAGGTGAGCATGTACCTACCGGTGCACAGCTGAGAGAAGGGGTGACGGCAGTGGGTCATCCCTTAAAATTTCTGGGGCCCTTTTCCTTTGGAAGCATGAATCACCTTCTTTCTCAGTGCCAGCTTTAAAACTTTGCTTTTCCTCTGCAAATCTGAAGTTTGTTAACAGGATGTGTGCTGGGCTGTGTAATGGTCTCCAAAGGGAAGTAAGTGATGGAGGTTTTGGCTCGAGTCGCTGCACTGGAATGGGAGACAGTAATCAGCAATAATGTACCACAGGGAGCTGTCCTTTACTAATGGGATGGGCTACAGATGGGCTAGGAAGCCTTATTTTTCTAACTACCCATTTTCATATTACTTCAGGAAGAATTTCTTTAATGTCTTTACTCTGAATGAATGGTGGGGATTAAAATGAATTTATTCAGGGATCTGAACTTTTTTAGAATGATGGCCCATTAGATTTTAGAATCCATATAGACACCACAGAGAATAAAATATACCATAAATTGTTTCCATTTTCTCAACATCTTCTCTTGCTTTCTCATACCTAACCCTCAGCAATCCAATCAGGAGTGATTTCTGCTCCCTCAAATCTTGTGCTGCAGGTATGACATCTGCACATTCTGTCCAGCCTCTGAGAGGAGGCTAAAAGTGGTACCATACCAGAGAGGTCTCAAGCAGAGGCGAAGGCATTCACCCAGACACTTCCATCACTCCTTCCTAACAGTCCTTATAGGATATCATGCTGTTCCACTGTGGAGTTGGAAGGTGAGCCCCGGGCAGCCCTGGGCTTACAGATTTCACCGCCAACATTCTGGAGCCATGCAGCTCCACACCCTGAAACCCTTGACCACCGTTCTTGTCCCACAATGGCTTGCCTGCCCCATGCTGGAAGTCAGTTCAAGAAATCCAGCCCAGTGACACCTCTTTTTTTGTTTTGTTTTTTCAGTTTTGTTTATTTTTGTTTTTGAGACAGCATCTCATAAGATAGCCCAGGCTAACCTCAAATGCACAAGCCTCCTGCCTCAGATTCCCAAATGCTAGGATTTCAGGTGTGGCCCCGATGCTAGGCTACCAATGAGATTTTTGTCTATGCTGAGCTAAGACTTTCTCTCCACACCTCCTCCAACTCTGTCCTGATTGGAGGTAGAGATGGAAAAGGGAAAACAAAAAAGTATTGTCATTTTGGGGGACTTTAATTCAATTTCACCACTTCAAAACAACATTAAGGCCTTCTTCAGCCTCCTTTTCCTCACTGCCACCATCCTTCCCTGTCATAAAAACATGTACATAATTATGGTCTGCAGGAGAAGAGGAGAAAGCCACAAGCATGAAGCTGAGGCCTTGTTTGGGCCAGGACTTACAGTTTCTTCCCCTTCTCTGTCCACTTGCTCACCTTGTATAACCTAATAAGAAATGCTGGACACTCATCCAGGAAGCTGACTACATTTTCCTCCATCTTTGTCTCTTGTTACTAAGTACTCTGGGGGAGGCATTTGTCTTCCTTGCCCATGGGCACCCACCCATATCCAATAAACAGATCTGCCAAGTGGGTATCTACGATGCTATGGCCAAATCCTTACTGTGGCCCCCTGCTTATCTATGTTCACAATGTTCTTTCTCAAGTGCTATGCAAAGTGCTAGAACTGGACAAAGCTCTACTCCCTTCATACTTAACTCTTGCTAACATGACACAAGCTATAATAATAAAGCACCCACATGTATTAGGGGCCTACGGGTGCCATAACAAGGTACCTAAAACTGGGTGGTTTAAAACAGCAGAAATGTATTGTCTCAGAGTTCTCAAAGCTAGACATCAGAAACCAAGGTACTGACAGGGCCACGCTCACCCTGAAACCTGTAGGAGCAGGGCCTCCCCATGCTGCTTCCCAGCTACTGGTGGTATGCCAGCCACCTTGGCTTGCACTCCCCGGCTAACAGAGGCATTGCTCCAATCCAATTCATTATCTTCGCATGACGTCCACTTTGTGTCTTTTTTTTTTGTGTGTGTGGGTACCGGGGGGTCGACCTCAGGACCTCGCGCGCCAGCAGGCGCCCGTGCCGCTGAGCGATATCACCGGCCCCTTTTTCGTATGTGGGTTCCGGGAGTCGAACTCGGGCCCTCGCGCTTGCAGGGCAGGCGCTTAAGTCGCTGAGCCATCTCACCGGCCCCACTTTGTGTCTTTATGCATCTTCCCTCTGTGCCTACCTGTGTCTGTGTCCAAATTTCCCTTCTTAGTAAGGACATCAGTCACGTTGCATTAAGACCCACCCTAATGATGCCATCTTAACTTGCCTAGTTTGCAAAAAACCTATTTTCAAAGTCACATTAAGAGACACCAGAGGTTAGGACTTCGATATTTCTTTTGGGGGCAGCACAATACCCATATCACCTACTTCACAGGGTCCCTGGGACAATTACTGTAAATGAAATAATGTATGGAAAGAGCTTAGTAACGTGTTTGACACATAGCACACATTCAATAAGCAGCAGTGGCCAACATTATCCTTATTATTATAGATCTCCATTCTTTCTCCCCTGTGGCATCATTGTTTCACAGGTTTTAAAAGCAAGTCGTTATGGCAGCCCAGTTCCCAAGAAGAATATCTCAACTGAGATACAGAAATATCTCCTCCAACCAAACTCCTTGGAAAAAAATATAATGACAATGCCTGTCTGGGTAGACTGTAGGATACCGTTATTCTATCTGCTGAGCTCTGAAGCAGCACGGAAGCGTGGCATGCGGAGGCGTGGAGGAATCGGTGCAGGAAGTCTTCCAAACAATCTGCTGACAGCAGAATTTTTAAGTTCCTTTGGTTTGCAGAAAAAATTCAATTCTACACTGTATATTCTCCCTACAGTATCAAAAATAGTATATATTTATTTTTTTTTATTATTTTTTTTTTTGTGGGTACCAGGGGGTCGACCTCAGGACCTCGCGCGCCAACAGGCACCCGTGCCACTGAGCGATATCACCGGCCCCTTTTTCATATGTGGGATCCGGGAGTCGAACCTGGGCCCTCGCGCTTGCAAGGCAGGCGCTTACGCCGCTGAGCCATCTCACCGGCCAAAAATAGTATATATTTATACAAAAGGGATGACCTAAATATATGGTGACTATTTAAACTTTAAATATATATTACACTAAATGGTACATTGTCATTAATTCCACCCATTTTCTGAAGTAGTTCTGGAAATCTTCCTTCATGAGTGTCTTTATGGGGTGAATATGGTGAATGCTACTGCCCAGCACCATGCAACAGAAAGGCAGGCTCATAAAAACATTATGGTGTGTCCCCATCCACCTTATTCACCAGCTCTGGCACCTCCCCAAAGTCAAAATGACCATGAAAAGTAAAGGTTTGGAATTAATTCAGGACACTGAGGGAGCCAGGACAGTACAATCACAGATATTCATGAAAGAAGACTTTCAGAGCTGCTTCAGAAAGCAGCAAGATTAATGGTATAAGTGTGTGCGAAGCAAAGGGGAGTATATGAGGGGGGTTTAATGGTAATCTTTTATTGTAATAAATTTTTTAAATGTAAACATTCATCAGCTAGGCATGGAGGTGCACACCTGTAATCCCAGCACTCAGGAGGCTGAGGCAGGAGGATCACTGTGAGTTTGAGGCGAGCCTGGGCTATGTAGTGAGTCCAAAGCCAGCCTGAACTCCATAGCAAACTGCTGTCTAAAAAGACAAAGAAACAAAACAAAACAAAACATTCACCATGCTTTTAGACCATGTCTGGTATATTTCTAAATTGAAAAACCCAGGGACAAGAAATGTTTAAATATGGCATTAGAAATCAGGAGCCAAAGAACCAACTATCTAAAGTGGAGAGACTTGGGCCAGGGATATAGCTTAACAGCACAAGCGCCTGCCTGGCAAGTGCGAGGTCCTGAGGTCGACCCCCGGTACCCACAAAAAAAAAAAAAGGAAAAAATAAAAGTGAACACCTCTAGTTTTTAAAGATATGTAAGAATCCATGTGCAGTCATGCATTTCTGTCGTCCCAGCTACGTGGCACGCTGAGACAGCAGGACTGTTTGAGCCCAGGAGTTTGGTGCCTGCCTGGGCAACAGCATAGCAAGATCTTGTCTTAAAAAAAAAAAAAAAAAAAAAGATGTTTAAAGGTACAGCTGTATTCCTAGCTGGACAATGTCAGTCATAACCAAGGCCCTGGTAATGCAATGTCAGCGCACTTTTCTCTGCGCTCATAAAACTTGTTTTGATGCAGATCCTCAAGAGGCCGCAAAAGGTGGTAAGTAGCTATCTCTTGGTCTTCCCAAGCATTTAAAATGCTAAGTCATTTTTCTACCAAAACAACCCCTGGAGCCTCGTCAATCCTTCCCGCCAACTATATTGCATAATTCACTGCTTACTTATCTTGACCCAACTAGCTTGACTCCAGCCCATGTGCTTTGGCTTGCTCACTTGGTCTCTGGCTGATCCTCTGGAACCATGGGTAACCTAGTGCCCTTGAGCAACTCTTACCCTGGATTTTTTTCTTTCCATGTAAAGACTTGAAACAGAACATCCCCCAACTTGCCTGTGAATAAGTCTGCAGGCATGCAAACAATAGGTTTAGGTGCCTTACAATCTCCATTTTTTTTTTAAGCCAAACCTAATATTAAGAAAGCCAAACTGCTCTGCAGTTTAAAGAGCTTTCTGCTTGACAGCCGGAGACTGTCTTTCCCAATGTGGTGGAAATGGACCTTCCTGTTTTCCCCAACAGAAGGACAGACTGGAAGTCATGAGGCTCAAGCCGTGCTGTTCCAGAGAGCTCATCACACCAAAGCAATCACAGCAAAAAGGCACCAGGGGTTTGTGTTTATCTCTGCCTCCCTGGAATAGGTGAGCCTACGAGTCTTGAATCTTTGTCACGCTGACCCAACTATGGCATCCAACACCTCCGGAACCAGGCAGCTTGGGTAGAAACTAGGAAAACCCAGATGGCAGCTCACTTTCTGGCTTTATCCCCAAACTCTGCTCAAAGAATAACAGAGCCCACATCCATCTGGGCCTGGTCTACTTTGGAGGGCACTCTGCAAAGCCATATAACACTTCAGCATCTTACTTCTGTTTTTTGGGTTTTTTTTTTGTGGGTACCAGGGGTCGAACTCAGGACCTCACGCTTGTCAGTAAGTGCTTATGCCACTGAGCTATCTCACTGGTCCCTTATTTCTGTTTAACAGATAAAACTGATGAACCTGGAAGCCAGAATTTAAAATTTGCGGAAGCCAAAAATCAATCCGCAATTGTCAAAACATGGGTATGGACAATGAAATGTCCATGTGTCTGAACAGGAAACCAGAAAGCCTAGACTACTTACATCTAGGCTAAAGGATCACAGATGCCAACAAGGGTGGGTTCCTGGTAGCTGTGAAGCCACAAAACTGGTCTACACATAAAGAGACACACTATATACAAGGAATTATACAAATATAAATAGGATCATTGTAATCTTTAGAGCAGCACTTCTTACAGCAAGGACTGTGGCCTGCTCTCTTAAGGTTGAAGGAATGTATTTATCTGCCCTCTTGGTTTCTACGAGGCTCTTCCACTATAGAAGGCATCCTGCCTTCTAAATATACAAACTCAGCCAGGCATGGTGGTGCACACCTGCAACCTCAGCACTCTGGGAGGCTGAGGCAGGAGGATTATAGATTCAAGCCTAGCCTGAGCAACATAGTGACTCAGTGAGACCTTGTCTCAAAATAAAAAATAGAAAAGGGCTGGAGGTATCAGTGTGAAAGCCCTGAGTTCAATACCCAATACTGAAAAAAAAAATTAATTTAAAAACACAAACTCGAAATGTCATTCAATGATGTGACAAGTCTTGATACAGAACATTACTGAGAGGTGTTACTATCCGACACTTTGTTCTGTTGAAAGGGTTCACTGTTCTTTGCTAATGCTGAAGTTACATCACACAGATTTTACTATATCTTTCACATATCATTTATGAATTATTTGACAGCTATTTGCTTTAATGCTCATCATGAAGTCTCAGTTTTGTAATATTCTAATCAAGGCAAACCACTACCACATATCAGTGTTATGAGGTTCTTCATTAAATTACCACCTGGGCGCCACATGTTACATAAGTTACACCAACATGTTGCAGAAGGCAGTCATAACCACACCCCAACAGATATGTACTCATACAATACATTCTCAGAAAGTTTTTAACAAAACTGTAACTCACAATAAAATGCTTTAAAAATGAAATGTTTTACCTCTCTTGAATAAGTGTTCATGGTCTTTATAGACTTTTCCCAAAGATTTCAAATTCCTTTATGTCATCTTTAGATTCACAATGAAGTTATCCCAAAATAAAAATGTATGTAAATAAAAAGTGTCATTCATTGCAGGTTTATGCTTCTTTCTTTTTTTTTTTTTTTTTTTTTTGTGGGTACCGGGGGTCGACCTCAGGACGTCGTGCGCCAGCAGGCGCCCGTGCCACTGAGCAATATCACCGGCCCTTTTTTCTTATGTGGGTTCCGGGAGTCGAACTCGGGCCCTCGCGCTTGCAAGGCAGGCGCTTAAGCTGCTGAGCCATCTCACCGGCCCTTATGCTTCTTTCTTAAACCACAGTGAGCCTCACTTTCCACCATATTCACAATGAAACATGGCATCAGGCGCTCCTGGCTATTGTGGGGGGGCATCAACCAGGCGACACCTTTATAAATTCCTGATTGGATACTGAAAACTCTTAATTAAAATATAAAAATCCAGCATGAATTATTTCAACCTTGACAGAAACAGATGCTAACCAAATAAAACCCTGGGAAATTATTCCAAAAAAACAGATTTAGCACAAACATGACTCCAGCATCTGAAAATTGAAATTATTAGCTTTGCAGATGCTTTTAATATTTTACATGTTCCTAATAAGTCAACTATTAAAATTGCTCTCTTCCATTATCTCACTCATATGTGGAATATAAAAATGTTGATCTCATAGAAATTGAGAGTAGAATGGTTTTTACTAGAGCCAAGCAGAATCGTGGGGAGAGAGGGATGGAAAGAGGTTCGTCAACGGATATTGAAAGTTAGAAGTTAAATTCTGGTATACTACTGCACACTGGGGTCAGTATACACCACAGTGATGCAATGTACATTTCAAAAAACTGGAGTTTGAATGTTTTCACTGGAAAGAATGGTAAATGTTTAAGGAGATGGATATATTTAGCATGATTTGAGCATCATATAGTACCCCATTAATACATATATTGTAATTTTTTTGCTGTAGTTAAAAAATAAATTTAAATTAAAAAAAAAAAAAAAAAGAACTCTTGCCAGGCACAGTGGTACATGCCTGTTAATCCAGCCCTTAGGAGACTGAGGCAAGAGGATGGCGAGTTTGAAACCAGCCTGGATTACATAATAAAATCCTGTATCAAGAAACCAAGAAGTCTTAAAAAATAACTCTTAAGTGATGTTCTGCCTGCTTATAGTTATAAAGAAAATCATCTGGTTTTCATTGGGAAAAACTTTTAAAATACTCTTTCGTATTACTTTGCACTTAGAAGTGACACAAATTATAAATAGCAACCTGGAGGCCACTTAAAAAACATACTTCGCTACAAATACCTTCTTACCTCTAGAAAATTCTACCTACACAAAAGCATTTATAAATTTCCTCTCTTCAGTACAGAAAATATTTTAAACACACATTTCCTACCACCTAACCTGAGGGTTAATACCTTCAAGCAATTTATGCTGGGGTTTTTGTTTTGGTGTTTTGTTGTGTTTTGTTTTGTTTTGGGGGGGTTAAAGACAGGGTCTTACTATGTAGCCCAGGCTGGCCTTGAATTTGAAGCGATCCTCCTGCCTCAGCTTCCCAAGTGCTGGGATTACAGGTGTGCACCACCACATATGCATTTATTTTTAAACTGTGTATAAGAAAGGAGCATTTGACATACATTAAATTGATAGGTTAAGTCAATCCCAATTTGAACATGGGGAATCAAAACATCACACCTCACTTAACGGTAAAAGTGAAGAGAAACTAACTCATATTCCAACTTAAAGACCAACTATTATTAATATTTAATAATAACTAACATGTATGAACTGCTTACCCTTTACCTTGCATAGTTCTAGTGACTCAATTAATCCTCATGAGAACCCAATGATTGAGTGGTCATCATCCTCATTTTACAGATGAAAAACTGAGTCCCAGAATGTTACCCAAGTTACATGATCACTAACAGCTGAAGTCTGGATTTGATCTCAAACAATCTGAACTAGTTCCTTTTACTCTTAGCTACTCTATTATAATACATTTCAGTTTTCTTTTCTTTTCTTTTTTTTTGGTACCCGGAATCTTTTTTTTTTTTTTGGGATAGGGTCTCACTATGTAGTTTAGGCTGGCCTCAAACTTGAAGGGATCTTCCTGCCTCAGCCTCCGAAGTGCTAGGATTACAGGCGTGCACCATCACACCCAGCCATTTCAGTTTTCTAAGAGATGTCTAACAAATTTTGTTTCTAAATGTTTTAATTCACAGACTAAAGCTACTCTTCTTTCTTTCAAAACTTTAAAACCTAAACATTTCTATACAAGGGAGTCCACAAAATTTTTAATGACTTATTTTATACATGAAGTCTTTAAAATCCCCTGAAAATCCATATAAAACCCTATCGCAAAAATACATATTATTGAAATAGAATATCCCTTCCTTTTACAAATAATTTGTATTGAACATTATATTTTCAAAGCACACACACAAAAGCATATAAACACTTTCTCGCTGTAATGAAAAAAGAAACTTGGCAGATAACAAGGTTTAGGCAAAACTGTAATGTCAAGAGTGCCTAAGATAAAAGTGGCTAAGGCATAGGACACATTCCAAGATTTTAAAATTTTGCTGTATAATTCCATTTTTCATTAAAATCGTGTGATTCTCACAATGCATTTATTTTCTTTCCCATTATCTGTCAACCAGAACAAAGGAGGAAGCCACAGTCAGGCAGAGGGGAACATCTTCCTCCTTGCTCCTTCACTGCCTACTGCAAAACCCAACCAACAAATGGCAGAGGAAGCATTAGCTTCACCACGACGCCACCTGCACTACAGAAAGCCAAGGAGGGCCGGTGAGATGGCTCAGCGGCGTAAGTGCCTGCCTTGCAAGCGCGAGGGCCCGAGTTCGACTCCTGGATCCCACATACGAAAAAGGGGCCGGTGATATCGCTCAGCAGCACAAGTGCCTGTTGGCGCGCGAGGTCCTGAGGTCGACCCCCCGGTACCCACAAAAAAAAAAAAAAGAAAGCCAAGGAGAAGCACACAGCATCCGTGTGGACACTCAGAGCATGCAGTCTGAAAAGCCCACACTCTAAACACAAACGTATTCCCTCTTTCACCACTTGTTTTAGGAAGAGATCCCTTCAAAAAAAGAAAAAGGCACTGACTTCAAAGAGAAGAAACCATCCCATTACCAAGTGTTTGTCTTGAGCCTCTGAGATACAGTACAGCCTGGATGGAGAAGTCTGCGTTCCAGGATTTGGCAGGCCAGGGAAGATCCAAGACAGCCTCTCCAGACGGCATCCCCCTCATGAACAAGGAATGCTGCAGCGAAATGCCTGATAGAACATAAGAAGCGATGCTGGGCACCTGGCTAGGAGCAACACCACGGGGAACGGACTTCCCTCGTTCAGGTCTCAGTACCAAATACACGAACATCATTTGAAACATGACCATTTCATGTGGCTGTAAAAATACATTTCACTGCAAAATTAGTCTGAAGATTTGGTTAATTGTGACGATCTTAGTCTGTACTCACAGGCTTGAATGGCATAGCTCATTCGAAGAAGAGTCTTAACTCCATCATTTAAATTCACTTTTTTAGAGCTGGGGGTGCAGCTCAGTGGTAGAGTCCTTGCCTGGCATGCACAAGGCTCTGGGTTTTATCCCCCCCCCAACATCACTCTTTTGAGATCAATGTCATTTAATTGTATCACTAAAATGTGCAGATAAACTGGAGACTACTGGGGCTGAGGATATAGCTTAGTGGCACCAGCGCCTGCCTGGCAAGCGCAAGGTTCTGAGTTCGATTCCCGGTACCAAAAAAAAAAAACAAAAAACTGGAGACTTTCATAGGTAAATGGATGCAACTCGAGACCATACTCATAAGTGAAATAAATGAGACGCACATGTGTAAACATCGTATTGTCTCCCTAGTGTGAGAAACTGAAAGAGTAAATAAGATCCAAAATGTACAATAGATATTGTAAAACAGGAAGAAAATGTTCAAAAGAGAAACTGGGATGGCGGAATGGAGACAAGAAGGAAAGGAAAAGCAAAAAAGAATATATATATATATATATATACACACATATATATAAAAGATAGTTAAGACAGATACACTACAAATTTCTCTTAGTTTATCGAAAAGAAAGGTTTGTGCTAATATTGTTTGAACAACTGAATGTTGGTATCTTGTACTGTGAGTAATTTAAAGATAACAATATGCAATGTATTAACCTTTGTTACCCTCCTATCATATTGTTTTGAAATTTTGTTTTTTTTCTCTTTAAAATTAAAAAAAAAAGTGCAGAAGAGTTGGAGGACACATCATCAGTTACCGTGCAGCTATCATGGTTAAGTCTCAAGCAGGATGGAGAGCACCAAAGCACTCTTAAAAAGAATACAGGGCCAGTGAGATGGCTCAGCGGCTTAAGCGCCTGCCCGGCAAGCACGAGGGCCCGAGTTCGACTCCCAGAACCCACATACGAAAAAAGGGCCGGTGATATCGCTCAGTGGCACGGGCGCCTGCTGGCGCGCGAGGTCCTGAGGTCGACCCCTGGTACCCACAACAACAAAAAAAAAAAAAAAAAAAAAAAAAAAACATTAAAGCTGGAAATGGAGATCAGTAGCAGGGCAGAGTGCTTGTGTCACACATCCAAAGCCCTGGTTCCATCCCCAGCACCCAAACAAAGCAGGTGGGGGCTACATTAGGTAAATTTAAACTTACAGATATTCCCTTTATATTATCTATTGATGAAACGGAGCTGAGGATTTCCTAGTCCACTAATTTGCACAATGGAATATTTCCCACTTTCTCACTGTATTCTAGAATTAGCTTTAAAAAGTTGTATTTAAAGATCATTTAGCTACAGCTTGGTGTACATATTGTTATAAATAATAATTCCTTTTTAAGGAAATATTCTAAAGTACAGACAGACAGGTGTATTGATGTATGCATATGTATGCGTATGTATGCGTATTGATGTATGGAGAGACTGTTTCCTTAGAAAGAAAATCACAAAATATAAAACATCTCTAAAATTTCTTTCATTAAATCAGCTCTTATTTGTTTGTTTGTTTGTTTGTTTGTTTGAAACAGGGTCTTCCTGTGTCATTCAGGCTGGCCCTGAATTCACTATGTAGCCCAGGCTGGCCTCGAACTCACAGTGATCCTCCTGCCTCAGCCTCCTAAGGGACTACAGGTATGCGCCACCATGCCCAGCAATCAGCCCATTCTTGAGCTTCAAAAAAAATTATTCTTTTGAGTCGGGTGTGGTGAAGAGCCTGTAGTCCCAGCTACCTGAGAGGCTCAGGCAGGCAGATCACAAACCAGCCTGGACGAATTAGTGAGAGACTGTCTCCAAATAAAATTTTAAAAGGGAGGGCTGGGCATGGTGGCGCATACCTGTAATCCTACCGCTTGAGGCTGAGGCAACTCACAGACCACCATGAGTTCAAGGCTAGCCTGGGCTACATTGTGAGTTCAAAGCCAGCCTGGACTAAATAGTGAGATGCTGTTTTAACCCACCCCCTGCCAAAAAAAAAAAGGGACCGGAAAGTAGCTCAATGGTAGAATGCTTGCCAAGCACAGACAAGATCCTGGGATCCTCAGGTCCCAGTACCTGAACAAAAAGAAAAAAAAGTTACAATGGAAGAATTATTTTTATCTTTTTTACTTTTAAATGACAAATTTTATAGATTTATGGGGTATAATCTAGTACACTGATCTATGTGTACATTAGCATGGAGCAATCCCTAATTACTTTAGGTACTAAGTAAAATGTTGTCTCCAAGGAAGCCAGAGGCGAGATAATGATGCGACGCATAAACATGTAATTGTGGATCTTATCACCTCTGTCTGGATCTCTAGCAGTCTCCTTCCTTCTTCCAAAGTCACTGCCAACTCATCAAATGCCCAGAAGTCATTTTTTGTTTCCCTTGTCTGTCTGTCTGTCTGTCTTCCTTCCTTCCTTCCTTCTTTCCTTCCCGCTCTCTATTTCTCCCTTTCTTCTTTCTTCCTTTTCAGTGGTGGGGATGGAACCCAGGGTCCTGGGTGTGCCGGGCAAGTGTTCTATCACTGAGTCACCAAATCCCACGGCGGTTCCGAAAGGACACCTCACTGGAGCCTGCAGAAAGACGTCCCACCCTGTGGACACCCAGACCTGGGCTCTTTCAGGGATCTGTGCTCCCCACCTTTGTCCCACTCCTTCACCAAGAAGGCTCTTCCTCCTCCCTTGGTCCTCTCCTCCCAATTCCTGCCCTGAAAAGGCCTTTGTGGAAATTCTGGATCCTCCAGGGTCCAAATCCAAAGGTTTGGGTAGGTGTGGGAGGGAGGGGAGGACCAACAGATGTTTTTCCTTGCAAAACTATGCCTTTTCAGAAGTCAAGGGCACGCACAGTAGTTCCCCTCATCTGCCGGGTGTGTTCCAAGTCCCCCAGGAGATGCTTATGACTACAAAGTACTGAATTCCGAATATATTCTTTCCATACAGACATGATAATGTTTGTTTTCTAAATTTAAACACAGTAAGAGATTAACAATAACTAACAATAGGATAGAACAATTACAACAATATGCTGTAATAAAAGTTATGTGAACGTGATCACTCTTAAAATATTAGTGTAGATCTTGGCAACCTCAGTATGCACTTTTTTTTCTTTCCTTATTAGGTTTACATTTTCACCTTCTCACTCAATGGAAGCACTTTATGACTTCTCCTTGGCTTATCTGAATTGCCAGTATCATTACTTCTGTACTTTGGGGAGTTATTAAGTAAATTAAAGGTGAGTGAACACAGGCAGTGACAACAGATTTAATAACCAGGGCAGCTACTAATGACTAGCAGGTGGGTAGTGTATACAGCATGGATACCCTGGACAAAGGGTTGATTCCAGTCCTAGGTGGGACTGAGTGAAATGGCAGAAGATTTTTATCCCAGTATTCAGAAGGGCACACAATTTTCTTGTTCTTGAGTCTCCCTATGCAGTCCAGGTTGATCTTGATTTTTTTTTTTTTTTTTTTTTTTTTGTGGATATCGGGGGTCGACCTCAGGACCTCACACGCCAGCAGGTGCCCATGCCGCTGAGCGATATCACCGGCCCTTTTTTCGTATGTGGGTTCTGGGAGTCGAACTCAGGCCCTCGCGCTTGCCAGGCAGGCGCTTACGCCGCTGAGCCATCTCACCGGCCCTTGATCTTGAATTTGCTTTACAG
The DNA here is from genome assembly GCA_028451465.1 of Erethizon dorsatum. Taxonomy (NCBI): domain Eukaryota; kingdom Metazoa; phylum Chordata; class Mammalia; order Rodentia; family Erethizontidae; genus Erethizon; species Erethizon dorsatum. The sequence continues at coordinate 129,381,130 of CM051823.1, read as the reverse complement.
CTTAGGCATACAATTTAAAACACAAATTGTTTATTTCTGGAATTTTCCATATAGTATTTTCAGACCAACATGGACAGGTAGCTGAAATCATAGAAAAACCCAAAGTAAAAGGGGACTACTGCATCACAACAAATACTTAAATTCAATTGCTTAGACAAGGAAACAGCTTAAACAACAAAAAAAATTGACCTCCACCAATGTCTGCATAGATGTGGGAACAAATAAACTATAAAACTGTATTAAAAATTGCAACAGGAAGTTAATTTTGGAGAAGCAGCACATGGCCCAGATCTCAGCTTCTTTGTTTACTATCTATATGAATTAGGACATACACATTTAATTCTCAAGTGTAAAAGAAAGACAATAATACCCACTGGTGACACCAACTGAGAGGATCAAGCAAGGTGATATAGCTCTGGGACTTCACGTTCTTAAGTACTATCTATCCCTACCATATAGCTACCTCCTCCCATCAGAAGTTTGGGGTCTACGGTGAAAACCAAGGACATCAGTAGAAGAGGCAAAAATTCTATAAGCAAAAAGGAAAAGACAACCTGGGTGTGCCTGCAATCCTGGCAGCTCAGGAGGCTGAGGCAGAAGGATCACAAGTTAAAGCCCAGCATGAGCAATTGGGTTGGGGGGGGGCTCAGTGCGATGGCCCTGGGTTCACTAAGAGAAAGGAAGGAAGGAATTAAAGAAGGGAAGGAGGGCACAGCAGAGGAGAGAGGAGGGGAGCGCAGGGGAGAGGAGGGGAAGGCAGGGGAGGGGAGAGCAGGGGAGGAACAGGAAAGAGGGTCCCTTTAGTACTGGGGACTCTTTGGCAGTAAAGGATCCAGTGACCACGGCCAGAATTATGAAACCAAATAACTTCGTCTTTGCAAGGAACTGAACATCGGGACACGGGGGATCTGGCCCTACTCTGTTACCCCGATCAAGTCATTGCCCTCCAGAAGGCTTCGACTCCTCTCTGAATAAGTGTTCAGACACATTTCCAAGGACCTTGTGGTCCTCCCACGGCCTCACCCTGCGATGTCTCCACTTACAAAAGCCATAAGGCTTTCAGCTGGCTAAATAGAACATAAAATTCGGATGAAGTCAGAATACTTGAAACTGGGGTCGACTCAAATTCCGACATGTAAAAATTAATTCATTAGCTGATAGGTTTAAGTCAAAACACCTCCCAAGAGGTCATGGACATTAACTGCTTTCAAAGGAATTGGCATTTTAAGCTCCCAAACATCTCCCCTCCCCCACACTATGCCTAACAAAGAAGGGGTAGATTTTTTTTTAACTTGTTTTTTTTTGTTTGTTTGTTTCTTTTGGCTAGGTTTTGGGTTGGTTTATTTTCAGGACTGGACTGGAGTAAACAGAAAATGGGCTAAATATACCATGTCAAGCCTACCAAGTAGCTTTCTATAGCTTGCAGAGAATTGAGAGGAGGGGAAAGTTTGGAGCAAGTCTATACAACAGCTATTTCCTAAGCATTACTGGGAAATGAGAGTCAACTGTAAGAACAGAGCAGGGAGCACGGGATATTTCAGGTTTGGGGAAGGCGCATCTTGCAGTATCCTGGGAACAAAACAATAGGCACTTATAACCCCCTGTACAGTTAACAAGTAAGGAGCTAAAGGCCTGGCTCAGCTTTTTAAGTCTTCAAATCCTAGAGGCGGAAGCTAAAGAACCATCAGTGTGCCACTTAGATAATCACTTCTAAAAAGTGATCTTCCATATCTAATCACATTATGGCCTTAGCAATTCCTGCTCTTAAAAACACTACCCTCCCTCGGAAAAGAAAAAGAAAAAGGAATGTAATGACTGCAACCAAGGAATGGAGATAAGACTAAAATCCCACAGAATTCTAACTAATTTGGAACTTTTCGGCAGACATCTAAGCATGTCACAGGGAAAGGCTACTTGCTTTGCAAACCCAGGCCAACCACATGTTACAGAGTTAGTGAAGAGAATGGCCCATTTCATAAGACTGCCACGGCTTAATTGCTCAGGGCTCACAATCATTTTGCAATCTACCATCACCCTGTCAAGTGCCAGGATTTTAGTTAGTGCCATGACACTGCCCAACCAGAATTTCCAACATCTTCACAAGCGCACCCCTCTTAATGGATATGTGTACTTTAAATGGTGTTTAGATGAGACTCCTGCATTTAAGAACATACTTTTTTCCTTTCTCATTCAACAAAATCGTGTTATCTATATCCAGTAAGCCACAGGCACTAGAGATAGAAAAATAAGATACTGACTCTGCCCTCCAGGGAATCACAATCTAGCATCTTTATAAATTTGTTTTCTCTTCATTCCACATCTATTTACTATTGACCTATTAGCACTTGTCTATTCTAGTACTGTGAAAATATTTACGGCTGTAAACTATATTATTTATTCTCTAAGCACTTTTAAAAAAAATTATCTGAAAGCAACTATTTGGTGCTTAACTGTGTGTGGACCGAATTAATTTAAATACAAAATATGTCCAAGTGAACTCAAACAGCCATTCTGTATTCACCGAGATCCAGGATTCTGGGGCAATACCCCTGCTCCCTGGGGTAAATGGCTGTAGTGACACATGCCTGTAATCCCAACATTCTGGAGGCTGAGGCAGGAGGATCTGTTTGAGGCCAGCCTGGACACAAGACCCTGTCTCAAAAATTAAAGAAGAAGGGACAGGATATAGCTCAGTGGAACAGTGCTTGCCTGGTAAGTGCGAGGGCGTGAGTTTGATTCCCAGTACAAAAAAATAAAATAAAATAAAAAAATAAAAAAAAGAAAAAAGAAAAATCCCTGAGGGACAAAATGCCTCTTACTGCTTAACACTGCAGAAAAGGGGACTGTGTTTTTCACCCAAAATGTTCTGACCTACTAGGCTATAAGGTTTGACTGTCACGCTTAGAATCTTAGAAAGTAGCAACTGGGTACCTAAAATCTCTCAAGTATGGTGTTTGGAGGTATAGGGCCTCCACTACCTCCTGGCCCCCCTGGACATAGTTCTATTCCCACCAAGTTGGCCTAAGAGAGTTATCTAACTAGAGTCATGGCATCAGGCTCCTGACTGGTCGGGCCAGGGAACTGAGACCAGCCCTGACATTATCATTGAACAGATGTGTGCTCCTGGCCAATCTCTCACCTATCTAGGCTGATGGATGACTCCAAGAATCCCACATTTTACGTGGGAAAAAATGTTTGCCAGCTGTTCCTCAGACAAAGGATTACTATCGAGAACATATAAAGAACTCAAAAAAATCAGACCTCCCAAATTTAAAGACCCACTCCAAAAATGGGCATCTGAGATGAATACACATTTCTCAGATGAAGAAATACTAATGGCAAATAAATATACAAAAAAATGTGCAACATCACTAGTCATTCGAGAGATGCAAATTAAAACAACACTGAGATACCATCTCACCCCAGAAAGAATGGCTACTATAAAGAAATCAACTAATAACAAATGCTGGAGGGGCTGTGGGGAAAAAGGAACCCTTCTTCACTGTTGGTGGGAGTGTCGACTGGTACAGCCACTGTGGAAGTCAGTGTGGAGATTCCTCAAAAAACTAGGGTTGGAGGTCCCATTTGACCCAGCTATTCCCCTTCTGGGCATCTTCCCAGAAGAATTAAAAACATCGTACCACAGTGATATATGTGCACCCATGTTTATAGCAGCACAATTTGTAATAGCCAGATCTTGGAAACAACCCAAATGCCCATCAACTGAGGAATGGATAAGAAAGATGTAGTATTTTTATACAATGGAGTACTATTCAGCCATAAAGAAGGATAAACTGGAGACTTTTATAGGTAAATGGATGCAACTCGAGAAAATACTCATAAGTGAAATAAACCAGAAGCACATGTGTAAGCATCGTATTGTCTCTCTAGTATGAGAAACTGAAAGAGTAAATAAGATCCAAAATGTACAATAGACACGGTGAATCAAAAAGAAACTGGTCAATAAGAGAGAGAGACTGGAATGGGGAAAAGAAAGAAGGGAAAGGGAAAAAAAATGTATATGTATATAAGATGGTTAAGATAGATACACTACCAGTTTTACTTAGTTCATTGAAGAGTAAGGTTTGAGCCAATAATGTTTGGACAATTGAATGCTAATGTCTGGTATCCTGAATAACTAACTTAAAGATAATAATACGTAATGCATTGACCATTGTTACCCTCATATTATGTTGTTTTGAAAATTTGTTCTTTTTTTGATTTGTTTTGTTTTTTCTTCTCTTTAAAAAAAAAAAAAAAACCCAAAAAAAAAGAATCCCACATTTTAAATACAAAATGAAAGAAATGGTGTCAACCATCAGTCTTGATAAATTCTCCCAAAGCTCCAATTTTTATAAACATTTGAACAACAGTTTTCTAGCAGTAGAAAGAAGACCACACCCTCCACTTTGTGTCGTCCTACAGTATACAAAGGGAAGTAAGCCCTGTGTTCTTTCTCTGCATTTTACTAAGGAGCAATCCCAATGCCCGAGTTCACGCCAAAGGAAAACAAGACAGTTTAAAGACTGGGAAGGCATGAATGGACAGAACCTGTTTTGGGACATGCTTTGCTCTTGCAGGCCTCACACTGAACTAGTAGCTGAGTAAGAAGTACATATTTTCTTTTCTCCCGCATCTGCGTTTTGAATAACAGGTTTGAGCTTCTAGGGCCCCACCCCATCTTTCAACTAAGCCAAAGAACACTCTGCTACAACTGACCCAACAGTGCTGGAATCTGCCAGCAAAGGGAAAGCAAATATTCAGAAAGTGCCACCTGCCAACCCCTCCTCCCTCCAACAGCCCTCAGCCCAACTTTTCATTTAAATCTGTGGCCCACGCCCTAGTAAGGGATGGAATGCCATGTTATCAATGCTATCAATCAGTGTTTTCAGTAACCGAAAACTTACAAAGCATGATCGCTGCAGGAAAATAAGCTTCTTGCTTGATGAACTTAAAAAACAATCACTCTAACTATAAAATGTTCATTGGGTTTTCTGGAATTTCAGTCTAGGAACTTATTTATCCAGAAAAATTTAGAAAATGCAGAAACAGAACCTTTTACATTAAAAATATACACTGTGCATATACTGAATACATATACAAAATGTATATTGCAGGTAAACATATATAGTTTATCACTTATTTTTTAAATACTGAGAGTAAGAGCAGACAGAAATCTTAAACCAACTTTCCTGGTTCTCTCTCTGTACAGAAATAGTCATAGGGCCGGTGAGATGGCTCAGCAGCGTAAGCGCCTGCCTGGCAAGCGCGAGGACCGGAGTTCGACTCCCGGAACCCACATACGAAAAAAGGGCCAGTGATATCGCTCAGCGGCATGGGCACCTGCTGGCATGTGAGGTCCTGAGGTCGACCCCTGGTACCCACAAAAAAAAAAAAAAAAAAAAGAAATAATCATAAATACCAGTGAACATCTAGAAATGGAATAACGGGGATTTCAGGTGAGGTTATTTGAAAAGAAGCTACACATGATTCTATGTGCAGAAAAAAAAACATAAACAGAACTACATTAATTGAGCACCTATTATATACAGGCAGTATGACTTGATACACATCAGTTTGGCTAAGTCTCATCTTTTCCTCAATTTTCATTCCAGAATTCAAAAGCTGAGGCAGGAGGACCATGACTTGAAGCCAGTCTGAGCTACACAGTGAGACCCTATCTCAAAAAGCAAATAAAACACAACACAAACCCCAAGGATCAAAAGAGTTGAGTAACCCTGCCAACAGTCAGTTGGAGAACATGGATTTGACCCAGGTCAACTCTTTTCAACACCCAAGAGCTTAATCACCATGGTAAAAACTGAACAGTTTATCATCCTCAAAGAGATTCTTTCTAAAAACCCATGTCTCCCCCGTTGGAAAAAGAAAATATTGTACCTTAAAGCAAATCTAGAGCCTTTTCCAATTACCTACACATCTGGCAATTCTTATGCTAACGTTGTCTTTTTATGTGTGGTTGAAGACGACTGAGTGTACTAACTCCCACCCGTCTGATTCTAGTTGATCGAACTACAGCTCCACCAAAAAAGTCATCTACTAATTCCTTACGGTTTTAAGCTCGGAGCAGGTTAAAGCTTCATCCTCCATGTGTAAGAGCTGTTTTCCAGAAACATGCCAAACCCACGGGCGGTTTTGGTCACTGGACATTTCAAAATACTTGACAGTACAGATTAGGCAAAATAAATCCTATTATTTTTAGTCCCAGATATATAAAACAAATACAGTATTCTGTAATTCTACAAATTGGCTAAAACTGCAAACTAAGTAAACATTCTGGCGGTTGGAGTGAGAAAATGGTTGTTTTCTTCTCAAAGGACACACAACAAATGGTGACTAGGATCAACATCAGGACCATCAGCCTCTTTCAGATCCAACTGCGAGACGTCCGTCGACAAATATTTACATGCAGGGTTCACGTCTACTCTTTGAAGGACTCTGTCTTGGCTTCTCTGCAACAACTTCTCAGCAGGTGTCCCAGATTAAACTGCTAATAGTACACGCGATTGTTTATTAAAAAGTGTCCTGGACGTGAAACGTGGCTGGTTATTTTTTAATTAGGGTTGGAAACCCTATACTGTGTGTGTATTTAATCCCCTAAGGCCTGGAGCAAGAGAGGGGGGCCTCGGATAAGACAGGGGCGCCGAGGGGTGGGCGAGAAGCGAACCCCTCTTCCAGCGCCTGCTCCCCAGGTAACTCACCAGGATGCCCATCACGTCGGCCCAGAGTCTCGAGAACGCCTCGGAAGAGCCCGCGTCCGGCTCGGGGTCCGGCTCGGGGTCCTGCGCCGGGCCCCCCGCGCCCGCGTCCTGCTCCATGGCCGGTCCCGCGCGCCGTGCGCTCCGTGCCCGCGGCGCCCTGACTCGGCCCCGTCCCCGCCCGCGCGCGGCGTCACCGAGCCGCGCCCCCGCGCCGCATGCCCGGGCTGCCCCGCAGGCCCCTCGCCCGCCCCGGCCTGGGCCCCAGGTGGCCGCGGGCAGTGCGGCTGACAACTCCAGAAACTTTCCCGGCCGGGTCTGCGCAGCACCGGGGCAGCCGGAGCAAAGTCCGCACCACTGCCGCCGCGGCGGGGAGCTCGCTGAGCCCACAAGCGCCGGGGCCCAACGCAGAGGCGTCGCTTCCTGGGGCGGGGGACCGGCCACCGCGGCACGCGACTCCTGGATGCTGGCCGGTACCCGCGGGGCCCAGCGAGGGGACGGCGGCGCCTGGGGACCTTGCGAGCAACTCCCGGGACCCCTCTCTTCAAAATGAGCTCTTCCAGCTCCACATGACTCTCCCCTCCAGGCTAAAGAAAGCGTTTAGCAACAAAAGGTGCTCTGATGTCCAGCTCTTTGCATGGAAATGAGCTACGGACAGGAGAACAAATCGCCTGTTGAAAGAGCAGCCGCGCCGCGGCCTCGGGCCCGCACAAGTTTCCAATCACGCCATTCACGGACATGGTTTTGGTCCCAGAAGCTCCAGAAAGTTCATTTTGAAGCTTCACAAGTAGTCAGTGTGGGCACAATGCACACCTCGCGCCTGGGAAGTAGAGCGAGGAATTACAACCCTGACTTTGTCAGGCAAGACCTCGCTGAAAAACAAGTGTGACCGCTTGGGCACGAGCCATTGTTTGGATCCACTCTGGAGTGGGGCATTTTGTCTCCTGAGCGTCCCCAGTGCTAGGATTTTGCGTACATTAGGGGCCAGGCGCCCTGCCTCTCAGGGGTCCCTTTACCTTACAGACGCAGGCAAGGGCTAAATGCTAAGGGTTGTAGCGCCCAGCCCAAATACACTTGGGCCCTGTATGTGTTTTTGCAAGTGGAAAACCCTTGAAGGATTTATTTTATGAGGGAACTAGCCCTGTAGAGTTTAGTTTTCCTTTTGTGATTCTTTCTTTTAAACCCAGGGAGAGAGTTTTCCCTGGGAGATGACAATACTTGTCACATTTGATTTGGTGACTGATCACTTTGTGAAACAGTTAAGGACCCACAAGGAATCTGACCCCTGTTAAAGAGTTGGGGAGAGGGACAAAACCGATGAGATGCCCCAGGGAGAAAGCCCTTACTTGCTGCTGAAGATTCTCTTTGGTTTCTCTTTGGTTTTTTTCTTTGTGTGTGTGTGGGGGGGGGGGTTCTTTTTGTTGGCTTTTTCAGACAGGGTCTGGCTGTATAGTCCATGCTGGTCTTGAACTCACCACGTAGCCCAGGCTGGCCTCGAACTCACAGTGATCCTCCAGTCTCAGCCTCCGTATTAAAGGCATGCGGGGACATGCCCAGCTCTTTAAAACCGATCAAACATGGGGCCCGGGATATAGCTCAGCGGCACAATGCCTGCCTGGCAAGTGCGAGGTCGTGAGTTCGATTCCCAGTACCCACCCACCCCCAATAAAATCAAACAAAAAAGCATTTACATAAAGACAGGAAAATAAGTAAGTGGCAACAAAAGGTAAATAGCCTTTACAGTTGACTTCGCTGGGATTCTGGAGAATTGCAACTAAACAGCCATGTGGTGCTTTTTCAAATTCAAAAATATGTTGAGCCCAGTGCTGCTTCACCCAGGGGCAGCTTGTTCTCTGCATAAATACTTTAGGGTATTATGCAAGCAGGGCAGTGGGGCTGGGATTGAGAGTAGGGCTGACTCTTCAGCACCAATCAGGAGTGTTTTCCTCTTGACTCAGATGACCTGGGGCAAAGCGTTTGACCTTTCTTTGCTGCAGTTTCCCTGTCCAAGATGAGGCAAGGCCATGCTAATTGGTACCCATTCCCTGAGAGGTGGTGGTACATTTTGAAGTCTTTTAAAGATAGGTTCAGTTTGGGGACAACAACACACACACGTGAACCTTACCCAGCATTATGGTACTTGTAGATATCAATACCCTGAATATTACAATATCCTAGATATTTAAGCTCCTTTTATACCCCAGATATTCCAGAAACTTAAGCTTCTTTTCCTGATGCTCCCTAATAAATAGCTGGGGAAATGACACAAAAAACATTTCGGGGGAAGAGTTGATGCCTATTTGTTGTACTGCCTAAAGTCACTTTCCTACTTCTGGAACATGAATAATTTGGTTGATCATTTAAAAAAATGAAGCTGCGCTTACCAGCTTCTGTTCTTATCAACTTCCCTATATTTCCTGAAAATGAGACTGATTACTGCCCCCAACATTGAGTTTTTTCTCCTTCCTTCTAAAATTCCTTTAGGGAATTTTTAACAGTTTCCTTTTCCTCAAAAAAGAATCACTACCACCCTCATCTTCATCATCACCATCACTACCACTATCCACAGAGTCTGGGAATATCAGTTACCTCAGGGAAGTATCAGTTATGAAGAATCCTGTCCCATGGAGGTGGAGAAGATCCTTGAGGGGTATATAGGTCAAGTTCCTCCTTTACAGATGAAGAAATAAGCACCTGAAAATGTGAATAATTGGTCCATGTGAACATAGCTATGTGGGCAAAATCAAAGAACAAGCTGATTATCTTAAAGTTCTTCGATCGATATTGTACTACGTTTGATTCCCACAAGCCTCTGCAAGCCCACAAGTGCAGATATTCCACTGAAGATGGACCTGCAGACATCCTCTCTCCCTTTTCTCCTTTCCATCAGGGCTCCCCTTCACCTTGGTGGAATAGTGACATCGATTCTGTGGGCCCTGATAAATGTTTATCATAGCAGATGAACAGAAAATTATCAGAATGCATTCACTGAGAACACTAATAATGTAGACATCTAGTAAGTATTATTGATTAGATATTAGTCCCTATTGTATTGTTGCGTGCATATGTGTACAACACATATAAACACGTATGCCCACACAAGTACATATACAGTATGATACATGTTTACACCGGCTTGCTTTATAAAAAGTTCTTGCCCAGCTTGGTGGCATACATGTGTAATCCTAGCACTCTGGGAGGCATAGGCAGGAAGATCAAAAGTGTCAGCCTATCCTGGACAACTTAGTTTAGATAGACTCAAAATTTAAAAATTTAAGAAGGGAGGTGGGTGGGGAAGCAGCTCAGTGTTAAGTGCCAGATTTCAATTCCTACTACTGAAAAAGAAAGTTGTTCTTACTGTGGGTCAGAATTACAAAAGTTTAAAAGCCACTTGTGTAAAAGTTGCTGGATACTTAGGGTACAGTTGCAACCTACTAGGTCATTATGCCAACAAAAGAAAGGTAGCTGGTCTATTGCTTGGCAGTGTGCACAATTGCATAGTAGCAAGCATAAATACAGTGGGGTCAAGAAAAAGCTAGGTTTGAATTTTTACTGGAGTTTCCATAAGACATTTTCAAATTACTTCTTAATCTTTAAAATGGGCAAGCTCTTTGTATTTCACATAGTTACAAGGTTCTCTGTGATCAGGCAAGAACCTCTACAATTAGAACCATGCCTCCTTTTCCCCTTTGTTCATCCTTCCCTGCTGGTTCATCCTGGGAGGCCACATCTTTAAACAGGAAGTTTCCTTGTTCCTACCTAAATCTCTTGGATCACCCGAGGGAGTAGTTGCCAGCCCTGGAATGTGGATGCTGAGTAACACAGGTGGGAGTTTGCCTCTGGCGAGTTGCAGTGGTAAGGCCTCTTCAGTTTTCAGTGATAGTAGTAACCATAGCAATAACAATGGCTGTCACTTTTTGAAAACCTACTCTCTGCTAGGCATTGTGCTTGAATTCTTAAAATTCATCAAAGCTTTAACATTCTCAAAACAGAACATAAAATGTCCCACCAAGTTTAACACTCCCACACAGATCCCTTCCCCAGTTACATCCATCCTCACCATCATTCCCATCTGAACCATGGATAAGCCCTGCTGATTGGCTTCCTACATCTAGTCAAATTCATCCACTTCTCTCCTTCACCACTCCCAGCACCTGAGACCATGCTGCTATCCTCTCCTATGATGTTTTATGCAGAGCAGTGCTTCTCAAAGTGGGGACACAAGCTTTAGCATCAGCTAAGAACTTTTGGAAATGCAAATTTCCACCTCAACTTCAAGCCTACTGAGTCAGACACTATCAGAGGTGACTGGCAATCTCTGTTTTAATGAGCCCCCCAGAGCTGGGTATGGAGACAAATGTCCATAATCCAAGCACACTGGGAGGCTGAGACAGGAGGATTGTAAATTTCACCCCAGCCTGGGTAACTTAGCTAGACCCTGACTCCAAATAAAAAGAAAAAAAAAGGCGGAGGATATGGATCACTGCAAAGACCCTGGTTCAAAACCCAGTACCATACAAAAACCAGAGCCCTTCAAGAGATAGCGCTGTGTGCTCAAATCTGAAAGTCCTTACAAACTTCAGGCAGGTCAGAATAAGAAAAAGGAGCATTTTGTTGAGGAAAGGTGAAGTTTTAACATAGAATACATTAAAAAGATATGCCAGTAGATTGGTTTTTAATATTTACTAGTGTGGGGCTGGGGATGTAGCTCAGTGGCACAGCACCTGCCTGGCAGGTACAATGTCCTGAGTTTGAGTGTCAGTACCAAAAAAAAATTCACTAGTGAAAGAAACTGTCAAGGAACAAATGAAAAGAAATCCCCAAATCAGATATTCAGAGATATTTGGTTTTAAAGGGCAAAATATTAAATATTTAAATTAAAATATATACTTTTTCTTTCTTTTTTTTTTTCTGAGCTGTATCCCTGGCTTAAAATATATTCTTGATATGAATGGCACATGCTTTTGGAGCAGATCTTCATTTAAATACTTGTTTTAAAAACTTTTTTAAAAACACATTTTCTGCTTATAGAGAAGGTTAAATCTTAAAGATTATAAATAGTCCAATTTGTGTTTTACCGTACTTCCTGCCACTGAAATTGAGCAATGAAAATAGATAAGTTCATTCCGTTCCGCCAACACTGGCAGCGCTCTGTGGCACTTGCACGTGGGCTTCCACAGTGCCTTGGGGACTGACCGCAAGGAAAGACCGATACGCTACAGCATTTGTCCCCATCACAATTCCCAACTAATTTTTTTTCACAAATGCCTCAAAAGTGATCCAAGCACAGGCAAAAACATTACTTGTATAAAACTCACTTCATCAGGGAGTATTTTGTAAGAGATGAGAAGAGAGCCAGGAGCAAAGAGAGAAGTTAAAACAAACTGAAGACAGTCTGCACAGGCCAGGGAGAGAAGGTACACAGAGTGTGGCTGCGAGGTTGTAAATGCCCTCCTCCGAACTCTCTTCTCCTCTGATAAACAACGCTGCTTGCCCAGCCAGTTACATGGGCCTCGTCTGTGTCCGCGCTGTGTAAATCCCCAGGTTCTGCCTGGAAACTAGATTGGACACAATAGGACTGTCACAGATATTTCATTTTACACCATGGGGTCAGACTAGATGATTTGTAAAGCCACTTGTAATTCTGGACTATAAGGTTTCTGAACTCAGACATTCTGTTCAGTAACAAACATCCCATTCAGAAACACACATTATAGACAAGAGGCAAACTTCTGGTGGGCTGTATACTGGTGCCCATGAGGATCAAAATCTGAGTTACATGAATTGAATTCTATACTTGTTGAGACAAAGAGCCAAAAGACTTCAACTCATCATAAAGTGACTTTTGAATTAATATGAGAGCAGTCTTTCTATGAGAAACTGTGAGATTATGTGAGAGGGACCTGGCATGGTGCACAGGCATGTAATCCCAGAACTCTGGGAGGCTGAGGCAGGAGAATTGCAAGTCTAAGCCCCGTTTAGGCAATTTAGTGATATACTGTCTCAAAACAAAAGAGGAGTGATGGGGGGATGTAGCTCAGCAAAGGCCCTGGGTTCAATCACCAGTACTTTAAAAAAAAAAAAAAAAGAAAAGAAAACTTGGAGAAGAAAAGTTGTTTAGAATCATACTCTGATACTTAACTTTTTTTTTTCCTTAGGAAATTGTAAGAAAAAAATGTGTTAATAAGAGACTAGAGGGGCTGGTGAGATAGCTCAGTGGCAATAAGTGCCTGCCTGGCAAGCATGAGGTCCTGAGTTCAACTCCCGGTGCCCACATAAAGGGAAAAAAAAGGGCTGGTGATATTGCTCAGTGCAATAAGTGCCTGCTGGCAAGCACGAGTCCTAAGGTCAATTCTGGTACCCACATTAAAAAAAAAAAAAAAAAGAGAGCAACTAGAGATTATGTTAAATATTTCCAAGCTATGTGAGGTCAGACTTAAAAGCACAGTGGGGAAATGTCCAGCACTCAGACTGATTCATCAATCATGCCTATTTTATAAACTCTGCCTGTGAGAATGCCTACTTGGCTGTCTCTGTTGCTTAAACATGGTTGTGGAAAATTTTTTTACACTTAAATTTAAAAGCTCCAGTAAAAACTGCTGCTCTGCTTTTTTGAGGTGCCATTATGTTAAAGACATAGGACGAAACAGTCTACTTCCAGAATTAACCCCAGTATACGTAAGAGATAATTACCCAGAATCTTTCCCAGAATTGGAGTGTTATCCAGACTACTTCGGTTCAACAGCAACAAGAAATTTATGATTAATGACTTTCATGTAAGAGTACTGAAATAGAAAAAGAATTGAGCTGAGTATAACATTCCCAGAAAAACATATGTTGACTCATCAAAACAAAGGAAAGTGTGATGCCCTTTTTACTGCTCACTTTTTAAAAGACTGATGAATTTACTGTATAAATGACTTGAGGAAGAACCGTGAGTCTCAGTTGTCCTGTCCAGCTCTGATATTAACTCTATCTCTCTGCCTCATTCTATCTTTCAGGAAGGGGTCTAGATTTTGGATCACAAGGAACAAGATTTGTGTACTAGTAAAACGTACCTGTCAGATATGACAAAGAGACACTCCCATTCTTGTTCCTGGGGGGAAAAAAAGGAAACTTCCAACTTTCCCTCTAGCTGTAAGATTATATTATTTAGAATCTCAGCAACACAGATCTTCCTTCTCGATCTAGCTCCCTTCCTCCCCCTGTACAGTAAGTCTTATGGGCTTTTCCCTCCCCCAGTTGTTCAATGTTCCCTCCTGGGTACTTTCTTTCAAATTGCATTTCCGGTGAGACACACAGATGCCTGGACACAGATATGCATGGGTGCATGCGTGCGCGCACACACACATACACACACAAACACAAAGGCTCAGTTATCAGTTTTTCCGAGCTGCTTTACACAATTGAAGATATAAATACATGAACTCTGAGAAGAACTCATGAAATGAGGGGGTGCCATGGGAATGTGTCATGGAGACCGGAGGTCCGAGTGACGACATGGGGGTCAGGGCTACTTCTTTAAATAGAGCCTAGGTCAAGTTTGGTGAAACAATTATTCCCTGTTTAGGGAAATACATAACATATGCTACTCCTATGGGTAGTGCTGGCCTGAATGGGGTTGGGAATTTAAAGAAAATATTAAAATGAGTAAGCAGGCACCAGATTTTTATGCACCATTTCCCTTACAATGAATGAAAATATTTTTTAAAATGGACTGTGTGGTAGATTAACTAATGGTCAACTTGGAATGCCCGCTGAACTGAGTCAGCATGGTTCTGGGCATGGAAGATCCACCTGAGGATTGTTACCAAAATTATATAAAAGAAGAACTGGAGGAGAAGATTACATGCTGTTGATTTTCCTGGAGAAGATTGCCGGGCTGATTTTTCTGATGAGAACTTGGCTGTTCTCAACCTCAGAGGAGCTTGGGTCCTTGCTGTCTCTGGAGATGGCTGCTGTTGTCTTCGGGGACCTCTGGTCTTCACCTTGAGCGTCACTTCCTGACTCCAGTGTAGATTCCTCAGCCTGCTGGCACAGATCCTTCATCCCACCGGCCCAGACTTTCTAGTTTCCACCACTGACCTCTGGGCCTTCCCAGTGCAGATCCTTGATACGGACTTGCATGAGACATTGCTGTGGGCTCTAGGCCTCTGGCTGGATTCTTCACATCTCTAGTGCGAGGACAGATCTCTTGCACTCTTCTGCATTTGACTTTTCAGGTGAATATTATAAAATAATCCTATAAATTATGTGTCCTGTATTAAATCTATTCCCTTGCAAACCCTGACTATAATAGACTGTTTTTTGGTTTTTGGGTTTTTTTTTTGTGGGTACCGGGGGTCAACCTCAGGACCTCGCACGCCAGCAGGCGCCCGTGCTGCTGAGCGATATCACCAGCCCTTCCTTTGTATGTGGGTTCCGGGAGTCAAACTCGGGCCCTCGCACTTGCCAGGCAGGCACTTACGCCACTGAGCCATCTCACTGGCCCTAATAGACTGTTTATACATCATTTTTCCCTATGCCTTATAAATGAGGCAAATAGGTGCTAGCTACCCTTTTTATCTAATGAATGTTCTCAAGAATCAGATGATGTTGATTCCAGTAGCAAAGAGAGACTTAACAAAGACCTCTTGTTCTAGAAATGAGGTCATGTGGACAATCTATCAATTAAGAAAAAGCCTATTTTGCTTCCAGGGGTCACCTATTGAGGCAGGAAATCCATCTTTCAGCCAGTGAACTAACATCTGGCCTAAGTCTTCTAGGCTGAAATGTCAATTTCCTGATTTAAATGGAACACACATGAAAGTGGAAGAAAGAAAAATACAAATCTTCACTTGCTGAATAAATAGCAGCCTAGATAAAGCTCCCAAAAAAGAGAGAGCTACTCATTATTGATCAAAAGGGACAAAACAGTAAAGAACTTGTATGAAAATTTTATTTCCTTCTATAATAACTCAAAGATAAATAAGCAAAAGGAGAAATCAATCATTTAGTGGTAAACACATAAATAAATTTACTTTCATCTAAGCCAAGTAATCATAATTCCTGGTGATTCATTCCAAGGGGGGGCAAAGATATACCCTTTTTTTCTTTTTCATGCCGAGGATTGAACCCAGAGCCTCATGCATTCTAGGCACGCATTCTACTGCTGAACTACATCTCAGCTCCAAGATTTACTTTTGTGCTATGAAAAAGAGGGCAAGGGAGGAGTTTACTAACTTAACAGGAGAACACTTGAAAGAGAGAACTGGCAGATGTCTAGCCAATTTACAAAAATAATCTTTTAGAGCTTGTTGAAAGTACCATAAAACATTTCATGTGTAAGGGCTGGGACTGTATTTCAGTAGTAGAATCCATGCTTTGCACGAGCGAGGCTCTGAGGTTGCGCACACACGGGTGTACACACACACAATTTGCCACTCAGTTTGCTTTTTTTTTTTTTTTTTTTGCAGTACTAGGGATTGAACCCACAGCCTTCATACTGAGCTACATCCCTAGCCCTTTTCTCTTATTTTGAGACACAGTCAAAGTTGCAAAGTTGCCACGGCTGGGTTCAAACTTGTGACCCTTCTGCCTCAGACTCCTAGAGTTCTGGGATTATAGACACACACCACCATGCCTAGCTTCAATTTACTTCTTGTATTCTTTGAAAATATTCTATGATTTTGATTAGTTTTTCTTCTATCAGGATAAATTGTGGAGATTTTATTTTGTCCATCCACCCTTCATTCGTTCATTCGTTCATTCATTCATTTATGTAACAAATAACAACCAAGTGCCAATTACACTAGACATGGTATTAGGTATCCACACACATAGGGCTGTTTTCAGGACCATCTAACCTATGAAGGGAGACAGAAAAGTAAATACTAAGTAATAAAGAGGCTCCAACTGGGTGGGGAGTGGAAAGGTTCATACAGAAGGTGATCCCCAGCCGGACGTTGTGGAGCATGCCTGTAACCCCAGCACTTGGGAGGCTGAGGCAGGAGGATCACTGAGAATTTGAGGCCAGCCTGAACTGCACAACGAAAACCTATCTCTAAACAACAAAAAAAAAAAAAAAAAAAGAAGGTGATCCCCAGGAAGGGTTTCAAGGACACACAATTCACCAACCAGTCAATGAAGTAAGAGGAAAGACTTTCGAGGCAAAAGGGAAAGCCTAGAGGAGTTAGAGTATAAAGCCTAGTGAGGTGAGTGGAAATTGGACAGGAGATGCAGGAAGCAGTAAGGATGGCTGGCCTGTGTGTCAAGCTAAGTGCGAGGGTTGTAATATGTCTACATCTTCTCATGCATGCTTCGCTGCAGCTCTACTCTGTCATTTTAAGAAGAAAGTCAAGTTGTAGTACTGGGGTATAGTTCAGTGGCAGTGCACTAGCCCAGCATGTGCAAAGTCCTGGGTTAGATCCCAGCACCAAAAAAAGAAAATAATAAAAAGGAAAGAAAGCAGAGTAGTCCCTGGGGTTCAATCCTGAGCAACACACACACATGCACATGCACACACACATGCACAAAATAATAATTTAAATGTAGAGTAGTAATGCAAGTGTGTGATAAAATCTGATTATATCTCACTAGTTAATGTAATAAAAGCAATATGGAGTGACTAAGGGATTTAAATGAGGAAATATTAAACTCTCTGACTTAGGTTCATTTTAAAATTAATGGCAAGGCAGAGCCCAGCTCAGAAGAAGATGAAATTTTAGAGGCCACTTCTAAAAGTACAGCTACTAATCCAGGCTAACACTTACAATGGCACCTTGACAAATGCCGGAGATTCACACAGCTGGCACCCATTCCAACTCTTTCCCGGGAGCGAGGGCTAGACGGTAAAAATTACACTTCTCGGGGTTCCCTGCTGCTGTGGTTCAGGCTGCTATGGGACTTCTACCACTTCAGTACATTTGCATCAGCCTTTGGAACTGGAGAGTTCCTTAGTGTGCAGCCTGGCTGCAGATGGGAGAAGCCCCTGATTTGGGGACTGCCTGGTGATGGCAGAGGCATTTGATCTGTCAGTTTTGGGGAGCCCCGTCCTGGTTGCAGCTTGTAGATATAGAGTGACCAAGCTCCTATTTTGCCTAGAACTGTCAATTTTAGTACTGAGAATTCTTCATTCTAATGACCTTTATGCTGATGTCCTTGGGACTGTTTCTCTATATTTCTTCCCAACAGTTCTGAGGGCTGTATATGTTTTAATGCATCCCTTAAACAAACAAACAAACAATTTTTTTAAAAACCTAAGGCAGATTTTTTTTCTATAGCCAAGAACTTGGAGGAAGACAGCCAGGAGCAATGACTATGGGATTGGTGTAGAGAAGCTGGATTACAACTGGGTAACTAATTGGATAGGGGAGTTGAGGGGAGAGAACAAATCAAGGCGGATTCCAGGCTTCTGGCTTGTGTAACCAGGCAGGTGACACTGCCACTCACAGAGATGGGAATGAATGTAGAAGGGGGAGCAGGTTTGAGAGGAAACATATTGGGTCCAGTTAGACCTGTGTGGAACTTGGCTGATGGAAAAGTCATGTCCACAGTTCCTGGATGATCTGCATGAGCTGCAGAAGTGCTGTTTTTCTTCTCAGTCCTGCCACACCAGACCTCTCCCATTTGTCCCACTCTGAGCTCCCAAATGGCAGCTATCCACACTCACGTCCTAATGGAGACTCACACGTGGCCTTCAGACGTGGCCTTCAGACATGTATGTGGTCATGTATCACAGCCCTTTCCTTTAACTGGCAAATGCAGGTCACACAGGAAGCCTTCCCTGGCCTGCCCCAAAGCTGGCAAAACGCACCGGCCTACGCAGCTTTGTAACACTCAGCATTTTTTTTCTATCACAGCAGTTAATCCTGCTTCTTGCAATTGTGTATTGAGTCATGTTCCTCGTGTCTGATGACCAGCTCTATGCTAGGAGGGACCATGCATGTCTAACTCACTGTCAATGCTCTTGTGACTGGCATTGTACCTGGCATACTGTAGACACTAGAACCTTATTTGATAAAGGAAATGACCAACACAGAGGAAACAGCCTGACAAGTGTCAAATGTGGGTATAGCATCACTGTGAAGCTTCAGGAGGTATGATCACAACTACAGTGAATGCTACTGCTGAGTGCCATCCACAGCAAGGCAGGCTCATAAAAACATTACAGTGTGTCTTCATCCACCTTATTCACCACATCTAGCACCTTGCAAGTTCCGGCTTTTCCCCAAAGTCAAAATGACCATGAAAGGTAGGTTTGAATCAATTCAGGACATTGAGGCAGCCAGGACAGTGCAACTAAAGACACTCACAAAAGAGGACTTGTGGAACTGCACCAGAAAGTGGCAAGAATGATGGGCTAAGTGTATTCAAAGCGAGGGGGAGTATTTTGAAGGAGAGTCATGGCAAAGTGTCTTTTACTGTAACAAATTTTTAAAATTTGAATATTCCCCATATATTTTGATCACCCTTAGTAAATACTGGATGGGATAACTCATAAGAAATATATGTATTTTTACATAACTTGTGTAGAGTAGGTAAGTACCTACCTCTGAGCTATACCCCTAGCCCTGAAATCCATACATTGTTGATAAGACAGAAGCATTCCCCAACTCTTCATCTAGAAATTAAGTGGTATCTTCATGAAAGTGACAATTGAATGTGATTGATACAAGGAAAATTATCATTATGAACTGATACATGATCCAAAAATTTGGCAGGGTGCATCAAAAGCCATGAAAGGTTCATCTTCTCTGACTCAGCATTTAGATTCTTAGAATTTTTTCTAGTAAATTATTGGAAAGAAATCAGAAGCTCTGTGCTCAGAGGCTGATTATTGCATTTTATATAATATTGATAATTTGGAAAGCAGCATCATATTCCATAACAGAAGAATGGGCAAATAAATGCGGATATGGTGTCTTGAGGAATTAATATCTACAGATAAAGACATTAGTGGAAAAACATGTTGGGCTGGGAATGTAGCTAAATGATAGAGAGCTTGCCTAGAATGTATGAAGCCCTGGGTTTTTTCCCAGCACCACAGGAAAAAAAAAAAAAGTTAGAAATACATAGGAGCTCAGGAAAATAACCTCTGTAGGACAAATTTAACTCAAATTAGAAGTGCACATCATATGCACAAAGGTGACATAAAAACCTGCAAATGTTCTGTGTCAGTGTTTGGAACATAGTAGCAGCTGAACAAATATACTCTAACAAGTGAATATAAAATGAAAACTATTAATGCATTGAGATGGTGGGGTTTGAATTAAATTATCTCTGAAAAAATTGCCATGTAGTTACTATGCTGTTTAAAGTATATGTAGGCTGGGTGTGGTGGCACATGCCTGTAACCCCAGCACTCAGAGAGGCTGAGACAAGAGGATCGCCGTGAGTTTGAGGCCACCCTGGGCTACATAGTGTGTCCAAGGCCAGGTGAATTATAGAGTGAGACTCTGTCTCAAAAAAAACCCCAAAACTAAAAAGATAAAGTATATTAAAGTACATGTATTAATTCCTCAAGATGAATGTAACTATTATGCATCACAAACATATACAGTACTAATAAAAAAGAAACTAAAAATGATAAATACAGTTAATAACTAACATTTATTATTTACCGTGTGCAGATACTATCTTACATATTCAATATTTTATAATGATATCAATTCATTACCTTGCAAACTAGTGTCTCAGACCACAAGGTCTGCGGTGCGTGGTTAGGAATTTTCATGGTAGAATTTTACATAGCCTGTCTACATAAGTAATTGCTAGAATTGGAATTACTGAGTTCCTGAAACTGAGAGACAAAGGAACAAGAGTTCTTGGAACAGCCTCAGGAAGCATGATCTTTTAACTTACTTATGATGATCCCTGGCTGTGTACAGTAGTGCATGCCTATAATCTCAGTGCTCTGGGACAATGAGATAGAAGGACCATGAGTGTGAGCCCAGCCTAGCCAATTTATCAACTTAGTGAGGCCTTGTCTCAAAAAAAGGAGCAGGGAAGGGGGTGCTGGGGATGTAGCTCAGTTTGTAGGCCCTGGGTTCAGTCCTCACTGTTAAACAAATGAAAACTTGTGATGATCCCTGAAAGCCTCACAGAGAAACGATGGAATGTATTGTGAAAGTTTTACATATGGTAGCATTTCCAAAAAGGCAAGAATGTACTACGGCAAACAGCTCACAAATGGAAACCGAACAGTTCCAACAAAAGCAAGCAGGAACTGTTGGGAGTCCCATTTTAAAAAAGGTTTCTCAGTATTGCCTCAAACCTCCTTAAAACCAACAAATATTCAGAAACCACCTCTTTTGATCCACCCATAGCATTTAACTTTCCTGGTTTTTCATGTTTGATGATAAACATGGTGCCGCAGATGAATAAGAGCTCTGTATTAGACGAAATTCTCTCATTGGCTTATGCACACACTGGATCTGTAGAGGCCACTGCAACTGCTTGTCTGCATCCAAAAGCAGCATTTAGCTTTTGTCAGTAACTCCAGCAATTTCACCCTTGACTTTTCTCAGATCCGGATCCACCTTCTCTACTATTCATCTCAACATTTTTCCAATGAGAGACACTATTATTTAAAATTACTCTGTGCTATTGGCTGTCTGTCCTGATTCTGTCCCTTGTCAGCTGACTCAGAATGGGGGGCAAAGTCAGCCAGGTGCCGGGTCGATTGCTACCATATTCCTTGGCATAGATGGCAGTATCTTCAAACACGGTCATCCTGGGCACTTTATTCCATGATCTCTCACCACATACAGAACCCCATTCTGATTTTGCATGATGTGTATTTCGTCAAAATCCTACAGTCCCAAATGTGCCAGATCTCAGGTCCTCTGTAAAGCAATAATAAATTTAACTAGGTGCGCTCAACAGATGGTACCTGCTTTCACTGGGGCACATTCATAACCTCTAAAGGAAAAGAAGGAAAAAAAAGAAAAGAAAAAAAAAAGGAAAGGAAAACATTTCCTAGACCAATGGTAGCTGCTCACTCTTTTGGTATTACAAAATAAGATATCTAACTTTCAGTGCTTAAGAGAAGAAAAATTTAGAGTCCAACTGCACCCCGCCCAGCGTTTCCTGAGGGCGTTCTTCCAATCACAGACGCATGCTGGGTGAGCCGATTAATTCGGGCTCTGTGCCCTCAAGTGGGCGGTGTGCCGCTGATGTCAGGAACAGTGTGACATATATTTGTGTCCTGTACCCAGTTAATTTGTCCCTGGCTGGAATACATGAACTTTCATTTGTTCTACTATCATCATATCCCGTCTAGACTGGAAACAGCTTCAGAGTGGCTCCTTCCACATCACCGAATTAAAAATCAGAGCCCAGGGCCGGTGAGACGGCTCAGCGGCTTAAGCGCCTGCCTTGCAAGCGCGAAGGCCCGAGTTCTACTCCCGGATCCCACATACGAAAAAGGGGCCGGTGATATCGCTCAGCGGCACGGGTGCCTGTTGGCGCGCGAGGTCCTGAGGTCGTCCCCCCGGTACCCACAAAAAAAAAAAAAAAAAAAATCAGAGCCCAGTTTACCGACGCTGCCCACGCCGGGTACTCCATGGGTCCTTTAGCTTCTCTCTCTCAAGTGGGAGAAAACTTGGGAAGACCATGGCGGTTACTTCCAACTGAAAAACCCAGGCACAAGTAAAACCTGACCTTGCAGAGTAAACACTGTGATCTCACACCAGTAATGCTATATTTTAAGGAAATCATTTGCAGTAATGCTATATTTTAAGGAAGTCATTTGGAAAAATAATGCAAGTTTTTAATCAAGTTGGGCAGAAGTAATGTTTGGACTGTGCTTTGGTTCTATTTTGAAAGCACTGGTGCTCCAGGAAATGAATGCACAAAAGGATTACTGTGTCCTAGGGGCCGAGGAGGGAAAGAGCACAGGGATTTGGGAGGCTGCAGTGCTCAAGGGTGGCTGCTCTGAGTTTGAAGATGTTTGGTAGGGCAAGAACGCTCCTATAACTAACGTAAGGAAACCTCTTGCGTTTAAAAACAGTGTGAAGTTACCTAAAAGTGATCCATTAATGGGGTTATTTGCACCGGGAAAAATACTGCCTTTTTCAGGATTCATTAAAGAATCTAAAGTAAGGGGGAGCCTAATGAGGGCGCCTGTAATCCCAGTTACTCAGGAAGCTGAAGGAGAAGAATTGTAAACTCAAGGAGGGCTGTGCAACTTAGTGAGACCATGTCTCCAAATATAATTTAAAGAGATTTGAGGATGTACCTGCCATGCGTGAAGCTCGAGGTTCAATTCCCAATACTGCAGGGAAGTAAAAAATCTGAAGTGGTGGCAGAGCACATGGGCTTTGGTTTCAGACAGACCAAGATCAGCTCCCAGCAAGTGGGTCACTAAGCACTCTTTCTTCAGTTATAAAATGGGATTAGTGAAGCATCTGTGATATAACGTGTTGTTGTTGTTTTTGCAGTACTAGAAATTGAACCTAGGGCCTTGCACCTGCCAGGCAGGTGATCCGTTAGTAAAATATACCTCAATCCTTCCTATTTTATTTTGAGACAAAGTTTTCCTATGTTGCCCAGGCTGACCTCCAACTCATGATCCTCCTGCCTCAGCCTCCCAAATAGCTAGGATTCCAGGTATGTGCCACTGCTCCCACTGACAGTGTTGATAAGAGGGATAAATATGATCATTTGCAAAGACTTAGGTCAAGAATGGCACATAGTAAAGGGTCAATAAAAATATTGTCATTACTTTTTGAATTATTATGTGGAAAACACTTAGTATAATATCTACTTGGGAAAAGGTAGCACTATTTAATATATGATCATGGGGTCATTAAAGTTTTCATTTTAATTCTATTTATTACCAACTATAAATAGTAGCTCACCTAATCCTTTGAATTCTTACAGATCATTAACTGCCTTTAAAAAATTCTTTAGGGAATAGGAATGACTCAGTAGTAGATTATTTGCCCAGCATGCATGAGGCTCTGGGTTTGATCCTCAGCACCGCACAAAAACATCATTTATATTATTTTTTTGGCTAAAAGATTTGGGACTTGTCCCTCTTCTTTAGCTACAGACACAGTACATAATGATGTTGGGTGGAGAAGAAAGAAAGATGAAAAGATATTTACTTCAAAACTTTGTGGGCCTAAAATGAAACATGTGCTGCCGATTATAGGAAAATGGCCGTGAATGTCTTAGAAATAACCCCTAGACTCAGGCAGAAGATAATACTTTCAGCAGGCTCAGTAAATTCCTCATTACCATACAAATTGTTTTCAAATCTGATCTAATAGGATATGACTAATAATTGGGATTTGTTTTCTTCCAAGGAGCTGAATAATTAAAGGGAGCCACTATAGTTTAGAAGACCATTCCTAAATCGATCAAGTGTTTTTGAGTTCTGTTTTGTTATAAACCGAAGTGCTGTAATCAGTGCGCTGGGTTCTCCCAGTGCTGACTGAGGCAGAGCATGGCTGTGGCCTTGGCACTGCGTGTGTTCACAACAGGATGGAGCTGCATCTCCTCACCAGATGGCTTATAAAATGAGATTTTAAACATTATGGCTGTGCAGGGACATGACTTTTGTCCCCATGTCGCCTGTCCTCTGATCGGGATACCTGGTAGGCTCCAGGATCGCTTGGGCTATTTCCCAGTCCTCTTCACTTCCTTTTTGGACCATTTCTGAGATGCACAAACTCATTTCTGGTGTAAATTAATGCAACTTGAGTTGCTTATGAAAATCTGGAGAGGAAAACACTGAGCTTACGCTAAAGGTAATTTTCAGAGGAACAAAGTTTCCTTGTTGAAGTTTTCCAAATTTCAGAGCCATGAAAGGGGCAGGGAAGGATTAGCAAGTCAAGGGAAATAAAACCAGCAAAATAAGTCCTTTGATCAGGAGTTAACACAATGCACTTGGACCAGATGACACAATTATAGCTCTTACTTTTCTGCCAGGAGAAGCAGGTAGCAATTTCTAATTCCATCGCCCACCCTAACGCAGGCATGCAGCCGCACGCGCCATGACAGCCACCAAAGCCCTAGTCAATTAGGAGCAACAGTAAAATGACATCCCATCTGCTATACAAATGTCAATGGCTCGCGCCACCTGTTGAGGGGTTGGGGGCGTGGGGTGAAGAGTCTTGACACAGGTTTGTATATTTATACAAAGAACTACTTGAATCAAAGCTTTCCCTTGGCCCCCACCCTCTACTCCCTTTCTCTGCCAGAAATCCTTTGAATAGTTCTGCAGTGGTATTTTGTACTCAGAAGAGCATTAGTTGTATTTAAATACCATGCCCCAGGAATGACAGGACTTGAAAATTATGCAATAGACTTCAGCTAGTAGAAAAACCCCTAGCTCTGAGTTCTTCTCAAATCATCCTCCTCTTGATTTACAAATAAACACAAAGGCAAATTATTCAAGAGTTTCAGTTTGAGCTAATCTGAGTTTTCCTGGGTGAATACTGAGACAGTGGGATGGGGGTAGAGGGGATCATGAAAGTTCTCTCTCCAAGACCCAGACATTTGGAGGGCATGTCAGAAGCAAGCTGTTGCACTGGCTTCCAGGAGCTTCCATTCCAGCCTTCGCTAATGCCATTTTCCTCTTCTCACAACATCTGAGCCCAGCTCTGGGTTTGGCTCAATTGGGCTCGTCTTCCATTGCCACTAATTCCCATGATCTGTCCCTGTAACCCTGGGGGCGAGTGGATGTTGCTATATCATTTGATGAGTCTCTAAAATCACTTCACATCACATTGGGTCTCTGTCTCCTGACACTTCTACTTGTCTTTCAAGACACAATCAGATGTCATCTCCCCTGGGAAGATTTTCTTGGGAGTTTATCCCCACTCAGCCAGAGCCACTGCCTCTCCACCCCTTCCCTTCCTCCTCCTCCACAGGCCATGAGTAGCGTCCTGCAAAATCCCCTCGTCAGGCACTTATGCTGCATTTTAACTGCTACCTTGTCTCACTCTCTCTTCTCTTAGACTGGGCTCTGCCTGAGTGCAGGAATTACAATGGTGGGTTTTCCTTGTTATTCTTAGTACTCAGACATGAAAGATTCTCAGTAGACCACAGTACTGTTAGTCCCCTCTTCCGGAGTGCTTGCTCTAGGCTGGGTGCTGCTCTCAACATAGTGAGAACATAACTCATCTCCCAAGGTCGATTGAGTCAGAATGGACCTGACACAGTGAATATAAAGTCACCTTGCAGTGAGGGCGAACCTTTCAGAGACGAGTGTCCAAACTGCAACCCAAAACCCACCTATTTATCACAAAGTACCAACACTGCAGTTAAACCCGAATACTGAGGTTTTTAGAACAAACAACTCATACACTAACACCTTTTGTCTTAAAAGAAAAACAACACGTGTGCCATAGGTTCGGCCACTACTGGCACAGAGTAAATGCTCAGTAGATTTTAGCTCACTTTACTTAATGCATTACGTCATTTAATTCTTAGAATTTGTTTTGTCTAGTGCAACCATTGTTTGTTGCTGTTTAAAGATGAGGCAATGGATATTTAGAAAGGTTAAAAAACTTGTCCCAGATTCAGGCACAGTGGTCCATGCCTGTAATCCTAGTTCCTTGGGAGGCTGAATCAGGAAGATTGTAAGTTGGAGGCTGAGCAATTTAGCAAGACCCTGTCTCATTAAAATAAAAAAATTTTAAAGGGCTGGGGATGTAGCTCAGTGCTCCTTGGATTCAATCCCCAGTAAGGAAGCTGGGGAAAGACAGAAGAACAGAGATTTGAATTTAGGTTTTTCTTTTTCTAGAGGCCAAGTTCTTACCACACACTTCCAGCTACTATGCTAATTTGTATTTTCATTTCTTTCCTGGATTCTAAATTCTTTCACAGACTTCTTTGTATTTTCTGTAGCACTGTGCCTTGAACGCAGTATGCCTTTTCTTTTCCTTTTTTTTTTTTTTTTGTAGTACTGGGGACTAAACCCAGGCTCTTCACACTGAGCTAAATCCCCAGCTCCTTTTATTTTCTATTTTCAGAAAGACCTTGCTAAGTTGATAGGTTGCCTAGGTTAGACTCGAACTGGCGATCCTCCTGGTTCAGCCTTCCAGGGTGCTGGGATTGCAGGTATGTATTGCCATGCCGAGCTAGTATGCCCTCCCTAAGCATTGCTGGTATGGCTGTGTGAATAGGGGCTGGAATACTAATTACTCCAAGCTGGCTAGTCCTTGTTCTCTCTCACTCAAGGATCCTCATACATGGTGTCTGTGTATTTAGAGCTCTTCCCCAGCTAGCAGGCAGACAGAGGTCCCCTGTCCCATATTTACCATTGACCTTACTTCATACCTTAAGCCATTTCCATACAGACATAGAGGGGTTAGCCTTCTCCTTAAAGCAATACCAGAGGTAACACGAGCCCTGACTACTAATGGCATGAGGATAACCGCACTTCATTTCCTATGGCAACATTCCTGCCTGATGTGTGAGCCCTGGCTATCCCAAGGGTTGATCATTTGCCAAGCTGACCAGTGGGCAGGGTCAGCTCAGAGCAATTTGGGACCAGAACTAGTGGGCAGATGTGGGCAGAGGGGAGAAATATGCAGCACTAGTATAACTGAGATTGGCTGAGGTCTTCATTCGGATCCTAGAGTAAATAAGCTAGTGTGGGCAAGCCCTGTGCATGACCTCCAGTTTCACTGATTTGTAAGAAAGGGCCTTTCTGTAACTTGTGTAGCGCAAAGCTAGCAGATCTTTGCTTAGCCTTTGCAACTGAAAAGGGAAGAAGGCTTTTGAAGTCCATTTCAAGGGTGGTGCATGTACACCCTGCTGTGGTTTAGAAGGTCCATGTGCTAAGGGCTTGGTCCCCAGCCTGTGGCGATATTTGGAAGCAGTGGAACCTTTAGGAAGCAGAGCCTAGGCTGGGTGTGGTGACGCACATCTGTCATCCCAGTACTCGGGAGGCTGAGGCAGGAAGATCACCGTCAGTTTGAGGCCAGCCTGGGCTACATAAGGAGTTCAGGGCCAGCCTGAACTACATAGCAAGACCAGACTAGCAGGAGGTCTTCAAGTGATGGGATGTGTGACTTCCAAGGAGATTGGGAGACCCTGGTCTCTTTCTATTCTTCTCTTTGCCGCTGGCTGTGATATAAGTGCTTTTGCTTTGCCCTGCACTCCCTGTCACAATGTGCTGCCTCTCCATAGCCCAACAGCAATGGGGCCAATCAATCACAGGTTAGAATCTTTGAAACTATGAGTCAATATAAAGCTTTAATTTTTTTTTTTTCTTGCTGTACTGGGGATTGAACCCAGGGTCTTCACACTGAGCTACATTCCCACTCTTTTTATAATTTTTATTTTGAGACAGGGGCTCACTAAGTCACTAAGTTGACCAAGCTGGGCTCAAACTTTTCATCCTCCTGCCTCAGCCTCTCAGAGTGCTGGGATTATAGTCTTCCACCACCACTTATGACAATCTTTATTCTTTCTAAGTCAGTTATCTCACGTTTTTGGTGAAATGATAGAAAGTGCAATCACACATATCCCATCACTCTTCTTGGATTAATAACCTTCTGTTCTCATCCAACACTCCGTACCTTCTTTTTTCCAAGGTAGCATGATTATAAGTACCAAACCATTTCTGATAGGACCATTTAGAAAAAGAGAATCTTACAGAGCAAAAATGAATAACTCCACTTTTCAGATAACAGTAACTGGATTGCAAGACAGAAAAGCACAAAACACTTTGAAAAGTGAACTAGTTTTTGGTGAACAACTGATACACTAAAGGCTTTTTGCCCAGGGCTCATTACAGAGTGAGTTCCAGAAATGCCATATTTCAGTCATCATTATACATTTTTCTATTTTTTATTGTGATTAAATGCCACTATTAAATTTTGTACAAAGTGCAATGCACTTATACACATGCATGTGTTCACACATGCACACACACATAAATCACCAGAGAAAGAGAAGAAATACTGAGAGAAACAGAGCTTAGGAACATAGAGAAAGAGCCAGATCCTGATATGGAAAGGAAAGAGATCAAAAATAGGAGAAGGCTGCGGTTAGTTATACACCTTGCTTATCTCCATCGCTGAGTGTTCAAGCTATCTCTCTTCCGTGTTTTCCATCTGCTGTTATTATAAAATTCATCCTGGGACCAAGTCTCCTCCTGAGTGTTTTGCACATCATGAACATTCAGGGTCAGCTGAGTTATTTCAGAGAAAAATTAAATAATATATGTTTGCTGTGTAAATAGTAATGGAAAAGTCATTAAGCCCCGAGCCAAGTGACCAATTAAACAAAATTCAACTAACCAAATGATTTGCTTCCCACCAAATAAAATAGAGCCAACTTAAGTTGACTAAGAGGCTGAGCAAAAATTTTAATAACCTAATTCAGCAAACAACTGCCCATTAGCAGCATGAGGAGATGACAGGTCATTCTGGTAGGGCTGGATTCTCAGCACCGACCATGTATCATCCTTCGAAGCCTGAGATCAACAAGGGGTGGAAAACACCAAATGCAATAGGAGGCATGAAGCTTTGGGCAGCCAGGGAACCTGGTTCATAAATACCCAATCCCGAGAGGAGGCCATTATTTATGGGTTTGGCAGCTCATTATACTGTAGGCTCTTTCAGGGCCGGGCTCCTGGCTTCCTCACCAGTTTTCTATGAAGGTAGTGCTGAGGATGTGGCAAGTGGCCAGTTCTCTGGGGCACTCAAGGATGACTAAGAGGAGCTGTCACCACATATGTTTAAAAATACCAGGGCCTGGTCATCTGACCCACTTTTACTTGAGCACATTGTACACTGTGAGTCCCTAGAGAGAGACTAACAAATCCTGTGGCCAGGACGAAGTTCTCTCACTCCTGGGGCACAGCTGGCTTCTGAGACAGAGTGGGTTGACTACTTGTGATGTCACTGAGTTAACTCATACCAGCCCTGCACTCCCTTATTTTTTAGACAGTAAAACAAAAGCAATGAGGCAAGGCACGGTAGTCACATGTAAAATTTCCTTTCATTGGCAATGTCCATTATATAGACACTATAGGGCACCCAGACCAAAATATACTCCTTGTCCTACCTTCATGTGCCAGACCAGTGTGGTTCTCAGACTCTGACTTGCATCGGTATCTTCTGGAAGGATCTCAGAGTGTCTGATTCAGGCCATCTGGACTGGGCCTGAGAAACTGTATTTCTAGCAAGTTCCACAGTGGGGCTCCTGCTGTAGGTTCAGGAATCACCACTTGAGAATCACTATAGCAACTTGTGCTTGGATAACATTTCCTACTTCTACTCATTTAAACTTAATGTATCACAGGACTTTAGAATTCAGTAATCAGAGGATGATTCCATAGTGCAAGAGAACAATATATGCAAAACCAATGGTATTTCACTTCTAGAGAGGTCAGATTCTTGACAACCTCAGCTATTTGCAACATACTCAGAAGTAAGATATAAAGGTCCTTATGTTACACTAAGGCTATGAGAAAACTATGGTACCCTGCAGAGGGCAGTTGGGGAGCCCCTTTTAGGTGTTTGTGTAAAATAAGCTAGTGTGCAGGGAACAGCTAAGATGTATTAATTGAAAGATAATGAAAAGAAATTTGAAGGCACAAATTACCTGCAGGGCTACTTGTCCAACTTGACTTGTTAATATCCCTGTGGGATCACCACTACATTATAGGAAAAACACAGTTGATTTTTAAAGTACTACGGCTATTCTTACAGAACTCTCTCCCACTATGATCCCAGTTTCAAACAAAGAAAACTGCAAGTGGTCAATAAGAAACTCTCCCTGAATGTGACAGTGTAAAAAAACTTAAGACTCAGCTTGGCATTCATGATGAGTGTGAGCTGGAAAAAGTGTGTGGGCTGGTGAGTGCTGTGTACTTCTGCCTCTTTCACAGGGGGAAAGTGAAGTAGAAAAGAAAAGCTGACCCTGGCTCAACCCTGTCTGTGATCCTAGGAAGAGAAGGCTGCAAAAATAGAAAGAAAAGGCTACTTCGATAAATCAAAGGAAGAGTGGTAGATACAAGTAGGGAGGGACACCTTCCCTAACTCAGCAAGGTCAGACACTCCCTGGAGAAAAAAAAAAAAAAAAATGGCTATTTTTGAAAGGGCCCAAAATATTAGAAGCAGGAGAGCAACACCAGCAAAAGAGGAAGTGGTAGTGTGTGAAGTCCCTGAACAATCAAGGAGAGGCCTCCTGGGGCCTATCTAAAGCCTGGGATACTAGGGCTCAGTGGCCATAGATCATGGAGGGTCAGAACTTGTGCTGCTTGTCATCTCCGTGATCCCCTCAGCTCATCTCTAATGTCTGCACCGACTTCCTGGTTTTCTGGCTTCCTTCAGGTTGGGTCAATGGCAGAGGACAGATACTGGAAGGAGACAGAGCTAGGGCAGGATATGTATCCTTATGTGTGCCCTGTGTTTGTCAAAGTCCCTTTAAATCTAGGGATCAGTAGAGACAACCCCTTTTCCAGGGTTCTGGCCCCTGAGTGAACCACCATTGCTTCCAACTCTTCCTTTAGGTTTGGGGATGGCAAAGGCTTCCTGATGTCGCTGTTTTTATGCTTTCTAGTTTTTGTCTGCTTTTTGATCCTGTGTACATCTCTATTTTAAAAGTGGCCTCATTCAACCCTTGTCAAATTCTTTGTGTCTGCCAGCTGATTACTTCCCGGTTGTACTGCAACAGCAATCAAGGTAAAATTTCCCCGATGGAGCAAGAGCTTTCCTGAGCTCCTGATTGATTTTAAATAAGGAACAAATGGAGTCATTACATTTTTCAGGAACCACACAGCAGTAGATAAGGGAGGTAAAGGACTTGAGAAAATAAATCTGAGCTCAGGAATATCAGTGAGAAAATGATTCTAGAACAATCACTTGAAGTGTATACTCAGGCATTAAACGGGAATACATTCTGAAGAAATATCCATTGAGGAACTGAGTAGCATTAGAATGTAGAAATAATTTTAATAAAGTTTTCCAGAAGTCATGAAAATTTAAAGCTAGATGCTGGAAAAGTTCTGTTTCTAGTTTCTTAAAGTAGAATATTTATTTTTTGAGATCTTTCTTCCTTTTTACTATAGGCATTAACAGAGAGCAGCCCATGTGAGTACTGCTTTGGCTACCTCATACAAGTTTTGGTGTTACATTATTTTATTTCATCTTAAAGCATTTTTAAATTTATTGTGATATCTTCTTTGATCCATTGGTTATTTTATTTTATTTTATTTTTTTGGTACCAGGAATTGAACTTAGGACCTTGTGCTTGCCAGGCAGGCGTTGTGCCACTGAGCTATATCCCTGGCCCCCATTGGTTATTTTAGAACATGTTGGTTAATTTTCCTGATGCTGAGGCAGGACAATTGCCACAAATTCAAGGTCAGCCTGAGCTACATAGTAAGACCCTGTCTCAAAAAAAAAAACTAAAAACAAAATAAATGAAAAATACATGAAGATTACTTAGCACATTTGGCACATAATCGTCATTCAATCAGTATTAGTTGCTTTAAGATACAAAACCACTATCACTACTAAGAAAGATTTAATAGCCCCCTTTCTTCCCTAAAGTAAAAAAAATTAAGAGAATCATTTTTTAAATGGTGCTTTAGAGATTTCTTGTTATTTGTTTGTTCAGAGATGGAGTCTCACTATGTTGCCCAGGCTGGCCTCAGATTTCAAGGGACCCCCCTGCCTCAGCCTATTGTGTCCCTGGGACCACAGGCATGTGCCAGTATGCTCAGAGCTGCTTTAAATTTTGAAACTCTGGCCTCATACTGTTTCAATGAAAAGAACAGAATATCTTATTTCTGGGAGGCCCAGAGGTTTTTTTTTTTTAACTTAATTCTTATTTTTGCAATGCTGGGGGTTGAACCTGACCCTAGCACATCATAGACAAGTGCTCTCCTACTGAGCTGCACCCAGACCTTACTTCTTTTTTTTTAACCAGACCCCTTTTTAGGGGACCCAAAAAGGTTGGACCACTCGGTCAGGGTATTATGGAGGGGGGAAGCATCCGAGGGGCCTAAGATATGACTAGAGGACCTTTAACTTCCTCTCGACCTTGAGTTTACTGAGGCAGACAACAGAAGCTCTGAAAATGAATATTAGCATAAAATCATCTCATGAATCTGATCATACTAATGAAAAAAGAAGGCATTAATCAATTTATTTCTTGGAACTGTACTCAGGTTTTTAGCCTTCCATATTAGGTTTACTAAATCACTTGTGACAGCATGTTATGGTAATGTAGTCATAGGAAAGAGTTAATTCATTTCTACCCAAAAGCAATTTATTACCTCTCGAGTGTAGAATAAAAACTACAATGTGTTGCTAAACTGATATCCATGCCTTAGTGGAAACAGGCCCTTGGAACTTACAGTTTTGTTTCTTCCCCAAAATCGTGACAACATTCTCTGCTGCTAAAACCCTCCACCAAAATGTGGGAAGAGGAGTGGACAGACACCCAGTAAAATATTATGATCAAAGAGTTGAGACTTCGTAACTGGAGCTAGCATTCTGAATTGCCATTTTATTTTCACCATAAAGTTTTCATAAGTTTATATAATTTTCAGGCATAAAACTTCTGAAACCCTCTCAAAGGACTTAAAAATAAATAAATAAATAAATATATATATATATATATAATCAATTTCTAATCACTGATCATTATGAAATGGAAATTTGAGTAAATTAAATTATACCACACATTATTATTCGGTCTCCTGCACTTGGCTTTGGTTTAAAGCTTACATGTCCTCAGAAAACCATTCCGTAGAATCTAAGACTACAGAAGTCATTTTGTTCTTTTCTGTTTCACAAATAATTCCACTGGTATCAGGTGTAGAGTAGCTGTTCAAAAGGTATTCATTTAACGAATTCCCTCCTTTAACCCACAACATTTATATGTGGTGTAAGTATTTTTAAATATTTGCAAAAATTTTGTGTGCTTTTATTTATGATTTATTTAATGATACCTCACCCCCTCCAACAAACAACCCCAAAACCCTTACCCATTGCTTATCTGGCAAAAAACTTACAGACCTATTTATACTGGGAAATTGTCACAGAAAAAATTATGGTAAAATTAGTTGAAAGTCAATAATTTAATATATTTTCATTTATTGACTACTATTTTCCTTAAAACTTATAAATTATAGGCATGTACTAATTTTCACCAAAGTAGTGGTATTTTGTTAACATTGATGCTTCAGTAGGGATGCCAGATAAAATATGAATAATTTTTCACTATGTATATATATCCCAAATATGTACGTACATTTATCAAAGTATTCATTGCTTATCTGAGATTCATCTTTAACTGGAAATCCTATATTTTTTCTCTTCTAAATGTGACAGCCCTAGCTACAAAGAAAGCATCCTTGTTCTCGTCTTGAAATGTTGTTCCAATCACATCAAGGGCTGCTTAATACATAGCCTGTAACTCTCTTCAAGCACGATGTCTTCAGTGGAAGCTATTTTATCATTGTCTCCCCTCAGGAGGATAAACAAATCAAGGAGGAAAATGTGACTCTCCACGGGGCCCTTGCTTTGTAGTTCCCAAGGTCACCGGCTCCCCAAGGCAGGGTACACCATGGCCCAGTTTTCCTCTCTGCGCTGAAGGAAGAATATTTCACAGTACAGATCCTCATCAGGATACTTTTCCAGAAGTTTCTTCCCACTTCTGGAGGAGCAGTCTGTCGACGTGGAAATACCAGAAATTTTAAAAATGCAGCAACAAAGAGATCCTCTTCCCTGAAGACCTTTCTCCCCTCAGTCTAGCCCCACACAGGAGACAAAATATCCACAGCTGCAGACCTTGCTTTCTTGGCCTTTGCCTTCACAGGCTCAAAAACTGCACCTTCTGTATTTCCTGCATTTCCCAAGCCCTTCAAGCATGGGCAAGCTACAGAGCAGATGAGTAAACGCTTCATGCTTGCTATCTTCCTGCCATCTCATTGAATGCTCTGTGTCAGGAAGACTTGTCTCTTCTCTCCCCTGTCCTCACCTCCTTCCTCCAAAATGCCACCAAGCTGACACTGGGCGGGTTATGTATGTGTGACACTGAATGGACAGAACGAGGTAGACTACAATTCACAGCATGCTGCCTTTAGAACCAGATGGAGCAACATTTTAAAACAATTTTGGTTAGGTAAGTTACTCAACCTACTGAGCCTCAGTTTTCTCATCTATAAAATGGGCCTATGAATATTGTATATCCCATAGAGTTACATATGATAGTGTTGTAAAATGTGTCCAGGGACATCACAGTGCTAAGTAAACGTTACTGCTTTTAAAATAAACTAATAAAAATATATATTCAATATTGTACAAATATTCCACAGAAATTGGCTTTTTAGTTAAGTAGCTCCTGTTTTATAATAACAAGGATTTCCAACAGGTTTTAATGGTAACTAACAAAAAACTTAGTAAGTCAATAATAAAATAAGTGGTATTAGAATAATATAGAATTTCCCATCTAATTTCTTGGAAGAAACTGTTTTCTGTCACTGGTTTTCCAACACTTACAGAGAGGTGGAAAAATTAAGCAGAAATTTGTCTCCAGTGGACTCGTCAGCACAGAGGCCAAACATGGAAGGAAGTTCGTGATGGCGCTCAGGGGCCAGGTGTAGCCAGTACGGCGGCTGTCAGCACTCACCAGGTAAAGCATTGGCCACTGCCATCCTAATCCCTGGGCTCTGAGGGCCAGAGCCACATGGCTCTTCCTCAGGACACTAAGAAAATGCCTCTCGGTCCTGTGCGATTGTGACCCCCAATACTCAGACAGGAGTGAGAAGGGATCCTGTTCCTGTCAGAATTATTTCTCATCTGAGGGAGAAGAAGCTAAGAACAAAAATTAGTATGTGTTTTCTGCTCACCCCAAGAATAATGTGTCTATTCTGTTCCGTAAAATGCCTTGATTGTTGATTTATTTCAGCTCCTTCTCTGAAAAAGAGTATCAGAATTTGGGGGACAAAGCAAAAATTGGGGATGGAGGAGGGGAGAGAGAGAAAGAGTGAGAGGACACGTGTGTATGAAAACAGAGGTCCTTTCTCTAAGTGTTCAAAGTGCCTCTGTAATGAGCCTGTCCACCCAGCTGAGGCATCAAAACTTAAGTTATTTTTCCCCCAAACCACCTTTAAAGTGGCAGCCAGGAATGCTGTACTCATTTGCTTCATTATGCTGGGCCTTAGTGTGCTCATCTGTAAAATGAAGACATCGAATTAGACACCATCTCAGACCTTTCAGATCTAAAATGCTCTTATATATTTAATTGAATCGGGGACAGTGGAAGCAAAGTTAATGTGTGTGTTCTGTGTGTATGTGAGTGTGTAAGACAGAAAGAGAAAGATTAGTACAACATGAAGCTTTTCTTTGCCTATTTCCAAGTTGGAACCAGATTTTATGCATTTGAACAAAACGGCTGTGCTAAGGTTTTTAATCCACATTCTTTGGAAACAGTAAATGCCCATATGTGGCACAAAGAGTCAAGGATGGAAAATCCTACAGAGCAGTTGAATCACTTCAGAAAGAAGTTGGTGCTTTTTCCATTCGGCAAGATAAAAGGGCAATGCAAAATTTCAGAATAATTATTTTCCTCCACTCTCTTCCCCCATTACACATAAGAGCTTGGGATTTGATCACACAGGCTGAGGCCCACAGCTAAACCATGCCATGGATCCCAACCCAAGTATTATTTTATTTATTTATTTATTTATTTATTTATTTATTTATTTATTTATTGCGACAGGGTCTCACTATGCAGTTCAGGCTGGACTCGAACTCAGGGCAATCCTCCTGCCTCAGCCTCCTGAGCACTGGGATTACAAGCGTGTGCCACCATGCCTCGCTCCAAGTATTATTTAAAAAGTGGGGCATTAGCAGTAGACCTTCCCGTGTTACGAGTAATAGTAAAAATACCAGCAACAATCACATATCCAGTACTTAGTTACATTCTAAGCAGAATACTAAGCAAATAGTTTACCAGTTGCTATCTAATCTTTCTAGATCTTGGTGAGCAAGAAGTAATTCCCATCATTCTGATTTGGACCTCACTCTGGGCAGAATGGACCCATCACCCACCTCTACAGACAAGTACACTGGTTTGCTCATGGTCTTAAAGGTAGTAAGGAGAGATCCAGGATTTGTTTGATACTGCAGTCCGTGTTCCCAACCATTTTTGGATTCTGCTACCAGTGTCTGTTTTAAACCATTTTTGGTCTGGGCCACTGGTCAGGGTCCACTGACCCTCTGGCAGTTTCTTGGCTTTGTGGCCTCATTCATATTTTGTCTGCTTTCTGTCATGGCCAACAACACATCTGCAATACCATTCGTGGCCACGGGATGGCATTTCTCTGAAAAATGTAAGTGCACCGCTATAGACGCGTACGAGTGACCAGTATGCCACGTGTTCATCTCTGTGAGGTGAGGCCAGCCCAAGGGTGGCAGACATAAACACAGCTTGCTTTTTCAGAGGTTGAAGTCACCCTTTGCTTCTCCAGAAATGTTCCAAAGACTCAAGTGCAATTCACAGGCTTGTCCATTAAATAATTTAGCCATCTAAATTAGGCCAATGACTATTTCTCAGGTGTCCTTGCTCTCTGATGAATGTTAATGATCACAGAGTGTACAAGAATAACATATGTTTCCTATGTCCAACAGGGACTAAAACCTTCACTTTTCTTCCTCCGAGGACAGCTGACATGGGTGTTCTAAGGGAAGGACTGTGTTAGCGCATCACTGGCAGAGAATCGGGGCCATAGTGTTTGGCCACTTGTGGGCAAGTTTTAGCTGATGGCTTCCCCCAGGATTCTAATTCACTGTACCTTCTGGACAAGACACAGGATGCTGGCGTGCATATTCTAGAAAGTATAAATCCTGGCATCAGTAGAATAGAGATTTCTCCACTTCCTCTTCCCCTCCAGGAGGGGCTGGGTCTCCCAGTGTAGGAAAAGGGCAAGTGGAAGGCTTCCACTGACAGTGTGGCCAGCATCAGGGCCAAGAAGGTGGCTATTAATCTGCTGCTTTCTGGGAAACTCTTGGGATGTGATCATTCCTCTTCGGTAAGGGAAGAAGGACAAGCAGTTCAAGGGCACCACGTCCAACCAGGCATTTATGCAACAGAGCGGGAAACCCATTGAGGCTGTTTAACTGGCTGCTGATTGTGTGCTGTGCGCAAGGAGCCAAGCGGAAAGAAGAGAAGGGCAGTGTCTCTGCTCAGCACTAGGCCAGATGTTCTCAGCACACCGAAAGGGGCACTCCCAGCACCACTGCCTCCTATGGGGTTTAGATCATCTGGCATTTACGGTTTGCCCTGTGGCCACTTGGCAGTGAGCTCTACCCAAGTTGAATGAGCTTTACTAGATTACTGTAGATCACGGTAGAGCTGATCCACTTGTGGGGCTGCTGTTGATTCAAATAGGCCATTTAAAGCTTGGCGTAGGTCTGTGATCAACGGCATCCGTGTATCATTTGCCTTTGATGCTTATTTACTGGAGAGAGGACTGCAGCTGCCAAGGCTCAGTCCTGGCTCTGGCCGCATCCTGAGTGGCTGAGTTCCCGTGAGACTCAGAGCCTGAGCAGTGTGCCCTTCAAAGCCCTTCCAGGCGCAAAGCCTTCCAAAGGCGGTTTTTTTTAAAGTTGTAAAGTCCTACAGGCCTGTGCATTTCTCTGAACACTTGGAAGTGCCTGATGGCTGAATGTTGCTAATATCTGTATTAATATCCATATCCCAAAGAAATCTCATTTCTGTGGAAGGCTCTATGAGCCCATATCCAGGGATGAAGCCTGGTAGATGGGACACCAGGCCCTGTGTCACCCTTTGCCTGTGGTGGTAGGCAGGCAAGCCCAAAGCCCAGTGCAGGCAGTGTTTTATTTATTATTTTTATTTTTTGTGGGTATCGGGAGTCGAACTCAGGACATCGCGCTTGCCAGGCGGGCGCTTATGCCGCTGAGCTATCTCACCGGCCCCAGGCAGTGTTTTAAAACCTTGAAACAAGAAATTAAATAACCATTCAAATTGCATGGCTTAATTGTATAGCTTCCCGAGGTAGGAAGTAAGACCGCGCTATCTCTTCCAGCTGCCTGAGTCTGTGAAAAGAAGACAACCTGGTCCACCTTCTCAAGTACCACTGGGAAACACTTCATTAATTCCATTTCATGAAGTTAGCTTCTTCCTGTTCCATTCCAGTGGTTCTTCTTTGTTTTCCTTTGGCTGATTTTGTTACCAACACTAAGGATGCCAGCCTCTGTTTTTCAGGAGGAACTTAGCAGAATTCTTTTAAACACTCCTAGTAGTATGCATGATGCTAAATTTTTATTTTTTTCCAAGCCTGGGCTTTTCAGTTCTTTTACCCTGTTCCTAAAAGTCCCTCAGAAAAATCGCAACAACACGAATGACAATTACAATGAGTACCTTGTGCCCCAAGCCGTACTTTTCTTATTCTCATCCCTTCTTTTTTTGCTTTCATTTCATTTTAAAAATCTCCAGCACTCAAAAAAATCAATTATGTCTCATCTCTCTCCTCATCTCTCGTCATATTTTCTCTTAGCATTCTCTCTCTCTCTCTGTACTGAAAGTTGAACCCAGGGTATTCACACTGAGCTACATCTCCATCCCTTTTAAAATTGTTTTTACTTTGAGACAGCTTCCTGCTAAGTCACTAAGTTGTCCAGGCTGGGCTGGAACTCGTGATCCTCTTGCCTTAGGCTCTATGCACCACCACTACAGCTCTCCTAGCCTTCTTGAGGAAAGCTTAGCCATCTCACCAGCATGGACGAATTGTTCTCACAATTTGGAGGCACTGAGGTTGGATAGAGTACAAAAAGTCACTTCCATTACTCATATCAGGTTGGACCACATGAAATGCTAATACTGGGCTGTATTTGACCTATGAATGTAACTTCACAGGGTTTGAACTAATTAATAGGAGTTTGGAGGCTCCCAATCATACAGCAAACCGCATTGCTGGAAATGGCACTCAGGCAGGGAGAATAAGGTTGATTTCCTCTCTCTCATAGATCACCTTCAGGCCGAATGCCAAATTTTTCTAAAGAAGGTGACAGCTAGCATTTATTGAACATCACCTTTATTATCCTGTTTAGTCCTCATATCATTCCCATGGGGTAGGCAGGAAGACTCCCATTTCACAGATCTGAACACTGAGGCTCGGAGAGGCTGAGGGAAGGCAGGTTGGCCTCACCCTTCTCCCTTGTACTTTTCCCTCCACTGTACCTCCTCTTTTTGCATTAACCTCTCACTTTTTGAAGTGATTCTTTTTTTGTGTGTGCGGGTACCGGGGGTCGAACTCAGGACCTCACCCACCAGCAGGCACCCATGCTGCTGAGCGACATCACCGGCCCTTTTTTCGTATGTGGGTACTGGGAGTCGAACTCAGGACCTCATGCTTGCCAGGCAGGCGCTTATGCCACTGAGCTATCTCACTGGCCCTGAAGTGATTCTTGAGATTCCTTTTGAGCTGATTTTTCTTGGCACAAGTATGGACAAATTGATAAATCACCTGGTTTTCACTATGTCTTAATTGCCCAGAATATGGTGGCGATGTTTCCCTGTGTATCAGGGTACTATAGGGATTGTGCCATTTGTTTATCAATCTGCAGCCCCTTATTTCCTCAAGTATTAATGCACCAACATTATCAACTTTCAAGAAATTTGTAGACATGACTAGTTTGTAAGTGTCATGAACAAAATTGGAAGGCAGAGTGCATATGTTTCATGTTTATAGGTGCCGTCAAATAAAACCTAAGAAGTTAAATTAATCTGACACATCCTTAATGAAGTACATAATCATTGTTATGTTGCATGGTAATTAGGCATAAATGGGAAGCATTTTACAGATGACTGTAACTGGTGTGACTTTACATAGTCAAACCAAATTTTTAGGTTTTCTCTGATCACACTGAGTTTTCTAAGATCTATAATTGGTATCAGCGTGGACCGTGTGCCCTGACTCCACGTGTCATCTCACACACACACACACACACACACACACACACGCCAGCGCAGGGTTTTGCACCTGTTCCCAAAATAGGGTTTGCCTGTCCCTTCCTTCCCCCATCCCCAGGG
This sequence comes from Erethizon dorsatum, assembly GCA_028451465.1. Taxonomy (NCBI): domain Eukaryota; kingdom Metazoa; phylum Chordata; class Mammalia; order Rodentia; family Erethizontidae; genus Erethizon; species Erethizon dorsatum. Next base: position 129,340,397 of record CM051823.1, on the reverse strand, counting down.
CAGGACAGCTGCTTCTTGGATTTTTTCCCTGACACTTGCACCTCACAGCCCCAAATTGACACCCTGAAGGGGTGCTTCAGCAGCTGCAGAAGCTGTGATTTTCTTTCTCCTGGAAAGTCCTGGAGGCTTGAAGTAATTGATCCCTGGGCTCTGATTTTAGGGACAGGGGTGGTGCCGGGGTGAAGTGAAAGAGGATGAACTGCAGCTTAAGGAGGCCGAAGGAAGACTTAGGCCTAGGTTGCTGGCCAAGTGTGAGATCTGTTTGTTGCAAGCGACTCTGTTCACAGTGGTTTAGATCAAGGGGAATTTGTTGGCCCCCGTAACTGAAATTCTGGTGGGGGTGTCCATATGCTTGGCGATGTCACTGAGAATCTGTCTCTCTACCTGAGGATTTAATCTTCGATAGGCTTTTCTGCATGGTGGGAAGATGGCCATCTGCAGTTTCTGGCTTAAACCAACCACTTTACAAACTACAGAAAGAAGCTCCTCTTTTCCAAGAGCACCAGCAAAATCTTGAGATCAACTCTAGTTTGTCTGACTTCGTTTGCCAGGCTGGTCCTTGAACTAAGCAGAGAGGCCATGGGAGCACGACACTCATGGCCAAGCCCCTGTCCCGGGCAGTCCGCAGAGCTGGAGGTGGTTCAGTCTCAGCAGACAACTTATACTAAGAGTAAGCAATAGTAGTTGGTAATTGTGGAAAAAGGGGAACAGATGCTATGTCTATTGAGGGGTGACTAGAGCTGAGTGGTAGAATCTGATGGATGTTCGCTTGAGTTGGTGAATCAGAGGACAGTGAGAACCCAGGGAGGATGACCTCTAAGCCCCCATATCTAGGAAGCTGGCTCCAAGAAAAAGAAGTTTCAGAATTAAGGTAAATAAAAGAAACTGGAGTAGATATGTTGCTAGTGACCCGTGTTTCTACTGAGTGGGTTTTATAAAACCTTAAGCTAAGAGTTTTGCTTTTCTACCACTTAATATATCTCCTGCAACTTCATGCTGTTATTTGAAATTTCTTTAATCACATGTAATTCTTTGTTCTAGAAATGAAAAAGGGAACTTAAGTAACAACACCCTGGGAAAGACAATAAAGGATGAGAATGAGTTGTAGCCAAAGTAGAAATTAAAATATCACATCCTTTCAAGTTTTGATAAAGAAAGAGGATTAAAGAGAAGAGAGGAAAGCAGGAATAATTTCTAATGCCCTATTGCACAGTAGGATAACTGTGGTTGATAACAATTAACTGAATACTTCAAAATAGCTAGCAGAGAGGATTTAGAATGTTCCCAGCACACACCCAGAAAGGACAAATGTTTGGGGTGATGGGTAAGACAGTTATCACAATCTGATTATTACACATTGTATACATGTACTGAAATGTCATAGTCTACCTCATTAAGTAGGAACAATTACTATGTGTCAAATAAAAATAAGAATATACTTTACAGAAAGAAGCAGGGGAAGAGAATATCATTCACAGGGAACAGAAAGAGCCAGGCATGGTGGCACAGGCCTGTAATCCCAGCACTCAGGAGGCTGAGGCAGAAAGATCACCATGAGTTTGAGGCCATCCTGGGCTACATAGGGAGACCTTTTTTCAAAAAACAAAACAAAACAAACAAATAAACCCAAGCAAAAAAGCAAAGCAAAGCAAAACAAAACAAAAGGAACAGAAAGAGGAAATCCAGCTGGGCGTGTAGGGTCATGCCAGTAATTCTGGTGCTCTGAGGCAGGAGGATCACAAGCTAAGTCCAGCCTAGGGCAACTTAGTGAGATCTTGTTTCAAAAAAAGAAAGGGGGAATGCAACTCAGTGCAAAGGTCCTGTATTCAATCCCCAAGACTGGGGGGCTGGGGAGGGTGAAGAAGAGGAGGAAGAAGAAGAAGTCTAGAAGACTTAAGACAGAGACAGAACTTTCCTGACTTCCTAAATTTGCCGTAAACCCAGTTGACTAAGCCCAGACAACAGCCAGGAGACACATTGAAGTAGAAGTTCTTTGCATGGCACAGGTTTAGTATTGCTTTCAAAGCTTTTCAGTTTATTGAATGGAAATAAAAACTTACTGCTTGTTCTTGTGTGAGGATTTTCTTTTCTTTTTTTTTTTTTTTTGTGGGTACCGGGGGTCGACCTCAAGACCTCCTGCGCCAGCAGGCGCCCGTGCCGCTGAGTGATATCACCAGCTCTTTTTTTCGTATGTGGGATCTGGGAGTCGAACTCGGGCCCTCACGCTTGCCAGGCAGGCGCATATGCTGCTGAGCCATCTCACCAGCCCCGTGTGAGGATTTTCAATAGTCACAATAATCATGGTCAAGTTAAGTCATAATTCCTGCTAGTGAGAAGAATTCAAGATAAAACACACCGTAGGAGAAATTCCTTGGCTTTCAGTCCTATCAAGAGCCATTTCTTGGAGGCGGGGTCTGGCCATGAAGTTCAGGCTGGCCTTGAACTCACTATGTACTGCAAGCAGGCCTTGAACTTACAGGGATCCTCCTGCCTCAGCCTCCTGAGTGCTGAGATTATGTGTGCCACCACACCTGGCAAGAGCTGTGGCATTTCTTTAGGAAGTTAAATTTTATTTTCTTTTGTGATATAATCTGTGTTTTGCTGAACAGGACTTAAAGTATCTTGAACTTATTCCAAAAGAGAGAAGGAGACAGTTCAAGTGACTGTCAATATGAGCTCCTGGCTGTCCAGTTGCGAGAGCAGCACTCCACCCTCCGTCTCCACAGACAAAATGCACTGCACTTGTGTTTACTCCAAGTCCCATGGCCTTAGTTCCAACTGTCGCTGTCTCTGAGGGTAATGGGGCTTAAAAAGACCTTTTCCTGAAAGCCATTTCTCTAAGCTCCCTCTCATGGCGACATCTACTGCCAGTCACCAGGAAGAGCTGCACAGCGGCTGCTCGGGACAGACGGTTACAGTGACCTGACTTGGACTCCTGGGGCTGGGCCCTTCCTCTCGCCTACTTCACTGCCTTTTACCCCAAAGTAAACAGGAAAGGAAAACAGCAATGGCAACAATGAGGTGAGAGGCACATGTGACTGTCATTTGAGAGTAGCCAGGCTTGGACAGGATCACATCTTTATCCAGGCATGGACTGACGGCGGTTTGTGCAAGGTGACTCACACTTGCACCACCCTGAGTCCATACTGGCAGTTCCCACCCTTCCCTTTCCTGGCCTGCCATCCACTCAGAGTATAAAAAGCTTCTCCAGGAATGGATTGCCTGGTGACTGGGGCTGGGAACTTGGGGCTGTCAAACAGCCTCTCGAACATGACATTGTATTCTGTTTTTTTTTTTTCACAGTAAGAAAGAAAAGGCATGCCCTTAAATTAAGTACCATGTGCAGTTCAGCAGACTGCAGTTTACTGAATCTCTCACAATCGAAGAGCTACAAGGTGCAATCTCCCTGGTGCAGCCTGTGTGGTAACCAGGCTTGGATGCAAATAATGGGCTTCAGGCTGTAGTCACACACAGAAGCGCAGACTCAGGGGCTCGCTGCTGAGAACCACGTTGGAAATATTCATCTAACTGCTGCGAGAATCCATTTTTCTGATCTTACAGTAGTTCCAAAGTAGTGTGTGTGTGTGTGTGTGTGTGTGTGTGTGTGTGAGCTCTAGGACTGACATGGGATTTACTGAGAAGTAGGAAATTGTACATACAGCTAAAATATTCTTCAAGTCAAGAAAAGTGACCAGGGAACACACACATGTGGTAGATAAGAAATAGTGCAGTGGGGAAATTTTTAAGCTGAGAGATGGCTTCCTGTTTCATGTAAGGATGAATATATAGTCCAGTCCCTTCTCCTGGTTTATCTCTATAATTTTAATCATATTGAATTTTAAGTATTTGACTTTCGAAGACATCTGCGTGCTGCTTCTTTGTAAGTTGACAACTTTGGAGACAGATGGCATTTCTGCGACTGTGACAAGGTTGGGCATGACTCCTGGGATGCCTCAACTGCGGGGGACAGTAATGAGGGCTCATCTCACAGGAGAATCCCGGGGCCACTCCGTCGCTTACTCTGATTCCTCTAAGTGATTGAAAAGCACACTTGACTCACACTCCCTTTTCAGAGATCAAGTTATAATTAAATCCAGGAAATCTCTCTGACAGCAGGAGCCTGCAGGTTTTGAGTCTGATATTTGTTCTTTCAAAAGCCACAGCGATGGCTTCTGTGCTGCTGCCACGAGCAGGACCAGTTAGGATGATTATGAAATGTTTGTTCTGCTTGCAGTTTATTTTGTTTGGTGAAAATGGAAGCCTGCCAGTGAAGTGGACTTGCTTGGAATACAGATTTAAGCATTTTATTACAAAACTCAAGCCCTACTTTTTCCAGAGATGACTAAAGGTTAGTTCTATATTGTGTCAACAAGTACGAAACCATCACTAAGCAGTTAAGAATAGGTACACAAGAACGGCGTGGGGGAGGCTGTCCGGTGGGATGCCAGTGTGGAGCTCAGATCTAACAGCTTTATCAAAGGGAATGTGTTAAATGCTCATTAACTAAATTTGCCAATGATCCCCAACTGGGAGGTGTTGTAAACAGCAGAAGACACACACACACACACACTCACTAATTACATGTGTGCGTGCACACAAAGCAGAAAATGCAGTACCACTTTGCTTGGAAAACAGACTCAAAATTGAGTAATCCTAAATATAGACATCCAAAGGAGCATTAATATAGATTTAACACAGAATGTAGGTATTAACCCCAGAATAAATTCTCTGCCTCTGATGAAGTTTATCGGGGCACTACAGGGTGGGGGGCTGAGGAGACAGGGGGTATGAACATCCCTAGGGCTATGGAAAAGATCTGAATCACCCAGAGGTTAGAGCACAGGGCCACCGCATACCAGAAGCAGTAGGACAATGATGGGATAGCGCTTGATGACAATGTGCCAGCAGAGTCTACATTTTTGCTATCAAATCCTTAATTTTCTAAGGCTTCAGGAGTCATTGACCCTGGCCGCACCAAAGATGTCAAAGGTGGAGGAAGGATTACACTGCATCCTACAGAAGTCCTTCAGAAGTCATTCGGAGGGTGTCGGGGGGATTGTGTCCGGGGTTGCACAGGTATCTTGTCCAGGAGGGAGTGGATTCTGAGCCTCAGTCTCATCCTGATGCTGTCAGAACCTCTTGGCAGGGTGGTACGGCTGCCCGGGTGACACAACTCCTGGGCCGTAGCTCTGCCTCTCCCACTCAACATTTGTGTGACTGTGGGCACACAAATCTCTGGTTCCCTCTGGGTTACAGTTCCCTGATTAGCTTGAGGGTTTGTCTGGGACCAAACTGTGTCCCCTCTAAATGTCTATGCCGAAGTCCTGACCCACAATACTTCAGAATGTGACTGTGTGCGGATACTGGGTCTTTAGACAGGTAAAGAAGTTAACATGAGTTCATCAGGGTGGGCCCTGATCTAAAGTGACTAATGTCCCTCAGGAAGAGATTAGGATGTAGATGCACAGAGAGAAGAAGAGCATGTGGACACATGGGGAGGAGATGGCTGTCTGCAAGGCAAGGAAAGAGGCCTCAGAAGGAACCAACACTGTGACTCTTGATCTTCGACTTCCAGCTCTAGAACCATAAGAAATAAATTTCCGCTGGTTAAATCTCCCGGGCTGTGCTTTCCTGTTGCAGCAGCCTTACCTACTAATACAGGATTCTTATAGAAAGATCCACAGATCAGTTTAAGAGACATCTCAAATCCCTTGGTGCTTGGAAACATTTTATGTGGAAGTACATCTGTATACATTTTAGAGAAAGGATATATTCTTAGGAAAGCTTCATATTTTTAGAGATGTCCCACATCCAAGAAAGTTAACAACCATTGCATGTAACTAGATGATTGCCAAAGTTCCTTCTGGATCCAAACTTTGGCCCTAACAGACATAATCCCTTCAGTCTCTAACTAACCCATATAAGCAATTCTGGTAATTCAGAAAGAATCTGAGGCACCTGCTCATCACAGGTCACCAAACCTGCAATCCAGTCGTCTGCCCACCTTAATTATGTGTGTGTTTGTGCTGAAAACCGGTAGAGCGTCTTTGATCATTTGGTTAGAACATAGTACAAGTTAGTCCAGGGTTGCAATTTTGACACATGCTCAGACCATCTCAGATTCGCTTGAAAAGAAATGAAAGGGGGAGCAATCTACTGAATTACCAAGGGAGCTCTCCTCAGACATGTTACAGATGTCAGTTTCGAAATCCAAGGAAAACTAGAAAAGAAGATACGCAGCCTGTCACTGCTTTTGAAAAAACAGCACGTGAGACATCAATTTGTCACCCAGAAAAATCTTGTAAAGAGTTCTCTGGCTACTATGCTGGACCATGGCTTTCCCTGGTCCTCCAACACCCAGAGGCTGCACTGTAGAATACTGCTGTGTACGGCAGTGGGTGCTGGGTGCTTATCTGGGTTAACCCATGCCAAACCATAGAAGGAGGACAACATCAGCTTGTCTCTCACTTTCCAAATAAAGAGACAGGACTTTGGAAACGGCAAGGCAATTTTTCTAATGCCGCAGATGGCAAGTATTGGAGGTTAGATTCAAGGGCAGTCAGCCCCATCTTAGACTCGAGTCTTTCCATTTTGTCCTGCCTTTTTATGCAGCTCAATAATTGGGCCTGATCTTTCTCCCCCTCTCCTTTGTTATCTCCTTTTCTTTTCCTTTTTTTTTATTTTTTTCGGTACTGAGAATCACATCCAGGACCTTAGCATGTTAGGCAATAAGCTTTACCAATGAGCTACAACCCCAGCCCCTCTCTTACTTACTAACAGAAATAAAGACATCATAGTCTTTAAATTCTGTTTCTTAAAAAAAAATCTCTGAGGATGCAAATGCAGAATAATGAGTTCCTTTTGAGCTGAGGGAGGTAGGAGGTGACCAGGGAGAAAGAGCTGCTGCACAAGTAATGTGTTTTCTTAAGCGGATGATGGACCTGCACTTGTTGGTTTATTCATTTTGTCTGAAAAGTCTGGTACTAAATATTAAACAAACTTTTCAACAATCTGTCTAAAAGAAGATTTACTTGGCTTTACAAATATTCCCACCACTTGATTGAGAAACTCTACTTCTGGACTCTGTTAGAAGGAAATAATCTGAAATGAGGAGGTATATATATATATATATATAGTCCAAAAATTCATCATAGCATTATTTCTAATTTGAAAAATTTGAAATAATTTAAAAAGCCCAAGCCAGGCATGGTGGTGCATGCCTGTAATCCCAGCACTCAGTAGGCTGAGGCAAGAGGATCACTGCAAGTTTGAGGCCAACCTGGGCTACATAGTGAGTTCAAAGTCAGCCTGAACTACATAGTGAGACCCTGTCTCAGAAAAAAAAAAAAAAAAAAAAAAAAAAAAAAAAAAATCCAACAAAGGCCTGGGGTAGTGGCACATGCCTCTAATCTCAGTACCCCAGAAACTGATGAGACAGGAAGACTGTAATTTCAAAGCCAGTCTAGACTATAGAGTGAGACCTTATCTCAGAAAAAGAAGTCTAACACAGAAAAATGATTGGGTCAACTATGCTGGAACATTATATAGACTTCAAAAAAAATGCTTACAAATTTATTTTATTGGTATGTGGAAATGCATTTGATAAAATTTTATGTGAAAATCAGGACATAAAATTATACATAAAATAAACTTTCCAAGGTCTGGGAAAGTCTTTGAAAAAAAAGAAATAAAATATGGCCAATAGTGGTGTCTCTGGGTATTACTTTCTTTCTTCCTTCCTTTTTTTTTTTTTGTGGGTACCGGGGGGTCGACCTCAGGACCTCGCGCGCCAACAGGCACCCGTGCCGCTGAGCGATATCACCGGCCCCTTTTTCGTATGTGGGATCCGGGAGTCGAACTCGGGCCCTCGTGCTTGCAAGGCAGGCGCTTATGCCGCTGAGCCATCTCACCGGCCCCTTCCTTCCTTTTTTTTAAATGATGCTAGGAATCAAACCTCACACAAGTTAGATAAGTACTCTACCACTGAGATACACCCCCAGCCTAAGTTTTAATTTTTTATACAAAGCTCATATGCTTCTTTCATAAAAAAAAAATGATAAATATAGTCAGTCTGCCAATTGGTTGTTACCATGAAAAACCTTCTGGTATGTTCCTATCTTGGTAATTAGGATGACTTTTGTCCCTTGGCTTGGAGTGGCCATCTCTGGTTACTGCTAACAGGTACTACGTAGCTGAGTGGCAGCGAGCCCTGGGTGGGCGTGTTGGGGCCTCTGGTCCCTCCTGGCTCACACTATTTAGTGCACTTTTTAATGATACAGAGAATGACCCCCCAATAGTTCAGTGCGTTTCCCCCATTGAGGAGAGTAGATGAGCAAAGCTCTGTACTGGTTCAGTGTGAGACCCAGGTATTCATTCCTCCTTGACCTTGTCAGGTGGGAAGAGCTCTCTCATGCTGTCACCTGCTGTGGTCGTTTCCTCCCCACCTTGGGCTCCATGGCAGGAAGCCATGTGGCACGAGTCTGTGGCAGCTGTCACAGGGCCCAGGTGACCTCGGGTGGGGAGAGGAAGAGCAGGAATCAACCTGCAGGCATCTCTTTCTGTTCACAGTCCTCTCTTCTCTCTTTAGGCCACTCAGCACACAGGCGGAGAGCAGGTGCCCATGGCTGCCAGCGGCAGGGAGTCAGTGTAGGGAGGCAGGAGCCTGCTGGGATGAGGCGGCTGAGCAGCAGCCGGGAGGAGCTGCTGCAGGACGAGTGTCCTTGGGGTGCACAGGGCTGGCCCTGCGCAGGCATTGTCAGGATGCACCTTTAGTGTGTGTTCTCTGGCAGGGAAATGAATGGTGTTTAGGATGGGGGCACAGGGCCTATGACAAGGACAAGTGAGCTTGGGGTGTGGGACCAGGATGGGGCTATAGAATCCAGAGTGCACACAGTCTGACTCTGCCTCACGATCCCCACCCCCTGTATTAAGGATTGAACCCAGGACTTTTCATGCTGAGCTACATCCCAAGCCTGTTTTTATGTTTTTTAATTTTGATGCAGAGTCTCACTAAGTTGCCCAGTCTGGCCTTGAACTTGGGATCCTCCTCAGTAGCCAGGATTGGTGGGGGGGGGCCCACCACTGTGCCTCTCACCACAATCTTGATCAAACATTTAAAAATATGTACAGGTAGATACACACATATATACTTTTTCAACATAATGTTAGAGGGAGCTTAATAAGCAGAATTTTTATGAAGTCTAATAGTACTCAAGGTATTATGCCCCCCCAACACAATACTCCACTTTCTCTGACACATCCACTCCTTTTTTTTTTTTGAGACAGGGTCTTAGGCTAGTTTTGAACTCACTATGTAGCCCAAGCTGGCCATGAACTTGCAGCAATCCTCCGACCTCAGCCTCCTAAGCGCTGGGATTACAGGCGAGCACCACCATGCCCAGATGAATAGCTGGCAAGCTGCAGAGCCCTGATCCAAATGGGCAGCATCTGATTGCTCATTCAAGGCCACAGTTTGCTGCCCACCCTGACAAAGGTGTGGTGCTCGGGCGCAGCAGGACTCGTATCCCGAGTGCTTGGTGGGAGAATATTAAGTTCCACAGGGGCAGAGGCCTTGTCTGAGTTGTTCACTACAGTTTCACAAGCACAAGAACAGCATCTACCATGTTATAAATACACAACTGGTTTATCTTTTAGAACAATCGATGGATGAATATGATCTCATTTAATTCTCAGCTTCTAACTGTAATTACTCTTTTGTAAAGGGTAGGAGGCAAGTCCTAGAAGCCTGGCACTTTTGTTTCCCAGAGAATTGTTCTTTTAGGAGATATTGCTTTCATGTAATCTAAGAATTACCCAGGATAATGACCTATGCTAGCCCATGTCGTAACCCATGTCAAGGGGCCTAACCAGATGGCTGAGTCGGGTTGCCTAAGTCAGTCCAGAATTATTCCGTATTTATTTAACAAAATATTATTGGGTGTCCCTATGCACTAGGCACTAGGATGGGAGATTTTCTTTTAAGTACTGGGGATCAAACCTAGGGCTTTTTGAATGCTAAGCAAATGTTCTACAACTGAGCTACGTCCCTACCCCCTTTTCAGAAAAAATTTATTTTGAGACAGGGACGTGTTAAGTTGCCCAGGTTGGCCTTGAACCTGTGCTCCTCCTGACTCAGTCTCCTGAGTAGCTGAGATTATGGGTGTGCACAGCCAGGCCTGGTTCCAAGATTTTTTTTGGTGGGTACCGGGGGTCAAACTCAGGACCTCGCGCGCCAGCAGCGCCCGTGCCGCTGAGTGATATCACCGGCTCTTTTATCGTATGTGGTTCTGGGAGTCGAACTTGGGACCTCGCACTTGTCAGGCAGGCGCTTATGGCGCTGAGGTATCTCACTGGGCCCCCAAGATTTTTATAAATATTCCCCCCACCCTCTCCTGGGGATTGAACTCAAGCCCTCATGTATGTGAGGTAGACCTTAAAATTAGTTTCTTAAAGATCCCTTTGCCCAATGAAGTATTTGTTTAAAATTAAACCTGTGTTTGAGAGGCCAGCTTTTATTTTAGTGCCGTAATTCTTTTGGCATTTTGGGTAGTTTAATAATAATAAAACATTTTCTCTAAAGGTACAACTAACTTAATTTTGTATTTACATTAGGGATTTATTAAACATGAAGAGTTTCATTTTTAAATGCTAGAATTGTTTTGTATACTTGAAAGTGCCTTTTTCTATTTGACCTACTTTGGGATGGTCAAGCTCTTTTTAGTCTGTTTGTGGAGAGCCTTTTATTTAGAATGCAAATCAAATTAAAATTTAATTAAATATTTATTTCTAGGATACCTGAACAGATGTACAAATGCTCCAAAGGGGATTGAATTTTACACGAATGGGTTTTTAGACAAGACGTTCTCCAGCCAGGCTGGAATGAGAAGAAAAAAGGGACAGAGCCAGGCATGGTGGCACACACCTGTGATCCCAGCACTAGGGAGGCTGAGGCAGGAGGATTGCTGTGAGTTCAAGACCAGTCTGGGCTACATAAGTGAGTTCAAGGCCAGCCTGCACTACATAGTGAGACCCAGTCTTAAAAAACAAAAACAAAACAAAACAAAAGCCCCCCCCCCAAATGGGGACAGAGACCTGGACAGTCCACTTGCTATGTCTCTGTGTCCCTCATCTCCCTTCCCTCTCCCTCACGGCATCCAACAGGGGCACTGGAACTCCTCCTGGCTTCCGGTTTTTATGACTCTAGATATCAAACACTATTTTTCTTATTCTTCTGAGTCAGAAGTAAGGGTGAGCCCGTGAGCAAGTGTGTTAGAGGCAGACAAAAGTTCCTGACCACCTTCCACACTCACTTATCTACCTGTTCATCCAGTTTTTAGTATATGTGCTGCCGAAGTGAGCACTACACATTCATCCATAAACCAGGCCCTAACACCTCCGTGTGGGACATGTGGATGACTTCACACAAGGAGGGCTGGGACAGCCAGAAAATCACATGACCTTCAAGAATTTGCATAGTGATTTTATTTTAGAACTGCTTATAATAATTCAAATAGGTAGAGAGGGGAAGCACCTACATGATTTTTGCCTGCCTAACACTTTTTTTTTTTTTTTGTCTTTTTGAGACAGGGTTTCGCAATGTAGTTCAGGCAGGCTGGCCTCGAACTCACAGGGATCCTCCTGCCTCAGCCTCCCGAGTACTGGGATTACACACGTGCACCACCATCCCCAGCCTGCCTAGCAAATTGTTACATCAAATTTGTTAAATTTGTTGAATGTGTTAGCTATTAGAAAAAATGCCTATTTTCCATAGGAGAAAATAGGATCATATTGCTTAAAGCAATTTTGGAGAGAGGTAGGAGCTCAAGTTAAGTATAAGAATAATGGAATTACTGGGCCGGGGATATAGCTCAGGGGCACAGTGCCTGTCTGGCAAGTATGAGGCCCTGAGTTCAATTCCTGATACCAGAAAAAAAAAAAAAA